>OY757187.1:75499475-78459475 GCA_963583895.1 Melanophora roralis | reverse complement strand
TACATACATACATACATACATACATACATACATACATACATACATACATACATACATACATACATACATACATACATACATACATACATACATACATACATACATACATACATACATACATACATACATACATACATACATACACACATACATACATGCATACAAACATACATACGAGTACATACATATTTTAAAAACGTAATACAAAAAGTAGCTTTTATTTCATAATATGTAATAATTTTTTTTGACAGATACCTGTGAACCATTTGTCCAATAAGCCCTTAAAATATATTGTTTTTTAATAAAAATAAAATCGTGCGTTCGCAGTAAAATTCAAACAAAAAAGTTATTGCAAAAAGTTCACAAATAATAAAAAAAAGTAAATAGAAATGTGCGGAAGAAAAAAGGTAAAAGAAAAATTAAAAAGTTAATAAAAAAAAATAAGATTGTGTTAAGGAAAGTGATTATTTCAAAAAAATAATACAATTTGTGAGCGAAATCCATCAAAATTTACCATAATAGAATAAAAAACCTCTTCGTGAAAAACGGAAAAAATGGCGCTTAAGAAATAACTCAAGTAGGAATGTATCAGCTACTGCCTGTCGGCCGAAAAACGCATCGAAAGCAGCTTACCTAATAAAAAAGCGACCCCTAAAAAGTGTGTAAGGAATAAATATTTTATATTTAGAGGTAATTTAGGTTTAAATGAGTTTCCTATAAATTTGGAAAAATAATATTTTTATTGTTAAATTTAGCAGATAAAATGACTTTAATTTTTATACAATATTTTTTGCTTTCTTTTTTTTTGTTCCCTCTTTTTTTTACTTAAGTTTAGTTTACATGACAAAGAAGAAAATTCCATAAAAAATGTCGTAAGCCGAAAATAAGAAAGTGAAATTCTTTTTAGTTGTAAATAACACTTACTTTAAAGATAATCATTAATTTTTTTTGTTCCATTTTTTTGATGTATTTAAACGTATTTTAATATTCTAATCAGGCATATTTGTTTATTTTATGTAACAAAAACCATTAAAAAAAATAAAGTTAAAATGTATTAAAAAATATTAAAAATGTTAAGCTTACTTTTTGTATTAAGGAACTAGTTCTGAATTAGTTTAAAAGAGGCTGGAACTGTGCTAGCTGTTTCAGGCTAATTCGTGACTGTTTCTTAGAAGACTACTTCTGAATAAGTAGTTAAGTGTTTGTTTTAAGACAGGTTGTTTGGGATAATAGGTAAAATAGGATCCTTAGTAACTAGCTCCAAACAAGCTCATTTAGAATCGGTCTTGAACTGGATGTAAGCTTCTAAAGTTGGGCTGATTGCCCCCTCCAATGACAACGCCATGTAAAAGTGATATGTCCCTTTCATATAAAGTGTTAGAACTAGAACCAGTCCCCATCCTCAAAGAACCGGTCACATGAATTGTTCTGTGTCAGTTCCCTTCCCCGTAGGGTTAGGACTGTTTGTTAAAAAAATTTGCAGATTAATTAACTAATTAAAAAAGCTCTCAAGACGTGACCTTTCAGCATTTTAGGTAAAAAATTTGACAGGTTTAATATAAAATTTTCTAAACTAAATTGATGAAAAGATATTCAAAATTTAAATGACGTGTTATAAGAACTTCTTTTTTGTAACCTTAAAGAGAACTTTGGTAGAGCATCTTGGTTGTGAAGAATTGTGGTCAAAAGTATCAAAAATTAATCGCACTGTTTAATAAAATGTTTTTATACATAAAAGCTTAATTTTCCTTACTACTTTTGCATATAATATTAATTTTTAAAATATATTAAAAAAACGTGATGATTTTTTTCCTTAAAATATGATTTATTTTTTGCCAAATGATGATTTTTTATTCCCAAAGCTTCTGGCAACGCTGACTGTAACACAACCGCTTTGTGTAATTCTACAAAAGCAGAATATATATTTAAAAAAGGATCATCTCTAATAAAAACTCTGATAATGTGTCTTGAGACTAAAAAGAATGAAGAAAAAACAGAATTTAAGACTGTTTTTGAAAAGGCAAAAAATATTTGCATTGTTATGGGAATTTTAGTTGAAAAGCCTAGATTTAAAAGAATAAATTATTTTGAAGATGTCGAAATATACTACCGCATCGAAGGCTACATTCTCTTAATTGAATCTGTTTTACACGGTTCCCATAGGTCGTCCTTTACTTGTTTAACATCCCTGAACTTTTGCCTCAGAATATTACTACATTTATTGATTTAATAATTTAAATTCTACAACTTGCAGATTTATTAAAATTTTCAAAATTGACAAAAAAGAAAAGCTGTTTTTATCGAAATTAAAGGCTGAGATTTTGCATTGAAAGCAAAAATGGAAAATTTATAAAGACCGCCCAGATAATAGATGTTTTCGCAAGATGTGACCCAGATATTTACCCAAATTTGCGAAAAATATTTATAATTTTAGTTTAAATGCCGTCAGTAATGCTGCGGCTGAAATGTCATTTTCCACCCTTCCAGTATTAATACATGGCTAAAATCAACTATGACAGAGGACAGGCTTAACGGCTTCACAATGTTGTATATACATATGTACATCTTATATATAAAAGAACATTTTTTTTTTGTTAGTGACACCGCTTATAACTCAAGAACGGCTGGACCGATTTTAATGAAACTTGAAAAAAAGACAAACCCGATATCTGGGAATGCGTTTTAGGCTAATTTGTTTTTGGAAATTCAACTGGGCGTGGCACCTCCCATACAAATTGAACAGTTTTTTTCACATAGCTCAATAGCTATTATAGCTGAAGTCTCCAAATTTGGTACAGCTAAACTATTTATTGATGTGAATAATTGAGCTTTGTATGGGCGGGAAGAAATAAATAGGCGTGGCACCTCCCATACAAGGAAAATAGTTTTTTGTATATATCTCAATAACTGTAATAGCTGAAGTTTCCAAACTTAGTACCGATGTTTATAGTGCTAATATACATAATTGAGCTTTGTATGGGCAGGAAGAAATAAATGGGCGTGGCACCTCCCATACAACGGAATTAGTTTTTTGTATATATCTCAATAACTGTAATAGCTGAAGTCTCCAAACTTCGTACCGATGTGCGTAATTGTGCTCTGTACGGGCGGGAAGAAATAAATAGGCGTGGCACCTCCCATACAGCGAAAATAGTTTTTTGCATATATCTCAATAACTGTAATAGCTTAAGTCTTCAAACTTCGTGCAGATGTTTAAAGTGCTAATATGCATAATTGAGCTTTGTATGGGCGGAAAAAAAAATAGGCGTGGCACCTCCCATGTAAGAAAAATAGCTTTTTGTATATATCTAAATAACTGTAATAGCTGAAGTCTTCAAATTTCGTTCATATGTTTATAGTACTAATATGCATTATTGAGCTTTGTATGGGCGGGAAGAAATAAATAGGCGTGGCACCTCCCATACAACGAAAGTAGTTTTTTGTATATATCTCAATAACTGTAATAGCTGAAGTCTCCAAACTTCGTACGGATGTTTATAGTGCCGATGTGCGTAATTGTGCTCTGTACGGGCGGGAAGAAATAAATAGGCGTGGCACCTCCCATACAGCGAAAATAGTTTTTTGCATATATCTCAATAACTGTAATAGCTTAAGTCTTCAAACTTCGTGCAGATGTTTAAAGTGCTAATATGCATAATTGAGCTTTGTATGGGCGGGAAAAAAAATAGGCGTGGCACCTCCCATGTAAGGAAAATAGCTTTTTGTATATATCTAAATAACTGTAATAGCTGAAGTCTTCAAATTTCGTTCATATGTTTATAGTACTAATATGCATTATTGAGCTTTGTATGGGCGGGAAAAAATAAATAGGCGTGGCACCTCCCATATAACGAAAATAGCTTTTTGTATATATCTAAATAACTGTAATAGCTGAAGTCTCCAAACTTCGTGCGGATGTTTATAGTTCCAATATGCGTAATTGTGCTTTGTATGGGCGCGAAGAAATAAATGGGCGTGGCACCTCCCATACAACAAAAATAGTTTTTTGTATATATCTCAATAACTGTAATAGCTTAAGTCTCCAAACTTCGTACGGATGTTTATAGTGCTAATATGCATAATTGAGCTTTGTATGGGCGGGAAAAAATAAATAGGCGTGGCACCTCCCATATAACGAAAATAGCTTTTTGTATATATCTAAATAACTGTAATAGCTGAAGTCTCCAAACTTCGTGCGGATGTTTATAGCTCCAATATGCGTAATTGTGCTTTGTATGGGCGGGAAGAAATAAATGGGCGTGGCACCTCCCATACAACAAAAATAGTTTTTTGCATATATCTCAATAACTGTAATAGCTTAAGTCTTCAAACTTCGTGCAGATGTTTAAAGTGCTAATATGCATAATTGAGCTTTGTATGGGCGGGAAAAAAAAATAGGCGTGGCACCTCCCATGTAAGGAAAATAGCTTTTTGTATATATCTAAATAACTGTAATAGCTGAAGTCTTCAAATTTCGTTCATATGTTTATAGTACTAATATGCATTATTGAGCTTTGTATGGGCGGGAAGAAATAAATAGGCGTGGCACCTCCCATACAACGAAAGTAGTTTTTTGTATATATCTCAATAGCTGTACTAGCTGAAGTCTCCAAACTATGTACGGATGTTTATAGTGCTAATATGCATAATTGAGCTTTGTATGGGCGGGAAGAAATAAATAGGCGAGGCACCTCCCATACAACGAAATTAGTTTTTTGTATATATCTCAATAACTGTAATAGCTGAAGTCTCCAAACTTCGTACGGATGTTTATAGTGCCAATGTGCGTAATTGTGCTCTGTACGGGCGGGAAGAAATAAATAGGCGTGGCACCTCCCATACAGCGAAAATAGTTTTTTGCATATATCTCAATAACTGTAATAGCTTAAGTCTTCAAACTTCGTGCAGATGTTTAAAGTGCTAATATGCATAATTGAACTTTGTATGGGCGGGAAAAAATAAATAGGCATAGCACCTCCCATATAACGAAAATAGCTTTTTGTATATATCTAAATAACTGTAATAGCTGAAGTCTCCAAACTTCGTGCGGATGTTTATGTTCCAATATGCGTAATTGTGCTTTGTATGGGCGGGAAGAAATAAATGGGCGTGGCACCTCCCATACAACAAAAATAGTTTTTTGTATATATCTCAATAACTGTAATAGCTTAAGTCTCCAAACTTCGTACGGATGTTTATAGTGCTAATATGCATAATTGAGCTTTGTATGGGCGGGAAAAAATAAATAGGCGTGGCACCTCCCATACAACGAAAATAGCTTTTTGTATATATCTTAATAACTGTAATAGCTGAAGTCTCCAAACTTCGTACGGATGTTTATAGTACCAATGTGCTAATTGTGCTCTGTATGAGCGGGGAAAAAGTAATGGGCGTCGCATCTCCCATACAAAGAAAATAGTTTTTTATATATCTCAATAACTCTAACAGTTGAACTCTTAAAACTTTGTAAAGATATTTATAATGTTAATATGCATAATTAAGCTGTATATGGGTTTAAGTCTCCAAATTTTGTGTAGGTGCTTACAATGTTGATGTTTACTATTAAGCTGAGTTTGGGCGTGAAGAAAATAATAGGCATGGCACCTCCTTTACAAGAAAAAATCTTTTACATATATATGTCAATAAATGTAACATCTGAAATCTCCAAATTTAATATGGGTATTTATTATGCTAATATGCATAAATAAGATGAGTATAGGCAGGAACCTCTAATAGCATGAAAATATTTATATGTGTATCTCATTAACTGTGACAACTAAGGTCTCCAAGCTTTTTGGTGTGGCACCTCCCGTACAATTGGATTTTTTTTAAATGTACTTCAATAATTCTTATAGCTAGAGTCTCAAAATTGTCTATTAATGTTTATGTTTTTTTATATACATAATTGAGGTGAGCATTCTTAGAAGAAAAGGGAATAATGGACATGGCACCTCCCATACAACAAAAATAGTTTCTTATATAAGTCTCGATAACTGTAAAAAAACTTCAAAAAACCTGTTCATATTTTTCTTAAACCAGTTGAGCGCAATTTAAATTATTAGTTTAAAAGTAACAGAAATAACCTAAAAATTACCAATAATCAATATTATCAAATTTTTATATTCATACCTTTTCGAGACCTGTCGAATGCAATAAAATATAATTTGAGCCCCTTTTTACCCCTTAGGATCAATATTATCAAATTTTTATATTCATTTTTATATTCATACCTTTTCAAGACCTGTCGAATGCAATAAAATATAATTTGAGCCCCTTTTTATATTTTTCTGTTCCGAAAATACAAAATAGATATAAGCAGTTTCAAAATATGGTTTTTACCCTGTCTCCCCTAATAATCTAATATTTCAAAAAAAGTACGAAAAATGCATTCATAACTTTGAAACCTCTCGAGCGTAAGTTTAATTATAATTTTATCTTTTTTTAGTTCAGAAGCTACAAAACTAACCAATACATATTTCAAGGCTTGCCCTAAGCATTTAGGCTATGCAATGATTAATCTGTCTGTCAGATAGCGAGTCATTAACGCAATTTTTTCCTATACATTGTTCTGTAATCACAACAAACATTTAAAAAAATAAAAAAAAATATTTACAAGTGGCGGATAGGGCTACAAAATAATGAAGCCATTATAAACTGAACTGTTTGCGAAGTTTTTCTTGGTAATAGCTTCCCATCATGAAAGACGCGATAGGCTCAGCTATTCTATTCACGCTTTATCAGCAATTTTCAGTAATTATCAAAGAAACAAACAGAACATGTTTATACGTTATTGACACGCTATTAAGGATAATATTTTGTGAATTATGTGTGTTTAGGTAAAAATTCGTTTGCTAATTATATATATTGTTAGGCAATACGTATTCGGAGATACTCGATGCTGGATGTATTCAATAAAATGGCAAAAACGAGGCTTGCCGCATGCACACATTATTATTTGGTTAGTCGAGAAGTTCGACCAGACCAGAAAGATGACATTAAAAGTGCCGAGATCCCTGAACCCGAAACAGATCAAGAACTACATGATGTTGTAATTACATATATGATTCATTAACCGTGTGGCATTATCCATCTCTAATCTCCGTGCATGGACGACGGCAAGTGTTCCAAACATTATCCACGAAAACTGACGGGGGAAACTATCACTGGCAATGACGGTTATCCAATGTATCGTTGTTGATCGCCCATTGAAAACGATCAAACTATTACAAAGAATGTAAAAGGAAACGATTTTGTGATTCCACATCATTTAAGACATATTGCAATGTTGAATTCAGTGAAGTCGATCAAGTAGATCTGCAAAAATGTCACGAAAGGCAGCGATATGGCTGTTTTTAGCATCCAAACCTCCAATGGCAACGATGAAATTATGCGTTATAAAGTTGGGCGATATGTGAACTGCAACCAGGCGGTTTGGCGTATATTCTCATTCCCTATTCACGAATGTCATCCCACTCTTGCACATTTAGCAGTGCATCTGGAGAATGGCCAACGAGTATATTTCACCACGACAAATGTTGTTTAACGTGCTGAATTACCTCCAGCGACAACAATGACAAGTTTCTTTGCTGTTTGTCAAAGCGATCCGTTTGCATTAACTTTACTTTACTCGGAGATGCCACGGTATTACACTTGGAACGTTTCTTCAAAAAGTTTTGACCATCGAAAGAAAGGCACTATGGTTCCTGGGCATCCAGATGTGCGTTCAAGTGATGCTCTTGGTCGCATTTTTACAGTTCATTCGAAGAATGATAAATGCTTTTATTTGCAGTTGTTGCTGGTGAATGTTCGTGGTCCAACATCATTTGCAGCATTACGTACTGTTAATGGTATAGTCGGTCCAACATTTCGTGCTGCATGTCAAGAACTCAATTTGATTGAAAACGATACTCATTGGGATATGACAATCGCTGAGGCATATACGAACATTATTTGCTAATAATAATAATATGGAGAAAAAAAGATGCATAACCGGGCTTTGCTCTTAATTGAAGACATGTGTTACCTTATTTGCGGCAGTTTGTTAGTCAGGTTAGGACTGCCAGCACCAGAACATTAAATGAATGAGCTACTAAACCGAAAATTGAAGCGTATACGTGAATACGATCGACATGAGTTGAACCAATTAGTTCAAACTAATGTTTCTCTCTTAAACCTCCAACCAAAGGAAGTCTATGATATAATATTAAAGGCAAATAATGACGGAAATTGAGTTTTTTCTTTCTTGGATGCCCATGGTGAAACTGGGAAGACATTCCTCATGTCATTGATTTTAGCCACTGTTCGTGCGAGATCCAATATTGCTGTAGCGGTAGCTTTCGGATTGATTTCGTTTCCTCAAAGTTTTTGTAATTTTGTATCGTCAAAAGAAGAGCTTATCCAGAAAGTATTCCCCAACAACGGGAAAAATTATGACTGGTTGAGTAAACGGGAAATTTTAGCAGCTAAAAATATAGATGTGGATGATTTAAACTAGATAGTTGAGAATCAAATCATTAGTACTCTGAATTATTTTAAATCTATTGATTGTGTAACAAGCGAAGATGAAGCCACCAACTATCCAACTGAAGTTTTAAATTTATTGGATGTGCCTGGCTTACCACCGCACAACTTACAACTGAAGGTAGGCTCGGTAGTTATCGTGCTTTGAAATTTAAACCAACCAAAGCTTTGCAATGGAATGCGTTTGGTAATAACAAAACTGATAGTCCATGTTATTCACGCTATTATACTTAGAGGAAAATTCAAAGGTGAAGACGTTCTCATACCGAGAATTCCGATGATACCAACCGATATGCCTTTTGAGTTTAAGCGAATTCAATTTCCTTTTCGTTTTGCATTTGCAATGATGATTAACAAATCACAAACACAATCCTTGAGTATTTGTGGTCTTAATTTAGAAAATACATGTTTTTCTCATGGCCAAATATACGTTGCATGTTCACGTGTGGGCAAACCATCTGCTTTATTTGTACTTGCGCCTGATAACAAAACGAAAAATGTATATCACAAGGTACTGCACTGTAGGGAATTACCCTAAACATAACCCATGCCCGAAAATAAATAGGCTTCCTTAAGAGCTTTTACCTAAAACGCCATATTTTTGTAATCTTTTTGAATTTTTGTTTTCTTTATAAATAATCCAATTAATTGACTAAATAAACTTTGTACTCTTTTTAAAAAATCTATATATTCAATAATTGTTAAGTGGTACGAAGTTCAGCGGGTCAGCTAGTAATAAATATTAAAGCAAATGTCATGCTTAACAAATTTGCTTTAGCAGAAAACGATAAAATATTAATTTAATAAATATGTTGTTTTGCCTTTTATGTAATTATAATTCTTTTATATGAATTCAACTTTTTTTTGAGCATTTGCTTTAAAAACCCGCTAAAACCTAGTTTTTATAAAAAATTAGAACAAATACAACTTAAATACATACATAGTTGCTTTGAAAATGTAAAATCTCGGGAAAAAACCCTGGAAGCAGTGTATATCGTCACAGAAAATGCAAAACGCCCTATCTAACAAACAATTTAAAATTGGCTTTTTATAAATTATAGCCGTCAAATATGTACGCCATCTCGCAAAACTCTTTTTTTTTCAGCAGAAATAAATTTTTTGATCTTTTTTAACTAACATATATGGCAAAAATTTGTGTTAATTGTAAATATATTTTTCATTTACAAGAAAATGCTTGCTCCTTCTAAAAAATTTTTTAATGTTAAATAGGGCGTTTTGCATTTTCTGTGACGATATATTATATATCGTTTGAAGTCGGCACTCTTGTATGAGCCTTACTTCTTCAGTTTTGCTTATTTTTATTTTAATAAACTCTTCGTTTCAGTAACTAAATTGAAATTATATATTTTAATAAAATATTTTTTGTACCGAAAACTGGGTGTTTTAAAAAATTAACGGTTTTATAAAAAGCCGAATAATCGATCTCCCTATTATATTAATACTCGTGTACACTTCAGTTTAGATTTATTTAAATTTTTTATATATATGTACGCTTACCATAACATCAAAAATTGTTGCTCGATGAAGTGGCCAGCTTTGAATCAAATTCAAAAACGATTTTTTTGCCTCAGCGGGTAACATACCACGCAGACTTTGATGATGTATTGCAACGGCGTCGTGCGGTATATTAGGAACAAATCTGGGTGGCAAACAATGGCCAGCAACTATTCTATAATCACATACATTATCGCAGTCGCCCAGTTCAAGTTGTCCTTGAAGGGCTGTTAGCATGATGGCTTCCATTTCAGTTATTGGAAATCTTTCAGTTCGAAGGGAATGTAAGACCTGGTGATATAAAAGCTCCTTTTCCACTGGATCATCAACGTTAATGTAGTCATCCAAAAATAAATGCTTCTTAAATAAGAACATGTAATTTTGAGGTCGGCAGTTGTTGAACTAAAATGAATAAAAAGTTTTTCGTTTTGTAAATAATTTTGGCATAATAAAAGGTTTAGCTCTAAGCTAAGGGATTTAAGGATAGTGTAGCGTCAAATGTTTTTTGCTTATGATTTCACCATTACGTTATAAGTTACCCCATACATAGTAGCATGGGTATTTGTATGTATATAAGTTTTTAATTCCGTTTGTAATTTCAAAATAATTATTTGCGACCCTGAAAGAATTTATGTATCTAAACATACATTTCCAAAACTTATATTTAACCGCAGAGAAAAAAAATGGTACCGCATGACCAGACGCGGACCCGGAGATTTTATAACAATAATTACAGTGTATACGTATTTATGCACAGAAAATAAAGTTAATATTACAAATGTACATAACAAATATCTCACAGCTAATTTTAAATAAAAGGTATGTAAAAAAGGTGTTCCCGCCATTTGTAGGTATATGAACCAAGCGCAATTTTTAAAGTTAGTGGTGCATAAAATATATACACGCTTATACAAGGTAGGCTAAAAGAAATCACCCTACTGGGTGCTTTGACATTTGTGAGGTAAATAGATGTAGAATACAAGTGAACAAGGCATGGAGCGATACACTCCCCAAGAGAGCGGAATAATCGTGTCTATTTCTGTGCAAAACAATTCCACTGTGTTGTTGGCACAGCTCGAATTCCGTCGCCGATTCCCCGGTCGTCCGGCACCGACTGCATAAACACTGTGCCGTTTGGCCCCCAACCTTGAAGAGTGCGGGACCACACGAGGCGCTGTCAAAAGTGGCCTGCCCCGGAGCGCCCGTTCTGCCGAGGATATCACCGTTGTTGGCAAAGACGTCAACCTGTCGCCAGAAACAACAACCAGACGCCGTGCCTCACAACTAGCCATCAGCCAGTCGTCCCTATAGCGAATTTTGGTCAAAGACCAGCTGCTGTCTGTCGACCGCCAAACGTGTGTAACCTACGCCCAAGCCATCCTCAATGCCAATACCGAAGTGGACCAAAATCATAATGAGCTGTGAGGCTCATTTCCACGTCAGCAAGTATGTGAACAAGCAAAGATATGACTGCTGAGACCCCAAAAATCTACGAGTGATGCACGAAGAGCCATTACGCCTGCTGAAAGTGGCTAGATGGTGCGCTGTTCACGCTGGAGGAGTCATCGGACCATTTTTTTTTCGAGGACGCCGCTGGTCAAACGACAAGAGTGGACAAGCCTAAGACCTTAGAAGCCCTCAAGGACAACATTCGACACGAGTGTGAGAATCTGTCGCCAGGAATCCTCACTAAAGTGATAAAAAAATGTCATAAAACGAGCCCACAGAGCAATCAAAAGTGACGGCGCCTATTTGCCCGTTATCATCTTCTTGACCAGACCAATAAAATTGTAAAGGTTAAAGATTAAAACAAACATAGAAAAACAGAATCGAAGTTTTTCATTTAGGGAAAAAATAACAGCCAAACAACATCGAATGACTCCTTTGGCCCACCTTAAATATTAACATATATAACGAAAATAAATGTAAATGGTTTTATAAACCTACGTACATACATACCATATAAAGGAAAAGTGGAAGAAAATAATATGAAAAGAAATATTCCCTCTATAACAGTTTTTCTCTAAACAAACGAATTTATAAATCATCCATTCTTACTCTGCATTTACATTTGCCAGCACTGTCATCAAAACCTTATACGTAATATCATGTATTCTTAATAGTTTTGAGTATGTTGCTAAAAGTATTAGAGCAGATGTAAATTAAGTTTGAATTAGAGGATTGGTTGGTTTATGTTACTTAAACAAAGGGTAAATATTGCAAAAATCAAAATTTTTATTATATCTCAGCAAAAACTTCACTTACAAACTTTTGTATAATGACTTCCTTAATTCATAATGACTTTCTTGAAAAATCATTTAAATTCTTGATAATTATTATTATAAATGAAGTCTATTCGGATTTCTTCAACAAATCAAGAAGAACAAAACTTGTTGTTTTAATATGTTATTTTACAGGTAGCGCGCTGGAGCTTGAGTGCGGTAAGTCCCTGGTTCGAATCTCATCTACGGTGAGTTTAAAAATAAAATTTTTTAATTTAAAATTTAAGTATATCAGTTGCATTCTTAATCTCGTAGTGTACGGACGTGTGTACGCGAGTGTAATATTGTTAATAGGTGATATAAGTAATAAGTAGCAAACGAATTTATTAATATATGTACATACATATATACACAAAAAAGTGAGAAAAGAAAAACAACAAACTAAATAAAAATAAAGCAAACTGTTATTGAGTGACAGTAATCGTAGTGACAGTGGGCCTGATAGCCGAAATGCTTACATTGTGTTGAGCTCCACAAGTGTTAGCAATGAGAACATAAGAGACCCTGAATTTAATAGAAATTATTTAAATGCAAGACCAAAAATAATTACAAACAATCTTAGTTCAAGTGCGCCTAATTTAAATAAATGTACTGAACAAGGGACTAATTTAGCCCTATCTCAATACAATAATTATAAAAAAAATTCTGAGGTACCATCTTTGTCGCGGTCACCATTATCAAATTCTGAAATTGAACCTGCAGCTGCTAAAGCCGCATCAAGCCTAATTCCTGCACTGGCACCTAAGATCCAGGTAGGGATGGACCGCTACGTGACAGTTCTTAAAAGGGGAAGAAGCCCTAAATCGGCAGAGGCATCTCAACCTGCAAAAATTTTAAGAGAAGATGAAAGGCCAACCTCATCGCAAAATCGTTTTGCAATTTTGCAAGAGGATAATGATGCCCTTGTTAGTAAAAGAAAGTCCTTTAAGCCACCTCCCATTTATTTGATGGAAAAAACTCAAATGATCTCGTCAAGTTTTTAGTCGGTTTGATTGGGGAAAATAACTTTTATGTTTCAAACGTTAAACGCCGTAACATATTTGAGACAAAAATTCAAGTGAACCATGAAAACGCCTACCGCGCTACGGTTTCGGAGCTCGAAAAACTCAGAAAAAACTTCTATACCTACCAACTCAAGACCGCAAAAGGCCTTCAGGTAGTTATTAAAGGCACTGATTCTAACGTTGACCCAGAAGAGATCAAGACTAGTTTGCTAAGCAAAGGGTTTATGGTTAGGACGGTATCCAATATGAGAAACAGGGAGAAACACCCCCAACCATTATTCCGAGTGGAGCTTGAGCCTGGTGATATCAAACTGAAAAAAAGTGAAACTCACCCCATCTATGATTTAAAATATATTATGCACCGACGAGTCACTGTGGAAGTGCCACATAAGCGATCTGGGCCCGTACAGTGCTTAAACTGCCAGGAATATGGCCACACTAAAACTTATTGTAAGTTGCCTTCTGTTTGTGTTGTGTGTGGGGATCTGCACGATACGACCAAGTGCGACAAGCCAAAAGATGATCCTAGGATAAAGAAATGCAGCAACTGCGGGGGAAACCACACTGCCAACTATAGAAGTTGTCCTGTTTTTAATTCAGTTAAGCGCTCAACTAAGCCGAAAATAGTTCCTGCCCCTCCCCAGCCTTTAAATATACCAACTACAAATATGCCTCCATTGGCACAACCAACTACAAATCAAGTTTCTTACGCCGCCGCATTAAAATCTAACCAGCCTAATTCACGTAAGTCTACCCAGCCTACAACACAACAAGAAGTGCCAACTAGTGAACCAACCGGGCCTAATTTTAGCCGCCTGGAAGCCGTAATTGACAATATGGTCAAGCAATTTACGCAGGTTATGGCATGATGCAAGAAACGCAAAAAATGCAGTCTGCTCTTCTGCAGGCTATGCTTAAAAGACCATGAACTGCCTCAGGATTTGTTTCTGGAACGCAAACGGCATCCGCAAACACAAAAACGAGCTCGAATTTTTCTTGATGAACCAAAAAATCGATGTTATGTTGATTTCTGAGACTCATATGACATCTAGAAGCACTTTTAAAATTAGTAGTTATTCTTTTTACGAATCAAAGGATCCTAGAGATAGATCATGTGGTGGCTCGGCTATTCTAATCAAATCAAGAATTAAACACCAATGGTTGGGTGGCCTCTCGGAATATTATATCCAAGCTTCGAACGTCTACATTGATGAATTTTTCCATAACCTTGTTATTTCATCAGTTTACTGTCCACCCAGATTCTTAATTACGAAGGATCAGTACAACAGTTTCTAGAAATCATTAGGTCCCCGCTTCATAGCTGCTGGAGACTATAACTCTAAGCACACATACTGGGGCTCCCGCCTAATTAGTCCCAGAGGTCGTGTCTAGTATGATTCCGTGTCGGAAATGGGACTTTTCGTTACTTCAACTGGACAACCAACCCATTCGCCAACGGACAATAATAAAGTTCCAGACGTTATAGATTTTGGCATGGCAAAAGGTATATCCCCGGACCTTATTGAGGCTGTAGCCTCTTTGGATTTATCTCCCACCCACCCACAATAATTACTATTTGCAGTCCTCACGAAATAGCATCTAGTGATTTTTTTTCATCTAAAAGAATAAATTGGTTGAAATATAAAAAATACATTAGCGCCCATTGCTCGGAGAACCAACCGCTAAAACTCCCGGAGACATCGATGATTGTCTGAGCGTCCTAAATGAAAACATTAAAAAAGCCGTTGAACATGCGTCTTCTACCCATCGTCAGGTCAGGTACAGCAAAATTTTTTCTAACGATGTGGGAAAATTTTTTATCTGAAAAAAGTAGAGTCCGAAGAGAATGGCAAAAGAACAGATCGCCCCAACTTAAATCTAAGCTGAAAGAATGTACTAACAAATTAAAAAGCTTGCTGAGGGTCACTTAAAGAGTACTTCGAAGGTGTAGACGCGACTCCTCAGACAAATTATTTCCTATGGCGATCAGCCAGACGTCTTAAAGGACCCGTTATCGCAAAACCACCACTGCGTAATCTGGGAGGATCCTGGGCTAGAAATGACGAAGAAAAATGTGATCTGTTCGCAAACCATTTCAGAAATGTGTTGTTGCTAGACGTCCCTCAGAAATACGTTTCCGATTTACAGATGTTGTAGAGGCTATTGCTAGCCTAAATGGTAAAAAAGCTCCTGGCGTTGATGATATAAGCAACAATATGCTCCTAGAGCTACCTTTTACGGCAAAAAGAATAATTCTTTTTATTTTTAACGCAATAATTCGGCTTGAACACTTCGCGCCTGTATGGAAAATTGCCTTTTTAAAGATGATTCCTAAGCCTGGCAAAGATCCTTCAAAGGTAGAGTCTTATAGGCCTATAAGTTTGTTACCCACAATGTCAAAATCGTTCGAAAAATTGCTTAAGAATAAGCTGACTTCGATCCTGAATGAAAACAACTGCATTCCAGATCACCAATTTGGCTTTAGAAGTCAACATAGCACAATCGAACAAACTCACAGACTGGTACAGGTTATAAGAAAAACCTTTGAGGAAAAGAAGTACTGCTCCGCGCTTTTCATTGATGTCTCTCAAGCTTTCGATAAAGTATGGCACGAAGGCCTGTTAAACAAACTAAAGCTAAACCTTCCAGCTAATATTTTCAACCTATTGGAAAAATACATAAGCGGTCGACAATTTATGATCAAAGAGGGAAATCAAATAAGTTCAATAGTTTTACACACACGTCGACATTTGCTGATGACACTGCTTTCCTTAGTATTCATAAAGACCCTAAAGAGGCTTCGAACCAACTGCAGCAACACGTAACTCAAGTTGAAAAATGGGCAAAGTTATAGGGAATAAAAATAAATAAACAAAAATGTACCCACGTAACTTTTACTTTACGCAAAGAAACGTGCTCCCCAATCACTATTAACAACCATATGGTGCCTCAACGAACCGAGACAAAATATCTTGGTGTTCACCTAGATCGCCGCCCCACATTAAAGCCGCATATAGATGCGAAGCTGATTCAAATGAAACTTAAAGCTGCTCAAATCCACTGGCTAATTGGTAGAAACTCTGTGCTACGTCTGGATTGTAATCTTCTACTCTACAACTCGATTTTAAAACCAATTTGGTGCTATGGTATACAATTATGGGGCACTGCTTCCGCCTCTAACATAGAAAAAATACAACGTCGTCAAAACAAAATTCTGAGAATGATAACTGGTGCTCCGAGGTATGTCAAAAACAGCAACATCCACAAGGATCTAGAAGTTCCACTAGTAAAAAGCGAAATCCTAAACTATGTGGACAAGTATTAAAATAAGTTGGAAATACATCCAAATCCGCTCGCTCGAAGCATCCTGCAACATAGTGGGCACACCCGCCTAAAAAGAAGTATACTATTGCTCTTAGATGAAACTTTTAAAATTAATTAACTTTATTATGAGAACTTAAATTTTATTCGCGTACTGACTGGACTAGTATTAATAACTTAGTTTTAAGATTTGAATACTTATTGTTAGTTCGCTTAAGCAAAGATTCAGTAATAAAATATATGAAAAAAAAAAAAAATTAAGTATATAAAATGAAAATAATATTTAAAAAAGTTTTCTTCTTATTTTAAAACTATTTGCGACTACTTATTTTTTAAATTAAATCATTAAAAATAAAAGTACATACTTACCTTTTGGGGTATGACTAACAAAATAATATCGGATTTGTTTTGGGACATCACAAACAAAAATAAGTACTTTTTACGGTCGAATTGTAAGAAGTGCTTAACGATAATACTACTTATTTTTCTACATATTTTGTAAGTAAAGTTTTTGCTGGATATATCAATAATACATACATATCAACATGCATACATACACACATGCATACATCCAAGCATTAAAACAGCGTTATCAACTTTTTTAAATAGAAGCGCGTTGTTAAATTTTTTTCAACGCGCCTAAAAGCGCCAAAAAAGAAAATAGTCGAAAATTCAAAATACAATGTTAAAGACTCAGTGCAATTTAGGGATAGGATTAAGAACTTGACTTTACAGGCGATGAAAGATTAATATCGTTTTATGTGGTGTCACTGTTCCCAAGTATTCCCGTGGATTTAGCTTTGACAATAGTTGAAGAAAAGTGGAATAAAATTTCTCAATATACAAAAATGACGAAGGACTTATTTTTACGTATTGTTAAATTGTGTATTAAAGACAACAGATATTTTAAATATGACGAAAAGTTTTACACTCAAAAGAAAGGCTTACCCATGGGGTCACCTGCATCACCAATAATTGCCGATTTGGTAATGGAAAGACTTTTGGATACAGTTATCGGAAACATAGCCGAGAAACCAAAAGTTTTGACAAAATACGTGGATGATCTTTTTAGTATAGTACGGGAAAGTGCAACTGAGGGGATATTGACGAGTTTAAACAGCTTTCACCATAGTATTAAATTTACAGCCGAAAAGGAATTTAATTCAACATTACCATATCTCGATACATTGGTCATCAGAGATAAAGATGCACTAAAGATTGACTGGTACCAAAAACCAACGGCATCAGGCCGCATAATTAATTTCTTTTCTAAACACCCAAAAAGGGTTATTATCAACAGGGCCAACAATTTAATAAAGAGAGTGCTTAGCTTAAGTGACTTGAATTTTCATAAAAATAATAAAATTAAAATTAGAAATATATTACTTGACAACAACTTCCCAATTAATTTAATAAATAAATTAATCCGCGACTATCAAAATGAAAAGAAAAGCCGTATTAAAAACCCTATTGAACCTAGGATATATAAATCCCTCATATACGTACCTGAAATATCAGAAAGATTTGAAAAAGCTAAGCTATATGATGATAAAACCTTCAAGATTGCTCATAAAACCGACAACAACCTAGCCAAAATATATAGTAAGACCAAAGATAAGATAAAAACAATGGATAAATCAAATGTTATTTATAAGGTACCCTGTGACGGCAACGAAAAAGAAGAATGTGAAATGGTGTACGTTGGAACCACGAAAAACAAACTGTCCTTTCGTATTTCTAACCACAAGTCCGACCAAAAATCCAAGCATATTAATTCCCAAGAAACTGCATTGACAAACCACTGTGTGCTAAACAATCATATTCCAGACTTTAATAATGTGAGCATATTACAGAGCGAAAGCAATAATAAACGGAGGTATATGTTAGAGATGATCCACATCATAAACACACCAACAACGAAGAGAATGAACTTTAAAGCGGACGTAGAAAATTGTGCTCACAGCTACCGTCATTTGATAAACAAAAGAAAGAGTTTAATGTATTTATTATTTTTAAGTTTAATCAGTGCAGTATTCAATGACGAAAGAAGAACAACGATATTTTTAAGGTTTTGTGTTTATATGTAAATTCAATGTAAGTTTGTGTGTACATATTTAAATAAAAATCTGTGTATAATCTGTATTTGTTTTTTGTACTGTTGTTATTTATTGATATACTTGCTATGTTTAATTATAATGTTAAATAAGTTTTTATAAACTGTTGTAAATATTCCCGGATGATGACTTTCGAAAAAAGTCGAAATATTGAAAAAATAAATTGATTTTTATAATAAAACTGGACCTCGAGCTTGAGTATTTGGTTTAAATATATGTTTAGTTAGCAATTTACCAAGAAATAGCATATTTAAAGAATACTAAAATACTAAAGTCTACTTAAGACACGCATTAAGATTTGGCAGTTGTACTAAACTGGTAATTTCTATTTTTATATAAAATTTTTTGCCTTTATCCATTATTTTTTTTTATTAACCAGCACTCAAGTGATGACCTGTTTACATGTTTTGCATCGTGTTGGTATCAGCAAAATAGGTTATGGGAAGGAGGATAGAGAGAGTAGTGTGTATGGGCATTTGATTCAAATTTCTCGATATTAACTTGAAAGGAAAGAAATCTTTAGGAAGTTTATATACGAAACGTTCGAATTAAGAACGAATTTTCTCTGTAAAGCGTAGTGAGATTCACTGGCCAGCCGGTCACAAACGGGTGTGCTCTTCTTGAAAGACGAGTTTCACGTAAAAAACCTCGGGTTTCAGGTACTTGTTCCCTTTTTTCTTCGATAGAATAGTGCAACATAACCCACATTGTGACGATTTTCAAGTGAATCGAGGCGGTTGGTTAGCGCGACATCACCAATGAGTACCTTCGCCCGTTCCTGTACGCGGTCAAGTAGCTCCAAAATATACCTCGGAACATCTGCCCATAGATGACAGTTTTATTCCATTTTCGGCTCCTGGGGCTAATTCAATTTTATGCACATCAGCACCGTCTAAATTTTCGTTGGATATTTTCAAAAGGTATTAAAAAAAGGGGTACGCCAGCTGAATGGAATTCTAGTGGATTCAACGGGGATTTTGAATAAAACCAAAGATACAAGATTACAAATATTTCAATTTATTTATTCCATATGTACAGTTGATTTCATTAAAATTCCGAGGTAAATAAAATTAATTCATTGTACAAAATACATATGCAAATATATCTTACTTTTTGGTATTGAAACCACTAGGAAAATTTTCTTAAATATTTAACAAAAAATATAAGTTTCCGAGTCAACGCTATGCCTTGATTTCGCTAAAGCAACTTAAAAGCAATTTAAATGGTGGAAGCTAAAAAAAAGCATGGCGCTGTCTCGTAAAGTCTTTGAATATAAAATAAAACGTTAATAATTTCACACTAAATAAGGTGTTACCAGATAAAATACTATGGTAATTTTGACAGTGGCGTTAACATTCCCCCGGCAGTATGGCAAAAAGATTCTCTGATGCCAGATTCTTGTTGATGAGCGACTTCCAAAATTGCCAACTTTGTTGCAGGTCTTTTCAAGACTCCATGTTACGTGAGTATTTTTGCGCTTCGTACCTGACCGTCACTTGCCAATCTAGTCTCTAACACTTTTTCACGCAATCAAACATTTCGAAGAAGTGAGGAGTCAACAATTAGTACTAAATCCCCCTGACTTAAAGGTTTTGTACGATCGTGCTATATAATTCTACACGGCAACGATGGAAGATATTGAACCAGCCATAGTTTCCAGAATATGTTAGCATTTTTTTGTGATAAAAGCCAATTTTGTTTAAGGAGTACTATTATCTATTATTATCACAAGCAGTCATAGGTTTTAATCCTGAAGAACTTCCGACTAAAAAGTGATTTTGAGTAAGACCACCATCAGTGTCGTCGTCAAGAGGAACATAGGCTAGGGGCCGCGAGTTTATAATATTCTCAACTTCTATCAGCATACTACGCAAAACCTCGTCGGTAAGTGCCCTAAGAGGCATAATTTGACATAAAACTGTTTTAATAGAGCGTACAAGCCGCTCCCAAGCGCCGCCCATGTGGGGTGATGCCGGAGGATTAAAACTCCATTTCGTTGCTAATGTGGTGAAAGTAATAATCAATTCATTTTTGTTTACTTCTACTAAAGGTTCGCACGAAGCCTTGAAATCGAAAAATTTTGTCGGATTTCGTTTACGGCAGTTTCATGATGCATGTGAAACGATTTCTTATGAAAATGCATTAGTATAAGTTTAGTTATATAGGTTTTTCTATGCAAAATAATAGGACGTTTTTGTTCCCTGGGAATATCATCTGCCTTATCTATTCTACCATAAACCCTTAAAACTCCATTTTCTAAATAAGGACTTTTGTTATATATTTCACTGGCCTTAGGTACGACTATATCTGAATTTAGTAAATAAATTTTCTCTGAGTATTTCTCATATTGTGCCAGTTGTTGCTAGACGTCCTTCAGAAATACGTTTCCGATTTACAGATGTGGTAGAGGCTATTGCTAACCTAAATGGTAAAAAAGCTCCTGGCATTGATAATATAAGCAACAATATACTCCTAGAGCTACCTTTTACGGCAAAAAGAATAATTCTTTTTATTTTTAGCGCAATAATTCGGCTTGAACACTTCCCGCCTGTATGGAAAATTGCCTTAGTAGAGATGATTCCTAAGCCTGGCAAAGATCCTTCAAAGGTAGAGTCTTATAGGCCTATAAGTTTGTTATCCACAAGGTCAAAATTGTTCGAAAAATTGCTTAAGAACAAGCTGACTCAGATCCTGAATGAAAACAACTGCATTCCAGATCACCAATTTGGCTTTGGAAGTCAACATAGCACAATCGAACAAACTCACAGACTGGTACAGGTTAAAAAAAAACCTTTGAGGAAGAGAAGTACTGCTCCGCGCTTTTCATTGATGTCTCTCAAGCTTTTGATAAAGTATGGCACGAAGGCCTGTTAAACAAACTAAAGCTAAACCTTCCAGCTAATATTTTCAACCTATTGGAAAAATACATAACCGGTCGACAATTTATGATCAAAGAGGGAAACCAAATAAGTTCTTCTCAACCAATACGGGCTGGTGTACCTAGGTCCAGTTCTGTACTTGCTTTAAACACCAGATATGCCAACCAATAGTTTTACACACACGTCGACATTTGCTGACGACACTGCTTTCCTTAGTATTCATAAAGACCCTAAAGAGGCTTCGAACCAACTGCAGCAACACGTAACTCAAGTTGAAAAATGGGCAAAGTTATAGGGAATAAAAATAAATTAACAAAAATGTACCCACGTAACTTTTACTTTACGCAAAGAAACGTGCTCCCCAATCACTATTAACAACCATATGGTGCCTCAACGAACCGAGACAAAATATCTTGGTGTTCACCTAGATCGCCGCCTCACATGGAAGCCTCATATAGATGCGAAGCTGACTCAAATGAAACTTAAAGCTGCTCAAATCCACCGGCTAATTGGTAGAAACTCTGTGCTACATCTGGATTGTAAACTTCTTCTCTACAACTCGATTTTAAAACCAATTTGGTGCTACGGTATACAATTATGGGGCACTGCTTCCGCCTCTAACATAGAAAAAATACAACGTCGTCAAAACAAAATTCTGAGAATGATAACTGGTGCTCCGAGGTATGTCAAAAACAGCAACATCCACAAGGATCTAGAAGTTCCACTAGTAAAAAGCGAAATCCTAAACTATGTGGACAAGTATTTAAATAAGTTGGAAACACATCCAAATCCGCTCGCTCGAAGCATCCTGCAACATAGTGGGCACACCCGCCTAAAAAGAAGTATACTATTGCTCTTAAATGAAACTTTTAAAATTAATTAACTTTATTATGAGAACTTAAATTTTATTCTAGTACTGACTGGACTAGTATTAATAACTTAGTTTTAAGATTTGAATACTTATTGTTAGTTCGCTTAAGCAAAGATTCAATAATAAAATATATGAAAAAAAAAATTAAGTATATAAAATGAAAATAAAATTTAAAAAAAGTCTTCTTCTTATTTTAAAACTTTTTACGGTCGAATTAAAAGAAGTGCTTAACGATAATTCTACTTATTTTTCTACATATTTTGTAAGTAAAGTTTTTGCTGGATATATCAATAATACATACATATCAACATGCATACATACAAGCATACACACATGCATATATTCAAGCATTAAAACAGCGTAATCAACTTTTTTAAATGGAAGCGCGTTGTTACATTTTTTCAACGCGCCAAAAAGCGCCAAAAAGAGAATAATCGAAAATTCAAAATACAATGTTAAAGACTCAGTGCAATTTAGGGATAGGATTAAGAACTTGACTTTACAAGACGATGAAAGATTAAAATCGTTTTATGTGGTGTCACTGTTCCCAAGTATTCCCGTGGATTTAGCTTTGACAATAGTTGAAGAAAAGTGGAATGAAATTTCTTAATATACAAAAATGACGAAGGACTTATTATTACGTATTGTTAAATTTTGTATTAAAGACAACAGATATTTTAAAAAAGTTTTACACACAAAAGAAAGGCTTACCCATGGGGTCACCTGCATCACCAATATTGCCGATTTGGTAATGGAAAGACTTTTAAATACAGTTATCGGAAACATGGCCGAGAAACCAAAAGTTTTGACAAAATACGTGGATGATCTTTTTAGTATAGTTCGGGAAAGTGCAACTGATGGGATATTGACGAGTTTAAACAGCTTTCACCATAGTATTAAATTTACAGCCGAAAAGGAATTTAATTCAACATTACCATATCTCGATACATTGGTCATCAGAGATAAAGATGCACTAAAGATTGACTGGTACCAAAAACCAACGGCATCAGGCCGCATAATTATTTTTCTTTTCTAAACACCCAAAAAGGGTTATTATCAACACGGCCAACAATTTAATAAAGAGAGTGCTTAGCTTAAGTGACTTGAATTTTCATAAAAATAATAAAATTAAAATTAGAAATATATTACTTGACAACAACTTCCCAATTAATTTAATAAATAAATTAATCCGCGACTATCAAAATGAAAAGAAAAGCCGTATTAAAAACACTATTGAACCTAGGATATATAAATCCCTCATATACGTACCTGAAATATCAGAAAGATTTGAAAAATCTAAGCTATATGATGATAAAACCTTCAAGATTGCTCATAAAACCGACAACAACCTAGTTAAAATATATAGTAAGACCAAAGATAAGATAAAATCAATGGATAAATCAAATGTTATTTATAAGATACCCTGTGACGGCAACGAAAAAGAAGAATGTGAAATGGTGTACGTTGGAACCACGAAAAACAAACTGTCCTTTCGTATTTCTAACCACAAGTCCGACCAAAAATCCAAACATATTAATTCCCAAGAGACTGCATTGACAAACCACTGTGTGCTAAACAATCATATTCCAGAATTTTATAATGTGAGCAAATTACAGAGCGAAAGCAATAATAAACGGAGGTATATGTTAGAGATGATCCACATCATAAACACACCAACAACGAAGAGAATGAACTTTAAAGCGGACGTAGAAAATTGTGCTCACAGCTACCGTCATTTGATAAACAAAAGAAAGAGTTTAATTTATTTATTATTTAAGTTTAATCAGTGCAGTATTTAATGACGAAAGAAGAACAACGATATTTTTAAGGTTTTGTGTTTATATGTAAATTCAATGTAAGTTTGTGTGTACATATTTAATAAAAATCTGTGTATAATCTGTATTTGTTTTTTGTGTTTTGTATTGTATTTTGTTATTGATTTGTATACTGTTGTTATTTATTGATATACTTGCTATGTTTAATTATAATGTTAAATAAGTTTTTATAAACTGTTGTAGATATTCCCGGATGATGACTTTCGAAGAAAGTCGAAATATTGAAAAAATAATTTGATTTTTATAATAAAACTGGGCCTCGAGCTTGAGTATTTTGTTTAAATATATTTTTAGTTAGCAATTTACCAAGAAATAGCATATTTAAAGAATACTAAAATACTAAAGTCTACTTAAGACACGCAGCAAGATTTGGCAGTTGTACTATACTGGTAATTTCTTTTTTTATATAAAATTTTTAGCCTTTATCCATTATTTTTTTTTTTTAACCAGCACTCAAGTGATGACCTGTTTACATGTTTTGCATCGTGTTGGTATCAGCAAAATAGGTTATGGGAAGGAGGATAGAGAGAGTAGTGATTCAAATTTCTCGATATTAACTTGAAAGGAAAGAAATCCTTAGGAAGTTTATATACGAAACGTTCGAATTAAGAACGAATTTTCTCTGTAAAGCGTAGTGAGATTCACTGGCCAGCCGGTCACAAACGGGTGTGCTATTCTTGAAAGACGAGTTTCACGTAAAAAACCTCGGGTTTCAGGTACAAGTTCCCTTTTTTCTTCGATAGAATAGTGAAACATAACCCACATTGTGACGATTTTCAGGTGAATCGAGGCGGTTGGTTAGCGCGACATCACCAATGAGTACCTTCGCCCGTTCCTGTACGCGTTCCATATGTACAGTTGATTTCATTAAAATTCCTAGGTAAATAAAATTAATTCATTGTACAAAATACATATGCAAATATATCTTACTTTTTGGTATTGAAACCACTAGGAAAATTTTCTTAAATATTTAACAAAAAATATAAGTTTCCGAGTCAACGCTATGCCTTGATTTCGCTAAAGCAACTTAAAAGCAAATTAAATGGTGGAAGCTAAAAAAAGCATGGCGCTGGCTCGTAAAGTCTTTGAATATAAAATAAAACGTTAATAATTTCACACTAAATAAGGTGTTACCAGATAAAATACTATGGTAATTTTGACAGTGGCGTTAACATTCCCCCGGCAGTATGGCAAAAAGATTCTCTGATGCCAGATTCTTGTTGATGAGCGACTTCCGAAATTGCCAACTTTGTTGCAGGTCTTTTCAAGACTCCATGTTACGTGAGTATTTTTGCGCTTCGTACCTGACCGTCACCTGCCAATCTAGTCTCTAACACTTTTTCACGCAATCAAACATTTCGAAGAAGTGAGGAGTCAACAATTTGTACTAAATCCCCCTGACTTAAAGGTTTTGTACGATCGTGCTATATAATTCTACACGGCAACGATGGAAGATATTGAACAAGCCATAGTTTCCAGAATATGTTAGCATTTTTTTGTGATAAAAGCCAATTTTGTTTAAGGAGTACTATTATCTATTATTATCACAAGCAGTCATAGGTTTTAATCCTGAAGAACTTCCGACTAAAAAGTGATTTTGAGTAAGACCCTCATCAGTGTCGTCGTCAAGAGGAACATAGGCTAGGGGCCGCGAGTTTATAATATTCTCAACTTCTATCAGCATACTACGCAAAACCTCGTCGGTAAGTGCCCTAAGAGGCATAATTTGACATAAAACTGTTTTAATAGAGGGTACAAGCCGCTCCCAAGCGCCGCCCATGTGGGGTGATGCCGGAGGATTAAAACTCCATTTCGTTGCTGATGTGGTGAAAGTAATAATCAATTCATTTTTGTTTACTTCTACTAAAGGTTCGCACGAAGCCTTGAAATCGAAAAATTTTGTCGGATTTCGTTTACGGCAGTTTCATGATGCATGTGAAACGATTTCTTATGAAAATGCATTAGTATAAGTTTAGTTATATAGGTTTTTCTATGCAAAATAATAGGACGTTTTTGTTCCCTGGGAATATCATCTGCCTTATCTATTCTACCATAAACCCTTAAAACTCCATTTTCTAAATAAGGACTTTTGTTATATATTTCACTGGCCTTAGGTACGACTATATCTGAATTTAGTAAATAAATTTTCTCTGAGTATTTCTCATATTGTGCCAGTTGTTGCTAGACGTCCTTCAGAAATACGTTTCCGATTTACAGATGTTGTAGAGGCTATTGCTAACCTAAATGGTAAAAAAGCTCCTGGCATTGATAATATAAGCAACAGTATGCTCCTAGAGCTACCTTTTACGGCAAAAAGAATAATTCTTTTTATTTTTAACGCAATAATTCGGCTTGAACACTTCCCGCCTGTATGGAAAATTGTCTTAGTAAAGATGATTCCTAAGCCTGGCAAAGATCCTTCAAAGGTAGAGTCTTATATGCCTATAAGTTTGTTATCCACAAGGTCAAAAAATTGCTTAAGAACAAGCTG
The DNA here is from genome assembly GCA_963583895.1 of Melanophora roralis. Taxonomy (NCBI): domain Eukaryota; kingdom Metazoa; phylum Arthropoda; class Insecta; order Diptera; family Rhinophoridae; genus Melanophora; species Melanophora roralis. The sequence goes on along the minus strand of OY757187.1, from coordinate 78,432,643 downwards.
ACTCAGATCCTGAATGAAAACAACTGCATTCCAGATCACCAATTTGGCTTTGGAAGTCAACATAGCACAATCGAACAAACTCACAGACTGGTACAGGTTATAAAAAAAACCTTTGAGGAAAAGAAGTACTGCTCTGCGCTTTTCATTGATGTCTCTCAAGCTTTTGATAAAGTATGGCACGAAGGCCTGTTAAACAAACTAAAGCTAAACCTTCCAGCTAATATTTTCAACCTATTAGAAAAATACATAACCGGTCGACAATTTATGATCAAAGAGGGAAATCAAATAAGTTCTTCTCAACCAATACGGGCTGGTGTACCTAGGTCCAGTTCTGTACTTGCTTTAAACAGCAGATATGCCAACCAATAGTTTTACACACACGTCGACATTTGCTGACGACACTGCTTTCCTTAGTATTCATAAAGACCCTAAAGAGGCTTCGAACCAACTGCAGCAACACGTAACTCAAGTTGAAAAATGGGCAAAGTTATAGGGAATAAAAATAAATGAACAAAAATGTACCCACGTAACTTTTACTTTACGCAAAGAAACGTGCTCCCCAATCACTATTAACAACCATATGGTGCCTCAACGAACCGAGACAAAATATCTTGGTGTTCACCTAGATCGCCGCCTCACATGGAAGCCTCATATAGATGCGAAGCTGACTCAAATGAAACTTAAAGCTGCTCAAATCCACTGGCTAATTGGTAGAAACTCTGTGCTACGTCTGGATTGTAAACTTCTTCTCTACAACTCGATTTTAAAACCAATTTGGTGCTACGGTATACAATTATGGGGCACTGCTTCCGCCTCTAACATAGAAAAAATACAACGTCGTCAAAACAAAATTCTGAGAATGATAACTGGTGCTCCGAGGTATGTCAAAAACAGCAACATCCACAAGGATCTAGAAGTTCCACTAGTAAAAAGCGAAATCCTAAACTATGTGGACAAGTATTTAAATAAGTTGGAAACACATCCAAATCCGCTCGCTCGAAGCATCCTGCAACATAGTGGGCACACCCGCCTAAAAAGAAGTATACTATTGCTCTTAAATGAAACTTTTAAAATTAATTAACTTTATTATGAGAACTTAAATTTTATTCTAGTACTGACTGGACTAGTATTAATAACTTAGTTTTAAGATTTGAATACTTATTGTTAGTTCGCTTAAGCAAAGATTCAATAATAAAATATATGAAAAAAAAAAAATTAAGTATATAAAATGAAAATAAATTTTAAAAAAGTCTTCTTCTTATTTTAAAACTTTTTACGGTCGAATTAAAAGAAGTGCTTAACGATAATTCTACTTATTTTTCTACATATTTTGTAAGTAAAGTTTTTGCTGGATATATCAATAATACATACATATCAACATGCATACATACAAGCATACACACATGCATATATTCAAGCATTAAAACAGCGTTATCAACTTTTTTAAATGGAAGCGCGTTGTTACATTTTTTTCAACGCGCCAAAAAGCGCCAAAAAGAGAATAATCGAAAATTCAAAATACAATGTTAAAAACTCAGTGCAATTTAGGGATAGGATTAAGAACTTGACTTTACAAGACGATGAAAGATTAAAATCGTTTTATGTGGTGTCACTGTTCCCAAGTATTCCCGTGGATTTAGCTTTGACAATAGTTGAAGAAAAGTGGAATGAAATTTCTTAATATACAAAAATGACGAAGGACTTATTATTACGTATTGTTAAATTTTGTATTAAAGACAACAGATGTTTTAAAAAAGTTTTACACACAAAAGAAAGGCTTACCCATGGGGTCACCTGCATCACCAATAATTGCCGATTTGGTAATGGAAAGACTTTTAAATACAGTTATCGAAAACATGGCCGAGAAACCAAAAGTTTTGACAAAATACGTGGATGATCTTTTTAGTATAGTTCGGGAAAGTGCAACTGATGGGATATTGACGAGTTTAAACAGCTTTCACCATAGTATTAAATTTACAGCCGAAAAGGAATTTAATTCAACATTACCATATCTCGATACATTGGTCATCAGAGATAAAGATGCACTAAAGACTGACTGGTATCAAAAACCAACGGCATCAGGCCGCATAATTATTTTTCTTTTCTAAACACCAAAAAAGGGTTATTATCAACACGGCCAACAATTTAATAAAGAGAGTGCTTAGCTTAAGTGACTTGAATTTTCATAAAAATAATAAAATTAAAATTAGAAATATATTACTTGACAACAACTTCCCAATTAATTTATTAAATAAATTAATCCGCGACTATCAAAATGAAAAGAAAAGCCGTATTAAAAACACTATTGAACCTAGGATATATAAATCCCTCATATACGTACCTGAAATATCAGAAAGATTTGAAAAATCTAAGCTATATGATGATAAAACCTTCAAGATTGCTCATAAAACCGACAACAACCTAGTTAAAATATATAGTAAGGCCAAAGATAAGATAAAAACAATGGATAAATCAAATGTTATTTATAAGATACCCTGTGAAGGCAACGAAAAAGAAGAATGTGAAATGGTGTACGTTGGAACCACGAAAAACAAACTGTCCTTTCGTATTTCTAACCACAAGTCCGACCAAAAATCCAAGCATATTAATTCCCAAGAAACTGCGTTGACAAACCACTGTGTTCTAAGCAATCATATTCCAGACTTTTATAATGTTAGCAAATTACAGAGCGAAAGCAATAATAAACGGAGGTATATGTTAGAGATGATCCACATCATAAACACACCAACAACGAAGAGAATGAACTTTAAAGCGGACGTAGAAAATTGTGCTCACAGCTACCGTCATTTGATAAACAAAAGAAAGAGTTTAATGTATTTATTATTTTATCAGTGCAGTATTTAATGACGAAAGAAGAACAACGATATTTTTAAGGTTTTGTGTTTATATGTAAATTCAATGTAAGTTTGTGTGTACATATTTAATAAAAATCTGTGTATAATCTGTATTTGTTTTTTGTGTTGTCTATTTTGTTATTGATTTGTATACTGTTGTTATTTATTGATATACTTGCTATGTTTAATTATAATGTTAAATAAGTTTTTATAAACTGTTGTAGGTATTCCCGGATGATGACTTTCGAAGAAAGTCGAAATATTGAAAAAATAATTTAATATTTTTATAATATAACTGGGCCTCGACCTTGAGTATTTTGTTTAAATATATGTTTAGTTAGCAATTTACCAAGAAATATCATATTTAAAGAATACTAAAACACTAAAGTCTACTTAAGACACGCAGCAAGATTTGGCAGTTGTACTATACTGGTAATTTCTTTTTTTATATAAAATTTTTTGCCTTTATCCATTATTTTTTTTATTAACCAGCACTCAAGTGATGACCTGTTTACATGTTTTGCATCGTGTTGGTATCAGCAAAATAGGTTATGGGAAGGAGGATAGAGAGAGTAGTGTGTATGGGCATTTGATTCAAATTTCTCGATATTAACTTGAAAGGAAAGAAATCCTTAGGAAGTTTATATACGAAACGTTCGAATTAAGAACGAACTTTCTCTGTAAAGCGTAGTGATATTCACTGGCCAGCCGGTCACAAACGGGTGTGCTCTTCTTGAAAGACGAGTTTCACGTAAAAAACCTCGGGTTTCAGGTACAAGTTCCCTTTTTTCTTCGATAGAATAGTGAAACATAACCCACATATTGACGATTTTCAAGTGAACCGAGGCGGTTGGTTAGCGCGACATCACCAATGAGTACCTTCGCCCGTTCCTGTACGCGGTCAAGTAGCTCCAAAATATACCTCGGAACATCTGCCCATACATGAGAGTTTTATTCCATTTTCGGCTCCTGGGGCTAATTCAATTTTATGCACATCAGCACCGTCTAAATTTTCGTTGGATATTTTCAAAAGGTATTAAAAAAGGGGTGTAAGCGGCACGCCAGCCGAATGGAATTCTAGTGGATTCAACGGGGATTTTGAATAAAACCAAAGATACCAGATTACAAATATTTCAATTTATTTATTCCATATGTACAGTTGATTTCATTAAAATTCCTAGGTAAATAAAATTAATTCAGTGTACAAAATACATATGCAAATATATCTTACTTTTTGGTATTGAAACCACCAGAAAAATGTTCTTAAATATTTAACAAAAAATATAAGTTTCCGAGTCAACGCTATGCCTTGATTTCGCTAAAGCAACTTAAAAGCAATTTAAATGGTGGAAACTAAAAAAAGCGTGGCGCTGCCTCGTAAAGTCTTTGAATATAAAATAAAACGTTAATAATTTCACACTAAATAAGGTGTTACCAGATAAAATACTATGGTAATTTTGACAGTGGCGTTAACATTCGCCCGGCAGTATGGCAAAAAGATTCTCTGATGCCAGATTCTTGTTGATGAGCGACTTCCAAAATTGCCAACTTTGTTGCAGGTCTTTTCAAGACTCCATGTTACGTGAGTATTTTTGCGCTTCGTACCTGACCGTCACTTGCCAATCTAGTCTCTAACACTTTTTCACGCAATCAAACATTTCGAAGAAGTGAGGGGTCAACAATTAGTACTAAATCCCCCTGACTTAAAGGTTTTGTACCATCGTGCTATATAATTCTACACGGCAACGATGGAAGATATTGAACAAGCCATAGTTTCCAGAATATGTTAACATTTTTTTGTGATAAAAGCCAATTTTGTTTAAGGAGTACTATTATCTATTATTATCACAAGCAGTCATAGGTTTTAATCCTGAAGAACTTCCGACTAAAAAGTGATTTTGAGTAAGACCCTCATCAGTGTCGTCGTCAAGAGGAACGTAGACTAGGGGCCGCGAGTTTATAATATTCTCAACTTCTATCAGCATACTACGCAAAACCTCGTCGGTAAGTGCCCTAAGAGGCATAATTTGGCTTAAAACTGTTTTAATAGAGCGTACAAGCCGCTCCCAAACGCCGCCCATGTGGGGTGATGCCGGAGGATTAAAACTCCATTTCGTTGCTGATGTGGTGAAAGTAATAATCAATTCATTTTTGTCTACCTCTACTAAAGGTTCGCACGAAGCCTTGAAATCGAAAAATTTTGTCGGATTTCGTTTACGGCAGTTTCATGATGCATGTGAAACAATTTCTTATGAAAATGCATTAGTATAAGTTTAGTTATATAGGTTTTTCTAGGCAAAATAATAGGACGTTTTTGTTCCCTGGGAATATCATCTGCCTTATCTATTCTACCATAAACCCATAAAACTCCATTATCTAAATAAAGACTTTTGTTATATATTTCACTGGCCTTAGGTACGACTATATCTGAATTTAGTAAATAAATTTCCTCTGAGTATTTCTCATATTGTGCCAGTTGTTGCTAGACGTCCTTCAGAAATACGTTTCCGATTTACAGATGTTGTAGAGGCTATTGCTAACCTAAATGGTAAAAAAGCTCCTGGCGTTGATAATATAAGCAACAATATGCTCCTAGAGCTACCTTTTACGGCAAAAAGAATAATTCTTTTTATTTTTAACGCAATAATTCGGCTTGAACACTTCCCGCCTGTATGGAAAATTGCCTTAGTAAAGATGATTCCTAAGCCTGGCAAAGATCCTTCAAAGGTAGAGTCTTATAGGCCTATAAGTTTGTAACCCACAATGCCAAAATTGTTCGAAAAATTGCTTAAGAACAAGCTGACTCCGATCCTGAATGAAAATAACTGCATTCCAGATCACCAATTTGGCTTTAGAAGTCAACATATCAAAATCGAACAAACTCACAGACTGGTACAGGTTATAAGAAAAACCTTTGAGGAAAAGAAGTACTGCTCCGCGCTTTTCATTGATGTCTCTCAAGCTTTTGATAAAGTATGGCACGAAGGCCTGTTAAACAAACTAAAGCTAAACCTTCCAGCTAATATTTTCAACCTATTGGAAAAATACATAACCGGTCGACAATTTATGATCAAAGAGGGAAACCAAATAAGTTCTTCTCAACCAATACGGGCTGGTGTACCTCAAGGGAGTATACTAGGTCCAGTTCTGTACTTGCTTTACACAGCAGATATGCCAACCAATAGTTTTACACACACGTCGACATTTGCTGACGACACTGCTTTCCTTAGTATTCATAAAGACCCTGAAGAGGCTTCGAACCAACTGCAGCAACACGTAACTCAAGTTGAAAAATGGGCAAAGTTATAGGGAATAAAAATAAATGAACAAAAATGTACCCACGTAACTTTTACTTTACGCAAAGAAACGTGCTCCCCAATCACTATTAACAACCATATGGTGCCTCAACGAACCGAGACAAAATATCTTGGTGTTCACCTAGATCGCCGCCTCACATGGAAGCCTCATATAGATGCGAAGCTGACTCAAATGAAACTTAAAGCTGCTCAAATCCACTGGCTAATTGATAGAAACTCTGTGCTACGTCTGGATTGTAAACTTCTACTCTACAACTCGATTTTAAAACCAATTTGGTGCTACGGTATACAATTATGGGGCACTGCTTCCGCCTCTAACATAGAAAAAATACAACGTCGTCAAAACAAAATTCTGAGAATGATAACTGGTGCTCCATGGTATGTCAAAAACAGCAACATCCACAAGGATCTAGAAGTTTCACTAGTAAAACGCGAAATCCTAAACTTTGTGGGCAACTATTTAAATAAGTTGGAAACACATCCAAATCCGCTCGCTCGAAGCATCCTGCAACATAGTGGGCACACCCGCCTAAAAATAAGTATACTATTGCTCTTAGATGAAACTTTTAAAATTAATTAACTTTATTATGAGAACTTAAATTTTATTCGCGTACTGACTGGACTAGTATTAATAACTTAGTTTTAAGATTTGAATACTTATTGTTAGTTCGCTTAAGCAAAGATTCAGTAATAAAATATATGAAAAAAAAAAAAAATTAAGTATATAAAATGAAAATAAAATTTAAAAAAAGTCTTCTTCCTATTTTAAAACTATTTGCGACTACTTATTTTTTAAATTAAACCATTAAAAATAAAAGTACATACTTACCTTTTGGGGTATGACTAACAAAATAATATTGGATTTGTTTTGGGACATCACAAACAAAAATAAGTACTTTTTACGGTCGAATTAAAAGAAGTGCTTAATGATAATTCTACTTATTTTTCTACATATTTTGTAAGTAAAGTTTTTTCTGGATATATCAATAATACATACATATCAACATGCATACATACAAGCATACACACATGCATATATTCAAGCATTAAAACAGCGTTATCAACTTTTTTAAATGGAAGCGCGTTGTTACATTTTTTTCAACGCCAAAAAGAGAATAATCGAAAATTCAAAATACAATGTTAAAGACTCAGTGCAATTTAGGGACAGGATTAAGAACTTGACTTTACAAGACGATGAAAGATTAATATCGTTTTATGTGGTGTCACTGTTCCCAAGTATTCCCGTGGATTTAGCTTTGACAATAGTTGAAGAAAAGTGGAATGAAATTTCTTAATATACAAAAATGACGAAGGACTTATTATTACGTATTGTTAAATTTTGTATTAAAGACAACAGATGTTTTAAAAAAGTTTTACACACAAAAGAAAGGCTTACCCATGGGGTCACCTGCATCACCAATAATTGCCGATTTGGTAATGGAAAGACTTTTAAATACAGTTATCGAAAACATGGCCGAGAAACCAAAAGTTTTGACAAAATACGTGGATGATCTTTTTAGTATAGTTCGGGAAAGTGCAACTGAGGGGATATTGACGAGTTTAAACAGCTTTCACCATAGTATTAAATTTACAGCCGAAAAGGAATTTAATTCAACATTACCATATCTCGATACATTGGTCATCAGAGATAAAGATGCACTAAAGATTGACTGGTATCAAAAACCAACGGCATCAGGCCGCATAATTATTTTTCTTTTCTAAACACCAAAAAAGGGTTATTATCAACACGGCCAACAATTTAATAAAGAGAGTGCTTAGCTTAAGTGACTTGAATTTTCATAAAAATAATAAAATTAAAATTAGAAATATATTACTTGACAACAACTTCCCAATTAATTTATTAAATAAATTAATCCGCGACTATCAAAATGAAAAGAAAAGCCGTATTAAAAACACTATTGAACCTAGGATATATAAATCCCTCATATACGTACCTGAAATATCAGAAAGATTTAAAAAATCTAAGCTATATGATGATAAAACCTTCAAGATTGCTCATAAAACCGACAACAACCTAGTTAAAATATATAGTAAGACCAAAGATAAGATAAAAACAATGGATAAATCAAATGTTATTTATAAGATACCCTGTGAAGGCAACGAAAAAGAAGAATGTAAAATGGTGTACGTTGGAACCACGAAAAACAAACTGTCCTTTCGTATTTCTAACCACAAGTCCGACCAAAAATCCAAGCATATTAATTCCCAAGAAACTGCATTGACAAACCACGGTGTTCTAAGCAATCATATTCCAGACTTTTATAATGTGAGCAAATTACAGAGCGAAAGCAATAATAAACGGAGGTATATGTTAGAGATGATCCACATCATAAACACACCAACAACGAAGAGAATGAACTTTAAAGCGGACGTAGAAAATTGTGCTCACAGCTACCGTCATTTGATAAACAAAAGAAAGAGTTTAATGTATTTATTATTTTTAAGTTTAATCAGTGCAGTATTTGATGACGAAAGAAGAACAACGATATTTTTAAGGTTTTGTGTTTATATGTAAATTCAATGTAAGTTTGTGTGTACATATTTAATAAAAATCTGTGTATAATCTGTATTTGTTTTTTGTGTTGTCTATTTTGTTATTGATTTGTATACTGTTGTTATTTATTGATATATTTGCTATGTTTAATTATAATGTTAAATAAGTTTTTATAAACTGTTGTAGATATTCCCGGATGATGACTTTCGAAGAAAGTCGAAATATTGAAAAAATAATTTGATTTTTATAATAAAACTGGGCCTCGAGCTTGAGTATTTTGTTTAAATATATGTTTAGTTAGCAATTTACCAAGAAATAGCATATTTAAAGAATACTAAAATACTAAAGTCTACTTAAGACACGCAGCAAGATTTGGCAGTTGTACTATACTGGTAATTTCTTTTTTTATATAAAATTTTTTGCCTTTATCCATTATTTTTTTTTATTAACCAGCACTCAAGTGATGACCTGTTTACATGTTTTGCATCGTGTTGGTATCAGCAAAATAGGTTATGGGAAGGAGGATAGAGAGAGTAGTGTGTATGGGCATTTGATTCAAATTTCTCGATATTAACTTGAAAGGAAAGAAATCCTTAGGAAGTTTATATACGAAACGTTCGAATTAAGAACGAATTTTCTCTGTAAAGCGTAGTGAGATTCACTGGCCAGCCGGTCACAAACGGGTGTGCTCTTCTTGAAAGACGAGTTTCACGTAAAAAACCTACGGTTTCAGGTACAAGTTCCCTTTTTTCTTCGACAGAATAGTAAAACATAACCCACATATTGACGATGTTCAAGTGAATCGAGGCGGTTGGTTAGCGCGACATCACCAATGAGTACCTTCGCCCGTTCCTGTACGCGGTCAAGAAGCTCCAAAATATACCTTGGAACATCTGCCCATACATAAGAGTTTTATTCCATTTTCGGCTCCTGGGGCTAATTCAATTTTATGCACATCAGCACCGTCTAAATTTTCATTGGATATTTTCAAAAGGTATTAAAAAAAAGGGGTGTAAGCGGCACGCCAGCCGAATGGAATTCTAGTGGATTCAACTGGGATTTTGAATAAAACCAAAGATACAAGATTACAAATATTTAAATTTATTTATTCCATATGTACATTTGATTTCATTAAAATTCCTAGGTAAATAAAATTAATTCATTGTACAAAATACATATGCAAATATATCTTACTTTTTGGTATTGAAACCACCAGAAAAATTTTCTTAAATATTTAACAAAAAATATAAGTTTTCGAGTCAACGCTATGCCTTGATTTCGCTAAAGCAACTTAAAAGCAATTTAAATGGTGGAAGCTAAAAAAAGCATGGCGCTGCCTCGTAAAGTCTTTGAATATAAAATAAAACGTTAATAATTTCACACTAAATAAGGTGTTACCAGATAAAATACTATGGTAATTTTGACAGTGGCGTTAACATTCCCCTGGCACAGAGCTGTAAAAAGCTGCAACCAATCGACATTGAAATCAAAGTGATTTCAACCAAACTGATTTCATTCTTTGATTTCTAAATGATTTCAGATTTCAAAATGAAATCTTGTCAAAATTGCAATATTTTTTGATTGCAATCATTTTAAAATCATTTTTTTTAGAAATCATTGAATGCAATTAATTTAATTGCAATCAATTCGATTGCAATCAAATTTTTGTTGAAATCATGTGATTTCAACAAGTTGCCTTGAAATCATGTGATTTCAATAAATTCCCTTGAAATCATGTGATTTCAATAAATTCCCTTGAAATCATGTGATTTCAATAAATTCCCTTGAAATCACAACTACAGTAAAAGTCCAATGAAATAATTTACATTTGGAATCTAGCGGTTTCTACTTGAATCTGGTGGAAACCTCCAAATTTTTGGTGGAAACCACTAGATTTTAGTAAAAATCACTAAAGTTTTGGTGAAAACCAACAGATTCTATTGCAAACCTCCACTTATATTTGACCAGAAAAATAAAAGTCAAAAACAAAAAAAAAAATTAATTTTGTTAATTTATTAAAAAAAAGTCATGACAAACATAAAATGAACAAAACAATATGAAAAATATTTCAGATTTCATTACTTTGAGCATTTTTTACATTAGAAAGCTCTCTATTGGCTTTTAGTAAAAGCTGAAAGTTGCTATCTGAAAGCGATCCACGACGCGGAGAATTTAGAAAGGTTGCAAATGAAAATAACCTTTCTACTGCAGCTGATGATGGTAATGGTGCGTTGAATCTCATAAATGTGGATTTCAAAGTCGGATACCGATCAAGCATTTCAAACGATGTGTCCGTATCTGTAAGACACGAATTAAAGCTTGTATGAGTGGGATTCTGTTATGTTTCCGATAAATTAACAGGATTATCTAAAAGAAAAAATATTATATTATTTTTTTAATAGATTATTTTGATATAATTGTATTATACCTTCAAGGCAAAAATCGAAGTATTTGTTAGATGCATTTAAACTCACTTCGGGCGATGGCAATGGAGTCTCATTGGGAAGAGCATTTTTGACTAAAGCAATTACTTCGTGAATTTTTACTTGAGTAAATGACGAATTTAAAGCTGTTAGCCATTGCAACTTAATTTGTGGACAAAGGACGGAAGCTATGATAGCGTCATTGACTTCTTGTGTCAAATCAAAATAGTTTTGGAACCGAGCTTCCACTGCTTTTAAAACTAAACCGGACAAGAGCGATATATATTCGTTGTTGTGACTATTTGATATTTTAATGTATTGCACTCGAATTGTGGCCAAAGTTGGCAAAAGATATCCGTAGATCATTCCTTTGCTTCCCTGCAAAAAATCGATGGCTTCAGCTATTGGCTTTAATAACATCAAATAATCTTCAATGTAAATAAAATCGCTTTCTGAAAAACTTTTTTCCTTGAACATTCTGCACAACTCGTTGAGTTTACTCTTGCTCTTTATAACATCTTTCAGCGAGTCGTACATAGAGTTCCATCTTGTCGCCACGGGATATTTCAGTTGGCATCCTAATACTGTCCTTATATCTTCAGAAGTTTTTGGCTTATTCACTCTTCTCCAAAGACGTGAACATTTTTGCATTATCTGAACGTCAACGATTGAAACTTTAATCAAAGCTTCAGGATTTTTTATCAAAAGAATACTTACTGATTGGTGCTTTTCAAAATATTTTATGTTTTGTTTCAATATACGTAAAAGATCAGTTGTCGCCACCAGATTCAAGGTATGGGTTGCACAACGTATATGTCTTGGCAACCAAGAATTGAAAATATTGCTTGGAATTTCCGTAGGCTCTCCAAATAGATTTTCCTGATCATCATCGTCACCATCATTATCATCATCATCATCATCATTTATTTCTGCACCGATCTTTACACTATCAACTCCAAATTCTTTGAACGCTTTCACGAAGTTCGAACCATTGTCTGTAATTGTCGCCGTTACATTAGAGATACTTAGATCAAACTGCGCATGTATCTCTACCATCAAATCTCGGATACGGTCATGTGTATGTCGATCTTCGACATTCTATTGAAGTTTTCATCTATCCAATGACATGTATAGCCTAGAAAGCTACGGTGCTTAGTTGACCACACGTCGGCTGTTGTGCATACAAATTTGTTCAATTTAATTTGTTCTTTAAGTTTATCAATCATTGAAGTATACATGTTGTCAATAGTTTTTACAGCTGTTGGTCTACTAATCAAGTTCAATTTTGGATTAGTAAACTTGGCAAACTCTTTAAAGGATTGAGATTCAACTATTGAGATTGGTAACATGTTATCTATTATAACGCGACACGTCACTTCATTAAAGCGTTCGTTTGAATTGTTTTTGGCGACGTGATTCTTTTTCTGTTGATTGTATGCATTATATTCTTCCGTATGGCGTTGTCTTAAATGTCGAATAAAATATAAATATACATTGCATATTCTGCACTTAGCCTGAATGCCACTTTGGTTACGGCTGTAAGCACCATCTATCTGCATAATTGTATGATATTAGAAATAAATTTCGAAAACAACAAAATTTTGATACACACCTTTTTTACAATTTTAAAAAACTTTGTAAACAAAATTGACGTTTCTGGTAAATTCGAATAATCAGAGTCTGCTTCATTTCTACAAGAAGCAGTTTCATTCAAAGAGCGCGAGGTCTTTAACTCAATCTTTCTTCTTTTACTTGTTGTTGGTTTTTCGTCTGAAAAGTTTTCACATTTATAACTTGGATCTTTTTCATAATCATCAGACGAAAAATCATCAAAAATTTCTGACATTCTGATCACAATTTCTTTTTTTACTTTTTTTCAGTTTTAACAATGAACAGTTTAATATGAACTATTAATTTATTAGCAATTTGACACCAAACGTTTAATAATATAGAAAACACGTATTTAATGAACAAATCAATAGCACAAATGACGATTTATGCACTATGAAAATATGTCTGAACATTTCAGTAAACTTTGACTTCTAAGTAAATAATAAAAAAAAACTACTATTTAAAAAAAAAAAACAACAAAAGCAACAAATTATTTTATTTCATCTTACTTTGACTTCTTAGAAAATAATAAAAAAAAAACTGTATTTATAAAAAAAAAAACAACAAAAGCAACAAATTATTTGAATGCGTTGAAAAGAGAATTCTTTGCAATTTTGCAAAGTAGAGGATATTAGATAATAACAACTGAAACTTATCGGCTCCAAAATGACATGAAAAACGGAAGAACTGATTGCAATTAGAAATAATGTTTACCAATTTTACAAAACTTTGTAAATAAAAATTGCCATTTTTCATTTGAAAAGAACGAAGATTTTGATTCTGATTTAACTTTGATTGCAATTACTGGATTTGATTGCAATTAAAGTAATTGCAATCAAATCGATTGCAATCGATTTATATATAAATTTTTTTAAAAAAATTGATTCAATCGTTTTTATCATATTGATTTCATGATTTCAAATTGAAATCATGAAATCAATTTACGATTTTGAATGCAATCAAAAAATTAGCAATCATTAAAGCGAAATCATGTGATTGCAATTAAATCGATTGCAATCATTTACAGCTCTGCCCCGGCAGTATGGCAAAAAGATTCTCTGATGCCAGATTCTTGTTGATGAGCGACTTCCAAAATTGCCAACTTTGTTGCAGGTCTTTTCAAGACTTCATGTTACGTGAGTATTTTTGCGCTTCGTACCTGACCGTCACTTGCCAATCTAGTCTCTAACACTTTTTCACGCAATCAAACATTTCGAAGAAGTGAGGGGTCAACAATTAGTACTAAATCCCCCTGACTTAAAGGTTTTGTACGATCGTGCTATAAATTTCTAAACGGCAACGACGGAAGATATTGAACAAGCCATAGTTTCCAGAATATGTTAGCATTTTTTTGTGATAAAAGCCAATTTTGTTTAAGGAGTACTATTATCTGTTATTATCACAAGCAGTCATAGGTTTTAATCCTGAAGAACTTCCGACTAAAAAGTGATTTTGAGTAAGACCCTCATCAGTGTCGTCGTCAAAAGGAACGTAGGCTAGGGGCCGCGAGTTTATAATATTCTCAACTTCTATCAGCATACTACGCAAAACCTCGTCGGTAAGTGCCCTAAGAGGCATAATTTGGCATAAAACTGTTTTAATAGAGCGTACAAGCCGCTCCCAACGCCGCCCATGTGGGGTGATGCCGGAGGATTAAAACTCCATTTCGTTGCTGATGTGGTGAAAGTAATAATCAATTCATTTTTGTCTACTTCTACTAAAGGTTCGCACGAAGCCTTGAAATCGAAAAATTTTGTCGGATTTCGTTTACGGCAGTTTCATGATGCATGTGAAACAATTTCTTATGAAAATGCATTAGTATAAGTTTAGTTATATAGGTTTTTCTAGACAAAATAATAGGACGTTTTTGTTCCCTGGGAATATCATCTGCCTTATCTATTCTACCATAAACCCTTAAAACTCCATTTTCTAAATAAGGACTTTTGTTTTATATTTCACTGGCCTTAGGTACGACTATATCTGAATTTAGTAAATAAATTTCCTCTGAGTATTTCTCATATTGTGCTTGTTTGTATAAAATATTTGCAGCTTTTTGCAGTTCATTTGTGTAAGTTCCCCTTTTTGTAAGTGTTTCGGCAATTATTCGTAAACTGATATACGTAGGCTTCAGCTCGAATAAGACGAGACTATTTTGAAAACCTGAGAACGTCAAGAACTGCCTGATAAGTTGATACTGTAGATATGTGGTGGACGAACCTTCTTTAGATGACTCCATTGGAACGTAAGCTTAAGGCCATTCCTCTTCCGGGCGAATTAAAAAATCAGCGCCTTGTAGCCATCGAGTGTTATTAGTAATTTGTGGAATTTTAGACCATTTAGTGGCGTCATCTGCAACATTTTGCTTGCTTGAAACCCATCGCCATTCCGTTATAAAAGACAATTCCAGAATTTCAGTTTTCCGAAAAGCCAAGAATTAGATATACTTTCGTTGGTCAGAATTTATCCAACTTAGTACCGTTTGTGAGTCGGTCCAAAAAAATCGTTTTGATATTTTTATATTATGGTTTTCTGCTACGTACTTTGCATATCAAGCTCCTATTAGAGCAGCCATAAGTTCTAGACGAGGAACGGAAGTGATTTTCTTCGGAGCAACCCTAGTTTTTGCGCCAACTGTTAAACATATAACGACTTCGATTCTTTTCAACCTGAAGTAATACACAACTGAGTATCCATCCTTGCTTGCATCCACAAATGTAGGCGGCTGAGTTTCTATACTATCGTAATTTAGAAAATATTTTAAGTAACAACAAGGTATTCTTAGTTTCTCAATATCAGGCAAAATTTGATCCACTTAGACCATTTATTAAGAAATTCAGTGGGGATGGGCTCATCCCATTTAATATTGGTATGCCATACTTCTTGCATAAGTATTTTAACGTGCATATAATATTTCCAATAAGACCAAGGGGGTCATATATTGACATAACTAGTTTTAGCATTTCTCGTTTGGTAGGCACCTTTTTGCCTGTAAATATATCGCTTTGTAAAGCCATTTTAAATCTAATAACATCCTCCTGATGTTCCCAAACAACAGGTAAGACTTTCTCGACTTGGCTTTCCTCTTTTACGCTAAGGCATTTCACTGTTTCTGCATTAATTGGTGAAGTGGACTTTAATACTAATTTATCATAAGGAGATCCTGTTTCGAATATTAAAACAAACCAGACTGGCGATGAATATAAGAGACGCCTGAAATGAGCTTTATAGCATCCTGTGGACAGTCGACAGAGTCGAGAAAATCGTCGACATAATGTTTTCTTTTATTGCTTCAAAGAAATCGCTGAACGTTACGATCCTCTGGTCTTTTATGCACCTGCTGGAAAATCAAATTATTTATATAAACTTTATAAGTTTTGAAAAATAATTGTGTTTTACGTTGGCCAGATTCTTAGCTAGGATGTCAGCAATCATTTCATGGGATGGGAAATATCGTAACAGAACATCTTTATTTTTCACTACTTCTCGGACATAATGAAAACGGATGTCGATGTGTTTAGTCCTCTTGTGGAAAACTAAGTTGGGTGCTAATTTTTCTGCACCTTGGTTATCCACGTTAAGTATAACCGCATCACCTGAAGTGTATCCTATTTCCTCCAATAGACGTTTTAAAAAGATAGCCTCTTTCGCGGCTTCTGACAAAGCCACATACTCTGCCTCAGTGCTACTAAGAGCCACACACGATTGTTTTGATGACTGCCATGACACCGGACAACTTCCCAATCTGCATCCACAAAACCCTCAATAAATTTTGGACCAGCTTTGTAGCTAATTTTGATAACCACAGTCCCACGAAGATTTTTTTTTTTTTGTTTCATAATTTATTATTGAATCTTCGCCTGTGGCGAACTAACAATAAGTGTTCAAATCTTAAAACTAGGTAGTTAATATAAGTCCAGCCAGTGCCAGACTAAAATTTAAGTTCTCATATTAATTATCAAGCTTCATATAAGCGCAATAGTATCCCTCCTTTTCAGGCGGGTGTGCCCACTATGTTGCAGGATGTTTCGGGCGAGCGGATTTGGGTGAGCTTCCAGCTTATTTAAATACTTGTCCACATAGTTCAGGATTTCGCATTTAACTAGTGGAACTAGTAGATCCTTGTGGATGTTGCTGTTTTTAACATACCAAGGAGCACCAGTTATCATTCTTAGGATTTTGTTTTGCCTGCGTTGAATTTTTTCTATGTTGGATGCGGAAGCAGTGCCCCATAATTGTATACCGTAGCACCAAATTGGTTTCAAAATCGATTTGTAGAGTAGGAGTTTACAATTAAGACGAAGCACAGAGTTTCTGCCGATTAGCCAATGAATTTGTGTAGCTTTAAGTTTCATTTGCGTCAACTTCGCATCTATATGAGGCTTCCATGTGAGGCGGCGGTCTAGGTGAATACCAAGATATTTTGTCTCGGTTCGTTGAGGCACCATATGGTTGTTAATAAGAATTGGAGAGCACGTTTCTTTGCGTAAAGTAAAAGTTACGTGGGTACATTTTTGTTCATTTATTTTTATTCCCCATAACTTTGCCCATTTTTCAACTTGGGTTACGTGTTGCTGCAATTGGTTTGAAGCCTCTTTAGGGTCTTTATGAATACTAAGAAAAGCAGTATCATCAGCAAATGTCGACGTGTGTGTAAAACTATTGGTTGGCATATCTGCTGTGTAAATCAAGTACAGAACTGGACCTAGTATACTCCCTTGAGGTACACCAGCCCCTATTGTTTGAGAAGAACTTATTTGGTTTCCCTCTTTGATTTTAAACTGTCGACCGGTTATGTACTTTTCTAGTAGGTTGAAAATATTAGCTGGAAGGTTTAGCTTTAGTTTGTTTAACAGGCCTTCGTGCCATACTTTATCGAAAGCTTGAGAGACATCTATAAAAAGCGCGGAGCAGTACTTTTTTTCCTCGAAAGTTTTTCTTATAACCTGCACCAGTCTGTGAGTTTGTTCTATTGTGCTATGTTGACTTCTAAAGCCAAATTGGTGATCTGGAATGCAGTTGTTTTCATTCAGGATCGGAGTAAGCTTGTTTTTAAGCAGCTTTTCAAACAGTTTTGACAAAGTTGGTAACAAACTTATAGGCCTATAAGACTCCACCTTAGAAGGATCTTTACCAGGCTTAGAAATCATCTTAACTAAGGCAACTTTCCATATTGGTGGAAAATGTTCAAGCCGTATTATGGCATTAAAAATAAAAAGAATTATTCTTTTTGCTGTAAAAGGTAGCTCAATGAGCATTTTGTTGCTTATTTTATCAACGCCAGGAGCTTTTTTATCCCACGAAGATAACGTAGGATTCTCTTAACGGCTTGCATGTGCTCAGAATGTGGTTCAACGTTTCGTTGTGCCAGTTTTGACACAGAGTGCAGAATATCGGGTCTAGGGGTGATAGCCAAATACACTAAAGCTCCAATTATGTATTGATAATCACGTGGTGGAACTGCCTCACAATTCTCATTACTACACGCTACCTGATAGTTTGCCTCAAGGGGTGTTGACACAGCCTTACACTATTGCATACCGTATTCTTTAAGTAATTCCTTGATGTACTGTGATTGACACAAAGTGATTGCGCCCGTTTCGCCTTCACGCTCATCTTCGTCTTGTCGGTAATCGAAAACTCTCTCGCCAATAAAGTTTTAACAGCCATTACCTGTTTTTTATCTTTGGATGCAATCAAAATATCGTCTACATAAACTGCAACAAGTACCATATCTTTTTTCCATTTGGCCTTTATAAAGACAAGGTTCATTTGTGCACGGTTCAAAACCAATTTGCCTAAGCACCGAATCCAATCTCTCGTTCCACTCTTTACCAGACTGTTTTAAGCCATAAATGGCCTTATTGAGTTTTAAAACTTTATTTGGATTTTTCTTGTCAATAAATTCTTTTAGCTGTTTAATGTACATTTCGTGCTGGATTTTACTGTTTAAGTACGCTGAACTAATATCTTTTTGATGCAAATACATTTTCAACTGGGCTGCCAATGCCATTGTCAGAAGTATGGTCGAATACCATGCAACTGGAGAGAATGTTTCAGTGTAGTCAACACCAAATCTCTGACTACATCCCTTAGCTACCAAACGTGCTTTATAACACTCTAGTTCTCCCTTCTCGTCCTTCTTCAGTGCAAACACCCATCTAGTATTTATAACTTCAGCGCCGACTGGAAGATCTGCCAACGACCGCGTTTCGTTCTTCTGCAGTGACGACATCTCAGTTTTCATAGCATCGTACCATTTTTCACTGTTAGCGCCGCTTAAAGCGTCTTCAACTGTATCCGGTATAGATTCAGTCGTGATGGTGTTTTAAAAGTTTTATTATTTATTATTTGCGATTGTTTGATGTGTGGTTGTTGTGTTATTTTTTGTTGACGATTTATTTGCTTGTCGGGTTGTCGATAAAGAATATCGATGTAATGAAGAGTGGTGAAAATATTGACACCCCTCTTTACCGCACTTAGTTTTTTTATTGCACTCACCATTGTGCTTAAATAAACAAAACTTACAAAGTTTGTTTTTTTAACAACATCGCATCTTTCATCACGATTCATAGGGCAATTAGCTACTGCTTTACAATTGTTATTGTTGTTGTCACAAACAAAACGTCTCCGTTTGTTATGAGAATGTATAAATGCTTTTTTATTTGTTGTTGTATTTAAGTTATTATTACTTGTTCTTGTTCTGTTACCTTTGTTCGTATAATCATCAGGTGTTATACTGCTAGCTGCTATACCTAAGGTTGTTATCTTCAAATTCAAAAAAAGAGGACAGCCAGCGCAAAAAACCCGGACTTTTCCGGACATCAGCAAAAAAATTTTTTTAAACAGTTTTATATTTATTTATAGGGTTTGTTGTAGGTTTAAGTCACAATAAACTTTTTCAAAAAGCCAACAAACCATTTTTTGTCAACTGTTTTGATTTTCTTTTTCCCTTATAAAAAAAACTTTGGATCAATCCTTAATAACGCTGAAATTGTTTTAATTTTAAATTTATTTTATTTTTAACAAAATCTTACAAACATATACAAATTACTATGTATTGCACACACATTCTTCAAGTAAGTAAGAAAAAAGAAAACATGATAAAAAGTTAAAACACAATCTGGCGTTTGCTAAAAAATTTAGGACTTTTTCGGACGCCGATTTTTTCGAGGACGGATGCCTAAAAAAGAGGGCAGAGTCCGAAAAAAAAGAGGACTGTTAACAACCCTAGTTATACCTATGTAAGTCAAAAAGCCATTTGTCAAATTCGAACAGATTTGGTGTTTGTTTTTGACTAATTAATTTATCTTTTTCTGTCGCCCATTGCATTTGGTATGCGGGTGTACGTTTTTTTATTAAATCAAAAAGAAGTGATGAATTATTTTTTTCGTCATGTAGATTACTTGCTAAAATTGTTGACAAAAGACTACGGACGTCTATTTCTAAGCAGGTAGGTGTGTTTTAATTATTTTCATCTACTTTTGGAGATAAATTTATGAATGAGGTTTTCGGCATCAGTAAATCCGCAGACGGCGGTGGACCATTCATATGTGGAATAAAGTACCAGCCATTCCTCTGGATGGCCAGGAAATTTAGGTAATTCCTTTGGAAGGAAATGTCGTGAACTAATGTGGCTTGGAAGCTGCTGCGATGGTGCTGACTGCAGCGTAATTCCAGATATGATATTTTGCCTAGCATTTTGTGGTTCAAAAGGTAAACCGTTTGTTGTAGATGTTATTAGCTGCCGTTGAATCAATTCTTGAGGAATGGAAGTAACTAAATTGTGTGTATTATTATTTGCTGAGAACGATGTAAGTATTGGTCCAGGTGGGAAAGTGAATCGTTCGTGAGGCTGCGTACGTTGTTGATAGGTACTAAAAGTGGGTACTGTTGTGGTACCATTATGTACTGTGGACAATGCAGTTTTAGCAGCAGTGGTTGGTGAAGTAAAACGGGCAGTTGTATACAAAATGTGGTTAGCCGGTTGAGTTGTTTAAGGGTTTGAGGTTGTGTTTATATTTTTGGCTACAACGTTTCTTTCGGTTTGACGTTGCGGCTCTGCGGCGGTAAGCCAGTTGTAAACGGACTGCGACTTGTTGCACGAAACATCTTTTAGAGCTTCGGCTTCCTCAAAAAGCTGATATTTTTTATTTAAATATTCTTAATGAAATTTTCGTTCTTCCTCTTGCCTTTGTAGTTGCAAATCGATTTTGAGCGACTGTAAATTGCGCGAATGATTTTAACATCGGCTTGTAAAACTTGGTGCTGGTGAACTTGGCCTTATAGCAGAACACTGCGGGCATTTATAGGTTATGTCGTCAGTGACATTAACACATTTTATGAAATGCTTTCCGGCAATTGGTCCAAGAATCAAATTCTTTTCAAGGGGATTTTGGCACAGTGAGCAATCATGCTCCTGTTGCTGTTGACTCTCCGAATATGGCAGACATTTTGTACTTACTGCGATTGGCAAGGTGACAATGTAAAGATACTCAAAATGTGCTTGTATGACCACAGAAAGAATTTTAATAATGTTAGCGGCACGCCAGCCGGATGGACTTCTAGTGGGTTTAACTGGAATTCTGAATAAACCCAAAGACACAAGATTACAAATATTTAAATTTATTTAATCCATATGTACAGTTGATTTCATTAAAATTCCTAGGTAAATAAAATTAATTTATTGTATAAAATACATATGCAAATATATCTTACTTTTTGGTATTGAAACCACTAGGAAAATTTTCTTAAATATTTAACAAAAAATATAAGTTTCCGAGTCAAGGCTACGCCTTGATTGCGCTTAAGCAACTTAAAAGCAATTAAAAAAAGCATGGCGCTGCCTCGTAAAATTTAAACGGCTTTAAATAAAAAATAAAATGTTAATAATTTCACACTAAATAAGGTGTTGCCAAATAAAATATTATGGTGATTTTAACAGTGGCGTTAACAAGGGGATTTATGCAAAAAAAAGTGGCAACAAAAAGGCTTTTTTTTAAAGGGGCACCTCTTTTAAAATCAAAATAAGTACACCAACACATATTTTTAAAAATGTATTTTGTTAAATTTATTTAAAATTTAAAATAACATGTTTAAAATTATATAAAAGCATAACAAAAATATTATTTAATAATTATAAGACAAAACCCAACAAAAATATGTTCATGACATTGTTCCAGCAAATGAGAGATACATATGTATATAAATATGCCTGTAATAAATACTATAAGAATATGTATGTATGTATATTTTATTTTATTGCAGCTTAAGTTAAAACAAGTAACTTTTGGAATAGTTATGTACTAGTAGCAATCAGGACTGTTGTAAAAGCGAGAAGTTTGTGCCAGTCAAAAAAAAAAAAAAAAACAAAATTAAAAAAATATTTTAAACATCGACTGCGCAGAATAGTAAGTGCAATAAAAAATGAAATACAGAAAAAAAGCTAAAAACAAAAAAAAAATAGTATTTTAACTAGTGTATAACTATATGAAACTTAACTACTTGGGCTCCTGTAACAACCCAATGTTAAAATCGATAGTTCGATGTATGGAAAAAGGTCAGATATACAACTTCTTTTAAGTCCACAGTTATATTTGTAACACATACTAGTTATTTTACCTGCAGCGTTATTTGACATTTAAAGTAATATACATAAATATGTATTAGGATGTGTATATGTATATGTATGCATAAAAATTTAAGACATATTATTTAGTGATATTCGTTTTTTACAAAAATTATTTTTAAAAACTATTTCTATACTTTCACAATCTTCAAATCTTTAAGGCTAATAGTACTTTATAGACCTTTCGTCAACGTAACTTAAAGGCTATACGTGAAAGTGCTTTCAAACTTAGTTTGAAGCATTGAAAAAAACAAACAGTAAATTTTGTTACTATGTATGTATATGTACATACACGAATATATAGTTTAGGTGCTTAACGAAATATCTCAAACTTACACAAAGTTATCCAAATTTACCCAACAGCGTTAAAGGTAACAATTTTCGTGCAAAAACGAGAGCGTATGAGAGAGTAATTAGTTTTCGTTTCCTGTACAAATTCACCCGAACTTTTTCTTTCGGTAAGTTCGGACAAGAACTTGAAAATCATCTGATTTTTGTTTACTTTTAAAATTTAAGAACTAGTTGGAGATTTTACAAAAGAAATAAAGCTGGATTTTAATATTTTTTCGAAAAATTTAATTTGTGCTTAAAATTTACATTAATTCATAAATTTTTCTTTAAGTCTATATTATAGAAATATGCTTTAACAGATCTTTATTTAATTTTTTAGCTTTTTCCATAAATGTTAATGTCGTGTTTGTAAAATTTTATGCGTTTTAACCCGAATTAACCCACGGTTACCATATGGTAACACAAAACATGAAGTTACATTTATACAGAAAGAGACACAACAAAACAACATAATAAAAGAAAAAAAAGTTATTTTGTGCAAAACATTTGTAGTTTGTCAAATAAAAAAGATTTTATTACTCTGGGTTCAATTAGGAAAGTTGTGGCGTGTAAAATTTAAGTGACAAAAAAAATTTATAAAAATTCGCTTTTTTAGATATGACACATCGGTTAGATAAAGCATTAATTTATAATTTTTAATAAATCGTTAAAAAAAAAATTAAAGCAGCTTGTAGCTAACAAAATAATCTATAAAATAAAAAAAATTGTATTAAACAACTTTTTTTTGTACTATTTATTTACATTTAACTTAAGGCGTTACCATATGGTGACCGTGGGTCGCCTAGGGTACAAGTTTTTTCTTTGTGTGTGGTTCTGAGCTTGTTAAGTGTTTTAAAAATTTAACAACCCTTTAGATGTTTATATTTGCAAAAAAAGGCTCGATAAGTCAGAAAATTAAAATTAACGAACTGACATGCCAACTGTTATTTATATCAAGCCTGCTATAGACGTCAATATGTCTGGCAAAGATTATGAATGTTGGGGCATTCCAGATAATGTTTGCCCAGCTCAGATGAAAGGTTGCTGTGAAGTTGTAAAAATAGCGAGCAACATTTGCAAAATTTTGATGTAGAAGATGAAACTAAAAGTATGTTAAAAAACAATATTGGTTTATAAATTTGGAGAAAATCCGAAATTAATGACATGGCGTAATTCTAAGGCGAGTGCATACAAAATAAATGTACCCCGTTCTTTGCCATATAGAGGACAAAAATGGTGGTCTAGTATTTTTACTTGGCTAATAGATGCTTGTATTCAAAACGATTGGCAGATTCAGTGAAAAGAGCAGTTGACAATGACTAAATTTGAATTTCAATGACAATTGGCAGTATACAATTACAAGCATTATGGAAAAAAACCCGAATCATTAGACCCAATGTCCTCCCACAGACATGCAACACAACCAGGCCTAGTTGACCACACTCTTCATAATGATCAGATTGGACGTTTTGTAGTGTCATCCAATCGAAGGCATTGTGCCAGCGAACGATGCAGTCAACGGGCAAACATTTTGTATAAAATGCAATGTAGGACTTTGCGAAAAGTACTTCGCCGATATCATACAAAACTCTTTTATTATTTAATGAATTCTATTTTACTTATAATTTAATAAAAATGTTTTTTAACCGCTATTTTTCGTAAATTATAAAAAAAACATGTAACAAATAAATGTTTTGTTCATAAAAAAACATGTACCCTAGGCGACCCACGGTTACCATATGGTAACGCTAGCTTTTCACGTTTTCCGGAAAAGCGTAACAATGTATTGAAAAACTAAACTAATTTTCTTGCTCAGGAGGCTAAAATATGTAAGCGTTATCTTTTTCAGAAAAATTTAAAACAAAAAATTTCTGGGAACTACCGGGTTAAGGGTTTAAAATTACTACAATAGTTATATATTTTAAAAGAAAGCAGCATTAATGCTTCAAAATGTACAAAATTTGTATAATATATACATACTAATGTATATATTAAAACTGTGTAATGTACATATGTATTTTAACGATGAGTGTATTAACAAAACAAAAAGCACAAAAAAGTATCATTTTATTTCCTAAAAAGTATCAAAAAGGTGGCACGATTTATAAAAAGTATAACATTTGGGGGCATTTTATTGAAGTGGCACTGTAGTATCCAAGCACTTGAAAAAGTGGCAAATTGCCACTTAAGTGGCCCTAACGGTAACGCTGCCCACGAGCCAGTACCCTGTGTGTTATTGGTGTTATTGATTTCCAGGGACACATGTATTTTCTGCATTTATTTGCTTTTTACTGTTGACGACAGCCAATATTATCTTTAGGTTAAGGTTACTTTGGTACTTAATATCATACGCAATATGTAAACAGAACTCCAAAAATCTTATTCTGGCATGAAGTTGTAAGATTCCAAACTTTAAAGCATTTTCATTTACATTTACCTTAGAACTCTCATGAAATTTTGCATTTCCATGTAGATGTTGTGTCTGTTATAGAATTTGCCACTTTTCCATCGATCATTGTTAATTGTTGTTGATATGATACTTTTATAATACATACTTTTTTTATTTGAGCATATAGTGGAGCCAATGCTTTAATCTTTTCTTCCACTTGATTAACATTATAATTAATTGTAATACTGCTTTCTTTCACGTATTCGAAAAGTATTGGTCGGCACAAAAACTTAAATCCAGGGGTTAAATTTACCCATATATCATCGCATGTAGTAGCACTCCTAAATGATGAACTCAGATTATTTAGTCGCATCCTTAGAGGAACTAAAGATGCCATAAACATTGAGGAATAATTTATTTCAAATTTATTTTCACTCAGTTGCTTATATTCGGAAAATCCTGATGTTGCATCGCAGCCCCATTTAAATATTAAAATCAGTTCAGAATTTTTGCATTTTTCTATATCGTTATCGCTAAAGGTAGATATAATTTTTGAAGCCGTGTTTTCAAGCAGTTCTGATATCTCAACTTTAGCGCCTTTAAAAGTTGCATCGAAAGGTTGCTGAAGAGAATGTAAAATAGCAGATTTTGTTTCCTTTATTAATTTACTGCTAGGGAAAATATCATGACCTTTCTCAATAACAGCTTTTCTCAAAATTTAGTACTCATTTCTAGTTAATCCCAAATTCAAAATTAATGCTAACGCATCTTCGTTGGTGATAAATTTTTTTTTTATATATTTTATTATTGAATCTTCGCTTAAGCGAACTAACAATAAGTATTAAAATCTTAAAACAAAGTAATTAATACTAGTCCAGTCAGTACCAGACTAAAATTTTAGTTCTCACAATAAGGATAACTAATTTCAAAAATTTCATTTAAGAACAATAGTATCCCTTCTTTTTAGGCGGGTGTGCCCACTATGTTGCAGGATGCTTTAAACGAGCGAATTTGGATGTGTTTCCAGATTATTTAAATACTTGTCCACATAGTTTAGGATTTCGTTTTTTACTAGTGGAACTTCTATATCCTTGTGGATGTTGCTGTTTTTAATACACCAAGGAGCACCAGTTATCATTCTCAGAATTTTGTTTTGACGACGTTGTATTTTTTCTATGTTATAGGAGGAAGCAGTGCCCCATAATTGTAAACCGTAGAACCAAATTGTTTTTAAAATCGAGTTGTAGAGTAGAAGTTAACAATCCAGACGAAGCACAGAGTTTCTACCAGTTAGCCAGTGGATTTGAGCAGCTTTAAGTTTCATTTGAGTCAACTTCGCATCTATATGAGGCTTCCATGTGAGGCGGCAATCTAGGTGAACACCAAGATATTTTGTCTCGTTTCGTTGAGGCACCATATGGTTGTTAATAGTGATTGGGGAGCACGTTTTTTTGCGTAAAGTAAAAGTTACGTGGGTACATTTTTGTTCATATATTTTTATTCCCTATAACTTTGCGCATTTTTCAACTTGGGTTACGTGTTGCTGCAGTTGGTTCGAAGCCTCTTTAGAGTCTTATGAATACTAAGCAAAGCAGAATCATCAGCAAATGTCGACGTGTGTGTCAAACTATTGGTTGGCATATCTGCTGTGTGAAGCAAGTGCAGAACTGGACCTAGTATATTCCCTTGAGGTACACCAGCCCCTTTTGGTTGAGAAGAACTTATTTAGTTTCCCTGTTTGATCATAGATTGTCGACCGGTTATGTATTTTTCTAATAGCTTGAAAATATTAGCTGGAAGGTTTAACTTTAGTTTGTTTAACAGGCCTTCGTGCCATACTTTATCGAAAGCTGGAGAGACATCAATGAAAAGCGCGGAGCAGTACTTCTTTTACTCAAAGGTTTTTCTTATAACCTGCACCAGTCTGTGAGTTTGTTCGATTGTGTTTTGTTGGCTTCTAAAGCCAAATTGGTGATCTGGAATGCAGTTGTTTTCATTCAGGATCGGAGTCAGCTTGTTCTTAAGCAATTTTTGACATTGTGGGTAACAAACTTATAGGCCTATAGGACTTTACCTTTGACGGATCTTTGCCAGGCTTTGGAATCATATATACTAAGGCAATTTTCCTTGTAGGCGGAAAATGTTCAAGTCGAGTTATTGCGCTAAAAATAAAAAGAATTATTCTTTTTGCCGTAAAAGGTAGCTCTAAGAGCATTTTGTTGCTTATATTATCAACGCCAGGAGCTTTTTTACCATTTAGGTTAGCAATAGCTTTTACAACATCTCTAAATCGGAAACGTATTTCTAAAGGACGTCTAGCAACAACTGGCGGTATTATTCTCACGTCTGTGCAAATATTGGGTGTTAACACGTTTTTGAAATGATTTGCGAACATATCACATTTTTCTTCGTCATTCCTAGCCCAGATTCCTCTCAGACTACGCAGTGGTGGTTTTGCGATAACGGGTCTTTTAAGACGTCTTGCTGATCGCCATAGGGAATGATTTGTCTGAGGAGTCGCGTCTAGACCTTCGAGGTACTCTTTAAGTGAAGCCATTCTGTGAACCTCCAGCAAGCTTTTTAATTGGTAAGTACAGTGGACGTCCATTAGTACGTACTGCCGCTACTACGAATGTCCAATAGTACGAAAGGCAAATATTTTGCACTAACGTTTCTATATTACGAATAAAAAAAAATTTTAATATTCGATAATACGAATATGTTTGTTTTTCCATATATGAATGGAGTTTTTGTAACATTTTTTTATTATTTTTTAGTTTGTTTTTTTTTTTTTATTTTTTGCGGTCTACAAACAAATATGTAGTAGTCATTTGGTGCTTTTCGTTTGAAACATCAAAAATGTTTAAAATGAAAGAAGCTAAAAAGAAACAAATTTCTTTACAAAATAAAATAAAAATTATAGAAGATTGTGAGAGTGGAAAATCTCTTTATGAAATCTCTTACAAATATGGATTATCTAAATTAACCATTTGCACTATAAAAAAGCAGTAGGCGAAGCTTTTATCTGAAGCAGGCTCAATTAAATCCCGTTACCGAATAGTACCTGGAGAATTTAAAAAAAAAAATGGAAGACGAGCTATACAAATGGTTTTTATGCCAAAGAAATTCTTATGTTCCAGTATTGAGTACGCAATTAAAATGTAAGGCTCTGGAATTGCATAAAAAGGAGGAAAAACTATAGTCCAATACTACGAATTTTTCAGTATTACGAAAGGGCCTGACATTATATAATTCGTATTATTGGACGTCCACTGTACATTCTTTCAGCTTAGTTTTAAGTTGGGGCGATCTATGCTTTTGCCATTCTCTTCGTACTCTCCTTTTTTCAGATAAAAGTTTTCCCACATCGTCAGAAAAAGTTCTGCTGTACCTGGCGTGACGATAGGTAGAGGACACATGTTCAACGGCTTTTTTAATGTTTTCATTTAGGACACTCAGACTATCATCTATGTCTCCGGAAGTTTTTAGCGGTTGGTTTTCTGAGCAGTGGGCACTAATATATTTTTTATATTTTAACCAACTTATTCTTTTAGATAAAAAAAATCACTAGTTGCTATTTGTTGAGGACTGCAAATAGTAATTAGTGTGGGTGAGTGGTCAGAAGATAAATCCAAGGAGGCTACAGCCTCAATAAGGTCCAGGGATATACCTCTTGCTACGCCAAAATCTATTACGTCTGGAATTTTATTATTGTCCGTTGGCCAATAGGTTGGTTGTCCAGTTGAAATAACGAAAAGTCCCATTACCGACACGGAATCATACAAGAAACGACCTCTGGGACTAATAAGGCGGGAGCTCCGTATGTGTGCTTAGCGTTATAGTCTCCAGCAGCTATGAAGCGGGGACCTAATGATTTGTAGAAACTGTTGTACTGATCCTTCGTTATGGAGAATCTGGGGGGACAGTAAACTGATGAAATAACAAGGTTATGAAAAAATATATCAATGCAGACGTTCGTAGCTCGGATATAACATTCCGAGAGGCCATCCAACCATTGGTGTTTAATTCTTGATTTGATTAGAATAGCCGAACTACCACATGATCTATCCCTAGGATCCTGTGAATCGTAAAAAGAATAGCCACTAATTTTAAAAGTGCTTCTAGATGTCATATGAGTCTCAGAAATCAACATAACATCGATTTGTGGTTCACCAAGAAATAGTCGAGCTGGTTTTTGTGTTGGCGGATGCCGTTTGCGTTCTAGAAACAAACCTTGAGGCAGTTCATGGCCTTTTAAGCATAGCCTGCAGAAGAGCAGACTGCATTTTTTGCATTTGTTGCATCATGCCGGCCATTTGCGCCATAAGCTGCGTAAATTGTTTGACCATATTGTCAATTACGGCTTCCAGGCTGCTAAAATTGGGCCCGGTTGGTTCGCTTGTTGTGTTGTAGGCTGGGTAGACTTACGTGAACTAGGCTGGTTAGACTTTAATGCGGCGGCGTAAGAAACTTGATTTGTAGTTAGTTGTGCCAATGGAGGCATATTTGTAGTTGGTATACTTAAAGGCTGGAGAGGGGCAGGAACTATTTTCGGCTTAGTTGAGCGCTCAACTGAATTAAAAACAGGACAACCTCTATAGTTGGCAGTGTGGTTTCCCGCAGTTGCTGCATTTCTTCATCCTAGGATCATCTTTTGGCTTGTCGCACTTGGTCGAATCGTGCAGATCCCCACACATAACACAAACAGAAGGCAACTTAATATAAGCTTTAGTGTGGCCATATTCCTGGCAGTTCAAGCACTGTACGGTCCCAGATCGTTTATGTGGCACCTCCACAGTAACTCGTCGGTGCATAATATATTTTAAATCGTTGATGGGGTGAGTTTCACTTTTTTCAATTTAATATCACCATAAACCCTTTGTTTAACAAGCTGGTATTGATCTCTCCTGAGTCATCATTAGAATCAATGCCCTTAATAACTACCCGAAGGGCTTTTGCACTCTTGAGTTGGTAGGTATTGGTGAATAATGATGTTGATTTTGATGTGGTTATACTTTCAATTATCCTCTTTAGTCGCTTAGGAGATGCAGTTGGTAAGACATCAACAATCTTTTCTGCTTCTTTTAGCTGTGTACGTGTCAGCAATGCCTTAAATAAATCCTTGATTTCATTGCCAGCATGTGTGCTTAACATGTGTTCCTTATTTTTCCTTTTTGTCCTTACCTTGACTTCATCATAGTTTTTTTGTGGTCTTCCTCTTTTTTCTCAATAAATATTGATACTTTCTTCGCCATCCAGTCTTTATTTTTATTTATGAACTTTTTTTATTGAACAATGTGAAGCTTAGAACCTTGCTTTGTACCCTTTATAAAAATTTTCAATTTTTAAATGTTCTTCTGTGTTGAGGATCAAACCATATGAGGCCATTGTTTCAATAAGTTTTTTCATTTTATCCGATTAATAAGCAGCACTGGAAATGTCCCCAAATACCTTACAGGTAGAACTGCAAAATAATTGAATGAATGCATTTAAAATTGCATTAGTGGTATAAGTACCTCAAAATACGAACTACTAGGTTCATGTTGTGTCAGGTAGTAAAGACCAATGCAATACAAAAATATTCTTTCCTCTAATGTATGGGAAAACCCACAATAATCATAACAAAATTTAAAAAGGCAATGAGATACATCTTATATTGCCCAGAAAAATACCATTTTTAGGCAGGTGAATAGCTGCAGTCGATTAAAGAGAAAACAAAAGGCTAAAATAAAACATATTTATTTAAAATACCCAGCAAAAAAGTGGAAGTTGTTCTAAAATCACAGCATTTTCATTAAATACCAAGTATCTCTAAGTCCTGAATTTTATATTCTGAAACAGTTATTTTTAGGCATGCCTTTATTTGTATTATGCGTCCAATGATTTGGATCTAATTTTTCATTAGTAACTTTAAAAAAAGCTGTTAAATAGAATTAAATTATTTTAGTAATAAAAAAGCTATGAAAAATTTAAAATTTTCATTAAATACCAAGAGGCTCATCTAAAGTGCATACTTTTCAATTCTTTGAACCAATTACCTCCTATGACAAGCACGTGTTAAATTCATTGATGTTTCCCTAAAAGTAAAACTACTTCGGGATGACTTTCATCAATTAATTTACTTATGATTCGTGTGCTTTTTTTTGCTGGGTAGTTTTAATATACCTATACATACACAGAAATCAGTATTTTGTAAAAATTTTTAATTATACAAATAGTGTGAAGCTTATTAGTTTTAATTACTTTCGTAGTTGTATCAACTGCTAGAGCAATTAAACACAATATTATTAAATATTTTTACAAAAAATTTAGTGATTTTAAAAAAGCATTTTTAGTTATTGAATATAGAGTTTTCTTCATGGGCTGAAATTTTGATAACTAAAATGAGTCAATATGCAGTTGGGAGTTAAAGTTGTTGAATTAGTGCAATATTGTGCCCTGCTTTCGCCTTAAAGAATTATGGATATATGGCACATATATAAAAATCAGAAATCCTAAACTATCAATAATTAAATAATAATTTAGGGGAAAATTTTATACACATTACATACATATGTACGTATGTATGTAGGCGATGATAATTGTATGATATGTATTTATTTATTTATTTTTTATTTATTGCGAATTAACTTACAATTTAAAATATAAGCTTATTGAATAGGATCAGCAATAGCATCTAAGGCCTTCAGCTTTAAGTATTTACATTCAATGTGTTAATCTAAGTAAGCTATAATACCACTGTGTGTAATTTTTTAAGTCATGGAAAAATAACCATATACGGACATCACTACGTGAAAGAAGACCAAAAAAGAAAAGACCCGTGTCTCCCAGTTTTGCCCAAAGTCATGCACTTTTTTTGTTATGGGCCCCCAAAGATTTGGGTCCTTGGTACCATTTTTACAAAAAGTGATAATTTTCTCAGGCTCATATCTTGCAAACCGTTGGGAATTTTAATTTACTCTTTGAGACAAAGTTGTAGCCCTTTTTATAAAGAACAAAAATTATGAACATAAAAAATTGAAAAAAACAATAATTTTAAATCAAAATCGCAAAAAACTTTAAAAAATTCAAATTTTTTTTACCTTTTTCCCCCTGTTCAGGTCCATAGGTAGCAAACCGTTCGAAATTCAAGGAAACAGTTAACTACAAAAATTTACCTAACATCCCAATAAACAACTTTTTAGAACATATAAACTTCCTAGGAATGATTCTTAACACCGTTTAGGTAGAGCTTAGGTAGCCGCAAAAGTTAAAAATTTTCCCAAAATGTATGTACATACATGTAGTTATGAAGCTATCTCTTCCTTACGTTTAATCAAATTGCCTTAATTACATATACTGTATTTGTCTTTTGTGTAATAGAGAACTCTAGTGCATATAAATATGTGTATATGCATGTGAGATAGCCGCGAAAAGTCTTGGAACTTAAACAGGTAGGCAAACATTAAAATTGCTGGAAACCCTAAACAACAAAATACATAATACACAAATCGCAATAATGATCGTTAACGGCCTTTAATTAAATTATGTACATACTTTTTTTATTGCTTTGTTATTACTTTTTAATGCCGCAGTGGCTGGGAATCCAGATTACGTTAATGTTTGGAAATCTTTTCATTATAATATTGCGAATCTTAGTGGTGTAAATGTTATTTTTAGAAATGTTTAAAATGGATTTTATCGAGGAGAGAGAGTCGGTGCAAATCATGAAATCTCCTCTTTTATTTGCAATGTGGTCTAAGGCTTTTGTTAATGCTGTTGTGACTTTAAAACCTGTGCAGTTTTCGTTTTTAGATCCATCTGTGAAAGTGAAGTGAGAGTTTTCATATTTTTGTTGCAAGTCCTTGAATAAAGAGTTGAAAACAGCGGGACTAAGGTCTCTTTTCGCAAATTCATGTAATGACAA
This sequence comes from Melanophora roralis, assembly GCA_963583895.1. Classification (NCBI taxonomy): domain Eukaryota; kingdom Metazoa; phylum Arthropoda; class Insecta; order Diptera; family Rhinophoridae; genus Melanophora; species Melanophora roralis. The sequence continues at coordinate 78,399,672 of OY757187.1, read as the reverse complement.
GTCAATGCATTTTTTAACAAGCAGCCATGGGGGGTAAAATTTACCCCTGATTTGTGGGAAAGTCAGGGGTATACTAAGGTCGTCGCAGAAAGTTTTTATCCTGGTAGTACTGGAGTCAATCCGAGCTTTTTTCTTCGATCTTTTAATTTTTTCCATAATATGGTGAAGCGGCGTTTTCTTATCTTATCATAAAAACACTTAATTAATTTTGTTGTAAGTATATCCCTCTGGTATTCTAGTGGCAGGATTTTCCCTTCAGCATAAAGATTACTTATACGGGTGGTTCTGAAGGCGCCCAAGGAGCACTTTAGGGCAGAGTTAATGATCTTCTTTACTTTCCAAGCAGTGATTTGAAGGTATACCCATAAATTGGTAGACCATAATTAACTTTGGATAATATTAGGGTTTTAACTAGTCTTAAAAGTGTAGCCGTGTTGCAGTTGAAGTTAAAACTGGAAAGGCATTTAGTAGCATTTAGTTGTTGTTGTAAAGATTTAGCTAAATTTTCTATATGTTCGTTCCATCTGTATCTCTTGTTAACATACAGTCCAAATATTCTAAGATTTGCAGATTCGGTAAGTTGTATTTGGCTAGAAAAAATTTCACAGCGACACTGTTTTTTCCTACAAATGTGAATGAACTTGCATTTGTTTGGCGATAACAATGCCCCAGAATAGTTTCCCCAATTTAAAATGTCTTCGAAGAGATTATTAAGGTTTAAAACAGGATTTTTTGCATTTTCAGCTTTAGTGATTAAGTTAAAATCGTCGGCGTAGGATGAAAAATCAATATTTCGTTGGAGAGAAATGGTTTTTTAATTTTCGTTTTGTTCTTTTTGATGTTTTAATTGGTACAATCATTGTTTTGTTATTGTTTTCGGTATTAGTTTGTGAAGATGTACTATTAAAGTCGGAAAGTTCTGTTTCAGACATTGCATCTGATTTTAGTTTGTTAGTTGTTGTTATTGTTGTTGTGATATTAGTTACGTTATTGGTATTAGATTCGTTGGTGGGATTTGTAGACTGTGTTTTTGGAGAGTTATCAATTATGTTATTATCTTTAATTGCTGATGCGTATGATGATGCGGTGGGATGACACTCTTCATATTTGTTTATTGCTGTTTGTTTTTTCCAAAGTGATAATCGCTTGGATTTCTTTTTCTTTTAAAAATATGGGACATGTTTTCGCATTAGCCGAGTGGTTGTTGTTTTGATTATTATGTTCTTTACAGTTTATCCAACTTTGAGTTTCGGAGCACAACTCGCTCTCTTCATTTAAATGGTAGTCAAAAGAGCAGTTAAAACATATTTTTTTGTTTTTACAAAACTTTGCCAGATGACCGTATCGAAGACAAGAACTAGTTTTAAATTTCCCTAAAACTTAATTAATCTATTATTTTTAATTTTTACTTACGCTCATTTTAAGGTTTTTTTTCCTAAAATTAATTGCAAAAACCGTTAGTGCATGTAAATTCAATACGACTTAAAATTTGGTTTTGAAAAAAAATTAAAACATTAAACAAAATTTATTACATACTAAAAATACACAGAAAAACAAAAATACAAAAACCATGTAAAACGCAGTACGATTTGTTCGGGTATTTGAACCATGTTAGTTTTTTTTGGAGCTAAATTTAACTTTATTTTTCTTCATTTAGTCCAATATATTTACATTTAGCTTTAAGCTTTTTTTGAAATTGCATTTAGCTTTTTAGTAGTTTTATTCAGTTTCAATAAATTATATTTGGGGCTAGATAAAAAAATAAAAATTTGTTGTATTCTATTTTTCGGTATATATCTCAATTATACTGAAAGGTATTAAACTCCAAATTTTCTTAGAATTCACAACATCACAGTTTCCGAACCACTGTTTTGTTTAATAATTTACTTCTAGCGACATTAAAAGAACGCAAATTAACACAAAAATTCAATAAAAGAAAGATATAAGGAAGGTATGGTATTAAAAAAAACAAATACTTTTAAATACGGCAATTTAAAAAAAAAAATCCGAATGCGGCACAAGCAGTTTCTGCCGTTTTTTAATTAAATTTGTAATATTTTGCTTAAAAGTGTATAAAACCTTATACCTTTACCTAAAACAAATTTCTATATTGATATCTTCATTAAATAAAAATTTTAAAGTGTATTTTTGTCAAAAAATCAAGCACAACAGGACCAAAATAATTTTTTAATAAAAAAGCAGGCACAATGAAACATCGATTGATTTTCTTTTTTTGCACAGCTATTACAGTCATTGGTTTTAAACAAGGTTGGCAACCGTTACCGATGCCGTTTAAATACCGTTTAAATTTGGTTACCGGCATTGATACCGATACCGAAATAATTTGTTTCGTAAAATACCGGTTTCAAAATACCGTTTCCTTTGATACCGGTATTACGATTATATGAGTTGGTAATAAAAATCCAAAACCGCTTGGTTTACATGCACAATTGAACTTCAGAAAGTTAAAAAAAATTTTTCATACAATTTACTTGAGGAAATAAAAAAGAAGGAGAAAATTCTTTTTGAGAATAAGGTGCGCGGATCTTGGATCCACGTTGGAATATTGTTCTTAAAGGTACCTTAGTTGAACGGGCAATTGATCATAATGTAAAAGTAAGTGTCAGAATGAACACCATATCTCAAAATTTTAACATAGCTTCTGATGAAAATGCAAACTGCAGCTCGAGTACATCATCCGACTGTGTAGAAGCAGTTCTCAAAAGTATGGAAAAAAATTCCTCTTTAACCCCAAACAATGGAAAATTACGTGAGTTGCTAAATGCTTTTAAGAATGAAAAACGTGTACAAAAGCTCATAAATGTTCTTAATTGGTGGAAAGAACAAAGTAAAACTAAGCCATAATTATATGCTATAGCAAACGTTGTGTTAGCTGTACCAGGTACACAAGTTAGTGTAGAAAGATTATTTTCGGGGGTAAAATATATATTGAACCCTAGTCGCAATAGGTTAGATGAGGATAGTTTAAATGCAGTCATTGTGATTCGATCCAAGGCGGAGTTCCTTATTGTTTACATATGCATCTAAAAAAGTAAAAACTTCTTAAATATCCCAAACAGTAAACTTAAATGTATTTTTCAAGGCTATAAATTATTAAGTAAATTTTAATTTATATTTTTTTTTCAAATAATCGTCTTTGATTTAGAAGCCGAAAAACATGTTTTTGAAATAATTTTTTTTAACATTTTGTCTTAAAAAAGTACAAAGTATTTACCAGGCTACACTGGTACAGGTAGTATCGAAGTGAATTCAAAAGTTCGCCCTCTGCATTTCCTTTTTGTGTTTGAAAAAATAAATGTCAAAAAATTTAAAACTTAATAAAAATTAATATGTTATTCACCTCCTAAAATATTTATAGTCAGCTAGGCTCTTGATATAACCAATATAAGTGGACTCTGGTATTTACATATATTTTTTTACTATACAAATGTTTGAAATTCTATTTTATGTTCCTATTAGTTTTTTAAATGTTTTTAAACAATGTGCCTACTTCTACAAGTCAGCAATTTATTTTTTTATTAGCCTAATAAAAAAGAGAACATTAAAAAAAAATTTAACTATGTTTTTAAATTGAATATAGATTTTTTTGTTTTGTAAATACCATTAAGCAAGTATCTAAATTAAAACTCTGCGAGTTAAATAATTTAAAAAAATTAATTGTTGGCAGCGAGCCAACAATGTTCTTTATTGAAAGTTAAACGTAAAAAAGCACAAAAATACTTAATTCTATTGTATTTATTGCTAAACAGTTGAGAACCACTCCATTATGGGAAATTGTTTTGTTATTGCTTTCACACAGGTTTAAAATTTCGTTCTTTAGCATGTGCAATAATTTAGTTGTGGAATAGGAAGCGTCGCACATAGGGGTATTTTGCCGATCTAGCCGGACATTAAGCCAAAGTGGAAATTTAGGAAATGTAAAAATTAAAGCGCGCAGCTCGACAGAAAACAAAATTCTGTTTTGGATAGTGAATTTTCAAATCTTATGCTTGCAATTTGTCGTTTTGAGGCACTGTCAAAGTCAGGAAAGTTAGGTAAATTTGCCTGCAATTTATCAACTTTTGATCGTTTTGAGAGGTTTACAATATATTTTTTTGTAGCTAAACAAACAAAGATTTTACATTGATTTTTTCTTTCTGCGTAAGACTATATAAGCGACTATGTAATTTTATTTTTTTTTTAAAGTTTTATTAAAAAAAATTCCTTCGAAATTAAAAAGAGGTTTTTTTGTTCACTTTTTTGATTAAAAAAATAAAACCAAAAGCTTTTTAAAAGTGATGTCAGTCATTATCGTAAAAATCTTTTTCATCATAATAAAGCCTGGGGGGTTACTCTCTATTGCGATGTGAAAGCAACATCGATGCGAAAGGTAAATGCGTTAAGAATACAATTTGGTACTATGTAAGGCTTACGCAAACGCTCTCGCAAAAAAAGTTAAAAAACAGGCAACACTGTCACCACAAAATAAACCATGGTATAATTAACGTAAGGTATTTGTACCATGAAATAAATAATAGCAATGCAAATGTAATTAAAAACATTTTTTAAAACATTTAAGCAGTACGTGTGTTTTGTTAAGAAAATAACATAAAAAAAAGTGATGAATTCGGTGGCGTTGTGGTTTGAGGAAGAAAATGTACATGTGGAACGTATTACAAGTAGAATTTTAAGAGATAGATCGGATATACTGTTTTCAAGCATTCCATTTTATAGCTTTATACAAAACTTTCGATAAAGTAAGGATGCGTTTATGTATGTATTAAACGCTATTCAACATGACCTCATCGTTCCAAAGAGGTCCACGGCAATTCCAAACGTAATTAAAGTGGCCGCTGCTTTGAAATTGCTTGGACAAGGTGGATATCAACACCAAATTGGCTAAGACCACCTCTAAGGACTATCGCAGCAATCTATGTCGCGTTGCTTACAAGAAGTTTGCATAGTGATTGAGCGAATACTCTGCCCTAAGCATATTCAATTTGAGGTCACTGCGGAAGAGGATAATGTGATTAAAAAAGGATTTTTCCATACATGTGGCATTCCTGAAGTGATTGGAGCAGTAGATGGCACCCATATACAAATGATTCGACCGGCCAAGAACGAGGACTTATACTTCACTTTTCTTTTAAAAAGAGTAACAAAGTAAAAACATTGTTTTGTAGGCTTGTAATTTAAAAAGTTAAAATGATATGCCTATCAAAAATTGTTTAAGAACATTTCTGAGATATTACTATTTAATACATACCATGTACTGTAATCCTTGCTGAGTGGCGTTTCTGTATTTTTCCCATTTCGCCATTACGTCAGCTATTTTTTCCTCGAAAAGAAGACTTCTTTCTGTATTTCCAACTACCTCATATAATGCATAACCCAATGCATTATCCTGAAGGCCAATTTTTTTTTTAATTAGATCCATAACTTCGGAGGCAGTAGAACTAGGATGAAACTCAACTGAATAAAATTGGCCATCCATTAAGTAGAACCTTGAGTAACATGGCCTACGGTTGATAGTGCATAAAATCTCTTCGCGGCTTGGAGGCCATTGACGTCTTCTTGTCGCTTGTGTTTTAAAAAAGCACTGTAATATAGAAAAAAAATGGTTTAACATAAGGGTATAATTAACCCTAAAATTTGTGTTTTTTAAATCTTTTACTTAATAGCAAAAAATCCCACGGGACACAAAATGTTTACAAGCAGTTTCTTAAAAAATAGTAACAAATTTAAAAGCAAAATAAAATGCAGATAAAAAACTAGAAAATCTGCATTTGTACATATATATTCAGCCGTTTTTTTTCATATAAAGTGTAACATCACGTTCACGCTATTAGCCGGGTAGACCCAGCGGATGACCGGGTCGTGTCTAGAAAAAAAGAAAGAAAAAGACTCGGTGATTTTTTCTTGGTTAAAGATACAAAAAAATATGGAAATACAAAATGATAAATAAATAAAAAAAACACAAAGCCGGCGGGGCCCGCTACTTTGGTCATCAAGTCGCTTGGAGAGGTATCCCAGCCTCCAAGGACAGTACTGTAATCCGCGAGGCCTTCGATTGCTGAGGTAACCCGACCACAAAAAAGAGTTTTCGAGCGCCTGTGCCGTACATAACGTCTTGGAGATGTACCCCAGCCTCCAATCGCAACCACGTTACTCCTTAAACCTACTATTGAAGAGGTGATCCAGCCTTTAATAATAGACTTTGTGGCACTTTTCGCAATTCTAAAGCCATGTTAACAGATTTATATCAGAGAGGTAACCCAGCCTTTAATATAATGATCTTACCGTCGCACATAGGGGTATTTTGCCATTCTAGCCGGACATTACTTTTCATTTTTTACAATAAAGCTTCTTAAATATTACTGAGTGCTCCTAGATTGATGAAACTTTTTTTTTTTTTTTCATATATTTTATTATTGGATCTTCGCTTAAGCGAACTAACAATAAGTTTTCAAATCTTAAGACTAATGAAATAATATTAGTCCAGCCAGTGCCAGACTAAAATTTAAGTTCTCATAATAAAATAGTTATCTTCATCTAAGCGCAATAGTATCCCTCTTTTTCAGACGGGAGTGTCTACTATGTTGCAAGATACTTCGAGCGAGCGGATTTGGATGCGTTTCCAGCTTATTTAAATACTTGTCCACATATTTCAGGATTTCGCTTTTAACTAGTGGAACTTCTAGATCCTTATGGATGTTGCTGTTTTTCACATACCACGGAGCACCAGTTATCATTCTTAGGATTTTATTTTGACGGCGTTGTATTTTTTCGATGTTAGAGGCGGAAGCAGTGCCCCATAATTGTATACCGTAGCACCAAATTGGTTTTAAAATCGAGTTGTAGGTTAGAAGCTTACAATCAAGACGTAGCACAGAGTTTCTACCAATTAGCCAGTGGATTTGAGCAGCTTTAAGTTTCATTTGCGTCAGCTTAGCATCTATATGAGGCTTCCATGTAAGGCGGCGATCTAGGTGAATACCAAGATATTTTGTCTCAGATCGTTGAGGCGCATTATGGTTGTTGATAGTGATTGGAGGGCACGTTTCTTTGCGTAAAGTTAAAGTTACGTGGGTACATTTTTGTTCATTTATCTTTATTCCCCATAACTTTGCCCATTTCTCGACTTGGGTTAAGTGTTGTTGCAGCTGGTTCGAAGCCTCTTTAGGGTCTTTGTGAATACTAAGAAAAGCAGTGTCGTCAGCAAATATCGACGTGTGTGTGAAACTATTGGTTGGCATATCTGCCGTGTAAAGCAAGTACAAAATTGGACCTAGTATACTTCCTTGAGGGACACCAGCCTCTATTGGTTGGGAACAACTTATTTGGTTTCCCTCTTTGATCATAAATTGTCGGCCTGTTATGTATTTTTCTAAAAGGTTGAAAATATTATCTGGAAGGTTGAGCTTTAGTTTGTTTAGAAGGCCTTCATGCCATACTTTGTCGAAAGCTTGTGAGACATCGATAAAAAGCCCGGAGCAGAACTTCTTTTCCTCAAAGGCTTTTCTTATAACCTGTACCAACCTGTGAGTTTGTTCGATGGTACTATGTTGACTTCTAAAGCCGAATTGGTGATTTGGAATGCAGTTGTTGTCATTCAGGATCGGATTTAGCTTGTTTTTTAACAGTTTTTCGAACAATTTTGACATTGTGGGTAACAAACTTATGGGCCTATAAGATTCTACCTTCGAGGGATCTTTGCCAGGCTTAGGAATCATCTTTACTAAGGCAACTTTCCATATAGGCGGAAAATAATCAAGCCGAATTATTGCGTTAAAAATAAAAAGAATGATTCTTTTAGCAGTAAGAGGCAGCTCTATGAGCATTTTGTTGCTTATTTTGTCAACGCCAGGAGCTTTTTTACCGTTAAGGTTAGCGATAGCCTCTACAACATCTGCAAATCGGAAACGTATTTCTTAAGGACGTCTTGCAACAACAGGCGGTAATTCCCTCACGTCAGTGCATGTATTGGGAGTGAATACGTTTTTGAAGTGATTTGCGAACAGATCGCATTTTTGTTCATCATTTCTAGCCCAGGATCCTCTCAGATTGCGCAGTGGTGGTTTTGCGATAACAGGTCTTTTAAGACGTCTGGCTGATCGCCATAAGGAATAATTTGTCTGAGGAGTCGCGTCTAGACCTTCCAGGTACTCTTTCAGTAATGCCATTCTGTGAGCCTCCAACAAGCTTTTTAGTTGGGTTGTACATTCTTTCAGCTTAGTTTTAAGTTGGGGCGATCTATGTTTTTGCCATTCCCTGCGGGCTTTTCTTTTTTCAGATACGAGCTTTTCCACATCTTCAGAGAAAATTTTGTTGTACCTAGCCTGGCGGTAGGTAGAAGACGCAAGTTCAACGGCTTTTTTAATGTTTTCATTTAGGACGCTCAGACGATCATCTATGTATCCGGGAGTTTTTAGCGATTGGTTCTCCGCGCAGTGCGCACTAATATATTTTTTATATTTCAACCAATTAATTCTTTTAGATAAGAAAAAACTCACTAGCTGCGATTTGGTGAGGACTGCAAATAGTGATTATTGTGGGTGAGTGGTCAGAAGATAAATCCAAGGAGGCTTGAGCCTCAATGAGCTCCAAGGATATACCTTTTGATACGCCAAAATCAATTACGTCTGGAATTTTATTGTGGTCTGTTGGCCAGTAGGTTGGTTGTCCAGTTGAAATAACGAAAAGTCCCATTTCCGACACGGAGTCATACAAGACACGACCTCTGGGACTAATTAGGCGGGAGCCCCAGTATGTGTGCTTAGCGTTATAGTCTCCAGCAGCTATGAAGCGGGGACCTAATGATTTGTAGAAACTGTTGTACTGATCCTTCGTTATGGAGAATCTGGGTGGACAGTAAACTGATGAAATAACAAGGTTATGGAAAAATTCATCAATGCAGACGTTTGTTGCTTGCATATAACATTCAGATAGGCCACCCAACCATTGGTGCTTAATTCTTGATTTGATTAAAATAGCAGAGCCACCACAGGATCTATCCCTGGGATCTTTTGAATCATAAAAATTGTATCCACTAATTTTAAAAGTGCTTCTAGATGTCATATGAGTTTCGGAAATCAACATGACATCGATTTTTTGGTGTGTTAAAAAGTAGTCGAGCTCGTTTTTGTGTTGGCGGATGCCGTTTGCGTTCCAGAAACAAACCCTGAGGCAGTTCATGGTCTTTTAAGCATGGCCTACATAAGAGCAGACTGCATTTTCTGCATCTCCTGCATCATGCTAGCCATTTGCGCCATTATATGCGTAAATTGTTTGACCATATTGTCAATTGCGGCTTCCAGACGGCTAAAATTGGGACCAGTTGGTTCACTTGTTGGCACTTGTTGTTGTGTGGTTGGTTGGTTTGGCCTTTGTGCATTGGACTGGTTTGACTTTAGTGCGTTGGCGTAAGAAATTTGACTTGTAGTTGGCTGTGATAACTGGGGAATGTTTGTTGTTGGTATATTTAACGGCTGGGGAGGGGCAGGAACTACCTTCGGCTTAGATGAGCGCATAACTAAATCAAAGACAGGACAACCTCTGTAGTTGGCAGTGTGGTTTCCACCGCAATTGCTGCACTTCTTCACCCTAGGGTCATCTTTCGGTTTGTCGCACTTGGTTGTAACATGCAGATCCCCACATACAACACAAACAGAAGGCAACTTACAGTAAGTTTTTGTGTGGCCATATTCCTGACAATTTAAGCACTGTACAGGTCCAGATCGCTTATGCGGGACTTCCACTGTAACTCTACGGTGCATAATATATCTTAAACCATAAATGGGGTGAGTTTCGTTTTTCTTTAATTTGGCATCTCCAGGCTCAAGTTCAACTCGAAACAATGGTTGAGGGTATTTTTCCCTGTTTCTAATATTTGTCACAGTCCTTACCTTAAATCCTTCGCTGCACAAACTGGTCTTTATCTCCTCCGGGTCAACATTTGAGTCAATTCCTTTTATGACTACCTGGAGGCCTTTTGCGTTTTTTAGCTGGTAAGTGTAAAAGTTCTTTTTTAATTTCTCAAATTCCGACACCGTGGCGCGGTAAGCGTTCTCGTGCCTTACTTGAATTTTGGTCTTATATATATTACCACGTTTTATGTTCGACACATAAAAGTTCTTTTCGCCTGTTAATGCAACTAAAAATTAAATGAGGTCGTTCGAGTTCTCTGGAATAAATTGGAGGAGGCTTGAAATTTTTTTCCGTAACGGGGCCATCATTATCATCTGTTTGCAGAATGGCAAAGCGATTTTGCGATGTGGTTGGCCTTTCATCGTCTTTTAAAATTTTTGCAGGTTGACTTACTTCTGCCGACTTCGGACTTCTCCCCCTTTTAAGAACTGTTACGTACCTGTCCATGCCTACCTGGAACTTAGAAGCACACGCAGAAATTGAGCCTGGAGCGCCTTTAGCAGCTGTAGGTGCGACACCAGAACTTGATAAAGAAGACCGCGATGAAGATGGCACCTCGGTATTTTTTTTATAATTTTTAAACAGAGATTGGGCTAAATTTGTCCCTTGTTCAGTACATTTATTTAAATTAGGCACACTTGCACTTAAACTGTTTGTATTTGTTTTCGGTTTTGCACTTAAATAGTTTCTATTATATTCAGGGTCTCTAATGTTTTCATTGCTAACGCTTTCTGAGCTTAACACAATGTAAGCATTTTGGCTATTAGGCCTACTGTCACTACGATTACTGTTACTCATTAACCGTTTGGTTTTTTTATTTTGTTTAGTATGTTTTTATTTTCGATTCTCGCTTATGTCTTGTAGGTATGTATACTAACAAATTTTTTTTTTGTAACTTATTACAAATATCACCTATTACAAATATACACTCGCGTAGACACGTCCGTACACTACGAGATTAAGAGAGCAACTGATTGATGAAACTTGGCAGAAACATGTATTGTAGTCATAGGCATTTAAGGATTAGAAAATAAGAAAAAACGAACCAAGGGGAAAAAGATCCCCTTAGAAGAACTAATATTACCTCTGAAAAATTAAAATTTTTTTCAAGTTTTCAATACTATTGTTATGCAAATGCAACTTTAAACGTAAGAGAAAGCTAAAAAAAATTTACACTTGGACAGTGCCGTCCTCTCCCCTTTCGTGGGCGGCGGCATAAAGTAAAATTTGCAAAAATAATGTATATAATAAAAATAATGAAAAACTTACGCCCAAATACTATATAAGTAAAATTTTTAAATTTTTTTGGGTAGGGGCAGAAATGCCCCCAAACCCCGACCCGCGAAACTGCCCTGTACAAAAAATTTTTTTTATATATTTTGCTAATTTTCACAAAAAATTTATTTTTAAGCTTTTTTGTCGTTTTTTTTTTAATTTAATGTATTAAATTTATCTAAAAATAAGTAATTTATGTAAAACAATAACTTATTTACAGAAGTTACAAGTAATTTAAAGTATGAAAATACAGCTTGAACATTTTCCACCAATATGGAAAGTTGCCTTAGTTAAGATGATTCCTAAGCCTGGTAAAGATCCTTCTAAGGTGGAGTCTTATAGGCCTATAAGTTTGTTACCAACTTTGTCAAAACTGTTTGAAAAGCTGCTTAAAAATAAGCTTACTCCGATCCTGAATGAAAACAACTGCATTCCAGATCACCAATTTGGCTTTAGAAGTCAACATAGCACAATAGAACAAACTCACAGACTGGTGCAGGTTATAAGAAAAACTTTCGAGGAAAAAAAGTACTGCTCCGCGCTTTTTATAGATGTCTCTCAAGCTTTCGATAAAGTATGGCACGAAGGCCTGTTAAACAAACTAAAGCTAAACCTTCCAGCTAATATTTTCAACCTACTAGAAAAGTACATAACCGGTCGACAGTTTAAAATCAAAGAGGCAAACCAAATAAGTTGTTACCAACCAATAGGGGCTGAGCAAAAATGTACCCACGTAACGTTTACTTTACGCAAAGAAACGTGCTCTCCAATCCTTAACAACAACAATATGGTGCCTCAACGATTTGAGACGAAATACCTTGGCATTCACCTGGACCGTCGCCTTACATGGAAGACGCATATAGATGCGAAGTTGACGCAAATGAAACTTAAAGCTACACAACTTCATTGGCTAATGTGCAGAAACTCTGTGCTTCGTCTTGATTGTAAACTTCTACTCTACAAATCGATTTTGAAACCAATTTGATGCTACGGTATACAATTATGGGGCACTGCTTCCGCCTCTAACATAGAAAAAATACAGCGTCGTCAAAACAAAATCCTAAGAATGATAACTGGTGCGCCTTGGTATATTAAAAACAGCAACATCCATAAGGATCTACAAGTTCCACTAGTTATATGCGAAATCTTGAACTATGTGGACAAGTATTTAAACAAGCTCGAAACGCATCCAAATCCGCTTGCTCGAAACATCTTGTCACATAGTGGACACACTCGTCTGAAAAGAAGGGACACTATTGAACTTAGATGAAACTGTTTAAATTAATTTACTTTGTTATGAGAACTTAAATTTTGGTCTGGTACTGACTGGACTAATATAAATTACTTAGTTTTAAAATTTGAATACTTATTGTTAGTTCGCATTAGCAAAGATTTAATAATAAATATATGAGAAAAAAAAAAATTTAATTAGAAAAATATCCTTTTCCACTAAAAACAGGTGTGCTACTGTTCTTTTTCGTCTGTTTCTTCAAAGACCTCTTCTAAATCTGAATTATCTTCAAAATCAAGTACAGGGGGAATCATTAAAGAAACTGCTTCTTTTTTGGAGTTTGGCAATGACTACTTTTTTTGAAATTTGTCTTATGCTAGTCATTAGTGGGTCAGAACTGAGCCAAAATCTATTAATAATATCTACGTTACACTGAACTCTTTAAAACTTTCTTTCTGCCTGTAAATCCGAAAATGTTTGTTTTGTGCCTCCGCCGCTTTTTCTGATAACAGCCCAATAGGCAATTGATCCATGTATTAAAATCCTGTGCATTGTATATTAAAAAATTTTCTGAAACTGTATAAGCACTGTTTCGCTTCTGACATGTCGCCATCTCCTTGACATTTGGAAAATCGCAATTTTTCCTCAACAGATTTACCTTAACATTCCCGTACTATTTGTAATAACTCTTAGCCTGTATACACTTTTTCCATTTTACTCTTGTAGTTTTAAAATTGTTCTGAAAACAATTCGTGCAATAACCACAATATATGTATATACACTAAAAAAATAAGTACTTGAAGCACAGATTTGTTTCTCTTTGAAAATTATTTTTTTTACAATTTTTAAAGGTTTTGAAGGCAGGTACATTTATTTTGTTGCATAAAATAACGTTATTAATAAAGCTGAAGAATAGGTATACATTACCAGTTTAGAGGCGTGTAAAAACTACTGCCTCGCACATACCTTTTTATACATGCAATGTCAGTGTAAAACCCAGTTTAATCTGTTAAAAATCAATTAAAATTTACCTGTAGCAATTAAAATAAAAAACATCAAAAAAACATTAATTATCAAAACTTTTTTGGCCCACAAAAAAGTTTCTAACTCATATGTAAACACACAAGATGAGAAAAAACAGAAAAAAGTGAAATTTTCAAAAAATTCGCCATCATTTTCAAAAACCTTTTGATTTTATTTTTTTAAATCAAGAAGTGAACAGAAAAACGTCTTTTTTTTAAGGAGTTTTTTTTAAATAAAACTTAAAATAAAGAATAAAAAAAAAATTACATAGTCGCTTATATAGTCTTACGCAGAAAGAAAAAATTAATGTAAAATCTTTTTTTGTTTAGCTACAAGAAAATATATTGTAAACCTCTCAAAACAATCAAAAGTTAATAAATTGCAGGAAAATTTACTTAACTTTCCTAACTTTGACCGTGCCTCAAAACGACAAATTGCAAGCAAAACATTTGAAAATTCTCTATCTGATACAGAATTTTGTTATCTGTCGAGCTGCGCACTTAAATTTTTACATTTCTTAAATTTCCATTTTGGCTTAATGTCCGGCTAGATTGGCAAAATACCCCTATGTGCGTCGCAACTGCCGCCAGCCAACGGCTTCGATATGTGATCGGTCCCCTTTTTATGCTTGTAAAAATACACAGCCACACACACGACCAAGTAGGGTATGACACTCACACACACCGTGGGCAGTTATGCTTTATTGTTGTACGTAAGTAATAAAATAACTGAGAACCATAATAAATTGTTATTGGTAACAACTTTAGTGTAATTCAATTTAAAATAAAGCAGATGTTTGTTTATATATACAAAATTCAGGTACATACTTAATATTAACGGCAAATATACAAAATAGATACGAAACAATTCAGTTCAAAACAAACAAATTTATGTATAGGATTCTCGTACACCTGAACCTACATTAACGCAATATAAGACAAGGGAAATGTGAATAATTCAATTTAAAAATAAACAAATGCATGTATAATTAAAGGTTCGTACAAAAGAATAATCTAAAAATATGTAACGATACCCTTTTGCAGCCGGGGAAAACTCACCGACTGTCCAGGGTTCGGCCACAATAAATTTATTTGTTGTGGACCTCTTCAAATAAAACCACACGCTCTACGGATTGTTCACTTCACTCTTTATTTATTTAACTCACTTATCATTTTCTTTTGTCTAACGCTTACTCTACTCCTTAAAAATATTCTGCCGTACGGCACTTTCACAGCACGTATCTAGCTTCACCAAAACCTTTTCGGTAGGAGTACAACCCCCGCCGAAAGATTAAACCTAATTAAATCTCTATCAAATCTTCGACAGTAGTGCAAGCCCCGTCAAAGATATCTTACTTTACTAATAAATTTAATGCAGTAGTACAACCCCCGCAGTAAATATCTATCTAGTAAAACACTAGCCAATCTCCTCACTAATAAATTTACTGCAGTAGTACAACCCTCACAATAAATATCTATCTACTAAAACACTAGCAGATCTTCGACAGTAGTACAACCCCCGCCGAAGATATCGAATTACTCACTAATAAATTTACTGCAGTAGTACAACCCCCACAGTAAATTTATAGCAATACCTAAACTTAAATACCTAGCAAGATATTTAAACGACTTACCACCAACGCGCCGCACATCACACTGTCCCATTTCTATGTCGGGGTTCTGCTTTTATATTGTTCGTGGGCGAGACACTTATGCAAGGTGGGTGCCGTATCACACACTTTAAAAACAGCTGATAGCCCATGCAGGTGCGCCCCTACCTATGAATGGGAGGACTCTGCGTAGCACCTACTCGCCGGTAGGGTTCGCTTGTGCTTAGCCGTTGCGTTCAAATTAACTTTAACTAATTAATGCTAAATTACAATTTCAATACAAGCAATAATAATTCTAAATTTCCACTTTAACAAATAATAAAAATAAAATAACTAATAAAATGAAAAAAAAAGATTCTTGCAGTGGTGGGTAAAAACGAGTGATAATGACTTTTACCGTCACAAATATATTGTGTAGGACACGTGTGTGAGCAAAAACGAATAGGTGACTTTGGCTAACAAACTACCGCTCCTCTTTTTCAGCTACGCGTTTAGCAGGACCACGCGTACCATGTCAGTTCGTGACAAGATTATCCGATAACGTCAGCCTTTATAAGGCGCGCCCATGAGTGAGTTATGGTCGCGGCCAATCTTTCTTGACCTCCCGTTGAATGGCCACTGGCACTCACTGCAGTGGAATCTCGACAAGTCCCTGCGGAGGTATGGCGTTCGATACCCAGTCCTTGGTCTTCGGCGGAATTACATTAACTTTTTTTGTCGTGTTGGTGAGGGTGGTAGAAATTCGATTTTTGGCCTCGGAGACCATTCTGGAGCCAGCACTCTGGCCCGCCAGACTCGTCCGTGGCAGCTCATCCCGAGGTGGCGATACTGTCGGTCTTGTATGTCGAACGATCGTAAACATCGTTGCTGGAGGTATACTGGGATGAAAGCTTCCATTTTCCCAGTCAATTGAAGATAAGGAAATTGCAGACAGTGGCGAGGGTGGGCACACCGAGACGGTGGTGTCGTCTTCCCAAAAATATTTTTTTTTTCAAATTTTATTATTGATTCTTCGCATATGCGACTAACAATAAGTATTCAAATCTTAAGACTAAGAAATAAATAGTAGTCCAGCCAGTGCCAGAGTAACATTTTAGTTCTCATAGTATAAACCTTATCTATGCGCAATAGTATCCCTCCTTTTCAGACGGGAGCCTGTGCAAGATGTTTCTAGCGAGCGGGCTTGGTGGTATTTCCAGCTTATTTAAATACTTGTCCACATAGTTCAGGATTTCGAATTTAACTAGTGAAACTTCTAGATCCTTATGGATGTTGCTGTTTTTGACATACCACGGACCACCAGTTATCATTACCAGGATTTTATTTTGACGGTGTTGTATTTTTTATATGTTAGAGGCAGAAGGAGTGCTCCATAATTGTATTCCGTAGCACCAAATTGTTTTAAAAATTTAGTTGTTTAGTAGAAGTTTACAATCAAGACGTAGCATAGAGTTTCTACCAATTAGCCAGTGGATATGAGCAGCTTTTAGTTTATTTGCGTCAAATTCGCATCTATATAACACTTCCAAGTAAGGGGGCAATCCAGGTGAATACCAAGATATTTTATCTCGGATTGTTGAGGTTGTTAATAGTGATAGGAGGGCACGTTTCTTTGCGTAAGGTAAAAGTTACTTGTGTACATTTTTGTTAATTTATTTTTATTCCCCATAACTTTGCCCGTTTCTCAACTAGGGTTACTTGTTGTTGCTTCGAAGCCTCTTAAGGGTCCTTATGAGCATTAACAAAAGCAGTGTCGTCAGCAAATATCGATGTGTGTGTAAAACAATTGATTGGCATATCTGTGTAAAGCAGGTACAGAATATACAAATAGGTACAAATATCACTAGTTGCAATATGATAAGGACTGCAAATAGTGAATATTGTAGATTAGTCATCAGACAATAAGCTTGAGCCTCAATAAGCTCAGGGGATAAACCTTTTGCTACGCCAAAAACTATTACACCTGGTATTTTTTTGTGGTTAGTTGGCCAATATGTTGGTTGTCCAGTTTAAATAACGTAAAGTCTCATTTCCGATACAGAATCATACAAGACATGACCTCTTGGATTTATGAGGCGGGAGGTGTTCTTGTCTCCAGCAGCTATAAAGCGGAGACCTAAAAACTTGTAAAAACTATAGAACTGATTCTTCGTTATGGAGAACCTGGGTGGACAATAAACTAACGAAATAACGAGATTATGGTAAAGTTCATTAGTGCAGATATTTGTCGCTTTTAAATAACTTTCGGAGAGACCACCCGTCCATTGGTGTTTGATTCTTGATTTAATTAATAAAGCTGAGCCACCACATGAACTACCTCTGGGATCCTTTGAATCATAAAAAGAATAAAAACTTATTTTTAAAGTGCTTATAGATGTCGTATGAGTCCCGGAAATTAACGTTACGTGAATGTTTTGATATGTTAAAAAATATATCAGTTCGTTTTCGTATTGGCGGATGCCGTTAGCGTTTCAGAAACAAACCCTGAGGCAGTTCATGGGTTTTAAAGCATGGCCTGCAAAAGTGTAGACTGCATTTTTTGTATTTCTTGCATCATTCTAGACATTGGCATCACGATCTGCGTAAATTGTTTACCCATTCTGTCAATTACGGCTTCCAGACGGCTAAAATTGACCCGGTTGGTTCGTTTGTTGACCCCTCTTATTGTGTTGTAGGCTGGGTAGACTTACGTGCGGCGGATTCCCTCTATGATGTCTGCGTCCAGATCCAGTCCTAAGTTTGGAGCTGGCTCCACGTGAAGAAATCTTCCTGCTCACCCGACAAGGGCTATATAGATTTCTCATCTTCGCTTTCTATCATGATCATTTCTGCCGTGGGGTTATATAGTAGTGGAGGTGGGGGACACTCCTCTCCAATTGGTTTTGGTTGGATTAAGGATGATGGTGGATATTTCATATCAAGGGTGGGCCGCTGCTTCTGGTTGGGGCACTGGGGTCGCTGGATCAGAAACTCGTTTTACACTGCGAGATGCGCAAGGCTAGGTATAGCTTGTAAAGCATCGTCTTCCTGACCCCTGGCTGGTGCTAGGCACATCCTTATCATTAAAAAAATAGTGCGGCGGCCCTTTGCTTGTTCTTGCTCTATCCGCCATCGGAATTCCCTGCGCGTTCTTGCAAATTTATCTTGTTCATTAGTCATTTTTGTGGGCTCTTGGGCATGGTTCAAACTAAAGAACATAAAAATAAGAAGAAAAGACTTTATTACTTGTGTTCTTCAATGAAATGTTTTAACCAGATGACATGCGCGATTCGGGTAGTCTACTGAGTTTGACGATGACAGGGGAATCGTATCCTGTCACGACATAACGTCCCCCAAATTTCAGGGCCAATTTAGCTGCAAAGCTATCAATGGCCTCTGATAACGTGTGAAGCCGTACTAGGACGCGGTCGCCTATTTTTGGATGACACTCCGGCAGCGCAAATTATAATGGTGCCTTTGCTTTTGGGAAGCCTTTTTCAAACTACTTCGCACTACTCTGAATATCTCTTCTTCTTGGGCGCGTTACTCCGGACCAACTTGTCGAGCGCCTGTGCCAATGGTAACCTTATCATATAGTGCCCTTGGTAAGCGGAGCTCTTTCTCTTGAGTCAAGTACGCTAGGGTATATCCGGTGGATTCCGGGGCCACCGTATTGATGGCCAGTAGTATCTCGGGTAATAAATCGTCCCAGGCCATGTGCTTCTGTCGAGAAAATTACCCGATAATGGTTTTAACAGCGCGGTTGACGCGTTCTGTAGGGTTTTCCTGCGGCATGTATGGGGCCGTGAGTTGTTGCCGAACCCCAGTCCCTCCAAGTTTTTGTCTAGAACCCGCGCTGTAAGCTCTGTGCCATTATCCGTAAGAAGCACCTTTTGGGACTCCACACCGGGCTATGATTCGTTCTTCTAGTGCCTTGATCACGCCTTCAGCCGTGGCCTTTCTCATCGGTACGAGTTCGCACCATTTGGAGCAGTTATCAAGGAAGGGAAGAAGCATGGTGTTCCCGTGGTGAGTTCTGGACAACGGTACTACAAAATCGGCGCAAAGTAAGGACCAGGGCTCGTCCGGGATACGCGTCAGCATTTGCCCTGCTGGTTTTCGCTGTGACGCACATATCGAATAATATCTCGAGCCATGCCTGGCCAAAAATAGCGACTCGCCACTTTGTTAAGAATCTTCTTGACTCCCATGTGGCCTCGTGCTAGTTGATTATATGCGTCTCACATCACCTTTGGCCGCAAGGGAGTCGCGACGCCAAACTTCCACAGGGTAGAGTCCCCTTCATTGATTTCTCTGGTTCTATGCCGATAAAGCTGGTCATTCAGGATTGAATGGTCGGCGTGGTCGTCTGGATTTTGTTGGACTGTCGCCCACAGCTTCTGGTGCCATTTATATGTAGGGGGGGGGGAGGGGTTTGCGCAAGGTTTGCTTGATGCACGGATTGTCTGGACGGAGCATCAGCCACCACATTTTGTTTTCTTTTCAATATTCTACTACGAATAAATACTGTTGCAGCTCTAGGGCCCAACTGGCCAATCTAAAGCGTCTGTTGTTTTGCTCCCCATTTCCCATGTTTTCCCTTTTTCAGCATTTGCGTTAAGGGCTTACTGTTCTCTGCGAAGTTTGGCACAAATCGGCGGTACCAGGAGGCGACACCTAAGAGCCGGAGTACGTTCTTGACACCCGCTGGGGCCGACATTTTCGCCATGGCCGCGACCTTTTCAGGATCGGTCTTAATACCCTCACTGGTGACGATGTGGCCCAGATATTAAGTCTCACATTTGAAGAACTCACACTTCTCAAGGTTTATCTTTAGCTTGGCGGCCATAGGCATCTAAACACATTCTGCAAGTTCCTCATGTGCTATTCAACAGTGAAACCGATGACGATGATGTCGTCCAAGTAGACGAGCGTATAAGATTCCATGTCCTAACCAAACACACTGTCTAAAGCGCGCTGAAACGTTGCTGGGGCAGAATGTAGGTCGAACGGCATGACTCGCCATTGGAAGAATCCTCGGCCGGAAACGGCAAAAGCAGTGTATTGCTTACTGTCCTCATCTATCGGGATTTGCCAGTATCTGTCCTTAAAATTAATTCTTGGCAGGGGGTAGGCATCTGGCGCTGATCAGGCATTTAGTTGAAGAAAGTCCATGCAAGTACGCTATGTACCGTTTTTCGTTATCGGAAAACTATAGACGCTCCGCAGGGTTCGATGCACCCATGTTCGAGTAGTCTATTAACCTCTTCATCAATGATAGTCTGAATGGCGGGGGTTTTTAGCGCATAACGTATTTTTATTGGACGGTCAGCTTTCATCAGGATTCGATGAGTACAACTTGAGGAGAGCCCCCCTTTTTTTTTTTTTTTTTTTGCATATTTTTTATTATTGAATCTTCGCTTAAGCGAACTAACAATAAGTTTTCAAATCTTAAGACTAGTGAAATAATATTAGTCCAGCCAGTGCCAGACAGAAATTTAAGTTCTCATAATAGAAATAGTTATCTTCATCTAAGCGCAATAGTATCCCTCCTTTTCAGACGGGAGTGTCTACTATGTTGCAAGATACTTCGAGCGAGCGGGTTTGGATGTGTTTCCAGCTTACTTAAATACTTGTCCACATATTTCAGGATTTCGCATTTAACAAGTGGAACTTCTAGATCCTTATGGATGTTGCTGTTTTTGACATACCACGGAGCACCAGTTATCATTCTTAGGATTTTATTTTGACGGCGTTGTATTTTTTCTATGTTAGAGGCGGAAGCAGTGCCATAATTGTATACCGTAGCACCAAATTGATTTTAAAATTGAGTTGTATGGTAGAAGTTTACAATCCAGGTGAAGAACAGAGTTTCTACCCATTAGCCAGTGGATTTGTGCAGCTTTAAGTTTCATTTGCGTCAGCTTTGCATCTATATGAGGCTTCCATGTGAGGCGGTGATCCAGGTGAATACCAAGATATTTTGTCTTGGATCGTTGAGGCACCAAATGGTTGTTAATAGTGATTGGAGGGCACGTTTCTTTGCGCAAGGTAAAAGTTATGTGAGTACATTTTTGTTCATTTATTTTTATTCCCCATAACCTTGCCCATTTCTCAACTTGGCTTACGTGTTGCTGCAGTTGACTCGAAGCCTCTCTAGGGTCTTTATGAATACTGAGAAAAGCGGTATCATCAGCAAATGTAGACGTGTGCGTAAACCAGTTGGTTGGCATATCTGCTGTGTAAAGCAAGTACAAAATTGGACCTAGTGTACTCCCTTGAGGTACACCAGCCCCTATTGGTTGGGAACAACTTATTTGGTTTCCCTCTTTGATCGTAAATTGTCTGCCGGTTAAGTATTTTTCTAGCAGGCTTGAAATATTAGCAGGTAGATAGAGATTTAGTTTGATTAACAGGCCTTCGTGCCATACTTTATCGAATGCTTGAGACACATCGATAAAAAGCGCGGAGCAGTACATCTTTTCCTCAAAGGCTTTTCTAAAAACCTGCACCAGAGTTTGTTCGATTGTAAAACCAAATTGGTGATCTGGAATGCAGTTGTTGTCATTCAGGATCGAAGTAAGCTTGTTTTTAAGTAGCTTTTCGAACAGTTTCGCCAAAGTTGGTAACAAACTTATAGGCCTATAAGACTCCACCTTCGAAGGATCTTTTCCCGGCTTAGGAATCATCTTTATTAAGGCAACTTTCCATATTTGCGGAAAGTGTTCAAGCCGAATTATGGCATTAAAAACAAAAAGAATAATTCTTTTACCTGTAAAGGGTAGCTCTAAAAGCATTTTGTTGCTTATTTTATCAACGCCAGGAGCTTTTTTGTCATTTAGGTTAGCGATAGCCTCTATAACATCTGAAAATCGGAAACGTATTTCTACAGGACGTCTAGCAACAACAGGCGGTAATTCTCTCACGTCAGTGCCTGAATTGGGAGTGAAGACGTTCCTTAAATGGCTTGCGAACAGATCGCATTTTTCTTCGTCATTTCTAGCCCAGGATCCTCTCAGGTTACGCAGTGGTGGTTTTGCGATTACGGGTCTTTTAAGACGTCTGGCTGTACGCCATAGAGAATAGTTTGTTTGAGGAGTCGCGTCTAGACCTTCCAGGTATTCCTTCATTAATGACATTCTATGTACTTCTAGCAAGTTTTTTAATCGGTTTGTACATTCCTTCAGCTTATTTTTAAGTAGGGGCGATCTATACCTTTGCCATTCTCTTCGGGGAGGAGAGCCCCTTGACGTGTTGGAACTTCGGCAAACAATATCCAAGAATTCTTCGATTCTGTGATGGAAAGTCATTACGTTCAGCGCTGCCCAGAGTGCAAGATCTCTGGGGCGTTAACCTAAAATTAGTTAGGGTCATCTGGTTATTTTTTTACTTTAGGCGGCTCTTCGGCCCGGCCTGTACCGACAGCCCCGCACAAAGGATTGAACGAAATTAGGAAATCGATTCCCAGGACAAGCGGTTCCACGGCTGCGTCGATGACCAGGAAAACATGTCTAGATGACATATTCCCCAGGCTGACTTGACTCTCTACTGTTGTAAATAGTGGCTTTGGATCCATCGGCTAGCATTACATCGATATTCACTGACAGGTACTGAGGATGGTGACGAGTTTGTGCACGAGCGATAGCGTGATAAAGCTGCGGGTAGCGCCAGTATCAACAGCGCACCGATAAAGTGGCTCTCGAACAAAATATCTGCTTTAAATTTCCCGTCAGCCCACGAGAGGTGTGTTTTGTTGGGCTTCGGGATGGGTGGGTGTGCTGTAGTAGTGAGGCGTGCGGTACTGGTAGAGGGTTTGCGGTTCACTTGGTCGAGGTGCTCAGCCTTTGTAACTTTCCCGATTCGTTAGTTAGGCGGTGGTGCTTTCCTCGCCCGAGGTGAGCAGTAGTCGGAATACTTTTCAGTTCTGCTGCCAATGAGATTAAGTCGTCTGAGGTCTAAGAGCCTTTTCGGTGAATATACCATTGGTATTCTGAATTTCAAAAGATGCGCTCTAGTTTTTTATTTGGAGCCACTTGAGCATGGCCCATGAGGTTCTGCAATTCCAGGACATAATCTTTAAAGGAATTCTGAGGCGCTCGTTTGCGTATTTCATCGTCCAGTTTTTTAAAATAGCGTAGGGCCAGAAAAAACTCATGAAAACTGCGCTTAAAACTTCCCCATTGGTTCCATTGTTTGTTGTTGTTCCGGAACCATATCCGCGCTCTATCTTGTAATAATTCTGACATAACCCGCATTAATATGGCTGGCTCTATTTTGTCTATTCTTTTAATAAAACCTCATGGATCTCAGCCTCCGTCTTATTTAAAACCCCACCTCCGGACGAGATCTATCGTTGCGATCCGGGATTCTTTGGTGGTCTCACTGGTGAATGTCGATGGAGGTGCTGGTTCAGGATTTTCGGCTGGTAGTGGGGAGACAGTGATGTGCTGGACAGCAGCCGTCGGCATTTAAAGTCTCGAGCTTGGTGACGCTGTAATAATATCATGCGTGGCTTGCCACTCTAGGAGCTTACTAAGATTCTTCTTGCTATGTTCCGTAGTCACAAACTTGCAAAACGCCTTCGCAACTCCTCGACCGTGCCTGCCGCATTTTTCTCACATTAGGTGAGGTAATGGGATAACTCCTCTTTCTTAAGAAAATACACCCATGAGGACTTTAACATTTTGTCGTGTGTACCTTTCTACTATTTCTCTTTTACTTGTCGTGGTAATAAGTAAGGTAGCAGTTCCACTGTTTAGTGTAGAACGCAGTTGTTGGACGAAAGTCACTGCTCGGGCGCTACTGTAACGACATGTTTACGCTGTTAGCCGGGGATGACCGGGTCATATCCAGAAAAAAAAGAAAAATACTCGGTGAGTCAGGTTTTAAATGTTTATTAGGACCCAAAAAAAAATAGAAATACAAAATGATAAGAAGAAACGCAGCCGGCGGGGCCCGCTACTCTGGCCAGCGAGCAGTAGCACATGGTGTTCGGAGAGGTATCCCCGCCTCCAAAAGCAGTACTTTATCCTACGAGGCCTTCGATTGGTGAGATAACCCGACCACCAAAAGGAGTTTTCGAGCGCCTGTGCCGTAGATCACATCTTGGAGAGGTATCCCAGCCTCCAATCGTAGCCTCGTTACTCCTAAAACCTTCTATTGAAGAGGTGATCCAACCTACAATAGTAAACTTAGTTGTACTTGCCGCAATTCTAAAGCCACGTTAAAAGAATTATATCAGAGACGTTACCCAGCGTCAACTGCCTCGATATGTGACAGATCACCCTTTTTATACAAACTTGAACTTGTAAAAATATACAGCCGCATACACGACCGAGTTAAGTAGGACACTCACACACACCGTGGGAAGTTATATAGCATATAGTTGTTGTACATAAGTAATAAAATTACTGAGAACAATAAGAATAACTTTACCAATAACAACTTAAGTGTAACTCAATTTACAATAAAGCAGATGCATGTTTATATATACACAATTTAGGTACATAGTTATGTGCTGTTTTTATAAGACAAGTAGTGATCGTCTGGGTACAAATTATATGTATTTTGTTTTTGTTTAAAACAACAAAATACATATAATTTGTAATATTTTTCCATACTTACGAATCGACCTGTAAATTTAAATTCCTTATTGCTGTAGAAATTTTCCTCTTAACTGCTTGCACTAAAACTATATACACATTTGTTTTAACTAATTCTATTAAAACTACTAACTAATGTACTGTATTTGCTCTCGTATTTTATATACAACACTAAAAAATCAGGCCCAGAATTTTAATTTTAGCAGACTATCAAATTCATAAATTCATTTCCGTCAATGCTTATATAAAATTCTAAATGCAATGCGAATAACATTCATGCCTTAATGAGTCCATTACAATTTTTTGTGTGCGTGGTTGAATTACATCTGTATTGCCTATTTTAAAAAATTGATTGCTTAGTATATGCAACTCCACATCGCGCACTTCATTTTGTTAAAAAAAAAATATCAGCGAGATCTCTATAACTGTAATTAGCCATTTTTCAAATTGTAATGAATAGCAGTTAAAAAGACATTACTTTAAATACTCTTACTCAACAAAAAAAATACAGCTGGACAGGTAGCGTTACCGTTGAAAATTTTTAAAAAGGGACACAAAAAGAGCATTTTCAAAAAAAGTGGCAACAGAAGGAGTTTCTGAGAGAGAAGAATGGTTAAAATTCTACTTTAGACTTAAACTGGTAACGCTGTAGACAGGTAGCATCACTACATGCGCACGAACGAAGGGTGGGAAAATCACAACACAAACAATAGACATTCACACATTGTTTTTCCAGGAATTTTTAATGGTTTGCAAAACATTTCAGGCACAAGATAATTCATACCCTATTTGATGACATTATCATAGAAAACAACAAATATTTGCAGGTCGTTTATGATTTTCTTTGTTTTAATGATATATTAATTACATGCTCACAAAAGTATTTTTCTTACTAAGATAATTTTTGGCTATTTGCGGTTTTCTTTTTGATTTTGTACTTCCACCTGTAAAAACGGTTGTTACATATCAATGGTGTTTACCATAATTAGCTGAGATCTGTTTGTTAAATATATATGTACATATCTATATATATCCATCTTAAAACCGTCTCTCATAAAAGCAATTTGATAAAAAAACTAAAATACTTAAAAAAAGCATATTACAAAAAAAATTTGTTTAGCTTTTTACTCAAATTTTGCAAAAAATATGACCTTGTGTCACAAAAATTGGTCTGGTGCTCACGGTCGGATCGTCCCGGGTATACAATGGGGTAAAGAAGAGATTATTATCTACTAAATAGTGCTAATTCCTCTTCGTTCTCTGATGTTGTCTAGAAGTTATGCTCCATTAAAAATGGGAATATAGAAAAATTTGGACCTTAAAAAAAATTTTTTTTCTAAATATCATAAACAACTTATTTTTTTAGTACTAATAGATAACAAATTATAAAATTATACAAAATTTATTTCGTTTGAAAATTTTTTAAAATCAAAAAGTTATAGAAGTTTAAAAATCAAAATCCTACTAAGAAATTTCCCATTTAAGCAAAATGCTGAGAATTGCCATTTTGAATTACCCTGTTGTCTATAATATATGTGAAAAAAGTTTCAATTTTTTGGCTCACGAGGTACACCAGTGTCTACACTCGAATAAACTCTAACATTGTGTTAAGCTCCACAATCGTTAGCAATTAAAACATTAACGACTAATTAAATTAAAACTATTTAAGTGCTAAACCGAAAAAAATACAAATAATTTAAATACCAGTGTGCCTAATTTGAATAAGTGTACTGAACAAGGGACAAATTAAGCCCAATCTCTTTTTAACAGGAGGACAATGATGCCCCCGCCCTTCTAGCCACCTCCCATTTAATTGAGGGAAAAAAACTCAAATGATCTCGTCAAGTTTTTAATCGGCTTGATTGCAGAAAACAACTTTTATGTATGAAGCGTTAAACGTGGTAACATATTTAAGACAAAATTTCAAGTAAATCGCGAAAACGTTTACGGCATTACGGTTTCGGAGCTCGAAAAACCCAGCGATACTTATATACCTTCCACCTTAAACCGCAAAAGGCAGCCAGGTAGTTATAAAGTATTGATTTTAATGTTGACCCCAAAAAAATAAAGACCAGTTTGGGCAAGCAAAGGGTTTAAGGCTAGAACGGTATCCAATATAAGAAACAGGGAAAAACACCCTAAACCATTATTCCCAGTAGAGCTTGAGCCTGATGTTATCAAATAATGAAAAAATTAAACTCACCCCATCTATGATTTAAAATATATAATGCACCGACGAGTTACTGTAGAAGTGCCACATTAGCGATTTGGGCCCGTACAGTGCTTGAACTACCAAGAATATGATCACACAAAGACTTATTGTAAGTTGCCTTCAGTTTGTGTTGCGTGTGGGGATTTGCACGATGCGAGCAAGTGCGACAAGCCAAAGATGATCCTACGGTTAAGAAATGCAGTAACTGCGATGGAAACCACACTGCCAACTATAGAGGTTGACCTGTTTTTGATTCAGTTAGGCGCTCATCTAAGTCGAAAGTAGTTTCTGCCACTTCGCAGCATCTAAATATAATATAAATATACCAACCACAAACATGCCCCCATTAGCACAGCCAACTACAAGTCAAGTTTCTTGCCAACGCATTAAAACCTAACCAGCCCTACTCACGTTAACCTTACCACAAAACAACGCAAGATGTTCCAACAAACGAACCAACCAGTCCCAATTTCAGCCGACTGGAAGCGGCAATTGACAATATGGTCAAACAATTTACGCAGATTGTATTAACTCACTAAAATAATACTAAAATAGACTTTTTTGTTGGTACATTTATTTATCCTCCAGATTACAATACTGATAGATATGATATAAATAATACTGATCGACAGTCGGCGACTCGGAAACATCAACCTTTTTGCTTATTACTTCTAAAGAATCAAAGGCTGTTGATTGTTGCAGGTGGTTCCGTATTTAGATGCTAGATCAAAGTGTCATCTGAGGATTGAGTTTTTTGAAACTTTTTGACCATGCTTAAATTTTTTGGTATATACTCGTCCTCCTCCAGTAATTTAACCTTCACTCCCATTTCTCGCAATAACTTCGTAAATTGTTTTATCAAAATTAAGTTTATTGCGAAAATATTGTTTTTAGTAACACCTTGTCACCCAACTCAATTTGGGATTCTTTGGCACCCCTTCTTGAGTCAGCCTTTTTCTTTCTTTTTTGCTTGTTTATTAAATCGTTATCTCTAGCGGATGAATTAGTTAATAATCTTCTGTTATCTCCTCAATGCCTAGAATCTTATCCCGAGTACGTCTGTTGAACATTAGTTCACTTGTTGGCGAACCTCTTGTGCCATAAGGAGTAACATTATAAATTAAAAGGAGTTTCTGGATTTCTACTTTGTAATCACGTTTATCTGACACAGCTATTTTTAATCGTTTTGCCAAAGACCTTTTCATATTCTCCACTTCGCCAGTAAGGTGGTGTTTTTATTATCGTTATATAATTTTTTGCCACAAAGACTTAAATTCATCGCTGACGTATTGTATCCCATTATCAGTCCTTATCGGGAAAAAATTTCTTCCATAGCCTTGATTATAACTACGGAAGAAATTCGTTTCAAGAAAACAACTTCTAGGTATCGGGAGAAGTAATCAATGATCATCAAAACTTGTTGGTCCTAGTAGATCAGTTGCCAAAAAGTGCCAAGGCCCATTCGGGAATGGATGTCTACACATTGGAGTCAGGTTTGATGGTTGATAGACCAAGAGGCCAACACAGCACGCTTTTAAAAAGTTTTCAGCATCCTTGTCTATTAGCGGGCACCAGACCCTTGAACGAAGACATCGACTGTCCAGGGTGGCCCTCATGAGCCAACTCTATTACCATTGGCCTTAAATTTGATGGTATTACAATACGGTGAAGTGTAATTGCAAAGAATAAATGAAATATATGCAAACAAAAGTATAACACTATGATGAGGATAGGTCAGTGCTATTAAATTCAATTATCCCACGTTTCAGCTTTTTAATGAAACTGAAAATATTTTGAGTTATCTGACACTTCCCATGAAGACGACAAACACTGTGTTTGATTGTTCCACGTTTTGGCAATTAAATGAACTTTGTTTCTTTTTTTTGTGATATGTATCTTCTATTAAAACGTTCATTGCGCACTGTTGTTAAGGAAAAGAATAATGATAGATAAGCAGTTCTGCCATACATATTTGTAATTAATAATCATTGGACATTAACAACACTCAAATATAAATTTGTGGACTTTTCACTCAAAAATTTTTGCATGCCCCTAAATAGAAATAATGTTAATAAGTTAATAATAGAAAATAAGATGTCGAGTAAGTTCTATAATGTGCTCAAGTAATCGAAATCTAGAACTTCTCAAACGTAGTATTTAAGCGGAATTATAAGTAGGGTGACCATTTATTTCTTGTTCGAAATCAGTACACTTTTGATTCTTTTAGTTTTTATAGCCTAAGGTTTTTCTTCAGTTTTAGGGATTGACCTAAAATAATTTTCTAAACCGATTAAAGCGTGTCCATCCGTTCGTCTGTGTGCCTATATCTTCTTGTAATCAAAGTACATGTTGGAGATACTTGATTTTATAAAAAAAAATGTTACAATATATTATCAAACAGTCAGATTTTTTATTCAAGCATTTACAAGCGATATAAAATCACCCCAATTATTTTTAAGTTTTTTATAATCTATTTTGAATGGTCTAATACTATCCCATTAACTTAAGCATTTACCAGTTCACCCATTAAAAATGGCCTGAGCATCACCAGACTAAAAATTGGGTTTCATTTCCAATAACAAAAATCCCAGTATCCAAACATTTTTTTTTTAATTTTCTGTGATAAGAATTTTTTGCAAAGTTGACAAAAATGTAATATAACATAAATTATTTATCCAATAAAGAAGATTTTTGAAACAATAATGACAACAAATAGACAAACAACATATTTTAATTAACTTTTTTTTATAAAAATTACTTATTGGTATCTGAATGGATTTCAATAAACTATTTATTGGAACAATACAACTGTTTTTATTCCTTTTCTTAAAACGAAAAAAAAAATTTAAGGAAAACTAAAAAGCCAATAAATATTTTTATTATATCAAATCTTTTTTTATTATGTTTGTCCATCTGCATTTAATTGGTTTTTACACCAAATCATCAGTAGACTTCTGCCCTATTTTTAAAAAGCTCATTAATATTTTCTGCCCTTAGGTATTAACTATAACAAACTTATTCAGGGTTACTATAAACAAGCAAAAACATTCTAGAGTTTTGTCAAACCAATATAAATAAAAAATTTGTTGATACGATAAGAAATATCGTTGAAATTCGAACTTTTTTAACGGCATTGCTTTATCGAGTTTACTTCTTTTCTTTTTTTATATGCAGAATAGGCAAAAGGACTTTTATTCTTCCCAACATTTACAAAAAAATTTTGCAGCATCTTTAACGGTCGTTAGGATGTTTTAACGACATAAGCAATCTTCGCCTAACAAGTCTAAAAATACACTCAAAAAATTATTAAGGTAATATTAACTGGAAATCTATTTAAAATAACTGGGTATTTATTTAAAAACCGTCCAACAAGATAATTATTAATTTTAACAAAATATTTCATTTGAATTCAGACATCAAAAAATTAACTTGCATATTCGTATAAAATTAACTAGATTTTCTGTCATTTACAGCAAAACACAAACTATCAGAAAAATAACAACAAAGTTTAATATTACAAAAAAATAACTGACAAAAATAACTTCAACTGAAAATCAGTATATTTGGTGATTTGAGGCTTTAAATAGCCCTTCAAATCAGTTAAAAAAATATTGTATTTAAATTTAAAAATTTTTTAATTTAAAAACAACTTTACGGAATACTTCCTAAATAACTAACAGTCAGTTACTGTAATAAAAATGTATGACTAAAAATTTTGATTTGAAAGATTTCATTACTATCATGGCCTAAAAATAATTTTCCGATGATTACAAAGAACACATACTAGATAATTGACTTGCTGAGAAATCAACAAAATATGTCGTCAGATCATCTTTTACAAGAGCCAAACATAATTTGATTACAACAACCGTCGGGCGATTAAGCTATTTTTTAATTTTTTGAAGAAAACACTTAAAATAATAAATTATCTTAAACAATCAGTACGCCTTTTCAAAAATCAGTACATTTCAATACACACATTTTTAATCAGTACACCAAATGAAAAATCAGTACATGTACTGATGAAAACAGTACGAATGGTCACCGTAATTATAAGTTAAAATTCAGACAATTAAACTCGCCTTTTTTGGCTTGAGATTGGAGATTAAAGATTTATGAGCATTCAATCTGCTTTAGGCATTATATCTGACTTTAAAATCGTCTTTGGCCAGTGGCACTACAGTGGAAAAAGACCTGGAGCAACTCTATAAGAAAAACCATAAGGAGAAGTAATAACTCGTAATAACTCGTTATTTTGATAATAACGAGCTTGAAGAAGAAGAAACAGAAGAGATAGCGACTTTGAGAATAGAATTTAATACTCAAAAGGTTAGGAATACTTAATAGAAAGACCTAAAGAATTAGAGGAGAAGTTTATCACAATGACAGCTTTCAGTCTAGAAAGAATATCAAAGGTACTCCCATTATTCAATGGTAATTATGCAGAGTTAGAAAGCTTCTTAATAACAGCAGAATTAATAAACAAGGCGCTGTCAAACGCAGCAAAGGTGGATTTTATCCAATAAACTGATTTCCAACGTCATAACAGTATAAGAGACAAATGGACAACCAGGAAATTTCGAAAAGTTAAAAACTTTATTACAGAATAGATACAGAAGTACAGAAACAATTACTGAATTGCAGAATAGGCTTCATAAACTATCCCAAGGGAAAATGCCGGTAAATTCATTTACAGAAAAGATAAAACATATAATAGATTCTTTAAACTAGCTAGGAATTAAAGAGTTAGAAAATGAAATCTTAGAACCAGAGAAAAATGTTTTAATCACATTAAACAATTAATTAGCATTAGACACATTTAAAATAGGCTTAAACGAACACTTTAAATCAACAATATATGCTGCTCGACCAAATAATCTTCACGAAGCAAATGAATTCGCATTGGACTTGGAAAATGAGCAAAAGGCAGTACTCAGTTCAATTTTGACGTTAGAGTTGAAAAGCAAAGAAGCAATGCGATTATGCAACATCAGAAGTGCAAGAAATGTGATGGAAAATATAGAAATATATGTCCAGCTTTTGGCGTGCAGTGTCACAACTGTGAAAAATTCAACAATTTTTCAAAATAGGCCTTACAAAAATAACTAGAGACCATAATATTTTTTACGCAAAAATGAACATAGCCCAATCTCTGTTTAAAAATTATAAAAAAAAAATACCGAGGTGCCATCTTCATCGCGGTCTTCTTTATCAAGTTCTGGTGTCGCACCAACAGCTGCTAAAGGCGCTACGGGCCCAATTTCTGCGTGTGCTCCTAAGATCCAGGTAGGGATGGACAGGTACGTAACAGTTCTTAAAAGGGGGAGAAGTCCAAAATCGGCAGAAACATCTCAACCTGCAAAAATGTTGAAAGAGGATGAAAGGCCAACCTCATCGCAAAATCGTTTTGCCATTCTACAAGAAGATAACGATGCCCCCGTTACTGAAAAAAATTCCTTTAAGCCACCTCCGATTTATTTGAGGGAAAGGAATTCAAATGATCTTGTAAAGTTTTTAGTAGGTTTGATTGGAGAAAACAACTTTTACGTTACTAACATTAAACGCGGTAACATATACGAGACAAAAATTCAGGTGAATGACGAAAACGCTTACCGCACCACTATTTCGGAGCTCGAAAAACTTAAGAAAAATTTCTATACTTACCAACTTAAGAACGCTAAGGGCCTCCAGGTAGTTATAAAAGGTATTGACTCTAATGTTGACCCGGAGGAAATTAAAACCAATTTGTGCATGAAGGGCTTTAGAGTCAAATATGTATCAAACATAAGGAACAGGGAAAACTACCCTCAACCATTATTCCGGGTGGAGCTTGAGCCCAGTGACATTAAATTGAAAAAAATGAAACACATCCGATATATGATCTAAGATATATTATGCACCGTAGAGTTATAGTGGAGGTGCCACATAAGCGATCTGGGCCCGTACAGTGCTTAAACTGCCAGGAATATGGCCACTCCAAAGCATATTGTAAATTGCCTTCTGATTGTGTTGTGTGTGGGGATCTGCACGATACGACCAATTGCGACAAGCCAAAAGAAGATCCTAGGGTGAAGAAATGCAGTAATTGCGGGGGAAACCACACTGCCAACTATAGAGGTTGCCCTGTTTTTGACTTGGTCAAACGCTCATCCAGGCCGAAGGTAGTTTCTGCCCCTCCCCAGCCGTTAAATATACCAACAACAAACATTCCCCAGTTAGCACAGCCAACTACTAGTGAAATTTCTTACGCCAACGCACTAAAGTCAAACCAGTCCAATGCACAAAGGCCAAACCAACCAACCACACAACAACAAGTGCCAACAAGTGAACCAACTGGTCCCAACTTTACCCGCCTGGAAGCCGTAATTGACAATATGGTCAAACAATTTACGCAGATAATGGCGCAAATGGCTGGCATGATGCAGGAGATGCAGAAAATGCAGTCTTCTCTTCTGCAGGCCATGCTTAAAAGACCATGAACTGCCTCAGGGTTTGTTTCTGGAACGCAAACGGCATCCGCCAACACAAAAATGAGCTCGAATGTTTTTTATACACCATAAAATTGACGTCATGTGTATTTCCGAGACTAATATGACATCTAGGAGCACTTTAAAAATAAGTGGATACAATTTTTATGATTCGAAGGATCCCAGAGATAGATCATGTGGTGGCTCGGCTATACTAATCAAATCAAGAATTAAACACCAATGGTTAGGTGGCATCTCCGAATGCTATATTCAAGCAGCAAACGTCTGTATTGATGAATTTTTCGCTAACCTAGTTATTTCGTCATTGTATTGTCCACCCAGGTTCTCCATAACGAAGGATCAGTACAACAGTTTTTACAAATCTTTAGGTCCCCGCTTCATAGCTGCTGGAGACTATAACGCTAAACACACCTACTGGGGTTCCCGCTTAATTAGTCTCAGAGGTCGTATCTTGTATGATTCCGTATCTGAAATGGGTCTTTGTGTTATTTCTACCGGACAACCAACCTATTGGCCAACCGACCACAATAAAATTCCAGACGTAATAGATTTTGGCGTAGCAAAAGGTATATCCCCGGAGCTTATTGAGGTGCAAGCCTCTCTGGATTTATCTTCTGACCACTCACCCACAATTATCACTATTTGCAGTCCTAACCAAATCGCAACTAGTGATTTTTTCTTATCCAAAAGAGTAAATTGGTTGAAATATAAAAAATATATTAGCTCTCACTGCTCGGAACACATACCACTAAAAACTCCCAAAGAAATCGATGATTGCCTAAATATCCTAAATGAAAACATTAAAGAAGCCGTTGAACATGCTTCTTCAACATACCGTCAGGTCAAATACAACAAAATTTTTTCTGTCGATGTTGAGGAGCTTTTATCTGAAAAAAGGAGAGTCCGAAGAGAATGACAAAAGCATAGATCGCCCCAACTTAAAACGAAGCTAAAAGAGTGTACAAATCGCTTAAAAAACTTGCTGGAGGTACACAGAATTGCATCAATTAAGAAGTATTTGGAAGGTCTAGACGCGACTCCTTAAACAAATTATTCTCTATGGCGATCAGCCAGTCGTCTCAAAAGACCCGTAATCGCAAAACCACCACTGCGCAATCTAAGAGGATCCTGGGCTAGAAATGATGAAGAAAAATGCGATCTGCTCGCAAGCCATTTAAGAAACGTGTTCACTCCTAATACATGCACTGACGTGAGGGAATTACCGCCTGTTGTTTCTAGACGTCCTATAGAAATACGTTTCCGATATTCAGATGTGGTAAAAGCTATTGCTAACCTTAATGATAAAAAAGCTCCTGGCGTTGATAGAATAAGCAACAAAATGCTCATTGAGCTACCTGTTACAGCAAAAAGAATAATTCTTTTTATTTTTAATGTCATAACACTGTGTGTAATTTTTTAAGTCATGGAAAAATAACCATATACGAACATCACTACGTGAAAGAAGACCAAAAAAGAAAAGACCTGTGTCTCCCAGTTTTGCCCAAAGTCATGCACTTTTTTTGTTATGGGCCCCCAAAGATTTGGGGCCTTGGTACCATTTTTACAAAAAGTGATAATTTTCTCAGGCTCATATCTTGCAAACCGTTCGGAATTTTAATTTACTCTCTGAGGCAAAGTTGTAGCCCTTTTTAAAAAGAACATGAATTATGAACACAAAAAATTGAAAAAGCAATAATTTTAAATCAAAATCGAAAAAAACTTTAAAAAATTCAAATTTTTTTTACCTTTTTCCACCTGTTCAGGTCCATAGGTAGCAAACCGTTCAAAATTCAAGGAAACAGTCAACTACAAAAATTTACCTAACATCCCAATAAACAACTTTTTAGAACATATAAACTTCCTAGGAATGCTTCTTAACACCGTTGAGGTAGCGCTTAGGTAGCCGCAAAAGTTAAAAATTTCCCCAAAATGTATGTACATACATGTAGTTATGAAGCTATCTCTTCCTTACGTTTAATCAAATTGCCTTAATTACATATATTGTATCTGTCTTTCGTGTAATAGAGAACTCTAGTGCATATAAATATGTGTATATGCATGTGAGATAGCCGCGAAAAGTCTTGGAACATAAACAGGTAGGCAAACATTAAAATTGCTGGAAACCCTAAACAACAAATTACATCATACACAAATCGCAATAATGATCGTTAACGGCCTTTAATTAAATTATGTACATACTTTTTTTATTGCTTTGTTATTACTTTTTAATAATTGTTGTTTATACCAACAATAAATTACCTACATATGTACCTACTACCAATTTTTTTAATAAGTGAGGACAATTCAAAATAAAATAGCAATTGGATAAATTTAAAAAGAAGAAATTATTGCACCCAAACTTATCAAGAAATCAACTACAAAAATTTACCAAAGATTTCAGTAAACAGCTCACGCGATCACGCACCGATCGCACACGCATCAAGGAACGCAGATCACAATATAAAAGCGACGCGACTCTCACATCGAGGCATTATACAGCGCGACGTTAACGAGATCTCAGCTGTGAAAGTTGTAGAGAAAGTTCTACAGCATAATTCGCACACAACATTGGCAACTGACAATTTCAATATGCAGTGTAAAAAGATTTATTTCTTTTGCTACATTTGCGGTCATCAAATCAGAAAAAATAATTCTACAAGATTTCAAAAGGAAAAGAATCTTTTAACTAGTGAATTTAAAAGAGCATATAAGTCATTTTTCGACGAAATAGATTTGATCAGTGAAAATTACACACCTAACGCAGTGTGTCGCCAATGTTGTAATAATCTCATAGCATGGTTGAATGAAGGCAAACATAGTATGAAATATTGTAAGCCGGTAAACTGGATTAATCGCCCAGGTGATCATGATGCAACCAGTTCTTATGCATGCGTTAATTACCCAAATAGACGTGATGAGAAGAACAAAATTTAAAAAGCAACTGTAACAGCCACACTACCAGTGCTTGCACCTGAAAATTTTGTATTCCCAAGGCCGCAAACTCCAGATCGTAGGACAAAATTTAAAGAAATGACTACAGTAAGTGGTGTTACTAATCGAGATCGATTTGATACCGACTATGAGCCCCAACAGGGAAGAGATGGACCAAAATTAATAACTAATAAAAAATCAAATGGAAAAACGGTACAAAGGCAAAAAATTCGACGCATTGCTTGCAGAGGTAATATCAATTTTATTATTGCATGGTTTGAATTATTTTTCATTCCTTTTCTAATTCATTTCAGGTATGTTGGTGGAGTCACAAGATAACCTTTTGTGATGTTAATAAGGTATGTTAAAAAGAAAAAGCTAATGATGGAAGACATTCTGGAAGCAGCGTGCCTGTGGACACCGTAAATTCTGAATCAGAGTCAGATTCGGACGACGATTTAGATCCTCAACTTAAGAGAGCGCGATTTGCAAGTCCAGGGCCATCAACTTTATAAAAATAATACGAATGTTTTTTTATTTTTTTTTTGTAATAGACAGCACAGTATCTCAATGTTGAAGAAAATAAAAAACAAATGAAATTCGAAAATTTTCGTAAAATTTTTAACTTTTGCGGCTACCTAAGCGCTACCTAAACGGTGTTAAGAATCATTCCTAGGAAGTTTATATGTTCTAAAAAGTTGTTTATTGGGACATTAGGTAAATTTTTGTACTTGATTGTTTCCTTGAATTTTGAACGGTTTGCTACCTATGGACCTAAACAGGGGGAAAAAGGTAAAAAAAATTTGAATTTTTTAAAGTTTTTTGCGATTTTGATTTAAAATTATTGTTTTTTCAATTTTTTGTGTTCATAATTTTTGTTCTCTATAAAAAGGGCTACAACTTTGTCTCAAAGAGTAAATTAAAATTCCGAACGGTTTGCAAGATATGAGCCTGAGAAAATTATCACTTTTTGTAAAAATGGTACCAAGGCCCCAAATCTTTGGGGGCCCATAACAAAAAAAGTGCATGACTTTGGGCAAAACTGGGAAACACGGGTCTTTTCTTTTTTGGTCTTCTTTCACGTAGTGATGTCCGTGTATGGTTATTTTTTTTCGTGTTGCACTGTGTAATACGGCTTGAACATTTTCCACCAATATGGAAAGTTGCCTTAGTAAAGATGATTCCTAAGCCTGGTAAAGATCCTTCGAAGGTGGAGTCGTATAGGCCTATAAGTTTGTTACCAACTTTGTCCAAACTGTTTGAAAAGCTGCTTAAAAACAAGCTTACTCCGATCCTGAATGAAAACAACTGCATTCCAGATCACCAATTTGGCTTTAGAAGTCAACATAGCACAATAGAACAAACTCACAGACTGGTGCAGGTTATAAGAAAAACTTTTGAGGAAAAAAAGTATTGCTCCGCGCTTTTTATAGATGTCTCTCAAGCTTTCGATGAAGTATGGCACGAAGGCCTCTTAAACAAACTAAAGCTAAACCTTCCAGCTAATATTTTCAACCTACTAGAAAAGTACATAACCGGTCGACAATTTAAAATCAAAGAGGGAAACCAAATAAGTTGTTACCAACCAATAGGGGCTGGTGTACCTCAAGGGAGTATCCTAGGTCCAATTTTGTACTTGCTTTACACGGCAGATATGCCAACAAACAGTTTTACGCACACGTCTACATTTGCTGACGATACCGCTTTTCTTAGTATTCACAAAGACCCTAAAGAGGCTTCGAACCAGCTGCAACAACACGTAACCCAAGTTGAAAAATGGGCAAAATTATGGGAAATAAAAATTAATGAGCAAAAATGTACCCACGTAACGTTTACTTTACGCAAAGAAACGTGCTCTCCAATCCTTATTAACAACCATATGGTGCCTCAACAATTTGAGACGAAATACCTTGGCATTCAACTGGACCGTCGCCTTACATGGAAGACGCATATAGATGCGAAGTTGACGCAAATGAAACTTAAAGCTACACAACTTCATTGGCTAATTGGCAGAAACTCCGTGCTTCGTCTTGATTGTAAACTTCTACTCTACAAATCGATTTTGAAACCAATTTGGTGCTACGGTATACAATTATGGGGCACTGCTTCCGCCTCTAACATAGAAAAAATTCAACGCCGTCAAAACAAAATCCTAAGAATGATAACTGGTGCTCCTTGGTATATTAAAAACAGCAACATACATAAGGATCTACAAGTTCCACTAGTTAAATGCGAAATCCTGAACTATGTGGACAAGTATTTAAACAAGCTCGAAACGCATCCAAATCCGCTCGCTCGAAACATCTTGCAACATAGTGGACACACTCGTCTGAAAAGAAGGGACACTATTGAACTTAGATGAAACTGTTTAAATTAATTTACTTTGTTATGAGAACTTAAATTTTGGTCTGGTACTGACTGGACTAACATAAATTACTTAGTTTTAAGATTTGAAAACTTATTGTTAGTTCGCAAAAGCGAAGATTCAATAATAAAAATATGAAAAAAAAAAAAAAAAAAAATGAACATTATGAATATAAAGCATGACTTTACTTTCCTAATAGATACCTGGAGCAGATATTTCATTTTGTAAATCAAAATTTTTGAGCACCTATGAGGAAGATAAAAGTGATTGTTGCAATCTAACAGGAGTATTAAAATAAATAATCAAATCTAGGGGTCCAGTAGTTGTTAATATAACCATAAATAATAAAATCATCGAACAGAAATTGCAAATAGTGCATGATAGTTTCCCGATAACCACCAATTAAATTTTGGGCAGAGACTTTCTGACAAAATATAAATGCAACATTGACTACGATAGATATATACATACTTACATTAAACATCAATTATAACTATACCAATATTTGACAATACTTTCGTACTTAATGAAACACCAATGTCTTACATAAGCGAAATAATATTACCATTTGATATTAAGATAAATGATAATGCAGTCGTTTTAAATAGAGAAATTGTTAAAGGCGCTTACTTAGCAAACGCAATACCTGAAATTGGAAATAAACACATAAAAATACTCAACGCAACTGATAAAACAGCAATCATGCAAAATTTAAAAATAATAACCATTCCATTAAAGAATTATGGGATATTTTTCTGACAGGTTTAAGAAACTGCTCGAGACTTTTGATCTAAAGAACTTGGATGAAGAAAAAAGGGAAGAAGTTACATCAGTATACCATATGGAAGGTGAATATTTAACAACTAATATTTTTAACAAACAAACTATATAATTACAAGACAATAAAGAATTACATACCACAATCTTAAACAACAGAAATGAACTGTCAGATACAAAAGCTTTTGGAAAAAAATATTACTGAAAAAAAAGGACAAGCCGATTTGAAGAAATGGAGACTGGTAGTCGACTTTCGAAAATTAAATGATAAAATCGTCAATGATAAGTTCCCTTTAACGCGTCTGGAAGATAAACTTGATAAATTGCGAAGAGAAAAGTAATTTTCAACGCTAGATATGTCAAGCTCATTCTATCAAATTAAGTTGGATCATCAGTCTCATCCGTATACAGCATTTTCAACAACTAACGGTTATTACCAAATTACAAAATTGCCATTTGGTTTAACGATATCATCAAACAGCTTAAACATATGTTAACAATAGCTTTAGCTGGTTTGGGCTGCGAAGCTTTTCTATATGTAGACGACATAATAGTTTTCGGTTGCTGCCTTAGTCACCATAATGAAAACCTTGTGAAAGTTTTAAAAAAACTACAACAATACAATTTAAAGTTAAATGCTGACAAATGTTGTTTTTTGAAATCGGAAGTAGTGTATTTTGGACACTTAATTACAATTAAGGGAATAAAACCTGATTCATAGAAATATGAGGCAATATCAAAATACCCTGCACCAAAAAATGCTGATGGCATCAAGAGATTCGTGGCATTTTGTAATTACTACAGGCGATTTGTTAAAAATTTTGCGCGTATAACTAAATGTTTGAATGCTTTATGTAAGAAAGGCACAACATTTAATTGGTCAGAAGAATGTCAGCAAGTCTTTGAATTACTAAAAAATAAGTTGATAGGCCCCCCCATTTTTCAATACTCAAATTTTGAAAAATCATTCATTTTAACCACTGACGCATCTAACTATGCGTTGGGAGCCGTCGCAAGGAGAAATTGGACAAGACCGCTCAATATCTTACGCGAGTCGTTCGCTTTAGAGACATAAGACAAATAAATCAGTGATAGAAAAAGAACTACTTGGTATACACCGGGGTTTACAGTTTTTTAGACCGTACACATAAAAATCCAAGTTCTAAACTAGCCAGAGTCCGTTTGGAATTAACAGATTATGATTTCGAGATGATCTGCAAGAAAGCAAGAAATAGTAATAATGCAGGTGCATTATCAAAAATACAGCTGGACTCAGAGCTATTAAAGACCATGGCTCCCGATAAAATTGATGAAACAATAAAGAAATCCCTGGTAATAACCAGGAGCATGAAAAAAAAGTGATACAGAGTGAAGAAAATAAAAACAAATATGAGCAAGAGGAGAAAAATAAAGAGAGACGAGATAAACATGGTAATACAAATCCTAGTGACCCTGATAAAGTCAAAATATGGGAGTGTACATCCATAAGTGACATAAAGCATACAACAAAACTAAAGTTTATATTAAGTGAGTCGACTAAGAAAATAAAAATTAAAAAAGATAATATGTTGGAGAAAATACTTTCTGTTTTGGACGGAACGAGTTGCGTTAAGTTCGCACTACAAAGAAGTGACGAAATATTTAATATATATAATATAAGTAATTAATTAAATAAATGAGTATAGAAGAGTTTAAAGTAAAAATAAACACGTGTAAAGAAAAACCCGTTATAATTATATTATATAGTAATTCTTGAGGAGTAACAAATGAAAATAAGAAAAGAGAATTAATTAAATTGTATAACAGTACACTATTCGGAAGGCGTTTCGGAGTTAGAAAGACTCTGGTAAAATTAAAACAGAAAAATGTATGGAAAACTATGAATAAAACGGTAAAAAAAAGTATGAAAACCTGGTGACATATTGACTGATATTGCATTCCGTAATCATTCGATATTTAATTCTTTACTTTTATATTGCGGCAACTACAACCAATACTTATGTGATTAAAGTTTTGTTCAACCCATTTCCTTCATCAATACTAAGCAGATCAAATCATCTATCAGAGTACAATATAAGGGACTGTTCAACAGTTAAGGCTGATGTTTTGGTGGCCTTGGGGTTACCCCAGTTCATTCAAACCAATATCAACATAAAACTAACATAATCGATTTTTAACTTAACTTAATATTTGCTTTATTTTAATCTGTTTAACGTACTTTTAACCAATACCAATTTCTTGACGGGATTTTAAATATCGTATTGTTTTTTATAACCATTAACACCGCAAAATAGTGCAAAAATAATTGTAAATTTAACCTTTGTTAAAATATCATTTACTTCTATGATCATCAGGCCTGATAATGTTGGAGAATAAATGGTGAGTTTCTTTTATCCTATTATAATTAACATACATATACCTAATAATATGGCTGAATT
This sequence comes from Melanophora roralis, assembly GCA_963583895.1. NCBI lineage: Eukaryota > Metazoa > Arthropoda > Insecta > Diptera > Rhinophoridae > Melanophora > Melanophora roralis. The sequence goes on along the minus strand of OY757187.1, from coordinate 78,357,815 downwards.
CCAAAACGCAGTTTGCTTTGCATCACAAAATTTCAAGTTTTTCCTGAAAGCAAAGATGAGGTTTTTGATAATATCTTCTACTGAGTGTTTACAGCTATATTAATATCCTGGAAGCAAAAAACGTTGTCAGGAGTGTGTAAGGGAAAAAATTGAAAATTTGTAATGCAAAGCAAACTGCGTTTTGGAATTCAGCCTATATATTAATATGTTTATTATAAATTTTGCATAATTCTGTTATTTTAACATACTGTTATAACATACGTTTGCATAAAAAAAGTTTTTTTTATTTGTCAAATAAAAATTTACCTATAGTTGTTATTCTAAAAATTTATTATTTGTATTTAGAATAAATACGTAAGGGGTTTGCTTGATCATGAAAGGTTAAGATGGGAGTAGATGTGTTGGGCTGTATAAACATCCATGACACAGCAAGGTAGGGAGGGTGTAGATAAAATGAAGAGAAAATGACATCATAATCTCTCTTCGTCAGTTTCCAATTCATATAGGCTCGTGATTTGTGTATTTTATTTTTTTAGTTCTAAGTTTGTCGTTTAATTAAAGGATTAATTTGATAAGCTACCATACTTTTTAAAATAATTATGTAGCAGACATAAGTCTGATCTTTTAGAGGAAAGAACCTTTCCATTATCCCTGAGCATGGTCCGTTACAAATTTAAGTTTTCAAAATAAAGTATAAAATATTAATAAAGGTTTTATCTAAGTGCCACAGTATCCTTTCTCTTCATACGACTGTTTCGTGCAAGCTGTAAGATGTTTCGAGCGAGCAGATTTGGGTGTGTTTCCAACTTATTTAAGTACCTGTCCACATAGCTTAGGACTTCACATTTACCTAGTTGAACTTGTAAATCCTTGTGGATGTTGCTGTTTTTAACATACCAAGGAGCACCAGTTATCATTCTTAGTATTTTGTTTTGACGGCGTTGAATTTTTTTCTATTATGGAGGCGGAAGCAGTCCCTTATAATTGTATCCCGTAGCACCGAATTGGTTTTAAAATTGAGTTGTGGAGTAGAAGTTTACAATCAAGACGTAGCACAGAGTTTCTACCAATTAGCCAGTGGATTTGAGCAGCTTTAAGTTTAATTTGAGTTAGCTTCGCATCTACATGAGGATTCCATGTGAGGCGGCGATCTAGGTGAATACCAAGGGTTTTCGTCTCGGTTCGTATAGGCACCATATGGTTGTAAAAAGTGATTGGGGAGCACGTTTCTTTGGGTAAGGTAAAAGTTACGTGGGTACATTTTTGTTCATTTAGTTTTATTCACCATAACCTTGCCCATTTCTTAAATTGGGTTACGTGTTGTTGCAGTTGGTTCGAAGCCTCTTTAGTGCCTTTATGAATACTATGGAAAGCAGTATTATCAGCAAATGTCGACGTGTGCGTAAAACTATTGGTTGGTATATCTGCTGTGTAAAGCAAGTACAGAACTGGACCTAGTATACTCCCTTGAGGTACACCAGCCACTTATTGGTTGAGAAGAACTTATTTGGTTTCCCAATTTGATCATAAACTGTTGACCGGTTATGTAACTCTCCAAAAGGTTGAATATATTCACCGGTAAGTTCAGCTTTAGCTTGCTCAACAGGACTTCATGCCAAACTTTAAACTTTAAAGGCTTAAGAGACACCAATTAAGATCGCAGAGTAGTACTTGTTTTCCTTGAAGGCTTTTCTTATAACCTGTACCGATCCGTGGGTTTGTTCGATGGTACTATGTGGACTCCAAAAGCCAAATTGGTTATTTGTACAGTAATTTACATTCAAGATCGGGGTCACCTTGTTTTTAGGCAATTTCTCAAACAATTTGGACATAGTTGGTAACAAACATATAGGACTGTAGGACTCCACCTTTGAGGGATCTTTTCCAGACTTAGCAATCATCTTTACCACGGCAATTTTCCATACTGATGGGAAATGCTCGTGCCGTAATATGACGTTAAAAATAAAAAAAATATCTTTTTTGCTGTACAAGGTAGTTTTAAAAGCATTTTGTTGCTTATTCCATCAAAATCAGGATAGCCTCTACGACATCCAAGAGATAAAAACGAATTTCTTTAGGACACCTAGCAACATCCGGCGGCAGTTCTCTCACGTCAGTGCATGGATTGGGTGTAAGCACGATTTTTAAATGACCTGCAAGCAGATCCCATTTTTTTTTCATCATTTCTAGCCCAGGATCATCTCATATTACGCAGTGGTGGTTTTGCGATAACAGGTCTTTAAAGATATCTGGCTGTTTGCCATAGGGAATAATTTGTCTGAGGAGTAGAGTCCAGACCTTCAAAGTGATCCTTAAGTGATGCTATTCTGTGTACCTCCAACAAGTTTTGTAATCGGTTTGGGTGAAGAAGTGCAGCAATTGTGGTGGAAACCACACTGCCAACTACAGAGGTTGCACTGTCTTTGATTTAGGTAGGTGCTCATCTAAGCCGAAAGTAGTTTTTGCCTCTCCCCAGCCGTCAAATATTCCAATGAGAAACATTCTCCCGTTAGCACAGCCAACTAAAGTTCAAGTTTCTTACGTCAACGCATTAAAGTCTAACCAGTCCAATGCACATAGGCCAAACCAACCAACCAACAACACAACAAAAGGGGCCAATAAAATAACCAACCGGACCCAATTTTAGCCGCCTGGAAGCCGTAATTAACAATATGGTTAAACAGTTTTCGCATATCATGGTGCAAATGTCTAGCATGATGGAAGGAATGCAAAAAATGCAGTCTGCACTTTTGCAGGTCATAAACTGCCTCAGGGGTTGTTTCTGGAACGCTAACGGCATCCGCCAAAACATTGATGTAATGTTCATTTCCGACACTCATATGACATCTAGAAGTACTTTTAAAATAAGTAGCTACACTTTTTATGATTCAAAGGATCCCAGAGGTGGGTCATGTGGTGGCTCAGCTTTATTAATTAAATCAAGAATCAAACACAAACATTCGTGATGTGAATCTCGTAGTGTGCGGACGTGTACGCGAGTGTTAATTAGAGCGAATATACATATTAGTAATAGGTGGCAAACATTTTTATCAATATAAGTACATATATACATATTTACATAAGTGAGAAAAGAAAAGAAAAAAAATGAAACAAACAAACTAAATAAAAAAAAACCAAGCGGTAAATGAGTTATAGTAATCGACTTAAAAGTGGACCTAATAGCAAAAATGCATACATTATGTTAAGCTTCACAAGCATTTGCACTGAAAACATTAGTGGCCCTGAATATAATACAAATTATTTGAGTGCAAAATCGAAGATAATTAAAAACAATTTAGGTACAATCTCTTTTTAAACTTATAAAAAATACCGACGTACCATCCCAATCGCAATCTTCTGTTTCGAATTCTGGAGTCGAACCTTCCGTTGCCAAAGGCGATTGCAGCCCACTTTCTTCACAAGCTTCAAAGGTCCAGGAAGGGATGGACCGCTACATAACAGTTCTTAAAAATTATCAGAGGTTACCAACCCAGCAAAAATTTCAAAGATCAGGAAAAGCCAACCTCATCGCAAAATCGTTTTGTAATACTCCAAGACGAAAACGATGCCCCGCTCACGAAGAGGAAGACATTTAAGCCTCCCCCAAATTCAAATGACCTTATTTTTTTTTTTATATTGTTATTATTGAATGTTCGCTAAAGCGAAGTAACAATAAGTATTCAAATCCTAAAACCAAGTATGCTTAATATATCACCAGTCAGTACCAGGCTAAAATTTAAGTTCTCACAATAAAAATAATTAATCTCATCTAAGCGCAGTAGTATCCTCTCTTGTTAGACGGGTGTGCCCACTTTGTTGCAAGATGCTTCGAGCGAGCGGATTTGGATTTGGATGCGCATTTCGCATTTTACTAGTGGAACTTCCAGAACCTGTTTTTAATATACTAAGGAGTACCAGTTATCATTATCAGAATTTTGTTTTGACGACGTTGTATTTTTTCTATATTAGAGGCGGAAGCAGTGCCCCATAATTGTATCCCGTAGCACCAAATTGATTTTAAAATTTAGTTGTAGAGTAGAAGTTTACAATCAAGACGTAGCACAGAGTTTCTACCAATTAGCCAATGAATTTTGGCTGCATTAGTTTCATTTGTGTCAACTTCGCACTCTATATGTGACTTCCACGTGAGGCGGCAGTCTAGGTGAATGCCAAGATATTTTGTCTCAATTCGTTGAAGCACCGTTTGGTTGTTAAAAGGAATTGGGGAGCACGTTTCCTTGAGTAAAGTAAAAGTAACGTGGGTGCGTTTTTGTTCATTTATTTTAATACCCCATAATTTTGCCCATTTTTCTAACTGGGTTACGTGTTGTTGCAGTTGGCTCGAAGCCTCTTTAGGGTCTTTAGGAAAGCCGTATCATCAGCAAATGTAGACGTGCGCGTAAAAGTGTTGGTTGGCACATCAGCTGTGTAAGTCAAGTACAGAATTGGACCAAATATACTCCCTTAAGGTACACTAGCCCTTATTATTTGAGAACAACTTAAGTGGTTTCCCTCTATGACTCTCCAAAGGGTGGAATATATTCACCATTAGTTCAGCTTTGGCTTGCTGAACAGGACTTCATGCCAAACTTTATCAAAGGCTTGAGAGACATCAATTAAGAGCGCGGAGCAGTACTTCTTTTCCTCGAAGGCTTTTTTTATAACCTGTACCAATCCGTGGGTTTGTTCAATGGTACTTTGTTGAGTCTGAAATCCAAATTGGAAATTTGGATACAATGACTGTCATTCAAGATCCCGATGGTCGGCTTGCTTTTAAGAGATTTCTCGAACAATTTAGACATAATTGGCAATAAGACCTGTAAGACTTCACCCTTGAAGGGTCTTTTCCAGGCATAGGAGTCATCTTTACCAAGGCAACTTTCCATACTGGCGGGAAATGTTTGAGAGTTATTCGTTTTGCTACGCAAAGCAGCTCTAAAAGTATTTTGTTGCTTATTCCGCCAAAGCCAGGCATTAACATCATCAATAGCCTTAACGACATCTAAAAGTTAGAAACGTATTTCCATAGGACATCTAAAACAACCGGCGGTAGTTTACCCACTTCACACATTCCTTAAATGTCTTGCGAGCAGATCACACTTTTCTTTATCAGTTCTTGCCCAGGATTCCTTCAGATTTCTTAGTGGTGGTTTTGCGATAACAGGTCTTTTAAGCAAGGTTGGAAACCGAAACGAATAACGGTATCGGCAACGGTATTAAATCTTTAATTTCGGTATCGGTGTCGGTATCGGTATTTTCATTATATCAGTATCGGTATAGAAACTTACTTACTTACTTCCTTAGGCTAATAAAAAAAATATATTGCTGACTTGTATAAGTTGGTACATTGTTGAAAAACATTTTTAAAAACTAATAGGAACATAAAATAGAATTTCAAACATTTGCATAACATAACAAAAAAATATTTTTAAAATAAATAAAAAATCAGTATTTATAAAAATATGTAAATACCAGGGTATTTAAGAGTGATATTAAGAGCCTAGCTGACTATAAATATTTAGGAAAATGAATAACAAATTAATTAATTTTGTATCAAGTTTAAAATTTTTTGACATTTATTTTTTCAAAACAAAAAAAGAAAATGCAGAGGGCAAATTTTTGAATTCATCTTGATACTGTACTAGTGTACCCTGGTAAGTACTTTTAAACTTTTTTAAGGTAAAATGTTTAAAAAATATTATATCAAAAACATTATTTTTAGCTTCTAAATCAAAGTCAAAGTCAATTTTTTGAAAAAAAAATATGTATTAAAATTTAATTAATAATTTATAGCCTTAAAAAACACATTTAAGTTTACTGTTTGGGATATTTAAAAAGCATTTCTTTTTTAGATGCATATGTAAATAATAAGGAAGACAATATATGGTTGATTAAAACAGCTCCGCGTTGAATCGAATCACAATGACGGCATTTAAACTATCCTCATTTAACCTATTGCGGCTGGGGTTCAATATATATTTTCCCCCGAACATAATTTTTCTAACAAAACTTTTGCTATAGCATATAATTCTGGCTTAGTTTTACCTTATTCTTTCCAGCAATTAAGAACATTTATATGCCTTTGTACACGTTTTTCATTTCTAAAAGCATTTAGGAACTCACGTAATTTGCCATTGTTTGGAGTTAAAGAGGAATTTTTTTCCATACTTTTAAGAACTGCTTCTACACAGTCGGATAATTTACTCGAGCTGCAGTTTGCATCATCATCAGAAGCTAAATTAAAGTTTTTAGATGTGTTTATTCTGACACTTACTTTTACAATATGTTCAATTGCCCGTTCAACTAAGGTACACTTATGAACAATATTCCAACGCGGATCCAAGAACAGCGCATCTAGAAAGGCTTCGTTCTCAAAAAGAATTTTCTTATTTTTTTTATTTCCTCAAGTGAATTGTATGAAAAATTGTTTTTTAACTTTCTGAAGTTCAATGCTGCATGTAAACCAAGCGTTTTTGGATTTTTATTTTCAAAGCATATAATCGTAATACCGATATCAAAGGAAACGGTATTTTGTTACCGGTATCAAAGGAAACGGTATTTTGATACCGGTATTTTGCGAAATAAACTATTTCGGTATCGGTATTAATACCGGTAACCGAATTTAAACGGTATCGGTTGCCAAACTTGCTTTTAAGATATTTAGCTGATAGCCATAGTGACTAATTCGTCTGAGGAGTTAAGTCTAGACCTTCGAGGTGTTCTTTAAGAGATGCCATTCTGTTCACCTTCAGCAAATTTTTCAAATTGTTTGTACGTTCTTTCAGCTTGGCTTTAAGTTAGGGTGATCTGTGCTTTTGCCACTTTCTCCGGGCTCTTCTTTTTTTAGATAGAAGCTGTTTTACATCGGCTGTAAAACTTCTGTTGTATTTTGGCTGATGGTAGTTAAAAGAAGCATGTTCAACCGCTTTTTCAATGTTCTGATAAAGGCTACTTAGACAATTATCGATGTCTTCGGGAGTTTTTATCGGATGGTCTTCCGAGCAGTGAGTGCTGATATATTTTTTATATTTCAACCAATTTACTCTTTTGGATAAGAAAAAACCACTAGATGCGATTCGTTGAGAACTGCAAAAAGTGATTATAGCGGGTGAGTGGTCAGAAAATAAATCCAAGGAGGCTTGAGCTTCAGAAAGTTCCGGAGATATACCTTTTGCTACGCCAAAATCTATAACATCTGGAATTTTATTGTAGTCAGTTGACCAATAGGTTGGGTGTCCAGTAGAAATGATACAGGGTACCATTTCAGACACGGAATCATACAAGATACGACCTCTGGAACTAATTAGGCGGGAGCCCCAGTAAGTGTGCTTAGCGCTAAAGTCTCCAGCAGCTATAGAGCGGGGACCTAAGGATTTGAAAAAACTGTTGTACTGATCCTTCGTTACGGAGAATCTGGGTGGACAATACACTGACGAAATTACTAAGCCATTAAAAAACTCACCAACGCAGACGTTTGTTGCTTGTATATAGCATTCTGAGGTGTCACCAATCCATTGGTGTTTGATTCTCGATTTGATTATTATAGCCGAGCCACCCCATGATATATCTCACGGATCCTTCTAATCGTAAAAAGAATAGCCACTTATTTTGAGAGTGCTTCTAGATGCCATATGAGTCTCGGAAATCAACATTACATCAATGTTTTGGTGCGTTTAAAAATTTTCGAGCTCGGTTTTGTGTTAAGAATAATAAATTGTGCTCCTTGATATAGTAAAAAGCAGTAACGTTCAAAAGGATCTACAAGTTCTACTCGTAAAATATGAAATTGTAAATTTTGTGGGCAAGTATTTAAATAATCTGGAAACACATTTAAATCCGCTCGCTGGAAACATCTTGCAACATAGTGGATACGCTCGTCAAAAAAGAAGGGATACTATTGTGCTTAGATGAAACCATTGAAATTAATTAATTTTATTGTCAGAATTTAAATTTTAGTCTGGTACTGGCTGGACTAATAAGGATTTAAATACTTAATGTTAGTTTGCATAGGCAAATAAAAATATGTGAAGAAAAGTTCTTGCCCAGGATCCTCTCTTATTACGCATACTTTCCATAAAGTATGGGGCGAAGGCCTGTTAAACACTTAACCTTCCAGCTGATATATTAAACTAATTAAAAAATACATTTCCGGATAAAATTTAGTGAGCAAAAATGTACCCACGTAACTTTTACTTTACACAATAAAACGTGCTCCCTAATACTTATTATTAACCATTTGGTAACTCAACGAATTGGAACAAAATACCTTGGCATTTACTTGGATCGTCGCCTTACATTGAAGCCACATATAGATGTGAAGTTGGTGCAAATGAAACTTAAAGCTACCCCAATTTATTAGCCAATTGGCAGAAACTGTGTGCTTTGTCTTTATTGTAAATTTTTACTTTACAAATCGATTTTAAATTTGGAGCAACGGTATACAACTATGGGGCATTGCTTCCGCATCCAACATAAAAAAATTCGTTGGAATAAAATAATTAAAAAATACATTACCGGTCGATAATTCATGATAAAAGAGGGAAACCAAATAAGTTGTCCTAAACCAATAAGGGATGGTGTACCTTAAGCGAGTATACTAGTTTCAATTTGTACTGCTTTACAAACCCGATATGACAACTAACAGTTTTACACATACGTCGACATTTGCTGATGATACCACTTTACTCATTATTCATAAAATCGCTTAAGATGCCTCGAACCAACTGTGATATCACCCTACCCAAGTAGAAAAATGGGAAAAGTTATGGCGGATAAAATTTAGTGAGCAAAAATGTACCCACGTAACTGTTACTTTACACAATAAAACGTGCCCCCTAATACTTATTATTAACCATTTGGTAACTCAACGAATTGGGACAAAATACTTTGGCATTTACCTGGATCGTCGCCTTACATTGAAGCCACATATAGATGTGAAGTTGGTCCAAATGAAACTTAAAGCTACACAAATTCATTGGCTAATTGGCAGAAACTCTGTGCTTTGTCTTGATTGTAAACTTCTACTTTACAAATCGATCTTAAATTTGGAGCAACGGTATACAACTATGGGGCATTTCTTCCGCATCCAACATAAAAAAATTCATTGGCACCAAGAAAATCATAAGAGTGATAACTGGCGCTCCTTGGTATATTGAAAACATGGATCGTCGCCTAACACGGAAGTCGCATATACTTAGATGCAAAGTTATGCAAAGTCCACAAGGATTTACAAGTTCCACTAGATAAATGCAAAATCCTAAACTATGTGGACAATAATTTACATGAGCTGGAAAGACATCCAAATCGGCTCGATCGAAACATCTTGCAACCTAGTGAACACACTCGTCTGAAAAGAAGGGATACTATTGCGCTTAGATAAAACTATTAAAGTGAATAAATTTTATTATGAGAGCTTAAATTTAAGTCTGGCTCTGGCTGGACTAATATCAGTTATTAGTTTTAAGATTTCAATACTTATTGTTAGTTCGCATAAGAGAAGATTTAATAATTAAAAAAAAATATAAAAAAATTATCGGCACTTTTAAATAGCGCGACTCGCCAGTGCTTACTATTGTTTTAAGATCAAACTTACATATGCACCTTATTTTATTTCTTGCACTTTTTAAATGAAACACACAATTGGAAACTAGCTTTAAGCGGTCTTCTTAAACAAGAACTCAACAAAAATGAAGTCATATAAAATAATTATAATTACATAAAAGGCCAAAAAACTTATTTATTAAAATACAAATTTTTGATTTTTAGTTTGGCTTAAGTTCTTATAATTTTTTTTTATTAGAAGAAATTATTATTATCCGTTAATGTTGAAAGAAACTTTAATTTGAAAAAAAAACAGATTTTTCCACCGATATGCCGTATCCCTTTTTCTGTTACGTGTAAGTTAAATAGGTGATGTTTACAACCAAATACACTACTACCATTCAAAGAGTACTGATGATGAAATTGCATAGCTGCTTTCGAAAATGCATTCTACTCGGCTAGTGTCGGTAAAAAAATCTGTTTTTTTTTCAAATTAAAGTTTCTTTCAACATTAACGGAAAATATTAATTTCTTCTAATAAAAAGAAATTATATGAACTTAAGCCAAACTAAAAATCAAAAATTTGTATTAAAAAACAATTAGTTCAACAATAAATAAAAATTAGCATATAACTTACACATGGCACGGTGCAAAATAATCTTTAATAATTTCTGTCCATTTGTCGTTGACAAAAAAGAAATTAAAAATGATTTACCCCCCTTGTATATAATATACAAAAATAAAAAGCGTTTCATTCCATCTGAGAGATGGATGATGCTCGCCCGTTAGTCAAGTGTTGCCGAAAAGACTTTTAATAGACACAAGTAAGAGCGCTATATTCGGCTGTGCCGAATCTTTTATACCCTTTACATTGGTCTTTAAATATACCCAGCCAAATAATTTTGTTCTGCAAATAATATAATAAAAAACCTTGTGCGAGTTTTAAAGTCCATAGAAAACTATACTAAATTTTTACGTTCGTATGAATAATAGAAATAGATGAAGAAGGTTTGAGGTCGAGAGTTTTAAAAGTTTTCGACATTATTCATATTTAAAGATTAAAAAAACTTGTTATATGTTACGGGATGTTCTAGTTCCCTCGTTTCTATCTATCTTTTTCTCCAAAATGTATGAATTATTTGATTATTACTTTTTGTAGTATATTCGAAGTCGATAGCTGTAATAGTTTTCCAGAAGTAGCCTTGTTGTCCAATTACTTTTTGTAGAGCATTTGATGTCGATAGCTGTTATAGTTTCCGAGATATAGCGTATCGAAAATTTTATAAAAATCGTTAATTTGTATGGGAGCTACACGTTGTTTTGCCCCCACTCAAAAATTTTTTTCTTTAAAGTGTAGGCCTTGTTGTCTGATTACTTTTTGTGGAGCATTTGATGTCGATAGCTTTTATAGTTTCCGAGATATAGCGTATCGAAAATTTCATAAAAATCGTTAATTTGTATGGGAGCTACCCCTTTTGTTTGTCCCCACTCAAAAAATTTGTTCTTTAAAGCGTAGGCCTTGTTGTGCAATTACTTTTTGGGGAGCATTTAATGTCGATAGCTGTTATAGTTACCGAGATAAAGCGTATAGAAAATTTCATAAAAACCGTTAATTTGTATGGGAGCTACCCCTTTTTTGGCCCCCACTCAAAAAAATTTTTCTTTGAAGCGTAGGTCCTGTTGTCCAATTACTTTTTTTGGAGAATTTGATGTCGATAGCTGTTATAGTTTCGAAGATATAGCGTATCGAAAATTTCATAAAAATCGTTAATTTGTATGGGAGCTACCCCTTTTTTGGCCCCCACTCAAAAAAATTTTTCTTTGAAGCGTAGGTCCTGTTGTCCAATTACTTTTTTTGGAGAATTTGATGTCGATAGCTGTTATAGTTTCCAAGATATAGCGTGTCGAAATTTTATAAAAATCGTTAATTTGTATGGGAGCTACCCCTTTTGTTTGTCCCCACTCAAAAAATTTGTTCTTTAAAGCGTAGGCCTTGTTGTACAATTACTTTTTGGGGAGCATTTAATGTCGATAGCTGTTATAGGGTAGAGTGTGCACATATAATTATGCGCCGCACTATACACTATTAAATACTTTGTTAATTTCATTTCATTTTTACTTTTATAATCGTCAGCAAAATTATTATGCTAAAACATTTCTTTAAGCAATTGAACATAATTACGTCAATGAACTGAAACAATTCTGTATACAAATGTAACATGAGCACATACTTGAGAATATTTAATTGCAAACACGCTTTTAGAGTTATTTTTGAATTCAATTATCCCACGTTTCAGCTTTTTAATGAAACTGAAAATATTTTGAGTTATCTGACACTTCCCATGAAGACGACAAACACTGTGTTTGATTGTTCCACGTTTTGGCAATTAAATGAACTTTGTTTCTTTTTTTTGTGATATGTATCTTCTATTAAAACGTTCATTGCGCACTGTTGTTAAGGAAAAGAATAATGATAGATAAGCAGTTCTGCCATACATATTTGTAATTAATAATCATTGGACATTAACAACACTCAAATATAAATTTGTGGACTTTTCACTCAAAAATTTTTGCATGCCCCTAAATAGAAATAATGTTAATAAGTTAATAATAGAAAATAAGATATCGAGTAAGTTCTATAATGTGCTCAAGTAATCGAAATCTAGAACTTCTCAAACGTAGTATTTAAGCGGAATTATAAGTAGGGTGACCATTTATTTCTTGTTTGAAATCAGTACACTTTTGATTCTTTTAGTTTTTATAGCCTAAGGTTTTTCTTCAGTTTTAGGGATTGACCTAAAATAATTTTCTAAACCGATTAAAGCGTGTCCATCCGTTCGTCTGTGTGCCTATATCTTCTTGTAATCAAAGTACATGTTGGAGATACTTGATTTTATAAAAAAAAATGTTACAATATATTATCAAACAGTCAGATTTTTTATTCAAGCATTTACAAGCGATATAAAATCACCCCAATTATTTTTAAGTTTTTTATAATCTATTTTGAATGGTCTAATACTATCCCATTAACTTAAGCATTTACCAGTTCACCCATTAAAAATGGCCTGAGCATCACCAGACAAAAAATTGGGTTTCATTTCCAATAACAAAAATCCCAGTATCCAAACATTTTTTTTTTAATTTTCTGTGATAAGAATTTTTTGCAAAGTTGACAAAAATGTAATATAACATAAATTATTTATCCAATAAAGAAGATTTTTGAAACAATAATGACAACAAATAGACAAACAACATATTTTAATTAACTTTTTTTTATAAAAATTACTTATTGGTATCTAAATGGATTTCAATAAACTATTTATTGGAACAATACAACTGTTTTTATTCCTTTTCTTAAAACGAAAAAAAAAAATTTAAGGAAAACTAAAAAGCCAATAAATATTTTTATTATATCAAATCTTTTTTTATTATGTTTGTCCATCTGCATTTAATTGGTTTTTACACCAAATCATCAGTAGACTTCTGCCCTATTTTTAAAAAGCTCATTAATATTTTCTGCCCTTAGGTATTAACTATAACAAACTTATTCAGGGTTACTATAAACAAGCAAAAACATTCTAGAGTTTTGTCAAACCAATATAAATAAAAAATTTGTTGATACGATAAGAAATATCGTTGAAATTCGAACTTTTTTAACGGCATTGCTTTATCGAGTTTACTTCTTTTCTTTTTTTATATGCAGAATAGGCAAAAGGACTTTTATTCTTCCCAACATTTACAAAAAAATTTTGCAGCATCTTTAACGGTCGTTAGGATGTTTTAACGACATAAGCAATCTTCGCCTAACAAGTCTAAAAATACACTCAAAAAATTATTAAGGTAATATTAACTGGAAATCTATTTAAAATAACTGGATATTTATTTAAAAACCGTCCAACAAGATAATTATTAATTTTAACAAAATATTTCATTTGAATTCAGACATCAAAAAATTAACTTGCATATTCGTATAAAATTAACTAGATTTTCTGTCATTTACAGCAAAACACAAACTATCAGAAAAATAACAACAAAGTTTAATATTACAAAAAAATAACTGACAAAAATAACTTCAACTGAAAATCAGTATATTTGGTGATTTGAGGCTTTAAATAGCCCTTCAAATCAGTTAAAAAAATATTGTATTTAAATTTAAAAATTTTTTAATTTAAAAACAACTTTACGGAATACTTCCTAAATAACTAACAGTCAGTTACTGTAATAAAAATGTATGACTAAAAATTTTGATTTGAAAGATTTCATTACTATCATGGCCTAAAAATAATTTTCCGATGATTACAAAGAACACATACTAGATAATTGACTTGCTGAGAAATCAACAAAATATGTCGTCAGATCATCTTTTACAAGAGCCAAACATAATTTGATTACAACAACCGTCGGGCGATTAAGCTATTTTTTAATTTTTTGAAGAAAACACTTAAAATAATAAATTATCTTAAACAATCAGTACGCCTTTTCAAAAATCAGTACATTTCAATACACACATTTTTAATCAGTACACCAAATGAAAAATCAGTACATGTACTGATGAAAACAGTACGAATGGTCACCGTAATTATAAGTTAAAATTCAGACAATTAAACTCGCCTTTTTTGGCTTGAGATTGGAGATTAAAGATTTATGAGCATTCAATCTGCTTTAGGCATTATATCTGACTTTAAAATCGTCTTTGGCCAGTGACGCTTTTAAGCGCCTGCTACCACTGGCACTACAGTGGAAAAAGACCTGGAGCAACTCTATAAGAAAAACCATAAGGAGAAGTAATAACTCGTAATAACTCGTTATTTTGATAATAACGAGCTTGAAGAAGAAGAAACAGAAGAGATAGCGACTTTGAGAATAGAATTTAATACTCAAAAGGTTAGGAATACTTAATAGAAAGACCTAAAGAATTAGAGGAGAAGTTTATCACAATGACAGCTTTCAGTCTAGAAAGAATATCAAAGGTACTCCCATTATTCAATGGTAATTATGCAGAGTTAGAAAGCTTCTTAATAACAGCAGAATTAATAAACAAGGCGCTGTCAAACGCAGCAAAGGTGGATTTTATCCAATAAACTGATTTCCAACATCATAACAGTATAAGAGACAAATGGACAACCAGGAAATTTCGAAAAGTTAAAAACTTTATTACAGAATAGATACAGAAGTACAGAAACAATTACTGAATTGCAGAATAGGCTTCATAAACTATCCCAAGGGAAAATGCCGGTAAATTCATTTACAGAAAAGATAAAACATATAATAGATTCTTTAAACTAGCTAGGAATTAAAGAGTTAGAAAATGAAATCTTAGAACCAGAGAAAAATGTTTTAATCACATTAAACAATTAATTAGCATTAGACACATTTAAAATAGGCTTAAACGAACACTTTAAATCAACAATATATGCTGCTCGACCAAATAATCTTCACGAAGCAAATGAATTCGCATTGGACTTGGAAAATGAGCAAAAGGCAGTACTCAGTTCAATTTTGACGTTAGAGTTGAAAAGCAAAGAAGCAATGCGATTATGCAACATCAGAAGTGCAAGAAATGTGATGGAAAATATAGAAATATATGTCCAGCTTTTGGCGTGCAGTGTCACAACTGTGAAAAATTCAACAATTTTTCAAAATAGGCCTTACAAAAATAACTAGAGACCATAATATTTTTTACGCAAAAATGAACATAGCCCAATCTCTGTTTAAAAATTATAAAAAAAAAATACCGAGGTGCCATCTTCATCGCGGTCTTCTTTATCAAGTTCTGGTGTCGCACCAACAGCTGCTAAAGGCGCTACGGGCCCAATTTCTGCGTGTGCTCCTAAGATCCAGGTAGGGATGGACAGGTACGTAACAGTTCTTAAAAGGGGGAGAAGTCCAAAATCGGCAGAAACATCTCAACCTGCAAAAATGTTGAAAGAGGATGAAAGGCCAACCTCATCGCAAAATCGTTTTGCCATTCTACAAGAAGATAACGATGCCCCCGTTACTGAAAAAAATTCCTTTAAGCCACCTCCGATTTATTTGAGGGAAAGGAATTCAAATGATCTTGTAAAGTTTTTAGTAGGTTTGATTGGAGAAAACAACTTTTACGTTACTAACATTAAACGCGGTAACATATACGAGACAAAAATTCAGGTGAATGACGAAAACGCTTACCGCACCACTATTTCGGAGCTCGAAAAACTTAAGAAAAATTTCTATACTTACCAACTTAAGAACGCTAAGGGCCTCCAGGTAGTTATAAAAGGTATTGACTCTAATGTTGACCCGGAGGAAATTAAAACCAATTTGTGCATGAAGGGCTTTAGAGTCAAATATGTATTAAACATAAGGAACAGGGAAAACTACCCTCAACCATTATTCCGGGTGGAGCTTGAGCCCAGTGACATTAAATTGAAAAAAATGAAACACATCCGATATATGATCTAAGATATATTATGCACCGTAGAGTTATAGTGGAGGTGCCACATAAGCGATCTGGGCCCGTACAGTGCTTAAACTGCCAGGAATATGGCCACTCCAAAGCATATTGTAAATTGCCTTCTGATTGTGTTGTGTGTGGGGATCTGCACGATACGACCAATTGCGACAAGCCAAAAGAAGATCCTAGGGTGAAGAAATGCAGTAATTGCGGGGGAAACCACACTGCCAACTATAGAGGTTGCCCTGTTTTTGACTTGGTCAAACGCTCATCCAAGCCGAAGGTAGTTTCTGCCCCTCCCCAGCCGTTAAATATACCAACAACAAACATTCCCCAGTTAGCACAGCCAACTACTAGTGAAATTTCTTACGCCAACGCACTAAAGTCAAACCAGTCCAATGCACAAAGGCCAAACCAACCAACCACACAACAACAAGTGCCAACAAGTGAACCAACTGGTCCCAACTTTACCCGCCTGGAAGCCGTAATTGACAATATGGTCAAACAATTTACGCAGATAATGGCGCAAATGGCTGGCATGATGCAGGAGATGCAGAAAATGCAGTCTTCTCTTCTGCAGGCCATGCTTAAAAGACCATGAACTGCCTCAGGGTTTGTTTCTGGAACGCAAACGGCATCCGCCAACACAAAAATGAGCTCGAATGTTTTTTATACACCATAAAATTGACGTCATGTGTATTTCCGAGACTCATATGACATCTAGGAGCACTTTAAAAATAAGTGGATACAATTTTTATGATTCGAAGGATCCCAGAGATAGATCATGTGGTGGCTCGGCTATACTAATCAAATCAAGAATTAAACACCAATGGTTAGGTGGCATCTCCGAATGCTATATTCAAGCAGCAAACGTCTGTATTGATGAATTTTTCGCTAACCTAGTTATTTCGTCATTGTATTGTCCACCCAGGTTCTCCATAACGAAGGATCAGTACAACAGTTTTTACAAATCTTTAGGTCCCCGCTTCATAGCTGCTGGAGACTATAACGCTAAACACACCTACTGGGGTTCCCGCTTAATTAGTCCCAGAGGTCGTATCTTGTATGATTCCGTATCTGAAATGGGTCTTTGTGTTATTTCTACCGGACAACCAACCTATTGGCCAACCGACCACAATAAAATTCCAGACGTAATAGATTTTGGCGTAGCAAAAGGTATATCCCCGGAGCTTATTGAGGTGCAAGCCTCTCTGGATTTATCTTCTGACCACACACCCACAATTATCACTATTTGCAGTCCTAACCAAATCGCACCTAGTGATTTTTTCTTATCCAAAAGAGTAAATTGGTTGAAATATAAAAAATATATTAGCTCTCACTGCTCGGAACACATACCACTAAAAACTCCCCAAGAAATCGATGATTGCCTAAATATCCTTAATGAAAACATTAAAGAAGCCGTTGAACATGCTTCTTCAACATACCGTCAGGTCAAATACAACAAAATTTTTTCTGTCGATGTTGAGGAGCTTTTATCTGAAAAAAGGAGAGTCCGAAGAGAATGACAAAAGCATAGATCGCCCCAACTTAAAACGAAGCTAAAAGAGTGTACAAATCGCTTAAAAAACTTGCTGGAGGTACACAGAATTGCATCAATTAAGAAGTATTTGGAAGGTCTAGACGCGACTCCTCAAACAAATTATTCTCTATGGCGATCAGCCAGTCGTCTCAAAAGACCCGTAATCGCAAAACCACCACTGCGCAATCTAAGAGGATCCTGGGCTAGAAATGATGAAGAAAAATGCGATCTGCTCGCAAGCCATTTAAGAAACGTGTTCACTCCTAATACATGCACTGACGTGAGGGAATTACCGCCTGTTGTTTCTAGACGTCCTATAGAAATACGTTTCCGATATTCAGATGTGGTAAAAGCTATTGCTAACCTTAATGATAAAAAAGCTCCTGGCGTTGATAGAATAAGCAACAAAATGCTCATTGAGCTACCTGTTACAGCAAAAAGAATAATTCTTTTTATTTTTAATGTCATAATACGGCTTGAACATTTTCCACCAATATGGAAAGTTGCCTTAGTAAAGATGATTCCTAAGCCTGGTAAAGATCCTTCGAAGGTGGAGTCGTATAGGCCTATAAGTTTGTTACCAACTTTGTCCAAACTGTTTGAAAAGCTGCTTAAAAACAAGCTTACTCCGATCCTGAATGAAAACAACTGCATTCCAGATCACCAATTTGGCTTTAGAAGTCAACATAGCACAATAGAACAAACTCACAGACTGGTGCAGGTTATAAGAAAAACTTTTGAGGAAAAAAAGTATTGCTCCGCGCTTTTTATAGATGTCTCTCAAGCTTTCGATGAAGTATGGCACGAAGGCCTCTTAAACAAACTAAAGCTAAACCTTCCAGCTAATATTTTCAACCTACTAGAAAAGTACATAACCGGTCGACAATTTAAAATCAAAGAGGGAAACCAAATAAGTTGTTACCAACCAATAGGGGCTGGTGTACCTCAAGGGAGTATCCTAGGTCCAATTTTGTACTTGCTTTACACGGCAGATATGCCAACAAACAGTTTTACGCACACGTCTACATTTGCTGACGATACCGCTTTTCTTAGTATTCACAAAGACCCTAAAGAGGCTTCGAACCAGCTGCAACAACACGTAACCCAAGTTGAAAAATGGGCAAAATTATGGGAAATAAAAATTAATGAGCAAAAATGTACCCACGTAACGTTTACTTTACGCAAAGAAACGTGCTCTCCAATCCTTATTAACAACCATATGGTGCCTCAACAATTTGAGACGAAATACCTTGGCATTCAACTGGACCGTCGCCTTACATGGAAGACGCATATAGATGCGAAGTTGACGCAAATGAAACTTAAAGCTACACAACTTCATTGGCTAATTGGCAGAAACTCCGTGCTTCGTCTTGATTGTAAACTTCTACTCTACAAATCGATTTTGAAACCAATTTGGTGCTACGGTATACAATTATGGGGCACTGCTTCCGCCTCTAACATAGAAAAAATTCAACGCCGTCAAAACAAAATCCTAAGAATGATAACTGGTGCTCCTTGGTATATTAAAAACAGCAACATACATAAGGATCTACAAGTTCCACTAGTTAAATGCGAAATCCTGAACTATGTGGACAAGTATTTAAACAAGCTGGAAACGCACCCAAATCCGCTCGCTCGAAACATCTTGCAACATAGTGGACACACTCGTCTGAAAAGAAGGGACACTATTGAACTTAGATGAAACTGTTTAAATTAATTTACTTTGTTATGAGAACTTAAATTTTGGTCTGGTACTGACTGGACTAACATAAATTACTTAGTTTTAAGATTTGAAAACTTATTGTTAGTTCGCAAAAGCGAAGATTCAATAATAAAAATATGAAAAAAAAAAAAAAAAAAATGAACATTATGAATATAAAGCATGACTTTACTTTCCTAATAGATACCTGGAGCAGATATTTCATTTTGTAAATCAAAATTTTTGAGCACCTATGAGGAAGATAAAAGTGATTGTTGCAATCTAACAGGAGTATTAAAATAAATAATCAAATCTAGGGGTCCAGTAGTTGTTAATATAACCATAAATAATAAAATCATCGAACAGAAATTGCAAATAGTGCATGATAGTTTCCCGATAACCACCAATTAAATTTTGGGCAGAGACTTTCTGACAAAATATAAATGCAACATTGACTACGATAGATATATACATACTTACATTAAACATCAATTATAACTATACCAATATTTGACAATACTTTCGTACTTAATGAAACACCAATGTCTTACATAAGCGAAATAATATTACCATTTGATATTAAGATAAATGATAATGCAGTCGTTTTAAATAGAGAAATTGTTAAAGGCGCTTACTTAGCAAACGCAATACCTGAAATTGGAAATAAACACATAAAAATACTCAACGCAACTGATAAAACAGCAATCATGCAAAATTTAAAAATAATAACCATTCCATTAAAGAATTATGGGATATTTTTCTGACAGGTTTAAGAAACTGCTCGAGACTTTTGATCTAAAGAACTTGGATGAAGAAAAAAGGGAAGAAGTTACATCAGTATACCATATGGAAGGTGAATATTTAACAACTAATATTTTTAACAAACAAACTATATAATTACAAGACAATAAAGAATTACATACCACAATCTTAAACAACAGAAATGAACTGTCAGATACAAAAGCTTTTGGAAAAAAATATTACTGAAAAAAAAGGACAAGCCGATTTGAAGAAATGGAGACTGGTAGTCAACTTTCGAAAATTAAATGATAAAATCGTCAATGATAAGTTCCCTTTAACGCGTCTGGAAGATAAACTTGATAAATTGCGAAGAGAAAAGTAATTTTCAACGCTAGATATGTCAAGCTCATTTTATCAAATTAAGTTGGATCATCAGTCTCATCCGTATACAGCATTTTCAACAACTAACGGTTATTACCAAATTACAAAATTGCCATTTGGTTTAACGATATCATCAAACAGCTTAAACATATGTTAACAATAGCTTTAGCTGGTTTGGGCTGCGAAGCTTTTCTATATGTAGACGACATAATAGTTTTCGGTTGCTGCCTTAGTCACCATAATGAAAACCTTGTGAAAGTTTTAAAAAAACTACAACAATACAATTTAAAGTTAAATGCTGACAAATGTTGTTTTTTGAAATCGGAAGTAGTGTATTTTGGACACTTAATTACAATTAAGGGAATAAAACCTGATTCATAGAAATATGAGGCAATATCAAAATACCCTGCACCAAAAAATGCTGATGGCATCAAGAGATTCGTGGCATTTTGTAATTACTACAGGCGATTTGTTAAAAATTTTGCGCGTATAACTAAATGTTTGAATGCTTTATGTAAGAAAGGCACAACATTTAATTGGTCAGAAGAATGTCAGCAAGTCTTTGAATTACTAAAAAATAAGTTGATAGGCCCCCCCATTTTTCAATACTCAAATTTTGAAAAATCATTCATTTTAACCACTGACGCATCTAACTATGCGTTGGGAGCCGTCGCAAGGAGAAATTGGACAAGACCGCTCAATATCTTACGCGAGTCGTTCGCTTTAGAGACATAAGACAAATAAATCAGTGATAGAAAAAGAACTACTTGGTATACACCGGGGTTTACAGTTTTTTAGACCGTACACATAAAAATCCAAGTTCTAAACTAGCCAGAGTCCGTTTGGAATTAACAGATTATGATTTCGAGATGATCTGCAAGAAAGCAAGAAATAGTAATAATGCAGGTGCATTATCAAAAATACAGCTGGACTCAGAGCTATTAAAGACCATGGCTCCCGATAAAATTGATGAAACAATAAAGAAATCCCTGGTAATAACCAGGAGCATGAAAAAAAAGTGATACAGAGTGAAGAAAATAAAAACAAATATGAGCAAGAGGAGAAAAATAAAGAGAGACGAGATAAACATGGTAATACAAATCCTAGTGACCCTGATAAAGTCAAAATATGGGAGTGTACATCCATAAGTGACATAAAGCATACAACAAAACTAAAGTTTATATTAAGTGAGTCGACTAAGAAAATAAAAATTAAAAAAGATAATATGTTGGAGAAAATACTTTCTGTTTTGGACGGAACGAGTTGCGTTAAGTTCGCACTACAAAGAAGTGACGAAATATTTAATATATATAATATAAGTAATTAATTAAATAAATAAATAAATGAGTATAGAAGAGTTTAAAGTAAAAATAAACACGTGTAAAGAAAAACCCGTTATAATTATATTATATAGTAATTCTTGAGGAGTAACAAATGAAAATAAGAAAAGGGAATTAATTAAATTGTATAACAGTACACTATTCGGAAGGCGTTTCGGAGTTAGAAAGACTCTGGTAAAATTAAAACAGAAAAATGTATGGAAAACTATGAATAAAACGGTAAAAAAAAGTATGAAAACCTGGTGACATATTGACTGATATTGCATTCCGTAATCATTCGATATTTAATTCTTTACTTTTATATTGCGGCAACTACAACCAATACTTATGTGATTAAAGTTTTGTTCAACCCATTTCCTTCATCAATACTAAGCAGATCAAATCATCTATCAGAGTACAATATAAGGGACTGTTCAACAGTTAAGGCTGATGTTTTGGTGGCCTTGGGGTTACCCCAGTTCATTCAAACCAATATCAACATAAAACTAACATAATCGATTTTTAACTTAACTTAATATTTGCTTTATTTTAATCTGTTTAACGTACTTTTAACCAATACCAATTTCTTGACGGGATTTTAAATATCGTATTGTTTTTTATAACCATTAACACCGCAAAATAGTGCAAAAATAATTGTAAATTTAACCTTTGTTAAAATATCATTTACTTCTATGATCATCAGGCCTGATAATGTTGGAGAATAAATGGTGAGTTTCTTTTATCCTATTATAATTAACATACATATACCTAATAATATGGCTGAATTCCAAAACGCAGTTTGCTTTGCATCACAAAATTTCAAGTTTTTCCTGAAAGCAAAGATGAGGTTTTTGATAATATCTTCTACTGAGTGTTTACAGCTATATTAATATCCTGGAAGCAAAAAACGTTGTCAGGAGTGTGTAAGGGAAAAAATTGAAAATTTGTAATGCAAAGCAAACTGCGTTTTGGAATTCAGCCTATATATTAATATGTTTATTATAAATTTTGCATAATTCTGTTATTTTAACATACTGTTATAACATACGTTTGCATAAAAAAAGTTTTTTTTATTTGTCAAATAAAAATTTACCTATAGTTGTTATTCTAAAAATTTATTATTTGTATTTAGAATAAATACGTAAGGGGTTTGCTTGATCATGAAAGGTTAAGATGGGAGTAGATGTGTTGGGCTGTATAAACATCCATGACACAGCAAGGTAGGGAGGGTGTAGATAAAATGAAGAGAAAATGACATCATAATCTCTCTTCGTCAGTTTCCAATTCATATAGGCTCGTGATTTGTGTATTTTATTTTTTTAGTTCTAAGTTTGTCGTTTAATTAAAGGATTAATTTGATAAGCTACCATACTTTTTAAAATAATTATGTAGCAGACATAAGTCTGATCTTTTAGAGGAAAGAACCTTTCCATTATCCCTGAGCATGGTCCGTTACAAATTTAAGTTTTCAAAATAAAGTATAAAATATTAATAAAGGTTTTATCTAAGTGCCACAGTATCCTTTCTCTTCATACGACTGTTTCGTGCAAGCTGTAAGATGTTTCGAGCGAGCAGATTTGGGTGTGTTTCCAACTTATTTAAGTACCTGTCCACATAGCTTAGGACTTCACATTTACCTAGTTGAACTTGTAAATCCTTGTGGATGTTGCTGTTTTTAACATACCAAGGAGCACCAGTTATCATTCTTAGTATTTTGTTTTGACGGCGTTGAATTTTTTTCTATTATGGAGGCGGAAGCAGTCCCTTATAATTGTATCCCGTAGCACCGAATTGGTTTTAAAATTGAGTTGTGGAGTAGAAGTTTACAATCAAGACGTAGCACAGAGTTTCTACCAATTAGCCAGTGGATTTGAGCAGCTTTAAGTTTAATTTGAGTTAGCTTCGCATCTACATGAGGATTCCATGTGAGGCGGCGATCTAGGTGAATACCAAGGGTTTTCGTCTCGGTTCGTATAGGCACCATATGGTTGTAAAAAGTGATTGGGGAGCACGTTTCTTTGGGTAAGGTAAAAGTTACGTGGGTACATTTTTGTTCATTTAGTTTTATTCACCATAACCTTGCCCATTTCTTAAATTGGGTTACGTGTTGTTGCAGTTGGTTCGAAGCCTCTTTAGTGCCTTTATGAATACTATGGAAAGCAGTATTATCAGCAAATGTCGACGTGTGTGTAAAACTATTGGTTGGTATATCTGCTGTGTAAAGCAAGTACAGAACTGGACCTAGTATACTCCCTTGAGGTACACCAGCCACTTATTGGTTGAGAAGAACTTATTTGGTTTCCCAATTTGATCATAAACTGTTGACCGGTTATGTAACTCTCCAAAAGGTTGAATATATTCACCGGTAAGTTCAGCTTTAGCTTGCTCAACAGGACTTCATGCCAAACTTTAAACTTTAAAGGCTTAAGAGACACCAATTAAGATCGCAGAGTAGTACTTGTTTTCCTTGAAGGCTTTTCTTATAACCTGTACCGATCCGTGGGTTTGTTCGATGGTACTATGTGGACTCCAAAAGCCAAATTGGTTATTTGTACAGTAATTTACATTCAAGATCGGGGTCAGCTTGTTTTTAGGCAATTTCTCAAACAATTTGGACATAGTTGGTAACAAACTTATAGGACTGTAGGACTCCACCTTTGAGGGATCTTTTCCAGACTTAGCAATCATCTTTACCACGGCAATTTTCCATACTGATGGGAAATGCTCGTGCCGTAATATGACGTTAAAAATAAAAAAAATATCTTTTTTGCTGTACAAGGTAGTTTTAAAAGCATTTTGTTGCTTATTCCATCAAAATCAGGATAGCCTCTACGACATCCAAGAGATAAAAACGAATTTCTTTAGGACACCTAGCAACATCCGGCGGCAGTTCTCTCACGTCAGTGCATGGATTGGGTGTAAGCACGATTTTTAAATGACCTGCAAGCAGATCCCATTTTTTTTTCATCATTTCTAGCCCAGGATCATCTCATATTACGCAGTGGTGGTTTTGCGATAACAGGTCTTTAAAGATATCTGGCTGTTTGCCATAGGGAATAATTTGTCTGAGGAGTAGAGTCCAGACCTTCAAAGTGATCCTTAAGTGATGCTATTCTGTGTACCTCCAACAAGTTTTGTAATCGGTTTGGGTGAAGAAGTGCAGCAATTGTGGTGGAAACCACACTGCCAACTACAGAGGTTGCACTGTCTTTGATTTAGGTAGGTGCTCATCTAAGCCGAAAGTAGTTTTTGCCTCTCCCCAGCCGTCAAATATTCCAATGAGAAACATTCTCCCGTTAGCACAGCCAACTAAAGTTCAAGTTTCTTACGTCAACGCATTAAAGTCTAACCAGTCCAATGCACATAGGCCAAACCAACCAACCAACAACACAACAAAAGGGGCCAATAAAATAACCAACCGGACCCAATTTTAGCCGCCTGGAAGCCGTAATTAACAATATGGTTAAACAGTTTTCGCATATCATGGTGCAAATGTCTGGCATGATGGAAGGAATGCAAAAAATGCAGTCTGCACTTTTGCAGGTCATAAACTGCCTCAGGGGTTGTTTCTGGAACGCTAACGGCATCCGCCAAAACATTGATGTAATGTTCATTTCCGACACTCATATGACATCTAGAAGTACTTTTAAAATAAGTAGCTACACTTTTTATGATTCAAAGGATCCCAGAGGTGGGTCATGTGGTGGCTCAGCTTTATTAATTAAATCAAGAATCAAACACAAACATTCGTGATGTGAATCTCGTAGTGTGCGGACGTGTACGCGAGTGTTAATTAGAGCGAATATACATATTAGTAATAGGTGGCAAACATTTTTATCAATATAAGTACATATATACATATTTACATAAGTGAGAAAAGAAAAGAAAAAAAATGAAACAAACAAACTAAATAAAAAAAAACCAAGCGGTAAATGAGTTATAGTAATCGACTTAAAAGTGGACCTAATAGCAAAAATGCATACATTATGTTAAGCTTCACAAGCATTTGCACTGAAAACATTAGTGGCCCTGAATATAATACAAATTATTTGAGTGCAAAATCGAAGATAATTAAAAACAATTTAGGTACAATCTCTTTTTAAACTTATAAAAAATACCGACGTACCATCCCAATCGCAATCTTCTGTTTCGAATTCTGGAGTCGAACCTTCCGTTGCCAAAGGCGATTGCAGCCCACTTTCTTCACAAGCTTCAAAGGTCCAGGAAGGGATGGACCGCTACATAACAGTTCTTAAAAATTATCAGAGGTTACCAACCCAGCAAAAATTTCAAAGATCAGGAAAAGCCAACCTCATCGCAAAATCGTTTTGTAATACTCCAAGACGAAAACGATGCCCCGCTCACGAAGAGGAAGACATTTAAGCCTCCCCCAAATTCAAATGACCTTATTTTTTTTTTATATTGTTATTATTGAATGTTCGCTAAAGCGAAGTAACAATAAGTATTCAAATCCTAAAACCAAGTATGCTTAATATATCACCAGTCAGTACCAGGCTAAAATTTAAGTTCTCACAATAAAAATAATTAATCTCATCTAAGCGCAGTAGTATCCTCTCTTGTTAGACGGGTGTGCCCACTTTGTTGCAAGATGCTTCGAGCGAGCGGATTTGGATTTGGATGCGCATTTCGCATTTTACTAGTGGAACTTCCAGAACCTGTTTTTAATATACTAAGGAGTACCAGTTATCATTATCAGAATTTTGTTTTGACGACGTTGTATTTTTTCTATATTAGAGGCGGAAGCAGTGCCCCATAATTGTATCCCGTAGCACCAAATTGATTTTAAAATTTAGTTGTAGAGTAGAAGTTTACAATCAAGACGTAGCACAGAGTTTCTACCAATTAGCCAATGAATTTTGGCTGCATTAGTTTCATTTGTGTCAACTTCGCACTCTATATGTGACTTCCACGTGAGGCGGCAGTCTAGGTGAATGCCAAGATATTTTGTCTCAATTCGTTGAAGCACCGTTTGGTTGTTAAAAGGAATTGGGGAGCACGTTTCCTTGAGTAAAGTAAAAGTAACGTGGGTGCGTTTTTGTTCATTTATTTTAATACCCCATAATTTTGCCCATTTTTCTAACTGGGTTACGTGTTGTTGCAGTTGGCTCGAAGCCTCTTTAGGGTCTTTAGGAAAGCCGTATCATCAGCAAATGTAGACGTGCGCGTAAAAGTGTTGGTTGGCACATCAGCTGTGTAAGTCAAGTACAGAATTGGACCAAATATACTCCCTTAAGGTACACTAGCCCTTATTATTTGAGAACAACTTAAGTGGTTTCCCTCTATGACTCTCCAAAGGGTGGAATATATTCACCATTAGTTCAGCTTTGGCTTGCTGAACAGGACTTCATGCCAAACTTTATCAAAGGCTTGAGAGACATCAATTAAGAGCGCGGAGCAGTACTTCTTTTCCTCGAAGGCTTTTTTTATAACCTGTACCAATCCGTGGGTTTGTTCAATGGTACTTTGTTGAGTCTGAAATCCAAATTGGAAATTTGGATACAATGACTGTCATTCAAGATCCCGATGGTCGGCTTGCTTTTAAGAGATTTCTCGAACAATTTAGACATAATTGGCAATAAGACCTGTAAGACTTCACCCTTGAAGGGTCTTTTCCAGGCATAGGAGTCATCTTTACCAAGGCAACTTTCCATACTGGCGGGAAATGTTTGAGAGTTATTCGTTTTGCTACGCAAAGCAGCTCTAAAAGTATTTTGTTGCTTATTCCGCCAAAGCCAGGCATTAACATCATCAATAGCCTTAACGACATCTAAAAGTTAGAAACGTATTTCCATAGGACATCTAAAACAACCGGCGGTAGTTTACCCACTTCACACATTCCTTAAATGTCTTGCGAGCAGATCACACTTTTCTTTATCAGTTCTTGCCCAGGATTCCTTCAGATTTCTTAGTGGTGGTTTTGCGATAACAGGTCTTTTAAGCAAGGTTGGAAACCGAAACGAATAACGGTATCGGCAACGGTATTAAATCTTTAATTTCGGTATCGGTGTCGGTATCGGTATTTTCATTATATCAGTATCGGTATAGAAACTTACTTACTTACTTCCTTAGGCTAATAAAAAAAATATATTGCTGACTTGTATAAGTTGGTACATTGTTGAAAAACATTTTTAAAAACTAATAGGAACATAAAATAGAATTTCAAACATTTGCATAACATAACAAAAAAATATTTTTAAAATAAATAAAAAATCAGTATTTATAAAAATATGTAAATACCAGGGTATTTAAGAGTGATATTAAGAGCCTAGCTGACTATAAATATTTAGGAAAATGAATAACAAATTAATTAATTTTGTATCAAGTTTAAAATTTTTTGACATTTATTTTTTCAAAACAAAAAAAGAAAATGCAGAGGGCAAATTTTTGAATTCATCTTGATACTGTACTAGTGTACCCTGGTAAGTACTTTTAAACTTTTTTAAGGTAAAATGTTTAAAAAATATTATATCAAAAACATTATTTTTAGCTTCTAGATCAAAGTCAAAGTCAATTTTTTGAAAAAAAAAATATGTATTAAAATTTAATTAATAATTTATAGCCTTAAAAAACACATTTAAGTTTACTGTTTGGGATATTTAAAAAGCATTTCTTTTTTAGATGCATATGTAAATAATAAGGAAGACAATATATGGTTGATTAAAACAGCTCCGCGTTGAATCGAATCACAATGACGGCATTTAAACTATCCTCATTTAACCTATTGCGGCTGGGGTTCAATATATATTTTACCCCCGAACATAATTTTTCTAACAAAACTTTTGCTATAGCATATAATTCTGGCTTAGTTTTACCTTATTCTTTCCAGCAATTAAGAACATTTGTACACGTTTTTCATTTCTAAAAGCATTTAGGAACTCACGTAATTTGCCATTGTTTGGAGTTAAAGAGGAATTTTTTTCCATACTTTTAAGAACTGCTTCTACACAGTCGGATAATTTACTCGAGCTGCAGTTTGCATCATCATCAGAAGCTAAATTAAAGTTTTTAGATGTGTTTATTCTGACACTTACTTTTACAATATGTTCAATTGCCCGTTCAACTAAGGTACACTTAAGAACAATATTCCAACGCGGATCCAAGAACAGCGCATCTAGAAAGGCTTCGTTCTCAAAAAGAATTTTCTCATTTTTTTTATTTCCTCAAGTGAATTGTATGAAAAATTGTTTTTTAACTTTCTGAAGTTCAATGCTGCATGTAAACCAAGCGTTTTTGGATTTTTATTTTCAAAGCATATAATCGTAATACCGATATCAAAGGAAACGGTATTTTGTTACCGGTATCAAAGGAAACGGTATTTTGATACCGGTATTTTGCGAAATAAACTATTTCGGTATCGGTATTAATACCGGTAACCGAATTTAAACGGTATCGGTTGCCAAACTTGCTTTTAAGATATTTAGCTGATAGCCATAGTGACTAATTCGTCTGAGGAGTTAAGTCTAGACCTTCGAGGTGTTCTTTAAGAGATGCCATTCTGTTCACCTTCAGCAAATTTTTCAAATTGTTTGTACGTTTTTTCAGCTTGGCTTTAAGTTAGGGTGATCTGTGCTTTTGCCACTTTCTCCGGGCTCTTCTTTTTTTAGATAGAAGCTGTTTTACATCGGCTGTAAAACTTCTGTTGTATTTTGGCTGATGGTAGTTAAAAGAAGCATGTTCAACCGCTTTTTCAATGTTCTGATAAAGGCTACTTAGACAATTATCGATGTCTTCGGGAGTTTTTATCGGATGGTCTTCCGAGCAGTGAGTGCTGATATATTTTTTATATTTCAACCAATTTACTCTTTTGGATAAGAAAAAACCACTAGATGCAATTCGTTGAGAACTGCAAAAAGTGATTATAGCGGGTGAGTGGTCAGAAAATAAATCCAAGGAGGCTTGAGCTTCAGAAAGTTCCGGAGATATACCTTTTGCTACGCCAAAATCTATAACATCTGGAATTTTATTGTAGTCAGTTGACCAATAGGTTGGGTGTCCAGTAGAAATGATACAGGGTACCATTTCAGACACGGAATCATGCAAGATACGACCTCTGGAACTAATTAGGCGGGAGCCCCAGTAAGTGTGCTTAGCGCTAAAGTCTCCAGCAGCTATAGAGCGGGGACCTAAGGATTTGAAAAAACTGTTGTACTGATCCTTCGTTACGGAGAATCTGGGTGGACAATACACTGACGAAATTACTAAGCCATTAAAAAACTCACCAACGCAGACGTTTGTTGCTTGTATATAGCATTCTGAGGTGTCACCAATCCATTGGTGTTTGATTCTCGATTTGATTATTATAGCCGAGCCACCCCATGATATATCTCACGGATCCTTCTAATCGTAAAAAGAATAGCCACTTATTTTGAGAGTGCTTCTAGATGCCATATGAGTCTCGGAAATCAACATTACATCAATGTTTTGGTGCGTTTAAAAATTTTCGAGCTCGGTTTTGTGTTAAGAATAATAAATTGTGCTCCTTGATATAGTAAAAAGCAGTAACGTTCAAAAGGATCTACAAGTTCTACTCGTAAAATATGAAATTGTAAATTTTGTGGGCAAGTATTTAAATAATCTGGAAACACATTTAAATCCGCTCGCTGGAAACATCTTGCAACATAGTGGATACGCTCGTCAAAAAAGAAGGGATACTATTGTGCTTAGATGAAACCATTGAAATTAATTAATTTTATTGTCAGAATTTAAATTTTAGTCTGGTACTGGCTGGACTAATAAGGATTTAAATACTTAATGTTAGTTTGCATAGGCAAATAAAAATATGTGAAGAAAAGTTCTTGCCCAGGATCCTCTCTTATTACGCATACTTTCCATAAAGTATGGGGCGAAGGCCTGTTAAACACTTAACCTTCCAGCTGATATATTAAACTAATTAAAAAATACATTTCCGGATAAAATTTAGTGAGCAAAAATGTACCCACGTAACTTTTACTTTACACAATAAAACGTGCTCCCTAATACTTATTATTAACCATTTGGTAACTCAACGAATTGGAACAAAATACCTTGGCATTTACTTGGATCGTCGCCTTACATTGAAGCCACATATAGATGTGAAGTTGGTGCAAATGAAACTTAAAGCTACCCCAATTTATTAGCCAATTGGCAGAAACTGTGTGCTTTGTCTTTATTGTAAATTTTTACTTTACAAATCGATTTTAAATTTGGAGCAACGGTATACAACTATGGGGCATTGCTTCCGCATCCAACATAAAAAAATTCGTTGGAATAAAATAATTAAAAAATACATTACCGGTCGATAATTCATGATAAAAGAGGGAAACCAAATAAGTTGTCCTAAACCAATAAGGGATGGTGTACCTTAAGCGAGTATACTAGTTTCAATTTGTACTTGCTTTACAAACCCGATATGACAACTAACAGTTTTACACATACGTCGACATTTGCTGATGATACCACTTTACTCATTATTCATAAAATCGCTTAAGATGCCTCGAACCAACTGTGATATCACCCTACCCAAGTAGAAAAATGGGAAAAGTTATGGCGGATAAAATTTAGTGAGCAAAAATGTACCCACGTAACTGTTACTTTACACAATAAAACGTGCCCCCTAATACTTATTATTAACCATTTGGTAACTCAACGAATTGGGACAAAATACTTTGGCATTTACCTGGATCGTCGCCTTACATTGAAGCCACATATAGATGTGAAGTTGGTCCAAATGAAACTTAAAGCTACACAAATTCATTGGCTAATTGGCAGAAACTCTGTGCTTTGTCTTGATTGTAAACTTCTACTTTACAAATCGATCTTAAATTTGGAGCAACGGTATACAACTATGGGGCATTTCTTCCGCATCCAACATAAAAAAATTCATTGGCACCAAGAAAATCATAAGAGTGATAACTGGCGCTCCTTGGTATATTGAAAACATGGATCGTCGCCTAACACGGAAGTCGCATATACTTAGATGCAAAGTTATGCAAAGTCCACAAGGATTTACAAGTTCCACTAGATAAATGCAAAATCCTAAACTATGTGGACAATAATTTACATGAGCTGGAAAGACATCCAAATCGGCTCGATCGAAACATCTTGCAACCTAGTGAACACACTCGTCTGAAAAGAAGGGATACTATTGCGCTTAGATAAAACTATTAAAGTGAATAAATTTTATTATGAGAGCTTAAATTTAAGTCTGGCTCTGGCTGGACTAATATCAGTTATTAGTTTTAAGATTTCAATACTTATTGTTAGTTCGCATAAGAGAAGATTTAATAATTAAAAAAAAATATAAAAAAATTATCGGCACTTTTAAATAGCGCGACTCGCCAGTGCTTACTATTGTTTTAAGATCAAACTTACATATGCACCTTATTTTATTTCTTGCACTTTTTAAATGAAACACACAATTGGAAACTAGCTTTAAGCGGTCTTCTTAAACAAGAACTCAACAAAAATGAAGTCATATAAAATAATTATAATTACATAAAAGGCCAAAAAACTTATTTATTAAAATACAAATTTTTGATTTTTAGTTTGGCTTAAGTTCTTATAATTTTTTTTTATTAGAAGAAATTATTATTATCCGATAATGTTGAAAGAAACTTTAATTTGAAAAAAAAAAACAGATTTTTCCACCGATATGCCGTATCCCTTTTTCTGTTACGTGTAAGTTAAATAGGTGATGTTTACAACCAAATACACTACTACCATTCAAAGAGTACTGATGATGAAATTGCATAGCTGCTTTCGAAAATGCATTCTACTCGGCTAGTGTCGGTAAAAAAATCTGTTTTTTTTTCAAATTAAAGTTTCTTTCAACATTAACGGAAAATAATAATTTCTTCTAATAAAAAGAAATTATATGAACTTAAGCCAAACTAAAAATCAAAAATTTGTATTAAAAAACAATTAGTTCAACAATAAATAAAAATTAGCATATAACTTACACATGGCACGGTGCAAAATAATCTTTAATAATTTCTGTCCATTTGTCGTTGACAAAAAAGAAATTAAAAATGATTTACCCCCCTTGTATATAATATACAAAAATAAAAAGCGTTTCATTCCATCTGAGAGATGGATGATGCTCGCCCGTTAGTCAAGTGTTGCCGAAAAGACTTTTAATAGACACAAGTAAGAGCGCTATATTCGGCTGTGCCGAATCTTTTATACCCTTCACATTGGTCTTTAAATATACCCAGCCAAATAATTTTGTTCTGCAAATAATATAATAAAAAACCTTGTGCGAGTTTTAAAGTCCATAGAAAACTATACTAAATTTTTACGTTCGTATGAATAATAGAAATAGATGAAGAAGGTTTGAGGTCGAGAGTTTTAAAAGTTTTCGACATTATTCATATTTAAAGATTAAAAAAACTTGTTATATGTTACGGGATGTTCTAGTTCCCTCGTTTCTATCTATCTTTTTCTCCAAAATGTATGAATTATTTGATTATTACTTTTTGTAGTATATTCGAAGTCGATAGCTGTAATAGTTTTCCAGAAGTAGCCTTGTTGTCCAATTACTTTTTGTAGAGCATTTGATGTCGATAGCTGTTATAGTTTCCGAGATATAGCGTATCGAAAATTTTATAAAAATCGTTAATTTGTATGGGAGCTACACGTTGTTTTGCCCCCACTCAAAAATTTTTTTCTTTAAAGTGTAGGCCTTGTTGTCTGATTACTTTTTGTGGAGCATTTGATGTCGATAGCTTTTATAGTTTCCGAGATATAGCGTATCGAAAATTTCATAAAAATCGTTAATTTGTATGGGAGCTACCCCTTTTGTTTGTCCCCACTCAAAAAATTTGTTCTTTAAAGCGTAGGCCTTGTTGTGCAATTACTTTTTGGGGAGCATTTAATGTCGATAGCTGTTATAGTTACCGAGATAAAGCGTATAGAAAATTTCATAAAAACCGTTAATTTGTATGGGAGCTACCCCTTTTTTGGCCCCCACTCAAAAAAAATTTTCTTTGAAGCGTAGGTCCTGTTGTCCAATTACTTTTTTTGGAGAATTTGATGTCGATAGCTGTTATAGTTTCGAAGATATAGCGTATCGAAAATTTCATAAAAATCGTTAATTTGTATGGGAGCTACCCCTTTTTTGGCCCCCACTCAAAAAAATTTTTCTTTGAAGCGTAGGTCCTGTTGTCCAATTACTTTTTTTGGAGAATTTGATGTCGATAGCTGTTATAGTTTCCAAGATATAGCGTGTCGAAATTTTATAAAAATCGTTAATTTGTATGGGAGCTACCCCTTTTGTTTGTCCCCACTCAAAAAATTTGTTCTTTAAAGCGTAGGCCTTGTTGTACAATTACTTTTTGGGGAGCATTTAATGTCGATAGCTGTTATAGGGTAGAGTGTGCACATATAATTATGCGCCGCACTATACACTATTAAATACTTTGTTAATTTCATTTCATTTTTACTTTTATAATCGTCAGCAAAATTATTATGCTAAAACATTTCTTTAAGCAATTGAACATAATTACGTCAATGAACTGAAACAATTCTGTATACAAATGTAACATGAGCACATACTTGAGAATATTTAATTGCAAACACGCTTTTAGAGTTATTTTTGAAGCTCACTGTCGTATATAATGACAATATTGTAAAAATGCTTAGATTGCTACACGTTTTATATATTTTAAGGCAAATGAACTTAGGCTTATACAAAATCAATACAAAATTGATTTTAATAGAATTATGCTGTATAAACATAAGATTAGTATATAAGCTCAAGTTTGTATTTAATAAAATCAGAATTAATTTGACAGGCATTCAAAAACTTTCTTTTAAATTCTCAACTAAATCGGCGTGTGAACGCTGGAACTATAAGCGGCAGGAGTGCTTAGTAATACTCAAAATTCCTTTTTTTTCCACATCCTATTTTCTCAGAAAACCACTGCTTGATCACTACGTGATCACTACATGGCGATCCTGCGGATAAAATCTTAGATCCAAGTTTTAAAATTAAAATTAAATTTGGATTTTAATATTTTTCGGAAAGTTTAAAAAACAAAATTATTCTCCCGAAAAATTAACACCATTCAATGACTTCCAAGGAAGAAATTGACCAAATATTCAAGAAGTGGGAAGACCAGATAGAAGAATACCATCCGGAGCCTGTGACAAAGAACATCCAGCCAATACCAAGGTACACAGCTACACCTAAAGAAGCCGGTCCTAAGCCAATCACTATACAACAATATAAGGAAAGGCAAGAAAAATATAAAAATTATTTAAAAGGATTTTACGATAATCAAAAAACTGAGAAAACAAAGAAAAAGAGAGGAGGCAAGAAAAGACGTTTTGAGAGAAGTTGTAAGGAACTCAGTGTTGCCACCGACGAAATGTTAAATTACACATGGATCAACCCAAAATTACACATGAAATTACAAATTACACATGCACTTTTTTAAAAAACGCGTTTTTTGTTCTAAATTAAATAACCCAGCAGAAACTTGCTTTAAAATTATTAAAAATCCAAAAAACACTTACTCAGTAGCATATTAACGCATTATTTAAAATGGCGATGACATTGGAGACTAGTACTTACCATCTCGCTTACAAAGGAAGTTAAATAAGTACTTACCATGCTCGATTGCAAAGAGAAACTTAAATAAGCTATTACTTTATTTGCATTATAATAATCTTTTTCTGTTGCCCCCAGTTACTTATTGTTGCATTTAAAGTGCTTTTCTGTAATTGTCAGACTGAAACTAATTGCCTTATTTTTGGATAAGAGCGAACTCATTATCTAAAAACTGCTTAATTATACAGATGGTATGTAATAGTAACTTAAAAGTAAGAATTTCGTAATGACTAATTACTTCAAAATTTTTGTTGGGAACATATATGTACTTTTTTTGTTAAAAAAACGATTTTTTTTTAAATTTTATACCGTTCATATAGTGATAAGGGTATATATGAGTGTGTGATTCCATTTCTAGTTTTTAAAATATTTATTTTAGACCCCGTTAATAGATAGATAAGTCGATAAAGCCATGTCTGTCTATCTGTTTGTCTTTTGAAATCAAGTTTCCAGACGTATAATAAAAAAGTCGCTCAGAAAATGATCAGAAATATACCTGATTTAATCGCTATTTAAAATCAGCATAATCAGTTTACCATTGACCGAAATGCAAGCAAAACTCTAAAATAACCCAATTTTTTAGGGCCCAATCCACATTCCTTTATATCTCAGTAAATACAGCCACTTTAGCCACAAGGCTTAGCACGGATACTTTGAAGATAGGGACCTAAATTAAGGGGAAAATTATTCATGTAGAAGCCCAAATTTTGGGAAGTATTTTAATCAATCACAGCTATAAAAGTCAAATGTTCTACAACAAGTAATTTTACAATAATACCTACATTTTGGAAAACAAATTTTTTGGATTAGAGCAGGGAGAGGAGCAACCCCCATTCAAATTAACAGTTATTGTAAAATTTTTTATACGATATATATCGGAAACTATAACATATATCGACTTCAAATGTTCCAGAATAAGTAATTGGACAATAATGCATACATTTTGGAAAAAAATGGAGGGGCAGCACCAATACGAATGAAAAACTTTTATTAAACTTTTAATACGAAATAAGTTAAAAAATGTTGGCCTCAAACCTTCTACATGGTATTTCTATTATACATACAAACATTATTATTTTCTAAAGTTTTCTATTTTTAAAATTAGAATAGCTATCGACTTCAAACTTGGTACGAAGCATTTTTATTATAATATTGCCATTACGAAAAAACTCGGTCAGATCAGATGGCTATAAAAAGATCAATGTAAAGGGTATATTAAATTCGACAAATCCGAATATAGCGGTCTTACTTGTTTTTAAATACTAATATATATAAAAAAACAATAATTATCAAAAACGATAAAATTTTAAATTACACATGAATTACACATGCAACCAATTACACATG
The DNA here is from genome assembly GCA_963583895.1 of Melanophora roralis. Taxonomy (NCBI): domain Eukaryota; kingdom Metazoa; phylum Arthropoda; class Insecta; order Diptera; family Rhinophoridae; genus Melanophora; species Melanophora roralis. The sequence goes on along the minus strand of OY757187.1, from coordinate 78,321,206 downwards.
GGCTACACATGAAACGAAAAATTACACATGAAATGTGTAATTACACCTAAGGTGGCAACACTGAAGGAACTTCAAAACGTTATAAACATATCAACAAGTCTCCAAAAGAAAAAACTCATAGCTAACTTACAGAAACTAAAGGAGATCGGATGGAAAAACTTCGAATGTTGAATATCGCAAACATCACCAAAGGAACTCTAGCACAATTATTTCTAGAAAATATCAAAGCAATGGGTATAGCTGACACAAATCTACAACAGCAAAACAGCAGCTACGCGATTAACAACAACAAAATAACACTAAGTTTAGAACTTATAGTAATTTTCTTAGTTATCATTATATCATTAGGAACTTGGCTATTTTTAAAAAATTATATAAAAAAACAAATTGTAAGAAATGCCACCTAACTTTTAATTTTGCAAAAAAAAACTAAAATATATATACAAAAAAAAAAAATTTTTTCTTAATTTTTCTATGGATCAAATTCTTGAAGAAATTCAGATAATAATAATAAATGCAAAAAAATCAAGAGGTAGAAAATACACACAAGAAACTATAAAAGAAAAATACAATTTAATTAAACAACTTAGTGAAAAATTTGGAAAATTAATAGCATATCTACCAGAAACCTTAAAGGAAAAGAAAATCAAAGAATTTAAAACATTAAAAACAACAGCAATTGAGCTTTTAGAGGAACATTCCAACATACCGAATACAAGCCCAAAAATGTCTGACTTTGACAGCAAAAAAGCTTCAGACACAATTCCGACATTTGACGGAAAACCAACACACCTTGATATATTTCTTTCAATGGTGGAAATGGTTTACAATGACCTTAACGAACAGGGTAAATCGAAATTAATAAATACGTGACAGCCATTAAATTAAGTGATAAGGTTAGAAACATTTTGATAACACAGAACATACCGAACACATTTAGCGAACTAAAAATATCATTATCCACACATTTTAAACCAACAAAAACTGCCAGTTATCTTCATTCGGAAATCAGAAATACTCGACAGAAAGGTACAGTATCAGGGTATAGGGACAAGATAAATACATTGATTGCAGAATTAACAGTAGTACAATTCACAGATTTAGGAGAAAATTCAAATGATATTGCACGATCTACAATTAGAACGATGAATGAAAAATTAGCGCTTGAGACATTCCAGGAAGGGCTACAAGAAAATATTAGAACAGCAGTAGTTGCGGCACAACCTAAAACACTAGCACAGGCATACGAAGTTGCCAGCACACAGGAAAGATTACTGCAGGCAACAGGTTCATTAAAAATTTTTCACATAAGTGACAAAAGACGACAGAACAATAACAACAGTAATATTAAAAACAGGAATTATGAAAATAATAGAGATAACATTACAAGAAGACAAAATTTTAACACAAATCAAAATAGATACAACAGAAACTCCAATTATAACAACAACAATAATAACAATAGGAATTATACTGATTACGGTAGGAATCCAAGTAATAGAAACAACCATAATAATGCTTTTAATAGAAATAACAGGAACTTGAATTATACCAATCAAGGACATAACTTCCCAAACGTTCGCACAATCCATCAACAGGGAAACGAAGAAACCCTGGAGACTCAGTACGAATCTCCAGGAAGGGAAAATTAGAAATTCATGCAGTAAACCCTAATGCCTCAAATTTTATTTCTATATCCATTAAAAACTTAGCTTACAAACTGACTTTCTTAATAGATACAGGTTCTGACATTTCCTTATGCAAAGAAAATGTAATACAAAGTTATGACATAATCAATGAGGATACATGTAGATTAAAGGGTATAACAAAAGACTATACAGAGACTCTTGGATCAACTGAACTAGAACTAGTAGTAGGGGAACAAAACATAAAACATAAATTTTACATAGTAGACAGTGACTTTCCAGTAAAAGCAGATGGAATTTTGGGAATGGATTTTTTTTACAAATATAACTGTATAATAGATTATGACACACATACCATGAACGCCTATATAAATGAAAATAATATAACAATTCCAATAGAGATAAATATGAAACAATTACACAATATCATTATACCACCAAGAAGTGAAAAAATAGTACCAATCAATATAGAAATTAATGAAGATAGTGTAATATGCAATAAGGAAATAGAAAATGGAATTTTTGTAGCAAACACAATAATACCGAAAAATGGAAATCGACATGTAAAAATTTTAAATACAACAGAACAACCGGTACACCTATCAAATCTAAAGATTTCTTTAGTACCATTAAAACACTATAATATTTTTAAGACTTGTCACCAGGAAAATAGAATATATTCAGAGCAAAGATTTCAGAAACTACTAAAAGTTATAAATTTTCAAGACTTTGACAAAGAGAACAGGGAAATTATATATAATATATTAATACAATACCAGGGAATATTCCATCTCGAGGGTGAACCGCTAACAACGAATAATTTTTACAGACAAAATATTGAACTAAAAGACAACACTCCAGTATACATAAAAAACTACCGCCTACCCCAAACACAATCAACTGAAATAGACAGACAAGTACAAGGACTACTAAAGGAAAATATCATTGAACCATCAGTTAGTCCGTATAATTCACCTTTACTCTTAGTGCCTAAAAAAGGGCAAAATGACATTAAGAAATGGCGCTTAGTTGTGGATTACAGACGTTTAAATGATAAAATAGTAAATGACAAATTCCCATTAACTAGACTAGAAGACATTTTAGATAAATTAGGACGAGCAAAATTCTTTTCAACTCTTGATATGACAAGTTCTTTCCATCAAATAGAATTAGATACAGCGTCAAGACCATTGACAGCATTTTCTACTAACAGCGGTCATTATCAATATAATAGACTTCCTTTTGGACTAAAAATATCATCAAACAGTTTTCAAAGGATGCTGACCATAGCATTAACAGGTTTAGAATCAGAAGCATTCTTATATGTTGACGACATTATTGTTTTTGGATGTAGCTTGAAACACCATAATGAGAATCTTGTAAAGGTATTTGAAAGACTTAAACAATATAATTTAAAACTGAATGCTGAAAAATGTTGCTTTTTAAAACCCAAAGTATTATACTTAGGTCATTTGATTACAGAAAACGGCATTAAAACAGATCCATCAAAATATAAGAGAATTGAACAGTACCCAATTCCAAAGAATTCAGATGACGTTGGAAGATTCATACCATTTTGTAATTATTACAGAAGATTCATACCAGATTTTGCTAAAACGGCCAATTGTCTAAATAATTTGTTAAAAAAGAAAGTAAAATATGACTGGTCAGAAGACTGTCAAAAGGCATTTGATACATTACGAAATAAACTAAAGAATCCACCTATACTACAATATCCTGATTTTGATAAACCATTTATACCGACTACAGATGCTTCAAACGTAGCGTAAGGAGCAATACTCTCACAAGGTGAAATTGGTAACGATTTACCTATATCTTACGCAAGTAAATCACTAAATAAACACGAAAGAAATAAATCGGTTATTGAAAAAGAACTTTTAGGAATTCATTGGGGAATACAATACTTTAGACCATACTTATATGGAAGAAAATTTACTGTTGTGACAGACCATAGACCACTCATTGCATTATTTTCTCACAAAAACCCATCCTCAAGACTAACTAGAATTAGACTCGAACTATCAGATTATGACTTTGATATAATATACAAGAAAGGAGCAAATAACACGAATGCAGACGCATTATCACGTATTGAAATAAATTCCGAAATTTTGAGAAATATGATTCCAATCTGTACTGATGAAAAAGAAAAGAAAACTTTAGCAATAACACGTGGCATGATTAAACAAAATGAATTACATAAGAAAAATGAATTAAAAAATGAAAAGAACGGCAAATCTCAAAAGGAGACTGATCACCTCTATATGAGGGAATGCACGTCAATAAATGATATTAAGGAACTGCAGAGAATAAAATTTATATATGATAAAAAGCTTAAGCAAAAACATGAGACAAATGATAAAGTAACGCGTATATTATGTAATAAGAGCGAAAATCCTATGTTTTCCGAAACTTTTATGGAGAAACTTTTATTGAAATTAAAGAATTTGAAACTCAAGAAGTACGTACTATATGATGATGATGAAATTTTTAAATATATAACGGCCGATAAATTAAAAGAAGAATACATATAATAATATGAATAACAAAGATATCGAAATAATTATATATAGAATGCCAAGAAGAATAAACGATAGCATAAAACAATATAGATTAATTGAAGAATTTCACAACACGCCACACAGCGGACATTTTGGAATCAGAAAAACACTATCTAAATTAAAACAAAGATACATATGGAAGAATATGAATAGAATGGTCAAAAACTATGTAAAGACATGCAATTCATGCCAAAAAAACAAACAGTATAAACATACAAAAGAACCTTTTAAAATAACAGATACACCAACAAATAGCTTCGACATTGTAGTAGTAGATACAGTTGGACCGCTACGACCATCAAATAATTTTAGATATATATTAACTATCCAATGCGAATTGACAAAATATGTAACTGCTCATCCCATTGAGTCTAAAGACGCAAAGACAGTAGCCAAAACACTAGTGGAACAAGTAATTTTAAAGCATGGTTTGTTTAACGTTCTTAAAACAGATAGAGGTACAGAATTTACAAATGAGTTAATGAAAGAGATTTGTGAATTATTAAAAATAAACCAAAATTTTTCAACTCCATACGATCACGAAACATTAGGAACAGTAGAGCGAAACCACCGCGTTCTGAATAAGTATCTTCTGAATTTCGTGGAGGATACAAATTGGCACGAATGGGTACCATATTTTTTATTTGCTTTTAACACGACACCAAACATTGATTACTCACCATTTGAACTCGTTTTTGGTAAACTACCTAGACTACCGAGTGACGAATTAAAAGAACCACAGAAAATTTACAATCTTGACAATTACACAAATGAACTAAAAGCTAGACAACATTATTCACTGAAAAGATCACGTGAATTGATTTTAAAAGTAAAGACAAAAAGACAATTAGAATCAAGGTCTAAACAAAATAGCATAGATATTACAATAGGAGATTTAGTTTTAGTTAAAGTTGAAAATAGAAGAAAACATGAAAAACCATATAAAGGTCCATATAAAGTAGTAGATATAGATGACTTAAATGTAGTAATACAAACGGAAAATTCTAAATTAAAAACAATCCATAAAAATATGTTAAAAAAATATTTTAAATAAACATGTACAAAAAAAAAAAATTGTTTTGTAATATATAATTGTTACCATTTATACGTATACATTTATAAAAATATCAATTTCTTATTATTTTTAATAATACCCAAATCTAAAAGGGTTAGGGTGTAGAGTGTGCACATATAATTATGCGCCGCACTATACACTATTAAATACTTTGTTAATTTCATTTCATTTTTACTTTTATAATCGTCAGCAAAATTATGCTTAAACATTTCATTGATGTCGATAGCTGTTATAGTTTCCAAGATATAGCGTATTGAAAATTTCATAAAAATCGTTAATTTGTATGGGAGCTACCCCTTTTTTGGCCCCCACTCAAAAAAATTTTTCTTTGAAGCGTAGGTCCTGTTGTCCAATTACTTTTTTTGGAGAATTTGATGTTAATAGCTGTTATAGTTTCCAAGATATAGCGTATCGAAATTTCATAAAAATCGTTAATTTGTATGGGAGCTACCCCTTTTGTTTGTCCCCACTCAAAAAATTTGTTCTTTAAAGCGTAGGCCTTGTTGTGCAATTACTTTTTGGGGAGCATTTAATGTCGATAGCTGTTATAGTTACCGAGATAAAGCGTATAGAAAATTTCATAAAAATCGTTAATTTGTATGGGAGCTACCCCTTTTTTGGCCCCCACTGAAAAAAATTTTTCTTTGAAGCGTAGGTCCTGTTGTCCAATTACTTTTTTTGGAGAATTTGATGTCGATAGCTGTTATAGTTTCCAAGATATAGCGTATCGAAAATTTCATAAAAATAGTTAATTTGTATGGGAGCTACCCCTTTTTTGGCCCCCACTAAAAAAAATTTTTCTTTGAAGCGTAGGTCCTGTTGTCCAATTACTTTTTTTGGAGAATTTGATGTTGATAGCTGTTATAGTTTCCAAGATATAGCTTATCGAAATTTCATAAAAATCGTTAATTTGTATGGGAGCTACCCCTTTTGTTTGTCCCCACTCAAAAAATTTGTTCTTTAAAGCGTAGGCCTTGTTGTGCAATTACTTTTTGGGGAGCATTTAATGTCGATAGCTGTTATAGTTACCGAGATAAAGCGTATAGAAAATTTCATAAAAATCGTTAATTTGTATGGGAGCTACCCCTTTTTTCGCCCCCACTCAAAAAAATTTTTCTTTGAAGCGTAGGTCCTGTTGTCCAATTACTTTTTTTGGAGAATTTGATGTCGATAGCTGTTATAGTTTCCAAGATATAGCGTATCGAAAATTTCATAAAAATCGTTAATTTGTATGGGAGCTACCCCTTTTTTGGCCTCCACTCAAAAAAATTTTTCTTTGAAGCGTAGGTCCTGTTGTCCAATTACTTTTTTTGAAGAATTTGATGTCGATAGCTGTTATAGTTTCCAAGATATAGCGTATCGAAAATTTCATAAAAATCGTTAATTTGTATGGGAGCTACCCCTTTTTTGGCCCCCACTCAAAAAAATTTTTCTTTGAAGCGTAGGTCCTGTTGTCCAATTACTTTTTTTGGAGAATTTGATGTCGATAGCTGTTATAGTTTCCAAGATATAGCGTATCGAAATTTTATAAAAATCGTTAATTTGTATGGGAGCTACCCCTTTTTTGGCCCCCACTCAAAAAAATTGTTCTTTGAAGCGTAGGTCCTGTTGTCCAATTACTTTTTTTGGAGAATTTGATGTCGATAGCTGTTATAGTTTCCAAGATATAGCGTATCGAAAATTTCATAAAAATCGTTAATTTGTATGGGAGCTACCCCTTTTTTGGCCCCCACTCAAAAAAATTTTTCTTTGAAGCGTAGGTCCTGTTGTCCAATTACTTTTTTTGGAGAATTTGATGTCGATAGCTGTTATAGTTTCCAAGATATAGCGTATCGAAAATTTCATAAAAATCGTTAATTTATATGGGAGGTACCCCTTTTGTTTGTCCCCACTCAAAAAATTTGTTCTTTAGAGCGTAGGCCTTGTTGTGCAATTACTTTTTGGGGAGCATTTAATGTCGATAGCTGTTATAGTTACCGAGATAAAGCGTATAGAAAATTTCATTAAAATCTTTAATTTGTATGGGAGCTATCCCTTTTTTGGCCCCCACTCAAAAAAATTTTTCTTTGAAGCGTAGGTCCTGTTGTCCAATTACTTTTTGTGGAGCATTTGATGTCAATAGCTGTTATAGTTTCCGAGATATAGCGTATCGAAAATTTCATAAAAATCGTTAATTTGTATGGGAGCTACCCCTTTTTTGGCCCCCACACAAAAAAATTTTATTTTCAAGCGTAGGTCCTGTTGTCCAATTACTTTTTTTGGAGAATTTGATGTCGATAGCTGTTATAGTTTCCAAGATATAGCGTATCAAAGTTTTATAAAAATCGTTAATTTGTATGGGAGCTACCCTTTTTTTTGCCCCCACTCAAAAAAAATATTTTCTTTAAAGCGTAGGCCTTGTTGTCCAATTACTTTCTGTAGAACATTTGATGTCGATAGCTGTTATAGTTTCCGAGATATAGCGTATCGAAAATTTCATACAAATCGTTAATTTGTGTGGGAGCTACCCTTTTTTTTTGCCCCCACTCAAAAAATTTTTTCTTTACAGCGTAGGCCTTGTTGTCCAAATACTTTTTGTAGAACATTTTATTTCCATATCTGTTATAGTTTTTGAGATATAGCGTAACGAAAATGTCATAAAAATCGTTAATTTGTATGAGAGCTACCCCTTTTTTTGCGCCCATTAAAAAAATTTTTTCCTTTAAAGCGTAGGCCTTGTTGTCCAAATACTTTTTGTAGAACATTTAATTTCCATATCTGTTATAGTTTCCGAGATATAGCGTATCGAAAATTTCATAAAAATCGTTAATTTGTATGGAAGCTACCCCTTGTTTTGCCCCCACTCAAAAATTTTTTCTTTACAGCGTAGGCCTTGTTGTCCAATTACTTTTTGTAGAACATTTTATTTCCATATCTGTTATAGTTTCTGAGATATAGCGTATCGGAAATGTTATAGAAATCGTTAGTTTGTATGAGAGCTACCCCTTTTTTTGCGCCCACTCAAAAAATTTTTCCTTTAAAGCGTAGGCCTTGTTGTCCAATTACTTTTTGTAGAACATTTAATTTCCATATCTGTTATAGTTTCCGAGATATAGCGTATCAAAAATTTCATAAAAATCGTTAATTTGTATGGAAGCTACCCCTTGTTTTGCCCCCACTCAAAAATTTGTTTCTTTAAAGCGTAGGCTTTGTTGTCCAATTTCTTCCTGTAGAACATTTGACGTCGATAGCTGTTATAGTTTCCGAGATATAGCGTATCGAAAATTTCATACAAATCGTTAATTTGTATGGGAGCTACCCCTTCTTTTGCCCCCAAAATTTGTTTCTTTAAAGCGTAGGCCTTGTTGTCCAATTACTTCCTGTAGAATATTTGATGTAGTTAGCTGTTATAGTTTCCGAGATATAGCGTATCGAAATTTCATAAAAATCGTTAATTTTTATGGGAGCTACCCCTTTTGTTTGTCCCCACTCAAAAAAATTTTTCTTTGAAGCGTAGGTCCTGTTGTCCAATTACTTTTTTTTGGAGAATTTGATGTTGATAGCTGTTATAGTTACCAAAATATAGCGTATCGAAATTTCATAAAAATCGTTAATTTGTATGGGAGCTACCCCTTTTGTTTGTCCCCACTCAAAAAATTTGTTCTTTAAAGCGTAGGCCTTTTTGGGGAGCATTAAATGTCGATAGCTGTTATAGTTACCGAGATAAAGCGTATAGAAAATTTCATAAAAATCGTTAATTTGTATGGGAGCTACCCCTTTTTTGGCCCCCACTCAAAAAAATTTTTCTTTGAAGCGTAGGTCCTGTTGTCCAATTACTTTTTTTGGAGAATTTGATGTCGATAGCTGTTATAGTTTCCAAGATATAGCGTATCGAAAATTTCATAAAAATCGTTAATTTGTATGGGAGCTACCCCTTTTTTTGTCCCCACTCAAAAAATTTGTTCTTTAAAGCGTAGGCCTTGTTGTGCAATTACTTTTTGGGGAGCATTTAATGTCGATAGCTGTTATAGTTACCGAGATAAAGCGTATAGAAAATTTCATAAAAATCGTTAATTTGTATGGGAGCTACCCCTTTTTTGGCCCCCACTCAAAAAAATTTTTCTTTGAAGCGTAGGTCCTGTTATCCAATTACTTTTTGTGGAGCATTTGATGTCGATAGCTGTTATAGTTTCCGAGATATAGCGTATCGAAATTTTATAAAAATCGTTAATTTGTATGGGAGCTACCCTTTTTTTTGCCCCCACTCAAAAAATTTTTTCTTTACAGCGTAGGCCTTGTTGTCCAATTACTTTTTGTAGAACATTTTATTTCCATATCTGTTATAGTTTCTGAGATATAGCGTATCGAAAATGTCATAAAAATCGTTAGTTTGTATGAGAGCTACCCCTTTTTTTGCGCCCACTCAAAAAATTTTTCCTTTAAAGCGTAGGCCTTGTTGTCCAATTACTTTTTGTAGAACATTTAATTTCCATATCTGTTATAGTTTCCGAAATATAGCGTATCGAAAATGTCATACAAATCGTTAATTTGTATGGGAGCTAGCCCTTTTTCTTGTTCCCACTCAAAAAATTTTTTCTTTAAAGCGTAGGCCTTGTTGTCCAATTACTTTCTGTAGAACATTTGATGTCGATAGCTGTTATAGTTTCCGAGATATAGCGTATCGAAAATTTCATACAAATCGTTAATTTGTATGGGAGCTACCCCTTTTTTTGCCCCCACTCAAAAAATTTTTCCTTTAAGGCGTAGGCCTTGTTGTCCAATTACTTTTTGTAGAACATTTTATTTCCATATCTGTTATAGTTTCTGAGATATAGCGTATCGAAAATGTCATAAAAATCATTAGTTTGTATGAGAGCTACCCCTTTTTTTGCGCCCACTCAAAAAATTTTTCCTTTAAAGCGTAGGCCTTGTTGTCCAATTACTTTTTGTAGAACATTTAATTTCCATATCTGTTATAGTTTCCGAGCTATAGCGTATCGAAAATTTCATAAAAATCGTTAATTTGTATGGAAGCTACCCCTTGTTTTGCCCCCACTCAAAAATTTGTTTCTTTAAAGCGTAGGCCTTGTTGTCCAATTACTTCCTGTAGACATTTGATGTCGATAGCTGTTATAGTTTCCGAGATATAGCGTATCGAAAATTTCATACAAATCGTTAATTTGTATGGGAGCTACCCCTTTTTTTGCCCCCAAAATTTGTTTCTTTAAAGCGTAGGCCTTGTTGTCCAATTACTTCCTGTAGAACATTTGATGTAGATAGCTGTTATAGTTTCTGAGATAAAGCGTATCGAAAATTTCATAAAAATCGTTAATTTGTATGGGAGCTGCCCCTCTTTTTGCCTATACTTAAAAATTTTTTTTCTTTACAGCGTAGGCCTTGTTGTCCAATTACTTTTTGTAGAACATTTTATTATCATATCTGTTATAGTTTCTGAGATATAGCGTATCGAAAATGTCATAAAAATCGTTAGTTTGTATGAGAGCTACCCCTTTTTTTGCGCCCAATCAAAAAATTGTTTCTTTAAAGCGTAGGCCTTGTTGTCCAATTACTTCCTGTAGAACATTTGACGTCGATAGCTGTTATAGTTTCCGAGATATAGCGTATCGAAAATTTCATACAAATCGTTAATTTGTATGGGAGCTACCCCTTCTTTTGCCCCCAAAATTTGTTTCTTTAAAGCGTAGGCCTTGTTGTCCAATTACTTCCTGTAGAATATTTGATGTAGTTAGCTGTTATAGTTTCCGAGATATAGCGTATCGAAATTTCATAAAAATCGTTAATTTGTATGGGAGCTACCCCTTTTGTTTGTCCCCACTCAAAAAAATTTTTCTTTGAAGCGTAGGTCCTGTTGTCCAATTACTTTTTTTGGAGAATTTGATGTTGATAGCTGTTATAGTTACCAAAATATAGCGTATCGAAATTTCATAAAAATCGTTAATTTGTATGGGAGCTACCCCTTTTGTTTGTCCCCACTCAAAAAATTTGTTCTTTAAAGCGTAGGCCTTGTTGTGCAATTACTTTTTGGGGAGCATTTAATGTCGATAGCTGTTATAGTTACCGAGATAAAGCGTATAGAAAATTTCATAAAAATCGTTAATTTGTATGGGAGCTACCCCTTTTTTGGCCCCCCCTCAAAAAAATTTTTCTTTGAAGCGTAGGTCCTGTTGTCCAATTACTTTTTTTGGAGAATTTGATGTCGATAGCTGTTATAGTTTCCAAGATATAGCGTATCGAAAATTTCATAAAAATCGTTAATTTGTATGGGAGCTACCCCTTTTTGTGTCCCCACTCAAAAAATTTGTTCTTTAAAGCGTAGGCCTTGTTGTGCAATTACTTTTTGGGGAGCATTTAATGTCGATAGCTGTTATAGTTACCGAGATAAAGCGTATAGAAAATTTCATAAAAATCGTTAATTTGTATGGGAGCTACCCCTTTTTTGGCCCCCACTCAAAAAAATTTTTCTTTGAAGCGTAGGTCCTGTTATCCAATTACTTTTTGTGGAGCATTTGATGTCGATAGCTGTTATAGTTTCCGAGATATAGCGTATCGAAATTTTATAAAAATCGTTAATTTGTATGGGAGCTACCCTTTTTTTTGCCCCCACTCAAAAAATTTTTTCTTTACAGCGTAGGCCTTGTTGTCCAATTACTTTTTGTAGAACATTTTATTTCCATATCTGTTATAGTTTCTGAGATATAGCGTATCGAAAATGTCATAAAAATCGTTAGTTTGTATGAGAGCTACCCCTTTTTTTGCGCCCACTCAAAAAATTTTTTCTTTAAAGCGTAGGCCTTGTTGTCCAATTACTTTCTGTAGAACATTTGATGTCGATAGCTGTTATAGTTTCCGAGATATAGCGTATCGAAAATTTCATACAAATCGTTAATTTGTATGGGAGCTACCCCTTTTTTTGCCCCCACTCAAAAAATTTTTCCTTTAAGGCGTAGGCCTTGTTGTCCAATTACTTTTTGTAGAACATTTTATTTCCATATCTGTTATAGTTTCTGAGATATAGCGTATCGAAAATGTCATAAAAATCATTAGTTTGTATGAGAGCTACCCCTTTTTTTGCGCCCACTCAAAAAATTTTTCCTTTAAAGCGTAGGCCTTGTTGTCCAATTACTTTTTGTAGAACATTTAATTTCCATATCTGTTATAGTTTCCGAGATATAGCGTATCGAAAATTTCATAAAAATCGTTAATTTGTATGGAAGCTACCCCTTGTTTTGCCCCCACTCAAAAATTTGTTTCTTTAAAGCGTAGGCCTTGTTGTCCAATTACTTCCTGTAGACATTTGATGTCGATAGCTGTTATAGTTTCCGAGATATAGCGTATCGAAAATTTCATACAAATCGTTAATTTGTATGGGAGCTACCCCTTTTTTTGCCCCCAAAATTTGTTTCTTTAAAGCGTAGGCCTTGTTGTCCAATTACTTCCTGTAGAACATTTGATGTAGATAGCTGTTATAGTTTCTGAGATAAAGCGTATCGAAAATTTCATAAAAATCGTTAATTTGTATGGGAACTGCCCCTCTTTTTGCCTATACTTAAAAATTTTTTTTCTTTACAGCGTAGGCCTTGTTGTCCAATTACTTTTTGTAGAACATTTTATTATCATATCTGTTATAGTTTCTGAGATATAGCGTATCGAAAATGTCATAAAAATCGTTAGTTTGTATGAGAGCTACCCCTTTTTTTGCGCCCACTCAAAAAATTTTTCCTTTAAAGCGTAGGCCTTGTTGTCCAATTACTTTTTGTAGAACATTTAATTTCCATATCTGTTATAGTTTCCGAGATATAGCGTATCAAAAATGTCATACAAATCGTTAATTTGTATGGGAGCTAGCCCTTTTTTTTGTTCCCACTCAAAAAATTTTTTCTTTAAAGCGTAGGCCTTGTTGTCCAATTACTTTCTGTAGAACATTTGATGTCGATAGCTGTTATAGTTTCCGAGATATAGCGTATCGAAAATTTCATACAAATCGTTAATTTGTATGGGAGCTACCCCTTTTTTTGCCCCCACTCAAAAAATTTTTCCTTTAAGGCGTAGGCCTTGTTGTCCAATTACTTTTTGTAGAACATTTAATATCCATATCTGTTATAGTTTCCAAGATATAGCGTATCGAAAATTTCATACAAATCGTTAATTTGTATGGGAGCTACCCTTTTTTGCCCCCACTCAAAAACATTTTTCTTTAAAGCTTAGGCCTTAATGTCCAATTACTTTTTGTGGAGCATTTGATGTCGATAGCTGTTATAGTTTCCGAGATATAAAGTATCAAAAATTTCAAAAAAATCGTTAATTTGTATGGGAGCTACCCCTTTTTTTGCCCCCACTAAAAAATTTTTTTCTTTAAACTTTAGGCCTTGTTGTGCAATTACTTTTTGTTGAACATTTAATTTCCATATCTGTTATAGCTTCCGACTTATAGCGTATCGAAAATTTCATAAAAATTATTAATTTGTATGGGAGCTACCCCTTGTTTTGCCCCCACTCAAAAAATTTTTTTCTTTAAAGCGTAGGCCTTGTTGTCCAATTACCTTCTGTAGAACATTTGATTTCGATATCTGTTATAGTTTCCGAGATATAGCGTATCGAAAATTTCATACAAATCGTTAATTTGTATGGAAGCTACCCCTTTTTTTGCCCCCACTCAAAAATTTTTTTCTTTAGAGCGTAGGCCTTGTGGCCCAATTATTTTTTGTAGAACATTTGATTTCGATATCTGTTATAGTTTCCGAGATATAGCGTATCGAAAATTTCATACAAATCGTAAATTTGTATGGGAGCTACCCATTTTTTTGCACCCACTCAAAAAATTTTTCCCATATAATGTATGCCTTGTTGTCCAATTACTTTTTGTAGAACATTTGATTTCGATATCTGTTATAGTTTCCGAGATATAGCGTATGGAATATTTCATCAAATTTGTGCAATTGTAGGAAAAATACCACTTCCCCTGATCCTATCTGAAAAAAAACTTTTTCATTATTGAGATCCCTACTGTGCCAAGTTTTGTGGCAAGAGTGACTATATTTACTGAGATATATAGGGATATATGGACGGATTTTGTCCAAAAAAAACGGGTTGTTTTCGCTTATATCTCGGTCAATAGTAAACCGATTTTGCTGTTTTTTAAATAGCGATTGTCTCCGGGATATCTTTAATAGTTTGACACCAATAACTGGTCTGTATCTTTTTATTTGACTCCGAAAACTTGATTTCAACAAACGGACAGACAGAGAAACGGACATGGCTATATCAACTTCCCTATCTATAAGGATCCAGAATATATATACTTTATGGGGTCGCAAATGGATAATAAAGAAATTACAAACGGAATGACAAACTGATATATACCCTTATCACTATGTGATACAAAGTAAAAACGAAAGAAAACAGTAATGCCGTATACCTTTATCTGTTACGTGTAAGTTAAATAGGTGATGTTTACAACCAAAGAGTACTGATGATAAAATTGCGTAGCTGCTTTCGAAAATGCATTCTACTCGGCTAGTATCGGTAAAAAAAACTGTTTTTTTCAAATTAAAGTTTCTTTTAACATTAACGGAAAATAATAATTTTTTCTAATAAAAAGAAATTATATGAACTTAAGCCAAACTAAAAATCAAAAATTTGTATTAAAAAACAATTAGTTCAACAACAAATAAAAATTAGCACATATTTATTAAATTAATAATTTAAGGTTTCCTATTAAACCAAATTTGTTAAGCACGACATTTGTGTCAATTTCAATTTTATTATGTATGTGCAACATTGGCAAGCCGTTAAGCATGTCCTCTGTCATGATTGATCTCATCCACGTTTTAATACGGCGAAGGGTGGAAAATGTCATTTTAGCCGCAGCATTACTGAACGACATTAAAACAAAAATGATGAATATTTTTTCGCAAATTTGGGTAAATATCTAGCTCACATCTTGTTAAAACTATTTTTTAAAAAATAAACTTGCTTGTTTCTTTAACAAACGATCCTAACTTTTGAAATATTGGTACATTGTTGCCTTTTTATATTGAGTAATTAAATTTATAGAAATAGCAAAGCGATTGTTTTGCTTTTTGCGGTTTCTTTATTTTTTTTACTTCACTATTTTCTGTCAACTTCAAAGAACACCCGTCAGTTCCAATCCTCACACAATTTTCAAAATTAAGACCAACGTTTTTTAAAGCTCTTAAAACTACTGATAATAGTGTGTTAGCATTAATTGATACTTCGACGACATTGCCAATATTATTTTAAGCCTCTTCAAATCCGTCGATAAAGCCGATGATTTCTTCTTTTGCTTACTTTTCCTTTACGATAAAATACCTTAAAGCTAAAGAGGTTTGGTTTTTTCCTGATAAGTCAGTGGTTTTGTGAAATATAATCGAATAATATTTAGTATCATAAATATTTTTTAGTATAATTTTTTAAATATTATTTGAAAACTTTTAGTTTGATTGTTTTCATCTAAAGGGAAAACTTGGAAACCGTGGCCTAAAATTTAATTTCCGGCATCTAGAATTTCTTCTTCCTTCCCTCCTCGCTCCTGCTTCACAAGAGTGATAAGGATATGTATAAGTTTATCATTCCGTTTGTAATTTTTTTATTTTCCATTTGCGACCTCATAAAGCTTATATATTCTAGATCCCTATAGATAGGAAAGTCGATTTACCCATGTCCGTCTATCCGTTGAAATCATTTTTCTGAAGCCCCCCGATATCGCATAGAGCAGTAAGTATTATTAAACTATCAGAAATATCTTAGAGAAAATCGCTATTGAAATCCAGAAAGATCACCCGATAACTGACCGAGGTATAAGCTAAAAAACTTCACGGACCCCTATTTAAAAATTGAAAATACTTTATAAAAAAAAAAGGGATAAAAAATAAAAAAAGTTCGGGGTTTCGATAACCAATGTGAAGGGTATCTTAAATTTAGCGCAGCCGAATATAGCGTTATTATTTGTTTTTTTGTGTGTTATTCTGTAAAATATAAATTGCCTGGCTTTTTTAACAATTCAGAATTATTTTGGTGAATGGGAAACTGTTGTCTGGCAAGCCTAGTTTTACCACTTCATAATGAGTATGCGAGTCACACCCGTTTTTTATCGGCTTCTTATCTTGCATGAACGACGATAGCAATCACCCGAGTCATACGTGCTGCGAAAAATGACTAGTATGAGTACATTGAACTTAAAAACGGGTGTGAGTAGTGAAGTCTTTTCAATAACTAAGGATACGTAAAGACCAACGAAATGAATCGTGATTCGAGTCTACTTACCTCATGAGTATTCGTTGCGGATCTCTGGTACGAATTAACTCCACTGGATCAGATAGCTAGGTATATAAAAATACCAATGTGAAGGGTAAATAAGACTCGGCACAGCCGAACATAGCGCTCTTACTTGATTTATTTTTAACGTAAAAATTTTTAAACAGTCCACTTTTTCCTTCTTTAAAATAAAATATAAACAAAAAGACTATCAGATGTTTTTCAGGGCACGTACAACACTGTGATTTTTTACGGTGCAAAAAATGCAATAACTATTGCAATCAACAAGGGCGAAATTACAGAGAAGAACACTTTTCACTTAAAAAATTCCATATTTTTTTTATAAAAAGAACACAAAATTGCACTTTTGTTTACAAAAGGCAAAAATATGTTAAATATTTTTCGAGTAACGAAAACGCCATTAGATTAAAAATTGTTACCTTTTCTGCGAAACGAGCATATTTGCCCTCCTCTGTTATATAGTCGCTGGAACACCTTTTTAAATGACTTATTAAATACTTGCGAATGATCTTTATAGGGGGTGAAACCACGCTACACACCAATGATAACAAAGCCCAATGCCGAAGATTTATTCTTGAGTTTGGATCTGGGTGATCAGTTGTCTGTTTTATAAGTTGCAAAACCAGTTCGTTTATTAATGACTCTTTTCGCATACATTTATCCATTATTGATTGTGCGACTGCGACATGTTCATCTTCGGCTCTTTGAACTGTATCACCTAAAAGAACATAAGTATATATTTATATATGTATAAATAAGACAAAAACTAGGTAAATTTCATCCAGCTCAATTAAAAGTAGTTAAATATAAACAAGTAATAGCGCTATATTCGGTTCTGCCCAACCTTATATACCCTTCACAATGCTCTTTAAAGTACCCAGCCATATGATCTAGACAAATTCTTCGTACTTCAAATATTATAACAAAAATGCTTTGTGCATATACATATATTTACTTTCTATTTTTCCTACCGCATCATAAAGTGATCTTGCCAACAAATTACGTTTTTGTATGACAAGCACCATTTATACATTTATATTCTTTGGTATAATACTAATAATGAATAAAAGAATTCATAATAAGTACATACATACATACATACATACATACATACATACATACATACATACATACATACATACATACATACATACATACATACATACATACATACATACATACATACATACATACATACATACATACATACATACATACATACATACATACATACATACATACATACATACATACATACATACATACATACATACATACATACATACATACATACATACATACATACATACATACATACATACATACATACATACATACATACATACATACATACATACATACATATGTACCTACATACATCCATATGACAATACATACCCATGTCCAACTATACAAAAACTTTTTGCGTAATTTGTTATGCCCATCCATATACATACGTATGTATATATGTTTAACAGCGTTGCCAGTTTTTATTTGATACTGTTGAAGTTTGTGAAAAAATGAGGCAATCGCAGTATTTTGCCTTTATCTGGTCTGTGGTGAACCGATCTTGCTCATTTTAATAGCGATCATCTCAGGAATATTTTTGATAGTTTGACACCACTACCTGGTCCGTATTGCTTGAATCGACTCCGAAAACTTGATTTCAACAGACGTACAGACGAACAAAGTTGAAGACGGATAGACAGGCAGACGGACATGGCTATATCGACTTCCCTATCTATAAGGAACCAGAATATATATACTTAATGGGGTCGCAAATGGATAATTAAGAAATTATAAACGGAATGACAAACTGATGTATACCCTTATCACTTATGTGAAGGGTATAAAAATTATATAAGGAAAAATTTTTCAATTGTATTTTTAAATAACTTTGAGTTATGCTACGAATACAACTGGGTTATAAGGCAAATTTATTAATCACGACGAATTCGTCGGCAAAAATTCGCTACGTAAATCCATCGTATAAAGAACAATAACGTCGAAAAACTAACAGCAGATAAAATTGTTATTGTTTATGCAAAGAAAGCTGATGGCGTAAACAGTGATCAAAAAATGCGTACGACCCTACTATTTTTATACTACTGAAAGCTGGAAAATATTGTGTTAATTCTTTGGGTAATATGATACTTTCATTTCTATGCCCTTCTCATAGTAATTTCTACATTTCGTTTTTAATTTCTGCAATATTCACTTTAGACCCTTAAAGTATATATGTATGTATATTATGTAACCTTATAAATAAGAAAGTCGATATAGCCATGCCCGTCTATGTGTCTGTTGAAATCAAGTTTCCGGCCCCAAATTAAGTCGCAGAGAAAACGTTTTGGTATTAAGCAATCAGAAATATCCCTGAGACATCGCTATTAAAGTCAGCAAAATCGGTTCTCTATTGACTGAAATATATGTAAGCGAAAATCATAAATAACCCATTTTTTAAGGATAAAATCCGTGCATATATCCCCATATATCTCAGTAGATACAGCCACTCTTGCCACAAACCTTAGCGCGGATACTTTGAAGGTAGTAACTAGGGTTTTTTCCCGGGAGTTCCCGTCCCAAAAATACCCGGGAAATTCGTCAATTTTCATTTTCCGATTTTCCGGGAATTTGTGCGGGAATCTCGGGACTTACAAAACTTCGCACTTCAAGTATTTTTTAAACATATTCACTATTTTAAATGATGTGTTTTTTCGACCTTTCAATTGTTGTAAAAAAAATATTCAAGCTTGATATAAAAATTAATTTACTTTTCCAATATTTCGACTTTCTTCGAAACATATCATTAAAAATAACAATAACAGAGAGCACGCCGTAAAGAACATCAAAATGGTATACAACAAATTTAAGAAAACGTTAACATCAAAACAAAAAATTAATAAGTATAGAATAACAAAGAACAAAAACATAAACAAAGGATCTACAATAACTTTCCTGTTGCGGTGCAGAAACGAAGGTATAACACCAAATTTTATTTCTAATTCAACTAAAAATGTACATGGAATTTTTAACACAAATATAATAACAAAAACTACAATAAGACAGACACTCGTAAAATACATTCAAAATTTCCACAACAAAATCCTAAACTTATTTATAAGACAGAAACATGAACTTTTGAAATTAAATAACAAAGATAAAGACTGTCTAAAAGAACACATAAACAAATATTTAACAAAGGAAGACGCCAATAAACTTTGGAACAGTAAATATATTTTGGAAAAATCTATGGAGGAGAAAGTTAAAGAAACACATAGGAATAAGTTTGAAAAACTTAAGGTAGCATAGACAGGAATTAGAAATAAAGTTTGACAAGAAATGGTTTATTAATATGACCAATATTACAATTCCCGACGACATACAGTGGTTACTCTCGTTAGGACAAAAACACGCATTACCAGTGACGAAAAAAGATTTTCCAATTTTTAATTATATAGCGAGTGACGAAGATTTTATTCTAACGATACAAGACAAAGAGGAGCAAGAAAAGGCAAGGACGAGATTCGCATCGATCATTGACAACCACGTTAATAAATTAAAAATCAATAACGGAAATAAATTTATACTTAATATAAATGAAAAGACCAGTAAATTCTTAAATGAAAATAAAAACCTATTAATTTTAAATGCGGATAAGGGAAATTTGACTGTTGCAATGGGGAAAGAAGATTACAATAAAAGAATGAAGGAAATTATTGGAGACATGATGATCTATCGTAGCGCAGTGAAGGACCTGACTAGTGGACTGCAGAGGAAAAACAACGACCTAGTTGTTGAACTTTGCAAAAACAATATCATAACAGAAACTGACAAAAGGAAACTTAAAACCGAAATCGCTACAGCTCCGAGGATTTACGGACTCCCTAAAGTTCACAAAGAATATATCCATTGAGATCAATATTTTCTTGCATTAATGCACCCTCGAGCAAAATGTGTAAGTATATCACCAGAATTTTAAAGAGAATAATCGAAAACTCAAAATACAATGCTAAAGACTCAGTGCAATTTAGGGATAGCATTAAGAACTTAACTTTACAAGATGATGAAAGATTAATATCGTTTGATGTGGTGTGACTGTTCCCAAGTTTTCCCGTGGATTTAGCTTTGACAATAGTTAAAGAAAAGTGGAATGCAATTTCTCAATGTACAAAATGACGAAGGACTTATTTTTACGTATTGTTAAATTTTGTATTAAAGACAACAGATATTTTAAACATGACGAAAAATTTTACACACAAAAGAAAGGCTTACCCATCGGGTCACCCGCATCACCAATAATTGCCGATTTGGTAATGGTAAAACCTTTGGATACAGTTATCGGAAACATGGCCGAGAAACCAAAAGTTTTGACAAAATACGTGGATGATCTTTTTAGTATAGTTCGGGAAAGTGCAACTGAGGGGATATTGACGAGTTTAAATAGTTTTCACCATAGTATTAAATTTACAGCCGAAAAAGAATTTAATTCAACATTACCATATCTCAATACATTAGTCATCAGAGATAAAGATGCACTAAAGATTGACTGGTACAAAAAACCAACGGCATCAGGCCGCATAATTAATGTATTTTCCAAACACCAAAACTTATTTGATTTCCCTCTTTGATCATAAATTGTGGACCGGTTATGTACTTTTCTAAAAGATTGAATATATTAGCTGGAAGGTTTAGCTTTAGTTTGTTTAACAGGCCTTCATGCCATACTTTGTCGAAAGCTTGCGAGACATCGATAAATAGTGCGGAGCAGTACTTCTTTTCCCCAAAGGCTTTTCTTATAACCTGTACCAAAATGGTGAGTTTGTTCGATTGTGCTATGTTGACTTCTTAAGCCAAATTGGTGATCTGGTATGCAATTGTTTCCATTCATGATCGGAGTCTGCTTGTTTTTTAAGAGCTTTTCGAACAATTTTGACAAAGTTGGTAACAAACTTATAGGCATATACGACTCCACCTTCGAAGAATCCTTACCAGGCTTAGGAATCATCTTAACTAAGGCAACTTTCCATATTGGCGGGAAATGTTCAAGCCGAATTATGGCATTAAAAATAAAAAAAATAATTTTTTTAGCGATAAAAGGTAGCTCTTAAAGCATTCTGTTGCTTATTTTAAAAACACCAGGAGCCTTTTCATCATTTAGGTTAACGATAGCCTTTACAACATCTGAAAATCGGAAACGTATATCCACAGGACGTCTAGCAACAACAGGCGGTAATTGCCTCACGTCACCGCACTTGTTGAAAGTGAACACTTTCCTTAAGTGACTTGCAAACAGATCGCATTTTTCTCTGTCATTTATAGCCCAGGATCCTCTCAGATTACGCAGTGGAGGTTCTGGGATAATGGGTGTCTTTAGACGTCTGGCATCTCGCCATAGAAAATAATTTGTCTGGGAAGTCGCGTCTAGACTTTCTAAATATTTATTCAGTGATGACATTCTGTTCACCTCTAACAAGTTTTTTAATTGGTTTGTGCATTCTTTCAGTTTATTTTTAAGCTGAGGCGATCTATGCTTTTGCCATTCTCTCCGGGTTCTCCTTTTTTCAGATAAAAGCTTTTCAACATGTGCAGAAAAAATTTTGTTGTACCTGGCATGACGATAAGTAGACGAAGCATGTTCAACGGCTTTTATAATGTTTTCATTAAGGCTGTTCAGACAATCGTCGATGTCTCCGGGTGTTTTTAGTGGTTGGTTTTCCGAGCAGTGGGTGCTGATATGTTTTTTACATTTCAACCAATCTACTTTCAAAGTTAAGAAAAAATCACTAGTTGCTATTTGATGAGGACTGCAAATAGTGATTATTGTTGGTGAGTGGTCAGAAGATAAATCCAAGGAGGCTTGGGCCTCAATAAGCTCCGGGGATATACCTTTTGCTACGCCAAAACTATTACGTCTTATATTTTATTGTGGTCTGTTGGCCAATAAGTTGATTGTCCAGTTGAAATAACGAAAAGTCCCATTTCAGACACGTAATCAGGATGAGGACTGAAAATAGTGATTATTGTTGGTGAGTGGTCAGAAGATATATCCAAGGAGGCTTGGGCCTCAATAAGCTCCGGGGATATACCTTTTGCTACGCCAAGATCTATTACGTCTTATATTTTATTGTGGTCTGTTGGCCAATAAGTTGATTGTCCAGTTGAAATGACGAAAAGTCCCATTTCAGACACGGAATCATACAAGACATGACCTTTCGGACTAATTAGGCGGGAGCCCCAGTACGTGTGCTTAGCGTTAGAGTCTCCAGCAGCTATAAAGCGGGATCCTAAAGATTTGTAAAAACTGTTGTAGTGATCCTTCGTTATGGAGAATCTGGGTGGACAATAAACTGACGAAATAACGAGATTATGGAAAAAATCCTCAACGCAGACGTTTTTTGCTTGTATATAACTTTCGGAGAGACCACCCATCCACTGGTGTTTGAATCTTGATTTAACTAATATAGCTGAGCCACCACATGACCTATCTCTGGGATCTTTTGAGTCGTAAAAACTATAGCCACATATTTGGAAGTGCTTCTAGATGTCATATGAGTTTCGGCAATCAACATGACATCAGTTTTTTGGTGTGTTAGAAAATATTCGAGTTCGTTTTTGTGTTGGCGGATGCCGTTCCAGAAACAAACCCTGAGGCAGTTCATGGCCTTTTAAGCATGACCTGCAAAAGAGCAGACTGCATTTCTTGCATCATACCAGCCACTTGCGCTATGATCTGCGTAAATTGTTTAACCATATTGTCTATTACGGCTTCCAGGCGGCTAAAATTGGGACCCGTAGGTTCATTTGTTGGCACCTCTCTTTGTATTGTTGGCGGGTAAGGCTTACTTACGTTGGGCTGGTTAGACTTTAACGCGTTGGCATAAGAAAGTTGACCCGTAGTTGGCTGTGCTAGTTGGGGCATATAAGTAGTGGTTTTATTTAACTGCTGGAAAAGGGCAGGAACTACTTTAGGCTTTGATGAGCGCCTTACTAAATCAAACACAGGGCAGCCTCTATAGTTGGCAGTATGATTTCCACCGCAGTACCTGCATTTCTTCACACGAGGATCATCTTTTGGTTTGTCGCCCTTTGTGGTAGCATGCAGATCTCCACACACCACACAAACAGAGGGCAATTTGCAGTAAGCCTTGGTGTGACCATATTCTTGGCAATTTAAGCACTGCACGGGCCCAGATCGCTTATGTGGCGCTTCAACCACAACTCTACGATGCAAAATATATTTTAGGTCATATATAGGGTGAGTTTCATTTTTGTACAATTTTACATCACCAGGCTCAAGCTCCACTCGAAATAATGGTTGGGGATGCCTTTCCCTGTTTCTAATGTTTCACACAGATTTGGCTTTGAAGACTTTGCTGCACAAACAGGCCTTAATTTGTTCCGGGTCCACATTTGAATCAATACCCTTAATCACATTCTGGAGGCCTTTTGCGGTCTTAAGTTGGCAGGTGTAAAAGTTTTTCTTCTGTTTTTCAAATTCCGAAACAGTGGTACGGTAATCGTTTTCGTAATGAACTTGAATTTTTTTTTTCATAGATGTTACCACGTTTTATGTTCGACACAAAAAAGTTGTTTTCACCGATCAATCCTACTAAAAGCTTAATAAGGTTGTTGGTGTTTTTCTTCTTTAAATAAATTGGGGGAGGCTTAAAAGTCTTCCTCTCGGGTAACGGAGCAACGTTTTCCTCCTGCAAGATGGAAAAACGGTTTTGCGATGACGTTGGCTTTTCTTCATATTTCAAAATTTTTGCTGGGTTGTTAATCTGCGCTGATTTGGGGCTTCTCCCCCTCTTAAGATCTGTTATATAACGGTCCATTTCTACCTAGACCTTTGAAGCTTGTGAAGAAAAATGACCGTGACCGTCCTTAGCAGCTGCTGGTACAACACCATAACTTGATAAGGATGAGCGCGATGAAGATGGCACCTCGGTATTTTTTTTATAATTTTTCAAAATAGATTGGGCTAAGTTTGTCCCTTGTTCAAAACACTTATTTAAATTTGGTGACCTTGCACTAAAATTGTCTTTAATTTATATCGGTTTTGCACTTTAATAGTTTTTATTATATTCAGGATCTCTGATGTTTTCACTAATTTGTGTATGTATATAAGTATATTAATAAATTCGTTTGCCACTTATTACTAATATCACCTATTACCAATATTACACTCGCGTAGACACGTCCGTACACTACGAGATTATGACTTGCGAGCAGATCACATTTTTCTTCATCACTTCTTGCCAAGGATCCTCTCAATTACGTAATGGTTGTTTCGCGATAACGGTCTGTTAAGATATTTCGCTGATCGCCATAGTGAATAATTCGTTTGAGGAGTAGAGTTTAGACCTTGCAGATGTTTCTTAAGAGATCCCAATCGGTGAACCTCTAGCAAATTTTTCAATTGGTTTGTTTGGTAATCTGTGCTTTTGCCATTCTCTTCGGGCTCTTCTTTTTTCAGCTAAAAGTTGTTGCACATCGGCTGAAAAAATTTTGTTGTATTTTGTCTGACGATAGTAAGAAGAACCATGATTAACGGCTTTTTTAATGTTCTCATTAAGGCTGCTCAAGCAATCATCGATGTCTTCGGGAGTTTTTAGCGATTGGCTTTCCAAGCAGTGGGTGCTGACACACTTTTTGTATTTTAACCAATTAACTCTTTTAAATGAAAAAATATCACTAGTTGGTATTTGATGAGGACTAAAAATAGTGATTATAGTGGGAGAGTGGTCCGAAAATAAATCCAGCGAGGCTTGAGCTTTGGTAAGATCCGGGGATATACCTTTTGTTACGCCAAAATCGATAACGTCTGGAATTTTATTGTGATCAGTTGGCCAATATGTAACGTTAAGTCCCATTTCAGATACGGAATCAACCAAAACACGACCCCTGGGACTTATTAGGCGAGAGCTCCAGTACGTATGCTTAGCGTTATAGTCTCCAGCAGCTATGAAGCGGGGACCTAAAGATTTGTAAAAACTGTTGAACTTTTCCTTTGCTATGGAGAACCTGGTTGGACAATACACTGACGAAATAACTAAGCCATGGAAAAACTCATCAACGCAAACGTTTGTTGCTTGCATATAACATTCGGAGAGACAACCCATCCATTGGTGTTTGATTCTCGATTTGATTATTATAGCCGAGCAACCACATGATCTATCTCTGGGATCCTTTGAATCGTAGAAAGAATAGCCTCTAATTTAAAAATTACTTCTAGATGTCATATGCGTCACAGAAATAAACATGACATCAATTTTTTGGTTTGTTAAAAAAGAATTGGGTAGGTTTTTGTATTGGCAGATGCCGTTAGCGTTCTAGAAACAAACCCTGAGGCAGTTCATGGCCTGAAAAAGTGCAGACTGCATTTTTTGAATTTCTTGCATCATGCCAGCCATTTGCGTCATGATATGCGTAAATTGTATAACCATATTGTCAGTTACGGCTTCAAGGCGGCTAAAATTGGACCCGGTTGGTTCGTTTGTTGGCATCTCTTGTTGTGTTGTAGGCTGGGTAGGCTTACGTGCATTGGGCTGGTTAGACTTTAATGCGTTGGCGTAGGAAACTTGACTGGTAGTTGGTTGTGCTGATAAAAGCATGTTTGTAGTTGGTATATTTAAAGGCTGGGGAGAGGCAGGAACTACTTTCGGCTTAGATAAGCGCTTAACTGCATCAAAAACGGGACAACCTCTATAGTTGGCCGTGTGGTTTTCTCCGCAATTGCTGCATTTCTTCACCCGAGGATCATTTTTTGCTTTGTCGCACTTAGTGGTAGCATGCAGGTCTTCACACACAACTCATTCTGAAGGCAACTTGCAATTAGCTTTGGTGTGATCATATTCTTGGCAGTTCAAGCACTGTACGGGCCCAGATCGCTTTATTGGCGCTTCAACTACAACTCTACGGTGCAAAATATGTTTTAGGTCATGAAAAGAATGATTCTCATTTTTTTTAAATTTATATCACCAGGCACAAGCTCCACTCGGAATAATGGTTGCGGATACCTTTCCCTGTTTCTAATGTTTAATACAAACTTGGCTTTAAAGCCTTTGCTGCACAAACTGGCCTTAATTTCCTCTGGGTCAACATTTGAATCAATACCTTTGATAACAACCTGGAGACCTTTTGTGTTCTTAAGAAGCTTTTCTTACGTTTTTCAAGTTCGGAAACCGTAGTGCGGTAAGCGTTTTCGTGATTCACTTGAATTTTAGTTTCATAAATGCTACCACGCTTTATGTTTGAAACATAAAATTTATTTTCGCCTATTAATTCAACTAAAAACTTTATGAGGTCATTGGAGTTTTTCTCTCTCAAATATATTGGGTGAGGCTTAAATGACTTCCGTTCTGGTAATAGGGCATCATTTTCCTCCTGCAAATTGGCAAAACGGTTTTGCGATGAGTTTGGCTTTTCTTCATCTTTCTAAATTTTTGCTGGGTTGGTAACCTCTGCCGATTTGGGGCTTCTTCCCCTCTTAAGAACTGTTATATAACGGTCCATTCCTACCTGGACCTTTGGAGCTTGTAAAGAAAATGGACTGTGACCGTCTTTAGCAACTGTAGGTTCAATTTCTAAATTCAATAAGGAAGACCGCGATTAGGATGGTACCTCGGTATTTTTTTTATAATTTTTAAAAGGAGATTGGGCTAAATTTGTCCCTTGTTCAAAACATTCATTTAAATTTGGTGCACTTGCTCTTGAATTGTTTGTATTTATTTTTGGTTTCTCACTTAAATAGTTTTTATTGTATTCAGAGTCTCTAATGTTTTCATTGCTCACGCTTGTGGAGCTTAACACAATATAAGCATTTCTGCTATTAGGCCCACTGTCACGACGGTTACTGTAACTCATTTACCGGTTGCTGTTTTTTTATTAAGTTTGTTTTGGTTTTTTTTCACTTATGTATGTATACAATATGTATGTGTATAATAAAAATTTTTTGCCACCTATTACAAATATTCGCTCTTATTGACACTCGCGTAACACGTCCGCACACAACGAGTTTAAGATCACGATGTCTCTCAAGCTTTCGATTAAGTATGGCATGAAGCCCTGTTAAACAAGCTAAAGCTAAACCTTCCACCTAAAACTTTCAACCTTTTAGAAAAGTATGTAACCGGTCGAAAATTTGTGATCAAAGAGGGAAGCCAAATAAGTTGTTCCCGAACATTATCGGCTGGTGTACCCTAAGGGAGTGTACTAGGTCCAATTCTGTACTTTCATTACACAGCAGATATGCTAATAATAAAAATATGAAAAATAAAAAAATCTTAAGACTAAGTAATTAATAGTAGTCCAGCCAGTGCCAGATTAACATTTTAGTTATCATAATATAATTAGTTAATTTCATCTAAGCGCAATATAATCCTTTCTTTTCAGACGGGAGTGTCTACTATATTGCAAGATGTGTCGATCGAGCGGGTTTGGATGTGTTTCCAGCTTATCTAAATACTTGTCAACATATTGCAGGATTTCGCATTTATGGCTGTTGCTGCTTTTTGTACACCACGGAGCACTAGTTCTCATTCTTAGGATTCTACTTTGACGACGTTGAATTTTTTCTAGGTTAGAGGCGGAAACAGTGCCCCATAGTTGTATACCATAGCACCAAATTGGTTTTAAAATTGAGTTGTAAATTAGAAGTTTACAGTCAAGACGTATCACAGAGTTTCTACCACTTAGCCATCGGATTTGACCAGCTTTAAGTTTCATTTGCGTAAACTTCGCATCTATATGAGGCTTCTATGTGAGGCGGCGATCCAAGTTAATATTAAGATATTTTGTTTCGGATCGTTGAAGCACCACATGGTTGTTAATAGTGATTGGAGCGTACGTTTTTTCGCATAAGGTAAAAGTTACGTGTGTAAATTTTTGTTCATTCATTTTTGTTCCCCATAACTTTGCCTATATCTCAACTTGGGTTACGTGTTGTTGCAGCTGGTTTGAAGCCTCTTTAGAGCCTTTATGAATACCAAGAAAAGCAGCTTCGGCAGCAAATGTCGACGTGTGTGTGAAACTATTAATGACAATATGCTGTGTAAAGCAAGTACAGAATTGGGCCTAGTATACCTTGAGGTACACCAGTAATTGGTTGTGAAGGACTTATTTGGTTTCCCTCTTTGATCGTAAATTATCTGCCGGTTAAATATTTCTTTAGCAGGCTGGAAATATTGGCTGGTACATTGAGTTTCAGTTTGATTAACAGGCCTTCATGCTATACTTTATCGAATGCTTGAAAGATATCGATAAAAAGTGCGGAGCAGTACTTTTCCTCAAAGGCTTTTCTTATAGACTGTACCATCCTGCGGGTTTGTTCGCTTATACTATGTTGACTTCTAAAGCCGAAAAAGTGATTTGGAATGGAGATGTTGCCATTCAAGATCGGGGACAGCTCGCTCTTAAGAAGTTTTTCCAACAATTTTACATTAACATAACCTCAAACTTATTTTCTTCGTGTCTGCAAAAGTCTTAGAATGACTCTGACGTGTTGGCTATGTTCTACAAATTGTAAGAAAGCTGATTCCATGATATGTGCTATTTGCAACTCTTATCAGCACGTTAATTGCTTGTTAAAACAAATGCCTGAGGTAGGTCAGTCGGCTCAAGATAAAGTGAAGCCGGGATATTCATTTGGCTGCAAGAAATGTTTCTTTTCGTCTTCGCTTAATCCAATGACAACGAAAATTGATGCTGTTGAGAAACAGCTGTCTGATTTGGCTAGTATTATTAAAGAGAATATTACATCCCAGCTGAAGGACATAAAAGATGACATTGCGAAATCTTTATCCAGTTGCAAACAATTCGAAAAAGACACTAACGGCAAAATTGAAAATCTTCAGGCTATAAATAATCAGTTGCGCAAACAACTTATTCGTTCTGATATTATAGTAAGTGGTCTACCGTCTAACATTAATTACGCTGATCTCTACTCGGCAGCTATTTAATTGGTAAAGCTTGTAATGTAAATTTGACCGAGCATGATATTAATTTTTGTTCTTGGATACGAAGAAAGTCTGCAGTGTTAATTAAGTTCAACAACATTTTAAAGAGAGATTTAGTTATGGCTAATTATAAAGCTAAATATAGCCTTAAATTGAATGATATAACTGAGACGGATATTGAAAAAAGGATTTATCTAAATAACCACTTACTACCTATGGAGTCAAAACTTCACTTTGTATGTCGGAGCAAAATAAAGTCAGGGGAAATCAAAAGCTACCGAATTTTGTCATACAATCCATTGATAGTAAAAATGGTTCACCCTAACAAGGAAGAAGTCATCTTAAATGCTGAGGAAGTATTCAGTCGTGAACCGGGATGCGGTAATATGGGATATGTTTCTGGTGCTACCAAAGACGTCGCTGGATAATTGTATTTTGATAATTATGTATTTTTCACTTCTTATTAATTCTTTACTTATAATATTCTTCTTCTTTTGCTTCTGAAGAACAGTGTTTCTCTTTTTTTTCTTTTTTTTTTGTACCTTTATCATGTTCTTCTAGTTCTTTATACTTTATTTTGAAAATTACGCTTTTTTATTTCTTTTAAAATTTTTATTTTTTTTTTCTTTTTGCTTTAAGTTCAGTTTTCACTTTACTTTTCTTTATATTTGTATTTTCTTTTGATCTGTTTCTAAAGAGCGTTGATCTTTTGTATATCTTATTTTTGTACTATTTTGTTATTATACTATAAT
This sequence comes from Melanophora roralis, assembly GCA_963583895.1. NCBI lineage: Eukaryota > Metazoa > Arthropoda > Insecta > Diptera > Rhinophoridae > Melanophora > Melanophora roralis. The sequence goes on along the minus strand of OY757187.1, from coordinate 78,290,897 downwards.
ATATACTTATATATGTACTACAAGAGATATGGATAGTAAGTTTGTGGTTATTGATAATCTTGCATAGAAGATAATATGCAAGAGCAAAGAGGTGAAACATCTCTTAATTATGGGTCAAAAAAGAAAAGAGGTAATCAGAGGGTTTCTTTATTTTTATTTTGTTTGTTTTGTTTTGTTCTTTCTTGAAAAAACATAAGCATTAGCTCTCCATGGATTAACCTTCTAAGCTCGAGTGTGTTTTCCATCTCATATCTGTGAATTTTGTTCTTCACCTGCTTATCAATTTTTCTCTTTTCTTTTTTGGGTTATATTTTTATGTATGATATTATTCCTAATCTCTGCTATAAAATTATATTTTATATTTTGTTATAAAATTATTTTATAATTGTTATAAATACATATGGGCAATTCCACGTCTGTCTATTATTTAGTGGTTACAGTCTTATTGTTATTGTGAATCAAATGCTTTTACCTATTGACAGGTTTAAGAATTTATATAAATAGTATAAATGCCCCAACGAATTGCCCATTTGTAATGACTGTGTGCGTACATTTTTGGTGATATATCAGATATTTGATGTATGCTTTTCTAATCTTTTTACAACATCCTGTATTTATGGTAAAAAAGCACAGCCTCAGAATTAAGTTGTTTGGCAAAATGAATGTTGTAAAGTTTTGTTATAGTTTTAGTTTTAAATTTGGGGGTATATTAACTTTTGCACTGATTTTAAGATTTGATCAAGTATGGCTATGTTGTGTAATTTGGGGCCTTTACTATGTGATAGCACTGTTTTAAATAATGATCTTAATGAAAGTGAATTTAATATTTGTCACCTAAATGCTCAGAGTATGGCGCCAAGAAATAACTCGGTAAAGTTTCAGGAAATTAAGTATATGTTTGATAATTGTAAGTATGACGTCATTGGAATTTCAGAAACGTGGTTGAAAACGTATGTAACAAATTTGAGCATAGCTTTGAGTGGTTTTCAGGTTGCAAGAAATGATAGGTGCTGAATGAGAGGGGAGGAGTGTGCCTTTATATTTCTGAAAAATATAAATTTAAAGTTGTTGGTGATTATATGGAAGAGGGAATAATCGAAACTTTATTTGTTAAGATTTGTATGAACAATTACGACAAAATTTTGGTTGGTATTGTTTACTTGCCCCATGGGAATTTCTCGGGTTGTGAGGAATTAGTTGCGGATTTATCAAGCAGATATGACAACTGCATTTTAATGGGTGACTTCAATACTGACCTGTTTACTAAATCCAGTACTGTAAGAGACTTTTGCTCCCGCTTGAATCTATCTGTTATTCATAATAGCCTGCCGACGCACATAAATGAGAGTCATAATACATCTACCTTAATAGACTATTTTTTTTGTCTCTGACGTTAGCTTTGAAACCAGAAAGTCTCAATATCAATTTCCACCCCTTAATTCAGGACACGCGGTAATGAACAGTGGTATAGAGACTACAGGGCAATTAATATTGAACGGTGTAACTCTTTGTCAGAAGATTTTAATTGTACCGGCTTTTTTAGCGCTCAGTCTGTAGATGACCAGCTAGAAATTTTAAACTACATTGTTGGCAGTTGCTTAAGTCAGTTATTAGGCGGATAAGACGGGAATATGCTACCCGTTACTTTGAACACTGCTCTCCAGCGCAGTTTTGGAGGAAATTGAGGTTAGAAGACGTGCTTGGGGATAGTAACTGTGGGGAATTGATTGATGCTGAGGAGTTTAACCAACAATCTGTGCTTCCCCCTATAAGTCAAGATAATCACGGTGTTTTTTCAGCTCTTAGCAATGGAGGCTTTACGTTTGGAAATGTTGACTCTGCGGAGGTCTCTGAGGCTATGACTTGTATTAAGGGTGATTCAGTGGGGCCAGATGGTATACCTATTAAATTTTTAAAGATCATATACCCCTTTATTTTCACACAGTTTACTTATCTTATAAATAAAATTATAACTACCTCGACGTTTCCAAAAGCCTGGAAGATAGGTAGGGTCATACCTATACCGAAGATAAGTAAGCCTCGGTCTTGTTCGGACTATAGACCAATTAGTATATTGAATGCGAAATCCAAGCTCTTGGAGGTGTTGCTGAGGAAACAAACTGAGGATTATCTGGGCGGTAATAATATGATAAACACTTTTCAATCAGCTTTCCGCAAGAATTATAATACTACAGGTCTAATACTGGATATGACTGAATGTATCAGAGCCAATATGGATAGATCCTCCAACTCACTGCTTATTTTCCTTGATCTAAGTAAGGCCTTCGACTCCATTGATCATGTTATCTTATGTCGTAAGCTTCAAGAGAAATTCCATTTTGATAGCTCTGATTGTCGGTTACTTTGGTCCTTTCTTGACAGGAGGTCTCAGTATGTTACGTCGGGCGGAAGTAATTCGTCTATTCGAGAAATTTTTAGAGGTGTTCCACAGGGGTCAATGCTAGGACCCCTCTTGTTTTCAATGTATATCAATGATCTGTTTAGTGTAGCTTTATTTTGCAGGTGTTATGTTTATGCAGATGATATACAACTGTTAGCAAATGATTCTGGTTTTGGAATACCGTATTTGGAACGGAATGTCAACAATGATTTGGAGCGTATTGCTGAGTGGTGTGAATCTAATGAAATGAAACTCAATTTTTCTAAGTCAAAGGCTATGTATTTCTCAAATGATGCCAATTTTCCAAATATTTCATTATCAGGTGAGACCATTAGATTTGTTTCTCATCGCTAGGGCTTTACTTAGATTCAAGGTTGGATTTCAGTTTTCACATTAATCACATAATTTCCAAAATTTCGTTTATATTAAATAGACTTTACTGTTGTGGGTCCTTTTGCCACCGAATGTCAAAAAAAAGAGTTGCGCTATCACTGTGTATGCCTGTGATTATGTATGGAATGGCGATTTTTTCTGGTACTTCTCAGCAGAACATGACTAAGTTGCGACTGACTTTAAATCGTGTAGTTCGTTACATATGCAGTATGCGGTATTATGAACACATTACTGAGAATGTTATTAGTGTTATAGGCTCAGATTTTCATAGCTTCGTAAGCCAGCGCCTGTTGCTACAATTCTTTAAAATTATGAAGCTTGGTATACCACCATACCTTGCTGAAAAGTTTATGCTGAGCAGGTCTTCGAGAACTAGTACAATTATTTGCCCAAAACATTCTTCGTTAGTTATGACTAGATCATTTGTCGTTAGAATTTCCCGAATATGGAACAACTACATACCTTATGATGAACGTAGTTTTAATAAATCCATTCCTGAATTCAAAAGTGTTTGCAAAAAGTATTTGTAAATTAAACATGTGCTGTCACATAGAATGTGCTAATTAGGGTTGCATAGCTTAAAATTCATGTCTTGCTCGACTTTAACATTTGTGCAAAGTTTGGGGGGTTTTTTAATATATAGTTATATTAACATTTTTATATTTTATTATCAATTTAATATTAATATTTTGTAATTGTAAGATAAAACATGGAATACCGCCAATTGTTAACTGTTAAGCCATATTAAGGCCTTTAGGCTCATAATATTTTGAATGAAATAAATAAATTAATAAATAAAAGACTTATAGGCCCATAAGACTCCACGTTTGAAGGATTTTAATCAGGCGTAGGAATCATCTTTAATACGGTTACTTTGCATGTTGGCGGGAAGTGTTCAAGCCATATTATGGCATTAAAATAAAAAGAGTTATTCTCTCAGCTGTAAAGGGTAGCTCTTGAAGCATTTTGTTGCTTATTTTATCAACGTCAAGAGGTTTTTTTATCTAGACTAGCGATAGCCTCTACAACATCTGAATATCGGAAACGTATATCTATAGGAATTCTGGCAACAACAGGCGGCAATTCACTTACGTCAGTGCATGCATTGGGAGAAAACATGTTCCTTAAATGACTTGCGAGTAGAACGCTTTTTTTTGGTCATTCCTTGCCCAGGATCCTTTCAGATTTCGCAGTGGTGGTTTTGCGATAAGGGGTGTTTTAAGACGTTTGGCGGAACGCCATAAGGTAATTTGTTTGGGAAGACTTTTTAAGTCCTTCAAGCTATTCCTTCATTAATGACATTCAGTGTACTTCTAACAAGTTTTTAAATCGGTTTGTACATTCTTTGAGCTTATTTTGAAGTTGGTGAGATTTTAAGTTTTGTCATTCTGTTAGGGCTCTCCTTTTTTTAGATAAAAGCTTTTCAATATCGGTTGAGTAAATTTTGTTGTATCTGGCCTGGCAGTAGTGTAAAAACCATGTTTAACGGCCTTTTTATGTTTTCATTGAGGCTACTCAGGCACTCAACGATGTCTTCGAAAGGTAAAAAAATATCACTAGTTGCACTTTGGTGAGGACTGCAAATAGTGAATATTGTGGGTGAGAGAGCAGACGATAAATCCAAGGAAGGTTGAGCTTCAATAATCTATTTCGTCTGGTATTTTACTGTGGTCAGTTGGCCAATATGTTGGTTGTCTAGTTGAAATAACGTAGTGTCATTTCCGACACAGACCTCTGACGAAATAACGAGATTATGGTAAAATTCATCAATGCCGACGTATATCTTTCGGAGAGACCACCCATCCATTGGTGTTTCATTCTTTTTTTTTCATATTTTTTGATATTGACTCTTCGCCTTTGGCGAACTAACAAAAAGTATTCAAATCTTAAAACTATTTAATTTATATAAGTCCAGCCAGTGCCAGACTAAAATGTAAGTTCTCATAATAAAATTAATTCATTCAGTAGTTTCATCTAAGTGCAATAGTAGCCCTTCTTTTCAGACGAGTGTGTCCACTATGTTGATAAATGTTTCGAGCGAGTGGATTTGGATGTCTTTCCAGCTTGTTTAAATTCTTGTCCACGTAATCAAGTATTTCGGATTTAACTAGTGGAACTTGCAGATCTTTGTGGATGTTACTGTTTTTAATGTACCAAGGAGCACCAGTTATCATTCTTAGGATTTCTTTTTGACGGCGCGCCGCGGCTTTGTTTTTTTTTAATGTTAGAAGCGGAAGCAGTGCCTCACAGTTGTATCCCGTAGCACCAAATTGGTTTATAAATTGAGTTGTAAAGAAAAAGTTTACAATCAAGACGTAGTACAGAGTTTCTACCGATTAGCCAGTGGATTTGGGCCGTTTTAAGTTTCATCTGTGTCAACTTCGCATCTATATGTGACTTCCATGTGAGGCGGCGATCCAGGTGACTTTAATGCGTTGGCGTAAGAAACTTCCCTTGTAAATGGTTGTGCTAACGCAGGCATGTTTGTAGTTGGTATATTTAAAGGCTGGGGAGGGCCACGAACTACTTTCGGCTTAAATAAGCGATTAACTGAATCAAAAACAGGGCAACCTCTATAGTTGGCCGTGTGGTTTCTTTCGCAATTACTGCATTTCTTCCCCCGATGAGACTCACCTAATTTATGATATAAAATACATTTTGCTTCGAAAAGTGGTAGTTAAAACGCCACATAAGCGATCTGGGCCCGTACGGAGTTTAAACTGCCACACCAAAGCTTATTGTAAGCTGCCTTCTGTTTTGTTGTTGTGTGTAAGGATCTGCATAATACAACCAAGTATGGCAAACCAAAAAAATTATCCTACGGTGAAGAAATTCAGTAATTGCGGTGAGAACTACACGGCCAACTTCAGTGGTTGCCCTGTTTTTGATTCAGTTAAACCCTCATCTAAGCCGAAAATCGTTCCTGCCCCTCCCCAGCCTTTAAGTATACCAACTACAAATATGCCTCCATTAGCACAACCTTTTACAAATCAAGTTTCTCACGCCTACGCATTTAAGTCTAACCAGCTTATTGCACGAAAGTCTACCCAGCCTACAACACAACAAGAAGTGCCAACAAGCGAAACAATCGGACCCAATTTTAGCCGCCTGGAAGCCGTAACTGACAATATAGTAAAACAATTTACGCAGATTATGGCCCAAATGGCTGGCATGATGCAAGAAATGCAAAAAATGCAGACTGAACTTTTGCAGATCATGCTTAAAAGGCCATGAACTGCCTCAGAGTTTGTTTCTGGAACGCAAACGGCATCTGCCAACATAAAAAAGAACTCGAATATTTTTTAATGCACCAAAAATTGATGTCATATTGATTTCCGATTTCCTAATCCACTGGCTAATCGGTAGAAACTCTGTGCTACGTCTTGATTGCAAACTTTTACTATACAACTCAGTTTTGAAGCCAACTTGGTGCTACGGGATACAATTATGGGGCACTGCTTCCGCCTCTAACATTGAAAAAATTCAACGCCGTCAAAATAAAATCCTAAGAATGATAACTAGTGCTCCTTGGTACGTTAAAAACAGCAACATCCACAAAGATCTACAAGTTCCACAATTAAATGCGAAATCCTGAACTATGTGGACAAGTATTTAAACAAGCTGGAAGCACATCCAAATCCGCTCGCTCGAAACATTTTGCAACATAGTGGACACACTCGTCTAAAAAGAAGGGATACTGTTGCTACTGAATTAATTAATTTTATTATGAGAACTTAAATTTTAGTCTGGCACTGGCTGGTCTAATAAAAAATAAATAGTTTTAAGATTTGAATACTTATTGTTAGTTCGCTTTAGCGAGGCTTTAATGTCTTCCTCTTCGTGAGTGGGGCATCGTTTTCGTCTTGGAGTATTGCAAAACGATTTTGCGATGAGGTTGGCTTTTCTTCATCTTCGAAATTTTTGCTGGGTTGGTAACCTCTGCTGATTTTTAAGAACTGATATATAGCGGTCCATCCCTTCCTGGACCTTTGGAGCTTGTGAAGAAAGTGGGCTGTAACCGCCTTTGGTGATGGAAGGTTAGATTTCAAAATTTGAAACAGAAGATGGCGATTGGGATGGTATCTCGGTATTTTTTTTATAATTTTTAAAAAGAGATTGTACTTAAATTGTCTTTAATTATCTTCGGTTTTGCACTCAAATAGTTTGTATTATATTCAGAGCCACTTATGTTTTCATTGCGAACGCTTGTGGAGCTTAACACAATGTATGCATTTCTGCTATTAGGCGGCTAAAATTGGGTCCCGTTGGTTATTTTGTTGGCTCCTCTTGTTGTGTTGTTGGTTGGTTGGTTGGTTTGGCCTATGTGCATTGGACTGGTTAGACTTTAATGCGTTAGCGTAAGAAACTTGACTTGTAGTTGGCTGTGCTAACGGGAGAATGTTTGTTATTGTTATATTTGACGCCTAGGGAGAGGCAAAAACTACTTTCGGCTTAGATGAGTGCCTAACTAAATAAAAGACAGGGCAACCTCTGTAGTTGGCAGTGTGATTTCCACCGGAATCGATGCACTTCTTCACCCTAGGATAGGGTTGTTAACCGTCCTCTTTTTTCCGCCCTCTTTTTTGGGCATCCGTCTTCGAAAAAAATCGGCGTCCGGAAAAGTCCTTAATTTCTTAGCAAACGCCGATTTAGTTCTTTCGCAAAATGCAACGGCTAAAAGTACTATTAATAGTATTGAAGTATTTGGAAACAATCTTTTTTTATTTTTCCGAAATGAACGTATCTGTTATTGTTAAAAAAAGATGCCAAAATTGTAAAAATTGTGTTTTAACTTTTTACCATGTTTTTTTTTTCTTACTTCCTTGAAGAATGTGTGTGCAATACATAGTAATGGGTATATGTTTGTAAGATTTTGTTAAAAATAAAATAAATTTAAAATAAAAACAATTTCAACGTTATTTAGGATTGATCCAAACTTAAGTTTTTTTATAAGGTAAAAAGAAAATCAAAACAGTTGACAACAAAAAACTGTTTGTTGGGTTTTTGAAAAAGTGTACTGTGACTTAAACCTACAGCAAACCCTTTAAATAAATATAAAACTGTTTGAAACAATTTTTTTGTTAATGTCCGGAAAAGTCCGGGGTTTTTGCGTTGGCTGTCCTCTTTTTTTGAATTTGGAGATAACAACCCTACCCTAGGATCATCCCTTGGCTTGTCGCACTTGGTTGTAACATGCCGATCCCCGCACACAACACAAACAGGGACTTTTACGAATATTTCAATGATCCAAACTAACTCCGGTATATACACTTTTTCTTCATGTTATTCTAGCAAGGCAATATGTTATTTGAGGAGAACATGTTTATATTTAGTTGTTTTGCTTAACATGATGTTATATATACTTTTTCAAAGATAAAATGGAATTCTATGGGATATGACAATATGCAACCTAAATTCTAGTTTCTCCTTTTGTTACCCACTTATTTAACAGCAATATGATATCAGGCACGTATCCTGGAAATGGAAAAGTGCAAAGGTTTTTCCAATATTTAAATCAAATAAAGATTATCATCCTATAGCTATTTTTAATTTTCTTTCAAAAGTTTTAAAAAACTCTTGTATCGAACAATGGTTGATTATTTTAGTTAGAACAATTTAAGGACCACATGCAATCTGGATTTCGTTCTAGCCATAGTTGTGTTACAGCTCTTACTGAAGTCAGTGGGAAGATAAACTTTTTAGTTATTATTGGCCCTTTTAAGGCTTTTGATACTGCAGATCACGGTATTCTTCTTTCGAAATTTAAAAAACTTCTTGATTTTCAGATACTTCAATAAAACTTATATTATCGTACCTCTTTTACCGCAAACAATCCCTTCTTGTTAACGATAAATGGTTAAACTATTTTCCCCTAACTAGAGGCGTGCCTCAGGGCTCAATTTTAGGACCACTTCTTTTTTCCATTTATACAATTGCCTTGCCAACACGACTTACATGATGCCAAATCTATCTGTATGCAGATAATGTGCAACTTTGTGTGATTAGTTTAACTCAATTTTTTAGGCATAGCTACTTTATATAGTGAACTATACAACATATACTACTGGGCAACTACAAATGAACTTTTTACAAATCCGCAAAAGTCTAAGTACATCTTAATTCATAAAAGGAACACTAGACCTACGATGTTTAAAGACATTGTTATAAACGGTTGGAAAATCGAGATTATAAATTCGGCAAAAAATCTTGGGATCATTCTTAATGACAAATTGACTATTCCATGTCATATTAGCTCATTGGTTGGACAAACTTATATTAGGCTACGAGCTCTCTGGTCTACACAGTATTTTACTCCCTTGAAAATGAGTTGCCTAATTGCAAGGACTCATCCTATTCCAAATTAAGTGTATGGGTGTAAGTTGTTCTGATATTGTGATTCAAGTAGCAAAGCACGGTTAAATGTTTTATTTAACAACATTTTAAGGTATGTTTATGCCTCAAAAAGGTTTGATCACGTTTCCTCATTTTTAGGTAATCTCCACGGCGTTTCCTTTGAGAATTTGCTGAAAATACGTACTCTTATGTTTTTACGTAAGATAATAAATAAACAAGCTCCTGGGTACCAATTTTTTCGGTCACCTCGTAGGAGAAATATTAGATACCATTACCTAGTCTCAGAAGGACAATTTTTTTGCGCATGCCGTTTGCCTTTGTAACATTATTTCACTTGTCCAACAAGTAAATAGCAACGCTAATAGCTTTTAAATATTTTTGTTCAATTATCCAAAATACACTTTTTTAATATTAATTTACTTATTAAGTTTTAATTTATTAAGTTTTGTTTTTATTAAAAATTTGTTGTTACATACTACGTTCCTGTACTTCAATCATAAGATAATTCCTTGTTGTACAGGAAATGGATATATAAATAAATGAAATGAAACTTATTTAATATTTTGGTATTCTAATTTCAATTGAATTTGGGTTAAAAAGAAGATATTAACTATCAATGCTCAGTACCAAACGAAAAGTGATGATGAGGAGTTTTAGCGGGCTCTGAAAATTCATTTTATATTTCAAGATAATTTTTAAATAAAAATATTATCACAATAAAATTAAACCAATTAGCCAGAAAAACTATAAATAAAATTTAAAAAATGTTTTTATGGTAACACTGCAGTGAGTTAAGCTTTCAAAGTTGGCGGTTAAAAAGGCGGATATAAATAGCAATTATAAAAGTGTAGTTAAAAAAAAGCTTTCAGCAATTTGGAGCACTCCAAATATTTTAATTTTACTTTAGCAGGTTTTTTTTAGTTTTGGTAAGCAAACTGACTAAAGGTGCAATTTTGGTAATTTGTTTTTTCAAAAATTTTTAAAGACATTAAATAATTGCAAACAAAGTGAAACAAAAAATAATTACACAAGTTTTTATCACATAATTTATATTATTTGCCAAAATAAAATAAAAAAGTAGAAAGCATGATATATCACAAAGTAACTGACTTTGAAGATAGACATTAAGGTATAAAACCATGATTTTTTACCCGTAATTAAAGGGTTCAACTTTGTGTAAATTTTTTCTTAATATAAAACTCAAAAGCCCTTGTGAGTCCGAACATTGTACTTAATATAGTAAACGGGTTTATCATCAAGATATCTTTTATTGGAAATACTATTTTTTTTAAATATCCGCAAGAAAAAAATCTTTTTTATTTTGTGTGACAAATATAGTACCTAAATGCTTTAAAATTTTTTTATGCTTAAACATGTGGGTGGGAAAAAAATAATATAATAAAATAATTGATGCCAAAAAATTGGTTTGGGACCAGTGCGCATTGATTGAAAAATCGATCAGTACTCTTTAGCTTTTTTAACATTAATAGAAAATATATTTGGGCTAAAGGCTCAAATATATTGTTGATTTGCACTCTTTTAAGCTTAAACTATTTCTTATTTCAAAAAAATTAATGAATTTTTACACGAACTACTGAATTTATACCCACCAAAAACTTCACCTACAAACTTTTTTGCAATGAATTCATTAATTCATTATTTTGTAGCCTTAATTGCCACTTTTCTTCTATTTGTTATTTAATTTGTAATGACTTATTAAAAGCACGTCATGATTTGAGAAATCATTTAAACTCATGATAGTTATTATAAATCAAGTCTATTCTGATTACTTTAACAAATCAAGCAGATAACAAAATTCTGTATCGGATAGTGAATTTTCAAATCTTTTGCTTGAAATTTGTTGTTTTGAGGCACTGTCAAAGTCAGGAAAGTTAAGTAATCTTGCCTACAATTTATTAACTTTTGATGGTTTTGAGAGGTTTACAATATATTTTTTTTGTAGCTAAACAAAAAGAGATTTTACATTGTTTTTATTTTTGCGAAAAAATATACAAGCAGCTACCTTATTTAATTTTTTTTTTATTTTTAAGTTTTGGTTTAAAAAAATTCCTTCGAAATTAAAAAAAGAGGTTTTTTGTTCACTTTTTGATTAAAAAAAAAATAAAATCAAAAGGTTTTTGAAAGTGATGGCACTCATTATCCTTAAAATCTTTTTCATCACAATAAAACCTGAAATCTCCACTTTTAGACGAAAAAAGAAAACGTTGCGCGTTTTAAAAAAGTCTTCTTCTTATTTTAAACTATTTGCGACTACTTATTTTTTAAGTTAAATCATAAAAAAAATTTACTTATTTTTTGGGGTATGACTACCAAAATAATATCGGATTCGGTTTGGGACATCGCGAACAAAAATACGTACATTTTGCAGTCGAATTGTAAGTAGTGCTTATCGATAATTCTACTTACTTTTTTACTTATTTTGTAAGTAAATCTTTTGCTGGGTATAACCGTGCGCAAAACAGCTTTGACAAAAAGGTGAAAAGCTTTCAACTTAAAACTGGCGGGGAAAAATTTTTTTAGGGTTTACATTTTTCATAAATTAAATTTAATTTATTAAAAGTAATATTCAAATAAGTTTCAGTTTTTTTCGCTAGAACCTTAGGCTTTATACAAAGGCAAGTTTTTTTTGTTTTATTTTTTACATCGTATTTAACCAGTGGTCGAAACGGGAGAAGGTAAGAAAATTAAGAAATATAGACACTTTTTTGACAAATGTGTGTATATCATATAGTTAGTTTTGTTTATTTCTACCAAGCGGCATAAGTCTAGTTTTTAATGGGTTAAGTGGCACATGTGGGCATGTTTTATAAAAGTGCAACCAATTTATAAAATCGGATGAAACCTCAAAAAATGGCAAGCGTTGCGCCATTCCTGAGATTTTTGATTTTTCAAAGCCTCTCATGCTATGCTCGCAAAAACTTTTTTGTTGTTCAGAGGATCCGTTAAGAAATCGCTAAAATATTTTTAAAAAATTTTAGTTTTGCTACAATGTAAAAGGCTTTAGAAGAAATATAACTTCTGCTTGGCAAATTTTAAAACAAGTTTGAAGATAATTTAAAATAATTGGACTTTTGCACTGCAAGATGCATTTTTATTGTTAGATCTAGGTTGTTGTAAAATATTTTTATAGTGGCGCTACAGGTGCTTTAATAAACATTTTTTACAAACCTGAAATTCCTAGGCCAGAATATGTTAAGATAGACTGAAAAATCTGCACCATTATATTCTCTTCTGCATCTGGTAGCTTACTAAGGCTTTGTGATATTTGTTGTCTACTGAATGCCCAATACGAATGTGGAAATCCTTTGTATGTTTCTCCATGTTCCAGTATGCTATTTCCTTGTTCGAATCTAAGCTTTTCAAGGCGATGTTTTGATAATCTTCGCAAAGTGTTTTTAAAGAAACCACCACCAGCTTCTTGGGGCTTTTTTAAAAGTTCCAAATCAATCAGTTGCCTTCGACAAACCACAACGTTTTGGTAAAGCCGAGCCCGGTCCTCGTTGGTGGTGCATATGTTTTTATTTAAAACTTCTAAGCTGTTCATGATCCAATTTGAAAGTGGTGGATAGTACGATACTATCAGTGAACCAATTTCATTTTTTTGGGAAGTTTCAAACACAAAACATCTCTGTGCCTCCAGTGAGATATTCGAGTTTTTGATGTTTATTTTATTCACTTGAATATATTGAGTATTAAGTGTTATTGTTATAAAGCAATCACTAGGGTCCAACATAATCGATTCGATGTATATGTATTTAAAGTGGTATAATACTAATTTATCTTCGGGTTGTATAAACATAATCCCTTCATAGTTAACTCCAAATATGACATTACTTTCGTGACTCCAAAAGCCTTTATATATAACATTAAACATTGTTGTACCGTAGAGGGGATATTGCATAACACAACTTAAATATAGAACTTTAGCGGTTAATTCATTTCTTGCAGCTCCATATTGACGATGTGCTTGCGCTAGTATAGGGATCCAAAATTCCTTCTCTCTTGTTTTTGAAATCCTTTCCGGAAGGAAGTTGTTAATTTCAATGTAATACTCCGGTTTGGGCAGGTTTGACGGATCACCTAATGCTACCTGAGCTTGAAGGCCCGCAAGTTGAAGAGCAACTTTTTCACTTACTGGAAATTCGTCACACTAAAAAAAGTTAATTTTTTTAATAAATGTAACTTGTTTGATAACTTTAAGCTAATTTTTAGGAAAAAAAACATATATGTATATACTAGTGCTGGCTTTTTCATAGCTCGTTACAACTCAATAATATTTTAAATAAATACCACCGTAAATTATTTATTTATTTATTTGATTTGCGTCATTTCAATTTTATATTATATATATATATAACTATTATTTTTCTTTTTTGTTAAATATCATTTTTTAGCACTAACTTATACTTTAAAATTTATCTATTAAGTTGTTCAAATAAGCTTAAAAAAGGCAACTCTAAAAGTATCGAGTAGCTATTTTTGGTATTGCGTACCTAAAGAAGAGGGCTAATAATCGATACTCGGTACCCAGTACTTAATACTTTGCCAGCGCTAGCAGTTAAAATTATAATAAAAATACACTCGAAGAAATCCATGCAACAAAATAACGAATTCGTCCGTACAATGTACGAAATTTTTTACTTTTTCGCACTACGAAACTACGTAAGAAATATATGAAACTTAATATCTAACGAGGTAATTTCATAAACCTAAAAAAAGTATAATTATAAAACTTTATCTATTTTTTGGTAAATAAATGAAAGTTTCGTAAATATGAGAAAAAATTTATTACGAAAGGCAATCGTTACTTTTAAGAAATTATAAATGTCTGGTCCAAAAATTGGCTTCCTTACAGGGTACACTTATATAGGTAGTATCAAGGCGAATTAAAAGATTTCGACCTCTGTAATTCCTTTTTTTGTCTGATAAAGTTTGAAATTCACTTTGTTGTAAATTTCCAAAAAAAAAAAAAACAAATAAATAAATAAATCTGAAAATCACTTTCACAAAATTTCAAGGTGAACTCATAATCAGCTGTCCTCTTAACACTTCCTGTATAGTGTACCCTGCTTCCTTATTTAAATGAAAGTTTCGTATAATGAACAGGGTGTACGTTGGCAAATTATTATTTTTATTATTGAATCTTCGCCTTTGGCGAACTAACAATAAGTATTCAAATCTTAAAACTAAGTAGTTAGTATTAGTCCAGCCAGTGCCAGACTATTATTTAAGTTCTAATATTAATTAATAAGCTTCATAGTATCCCTCCTTTTCATACGGGTATGCCCACCATGTTGCAGGATGTTTCGGGCAAGCGGATTTGGGTGAGTTTCCAGCTTATTTAAATACTTGTCCTATTGGAACTTTTAGATCCATGTGAATGTTGTTGTTTTTATCAGACCAGGGAGCACTAGTTATCATTCTTAGAATTTTGTTTTGACGGCGCACAGTGGACCACTTCGCGAGAAGGCGGTCTAAAATCTAAAACTTTTAACTGGATTGGAATTGTTAAGCGCAGTTTTTTTTACTAGGTGAGACTATTGGCTTTAGGTTTAGGACATAAAACTTAAAAATCGACCAGTTAGAAAAATAGTTATGATTGGTTTAAAAAGCATTTTAAGTTTAAGCTGATTTATGGTAAAAAAGTGGAGTATTAAAGCTTGTTAAAAACGTTAGTTTTCTACAAAGTCCTATATTTTGAGTCCAATTTACAACTTTTACTTATTAAAAACTTACATTTTGTAAGAAAGTGCCAACCTTTGGCCCACGTGAATATTTTAGCACAAGGGGCCAAAGGTTGGTTGAGTAGGTAAACATTCTTTTTTGACTGCGACTAAATTTATATACTCTGGAAAAATCACAGAATTCTTTTCATTGGTTCGCTTCCGCATTTCCTTATACTTGTTTTTAGTTAACTTTAAATTCAAAAATAGCTTCTTCTAAAGTAAATTTCTTGTCTTCATTTGGTATAGAAATATTTTTCAAAATTTTCTTTAATCGCCTTGGACTTGTTTCTATTGCTGTTTCAATTATCTCAATTTTTGTTTGATAACAACTGGAGAAATTTCTTCATTGATATTCTGAAGTTTGGGTCTTTGAGTTGTTTCACAACATTCGTCAATTGGTTTTGCTGGTCGACCCTGTTTCCACATTTATTGGCATTTGTAAAAAAAATTTCGAAGACACGTTCCTTTGACAACCATTCATGGTGACGTTCGTTCATACTTTTCTTGTTAAAGAAGCATTCAATGTACCGTTTTTTCAATACCTTTGTAAAATTTTGATTTTTTTTTGTGTGTAGTTCAATTTCATCTGTATATGCAACTCCACATCGCGAGCTTCATTTTGTTAAAAAAAAATATCAGCGAGATCTCTTTAAGTGTACTTAGCCGTTTTTCAAATTGTAATGAATAGCAATTAAAAAGACATTACTTTAAATACTCTAACTCAACAAAAAAATACAGCTCGGCAGGCAGCGATAACGTTGAAAATTTTTAAAAAGGTTTACAAAACATTTCAGGCACAAGATAATTCATACATTATCATAGAAAACAACAAATATTTGCAGGTCGTGTATGATTTTGTTTATTGTTTTAATAACTTATAAATTACATGCTCACAAAAGTATTTTGCTAAATAAGAAGTCTATAATTTTTGGCTAATTGCGGTTTCCTTTCTGATTTTCTACTTCTACCTGTAAGAACGCTTGTTACATATCAATGGTGTTTACCATAATTAGTTGAGATCTGTTTGTTATTGTGTGAAGTTTTATATATCGAGCCTTTGGTGCAATACCGTATTAACTCAAAATTTGAATTTTTTGAGCTGGGTATGCAGAAATTATCTCTGGGGAAATATCTATCTAAAGAAAAAAAGATTATGATTCCACCTCTAACTGTTCAGATTCTACAGCTAAAAATGTCTTTATTGCCTCTAGGTATTTCCAACAATATTTATTTGCAATAATGAAATATTTCCTTTATGACAAGAAATTTTCTAACAGAAAGCAATTTACGAAAAAAGTATAAGGCAATATTATTTTTTGCTACGTTTTAGGCACAGAAACACAACTGCATAATTTGATTTCTTTTTTACTTGCTCGTATTATTTCATATTAAAACTTTGTTAGAAAAAAAAAGTTAAAAGTTTATTTGCTATAACGATATATTTTTTTTTTTTTTTTGTTCATATATTTTATTATTGAATCTTCGCTTAAGCGAACTAACAATAAGTATTCAAATCTTAAAACTAAGTAGTTAATACTAGTCCAGTCAGTACCAGACTAAAATTTAAGTTCTCACAATAAAATTAACTAATTTCAAAGGTTTCATCTGAGAGCAATTGTATCCCTTCTTTTTAGGCGGGTGTGCCTACTATGTTGCAAGATGCTTCGAGCGAGCGGATTTGGATGTGATTCGAGCTTATTTAAATACTTGTCCACATATTTCAGGATTTCGCATTTTACAAGTGGAACTTCTAGATCCTTGTGGATGTTGCTGTTTTTGATATACCAAGGAGCACCAGTTATCATTCTTAGAATTTTGTTTTGACGGCGTTGGATTTTTTCGATGTTAGAGGCGGAAGCAGTACCCCATAATTGTATACCGTAGCACCAAATTGGTTTTAAAATCGAGTTGTAGAGTAGAAGCTTACAATCAAGACGTAGCACAGAGTTTCTACCAATTAGCCAGTGGAATTGAGCAGCTTTAAGTTTCATTTGCGTCAGCTTTGCATCAATGTGTGGCTTCCATGTGAGGCGGCGGTCTAGGTGAATACCAAGATATTTTGTCTCAGTTCGTTGAGTCACATTATGGTTGTTGATAGTGATTGGAGGGCACGTTTCTTTGCGTAAAGTAAAAGTTACGTGGGTACATTTTTGTTCATTTATCTTTATTCCCCATAACTTTGCCAATTTCTCAACTTGGGTTACGTGTTGTTGCAGCTGGTTCGAAGCCTTTTTAGGGTCTTTGTGAATACTAAGAAAAGCAGTGTCATCAGCAAATGTCGACGTGTGTGTGAAACTATTGGTTGGCATATCTGCTGTGTAAAGCAAGTACAAAATTGGACCTAGTATACTTCCTTGCGGGACACCAGCCTCTATTGGTTGGGAACAACTTATTTGGTTTCCCTCTTTAATCATAAATTGTCGGCCGGTTATGTATTTTTCTAAAAGGTTGAAAATATTAGCTGGAAGGTTGAGCTTTAGTTTGTTTAGAAGGGCTTCATGCCATACTTTGTCGAAAGCTTGTGAGACATCGATAAAAAGCCCGGAGCAGTACTTCTTTTCCTCAAAGGCTTTTCTTATAACCTGTACCAACCTGTGAGTTTGTTCGATGGTACTATGTTGACTTCTAAAGCCGAATTGGTGATTTGGGATGCAGTTGTTGTCATTCAGGATCGGATTTAGCTTGTTTTTTAACAGTTTTTTGAACAATTTTGACATCGTGGGTAACAAACTTATGGGCCTATAAGATTCTACCTTAGAGGGATCTTTGCCAGGCTTAGGAATCATCTTTACTAAGGCAATTTTCCATATAGGCGGAAATTGTTCAAGCCGAATTATCGCATTAAAAATAAAAAGAATGATTCTTTTAGCTGTAAGAGGCAGCTCTATGAGCATTTTGTTGCTTATTTTGTCAACGCCAGGAGCTTTTTTACTATTAAGGTTAGCGATAGCCTCTACAACATCTGCAAATCGGAAACGTATTTCTAAAGGTCGTCTAGCAACAACAGGCGGTAATTCCCTCACGTCAGTGCATGTATTGGGAGTGAATACGTTTTTGAAGTGATTTGCGAACAGATCGCATTTTTCTTCATCATTTCTAGCCCAGGATCCTCTCAGATTGCGCAGTGGTGGTTTTGCGATAACAGGTCTTTTAAGACGTCTGGCTGATCGCCATAAGGAATAATTTGTCTGAGGAGTCGCGTCTAGACCTTCCAGGTACTCTTTCAGTGATGCCATTCTGTGAGCCTCCAACAAGCTTTTTAGTTGGGTTGTACATTCTTTCAGCTTAGTTTTAAGTTGGGGCGATCTATGTTTTTGCCATTCCCTGCGGGCTCTTCTTTTTTCAGATACCAGCTTTTCCACATCTTCAGAGAAAATTTTGTTGTACCAAGCCTGGCGGTAGGTAGAAGACGCATGTTCAACGGCTTTGTTAATGTTTTCATTTAGGACGCTCAAACAATCATCTATGTCTCCGGGAGTTTTTAGCGGTTGGTTCTCCGCGCAGTGGGTACTAATATATTTTTTATATTTTAACCAATTAATTCTTTTAGATAAGAAAAATTCACTAGCTGCTATTTGTTGAGGACTGCAAATAGTGATTATTGTGGGTGAGTGGTCAGAAGATAAATCCAAGGAGGCTTGAGCCTCAATGAGCTCCGAGGATATACCTTTTGCTACGCCAAAATCAATTACGTCTGGAATTTTATTGTGGTCTGTTGGCCAGTAGGTTGGTTGTCCAGTTGAAATAACATAAAGTCCCATTTCAGACACGGCATCATACAAGACACGACCTCTGGGACTAATTAGTCGGGAGCCCCAGTACGTGTGCTTGGCGTTATAGTCTCCAGCAGCTATGAAGCGGGGACCTAGAGATTTGTAAAAACTGTTGTACTGATCCTTCGTTATGGAGAATCTCGGTGGACAATAAACTGATGAAATAAGTAAGTTATTGAAAAACTCATTAATGCAGACGTTGGTTGCTTGCATATAACATTCCGATAGGCCACCCAACCATTGGTGCTTAATTCTTGATTTGATTAAAATAGCAGATCCACCACAGGATCTATCCCTGGGATCTTTTGAATCATAAAAATTGTATCCACTAATTTTAAAAGTGCTTCTAGATGTCATATGAGTTTCGGAAACCAACATGACATCGATTTTTTGGTGTGTTAAAAAGTATTCGAGCTCGTTTTTGTGTTGGCGGATGCCGTTTGCGTTCCAGAAACAAACCCTGAGGCAGTTCATGGTCTTTTAAGCATGGCCTGCAGAAGAGCAGACTGCATTTTCTGCATCTCCTGCATCATGCTAGCCATTTGCGCCATTATATGCGTAAATTGTTTGACCATATTGTCAATTACGGCTTCCAGGCGGCTAAAATTGGGACCAGTTGGTTCACTTGTTGGCACTTGTTGTTGTGTGGTTGGTTGGTTTGGCCTTTGTGCATTGGACTGGTTTGACTTTAGTGCGTTGGCGTAAGAAATTTGACTTGTAGTTGGCTGTGCTTACTGGGGAATGTTTGTTGTTAGTATATTTAACGGCTGGGGAGGGGCAGGAACTACCTTCGGCTTAGATGTGCGCTTAACTAAATCAAAGACAGGACAACCTCTGTAGTTGGCAGTGTGGTTTCCACCGCAATTGCTGCACTTCTTCACCCTAGGGTCATCTTTTGGTTTGTCGCACTTGATTGTAACATGCATATCCCCACATACAACACAAACAGAAGGCAACTTACAGTAAGTTTTTGTGTGGCCATATTCCTGACAATTTAAGCACTGTACAGGTCCAGATCGCTTATGTGGGACTTCCACTGTAACTCTTCGGTGCATAATATATCTTAAACCATAAATGGGGTGAGTTTCGTTTTTCTTTAATTTGGCATCACCAGGCTCAAGTTCAACTCGAAACAATGGTTGAGGGTATTTTTCCCTGTTTCTAATATTTGTCACAGTCCTGACCTTAAATCCTTCGCTGCACAAACTGGTCTTTATCTCCTCCGGATCAACATTTGAGTCAATTCCTTTTATGACTACCTGGAGGCCTTTTGCGTTTTTCAGCTGGTAAGTGTAAAAGTTCTTTTTTAACTTCTCAAATTCCGACACCGTGGCGCGATAAGCGTTCTCGTGATTCACTTGAATTTTGGTCTCATATATGTTACCACGTTTTATGTTCGACACATAAAAGTTCTTTTCGCCTATTAATGCAACTAAAAATTTAATGAGGTCGTTCGAGTTTTTTTCTCTTAAATAAATTGGAGGAGGCTTATAATTTTTTTCCGTAACGGGGCCATCATTATCATCTGTTTGCAGAATGGCAAAGCGATTTTGCGATGTGGTTGGCCTTTCATCGTCTTTTAGAATTTTTGCAGGTTGACTTACTTCTGCCGACTTCGGACTTCTCCCCCTTTTAAGAACTGTTACGTACCTGTCCATCCCTACCTGGATCTTAGGAGCACACGCAGAAATTGGGCCTGGAGCACCTTTAGCAGTTGTAGGTGCGACACCAGAACTTGATAAAGAAGACCGCGATAAAGATAACACCTCGGTATTTTTTTTATAATTTTTAAACAGAGATTGGGCTAAATTTGTCCCTTGTTCAGTACATTTATTTAAGTTAGGCACACTTGCACTTAAATTATTTGTATTTGTTTTCGGTTTTGCACTTAAATAGTTTCTATTATATTCAGGGTCTCTAATGTTTTCATTGCTAACGCTTTCTGAGCTTAACACAATGTAAGCATTTCGGCTATTAGGCCCACTGTCACTACGATTACTGTTACTCATAAACCGTATGGTTTTTTTGTTTTGTTTAGTTTGTTTTTATTTTCGATTCTCACTTATGTCTTGTAGGTATGTATATTAACAATTTTTTTTTTTTTGTAACTTATTACAAATATCACCTATTACAAATATACACTCGCGTAGACACGTCCGTACACTACGAGATTAAGAGAGCAATTAATTTTTAAGTTTGTCATAGGTTTTGTGGCAATAACGATACATCATTGATAGGTTGATACAAAGTACCTAAATATAAATAAATATTTCATATTTTTAATAATTTTTGGCCTTTTTTTATTTAAAAACATTCCTTTTTATTTAAAAACTTGTAAAAAAAATAACTTTGGTAAACGAAAATACTATCAAAAAGATGGTTCAAAACTTCAAATGCATTTTTCTCAGTTCACGATTTTTTGAATTACTACGGTATTGCACCATCCATCTAAAAACCGTCTCTCATAAAACCAATTTGATTAAAAAAAAACTAAAATACCTAAAAAAAGCACTTTACACAAAAATTTGCTTAACTCTTTTACTCAAATTTTGCGAAAATATTTGACTTTGTGTTTAAAAAATTGGGCTGGTGCTCACGGTCGGATCGTCCCGGGTATACAATGGGATATAGGAGTATAGGGGAGAGTATTATCTACTAAAGAGTGCTAATTTCATTTTGTTCTCTGATGTTCTTTAGAAGTTATGCTCTATTGAAAATGGAAATTTAGGAAAATTTGGACCTTAAAAAAAAGAAAATAAATTATTTCTAAACATCATATTTTTCTTGTACTTATAGATAACATATTATAAAATTATACAAAATTTGTGTCGTTTGAAAATATTTTAAAACCAAAAAGTTATAGAAGTTTAAAAATCAAAATCTTACTAAGAAATTTTCCGTTTTAGCAAAATGCTGAGAATGTCCATTTTCAATCACCCTGTTCTCTGTAATATTTAGTGAAATAAAGTTTTAATTTTTTGGCTCACGATGTACACTAGTGTCTACATTCAAGTGAACTTTAACATTTTTCAATCGGTGACCATAAAAAATGAGTTTTGGTCGCCTTCCACAGTGCGGCGTTGAATTTTTTCTATGTTTGATGCGGAAGCAGTGCCCCATAATTAGTTTCAAAATCGATTTGTAGAGAAACAGTTTACAATCAAGACGAAGCACAGAGTTTCTGCCGATTGGTTAATGGATTTTCAAACGTATATTAAAAACGTAATAAATGACACAGTTTTATTAAAAGCATTGAACTATAAAATAAAAATGCGGATTTTATTTTTTAAAGAGTAAACAATCTAGATGTTTTCCGTCGAGTTGAACACAATGTTCAAAACGGAGCAGCTTTGTGTTCTACGCCATACGCTGCAGTAAGCTTGGTTAAACTGAGCTGATTTCTCGGCGAATATTTTACTTAAGCCACAAGAGATTAGAGATAGTCATTGTAAACCCTCTTTTAGTGGTAGCCCCAAAAAAAATTAATGGGAGTTAGATCGGGCGACCTCGGTGGCCATGGGAGGTCCCCAAAGCGGCTGATCAGTTTTTGGGGGCAATTTTTCCGAAGCAAATTCATCAAAGCTCTGGCTGTGCGCGCAGTCGCCCCATCCTGTTGACCCCACGTATGTAAAGAGTACAATGGATTAGCTCTTAAAAATAATTCCGTAATCATGCGTCAATAGTTTGTACCGAGCACATTTGAAACAAACGAACACTGAAATCCCAACAAATAATGAAAACCAATCCGATTAAGCGACGCCAACTTTTAGAATGACAACAAGTACAAGTTTTGGGGGCATCAAGAGTAGCGCAAATTTGTATAGAATTAAACAACACCTCTTGTTTCTTGAGCTATGTGAGGCCAGATAGCCTGCTACGGGAGAATTCACCACACCTGATGACCCAATATTTATTTACTCTGGTAGAGCCAACAATTTGCTAAGATATTGTGGCGTGGGTCCCTAACTATCCAAAAAAGCAAAAGATGCTATCATAGGCTGGAAACCACACGCAAATAAAAAAACATGGTTAAGAGAACCATAAACTGAGATTTTCATCCATATTTGAAGTTATTATTGCAATAACTTTTTGACATATTAACTTAATATCAGAGTTCAAAATTGTTCACTCACTTCTCATTCATGAGTGCGAGCGCTGTGTTTATTGCAACATCTTTTCATTAATGAATGAGTTTTTAAAAAACATTTTGTGTCTTCTCGCTCTCGAGTGAGAAAAAAAATTTTTTTTTGGACCAGTCATAAGTGAGAAGTAAAAAGAAAAATTTTTTTTTCTTTTCACGAACATAAATGAAAAGCATCAAATTCGAGTACTTCTCCTAAGTGAGAAATCATAAATCAATTTTTTCGCGAAGCATTCATAAATGCATGGCGTAATTATGAGTATCAGGTGGTGTCGATTCTACAACAACAAAATTTGGTGAATATAATTTTCGTTTTTGTTGTAGTTTTCGTTGGCTCTGTTGTCAAAAAAGATATGTAAAAGTAAACAACTTTGACTACCCAGCCTCGATTTATGCATGAAAAAAGTAAATCAGCTGTGCTTGTAACACCACCTGGTACGATTATTTCACCATGCATAAATGTGTACACACAAAATTTTTGGGCATGTTACTGGTGCTGCCATATGTAAAAAATTGTTGCTTAATTTTTGAAACGCTTAAAAAAAGTAGGAATAATTTTTTTTTTGAAAACATGTTTTTTATAAATTAAAAAAACCAGGCACTGTTATACGTTGTGGTTCTTAACTACTTATTTAGTTTTCTTGTATTCATAATAAAATATTTGCACATATTTAACTTCATTTCATTTAAATTTTTTAATGAATCCGATTTAATGATTTTAGTAATCGTGTTTTTGAAGTAGTTTGTAATGCCTTCTGATATTTCCCTTCACTTTGCCACTGAGTTCCTTTTTGCACGATTCTATTAAGCAAATCCTTTTTTTGAATATGCATCGTACAACACATATTTTTCAAAATTAAATTGTCTTTTAGGCATTCAAATAAGGAGCTTTTACAAACATTTAATTTTTATATTGCAAAAAAAAATAGAGCTGTTACACACACTCATGCTAATTTTAAAAGGATTGGAAAAAATTGCATTCCGCCTTACCACCATTAGAGATAATTGTTCATCATTTCATTTTCGCACGTTTAAAAAATTATTTTCCGGCAACTCTGTTACAAAGCGTGAAAAATATTAAAGCAACACTCGCACTCATAAAAGAATGAATCGAAAAGGAAAAGAAGAAATTTGTCATTCATTTGTGAGTGAGAAACAAAATTTTGTTTTTATTTTTCATTTGTGATTTTTGAGCATAAAAAAAACGACAAACCTCAAACCTCTCGTAAGTGAGTGAGGGTTGGCAAAAATTTTTTCACGCTCTTTTATGAAAGTGAGAAGAAAACATTTTTTTTAGGATTTTTCGCTCTCGAGATTTTTCATGAATGGTGTTTTTTTTATCGCTCACTCTTGAAAAAAATTGTACTCTGGCTAATATAAACATCAAAAGTTATCATAATATATGCTCGTATTAACATGATCATATGTTGCAAAACATGATCTTGGTAAGCACTGTATTATTGAAAAAAAAATTTCTGTACAGAAAGAAACATGATTAACACAATCGTTATAAGGCTAAAATACATTTGTATAATGAGTCTCTTGACCGTTTTAAATCACAACAAACACAATCGCAACAACATTTAGTAATGTTCTTCATAACTAAAAACAATAACGTGATCAATAAAAGAATATCCCCGACCATATTATTATTATAAAATATTTATTATATAATAATTTATTAAAATCATACCACAATCACACTTGAACTATATACTGCTAATTTTATAGTTACATTTGTCCAATTCACAAGCTCATGTTATCGTCGTATGCGTCTTCTAACTATATAAATATACAATATTGTTTTTTAGTTGATGGTAATTTTCATAAAAGTGTGCTTAAATTTTACGATTGTTTTTCATATGTTTTGAATATGTTGTATTTATTTCAGACCTGGAAATGTTTCACTTGTGTAAAATTTTTTAGTTTGTGATGAATAACACCACAAAATTATTTCTTTTTAATGATTAATATATTCTTAATTAAATTCAAATTATGTTTTTTAGAATATTATTTAAAATTGCTTATTATTTAATATTTTTAATCAATTCACCTTAAATTTAAACTCCCACTCCTGATTTGATGTAATGCTATCAAATTATTTGAATGCCAACTTTAGTTGAAGAAGAACATATAAAAGTAAATTGCTTAAAGTTTATTTATATTTTAAATATTTACAAATTTAAACAAATTCTTTACACGTCGAAGATTTCTGAGTTTTTTTATTTTTTACGCGCAAAACATATTTATGTACGTTTACGTTTCTAAAGGGGCATTCCACCGTCACGTGTTAGACAAATTCAACTATTTTTAGCACTTATTTTACATACAACTTCTAATTGGTAATTCAGAATTCAATTTTTTTTCTTTTATTAATTAAACTGCGTGGTAGGCTTTAATCCTACATCGAACTTGTTTTTAATAATTCAGAAAATATTAAAGAAAAAATTAAACAAACTTCGTCACGTGTGGGACAGCCTGAGTCAACCAACATTCAAAATTGTAGTGTTTAAATCGAAATTTCAGCGAATCAGTTGCACATAGAGAAAATATGTCTAAGAAAGAAATTACAACTAACAACCACGCTTTCTTATGATGGTAATAAATTTTTAATAAAAAAAATATTTATAGGTAAAAATTAACTTTTTTTATTTTGTCACGTAAGGGACAAATGGCGTCACGTAAGGGACACAGTTGAAATTATTTTTATAAAATACACAAAAATCAAAAGTTAATTGCAGTTTTGTCTACAGATAAGCTATAATTTTGCAGTCCACGATATTTTGATTGGCCTTGATGAAATAAAAGTTTGAAATTCCTCTAATGGCATAGTGATTCAGATTAAATTTTTTCTTAGACTTTTGAGGATAGCACATAAATTACCTGGGTTTTTGAAACTAATTAAGAAGCCAAATAAGCAAAAAATTTAGCTGATTAAATGACAAAATGTTTGCTTTGGCTTATCATTTTCTCTCATACCAATCTCCTTATATTTTCGCCGATTCCATCTATTACACCTTTTCCATTAGTTGTAGCAAAATATTTGCAAAAAAGGGCTTTGCGTACTTTTCGTTCAGCATTGATATTAATTTTACCATATAGCAGTTTTTCAATTCTGATGTCGAGCCATTGCTCCAAACTATTTCCACTAAAGGTAAATCTTCATTTTTCGTATTTACTTAATGGAACAGCTTATTTAAAAAATAAAAAATGCATTTTTGCCTTTAAAATTCGCATCCAAGCACATAAGGTAGAGTAAGTGCGGGTAACGTGGTATAGACTGGTATTGTGGTATTGTAAGTTTTTTCTTAAGCTAATAATATTAAAATAACAAAAACAGGCTAAATATATTGCTGCTCTCAGAAAATTATTAAGCAATACTTTAATTAATATTGCAAGTAATTTTGGGAGTCAGTTGCAAGAAATCGTTTAGGTGTGTGATCGACTTTTTTTGCTGGTGGAAAAACACAAGTTTTTTTCCCTAAACGGCGTGTCCGCAATGTAGCAAGATGTTTCGAGCTAGCGGATTGGGATGATTTTCTAGCTTATTAAAGTACTTGTCCATATAGTTAAGGATTTCGTATTTTACTAGTGGAACTTCCAGATTCTTGTGGATGTTGCTGTCTTTAAGGTACCACGGAGCACCAGTTATTATTCTTAGAATTTCGTTTTGACGGCTTTGAATCTTTTCTATGTTAAAGGCGGAAGCAGTGCCCAATAGTTGTATCCCGTAGCACCAAATTGGTTTCAAAATTGAGTTGCAGAGCAGAAGTTTACAATCAAGACGTAACACAGAGTTTCTACCAATTAGCCAATGGATTTGAGCCGTTTTAAGTTTTAATTGTGACAACTTTTCATCTCTGTGGAGCTTCCATGTGAGGCGGCGATCCAAGTGAATGACAAGATATTTTGTTTCAATACGTTGATGCACCGTATGGTTGTTAATAAAAATTGGGGGGCACGTTTCCTTGCGTAAAGTAAAAGTAACGTGGGGTGCATTTTTGTTCGTTTATTTTAATACCCCATAATTTTGCCTATTTTCTACTTGGGATACGTGATGCTGCAGTTGTTTCGAGGCCTCTTTAGGGTCTTTCTAAATACTGAGAAAGGCGGTATCATCAGCAAAAGTCGATATATGAGTAAAATTGTCTCTGGGCATGCCTGCTGTGTAAAGCAAATAGTAGTTAAATCATACCAAAATCGTCACGAAATTAAAAGTGTGGCAATCTAAAAAACATATAGGTATACCACATAACCCGCACTTACTCTATGCTTGAAAATTTTCTTTGTAAAAAGTTGCAGCTTAAACAACAGGACACTCGTTCGCGACCATAGTGCGCTTTGAACTTCATTCTGGTATTCACAAGCGAAAGGCATTGCAAAATCAATTTGAAGGATACGTACACCTTCATTAAACTGGGGCCAATTTACGGCACTCGTGAACGAGTAAGCTTTCGTATCGAATGAAATTTCGTCACGTATCGAATGAATGGATTACCGCATTCGATAGCTCACGTATCGAAATTAAAATAGAATGTAATAGATTTTTTTGCATTGTAATTGAATGAAAACATATGTTTTAGTAAAAAATTACAACTTTGTTAAAAAAAAAGAAACACAAAATTTCGCTGTTATATTGTTTTTAAGTAATTAATAAAAACAAAACAAAATAAAAATGACTTCATTAGTTTTGTTGTGTTTATCTTCTGACTCAGAGGATAAATCAAATACTATGCGTATAAGAAAACAAATACGGGTTAAAAGTGATCCACTAGTCAGCTACTGAGTTAGTAAATTGCACCATTTAAACAAAATTTCGTTTAAAACTTTATCATTTAAGGTTTGTTAAGCGTTTTAGAGTTTTAAAAGAGGCATTTTACTTTATTCTTTGTGAGCTTAATTTTGAAGGACATATGTCTACTGCCTTACCACCAAAGCTGCAGCTGGCCGTAACATTATCACTTTTAGCCAGTGGATCTTTTCAACATACCACTGGAAATGACTATTCAATTGGAATAAGTCAGAGCGGAGTTTGCAAAACAATTAACAAAATGATAAAAGAAATAGCTAATAAGCTGTGTGCAAAATTTATTAAATTTTTACCAGAACAGTCTGCTTTATGCTCGGAAGCGTTTATGCAGAAATTTAAGCTCCCTGGCGATAAATATAAATTCGCAATATAATGCTAGCTTTGTGTAACATTTCCTTTATTTCTTAGTGATTGGTTGTATAGACGGCACTCATTTTGGGGGTTCAAAAACCATCTCAAAATGAACATATGTTTGGTAATTTATTTTTGGCCAAGTTAGGATGATCAACCATAAATTGAGTCATTATATCCTTTTTCTTTCCATTTTTTTTGTTAATATTGCTCCTAAAATGTTTATTTTATTTATTTATTTATAGCTTCAACTAAAATTTGTATAAAAACTTACATTTTGTCTACCTTCACTGTCTATTGTTGCACATAAAATAAATTTCAAATGCTGTTTTTCTCACGAACAACTTTTCGTTAGCCAGCACCCGATAGCGTACTCGTTAACGAATGCTATCATCAGAAATTACGATAGCTCTTACTCAATAACGAATGCGGTAATCTCAAAAGCAAATATTACGAACAATTTTACTCGATCACGGATGCCGTAATTTGGCCCCTGGTCTTTTTGAAATTCATCTACTTGGATTTTTTTTAAATTAACATGTTTCATCACAATATGAACTGAATTAATCAGTTTGTCTTTCAGTTCAACTTAACTTGTTTAATGGGTTGTCAAACGTGACTTATTATCTGAATTTTTCCCCTTCTTTCCATATGCAGACTTATGATAAGTCTATAGACAGTAATAGTTTTTTGTTATCAGAAAAAAAGTCACATTCATTTTTCCAGTACTTAAAATCTAAATAAAGATCACATAAATTTTTCAGCAACCAGCCGTTACAGTAGCTTTGTTTGTCTTCATGTGTTATAAATTTGCACTGATCTGAAGGAGTGTTTTTTATGGGAAGCACATCTTAAGGTCTAAGACTACAAAATTTTTAAAATTTTATTTCTATATTAGGATTAAATTCCGTAAAAATGCAGAAAGCTACATAGATACATAGTTAAATAATTCTTCCAACGCCTTTCTTTAATTCCATTTCCCAAACCACAACCAAAGCATTTGCGCCTGGACAGGTTTATACTATATCTATACTATACTATATATACTATACTATATCTGGACGGTAATAAAAGGCTTTCACATCCTCGTAATACGAGTTGACATTTGACATGTCCAAGCTTAAACTTTCGGCTGGAGCAATATTCAATTTAGGCGCTTATTTGGTTGTTATCGCTCTTTTTTTGCTTGGCGATTGAGGAAGGGCTTTTAAAGCCTTTTGAAGAGCTTTCGATAAAGTTTGTTTAGACTTTTAAGAGGGTTTTGGTACTTACAGAAGGTCTGTCAATATTTTGACATCGATTTCTTTATTAGGCCCTTTGCAGGTTTTTTTTATATTTTTCCTTAACTTGCAAAGTTTTTAAATCGATTTCTGAAATACTTTCTCTTTTTTGCTTATAAAGCTCACATATTCTTCTCTATCAGCTAGAGCTAAAGGTTGGATCATCTTTCTTACGCTTTCCACGAAGTTTCCGGATATGTTCAGTACTGGTGGAAGGTTGTATTTCAGTCATATTTGGATAAGCCACAAATGTAGTGCAGTAAATTACAAATATAATTTGTAGATGGCAGAAAGATTGAAAAATTTCAGATATCTTAATTCTTGGCGTCACGTGTGGGACACTTTTTATCACGAAAGAAAAACTATTTGCTAAGTGTTTAAGTGGAAATTTTTTTGTCAGCTTTTATACGACCAAAAGTTAGCTGTAAACAACAAAAATCAATTTGTTTAGTTGACTTGTCTTACAGTTATTAATAAAAAAGGGAAAACGGCGCACAGTGGGGCCAAACGCAAAAAAATGGTGATAAATCTGTATCTTCAAAAGTATTTGTCCAATTATAAAATAATGTTTGAAACAGTCGTAGAGGAGGACCCAAGGTTTTAGAATATAAAATTTTGGACTACCCTGTATATACATACGTTGAGCTACAGGGTGCCAAAGTTGACCTCCTCGGGCTTACAAAACATTTCTATGCCTATAACTTTTGAAAATATCAACCGATTTCAATGATTTTTGGATTTATTTAATGAAAATTAAAGTCTAAAAAGAAAACATACTCACTCTTTATTGTTACCTGTTACAGTTTAAAAGATATTTGGGTTTGAAATTTAAAATTGTTGTTTTTGACCTTGACTTTATTTGGGTTTTTTGCAAATGTCTGCAATTGTACTTATGCCAAAAATATTTTTAAAAATATTTTTGTATTTTTAGAAAGTTTCTTAAGCCTATACAAAAATTTATTTAATTATCTTTATTCGTCTAGCCGTGAAAAATATTTAAAGTCAAAATTTTCAAGTTGATTCCAAAAATGGCATAATTTTGACAAAAATTGAGCACAATTGATTAACTTTTTTTGCAAATATTTGTAAATATAATTATAATTTTCTTAACGTTTTTGGAAAAAGCAGGCTTCAAAATATATCAGTAGTATATTTTTGAAAGGATTTAGACAAGCACCCTACGCCAGGCATTGGTCGAAAATATGGATTTTTTCAAGGAGATTTCAAATTTATTGGCCCAGAAAAAAAAACGCAAGCCAGTTTTTGAAAAATTGGTTCAAAATAAAATAACTTATCTTCTGAGGTTTCAGTTTAAATTAAGTTATTCACCGCCCGCTCAAAAATGAGGTCACGAGGGTAATAAGTTTTAAGATTTGAATACTCATTGTTAGTTCGCCACAGGCAAAGATTCAATAATGAAAATATTAAAAAAAAATATTATTAAGTCATGTATTAAATTACACTTTAAATTAGCTAGACGTGATATACACACAACGTGTGATTAGTGTGACCAACACACTACAGGATCATTGGTTTATTGTTAATATTTACAAAAAAACAAAAGCAGAAAAAATCTAAAATTTAACGACTTTAATTGCTTCGACTTAAGTTTTTTTAACACTGCTAAAAATGCCATGAAAACAATGAACTTTCTATGAAAATATTGAAAGTGTTAAAAGTTGATGTAAAAAAACAAATAGTCAACACTCATTTTGATTTATTTTTTTATTTTATTTATTTATTTAATACTAAAAACTTGGATATCACACACAACAATATATTAATCTTTTTGATTACAGTGTGTAATCTTATGTCGGCACATTGTTTTTGTTACAGTTAAAAATAAAGAAAAAAACAATATAACATTATAATTTCTATTGATATAATTTACAAAATTAAAATAGTGGGAGGGAGAGGGGGGGGGGGGGGATAAGTGGATTCTGTTTTATTAACTATACATCAGACATGACAAAAGTAAGATGAGCATAATAGCACGTTTGTAATTTATTTTCAAACAATGCAATTAAAGTTAAAAACTAGAGTTCTGGAGTTGAACCGTCATCTGCTAAAGTTGTTTCAAGCTTAATTTCTGCATCTGCACCTAAGATCCAGGTAGGGATAGACCGCTGCGTAACAGTTTTATAAAAGGAAAGAAGCCCACAATCGGCAGAAGCATCTCAACCTGCAAAGATTTTAAAAGACGATGAAAGGCCAACCTCATCGCAAAATCGTTTTGCAATTTTGCAAGAGGATAACGAGGCACCTGTTACTGAGATAAGGACTATTCCCCCACCACTCATTTACCTGAGAGAAAAAAATTCGAATGATCTGATTAAGTTTCTAGTTAAATTAAACGGCGAAAATAATTTTTATGTGACAAGTATAAAACGTGGTAACATATACGAGACGAAAATCCAAGTTAATCACAAAAATACTTACCGCACCACGGTAACGGAGCTTGAGAAACATGCAGAAAAATGCAAAAGGTCTCCAAGTAGTGATTAAAGGTATGGACTCAAATGTTAACCCAGATGAAATTAAAACCAGTTTGTGCATGAAGGGCTTAGAATTAAAACCGTATCACACATAAGAAACAGGGATAAATACCCTCAACCACTATTCCGAGTGGAGCCCGAACCTGGTGACGTCAAATTAAGAAAAGCTGAGACTCACCCAATTTACGATGTAAAATACCTTTTGCATCGTAGAGTGGTAGTGGAAGCACGACATAAGCGATCTGGGCCCGTACAATGCTTGAACTGCCAGGAATACGGCCACACCAGAGCTTATTGCAAATTGCCTTCTGTTTGTGTTGTGTGTGGCGACCTGCATGCTACGACCAAGTGCGACAAACCCAAAGATGATCCTAGGGTGAGGAAATGCAGCAATAGCGGTGGAAACCACGCGGCCAACTATAGAGATTGTCCTGTTTTCGATACAGTTTGGCGCTCATCTAAGCCGAAAGTAGTTCCTCACCCCAGCCTTCTAATATACCAACAACAAACATGCCTCCATTAGCACAGCCAACTACAAGTCAAATTTCTTACGCCAACGCATTAAAGTCTAACCAGCCGAATGCCCGTAAGCCTAACCAGTCAACAACGCAACAAGAGGTGAAAGCAAACGTACCAACTGGCCCCAATTTTAGCTGCCTGGAAGCCGTAATTGACAATATGGTCAAACAATTTACTCAAATAATGGCGAAAATGGCTGGTATGATGCAACAAATTCAAAAAATTCAGTCTGCTCTTTTGCAGGCCATGCTTAAAAGGCCATGAACTGCCTCAGGGTTTGTTTCTGGAACGCAAACGGCATCCGACAACACAAAAACAAACTCGAATATTTTGCAACACACCAAAACATTGATGTAATGTTAATATCCGAAACTCATATGACATCTAGAAGCATTTTCCAAATAAGTGGCTATACTTTTTATGATTCAAAGGATCCCAGAGATAGGTCATGTGGTGACTCAGCTATATTAATTAAATCAAGAATCAAGCACCAATGGATGAGTGGTCTCACCAAAAATTACATACAAGCAACAAGCGTCTGCATTGATGAATTTTACCACAATCTCGTTACTTCCTTAGTTTATTGTCCACCCAGGTTCTCCATAACTAAGGATCAGTACAACAGTTTTTACAAAATTTAAGGTGACCACTTCATAGCTGCTGGAGACTATAACGCCAAGCACACGTACTGGGGCACCCGCCTTATTTGTCCGAAAGGTCGTTTCTTCTATGATTCCGTGTCTGAAATGGGACTTTTCGTTATTTCAACTGGACAACCAACCTATTGGCCAACAGACCACAATAATAGATTTTGGGGAAGCAAAAGGTATATCCCCGGCCCAAGCCTCCTTGGATTAACCTTCTGACCACTCACCAACAATAATCACTGTTTGCAGTCCTCATCAAATAGCAACAAGTTTTTTTTTCTTACCTAACGAAGTAGATTGGTTGATATAAAAAATATATCAGCACCCACTGCTCGGAAAACCAACCTATAAAAACACTCGGAGACATCAATGATTGTCTGAACAGCCTTAATTAAAACATTTTAAAAGCCGTTGAACATACTTCTTCTACTTATCGTCAGGGCCAAGTACAACTAAAATTTTTCTGCAGATGTTGAAAAGCTTTTGTCTAAAAAAAGGAGAAACCGGAGAGAATGGCAAAAGCAAAGATCACCTCAACTTAAAAATAAAGTGAAAGAATGCACAAACCAATTAAAAACCTGTTGGAGGTGCACAGAATGACATCACTGAATAAATATTTAGAAAGCCTAGACGCGATTATCCAAACAAATTATTCCCCATGGCGAGCTGCCAGACGTCTAAAAGGACCCATTATCGCAAAACCTCCACTGCGTAATCTGAGAGGATCCTGGGCTATAAATGACAAAAAAAAATGCAATCTGTTCGCAAGTCACTTAAGGAATGTGTTCACTCCCAACACGTTTACTGACGTTAGGGAATTACCGCCTGTTGTTGCTAGACGCCCTATGAAAATACGTTTCCGATTTTCAGATTTTGTAAAGGCTATCGTTAACCTAAATGATAAAACTGCTCCTGGTGTTGATAAAATAAGCAACAACATGCTTTTAGAGCTACCTTTTACCGCTGAAAGAATTATTCTTTTTATTTTTAATGCCATAATTTGGCTTAAACATTGCCCGCCAAAATGGAAAGTTTCCTTAGTAAAGATGATTCCTAAGCCTGGTAAAGATCCTTCGAAGGTGCAGTCTTACAGGCCTATAAGTTTGTCACCAACTTTGTCAAAATTGTTGGAAAAGCTCTTTAAAAACAAGATGACTCCATTCTAAATCACCAATTTGGCTTTAGAAGTCAACATAGTAGAATCGAACAAGCTCACAGACTGGTGCAGGTTATAAAAAAAACCTTTGAGGAAAAGAAGAACTGCTCCGTGCTTTTTATAGATGTCTCTCAAGCTTTCGATAAAGTATGCCATGAAGGCCTGTTAAACAAGCTAAAGATAAACCTTCCACCTAAAATGTTCAACCTTTTAGAAAACTATGTAACCGGTCGACAATTTATGATCAAGGAGGGAAGCCAAAAAGTTGTTCCCAACCAAAAGGGGCTGGTGTACATCAAGGAAGTACACCAGATATGCCAACCAATAGTTTTACACACACGTCGGCATTTGCTGATGATACTGCTTTTCTTAGTATTCATTAAGGACCTAAAGAGGCTTCGAGTCAACTTCAACAATACGTAACCCAAGTAGAGAAATGGGCAAAGTTATGGGGAATAAAAATTAATTGGCAAAAATGTACCCACGTAACGTTTACTTTGCCCAAAGAAACATACTCCTCAATCCTTAATAACAACCATATAGTGCTCCAGCGATTTAAAACGAAATATCTTGGCATTCACCTGGATTGTCGCCTTACAATGAAGACACATATAGATGCTAAGTTGACGCAAATGAAACTTAAAGCTACACAAATACACTGGCTAATTGGTGGAAACTCTGTGCTACGTCTTGACTGTTAACTTCTAATCTTCAACTCAATTTTAAAACCAATTTGATGCTACGGTATTTAATTATGGGGCACTGCTTCCGAAGATTCAATAATAAAAATATTAAAAAAAAAATCTTAAGACTAAGTAATTAATAGTAGTCCAGCCAGTGCCAGACTAACATTTTAGTTCTCATAATATAATTAGTTAATTTCATCTAAGCGCAATATAATCCTTCCTCTTCAGGCGGGGTTATTCACTATGTTAAAAGATGTTTCCATCGAGCGGGTTTGGATGTGTTTTCAGTTTATCTAAATACTTGTCAACATATTGCAGGATTTCGCATTTATGGCTGTTGCTGTTTTTGGTATACCACGGAGCACCAGTTATCAATTTTAGGATTTTGCTTTGACGACGCTGAATTTTTTCTATCTTAGAGGCGGAAGCAGTACCCCATAATTGAATACCGTAGCACCAAATTGGTTTTAAAATTGAGTTGAAGATTAGAAGTTAACAGTCAAGACGTAGCACAGAGTTTCCACCAATTAGCCAGGGGATTTGAGCAGCTTTAAGTTTCATTTGCGTAAACTTCGCATCTATATGAGGCTTCCATGTAAGGCTGCGATCCAGGCTTATATCAAGATATTTTGTTTTGGATCGTTGAGGCACCACATGGTTGTTAATAGTGATTGGAGCCTACGTTTCTTTACGTCCACCTAGATTCTCCATAACAAAGGATCAGTACAACAGTTTTTACAAATCTTTAGGTCCCCGTTTTAAAGCTGCTAGAGACTATAAAGCTAAACACACGTACTGGGGCTCCCGCCTACTAAGTCCTAGAGGTCGTGTCTTGTATGATTCTGTATCGGAAATGAGACTTTACGTTATTTTAACTGGGCCATCAACATATTGGCCCACTACCACAATAAAATACCAGACGTAATAGATTTTGGCGTAGCAAAAGGTATATCCTCTGAGCTAATTGAGGGTCAAGCCTAGTGATGGGACAAGGGTAAATACCCAAATGGTAAATTGGGTATTTAAATGTAAATACCCAGGTATTTACCCAAGCGCCTGGGTATTTACCCAAAATGTGGGTATAAATCAGAATAAAGAAAAATTT
Source organism: Melanophora roralis (assembly GCA_963583895.1). NCBI lineage: Eukaryota > Metazoa > Arthropoda > Insecta > Diptera > Rhinophoridae > Melanophora > Melanophora roralis. Next base: position 78,255,039 of record OY757187.1, on the reverse strand, counting down.
AAAAAAATTAAAAGAATTTAATTTTTTATTATGAATTAAATTTTTTAATAACAAATAAAATCATTTCGTTTCGAAACTTTAATCTTTCTGGTTGCTTCAGCATTGTTGTTGTCATCGCTCCCACTCATTACATTGAAATGCCATAAGCACGCTGATTAGCGGTTCTTATTAAGAATTGTTGTTGTGTTTGATGCAGTCAAAACTGCCTTATCTAAGCAAAACTCATTAAGAAATGTAAAAACAAAATGCACTTAAACAAAATATGTTCAAAATAAATTCGAAAATGCGTAAAATATGTAACAATGAGTATTTGTTATTCAAATGAGTATTTACCCGAAATTAGATAAATACCCGGGTATGAAAATGGGTATAAATGGGTAAATACCCAGCGTAGGGTAAATACCCAGGTCTAAACCCATCTCTAGTCAAGCCTCCTTGAATTTATCGTCAGATCACTCACCCACAATATTCGCTGTATGTAGTCTTTACCAAATTGCAACTAGTAATTTGTTCGGAACACCAACCTTTAAAAACCTCCGAAGACATCGATCAGTGCCTAAGTAGTCAAAGAAGCCGTAAAACATCCTTCTTCTACCTACCGTCAGGCCAGATACAACAAAATTTACTCAACCGATGCACATAGAGGTATTTTGCCATTATAGCCGGACAAGACTTTTTATTTTTTACAATAAAGCTTCCTAAAAATCACAGAGTGCTCTTAGATTGATGAAACTTGGCAGAAACATGTACTGTAGTCATAGGCATTTAAGGATTACAAAATAATAAAAATCGAATCAAGGGGGGGAAAGTTCCCCTTAGAAGAACTTATACTACCTCTGAAAAATTAAAATTTTTTTTAAGTTTTTAATACTATTGATATGTAAATTCATCTTTAAACGTATGGAAAAGCAAAAAAAATCCACACTTGGACAGTGTCGTCCTCTTCCCTTTCGTGGGCGGCGGCATAAAGTAAAATTTGCAAAAATAATGTATAAAATAAAGATAATGGAAAACTTACGCCCAAATACTATAAAAGTAAAATTTTTAAGCTTTAATGGGTAGTGGCAGAAATGCCTCCAAACCCCACCCCCCGAAACGGCCCTGCAAAATTTTTTTTTTATTTTATTTTGCTAATTTTCACAAAAAATATATTTTTAAGCTTGTTTGTCGCTTTTTTTGTAATTTAATGTATTAAATTAATCTGAAAATAAGTAATTTATATATAAAAATAACTTATTTACAGAAGTAACAATTAATTTAAAGTTCACACTATTTTTTTTCTAAAAATCGCAATTTCTCCTTAACAGGTTTATGTTTACATTCATGTACTATTTGCAATAACTCTGATCTTTAATATAATTTTTCCATTTTACTCTCCTAGTTTTAAAAGTTGTCGCACAGGTTTTACCAGTTTAGGGGCGGGTAAAAACTACTGCCTCTCACATTCCTTTTTATACATGCAATGTCAGTGTAAAACCCAATTTAACCTGTTTAAAATTAATTTAAATTTACCTGTAATAATTTAAATAAAAAACATTAAAAAACAATTAATTATCAAAACGTTTTATGACCCACAAAAAAGTTTCTTACTAATATGTAAACACACAAGATGAGAAAAAACAGAAAAAAGTGAAATTTTCAAAAATTCGCCAAAAAAAATGGCGCAAAAACGCGCAACGCTTTCTTTTTTCTTTTAAAAGTAGAGATTTCAAGTTTTATTGTGATGAAAAAGATTTTTAGGATAATGAGTGCCATCACTTTCAAAAACCTTTTCATTTTATTTTTTTTAATCAAAAAGTTAACAAAAAAACCTCTTTTTTTAATTTCGAAGGAATTTTTTTAAAACAAAACTTTAAATCAAAATTAAAAAAAAATTAAATAAGGTAGCTGCTTATATATTCTTTCGCAGAGAAAAAAAACAATGTAAAATCTTTTTTTGTTTAGCTACAAAACCACCAAAAGTTAATAAATTGCAGGCAAATTTACTTAACTTTCCTGACTTTGACAGTGCCTCAAAACGACAAATTTCAAGCAAAAGATTTGAAAATTCACTATCCGATACAGAATTTTGTTATCTGTCGAGTTGCGCACTTAAATTTTAATATTTCTTAAATTTCCATTTTGGCTTAATGTCCGGCTAGATTGGCAAAATACCCCTATGTGCGATGTGGAAAAACTTTTATCTGAAAAAAGAAGAGCCCGAAGAGAATGGCAAAAGTATAGATCGCCCCAACTTAAAAATAAGCTAAAAGAGTGTACAAACCGATTAAAGAACTTGTTGGAAGTACATAGAATGTCATCAATGAAGGAATACCTGGAAGGACTAGATGCGACTCCCCAAACAAATTATTCTCTATGGCGTTCCGCCAAACGTCTTAAAAAACCCGTTATTACAAAACCACCTCTGAGAAATCTGAAAGAACCCTGGGCAAAAAAACAAAGAAAAATGCGTTTTGCTTGCAAGCCATTTAAGGAACGTATTTACTCCCAATGCATGCACTGACGTTAACGAGTTGCCGCCTGTTGTTGCCAGACGTCCTATAGAAATCCGTTTCCGATATTTAGATGTTATAGAGGCTATCGCTAGTCTGGATGCAAAAATAGCTCCTGGCGTTGATAAAATAAGCAACAAAATGCTTTTCGAGATACCTTTTACTGCTAAAAGAGTGATTCTTTTTATTTTTAATGCCATAATACGGCTTGAACAGTTCCTGCAAACATGGAAATTAGCCTTTGTTAAGATGACTCCTAAGCCTGGTAAAGATCATTCAAAAGTGGAGTAATATAGGCCTATTATCCACAGTGTCGTATTGTTTAAAAAACTACTTAAGAACGAGCTGGCCCCGATCTTAAATGGCAACAACTGCATTTCAAATCACCAATTCGGCTTTAGAAGTCAACATAGTACCATCGAACAAACCCACAGGATGGTACAGGTTATAAGAAAAGCCTTTGAGGAAAAGAAGTTCTGCTCCGCGCTTTTTATCGATGTCTTTCAAGCATTCGATAAAGTATGGAACGAAGGGCTGTAAATCAAACTAAAACTCTATCTACCAGCTAATATTTCAAGCCTGCTAGAAAAATACATAACCGGCAGACAATTTATGATTAAAGAGGGAAACCAAATAAGTTCCTCTCAGCCAATAGGGGCTGGTGTACCTTAAGGGAGTATACTAGGTCCATTTTTGTACTCGCTTTACACAGCAGATATGCCTATCAATAGTTTTACACACACGTCGACATTTGCTTACGACACTGCTTTTCTCATACCTCACAAAGAGGTATGAGACGTAGCACAGAGTTTCTACCAATTAGCAAGTGGATTTGAGCAGCTTTAAGTTTCATTTGCATCAACTTCGCATCTATATGTGTTTTCCACGTAAGGCGGCGATCTAGGTGAATACCAAGATATTTTGTCTCAGATCGTTGAGGCAACATATGGTTATTGATAGTAATTGAAGGGCACGTTTCTTTGCGTAAGGTAAAAGTTACGTGAGTACATTTTTGTTCATTTATTTTTATTCCCCATAATTTTGCCCATTTCTCAACTTCGCTTACGTGTTGCTGCAGTTGGTTCAAAGCCTCTTTAGGGTCTCTATGAATACTAAGGAAAGCAGTATCATCAGCAAATGTCGACGTGTGTGTAAAACTATTGGTTGACATATCTGCTGTGTAAAGCAAATACAGAATTGGACCTACTGTACTCCCTTGAGGTACACCAGCCCCTATTGGTTGAGAAGAACTTATTTGGTTTCCCTCTTTGATCATGAATTGTCGACCGGTTATGTATTTTTCTAATAGGTTAAAAATATTTACAGGAAGGTTGAACTTTAGTTGGTTTAACAGGCCTTCATGCCATACTTTGTCGAAAGCTTGCGAGACATCGATAAATAGTGCGGAGCAGTACTTCTTTTCCTCAAAGGCTTTTCTTATAAACTGTACCAACCTGTGAGTTTGTTCGACGGTACTATGTTGACTTCTAAAACCAAACTGGTGATTTGGAATACAGTTTTTGTCCTTCAAGATCGGATTCAGCTTATTTTTGAGAAATTTTTCGAACAATTTTGACATTGTGGGTAACAAACTAATAGGCCTATAAGACTCTTCTTTCGAAGGATCTTTGCCAGGCTTAGGAATCATCTTTACTAAGGCCACTTTCCATATAGGCGAGAAATGTTCAAGCCGAATTATCGCGTTAAATATAAAAAGAATTATTTTTTTAGCTGTGAAAGGTAGCTCAAAGAGCATTTTGTTGCTGATTTTATCAACGCCAGGAGCTTTTTCACTATTTAGGTTAGCGATAGCCTCTACAACATCTGTAAATCGGAAAAGTATTTCTAAAGGACGCACAGTGAGCTATTTGCAGGGTCTAGCCGGTAAAAAATCAAAATCAATTTTTTGTGTTTTAATGATTCAGACATAATAATAATTGTCCAATTAGATTAAAAAAAAAGTAGCCATTAGTGTTTTGAACCGTCTAATAGCCATTATTTTGTAGGTCAAATATAAAGTTTCAAAAACTATTTTTTTCAATTCCATGCGAATTAAAGACATCTTATTTAAATTTTTCTCATTTTTAGTACAAACGCTGCTCTAGAATTTTGGGTGGAACATATTTTGCTTAAAAAGATATGCTCGTTTTAACAATAATAATAACAGTTATCACATCTTTAGAGAAAATCCTATAAAATTGTCTCAAATTAGGGGTTTTTTCGATGAAAATTAGCATGATATTTGATATAAGTTGGACCATCTCATTGGTGACATAATGAGACATAAACTTGAAACTTGGCTCAAACACTCTCTACATTATATTCTCTTAGATCTTGAATGATTTATACTTCGCACGACTTCGCATCAATGTAATATTTCAAGTCAAAGCAATATTTCAAGTCAAGTGTAAGACAAAGCAAATTACCTTCTCCTCTCTTTTACTCCCCAGAATCTTATTAAATATCGATAGAGAAAACTCAACTTAGGTTCCTTTTTTACAATTATTTATTCAAATGCGTTTCAAAAATGAGATGGGCCTGATTATTGATGGTTTCAAACCGGGATATGGTACGACAAATGATGGAAATACTGCCAGAAGGTATTTTATAAATTATTCAAAGATTGCTGAAATAACTGCACTAGACGAAGTGTCTTGTCATCAGAATTTGAAATTAATCTGCATGAGTTTCAAGGATTCATCCAAGAAACTAGAGACAAATATTTAAAATTTTACGACCGGTACCCTATGCCTGTTAGCGTGCACAAGATATTATGCCATGCGATCGATGTTATAAAAAATTTCATTGCACCCATCGGTCAGTTATCTGAAGAAGGTCGGGAAGCTCGCAACAAGGATTGTAGGCGAAACAACTTGGCGCACACCCGTAAATCTTTAAGAATCAATACAAACAGAGATTTGCTTAACATGTTGTTGATGACATCAGATCATATGATCAATTCTTATCGACAAAATTCCTTCAAAAACTTTTCATCGCTCCCACCGAAAGTCATAAGGTTTTTAGTTGAGCATAGTTTTGATGCCCATAAAGATTTACGTTAAGAGCTTGCAGGAGCAAGTAAAACTGCAGAAACAGAAAAGTTAAGCGAATCTGATTCTGATGAAAAGTAGAGTAGAAGTTTGGTTTACGCATAAATGTATGACACATTTATTATGAAATTGAATGAACAGTCCTATTTTAATTTTAAGTCCTTATTTTTTGTTGAAATTGAATAATAAGAATTTAAACAAGTTTTTTCAATTCTGTTTTTTCTTTTGTGTTACAAAAGTTAATAAAATTTTCAATATCTGATCATTTATTTTGTTTCTTTTTTTGCGTTCTTGACCTCCCCCTCCCTCTCACTATTTTGTGTTCTAGCACTGTACTATCACCTCCATTCAGCGACTCATCTAAAACATCCCAATTTATTGGAAAAATATCGAAAAATAAAGTAAAGAAGTAATTCTTACCTCATTGGCCCCTTAAAATAGGCCCTAAGGCTCTCAAGGACCCCTCGGGAGGTCCTATTGGTCTTTGATCCTGTCAAAATTTTTCATGGACCCATTTTAAACGGCTAACTTGTATGGGGTAGCTCACTGTGGGACGTCTGGCAACAACAGGCGGTAATTCCCTTACGTCTGTGCATGTATTAAGGGTGAACACGTTTTTTAAATGATTTGCAAACAGATCGCATTTTTCTTCGTCATTTCTAGCCCAGGATCCTCTCAGATTACGCAGTGGTGGTTTTGCAATAACAGGTCTTTTAAGACGCTTGGCTGATCGCCATAGGGAATAATTTGTCTGAGCAGTCGCGTCTAGACCTTCCAGGTACTCTTTCAGTGATGCTATTCTGTGAACCTCCAGCAAGCTTTTTAGTTGGGTTGTACATTCTTTCAGCTTAGTTTTAAGTTGGGGTGATCTATGCTTTTGCCAATCTCTTCGGGATCTCCTTTTTTCAAATAAAAGCTTTCTCACATCGTCAGAAAAAATTTTGTTGCACCCAGCCTGACGGTAAGTAGAATACGCATGTTCAACGGCTTTTTGAATGTTTTCATTTAGGACGCTCAGACAATCATCGATGTCTCCGGGAGTTTTTAGCGGTTGGTTCTCCGAGCAGTGGGCGCTAATGTATTTTTTATATTTCAACCAATTTATCCTTTAAGATGAGAAAAAATCACTAGCTGCTACTTAATGAGGACTGCAAATAGTGATTATTGTGGGTGAGTGGTCAGACGATAAATCCAAGGAGGCTTTAGCCTCAATAAACTCCGAGGAAATACCTTTAGCTACGCCAAAATCGATTACGTCTGAAATTTTATTGTGGTCCGTTGGCCAGTAGGTTGGTTGTCCAGTTGAAATAACATAAAGTCCCATTTCAGACATGGCATCATACAACACACGACCTCTGGGACTAATTAGACGGGAGCCCCAGTACGCGTGCTTGGCATTATAGTCTCCAGCAGCTATGAAGCTGGGACCTAAATATTTGTAAAAATCGTTGTACTGATCCTTCGTTATGGAGAATCTCGGTGGACAATAAACTGACGAAATAACGAGATTATGGAAAAATTCATCAATGCAGACGTTTGTTGGTTGCATATAACATTCGGATAGGCCACCAATCTAATGGTGTTTGATTCTCGATTTGATTATTATAGCCGAGCCACCACATATCTCTGGGATCCTTCGAATCGTAAAAAAAATAGCCGCTTATTTTGAAAGTACTTCTAGATTTCATATGAGTTTCGGATATTAACATTACATCAATGTTTTGGTGTGTTAAAAAATATTCGAGTTCGTTTTTGTGTTGGCGGATGCCATTTGCGTTCCAGAAACAAACCCTCAGGCAGTTCATGACCTTTTACGCATAGCCTGCAAAAGAGCAGACTGCATTTTTTGCATTTCTTGCATCATGCCAGCCATTTGTCTGTCAATTACGGCTTTTAGGCGGCTAAAATTTGAACCAGTTGGTTCGTTTGTTGGCACCTCTTGATGTGTTGTTGGCTGGGCAGGCTTGCGCGCTTTGGGCTGGTTAAACTTTAATACGTTAGCGTTAGAAACTTCACTTGTGGTTGTCTGTGCTAATGGGGGCATATTTGTAGTAGGTATATTTAATGGCTGGGGAGGGGCAGGAGCTACTTTTGGCTTGGATGAGCGTTTAACTAAGTCAAAAACAGGGCAACCTCTATAGTTGGCAGTGTGGTTTCCACCGCAATTACTGCATTTATTCACCCTAGGATCTTCTTTTGGCTTGTCGCAGTTGGTCGTATCGTGCAAATCCCCACACACAACCCAAAACAGAAGGCAATTTACAATATGGCCATATTCCTGGCAGTTCAAGCACTATAACTCTACGGTGCATAATATATCTAAGATCATATATGAGATGTTTTTCATTTTTTTTTCAATTTAATATCACTAGGCTCAAGCGTCACCCGGAATAATGGTTGAAGGTATTTTTCCTTGTTCCTTATCTTAGATACATATTTGACTCTAAAGCCCTTCAAATTGGCTTTAATTTTCTCCGGGTCAACATTTGAGTCAATTCCTCTTATAACTACCTGGAGGCCTTTAGCGTTCTTAAGTTGGTAAGTATAGAAATTTTTCTTAAGTTTCTCGAGCTCCGAAATAGTGGTGCGGTAAGCGTTTTCGTCATTTATCTGAATTTTTGTCTCGAATATGTTACCACGTTCAATGTTAGTAACGTAAAAGTTGTTTTCCCCAATCAAACCAACTTAAAACTTTACAAGATCATTTGAATTATTTTCCTTTAAATAAGTTGGAGGTGGCTTAAAGGACTTTTTTTCAGTAACGGGGGCATCATTATCTTCTGGCAGAATGACAAAACGATTTTGCGATGAGGTTGGCCTTTCATCGTCTTTCAACATTTTTTCAGGTTGAGATGTTTCGTCCGATTTCGGACTTCTCCCCCTTTAAAGAACTGTTACGTATCTGTCCATCCCTAGCTGGATCTTAGGAGCACACGCAGAAATTGGGCCTGGAGCGCATTTAGCAACTGTAGGTGCGACACCAGAACTGGATAAAGAAGACCGCGATGAAGATGGCCCCTCCGCATTTTTTTTATAATTTTTAAACTGAGATTGGTCTAAATTTGTCCCTTGTTCAATACACTTTTCAAATTAGGCACACTTGCACTTTAATTATTTGTATTTGTTTTCGGTTTTGCACTTAAGGAGTTTCTGTTATATTCAGGGTGTCTAATCTTTTCATTGTTAACGCTTGTTGAACTTAACACAATGTAAGCATTTCGGCTATTAGGCCCACTGTCACGACGATTACTGTTACTCATTAACCGTTTGGTTTTTTTTTGTTTAGTTTTTTTATTTTCGATTCTCACTTATGTATGTCTTGTATGTATGTATATTAACATTTTTATTTTTTGGTACTTATTACAAATATCACCTATTACAAATATTACACTCGCGTAGACACGTCCGTACACTACGAGATTAAGAGGGCAACTCCACTAGTTAAAGGCGAAATCCTAAAATATATGGACAAGTATTTAAATAAGCTGGAAACACATCCAAGCCCGCTTGCTCGAAACATCTTACAACACAGTGGACACTCCCGTCTGAAAAGGAGGGATACTAATGAGAACTAAAATGTTAGTCTGGCACTGGCTGGTCTGCTAATAATCACTTAGTCTGAAGATTTGAATACTTATTGTTAGTTCGAATAAGCGAAGATTTAATAATAAAATATGAAAAAAAAGTAGACAACAGGGTTCCTTCAAATTGTATAGCGTTGTCAGTAGTTTGCGTACAATTTGGTAGTGAATTCCACAGTCGTATAGTGTTAATAAAGAACTGCCACTCAGATATTAAGGTTCGATATTTGAATTGTATTATCTTTTTCCCTCTGCTGGACCGAGCAAATAAAATACGTTGAAATAAGTAAGTACGTTCCTTGGTGTAGATAATTTTATGCAGGAGTGTTAATCTTAAGCAAATCTGTAAGATCTACTCCGTATAGGGATTTAGCAAACATAGAAGTTCCATCGTATCGCTTTATTTTTTTTTTCATATTTTTATCATTGAATCTTCGCCTTTGGCGAACTAACAATAAGTATTCAAATCTTAAAACTACAGTCAAATCCCGAAAATTCGTACCCCGATTAATCGTAATTCCCGATAATTCGTAATAAACCTTCGGTCCCTTGAAAAAATCTCGTTAATTCGTAAAATTTCCATACATTTTGGTCCCCTCTGTAATTCGTAATTTTTTTTTCAAATAAAATCTTCTTTACCTCTAATAAATCGTAATTGTTTGCTAACTACCACTTCTAATTCGTAATAAAAACAACAAAAACATGGAAAGAATGATTTTTTGTTTACCGCTATTTTTTTACGTGGCTTTTGCTTGTGTGTGTGTGTTTATTTTCTTAAGTTAAGTTTGTTACAAAAATACTTGTATTTTACGCTAAGTAAATGAATTTGCTACTTTATTTTATGTATTTATTTTGTATTAATTATTTTTAGCAATTATTTTTTATGTTTATTTTTATCGTTTTAGTAAATAAATTGAAAAACCCCGTGTATTCGTATTTATTTTACTTTAACCCCGTTAAATCGAAACCCCACTAAATCGAAAACCCCTATAATTCGTAAGAAATGACCGGTCCCTTGCGATTACGAATTATCGGGATTTGACTGTATTTAATTTTCATTAGACCAGCCAGTGCCAGACCAAAATTCAAGTTCTCTTATAAAATTAATTGATTCAGTAGTTTCATCTAAGTGCAATAGTATCCCTACTTTTCAGACGAGTGTGTTCACTATGTTGCAAAATGTTTAGAGCGAGCAGATTTGGATGTGTTCCCATGCTTGTTTAAATACTTGTCCATGTTGCTATTTTTAATGTACCAAGGAGCCTCAGTAATTATTTTTAGGATTTCATTTTGACGGCGTTGAATTTTTTCTACGTTGGAGGCGGAAGTACTGCCCCATAATTGTATCCCGTAGCACCAAATTGGTTTCAAATTTGAGTTGTAAAGTAAAAGTTTGCAATCAAGACGTAGCACAGAGTTTATACCGATTAGCCAGTGAATTTGGGCCGTTTTAAGTTTCATCTGCGTCAACTTGGCATCTATAGAGACTTCCATGTGAGGCGGTTCTAGGTGAATGTCAAGATATTTCGTCTTAATTCGTTGAGGCACTGCACAGTGCTTTTATCCCAAGTGATATGAAAAATGTAGAAGGAGTGGTCCCAGAGTTTTGAAATTGGGTACACTAGTATAAAATCCTTAAATTAAGAAAAATTCAATTTTTAAAAAAAGGCCAAAGGACACGCCTACTGCCCATATATAGAAAGGACGAAATTTTAAATTTTGACTACATAACTGCACAGAAATTTACAATAGTCCGTAGACTATTTACATCCCGTGCTAGTAACTTATGTGATATTTTTTATTGGGATGGACGCAAGGACTCTAGGTCCTGTCATATATCCTATTTCGTAAAAATGCTAAGACTGTTACAAAAGTTATCCGATTCTTATTAAATGTTAGTGCCAAATTTCATTACAATTTATTTATAAAAATAGAAAATAAAAAACAAATTGGCTAAAAAATTTTTTTATTATGATTTTGACGACAACGTGAAAGTTCAAAACTACAATCTTTCTAAATTAAAATTAAATTGAAAATACGTATAAGTGCGTTTTTTAATAATAATTTTTATTTTTTTAATAATTTATATACATTTTAATTTACAATAAATCATTTTCAGTATCAGACTCTTCCCAAAAGATATTGCCGTTCAATGAAACATTTGTCTCGTTGTCTTCCACTGGCTCATTAGCATTTTCTCTTAAGTATATATTTATCAATTTCTGCAAATAATAAATTTTTTGTGGTCTTTGGATTCCTTTTTGAAGTCAAAAACGGATCTAAAGATAGTATTAAATAGTATTAAATCTTTATGAGTGTATTTTCGTGACGTTTTCCTCGTATGGGACAGTATTACTTTTCTCACGATTTTGTGGTTGGCTTCCAATGCTTCTTCAGACAAGCACCCTGAAATTTATTTTCAGATACCACAATAGACGGAATAATTTTTTTTTTCTCAGTTTGTAACGCACACAGAGACGGAAAACAATTTGGATGTATTTCATTTATTGTGTTACGTAGCACACTATATTTTCTTTCGGTCAAATCTAAATTCATATATAGCGCCAAAGCTTTTGTTGCTGGTAAGCATTTTGAATTCGACATTGGGCTTTGCAAAACAGAATGAGATTGCCGTTTTAAATTTTCCACTGCAAATTCTAGTTCCTTAAGGGAACATTTAAGTACTAACTCTGCCACTCTTCGGTGTCTAGTTTTGACTGTAGTGCTACCAAAATCTTTCATTGGTCTACCAAGTTTTCTACATGAAGTTTCTGTTGCATGTAAAGCTACTGTTGTATCACATTCTGGAGTTGGAAGCAGCAAATTTTCATAAGCAATTTTCCTCGTGCTTGGTTGCTTGGAATTTAAATTAAATATATTTAATGATATCTTTATTTAAGAAGAGCAATTAAAAAATTATAAAGCTTACATCATCAGCATCAAAAAAAAAATTGTTTACCCAATGTGAATGAGAATGTTTCTCTTTTAAATGCATTAAGTTGCCTCTGCTTTCTTTCCAAAAATTTTTCATTTTGATGTGGAAAAAATAAACACTTATGAATCGCCTATTTTTCTTTCAACATATTTATATACCTCTGGTTCTTTATCTTCAGAAGTTGCTTTTATCCAGCAGTCAACTATATCTGAATTATTTAAAATAAAAGCCATCAATTTAAATTATTTGTTTTGACCAATTACTTGATGTTTTATTAAAATATTTGTTTACACTATGATTAGAGATGTGAACGTTAATTTATTGAACCACGCGCCCTCACTTTCACTCGTTTGTAAAAGTAAGTAATTATCAAGCATATAAATTTATTGAACATTTTATTAGAAAATTTTAATTTTTTCTTTAACCGAAATGGCTGTGTGCAATATTTGCGAACACTCCACCAAACAATTTTGCTTACTACAAACAAAGGATGTTGCATAAAAAACTTCTGTCACGTACTCATCTCCAATTTAAATAAAATATAACGACAAATAATATTTGTAGGTGGGAGTCAAATCTAGCGATTTTCAATTGCTGTATTAGTTTCTTGTGATGCAAAGTTTTATAAGAATTATGAAATACTTAAAATTTTTGTCATGTTTTGATCTAGTTTTTGTTATAAGTAGTCACAACAGAACTGGAAAAAACAAATTTTTTGGCAGTTCATAGCTGACATTTTAAGCACTTTAAAAATTTAGCTAACTTCTAGCGATTTTTTATGCTAACTTATCTATATTTTTGGGAAAAAAGTTAGCAACAGTGGTGGGAGGTAAACAATGAAACACCAACGTCAATCTGTTAATTTAGCGGCATCTTGTAGCGTTAAAAAGAGGCAAACACAATTTTATGCTTATTTTTTAATTTTCCTCGTTAATTAATCTAATGGTATCAATTTGGTTTTATATGTTATTATATTGTAAGTTTTTTTTTTAATTTTTAACTACAGGAAACTGTCGAAATTTAAGAAAAAATCACGAAAATAGCCATTTTTAAAAATAATTTTTTTTAAAGTTGTGGTTAATTTTAAAAAATTTTTTTTCTTGTATTTATTAGAAAACCGTATGGGTTTTCGAAAACAGGAAAAAACCATAGACCATATTTTCCTTTTTTTTTTTAATTTTCCATCAAAGTGAAAAAATTTTTAAAGCTTAAGTGAATAATAAACATTTTTTAAACCAACAAAACCTATGTATATAAAAACAATATACTAAATTTTTTTTTACAGTTGGTTTCGAATATAGTTAGCTATTACAAGAAAAATTTTGAATTCCCTAGTCCAAAAAATTAAATTTTTATAATAATTTTTTTAAAACAATAAAAAACCAAGATAATTTGGGATTTTAGTGTCATTTTATAGCGTAAAATATATACAAAAGCAAAAACTTTGCTGTTTTTGCTATTTTTTTTATTAAACAGTATTGATTTGAAATTATATATTGCAGTATTTGTATTTTTTTTTCTTTTAAACCTTAGAAAACTGTCGAAAATTGAGAAAAAATCACGAAAATAGCCATTTTTAAAAATAATTTTTTTTTAAAGTTGTGGTTAAATTTTTAAAAATTTTTTTTTTAGTTATTAGAAAACAGTATGGATTTTTGAAAACAGAAAAAAACCCATATACCATATTTTTCTTTTTTTTAATTTTCCATCAAAGTTAAACAATTTTTAGGACTTAAGTGAATAATAAGCATTTTTCAAACCAATAAGAAATACTTATAAAAAAGAAATCACAAAAATTTTTACCGTTAGTTGCAAATATAGTTAGTTACTACAGGAAAAAATTTCAATCTCATACTCCAAAAAATTATTATTTTACAACTGTTTTTCTGAGGCATGTAAGACTCGGGTATTTGTTTAGCCATTTTTACTTCAAATTCCTTGACTTTGGCGCCCCTAGCGCCACCAAAAAGAGCTAAATCTAAAAAATTCTTTAAAATTTATTTAAAATTATTGTTATCTGTCGACCTATATATCTTTATCTACAATATAAAACCTTTTTTTTCGTATTTTTGTCTATGGGACACAGCACTGTGCACCGAATGGTTGTTAACAAGAATTGGGGGGCACGTTTTCTTGCGTAAAGTAAAAGTAACGTGTGTGCATTTTTGTTCATTTATTTTAATGCCCCATAAAATTGCCCATTTTTCTACTTGGGATACGTGATCTTGAAACTGTTATGAGGCCTTTTTACGGGTCTTTATGAATACTGAGAAAGGTATCATCAGCAAATGGCGACGTATGAGTAAGATTGTTTGTGAGCATATCTGCTGTGTAAAGCAAGTACAGAATTGGACCTAGTATACTCCCTTGAGGTACACCAGCCCCTATTGGTTGAGAAGAACTTATTTGGTTTCCCTCTTTAATCATTAATTGTCGGCCGGTTATGTATTTTTCTAAAAGGTTGAAAATATTAGATGGAGCTTTTATTTGTTTAACAGGCCTTCATGCCATACTTTGTCGAACGCTTGAGAGACATCAATGAAGAGCGCGGAGCAGTATTTCTTTTCCTCAAAGGCTTTTTGTATAACCTGTACCAATCTGTGGGTTTGTTCGATGGTACTATGTTGATTTCTAAATCCAAATTGGTGATCTGGAATGCAGTTGTTTTCATTCAGAACCGGAATCAGCTCTGTTTTAAGCAATTTCTCAAACAATTTGGACATATTTGGTAACAGACTTATAGGCCTGTAAGATTCCACCTTCGAAGGATCTTTTTCCGGCCTAGGAATCATCTTTACCAAGGCAACTTTTCATACTGGCGGGAAATGTTTGAGTCGTAATATGGCGTTGAAAATAAAAAGAATTATTCTTTTTGCTGTGCAAGGCAGCTCTAAAAGCATTTTGTTGCTGATTTCATCAAAGCTAGGAGCTTATTTGGCATTTAAATTATTGATAGCCTCTACGACATCTGACAACTGAAAACGTATTTCCATAGGACATCTAGCAACAACAGGCGGCAATTTGCTCATGTCAGTGCATGTATTTGGAGTGAAGACATTTGTTAAATGACTTGCGAGCAGATCACATTTTTCTTCATCACTTCTTGCCCAGGATCCTCTCAGATTACATAGTTGTGGTTTCGCGATAACGGGTCTTTTAAGATATTTCGCTGATCACCATATTGAATAATTCGTCTGAGGAGTCGAGTCTAGACCTTCGAGGTGTTCCTTAGGAGATGCCAATCGGTGAACCTTCAGCAAATTTTTCAATCGGTTTGTACATTCCTTCAACTTGGCGCTCTTCTTTTTTTCAGATAAAAGCTGTTGCCCATCGGCTGAAAAAATTTTGTTGTATTTTGTCTGACGATAGTAAGAAGTATCATGATCAACGGCTTTTTTTATGTTCTTATTAAAGCTGTTCAGACAATTATCGATGTATTCGGGAGTTTTTGGCGGCTGGTTTTCCGAGCAGTGGGTGCTGACAAATTTTTTGTATTTTAACCAATTAACTCTTTTAAATGAAAAATATCACTAGTTGGTATTTGATGAGGACTAAACATAGTGATTAAAGTGGGAGAGTGGTCTGAAGTTAAATCCAACGAGGTTTGAGCTTCGGTAAGTTTCGGGGATATATCTTTTGATACGCCAAAATCGATAACGTTCGGAATTTTATTGTGATCAGTTGGCCAATATGTCGGTTGTCCAGATAAAATAACATTAAGTCTCATTTCAGATATGGAATCAAACAAAACACGACCCCTGGGACTTATTAGGCGAGAGCCCCAGTACGTATGCTTAGCGTTATAGTCTTAAGCAGCTATGAAGCGGGGACCTAAAGATTTGTAAAAACTGTTGAACTGATCCTTTGATATGGAGAAGCTGGGTGGACAATACACTGAAGAAATAACTAAGCCATGGAAAAATTCATCAACGCAAACGTTTGTTGCTTGTATATAACATTCGGAGAGACCACCCATCCATTGGTGTTTGATACTCGATTTGATTATTATAGCCGAGCCACCACATGATCTATCTCTGGGATCCTTTGAATCGTAAAAAGAATAACCTCTAATTTTGAAATTACTTCGAGATTTCATATGCGTCTCAGAAATCAACATGACATAAATTTTTTGGTTTATTAAAAAATATTCGAGCTCGTTTTTGTGTTGGCGGATGCCGTTAGCATCCCAGAAACAAACCCTGAGGAAGTTCATGATCTTTTAAGCATGGCCTGCAGAAGAGCAGACTGCATTTTTTGCATTTCTTGCATCATGCCAGCCATTTGCGCCATGATCTGAGTAAATTGTTTAACCATATTGTCAATTACGGCTTCGAGGCGGCTAAAATTGGACCCGGTTGGTTTATTTGTTGGCACCTCTTGTTGTGTTGTAGGCTGGGTAGGCTTACGTGCATTAGGCTGGTTAGACTTTAATGCGTTGGCGTAGGAAACTTGACTTGTAGTTGGTTGTGATAATGGAGGCACGTTTGTAGTTGGGACATTCAAAGGCTGGGGAGGGGCAGGATCCACTTTCAGCTTAGAAAAGCGCTTAACCAAATCAAAAACGGGACAACCTCTATAGTTTGCGGTGTGGTTTCCTCCGCAATTGCTGCATTTCTTTACCCGAGGATTATCTTTTGGCTTGTCGCACTTGATAGTAGCATGCAGGTCACCACACACAACACAAACAGAAGGCAACTTGCAATAAGCTTTGGTGTGACCATATTCCTGGTAGTTCAAGCCTTGTACGAGCCCAGATCGCTTATGTGGCGCTTCGACTACAACTCTACGGTGCAAAATATATTTGTGGTCATAAATTGCGTGATTCTCATTTTTTTTAAAGTTTACATCACCAGGCTCAAGCTCCACTCGGAATAATGGTTGAAGAAACCTTTCCCTGGTTCTAATGTTTGATACAAACTTGGCTTTAAGGCCTTTGCTGCACAAACTGGCCTTAATCTCCTCTGGGTCAACACTTGAACCAATACCTTTGATAACAGCCTGGAGTCCTTTTGCGTTCTTAAGTTGGTAGGCGTAGAAGCTTTTCTTATTTTTCTCAAGTTCGGAAACCGTGGTGCGGTAAGCGTTTTCATGATTCACTTGATTTTATAGTTTCATAAATGCTACCACGTTTTATGTTCGAAACATGGTCTCTAATGTTTTCATTGCTCACACTTGTGGAGCTTAACACAATATAAGCATTTATGCTATTAGGCCCACTGTCACGACGATAACTGTAACTCATTTACCGTTTGCTTTTTTTATTAAGTTTGTTTTGGTTCTTTTTTCTCACTTATGTATAAAATAAATATGTATATTAATAAAAATTGTTTGCCACCTATTACGAATACATCTTCGCTCTTATTAACACTCGCGTAACACGTCCGCACACAACGAGCTTAAGATCATAAACGTATCGCAAAATCGCATTATGTACTACTAATAAATTGTCTCTACTAAACGAATCACAATAAGCAAAAATTTCACAGCCATACAGTAGTTTCGGCTTAAAAAAGTTTTAGCAAGAAGCAAACGGATATCTATAGGAGTAATATGTGTTAAATTGTAAAGGGTTCTAAGCATTGCAAATATCTGTCCAGTGACTTTTATTATATGGGAGTCCCACTGAAGCGACTTGTTAAACATAACACCGGAAGATCGGAATGTCAATACTGATGGCCTGATTCCTTTGAGCTATAACTAAACACTTAGACTTTTTCCGATTTAAATACAGCCCATTCAACGTCGCCCACTGAAATATTCTATTTAGGTCCTCATTAAGCTTCCCAATACATGCATGCATTGCAGTTTTCTTACAGCTTATGTACACCTGCACATAATCAGCGAACATGTGGACCTTACTATGTAAAATATTGCAAGGCAGATCGTTAATGTATAAAGTAAACAAAAACGGGCCAAGAATAGAGACCTAACATCAAAAAAATCCAACGCCGTCAAAACAAAATTCTAAGAATGATAACTGGTGCTCCTTGGTATATCAAAAACAGCAACATCCACAAGGATCTAGAAGTTCCACTTGTAAAATGCGAAATCCTGAAATATGTGGACAAGTATTTAAATAAGCTGGAATCACATCCAAATCCGCTCGCTCGAAGCATCCTGCAACATAGTGGGCACACCCGCCTAAAAAGAAGGGATACAATTGCTCTTAGATGAAACCTTTGAAATTAGTTAATTTTATTGTGAGAACTTAAATTTTAGTCTGGTACTGACTGGACTAGTATTAACAACTTAATTTTAAGATTTGAATACTTATTGTTAGTTCGCTTAAGCGAAGATTCAATACTAAAATATATGAAAAAAAAAAAAAAAAAAAAAAATAGAGCCCCGGGGGTACACCCTTTGGGATATGCAAATCAATAGATATAGAATCACCAACAGATACAGATTGATAACGATCGGCAAAATAGCTTGCAAACAGAGAAGTGGCGGAAGAAGAAAAGATAAATTTACTAGATTGTTTAGAGCAAAGAATTTTATGACTGACAGAATCAAATGCCTTTGTATGATTCAAGAGTACCAACAATGTAACTAAACCATTATCAAGACTGCACTTGATATCCTCAGATGCTATGTTATGCAGCTATGCCAAGGTCTTTCAACTAAAACCTGGTTATTTTCTAAGTATTCCCTAATTTGCCCATGTAGCAAGCGTTCAAAAACTTTAGATAAATAGGGTAATATTGATATGGGACGAAAGTCGTTAGAAGCTTTAGGTATAGGAATAATCTTCGCACACTTCCAGCAACTAGGAAAATTACCGGTAGTGATAATTGTGTTAAAAATATGGGTAATGTATGTAGTTTTATGAATTTTGGATGAATCTGGCCAAATCCAACTGCCTCAGACGTAACAGAAAGGCAACATGATAAAACTTCGGTTTGGCTAACACATAAAAATTTTAATTGATTTGGTGAGTATGCCGCTGTGACCTGTTTTTTTTTTTTTTTTTTTTTTTTTTTAATAGTAACCAGCACTCAGGGGATGACCCCACACATGCATTGCATTGTGTTGGTATCAGGAAAATAGGTTATGGGAAGGAGGATAAAGGGAGTAGTGTTTGTGGACATTTGATTTAAATTTTTCGATATTTACTGTGGCAGGAAAGATATCAGTAGGAAGTTCATTCCACATACGAACTGTGCGGCCGAAGAAGGAATTCTCCCTGTAATGAGTGGTGCGATTCACTGGCCAGTCGACTACGTATGGGTGTGCTCTTCTAGAAAAACGTGTATCACGCAAAAAGTTCCGGGTCTCGGGAACAAGTTCCCTGATTTCCTCAGAGCTCATTCCATTGTAGTATCGATAGAACAGCGAAACAAACCCCACATCACGACGGTGTTCTAGTGAATTAAGACGGTTAGATACCACAACGTCGCCGATGAGTATCTTCGCTCGTTCCTGTACGCGGTCAAGTAGCCCCAAAATAGACTTTGGGGCACCAGCCCATACATGAGAGTTACATTCCATTTTTGTTCGGATATAGGTGGTATAAATATTGAGAAGATCAGATGGTGTAAAGTAATTCCCACACCGTTTAAGAAAACCAAGACATTTCGATGCTTCTTTCGAAACAAGAAAAATGTGTTCCGTCCAGCGGACATCGCACTGGATTCTCATGCCCAGAACATCAAGAGTCTCTGTCCTCTCAATACTTATATCATCCATTAATACAGTCGAGGCAGCATCGTCCATTGTGCGTTTATGTGTCAGAAGACAACATTGGGTCTTACGGGCATTAAAAACGACCCTGTTCGCACGGCCCCATTTGGAGATTACCATCAGATCGCGGTTAATCGAAACATTCATGCTCTGTCTCCTAGCTCCAATCTCCAAAAAGCAAAAGAGTATGAATGGCATATGCTGCTGTCGTCTGCAAAAGAATAAATAGGATTCGAAGTTTGACATAGAAGATCATTCAGAAAGATAAGAAATAAAGTAGGAGAGAGGACGGAGCCTTGCGGTACCCCTGAATTGATTCTGAACTCGTTGGAAGAGATCCCATCTATAACAACACGAATAGTGCGATCTCTGAGAAAACTCGATATAAATCGAGAAAATTTTTCACCGACACCAAAAGCAATAAGTTTAGATAGAAGCGCACAGTGCCAGACCCTATCAAACGCCTTAGATATGTCCAGAGCCACCACTTTACTTTCGCCAAAATGATGAATTGAGGTACACCATTTTTCTGTCAGAAAGGCCAGTATGTCCTCGTAGACCGTCCTCTACGAAAGCCATACTGGCGGTCGCTTAATAAACCGTTCATCTCCAGATAGTTAACCAGGCGGTAGTTAACCATACTCTCCATAACCTTGGAGATCGCTGAACAAATTGCTATTGGTCGGTAATTTTCAGGGTTTTCAGCCTTTCCCTTTTTAGGGATCGGCGTAACATTAGCTACTTTCCAGCGGGAATACTCCGGCATGATAAATACGGCTGAAAAGGTTAGCTAATGGACGCGATAGGGTCGAAGAACATTCTTTTAAAACCTGTGCTGGTATACCATCCGGCCCAGGGGCTTACTAGTGTTGAGATCCAAAAGAACCCTTTTAACTGCACGAGATCGAAAGAATATGTTTTGCGTAGTCCCAGACAATCTCTCAAGCTCGGGCAGTGGTTGGTTGCTTTCCGGCAAATATGAATTTGCTGCAAATATTTCAGCCAAAAGGTTAGCCTTTTCAACCGGGTCGGTGACTAATATGTCATTTTTAACAGAGCAGGGATTGAAGAACCAGCGTTGTTCCTTACTCTCTTAACAAATGACCAAAAGTTCCTGCTGCCTTTGGGGGCATCAAGAACCCTAGCACGCAGACGCTGTTCGAACAAAGCCCTTTCGCGCCTGAGTACCTTGGCACACGAAGATCTCGCCTGTTTGCGTAGCGAATCAGTATCGGCGTTCTTGTTTGCACGCCATATACTAAATGCTTCCTCTCTGGACCTTACTGCAGCTTTGCAAGTCTGGTTAAACCACGACTTCTGCCGAGGTTTACTGGAGATCGTTTTTACCGGAATAAAGGATTTCATTCCCAGTAAAATAATACTTTTAACCATTTTCGCCATGGCATTGACATTATTGTCCAAGAAACATAGTTTCCAGTTAAACTGCCGAAAGAAATCGTTGAGCTCTGCCCAACGAGCCTTTTCGTATATAAAAATCGAACGCTTCGGGGCTGCCGTCGAAGCGCCGTGAAGCCCGGAGAACGAAAAGGAGGCGGAAACGGTGCAATGGTCCGAGTTTCCGAGAGGTGCAAGAACATCTACTTCGTACTTTTCAGGGTGCGAAGTAAGAAAAGGGTCGAGGGTATTATTCTGGTGCCCTTCAACACACGAAATGTGCGTTGGTTCGTTCACTAGTTGCGCAAGGTGATTGTGCGCGGCGAATATCTCAACATAGCGGCCCTCTGGAGTCGTAAGGCCGGAATGGCGAATCCAAGAAAAATTGTGAACATTAAAATCACCAGCAACAACAATTTCGCTGTTCGGACAATCCCCAAGGATTTCGGTCACGGAGTCAGAAAGGGAGTCGAGGCCACCCATAGTGATATCCCTTCCAGCGTTTGGACTTCTATAAAGAAATCCGAAGTGCAGAGTGTGGCACCTGATCTTGAATTTAACCCAAATACAGCTAAATTCTGCATCAAACATGTCAAATGGTTGCTGAAATTGGTACACAACGTCTGTTCTTATATATATCGCAATGTCCCGATGGAGGGAAAAGAGTGTTAAAATGTGGTACCTAGGTACCTGGAAATCCTGAGGGTCAGCATTTTTAGATACCTGTGTCTCACAAAGTGCAAGAACATCCGGCCGATGGAGACTCACGTGAGCATACACTGAGAAGAAATACGTTCTCAGCCCACGTATATTGCAAAAATCAATTCTGAATCGTCCTGTAATCATAAATAGAGAGAAAAATAAATCAAAGTCCCTCGTTTTCTAAATATACAATGTCGATAACCAATCGCTGCCAACTTGACTACACCAACGGCCAGTGTTATGCCTTCGCCGTTGGGCAGTTAACCAGCAATTGACACCACGTGGTCCATTTAGCAAAGAAATGGGTTCGTAAGGCGTTAAGAAAAGGATATACAATGGCTATTTTCAGGGTACCATAAAAGCCCTGATCTGATAAAACGACGTAAAAACAGGCCACCCGTTGTCATCACTAGTCAAGTTTGTCCATCACTGGTTGGGCGCGTGTTGTTGTTGATTGTCCCGTTTATTTGGTTTTGTTATTTTGTTTTTGTTTCTTAAAATTTTGTTATGTTTGTTAAGTTTAGTTTTTGTTTTCCTTTTTTTCGCTTTCAAAGAATTTTTGTCAAGTGTAAAATTTTTTTATTGTTTTTTTAGTTTGTTTTAGATTGTTTTATTTGTTGATTTTGATTTTTTTTTATTATTGTTATTAATTTTATTAAACACAGACGACGCACAGTGCTGTGTCCCATAGACAAAAATACAATAAAAAAATAAATGTTTTATATTGTAGATAAAAATATATACCAGTCGAACAATAACTTTTAAATAAATTTTAAAGAATTTTTTTCGATTTAGCTCTTTTTGGTGGCGCTAGGGGGCGCCAAAATCAAAGAATTTGAAGTAAAAATGGCTAAACAAATACCCGCGTCTTACATGCTTCAGGAAAACAGTTGTAAAAAAATTTTTTGCAGTATGGGATTGAAATTTTTTTCTGTAGTAAATAACTATATTTGCAACTAACTGTCAAAAAATTTTTTGTGATTTCTTTTTTTATAAGTATTTCTTATTGCTTTGAAAAATGCTTATTATTGACTTAAGCTCTAAAAATTTTTTAACTTTGATGGAAAATTAAAAAAAAAGAATAATATGGTCTATGAGTTTTTTTCTGTTTTCAAAAATTCATACTGTTTTCTAATAACTGCAAGAAAAAAATTTAACCACAACTTTAAAAAAAATTATTTTTAAAAATGGCTATTTTCGTGATTTTTTTCTCAAATTTCGACAGTTTTCTAAGGTTTAAAAAAAACAAACTACAAATACTGTCAAATACAAATTTAAATTAATACTGTTTAATAAAAAAACAGCAAAAATTGTAAAGTTTTTGCGTTTTGTAGTGTACCTTACTAGTGTCCACTGCATACCAAATAACCACTCTAAAACTTATACATACCACCCCAATAATGGTAGGGTAAATGCCACTAATAAAAGATCAAATAACGACACTTATCCAGTGACTCAATATGTTTAAATATGAGTCTACTATAGTAAAGTATGTAGGTCAATCAGAATGTGAATGACCAAACTTAAGAGTGTCAAATGTTAATGAGTGCATTCCTCACTCTCACATTCTGATTGGCTAGAGTAATATGCATTGATGATTGCATGGCACTGACAAAGCAGAATATATTTAAGAAACTAACACTGTAAGTTAGAATAAGTAAGCAATAATGTAGAAATTAGTATAAAAAGGGTAGTAGCCCACAAATAAACAAGGATTTTATATTTGAAACAATAAAGTGGCACATCGTTGCCTTGTTTTATGTCTGATCCCTAATTTGGCAGTTCGAGAGAACGCCTAACCATCAAGCTGATCCCCTACAGCTGTATAAAATTATATTGGGCTATAGGGTACACAAAAATTAAGACGACCCCAAAACACTACACACTACATGGCGATCCTGCCAGCTCGGACCAATAGCTAACTGAAGAAAAATAACATATTTATGGAGGAAGAAATAAGTGAAATTTTCGAGCGATGGGAAAAATACTTGACAGAACAGTATAACCCAGGACCACCAGCAACAACAGCACCAACTTATACTCCATCTCCACTGAATGCAGGCCCGAAGGCTATAAGCATTGAAGAATACCGTAAGAGGACTGCGGTGACCAAAAAGCAACCCCAACCATCAAAAGGACCATAAAACAACTAAAACTACAGACAAAATAAGATTTGATGTATGAACATTTGAATCAAAATTTTACCAAAATATGTTGTTGTATTTTATATGTTTTCGTATCAAAATTATAATATTAAAATTAGAATGACTTGGTGGAAAAATATATTAAAAGCTATCCCTTTATTATTTGCGGGATATGAAGTAGGGAAACATGAAGATTCTGAAAACGAACACAATCAATTAATAGAACACATGAGAGTCCACACAGGGAATATACAGAATAAAAATGACACGTAAAACTTAAACATCTCTGAAGTAATTATGATAGTGATCCTAGCAATATTAGCAATTGCCTACATTATTAGACTAGTATGTACGATTATAAGTAGAAGACAATAGATAACTTAACACAATGTTCTCGAAAAATATGTCAACATTATTAATAATTGTCATAATCTTGTCTATATTATATATAATACATAAACTTATAAATACCAATAGGAATACAAATATTATAACTAATGTATAAGTTGTAAGGAAAAACTAAATAATAAAAACGAAACTAAATTTTGCTTATAGATAAGCCTAAGAAAAATATATGGAAGAGAAATTAAATAATTTGAAAGAACTCTGGAAGAACTTAAAGAAGAGTCCAGGGAGAACCTACACCGAATCAACGGTATTGAATAAATTGGAATATATCAGAAATTTAAAATTTGAATTTCAACTAATAGAAGTAAAAGGAGACGATAAGGAACAGTTAGCGTTAAAACTAGAATTTAATAATCTTTACAGACTAGTAGAAGAATACTTAGGTAGTAGTATAAAGAAACCATTAAGGACAAAAGACTTAGACATGACATCGTTTAATTTAGAAACGGTTGCAAAGGCATTACCTTTGTTTACAGGTAATTATATTGAATTGGACAGTTTTATAATAACAGCGGAGTTATTAAATAAGACCCTATCGGAAGCAGCAAAAATAGATTTTCTTCAGTATGTTTATCATGCTAAATTATCCTCGAATGTCAGAACATCAATTGGAAGCTATTCGAAACCTGAAAATTTCGAAACGCTTAAGAGACTCTTAGAGAAAAGATACAAGAACAATAAAACAATCCCAGAATTACAATCCAAACTCACTACATTATCCCAAGGGAAGATGTCTATTAATTCATATAGGGAGAAGATAATGAGTATAATTGACAACCTAAACAAACTAGGCATAGAAGAGTTAGGAGATCAAGTAACAGAGGCTGAGAAAAACGTTATAGTCCGATTAAATAATAAGCTTGCCTTAGATACATTCAAGAAAGGTCTAAATGAGTACTTTAAACCAACCATATACGCTGCCCGACCAACTACACTACAGGAAGCATCCGACCTTGCAGTCGAAATTGAAAATGAGAAAAAGGCAACGCAGCACGATATCCTACATATCAGAAAAGAAGAACCACAGTATCAACCACAAAACCACAACGGAAATAACAACAGATTTTCTAACTACACCAAGAACAGGCATCATGATAACCGAAACCTTCACAAAAACAATATTAATAACAGGAATAATGGCAACAATGCAAATTTCAACAGAGGCAATGGTTACAACAGTAATCACAGCTTCAACAACAATAACAACACTAGAAACAATAACTATGATAATAACAATTCACGAAGAAATACAAACTTCTCTAGAAATAACAATTCTAATGGAGTAAATAACAACTACCAAAACAACAGAGGTAACAACAATGACAGTAGAGGTAATAACAATAATTCTAACAGAGACAATGACAACAGAAGCAGCCACAACAGAAGGTATATACGTACAGTTCAAAACGAGGGAAACGAAGAAGGCTCGGAATACAGGGATATTCCGGACAGCCAAAATTAAAGATATACAAAGTTTCAAATAATAATACAAATTTCATAACTGCTAAATACGAAAACAAAAATTTAACATTTCTTGTCGACACAGGAGCCGATGTATCATTATGTCGCACCAAGGAAATTTTTGATGATGAACCATTAAATGTGGAGAATAGATGCAAATTAACAGGCATCACTAAGGAGGAAATACATTCATTAGGGACAAGTGAACTTGAACTAACAATGGCAAACCAAACATGTAAACACAACTTTCATCTAGTAGACGACAATTTTCCAATAGAAACAGACGGAATAATAGGAAGAGATTTCTTAAGAGAGTACCTATGCAAAATAGATTACGAGACATTTACAATTTCTTTGTTCATCAACAATGAAACAATAACTCTGCCAATGCAAACAAAATCATTCGATACCCTAAAAATAACCGTACCCCCACGAACAGAAATTATACAACCATTGAGATTGAACCTTACAGAAGATTGCGTCATATTTAATACCGAACTGAAAGACGGAATTTTTTTAAGTAATTCAATAGCACCTAAAAACGGTATGACACACGTCAAAATTTTAAACACAACAAACGAAACAACAACTTTACAGGGCATTAAACTACACACTGACCCATTAAAAAACTACGACATATTAAGTTACAACAATATAAACAGCGACGAACGTTTTAACAAAATTTTAAATGAATTGCAATTAGACCATGACGATGAGTACGCGAAAACAAAATTAACAGAAATACTTAAAACATATCAAAACGTTTTTCATTTAGAAAACGAAAAGTTGAGTGTCAACAACTTTTACAAACAAGAAATCATAACCTCAGACAACACTTCTGTGTACATAAAGAACTATAGATTACCACATTCACATACAGACATAATAAATGAACAGGTAAAGAAAATGCTTGATGACGAAACAATAGAACCATCCGTTAGTCCATACAATGCTCCACTCCTCTTAGTACCAAAGAAAAATATGGAAGATAAAAAGAAATGGAGACTTGTTGTAGACTTTAGAAAACTTAATGATAGAATTGTTAATGACAAATTTCCTCTAACTAGACTGGAGGATATTTTGGACAAATTAGGTAGAGCAAAATGGTTTTCTACACTCGATATGACTAATTCTTTTTATCAAATTGAGTTGAATAAAAACTCCAGACCACTAACTGCATTTTCAACACCACAAGGGCATTTTCAGTTTAAAAGACTTCCATTCGGACTAAAAATTTCATCTAACAGCTTTCAAAGAATGCTTACAATAGCATTATCCGGACTAGAATCCGAAGCATTTCTCTACGTGGATGATATAATCGTATACGGTTGCAGCTTAAATCATCACAATCAAAACCTGATAAAGGTTCTCGACAGACTGCAAAAATACCATTTAAAACTGAATCCAAGGAAATGTTGTTTCCTAAGATCTGAAGTTGTTTACTTGGGACATTTAATAACAAAAGACGGTGTGAAAACAGACCCATCAAAATATAAGGTGATAAAGAACTACCCAATACCAAGAAACACGGACGAAGTACGACGATTTGTTGCATTTTGCAATTATTATAGGAAATTTATACCAAATTTTGCAGACATTGCGAAACACTTGAATATGTTACTAAGAAAATCAGCGAAATTCCTATGGACAAATGAATGTCAAAATGCTTTTGACACCTTAAAAGAAAAACTAATGAAACCCCCAATTCTACAATACCCAAATTTCGAAAAACCATTCATTTTGACAACCGACGCCTCAAACTACGCACTGGGAGCTGTCTTATCTCAAGGCGAAATTGGCCAGGATCTACCAATTTCCTATGCAAGTAAATCTCTACAGAAACACGACTTGAACAAACCGATAATTGAAAAGGAATTGCTCGCAATCCATTGGGGAATAAATTTTTTCAGACCATATTTATACGGTCGAAAATTCATAGTAGTAACAGACCACAGACCACTAATCTCCCTATTTTCACACAGGAATCCGTCATCAAAAATGACAAGAATCAGGCTAGATTTAAGCGACTATGATTTTACAATAATGTATAAGAAAGGGAAAATTAACACTAATGCGGACGCATTATCAAGAATTGAAATAAACTCGGAAATACTTAAACAAATGATACCATTAGAAAATGATGAAACGGAAAATAAGATACTAATAACTACAAGGGCCATGCAAGAAAAACTTAACAAAAATAATATAAATAATGAGACAAACCATAAAATAAATAAAGATAATGAGGCAGGTAATACAAAGAGGAATGATAATGTAAATACAAAAGTATCGGATAAAAGCATCTCTCAGGAGTCTGATCAACTTCTAATATGGGAATGCACATCCATAAATGATATCAAGAACATAAAGAAATTGCAATTTAATAAGTTTGAGAATATAGAAGACGTCGAAATAAGAATTAAAGATAATATTGTGCACGTGGGACGTGAGGACAATTCATCGAAACAAGATTCGATCATGAAGAAATCACGTACTCAAAATAATAATTATATGAACAAAGGATGTAACGATAATTCATCGAAACAAGATTCGACTATGAAGAAGTTACATACCAGGAACGTACAAAACGATAATATGCATGCAAGATTCAGCGATAACTCAGCGAATCTAGATTCGATTCTGAGGAAACTGGTATCTAAAATGAATGAAGAAAAGATAAGAGAATTAGCGCTAGCAAAAAGTGATAGAATATTTAAAGTATATACAATGGAAAAATTGAAAGAAGCATATACAAAGATAAAAATAAACAATAAAAGTCCTCAACTTAAAATTCTAATATATAATGACCCAAAAAGAATAACAGATGACATATTGAAATATAAACTCATCGAAGAATTCCACAATGCCACACACGCAGGCCACTTAGGAATTAGAAAAACAATAATTAAATTGAAACAGCGATACATTTGGAAAAATATGAATAAGATGGTTAAACAATTTGTAAAATATTGTGACAAGTGTAACACAAACAAACAAACGAAGAACATTAAAGAACCACTTACGCTAACAAACACCCCAAACAACAGTTTTGAGACAATGTCAGTGGATACTGTAGGTCCGCTTCGTATTTCAAACGGATACCGATATATATTGACAATGCAATGTGAACTAACAAAATTCGTTATTGCTCACCCAATGTCAACAAAAGATGCACCTACAATTGCTAAAACACTAGTAGAACAATTAATTTTAAAACATGGTAAATTTAAAGTTCTCAAGTCAGACAACGGAACTGAATTTAAAAACGAACTGATGCGTAACATATGCTCGTTACTTGATATCAAGCAGACATTTTCAACCCCTTACCACCATGAGACAATAGGTTCGGTGGAGAGAAATCATAGAGTTCTCAATGAATTCTTGCTAACAACGGCAAATGATTACGAATGGGATAAGTGGATAAATTATTTTACTTTCGCCTATAACACGGCACCACACATAGATACTGGCTACACGCCATTCGAACTAGTTTATGGTAAATTACCATGCTTACCATCAGAAATCTGTGACAATAAGGAAATAAAAATCTATAATTACGATGACTATACAAAAGAGTTAAAACAGAAATTAAAGTTTTCTTTGGAAAGGGCAAAAGAACTAACAAATAAAACGAAAGAAAAGAGAATACTGGACAATAGATATAATAATAGATTAAATTTAAATATAGGAGATTTAGTCTTAATAAAAATAGAAAATAGAAAGAAATACCAAAGCCCGTACAAAGGCCCATATAGAATAATTAAGAGTAATGGTGTAAATACCACTATAGATTATAACGGGATAGAAAAAGAAGTTCACAATAACCAATTAAAACCATACCTAGGATTAAGAACCAATAAATAAAACAAAATATGTAAAGGCAAAGATATAGAAGTATAATAATAATAATAGATGTAAATGAATTGTAAAAATCTTTAAGACAATCATAATTTTTACAGTGCTATGGATGCATCAAGAAAAATTACTCCCCTAATTTTTCTCTTAACGGTGAGGGTGTAGTGTACCTTACTAGTGTCCACTGCATACCAAATAACCACTCTAAAACTTATACATACCACCCCAATAATGGTAGGGTAAATGCCACTAATAAAAGATCAAATAACGACACTTATCCAGTGACTCAATATGTTTAAATATGAGTCTACTATAGTAAAGTATGTAGGTCAATCAGAATGTGAATGACCAAACTTAAGAGTGTCAAATGTTAATGAGTGCATTCCTCACTCTCACATTCTGATTGGCTAGAGTAATATGCATTGATGATTGCATGGCACTGACAAAGCAGAATATATTTAAGAAACTAACACTGTAAGTTAGAATAAGTAAGCAATAATGTAGAAATTAGTATAAAAAGGGTAGTAGCCCACAAATAAACAAGGATTTTATATTTGAAACAATAAAGTGGCACATCGTTGCCTTGTTTTATGTCTGATCCCTAATTTGGCAGTTCGAGAGAACGCCTAACCATCAAGCTGATCCCCTACAGCTGTATAAAATTATATTGGGCTATAGGGTACACAAAAATTAAGACGACCCCAAAACACTACACACTACAGTTTCTATGTATTTTACGCTATAAAATGACACTAAAACCTCAAATTACATTGGTTTTTTATTGTTTTAAAAAAATTATTGTAAAAATTTAATTTTTTGAACTAGAAAATCAAGTTGTTTCTTGTAATAGCTAACTATATTCAAAACCAACTGTAAAAAAAATTTTTAGTATATTATTTTCCTATACATAGTTTTTGTTGGTTTAAAAAATGCCTATTATTCACTTAAGCTCCAAAAATTTTTTAACTTTGATGGAAAATTAAAAAAAAAAAGAAAAATATGGTCTATGGGTTTTTTTCTGTTTTCGAAAATTCATACTGTTTTCTAATAATTACAAGAAAAAAAAGTTTAAAAAATTAACCACAACTTTAAAAAAAATTATTTTTAAAAATGGCTATTTTGGTGATTTTTTCTCAAATTTTGACAGTTTTCTGGAGTTAAAAATATAAAAAAAACTTACAATATAATAACATATAAAACCAAATTGATACCATAAGATTATATAAATTAACGAGATAAATTAAAAAAAATAAGTATAAAATTATGTTTGCCTCTTTTTGACGCTCAAGATGCTGCTAAATTAACAGATTGACGTTGGTGTTTCATTGTTTACCTCCCACCACTGCTGCTAACTTTTTCCCAAAAAAATAAGTTAGTATTAAAAAACGCTAGAAATTAGCTAAATTTTTTAAGTGTTTAAAATGTAAGCTATGAATTGCCAAAAAATTTGTTTTTTCCAGTTCGGTTGTGACAACTTATAACGAAAACTAGATCAAAATATGACAAAAATTTTATATCTTTCATAAATCTTATAAAACTTTGCATCACAACAAACTAATAAAGCAATTGAAAATCGCTAGATTTGACTCCCACCTACAAATATTATTTACCTTTATTTTTTATTTAAATTGGAGATGGGTACGTGACAGAAGTTTTTTTTTTTGCAACATCCTTTGTTTGTAGTAAGCAAAACTGTTTGGTGGAGTGTTTGCAAATAGTGCACACAGACATTTCAGTTAAAGAAAATATTAAAATTTTTTTATAAAATGTTCAATAAATTCATATGCTAATAATTAATAAATTAACGTGCACATCTCTAATCATAGTGTAAACTAAGATTTTAATAAAACATAATTATTCAAAACAAATAATTTAAAGTGATGGCTTTTATATTATATAATCCAGATATAGTTGACTGCTAGATAAAAGTAACTTCTGAAGATAAAGAACCAGAGGTATAGAAATATGTTGCAAGAAAAATAGGGGAGTCATATTTTGACAAAAATAAGTTATTGCAAAGTGTTTATTTCTTCCACATCAAAATGAAAAATTTTTGGAAAGAAAGTAGGCGCAACTTAATGCATTTAAAAAAGAAACATTCTTCGTGGGTAAACAATAGCTTTTTTGATGCTGATGATGTAAGTTTTATAATTTTTAATTGCTATTCTAAAATAAAGATATTATTAAATATATTTAATTTAGATTCTAAGCAACCAAGCACGATGAAAATTTGCTGCTTCCAACTCCAGCAACAGAAACTTCATGTAGAAAACGTGGCAGACTGACAAAAGATTTTGGTAGCACTACAGTCAAAACTAGACACAGAAGAGTGGCAGAGTTAGTATTAAAATGTTCTCTTGAGGAACTAAAATTTGCAGAGGAAAATTTAAAACGGGAATCTCATTCTGTTTTGCAAAGCCCAATGTCGAATTCAAAATGCTTACCAGCAAAAAAAGCTTTGGAGCTACATATGAATTTGGATTTGGCCAAAAGAAAATATAGTGTGCTACGTAACACAATAAATGAAATACATCCAAATTGTTTTCCGTCTCTTTATGCGTTCCAAACTGAGAAAAAAAATTTATTCCGTCTATTGTGGTATCTGAAAATAAATTTCAGGGTGCTTGTCTGAAGAAGCATTGAAAGCCAACCACAAAATAGTAAAAAAAGCAAGACTGTCCCATACGAGGAAAACGTCACGAAAATACACTCATAAAGATTTAATGACTTATTGAATACTATCTTCAGATCCGTTTTTGATTTCAAAAAGGAGTCCAAAAACCAAAAAAAATTATTATTTGCAGAAATTGATAAATATATACTTAAAAGAAAATGCTAATAAGCTAATTGAAGACGACAAAACAAATGTTTCACTGAGCGCCAATATTTTTTTTGGGAAGAGTCTAATACTGAAGATAATCTATTGTTAATTAAAATATATATAAATTATTTAAAAAATAAAAATTATTATTAAAAAACGCACCTATACGTATTTTAAATTTAATTTTAGTTTAGAAAGATTGTAATTTTGTACTTTCATGTTGTCGTCAAAGTCATAATGTAGAAGATTTTTAGCCAATTTGTTTTTTATTTTCTATTTTTATAAATAAATTTTAATGTAATTTGGCACTAACATTTGTTTAACACATAATAATAACGGGACCTAGAGTCCTTGCGCCAATCTCAATAAAAATTATCCCACAAGTTATTAACACGGGATGTAAATGATCTACAGACTATTGTAACTTTCTGTGCAGTTATGTAGTCATAATTGAAAATTTCGTCCTTTCTATATATGGGCAGTAGGCGTGTCTTTTGCCCGATTTTTTCAAAAAATTTAGTTTTTCTTAATTTAAGTATTTTATACTAGTGTACCAAATTTCAAAGCTGTGGGACCACTCCTTCTATTTTTGTCCCATCACTATATGGGATCAAAGCACTGTGCGACGCGGACATTAAAAACAAATAGCATAAATAAACTATGTACATTAATTAATTAAAAGACGGACAACCGCACAAAAGACATCTTAACTCCACGAACACTTTTGTACACTTGTTGATTGGCAACAGGATACAGATCAACAGATACAGTGGTTGGTACAGTAGTAAATGACTCATTGAGTAGGTTAACATTAGCATTATGTACAGAAATTGTTTTATTGCCAAGACCGATTTCACGAATTGTATCCCATTTCCTCTTGGAGCTCACAGCTGTTCTAAAACGGTTAGCATAATAGCTGGTTTTGGCATCTCTGATGCTTTTATTAGCATTTCGACGAGCTCTGCGGTATTCATTGTATAGGTCAGATGTTCTTAATCTTTTCCAGCGTCTGTAAGCTTCGTTACGAGCATTAATTATTCCCAGAATATCAGTACTGAACCAACATTTTCCTGGTTTGTCAACACGAACTGTGAAACTGAAATATCAAAAAAGTGAAGTACACTAGCATTAAAAAATCGTAGTTGCTCTTCGGATGAAGGTAGGTAGTAAAAATCATTATAGTCGATGTCGTTAAAACTGTCTTCTAATAATTTATAGTCTGTGCCTCGAAAGTTACGGTAACCAGCAGTACTTACAATGCCTACTAATTGAAATTATATGACATAAATATCAGGTCGTATTTTGAAAGTATTGGTGCACTTACTTGATCAAAAAGTAATAATTTTGACATGTTAGTCAAAACAAAAACGTCAAGGAGTGTACTACTAGTATTTGTAAAATGTGTTGGTTTTTGAGTGTTTACAATATGTAAACCAATTGACGTAAGTTGACTAGGTAAGTTTGAGTTTGAATTAAACAAGATGCTACAGTTGAAATCACCTGCAATAATAACATCACAATATTGCATAGTAAGTAGCTCAAGATTACTTATAAAAGTATCGTAAGGTATATCATTAGCTGGGCGGTAGACACACCCGATCAATAGTTTTCCATTACCACTAAAGATTTCTATGAATAAAAATTCAATTAGTGTGTTGTCATCGGATCTTTTTATCTCCCTACACGGTATTCCATTCCTGATGTAAATTGCCACCCCACCAGCATATCTCTTCCTGTCATTTCTTATAATTCTGTAACAATTGGCAATAATAAAACTATCCGGTAGATCTCTCTTAAACCACGTTTCAAAGATACGCACTATATCTACTTTCGAATTCATCCATTTTGCGAAGTAAGCTCTGTACATTAATATGGCATATATGTTTTTAGACCATCACGTTGTTTTGAAAGAATTTGAATGATATTTCTCGTACTAACTGTGGAATCACCCCTGAAACTACATACATATTTGTGAATGACATATTGAATAATAACAACTAAAAAGGCAACGCTATTACAGTAATATAAAACATCATTGATGTTTAAGATTGATATTAAACAAAATCCAATTTTAATTAGGAAATAGTTGGGTAATATATCCTTGCACAACCCCTTCCCCCGAAAAGAATAAAGCAGTATATACAATAAACAATTTAAACCAGTGGTCTTCACAAAGAGAAACGCACTTAAAATGAGAGTATTATTGTCAGCGTTGCCATTATTTTTTTTATAAGAACTGCAAATTTGGAAAAAACAAATCTGCATTTTAAGTGAAAAAACAGAACATAACAAATTATATACATATATAAAAAAAATAAAAACATAGCACAACATATCGCGCACATTCAGTTATACAGTACTAACTGAAAAATGTAAAAAAAAAACCAAAATAATTCATTTTTATAAAAAAATTAAAGTATTGTTTTTACTATATATGTTTTTGGTTATCAGTGTTTTGTAAGCTTATGTTTTTTTTTATTTCAAGGCAAAATATAAAATAATTAATATTTTGTTTTATTATAACTATATTTTAAGCTAATTCTAAGCTGATGATATATGAAGCCTTGATTTGGCTATCTGTATTGGTAGAGTTATTTGAGCATCTATTTAGGATACAAAGATTTTTGAGTCGAAAATCTCACTTAATATCCCACATAATTATAAATATGTTTTTCTAAAATGCTGTAAAAAAATTTATATGTATGTCCGTAGGTTTTTACCTGAATTATGAAAAAGTTTTTAAATTGCATAAATTTATGTAGCTTGCTATCAATTTCTTGCTCTAATTATCAAAAAAATTTTAGCTCTACCTATATTGCACACATAAAGAGCTTCAAATTATTTTTAGATAATTACACACTAATTGGCAACGCTGCAGTGCAGAAAAAACATTTTTGGCTCTCTCTGAAAAATAAAAACATGCGACATACACCTACTCTGTTTGAAAGCTAACAAGCTACTAATCAGTGATGTTATACACTTTTTTAAAAAGTCTTTGCAAAGTCGGAAAAAAATCCCTATTTTTCCCTACGCGCTCAAAAATCTGTCACTACAAAAATCCCTACTTTTGAATGCGAACATAAATCAACACAAATAAAAGGAAACATACGTATGTATTTAGGTTTTATACAAGTAAAATATATTTAAAGTTTTTGTACGTACATTCTATATACGCATATAAATGAACACATAAACAAGGCTTCTTGATTTTGATCAATTGTCTAATAAATTTGGTTTGTTTTTAATTGTGTTAAATTTTGTAAAAATTGTTTTAACTGTTTAAATTTAAAAATTTAATTTATGCTGAAGTGCAATTTATACATCTATACACATTTTCATAGCATTAAAATAGTTTTTGCAAGTGTGTTTTATATTGTGCGAATTTGCTTTGGGTTTTAACAATGTAACCATGGTGGAATAAGAAGGTGGGAACGTCCCTAAAACAACAACTTCCTGTAAAATTTCAGCATGTATATTGTTGTTGCTAATTCCAGCTTGGTTGTCGAAAATGTAGCGAACGCACATACACACAGTATACACAACCATTGTATAACATAAACAAGTGTCCAAGCTAAGTTAGAAATCATATGGCGGAAATAGAAGTCAGCTGATCAGTTATTCCTACCTTGTTGAATATACCTTGAATGTAACTATGCATTTTTTTAAAGCGAATTTAAGCGAGACTACCTTGTATGAATTTGCCTTGTACACAAATCAGTCTTTTCATATAATTAAAATAAAATAACGAATAATAATAATAAACATAAAAGCAAAGTATATAAATTCATACGAGTCACAAATCGTTAATTAAACGAAACAGAAATTTGTACTTTGTACTTTTGGGTTGTGTTTTCTTATAAAAAAATAACGCTTGTTTTGAACAATTGTTTCCTCATAACTGTACAGTTGTACAGCTATTTATTTTAAATGCAATTCGTTACTCTGGAAAGTGTAACAATTTTTAGATTCGTTTTGTAAAAAGATCGGACAATGCATATTGAAGTTAAAGTTTTGTTTCCTTAAAGCAAGCCGAGGAGTCTGAAGAAGATGATAAATTCATTTTACGGAAACATAATGTATATTTATTCAATATTACTGCTCAAATGGCGGGAAATACTCAAAAGAAATGACAATATGCAATGTTGCCGTTACAACAACCTTACGCGTTGCTTGCAGAAATTGAAAAAGAGTGCCAAATCCCTACATTTTGACGATTTTAAAAAATCCGTCTTTTTTTCCCCACGCTCGATTTTTTTAGACGAAAATCCCTACGAATAGGGATTTTTCCCTACTTATAACATCACTGCTACTAATTGAAATTTTTTATTTTTCATATGTTTGTTGTTTTGATTATGATTACCGTTTGCAATGATGAAAACAAAGCGTGTGGATTTTTTAATTATGAAAGATTGTGTAATGTTGATAATTTATTATGTTTTCTTAAGTTTACGATCGAAAAATAAAACAAAAATAGCTCGCCATGAATTATAAAAGCAATATCAGTTAACAAAATACGATATTTATTTTAAAATACAATTTAATCAGGATTAGTTATTCAGTTGCTGTTGGCATATTTTAAGAAACATTTTGGTAGGAAAACAATTTATTTTGGAAAACCCTGGTTGTATTATTCACGAAGAGAGTAAGTAAAAACCCGAAATCTTCGTTAGCTGGGTAATATGGGTGAAGACCACTGATTTAAACAATTCAAAATTAACGTATAAGAAACTGCTAGCACAGAAACTAAAACAAGTTTAAAAACAAATTTCAAAACTAAGTTTAGAATTAAGCAGTAAAAAAAACAAACATAAAATTTATTGCATAAACAGAAATAAAAGATACAAAAAAAAGAGATAAAAAAATAAAAATATGAATAAAAACATAAAAAATAATTAATATAAAAATAGGATAATAGTGTGGCCCTAGTTTGATGTCGCATCTCGCACGCCCAAATCTGATACTGGAAAAATTTTATTTAGTTCACCTAAATTCTCAATACGTATCGGATCATCATACGGGTTAACCTTTACATAAATTATCACACGCAGAGAAAAAGCTGTGGTTAAGCGCCCCTTTTTACGCAAATCAATCGCTGCATTTAAAGTTTTAAAATTGTTTGAAGTTAAACTTACATTTAAATAGACTTTCGAATTAAATTGTTGCGGTTAATTAAACCCAATATGGTGCAAGCATAGTTGACTTTGATTTTCTTTCTTAAACTTAGCTAGTGTCTTCAAAATGAAATTTCTATCATAAGGGAAGCAAAGTTTCACTAGAATTACTGCATCCGACGAGTTGATTTCCTTATTATTTCTACTTTGAAGACGAAAAATTTATCTGTACGCGGGAGTTGAAATATTCAAAGCACAGCAAATACTATTAAAAATATCGTTTAGTTTTTCATCTTTCATATACGGTATACCATTTACACGCAAATCACATGCAACCGATAAATTTTCATGATGATTAATTTGAGATTTCAGAGTTTTAATTTTAGTTTTAAGTAATTGCACTTCGGCACACTGTGTTTCTAGGTAAGAGACGCGTTTATTTCAGAGTACAAATTTTCTCAAGAGTGAGCGATAAAAAAACACCATTCATGAAAAATCTCGAGAGCGAAAAATCCTAAAAAAAATTTTTTCTTCTCACGTTCATAAAAGAGCGTGAAAAAATTTTTGCCAACCCTCACTCACTTATGAGAAGTTTGTCGTTTTTTTTTTCACGCTCACAAATCACAAATGAAAAATAAAAACCAAATTTTATTTCTCACTCACAAATGAATGAGAAATTTCTTCTTTTCACTTTCGATTCATTCTTTTATGAGTGCGTGTGTTGCTTTAATATTTTTCACGCTTTGTAACAGAGTTGCCGGAAAATAATTTTTTAAGCGTGTGAAATTTGTACTCCCAATAAGAGTAAAAAAATTCTTGCATTTACATAATTTTTTTTATTTTGCTGCTTGTATATGTATACTTATATGTTGTTAAATTTAAAAAATACTACACATCTATATTTTGATCAGTCTCTTGAGTATATTTTTAATTAAGTGACTTTTAATGCTATTTGAAAAAAAGAAATATATTTTTAAATAAAATAACAACCACAAATTTATAATAAAAATTACGTTTGTTTCCCAGAGTAAGGCAAAAAAGCTATTTTAAAAGAATTGCGTTACTTCATTTTTATACTGAGGAATCGATATGTAGGCTTATAAACAATAATAAATAAATATTAACATAAAGGATTACTTATAGCAGTATTTATTGTGAAAAAGTCATATTTATAAAAAAATTGTTTTTGTTAAGAAATTTAAATAATACATTATATTTTATGTTGTGATTTTTTAGAAATTTTATAGTCTTCACTGACACAAATTTTCATAGCAATCTTTAAAAATATTTTTGAACTGTTTTCCTAAATTTTTAATTGACGTTTTCTAATAAAAAAAAGTATTTCTTGTGTATTGTGTTCAAGGTCGTAACTGCTCTTTTTTTAATTTACCTTACTTTTGCTAATGGAACTCCTTCAAACTCTTAGGTTCTATTTAATTGACCTGAAAGGTAAAGTTTTAAATTGTTGTACATAAAAAGATTTGCGTGTGTATTGTATAATAACCACCACAATTTTTGTAACAATATACCCAATACCTAAAAGGATGACAGACAGGCAGGTACTAAATACTTTCCAAATTAGTGGAAAATCCCAAACAAAATTAAATGATGAACAATTATCTCTAATGGTGGTACAGCCGAATGCAATTTTTTCCAATCCTTTTAAAATTTGCATGAGTGTGTGTAATAACAGCCCTTTTTTTTTGCAATATAATTCTGAAATGTATGTAAAAGCTCCTTATTTGGATTTTAAATAGCGTGAAGTGAATAACAAACAATGCCTAAAAGACAATTTAATTTTGAAAAATATGTGTTGTACGATGCATCTTCAAAAAAAGTATTTGCGTAATAGAATCGTGCAATAAGGAACTTAGTTAGAAAGTGAAGGGAAATATCAAAAGACATTAAAAACTACTTCACAAACAAGATATACAAAGTAATGGTGACGATGCTTTTGTTTGTCACTGGAGTAATGCTCCCCTTTTTGTAAAACCTTAACCGCAAATTTTTATTACTAAAATCATTAAATCGGATTCATTGAAAAATTTAAATGAAATGAAGTTAAATAAATGCAAATAAACCACAACGTATAAGAGTGCCTGGTTTTTTAATTTATTAAAAACATGTTAAAAAAAAAAAATTATTCCTACTTTTTTTAAGCATTTCAAAAATTATGCGACAAAATTTTACATATGGCAGCACCAGTAACATGACCAAAAAATTTTATGTGTACACATTTATGAATGCTTCGCGAAAAAATTCATTTATGATTTCTCACTTATGAGAAGTACTCGAATTTGATGCTTTTCATTTATGTTCGTGAAAAGAAAAAAATATTTTTTCTTTTCACTTCTCATTTATGACTGGTGAAAAAAAAAATTTTTTTTTTCTCGCTCGAGAGTGAGAAGGCACAAAATGTTTTTTAAAAACTCATTCATTAATGAAAAATTGCTGCAGTAAACACAGCGCTCACACTCGTTCTCACGAATGAGAAGTGAGTGAGCAATTTAGAACTCTGGTTTATTTACATTAAAAATCTAAGTCATTATTTCAATCATACGTTTTTTAAGCACTTTTAAAAGTTTAGTTTTAACATCATTAATTTTTTCGTTTATTTGTAACAAGATTTTTTCTTCACTCTCTTTAATTTTAAAAATTAAATTTAAGGCACAAATAGTCGTTTTAGGAAAAAAAAGTCGCATAAAAAAGTCGCTTTTGGAAAAAAAAGTTGCACTCTTTTTTAAAGCCCTTATTCAACTTTTTGTTTATGTTTTTACAACTAATAAAAACAAAAACAGATCAATAATTCAACAACACAAAAAATTTTGATCAAAATAAATTAAAAATAAGAAATGTATCAAAAAACATTCATTAAAAACGAATTTTTGTACGAAGACATAAAAAGTAATAAATTTGAAATTGCAAAAAAAAATTATTTTTTATATAGTTTTAATATTATGAAAAATCGAATGCACTGTTCTTTAAATATCGGAATATCGTTTTTTAAATTTGGTTGAAACAAGGACAGACAGACAACGAGTCTAAGTAAAAAACATATAGCACATTTAAACTACCCACTGGTTTTTTATCTCTAGGGATGTAATGTGATAATACAAAAGTTCATATTTTTTTCATATTATTTGAAAATTCGTTTCTGTACTTGTGTTTTAGTTGATCACCTGGAATAAAGTCTTCTAGTTCAGTATTTAATAAATGTGAAGCTGACAGCCTTCAATTACAGGTTTTAACTTTTAATTTGTTTGCCAATTTATTTTCAATCAGCCCTAACTTAAGAAAAATTCTTTCAGCACATGCGCTGCTGTGGGGTAATGAAAAAATATACGCAACTATTTTATATAAATTTGGTTACAATGGCTTATTTATATCATTTTTAAACAACACACTGTTTGCCAAAAGCTTTCAGCATGTTTAATTTTAAAAAAACTATGGACTGCGATATTTGGGAATAACACAAATGTCCACATATGCAAGGTATGTGTTTATGTATGCGCATATGCTAGAATTTGTTTAACTTTCGTAACAAAAAAGGGGCAAAAGTTGCAAAAATTTAAAAAAAGTGGCAAAATAGTGTCAGCATAAAAAAGTCGCAGGCCCTTGAAAAGGTTGCAAAATGCAACTTTAGTCGACGAGCGGTCACTCTGCTTTTTGCTTTCATTTTGAGAGGAGTAGAATTGTCTTTTTTGTTATTATTTGATCTGAAATTCTTATCCATTTTTCTTTTTCTTATACTCTGTATTATTTTGTTATGGTTTGATATTCATTGAGGTACACGTACACTTAACATATTGTTATTTATTTTCCCCCGTTTTTGTTTTTATATGCAGTATGTAAACAAACAGGGAGTTTACTTAAAGCAAGAAAAAGAGTTTGATAACTTTATATTTTAATTATTAATTTTCTTTTATTTATACTAAATAGTCGTTTTAGGAAAAAAAAGTCGCAAAAAAAGGCGCTTTTGGAAAAAAAAGTTGCACTCTTTTTTAAAGCCCTTAGTCAACTTTTTATAAATGTTTTTACAACTAATAAAAACAAAAACAGATCAATAATTCAACAACACAAAAAAACTTAATCAAAATAAATTAAAAATAAGAAATGTATCAAAAAGAAAACATTCATTAAAAACGAATTTTTGTACGACGACACATAAAAAGTAAAAAATTTGAAATTGCAAAAAAAAAATTTAATTTTTATGTAGTTTTAATATTATGAAAAATCGAATGCACTGTTCTTTAAATATTAGAATATCGTTTTTTAAATTTGGTTGAAACAAGGACAGACAGACAACTAGTCTAAGTAAAAAACATATAGCACATTTAAACTACACACTGGTTTTTTATCTCTAGGGATGTAATGTAATAATACACAAGTTCATATTTTTAATTTTTTTCATATTATTTGAAAACTCGTTTCTGTACTTGTGTTTTAGTTGATTACCTGGAATACAGTCTTCTAGTTCAGTATTTAATAATTGTAAAGCTGACAGCCTTGAATTACAGGTCGTAACTTTAATTTTTGTTTGCCAATTTATTTTTAACCAGCCCTGACTTAGGAAAAATTCTTTGAGCACATGCGCTGCTGTGGGATAATGTAAAAATATACGCAACTATTTTATATAAATTTGGTCACAATGGCTTATTTAAATCATTTTTTAAACAACACACTGTATGCCAAAAGCTTTTAGCATGTTTAATTTCAAAAAACTATGGAATGCGATATTTGGGAATAACACAAATGTCCACATATGCAAGGTATGTGTTTATGTATGCGCATATGCTAGAATTTGTTTAACTTTCGTAACAAAAAAGGGGCAAAAATTTAAAAAAGTGGCAAAATAGTGTCAGCATAAAGAAGTCGCACAAAAAGTCGCAGGCCCTTGAAAAGGTTGCAAAATGCAACTTTAGTCGACGAGCGGTCACTCTGCCGACACCTTACGTTGTTTGTGCTCATTTTATATTTAATTATGGCGGCTATATTCGACATTTAGAAACACATTTCGTCATTCTGAGCATGCTGCAAATATGTTTTTCTACGCATACATATTCAGATAAAGTTATATCTTTAAAGAGCTGGCGTAATACCAAACACGAACAGTCTTAGAATACGAGCAAGAGACTGTAAAGGTTGGCTATCGGGGTCGGCTGTCTTTTCCTTCAATGCGGCTTCGGCTGTCTCTTCCTTCCCTCCAGCTTTTGCTGCCAGTTAGAGTAGACGTTACACTTATTTTTAAGTATAGATATAATAAAATATTGTAGAAATAAGTGATATTGTAGCATTATAAATATCTCCGATTCTTCAAAGTTCCAGATTATCAAACCATCGACTTTGATCCAGAAGTGGCCGCGTGATCCTGCATTAAAACGTGAACTCGAGCCCATGTTATAAACCCTACATCATCCAAACGGTTCTTGTAAGCCCGTATTGCCAGTCTAGAACCGCT
Source organism: Melanophora roralis (assembly GCA_963583895.1). NCBI lineage: Eukaryota > Metazoa > Arthropoda > Insecta > Diptera > Rhinophoridae > Melanophora > Melanophora roralis. The sequence goes on along the minus strand of OY757187.1, from coordinate 78,211,946 downwards.
GGTACCGAAACATGCACTTCAAGCCGACCAACTCTAAACTTCTGCCAATAATATAACGAAATTATATTTTTTATAAGCAAATTAATAAATATCAACATTATTGTATCCCCCTGAATGGGAAAATAAGCGGCTTATTATTTATTTCTTAAGGTTAGTGGACCCGTAAGTAGACCCTGAATGTTGCTAAGTAACCTAAGCTGAAGATAAAACCACGTTATAAGAGGTCCACAACTAACTAAAGCATCATACTATCCCAGTAGACAAGCGATTTAAGTTATGAGGAATAAACATAAATAAACAAGAATTCAAACATGTAACTTTACGCAAAAAAGCGACTCCTAGTTATTATTTTTATATTAGGAATCCGATAGTCTTCCAACACTTTGAGGTGAAATACCTTGGCATTTACTTAGATTGATGACTCCATGGAAGCCACAGCCAAAAAATTTACACAGCTGAAACTGAAAGCGGCCTAAATTAATTGCCGTATTCCTTAAAATCAAGCTGACTTGGATCTTGAATGACAACAACATTGGAACTATATCTATATGCATTTCATCGACTCTTACACAAAATCATCAGCAGACTTTCCACCAATGAAATGCATGTAGACACACTTAAACCAACAACAAACGAACTAGTTATATATAAAATTGGGGAAAAACTTGAATTAAATAAAAGAACATCTTATAATAATGAATCTTTTAACTTGCACTTTGACTGTTTGTAATTATTTTTGGTCTTGCACTTAAATAGTTTTTATTATATTCAGGGTCTCTAATGTTTTCATTGTTAATACTTGTGGAGCTTAACACAATGCAAGCATTTCGGCTATTGGGCCCCCTGTCACTACGATTACTGTTATTCATTAACCGTTCGCTTTTTTATTTAGTTTGCTGTTATTTTTTTTCACTGACTCCGATCCTGAATGAAAACAACTGCATTCAAGATCATCAATTTGGCTTTAGAAGTCTACATAGCACAATCGAATAAACTAGTGCAGGTTATAAGAAAAACCTTTGAGGAAAAGAAGTACTGCTCCGCGCTTTTCATTGATGTCTCTCAAGCTTTCGATAGAGTTTGGCACGAAGGCCTGTTGAACAAATTAAAGCTAAACCTTCCAGCTAATATTTTTAACCTGTTAGAAAAATACATACCCGTTCGACAATTTATGATCTAAGAGGGAAACCAAATAAGTTCTTCTCAACCAATAGGGGCTGGTGTACCTCAAGGGAGTATACTAGGTCTAGTTCTGTACTTGCTTTACACAGCAGATATGCCAACCAATAGTTTTACACACACGTCCACATTTGCTGATGATACTGCTTTCCTTAGTATTCATAAAGACCCTAAAGAGGCTTCGAACCAATTGCAGCAACACGTAACCCAAGTTGAAAAATGAGCAAAGTTAAGGGGAATCAAAATCAATGAACAAAAATGTACCCACGTAACTTTTACTTTACGCAAAGCATCGTGCTCCTCAGTCACTATTAACAACTATATGGTGCCTGAACGAACCGAGACAAAATATCTTGGTATTCACCTAGATCGTCGCCTCACATAGAAGCCTCATATAGATGCGAAGCTGACTCAAATAACACTTAAAGCTGCTCAAATCCACTGGCTAATTGGGAGAAACTCTGTGCTACGTCTTGATTGTAAACCTCTACTCTACAGCTCGATTTTAAAACCAATTTGGTGCTACGGTTTACAATTATGGGGCACTGCTTCCGCATCCGACATAGAAAAAATACAACGTCGTCAAAACAAAATTCTGAGAATGAGAACTGGTGCTCCTTGGTATATTAAAAACAGCAACATTAACAAGGATCTGGAAGTTCCACTAAAAAAAGAGATATCCTAAACTATGTGGACAAGTATTTGAAACACATCCAAATCCGCTCGCTCGAAACATCTAGGAACATAGCGGACACACCCGCCGAAAAGGAAGGGATACTATTGCTCTTAGATGAAACTTTTGAAATTAGTTATCCTTATTGTGAGAACTTAAATTTTAGTCCGGTACTGACTGGACTAGTATTAATTACTTAGTTTTAAGATTTGAATACTTATTATTATTCGCTTAAGCGAAGATTCAATAACAAAATATATGAAAAAAAAAATTTTTTTTCTCACTAATATGTGTATGTATGTATATCAATAAATTGATTTACCACTTATTACTAATATCACTTATTATCAATATTACACCCACGTAGACAAGTCCGTACACTACAACTTTAAGAATTTTACTGACACGACTGATTTGATATTAAAAACATTCAGAGATTTTCAAAATCTGCAGCTACTGAAAAGAGCGTAGAGAAGAGAAGTACAGTTTTTAGCACCACATGCAGTTCAAAAAGTGATGCGTAATTTTGACCCATCCCCCTAACGCCGAGTTAAACAAACACACCAACCAGCAGTCAAAACGACGGCAAAAGTCACCACGTAACATGGCGACTTTTAAATCTTTATATGTAAACAATATCGAGAGTTTTGCAGGAGTATTGAATATTTAGCTAGCTATTAAACGTAAATTGAGGGACTTTAAATGATATTAATAATAGCTAAGAAAGGAATTTAAAAAAAAAACTAATAAAAAGGCCATATTTTACAAAAATTTTTACTTTTTTCACTTAACGGGGTGTGCAAGTTGATCACTCAAATAAAAAGTAGCAAAATGGCAGTAACAGTTACTTCACAGGAACTCCCGAAGATGTTACATTACATGTCAAATATAAAGTAGCAAATACTGCAGTAACAGTTTCTTCTCATTTTAGGTCACTGTAGTTACCAGTGATTTGTACATTAAGGTAGCCGTTATTTTTATTCGACCGTCACTCTTTTCTTCTTTTAACGAAAAAGTGTTCCATATCGGAAAAATAATAAATAACATATATTTTTTGATTTTAAAATTGTTAAGTAAATATGTCATAATGCGCTGTACACCGTCAATTACCCAAAAAAATTGTTGAAAGGAAAATTGGGTAAAAAGTGCATATTTTTTTCTGCCTAAAATAGGTCAGTGTATGTGATATACTTTGTCTCAAGGATACCAATGTTTTGCTTTGAAGGGCCTGCTTGCCTACTAATATTCCATTTAAGATTTCATCACCAGATCTCAGTTCGTGCAACCTTAACGTACTACCCTAATAAATGTTTACAAAAGAAGTATTTCGGCATTTCTACTAAAACACGTTTGAACATATATATTAATGTACTTTTTAAATTTATAGAGGAAATTTTTTAACATTTTAATACCTAGATCCCTTATATATATATATATGTGTATATATATATGTATATATATAAATATACATATATATATATACATATATACAAGGTGCGTAACAATTAGCATGTAGTGTTGGCGCAGCGCGAATTCCATCGCCAATTCTCCAGTCGTCCCGCACCAACTGCGCAAACACTGCACCGGTTCGCAACCAACCTTGAAAAGCATGGGCGCACACAAGACGCTGCCAAAAGTTGCCGGCCCTGAAGTGCCCGTTGTACCGAGAATATCTCCGCTATTTGCGAGAATGTCGAGCTGTCACCAGACACATCGATCAGACGCTAGTCGTTATAAGGCGAATGTTGGTAAAAACCTGCGCATGCTCACGTACAAAGCCCAGTCCGTGCATCAGCTGCTGCTTGTCGACCGCCAAACGCGTGTAACCTACGCCCAAGCCATCTTTAATCTCGAGGCCGAAGTGGACGATTTTCGACCAAAATCACAACGAGCGATGAGGCTCATTTTTAACTCAGCGGGTGCGTGAACAAGCAAACCTATCGCTTTTTGGGCATCGAGGAGCCATCACACCTGCTCAATGTGACTGCATGGTGCGCTGTTCACGCTGGAAGTCATGGCGCTTTTTTTTGAGGACGCCGCTAGTCAAACAACAACAGTGGACGGGGCGCTTTATAGGGCCATGTTAGCTAAGTTTTTTCTGCCGCAATTGAACGAATTAGGACTGGAGCACATCTGCCGCTTGAAGTTTGGTTCCTACACCAAATCATTAGTAGAATTCCCACCAAATTCTTGAAAATGTTTATATCATCCGTTTATATTTAATAGTCTCAATTAACTTATTGAGACTGAAAAACAAACAAAAAAATATTCAAAAATACTTCAAAAAACTATCAAACTGTTTAACAGATTATTTTATTTCTGAATTGCTATTTCCCTTGTACAACTAGAAAACAGAATGGTTGACACAAATTTTAACATAAGGGCTACCGAAGAACAAAAACCTTATTGTTATACAATATTATAAGATAATCTTATTGTTTATTTAGATATTCTTCTCAAAGCTTATTTATTTATTTGGGAAAGAGAACCTGAATTTAATGCTTAAACGATTTGAGACGAAATATTTTGGCATTGACCTGAATTGCCGGCTCACGTGAAAGTCACATAAAAGCGCTTTAAATATTTCACAAAGTTTTGCAATTTGAGGGGAAATACCACTTCCTCTGCTCCTATCTGAAAAGCTATTTCCCCTAATTTAGGTCCCTATCTTTAAAGTACCCGTGATTCCTTTTGTGGCAAGAGTGGCTGCATTTACTAATATATATATGGATATATGCAGTAGCTTTGTCCTAAAAATGCATAAATCTCGGTCATAAGTAGACCGAATTTTCTGATTTAGATAGCGATTATTACATAGTGTGCGCCTCCGGATCCAAGGAGGCATGATTTTAACTGTCACACTGATATATTTTTTTTAAACTGAAGACAAAAATTATTTTGTTAAAAAAATATATAAATTAAATTGTAAGTTAAAAAAAAAATAACTTGAAGTTTTATGTATACAATCAATAATTAAAAACTTCTAAAAAATGTTAAAGTGCGCTTTATTTGTACAGCTCTCTATATATCAAAATAAGTGTATTTTAATTCAACTCGAATCGACATGGTTTCATCTCTACAGCAATAAAATATGTACCTATTTTTACTCTACAACTAGATTATCAACAACTTTCGTTACCCCATTTGTTTTTTGAACATGAGCTGCTTTTAAACAATACTTTCTTGGCAAATTTTAAACAAAACCATTAGTTTGCTTAAAATAATGTGTCTTTTTTTTAATATACATAAAGGCATATACATACTTATATGCACGTACATATGTGTGTACAAAAAATCAAAAGGCAGGAAAATAAAATGAATAAACATTGAAAACAATGTTTATATATGCTCATTGGTATGTATATACATATTTACATCCATACGTATATGTTGGTATGTATGTGCATGCACCATTTATATTTTTTGGCTGTTATTCTTAAAATTTGGCGTAAATTTTTTGTGATATTTTTTTTTCTTTGTTTTTTTTTTTATTTTCTATCTTCTCTCAAATTAAGGGAGTGTTTTCCTTTCACTTTGCCTCCACCCTAACCTCCAATTGCAAGCTCACAATTTCTATTTATGACAATTGTTTTAAGTGCACCATCTTTATACATCTATAGTCTGGTATAACTAGGCTTGCCAGATTTCATTTGTCCAAAAGCTTGATATTGACCAAAAAAAAACTTGACAATTAAAATCACTCATGCTATTTTTTCTTTGTTTTATTGTTATTGTTTTTTTTTCATTAAAATTATTAATATAAAAACAAAAATATCATAAAAAGTAAAAAATAACAGAAACAATTAAAAAAACAACAAAAATACAACAATAAAAATTCAGTACTTATTTCTTAAAAATATGGAATTCCGTTATTATAAATTTTAAAGAAAACTTAGGAGTTACTTTAAAAAATAAATATAGATACTATTTATATTGCCACATATTCTCTACCATCGGGTGTTACTAGAAAAATTTTATAAATTTTTTCAATCCTCATTAAAATTTATTCTTATTAATTGCCCGGCTTTTATAAGGTTCTATTCCTGTTTTTGTATATAGATTATTTAGAATACTAAATGCTTTTTCACAAAAGGTAAAATGTCGTAAACTTCTCGAAGAACACAGTAATCGGCTACAGTTTATCATTGTCAATATTATTTGAAATGCCTACCTACTGCGAAAGCTCTAGCAGCTTATTCCAAGTCAGAAGGAACTTTTTATATTTAAGCAGGAAGTTTAAAACTTTTAAAAAAACTTGACTTATTCCTTTTTCACTTGACACTTGACACGCTTTAAAAAACTTGACAATCAGGCCAAATCAGGCTCGTCTGGCAACCCTAGCTATAACCCTAGTACAGTGTTTGGTATAAATACCCATCTCATGTAATTTACAGTGATATTTACTCATCACGGATACAATACTATGCTCTACTTTTACATGACCGTATTCTCAAAAGTCTGTTACGTTAGTAATTTCTTGCTTTTAATCAAATCTGTTTGAGTAAGACAGGCATATGCCTTTTAAAAATCTTATGTGCAAAGTGCATCGACAGAAAAGGTTTCATGATGATGTACACGAATTATTTCTTTCTTTTCAAATTAGAACGTGGAACAATAACGACCTTGCTGGGAAACAAAGATGATTTAGAATAACCGAGAGAAGAGCACCGCGTATATAAAAGAAGATATTTTTTGTATGTAATATAGTAGTGACCAGAATTATAAAAAAAGAAGAAAGGGTAAATTAAAGTAATATAACTGCAGCTATTGTAAAGAGAAATATATTTACAAGATAATTTCCGAATATTGATAGGAATACTTATTTCGCAATCGAGCTGTCTTTTTGTGGCTCAAAGTCTCACGGGTGTATTTAAGGCTACGAGTCCGGCGATTGCGCCTGAGGGGCAAATAAATTTGCGGAGCCCCTCTAAAATATGCCCGATAACCCGGCATTTACCTGCGGAGCTTTCTCGAGTCAACCACATTACCCAGGAAATAAATTCAGGGATCAAATAAGAAAGGGGAAAAAGGTCAACAAAAGAAAAAGATCTGATCCGCGTACCTCTACCTGCCTCATGCCAAACCATAAACCCGTTCAATATTTATAACCCTAGTTTTTCTAACTAATATGGTATTCTTGAAGGTGACACAGGAAATGTTACGCGTGAGACCTCCTAATTTTAAGAAATATAATTTAAATTATGAACTAAATTTTAACAAGAATTAATTGTTTTAAAATTATTTTCAACGACAATAGTTTTAAAGCAAAGTTACTATAATTATAAAAAAAATATATTTAAAAAAAAACAATATATATTTTTTTGGGTGTATACTATACTTATGTGAATATGTTACTCACGCATGCCAACTAATATTTCAGTAAGACTCCAAAAGAAGAAAAATATATATTTATATCTAACCATAATATAATTGTTACTTTTTTAATAGTACTTAGCAACATTATTAATATTTAGTATTCTAATTTTAAAAAATCCCACAAAAGAAGCGAACCAAATGAATCCCAGTACTCATCAAAATTTTACCGAAACCCCTACACGTAAACCAATGTAAATGCGGAAAGCCTTCAGCAGCGTTGGACTACGATAATATTTGTAAGTGTTTTTTTCATTTTCCGTTATAATTATAATTGTTATTTTAATTCATAAATCCAACAGAGATTTTAGTGAGCATTATTGAATGAAACCGTATGTAACCCTTTCAATAAAGTCTCTGTTAGGTAGCTTATCTCTCTTAAACATATGTATGTATGAATGTCTCATTATGGGCCTACATATCTACATAATTAGCAAGAATGATAGACTATTAGAGATTGCGACTTGCGCATGTTTGCCTCTCTGATGACGTAGTTTAACCCATGCAAGGGTTGCCTATTCTTTGTATTTTTAAATCATTTATGGCTTTATTTGTATTGAAAACTTTAATTTGCATGACTAATATTAATGGTCCAAATGAGAATATTTTAAATTTGAAATATGAATATGAGCGTAATAAGTTTAAATGCGTTAATTTTAATGAACTAAGGATGTATGCATGCATGTCTATATAGGTATAATGGATATAATATATTTGGAACCAATTAACAATATATTAAGCTGAAGATACCCCAGAAATTAAGATAACACATTCCCGAAGCCGGTGTCAACCTGGCTACTTACTCAATATTGAATTTATAAAAAGCCCTTTTGGAAGCCAAGAACAAATGTTCGATATAATAGTTTTGTTCATTTTTTGCTGTAAATGAGAAAATTTTTATTGAACTTGAGAATTTGCATTTGAAATTGTGAATATATTTTAATTGGAAATGAGAAAATTCCAAATAAAATTTTATTTAATATTAGTATGAACGTACATACAATACGTACAACATAAATGCATTCATAACGCAACATAAATAAAAATATGGAAAGGTAAATACAAATCTATGCAGGCAATTTTATTAAATAAGTAGCAGAGATATATTCTGGCCTATCTTCCAGATCCAAACTAAACTAATTTAATGTTGTGATATGCAATCTGTTGTATTAACACACGTTTTTAATTTCTTCTTAAAAGCGAGCCTTTGATCTCCGACATTGGAGAAGATTGACGTGTGGTACATTTATCTTTGCCTAAACATTGTTTTTTTCTCCAACCATATAATTTAATTAAATTAAGCACTGCAAGAATGCGCTTTATTTTTAACGCGTCGATGAAGCGTTTTAAAAATTAGTTGAATACGATGGTGGTAGAAGACATTTTCTAAAAACAAATCTTGATTTAATATAAAATATTTTTAATTTCAAATTTTTAATTTTTTTTGGTTTTTTTCTCAATATCATGTAAAATTTTCTCATTTTTTATTGGAATTTTCTCAATTACAAATAAAAACTCTGAATTTCAAATGAAAAGTCCCAATTTCGTTTGGAATTTTCTCATTAACAATGAAAAATGGCGCAGTAGTATGTTTACGTACCAGAGAATAGCATAATTACGTTTTATCTTGATTTTATCTGGTGTTAAACTCTTAAGCGATTTTAATGAGTTGAACAAAAATCTGCCTCGAATAAAATTATCTTCGTTTGATCAATGCATGAATTTATACATTTTGAATTTATTCAGTGTGTGAATACTTTTGTCAAAGCTATATTAGTGTTGTCATAAGTTGATAATACAAAGTTTCTAATTGCTTAAAAACAAAGCGCTAGATATTTGAAAAACAACTAAATCACACTACATCATCTTATTTGAATTTTACCCAAAAAAATTTTGTTTTTTTGTATCCATAAACGTTAAAAATAATATTAACTTTCTGTTAATTATGCATAAAGCTGAATCAATTTTAACACAATTATTTAAGCATTTATAGCCACAAGAAAACCAGCACTTAGCACTGTTTTTGAAACCTTTAGTGCAGTGGTCTTCACCCATATTACCCAGCTAACGAAGATTTTCGGGTTTTTACTTACTCTCTTCGTAAATAATACAACCAGGGTTTTCCAAAATAAATTGTTTTCCTACCAAAATGTTTCTTAAAATATGCCAACAGCAACTGAATAACTAATCCTGATTAAATTGTATTTTTAAATAAATATCGTATTTTGTTTACTGATATTGCTTTTATTATTCATGGTGAGCTATTTTTATTTTATTTTTCGATCGTAAACTTAAGAAAACATAATAAATTATTAACATTACACAATCTTTCATAAATAAAAAATCCATACGCTTTGTTTTCATTATTGCAAACGGTAATCATAATCAAAACAACAAACATATGAAAAATAAAAAATTTCAATTAGTAGCTTGTTAGCTTTCAAACAGAGTAGGTGTATGTCGCATGTTTTTATTTTTCAGAGAGAGCTAAAAATGTTTTTTCTGCACTGCAGCGTTGCCAATTAGTGTGTAATTATCCAAAAATATTTTGAAGCTCTTTATGTGTGCAATATAGGTAGAGCTAAAATTTTTTTGATAATTACCGTAAGAAATTGATAGCAAGCTACATAAATTTATGCAATTTGATAACTTTTTCATAATTCAGGTAAAAACCTACGGACATTCATATACATTTTTTTACAGCATTTTAGAAAGATATATTCATAATAATTATGTGGGATATTAAGTGGGAAAATCTTTTTTGTTTTCTTAAAACATATTCAAAGAGGCTGAGTGCCTTGTATGCAACCAGTTACTAAAGAATATGTTTGCATCGCACCTTAAGCGGCATACAATGCATATTGAGTTTCATTCAGGAAAGGAGAGAAATCAATTAATAAAAAAACTAAAAGAAGATTTTCGACTCAAAAATCTTTGTATCCAAAATAGATGCTCAAATAACTCTACCAATACAGATAGCCAAATCAAGGCTTCATATATCATCAGCTTAGAATTAGCTAAAAAATATAATTATAATAAAACAAAATATTAATTATTTTATATTTTGCCTTGAAATAAAAAAACATAAGCTTACAAAACACTGATACACAAAAACAAATATAGTAAAAACAATACTTTAATTTTTTTTTTTTTAATGAATTATTTTGGTTTTTATTTTTACATTTTTCAGTTAGTACTGTATTACTGAATGAGCGCAATATGTTGTGCTATGTTTTATTTTTTTTTTATATATTATTTGTTATGTTCTGTTTTTCACTTAAAATGCAGATTTGTTTTTTTCCAAATTTGCAGTTCTTATAAAAAAAAATAGTGGCAACGCTGACAATAATACTCTCATTTTAAGTGCGTTTCTCTTTGTGAAGATCACTGCTTTAGTGCCAAACAAGAAATATTACAAGAACTATAGCAAGCAGTGTGGCCATATTAGCTTTTTTGGAGCTAAATTTAGCTTTATTTTTCTTCATTTAGCCCGAAATATTTACATTTAGCCTTTAGCTTTTTTTTTAGCTTTTTTCGAAATTGAATTTAACTTTTTTAAATAGTTTTTGGAGCTAGATAAAAGGTTAAAAATTTGTCGCATTATATTTTTTGGTATATATCTCAATTATACTGAAAGGTATCAAGCTCCAAATTTTCTTCGAATTCACAACTTTACAGTTTCCGAACCATTGTTTTGTTTAATAATTTACTTCTAGCGACATTTAAAAAACGTAAAGCAGCACAAAAATTCAATAAAACAAAGATATAAGAAAGGTATGGTATTACAAAAAAAAACGTAAGAATTTGTTTTCCAAAACAAATACTTTTAAATGCGGCAATTTTAAAGAAAAAATCCAAATGCTACACAAACATTTGTTCCGTCTTTTGGTTAAATTAAAACATGTTTTCATGTATTGCTCAAAAATGTAAAACACTTTTGTCTTTCGTTGAAACAAATTGTTATATTAATATTTTTATTTAATAAGAATTTTAAAGTTTATTTAAAAAAAAAATCAAATCAAACAGGACCGAAATAATTTTTCAAGAAAAAAGCAGGCACAATGAAACATCGTAGGGTCAAGTAAAGCTCATCATTTTGATAGTATTAAACTATATTTGTTGAAAATTATGTTCTTTGTAAATTTAGTTTTTTTTTAGCAGGACGTTAATTTTTTAATTTAAATAAAAACGGTTAATAACGATAATTATTATTTTTATGGATAGGGTTAAAAAAATAATAATATTTTTTATTTTTTTTTTACAGTCATTGGTTTTAAATACATATTTAGACAAACATGTACAAATAAAAATATTTTTAAAAATGCTTTCTTACAATGCAACTTTTTTACATTAAAGACTATCTTTTTTTCTTTTCTTGAACAAAATTTACATGAATAAAGGCATTTTCATGATATATATATATGTATCTGTGGACTTTTGACAAAACCACTTATTTGAAAAAAAAAAGATTTTTACAGGAGAGCAAAAAAACTACTTTAACATCGCAAGTACATGCAAAAATTCAATATTTGAAACTAATTCAACTAAATTACTTTATAATTTTAGGTTTTCAAACTTTTTAGAAAATAATCACGATGTTTCTTGCGATGTTTAAGTAGTTTTTTTGCTCTCCTGTAAAAATCACTTTTTTCAAATAAGTGGTTTTGTCAAAAGTCCACAGATAATTACTTATGTAACTTGAATGAAAATTTTCGATTTTTAGCGAACTGTGTAGAAAAGTAGTCTCTTCATACTCGTTTTGTCAACAAACAAAAATTTCATTAAGGAATATTAAAAAAATTGCATCGTGTAAATGTAATCTTATTGTTTCGATTTTTTTATTGTTTTCATGTGTTTGTAGTTATGAAAAAAGTTTGTAAACAAATTACTTAAATTTACGTGTTTTTGTAAAAAAATGAACGAACAAAGTGTGTTAAGTATTTATATCTAAAACAAATTTTCGTTTGTTGTTTTTTTTAATACATATCTTACAAATTAGTTTTTTTTTTTTGCCAAATCAGGCAGCAAATTAATACCTGCTTCTAAAAACTTTTTAAAAAAGCTCTTGTACATGCATATGTATATGAACACATACATATTATTTTTCTTCTTACTGAAGGTAAATAAAACCAAAATTTTAAAAACAAATTTTCTTTTTAAATATTTTTAGCACAAAAACGTTTCGTTCCTATTATGAGAAATGTCTAAATAACAAAGAAATTTTTTAAAAAACGAATAAAGAAATGTAGCTTTATTTTTTGGTTTTAAGTTTTTGTTTTTAGCACTTTTTAGCTGTTTTTTAAACGTGATTTAGCTTGAACTTTACTTGAAAATCTGGTCACACTGATAGCAAGCCTTTGTTATACACGGCTGGCAAAGTTAAAGAGAAACAACTACGTCAACTTACGTTAAACAATGAGCATGGCGCCAATTTTTGTCTGTTATTCTCATTAGGTGCAACATCCCTAAAAAAATAAGACAGTCATTCTCTTACTCTTTGCTTTTTTTGTATGGAGTTTGACACTAAAATTGAAATTATTATTGCTCTAGATTAATTCCTAATTTTGCCGGAAAAGATTTATATGTTATGTGAGATTTGACAACCCTGCACTAAAATCACTTTGACATTTCTCCAAAAAATTAATTTGTCGAATTTCGTTATTTAAAAAGAATTTTTAATTTAAATTTATTAAATATAGTGCAAAAAAATAATAGTTATTATAAAAATTGTGTGCGAAGTGTATTTAAAAGCTATAAGAGCAAAAAAAACTTATTTAAAATTTCGAAGCAAATCGTAAACACGAAGTGTGCAGTGGGGCAATGCATGCAAAACGATCAGAAAAATTCAAGTGAGAAATTGTGCTAAAACTAATTGTGAGCGTGTTCTTACCAAATCTTATTTTAGCTGTGTCCTTTTACTCTTTCCCAAAAAACCATGAAAAACAAAAAAAGCTTCGGATAAAATTTTGCAATCGGCCTGACAGTAATAAATAATTTTTTTGGTTATATTAAAAAATATTTTAATATATTGCTCAAAAATGTAAAAACACTTATGTCTTTCGTTGAAACAAATTATTATGTTTATATTTTTATTTAATAAGAATTTTAAAGTGTATTTTTGTCAAAAAATCAAATCCAACAGGACCGAAATAATTTTTCAAGAGAAAAGCAGGCACAATGAAACATCGTAGGATCAAGTAAAGCTCACCATTTTGATAGTATTAAACTATATTTGTTGAATATCATGTTCTCTGTAAATTTTTTTTTAGTAGGACGGTCACTTTTTTAATTTTGATAAAAACGGGTAACAACGATAATTATTATTTTTATAGATAAGTTTAAAAAAATAATATTTTTTATTTTTTAATTTTCATTTTTTCATTTTAACAGTCATTGGTTTTAAATACTTATTGAGGCACACATGTAAAAATAAAAATACCTTTATAAATGCTTTCTTAAAATGTAACTTTTTACATTAAAGATTATCTTTTTTTCTTTTCTTGAACAAAATGTACATGAAGGCATTTCTCATGATATATGCATGTAAGTATGAACTTGAATGAAAATTTTCGGTTTTTAACGAACTGTGTAGAAAAGTAGTCACTTCAACTCGTTTTTCCAACAAACAAAAATTTTATTGAAGGAATATTAAAAAAATTGCATCATGTAAATGTAATCTTATAGTTTCGATTTTTTATTGGTTTCAAGTGTATGTCTATATGAAAAAAGTTTACAAATAAACTACTAAATTTTACGTGTTTTTGTAAAAAAAATTAACGAATAGTGTGTGAGTGTTTATATTTAAAACAAAAACAAATTTTTGTTTTTTTTTTATATATATCCCTGAAGGAAACTTGGGAACAAGTGTCCCCATGTCAACACTTTTATCGACTATTATGTTGCCTTTTTGGCGACATTGTCAACAGTACGTCTACAGTTTTATATTAAGCTTTGATAAGAAGAAAAGAAAACTGTCAGCGGCAAATTAATGCTTCAGTTTGCCGTCAAATGCAAAAATGTATCAGCAACATTATGGCCTTTTTTATTTTTTCTGCTGTGCTATAAAAGTGATTTATATACACAAATCATACTTGTTTTCAATGACAGACGCATGTTAAGTGTCTATTGCAAAAACACATTGACAATGGTTTAGCTTATCAGTAGTACTGTATACTAAAATTGCTAAAAGGTACTAGTTAATCGCTGGTTTCAATGTGTACATATGACCCCAAAAGAAGCACCTTGTCAATAGCACCAATGTCAGCAGTTGATTTTTTGTTAATAGCAAAGAGCATTGTCTGAGGTATAGCTTAACAGTAGTACTGGTGACAATGTCAGTAGTGAGTTTCTAGTGATTCTCTATTGACATTTCCTGCAGGGATCTTACAAATTTTTTTTACCAAAACAGGCAGCAAATTAACACCTGCTGCTAAAAACTTTTTTAAAAATCTCTTGTATATGAACACATATTATTTTTTTTTCTTACCTAAGGTATAGGTTACCAAGTCTTTGTAAATAAAATCAAAATTTTTAAAACAAACTTTCTTTTTAAATATTTTTAGCATACAAACGTTTCGTCCATATTATGAAAAATATCTTTATAACGAAGAAATTTTTTAAAAACGCATTAAAAAATTAGATTTATTTTTTGGCCTTATGTTTTTGTTTGTTAACTTTACTTGAAAATCTGGTCACACCGAATAAAATATGTAGGGAGAGAATTTGCTTATTACATTTAAAACAGGAAGATTTTGAATTAAAATTTAAAATATGAAATGGGTAAGCGAGAAGTATTTTGGTTTGTGTGGATAAACCTTAGAATAAGATCGCTTAATGCGGAAATCAAGCAAAACACAAATAACCAAAAACGAAAATTTAGTAAAACAATAAACTAATTTTAAATGTTTTAATTTTTTTTTCTAAATGTTATTTAATATTATAAATTATTTGAACATTTAATTTTTTTATAACACGATTAACAAAAAACAAATTAGAAAACATTTTCTCCAAAAGTTAGGAAATTGTCCCACTGTTATGTTTACATTATTTTTAAATGAGAGACTGTTTCGTGACGTCATTTGACCACATGCGCAGAAAATGCAAGTTTTCAATTTGTTATGTCGTAACCTTGTTATTTATTAATCTTGCATAATTAGGTTTTTTTATATTTTCTTAAGTATGTATTTATTTCAGTGGTCTTCACCCATATTACCCAGCTAACGAAGATTTTCGGGTTTTTACTTACTCTCTTCGTGAATATTACAACCAGGGTTTTCCAAAATAAATTGTTTTCCTACCAAAATGCTTCTTAAAATCTGCAAACAGCAACTGAATAACTAATCCTGATTAAATTGTATTTTTAAATAAATATCGTATTTCGTTTACTGATATTGCTTTTATAATTCATGGCGACCTATTTTTATTTTATTTTGCGATCGTAAACTTAAGAAAACATAATAAATTATTAACATTACACAATCTTTCATAAATAAAAAATCCATACGCTTTTTCATCATTGCAAACGGTAATCATAATCAAAACAACAAACATATGAAAAATAAAAAATTTCAATTAGTAGCTTGTTATGCATTAAACACATTCAAGCAACAAGAACACAGGAACACACGAACACAAAAGATTCTTGCTAAATTTGTGTCCGACTGGCTGCTACTGAAATATTTACTAGACTACCACTACAAAATAAACATATGAGCAATATGACTTTCAGTGGTGCCACCTAAAGTCTTTTTGTACTGTTTAAGCTATATTTTTTGCATCTTACCGTATTGGCAGCACTAATTTGTTATCTGTCGCGTATAAAAATAGAAATTAGTTTAATTTCGACCACGCCACAAAATTAGCATTGACAGCAACCCGTAGTTGTGTTGCATTGCAGCAATTAAAAAATTATTCTCATAAGCACACGTGTATTCTATTTTTGGCTGGTTGTGTTCGGTAGCCTGTAGCGAGGAATGTATTTAATGCTTTAGCTTTCAAACAGAGTAGGTGTATGTCGCATGTTTTTATTTTTCAGAGAGAGCTAAAAATGTTTTTTCTGCACTGCAGCGTTGCCAATTAGTGTGTAATTATCCAAAAAAAATTTGAAGCTCTTTATGTGTGCAATATAGGTAGAGCTAAAATTTTTTTGATAATTACAGTAAGAAATTGATAGCAAGCTACATAAATTTATGCAATTTAAAAACTTTTTCATAATTCAGGTAAAAACCTACGAACATACATATAAATTTTTTACAGCATTTTAGAAAAAAATATTTATAATAATTATGTGGGATATTAAGTGGGAAAATCTTTTTTGTTTTCTTTAAACATATTCAAAGAGGCTAAGTGCCTTGTATGCAACCAGTTACTAAAGAATATGTTTGCATCGCACCTTAAGCGACATACAATGCATATTGAGTTTCATTCTGTTTCAGGAAATGAGAGAAATCAATTAATAAAAAAACTAAAAGAAGGGTTTCGACTCAAAAATCTTTGTATCCAAAATAGATGCTCAAATAACTCTACCAATACAGATAGCCAAATCAAGGCTTCACATATCATCAGCTTATAATTAGCTAAAAATATCGTTATAATAAAACAATATATTAATAATTTTATATTTTGCCTTGAAATAAAAAAAAACATAAGCTTACAAAACACTGATACACAAAAACAATACTTTAATTTTTTTTTTTTAATGAATTATTTTGGTTTTTAATTTTACATTTTTCAGTTAGTACTGTATTACTGAATGAACGCGATATGTTGTGCTATGTTTTTATTTTTTTTATATATGTTTATAATTTGTTATGTTCTGTTTTTTCACTTAAAATGCAGATTTGTTTTTTCCAAATTTGCAGTTCTTATAAAAAAAAATAATGGCAACGCTGACAATAATACTCTCAATTTAAGTGCGTTTCTCTTTGTGCAGACCACTGATTTATTTCTACTATCTTTTGTTCGTTTCTAAGATTTATATGTTTTAATTTTTTTAACCCTTTCATGGGCGGAATGAACAAAAAAATTAATTTACACAAAGCTTCATTCATAGTTGAAATATCAGGGAAATATATTTATTGTTGTGCACGATCAAATAAAAAATAGTTTAAATTTATTAATAAATCAGGAATTAATAACTATAATGGAGTAGATCTTTTAAAAATGTAAAACTTCGTATGTAAGTCTAAGGTAGGGCAATGTGTTTAGGGGTTTTTCATGAACCACAATGGCCAATCGTAAAACCATAGGACGGGTGGGTTAAGAGGCCCGACGAGCTACGACCCCTTGGCTCTGTCCTTATGTGGACGGCATTTTAGTAGATTGGTTGTTTTTTTTCTGTGTTTGAGGGCAACTAAGTGGCACGTAATTATATTTTTATACTCTTCACATAGTGTTAAGGGTATATATTAGTTTGTCATTCCGTTTGTAATCTCTTTATTATTTATTTGCGACCCCATAAAGTATAAACATATATTCTGGATCCTTATAGATAGGGAAGTTGATATAGCCATGTCCGTCTGTTGAAATGAAGTTTCCGGAGTCAAATAAAAAGAAACAGACCAGTTAATAGTGTCAAACTATTAGAAATATCCTGGAGACAATCGATATTTAAAATCAGCAAAGTCGGTTTACTATTGACCGAGATATAAGCGAAGACACAAAGTAACCCATTTTTTTAGGACAAAATCCGTGCAATTATATATCTCACTAAATATAGCCACTCTTGCCTAAATAATGGAAAAAAATTTTTTAGATAGGATCAGGAGAAGTGGTATTTTCCTACAATTGCACAAATTTAGTGAAATATTTTATGCGCTAGATCTCGGAAACTATAACAGCTATAGACTTCAAACGTTCTACAAAAAGTAATTGGACAACAAAGGGGAAGCTCCCATACAAATTAACAATTTTAATGAAATTTTCGATAAGCTATATCTCGGAAACTATAATAGATATCGAAATCAAATATTTTACAAAAAGTAATTCGACAAACACTTTAGGAAATACAAAAGCTCTGGATCATCTTTTTATTACAGTAAATATTTAGTTCTTCGTGCAGAATATAATTTATTAAATTTACAAAAGTACAATAACTATATTCAAAACATGAAACGGAATTTAATTCAAGACCCAAAGTGTTTCTTTAAGTTTGTAAACTCTAAACGCAAGTCGTCTGGGTTTCCAAAAGTCATGAAATATTTTGCAAATGAGTCAAGTCATGAGAACATAATTAGTGACATGTTTGCCGACTTCTTTGCTTCTACATACTCGAATGCAGTTTATAGCACTAGTACTGTCTATCCATACAGAATTATCAGTTATCAAAATATTTCTACGTCTAATATTTCCACCACTCAGATCCTTGATTGCTTAAAAAATTTCAAATCATCTTTTTTAAGTGGACCTGATGGCATTCCAAGTTGTGTTTTGTTGAATTGTGCTGCAGCTTTAGCTGAACCTTTATCTATAATCTTTAATATTTCTTTAAAATATGGATATTTTCCCAAAATCTGGAAGGAATCATATATTATCCCGCTGTTTAAATCCGGAAACAAATCAGTTATATCTAACTACAGAGGTATAGCAAAACTTAGTGATATACCAAAACTGTTTGAAAAATGCTTAATCGATGGTCTTTTTCACCAAATTTCCTGTCTGCTGACACCACTTCAACATGGATTTCGAAAGGGATTATCTGCTATGACTAATGTTCTACATTTAACAACATTCGTGAATAATGCTTTTAATAATGGCCACCCCACTGACGCTGTTTACACGGATTTTAGTAAGGCATTTGATAAAGTAAATCATACTCTTTTATTGGAAAAATTGAACCTAATGGGATTCAATAGCAATTTCTTAGGCTGGCTGAAATCTTATCTTTTATGTAGAACGCAATCTGTCAAATTTAATTCTTGCTTTTCAAGGAAATTTCTTGTAAACTCTGTTGTACCACAAGGTAGTCACCTCGGCCCGTTATTGTTTTTACTATTTATTAATAATACTTCTAGACAGTAAACTGAGCTTTGTCAGACATATAACGTTGAGCGTTAATAAATCCCGGAGCACATTAGCTTTTATTAAGAGGTGGGCGAAAGAATTCGATGATCCCTGTATTACTCTGCGTTTATATACATCCCTGGTGAGACCCATTTTGGAGTTTGGCTCAATTATTTGGGACCCTCAATATAATATACACAGCGTTCGTATTGAATCCGTTCAAAAACAGTTTCTGATTTTTTGTTTAAGAAATAATTATCGTTATTATACTGAGCTCCCTTCATACGTCATAAGATTAGCAGAGATCAATTTACCAACTTTAAAAAGCCGGAGAATCATGCTGAATATATCGTTCATGTTTAATCTTATTAATGGTAAAATCTGTTCGAAATTTCTGCTGGGTAACGTTACTTTCAGTATTCCTCAACGCACATTACGATCTTTTAACCCGCTGTATGTAAAAACATATCGTACTAACTTTTCCATGTCAGATCCGTTTCGAAGACTGTGTTGTTGCTTTAACGAAATGTACAACCAAATTGATTTCTCTTTAAACATTGATGCCATTAAAAGAAACATTATTGGGTATTTAAATAATTTAAATAATTAATTTTCTTTACTAATTTGATCGTTATTGTATTTTGTTGTTTACTTTTTTTTTACTATTATTAAAAAATTATTCAGTCTGTAAGGAAATTATCCATAGACTCAAATAAATAAATAAATAAATAAACAAAGCTTATGTTTTAAAGAAAAAATTTTTGGGTGGGGGGTGAACAAAGGGGAGCTCCCATACAAATTAACAATTTTTATGAAATTTTCGATTAGCTATATCAAGAAGAAAAAATTTTTTGGGTGGGGGGTGAACAAGGGGTAGCTCCCATACAAATTAACAACTTTTATGGAATTTTCGATAAGATATATCTCGGAAGCTATAACAGCTATCGACATCAAATGTTTTACAAAAAGTAATTCGACAACAAAGCTTATGCTTTAAAGAAAAAAATTTTTGGGTGGGGGGTGAACAAAGGGGAGCTCCCATACAAATTAACAATTTTTATGAAATTTTCGATTAGCTATATTTAGGAAACTATTACACTTAGCGAAATCAAATGTTCTACAAAAAGTAATTGGACATCAAGAGTTATGTTTTAAAGAAAAAATTTTTTGGGTGGGAGGTGAACAAGGGATAGCTCCCATACAAATTAAAAATTTTTATGAAATTTTCGATAAGCTATATCTCGGAAACTGTAACAGATATCGAAAGCAATTGTCTACATGAAGCTATTGGACATAAAGAGTTATATTTTGAAGAAAAAATTTTTTTGGTGGGGCGTGAACAAGGGGTAGCTCCCATACAAATTAACAATTTTTATAAACGAAGGATCAGTACAACAGTTTCTACAAATCATTACGTCCCCGCTTCATAGCTGCTGGAGACTATAACGCTAAGCACACATACTGGGGCTCCCGTCTAATTAGTCCCAGAGGTCGTGTCTTGTATGACTCCGTGTCGGAAATGGGACTTTTCGCTATTTCAACTGGACAACCAACCTATTGGCCAACGGACAATAATAAAATTCCAGACGTAATAGATTTTGGCGTGGCAAAAGGTATATCCCCGGACCTTATTGAGGCTGTAGCCTCCTTGGATTTATCTTCTGACCACTCACCCAAGAGAATGGCAAAAGAACAGATCGCCCCAACTTAAATCTAAGCTGAAGGAATGTACTAACAAATTAAAAAGCTTGCTGGAGGTTCACAGAATAGCTTCACTTAAAGAGTACCTCGAAGGTCTAGACGCGACTCCTCAGACAAATTATTCCCTATGGCGATCAGCCAGACGTCTTAAAAGACCCGTTATCGCAAAACCACCACTGCGTAATCTGAGAGGATCCTAGGCTAGAAATGATCAAGAAAAATGTGATCTGTTCGCAAACCATTTCAAAAACGTGTTCACTCCCAATACTTGCACAGACGTGAGGGAATAACCACCAGTTGTTGCTAGACGTCCTTTAGAAATACGTTTCCGATTTACAGATGTTGTAGAGGCTATTGCTAACCTAAATGGTAAAAAAGCTCCTGGCGTTGATAATATAAGCAACAAAATGCTCCTAGAGCTACCTTTTACGGCAAAAAGAATAATTCTTTTTATTTTTAACGCAATAATTCGGCTTGAACACTTCCCGCCTGTATGGAAAATTGCCTTAGTAAAGATGATTCCTAAGCCTGGCAAAGATCCTCCAAAGGTAGAGTCTTATAGGCCTATAAGTTTGTTACCCACAATGTCAAAATTATTCGAAAAATTGCTTAAGAACAAGCTGACTCCGATCCTAAATGAAAACAACTGCATTCCAGATCACCAATTTGTCTTTAGAAGTCAACATAGCACAATCGAACAAACTCACAGACTGGTGCAGGTTATAAGAAAAACCTTTGAGGAAAAGAAGTACTGCTCCGCGCTTTTCATTGATGTCTCTCAAGCTTTCGATAAAGTATGGCACGAAGGCCTGTTAAACAAACTAAAGATACACCTTCCAGCTAATATTTTCAACCTATTGGAAAAATACATAACCGGTCGACAATTTATGATCAAAGAGGGAAACCAAATAAGTTCTTCTCAACCAATAGGGGCTGGTATACCTCGAGGCAGTATACTAGGTCCAATTTTGCACTTGCTTTACACGGCAGATATGCCAACCAATAGTTTTACACACACGTCGACATTTGCTGACGACACTGCTTTTCTTTGTATTCACAAAGACCCTAAAGAGGCTTCGAACCAGCTGCAACAACACGTAACCCAAGTTGAAAAATGGGCAAAGTTATGTGGAATAAAGATAAATGAACAAAAATGTACTCACGTAACTTTTACCTTACGCAAAGAAACGTGCCCTTCAATTACTATCAATAACCATATGGTACCTCAACGATCTGAGACAAAATATCTTGGTATTCACCTAGATCGCCGCCTTACATGGAAGCCTCATATAGATGCGAAGCTGACGCAAATGAAACTTAAAGCTGCTCAAATCCACTGGCTAATTGGTAGAAACTCTGTGCTACGTCTTGATTGTAAGCTTCTTCTCTACAACTCAATTTTAAAACCAATTTGGTGCTACGGTATACAATTATGGGGCACTGCTTCCGCCTCTAACATCGAAAAAATCCAACTACGTCAAAACAAAATTCTAAGAATGATAACTGGTGCTCCTTGGTATATTAAAAACAGCAACATCGACAAGGATCTAGAAGTTCCACTTGTAAAATGCGAAATCCTAAACTATGTGGACAAGTACTTAAATAAGCTGGAAACACATCCAAATCCGCTTGCTCGAAGCATCCTGCAACACAGTGGTCACACCCGCCTTAAAAGAAGGGACACTATTGATCTTAAATGAAACCTTTAAAATTAGTTAATTTTTAGTCTGGTATTGACTGGACTAGTATTAATTACTTAGTTTTAAGGTTTAAATACTTATTGTTAGTTCGCCTAAGCGAAGATTCAATAATAAAATATATGAGAAAAAAAAAATAAAATTTTCGACAAGCTATATCTCGGAAACTGTAACAGATATCGAATGCAATTGTTCTACAAAAGTAATTGGACATCAAGAGTTATGTTTTGAAGAAAAAATTTTTTGGGTAGGGGGTGAACAAGGGGTAGCTCCCATACAAATTATCAATTTTTATGAAATTTTCGATAAGCTTTATCTCGGAGCTGTAACAGATATCGAAAGCAATTGTTCTACAAAAGAAATTGGACATCAAGAGTTATGTTTTGAAGAAAAAATTTTTTGGTTGAAGGGTTAACAAGGGTTAGCTCCCATACAAATTAACAATTTTTATGAAATTTTCGATTATCTTTATCTCGGAAACTATAACAGATATCGAAATCAAATGTTTTACAAAAAGTAACAGGATAATAAGACCTATATTCGCAAAAAGTTTTTGGGGCGGATGCAGGAGAAGGTACCCCTTCTATACAAACTAACAATTTTTATGAAATTTTCGATACGCCACATCTGAAACTATAACAGCTATCGACTTCGAATATTATACACAAAGAAATAATCAAATAATTCAAACATTTTGGAAAAAACGTTGGAGAGGAGCAGGGGGACTAGAACATCCCAAAAAAATTAACAACTTTTAACCTTTTAATATGAATTATGTCGAAAACTTTTATAACTGTCGACCTCAAACGTTCCTCATATATTTTTATTACCCATACGAACGTTTAAATTTTGTAAAGTTTTCTATGGACTTTAAAACGCGCACAAGGTATTTTTATTAAATTATTTGCAGTACAAAATAACTCGTCTGGGTATATAAAAAGACCAATGTATAGGGTATATAAGATTCGGCACAGCTGAATATAGCGCTCTTACTTGTTTTAGTATACGTAGTCAGTCCACTGGAACAAGATCCCCGCCCCTAACTCCCGGTCTAGCTAGTTAGCCAGTACGTGTGCAAGGTTCCAGGTTTGACCCATAGAGCTAGTTCGTATTGGCTTTGAACCTCGCATTACAACTCTTAAATTTTAAGAATTTATTCTTGGTTTAAGACTTCTTTTAATAGTACAATCTTAAATTCGATCTTGCGACAAGATTTTCTCAAGATTATATTCTTACGCTTGTATTCATAATAAATAAAGTAGTCTTATTAAGGGCTTTTTTGACAATAATGCCATAGACATACGTCAAATAGGCGCTTGATAACTCTACTTTAATTTTTATAAATACGGGGGTTAAGTTTTAAGAATGAGATCTTAACTTGGGCTTTTAATTAACAACAAAATCTTGAGTACGATCTTAGAATGAAAATTTATTTAAGAACAGAATTGTAAACGTGATCTTTAAAAAAAGAACATTTTATTGTTGAGTTACAATTTTTTGCGCTTAGCAGACTTTTAAAATTTAAATGACTTGGCTTCAAGCATAAAATCTTGGTTTTAGCACGTTTTTTCCATTATTGTACAATGATATTGTCATGCACAATTCTATTATCTTTTGTCAATGTCACGAAGATTCATCAATAATACGACACTTTCGTGAAAATTTAGACTTAATACTGATTATGCGACGATGTTTCATCGACGAAAATGTTATAATGGCAATGTCGCTCAATTACGCCTAAAGGTATGTACTATGTTCAAATGTAAGTATCAATAAATTTGCCCTTTACCTATAACTAATATTTTCGCTCTAAGTAACCCGCGTCAGCACGTCCGTACAATACGAGATTAAGAGCAGGAATCCTGGTAAAAAAAATAAATAAAACTATTATTTTTAACAATTTAATCATGTTGGCCGCTCGTTTTTATTTTGTATGCACCCCATATTCAATTCAATTGTCAATTACATAAATCTTTTCGTGAATTGATTTTTGGCCACAAATTCATAAACTTAGCGGAAAGACGTTGAATTTTTGCCTTTCAAGTTGCAATACATTCAAACTTTTTTACTAACACACTCAAACTTTTCGAACTTGAAAGAAACTTGATGGTCAAGCAAACAGCTAATTATAGTTACTTTTCATAAATTTTTGGGTTTTTTCACGTGTTTGCTTACACAAGTCGAGCCATAACCGCCAAAAGGTCTGTAGCGACATAATTTTTGTTTTTCGTTTTATTATTGAAATTATGATCATCTGCAACATCTCACAAAATATCAAAGCTGTAAATTTTACCGTTATGATTTTATATGAAAAACAATTTAGACTTAAGTGCAATTCTCTGTTTGTTTACTTTTTTTGTTACCGCGAGTGCCACTTCAGTCTTTATTCGATTTTATAAATTAATTGCTATTAGTAGCAAAATCGCAAAATTTTACGTTTTTTTATCAAAGTATTTTTAATATGGATTAATGGCAACAAGTGGTGAATCTCTTAATTTTAAAACATAAAACTTCTATTAATTTTAGATAATTTTCTGGTAATGAAAATCTTCTTATTAGAGTCTATTAAAAATTGGTCTCGTTCCATATAGTGATACTGAATCTTCTGAAGAAAAACATCGTTCGCCAATACAGTCCAGTTTGGAATTTTCAGAGACAGTAACCATAAAATCTGAGATTGAGGAGGAGACGTGTGTGGGTAAACGGGGCTATAAAAAACAAAGAAAAATACCAAAAAGAATACAAAATAAGCAACAACGTGATACTAGTGTACAACCTTATCTGTGTGCAAATACAAATTGTAGAAATCGGTGCAGCGATTACTTCACCGAGTCAGATAGGTTAGCAATAAACGAATATTATTGGGGTATTGGCAACAAAATAAGACAAAAAGACTGGTTAACTTCTTGTATTAAGCGTATGTCCATCAAAAGGCGAATATCTAATAGTGACAAAAGAAAATTTACATATAATTATGCAATTAATTACAATGACAGTAATACTTAAGTGTGTCAGGAGTTTTTGTTAAAGACCCTTTATATATCTCAAAAAATTTTAAGATTAGCCAGGAGTAATACGGGTACCTTAAAAACTTTTACTGCAAGCAAAAAAATATCTTCGCCTCATAACAAGTCAGACGAGTCCAAAGTTGCACTCTTAAAATCATTTATTGAACATCTACCAGCTGTTCCATCACATTATTGTCGCAATAAAAGTAATAAATTGTATCTTCTTCAAGAATTTCGCAATTTTAAAGGATTATATAAACACTATATTGAGCATTTGAAAAATAATAATCGGGATTCGTCAGTGTTATCCTTGCGAGTTTTTCGAAGCATTTTCAAAAATAGTTTTCACATTGGTTTTCACGCCCCTAAAAAAAGACAAATGCGTGATTTGTAAAAAAAATATAAAAATTTTGGATAGTGAATCACAAAATTTTTTACAACAAACAGAAGAATACCAAAATCACATAAGAGACAAAGAGAAAGTAAAGAATTATTTTTAGAGGATCAAAAACAAAGTAAACCCTCCTAGTTTTGATCTCCAAAATGTTTTAAACACACCCCATGGAAAGAGTGTAATATTGTAATACGCTCAAGAGTATGCATACTATAATGAAATCGTTTATAAAAACGGCACTAGAAATTGTTATAGCTTTTTGTGGGGAGAAATGGATGGAAAGAGAGGTTGCAATGAAATTTGTACTGTAGTTTTTGAGTACTTAAAACTTGTGGATGAAAGAGGAACACACTCTTCAATAAATCTATACTGTGACAGTTGTGTTGGTCAAAATCGAAACAAGTCTATGCTGGCCACTCTAGCATATTTTCTTTCAATTTCAAATTCCATAAACAACATCAAAATCACGTATTTGCTTCCTGGACATACTATGATGCCTGCGGATTCTATACACAGTACTATTGAGTCATTTGCTCGCGATAAAGCTATTTGGGCCCCTAGTGGATGGTTTACTATTATTTCAAACGCAAGGACTAATCCTAAAAATTATAAATGCGTTTTAATGAATAATTCTAATTTTAAAGATTGGAAAACGTTTTCCCAAGTTATGTTACCCACTTCAATAAAAATAAGCTTTCCCATATTACGTTCTGCCTTTTTTAGTAAAAATTGTTTTATAATAAAACTTAAGTATGGATATTTTGTTGATTCCGAAATTAAAGAGTATGATCTCAATTCAATTGCAAGAACAAGGCGTAACGCTATGTTACTAGAAGAAGGTCCCCAACGTTTATATAATGATTCTTTAAAAATTTCTTCAAAAAAATACAAAGATTTAAAAACACTTTGTAAAAAAAACATAATTCCCGTCAAATTCCAAACCGAATTTTTAAATTTCAAATGCGATGAAACTTTTATTGATGAGCTACCTGAGACTGATCAAGATGACATTTAATATTTAATTCAAACTTATTTCTATTAAAACATTTTTATACTTTCATTCCGAATTCTGAAGTAATTTTCTATTTATTTGTAAACAGAAAAAAAAATTATAAAAAACTTACATTTAAGTTGTTTATTAAAACCAGTGAATTTAAGATTAATTTATCGATAAGTTTAATTTTTTACACAAAAACAATTTGAAAAAGAAAAAACCGTGAAACTGAAAGTTGTGTTTTAATAACTTCAAAAAGACTTAAGCGCCACTACATTGGTAATGACTTATTCAGAGTGACAGCAAAAAAAGACTTAAGCGCCATAAATATCTACCGAAAATTGAGCGTTTTAAGTTAATTTTTTGACGACGGAACCTTATGAAATTAAATTGATGATTAAGTTAATTAGCAATTTGCCTGCAGCCTAGGTCACAATCATAAATTTGAATGAATTTGACAAACATATGTGAAAGCGAAAAACTTTAACTTGCGGGCGCAGCGTAAGTTTAAAGACTTTTGCTATTTTTAAATTATAATTTTATATTCTCCTTTTTACCAGTTTAACAAAAAAAAAAACATAAACTAATTTATTTTCTACAACTTACTAACTTTAAAAAGTTGTGGTTAGAAAAATATAAGTATATTGCAATTATTTATTATTATCATTGTTCTTAAACAATGCCAATGACACTTTAAGCATACCTTAACGACGCTGTATACGGCCTGGGCATAAAGTAAGTTAACCTCCACAGGATCTTGTGACAGCTCTCGTGTTGATTTGAATAGTCTTTTTTTGAATAAAAATCGATTTTCCCCCGAGGAAGAACTGCGATTAACGAGTCTATTATTTGATGTTAACGGCAGCGATGCAAGTTGCTTTAATTCCCATTCGGCTATTACATCATAGAGGTAATCAAAAGACTTAATATGCTCCTCTCCACTTTGGCGTGACTGAAAAATGGCCCAGCCTTCAGTATTAGACAAATTTAATTTTTCAGCTAATTTTAAAACGGCATCACCAGCTGTGTCAGTAGGATGAACATCAATTGCTTTAGTTCTACCATCCAAAAAGAAAAACCGGCATACAATTGTACCAAGTCGTCGCATTGCCTGGAATTAAAAATTACTGTTTATTTAAATTAAACAAAATTTTTCTTAGGAAATTTGTAACTTTTAACAGAGATAACAAAAAAGAAGGCTAATACTCTGAGTATACACTATTCTATTTTAGGACATCGTAAGCAAACGACATTATGTAAACTGAAAGCAGCGTCTGCCATTTTTATTATTTTTCGGTGTGTGACATTGCGTTTTTACGTATTTTATGTGGACCGTTCTCGAAATGCAACGCACCCGCAGCAAAAAATAATATTTTTTATATTTTTGTTATTGAATCTTCGCTTATGCGAACTAACAATAAATAATAAAATCTTTAAACTAATTTTTTCTACGTTGGAGGTGGAAGCAGTGCCCAAATTGGTAGCACCCAAATGGTTTTGAAATCGAGTTGTAGAGTGGAAGTTAACAATGAAGACGTAGCACAGAGTTGCTACCAAGTAGTCGGTGGATTTGGGCTGTTTTAAGTTTCATTTGTGTCAGTTAAGTTGCATTCTTAATCTCGTAGTGTACGGACGTGTCTACGCGAGTGTAATATTGGTAATAGGTGATATTAGTAATAAGTTTTTTTTTTTTTCATATATTTTATTATTGAATCTTCACTTAAGCGAACTAACAATAAGTATTCAAATCTTACAACTAAGTAGTTAATACTAGTCCAGTCAGTACCAGACTTAAATTTACGTCCTCACAATAAAATTAACTAATTTCAAAGGTTCCATCTAAGAGCAATTGTATCCCTTCTTTTTAGGCGGGTGTGCCCACTATGTTGCAGGATGCTTCGAGCAAGCGGATTTGGATGTGATTCCAGCTTATTTAAATACTTGTCCACATATTTCATGATTTAGCATTTTACAAGTGGAACTTCTAGATCCTTGTGGATGTTGCTGTTTTTGATATACCAAGGAGCACCAGTTATCATTCTTAGAATTGTTTTGACGGCGTTGGATTTTTTCGATGTTAGAGGCGGAAGCGGTACCCCATAATTGTATACCGTAGCACCAAATTGGTTTTAAAATCGAGTTGTAGAGTAAAGCTTACAATCAAGACGTAGCACAGAGTTTCTACCAATTAGCCAGTGGATTTGAGCACTTTAAGTTTCATTTGCGTCAGCTTATCATCTATATGAGGCTTCTATGTAAGGCGGCGATCTAGGTGAATACCAAGATATTTTGTCTCAGATCGTTGGGGCACATTATGGTTGTTGATAGTGATTGGAGGGCACGTTTCTTTGCGTAAAGTAAAAGTTACGTGGGTACATTTTTGTTCATTTATCTTTATTCCCCATAACTTTGCCCATTTCTCAACTTGGGTTACGTGTTGTTGCAGCTGGTTCGAAGCCTCTTTAGGGCCTTTGTGAATACTAAGAAAAGCAGTGTCGTCAGCAAATGTCGACGTGTGTGTGAAACTATTGGTTGGCATATCTGCCGTGTAAAGCAAGTACAAAATCGGACCTAGTATACTTCATTGAGGGACACCAGCCTCTATTGGTTGGGAACAACTTATTTGGTTTCCCTCTTTGATCATAAATTGTCGGCCTGTTATGTATTTTTCTAAAAGGTTGAAAATATTAGCTGGAAGGTTGAGCTTTAGTTTGTTTAGAAGGCCTTCATGCCATACTCTGTCGAAAGCTTGTGAGACATCGATTAAAAGCCCAGAGCAGTACTTCTTTTTCTCAAAGGCTTTTCTTATAACCTGTACCAACCTGTGAGTTTGTTTGATGATACTATGTTGACTTCTAAAGCCGAATTGGTAATTTGGAATGCAGTTGTTGTTTTTTAACAGTTTTTCGAACAATTTTGACATTGTGGGTAACAAACTTATGGGCCTATAAGATTCTACCTTGGAGGGATCTTTGCCAGGATTAGGAATCATCTTTACTAAGGCAACTTTCCATATAGGCGGAAAATGTTCAAGCCGAATTATCGCGTTAAAAGTAAAAAGAATGATTCTTTAAGCAGTAAGAGGCAGCTCTATGAGCATTTTGTTGCTTATTTTGTCAACGCCAGGAGCTTTTTTACCATTAAGGTTAGCGATAGCCTCTACAACATCTGCAAGTCGGAAACGTATTTCTAAAGGACGTCTAGCAACAACAGGCGGTAATTCCCTCACGTCAGTGCATGTATTGGGAGTGAATACGTTTTTGAAGTGATTTGCGAACAAATCGCATTTTTCTTCATCATTTCTAGCCCAGGATCCTCTCAGATTGGTGGTTTTGCGATAACAGGTCTTTTAAGACGTCTGGCTGATCGCCATAAGGAATAATTTGTCTGAGGAGTCGCGTCTAGACCTTCCAGGTACTCTTTCAGTGATGCCATTCTGTGAGCCTCCAACAAGCTTTTTAGTTGGGTTGGACATTCTTTCAGCTTAGTTTTAAGTTGGGACGATCTATGTTTTTGCCATTCCCTGCGGGCTCTTCTTTTTTCAGATACCAGCTTTTCCACATCATCAGAGAAAATTTTGTTGTACCTAGCCTGGCGGTAGGTAGAAGACGCATGTTCAACGGCTTTTTTAATGTTTTCATTTAGGACGCTCAAACAATCATCGATGTCTCCGGGAGTTTTTAGCGGTTGGTTCTCCGAGCAGTGGGCCCTAATATGTTTTTTATATTTCAACCAATTTATCCTTTTAAATGAGAAAAAATCACTAGCTGCCTTTTGGTGAGGACCGCAAATAGTGATTATTGTGGGTGAGTGGTCAGAAGATAAATCCAAGGAGGCTTTAGTCTCAATAAGCTCCGAGGAAATACCTTTAGCTACGGCAAAATCGATCACGTTTGGAATTTTATTGTGGTCCGTTGGCCAGTAGGTTGGTTGTCCAGTTGAAATAACATAAAGTCCAATTTCAGACACGGCATCATACAAGACACGACCTCTGGGACTAATTAGTCGGGAGCCCCAGTACGTGTGCTTGGCGTTAAAGTCTCCACCAGCTATGAAGCGGGGACCTAAAGATTTGTAAAAACTGTTGTACTGATCCTTCGTTGCGGAGAATCTCGGTGGACAATTAACTGACGAAATAAGTAGGTTATTGAAAAATTCATCAATGCAGACGTTTGTTGCTTGCATATAACATTCAGATAGGCCACCTAACCATTGGTGCTTAATTCTTGATTTGATTAAAATAGCAGAGCCACCACAGGATCTATCCCTGGGATCTTTTGAATCATAAAAATTGTATCCACTGATTTTAAAAGTGCTTCTAGATGTCATATGAGTTTCGGAAATCAACATGACATCGATTTTTTGGTGTGTTAAAAAGTATTCGAGCGGATGCCGTTTGCGTTCCAGAAACAAACCCTGAGGCAGTTCATGGTCTTTTAGGCATGGCCTGCAAAAGAGCAGACTGCATTTTCTGCATCTCCTGTATCACGCTAGCCATTTGCGACATTATCTGCGTAAATTGTTTGACCATATTGTCAATTACGGCTTCCAGGCGACTATAATTGGGACCAGTTGGTTCACTTGTTGGCACTTGTTGTTGTGTGGTTGGTTGGTTTGGCCTTTGTGCATTGGACTGGTTTGACTTTAGTGCGTTGGCGTAAGAAATTTGACTTGTAGTTGGCTGTGCTATTGGGAAATGTTTGTTGTTGGTATATTTAACGGCTGGGGAGGGGCAGGAACTACCTTCGGCTTAGATAAGCGCTTAACTAAATCAAAGACAGGACAACCTCTGTCGTTGGCAGTGTGGTTTCCACCGCAATTGCTGCACTTCTTCACCCTAGGGGCATCTTTAGGTTTGTCGCACTTGATTGTAACATGCA
This sequence comes from Melanophora roralis, assembly GCA_963583895.1. Taxonomy (NCBI): domain Eukaryota; kingdom Metazoa; phylum Arthropoda; class Insecta; order Diptera; family Rhinophoridae; genus Melanophora; species Melanophora roralis. Next base: position 78,180,047 of record OY757187.1, on the reverse strand, counting down.
GATCTCCACATACAACACAAACAGAAGGCAACTTACAGTAAGTTTTTGTGTGGCCATATTCCTGACAATTTAAGCACTGTACAGGTCCAGATCGCTTATGCGGGACTTCCACTGTAACTCTACGGCGCATAATATTTCTTAAACCATAAATGGGGTGAGTTTCGTTTTTCTTTGATTTGGCATCACCAGGCTCAAGTTCAACTCGAAACAATGATTAAGGGTATTTTTCCCTGTTTCTAATATTTGTCACAGTCCTTACCTTAAATCCTTCGCTGCACAAACTGGTCTTTAACTCCTCCGGGTCAACATTTGAATCAATTCCTTTTATGACTACTTGGAGGCTTTTTGCGTTTTTTAGCTGGTAAGTGTAAAAGTTCTTTTTTAACTTCTCAAATTCCGACACCGTGGCGCAATAAGCGTTCTCGTGATTTACTTGAATTTTGGTCTCATATATGTAACCACGTTTTATGTTCGACACATAAAAGTTCTATGAATGCAACTAAAAATTTAATGAGGTCGTTCGAGTTTTTTTCTCTCAAATAAATTGGAGGAGGCTTATAATTTTTTTCCGTAACGGGGCCATCATTATCATCTGTTTGCAGAATCGCAAAGCGATTTTGCGATGTGGTTGGCCTTTCATCGTCTTTTAGAATTTTTGCAGGTTGACTTACTTCTGCCGACTTCGGACTTCTCCCCCTTTTAAGAACTGTTACGTACCTGTCCATCCCTACCTGGATCTTAGGAGCACACGCAGAAATTGGGCCTGGAGCGCCTTTAGCAGTTGTAGGTGCGACACCAGAACTTGATAAAGAAGACCGCGATAAAGAAAACACCTCGGTATTTTTTTATAATTTTTAAACAGAGATTGTGCTAAATTTGTCCCTTGTTCAGTACATTTATTTAGGTTAGGCACACTTGCACTTAAATTATTTGTATTTGTTTTCGGTTTTGCACTTAAATAGTTTCTATTATATTCAGGGTCTCTAATGTTTTCATTGCTAACGGTTTCTGAGCTTAACACAATGTTAGCATTTCGGCTATTAGGCCCAATGTCACTACGATTACTGTTACTCATTAACCGTTTGGTTTTTTTGTTTTTATTTTCGATTCTCACTTATGTCTTATAGGTATGTATACTAACAAATTTTTTTTTTTAACTTATTACAAATATCACCTATTACAAATATACACTCGCGTAGACACGTCCGTACACTACGAAATTAAGAGAGCAACTAGTAATACATACACAAATTAGTGAGAAAAGAAAAAAAAACAACAAACTAAATAATAAAAAAAGCGAACGGTTAATAAATAACAGTAATCGTCGTGACAGTGGGCCTAATAGCCGAAATGCTAACATTGTGTCAAGCTCAGAAACCGTGAGCAATGAAAACATTAGAGACCCTGAATATAATAGAAACTATTTAAGTGCAAAACCGAAAACAAATACAAATAATTTAAGTGCAAGGTCACCAAATATAAATAAGTGTTTTGAACAAGGGACAAACTTAGCCCAATCTATTTTTTAAAATTATAAAAAAAATACCGAGGTGCCATCCTCATCGCGCTCATCTTTATCAAGTTCTGGTGTTGTACCAGCAGCTGCTAAGGACGGTCATGGTCATTTTGCTTCACAAGCTCCAAAGGTCCAGGTAGGAATGGACCGTTATATAACAGTTCTTAAGAGGGAAAGAAGCCCCAAATCGGTAGAGATTAACAACCCAGCAAAAAGTTTGAAAGATGACGAAAGGCCAACGTCATCGCAAAACCGTTTTGCCATCTTGCAGGAGGAAAACGACGCACAGTGCTGTGTCCCATAGACAAAAATACTGTTTGTACACGGCACTCACCCTTTGCAAATATCGCAGAGTGTGCGGCATACCAAATGCAAATTCTTTTCTTTGCTTCTTTCTTTTGCTTTATTTTTAGGTGAGTTAGTTGCAATTGGGTCGTGAACGCGAGCGGTTTTTACTTTCTCTCTTTTTAATTAAACTTCATAAAAAATAAACTGTTTGATAACTTTACATTCCAATAAAGTAAATGAATAAGTGATCTGTGTTATGTACACATAAAAAATTCTAACATATATGTACAAAAAGTGAATTAAAGTGCCAATTGAAACGCACATTAAATACATACTGCAACTACAAACTAAACAACTGAGTTTTCTTTAAAAGGCAAAAGAAGTTTATAGCCAACAAAAACCCCAAAACGTAAGTCAGAATCTACCCTTGTGCTCTCCAAATTTAAAGTGCTCCCGACACCCTACCAAACCCCCTGCTCACCCAAACATTCTGGTCCTTCGAACCGGATCCATCAGGATCACCAAAAAATAAAACAACCCCCAGAGAGGACTACCTGCAAGATCCAACATTGTCACGGTAAGTCAGTCAATTATTCCCATAATCGCATATGTAGCGCGTCGCGTATCGTATTAGCCATCTATAGTTACATATATGCATGCACATCCCCATATACATTTATGTATTTATCTATATACATATATATAAAGATATGTATGCATTTTTATAAATGTACGGGCATCGAAAGTCGGAATATATCTTCATATACTTACTTTATATACAAAATAAGTACCGTTTGTTTTGCGCATTCCACAAGACAAATTAGTTTAAAAACCATCGAAATCCACACACCAGTTCCACAGTTGCAAAATAGCTCAAATTATTCAATTTGGTGGTGGTTGTTTTTTAACGTACTTAGCTACTCTCTTGCCTACTGCTCTTTATCAATTAGAACTCTCTTAACTTCCACACACATTTATTTTGCACAAGCAAGCAACGACGTTGGGTTTTCTGTCCAAGCAGAAAACACACACATACACCTATATGTTTATGCAGCCAATTATTTCTTTTTAATATAAAAGCTCGCTAGCAATTATATTAAGTTAAATCTTCCCATCATTTATATAACAATTACACTACTCTCGAAACAACGTAAATTACATAAGTAATTTAGGCATACGAGGGTCAGTTGATAAATTTACGTACAATTCATACTTACCTTACAGTCATCTATAATTGTACCGCACCCCACTTCATTCACCACGAAAGAAAGTTACGCGGATCTTAAGGAGAGTTCTATAAGTAGAGCGCGCGGAAAGTTCTCTTAGCATACCCCTCGTCTTACAGGTCGACCAAAACCATAGGTATAGTCAACAAAATTCAACCATAATTTGTATATATTATTGAAAGCCGAATAAACTGTATACAACTAAATATAAAAATTTGAATATCCTTTATATTTACAAATAATTTAGTGTACCCCGCCTAAAGTAAATTGCGTCATTTGAATTTTTTTTTATACCAAAGCTATTCCTACAGTTTACTCCTTAGCGTCGATTCCCCGTACAATACCGTACCCCCCTTCAAATTTTTATTTACATTATATGTCCTCGGATAAGGAGCTGGTCTAAACGTACTTCCCGTAACATTCATTTCGATCTTGCATACGAGGCTCCTCTGATAAGTGTCCTTGAACTTTCCCCATCAATCCCAGGGTATTTTTTCCCCAGCTCTTTACAGGATTTGACCCACTAGCTACGTCTACTTGCGACTTTTCTTGAAAAATGTCCCTTTTAAAAACCTTTGTTCACGCATCTGACCGCATTGTCGAGTTTAGAACCTACTTTGACAATCGGAACGCAGAAGATCACTCCCTTCACGTCCTCGACATTCAAAGGGAAGAAATCATACGCCTCTGGTCAGAATTTCGATCGGCGTACGATACAGTGCGCGAAAAAACGGACAGGGTCAAGGAGGAGGTTTCCTTGGAGAGTTTGTCCTCGAAATTTTTCTCCACATTCGACATTTATACACACTTACTTGCCAGAGTTAATGAACTTCGCGAGAGCCTGCAAAAGAAAGCTCACCCCACTGGCCAAAATGTGGACTCCTATTCCGACGAAACCCCTCATATTTCAGTTCCCCCGTGCGACACCGAGATTTTTGGTGGTGACTACAAGTCCTGGCCAACTTTTCGTGATATGTTCACGGCCCTATACGGAAGCAACAAGCGTCTGTCCGGGGTGGAAAAGATGTGCCATCTTCTGAAAAAGACCCAAGGGGAAGCTCGAGAGATTCTCAAGACCTGTCCCATAACCAATGAAGGTTTTGACATGGCATGGCAGAATCTGCTTCATCGCTACGAGAACAAAAGAGTATTGGTCAACGCACAGCTCAAGTCTCTTTTTAATGTCACCCCCATTTCTAAGGAAACAGGTCCCAATATTAGGCGGTTACAGCGCACCATTAACGATTGTGTCACCAACTTAACGTTACTGAAAATCGATACCAAGAATTGGGATACGATTTTCGTTTATATTTGCTCAACCTGCCTGCCAGACACTACGTTAAGTCTATGGGAGCCATCGCTGCCTCAGTCAACTGATTGTCCAACTTGGAAGGAAATGGACGCATTCCTAACTGTTAGGTTCTAAACGTTAGAATCGGTAGCAGACATTAGATCTACTTTTGCGACACCTGGCTCTGGCTCACCTAAGCCGACTACTCAGGGAAAGACAAACCCCCCCGCGCAGAAGAAACTCAACAGTTATAGTACCGGTGTTTCAAAAGACCAATCATCAAAGTGCACCCTTTGCACGGACGTGCACCCCCTACGCCTTTGCCCCACCTTTCTGGGAATGTCAATTGAAGGTCGTTTCCATGTCATTAAACAACAGAAGTGATGTACAAACTGTCTCGGAACCTCCCACGAATACAAAAACTGCAAAAGTAAATTTCTTTGTAAGATGTGCCAAAAAAGGCACCACTCTTTACTGCATCGGAGTGAACCCAATTCTCCCCCGAACCAAGCAAGGTTCTCACCACAACCCCCTGGGCCTGTTGGGTCAACACCCCCCCCATATCACGAATCACCCTCGTGACAATAAAACCCCCCAATCATTAGACACAACCCCCTCTACATCACAAGCTGCGGCCATGCGGCAGCTACAAACATACTCCACCCAGTTTGACTCCCACTCACCTTCAGTCATCCTGGGTACCGCTTTGGTTGATGTGTATAGTCATGACACGAAGTGTACGTTTCGAGCCCTTTTAGACTCTGCGTCTGAAGCAACCTTTATCACTAAGAGGTTGCGAAAGAAACTCGGGTTGACGACCCATACCTCCCAAGCCCACGTTTATGGTTTGAATGGCTCATTGACAGCTACATCTACGCAACTATGTCCCATCAGCATAGGATCCCCTATAGATACATCGTTCGAAGTTCAGACCGAAGCCTACGTCATTGAAAAATTGACCGGAGACCTACCTTATTATCCCGCATCCGCTCTTGAAAATGGGTGCTTCCGACACCTTTCAATGGCCGATACCCGTAGCCAAAACAGTCGCGAGATAGACCTACTACTTGGCGGCGACGTGTACCCCAAAATTCTCCAAGATGGGTTGCAATGGAACAAAGACCATTCCTTGATAGCGCAGAAAACCGTCTTCGGCTGGATTTTCACGGGTAAAGTTAAGGATAACCCCTTCAGGACTTCCGTGTCCTCTTTTTTCAACGAGCTTACACTGTCCCATGCAATTCAAAATTTTTGGCAACTGGAAGAGGTTCCCAGAAAACCCAAGGTCTCGCCGGAAGATTTATATTGCGAGCAGCTGTTCCAATCTACTACTTTGAGAAATAAAGATGGCCGCTACGTTGTCTCACTTCCATTTAGACAAGAATACCCGAAAACAATTAATATCGGTACATCCCGGACTAGCGCGTTAGCACAATTTCTAAGGAATGAGACACGACTTTTAAAGAACCCCCAAATAAAGATAGAATACGATCGCGTTATTACCGAGTATTTTACCCTAGGTCAAATGACCCCAATCCCCCATCCCTCTACTGATTCTGGTGCCTATTATTTACCCCACCATGCGGTTTTCAAACCCGACAGCATCACTACCAAACTACGGGTAGTGTTTAATGCTTCGAGCCCATCATCCAACGGAGTGAGTCTTAATGATCTTCTGTACCCTGGTCCAGTTCTCCAAGCGGATCTGACCATTCTCGTTTTGCGTTGGAGGCTCTTTCGATATGTGTTCAATGCTGACATAGAGAAGATGTACCGCCAAATCCTCGTGCACCCTTCTCACACCCCGTTCCAGCGGATCATTTTTCGTACCTCCCCCAGTGAGCAAGTTCAGGATTTCGAACTTAACACAGTTACCTTTGGCGTAAACTGTGCCCCGTACCTGGCCATCAGGACATTGTTAACCCTAGCTCAGGAATGCGCCGAAAAGCACCCCCAAGTATCTTATATACTGAAGAACTACATGTACGTCGACGACGTGCTAGCCGGAGCATACACCATATCTTCCGCCAGTAAGCTTAGGGATGAACTCATCAGCGTTCTCAAATTCGCTGGCTTCTTGCTCCGCAAGTGGACAGCAAATAATAGTATCTTGTTAAAAGGTCTCCCCCCATATCATCTTTTAGATAAAGAATTTTTGAATTTGTCCGACTCTAGCGTCACAAAAACTTTAGGGTTAAAGTGGAACGCCGGAAATGACCACTTCTACTTCACCTTAAAGGATCACCCCGATGAAACCGGGACAACAAAAAGGTCAGTCTTATCGGAAATCGCGAATCTTTTTGATCCCGCCGGTTGGCTCTCTCCCAAAATCATAGTGGCGAAAATGATTATGCAACAAATCTGGAAAGACAGCACGGATTGGGACGAAGATTTGCAGCCTGCGACACAGCAACAATGGCGCACATTTTTGGATGATTACGTCCATATTGGGTCAGTTAAAATTCCGCGCTTTGTGGACTTTGATCCCTCTTATGCTGTTGAGCTACACGGGTTTTGTGATGCGTCCGAAAAGGCGTATGCAGCTACGCTGTATATCCGTACGGAAAGTGAAGGATTCGTATCTAGCCATCTTCTCGTCGCGAAGACAAAGGTCGCCCCCATTAAATTTGTCTCACTTCCCCGCAAGGAGCTCTGCGGAGCCGAATTAATGGCGAATATGATTGAGTCTATTCAATCTCAACTCAACAACTGCAAACTTTTCTTGTGGACCGACTCAACCATTGTCTTGGCGTGGCTGCAAAAGCCTCCCCATAAATGGAAAACCTTCGTCGAGAACCGTATTTCCTCTATTATTGAAAAGGTCGGCAACAGCTCGTGGGCTCATGTCGCATCTAAGGACAATCCCGCCGATCTGGCGACCCGGGGTATTACCGTGTCTGAACTCGCATCCAGCAATCTGTGGTGGCACGGTCCACCTTGGCTAACACAGCCTCAGGCGGAGTGGCCATCCCGATCCTCGGAGTTCTCTACTGGCGAGGATGCTAAGCCAGTTCGCGCCACACTGCTTGGAAATGACGATATCCTTAAGGATTTCTCGGATCTGCCTCGAGCATTGCGAGTCGTGTGCCGAATATTTCGTTTTTACAATTCGATTCGTAAAAAACATCAGGAGGGTAGCAGCGATCAAGAGCTGTCCCCCGCGGAACTGAAATTTGCCAGATGTCGACTCGTAATCGCTAGTCAACGATCCTTTTTTGAACGCGAATATCGACAGTTGTCTGAAAACATGTCGCTCTCTAAAAGAAGTCCTCTTCTAGCCCTCAACCCCTTCATCGATGAAAATGGATTATTAAGAGTAAACGGTAGGCTGGCGCAATCCCCTACACTTACCTACGATGAGCGCTACCCCATATTACTGCCCTACCATGCTAGATTTACCCGATTATTTCTTACTCATCTGCACATATACTCTCTTCATGGTCGAAACGCGCTGTTATACCGCCTCATGAGAACCCATTACTACGTCCCCAAACTTAAAACACTGATAAAAACTGTACTACCACAGTGTTTAATCTGCGTCAAACACAAACGCCAGCTAGGCCAGCAGATAATGGCTGCACTACCCCCGGAACGTTCTGCGTTATCACGTCTCTTTTACGATACCGGAGTAGACTTTGCGGGCCCCTTCGACATAAAATCCTATATAGGTCGCGGCTGCAAAATTACCAAAGGCTACGTACTCGTCTTTATCTGTTTTGCAACGAAGGCGATTCACCTTGAAGCAACTGGCGAAATATCCACCCAAGCCTTTATTGCTGCTTTTACCCGATTTTTTTCCCGACGTGGGACTCCTCGTGCTTTATACTCGGATAACGGCACCGCCTTCGTCGGAGCGTCGAATATCTTGGCAGCAGAAAAGGAAAACTTTCTTAATCTTATCCGAAAGGGAATTCTGTCCCAGGATAATTTTGCGGAGGTTGAATGGCACTTTATACCCCCCGGCGCGCCACACATGGGTGGCCTCTGGGAAGCTGGCGTCAAATCGTTTAAAGCCCACTTGAAGAAAGTATCCCACAGCCAGAAATTTACATTCGAAGAGTTCAGTACAGTGCTTGCCCGCATTGAAGCCTGTTTAAACTCCAGGCCCCTCAGTCCAATGAACGATGACCCTACTAATCTATGCGCTCTAATGCCTGGACATTTTCTTGTGGGGACACCGTTATTATCCCCACCCGAACCCGACTTATCCAGCCATTCGTTGAGCTATGCCAATCGGTGGCAGAAACTTAAGATACTTCACCAGCTGCTGGCTCGCCGATGGAAACAGGAATATCTAATGGAACTTCACAAGAGAGTGAAGTGGAAGTATCCCCAACGAGATCTTGCCCCAGGCGATTTAGTAGTTGTTAAGCACGATAACTTACCCCCTAATGAATGGAAACTAGGGCGCATCGATAAAGTGTATCCAGGGTCCGACAAGCGCGTTAGAGTTGCCGATATACGTACCGCCAATGGGGTCTTGACTCGGCCTATCGCAAAATTGGTTTTGCTCCCCTAAGAAAAAAACCTACCCGTACGCTACCTAACAATCACCCTTTTTTTCTTCTTGTCTTTTTCAGAAACAACATGTCTCCTCGCGCTCGCAAAGATACACCCCCAATGGAAGAGCGCAACTTAAAAATTTCCCGTAATGAAAAGCGCTCATTTGACTGCCGGATTTGCCGAAAAGATCATCCCTTGCGAAATTGCTTTAAATTCAACAAGATGAACGTTTCTGAACGTCGCCAGGTCGTCACACGCTTTCGTTATTGCGAGAATTGCCTGGCGCACTCGCACCATGTGTCCAAGTGTCATAGCCTCGATCGCTGTAGACAGTGTGATGAGAGTCATCACACATTGCTTCACCGTCATAAGCGCCTTTCTACGCCGACACGAAACGTAGCCCAACATTACGTCGGTACCAACACGATTATACCGACCGCCATTATAAAGATACAAGTAAGAGATACCTGGAAGGGCGTACGATGCCTCCTTAATCCTGGCGCCGGCACGAGCAGCATTCCAATTTTCTCATCGATAGGTGTGACTTACCGGTGGAGACATCGGGTAAGGACAAATGGTGTCACGTATCTTTTCGATCACGCTTTGATGACGGTCCTACCTTTTCGCTCACGGCAAAGGTTACTCGTGATCTACCTCACCGCCAACCAAAAAGGAAGCTGGACGATCGGGTGGCTGACGTCTACCAAAATCTTCGCTTAGCCGACCCCGACTTCTTCACCAACGCTGACATAAATATCATCCTGGGCGCAGATATATACCCTCAACTTATTCGAAGCGGCATTCAACTACAATCAATCGCATCACCAATGGCGCAAGACACTTTGTTAGGATGGGTTATCATTGGAAAATCAGGCATTTAAAAACCGATACTAATATTTTTATCTTTCACTTCTTGTATTGCAGACTTATACACTTAATACTTTTTCGATTTGTAATTAATTTTTATTGTCCTATCCTTTATATTATACCTGTATTGAATCAATTATAAAGAATGTCTTTTGTATGGACTCGCCTCTATTGGAACAACTTTAATTGTACTGCATGGCGAATCGCGCCCCAATTGCAACCACGGCCTTCCCTACGCTCAACTTTACTACCACTGTAGCAAGGGGGGCGGGATGTTTGTACACGGCACTCACCCTTTGCAAATATCGCAGAGTGTGCGGCATACCAAATGCAAATTCTTTTCTTTGCTTCTTTCTTTTGCTTTATTTTTAGGTGAGTTAGTTGCAATTGGGTCGTGAACGCGAGCGGTTTTTACTTTCTCTATTTTTAATTAAACTTCATAAAAAATAAACTGTTTGATAACTTTACATTCCAATAAAGTAAATGAATAAGTGATCTGTGTTATGTACACATAAAAAATTCTAACATATATGTACAAAAACTGAAATAAAGTGCCAATTGAAACGCACATTAAATACATACTGCAACTACAAACTAAACAACTGAGTTTTCTTTAAAAGGCAAAAGAAGTTTATAGCCAACAAAAACCCCAAAACGTAAGTCAGAATCTACCCTTGTGCTCTCCAAATTTAAAGTGCTCCCGACACCCTACCAAACCCCCTGCTAACCCAAACATTCTGGTCCTTCGAACCGGATCCATCAGGATCACCAAAAAATAAAACAACCCCCAGAGAGGACTACCTGCAAGATCCAACATTGTCACGGTAAGTCAGTCAATTATTCCCATAATCGCATATGTAGCGCGTCGCGTATTAGCCATCTATAGTTACATATATGCATGCACATCCCCATATACATTTATGTATTTATCTATATACATATATATAAAGATATGTATGCATATTTATAAATGTACGGGCATCGAAAGTCGGAATATATCTTCATATACTTACTTTATATACAAAATAAGTACCATTTGTTTTGCGCATTCCACAAGACAAATTAGTTTAAAAACCATCGAAATCCACACACCAGTTCCACAATTGCAAAATAGCTCAAATTATTCAATTTGGTGGTGGTTGTTTTTTAACGTACTTAGCTACTCTCTTGCCTACTGCTCTTTATCAATTAGAACTCTCTTAACTTCCACACACATTTATTTTGCACAAGCAAGCAACGACGTTGGGTTTTCTGTCCAAGCAGAAAACACACACATACACCTATATGTTTATGCAGCCAATTATTTCTTTTTATCTCTTACACAAAACAAATAAATTGGAAATAATTTTTGGAAAGTAAATAGATATTTACTTTAAAGGTGCCGTGGTACATGACATATTGTGTGACTTTGTGATCTACGAGGTATGTGTGAAGAAGTTCTTGAACGTATCAATTATACCAATTTAACCCCCATACTATACAAATGCAAATATAATTTATTTTTAATATAAAAGCTCGCTAGCAATTATATTAAGTTAAATCTTCCCATCATTTATATAACAATTACACTACTCTCGAAACAACGTAAATTACATAAGTAATTTAGGCATACGAGGGTCAGTTAATAAATTTACGTACAATTCATACTTACCTTACAGTCATCTATAATTGTACCGCACCCCACTTCATTCACCACGGAAGAAAGTTACGCGGATCTTAAGGAGAGTTCTATAAGTAGAGCGCGCGGAAAGTTCTCTTAGCATACCCCTCGTCTTACAGGTCGACCAAAACCATAGGTATAGTCAACAAAATTCAACCATAATTTGTATATATTATTGAAAGCCGAATAAACTGTATACAACTAAATATAAAAATTTGAATATCCTTTATATTTACAAATAATTTACTGTACCCCGCCTAAAGTAAATTGCGTCATTTGAATTTTTTTTTATACCAAAGCTATTCCTACAGTTTACTCCTTAGCGTCGATTCCCCGTAGAATACCGTACCCCCCTTCAAATTTTTATTTACATTATATGTCCTCGGATAAGGAGCTGGTCTAAACGTACTTCCCGTAACATTCATTTCGATCTTGCATACGAGGCTCCTCTGATAAGTGTCCTTGAACTTTCCCCATCAATCCCAGGGTATTTTTTCCCCAGCTCTTTACAGGATTTGACCCACTAGCTACGTCTACTTGCGACTTTTCTTGAAAAATGTCCCTTTTAAAAACCTTTGTTCGCGCATCTGACCGCATTGTCGAGTTTAGAACCTACTTTGACAATCGGAACGCAGAAGATCACTCCCTTCACGTCCTCGACATTCAAAGGGAAGAAATCATACGCCTCTGGTCAGAATTTCGATCGGCGTACGATACAGTGCGCGAAAAAACGGACAGGGTCAAGGAGGAGGTTTCCTTGGAGAGTTTGTCCTCGAAATTTTTCTCCACATTCGACATTTATACACACTTACTTGCCAGAGTTAATGAACTTCGCGAGAGCCTGCAAAAGAAAGCTCACCCCACTGGCCAAAATGTGGACTCCTATTCCGACGAAACCCCTCATATTTCAGTTCCCCCGTGCGACACCGAGATTTTTGGTGTCGACTACAAGTCCTGGCCAACTTTTCGTGATATGTTCACGGCCCTATACGGAAGCAACAAGCGTCTGTCCGGGGTGGAAAAGATGTGCCATCTTCTGAAAAATACCCAAGGGGAAGCTCGAGAGATTCTCAAGACCTGTCCCATAACCAATGAAGGTTTTGACATGGCATGGCAGAATCTGCTTCATCGCTACGAGAACAAAAGAGTATTGGTCAACGCACAGCTCAAGTCTCTTTTTAATGTCACCCCCATTTCTAAGGAAACAGGTCCCAATATTAGGCGGTTACAGCGCACCATTAACGATTGTGTCACCAACTTAACGTTACTGAAAATCGATACCAAGAATTGGGATACGATTTTCGTTTATATTTGCTCAACCTGCCTGCCAGACACTACGTTAAGTCTATGGGAGCCATCGCTGCCTCAGTCAACTGATTGTCCAACTTGGAAGGAAATGGACACATTCCTAACTGTTAGGTTCTAAACGTTAGAATCGGTAGCAGACATTAGATCTACTTTTGCGACACCTGGCTCTGGCTCACCTAAGCCGACTACTCAGGGAAAGACAAACCCCCCCGCGCAGAAGAAACTCAACAGTTATAGTACCGGTGTTTCAAAAGACCAATCATCAAAGTGCACCCTTTGCACGGACGTGCACCCCCTACGCCTTTGCCCCACCTTTCTGGGAATGTCAATTGAAGGTCGTTTCCATGTCATTAAACAACAGAAGTGATGTACAAACTGTCTCGGAACCTCCCACGAATACAAAAACTGCAAAAGTAAATTTCTTTGTAAGATGTGCCAAAAAAGGCACCACTCTTTACTGCATCGGAGTGAACCCAATTCTCCCCCGAACCAAGCAAGGTTCTCACCACAACCCCCTGGGCCTGTTGGGTCAACACCCCCCCCATATCACGAATCACCCTCGTGACAATAAAACCCCCCAATCATTAGACACAACCCCCTCTACATCACAAGCTGCGGCCATGCGGCAGCTACAAACATACTCCACCCAGTTTGACTCCCACTCACCTTCAGTCATCCTGGGTACCGCTTTGGTTGATGTGTATAGTCATGACACGAAGTGTACGTTTCGAGCCCTTTTAGACTCTGCGTCTGAAGCAACCTTTATCACTAAGAGGTTGCGAAAGAAACTCGGGTTGACGACCCATACCTCCCAAGCCCACGTTTATGGTTTGAATGGCTCATTGACAGCTACATCTACGCAACTATGTCCCATCAGCATAGGATCCCCTATAGATACATCGTTCGAAGTTCAGACCGAAGCCTACGTCATTGAAAAATTGACCGGAGACCTACCTTATTATCCCGCATCCGCTCTTGAAAATGGGTGCTTCCGACACCTTTCAATGGCCGATACCCGTAGCCAAAACAGTCGCGAGATAGACCTACTACTTGGCGGCGACGTGTACCCCAAAATTCTCCAAGATGGGTTGCAATGGAACAAAGACCATTCCTTGATAGCGCAGAAAACCGTCTTCGGCTGGATTTTCACGGGTAAAGTTAAGGATAACCCCTTCAGGACTTCCGTGTCCTCTTTTTTCAACGAGCTTACACTGTCCCATGCAATTCAAAATTTTTGGCAACTGGAAGAGGTTCCCAGAAAACCCAAGGTCTCGCCGGAAGATTTATATTGCGAGCAGCTGTTCCAATCTACTACTTTGAGAAATAAAGATGGCCGCTACGTTGTCTCACTTCCATTTAGACAAGAATACCCGAAAACAATTAATATCGGTACATCCCGGACTAGCGCGTTAGCACAATTTCTAAGGAATGAGACACGACTTTTAAAGAACCCCCAAATAAAGATAGAATACGATCGCGTTATTACCGAGTATTTTACCCTAGGTCAAATGACCCCAATCCCCCATCCCTCTACTGATTCTGGTGCCTATTATTTACCCCACCATGCGGTTTTCAAACCCGACAGCATCACTACCAAACTACGGGTAGTGTTTAATGCTTCGAGCCCATCATCCAACGGAGTGAGTCTTAATGATCTTCTGTACCCTGGTCCAGTTCTCCAAGCGGATCTGACCATTCTCGTTTTGCGTTGGAGGCTCTTTCGATATGTGTTCAATGCTGACATAGAGAAGATGTACCGCCAAATCCTCGTGCACCCTTCTCACACCCCGTTCCAGCGGATCATTTTTCGTACCTCCCCCAGTGAGCAAGTTCAGGATTTCGAACTTAACACAGTTAGCTTTGGCGTAAACTGTGCCCCGTACCTGGCCATCAGGACATTGTTAACCCTAGCTCAGGAATGCGCCGAAAAGCACCCCCAAGTATCTTATATACTGAAGAACTACATGTACGTCGACGACGTGCTAGCCGGAGCATACACCATATCTTCCGCCAGTAAGCTTAGGGATGAACTCATCAGCGTTCTCAAATTCGCTGGCTTCTTGCTCCGCAAGTGGACAGCAAATAATAGTATCTTGTTAAAAGGTCTCCCCCCATATCATCTTTTAGATAAAGAATTTTTGAATTTGTCCGACTCTAGCGTCACTAAAACTTTAGGGTTAAAGTGGAACGCCGGAAATGACCACTTCTACTTCACCTTAAAGGATCACCCCGATGAAACCGGGACAACAAAAAGGTCAGTCTTATCGGAAATCGCGAAACTTTTTGATCCCGCCGGTTGGCTCTCTCCCAAAATAATAGTGGCGAAAATGATTATGCAACAAATCTGGAAAGACAGCACGGATTGGGACGAAGATTTGCAGCCTGCGACACAGCAACAATGGCGCACATTTTTGGATGATTACGTCCATATTGGGTCAGTTAAAATTCCGCGCTTTGTGGACTTTGATCCCTCTTATGCTGTTGAGCTACACGGGTTTTGTGATGCGTCCGAAAAGGTGTATGCAGCTACGCTGTATATCCGTACGGAAAGTGAAGGATTCGTATCTAGCCATCTTCTCGTCGCGAAGACAAAGGTCGCCCCCATTAAATTTGTCTCACTTCCCCGCAAGGAGCTCTGCGGAGCCGAATTAATGGCGAATATGATTGAGTCTATTCAATCTCAACTCAACAACTGCAAACTTTTCTTGTGGACCGACTCAACCATTGTCTTGGCGTGGCTGCAAAAGCCTCCCCATAAATGGAAAACCTTCGTCGAGAACCGTATTTCCTCTATTATTGAAAAGGTCGGCAACAGCTCGTGGGCTCATGTCGCATCTAAGGACAATCCCGCCGATCTGGCGACCCGGGGTATTACCGTGTCTGAACTCGCATCCAGCAATCTGTGGTGGCACGGTCCACCTTGGCTAACACAGCCTCAGGCGGAAAGGCCATCCCGATCCTCGGAGTTCTCTACTGGCGAGGATGCTAAGCCAGTTCGCGCCACACTGCTTGGAAATGACGATATCCTTAAGGATTTCTCGGATCTGCCTCGAGCATTGCGAGTCGTGTGCCGAATATTTCGTTTTTACAATTCGATTCGTAAAAAACATCAGGAGGGTAGCAGCGATCAAGAGCTGTCCCCCGCGGAACTGAAATTTGCCAGATGTCGACTCGTAATCGCTAGTCAACGATCCTTTTTTGAACGCGAATATCGACAGTTGTCTGAAAACATGTCGCTCTCTAAAAGAAGTCCTCTTCTAGCCCTCAACCCCTTCATCGATGAAAATGGATTATTAAGAGTAAACGGTAGGCTGGCGCAATCCCCTACACTTACCTACGATGAGCGCTACCCCATATTACTGCCCTACCATGCTAGATTTACCCGATTATTTCTTACTCATCTGCACATATACTCTCTTCATGGTCGAAACCCGCTGTTATACCGCCTCATGAGAACCCATTACTACGTCCCCAAACTTAAAACACTGATAAAAACTGTACTATCACAGTGTTTAATTTGCGTCAAACACAAACGCCAGCTAGGCCAGCAGATAATGGCTGCACTACCCCCGGAACGTTCTGCGTTATCACGTCCCTTTTACGATACCGGAGTAGACTTTGCGGGCCCCTTCGACATAAAATCCTATATAGGTCGCGGCTGCAAAATTACCAAAGGCTACGTACTCGTCTTTATCTGTTTTGCAACGAAGGCGATTCACCTTGAAGCAACTGGCGAAATATCCACCCAAGCCTTTATTGCTGCTTTTACCCAATTTTTTCCCCGACGTGGGACTCCTCGTGCTTTATACTCGGATAACGGCACCGCCTTCGTCGGAGCGTCGAATATCTTGGCAGCAGAAAAGGAAAACTTTCTTAATCTTATCCGAAAGGGAATTCTGTCCCAGGATAATTTTGCGGAGGTTGAATGGCACTTTATACCCCCCGGCGCGCCACACATGGGTGGCCTCTGGGAAGCTGGCGTCAAATCGTTTAAAGCCCACTTGAAGAAAGTATCCCACAGCCAGAAATTTACATTCGAAGAGTTCAGTACAGTGCTTGCCCGCATTGAAGCCTGTTTAAACTCCAGGCCCCTCAGTCCAATGAACGATGACCCTACTAATCTATGCGCTCTAACGCCTGGACATTTTCTTGTGGGGACTCCGTTATTATCTCCACCCGAACCCGACTTATCCAGCCATTCGTTGAACTATGCCAATCGGTGGCAGAAACTTAAGATACTTCACCAGCTGCTGGCTCGCCGATGGAAACAGGAATATCTAATGGAACTTCACAAGAGAGTGAAGTGGAAGTATCCCCAACGAGATCTTGCCCCAGGCGATTTAGTAGTTGTTAAGCACGATAACTTACCCCCTAATGAATGGAAACTAGGGCGCATCGATAAAGTGTATCCAGGGTCCGACAAGCGCGTTAGAGTTGCCGATATACGTACCGCCAATGGGGTCTTGACTCGGCCTATCGCAAAATTGGTTTTGCTCCCCTAAGAAAAAAACCTACCCGTACGCTACCTAACAATCACCCTTTTTTTCTTCTTGTCTTTTTCAGAAACAACATGTCTCCTCGCGCTCGCAAAGATACACCCCCAATGGAAGAGCGCAACTTAAAAATTTCCCGTAATGAAAAGCGCTCATTTGACTGGTCTCTAATGTTTTCATTGCTAACGGTTTCTGAGCTTAACACAATGTTAGCATTTCGGCTATTAGGCCCAATGTCACTACGATTACTGTTACTCATTAACCGTTTGGTTTTTTTGTTTTGTTTAGTTTGTTTTTATTTTCGATTCTCACTTATGTCTTATAGGTATGTATATTAACAATTTTTTTTGTAACTTATTACAAATATCACCTATTACAAATATACACTCGCGTAGACACGTCCGTACACTACGAGATTAAGAGAGCAACTAGTAATACATACACAAATTAGTGAGAAAAGAAAAAAAAACAACAAACTAAATAATAAAAAAAGCGAACGGTTAATAAATAACAGTAATCGTCGTGACAGTGGGCCTAATAGCCGAAATGCTAACATTGTGTCAAGCTCAGAAACCGTGAGCAATGAAAACATTAGAGACCCTGAATATAATAGAAACTATTTAAGTGCAAAACCGAAAACAAATACAAATAATTTAAGTGCAAGGTCACCAAATATAAATAAGTGTTTTGAACAAGGGACAAACTTAGCCCAATCTATTTTTTAAAATTATAAAAAAAATACCGAGGTGCCATCCTCATCGCGCTCATCTTTATCAAGTTCTGGTGTTGTACCAGCAGCTGCTAAGGACGGTCATGGTCATTTGCTTCACAAGCTCCAAAGGTCCAGGTAGGAATGGACCGTTATATAACAGTTCTTAAGAGGGGAAGAAGCCCCAAATCGGTAGAGATTAACAACCCAGCAAAAAGTTTGAAAGATGACGAAAGGCCAACGTCATCGCAAAACCGTTTTGCCATTTTGCAGGGGGAAAACGACGCACAGTGCTGTGTCCCATAGACAAAAATACTGTTTGTACACGGCACTCACCCTTTGCAAATATCGCAGAGTGTGTGCGGCATACCAAATGCAAATTCTTTTCTTTGCTTCTTTCTTTTGCTTTATTTTTAGGTGAGTTAGTTGCAATTGGGTCGTGAACGCGAGCGGTTTTTACTTTCTCTCTTTTTAATTAAACTTCATAAAAAATAAACTGTTTGATAACTTTACATTCCAATAAAGTAAATGAATAAGTGATCTGTGTTATGTACACATAAAAAATTCTAACATATATGTACAAAAAGTGAATTAAAGTGCCAATTGAAACGCACATTAAATACATACTGCAACTACAAACTAAACAACTGAGTTTTCTTTAAAAGGCAAAAGAAGTTTATAGCCAACAAAAACCCCAAAACGTAAGTCAGAATCTACCCTTGTGCTCTCCAAATTTAAAGTGCTCCCGACACCCTACCAAACCCCCTGCTCACCAAAACATATACAATAAAAAAAAATGTTTTATATTGTAGATAAAAATATATAGGTCGACAGATAACAATAATTTTGAAATAAATTTTAAAGAATTTTTTCGATTTAGCTCTTTTTGGTGGCGTTAGGGGGCGCCAAAGTCAAAGGATTTGAAGTAAAAGTAGCTAAGCAAATACCCGCGTCTTACATGCTTTAGGAAAACAGTTGTAAAAAAATTATTTTTTGGACTATGAGATTGAAATTTTTTTTCTGTAGTAAATAACTATATTTGCAACTAACTGTCAAAAAAATTTTTTGTGATTTCTTTTTTTATAAGTATTTCTTATTGCTTTGAAAAATGCTTATTATTCACTTAAGCTCTAAAAATTTTTTAACTTTGATGGAAAATTAAAAAAAAAAGAAAAATATGGTCTATGGGTTTTTTTCTGTTTTCAAAAATTTATACAGTTTCCTAATAACTACAAGAAAAAAAATTTTAAAAATTTAACCGGAACTTTAAAAATTTTTTTTTTTTAAAAATTGCTATTTTCGTGATTTTTTCTCAAATTTCGAAAGTTTTCTAAGGTTTAAAAGAAAACAAACTACAAATACTAAAAAATATAAATTTAAATTAATATTGTTTAATAAAAAAACCGCAAAATAGGAAAATTTTTGCGTTTCTATGTATTTTACGCTATAAAATGACACTAAAACCCCAAATTACCTAGGTTTTTTATTGTTTTAAAAAAATTATTATAAAAATTTAATTTTTTGAACTAGGATATTCAAATTATTTCTTGTAATAGCTAACTATATTCGAAACCAACTGTGCAAAAATTTTCATTATATTATTTTGCTATACATAGTTTTTGTTGCTTTGAAAAATGCTTATTATTCACTTAAGCTCCAAAAATTTTTTAACTTTGATGGAAAATTAAAAAAAAAAAAAAGAAATATATGGTCTATGGGTTTTTTTCTGTTTTCAAGAATTCATACTGTCTTCTAATAACTACAAGAAAAAAAATTTTAAAAATTTAACCGGAACTTTAAAAAATTTTTTTTTTAAAAATGGCTATTTTCGTGATTTTTTCTCAAATTTCGACAGTTTTCTGGAGCTAAAACTATAAAAAAAACTTACAATATAATAACATATAAAAACAAATTGATACCATAAGATTATAATAATTAACGAGATAAATTAAAAAAATAAATATAAAATTGTGTTTGCCTCTTTTTGACGCTCAAGATGCTGCTAAATTAACAGATTGACGTTGGTGTTTCATTGTTTACTTCCCACCACTGCTGCTAACTTTTTTTCCCAAAAATATAGATAAGTTAGTATAAAAAATCGCTAGAAGTTAGCTAAATTTTTAAAATGTAAGCTATGAACTGCCAAAAAATTTGTTTATTCCAGGTCTGTTGTGACTACTTATAATAAAAACTAGATCAAAATATGACAAAAATTTAATGTTTTTCATAAATCTTATAAAACTTTGCATCACAACAAACTAATACAGCAATTGAAAATCGCTAGATTTGACTCCCATAGTTAGTAATAAAATGTTCCCTTGAGGAACTACATTTTGCAGTGGAAAATTTAAAACGGGAATCTCATTCTGTTTTGCAAAGCCTAATGTCGAATTCAAAATGCTTACCAGCAACAAAAGCTTTGGCGCTATATATGAATTTAGATTTGACCGAAAGAAAATATAGTGTGCTACGTAATACAATAAATGAAATACACCCAAATTGTTTTCCGTCTCTGTATGCATTACAAACTAAGAAAAAAAATTTATTCCGTCTATTGTAGTATCTGAAAATGAATTTCAGGGTGCTTGTCTGAAGAAGCATTGGAAAACCACAAAATCGTGAGAAAAGCAAGACTGTCCCATACGAGGAAAACGTCACGAAAATACACTCATAAAGATTTAATACTATTTAATACTATCTTTAGATCCGTTTTTGACTTCAAAAAGGAATCCAAAGACCAAAAAAAAATCCATTATTTGCAGAAATTGATATATATATACTTAAGAGAAAATGCTAACGAGCCAGTTGAAGACGACGAGACAAATGTTTCATTGAGCGGCAATATTTTTTGGGAAGATTCTTATACTGAAGAAGATTTATTGTAAAATAAAATATACATACATATATAATTTATTAAAAAAAATTATTATTAAAAAACTGACTTATACGTATTTTAAATTAAATTTAATTTAGAAAGATTGTCATTTTTTACTTTCACGTTGTCGTCAAAATCATAATGTAGAAGATTTTTAGCCAATTTAATTTTTATTTTCTATTTTTATAAATCAATTTCAATGTAATTTGGCACTAACATTTGTTTGACACATAATAATAAACATACCACCCAATTTAATGAGAATCGGCTAACTTTTGTAACAGTCTTAGCATTTTTGCAAAAAAGAATATATGGCAGGACCTAGAGTCCTTGCGTCGATCCCAATAAAAATTATCGCACAAGTTACTAGCACGGGATGTAATTAATCTGCGGACTATTGTAACTTTCTGTGCAGTTATGTAGTCAAAATTGAAAATTTCGTCCTTTCTATATATGGGCAGTAGGCGTGTCCTTTGCCCGATTTTTTCAAAAAATTTAATTTTTCTTAATTTAAGTATTTTATACTAGTGTACCAAAGGTCTGCACAAGTCAATTTCTTTGGTAAAGTAAGCCTATACACGTTAGCATTTTTGCAAAAAAGGATATATGGCAGGACCTAGAGTCCTTGCGTTAATCCCAATAAAAATTATCACACAAGTTACTAGCACGGGATGTAAATAATCTGCGGACTATTGTAACTTTCTGTGCAGTTATGTAGTCAAAATTGAAAATTTCGTCCTTTCTATATATGGGCAGTAGGCGTGTCCTTTGCCCAATTTTTTCAAAAAATTTAATTTTTCTTAATTTAAGTATTTTATACTAGTGTACCAAAGGTCTAGTCAATTTCTTTGGTAAAGTAAGCCTATACACGTTAGCATTTTTGCAAAAAAGGATATATGGCAGGACCTAGAGTCCTTGCGTTAATCCCAATAAAAATTATCACACAAGTTACTAGCACGGGATGTAAATAATCTGCGGACTATTGTAACTTTCTGTGCAGTTATGTAGTAAAAATTGAAAATTTCGTCCTTTCTATATATGGGCAGTAGGCGTGTCCTTTGCCCAATTTTTTCAAAAAATTTAATTTTTCTTAATTTAAGTATTTTATACTAGTGTACCAAAGGTCTGCACAAGTCAATTTCTTTGGTAAAGTAAGCCTATACACGTTAGCATTTTTGCAAAAAAGGATATATGGCAGGACCTAGAGTCCTTGCGTTAATCCCAATAAAAATTATCACACAAGTTACTAGCACGGGATGTAAATAATCTGCGGACTATTGTAACTTTCTGTGCAGTTATGTAGTCAAAATTGAAAATTTCGTCCTTTCTATATATGGGCAGTAGGCGTGTCCTTTGCCCAATTTTTTCAAAAAATTGAATTTTTCTTAATTTCAGTATTTTATACTACTGTACCAAATTTCAAAGCTCTAGGACCACTCCTTCTATTTTTGTCCCATCACTATATGGGATCAAAACACTGTGCGACGCCCCGTTACCCTCAAGAAAGGCTTTTAAGCCTCGCCCAATTTATTTGAGGGAGAAAAACACCAACGACCTTATTAAGCTTTTAGTAGAATTGATCGGTGAAAACAAATTTTTTGTGTCGAACATAAAACATGGTAACATCTATGAAACCAAAATTCAAGTCCATTACGAAAACGATTACCGTACCAGTGTTTCGGAATTTGAAAAACAGAAGAAAAACTTTTACAAATGAACCTACGGGCCCCAATTTCAGCCGGCTGGAAGCCGCAATAGACAATATGGTAAATGATTTACGCAGATCAATGCGCAAATGGCTGGTATGATGTAAGAAATGCAAAAAATGCAGTCTGCTCTTCTGCAGGCCATGCTTAAAAGGCCATGAACTACCTCAGGGTTTGTTTCTGGAACGCAAACGGCATCCGCCAACACAAAAACGAACTCGAATATTTTCTAACACACAAAAAATTGATGTCATGTTGATTTCCGAAACTCATATGACATCTAGAAGCACTTTCAAAATATGTGCCTATACTTTTTACGACTCAAAAGCTCCCAGAGATAGGTCATGTGGTGGCTCAGCTATATTAATTAAATCAAGAATCAAACACCAGTGGTCTCTCCGAAAGTTATATACAAGCAACAAACGTCTGCATTGAGGAATTTTAAACATAATCTCGTTATTTTGACAGTTTATTGTCCACCCAGATTCTCCACAACGAAGGATCAGTACAAAAGTTTTTACAAATCTTTAGGGCCCCGCTTTATAGCTGCTGGAGACTATAACGCTAAGCACACGTACTGGGGCTCCCGCCTAATTAGTCCGAAAGGTCGTGTATTGTATGATTCCGTGTCTGAAATGGGACTTTTCGTTATTTCAACTGGACAACCAACCTATTGGCCAACAGACCACAATAAAATACCAGACGTAATAGATTTTGGCGTAGCAAAAGGTATATCCCCGGAGCTTATTGAGGCCCAAGCCTCCTTGGATTTATCTTCTGACCAATCACCAACAATAATCACTATTTGCAGTCCTCATCAAATAGCAACTAGTGATTTTTTCTTAACTAAGAAAGTAACCTGGTTAAAATATAAAAAATATATCAGCACCCACCGCTCGAAAAACCAACCACTAAAAGCACCCGGAGACATCGACGAATGTCTGAACAGCCTTAATGAAAACATTATAAAAGCCGTTGAAAATGCTTCGTCTACTTATCGTCATGCCAAGTACAACAAAATTTTTTCTGCAGATGTTGAAAAGCTTTTATCTGAAAAAAGGAGAACCCGGAGAGAGTGGCAAAAGTATAGATCGCCTCAATTTAAAAATAAACTGAAAGAATGCACAAACCAATTAAAAAACTTGTTAGAGGTGCACAGAATGGCATCACTGAACAAATATTTAGAAAGCCTAGACGCGACTTCCCAGACAAATTATTCTCTACGGCGAGCTGCCAGACGTCAAAAAAGACCCGTTATCGCAAAACCTTCACTCATGGGCTATAAATGACAAATAAAAATGCGATCTGTTCGCTTAAGGAATGTGTTTTCTCCCAACACTTGCACCGATGTAAGGGAATTACCTCCTGTTGTTGATAGACGTCCTATTGAAATACGTTTCCGATTTTCAGATGTTCTAAAGGCTATCGTTAACCTAAATGACAAAAAAGTCTTCTGGTGTTGATCAAATAAGCAACAAAATGCTTTTAAAGCTACCTTTTATCGCTTAAAGAATTATTCTTTTTATTTTTAATGCCATAATTCGGCTTGAACATTTCCCGCCAATATGGAAAGTTGCCTTAGTTAAGATGATTCCTATGCCTGGTAAGGATCCTTCGAAGGTGGAGTCGTATAGGCCTATAAGTTTGTCAAAATTGTTCGAAAAGCTCTTTAAAAACAAGCTGACTCCGATCATGAATGGAAACAATTGCATCCATGATCACCAATTTGGTTTTAGAAGTCAACATAGCACAATCGAACAAACTCACAGACTGGTGCAGGTTATAAGAAAAACATTTGAGGAAAAGAAGTATTGGTCCGCGCTTTTTATTGATGTCTCTCAAGCTTTCGATAAAGAATGGCACGAAGGCCTGTTAAACAAACTAAAGCTAAACCTTCCAGCTAATATTTTCAACCTTTTTGAAAAGTACATAACCGGTCGACAACTTATGATCAAAGAGGGAAATCAAATAAATTTTTCTCAACCAATTGGGGCTGGTGTACCTCAAGGGAGTATACTAGGTCCACTTTGGTACTTGCTTTACACAGCAGATATGCCAACCAACTGTTTTACGCATACGTCTACGTTTGCTGATGATACCGCTTTTCACAGTATTCATAAAGACCCTAAAGAGGCAGATCAGAGAGCGCTTGCTGAGAAAATAAATTTATTTCACAACGGTTTTAGTTGTGGGTTTCTTGACAAATAGGGTTCAATTAACTATGATTTTGTAATTCTAAGTGGAGATAATTAAAATAAAAATTCTATTGTTTAGTTAGGCGTGGTTAGCACGTGTTTATTTATAGAATAATTGAAAATCTATGCTAGTTTATGATATTTTAATGATTGTAATGTGTGTGTGTGTGTGTGTGAAGATTATTTTTGGGGTATGCTGTATGATTTTATTTATTTCAGATTTAATGTCTGATGATATTTTATTTTTTATAGTAAATATTTAAGTTTTTATTGATAAAGAAAAACATGTGTGAAAACGTGTGTATGTATGTATGTATGTATGTATGTATGTATGTATGTATGTATGTATGTATGTATGTATGTATGTATGTATGTATGTATGTATGTATGTATGTATGTTTGTATGTATGAATGTATTAGAGGCCAGCTCAAGACGTCACTAAATAAGGCATCATCTTGAATTTTCAATTCATTTCATATACCTTACGTGTGCACACACAACAATAAGTGCTGTGCTGTATTGTTCGCCATCTCTTTTGTTTACTTAACTTAACTTAAATGAACAAAATATTAACACTTAAGCACACTTAAGTTAACAACAACGGCACATCAATTCATCATGATCACACGTTTCAATTTCAATTCATCTTGAAACTTTACTGTTGACGGGATGTTCTTGGTGTGATAGTTTTAAAAACAGGGGTTGATTTTTAATGTATGTATGTAATGTAATGTAACTACGTTTGAATTTTATATTGATTTGCCTGCTTGTACATATGTTTGTTTATGTATCTATTCAACATTGTGTGAAATACACAAAATTTTGTTGTTGTTGACCACACATCATCACAATCATTTTTTTTTTATCGACCACACATCATGACAGTATATAAGTTGGATCAACAACAATGCATGACACCACTCTTAACTACACTACATTGCACCACACAAACTGTATAGCCACTAATTTTGAAAGTGCTTCTAGATGTCATATGAGTCTCAGAAATCAACATAATATCGATTTTTTGGTTCATCAAAAAATACTCGAGCTCGTTTTTGTGTTGACGGATGCCGCTTGCCGTTCCAGAAACACATCCTGAGGCAGTTCATGGTCTTTTAAGCATAGCCTGCAAAAGAGCAGACTGCATTTTTTGCATTTCTTGCATCATGCCGGCCATTTGCACCATAATCTGCGTAAATTGTTTGACCATATTGTCAATTACGGCTTCCAGGCGGCTAAAATTTGAGCCAGTTGGTTCGCTTTTTGGCACTTCTTGTTGTGTTGTAAGCTGGGTAGACTTACGTGAACTAGGCTGGCTAGACTTTAATGCGGCGGCGTCAGAAACTTGATGTGTAGTTGGTTGTACCAATGGAGACATATTTGTAGTTGGTACATTTAAAGGCTGGGGAGGGTCATGACTTTTTTTCGGCTTAGTTGAGCGCTTAACTGAATTAAAAACAGGACAACCTCTATAGTTGGCAGTGTGGTTTCCCCCGCAGTTGCTGCATTTCTTCATCCTAGGATCATCTTTTGGCTTGTCGCTCTTGGTCGAATCGTGCAGATCCCCACACATAACACAAACACAAGGAAACTTACAATAAGCCTTAGTGTGGCCATATTCCTGGCAGTTTAAGAAATGTACGGGCCCAGATCGCTTATGTGGCACTTTCACAGTAACTCGTCGGTGCATAATATATTTTAAATCATAGATGGGGTCTTTTTCCCTGTTTCTCATATTTAATACCGTCCTTAACAAACTGCTCTTGATCTCTTCAGGGTCAACATTAGAATCAATGCCTTTAAGAACTACCTGAAGGCCTTTTGCGGTCTTGAGTTGTTAGGTCTAGAAGTTTTTGCTGAGTTTTTCGAACTCCGAAACCGTAGCGCGGTAGGCGTTTTCATGGTTCACTTGAATTTTTGTCTCAAATATGTTACCACGTTTAACGTTTGAAACACGAAAAGTTATTTTCCCCAATCAAACCGACTAAAAACTTGACGAAATCATTTGAGTTTGGCCTTTAATGGTCTTTTAAAATTTTTGCAGGTTGAGATGCTTCTGCCGATTTAGGGCTTCTTACCCTTTTAAGAACTGTCACGTAACGGTCCATCCCTATCTTGATCTTAGGTGCCGGTGCAGAAATTAGGCTTGATGCGGCTTTAGCAGCTGCAGGTTCAACTCCAAAATTTGATAATGGTGACCGGGACAAAGATGGTACCTCAGAATTTTTTTTATAATTATTTATTAGAGATTGGGCTAAATTAGTCCCTTGTTCAGTACGTTTATTTAAATTAGGCGCACTTGAACTAAGATTGTTTGTAATTATCTTTGGTCTTGCATTTAAATAATTTCTATTATATTCAGGGTCTCTTATGTTCTCATTGCTAACACTTGTGGAGCTTAATACAATGTAAGCATTTCTGCTATCAGGCCCGATATCACTACGATTACTGTTACACATTAACAGTTCGCTTTTTTATTTATTTAGTTTGTTGTTTTTGTTTTTCTTTTCTCACTATTATGTGTATATATGTATATTAATAAATTTGTTTACTACTTATTACTAATATCACCTATTAACAATATTACACTCGCTTACACACGTCCGTACACTATAAGGTTAAGAATGCATTCAATATATTATATGGACAAGCACTTACCATACTGAAGGATTTTGGGCAGAAGTTTAAAACTATCGAGATGCAGGTTGAAATATTAAATCTAAGAAAATTTCGGAGTTCGTTTTTAAACTTTTATGCCTTCCACGGTTTAATGCTGTTGTAGAGCGTATTTTTCGTCAAATGAGTTTGATAAAATCGAAAGCTAGAAATCGGCTTCATTTAGAAACAGTAAATTCTATCCATTGGGTTAATTTTTTGATTAAAAATATCATGTTATTTTTAACATTATTTACTTTTTTAATTCAGATACGAATTAAAAACAAGTAAGAGCGTTATATTCGGCTGTGCCGAATCTTATATACCCTTCACATTGGTCTTTAAATATACCCAGCCGAGTAATTTTGTACTGCAAATAATATAATAAAAATCCTTGTGTGAGTTTTAAAGTCCGTAGAAAAATATGGGGGATTTCATGTCAAGTGACCCAACTTTAAAAACCGATGTCTTTCGATTGGAAAGAAATTTGGACCAAAGTAAGTTCTTGCAGAGAGTAGCAAAAACACAATTTTTTAACACGATCGGTCAAGAACTCTCGGAACTAGAGGGGTTCAAAATTTGACGTTTTCGGCAAATAGGTGTTTTTTTCTCATACATGTAGTTTGTTACCTTTTGCTTTTAACAAAATTCGTCCCAAATACTTTCGATAGCTTTTTCTTCAATCTTCTAGAAAAAAATATTTTTAAAATTAAAAAAAAATTTTTTTTATTTTTTTTTTTTTAAATAATTAGAAAAAATTATTTTTTTTTCAAATATGCCCATTTTTTTTTTTTTTTTTTTGCTCAAAAGAAAGCTTAGGTCTTTTGCTTGAATAGCTTGGAGGTCGCTTAGTGGGATGCGAGTGGGATATCTATAAAAATAAATGTTTTGTAACTCAAGGCAGAGGTTTTCCAATTTTCGCGTATATTCTATTTTAATTTTTTTTCCTATTTATGTAAAATTATCTCTTAAGCAAAAAAAAAATTATTTTATGCTAAGAAACAAAATAATTTAACCTTTCCGACGGTATGCAAGTACCAAATAAAGTCTCATACACTCGACACTTCACTACCAACTAAATAGTAGGCCTCTGGAATAAAATCACTTTTATATGGCAATGTCTGAACACATTTTGTTAATATTTTCAATGCA
This sequence comes from Melanophora roralis, assembly GCA_963583895.1. Lineage (NCBI taxonomy): Eukaryota > Metazoa > Arthropoda > Insecta > Diptera > Rhinophoridae > Melanophora > Melanophora roralis. The sequence goes on along the minus strand of OY757187.1, from coordinate 78,151,602 downwards.
TACCGTCGGAAAGGTTAAATTATTTTGTTTCTTAGCATAAAATAATTTTTTTTTTGCTTAAGAGATAATTTTACATAAATAGGAAAAAAAATTAAAATAGAATATACGCGAAAATTGGAAAACCTCTGCCTTGAGTTACAAAACATTTATTTTTATAGATATCCCACTCGCATCCCACTAAGCGACCTCCAAGTTATTCAAGCAAAAGACCTAATCTTTCTTTTGAGCAAAAAAAAAAAAAAAAAAAAAAGGGCATATTTGAAAAAAAAATAATTTTTTCTAATTATTTTTTAAAAAAAAAATAAAAAAATTTTTTTTTTAATTTTAAAAATATTTTTTTCTGGAAGATTGAAGAAAAAGCTATCGAAAGTATTTGGGACGAATTTTGTTAAAAGCAAAAGGTAACAAACTACATGTATGAGAAAAAACACCTATTTGCCGAAAACGTCAAATTTTGAACCCCTTTAGCTCAGAGAGTTCGTGACCGATCGTGTTAAAAAATTGCGTCTATGCTACTCTCTGCAAGAACTTACTTTGGTCCAAATTTCTTTCCAATCGAAAAAAAAAGTTGGGTCACTTGACATGAAATCCCCCATATACAAAATTTTAACGTTCGTATGAATAATAGAAATAGATGAAGAAGGTTTGAGGTCGACAGTAATGCAAGTTTTTGACATTATTTATATTAAAAGGTTAATAAAAGTTGTTAATTTTTATGGGATGTTCTAGTCCCCCTGCTCCTCTCCAACTTTTTTTCCAAAATGTATGAATTATTTGATTATTACTTTTTGTCGAATATTCGAAGTCGATAGTTGTTATAGTTTTCCAGATGTGGCGTATCGCAAATTTCATAAAAATTCTTAGTTTGTATTAGAGCTACCCCTTCCCCTGCCCCTGTACAAAAAACTTTTTTTTAATGTAGGTCTTATCCTGTTACTTTTTGCAAAACATTTGAAGTCAATTTCTGTTAAAGTTTCCTAAATTTAGCATACCGAAAATTTCATAAAAATTGTTCATTTGTATGGGAGATCCCCTTTGTCCATCCTCCACCCAAAAAATTTTTTCTTCAAATCGTAGGCTTTGTTGTCGAATTACTTTTTGTAGAACATTTGAATTCGATATCTGTTATAGTTTCCTAAGTATAGCGTATTGAAAATTTCATAAAAATATTTGTTTGGGAGCTACCCCTTTTTTTGCCCCCACCCAAAAAATTTTTTCTTTAAAGCGTAGCCCTTATTGCCCAATTACTTTTTATAGAACATTTGATTTCGATATCTGTTATAGTTTCCGAGATAAAGCGTATAGAATATTTCATAAAAATCGTTAATTTGTATGGGAGCTACCCCTTGTTTTGCCCCCTATCAAAAATTTTTTCTCAAGAGCGTAGCCCTTGATGTCCAATCACTTTCTGTAGAACACTTGGTTTCGATATCTGTTCGATATAGCGTATCGAATATTTTATAAAAATCGTTAATTTGTATCGGAGCTACCCTTTTTTTTTGCCCCCACCCAAAAAGTTTTTTCTTTAAAGCGTAGCCCTTATTGCCCAATTACTTTTTGTAGAACATTTGATTTCGATATCTGTTATATTTTCCGAGATATAGCGTATCGAATATTTCATAAAAATCGTTAATTTGTATGGGAGCTACCCCTTGTTTTGCCCCCACTGAAAAAATTATTTCTCAAGAGCGTAGCCCTTGATGTCCAATCACTTTCTGCAGAACACTTGGTTTCGATATCTGTTATAATTTCCGAGATATAGCGTATCGAATATTTCATAAAAATCGTTAATTTGTATGGGAGCTACCCCTTGTTTTGCCCCCACTCAAAAAATTATTTATTTAAGGCGTAGCCCTTACGGCCCAATTACTTTTTGTAGAAGATTTCATTTCGATATCTGTTATAGTTTCCGTGATATAGCGTATCAAATATTTCATAAAAAACGTTAATTTGTATGGGAGCTACCCCTTTTTTTGCCCCACTCAAAAAATTTTTTCTTTAAAGTGTAGCCCTTACTTTTTGTAGAACATTTTAAGTCGACAGCTGTTATAGTTTACGAGATATAGCGCATAAAATATTTCGCCAAATTTGTGCAATTGTAGGCAAAATACCCCTTTTCCTGGTCCTTTCTGAAAAAACTTTTTCCGTTATGTAGGTCCCTTCTTAAGGAGTATCCGTGCCAAGTTTTGTGGCAAGAGTGACTATACTTACTGAGATATATAGGGATATATGCACGGATTTTGTCCTACAAAAAATAGGTTACTCTGGGTTTTCGCTTATATCTCGGTCAATAGTGAACCGATTTTGCTGATTTTAAATAGCGATTGTTAGCGGGATATTTCCAATAGTTTGACACCATTAACTGGTCTGTATCTTTTTATTTGACTCCGGAAACTTGATTTCAACAGACGGACAGACGGACATGACTATATCAACTTCCCTGTCTATAAGGATCCAGAATATATATACTTTATGCGGTCGCAAATGAATAATAAAGAAATTACAAACGGAATGACAAACTGATATATACCCTTATCACTATGTGAAGCGGATAACAAACAGCAAATGCTGTTATCAATATGATCTACCAAAAAAATTGATTGATTGGAACAAATGAAAGTTACGATGACAACAATAACAAGCTTAATGATGACGATGAAATCTTCCTCTTTTAATAGTTTTTTATAACTTATTTTTTATTTATATTTTTGTTATTACTAGTCAAGGAAATATTACATATGTATGTAACACATGATCTCAGATAGGCTTTTGATGTTTTTATTGGTTATATATTGAAGCCTTTATACTAAAATGATTTAGCCTTTTTTTTAAAAATTTTTTAGCTTTTTCCGCAGAATTTTAGCCATTTTTGGTAACGATGGTGCTTAACTAATATATAAAATAATCGTGTTTTATTTGGATTAATTTGGCGTTGTTAAATTCGCCCCTCACAAGCGACCGTCGCAGCCAGTGACAACCTGGAAAAGAGCCTTTCAAGATTAAATCTTATAGACCTATCAGTTTATTGCCAACTATATCGAAATTGTTTAAAAAATTGTTCAAAAAACAAGTTGACTCCGATCATAAATGAAACAACTTCATTCCAAATCACCAATTTGGTTTTAGACGACAACACAGTAACATTGTATAGACTCACAGTTTGATTCAAGTATAAGAAGCGTTCAAAGAAAAAAATATTGCTCTGGGCTGTTTATAGATGTTTCTCAAGCATTTTATTAAGTTTGATATGACGGTCTTTTACCAAAACTAAAGCTGAACTCTATAACCTTTTCGTAAAATATACAACAATAAACAGACAGTTTATGATCAAAGAAGGGGACCACTAAAGTAGTACTCAAGCAATTGGGGCTGGCGGGCGTTCGTCAAGGTAGTATTCTAGGAAAAATTCTGTACCTGCTTAACATGCCAACTGATAGCAAAACACAGACGTCGACATTTGCTAATGATACTGCCTTTCGCAGTACTCATAAAAATCCTTAAGAGGCTTCAAAACACCTACAGCATCATTATATCGAAGTAGAAAAATTGGCAAAGTTATGGGGAGCAAAAATTAATTAACAAAACTGTACTCACGTGACCTTTACTTTACGCAAAGAAACGTACTCTCCTATCTTTATTAATAATTATATGGTGCCTCAACACCTAAAGGTGAAATACCTTGGCATTCACCTAGATCGCCATCTCACATGGAAGTCACACCTTGATGCTAAGTTAACACAAATAAAATGGAAAACAGCCCAAATTCACTTCAGCTCTACAACGAAGGAATACCTGGAAGGACTAGATGCGACTCCTCAAACAAATTATTCTCTATGGCGTTCCGCCAGACGTCTTAAAAGACCTGTTATCGCAAAACCACCTCTGCGAAATCTGAAAGGATTCTGGGCAAGAAATGACCAAGAAAAATGCGTTTTGCTTGCAAGCCATTTAAGGAACGTATTCACTCCCAATGCATGCACTGACGTAAACGAATTGCCGCCTGTTGTTGCAAGACGTCCTATAGAAATACGTTTCCGATAATCAGACGTTGTAGAGGCAATCGCTAGTCTGGATGGAAAAAAAGCTCCTGGCGGGATGAAATAAGCAACAAAATGCTCTTAGAGCTGCCCGTTACAGCTAAAAGATTAATACTGCTCCGCGCATTTTATCGATGTCGTGTGCGTAAAACTATTGGCTGGCATATCTGCTGTGTAAAGCCAGTACAGAACTGGACCTAATTTACTCCCTTGAGGCACACACGTCTATTGGTTGAGAAGAACTTATTTAGTTTTCCTCAGTTGCTTTCTTAATCTCGTAGTGTACAGACGCGTCTACGCGAGTGTAATATTGGTAAAAATATCAATTAATAATAAGTGGCAAACGAATTTAATGTAATGAATGTAATATACTTACATACATATTAGTTTTTTTCAATAGCTTTTTATTATTGAATCTTCGCCTTTGGCGAGCTAACAATAAGTATTCAAATCTTAAAACTAAGTTGTTAATTTAAGTACAGCCAGTGTCAGACTAAAATTTAAGTTCTCATATTAAATAATAGGCTCATATTAGCGCAATAGTATCCCTCCTTTTCAGACGGATGTGCCCACTATGTTGCAGGATGTTTCGAGCTAGCGGATTTGGTTGAGTTTCCAGCTTATTTAAATACTTGCCCACATAGTTCAGGATTTCGCATTTAACTAGTGGAACTTTTAGATCCTTGAGGATGTTGCTGTTTTTAACATACAAAGGAGCACCAGTTATCATTCTTAGGATTTTGTTTTGACGGCGTTAAATTTCTTCTATGTTAGATGCGCAAGCAGCGCCCCATACAGACCCTAGCACCAAATTGGTTTCAAAATCGATTTGTAGATTAGCCGATTAGTCGACTAGCCAATGGATTTGTGTAGCTTTAAGTTTCATTTGCATCAACTTCACATCTACATATATGTGTCTTCCATGTAAGTCGACGATCCAGGTGAATGCCAAGATATTTCGCTTCATACCGTTGGGGCACAATATGGTTGTTAATACGGATTGGGGAGCATGTTTCTTTGCACAAAGTAAACGTTACGTGCGTACAGTTTTGCCAATTAATTTTTATTTCCCATAACTTTGCCTATTTCTCTACTTGGGTTAAGTGTTGTTGCAGTTGCCTCGAAGCATTTTTAGGGCCTTTATGAATACTGAGAAAAGCGGTATCATCAGCAAATGTAGACGCGTGCGTAAGACAGTTGGTTGGCATATCTGCCGTGTAAAGCAAGGGCCTAGTATACTTCCTAGAGGTACACCAGCCCCTATTAGTTGGGAACAACTTATTTGGCTTCCCTCTTTGATCATAAAAAGTCGACCGGTTATGTAGTTTTCTAATAGGTTCAATATATTAGTCGGAAGGTTTAGCTTTAGTTTGTTTAACAGGCCTTCGTGCCATACTTTATCGAAAGCTTCTTTTGCTCAAAGGTTTTTCTTATAACCTGCACCAGTCTGTGAGCTTGTTCGATTGTGCCAAATTGGTGATTTGGAATGCAGTTGTTTCCATTCAAGATCGGAGTCAGCTTGTTTTCAAAGAGCTTTTCGAACAGTTTTGACAAAGTTGGTAACAAACTTATATGCCTATAAGACTCCACCTTCGCTGGAATAAATCTTTTAGCGGTAATTGGTAGCTCCAAAAACATTTTGTTGCTTATTTTAACAACGCCAGGAGACTTTTTATCATTTAGGTTAACGATAGTCTCTACAACATCTGAAAATCAGAAACATATTTCCATAGGACGTCTAGCAACAACAGGCGGTAATTCCCTCACGTCAATGCACACGTTCCTTAAGTGACTTGCAAACAGATCGCATTTTTTTGTCATTTATAGACGTCTGGCAGATTGAAATAGAGAATAATTTGTGATGCCATTCTGTGCACCTCCAACAAGTTTTTTAATTGGTTTGTGCATTCCTATAGCTTATTTTAAGTTGAGCCGATTTATGCTTTTGCCATTCCCTCCGGGTTCTCCATTTTTCAGTTAAAAGGTCCTCCACATCGGCAAAATAAATTTTGTTGTACTTGCTCTGACGATAGGTAAAAGAAGCACGTTCAAAAGCTTTTACAATGTTTTCATTCAGGCTGTTCAGACAATCACGATGTCTCCGGGTGTTTTAAGCGGTTGATTTTCCGAGCAGTTGGTGCTGATATAGTTTCTATATTTCAACTAATTTACTCTTCTAGTTAAGAAAAAATCACTACTTGCTATTTTGTGAGGACTGAAAATAGTGATTACTGTGGGTGGGTGGTCAAGGCCAAGGAGGCTTGGGCCTCAATAAGCTCTGGGGAAATACCTTTAGCTACGCCAAAATCTATTACGTCTGGTGTTTTATTGTGCTCTGTTGGCCAATAGGTTGGTTGTACAGTTGAAATAACGAAAAGTCCCATTTCAGACATGGAATCATAGAAGACACGACCTTTCGGACTAATAAGGCGGGAGCCCCAGTACGTGTGCTTAGCGTTATAGTCACAACAGCTATGAAGCAGGCACCTAAATATTTGTAAAAACTGTTGTACTGATCCTTCCTTATGGAGAATCTGGATGGACAATAAACTGAAGAAATAACGAGATTATGGTAAAATTAATCAATGCAGACGTTTGTTGCTTTTATATAACTTTGGTTATTTATGTATATAGATTGAAGTAGCCTTATTAAAGACTCCTTTCGAGCTAGCATATCTTACATCTCACACTGATAGCTAAGTGTATGTTTGTATCCGAGGCTTTCCCTATAGATAACTCACTCTAAAAATTAACTGTGTGTTTCATAAAATTTATCCTGCTATTAATACAGACCCTCAATAAAATTATAGTTTTCATATTTTTTCTGCTTTTAATTTTAAAATTGCATATATGCAAACTTTTTTAAGCAGAAGCTCTCATAGTTAATTCAACAATAGATAATACAGAAATTAAATTAATGCATTAAAAGTATATTAAGTAATATATAAATTAAAGCAACACCTTTTATAAATTTCAGCTTTAAAAAAATAAAGTCTGCCGGTGTTAATTTATGGATTTAATAATTTCATTTCAAGAGGTATAATACTTTTATATTCTTAAACATAGTTATATATATTTTAATTTTTTATTAACTTACTGCGACTTCTACACTTGAGGGTGGTAATAATCTAGAAGATACTTTAGTACATTTGCAATTGTCGAAGCACCATTGGGCATACTGACGAAGTTTTCCATCTAATGATTCCAAGCTCTTCTTCAGATGTGAAACAAAATATCTTAAAATATAAATTCAAGTTAGAAATATATCACGATCAGGAAATACTTATATGTAAATGTGTATAAATATACATAACTGTGTACATATTAGAGCACTGTCATGGCGAAATTCATTATCATCAGGTGAACGCATCGCAGGGAATTTTAACTCTCTTACTCTTTCCTTTTTTAAATATGGAGTTTGAAAATACGGTTAAAATTCGGTTCAATTTCACCACCGTATTGTCAACCTCCATATATAAAACCGAAAAAAGTATGACAGTCAAAAGTACTCTCTGCGGTACCCGCACCTGATAATTAATTTTACCATGAGCACTCTGTGTTTATATTTTGTTTAGTGACTGTATTAAAAAAAACATTACATTTGATCAATTATTTAACACTCGGCGACAGTTAACAATACAGAGGTCTGTTAGGTAAGTATAACACATTACCAAAAAACAATAACAATACTCTGTTAACATGTTTGTTTTAAATATGCAAGCAATCATTTTGAGCCCTTGGTGCAATACCGTAGTTACTTAAAATTTGAATTTTTCGAGCTGGGTATGCAAAAATTATCTTTGGGGAAATATTTATCTGACGAAAAATATTATGGTTCCATCTCTAACTGTTTAGATTCTACAGCTTAAAATGTCTTTATTGCCTCTAGGTATTTCCAACAATATTTATTTGCAATAATGAAATATTTTTTTCTTTATGACAAGAAATTTACTAACAGAAAACAAATTGCGAAAAAAGAATTAAGCAATATAATTTTTTCCGAATTAATTAAAAAAATTGTCGTTGGTTTTGTCACAAAAACGATACATCATTAATAGGTTGATACAAAATACTTAAATACAAATAAATATTTCATATTTTTAATATTTTTTGGCATTTTTTTAATTAAAAACCGTCCTCTTTATTAAAAAGCTAAAAAAAAATACGGATTTGGATGTGTTTCCAGTTTACTAAAATACTTGTCCACATAGTTCAGGATTTCGCATTTAACTAGCGGAACTTGTAGATCACTGGCGATGTTGATGTTTTGACATACAATGAGCACCAGTTATCATTCTTAGGATTTTATTTTGATGGCGTTGAATTTTTTATATTGGAGGCAGAAGCAATGGCCCATTTTTTTTTTATACCGTAGCAACAAATTGGTTTCAAAATCGAACTGTAGAGTAGCGGTTAACAATTAAGACGAAGCACAGAATTTCTGCCAATAACCCAATGAATTTGTGTAGCTTTAAGTTTCATTTGCGTCAACTTCGCAACTATATGTGGCTTCCATGTAAGCCAACGACCTTGGTATTCCATCTCAAATCGTTGAGGCACCATGTGCTTTTTAACAAGTAAGAGCGCTATATTCGGTTGTGTCGGATCTTATATACTCTTTAAATTGGCCTTTCGAAACCCCGAACTTTTTTTACTTTTATCCATTGTTTTATATACATGAAATGTCTTTAATTTTTAAATAGAGGTCGGTGTCATATTTTACCTTCTTGGTGTAACAACAGGGATTTTGTAGGGGTATTTACCCTAATTTTTTCAAATTTTGTATGGCAACCCCCTTAGGGGGTGAAGATAGGGGGTAATTATGTCGTTTTGAGGCACTGTCAAAGCCAAGAAAGTTAAGAAAATTTGCCTGCAACTTTTTTGCCGAATTTTTGAAAATTTCACTTTTTTCTGTTTTTTCTCAACTTGTGTGTTTACATATGAGCAAGAAACTTTTTTGTGGGTCAAAAAAGTTTTGATAATTAATTGTTTTTTAAATGTTTCTAATTTAAATTGTTACAGGTAAATTAAAATTGATTTTTAACAGGTTAAATTGGGTTTTACACTGACATTGCATGTAGTAGTTTTCACTCACCCTAAACTGGTAATGTATACCTGTGCGACAGCTTTCTTAATGACGCTTTTTTATGTAAAAAAATAATTGTACCTGTCTTAAGAACCTTTGAAAATTGTTAAAACAAAATTATTCTTCAAAGAGAAACAAATCTGTGCTCCAAGTACTCATTTTTTTTGATGTATCTATACTGTGGTTATTGCACGAAATTGTTTTCAGAATCCTTTTGAAACTACGAGAGTAAAATGGAAAAAGTTTATACAGGATTAGAGCTACTGCAAATAGTAAGGGAATGTAAAGATAAATTTGTTAAATAGAAATTGTAATTTTTAGGTAGAAAATTGTGTGAACTTTTAAAATGTCAAGGAGATGTCAGCAGTTAATCAGTGTTTATACAGTTGCAAAAAATTTTTAATATACAATGCAAAAGATTTTAATGCATGGATCAATTGCCTATTTGGCTGTTATCAAAAAAATTTTCGGATTTACAAGCAGAATTTAGCAAGAAAGTTTTTAAGAGTTCAGTGTAACGTAGATACTATTAATTTACTTTTGCTCAGTTCTGGCCTACTGATGACTAGCAAAAGACCAACTCCAAAAAAGGAGTCATTGCCCTTTACGAAAAATTCAGTTTCTTTAATGCTTCCCCTGTACTTGATTTTCAAGCGGATTCAGAAGAGGTCTTTGAAGAAACAGCCGAAAAAGAACAGTAGCACTCCTGTTCTTAGTGCAAAATGATATTTTTTCAATTCAATTAGTTTTTGTTTTCATACTTTAAATTATTTGTGACTTTTGTGAATAAGTTATTGTTATACATATATAAAATAATTATTTTCAGATAAATTTCATACATTAAATTACAAAAAAAGCGACAAACAAGCTTAAAAATATTTTTTTTGCAAAAAATTAGAAATATATAAAAAAAATTTTTTTTGTACAGGGCCGTTTCGGGGGGTGGGGTTTGGGGTCATTTCCGCCCCTATCCATAAAAGCTTAAAAATTTTACTTTTATAGTACATATTTGGGCGTAAGTTATCCATTATTTTTATTATATACATTATTTTTGCAAATTTTACTTTATGTTGCTGCCCACAATGGCCAAGTGTAGATTTTTTAGCTTTCGCTTACGTTAAAGTTGCCTAACAATAGTATTAAAAACTTAAAAAAAATTTTAATTTTTCAGAGGTGGTATTAGTTCTTTTAAGGGGAACTTTTCCACCCTTGGTTCGATTTTCATTATTTTTAATCCCTAAATGCCTATAAATACAATACATGTTTTAGCCAAGTTTAATCTAGGAGCACTCAGTAATTTTTAAGAAGCTTTATTGTAAAAAATAAAATGTAATGTCCGGCTAGAATGGCAAAATGCCCCTATGTGCTGCGTAGCCAGGTCATTTTCCTGGGGGGGGGGGGGGGGGGGGGGGAGTGCTGTAGCTCTTCTAACTTAGTCTTTTTTTATATTTTTATTGTACATTTTTATATTTTATATTACATATTGTTAAATAAAGCATAAAAAATAACAAGGTTTTTTTAATTAACGTATAAAACTAAAAAAAAATTTCAGATTTTTTATCACCACATTGTCCAATAAAACATAAAATTTGTTATTTAATAAATAACAAAAACAAAAGAAAAATGTAATAAAAAACCAAAATTAATTTCTAAATTTGTATCAGTTACGGATAGTAAAAATATCAAGTACATATTAGCAAAAGATTAGTTTCCTATTTTGTTTCCAAATTTTTTCTGCCAAAATATCGTTTTTGACTAGGCCGTTTTCAATGTTTAAAATAGCCAAGTTTGAAAACCGATTCTAATTCATTGTTGAACGTAACCAAGTTTTAATTCTCCTCATGGCCGAAAAACATCGTTCACATCCAGCTGAGCTTATTGGTAGACTCAAAGCTACTTGTAGGAGTTTAAACAAGTTTGAATATATAATTTTATCCACTAAATATTTAATTACGTTTATGTCTAAGGACTGCTCGCTATTTGTACTCTTGACTAAATTCTTAAAAACCATCACTTCTGCTTTAAAAGAATCACAGTCAATTTTTAATATGTGTTTATAATTATCAATAAATTCGACGGATTCTTCTAAATCTAATTTGAAAAATGAATTAACAGATTTTAATAATGGAATACTTTCAAATCTGTACTCTAAGTTAGATATTACGTTATCAATCACAAGATAGTATATTTTAATTTTACAGTATTCTGCTACAGAAATATTGTTTGGTAAATCCAGAAACTTATCCTTATCCAAAGTTGAATTAACGTAGAAATGTTTTTCAAATGAGCTGCTTCTTTTTCTTTTCGATATTCTAAGATATTCCTTATTCGAGGCATTCTAATAAGAACAAAATGGTTAATAATGGATTTACAATTTTCATACCGGCAGCTCCATCTAGTAGTACTGAGACTTTTAACTGAAATATTATTTATTTGAAGAGATTGACAACCTTTTTTAATTCACTGTTATTTCCGGGCTTTGAGAAGTGGATATGTAATGCCTCAACTGTATTAAAAAATGACGTCGCTGATCTTATGTTTGAACAAGAATCCACAACAACTAATTTTAATCTGTGAGCTAAACAGTGAATAAAAACTGCTTGAGGATTTGATGCTTTAATTTTGCATGTAATCCACTTTTATAATTATAATTATAATTTTTAGGTTTAGCTTGGTATAAAAAATGATCGTATATCTTTTATTTTCTTTATAACTATAAAAAAGAAACCTCTTAATACATTAATTATGATTTAATAACCAATATACACATCAATACTTTAGCTAAAATTACTTTATTAACTTTTTTATTGAAATTTATACAAAAATTTTTGCATTTTAATTAATAGCCAGCAAGCATTGCTTTTTGTTTTCACGCTTGTTTACGATCATCTGTTCAATCAGCTGTTATTAATACTGAAAAGTTTTTATTTAGCCATATGCTAAACACTTAACAAAATTTTTGTTTTGAAGTGTTCTTTAGCTTCATAAAAAAAATATTTATGGGAAAACAGAACAAATAACTTTCAACTCAGAGTTTTAGGAAAAGCAATGGAACTAAGTATCAGAAATCCTGGAGGGGGGGGGCTAAATTTTTTCTGGAAGGGGCTATCTACGCCGATGGTGTCTGGAAACTATAGGGGAGAAGGATTTTTTGCAATTTCCCAAACTTTGTTTGCGAGTACCCTTAGGCGATGTAGATAGGGGGTAAGTATGTTGGAGGAATATGTTTGAGAAGAGAAACTAAAGGAAGTCGATTGTACATTTTATTTCTCTTTTCTTTCCTAAACTTTGTTTGCGAGTACCCTTAGGCGATGTAGATAGGGGGTAAGTATGTTGGAGGAATATGTTTGGGAGGGGAAACTATAGGAAGTCGGTTGTACATTTTATTTCTCTAAAGCAAACTCGGGGGATGTTGTGTGCGATTTGCATAATTTTTGTAAATTTTGTATAGCAATCCTCTTAAGCAACTCCCTTAGGTGGGAAAAATAGGGCGTAATTATGTTCAAGGAATATGTTTAGAAGGGGAAACTAATGGGTTACAATCCCATACTTTATTTATTTATGGCAACCGCCTATGGTGATGGAGATAGGGAGTAAGTATGTTTTAGGAATACATTTGTGAGGGAAAACTAGTGGGGATCTGTGATACATTTTTTTTAACGGCAACGCCGGGGTTTTTACCCTAATTTTTCCAAATTTTGTATGGCAACTCCGTTAGCGGGTGGAGATTGGGAACAGGTATGTCCCAAAAAATTGTTCGTGAGGAAAAACTATTGAAAGTCGGTCCTACATTGCACCAGGGTAGGGGAAATTCCAGGGCAGTTGAAGAGTTTTCCATGTACAAATTGTAGAGACTACCTCGTGGCTGCTGGCTTATATCTCGGTTAGTTATAAAGACTTTATGCTGGATTTCAACAATTACACGGACAGCCGGGCAGACGAACAACGTTTAATCGGCTTCCCTTTTGTTTGTTTTCTTCGGTTCTACTTTTGAAACATATATACATATGTCTGTATATGAAGTTGTCAATGTATCTCATAATTACTTTCTTAAATTTCTTTTGAACATGTTGTGCAGCCTTTTTTGTAATAGAAAATATTATATATAAAAATTTGCATACGCATATAATAAACGCGGATCTTGATTAAGCTTTTGGGGGGAAATTCAAAACGAAACGCACAATTGAAAAACTAGCTTTTAGCGGGTTTTTAAAACAAAAACTGAAGAAAAAATTTTAGTTCATTTAAAATAATTATAATTACATAAAAGCGAAAAAACATATTTATTAAATTAATATTTTATGGGTTTCTTTTTAAGAAAATTTGTTAAGCACGAAATTTGCGTCAATTGAAATTTTATTATGTATATGCAACATTGCTAAGCCGTTAAGTCCTCTGTCATGGTTGATCTCAGCCATGTTTTAATACGGCGAAGGGTGGAAATGACATTTCAGCCGTAGCATTACTGACCGGCATTAAAACAAAAATGAGGAATATTTTTCGCAAATTTGGGTAAATATCTGGGTCACATCTTGCTAAAACATCTATTATATTTTCTGGGCGATCTTTAAAAAATTTACCATTTTTGTTTCCAATGCAAAATGTCAGCCTTTAGTTTCGATATAAGTAGTTTCTTTTTTTTTATCAATTTTTTCAGCTGATGTAGTTATATTTTGAGGCAAAAATTCAGGGATGCTTAACTAATAAAGGACGTCCTTTGAAAAACGTGTTTTGGGTCTTGTTAAACAGATTCTATTAAAAGTATGTAACCCTCGATGCGGTAGTATTCTTCGACATCTGCAAAATGATTTTTTGTTTTGAATTTAGGCTTTTGAACTAAAACTCCCACACCGGCGCAAATATTTTTTGCCTATTCAAAAAAAGTTTAAATTTTGTTTGTGTTTCATTCCTTTTAGTCTGTGGACACATTATTAGAGTTTTTTTAAGAGATGATCCTTTTTATAAATCTACTTTTGTAGAATTACACTAAGCGGCTCTGTGACAGTAAGTATATTATTAAGAATGTGTTATCCGCTAATATGTAATATGTTTTATTTTTACTGCAAATTGTAGAATTGAATCGATCTATCCATCGTGTTTCGCATAATGGAGTCAATTTTGTACCTAGATATTTGAAGAAACTGCATTACGCTTAGAGTAATGTTTTTTAAAAACTAAATTTGCTGGTTTCTTTAACAAATGATACAAATTTTTTCATTATTGGTACCCTGTTGCCTTTCGATATTGAGTGATTAAATCTATGGGAATGGCAAAGCATTTCTTTTGCATTTTTTGCGGTTTCTTGTATTTTTTTTTTACTGCTCCATTTTTTGCCAACATCAAAGGACATCCGTCATTTCCAATCCCTACACAATTTTCCAAATCAAGACCAACGTTTTTCAAACCTCTTAAAACTACTGATAATAGTGTGTTCGCATTAATTGATCGCCAATATCATTTAAAGCCTCTTTAAATGCGTCGATAAAGCCGATGAATACTTCGAGTGCTAACTTTTCGTTTAAGTTAAAATACCTTAAAGCTAAAGAAGTTTAGATTTTTCCTGATAAATGAGTGGTTTTGTCAAAAGTAATTTAGCATAATTTTTAAAATAAGATTACGGAAACTAATCTTTAAATCAGTTTGATTTGTTTGCGATATATATGAATCATCTAAAGGAAAATCTTAGAAACGGTGCGCACTGGGGATTCACGGAAAAAAGTCAAATTGTCAACTTACTCTTTATGAAATATGCATTTAAATTTTGAAATTTAAGACTAAATCGTACAATCAAATCAAAATAAATTGCTCTGATCTGACTGATAGTCTTTTTTATAGCCGTCTCAAACTCAGTACTTGTATGTTTTACCAAAATAACTTACTTTAACCCTAAGAATTTCAAAACAAATTTTATTTTATTATGTGAGCTAACGTTTTTGTTTTTATTTTTTATTTTAAGTAGGATATTTCAGTATACAAAGATTGAAAAATAAACTCTGCAGAGACTTAAGTTTTTTTTTGTTTGTTTATTTTTATGAACATAAAAAACAAAAATCACTTTTTTCTCCAAGCATTTGGACCTGCAATTTTAGCCATACCTTCCCACAGTTTAAAATCACTACTAATACATTGTCTCATATCTGTTTTTATATTTTAAATCAATTTCAAGTGACACCAGGTGCCACCTCTTAATTTGCTGCATTACACAGTACAACATATTTCAGCTTATTGATACGCGACTCAATTCTGATAAGGCTCTTTTGTTTAACATAACTGAAGTCGGATTTTGCTTAAACAAATTTTTAAAAATCTAGAATTATAATTACTTTCATCTGCCTATATAACGTTTCGCTATATAAGCAACAGAAAAAATATTTTTTGCCTAAAAAATTTTTTTTGTAATTTATAAAAAATTTAAAGCGGAAAAAAAGGGTCAAGTCCTATTACTTTGACGTAAAGTCGCATAACCTATGAACAAAATGAGATACAAGTCATGACAATCGACGAACGCGTTTCGCTTTTATTAACAACTAAGTAAAGGTATGAATTAAAAAAAATTTGCTCGAGATATGCACAAAATTCTATGAAAAAAAAATTGATGACTTTTTTTATAATTTGCAGAATTACAAATAAAGTAATAAAAAAAAGGATTTTTGATTTGTATGATTGCAGTAGCAAAGTAATAAGAGCTAATAAATTTGCGCGTGGACAATTAAAAGGAAAAAAGGAAAGTGCACTTTTTTTAATTATTTGTGGTTTTCCGTTAGTTACCTGCATGATTTTTTACAGAAATAAAACCCACATTTAAGAGTGCTCCTGTTTTGGAACATTTCGAAATATGCGCCCATTCATAAGTATCTGTCAATAAAATATTGAAAAATACGTAGTATTTATAGGTGTTCATTGACCGATTCTTCTCATTCGACAAGTGCCACGAAAAAAAAACCTAACAGTTATCCTCAAGGAATTTCTATTACAGAAAGTTAAGGCAGTGTACCCCTGCAAAATCTATTGAATCATACTGCTTAAACAGTCCTAGAGATCAAGTAAGTAAAGGAAACAAATAAAATTGAAAGCAGAAATCTAGCAATGTGCTATATATGGGGATGTGATTGGGCAACTAGTTAAAGCGAATACCAACAGAGGTTTTCAAATGATCAAACCTCTGACTCTCATTTATATATGACATCAGTTGTACCACTTAAATTATCATTAATTGATGACATAAATAAATCAGAATGGAAAAACAATAAAACTTCGTCCACACAGTATTGTAGAACACTGCAGTTTGCATACGTTAAAGAGACACCTCAAATTACATGATGAGGGGATATCTCAACTAAAAGAATTTGAGTTAACAGTTAATAATCGTAGCTTAAAAGTAAAACATGAATTATATTTTAAAATGATTGACGGCAAGACAGCCCAATCAGTAACAGAAACACCAGCAGCATCTTCTTCATTTATTTGTGGAGCCAAAACATCCGAGATGAATAAAATCGAAAAATTTTAAGCTATGCCCGTAAATGTACAAGCACTGCAATTTGGTATATCACCAATTCATGCGCGTATTAAAATGATAGTGTCTTTTGCATGTACCTTATAATATTGATTTTAAACGTGGGAAAATTGACTTAAATGCTCATCCGATAAAAGAACCCCGAAAACGTTTGATAAAGCATGAACTTAAAGAGAAAATTGGAATACAGGTTGATACTGTTAAGCAAGGCCTAGTACGACAAATTCAGGAAATACGTCGCGAAGATTCTTTTCTAATCCTGCTTCGACTTCCGAAGTCAGGGGTCTAGACGAAAAAATAAACAAGAGGTTTTCAATAATTCTCGAATCTATAACAGTCGGTGATTGTAATAGTAGATCAAAAAAACTTTGGTGATTTTTGTCTGGAGACGGCAAAAGAGTTTGTTACAATGTACGAGTGGTACAATGTGCCACCTTCACTTCACAAAATTCTGATTCATGGAAAAGATATAATAAAAAGTGTATTTTTTTCTGTAGGCTTACTATCCGAAGAGGCTCAGGAAAGTCGTTACAAAGACTATAAAAAATATCGCCTAAGACACTCCAGAAAATGCAGTAGAATTGCCATCGAAGATATTATGCACCGAATTATGGTATTATCAGATCCTATGATCTCACATTTGACTGCTTCATTTAGCCAAAAAAAGCATAGTGTTATAAGCAATTAAGTTAAGGCTCTTTTAGAACAATAAATTAATAATAGATTTAAAATTAAATTTAATGGTAAATGTGAAGCTCACTAAATATATCATAATTATTATACCCTTTACAAAGTAATAAGAGTATATATCAGTTTGTCATTCCGTTTGTAATTTCTTTGTTATCCATTTGCGACTCCATAAAGTATATATATTCTTGATCCTTATAGAAAGGGAAGTAGATATAGCCATGTCCGTCTGTTGGAATCAAGTTTCCAGAGTCAAATAAAAAGATACGGGCCAGTTATTGGTGTCAAACTGTTAGAAATATTCCGCGGACAATCGCTATTTAAAATCAGCAAAATCGGTTCTCTATTGACCGAGATATAAGCGAAAACCCAAAGTAACCCATTTTTAGGACAAAATCCGTGCATATATCCTTATAAATCTCAGTAAATATAGTCATTCTTGCCACAAAACTTGGCGCGGATAATATTAAAGTAGGGACCTAAATAATGGAAAAAATTTTTCAGATGGGATCAGAGGAAGTGGTATTTTTCCTACAATTGCACAAATTTGGTGAAATATTTTATGCGCTATATTTCGGAAACTATTATAGCTATCAACTTAAAAAGTTCTATAAAAATTAATTCCACAACAAAACCTACGCTTATAAGAAACTAATTTTTGGGTGGGAGGTGAAGAAGGGGTAGCTGCCATACAAACTAACAATTTTTATGATATTTCCGATACGCCTTATCTCGGAAACTATTACAGCTATCAAAATCTAATGTTCTACAAAAAGTAATTCGACAACAAAACCTACGCTTGTCAGAAAAATTTTTTTGGGTGGGGGGTGAAGAAGGGGTAGCTTCCATACACATTAACAATTTTTATGAAATTTTCGATACGCTATATCTCAGAAACTATAAAAGCTATCGACATCAAGTATTTTACAAAAAGTAACTGGACAACAAAACCTACGCTTATAAGAAAAAATTTTTTGGGTGGGGGGTGAAGAAGGGGTAGCTGCCATAAAAATGAACAATTTTTATTAAATTTTTGATACAGATTTTTGATAACAAAAATCGAATTCTAATGTTCTACAAAAAGTAACTCGAACACAAAACCTACGCTTTGAAGAAAAAATTTTTTGGATGTGGGGTGAACAAGGGGTAGCTCCCATACAAATTAACAATTTTAATGAAATTTTCGATACGCTATATCTCGGAAACTATAACAGCTATCGACTTTAAATGCTCTACAGAAAGCAATTGTACAATAAGACCTACGCTTTGAAGAAACAATATTTGGATGGGGGGTGAAAAAGGGGAAGCTCCAATACAAATTTACAATTTTTATGGAATTTTCGATAAGTTATATCTCGATAACTATAACAGCTATAGACATAAAATGCTCTACAAAAAGTAATTCCACATCAAAACCTACGCTTTGAAGAAAAAATTTTTTTGGGTGTGGGGCAGGAAAAGGGTTAGCTCCTATACAAATTGATGATTTTTGAGAAATTTTTGATATGCTAAATCTCGGAAACTATAAAAGAAATTGACTTCAAATGTTTTGAAAAAGTTACAGGATAATAAGACCTACATTCGAAAAAAGTTTTTTGGGCATAAGCAGGGGAAGGGCTAGCTTTAATACAAACTAACAATTTTTATAAAATTTTCGATACGCTGCATCTGGGAAACTATAACAGCTATCGACTTCGAATATTCTATTAAAAGTAATAATCAAATAATCCCTACATTTTGGAAAAAAAGTTGGAGAGGAGAAGGGGGACTCGAACATGTTATAAAAATTAACAGCTTTTATTAACCTTTTAATATGAATAATGTCGAAAACTTTTATAACAGCCGACCTCAAATGTTTCTCATCTATTTCTATTATCTATACGAACGTTAAAATTTTGTAAAGTTTTTTATGGACTTTAAAACACGCACAAGGTATTTTTATTAAATTATTTGCCGTACAAAATAACTCGGCTGGGTATTTTAAAAGACCAATGTGAAGGGTATATAAGATTCGGCACAGCCGTATATAGCGCTCTTACTTGTTTTAAGTGTTTTAGTTTTTTTTTTTTAAATTGCATTTATGAGGGACGGTATTTTTATTTTTATATAAATTAAAACTCTGCGAGTTAAATAATTTAAAAAAATTAATTTTTAACTGTTGACAGCGAGCCAACAATGTTCTTTATTGAAAGTTAAGCTTAAAAAGCACAAAATTCTTAATTTTATTGTATTTATTCATCAACTGGGACCACTCCAATATGGGAAATTGTTTTGTTATTGTTTTCACACAGGTTTAAAATTTCGTTGTTTAACATGGGCAATAATTTAGTTATGAAATAGGAAGCGTCGTATTACAGCAGACGCGACGTCAGCTTGGGAACATATTTTAGTTGTAAATATGTATTTTTGATTTATTTTGTGTTAACTCCTCGCGTCTTAAATACAATCGTTTCGATTGTTTAAAATGTATGTAAATTATAAATGCTTGTCCGCTTTTTTTCTGATGTTGATTTCGTTTTGGATAGTTCCGCTTGTTCTGCAGGTTTTTAATCCATCTGTTTTCCATCATTGACCTTATGTCTGCGTCTTTTCTTAATTAATATCCATGTGAGGACTGCAATAGCGGAAATTATAGAGCAGCTGCTTGTTATCGTAAGCACATTATTTTTTGTTTTCAGCGTGTCCAATCGCATTACATTTCCAGTATTTAACTTTTGTAGGCTCTCTAGTGACAGTACTTTTTCAGTTTTATCCCCGATTGCTTTCGGTTGTAAGACAGCTGGAAGAGGTTTGCTGGCACTGATTACTCTTGAGAAGTAGTCTTCACCGTTTATATTTATTGTTAGATTGAAATACTTCACCACATATGTCCCGTTTAATTTTATCTCTTAACCGTTTGCTGTTAATAGTCCGTTCAATTGGTTGAGTAGCAATATATCGCTTCCAACTTCCTCAACAGTAGGTACATGCTCGTTGTTAATCTGGGTGCAATTTCCGGCTATGTTCTTAAATAAACTAGTTATACAATAATCTTCTCTTAATTCTACTACATCATTATTATTACATATAGTTAGATCGTTATAATGTTTACAATTGGTCTTTATAGCAAATAAAATATTATTACATTTTAAAATTCTTTCAAATCCGACCTTCACTGACTTTGCCAAATATGTGGTACATATTTCTTTTTGCGTTATTGGTATACTCAAGATATATAAAATTTGAGGATATTATTAATAGTTTCAGTTTTTGACAAAATAAATAAATTTACGATATTAACCTTAGCCCATTGTATTGCATATTCTATGTTCTCTAGTTACTTTTCCAACAGAATTAATTTATGCTCTTCTTCTTTACCTTTAGTATTTCGTTAATAATGTTAGAAATTTCCTGTGTTCTTCCGTTAGTAAGCTCGTTTATAATCATTTGCCTGTTATTGTTTTCCAAAATATTGTCCATTCTTTGTGTTAAAACTTCAAGGTCATGTCAATCCGGAGTTCCGGCAATCTATTTCAATGCATTATAGAGAAAATTAATAGATCTCTTTTTCCTGTAAGAAGTCAATCGTCTCAGTAGCTCCTTTATGTCGAGAGCTTGTTGAAATAGGAACGGACGGAGAGGGTGATTATAAGTAATATTATTTCCTAGAACATGTTCAAAATTATCTACCAAACTCCGATACTGTTCGAGGTCGATTGAATGTATAATTTTAAATGAACCGTTTTGTTTTCTTGCAAAGCCGTCTTGTATAGTTATTAGTCTGGTGTTAGAGTAATATAGAATATTGAAGTCCGCTAATACGGTCCCTAGAAAAAACCTGAAAGAAAAATAAATAAACGCTTAGGACAAGTCTAATTTCTTAAGTGGCTTTTATGGATTACACGTCCACTCTCAGTCAGGATAGTTGTATTACGGTTTTCCCTAACTATTTCTTTTTTAAAACGTTTGCTTTATTTTGTCCCTAACCTTTTGTTACATTTGACGTAAACAAGTTGCCCCGGTAAGTATTCTTTTATAGTTTGTCTATTTTTATTGTGGTACATTAGATCTTTCTCCTGTTTTTGCCTGAGTCTTTCAATGTTGGTTTGCCTAGTTATCTCAGCATCTTGGGAAGAAAAATCTTCCAAAATATAAGTCAACGGGTTTTTGGCTGGTTGTTGAGTGAATAGAGTGGTTATACTAGTTAATCGCCCTTTCCAGTAATTCATCAAAATTCCTAGATGGTTTGCAATGGTTTGCATTTAAGGCATCTAATGTTTTCAGCCAAGGTAGATTGGAAACGTTCTACTTGTCCGTTTACCTCTCTTCGGTAAGCTGGAGTTGTCGGAACATCAGTTTTCAGATCATCCTTCAACATAAACAAAATAGATGCCGAATTTAACGAGGGTTCGTTGTCCATTTAAATAGTTTTTGGTATTCCGTATGAAAATACAATTTTTCTTAGGGGGTTTCCTCACATCCTCCGCAGATCTTCCATTCAACCTTTTTACTTTTGCAAATTTCGAAAACTTATCGATGGGGGTCAGTATGAGCTTACGATCTGTTAAGAATATGTCAATATGAACTGTATGACCGGGGTAAGTAGGTATTGGGGTCGGTTTAAATTCTGGTACATTCGGGTGTCTTTCATATTTTAATAATCCTCTTTATTTTTCCCGGTATTCCTGTAAAATAATATTCTTCCATTATTTGCTTTTTGTTCTGCTTTTCATTGCGATGTGCTCCTCGAGAATAATGTGAAATGTTGGTCCTTTAATATGAAATGTTAAACCTTTAATATCTTTGAGTAATTTAAACAAATTAATATCTTTTGTTATTTTATTGTTTGGAGGGCAACTGCCCTCTTTAACGCCCAAATATAATCGCCTGACTGATAATAATTATTGGTAAAATGAATGTACCCACAAAGGCGTACACATTTCACCAATACGCTGACAATAGTCAGCGTGGGACAATGCTGACTGTGCATACTTCACAGCCAGCGATATGTATGTTTGTTTACACAACCATACAAAGTATGGGTGTACGGTTACCACAAAGAATGTGTGGTATAGTCGACTTTTAGTCAAACACACAATGTGTGGACGTTAGTTTACATAAGTATACAAAGTATGTGTATACTGTTGAAATACAAAGTGTATATCAACGTTGACTGATAAACATACTACAAATGTTTTCTTGGTCGTTGTCTGATGTTACATTTTGAACAATCAACTGTGTAAATCTACTTCTGTAATTGTAAAAATGAGTTGGATATATATTTTGAATTCTTCCCATTATATTCTCGGTTGTTTTTATTCCATTGATTACCGACCGGTTTAGGTCCCTTTTGAAAATACTAATAAGTTTTACTTCTTCGTACTCCTGTTCGACATTAAGATGACAATGCGTTCCCGGAAACACGATCTTAAACTGGTAGGAAGGTGCATCACCGACATCGATAAATATCTGGGTTTTAAAAACGTTAATTGGAACCTCCACACTAGGTTTCAAATTTTCTGGAGAACTGCTTGCACTATGTTGAGTATTTGTAGACGAATCATCTCTATTATAAAGAATGTTTAGTTCTGGCAAATTTCTGGATAATGCGTCAGCCACAACGTTACTTAGCCCTGGCTTGTATCTTAACTCGTAATTATATTCTTCCAGAATACAGTTCCATCTTTTCGTTTTAGAGTTATGGTTACTGAGAGCATAGGTAAGGGGTTGATGGTCAGTGTAAATAACAACTTTTCTTGATGCGTACAGATAATTTCTCAGAGAGGTGATTGCCCAAATTATAGCTAATATTTCCCTTTCATTTGAGGCGTAATTCTCTTCAGTAGCATTTAGTGTTCTGGAAATAAATGTTATCGGTTTATTGTCTTGACTCAGTACAGCTACAATCGCAAAATTAGAGGCATCCGTAGTTAAATGGAAGTCCTTCTTAAAACCAGGGTAAGCTAATATGACCTCAATTTTTTTTTTCATATTTTTGTTTTTGAATCTTCGCCTTTGGCGAACTAACAATAAGTATTCAAATCTTAACACTATTCATTTTTTATTAGACCAGCCAGTGCCAGA
Source organism: Melanophora roralis (assembly GCA_963583895.1). Taxonomy (NCBI): domain Eukaryota; kingdom Metazoa; phylum Arthropoda; class Insecta; order Diptera; family Rhinophoridae; genus Melanophora; species Melanophora roralis. Next base: position 78,128,213 of record OY757187.1, on the reverse strand, counting down.
CTAAAATTTAAGTTCTCATAATAAAATTAATTAATTCAGTAGTTTCATCTAAGTGCAATAGTATCCCTTCTTTTCAGACGGGTGTGTCCACTATGCTGCAAAATGTTTCGAGCGAGCGGATTTGGATGTGCTTCCAGCTTGTTTAAATACTTGTCCACATAGTTCAGGATTTCGCATTTAACTAGTGGAACTTGTAGATCTTTGTGGATGTGTCTGTTTTTAATGTACCAAGTAGCACCAGTTATCATTCTTAGGATTTTATTTTGACGGCGTTAAATTTTTTTAATGTTGGAGGCCCATAATTGTATCCCGTAGCACCAAATTGGTTTCAAAACTGAGTTGTAAAGTAAAAGTTTGCAATCAAGACGTAGCACAGAGTTTCTACCGATTAGCCAGTGGATTTGGGCCGTTTTAAGTTTCATCTGTGTCAACTTTGCATCTATATGTGACTTCCATGTGAGGCGGCGATCCAGGTGAATGCCAAGATATTTCGTCTCAATTCGTTGAGGCACCGTATGGTTGTTAATTAGAATTGGGGGGCACGTTTCCTTGCGTAACGTAAAAGTAACGTGGGTGCATTTTTGTTCATTTATTTTTATTCCCCACAACTTTGCCCATTTTTTTACTTGGATTACGTGATGTTGAAGTTGTTTTGAGGCTTCTTTAGGGTCTTTATGAATACTGAGAAAGGCGGTATCATCAGCAAATGTCGACGTATGAGTAAGATTGTTTGTGAGCATATATGCTGGGTAAAGCAAGTACAGAATTGGACCTAGTATACTCCCTTGAGGTACACCAGCCCCTATTGGTTGAGAAGAACTTGTTTGGTTTTCCTCTTTTATCATAAATTGTCGGCCGGTTATGTATTTTTCTAATAGGTTGATATTAGTAGGTGGAAAGTTGAGCTTTAATTTGTTTAACAGGCCTTCGAACGCTTGAGAGACATCTATAAATAGCGCGGAGCAGTATTTCTTTTTCTCAAAGGCCTTTCTTATTACCTGTACAAATCTGTGGGTTTGTTCGATGGTACTGTGTTGATTTCTAAGTCCCAATTGGTGATCTGGAATGCAGTTGTTTTCACTCAGGATCGGAGTCAGCTTGTTTTTAAGCAATTTCTCAAACAATTTCGACATAGTTGGTAACAGACTTATAGGCCTGTAAGACTCCACCTTCGAAGGATCTTTTCCCGGCTTAGGAATCATCTTTACCAAGGCAACTTTCCATACTGGCGGGAAATGTTCGAGCCGTAATATGGCGTTAAAAATAAAAAGAATTATTCTTTTTGTTGTGCAAGACAGCTCCAAAAGCATTTTGTTGCTGATTTCATCAAAGCCAGGAGCTTTTTTAGAATTTAAATTATTAATAGCCTCTACGACATCTGACAACTGAAAACGTATTTTCATAGGACATCTAGCAACAACAGGCGGTAATTTACTCATGTCAGTGCATGTATTTGGAGTGAAGACATTTGTTAAATGACTTGCGAGCAGATCACATTTTTCTTCATCACTTCTTGCCCAGGATCCTCTCAGATTACGTAGTGGTGGTTTCGCGATAACGGGTCTTTTAAGATATTTCACTGATCGCCATAGTGAATAATTAGTCTGAGGAGTCGAGTCTAGACCTTCGAGGTGTTCCTTAAGAGATGCCAATCGGTGAACTTCTAGCAAATTTTTCAATTGGTTTGTACATTCCTTTAACCTGGCTTTAAGTTGGGGTGATCTGTGCTTTTGCCATTCTCTTCGGGCTCTTCTTTTTTCAGATAAAAGCTTTTGCACATCGGCTGAAAAAATTTTATTGTATTTTGTCTGACGATAGTAGGAAGAAGCATGATCAACGGCTTTTTTTATGTTCTCATTAAGGCTGCTCAGACAATCATCGATGTTTGCGGGAGTTTTTAGCGGTTGATTTTCCGAGCATTGGGTGCCGACAAATTTTTTGTATTTTAACCAATTAACTCTTTTAAATGAAAAAATATCACTTGTTGGTAATTGATGAGGACTAAAAATAGTGATTATAGTGGGAGAGTGGTCTGAAGATAAATCCAACGAGGCTTGAGCTTCGGTAAGTTCCGGGGATATACCTTTTGTTACGCCTAAATCAATCTCTGGGATCCTTTGAATCGTAAAAAGAATAGCCTCTAATTTTGAAATTACTTCCAGATATCATATGCGTCTCAGAAATCTACATGACATACATTTTTGGGCTTATTAAAAAATATTCGAGTTCGTTTTTATGTTGGCGGATGCCGTTTACGTTCCAGAAACAAACCCTGAGGCAGTTCATGGCCTTTTAAGCATGGCCTGCAAAAGAGCAGACAGACTGCATTGTTTTCATTTATTTATTGGTTGATAAGTGCTAGTACACAAGTGCCTAAGTCTACCTCCAAGCGGTATCAACTGGATAACTTCCGGCAGAGTGGTCGGAAGGCTAACAGACATGGCTAAGAAGAAAACAATCTGTCTTGGGCTAAAAGGGACCAGTTTACTGGTCTTGTTCAAGGCAGGTTGTCCTTGTTGCGTTGTGCCATGAGCATCGCCATCAAGTGGTACAACAATACAAGGTTTATAAGGGTACCAATACCTTAACCGTGAACTTAAAAATTGGTAGGAATGAAATGGAAGTGGATTTCCGAGGCTGACCAGAGTCCTATCTGGTACCACGGGAATCAGTTGGCCCCATGTACACCAGTGCATGAACTGATTAATGGTGAGGTCTCCTTCGGGAGTTCACGTGGTGGCTGTGGTTATCCCCAAGCGGGGCAACTGTAGAACGAAAGTTGATATACCGTGTAAGCGGTCTTATATGAACTAAAGGTTCAACAAGAAAAAGTTTCTGGTTTTGACGGATCTACCCAGGCACATGAGCAACTGTAGAAGTAGGCTATTAGCTGAAAAGGTGTAAGTGTGTTTGGAAGTAGGTGAATAGGGAAACTGGCCACGGCTGGGGACTCTAGGATCTAAAATAAGATTCCGCAAAAGTAGTAGCAAATAAACGAGAAGGCCGGCATGGCATTTCAAAGCATGTGCGTGATTCGGTCCTGACTGGCGGTGAGAAGATTATGGAGTGTTGATGAAGTTGGATACAAATGATCCTAAGTTGGAAGAATGAAATGAATGATCCTTTAAACAGAGCTGGGGGGGTCGCATCCGTATTGGGTGCGGCTGAGAATCATAATCTATCTTGCTTAAGGTTGGGTACTGTTTCACAAGTGTGTGGAGAGGTGTCTTGTCGGCGCGGATCTGTTTTGATAATGAAGAAGCGAGATCAAAACTAGAAACGCAAAAACCGGGTTTAGATAGCCCAACTCCTCACCAAGGGCACCAAGGGCTGCACGGAGTCATACCAGAGAATTGGTACCTAGGTGGATTGCAACAGCAACCCATTCTAGGGGCGTTGGTGGACGCTTTGTATTCACCAGTGTTAAGAGCACCGTGAGTTATTGCCGCCGGCAGGTACCACGTAACCTTAATGAGTCTGTTTTCATTTATTGCATCATGCCAGCCATTCGCGCCATTATCTGCGTAAACTGTTCAACCATATTGTCAACTACGACTTCCAGACGGCTAAAATTGAGACCAGTTGGTTCATTTGTTAGCGCCTCTTGTTGTGTTGTAGGCTGGGTAGGCTCACGTGCATTGGGCTGGTGAGACTTTAATGCGTTGGCGTAAGAAACTTGACTTGTAGTTTGTTGTGCTAACAGAGGCATGTTTGTAGCTAGTATATTTGAAGGCTGGGGAGGGGCAGGAACTACTTTCGGCTTAGATAAGCGCTTAACTGAATCAAAAACAGGGCAACCTCTATAGTTGTCTGTGTAGTTTCCCCCGCAATTACTGCAGTTCTTTACCCGAGGATCATCTTTTGGTTTGTTGCACTTGGTCGTTGCATGTAGGTCGCCGCACACAACAAAAACAGAAGGCAACTTGCAATAAGCCTTAGTGTGACCATATTTCTGGCAGTTTAAGCACTGTACGGGCCCAGATCGCTTATGTGGCGCTTCAACTACAACTCTACGGTGCATAAATAGGGTGAGCCTCATTTTTTTTAAATTTACATCACCAGGCTCAAGCTCCACTCGGAATATTGGTTGGGGATACCTTTCTTTGTTTCTAATATTTGATACAAACTTGGCTTTAAAGCCTTTGCTGCACAAACCGGCCTTAATCTCTTTCGGGGCAACATTTGAATAAATACCCTTGATAACAATCTTTAGGCCTTTTGCGTTCTTAAGTTGGTAGGTGTAGAAATTTTTTTATGCTTTTCGAGTTCCGAAACCGTTATGCGGTGAGCGTTTTCATGATTCACTTGAATTTTAGCTTCACGCTTTACGTTCAAAACATAAAAGTTGTTTTTTCCTATTAATTCAACTAAAAACTTTATGAGGTCATTTGAGTTTTTCTCTCTCAAATATATTGGGGGAGGCTTAAATATCTTCCTCTCTGTGAGTGGGGCATCGTTTTCCTCCTGGAGTATTGCAAAACGATTTTGCGATGGCGTTGGCTTTTCTTCATCTTTTGAAATTTTTGCTTGGTTGGTAACCCCTGCCGATTTGGGGGTTCTGCCCCTTTTAAGAACTGTTATATAGCGGTCCATCAACACCTGGACCTGTGGGGCTTGTGCATAAAGTGGGCTGGGGCCGCCTTTAGGAACGAAAAGTTCAATTCCAGAATTTAAAACAGAAGACCCCAATGAGGATGGTACCTCGGTGTTTTTTTATAATTTTTAAAAAGAGATTGGGCTAAAATTGTACCTTGTTCAGTATACTTATTTAAATTAGGCGCTTTTTCACTTAAACTGTCTTTAATTATATTCGATTTTGCACTCAAATAGTTTTTTATTATATTCAGGGTCTCTAGTGTTTTCATTGCTTACGCTTGTAGAGTTTAACACAATGTATGCATTTCTGCTATAAGGCCCACTTTCACGTCAATTACTGTAACTCATTTACCGTTTGTTTTTTTTTTTTGTTTCTTTTCTCACTTATGTAAATATGTATGTAAGTATATTAATAAAAAATTGCTTGCCACCTATTACAAATATTCGCTCTTTTTAACACTCGCGTAGCACGTTCGTACATAACGAGTTTAAGATCACGAATGTCACGAAGACAAGAAATTTACTCCAGAAGAAGCATTTTTGGATTTAAAGTTAACTAATAAAAACCAGTATAAGGAATTGCGGAAGTGAACCAATATTTTCAGAGTATAAAAATTTTGTCGCTGTCAAAACAGAATTTTTACCTGCTTAAACTGCTATAATTGTCACTCCCACTTCAGCAGAAATAAAGTTGCAAGATCTTTTGAACACACTGCCGAGCGGTTGTTAAATACGTTTGATGCTCAATGTTTGAAAAAACTTGGAAATGACAGCATTACTTTAATTGATAAATGGGGATGTGATGCATCCTCTGGTCAGACAATACAAGCAATGTAATGCCAAAAATTAATTAGATGCTAATTTTTTTGTGGTGTCTTTCGTTCCATTGCGCCTAACAAAAAGCTATACCGGCCTAGAGCCGTCAACTTGTAGAGCAACAAAAATTGATGTTTTGAAAAATGAAATTCCTTCCTCAACAAAGTATTGCAGACCAAATAAATTTACATTCCAAAAGAAGACAAAAGATGTCATAACTGAAGAAGCCATCCCATTCCAGAAGATGACAGTTTTAAGGCAGCATACGAATTTGGATTGTCCCCTCTTCATACAGGAATACGTTTTATGAAGCATGTCCTTAAATTAGGTTATGATTTTGATTTTGGCCAAACAGTGAGAAAAAAATAAGGAAAATGAAGAAATAGAAAGCATAAAAAAACAAATTCAAGAAAAATATTTAGAAATAGGCCTAATGATCGCGCAGCCAAAGCAAGGAGAAGGAAACAAAAATGATGGCAATACTGCAAGGAAATTTGTTCAGATCCAGAAACTGCAGCTTCTATTACAGGTGTAGATTTGGAACAAATAAACCGCTTCTACTTTATATTACAAGTTTTAGCATGCAGCAGAAAGATGAATGCAAAAAAATTTGAAGAGTATGCAAAAAAACAGCTGTACTTTATAACGAGAAATACTCTTTATAACGAGAAATACTCTTGGAGATATGTATATGCCATCCACAGTTCATAAAATTTTGTACCAAGGGGAACAAATAATTAAACACAATATATAACCAATAGGGTAATCTATCAGAAGAAGCGCAAAAAAAGGAACAAGGACTACAGATTCTTTTGAGCACAGCACCAGAAAAATTTGCAGATGTTGTGCTAACAAAGACCTGATTACTATTTTATTATGCACGTTAGATCCCTATATGTCCAATATCCGGCAAAAATTAAAAACTAGCTTTATTGAATTAGACGTAGGAGCTAAACTACTTCTAGAAGATGAAAACCAACGCTTTTTAGAAGAAATATTTACTAAACTTTAGATGTTCGTTATTTTATAATTTTATGTACATTTATCAATTTTAAATTTACAACTTTATATTAAAAGTTCACATATATTATTTAAAATGCCTAATTTGGACTTAATTTTAAACTCAAACTACTTCAAAAAACCAACCTTTGGCTTCTTGTACTAAAAATTTCACGGGGCCAAAGGTTGGCACTTTCTTACGAAATTTAAGTTTGTTATAAGTAGAAGTTGCAAATTTGACTCAAAATATAGGACTTTGTTCAAAACGGACGTTTTTAACAAGCTTAAATACTTCACTTTTTTACCATAAATCAGCTAAAACTTAAAATGCATTTTAAACCAATCATAACTATTTTTTAAGTGATCGATTCTTTAGTTTTATGACTAAAACCTAAAGCTAACAGTCTCACCTAGTAAACAAAAGGAAACTGCGTTTAAAGATTGCAATCCAATCAAAAGTTATAGATTTTAGATCGCCTTCTCGCGAAATGGCCCACTGTGCGGCGAAGGGTGGAAACTGACTTTTTAGCCGTAGCATTACTGAAAGGTAAGGAAACAAACATGATAAATATTTTCGCAAGCTTGGATAAATATCTGAGTCACACCTTACTAAGACATTTGTTATATTTTCTGGGCGGTCTTTATAAATTTTTCATTTTTGTCTCCAATGTAAAATGTCAGCCTTCAATTTCGATATGACTAGGTTTTTTTTCAATTTTTCAATTTTAAAATGTATCAACTGCAAGTTATGAAATTAAAATTTCTAAATCAATAAATGTAGTAATATTCTGAGGCAGAAAATGAAGGATGTTAAGCAAATAAAGGACGTCCTTTGAAAAAACATGTTTTTAAGTCTTGTAAAATACATTCATTTAAGGGCATATAGACCTAGACGCGGTAATATACTTCGACATCTTCAAAATAATGAAATCTAGGCTATTAAAGTAAAATTTTCATACCAACGCAAATATTTTTTGCCTCTTCAAAAATAGTTTTAAATTCTGTTTGGGCTTCATTTCTTTTAGTCTAGAGACACAGGGTTTTTAAAAGAGGTGATTCTTTTTGTAAATCTATATCCTGCTTTTGTAAAATTACACTAAGCGGCTGTGTGACAGTAAGTATGCATATCATTAAAAATCTGCAGTTCGTAAATAAATTCGAAAGTGCTCAGAAAAGTTTTTAATTTTGAAGACGGACCTATCCCTATCTTTCCACTCGGATATTGTTGCAACACTAATATTCCCTACCTTATGGCAACACTATTCATCTACTGTCATTATATATATATACATACAATTTTGGTGTGCCATGATTCTCTCGTATGCATAGAAATACACATCCATTTTCCTTGCTCATATTGAAATTTTAATAAATAAATATTTAATAATAATTGAATCAAAGGCCTACCTTTTTATTTGGATACAACAGTTTGGCGACGAGGATAAACCAAGGGTGAGTTACTGTATGGAAAAATGGATGAAAAACAGTTTGCGGAATTCATGCAGATGCAGAGGACAATGGTGTCTCAAATATTACAAATGGGGGCTTCGACGTCTAGTACTGCTCAAAATGCCAATGTCAACACGGCGCTAGTTCAAAATTTTGAGCCATTCGATGAAACAAAAGAATTGTACAAAAACTATATACAACGATTCAAAAATTATGTTTTAATGAAGAACATAACCTCAAATCCAGATTACTGTGCAAAATTATTACTGAATTCGATTGGAGCTTGTAAGTTTAACATGGTTTCAGCATTGGCAGCGCCGAAAACTCCAAATGAGCTTAAGTACGAAGAGCTACTAAAAATACTGGAAACCCACTTGGCCCCGAAAAAAAACATATTAGTAGCTCAGCATCAATTTCTCTCGAAGTATCAGTCTGACAGTCAGTCCATAGCAGAATATGTTGCAGTTTTGCGTACAGATATAAACGAATGTGAATTTGTTTCATCATGTGAGTGTAGATCTTCAGTTGCTGACCTGTTTTTAAGAACACAGTTTATTCGAGGTATAAAGGACAACTACATTCGAGAAAGACTCTTACAGTCAAGTACATCTAAGTTTGATGAAATTGTGACACAAGCTATATCTATTGAAGCTGCGAAATTGGATGCTAAAGAACTGTCCGGCCAAAATACAAATAACACACCCGAAGTAAATAAGGTCTTCACCAACAGAAGATCAGATCGTTTTAATAAACCCTTTCAGAGTACCAGAACACAGAACAAAAACTTAAATTATCAACAGCTAGGAATAGCGGGCCTATGTCTCCGATGTGGAAGGAACAACCACTTCGTAAAAGATTGCCGAACAAACAAAGCAAATTTAAAGTGCAACTCGTGTAATAAAAATGGCCATGTAGCAAAAGTTTGTATTGCCACGCTGTTGGGTAACAGCACCAATGCAATTTCAGAAGTCTTAGAAGAACAAAATGAGGAAACAGAATATGGGGTCTACAATATTGTGGACGTGTACGAAAACAGTAGCTACCCGGATTCTGACCGCTATTATGTAGATGTGAAAATAGAGGGGAAGCCTTTTGTATTCGAAGTCGATTCTGGTTCTAAGTATACATTAATACCGCGAGACAAATTCAGTGGGTTACAGCTGCATAATAAATTTTTACCATCTCAGTTAACATTCAGTACATACTTACATGAGAAATTTTTGTCAGATGGAAAAGTAAGAGTCAACGTGAAACATAATGGTATTTCGATCAAAGATGATATGTATGTGGTTCCCAATGGATGCGCGGCCCTAATGGGAAGGTCCTGGATACGTGGTCTCAAAATTAACTTAACCGACTTAGACAAAAAGTGTTATAATGTAAACGTTACAGATGTATTAAATAAATCAGAGGAAGTCGATAAACTAAAATCAGAATTTTCTACCGTATTCGAAGAAAAAATTGGGTGTATCCCTAACTACAAAGTCTCATTAAAGCTGCGTGAGAATGCAACTCCAGTCTATACAAAAGAACGCCCTATTCCTTATTCGTTAACTGATCGTGTTGATAAGGAACTAGATACACTGGAAAAAGCAGGTATCATTACTAAGACGTCAAAGAGTGATTGGGGTTCCCCCTTAGTTGTCATTCCAAAGATTGATGGTGGACTACGTCTATGTGTAGATTATAAGGTAGGGGTAAACCAACGTCTTGTTAATTCGCACTACCCTATAAGGAAAATAGACCACATTTTTAATAGTCTTAACAACTCGAGATATTTTTGCCGTTTAGACTTGTATAAAGCCTACCTGCATGTACCGGTGGACGAGGAATCAAGTGTTGTTCAAACAATTTCAACGCACAGAGGAACCTATCGTATGAATAGACTGTCATTTGGAATAAAAACGGCCCCAGCCGAATTTAACAGGATAATAGATCGGATTTTGCGCGATATTCCAAAAACTGAGTCATATTTTGACGATATTGTTGTACATGGGGAATCGATAGAGGAATGTAAAGAAAATTTGAGGAAATGTCTGTCACGATTAGAGGAATTTGATCTACATCTAAACGTATCCAAGTGCTCGTTTTTTGAAGAAAAGATTGAATTCTTAGGTCACACGATTGAACATAATAGAGTCCAAAAGTCCTGCTCAAAGGTGAAATCAATTCTGGAAATACCAACACCGACATCTGTTGATGAATTGAGACGTTTTTTGGGCATGGCCACCTATTACTCCAGATTTATTCCAAATGCATCAACAATTACGGCTCCAATGCGTTACCTTTTACGTGAAAATTCAAAATTTATATGGTCAACTCACTGTCAGGATGCTTTCGAAAAATTGAAAAAGGAAATCGCAAGTGATCGTGTTTTGATGCCATTTAACCCGAGAGTGCCAATACAGCTTACGTGTGACGCTAGTCCTAAAGGTATAGCATGTGTCTTATCACATTTAATCGATGATGATGAAAAACCAATCGCTTTTGCGTCAAGGGCTTTAACAGCGGCAGAGCAAAATTACTCCCAATTAGATCGGGAGGCTTTAGCCATCGTCTTCGCCGTTCAACGTTTCCATGAGTACGTGTTTGGTCGCCCCTTCAAACTGGTTACAGATAACCAACCGTTATCAAGAATATTTCACCAAAATTCAAAGCTTCCACAAATGACTTCGGCCCGGCTACAACGCTATGCCGCATTTTTAACAGGATACAATTACGAGGTAGTAGCAAAGAAAAGTGATGAAATTGTACACGTCGATTGTCTTTCTAGAGCCACTGGAGAATCAACATCTTCTAAACAGAATGCAATAGATCAGGAAGTTCACTTAATTTGTAACTCAACAATAAATCAAATCAACTCAAGGCTGCTAAATTTCAAAACAGTCCAAGAGGAAACATCGAAAGATGCTATGTTATCTGAACTGATATGTAAACTACGTAACAACCAAAATGCTGAATCCGAATTTACAATAGATTCAGATATTCTATTTAAAGGACAACGGGTGGTAATTCCAAAATCTTTGCAACAATGTGTCCTTGAAGAGCTGCACTACACTCACGTGGGTATAACGAAGATGAAGCAGTTAGCACGGAGATATGTGTTTTGGACATCCATAGATAAGGATATAGAGAAATATGTGCGTTCCTGTTCTGCGTGTGCATCCATTCAAAACAGCCCTCCTAAAACAACACTTCATCCGTGGGAAGAACCGGAACACAATTGGCAACGCGTACACATGGACTACGCCGGTCCATATCAGGGTCGTTATTTTTTGGTGGTGGTGGATTCGAAATCTAAATGGGCAGAAGTGGGAGTGTGTACGGCAGCACCGACATCGTCTTTAACTATTGATATTTTACAAACAATATTTTCGAGAAATGGATATCCGGACGTGCTAGTATCGGATAACGCCACAATTTTTACAAGTAATGAATTTACAGCATTTTGCCGCGAAGCAGGCATCTTCCAAAAATTTATTGCACCTGGGCACCCAGCGACGAATGGCTTAGCTGAAAGGAACGTTCAAACACTAAAAAAACGATTATCAGCTATGACAGAGGAAAACATACCGCTTCAAAGGAAAATTAAGGAGATAATGTTCAGGTATCGAGCCACCCCTCTTAAGAATGGGAAAACACCAGCAGAACAATATTTAGGTCGTCAAATACGAATTCGCTTGGATGCACTAAAGCCCATAGCCACCAATAAGACAACTACCCCCTGTCTATCTTCCAGGCAATTGAATGTGGGGGATAGAGTTCAAGCACGCTATTATACGGCAAACAAGGAGCAATGGAAGTTTGGCGTAATTACTGAAAAACTAGGTCATCTGCACTACATGATTGAACTGGATGATGGGTACATACTTAAGCGGCATATAGATCAGCTGCGTCTAACCAACGTTCAAAATAAGTGTGAAGAAAACGTTTTACTTGAAGATAATCTGGAACGTAGCGGACAAACGATGAGTCAAGAAGAATCCCAACAAGGCCTTTTGCATTCAGCGGGTCACATACCTGTAGAACTATCAACCGAGGTAAATTGTTCTGACAATGAAGAAGGAGCTGCAGCTGAAACAACAAATGCCGATCAAAATGATGAAGTACGTGGGCAACAATTGCCTCGGAAAACAACTAGACAGCGGAAGCTGCCACAACATTTGAGGGACTATGTCGTTGGAGATGAAGTGGGAGGACAAGATTAAGTGTGGGAGAATTGTTGCAACACTAATATTCCCTACCTTATGGCAACACTATTCATCTACTGTCATTATATATATATACATACAATTTTGGTGTGCCATGATTCTCTCGTATGCATAGAAATACACATCCATTTTCCTTGCTCATATTGAAATTTTAATAAATAAATATTTAATAATAATTGAATCAAAGGCCTACCTTTTTATTTGGATACAACAGATATCTTTTCCCATGCATCTACTATAAGTTTTATTTTTACCGAAAATTGAATCATGTCGCGTAATGGAGACAACTTTGTATCATTGTTGTCAGATAATTTTAGTCCAATATCGTCAAATTCTTGAAAAAAAATCGTCAAAACAATTTTGGAAATCGCCAACGCTAAAGCCGAAAGTTCATGACACGCGTCAAAGTCGCAATGTGTTAAGGTGAAAGTCAATGGCACGCGTCAACATCACAATGCGTTGTTGCTTTCTGAACTTTTTGCACGTTGTTGCGTTTCAAGATACATGCAATGCTTTGACGCATTGAGTTTTGTGTTTTTTACACTAGAATAACAAAACAAAAATTTATGCGTTTCAATTAAGTTTATCGAAAGCTTTACAAATAATATAAAACTTTCCCCCCCAATAGTTCAAATACCTGGTCTGTTGGTTTGACGCTTTATGACGCACGCAAAAATAGAGAGTAGCTCTACTTTTTGCGTGCGTCGCGTCAAGTGACGTCAACGCATCATAATCTACAACTTGCCATATTGAAATACGCGTATTCAACTATTTTGACAACCACGTATAAAGCGAGAACACATAAAAAGGGTGTTATGGACTTTCAACTTTATGGCTTTCTGAACTTTTTGCACGTTGTTGCGTCACAAGTTACATGCAACGCTTTGATAAATATATTTTATATTTTTTACAATACAATTTTTTTCATATTTTATTATTGAATCTTCGTTTATACGAACTAAAAATAAGTATTCAAATCTAAGGACTAAGTAGTTAGTAGTAGTCCAGCCAGTGCCAGACTAATTTTTAGTTCTCATAATATAATTAGATAGTTTCATCTAAGCGCAATAGTATCCCTTCTTTTCAGACGGGAGTGTCCACTATGCTGCTAAATGTACTGAGCGAGCAGGTTTGGATGTGTCCTTAGCTTATTTAAATACTTGCCCACAAATTACAGGATTTCGCATTTAACTAGTGGAACTTCTAGAGCCTTGTGGATGTCGCTGTTTTTGATATACCACGGAGCACCACTTATTATTCTTAGGATTTAATTTTGACGGCGTTGTATTTTTTCTATGTTAGCAGCGGAAGCAGTGCCCCATAATTGTATACCGTAGCACCAAATTGGTTTCAAAATCGATTTGTAGAGTAGAAGTTTACAATCAAGACGAAGCACAGAGTTTCTGCCGATTAACCAATGGATTTGTGAAGCTTTAAGTTTCATTTGCGTCAACTTCGCATCTATATGAGGCTTTCATGTGAGGCGTCGCACATAGGGGTATTTTGCCATTCTAGCCGGGCATTACTTTTCATTTTTTACAATAAAGCTTCTTAAAAATTACTGAGTGCTCCTAGATTGATGAAACTTGGCAGAAGCATATATTGTAGTCATAGGCATTAAAGGATTAAAAATAATGAAAATCGAACTAAGGGGGGAGGTTCCCCTTAGAAGAACTAATACCACCTCTGAAAAATTAAAATTTTTTTTAAGTTTTCAATACTATTGTTAGGCAAATAAAACTGTAAACGTAAGCGAACGCTAAAAAAATCTACACATGGACAGTGTCGTCCTCTCCCCTTTCGTGGGCGGCGGCCTAAAGTAAAATTTGCAAAAATAATGTATATAATAAAAATAATGCATAACTTACGCCCAAATACTATAATAGTAAAATTTTTAGGCTTTTATGGGTAGGAGCGGAAATGCCCCCAAAACCCCACCCCCCCAAACGGCCCTGTACAAAATTTTTTTTTATATTTTGCTTATTTTTTACAAAACAATTATTTTTAAGCTTGTTTGTCGCTTTTTTGTAATTTCATGTAATAAATTTATCTGAAAATAAGTAATTTATAAATAACAACAACTTATTTACAGAAGTAACAAGTAATTTAAAGTATGAAAACAAAAACTAATTTAATTGAAAAAATATGCTTTTGCACTAAGAACAGGATTGCTACTGTTCTTCTTCGTCTGTTTCTTCAAAGACCTCTTCTGAATCTTCTTCTTGAAAATCAAGAACAGGGGGAAACATTAAAGAAACTGCTTCTTTCGTAAAGGGCAATGACTCCTTTTTTGGAGTTGGTCTTATGCTAGCCATAAGTGGGTGAGAACTGAGCAAAAGTCTATAAATAATGTCTACGTTACACTGAACTCTTGAAAACTTTGTTGAAAAATTCTGCCTGTGAATCAGAAAATGTTTTCTGATAACAGCCCAATAGGCAATTGATCCATGTATAAAAATTTTCTGCATTGTATATTAAAAAATTTTCGGAAACTGTATAAACACTGTTTCACCGCAGACATGTCGCCATCTCCTTGACCCTGTATAAACTTTTTCGATTTTACTCTCGTAGTTTCAAAAGGGTTCTGAAAACAATTTTGTGCAATAACCACAATATAGATACACCAAAAAAATGAGTACGTGAAGCACAGATTTGTTTCTCTTAAAAGAATAATTTTGTTTTAACAATTTTCAAAGGTTTTTAAGACAGGTACAGTTATTTTGTAGCATAAAATAGCGTCACTAAGAAAGCTGTCGCATAGGTATGCATTACCAGTTTAGGGGTGAGTAAAAACCACTACCTCGCACAATCCTTTTCATACATGCAATGTCAGTGTAAAACCCAATTTAACCTGTTAAAAATCAATTTTAATTTACGTGACGGGTCAAAGATGGAGGTAGGCACCGGGGCTGGTGTCTATATAATGGACACTGGGGAAGGAAGGTCTTATAGACTTCCGGACGAGTGCAGCATCTTCCAGGCTGAAATTCTGGCGGTGATGAAGGCCGCGGAATCAATAAGGGAGGACGCGAGTGGGAGAGGTGACGTAACAATATACGTTGAGAATCAGGGCGCGCTTAAGGCTATAGAGGGACATTTTGTCAAGTCTAGACTCGTGGGCGACTGCAGACGTGCTCTAAGAGCGATTATGGGTACACGCAGGGTCAGGCTCTGCTGGGTTCCGGGTCATTTTGACATTTCCGGGAACGACATTGCCGATGAATTGGCGAGGAAGGGATCGGCCCGGAATCTTGAACTTAGTTGTGAGCCGGTGAGGCCACCACTGAGTCTCTGTTATGGACTGATAGGGACTTGGATAACGGACAGGGTGGGCCAAACCTGGAGGGACAGGGCCGATTGCAGGATCTCCAGGCTTTTATGGCCAAGGCAGGACAGGATGGGCACTGACCTGCTGCTCAAGGAGAGCAGGGGGCTTCTGAGGCGCATTATTGGGACTCTCACAGGGCACTGCGATGTGAGATACAGGACGAACAAATGGGACAGGAACTCTCCAGATTTCTGCAGGGTATGCGGGGACGAGGAGGAGATAGAGACGGTGGAACATCTTCTCTCCCACTGCCCTGGGTTGCAGATTCGCCGACAGAGGTGGTTTGGAGGACGCTTCATGGATGGACTGGGTGAGGTCCCTGGCAGTGTGCTGGGGAGCATCATAGGCTTCATTAAGGAGGTTGGGTGGCTGGGCAGCTAGGTGATTCAGAGCCTAGGACTACTGACTTTCTCAGACATCTTGCGGACGATACTCTTGCTTCTTTATCCTTTTTTCTTACCTATGAATCGCTTGACTTACTGTTTTTCTTTTCTTTTCTTTTCTTTTCTTTTCTTTTCTTTTCTTTTCTTTTCTTTTCTTTTCTTTTCTTTTCTTTTCTTTTCTTTTCTTTTCTTTTATTTTCTTTTCTTCTGAAGGGATTCACAATGGGCCTAAGGGCCTCCGAGTGGAGGTGGCGGGCTTTTGGACTCGCCACTACCCTTCGTAACCTAACCTAACCTACCTGTAACAATTAAAATAAAAAACAATTAATTATCAAATTTTTTTTTTTAATCATCAAAAGATTCTTACTCATATGTGAACGCACAAGATGAGAAAAAACAGAAAAAAGTGAAATTTTCAAAAATTCCCCAAAAAAAATTAACGCAACAACCCGCAACGTTTTGTTTTTTCGTCTAAAAGAAGAGATTTTAAGTTTTATTGTGATGAAAAAAATTTTTAAAAATATTTTGGTTTTATTTTTTTTTTAATCAAAAAGTGAACAAAAAAAACCTCTTTTTTAATTTCGAAGGAATTTTTTTTGAATAAAACTTAAATAAAAAATAAAAAAAAAAAAAATAAAGTAGTTGCTCATATAGTCTTTAGCAGAAAGAAAAAATCAATGAAAAATTTTTGTTTGTTTAGCTACAAAAAAATATATAATAAGCCTCTCAAAACGATCAAAAGTTAATAAATTGCAGGCAAATTTACTTAACTTTCCTGAGTTTGACAGTGCCTCAAAACGATAAATTACAAGCAAAAGATTCGAAAATTCACTATCCGATAGAGAATTTTGTCATCTGTAGAGCTGTGTACTGTAATTTTAACATTTCTTAAATTTTCATTTTGGCTTAATGTCCGGCTAGATTGGCAAAATACCCCTATGCGCGTCGATCCAGGTGAATACCAAGATATTTTGTCTCGGATCGTTGAGGATCGTTGGTTGTTAATAGTGATTGGAGGGCACGTTTCTTTTTTCTTTTTTGATTCCCCATAACTTTTCGCAATTCTCAACTTGGGTTCCGTGTTGTTGCAGCTAGTTCGATGCGTCTCTAGGGTCTTTATAAATACTAAGAAAAGCAGTATCATCGGCAAATGTCGCCGTCTCACAGTGGTTGAAAATTTTTTTTCATTGGCCAAAATTCTGTAACTTTTGAACCGATCAAAATATTGAAGTAATTTTTTTTTAATGGATAGATATTTAGTTCAGCTTCACTCAGTTTTAATTACATTAAAATTAATTGAGGACTTTTTAAGGACTTCTAGGTCAAAGTTGAACTTTTAATTTTTTTTTAACTTTTTAAGTGAAATATGGGTTTATTTTTTTATTTACTTTTTAAAAAAATTCCATATTTGGAACCTAATAATAATTATAATTATTTTTTGTGATAACGGAATTTTTTTAACATTACACTCAAAAAAATTTTTAAACTAAAAAAAAAAAAATGGTAAAATTGACTGGATATTTTGCTATTACTAAAGAAAAATGTATTATTTTTTGCTGTCAAATTTGATAAATATAAAAAATCTTTTAAAAATAAAAAACTGCAATGGATTTTACAAGCATTTGTAACAATGGTAGGTTCTATTTATTATTATTTTTTACTAACGCTATGTTTTTTGTACTTAAATAACAATGAAAGGCAATTATAATTATTATTTATTTAACACAAATATTGATTGCAAATGTTCTATATTTTGTTCTGTACTATTTTTGTTCTTTAGTAGCTTTTTAGCTTCTTAGTGTAAATCTCGATGTTCTACTTTCCATTGATTTCGAATATTGGAAATAAACGGATCTGACGTTGCCAATAATATATTAAATAGATTTTCATTTGTGGAATTTGGTGAAATTTTTCTAGTCATGCGCTCTCTATAAAATCTGTAATCCTTGTTCCTTTTATTCCTGAGCCTCCTGTGATAGATATTTATTGATATCTTTTCCATGATAAAGGATTTTGTGAACAGTGGAGACATATTTCTCCATGGGTAGTTGGTTGTATATATTTTGGCAGTTTCCTTAACATTATCTCCAAATTGTTTAGGGTCAATTTCTTCGTTGCACGCAAGTACTTCTAGGATAATTTTAAATCAGAAAATAAGGTTTAAATCCACTCCTACTATTTCAGATGCTGTTTCTGGATCTGAAAAGAATCCTCGTGCGGTATTGCCATCATTTGTATTGCCTGACCCTTGTTTTGGCTGATCTATAATTAATCCAATTTTGCGATATTCATCTTGAACATGTTTCTTTTTTGAACTTCTTAACTCTCTGTTGGTTTCATTGTTTCTTATGGATCCTGAAGACCCGAAATCTAAATCATAACTAAATCACAACTAATTGTTCCATAAGTCGTATTCTTGCATGTAGTGGTGATAATCCAAATTCATATGCATCGGTATTATCTAATGATATTGTCGGAATTTGATTTAATTGGGTCAATGTTGCTTGGCATATAATGCAGCTGGATGCAGCCTTCGTGTTAGTCAAAGCCTGACCTACTTTCCCACCTATCACTGTAGGAACTAATTGGTAGCTTACTTCAATTTGCTGTCCATCTAACTGTAATTGTAATGGCTGTAGTGTTGCAGTTTGGGCCTTGATATCACTAACTTCTTTGTTAATGGCATCACGAGTTTCTTTTTTGAATTCAAATTTGATTGGCCTGTAGTATTTCGTAGAAGATGGTGTCTCATTTTTCCAAATATCAATTGATAGCGTTGTACTAGTTGAGGGCTCTGAATCTTCTAAAATCTTTTTCAATCACAATTGTCCGAAATGAGTTCGAAATATTTTCACATACAACTTGTTTGTATTGTTTTTGTCCCAAAGAACCATCACATCCTCATTTGCAAAGAAGAATTAGCTTTCTTCCTTTACGATTTGTTAGTAACGGGCTTTCAAGGTCATAAGTTATCGTTATGTAAATAAAACTCTTACTTCATTATTTTATCCTAATAATAATAATAATAATGAAATAATAGTTTTATTTACATTAAGATAACTTATGACCTTGAAAGCCCGTTACTAACAAATCGTAAAAGAAGAACATTAAGAAAAGGTCGTTTAATATTAAAAACAATAAGAATTAGCTTTGTTTCCATATTTTTTCAACGCATTTCCTGGTATTGATTGTAGCAAGCGTTCGACTGTGTGATCAAGTAGAGATTGTAGTTGTAACTCTGCCATTTTAGCAGCGGTTATGTGATGATATGCTGGATAGATATTTGAACCCTTTTCAATCGCACGCAATCTGAGCTTAATATATTGCTGTTTTGTTAATTTCAAATCTAGAAATAAGGCTAATGCCTCCTCATTTATGTACTGTTTTGCATCGTTCGGTGTTGGTATACTTTTAAGAATTTGTTTTGTTCTCACTGGACTAGCTTTAATAACTTTTTCAATGATACCCACTTTTGTTAATTTGTTCTGTGATCGTAATTGATGTAGAAAGAATTCTTTTATATTTATACAACCAATTGCATCGTTTACATCTTTAAGTTTCCGCCTCTTAGATCTATCGCTGCAGTTGTCCAATGATTTGTGTGGTCTTCCAACCTTATCTTGCTTTGCTGTTTCTGCAGCGACAACAAGTGGGCCTTCTAACCACTTTACACTTTTTATGTAAAACTTTTGTTTACTGTAGCTAACTTCTTTGTAGCGTTGTTTTAGTACTTTTACAAAATTATATAATTGCTATTGTATTTCGGTGCTACACGAATTTAAGTTTAATTTTATTTAAACGTAACTAAGACCATCTTCCTGGTTTTTATTTCTAAAATACTCTTCGGCCAGTTCTTTATAACTGAAGCTCTCCATATTTTTATGAATATTTTTTTTGTGTCTGTTATGTTTTATCACTTGCAAATATACGTCCGTGCACGTAAATGATTTACTTATTATTGAGTAATCCCTTATCGAATCCGTAGTTTTATACATTTTTAGATGCATGTTATTCACACATTGATCTTCAATTTAATAGCAGGTGGTACTTAAATATAACAAAACTGCACTTCCTGACCTTAACATAAGGCAAAACTAATTAATATCTCGCCAATATGGGGTTGTTGTTTCTTTTTAGTGGTTTAATGTCGTGATTATTATTATAAAACTGTTTATGACTTTGGTTGACCCTAACAGTTGATAACAGGTATATTAGAAAGAGATCATATGTTTACTGTAGAAGCCATAAAACCCTTTCGCAGGTATTATATTAAATTATTTTAGTTTTACGTAGTCTAAAGTAAAAAAACATAAACCTTTAGGCGAAAAGGTGTAAATTTAATACACCATTGCATACGAGTAATTATAGGGCTGCTTAAATTATCGTAATTTGAATTTTTTTAGAGTAATTTCATTAAAATTAAAAAAGTGTTTTGTCGGCGAGTCGTGGCGGTTGCAAAAGTATACATAGGTTTAAAGAAGACACTTTCGCCTTTTTCGGGTGGTGTACGTTTCTTGTTCCCTATAAGTTCTATTCCACTAAAGTTTAAATTTAAGAAAAATATAGTAGTTTCATAAATATTTTATAACGCCCCTAATGTTAAACGCTAGAGCGGTAACCACTTACAATAACTAAAGATTATAATGCTACCAACATTATAAAAGAGACCGCAGGCCATTATCGATAAAAGCTTGCGAGTAGTAACCATTTATTTTCGACAAAAAACAAATAAAAAGCACCTACGTTGTTGCGTCCCAAGTTACATGCAACGCTTTAATGAATATAATTTAAATTTTTTACACTACAAATTTTTTTCATATTTTATCATTGAATCTTCGTTAATGCGAACTAACAATAAGTATTCAAATCTTACCCCTAGCCTTCATTAGCAATAAATATGTTAACATATATTGCAGCAAATGTCAAAATTATGTTATCTCTAATGTGGACTGCTCTATTGCGTACATATTTATTGCCAACATTTTATTGAGCAATAATTGTGAACCATTTTTCGAAAGCAATTATTGCGGACATAAAACGTCAAACTCAATTGTAATTTTTAAGTGATATTTAAAAAAGGACGCCAAGTGATACAAAGCGATAAAAAATTAATAATTTCTGCCAATATTCCTTAAAAAAACGATGATTATCTGATTTCTTTTGTTTTTTATAATGAATTAAGATAAATAGGCGAGGCAATAAGCAATAATTTCCCGTTATTCTTCCGACATTATTGCCTTATTGCTAAGATATTTATTGCTAATTTGGACGGGGCAATAGGACTAAGTAGTTAGTAGTAGTCCAGCCAGTGCCAGACTAATATTTTAGTTCTCATAATATAATTAGTTAATTTCATCTAAGCGCAATAGTATCCCTCCTTTTCAAACGGGAGTGTCCACTATGTTGCTAAAGGTACCGAGCGAGCAGGTTTGGATGTGTTTTCAGCTTATTCAAATACTTGCCCACATACTACAGGATTTCGCATTTAACTAGTGGAACTTCTAGATCCTTATGGATGTTGCTGTGTTTGACAAACCACGGAGCACCAGTTATAATTCTTAGGATTTTATTTTGACCGCGTTGTATTTTTTCTATGTTTGCGTCAGCTTCGCATCTTCGGATCGCTGAGGCACCATATTGTTGTTAATAGTGATTGGAGGGCACGTGTCTTTGCGTAAGGTAAAATTTACGTATGTACATTTTTGTTCATTAACTTTTATTCCCCAAAACTTTTCCCATTTCTCAACTTAGGTTTCGTGTTGTTGCAGCTGGTTCGAAGCCTCTTTAGGGTCTTTATGAATACGAAGAAAAGCAGTGTCGTTAACAAATGTCGACGTGTGTATGAAACTATTGATTGGCATGTCTGATGTGTAAATACAGAATTGGACCAAGCTTACTCTTTTGAGGTACACCAGCCCCTATTGGTTGAGAAAAACTTATTTGGTTTCCCTCTTTGATCATAAATTGTCTGCCGGTTAAGTATTTTTCTAGCAGGTTGGAAATATTAGCTGGTAGATTGAGTTTTGGTTTGGTTAACAGGCCTTTATGCCATACTTTATCGAATGTTTGAGAGACTTCGATAAAAAGCGCAGAGCAGTACTTCTTTTCCTCAAAGGCTTTTCTTATAACCTGTACCATCCTGTGGGTTTGCTCGATGGTACTATGTTGACTTCTTAAGCCGAATTGGTGATTTGGAATGCAGTTGTTGCAATTCAAGATTGGGGCTAACTCTTTCTTAGGCATTTTCTCAAACAATTTTGACATTGTGGGTAATAGACTTATAGGCCTATAAGACTCCACCTTTGAAGGATCTTTACCAGGCTTAGGAATCATCTTCAGTGCGGCTACTTTCCATGTTGGCGGGGAGTGTTCAAGCCATATTATGGCATTTAAAATAAAAACAATTATTCTTTTAGCTGTAAAGGGTAGCTCTAAGAGCATTTTGTTGCTTATTTTATCAACGCGAGGAGTTTTTTTTCATCAAGACTAATGATAGCCTCTTCAACATCTGAATATCGGAAAAGTATTTCTATAGGACGTCTGGCAACAACCGGCGGTAAATCGTTAACGTCAGTGCATGCATTGGGAGTAAACACGTTCCTTAAATGACTTGCGAGCAGAACGCCCAGGATCCTTTCAGATTTCGTTGTGGCGGTATTGCGATAACGGATATTTTAAGACGTTTGGCGGAACGCCATAGAGAATAATTTGTTTGGGAAGTCGCATCTAGTCCTACCAGGTATTTCTTCATTCTGTGGACTTCTAACAAGTTTTTAATCGGTTTGTAGATTCTTTTAGCTTATTTTTAAGTTGGGGTGATCTATACTTTTGCCATTCTCTTTGAGCTCTCTCCTTTTTAGATAAAAGCTCTTTAACATCGGTTGAATAAATTTTGTTGCATCTAGCCTGACAGTAGGTAGAAGAAGCATGTTTAACGGCTTTTTTGATATTTTCATTGAGAAACTAATCGACGTCTTCGGAAATTTTAAGAGGTTGGTGTTCCGAACCGTGGGTGCTGATAAATTTTCTTGTATTTCAACCAATTTATTTTTTTTGACAAAAAATATAACAAGTTGCAATTTGGTGAGGACTGCAAATAGTGAATATTGTGCGTGAGTGATAAGACGATAAATCCAAGGAAGCTTGAGCCTCAATAACCTTAGAGGATATACCTTTTACACTACAATAGCGAAACAAAAATATTTGCTTTAAATAAAGTTAATCGATAGCAAATTTTTTTTTTTTTTTTTTTTTTTTTTTTTTTTTTTTTAGTTTGGCTTTAGTTCATATAATTTCTTTTTATTAGAAGAAATTATTATTTTCCGTTTATGTTGAAAAAAACTTTCAATTTGAAAAAAGCTGATTTTTCTACCGCTACTAGCCGAGTAGAATGCATTTTCGAAAGCAGCTACGCAATTTCATCATCAGTACTCTTTGAACGGTGTAGTGTATTTGGTTGTAAACATCACCTATTTAACTTACATGTAACAGAGAAAAGTATACGGTATCAGTGTTTTCCTTCTGTTTTTATATTGTAAGTTAGGACGAAGTTTATTTTTCATATACACTATGCTTTTTTCCATTAAAAGTCTCTTTGGCAACACTTGACTAACGGACAAGCATTTGTCCATCTCTCAGATGGAACGAAACGCTTTTTTTTTTTATTATTGTATATCATACAATAGGGGTAATCACTTTTTAATTTCCTTTTTTGTCAACGACAAATTGACAGAAATTATTAAAGATCATTTTGCACCGTGCCATGTGTGAGTTAAATGTTAATTTTTATTTATTGTTGAACTAATTGTTTTTAATACAAATTTTTGATTTTTTTTTTTAGTTTGGCTTTAGTTCATATAATTTCTTTTTATTAGAAGAAATTATTATTTTCCGTTTATGTTGAAAGAAACTTTCAATTTGAAAAAAGCTGATTTTTCTACCGCTACTAGCCGAGTAGAATGCATTTTCGAAAGCAGCTACGCAATTTCATCATCAGTACTCTTTGAACGGTAGTAGTGTATTTGGTTGTAAACATCACCTATTTAACTTACATGTAACAGAGAAAAGTATACGGTATCAGTGTTTTCCTTCTGTTTTTATATTGTAAGTTAGGACGAAGTTTATTTTTCATATACACTATGCTTTTTTCCATTAAAAGTCTCTTTGGCAACACTTGACTAACGGACAAGCATTTGTCCATCTCTCAGATGGAACGAAACGCTTTTTTTTTTTATTATTGTATATCATACAATAGGGGTAATCACTTTTTAATTTCCTTTTTTGTCAACGACAAATTGACAGAAATTATTAAAGATCATTTTGCACCGTGCCATGTGTGAGTTAAATGTTAATTTTTATTTATTGTTGAACTAATTGTTTTTAATACAAATTTTTGATTTTTTTTTTAGTTTGGCTTTAGTTCATATAATTTCTTTTTATTAGAAGAAATTATTATTTTCCGTTTATGTTGAAAGAAACTTTCAATTTAAAAAAAGCTGATTTTTCTACCGCTACTAGCCGAGTAGAATGCATTTTCGAAAGCAGCTACGCAATTTCATCATCAGTACTCTTTGAACGGTAGTAGTGTATTTGGTTGTAAACATCACCTATTTAACTTACATGTAACAGAGAAAAGTATACGGTATCAGTGTTTTCCTTCTGTTTTTATATTGTAAGTTAGGACGAAGTTTATTTTTCATATACACTATGCTTTTTTCCATTAAAAGTCTCTTTGGCAACACTTGACTAAAAAAAAAAAAAAAAAAAAAAAAAAGTGTTGCCAAAGAGACTTTTAATGGAAAAAGGCATAGTGTATATGAAAAATAAACTTCGTCCTAACTTACAATATAAAAACAGAAGGAAAACACTGATACCGTATACTTTTCTCTGTTACATGTAAGTTAAATAGGTGATGTTTACAACCAAATACACTACTACCGTTCAAAGAGTACTGATGATGAAATTGCGTAGCTGCTTTCGAAAATGCATTCTACTCGGCTAGTAGCGGTAGAAAAATCAGCTTTTTTCAAATTGAAAGTTTCTTTCAACATAAACGGAAAATAATAATTTCTTCTAATAAAAAGAAATTATATGAACTAAAGCCAAACTAAAAAAAAAAAATCAAAAATTTGTATTAAAAACAATTAGTTCAACAATAAATAAAAATTAACGTTAATCGATAGCTTTAAAAATAATATAAAACTTGTTGGTTTGGCGCTTTATGACGCATACAAAAGTAGAAAATACCCAATAAATTTTTTTTGAATTTCAGTAATAAGCTGTCATTACTTCAAAGGTTATAAGGTAATAAGTTCGTTTCGACAGAAAAACTACCTTTAAGTAAGAGCGTTAATAATTATATTTATAGATATATATGCAAAAAAGGATTAGAAAGCAGGCTTTGTATCATGTTTTTGTTTTCAAATCCTTAAAGTTTTTTTTTATTTTGTTCAGTCAATCATTGTTAACTAGTTATTGGATTAATTTTTGTAAGCACATTTGTATGCAGGGGTCGTGAGTTTCACGACAACTGAAACAAATATAACTAGTTATTTGGTCAAAAGGTAATAAGAGCTTGTTCATCTCCAATATAACTTGCTAACTTACCAGGTAAGCAAAGGTTTTACTAGGTAGCTCTACTTTTTGCGTGCGTCGCACAGTGCTGTGTCCCATAGACAAAAATACAATAAAAAAAAGGTTTTATATTGTAAATAAAAATATATAGCTCGACAGATAACAATAATTTTTAAAAAAAATTTAAAGAATTTTTTAGATTTAGCTCTGTTTGGTGGCGCTAGGGGGCGCCAAAGTCAAGGAATTTGAAGCAAAAATGGCTAAACAAATACCCGAGTCTTACATGCCTCAGGAAAACAGTTGTAAAATAATAATTTTTTGGAGTATGAGATTGAAATTTTTTCCTGTAGTAACTAACTATATTTGCAACTAACTGTCATAAAAATTTTTCTTTCAACATTAACGGAAAATAATAATTTCTTCTGATTAAAAGAAATTATATGAACTAAAGCCAAAACTAAAAATCAAAAAATTTGTATTAAAAACAATTAGTTCAACAATAAATAATAATTAACAAAAAATTATTTTTTTTTTAAATGGCTATTTTCGTGATTTTTTCCCAATTTTTGACAGTTTTCTAAGGTTTAAAAGAAAAAAAAACTACAAATACTATAAAATATAAATTCAAATTAATACCGTTTAATAAAAAAAACAGCAAAAATAGTAAAGTTTTTGCGTTTGTATGTATTTTACGCTATAAAATGACACTAAAATCCCAAATTACCTTGGTTTTTTATTGTTTTAAAAAAATAATTGTAAAAATTTAATTTTTTGAACTAGGAGATTAAAATTTTTTCTTGTAATAGCTAACTATATTCGAAACCAACTGTAAAAAAAAATTTTAGTATATTATTTTCCTATACATAGTTTTTGTTGGTTTAAAAAATGCCTATTATTCACTTAAGCTCTAAAAACTTTTTAACTTTGATGGAAAATTAAAAAAAAAAAAGAAAAATATGGTCTATGGATTTTTCTCTGTTTTCAAAAATACATACTGTTTTCTAATTAATACAAGAAAAAAAATTTAAAAAATTAACCACAACTTTAAAAAAAAAAAAAATTTATAAAAATGGCTATTGTCGTGATTTTTTCTCAAATTTCGACAGTTGTCTGGAGTTAAAAAATAAAAAAAACTTACAATATAATAACATATAAAACCAAATTGATACCATTAGATTAATTAACGAGATAAATTTAAAAAAAAGTATAAAATTGTGTTTGCCTTTTTTTTAAAGCTACAAGGTGCCGCTAAATTAACAGATTGACGTTGGTGTTTAATTGTTGCTAACTTTTTTCCCAAAAATATAGATAAGTTAGTATAAAAAATCGCTAGAAGTTAGCTAAATTTTTAAAGGGAACTGCCAAAAAATTTGTTTTTTCCAGTTCTGTTGTGACTACTTATAACAAAAACTAGATCAAAATATGAGAAAAATTTAGTGTCTTTCATAAATCTTATAAAACTTTGCATCACAACAAACTAATACAGCAGTTGAAAATCCCTAGATTTGACTCCCACCTACAAATATTATTTACCGTAGTTTTTTATTTAAATTGGAGATGGGTACGTGACAGAAGTTTTTTTTCCAACATCCTTTGTTTGTAGTAAGTGAGGACGCGTGGTTGAATAAATCAACGTGCACATCTCTAATCATAGTGTAAACAAAGATTTTAATAAATCATCAAGTAATTGGTCAAAACAAATAATTTAAAGTGATGGATTTTATTTTATATAATTCAGATATAGTTGACTGCTGGATAAAAGCAACTTCTGAAGATAAAGAAGGAAAAAAGGCGAGTCACATTTTGACAAAAATAAATTATTACAAGGTGTTTATTTCTTTCACATCGAAATGAAAAATTTTTGGAAAGAAAGCAGGGATAACTTAATGCATTTAAAAAAGAAACATTCTTCGTGGGTAAACAATATTTTTTTTGATGCTAATGATGTAAGTTTTATAATTTTTGATTGCTATTCTAAAATAAAGATATCATTAAAAATATTTAATTTAAATTCTTAGCAACCAAACACGAGGAAAATTGCTTATTAAAATTTGTTGCTTCCAACTCCAGAATGTGATACAACAGTGGCTTTACATGCAACAGAAACTTCATGTAAAAAACGTGGTAGACCGACGAAAGATTTTGGTAGCACTACAGTCAAAACAAGACACCGAAGAGTGAAAGAGTTAGTATTAAAATGTTCCCTTGAGGAACTAGAATTTGTAGTGGAGAATTCTAAACGGGAATCTCATTCTGTTTTGCAAAGCTTAATGTCGTATTCAAAATGCTTACCACACAGAAAAAACTACAAAAAATTATTTTCAAACAAATTTTTGTTCAAAATAATTAAATTTTTAGTAAATTTATTTAATATTCTCTGATAATATTTTTATTTTATTTTAAAACGAAACAAAATTATCGCCTAGACAAATAAAATATTTAACTAGCCCAAAAAAATCTTTTAACTGAAACTACAACTATTTTTTTTTTCAATAAAATTTTTGCAAAATTGTTTGTCTGAATTCACAATTTCCTTTGTAGGTCCTCAGCCAGACAAAATATTTACTGATTCTCTGAATTTCGTATTTGATTCTACAATTCAATTTTTTCTGTGCAGCAACAAAAAATTTATATGAGTTTAGATTTGACCAAAAGAAAATATAATGTGCTCGTAACACAATAAATGAAATACACCCAAATTGTTTTCCATTTCTGTATGCGTTACAAACTGAAAAAAAAAATTTATTCCGTCTATTGTGGTATCTGGAAATAAACTTCAGGGTGCTTGTCTGAAGAAGCATTGGAAGCCAACCACAAAATCGTAAGAAAAGCAAGACTGGCCCATACAAGGAAAGCGTCACAAAAATACACTCATAAAGATTTAATGGCCTATTTAATACTATCTTCAGATCCGTTTTTGACTTCAAAAAGGAATCCAAAGACCAACAAAAATTTATTATTTGCAGAAATTGATAAATATATACTTAAGAGAAAATGCTAATGAGCCAGTTGAAGACGACGAGACAAATGTTTAATTGAGCGGCAATATTTTTTGGAAAGGGTCCAACACTGAAGATGATTTTTTGTAAATTAAAATATATATAAATTATTAAAAACATAAAAATTATTATTAAAAAATGCACACTAAAAAAATTATTACAGTTACTGACTGTAAGTTATTTAGGAAGTATTCCGTAAAGTTGTTTTTAAATGAAAAAAAACAGTTAAATTTTAATATAAAATATTTTTCAATTGATTTGAAGGATTATTTAAAGCCTCAGCTTAATAAAAAAAATAATTTTCAGTTAAAGTTATTTTTGTCAGATATTTTTTGGGAATATTTAACTTTGTTGTTATTTTTCTGAAAGTTTGTGTTTTGCTGTAAATGACAGAAAATCTAGATAATTTTATACGAATATGCAAGTTAATTTTTTGATGTCTGAATTCAAATGAAATATTTTGTTGATTTTAATGAATATCTAGTTGGAGGGTTTTTAAATGAATATCCAGTTATTTTAAATACCATTTCCAGTAGATTATACATTAATACTTTTTTTAATTGCACTGATACGTATTTTAAATTTAATTTTAATTTAGAAAGATTGTAATTTTGTACTTTCACGTTGTCGTCAAAATCATAATGTAGAAGTTTTTAAGCCAATTTGTTTTTTATTTTCTATTTTTTTAAATAAATTTTAATGTAATTTGGCACTAACATTTGTTTAACGCATAATAATAATCATACCACCCAATTTAATGAGAATCGAATACTTTTGTAACAGTCTTGGCATTTTTGCGAAAAAGGATATATGACAGAACCTAGAGTCCTTGCGCCAATCCCAATAAAAATTATCACACAAGTTACTAGCACGGGATGTAAATAATCTACAAACTATTGTAACTTTCTGTGCAGTTATGTAGTCAAAATTGAAAATTTCGTCCTTTCTATATATAGGCAGTAGGCGTGTCCTTTGCCCGATTTTTTCAAAAAATTTAATTTTTCTTAATTTAAGTATTTTATACTAGTGTACCAAATTTCAAAACTCTGAGACCACTCCTTCAATTTTTGTCCCATCACTATATGGGATCAAAGCACTGTGCGTCGCCTCAAATGACGTCAACGCGTTATTCTCTGTAACGTGCCATATTGAAATACACATAAACAATTTTTTAACAACCAAGTATAAAGCGAGAACGCATGAAAAGCGTTTCATGTTAAAAAAAAGAATGGGGAAACAAAGTGCCTACAGGTAGAAGTAAAGGCAAAATTTCATCATTTAAGCAAGGCAAACTGAAAATGAATAAACGCAAATATTAAAAGTTTATTACAGATTTCCAAGTTAAGTCCTAAAAAATAATTAAAAAAAAAAATAATTTATTTAAAACAAATAATTTTTTTACAAAAATCATTAATAAGGGATCCTATTTTTAATCGGTGTTATATATAGTATTCTAACTAAAATTATTTTTAATATTTTTGAGTAAACTTGCAATGGCTAATATGGAATGCCTAAAATTAGGTTTTCAAAGCGGAAGAAACTTATTTTTGTTTTTTTTCTTTTAGTTATACATGTGTATATAGTGTATTTAAACACAAAAAGTATTATTGAGGTGTGTTTTACTGTAAAATATTAAGGCTGAAGGGCTTTTAAAAACCTTAAATTTGTTACCAATGTTTATATTTCGAAATTTAAATAGCAACTTGTGATTGAAGTAGCGAAAGATTGAACGAAAATGCACAAACATTTTCTCTGGAAACACTTTATAGCTTTACATTTAATACCTTATTTTTATGATATCACATGATATTCTGAAGTCATATTTAAACATGTAAAACGAAACTTTTATATTTAGGCTAAAGTCGAAAACCTTTATTAAA
Organism: Melanophora roralis; assembly: GCA_963583895.1. Taxonomy (NCBI): domain Eukaryota; kingdom Metazoa; phylum Arthropoda; class Insecta; order Diptera; family Rhinophoridae; genus Melanophora; species Melanophora roralis. Next base: position 78,097,979 of record OY757187.1, on the reverse strand, counting down.
ATAGTCAAATTTAGGGCAAAAATCGTCCAATTGTCAAAAGCCATTTTTTATGGCCAAAAAACGTCAAAATGACGATAAATCGCCAAATCTGGCATATATGCTTTGTATAGAAATATTTCAGCAAAACTGCATTCCGCTTAGGATGCTGTTTTAAAAAAAAAAATTGCTGATATCATTAACAAACGATACGTTTTTTTGTATTATTGGTACTTTGTAGTCTTTCGAAATTGAAATTTCTGGCAATAGCAAGGCGTTTGTTTTTAATTTTTTGTGGGGTCTTGTACCTTTTGTACTGCTCTATTTTCTGCCAACATCAAAGGACACCCATCAATTCCAACCCCTACACAATTTTCCAAATCAAGACCAACATTTTTCAAAGCTTTTAGAACTAATGATGATAGTACGTTCGCATTAATAGACACCTCTATGTCATCGCCAGTATCATTTAAAGCCTCTTCAAATTCGTCGAAAAAGTCGATAAATTCTTTCTCTTTTACTAACTTTTCGTTTAAAGAAATTTGGATTCTTCCTGAAGAGTCAGTGGTTTCGTCAAAAATAATCGAATAATATGTAGCGTCATAAATATTTTTTAGTACAATTTAAAAACTAAGATTTTTTTTTTCCAAATTGCAGAAGTATACGAAAATACCTTCCGAGCTTGCATTTTCAGAAAAAAGCAAAGGACCATCATCTCGATGTCCATGGAAGAATATAAAAGTTTTTATAATAGACAATAAACGCTCTTCTTGTTAAAGTACAGATATTTGTATTTGATTTTCCACCTCAAGACAAAAGTTTTCTTGTGTCTTCAAAAACATTTTTCCAAAAGCCACAGCCTCTTTGAATATGCAATACATTTGTTTAATATAATATATGAAACATTTGTTTTATGGTTACCCATATTTTTATTTATTAAATCACGTATGAAGTTTTAAACGTTTTGGGAGGGAAAAGTTCCTTTTTTCCCCTACCCCTGAATCCGCGCCGGACCCAAGTATATGTTTACTAGTCACCTTCTCATTGAGGACTAAATAAAAGATCACAAGAATACGCGTTTTTTTATTTTCCACAATTGTGGTATGGGCTGCGCATCAATAGGTTTGTTTGCAATACCTCTGTTTTTGCAATACTTTCAGTTCTACTATGCACGTCTTTAAGCGCAATGCAAAAGTGATAGGTTCCCTTCATATAAAGTGCAAGAACAAGAACCAGTCACTATCCCAAGAAACAAGTCACGTCAATAGTCTTAGACCAGTCATCTTCCCTGTAGAGATCTGTTTAAAATAAGTTATACAAAATCATATATAAACAGTCAATTCTACGGTAAACGACCGAATTTGGGAAAAACAATTTTTTTTTTCTTTATTAAAAAAATCTATTAAATTACGTCTTAAAATCGAAAATTATCGAAATATAAATACATTGTTTTTTTTTTTTTTTTTTTTTTCCATATTTTTATTATTGAATCTTCGCTTTTGCGAACTAACAATAAGTATTCAAATCTTAAAACTAAGTAATTTATATTAGTCCAGTCAGTACCAGACCAAAATTTAAGTTCTCATAACAAAATAAATTAATTTAAACAGTTTCATCTAAGTTCAATAGTGTCCCTTCTTTTTAGACGAGTGTGTCCACTATGTTGCAAGATGTTTCGAGCGAGCGGATTTGGATGCGTTTCCAGCTTGTTTAAATATTTGTCCACATAGTTCAGGATTTCGCATTTAACTAGTGGTACTTGTAGATCCTTATGGATGTTGCTGTTTTTAATATACCAAGGAGCACCAGTTATCATTCTTAGGATTTTGTTTTGACGGCGTTGAATTTTTTCTATGTTAGAGGCGGAAGCAGTGCCCCATAATTGTATACCGTAGCACCAAATTGGTTTCAAAATCGATTTGTGGAGTAGAAGTTTACAATCAAGACGAAGCACAGAGTTTCTGCCAATAAGCCAATGAAGTTGTGTAGCTTTAAGTTTCATTTGCGTCAACTTCGCATCTATATGCGTCTTCCATGTAAGGCGACGGTCCAGGTGAATGCCAAGGTATTTCGTCTCAAATCGTTGAGGCACCATATGGTTGTTAATAAGGATTGGAGAGCACGTTTCTTTGCGTAAAGTAAAAGTAACATGGGTACATTTTTGCTCATTAATTTTTATTCCCCATAATTTTGCCCATTTTTCAACTTGGGTTACTTGTTGTTGCAGCTGGTTCGAAGCCTCTTTAGGGTCTTTGTGAATACTAAGAAAAGCGGTATCGTCAGCAAATGTAGACGTGTGCGTAAAACTGTGTGTTGGCATATCTGCCGTGTAAAGCAAGTACAAGATTGGACCTAGGATACTCCCTTGAGGTACACCAGCCCCTATTGGTTGGTAACAACTTATTTGGTTTCCCTCTTTGATTTTAAATTGTCGACCGGTTATGTACTTTTCTAGTAGGTTGAAAATATTAGCTGGAAGGTTTAGCTTTAGTTTGTTTAACAGGCCTTCGTGCCATACTTTATCGAAAGCTTGAGAGACGTCTATAAAAAGTGCGGAGTAGTACTTTTTTTCCTCGAAAGTTTTTCTTATAACCTGCACCAGTCTGTGAGTTTGTTCTATTGTGCTATGTTGACTTCTAAAGCCAAATTGGTGATCTGGAATGCAGTTGTTTTCATTCAGGATCGGAGTAAGCTTGTTTTTAAGCAGCTTTTCAAACAGTTTGGACAAAGTTGGTAACAAACTTATAGGCCTATAAGACTCCACCTTCGAAGGATCTTTACCAGGCTTAGGAATCATCTTTACTAAGGCAACTTTCCATATTGGTGGAAAATGTTCAAGCCGTATTATGGCATTAAAAATAAAAAGAATTATTCTTTTTGCTGTAAAAGGTAGCTCGATGAGCATTTTGTTGCTTATTGTATCAACGCCAGGAGCTTTTTTATCATTAAGGTTAGCTATAGCTTCTACCACATCTGAATATCGGAAACGTATTTCTATAGGAGCTCTAGAAACAACAGGCGGTAATTCCCTCACGTCAGTGCATGTATTAGGAGTGAACACGTTTCTTAAATGGCTTGCGAGCAGATCGCATTTTTCTTCATCATTTCTAGCCCAGGATCCTCTTAGATTGCGCAGTGGTGGTTTTGCGATTACGGGTCTTTTGAGACGACTGGCTGATCGCCATAGAGAATAATTTGTTTGAGGAGTCGCGTCTAGACCTTCCAAATACTTCTTAATTAATGCAATTCTGTGTACCTCCAGCAAGTTTTTTAAGCGATTTGTACACTCTTTTAGCTTCGTTTTAAGTTGGGGCGATCTATGCTGTTGCCATTCTCTTCGCGCTCTCCTTTTTTCAGATAAAAGCTCCTCAACATCGACAGAAAAAATTTTGTTGTATTTGACCTGACGGTACGTTGAAGAAGCATGTTCAACGGCTTCTTTAATGTTTTCATTTAGGATATTTAGGCAATCATCGATTTCTTGGGGAGTTTTTAGTGGTATGTGTTCCGAGCAGTGAGAGCTGATATATTTTTCATATTTCAACCAATTTACTCTTTTGGATAAGAAAAAATCACTACTTGCGATTTGGTTAGGACTGCAAATAGTGATAATTGTGGTGAGTGGTCAGAAGATAAATCCAGAGAGGCTTGCGCCTCAATAAGCTCCGGGGATATACCTTTTGCTACGCCAAAATCTATTACGTCTGGAATTTTATTGTGGTCGGTTGGCCAATAGGTTGGTTGTCCGGTAGAAATAACACAAAGACCCATTTCAGATACGGAATCATACAAGATACGACCTCTAGGACTAATTAAGCGGGAACTCCAGTAGGTGTGTTTAGCGTTATAGTCTCCAGCAGCTATGAAGCGGGGACTTAAAGATTTGTAAAAACTGTTGTACTGATCCTTCGTTATGGAGAACCTGGGTGGACAATACACTGACGAAATAACTAGGTTAGCGAAAAATTCATCAATGCAGACGTTTGTTGCTTGAATATAGCATTCGGAGACGCCACCTAACCATTGGTGTTTAATTCTTGATTTGATTAGTATAGCCGAGCCACCACATGATCTATCTCTGGGATCCTTCGAATCATAAAAATTGTATCCACTTATTTTAAAAGTGCTCCTAGATGTCATATGAGTCTCGGAAATACACATGACGTCAATTTTATGGTGTATTAAAAAATATTCGAGCTCGTTTTTGTGTTGGCGGATGCCGTTTGCGTTCCAGAAACAAACCCTGAGGCAGTTCATGGTCTTTTAAGCATGGCCTGCAGGAGAGCAGACTGCATTTTCTGCATCTCCTGCATCATGCCAGCCATTTGCGCCATTATCTGCGTAAATTGTTTGAACATATTGTCAATTACGGCTTCCAGGCGGCTAAAATTGGGACCAGTTGGTTCACTTGTTGGCACTTCTTGTTGTGTGGTTGGTTGGTTTGGCCTTTGTGCATTGGACTGGTTTGACTTTAGTGCGTTGGCGTAAGAAATTTGACTAGTAGTTGGCTGTGCTAACTGGGGAATGTTTGTTGTTGGTATATTTAACGGCTGGGGAGGGGCAGGAACTACCTTTGGCTTGGATAAGCGTTTAACCAAGTCAAAAACAGGGCAACCTCTATAGTTGGCGGTGTGGTTTCCCCCGCAATTACTGCATTTCTTCACCCTAGGATCTTTTTTTGGCTTGTCGCAGTAGGTCGTATCGTGCAGATCCCCACACACAACACAATCAGAAGGCAATTTACAATATGCTTTGGTGTGGCCATATTCCTGGCAGTTTAAGCACTGTACGGGCCCAGATCGCTTATGTGGCACCTCCACTATAACTCTACGGTGCATAATATATCTAAGATCATATATCGGATGTGTTTCATTTTTTTTTCAATTTAATGTCACTGGGCTCAAGCTCCACCCGGAATAAAGGTTGAGGGTATTTTTCCCTGTTCCTTATGTTTGATACATATTTGACTCTAAAGCCCTTCATGCACAAATTGGTTTTAATTTCCTCCGGGTCAACATTAGAGTCAATACCTTTTATAACTACCTGGAGGCCCTTAGCGTTCTTAAGTTGGTAAGTATAGAAATTTTTCTTAAGTTTTTCTAGCTCCGAAATAGTGGTGCGGTAAGCGTTTTCGTCATTCACCTGAATTTTTGTCTCGTATATGTTACCTCGTTTAATGTTAGTAACGTAAAAGTTGTTTTCTCCAATCAAACCCACTAAAAACTTAACAAGATCATTAGAATTTCTTTCCCTCAAATAAATCGGAGGTGGCTTAAAGGACTTTTTTTCAGTAACGGGGGCATCATTATCTTCTTGCAGAATGGCAAAACGATTTTGCGATGAGGTTGGCCTTTCATCGTCTTTCAACATTTTTGCAGGTTGAGATGTTTCTGCCGATTTTGGACTTCTCCCCCTTTTAAGAACTGTTACGTACCTGTCCATCCCTACCTGGATCTTAGGAGCACACGCAGAAATTGGGCCTGGAACGCCTTTAGCAGCTGTAGGTGCGACACCAGAACTTGACAAAGAAGACCGCGATGAAGAGGTACCTCGGTATTTTTTATATAATTTTTAAATTGGTTAATAACTATTTTTATTTATTTCGCAAGAGTTTAAAATGATCACATACTGTATATGCTGAAAGTGTCTAACCCGTCACATTTTATAAAAGGGTTCTCCTTAAGAAAAAAAATAATTTTTTGTAGAAATAATGCATTAAGTAAAATTAAAAGACTTTAAACTAACTAGTTTTAAAATCCAAAATATTAAAAACGTTCTCAAGAAAAATTTACACACCTCGATCTTAAAGTCAAAATTTTCCTAAATTAAAATTTCTAAGGTCACACCGGTCACACTCTTTAAGAAACTATTACGGGCAAAAATTATATTCTTGTGTTTACTTACTATTAATAGCTTAAAAAACATACCACAGCCTTTTTTAAAACCAAAATTTTGAATTCCTTAAGTTATAAGCAAAAATGCGAACAAAATGGGCACATGCATCAATTTTTATTACGAACTTATTGTAAATCACACGCTATTGTTTGCAAAAGGAAGGTATGTAATGTAGTAAGGTAAGTCGTATGTATTTATGCATTTACTTTTCGAATATACGATCATTACTTAAAGACTATTATATTATGTATGTATGTACAGATTACGATTATTTTAAAAAGCAATAGACGGTGCGAAGAGAGGGTGGCGCTGTTGGAATTATCGATGGTGCGCTTTTTTCAGTCACGATGTCGCAGTGATCGAGTGAGCATCGCGCGTTCGCTGTGGAGACAGTTCTTAAGTAATTGCTTGTCGATAATTTTGTTAAAAGTTCGGTATTCGACTAATACGTGATGGACCGAGTTTGAATTTATTTCGTTCGTGGGTGCAGAGATTCCACGCAATTGATTCGGCTACGAATTTCCCACGGCAAGGGCTGTTGTGATTGTATTCTTTCATTAATTGTAAAACACAAAATCGCCTCATAGCTATTCTTATCCACTATTTATATTAAACCAAAATGCTAGCTCCGCAATGTTACGAAAGTGCTGACTCCCATATTGAGTCAGCACAATTGTTGTTTGCTTAAATTTAAACTAAACATATTCGAGGGTGGTTCTCAACATAAAGATATACGGGGGCGGCTCTCAACATTCCACCCACTGTTGAAGAAAAGTGTAGACCTTTTATTACGGCTGCCATCAATTGTTGTTGTTCCTCGTTGCTGGTTGTTGCAAATGTTACTAATATTGGTATTGACCAGCTGCCGCAACTTTGGCGGTATAATTGCTTGCTGCCACTGCTGTCCATCAGTGTGTAAAGCATGCAATTGGTTTATTTATTTATTACCTGGGGTGCATGAACGAGTACTGCCCAAATTCTTCTCCGTTAGCGACGGTAAACCAAGTGTTTCCAGATGTTGTAAAGAGTTGTAATAGTATTGAATGTATTATTTAAATTTCATGGACAACTGTAGAGATAATTTCCGGTTGTAAATAATTATTTGAGTCAATTTTGTTATCAAGATTGGTAGCTGAACTACTGTTTTCGTTTTTGCAGCTCTTAAAGTCAGATGGCAAGGCCTGTTGTGCCACTGACATCATCACTGAAATAGTTATTTAGGTAGCGCTACCACTGCTATTGCTTCTAGAAGTATTGCAGTCTATAGTGCATACCTTTGTAGTTGTGATGATAGTGCGTAGATAGGCAGTTTTGAAAGGGTTTCACTGTTTAAGCGAAATTCACGTTTTCTAAGTTAGTTATTCATTGATTTCGTTTGCACCTCTTGTGCGGTATTCAAGTAACTTGACTCGGTGGTAACACTGTAATGAGCTTCCGCCTAGTTCCTTTGATTAAACCGCAGATTATTTGACTTTTGAACCGGTATATGTGGAGACATTTCTTTGCAATACCCGGTTGCTTTCATATGTTAAAGCTTCATAGAGTTTGTCATCTTGAAAGGCTACATTTTTTTGGTTGGATCAGGCAGAGTATTAGTTGATACCCACAGGCCTTGATGCCGTTTGCGGATCTGACACCTTAACCCATCTCCACATTGGAGAACACCACACGTGAAACCACCTTCCTACCGATTTCCTATACCATATGAAAATTCGGTACTGTATATACTAGCTAGGGAAATATTAAAGAACGTAACGTTGTAAAAGTAAACATTTAGAAACCATGCAATTAAGCATGTATGTGTGCTTGTAGGGGTTTTAATTTTTTGACTAAAAAATATATGAAAAATAAACATTAAGAAGCCATGCAAGTGATTATGTAAGTAGGTGATTGAATTTTTATTTTTTTTTATTGACTTAAAAGTATATGAAAAATAAATATTGAGAAACCCTGCAAGTGGTTTAAAAATTATTATTAAGAATATATGTATGTTTGTTTGTAGGTGCTTTAATTTTTTTACTTAAAAATATATGACTCACGAGAACGCTCACTGCCCCACGGTTTCGGAATTTGAAAAACTTAAGGAAAAAATTTTACACCTACCAACTTAGCCATAAAAGGTATTGACTCAAATGTTTACCCAGAAGAGATAAAGACAAATTTGTGCAGCGAAGGTTTTAAATTCAGGACTGTGACGACTATTAAATTTAGAGAAAAATATCCCCAACCATTGTTCCGCGAGGAACTTGAGTCTAGTGATGTAAAACTAAAGCAAAATTAAACTCACACAATTTATGATTTAAGATAAATTATGCACCGTAGAGTTGCAGTGGAAGTTCCGCATAAGCGATCTGAGCCCGCACAGTCCATGAACTGCCAGGAATATGGCCACACAAAACTTATTGTAAGTTGCCTTCTGTTTATGTTGTGTGTGGGGATCTGCATGTTACAACAAACTGCGACAAAGCGAAAGATGACCCTAGGGTGAAGAAGGGCAGAAATTGCGGTGGAAGCCACACCACCAACTACAGAGGTTGCCCAGTCTTTGATTTAATTAGGCGCTTATTTAAGCGGAGAGTAGTTTCTGCCCCTACCCAGCCTTAAATATACAAACAACAAACCTTCCCCCGTTAGCACAGCCAACTACAAGTCAAGTTTCTTACGACAACGCATTAAAGTCAAACCAGTTCAATGCACATAAGCCAAACTAACCAACAACACAATAAGATGTGCCAACAAATTAACAAACCGGTACCAATTTTAGCCGCCTGGAAGCCGTAATTGACAATATGGTTAAACAATTTACGCAGATAATGGCGCAAATGGCTTGCATGATGCAGGAAATGCAAAAATGCATTTCATGGCCATGTTTAAAAGACCATGAACTGCCTCAGTGTTTGTTTGTAGATCGCAAGCAGCATCTGCCAACACAAAAACAAGCTCAAACATTTTCGATGCACCAAAAAATTGATGGCATGTTGATTTCAGGGACTCATATGACATTTAGGAATAATTAGAATAAGTGGATATAATATTTATGATTCAAAGGATCCCAGGGCTAGATACTGTGGTGGCTCTGCTATATAAATCAAATCAAGAATTAAGCATCAATAGTTGCGTGGCCTATCCGAGCCTTCTGTCCAAGCAACAAACATCTGCATTGATGAAGTTTCTATAACCTACTTATTTGGTCAATTTACTCACCACCTAGATTCTGCATAATGAAGGATTAATACAACAGTTTTTTAAACCTTTAGGTATCCGCTTCATAGCTGCTGGAAACTATAACCCCAAGCACACATACTGGGGCTTCCGCGTAGTTAGTCCAAGAGTTCGTCTCTTGTATGATGCCGTGTCTGAAATGGGACTTTACGTTATTTCAACTGGATAACCAACATACTGGCTAACGGACCAAAATAAAATTTCAAACGTAATCGATTTTGGCGTAGCAACAGGTGTATTCTCGGATTTTTTTGAGACTCAAGCCTCCTTGAAACCATCTTCTGACCACTGTAACGAACCGACCATGGGGGCTTCAATTGCCTAGAAGCGTTGCTACCTTTATCTCCGGCCGTGCTCAGGGAAATCGGGATGGATCCTGCCTCTAAATAATTGAATTAGGCTCGAAACACAAACTATTTAAAAACAGGTAGCTGCATTTCCAAACCGGCAAAAGTGAGAATAAATATAAAAAAAAACTAACTAAAGATGGAGCAAAAACCTGTGTTGGTAACAATTAACAAGAGGTAAGATGTGGTACCCTCCTGCATCTTCACCCACCCTCCATGCTATCGAGTCAGTATTTCCGATAGCCCGTAGAAGTACCTAAACGATCTTCAACCTTAACCTTTCATGGAATACACAAAATAATTTAGTTCAAGAATTTCATTTCTTTTAATTATATACTCATACCATATAAACAAGAATTATTAAGTATACGCTCGTATTTTTAAAAGTTAAAGTTACAACAACAACAACAACAATTTTTTAAATAATAGTTTTTTTTTTCCCTATAAATTTAAATATAAATGGTTATATTCCAATCCACAAATAGGTGGTGAATATGTAACAAAAAAAAACATGGGCGTGTTGTAGAGATTCTTATTTGAGCGAAAATTAAAGTTTTTCGTGACTTATTTTTATTGTATTAAAGGAATAAAAACTCACCAATTTTACAATCCAACGATGAAATCAGGCCTGAGTTTCGAGGATTCTTTAGAAAGGTGTTCTTGATTTGTCACTTGCACGCTATATTTTCACCCAATGTAAGAAGCTAGTGTTGATATAGGTGTGTATTGTGCAAAATAATTGCGTTAATCCTTAAGTATTTTAAACAACAATGTTACAAAAGTAATATAGATACATCCTAAGGTACATTAGCAAATTTAAATTTTTAAAATTTTCTACAACCATTGACAAGATTAATAAGCTTTACAAACAAGAAAATGAACCAGCTGTTCTTGTTACACTTTTCCAATAAAAAAAAACGTTGATTTAAAATGGAGATATAATTTGTTGTGGCTGTTGTTAAATAATTTGAAACGCAGGGCACCAACAAAAGGCGCAGATGAAATATTTCGATTTACTCTAAGAATAAAGTGGTTGCAGAACTTTTTTGTCTTTTCTCAACCAGCAATTTTGACGCTTGTAATGTTAATCCTAGAACCAAATCTTTCAGTATAACTATCCCCTGTCCACTTTGAACCCCAGGTAAATTTAGCCAAATATAGTTCGTCTGAAAGGCTGCAGCAATTCCCTTTTATAATATTTTGATCCTTATGCAAAATTTCGGCTATTCAAAATTTAGTATCTTAACTGACAAGTCCAGTTTTCTTAAATTTATTTTCTTATGATTTTTCTCTATTATTCTTCTAAATATTTCCTTAAAATTCTTCGAGTTCTTTTTTTCCAATTTTTTCTAATCCCCTCAAAAAATTTTTCTGACAACAATTTCGTTGGCCTTTTGTTCAAAAAAAAACAAACAAAATACCCAACACACCAAAATTTAAAAAAAAATATTTCAAAATAAAACAAAGTGCCTACGTAAATATAAACGAATACCACAAGAACCTTCCACTTAAGCCGAGCCTCACACCACTTACCCGCAAAAATCACTATTTGCAGCCCTCATCCAATTTTTTCTTATCTAAAAGTGTATATAGGCTGAAATATAAAAAAAATAGCGCCCACTGCTCGTAGAACTAACCACTAAAAATTCCCGGACACAGCAATGATTGTCTGAGCGTCCTAAATAAAAACATTTAAAAAGCCGATGAACATGTGTCTTCTACCTACCGGCAGGCCAAGAACAACAAATTTTTTTTTACGATGTGGGAAAGCTTTTAATTGAAAAAAAGAGAGGCCGAAAAGGATAGCGAAAGCAGAGGTTGTCCCAACTTAAAACTACGAACTATGTACGAACCAATTATAAAGCTTGCTGCAGGTTCAGAGAATGGCATCACTTAAAGTGTCCTGGAAGGTTTGGACGCGACTCCGCAGCAAATCATTCCCTATTACAATCAACCAGACGTCTAAAATGACCCGTTATCGCCAAAACACACTGCATAATCTGGGAGGATCCTGGGCTAGAAATGACGAAGAAAAATGCGACCTGTTCGCAAATCATTTCAAAAACGTGTTTACACCTAAAAGTAAAAATGCACTAACAGCTACGTTTTCTAGCTAAAAGAAAAATTCTTTTTATTTTTAACGCGATAATTCGTCTTTAAAATTTCGTAACTATATGGAAAGCTGCCTTAGCAATGATGATTCGTAGGTCTGCCAAAGATTCTTCGAAGGTGGAGCATTAAAGACCTATAAGTTCGTTACCCACAATGTCAAAATTGTTCGAAAAACTGCCTAAAACAAACTTAATCTGATTCTGAATGACAACAACCGCATTTCAAATCCTCAATTCGGCTTTAGAAGTCAACATAGTACCATCGAACAAACTCACAGGTTTTTACAGGTAATAAGAAAAGCCTTCAAGGAAAAGAAGCACTGCTCCGCGCATTTTATCGATGCTTCACAAACGTTCGGAAAAATATGGCATGAGGGCCTGTTAAACAAACTAAAGCTTAATCTTCTAGCTAATATTTTCAACATTTTGGAACCAACTACAACTACACGTAACCCAAGTTGAGAAATGGGCAAGGTTATGGAGGGGGAAAAGTGAACAAAAATTTACACACGTAACTTTTACCCTACTTAAAGAAACGTGCCCTCCATTCACTAATAACAACCATATAGTGCCTGAACGAGCCGACACAAAATATCTTGGTATTTACCTGGATCGCCGCCTCACATGGAAGTCTCGTTTAGATGTGGAGTTGACTCAAATTAAACTTAAAGCTGCTCAAATCCACTGGCAAATAGCTGGAAACCCTGTGCTTCATCTGGATTGTAAACGTTAACTATACAATTAAATTAAAACTAGTTTGGTGCTACGGTATACAATAATGCGGCACTTCTTCCTCCTCCAATATAGAAAAGTTTCAACGACGTCAAAATAAAATTCTTAGAATGGTAACTGGCGCTCCTTGGTATATTAAAAACAGCAACATCCACAAGGATCTAGAAGCTCCACTAGTAAAGTGCAAGATCCTAAACTATATAGACAAGCATTTAAACAAGTTGGAAACACATCCAAATCCGCTCGCTAGAAGCATCCTGCAACATAGTGGGCACACCCGTCTGAAAAGGAAGGATACTATATGAAGCTTATTAATTATTATGAGAACTAAAATTTAAGTCTGGCACTGGCTAGACTAATATTAACTACTTACTTTTAAGATTTCAATACTTTATGTAAGTTCGCAAAAGGCAGGGATTCAATAATTAAAACTATGGGGAAAAATAGCCGAGTTTCGAGACGTAGGGGTAATATTAGCTTCTGAAGAGTTTTTCGAGATTTATCAATATCCTCCTCGAAATCCTTTTTTACTTGAGGCGATTTACGATACAACTCTCTGAACTCCTTCTTGTACTCCGATTATTCTGCCAATTTCCTGTTAATCGTTTCTGTGATATATTCTCTATTTATAATTTTTTTCACATTGGATAATACACTCCATACCTTAACCACAATTTGTTCCACACTTCGTCTTTCGGCCTTTTCCTGTTTCTAAACTGTTAATATCGGTCCTTCCGTAGTTCTAGCCATCCCCACTCTGTGACCCCATTGAGTTAAATAATTTGGCATGTATGCGATATCCAGCTCTTTCTTTGCGTTCGATAGAGCCATAAATAGTCTTTGAATTTTGTAGTCTGTGTCACTCTCTAATTATTGTAACTTAGATCTTCTTGCTATCTCCCATTCACCCAGTCCTTTCCCATATAATTTTAACTTAAGCTCCTTATTTTCATTCTCCTGACTCTCTAATAACTCGTTTGTAAAATTTATCTGAGACCCTAGCTTCTTATTATACTTCTCCAAAATTCTTTTAGTCTTTTCTAAATCCCTTATTCATTTTTCCACTTTCTCCGATTTATTGTCATTTGTTATCTTTGACTATGTCCCTATGAGTTTCCATTAATATCTTATTCAAGTTCAGTTTACAGAGTTCCGTCCAGGCATGCACCTGCAGGCGGCCAACGTTACAATTATAGCCCCTTACTTTGGCTTTTTGCGGCTGCGCCAATTGTTGTGATTGTATTGTTTTATTAATTGTTTACCACAAAATCCCCTCATAACTATTTTTATCCACAATTTATCTTAAACCAAAATGTTGACTTCGCAGAAGTTTGTAATTTAATAAAAGTGCTGTCTCTCATATTGAGCCAGCACAATTGTTGTTTGCTTTAATTGAAACTGAACCTATTCGCGGATGGTTCTCAACATAAAGTTATACGAGGGCGGCTATAAACGGGGCTCAGTCGATCTTTAAGGACTCCGGAAAACGATTAACTGATTGAAAGCAGTTTATTTGAAAATCCGCGACTTTCAATATGGAAAAGAACAGCCTCGCTGGGATTTCAAAAGACGATTATTACTGAAATTAAAAAAAGGAATCTGATATTCCATCCTTTTAAAATTCAAATCGTTCAAGAACTGAAAGAAAGTGACTTTGATTTACTCAAACATTTTTGTAAAAAGAAGTTGAAGCGTTTTCGCACTGTAAGTCCCTTTTTTTGAACCGACGAGGCTCGTTTTTATTTAAACGGCCACGTCAACAAGAAAAACTTCCGATACTGCTTTCCAACAACCTGCACCTCTTGATTAAAACTTCAAAAACCTTTGCATTGCCCCAGGGTAACTGTTTAGTGTACCTTATCCACGAATGATATAATTAAACAATTTTTTTCGAACATTATCGAGGCCAAGCGACGAACGTCAACGGTAAAAATTATAGATGCGTGATTACGGAATTCTAGTTGCCAAACCTGCAAGCTTATTCTTCGTAGCTTCAACAGAATAGGGCGACTACAAACACATCAAGAGGTTCGATGAACTTGCTTCGGGAAAATTTCCCCCAAAAACTGATCAGCCGCTTTGGGGGCATCACATGGCCACCGAGATCACACGATCTAACTCCTATGGAATTTGTTTATATGGCTTATTGTTAGTTCGCTTAAGCGAAAATTCAATAGTAAAATATATAAAAAAAAGAAAAAAAAATATGGCTTTCCAAAAGCTAGGCTTTATAATGACAATATCCAATCTCTTTTGGCTTTAAAAGAAAATATTCGTCGAGAAATCAGCTCTATTGAACCTAGCTTTCTGCAACGTGCGGTGCAAACCACAAGGCTCCATTTTGAACAGTGTGTTCAACTCGACGGAAGGCATCTGGATAACATACTCTTTAAGAAATGAAATCCGCATTTCCATTCTATCGTTTAATGCTCTTAATAAAACTTTGTGTCAGTTAATACGTTTTTATTTAAGTTTAAAAATATAAATCTGCCCACAGACACCCTGTGTATACGTACAAGAAAGTATATTACTGCAGTAATACTCTCTGTATGCAGTTTGCGTTTACGGCTTATTATATACATCCATATATTCACACATTTTGATAACTAAGCTCTACAACAATTATGTGTGTTTAAAGCATTTTCAGTTTAAATAAAATCTTTTTCGAATTTAGTTAAACATTTTTCAAAATAAACGAAACTTTATTGCAAACAAATGAAACTTTATTCAAAATAAATGAAACTTTATTCAAAACAAACGAAACTTTATTCAAATACAGTTAAAAATTTTTCAAATTTAATAAAACCATTTCTTAAATTAAATAAAAAACAAAACAAAAATTAAAAATATTATACATATTCATTTTTAGCGTATTTTTGAGCAATTTTTATTTCTAAAATTTCATATACATATTCATTCCATTGATTAATTAAAAATTAAAAATTGTTTAAAAATGGCTTAATTTAATTTGAAAAATGTTTAACTGGCTTTGAATGATGTTTCGTTTATTCTGAATAAAGTTTAATTTATTTTGAATTAAGATTAATTTATTTTCAATAAAGTTTCGTTTATTTTCAAAAATGATTCACTTAATTCGAAAAAAGTTTCATTTAAACTGAAAATGCTATTTAAAGGATTCAAGTTAAGATAATTTTTGTTACATGAAAGTAGATACATATATGGATATTCGCATACATACGTGAAAAGAGCGTATAAACTAAAACTCTTCGAGTTGAGTTATTAAAAAAATAATTTTTTTTTAATGTTAGCAGCGAGCCAACAATGTTTTTTTATTAAAAGCTACCGGTAAAAAAGCGCAAAATTATTAAATCTATCTTATTTATTGCTAGCTAGTTGATGA
Organism: Melanophora roralis; assembly: GCA_963583895.1. NCBI lineage: Eukaryota > Metazoa > Arthropoda > Insecta > Diptera > Rhinophoridae > Melanophora > Melanophora roralis. Next base: position 78,082,335 of record OY757187.1, on the reverse strand, counting down.
TCACGCCATTCATGGAAAGTTGTTATGTTGTTGCTTTCACACAGGTTTACGATTTCGTTCGCTGGCACGTGCAAAAATTTATTTGTGAAATGAAATGCATTGTTGTATTAAGACAGACGAAACATCAGCTTTTTTATTGGCAAAAATGTTGCCATACAACCAAAGTTGGCACCCGAAACGAAAAACGGTATCGGTAACGGTATTAAAAAAATTGTTATTTCGGTATCGGTATTTTGATTATATCGGAATCGGTAACGGTATTAATTCTTTAATTCCGGTATCGGTATTTTGATTATATCAGTATCGGTATAGATACTTAATGGTATTTACAAAAAATAAAAAAAATCTATACACAAAAAAATAATAGAGGTTATATTGACCAAGCTACGTTAGTTAATTTCTTTTTGTTTAAGTTTTAATTACTAAGTCAAATAGATGATTTCAAATCGCATATTACAAAAAATCCAAGCTAGTGTTACTTCGCGAATTAGGTATCGTCTTTGAATTTTTTTTTTCCTATTGGCTTATTTATTTAGTTGTCATTGTAAAAAAATATTTTACAAAATTAAGGTAGGTAAAAAAATTTATATAAAATGATATAATAAAAAAATGTTTTAGGATATGCAGAAGCAATTCATAGAAATCATTTAAAAGGCAAGTAATTTAAAAGATTTGTTGCTCCTTGAGGTTTTAAAAAAATTTTTTTCTTATTCACAGAGCTGTTCCCTGTAGCCAGTTTAAAAAGTAATGCAGACATATTCTTAGGGCAAGTTCGGCTCCTCAAAATTCATACCTTGTTTCTCTGCTTCTTTGAAATTCGGTTATGGCTTTTTTCTCAGGTATGTTCCATAGGTTAATTTTGTTTCGACAGTACCCAAAAACAAAAAAAATGGCATTTAACCATGGAAGCTTATTTTCAAGCTTTGAAAGGCTCTTGTTTTTTGCGACGGCTCGTTTGCCTCGCTTTTATAAATGGAATTATTTTGGTAGTACACCAGAAAAAGTCAATGGTATGAAATTTCTGTTTAGAAGTATCCCGGTGGCACACCAGAATAAGTTTGTAGAAATTCTAAAAGAGTTCTTGAAGTGGTACACCAAGAGAAGCCGATCACTAAGTAATTTAACAACAACAGTCGTAAACGTAATGATTCCATTTATTAAAAATGTTCATACTTATATACTAAAACATATACAAAAACAAATAATAAAATTAAAATTAAAATAAAAGAAATTATAAGTAAAGAATTTAGGTAAGCTTATGTTTAAATATTTTCGCACAGGTAGGTAGGGGAGTTTATTAATTTTCAATTCTATTAAGATTTGTTTTATTTTGTTGCAAAATAAAAAAAAAAAACATACAGAATTAACATACTGCCCCCCCTTAGGGGGATCGGGAAGAATAGTAAGACAGCTCACATAAATCAATTCCGGGGACTTAATCTAAGCAGTGTCAAGCTGCTTGTTGTGGTCAAGTTGACACGTTTTGGAGATGGAAAATTGTTGTTAAGGTCGATGGGCGCGTCGCTTCATTTGAGCCGTTGTGAATTATCTCTTCCTTCCTCGTTATCTGGTTCTATCGGAAGAGGAGAGAGTAAGTGGATGATTCGCTTAATGACCCCAGTTGATGTTTTTACCGCCGCTGTCCTGACAAAGCCATCGGGCCCAGGAAATTTTTCAACTACTTTTCCAAGCCGCCGGTTCACGACAGGTAAATTATCTTTAACTACGACCATGGTGCCGAGCTGTAGATTTTGTGATTTAGTTTGCCACTTGCTGCGCTGATGGAGCTCATTGAGATACTCCTGTGGCCACCTTTTCCAAAACTGATGTTTTATTCGGGGTACTAATTCCCAACGTTTTGCCAAGGTTGAGGATGTTGTTTGTGCAGTTGCGTCAACCTGGGCCGTAAGAGGCTCCCCAATCAAGAACTGACCAGGTGTCAATGCAGCGTCATCATTCGGATTTGGCCTTTGCTTCAACCTCTATGACCACGGTTTCCATTTCCTCATAGGCCAGGGATGCGCTTGATAGATCTTTGATCAAAAGACCCTTGGATTTTACCGCAGCTTCCCATAATCCACCGAAGATCGCGGAGGAATAAAACGGAAATTAATGTTTTTAGTCGCACATTCTCGCTGTATTATTTCTTGGGCTGTTGTAGAAAATAAAGCAGTTGATAATTCTGCAAGTTGATTTCGCGCTCCTACGAAGTAGCGTTATCGCAATAAAGATTTTGACAATGCCCTCTTCGACTTACATATAAATCTCTTGAGTGATTCAATGAATGCATCGGTTGATCGGAGATTCGTTACTAGCTCTAGATGAACTGTCTTGAAGAAAAGCAACAAAAAACCGCAATATACGCCGTTCGAGGTCGTTTTCCTCTGGTTTTGAAGTGTACTCATATTGGGCCGCAAAAGTCAACTCCTGCGTTGATAAAAGGCCTTGCGGGCATCACCCTCGTCTCTGGAAATTTGCCATGATTTTTGAAGCCTTGGTTTTGATCTTGCGCACTGTATACATTTATGGACAGTTTCCCGAGCCAACTGCTTTCCCTTAACGGGCCAGAAGCGTTGTCTTACGGTTGCAAAAGTGCAGTAGGACCGAAATGTTTTTTCTCCTTGTGTATTGACTCGAAGATTAATCGACTTATTATACCATTGAAAGGCAAAAGCATGCGTTGTTTGGCATTATAACTCAATGCGGATTCTTCTAGTCGACCTGCGACTCTTATGATATTATTTTCATCTAGGAATGGCGATAGGCTTTTGATCTGACTTGATCTTTAAAGTTCCTTCTGCCTTTGCAAATTTTGGATGTCTTCCTTAAAGTTCGAGTGTAGTTTGAACGATAATAACAAGAGCATCGTGAAGCTCAAAACGGGTGAGAGTGGGCCTGTTTTGGCTTTCTTCCTAGCTACTTTTGGCGTTTTTGATGAATCTAACGACATATACGACAATTCGTTGAAGCGTTTTCAATGAGTTCCTGTGGTTTATTCTGTGTAGCAAGTTTTCACTGTCAATGGATGCTAGTAAGTTGTGAGGGATTTCTTTTCTTTCAATAACGGCTAAGTCAGAAGTTGGACGAAAGACTGAAGGCCAATGTTTTTTGTCTCCGTGAAGGAAAAATGGCCCGTACAACCAGTTGGGTGTTTGTTGTAGTTGTTGTGGGTCTAAACCTCTAGATATGACGCCCGCTGGGTTTTCCTTGGAACTAAGATGTCTCCATTGTTCAGGTTTCATGCTCTCCTGCATTGAAGCTATTCGATTTGCAACGAATGCATGAAAGGAAGATGATCTCGAGTTTTTCCAGTTTAACACTGTTGTTGAATCAGTCCATTAGAATGTTGGTGTTGTAATCATGTTCAATTTGTGTTTAACTTTTACCGCCAAGTTAGCTCCTAACTGGGCAGCACATTATTCTAGTCTTGGAAGCGTTTGTTGCTTAAGAGGCGCTACCCGAGATTTTGCACATAACAAGTATACCACTATCGTTTAATTGGTAAAAATATTCTAATGTATATTTCCGCCCCATATGCCTTTTCTGACGCATCGGAGAAGACATGAAGTTGTGTGTTGTGTGAAATATTACCCATATACGTGTCGCTGAACTTGAAAGTTTTCGAGTTTTTTAAGATTGTTTCGAAAGTTTCGCCACCTAAAGTCAAATTCAGAAGACACGGCTTCATCTCTTGAAAGATTCAGGCTCCACAGCTCTTAAACAAACATTTTCGCCCTAAAAACGACAGGAGATAGGAGACCCAGTGGGTCGAAAATGCGTGCCAAATCTGAAGTGACTGTCCTTTTGGTTACAGCTATGGGATTATCTGGTATGGCCTATCTTTGGGATGAATCAAGATTTGGCGAAACATTTTTTCTTTGTCTGTTGTGAATACGAAGCGCGGTAGTCAAAAGCGCAGCAAAATAGTGAATAAGTCATTTTGTAGTGGTGGTCCAGCATGCAAAATATCGTTTAATGATTTCCCGGATGATGTTTTCAAAGAGGCGTCAAACACAACTCTAATTTGGTGGTACTGCTTTGGGGTCGTAATATGCAGTGATGGGGAATAAAGTATTTTGCCCCTTCCACTTTGTCTATGTCGACATTGGTCATGTGGCCTAATGCTTCATATTCCTTCATGAATTGTGTGTATTGTTGCTTTAAAAAAGTGTCTTTGGATAATTTTCGTTCCAATCACAGGAATCGATTGAAGGCGATACTATGTGACTCTCCTAAAGAACTCGGTTCAGTTCAAAATGGGAGTCTTACTATGAATCTTCCTTCCTTGTCACGTGCAGAGTGCTGGTTAACATGCGCTTCACACTATGTATTATGCGTTGATAATTGACGGTGTGTGCTATTGACTTCTTCCAGTTTCCAAAATCTCCCGATTGCCTGGCTCATCTTGTCTTCTTCAGGACCCCACATAAAGCTGTTAGTAGATGATGGCCAGACACTCTCCCGGATACCATCCAACCTAATATTGTATTTTGCAAGACTGGGAGGTTATCGAAAAGTTGAATCTGTCCAATAGCGAGTTACTGATGATAATATTCTGCTCCTAAAAGAATATTGACTTTGTCTGGACGATTGAAGGTTGGGTCTGCAAGTGCTATATTGTTGGGAATTGGCCACTTGTCAATATTAATATGCTGCGAAGTTTGAGGAGCAATTATTTGTGGCAACACAAATGCCTCCAAACGTGCTGAAAAATTGTTGAGTCGAGATTAATGTGTAATGTTGACTCGGTTTTGAACCTTGGTCTCGTTTTTTCCGATGCCATTTATTGAGATAGATGCAGGCCTAGCAGGGAGTCCCAGCCGGGTAACTAATCTTTCTGTAATTAGGTTGACTTGCGATCCTGATTCGAGAATCGCCTTGCATTCGGTTTCCAGACCATTCTCCTTAACATTTACCAATGCTGTTCCTAGTAAAACATAGGGCCTGGGAGTAGCAGAATTCACAGCCCTGCCTTCGACTACAACTGCTCGTGTAGTGACGAGGGAAGCCGCTTGTTCCGATAATTGAATACTAGTCGTGGCTGGCTCAGTAGAAGTTTTATGTTCGTCTTTGGTTGATTTAATTGGCGTATTGGAGGAATTTCCTTGTTCTTCGGATGTCGCAGTCTCTCGTGAGTTTGGTTCAAAGTGAACCAGTGTATGGTACTGTTTCCCACATTTTTGGCAGCGACCTGCAATCGTGCATTGTTTGGTGGAATGACTATTGTTAAAGCAGTTTACACATAACCTTTGTTTCTGTACCAGATTAAGTGGCATTTCCGGGCTAAGCAATAGAAATTCGTTGCATCGATATAATGAGTATCTCTCTTGCAATTAATGCGTTTTCGGCCTTCGAGTTGGGGTTGTGCAGTAAGCGTGCACGTTTTAGGAATATTGACGGCAGTTCTCTCCTTATATCCCATTGCTTCAAGAGTGTGGAAGTAGTTCTCGAGGAAGCTTAAAAAGTCGCTAATTTTGTGTAGCTCCTTGCGCCTGGAAATTGTTTGTTGATATTGACTATATACGGTTTTGTCAACCTTTTTAACTAAAAGGTGGATTAGAAGTGGATCCCATGACGTAGTCTCGAGACCCATGTTGGATAGAGCTGCTAAGCACTGCTTTGTTGTATCGTGTCGTCGCTTAAGGGCGTTCAAAGAACCAGCGCCAGATGGCTCATTGAGTAATCTTTGAATTGCCGTAGCCAAAATAACCCTTTTCTTATTATAGCGGTTTTCCAGCAGTAGCCATGCCGCTTGGTAATTTCCTTCCGTAATAGCGAAATGAGCAATGATATTTGCTGATTTACCGATTACGTTATTCTTTAAATACCAAATTTTGTGAGCGTCAGATATGGGTTGCTCATGGACAATTCTGGTAAATAGATCTGAGAATGAGGTCCACTTCATATAATCATCATAGAATTAAGTAATGTCGGTTGTGGGTAAGGGCAATAAAGGTGATCTAGGTACAATTCCCAAAGTGGCGGAGGTGTTTATTATCACTTGTGAGCTGAATAATTGGAGTTTGGGCCTCTTTTTCGAGGTGTACATATTTCGTTGAATTATAGCCAAATTGATCTGGATCAGGATATTTATCCAGTACCTCGTCGTTGAGTTGTTCCAATTGCTGCCATAGGTGGGTAATTGTGGCCTTTTTTATCTCATAGTAGGACATCTCTTGGTCGTTCATCTGAAGCCCTTCTAGTTGACGGGTTAAAGCCGCCATTTTACCCAGAGACCGGCTAATGAGGCCATCATGACCATCAGTTGCACCATCACTTGATCGGTCGGTGTTTGAGGTACAGGGACCCTGAGGTTTCTTGGTGTCTGATGCTCGACCTTGAGTGTCAAGCTCACGTTCTATCAACGTGATATACTTTGTTGCCATAGACCTTACTTTGGTGTAGTAGTCGGACACAAAGTATTCGTCAGATGTGTCTACATCCTTCGAACTTCGTAGATTGTTGTCCGCATCCTCGAGCCTGGCCAGTCGTTCTTCATAGTAAGTAGTCGTCTTGCGACTACTAGAATCCTTGCTGAAGTTTCTTATTATGATGGCGATGCTTTCGCCGATTTCCTTCAGCTTCTGGAGGAGCTGTGCTGAGGTTTCCGTTGTATAGGAAGATTACAGGTTTGGTTCCTGTCAAATGTTGAGTAAATAAATCGAAGATTGCAGGTCCTGTCACGGTCACCAATGTTTTTTGCGGCGGCTCGTTTGCCTCGCTTTTATAAATGGAATTATTCTGGTGATACACCAGAAAAAGTCAATGGTATGAAATTTCTGTTTAGAAGTATCCCGGTGGTACAACAGAATAAGTTTGTAGAAATTCTAAAAGAGTTCTCAAAGTGGTACACCAAGAGAAGCTGATCACTAAGTTATTCAACAACAACAGTCGTAAACGTAATGATTCCAAATATTAAAAATGTTCATACTTATATACTAAAACATATACAAGTACAAATAATAAAATTAAAATTAAAAGAAAAGAAATTATAAGTAAAGAATTTAGGTGAGCCGGAATTGCTTATGTTTAAATATTTTCGCACAGGTAGCCAGGGAAAAGCGTTGGATTTCGTACTGTCTGGCTGGTAATTTGAATAGCACCTGCAAAATAAATATTTCATATTTTGCATGTGCAGTCAAAAAAGCTGACGCATCGATTCTCACACTTTGGCTGACTAGACTGTGAGAGAACAAAAGAGATTTGAAGAACAAAAAATAAGGGAGTTTATTAAATTTCAATTTTATTAAGATTTGTTTTATCTTGTTGCAAAATAAAAAAATCATACAGATTTAACAGCTATTTCGCGTTTAATTCAACTTTCGAAACAAGTTAACCTGTTGAACATACCTTTATAAATGAAAGTAAACGTAATATAATATGTGCAAGTTTATACTTTTCTTGAAATTTAATAAAATATTGTGCATCAAAATAAAAATTTTTTAATTTGGTTTTGAGATTAGATAATTTTAAAAAGGTTAATTCTGCTAAAATTATAAGGGTAATGTACTTTGCTAGCGTTGTTAGTTCAATAAAGTTTGTAGGTAACTTTGACTAATTTTTTAGTTAATTTTTCGAACATGGGAACAAACAAAAATTTAAGGCATATTACGTTAGGAACATAGTTACTGCCATTCTACCCTTTTACAATATGATCAATTGTCCGTTCAACTGAGGTACCCTTAAAAACAATATTCCAACGTGGATCCAAGAACAGCACACCTAGAATGGCTTCATTCTTAAAGAGAATTTTCTCCTTTTTTATTTTTTTTCTCATTTTTATTTCCTCAAGTAAATTGTATGAAAAATTGTTTTTAACTTTCTGAAGTTCAATTGTGCATGTAAACCAAGCTTTTTTGGGTTTTTATTACCAAAGCATGTAATCGTAATACCGGTATTAAAGGAAACGGTTTTTTTCCGGTATCAAAGGAAACGGTATTTTGATACCAGTATTTTGCGAAACATATTATTTCGGTATCGGTATCCACACCGGTAACCAAATTTAAACGGAATCGGTAACGGTAGCCGTTGCCAAACTTGCATACAACGCTTATTTTTTTTATAGTTTTTGAATTGCTCGCTCAGCTTCCAGGGTGCTACTACAAAGGTCAAGTGTTACGCCGAACCCAATTCATTTTCCCTTTCAAACATTTTCGTGAAACACACTTACCCCCTATCTACAGCCCCTAACCGGGTTGCCATACACAATTTGAAAAAAAATTGGGTAAAACCAAAACAACTTTACCGGAGTCGCCTTGAGGGAAATAAAACGTATTGCAATCCCTCCCAAACATATTCCTAGAACATACCTTCCCCGCTACCACCATCGCCTAAGGGGGGCTGCCATACCAAATTTACATACAAGTTGTAAAAAAAACCCATAACTTCCCTAGAATCCGCCTAAGAGAAATTAGGTGTACGACCGACCCCTATTAGTTTCCCGTCCCAAACATATTCCGACAACACACTTACACCCTATCTCAATCTAATACAAAGTTTGGGAAATTGTAATAAATCCCCCCAACAGCTTCCAGAGTGCCCGTGGATAGGTCGTATGTAGGGCTGACAATAACAAATTTTTCTCTGCAAAAATTTTCCTAGAACATACTTACCCCTTTCTCCACCCTCTAAGGGGGTTGCCGTACAAAAAAATATAGCAAACCCCCTTACACGTTGTGAAGAGTATATAAGATTCGGCACAGCCGAATATATCGCTCCTACTTGTTTTTACGTAAGTTGGATTTCTTTAAGGAGTCAAAAATTTGGGAGCTATTTAAGAAACTTTAGTAACCATATTTGACCTTAAAAAATATTCCTTCAGAACTGTCAAAACTGACAAAAATTAAGTGTTAAATAAGAAGGATTGCATCTCCCCTGCAGAAAGGTATTTAAGAAAAGCCATTCTACAAGTTTGATAAAATATGACTTAAAAAAAGAGATAAGAATTTTGACCATCACAAATCCTGGCATTTATTTTAATTGAAATAGCCTTTCTTGTGTACTCACCTGAATAACAATTTGCTTGGCTGAAAAGCTACAATTATTAGGCACAGTAATAACCATAATCGATCAGTCCACTCTACGTTCGGATTTTTTGTGGTTTGTCGAATGCATTGAATAAATATTTCATCCCGAAGTTCCTCTCGTTCTATTCCAAGTCCAATAACATATTGGATTGCTTGAAGCTCCCGTTCTGTATTTAGTTCTCCGCGCATGTACTTGCACAGTTCCTTCAAAATAATATTTAATTATAGAGAATAATATAAAATAACACAATAATCAACAACTTATTTTAAAAGTAAAGAAAAAGGTTACATAAATATTAATATATCGAGCCTTTGGTGCAATACCGCAGTAATTCAAAAAATCGTGAACTGAGAAAAATGCATTTGAAGTTTTGAACCATCTTTTTGATAGTATTTTCGTTTACCAAAGTTATTTTTTTACAAGTTTTTAAATAAAAAGGAATGTTTTTAAATAAAAAAAGGCCAAAAATTATTAAAAATATGAAATATTTATTTATATTTAGGTACTTTGTATCAACCTATCAATGATGTATCGTTATTGCCACAAAACCTATGACAAACTTAAAAATTAATTCGAAATATATCGTTATAGCAAATAAACTTTTAACTATTTTTTTTTCTAACAAAGTTTTAATATGAAATAATACGAGCAAGTAAAAAAGAAATCAAATTATGCAGTTGTGTTTCTGTGCCTAAAACGTAGCAAAAAATAATATTGCTTTATACTTTTTTCGTAAATTGCTTTCTGTTAGAAAATTTCTTGTCATAAAGGAAATATTTCATTATTGCAAATAAATATTGTTGGAAATACCTAGAGGCAATAAAGACATTTTTAGCTGTAGAATCTGAACAGTTAGAGGTGGAATCATAATCTGTTTTTCTTTAGATAGATATTTCCCCAGAGATAATTTTTGCATACCCAGCTCAAAAAATTCAAATTTTGAGTTAATACGGTATTGCACCAAAGGCTCGATATGTACTTTATCGGTAGGACAAGGAAGTCAGTTTGCCTAAAAATTTACTTTAGATACGCTTGAAAGCTAACGTGCATTTTCACTGGACACCAAGTAAACAACGGGTGTCCGCCAGCAAGGTATACTACTTTTTTGTGCTTCCATTTTGGTAAAAATTAGTCTCGACACTTCATGTTTGGCAGTCGTGAAGAAGAGACGTGGCAAATTGGAAAAATTTTCGGTAGGCTAACGTGTTTGAGTCCTTAAAACATTTTTTCAAAATCAATCATCTAATACTGTGACGATTTTCATGAAAAAATAGTAATGAGTGACGAGGCATATTTTCATTTAAGTGGATATGTGAATTAACAGAAAAGTCAGTTCTAGGCAAATTATTCATCAACTAAAAGTGACAGTCTGGTGTGCAGTTTGGTCAGTATGAACCATTAAACCTTACTTTTTTTAAACTGAAAACGGCGTAACGGTAACTGTCAAAAGGGATCGATATTGTGATATGATTGAAAACTTTTGAATACAAAAACTGCATGGTTTGGGCTTGGTTAACATGTGGTATCAACAAGACTGTGCCATATCGCATACAGCAGGAGATCAATGGAATTACCACGAGACCTCTTTCCACAATAAGTTATTTCAAGAAATGGTGATGTTGATTGGTTTCAACGGTCGCCTGCTCCGGACTTCTTTTTGTGGGGATATTTGAAAATCAAGGCTTATACAAACAAACCAGAAACGATGGAGCAACTCAAACATAATATTTATAATAAAATTAATGAAAATCGCGTGAAATGTGTAAGAATGTAATGAAAAATGATCTTAAAAGGGTTCGCATTTGTGGAGCTAACAGAGGCAGGAATTTATGTGATATTGTATTTCATACATAACTGCCGACATTAAATATAACATTTATTAATATAAGATCCATTCCCTTTTATTTAGTCAAAAATTACAAACAAACAAAGTAGCATACCTTGCCGGCGGAAACCCTGTAAAATTTATTAAGCTTACAAGCTTAATTGTCTATTGCGGTCATATATTTGATTTATGTAAATGGGAAAGAAATCTGCAGTTGTTTTTCCGTATAAACTCTTTAATTAGATACCCTTCACATAGTGATAAGGGTATATATAAGTTTACTATTACGTTCGTAGTTTCTACAATATTTACTTGAGATCCTATTAAATATGTATATTATGCATGCTTATAGATATAAAAGTCAGTATAGCCATGCCAATCTGCCCGTCTGTGTGTCTGCTGAAATAAAGTTTCCAGAACCAAATAAACTCCCACAGAAAACGTTTGGTTTCATACTATCAGAAATATCAGAAACAATCGCTGTTTAGTATCAGCAAAAGCGGTTTAATACTGACAGAGATATAACCGAAAAGCCAAAATAACCAATTTTTTACCACAAAATTATTGCATATATATTTCTATATATCACAGTAAATACAACCACTCTTGCCACAAAACTTAGCACGCATTCTTTGAAGATAGGGGCATATATTAGGGAAAGTGGTACTCCCTCTACAGTTACACAAATTTGGTAAAATATTTCATGCGCTAAATCTGAGACACTATAACAGCTATGAAATTCAAATGTTCTACAAGTAATTTTACAATAATGCCCACATTTGAAATTAATTTATTCGGGAAGGGGCAGCCCGCATACCAATTAACAATTCTTGTCAAATTTTCGATACGCTATAATTCGGAAACTACAACAGCTATCGACTTCAAACATTCTACAAGAAGTAATTGAACAATGTGTAATAGATTTTGGATAAAAAGTAATTTGAATAGGAAAAGGGGGAGGGGGACGGAAAACACCTATAGTGTCCTACTACATAGTGCATAATGTATAATTCATACATATTTAATTATGTACTTGTTTTATGTTCATATTTTTATATTCAATCAAGTTAGATATGTTTTAATATAAATGTCGTTTATATTATTAGAAATAAATTAAATTTAAAAAGCAACAAAACGTTTTTGTTTTAAGTTGTGAGGAAAAAAAACTCACATGATCTCGTCAAGTTTTTAGTCGGTTTGATTGGGGAAAATAACTTTTATGTTTCAAACATCAAGCGCGGTAACATATTTGAGACACAAATTCAAGTGAACCATGAAAACGCCTTCCGCGCTAGGGTTTCGGAGTTCGAAAAACTCAGCAAAAACTTCTATAGCTACCAACTCAAGACCGCAAAAGGCCTTCAGATAGTTATTAAAGGCATTGATTCTAATGTAGTGTGTAGTGTTTTGGGGTCGTCTTAATTTTTGTGTACCCTATAGCCCAATATAATTTTATACAGCTGTAGGGGATCAGCTTGATGGTTAGGCGTTCTCTCGAACTGCCAAATTAGGGATTAGACATAAAACAAGGCAACGATGTGCCACTTTATTGTTTCAAATATAAAATCCTTGTTTATTTGTGGGCTACTACCCTTTTTATACTAATTTCTACATTATTGCTTACTTATTCTAACTTACAGTGTTAGTTTCTTAAATATATTCTGCTTTGTCAGTGCCATGCAATCATCAATGCATATTACTCTAGCCAATCAGAATGTGAGAGTGAGGAATGCACTCATTAACATTTGACACTCTTAAGTTTGGTCATTCACATTCTGATTGACCTACATACTTTACTATAGTAGACTCATATTTAAACATATTGAGTCACTGGATAAGTGTCGTTATTTGATCTTTTATTAGTGGCATTTACCCTACCATTATTGGGGTGGTATGTATAAGTTTTAGAGTGGTTATTTGGTATGCAGTGGACACTAGTAAGGTACACTACACCCTCACCGTTAAGAGAAAAATTAGGGGAGTAATTTTTCTTGATGCATCCATAGCACTGTAAAAATTATGATTGTCTTAAAGATTTTTACAATTCATTTACATCTATTATTATTATTATACTTCTATATCTTTGCCTTTACATATTTTGTTTTATTTATTGGTTCTTAATCCTAGGTATGGTTTTAATTGGTTATTGTGAATTTCTTTTTCTATCCCGTTATAATCTATAGTGGTATTTACACCATTACTCTTAATTATTCTATATGGGCCTTTGTACGGGCTTTGGTATTTCTTTCTATTTTCTATTTTTATTAAGACTAAATCTCCTATATTTAAATTTAATCTATTATTATATCTATTGTCCAGTATTCTCTTTTCTTTCGTTTTATTTGTTAGTTCTTTTGCCCTTTCCAAAGAAAACTTTAATTTCTGTTTTAACTCTTTTGTATAGTCATCGTAATTATAGATTTTTATTTCCTTATTGTCACAGATTTCTGATGGTAAGCATGGTAATTTACCATAAACTAGTTCGAATGGCGTGTAGCCAGTATCTATGTGTGGTGCCGTGTTATAGGCGAAAGTAAAATAATTTATCCACTTATCCCATTCGTAATCATTTGCCGTTGTTAGCAAGAATTCATTGAGAACTCTATGATTTCTCTCCACCGAACCTATTGTCTCATGGTGGTAAGGGGTTGAAAATGTCTGCTTGATATCAAGTAACGAGCATATGTTACGCATCAGTTCGTTTTTAAATTCAGTTCCGTTGTCTGACTTGAGAACTTTAAATTTACCATGTTTTAAAATTAATTGTTCTACTAGTGTTTTAGCAATTGTAGGTGCATCTTTTGTTGACATTGGGTGAGCAATAACGAATTTTGTTAGTTCACATTGCATTGTCAATATATATCGGTATCCGTTTGAAATACGAAGCGGACCTACAGTATCCACTGACATTGTCTCAAAACTGTTGTTTGGGGTGTTTGTTAGCGTAAGTGGTTCTTTAATGTTCTTCGTTTGTTTGTTTGTGTTACACTTGTCACAATATTTTACAAATTGTTTAACCATCTTATTCATATTTTTCCAAATGTATCGCTGTTTCAATTTAATTATTGTTTTTCTAATTCCTAAGTGGCCTGCGTGTGTGGCATTGTGGAATTCTTCGATGAGTTTATATTTCAATATGTCATCTGTTATTCTTTTTGGGTCATTATATATTAGAATTTTAAGTTGAGGACTTTTATTGTTTATTTTTATCTTTGTATATGCTTCTTTCAATTTTTCCATTGTATATACTTTAAATATTCTATCACTTTTTGCTAGCGCTAATTCTCTTATCTTTTCTTCATTCATTTTAGATACCAGTTTCCTCAGAATCGAATCTAGATTCGCTGAGTTATCGCTGAATCTTGCATGCATATTATCGTTTTGTACGTTCCTGGTATGTAACTTCTTCATAGTCGAATCTTGTTTCGATGAATTATCGTTACATCCTTTGTTCATATAATTATTATTTTGAGTACGTGATTTCTTCATGATCGAATCTTGTTTCGATGAATTGTCCTCACGTCCCACGTGCACAATATTATCTTTAATTCTTATTTCGACGTCTTCTATATTCTCAAACTTATTAAATTGCAATTTCTTTATGTTCTTGATATCATTTATGGATGTGCATTCCCATATTAGAAGTTGATCAGACTCCTGAGAGATGCTTTTATCCGATACTTTTGTATTTACATTATCATTCCTCTTTGTATTACCTGCCTCATTATCTTTATTTATTTTATGGTTTGTCTCATTATTTATATTATTTCTGTTAAGTTTTTCTTGCATGGCCCTTGTAGTTATTAGTATCTTATTTTCCGTTTCATCATTTTCTAATGGTATCATTTGTTTAAGTATTTCCGAGTTTATTTCAATTCTTGATAATGCGTCCGCATTAGTGTTAATTTTCCCTTTCTTATACATTATTGTAAAATCATAGTCGCTTAAATCTAGCCTGATTCTTGTCATTTTTGATGACGGATTCCTGTGTGAAAATAGGGAGATTAGTGGTCTGTGGTCTGTTACTACTATGAATTTTCGACCGTATAAATATGGTCTGAAAAAATTTATTCCCCAATGGATTGCGAGCAATTCCTTTTCAATTATCGGTTTGTTCAAGTCGTGTTTCTGTAGAGATTTACTTGCATAGGAAATTGGTAGATCCTGGCCAATTTCGCCTTGAGATAAGACAGCTCCCAGTGCGTAGTTTGAGGCGTCGGTTGTCAAAATGAATGGTTTTTCGAAATTTGGGTATTGTAGAATTGGGGGTTTCATTAGTTTTTCTTTTAAGGTGTCAAAAGCATTTTGACATTCATTTGTCCATAGGAATTTCGCTGATTTTCTTAGTAACATATTCAAGTGTTTCGCAATGTCTGCAAAATTTGGTATAAATTTCCTATAATAATTGCAAAATGCAACAAATCGTCGTACTTCGTCCGTGTTTCTTGGTATTGGGTAGTTCTTTATCACCTTATATTTTGATGGGTCTGTTTTCACACCGTCTTTTGTTATTAAATGTCCCAAGTAAACAACTTCAGATCTTAGGAAACAACATTTCCTTGGATTCAGTTTTAAATGGTATTTTTGCAGTCTGTCGAGAACCTTTATCAGGTTTTGATTGTGATGATTTAAGCTGCAACCGTATACGATTATATCATCCACGTAGAGAAATGCTTCGGATTCTAGTCCGGATAATGCTATTGTAAGCATTCTTTGAAAGCTGTTAGATGAAATTTTTAGTCCGAATGGAAGTCTTTTAAACTGAAAATGCCCTTGTGGTGTTGAAAATGCAGTTAGTGGTCTGGAGTTTTTATTCAACTCAATTTGATAAAAAGAATTAGTCATATCGAGTGTAGAAAACCATTTTGCTCTACCTAATTTGTCCAAAATATCCTCCAGTCTAGTTAGAGGAAATTTGTCATTAACAATTCTATCATTAAGTTTTCTAAAGTCTACAACAAGTCTCCATTTCTTTTTATCTTCCATATTTTTCTTTGGTACTAAGAGGAGTGGAGCATTGTATGGACTAACGGATGGTTCTATTGTTTCGTCATCAAGCATTTTCTTTACCTGTTCATTTATTATGTCTGTATGTGAATGTGGTAATCTATAGTTCTTTATGTACACAGAAGTGTTGTCTGAGGTTATGATTTCTTGTTTGTAAAAGTTGTTGACACTCAACTTTTCGTTTTCTAAATGAAAAACGTTTTGATATGTTTTAAGTATTTCTGTTAATTTTGTTTTTGCGTACTCATCGTCATGGTCTAATTGCAATTCATTTAAAATTTTGTTAAAACGTTCGTCGCTGTTTATATTGTTGTAACTTAATATGTCGTAGTTTTTTAATGGGTCAGTGTGTAGTTTAATGCCCTGTAAAGTTGTTGTTTCGTTTGTTGTGTTTAAAATTTTGACGTGTGTCATACCGTTTTTAGGTGCTATTGAATTACTTAAAAAAATTCCGTCTTTCAGTTCGGTATTAAATATGACGCAATCTTCTGTAAGGTTCAATCTCAATGGTTGTATAATTTCTGTTCGTGGGGGTACGGTTATTTTTAGGGTATCGAATGATTTTGTTTGCATTGGCAGAGTTATTGTTTCATTGTTGATGAACAAAGAAATTGTAAATGTCTCGTAATCTATTTTGCATAGGTACTCTCTTAAGAAATCTCTTCCTATTATTCCGTCTGTTTCTATTGGAAAATTGTCGTCTACTAGATGAAAGTTGTGTTTACATGTTTGGTTTGCCATTGTTAGTTCAAGTTCGCTTGTCCCTAATGAATGTATTTCCTCCTTAGTGATGCCTGTTAATTTGCATCTATTCTCCACATTTAATGGTTCATCATCAAAAATTTCCTTGGTGCGACATAATGATACATCGGCTCCTGTGTCGACAAGAAATGTTAAATTTTTGTTTTCGTATTTAGCAGTTATGAAATTTGTATTATTATTTGAAACTTTGTATATCTTTAATTTTGGCTGTCCGGAATATCCCTGTATTCCGAGCCTTCTTCGTTTCCCTCGTTTTGAACTGTACGTATATACCTTCTGTTGTGGCTGCTTCTGTTGTCATTGTCTCTGTTAGAATTATTGTTATTACCTCTACTGTCATTGTTGTTACCTCTGTTGTTTTGGTAGTTGTTATTTACTCCATTAGAATTGTTATTTCTAGAGAAGTTTGTATTTCTTCGTGAATTGTTATTATCATAGTTATTGTTTCTAGTGTTGTTATTGTTGTTGAAGCTGTGATTACTGTTGTAACCATTGCCTCTGTTGAAATTTGCATTGTTGCCATTATTCCTGTTATTAATATTGTTTTTGTGAAGGTTTCGGTTATCATGATGCCTGTTCTTGGTGTAGTTAGAAAATCTGTTGTTATTTCCGTTGTGGTTTTGTGGTTGATACTGTGGTTCTTCTTTTCTGATATGTAGGATATCGTGCTGCGTTGCCTTTTTCTCATTTTCAATTTCGACTGCAAGGTCGGATGCTTCCTGTAGTGTAGTTGGTCGGGCAGCGTATATGGTTGGTTTAAAGTACTCATTTAGACCTTTCTTGAATGTATCTAAGGCAAGCTTATTATTTAATCGGACTATAACGTTTTTCTCAGCCTCTGTTACTTGATCTCCTAACTCTTCTATGCCTAGTTTGTTTAGGTTGTCAATTATACTCATTATCTTCTCCCTATATGAATTAATAGACATCTTCCCTTGGGATAATGTAGTGAGTTTGGATTGTAATTCTGGGATTGTTTTATTGTTCTTGTATCTTTTCTCTAAGAGTCTCTTAAGCGTTTCGAAATTTTCAGGTTTCGAATAGCTTCCAATTGATGTTCTGACATTCGAGGATAATTTAGCATGATAAACATACTGAAGAAAATCTATTTTTGCTGCTTCCGATAGGGTCTTATTTAATAACTCCGCTGTTATTATAAAACTGTCCAATTCAATATAATTACCTGTAAACAAAGGTAATGCCTTTGCAACCGTTTCTAAATTAAACGATGTCATGTCTAAGTCTTTTGTCCTTAATGGTTTCTTTATACTACTACCTAAGTATTCTTCTACTAGTCTGTAAAGATTATTAAATTCTAGTTTTAACGCTAACTGTTCCTTATCGTCTCCTTTTACTTCTATTAGTTGAAATTCAAATTTTAAATTTCTGATATATTCCAATTTATTCAATACCGTTGATTCGGTGTAGGTTCTCCCTGGACTCTTCTTTAAGTTCTTCCAGAGTTCTTTCAAATTATTTAATTTCTCTTCCATATATTTTTCTTAGGCTTATCTATAAGCAAAATTTAGTTTCGTTTTTATTATTTAGTTTTTCCTTACAACTTATACATTAGTTATACTATTTTTATTTCTATTGGTATTTATAAGTTTATGTATTATATATAATATAGACAAGATTATGACAATTATTAATAATGTTGACATATTTTTCGAGAACATTGTGTTAAGTTATCTATTGTCTTCTACTTATAATCGTACATACTAGTCTAATAATGTAGGCAATTGCTAATATTGCTAGGATCACTATCATAATTACTTCAGAGATGTTTAAGTTTTCCGTGTCATTTTTATTCTGTATATTCCCTGTGTGGACTCTCATGTGTTCTATTAATTGATTGTGTTCGTTTTCAGAATCTTCATGTTTCCCTACTTCATATCCCGCAAATAATAAAGGGATAGCTTTTAATATATTTTTCCACCAAGTCATTCTAATTTTAATATTATAATTTTGATACGAAAACATATAAAATACAACAACATATTTTGGTAAAATTTTGATTCAAATGTTCATACATCAAATCTTATTTTGTCTGTAGTTTTAGTTGTTTTATGGTCCTTTTGATGTTGGCACATTCTTCTTTGGTGGTTGTTAGGGTGAGCCTTTGATACAGTATGGCTAGTTGTTTTCTCGCCTGGAATCTCTTTCCCGCACGTTTCTTCTTCTTCTGGATGTCCTTGGATGGTTGGGGTTGCTTTTTGGTCACCGCAGTCCTCTTACGGTATTCTTCAATGCTTATAGCCTTCGGGCCTGCATTCAGTGGAGATGGAGTATAAGTTGGTGCTGTTGTTGCTGGTGGTCCTGGGTTATACTGTTCTGTCAAGTATTTTTCCCATCGCTCGAAAATTTCACTTATTTCTTCCTCCATAAATATGTTATTTTTCTTCAGTTAGCTATTGGTCCGAGCTGGCAGGATCGCCATGTAGTGTGTAGTGTTTTGGGGTCGTCTTAATTTTTGTGTACCCTATAGCCCAATATAATTTTATACAGCTGTAGGGGATCAGCTTGATGGTTAGGCGTTCTCTCGAACTGCCAAATTAGGGATTAGACATAAAACAAGGCAACGATGTGCCACTTTATTGTTTCAAATATAAAATCCTTGTTTATTTGTGGGCTACTACCCTTTTTATACTAATTTCTACATTATTGCTTACTTATTCTAACTTACAGTGTTAGTTTCTTAAATATATTCTGCTTTGTCAGTGCCATGCAATCATCAATGCATATTACTCTAGCCAATCAGAATGTGAGAGTGAGGAATGCACTCATTAACATTTGACACTCTTAAGTTTGGTCATTCACATTCTGATTGACCTACATACTTTACTATAGTAGACTCATATTTAAACATATTGAGTCACTGGATAAGTGTCGTTATTTGATCTTTTATTAGTGGCATTTACCCTACCATTATTGGGGTGGTATGTATAAGTTTTAGAGTGGTTATTTGGTATGCAGTGGACACTAGTAAGGTACACTACACTAATGTTGACCCAGAAGAGATCAAGACCAGCTTGTTAAGCAAAGGGTTTATGGTTAGGACGGTATCCACTATGAGAAACAGGGAAAAACCCCCCAAACATTATTCCGAGTGTAGCTTGAGCCTGGTGATATCAAATTGAAAAAAGTGAAACTCACCCATGATTTAAAATATATTATGCACCGACGAGTTACTGTGGAAGTGCCATATAAGCGATCTGGGCCGTACAGCCTCCTGGAAGCCGTAATTGACAATATGGTCAAACAATTTACGCAGATTATGGCGCAAATGGCCGGTATGATACAAGAAATGCAGTCTGCTCTTCTGCAGGCTATGCCTAAAAGGCCATGAACTACCTCAGGGTTTGTTTCTGGAACGCAAACGGCATCCGCCAACACCAAAACGAGCTCGAGTATTTCTTGATGAACCAAAAAATCGATGTTATGTTGATTTCTGAGACTCAGATGACATCTAAAAGCACTTTTAAAATTAGTGGCTTTTCTTTTTACGATTCAAAGGATCCTAGGGATAGATCATGTGGTGGCTCGGCTATTCTAACCAAATCAAGAATTAAACACCAATGGTTGGGTGGCCTCTTGGAATGTTATATCCAAGCTACGAACGTCTGCATTGTTGAATTTTTTCCATAAGCTTGTTATTTTATCAGTTTACTGTCCACCCAGATTCTCCATAACGAAGAATCAGTACAACAGTTTCTACCAATCATTAGGTCCCCGCTTCATAGCTGCTGAAGACTATAACGCTAAGCACACATACTGGGGCTCCCGCCTAATTAGTCCCAGAGGTCGTGTCTTGTAAAATTCCGTGTCGGAAATGGGACTTTTCGTTATTTCAACTGGACAACCAACCTATTGGCCAACGGACAATAATAAAATTTCAGACGTAATAGATTTTAGCGTGGCAAAAGGTATATCCCCGGACCTTATTTAGGCTGTAGCCTGCTTGGATTTATCTTCTGACCACTCACCCACAATAATTACTATTTGCACTGCCCAAAAAATAGTAACTAGTGATTTTTTCTTATCTAAAAAAATAAATTGGTTAAAATATAAAAAATATATGAGTGCCCACTGCTCGGAAAATCAACCGCTAAAAACTCCGGGAGACATAGATTATAGTTTCTAAATGAAAACATTAAAAAAGCCGTTGAACATGCCTCCTCTACCTATCGCCAGGCCAGGGACAGCTAAATTTTTTCTGACGATCTGTGCCTCGTTTCTGTAACTTGCGAGAAGTTTTCGCATCGAGAAATTTTATAAGATTATAGAAGTGTTCCAGTTATTAACAGGGCGAGTCATATAATTTTATTATATTACAAGTTAACATATAAAATTTATAATAGTTTTTCTTTGATTCATTCTGTCCTTGACAGGGCGACTATAAATTTCTCGACTAAAGAACTTCTCACATACCTTACAGAAACGAGGCACTGGGAAAGCTTTTATCTGAAAAAAGGAAAGTGCGAAGAGAATGGCAAAAGCATAGATCGCCCCAACTTAAAACTAAGCTGAAAGAATGTACTACCCAATTAAAAAGCTTGCTGGAAGTTCACAGAATGGCTTCACTTAAAAAGTACCTCGAAGGTCTAGACGCGACTCCTCAGACAAATTATTCCCTATGGCTATCAGCCAGACGTCTTAAAAGACCCGTTATCGCAAAACCACCACTGCGTAATCTGAGAGGATCCTGGGCTAGAAATGACGAGGAAAAATGTGATCTGTTCGCAAATCATTTAAAAACGTGTTCACTCCCAATACTTGCACAGACGTGAGGGAAATACCGCCAGTTGTTGCTAGACGTCCTTTAGATATGCGTTATCGATTTACAGATGTTGTATTGCTAACCTAAATGGTAAAAAAGCTCCTGGCGTTGATAATATAAGCAACAAAATGCTCTTAGAGCTACCTTTTACGGCAAAAAGAATAATTCTTTTTATTTTTAACGCAATAATTCGGCTTGAATATTTCCCGCCTACATGGAAAATTGCCTTAGTAAAGATGATTCCTAAGCCTGGCAAAGATCCTTCAAAGGTATAGCCTTATAGGCCTATAAGTTTGTTACCCACAATGTCAAAATTGTTCGAAAAATTGCTTAAGAACAAGCTGATTCCGATCCTGAATGAAAACAACTGCATTCCAGATCACCAATTTGGCCTTAGAAGTCAACATAGCACAATCGAACAAACTCATGGACTGGTGCAGGTAATAAGAAAAACTTTTGAGGAAAAGAAGTACTGCTCCGCGCTCTTCATTGATGTCTCTCAAGCTTTCGATAAAGTATGGCACGAAGGCCTGTTAAACAAACTAAAGCTAAGCCTAAGCTAATATTTCCAACCTATTAGAAAAATACATTACCGGTCGACAATTTATGATCAAAAAAGGAAACCAAATAAGTTCTTCTCAACCAATAGGGGCTGGTGTACCTCAAGGGAGTATACTAGGTCCAGTTTTGTACTTGCTTTACACAGCAGATATGCCAACCAATAGTTTTACACACACGTCGACATTTGCTGATGATACTGCTTTCCTTAGTATTTATAAAGACCCTAAAGAGGCTTCGAACCAAATGCAGCACAGGTAACCCAAGTTGAAAAATGGGCAAAGTTATGGGGAATAAAAATAAATGAACAAAAATGTACCCACGTAACTTTTACTTCACGCAAAGAAACGTGCTTCCCAGTCGATATTAACAACTATATGGTGCCTCAACGAACCGAGTAAAAAAAATTTGGTGTTCACCTAGATCGCCGCCTCACATTGAAGCCTCATATAGATGCGAAGCTGACTCAAATAAAACTTAAAGCTAATCAAATCCACTGGCTAACTGGTAGAAACTCTGTGCTACGTCTGGATTGTAAACTTCTTCTCTTCAACTCGATTTTAAAACCAATTTGGTGCTACGGTATACAATTATGGGGCACTGCTTCCTCCTCTAACATAGAAAAAATACAACGTCGTCAAAACAAAATTCTGAGAATGATAACTGGTGCTCCTTGGTATATTAAAAACAGCAACATCCACAAGGATCTAGAAGTTCCACTAGTAAAAAGCGAAATCCTAAACTATGTGGACAAGTATTTAAATAAGTTGGAAACACATCCAAATCCGCTCGCTTGAAGCATCCTACAACATAGTGCCAGCCTAAAAAGAAGGGATACTATTGCTCTTAGATGAAACTTTGAAAATTAGTTATCCTTATTGTGAGAACTTAAATTTTAGCCTGGTACTGACTGGACTAGTATTAATTACTTAGTTTCAAGATTTAAATACTTATTGTTAGTTCGCTGAAGCGAAGATTCAATAATAAAATATATGACAAAAAAAGGTGTGTAATTGATATAATAAAGAACTATATTGGCGATCCTGTAAGACTTGGATACAAATAAAATTATCTTCTTGAATATTATTTTGTTAAGAAAACAACATGAAAACTTAACGTATTTGTGAATTTGACTTTAAAAATTTAATCAAACTGCAATTGTAAAGAAAATCAAGATTAATTGTGTGAGCTTTTTTCAAGATTTGCAATCTCAACATATTTGAAGATCAAAGAATCCAATTGATTGTGTGAGCTTCTTTCAAGATTAACAATTCTAACTTGCTTGAAGATCGAAGAATTCCATTGTTTCTTATTTACTTTTGCAAAATCAACATCGCAAAATATTTGGTATCTATTGCTATAAAAACTATTTAGAATTATTTTTACAAATTTAAACATTTTTTTTTGATATTTTCAATTAAGTATTTATTTTTCAAATTTTAAACCTTTTACTAATTTTTCAGTGTATTCAAAATGGTTAACACACGTTCCATGACCCAAAACAATACAAACACAGACACTGCTGAGTACCAAGATGCACAATCAGTTCCAGTATCAATTTCTTCAGATGACAATACAAATATAAATAACTCTTCAAAGGTTACAGTAAAATTACCACAATTTTGGACTTCTTGTCCAGAAACTTGGTTTATTCAGACCGAACTAACATTCGATTTCAAAAGTATAATAGACGATACAACTAAGAATTAACTTGTTATTTTGAGAAAGCTAATAGATGTTATTCACAATCCATCATTAGAGAACAAATAAAATTATATTAAAGCAATTATACTGGAACTTTTCTCTTTAAGTGAAGATCTTCATTTTAAAAAATTACTTGACGAGTCAGAAATCGGGGATAGGAAACCATCTGAGTTTTTCCATGATTTAAATAAGCTTGCTCTAAATAATTCCTTAATAAATAACGATCTACTATTAAAATAATGGTTAAAACAACTGCCTTCTGTCTTACAGATTTATTAACAGAAAACATCTTTAACAGAAAAATTAGTACTAGCAGATAAAATTTATGAATTATTGAACAATACGCAAATATCTTCTATATCTACAGCAGTTTCCCCGTCCACAGATCTTGTGTTTCAGAATTTCGTTAAAATCACTTAAAATTTAGCGAAAAATATTAAAAAGTTGTCACATGAAATATTTGAAACTAAAAATAGTAAAACTAATTTTCAGAGAATAATCAATAAAAAACGTGACTTTTGTTGGTATCATCAAAAATTCGGTAGTATTGCAAAAAAATGTATTATTACTCCTTGTGATTTCATTACACACTACAACAGACAAAATTTAAATTAAATAGTCCCATTATTGCGGCGACAAACAAAATAAACTTAAATTTTTAATTACAGGTGCAGCTGTTTCAGTTATTCCAGCATTCAAATTCAGTAAATTTAAGCAAGATTCAGATGTTCCTCTTTCTGCAGCTAATGGTTCTATTATAAAAACATACGTAACAATATCACTAACAATTGACCTTAATCTTAATCGAATTTTTGAATTCACTTTTATTTTAGCTGACATTCAACATTCAATATTGGGTGCTGATTTTCTTGAAAACTTTGGAATTATAATTGATATAAAAAAAGATAATAAGAGACTCTAACACAAATTCTACAGCTGCAGCATTATTAAGACTTTCGCAAATACATTCAATTAAAATTTGTCAATTCAACAATAAATATTCAAAACTTCTAGATGAATTTCCTTCAATAACAGCTGACCCAGTTTATACTAAGCCTATTAAACATTCAACAGTACATAGAATTGAAATTAAAGGAAGCCCCCCTTTTTCTAAGCCACGTAGATTAGAGCCTTTCAAGTTAAAAATCGCGAAATCTGAATTTAAATTTTTAGTAGACTCTGGTATTTGCAGATCATCTAGTTCCTATATTTCATCTTGTTTCAAAAAAAAGAACAAAACGATTGGAGGCCATGTGGAGATTACCGTAGATTAAACTGCGTTACAATACCAGATAGATATCCTTTACCTCATATTCAAGATCTTACTACAGATTTAAGAGGTAAAACCTTTTTTTCGAAAATTGTTTTAGTGAAGGCCTATCATCAAATTCCTATAGCTAAGCATGATATTCATAAGACAGCGATAACTACTCCTCTGGAATGTTTTAATTCACGCGGATGCCTTTTAGACTTAGAAATAGTGCGCAAACTTTTCAACGATTTTTTAATGAGGTTTTCTTTGGTTTAAATTTTGTTTTTGCTTATATTGACGATTTATTGATTGTAAGTGATGATGAAACACAACATCTAGAACACTTAGCAATTGTTTTTCGACGACTTGATGAATATGGACTTTTCATTTAGAAATCAAAATGTATTTTTGGGGTACGAAGTTTAGAATTTTTAGATTATCAAATTTCTGTTAAACGAATTAAACCTTCTTCTGACCGGGTAAATGTTATTCTTTCTTACCAAAAACCAGATTCAATAACCAAGCTTCAAAAATTTATTGGAATGATAAACTATTATCATAGATATATACCAATGGTGGCAAGCTATCTTTCAGCACTTCATGAAATTATTTCAATCGCTTCTAAAAGTAAAAAGCTTTTGTGGACTGATGATGCTGAGAGAGCTTTTAAAATAATAAAAGCAAAATTTTCTCAGAAAACATTATTAACACACTTTCATAAAGATGATTTGCTAACTTTAGCGGTAGATGCTTCAAATTTAGACATAGGAGCTGATCTAAGATTGAAAAAATTAGTGTTCCACTTGTAAGGTTCGAACATATACATATGGACATTGTCGGACCACTTCCAGTTTCAGCGGGAAAGATACATATTGACAATAATTGATCGGTTCACTAGGTGGCCAGAAGCATATCCAATGAAAGATATTTCTTCAGAAACCGTGGCAAAGGTTTTTGTATATAACTATATTCCTCGTTTTGGTGTTCCACTTCAAATAACGGTCGATCAAGGACCACAATTTACATCTAAATTGTTTTGTGATTTAACAAAACTTCTAGGAACGCATAAGATAAACACGCCTAGTTATCATCCACAGGCCAATGGAATGGCTGAACGTTTTCACCGACAGTTAAAAACTAGTCTTAAATCTAGTAATAATGCAAGATATTGGTCTGAACAGTTACCTATCGTTTTGTTAGGAATTCAAGCAAGTATTAAAGAAGAACCTAAATGTAGTCCTTCGGAATTAGTGTATGGTCAAACTTAGAGATTACCTGGAGATCTAATGGTTAAAAATAATGGATCTCCAACCTACAATGATGTATTACAAAGTTTGAGAAGACATTTTGATACAGTTAGAAGTGAAGTAATTCATCATAATAGTAACGTTAATTTTTTTATTCATAAAAACTTGATGGTTTGTGAATATGTCTTTCTCAAAATGCCTAGGTCAAAAGGTTAAGAATGCCCTTATGAAGGGCCTTTTAAAGTTCTTGAAAGGAACAAGAAAGCTTTTAAGATACAGTATGGTAATGTAATTAAAACTTGTTCAGTTGATCTACTTAAACCAGCATTCATTGAAAACCCGTCAGAACAATCTAAAACATTTCATAAACAAAAGATAACACTTCATATTCAATAATGTATTATATTTTAAGTTGTTACTAGTGGGGGCTAATGTAGTGTTCTACTACATACTACATAATGTATAATTCATTCATATTTAATTATGTACTTGCTTTATGTTCATATTTTTATATTCAATCGAGTTAGATATGTTTTTCTGTTTTAATATAAATGTCGTTTATGTTATTAGAAATAAGTTAAATTTTAAAAGCAGCAGAACGTTTTTGTTTTAAGTTGCATTCTTAATCTCGTAGTGTACGGACGTGTCTACGCGAGTGTAATATTGGTAATAGGTGATATTAGTAATAAGTGGCAAACGAATTTATTAACATACATACATTAATACACATATTAGTGAGAAAATAAAATAACAACAAACTAAATAAAAAAAAAAATCGAACGGTAAATGAGTAACCGTAGTGACAGTGGGCCTAATAGCAGAAATGCATACATAGTGTTAAGCTCCACTAGTGTGAGCAATGAAAATATTAGAGACCCTGAGTATAATAAAAACTATCTAAATGCAAAACCAAATATAGTTATTAAAAATTTAAGTTCAAGTGCACCTAATTTAAATAAAAGTATTGAACAAGGGACAAACTTAGCCCAACCTCTTTTTGAAAATTATAGAAAAAATACAGAGGGGCCTTTGTCATCGCGCTCACCTTTAATAAGTTCTGGATTTTTACAAAAAGCTGCTAAAGGGACATTAAGCCCAATTACACCGTGTGCTCCTAAGATCCAGGTAGGAATGGACCGATACGTTACAGTTCTCAAAAGGGGAAGAAGCCCGAAGTCGGCTGAAGTAAATCAACCTGCAAAAATTCTAAAGGACGATGAAAGGCCAACCACATCACAAAATCGTTTTGCCATTCTGCAAACAGATGATAATGATAGTCCCGTTATGGAAAAAAATTTTAAGCCTCCTCCAATTTATTTAAGAGAAAAAAACTCCAACGACCTAATTAAGTTTTTAGTTGGACTAATCGGCGAAAAGAACTTTTATGTGTCAAACATAAAACGTGGTAACATATATGAGACCAAAATTCAAGTGAACCACGAGAACGCTTACCGCGCCACGGTGTCGGAATTTGAAAAAATTAAAAAAAACTTTTACACTTACCAGCTAAAAAACGCAAAAGACCTCCAGGTAGTCATAAAAGGTATTGACTCAAATGTTGACCCGGAGGAGATAAAGACCAGTCTGTGCAACGAAGGTTTTAAAGTCAGGACTGTGACAAATATTAGAAACAGGGAAAAATACCCTCAACCATTGTTCCGAGTTAAACTTGAGCCTGGTGATGCTAAACTAAGGAAAAATGAAACTCACCCCATTTACGATTTAAGATATATTTTACACCGTAGAGTTACAGTGGAAGTCCCGCATAAGCGATCTGGACCTGTACAGTGCTTGAATTGTCAGGAATATGGCCACACAAAAACTTACTGTAAGTTGCCTTCTGTTTGTGTTGTATGTGGGGATCTGCATGTTACAACCAAGTGCGATAAACCAAAAGATGACCCTAGGGTGAAGAAGTGCAGCAATTGCGGTGGAAACCACACTGCCAACTACAGAGGTTGTCCTGTCTTTTATTTAGTTAGGCGCTCATCTAAGCCGAAGGTAGTTCCTGACCCTTCCCAGCCGTTAAATATACCAACAACAAACATTCCCCAGTTAGCACAGCCAACTACAAGTCAAATTTCTTACGCCAACGCACTAAAGTCAAACCAGTCCAATGCACAAAGGCCAAACCAACCAACCACACAACAACAAGTACCAAACCAACCAACCACACAACAGCAAGTGCCAACTAACGAACCAACCGGGCCTAATTTTAGCCGCCTGGAAGCCGTAATTGACAATATGGTCAAACAATTTACGCAGATAATGGCGCAAATGGCCGGCATGATGCAGGAGATGCAGAAAATGCAGTCTGCTCTTCTGCAGGCCATGCTTAAAAGACCATGAACTGCCTCAGGGTTTGTTTCTGGAACGCAAACGGCATCCGCCAACACAAAAACGAGCTCGAATATTTTTTAATACACCATAGAATTGACGTCATGATGATTTCCGAGACTCATATGACATCTAGGAGCACTTTTAAAATTAGTGGATACAATTTTTATGACTCAAAAGATCCCAGGGATAGATCCTGTGGGGGCTCTGCTATATTAATCAAATCAAGAATTAAGCACCAATGGTTGGGTGGCCTATCTGAATGTTATATGCAAGCAACAAACGTCTGCATTAATGAGTTTTTCAATAACTTACTTATTTCATCAGTTTATTGTCCACCGAGATTCTCCATAACGAAGGATCAGTACAACAGTTTTTACAAATCTCTAGGTCCCCGCTTCATAGCTGCTGGAGACTATAACGCCAAGCACACGTACTGGGGCTCCCGACTAATTAGTTCCAGAGGTCGTGTCTTGTATGATGCCGTGTCTGAAATGGGACTTTATGTTATTTCAACTGGACAACCAACCTACTGGCCAACAGACCACAATAAAATTCCAGACGTAATTGATTTTGGCGTAGCAAAAGGTATATCCTCGGAGCTCATTGAGGCTCAAGCCTCCTTGGATTTATCTTCTGACCACTCACCCACAATAATAACTATTTGCAGTCCTCACCAAATGGCAACTAGTGAGTTTTTCTTATCAAAAAGAATAAATTGGTTGAAATATAAAAAATATATTAGTACCCACTGCGCGGAAAACCAACCGCTAAAAACTCCTGGAGACATAGATGATTGTCTGAGCGTCCTAAATGAAAACATTAAAAAAGCCGTTGAACATGCGTTTTCTACCTACCGCCAGGCTAGGTACAACAAAATTTTCTCTGACGATGTGGAAAAGCTTGTATCTGAAAAAAGAAGAGCCCGCAGGGAATGGCAAAAACATAGATCGCCCCAACTTAAAACTAGGCTGAAAGAATGTACAACCCAACTAAAAAGCTTGTTGCAGGCTCACAGAATGGCATCACTGAAAGAGTACCTGGAAGGTCTAGACGCGACTCCTCAGACAAATTATTCCTTATGGCGATCAGCCAGACGTCTTAAAAGACCTGTTATCGCAAAACCACCACTGCGCAATCTGAGAGGATCCTGGGCTAGAAATGACGAAGAAAAATGCGATCTGTTCGCAAATCGCTTCAAAAACGTATTCACTCCCAATACATGCACTGACGTGAGGGAATTACCGCCTGTTGTTGCCAGACGTCCTTTAGAAATACGTTTCCGATTTGCAGATGTTGTAGAGGCTATCGCTAACCTAAATGGTAAAAAAGCTCCTGGCGTAGATAAAATAAGCAACAAAATGCTCATAGAGCTGCCTCTTACTGCTAAAAGAATCATTCTTTTTACTTTTAACGCGATAATTCGGATTGAACATTTTCCGCCTATATGGAAAGTTGCCTTAGTAAAGATGATTCCTAAGCCTGGCAAAGATCCCTCGAAGGTAGAACCTTATAGGCCCATAAGTTTGTTACCCACAATGTCAAAATTGTTCGAAAAACTGTTAAAAAACAAGCTAAATCCGATCCTGAATGACAACAACTGCATTCCAAATCACCAATTCGGCTTTAGAAGTCAACATAGTACCATCGAACAAACTCACAGGTTGGTACAGGTTATAAGAAAAGCCTTTGAGGAAAAGAAGTACTGCTCCGGGCTTTTTATCGATGTCTCACAAGCTTTCGACAAAGTATGGCATGAAGGCCTTTTAAACAAACTAAAGCTCAACCTTCCAGATAATATTTTCAACCTTTTAGAAAAATACATAACAGGCCGACAATTTATGATCAAAGAGGGAAACCAAATAAGTTGTTCCCAACCAATAGAGGCTGGTGTCCCTCAAGGAAGTATACTAGGCCCAATTTTGTACTTGCTTTACACGGCAGATATGCCAACAAACAGTTTTACGCACACGTCTACATTTGCTGACGATACCGCTTTTCTCAGTACTCATAAAGACCCTAAAGAGGCTTCGAACCAACTGCAGCAACACGTAACCCAAGTTGAGAAATGGGCAAAGTTATGGGGAATTAAGATAAATGAACAAAAATGCACTCACGTAACTTTTACCTTACGCAAAGAAACGTGCCCTCCAATCACTATCAACAACCATAATGTGCCTCAACGATCTGAGACAAAATATCTTGGTATTCACCTAGATCGCCGCCTTACATGGAAGCCTCATATAGATGCAAAGCTGACTCAAATGAAACTTAAAGCTGCTCAAATCCACTGGCTAATTGGTAGAAACTCTGTGCTACATCTTGATTGTAAGCTTCTACTCTACAACTCGATTTTAAAACCAATTTGGTGCTACGGGATACAACTATGGGGCACTGCTTCCGCCTCCAATATAGAAAAGATTCAACGCCGTCAAAACAAAATTCTAAGAATGATAACTGGTGCTCCTTGGTATATAAAAAACAGCAACATCCACAAGGATCTTGAAGTTCCACTTGTAAAATGCGAAATCCCGAAATATGTGGACAAGTATTTAAATAAGCTGGAATCACATCCAAATCCGCTTGCTCGAAGCATCCTGCAACATAGTGGGCACACCCGCCTAAAAAGAAGGGACACTATTGCTCTTAGATGAATCCTTTGAAATAAGATAATTTTATTGTGAGAACTTAAATTTTAGTCTGGTACTGACTGGACTAGTATTAATTACTTAGTTTTAAGATTTGAATACTTATTGTTAGTTCGCTTAAGCGAAGATTCAATAATAAAATACATGAAAAAAAAAAAAAAAAAAAAAAGTTGTGTAGTTGATATAATAAATAACTATACACCCATACAAATCAACAATTTTTGTCTAATTTACGATACGCTTTATCTCGGAAACTGTAACAGTTATCGACTTAAAACGTTGTAAAACAAAATGATGCAACAATGCTTACATTTTGGAAAAAAAAAATTAGCTGGATAGTGTAACGAACCCAACCGTAAACGGCTCTAACTTTCAAGGTGCGATGCTATCTATACTACCGGCCGTGCTCAGGGAAAATTGGGTGGATCCTGCTCCTATCAAGTTAAACTTACGATTCGCTACACAATATAAAAATAGGTAGCTTTAAGCCAAATCGATCAAACCAGAAAAGAAAAGAATAGGGAGGAATAACAAAACACAAAATAAAAAAAATAAATAAATAAAATAATAGAAAAGAAAAGACCACAATGGAAGCCTAGGAAAAGAGGTTAAGATGTCATTTTCTCTTCAAGTGTATTTACCCACCCACCATGCTATCGTAGTTGAAGCTATAGATAGCCCAAATATTAACCTACCTACCTTTTTACCTTATATTTTCATGGTATAAAAATAAAGGAAACTAACGAAACAATTTCCGTAATTCAATCTATGTATATCAATAAATATATTTCTCATTTGTATTCATTTAATTTTAAATCTACTAAATATTTTATTATTAATATTATTAATACTTACTGTCTTATAAAAAAAATAAAATGCATTTCAAACTAACACTACGTCAAGTATGAATTAAATGTAATAAAGAGAAGGAAAAAAAAGAGAAAAAAAACTCACCAAAATTTAAAACTAAAATAAAATATGTTAAATTTAATGCAAATTTAAAATTGAAATTATGTTATTAATATCTGATATTTTGTTAAGTTAAAAATGTTCTTAGCCTTATATGTTACGTTACGTTAATTATTTGTATGAGTTATGTTAGTGTAATTTGAAAAGTCTGTTGTTTACATAATACGAGTGTGAGTAAATTAATGAAGTTATGTTACAAAAAGGTATTTTAATGTTAGTTGCATGCAGGGTTGTCAGTTTTTTTTTCAGGGTCTATCGCCAAAACGGGTATAAAAAAAGTCGCCAAAAAAATCGCCATAATAAAAATCTATTGTTTTTGATGCAAAAAACTTAAAAATTATTTTACTTAAATAAACATATAAAATATTAATGTTTTTTTTTTAATAAATTATTTAAATAAAAAGAAATAACTATTTAATTAAAGTAAAAATTAAATTTTTTTTGTACACCAAGAAATTAAAAGGAAGAATTGAAAATATGTATAACTAAGAGAATACGTAGAATGACAGTTACTTTGTTAAGTGACATGTTGTTAAATAATAAAAACTTTGCTTAGATTAAAACACCAACTTAATGCAGCATTGGTATTGCAGTAATTTTGTATGTAAAATCTGTGGCAAACAAGGTTATTTTATACAAAAAGGAGTAATATGCGAGTTATGTTAATATTACCTTCAGTATAGTTTTTGAATGTGTGAATCTATACATAGAAAGTTAAAAAGCCTTTTTTTGCTTATATAGCAACTAATTCAAGAAATTAAAAAGATGCATTTAGTAAGCTATAAACTTCAGCTTCATCTGTTCCTTCTGTACAATTTTGGGTCTAAATATTGTACGTAATTCACCATTAAAGGCTTTAAAGTAATCTTAAAGTCACGTTTTTTTAACCTATTTATTATTTAAAGGGGTTTCAGACAATATGTAATTTACACATGACTTGTCAAATTTTGCAGTGCGAAATTGATATCTGCCGTCTGAACGCGTGTAAACATTGCATGTGTGAAGCACATATGTAAATGTCATATGACAAATTTGTAATTAGAGCGTGCTCTATTTTCATCTGACAAAGCATGTGTCATCAGCTGTTTTTATAATAACAACAAGGAAATGCAAGTTGTTTATTTTGGTTTAAAGGTTATGCCAGATGTAATAACATATGTACGTGTGAAAGAAACCGTCTGTAAAATGACAATTTTGACAGACATATGCAAATACATGTGGATTGCAAAAGTGACTAGTCATGTGTAAAATACATATTGTCTGAAACCACTTTTACTATTCAAAACCTTTGATTGTAAAATGATATTACAAAAAATATTTTTCACAGGCTCTCGTAAAAGGGAGTATGTTAACGTTCTCAAGTTTTCAAGAAAATCACATGGAAAGAAAAAAATAGTTGGCAAGAAGCAAAACTAAACCATTTAAAATATTAACTACAAAAAGCAACATTGCCAGAGGAGTAACACGATATTTTCCACCATCCAATAGCATCAAAAAAAGTACGATCGTAACAACTTTTGCAACACTGATTTGTATTAAATTTGTTCATCATTAGTTAGTTGAAAAAGTTTGCCGTTTGTTAAAATAATCGCCAACAATATCGCCATGGCGTCAAAACTAAATTTTAATAGCCAAGAGCACTAAAAAATCGCCACATTTGGTGTAAAATCGCCATAACTGACAGCCCTGGTTGCATGTGTGTTATTAAACTAAAGTGTGTATGTGTAGCTACCCTGCAAAAAATCTTGGACCACATGGTCCGTTTTAGCTGAAATTGACTAGTTACAACATGGTCCTTGTGTAATGCAGTCATGGACCATGTCATTGTCAAACAAGAACTTGTAGTTACTTAAGTGATATGCGTTCGTGTTTTAACGATTGCGTACCGAGTTTTCGTTGTTTGTAGGTAGGATAGAGTAGTTTTGAAACTACTCCGACGTAATGCAAATCTGGGTTAAGTGGTCCGGCCCTAGGACATCATAATGTTAAAAAGACCATGTTTTTTACATGCATTTGGGTTAGTTTTGGAGTAATCCTACTCCTTTATGGACTAGTCCATACACGCATGTATGGACTAGTCCTGTTTTCTGCAGGGAAGGTATAAAGGTAAGTAAATTAGTGCATCATATATTAGGGAGATGGGTATGTTTGTTTAATAATACTATGTATGTGTATATATGTATATGTAAACTTAAAACTATAATAATTGTAAGTTTGCCCCACTCTTTACATTTTAATGAGCAAAATTACTTTAAAAACAACAAAATAGATACAAAGAGTACAATATTAAAATGTATAGAAAAACAAAAAAAAAAATATGAAAAAAGTTAAAAGGTTGAGAAAAAAAACCAATCTAAGAATTAAACTAAAAAATTTTTAATTTTAAAAGAGTCACGTCTAGGTTAGTAGGATAGGATGATATGATTTATTTTAAGAGATTTACAATGTATTACATACTAATAATATCATATATAATATTGAATATTAACAATAATAAACCGTAATAAGACATAACAAAAAATGTTGTGTGTCTGATTGGCAAATATGGGGTGTAAAATTAAAATTATGTACAACCATACTTTGTATATGAATACATACATGGAATTACAAGAAATTCAAGATAGCAGAAAAGACAATTATATATAAAACTATAATTCAAATTAATCGAAATTCTGATATAATAAGATTTCTATATTTCAAGCATATTAATAAAAATTTATATAAACGCATAAAATTTTCTCCATTTAATGTGTTCAGGACCTCATAGAGTTCCAGCACTCTTTTTCCAAAGATACTCAAACGATAATTGGAGAGTATTGGACATCTACCAATAAAATGGTATGTATTCTCATGTTCATTATAATTGCACAACGAACAAATGCTTGTAGTATAGCCATGAAATGAATGGGCATACAAATTCAGTAAACCTCCTCTAGCTTTCATAATTAGACTTATGAGATGAGCAGAGTAATTGTCCCTAAAATAGGGTTGAATATCATATTGCAAAACAGGGTATAGATCATGAAATCTCGAACTTCTGGCACTAGCGATAAAACTTTCGTATTCGCTGTATTTCATTGAATCAATAATGCTGTTGTGTTGCGAATCTGAAATACTTCTCCAAATATCAATATCAAAATTAATACCGATTTTACTATATAGAACACTCCATTGTGGTACCCAAAAAGTATTTTGTTGAAAAGTCTGCTCTGCCAAAATTCGCGGGAGTCTATTCCACGGAAGATTAACTATTCTCCTTATATAGCTAAAATGTAGCTTTAAAGTTTCTAAGTAAAGTGAAGGCAAACCTGTTTCCAGCTGAAGCATATAATTGGGAGTATTACGCGGAAGGAAAAGCATTTTCTTTAAAAAATATCTCATAAGTTTTTCAACCTCGTCAAATCTAATAAAGCCCCATACCTGAGCCCCATAAAACAAAATGGATTTTGCAGCTGCGTGGAAAATTTTTAGTTTATTAGAGATACTTATTTTTGCGTTGTTAATGTAATTTAACCATGTGGAGTTTAAAGCAAATTTGGATGAAGCAAGTTTGAAAGTAATATGTTTCTTAAAAGACAAATTGTATGTCAGAATAAGTCCAAGATACTTGTATTCATTCACTATATCTATCTGGTTATCACCGTATTTCCAGAAAAGATTACGATTTATTCTTGTACCGGTTCTGAAGATCATATTCTTTGACTTATTTAAGTTAATTTTTAAGCACCATTTAGTGCAGTACAAGAACAAAGCATCAATCATGTTCTGTAGCATTATTGGGCAGTCTGACAGTAACACTATGTCGTCTGCATATAGTAATACTTTTACCACAGAGTCATCTACTATAATGCCACCCGGCAAATGATCATTCAAATCATTCAAATATAAGGAAAACAGAACTGGCCTAAGTAGACAACCTTGCTTAACCCCTTGCGTGACGATAAACGAGTCAGATAACGAATTACCATCCCAAACTTGACTGGATGTATTATAATATAATTTCGATAGTAGTCTTACCAGCTTTTGAGAAAATCACAATAGTCTCAGCTTATGAAACAATAATTTTCTAGGTATAGTATCGAAAGCCGAGGAAAAATCTACAAAAAACGCATATCTTTTCTTTTTATGGTTAAAATTTAGATATACAATACTAGTCAAATTGAATAAGTTATCTACAGTGGAGTAATTCTTGCGAAAACCTGATTGATATTCGACAATTATATTGCGGGAGTCTATCCAGGAGTTGATACGGTTGAGTATGAGGCCCATAAAAAGCTTATACATAGAGTCCAGAAGAGATAGTCCCCTGTAATTTGATACGGTATTAACATCACCCTTTTTGAATAAGGGTACAATAATAGATCGGCGGAAAGAATCTGGTATGTCTTCACGCATAAAGATGATATTAAACAAAGTCAGGATTTCGTACAAAAAAGGTATTGGTGCATTTTTATAGAACTCATAGGGAATTCTGTCTTGACCTGGAGCTTTGTTTAATTTAGATGATTTTAAAATTATAACTAGTTCCCTAAACTCGAAAGGTGAGTCAAGGAAAGGGTCAACCATGCCAGTAGCTATTGAAGTAATATTAAAGTCATACTGAGCGTCTAGGTTAGTATTTTGTAAGAGAATTTTAAAAGTATTTTACGAAAAATAATCTTGTGCTATGTACTGGCTTTTACTAATTTTCTTGAAGCTGTTAATGTAATCTTAGAGTTTCAGCCGAATACTTCACTGACTTTTAAAGACACTGGCGTAAATTGGTTTTCAGGCCTCTTCCTTCAAATAAAATCACTTTTCTCAGTATATAAGGCTTGCCCAAATTGATTCTCCTGGACTTACAGTTGATGCGGTCCCTGTTTCCTACTGGAAAACAGGGCTTTTTAAACAACCAAGTAAAATCCCTTAACAAGATAAAAAAAACTCCTGTTTTACAAAGAATAACACTGTCGCCATTGACTTTCTTACCTTGATTTAATTTCAATTGATATTTCCGGGTTCTGGGAAAAATTACCAGGATAATTTTAACAACCACTATTTTTTTATTTATTATTTTATATCACTCTTTCCGATACACTATTACAAGTTTAAAGTCTTTGAAAATTTTACACATAATAAGAGCATATTCGAAAAAAAAACCCAAAATTTTCAAACTAACTTTCTACAGCACCTTTGTTAAATATAAATTTTGAATTTAAGTTTAACATTGCAATCGAAGGTTAAATTCGAACTGATAATCATAGTAGGCTTGCGCATACTGTGAGATAAGAAAAATCAATGCTTATATGTTAAAATCACATTGAAAAAATTTAAACTCAAAATTTAAACCTAAAGAGAAGGAAATATAGGAACGACCCCTCACAATAGGAGGAGGGGAATAGCCCTAATACAAATTAACAATTTTTATAAAATCTTCGATAAGCTATATTTCCGACACTGTTACAGTTATCGACTTCAAATGTTTTACAAGAAGAAATGGTACAGAAGCGATCACATGTTGAAAAAAATTAATTGAAAAGAAGCCCCTCCCAACCACTACACAAATTAACAAATTTTTTTTGAAATTTTTGATACGCTATATCTCGGGAAACATAACAGCTATCGACTTCATATTTTCTAAAAGAAAAAATGGTACAACTAGGAGCAAGGAGAATTGCAGCCCCCATGCAACTGAACAATTTTTATGAAATTTTTGATATGATATATTTTGGAAAATATATCAGCTATTGACTAAAAGTGTTTTACTGCAATGCTTACATTTAGGAAAAAAATAGCTGGTAAGCAGGAGGAGAAGAGGCAACTCTTATGCAAATGACTAATTTTTGTCAAATTTACGATACGCTATATCTTAGAAACTATAACAGCTATCGACTTTAAACGTCCTATAAAAAGTAATTGGACAATATGTCCTACATTTTGAAAAAAAAATTATTTGGATAGGAGCATGGGGAGGGACAGCCCTCATACGAATTAAATATTTTTATAAAATTTTCGATACGCTATATCTCGAAAACTGTAACAGTTATCGACTTCAAATGTTCTACAAGAAGTAATTTAACAACAAGGCCTACATTGTGGAAACAAATTAGTTATTAGGATATTAAACATTTTTATGACATTTTCGATACGCTATATTTCGATACAGTAACAGCTATCGACTTCCAATGTTCTACACAAAGTAATGTTACAACAATGCCTGCATCTAATAAAAAATAGTTGGATAGAAGCAGGAGAAAAGGCAGCCCCAAGCAAGTCCACAATTTTAATACAATTTTCGAAACGCTATATCTCGGAAACTATAATAACTATCGACTTTAAATGTCTTTTAAGAAGTAACTGTACAATAATGCTTACATTTTGGAAAAAAATTAGCTGGAGAGAAGCAAGGGAAGGGGCAGCCCCTATACAAATAAACAATTTTTATATAATATTCGAAACGCTATATTTCGCAAACTATAATAGCTATCGACTCCAAATGTCTCTTAAGAAGTGATTGTACATAATACCGACCTTTTGGATAAAAATAGCCGGGTTGGAGTTTGGAAAGGGAAACCCCTCATACATGTAAACAACTTTTTTTTAAATTTTATTACGAGATATGTCGAAAACTTTAAAATAGTTTTATGTTATTTATTATTTAAACAAAAAACCAAAAGAATTAAGTAAACTTTAAGTTATTTTCTGAGCTATTATATTACACGCATCTTTAAATTTGCCTATATTAATAATATTTACCCTCGTTACCCCATTTTTGAGCGGGCGGTGAATAACTTACTTAAAACTGAAACCTCAAAAAATTAGTTATTTTAATTTTAAACTAATTTTTCAAAAACTGGCTTGCGTTTTTTTTCTCGGCTGGTAAATTTGAAATGTCGTTGAAAAATTCCATATTTTCGACCAATGCCTTGCGTAGGGTGCACGTCTAAATCCTTTAAAAAATATACTACTAATATATTTTGAAGCCTGCTTTCTCAAAGAATGTGAAGAAAGAAATAATTATTTTCACAAATATTTGCAAAAAAAAGTTAATCAATTGTGCTCCATTTTTGTCAAAATTATGCAATTTTGGAATAACCTTGAAAATTTTGACTGAATATTTTTCACAGCTAGAAGAATAAAGATAATTAAATAAACTTTTTTATAGGCTTAACAATCTTTTTAAAAATACAAAAATATTTTTAAAATATTTTTAGCATAACTACAATTGCAGACATTAGCAAAAAACCAAATAAAGTCAAGATCAAAAACAACAATTTTAAGTTTCAAATCCAAATACAGTGAACTCGCGGAAACGTGAATATCCAGAATCGTGAACATCCAGAAACGTGAACACTTTTTATTTAACATTAACTACTCTAAAACGTGAACAAACATTGAAAGCTTTAAAACGTGAACAGTTTTTTCTGAGTTTTTTTTTTTTGTTTAAATCAATTTTATTAGTTTTGGGAGTTCCCGAATTATGCAATAAAAGGATCTATAAGCGATATACATAGTTTTATTTGCAAAAGGTTGATTTTTGTGGTCAGATTAATAAGACAATTATGTATTACCCAAAAAACTTAGGTTTTAAAATTTTTAAATTGGACTTTTCGGGTTAAAGCGTTAAGTTTTGACTAGATTTGGATGTTTTTGAACTAGTAACAATAAATTGATAAAAAAAATTAAATTCGTTAGAAAATAATTAAAAAATATCCAATCAGAAACGTGAACAAAATCGAAAACATGAACACCCTTGGTAAAAATTAGTTCACGTTTCCGCGAGTTCACTGTACTTACTCTTTCTTGTTACCTGTTACAGTTTAAAAGATATTTGGGTTTGAAATTTAAAATTGTTGTTTTTGACCTTGACTTTATTTGTTTTTTGCAAATGTCTGCAATTGTAGTTATGCTAAAAATATTTATGTATTTTTAAAAAGTTTGTTAAGCCTACACAAAAAAATTTATTCAATTATCTTTATTCGTCTAGCCGTGAAAAATATTCAAAGTCAAAATTTTCAAGGTGATTCCAAAAATGGCATAATTTTGACAAAAATTGAGCACAATTGATTACCTTTTTTTGCAAATATTTGTAAAAATAATTATATTTTTCTTAACGTTTTTGGAAAAAGCAGGCTTCAAAATATCATAGTAGTATATTTTTGAAAGACGTGCACCCTACGTCAGGCATTGGTCGAAAATATGGATTTTTTCAACGAAATTCAAATTTATTGGACGAGAAAAAAAAACGCAAGCCAGTTTTTAAAAAATTGGTTCAAGATTTAAATAACCTATCTTCTGAGGTTTCAGTTTTAATTAAGTTACTCACCGCCCGCTCAAAAATGGGGTCACGAGGGTAAATGTTATTAATATAGGCAAATTTTAAGATGCGTGTGATATAATAGCTCAGAAAATAACTTAAAGTTTACTTAATTCTTTTGGGTTTTTGTTTAAATAATAAATAACATAATATTATTATAAAGTTTTAAAATCCATTACGTTATCATAAATCAACAATATTTTATAAATTTTCAAATATGTATAAACAATTTTCACAAAAAAAAACTGTAAATATAATATTTTGGAATTTTTTTAATCGGACCCTTTTTTTTTCTATAGGTAAAAAATATGATATGTATGCAAATCTCCATCTGTTTACCTTTTCAATGATATATAATATTTGTATATTATTAGTTATTTAATACTATATTAACTGCCCTTAAAACAGCTATCTTGCGTCAAATTTGTTGAAAGTCCATTATTTTGTTTATATATACATTAGCTATGGCATAGTGACATATGAAAATTTTTGCAACGAGATTTTGAAGTGCTCCCGGCTTTTATTTTGTTTAACTTGGAAAAAAAATACATATGGCAAAAAATGTGGGAGTTTGGTTGTGGGTAAATGGCGCCTCATCGAGGTCAAAGTTCATCGTAAAAGCAAAAAAATCATAAAATGTCCAATAACTGCCGCGGAGTGGCTCCTAGAGTTGTAGAATGTAAGATTGACCCCCATTAAAATTTCCTCCCCAACATTTTTGTAGAAAATACTTACACCCTATCTTCTCTCCTTAGGGGGCTTGCCCTACAAAGGGTTAGTTTTTCATAAATTTTACCCCAACTGTCCTAACAAGTTTTGAAGCGCCTCTTGAGGATTGAAAGGTACGACAAACCCCCATTGATTTTTCCCCTTCGACATTATTGTAGAACATACTAACCTCCTATCTTTGCTCCTTAGGGTACTTCCCCTTCAAAAAAAGATGTAGACATTTGCCTTCTCCTTCTTACTACTTTCAGGGCTACTATGGAGGACTCAAATGTATAATCGACCATTGATTATTCTCACCTACCTACCCTATCTGCTCCTTTGTTCGTTAGGATACTTCCCTTCAAATAAGTATTTTTTAAAATTTGACTTCTTGCCTAACTACTTTTGGAGGAGTCAAAAGTATATACCAGACCTCTTTCTCTGCTCTTTAGGGTCTTATACAAACAAAATTTTATATCTTTCATTTTTTATAAAATTTAATTCAGTAACAAGTTTTGAGAGTTTTATATTTATTATTTTAATGGAATAATTTATTTTGATAATGAAGTGGATATTTTTTTCTATTTTCGGCAACTGTAAGCTGTAAGAAATATTTCTACGTTCGTAGTTGGCTAAGGCAATGTGTTTGAATGTCCATTGGGATGGAAAAATGTTGGCAGACTATCAAGGCGGTTGAAAAAAGGTTGAACGACTTCCAGTTTTCCTAACATATGATGGTAATGAGCAGCTCTTGGGTGTACTAAAGATAAAGTCAGGTAAAGGAAAAGGCAAACGTATTTCGGAGGCCATTTACGGGCTTCTACTTGAATGGAAAATCGCTCACCGCATTCCAGCTATTTGCTTCGACACCACTTCAACGAACACTGGCACACAAATTCCAAGGTGCATCTTTATTGCTTGAACAATTACTGGAAAGAGGTCTGCTCTATCTTCCATGCAGACATCACATTTATGAGTTGCAACTGAAGGAAGTGTTTGAAGCCAAATTTGGAAAAATTTCTGGACCTGGGGTGCCAATACTTTTGCGTTTTAAAGATCAGTGGGAAAATATTAAAGATAAAACATATAGTCCTGGTATAAAAGATGATGAAGTTGCAGCAAAAGTTCTAATTGATACAGAATCATTTTGTTTGGCTCAATTAAACGAACAACAACCCAGAGGCGACTACAAGGAATTTTTACAAATCGTTTTGCTGTTCAGTGGTGTAAATATTCCCAACTATAGGTTTAGCCAACCAGGACCTACCAATCATGCTCGATGGATGCGATGGATGGCCAGAGGCATATACTGTGTAAAAATTGTTTTTATTCAGAAAATTCTAGATTCAAGCGAAAATGAACTAACGGACTTCGCGATGTTACTATTTTCATTGTATCACTTTATATTAAAGCTTGATTCAGTGCTGCCAAAACTGTAGAAGCCCCTTACAATGACTTCAACTTTTTAAAAGAGATTATCCATTATGCTTCAATTGATGAGACAGTTTCACGTCAGCTGGTGATTCTGTGAACATCTCTGGTATCTTAGTGGTGAAGCTGTTGCTTTTGCATTATTCGATCAAAATGTACCCTTTGATACCGAGCGAAAAATGGCGAATTCAATTCGTGCATTTGAGACAGATATAGAGAAATACGCCGAAGAACTGTCGGACAGTCGCATGGAGGAATCTTACAATGAGGACGGCGTGGCAGAAGAGGGTAAAGTGAATGTTTCCCCAGTAAATTTTTGCGACTTGGAAAGTATTAAAAGAATTTTATTGACACCAAAGGAAGTAAACTATGAGTTCCTGCAGAAAAATTTGGATCATTATGTTACACCGGACACAGGAAAAATGTTCACTCTCCTCGAAATGTCAAAAGATTTTCTTGATAGTGATCCAGAAACTTGGGAAAAATATGAAGGTTACCAACAAGCACAAGAAACACTGTGAAAATTGCATGTTGTGAACGATTCTGCTGAAAGAGGTATAAAACTCATTGAAAACTACAACAACATTTTGTGCCGCAACGAGGAAGAAAAAATATTTCTACTGCAAGTCGTTGCCGAAAATAGAAAAAGGTATCCACTTCATTCCAAAAATAAATTAATCAATTAAAGTAATAAATATAAAACCCTCAAAACTTGTTACTGAATTAAATTTAATAAAAAATGAAAGATATAAAATTTTGTTTGTATAGTACCCTAAAGAGCAGAGAAAGAGGTTTGGTATATACTTTTGACTCCTCCAAAAGTAGTTAGGCAAGTAGTCAAATTTTAAAAAATACTTATTTGAAGGGAAGTTTCCTAACGAACAAAGGGGCAGATAGGGTAGGTAGGTGAGAAAAATCAATGGTCGATTATATATTTGAGTCCTCCATAGTAGCCCTGAAAGTAGTAAGGAGAAGGCAAATCTCTATATCTTTTTTTGAAGGGGAAGTGCCCTAAGGAGCAGAGATACGATGTTAGTATGTTCTAAAATAATGTCGAATGGGAAAAATCAATGGGGGTTTGTCGCACCTTTGAATCCTCAAGAGGCGCTCCAAAACTTGTTAGGACGGTTGGGGTAAAATTTATGAAAAATTAACCCTTTGTAGGGCAAGCCCCCTTAGGAGAGAAGATAGGGTGCAAGTATGTTTTACAAAAATGTTGGGGAAGAAATTTTAATGGGGGTCAATCTTACATTCTACTACTATAGAAACGACTCCGCGGCAGTTATTGGACATTTTATAATTTTTTTTGCTTTTACGATGAACTTTGACTTCGATGAGGCGCCATTTACCCACAACCAAACTCCCCCATTTTTTGCCATATGTATTTTTTTTCCAAGTTTAACAGAATAAAAGCCGGGATCACTTTAAAATCTCGTTGCAAAAATTTTCATATATAACTATGCCATAGCTAATGTATATACACACCCTACAAAATAATGGACTTTCAACAAATTTGACGCAAGATAGCTGTTTTAAGGGCAGTTAATATAGTATTAAATAACTAACAATTTACAAATATTATATATCATTGCAAAGGTAAACAGATGGAGATTTGCATACATATCATATTTTTTACCTATAGAAAAAAAATAAGGGGTCAGATTAAAAAAATTCCAAAATATTATATTTACAGTTTTTTTTGTGAAAATTGTTTATATTTGAAAGTTTATAAAATATTGTTGATTTATGATAACGTAATGGGTTTTAAAACTTTATAATAATATTATGTTATTTATTATTTAAACAAAAACCCAAAAGAATTTAGTAAACTTTAAGTTATTTTCTGAGCTATTATATTACACGCATCTTAAAATTTGCCTATATTAATAACATTTACCCTCGTGCCCCATTTTTGAGCGGGCGGTGAATAACTTAATTAAAACTGATACCTCAAAAGATAAGTTATTTAAATCTTGAACCAATTTTTCAAAAACTGGCTTGCGTTTTTTTCTCGGCCA
Source organism: Melanophora roralis (assembly GCA_963583895.1). Taxonomy (NCBI): domain Eukaryota; kingdom Metazoa; phylum Arthropoda; class Insecta; order Diptera; family Rhinophoridae; genus Melanophora; species Melanophora roralis. Next base: position 78,037,766 of record OY757187.1, on the reverse strand, counting down.
ATAAATTTGAAATTTCATTGAAAAAAATCCATATTTTCGACCAGTGCCTGGCGTAGGGTGCACGTCTAAGTCCATTCAAAGATATACTACTAATTTATTTTGAAGCCTGGTTTTTCCAAAAACGTTAAGAAAGAAATAATTATTTTTACAAATATTTGCAAAAAAAGTTAATCAGTTGTGCTCAATTTTTGTCAAAATTATGCCCTTTTTGGAATTATCTTGCAAATATTTTTCACGGCTAGACGAATAAAGATAATTAAATAAATTTTTTTGTATAGGCTTAACAAACTTTTTAAAATTAAGAAAATATTTTTAAAGATATTTTTAGCATAACTACAATTGCAGATATTTGCCAAAAACCAAATAAAGTCAAGGTCAAAAACAACAATTTAAAATTTCAAACCCAAATATCTTTTAAACTGTAACAGGTAACAAGAAAGAGTAAGTATGTTTTCTTTTCAGATTTTAATTTTCATCAAACAAATCCAAAAATCATTAAAATCGGTTGATATTTGCAAAAGTTATAAGCATAGAAATGTTTTGTAATCCCAAGGAGGTCAACTTTGGCACTCTGTCGCTCAACGTATGTATATAAGACCTTGGGTCCCCCTTTACGACTGCTTCATACATTATTTTATAATTGGACAAATGCTTTTGAAGATACAGATGATTTATTACCATTTTTTTTGCGTTTGGCCCCACTGTGCGGTGCCACATCGCATACAGTCAGGATTACAATGGTAATGATGCTATGCCAGATTTGAATGCTTCAGACTTCCTTTTGCATACAACCCAGAAACGATAGAGCAACTCAAAAAAAATATTCGTTATGAAATTTATGAAGTACCGCTTGAAATGTATAAGACTGTATATAAAAATATGCTCAAAAGCGCTCCAATTTCTGTCGCTAGCAGAGGTGGACATTTATCAAACATTAGATAAAACATTTTTCAATGTAAGGTCCAATCTCTTTGATTTAATAGAAAATTATAAACAAAGCAGTATACCTTGCCGGTGGACGCACTGTATATGACAATATTATTGCGGCAACAATACTGACCGTATTATCCGCAGGGGAAGATATATTTAAATCCCTTATACCAAGTAATACAAAAGGTTTGTTTTCTAATTCTAAACGCTTGCAGTTTCGAATTAAAATAGCCTCTGCTTTAACAATTAATTAATCCCGGGGTCAAACTCTCCAGGTTGCTGGTTTGCACTTGGAAACCCCCTGCTTTTCTCATGGACAGTTGTATGTCACCTGTTCTAGGGTACCAAGTGGATAAAATTTGCACATTTTTGCACTAAATGGAAAAACTCCAAACAGTTTTTTTTTATAATGAGCTACAAACTTAGCCATAAATATTTGTAAAGTAATTTAAAATTTAATAACCTAGGCTTATTTTGTTTAGTTATGTTATTATATTTTCACACATTATTGTACATATATGGGCATTTCCATGAATATGTCAACCACGGCTGGAAAAATAAAAGTCATCGCAACTTTTTTTTAAATATACCAAAGAGCAATAAAACACTTAAATTTTATTATGTAAAAGTATTAATAGCTAATTATAATTTTAAAAGAGCAAAAATAGCTGAATAAACTGGTAAACTCTTTGATCAATTTCCAGAAATTGAAATTAACTATTTTGTCTTAACTAGTGGCTAAATTTAGGTAATTGTAATATTCCAATTATACTTTAAAAATAATGTTACAACATCAGTGGCCAAGTTCAATTATGAAATTAAAAATTTAGAGTTCGAATAGCGGTATTTTTTATAGATTGCTTTGAATGATATTCTAATGTCACGTACGTAATGCAAAAACGTTATTTGTCGTCATCATTTGAATTCGACCGGTCGCAAGTATTTAAAAATAAAAGTTCAAAGCAAGATAAATCTCGCAAACAAATATTGATCGATTTTTTTTAAATTTGATGCAATAAAAATTTTATAGTCTTTCAAAGTTTGTAGCATACGATATTGTAACACAATTCAATTTAATACTTTCAAAATCCTTTATAATTATAAATATTTTATAAAGATGGGTAAAAATAGCTATGAGACTACAAAGAAATGGAGGGAGGACTTGAAGAAAAACGAAGAACAAATAAAGAAATACCGGAAAAAGGAGGCTGAAAGACAGCATATCTATCGAAAAAAGTTCGCAGATGCAGCCAAAAAAGACAAAAAAAATAGTTATCCACGAATTAACACACAATAAGTTTGATGTTTACTATTTTATTACAAAAACTATGCTTGAAATAAGCGAACAATATGTAGATTTATCGTCTATATACATATTTTCTGATTGGAGTAGCGCTCAATTTAAAAACAAATTCATTTTAAAAAGTATTCCCTCTTTTGTAAACAAATTTAGCTGCCAACATTTAGAATTTGCCACATCACATGGTAAAGGTGCAGTTGATGGAGTAGGTGGTACTGTTAAAAGAAAGGTCTGGCAAATTGTAAAAGCAAATAAATTAATCTTGCCAGATGCTTTCTCATTTTATGAATGTACTCATAAATATGTGGAAGGAGTTAATTTCTTTTATGTTGCTACCGAAGAGATTGAAGGGTTTTCTGCTCATCTCCATGAAAAATGGCAAAATGTCCAGCCCATCCCGAAAATAAGAAAACTTCATTCGTTTACTTATCATGATAGTCAGTATATAAATGTGTCTCGAACTACGTATTCAGTAAGAGAAAAAATTAAAATTTAATAATTAAGTGCCAGCGCCCAAGTACATAGTGTATAGTAAGAAATGAAAATAACCTTTTATTGTTTTTATTGCTGTTATCACCGAATAAACATTTTTTAATTCTTTTTAAATTTGTTATGTATACATATTTTTTTCAGGCAAATACTATAAGAGAAAAATCTGTCACATACGGTATGTCACGAACGATATTAAGATTTGTTCGTAACAAAATCATCTAAAAATCTTTTTGTATTTAAAAATTATGGATTATCAAGGAAAAATATTTGGCTTGGTGAAAGAACTTAAAGAAAGGAAAGAAACTTTTACAATTCGCAGATTTTCGTATATATGTGCATGCACCTCGACATCACTTCCGTTTTTTGTCACGTACGATATGCGCCTTTTTCGCCCGATATTTTGGCCGGCAAGGTTTTCAAAGTCATGATTTTTTTTAGATTATAGTACCCTCTAAATGTAACATATTGACGAAACAATTTTTCGATTACCACTATTTTTGCAAAATCTACACCACTTTGTAGGCGTACAAATGTCACGTACGATGACATGGAAATGCCCATATGTATGTTAATGGGTGTGATGTTTATGTAAACAACACTAGAGGGTATTTCGTATAAAAAATCATATATTAAAAGCATAGGCAGCTGATTAAAACCAGCAAAATTTCGAGTTAAATCAAATGCCGTAAATTTTCTCCAGTTTTATATGCATTTTTTTAAGTTAGACAATTGCTTCCGAACTTGACCTCTTAAGATTATTCCCTTGCAACGCCGCACAGTGGCGGTAATAAATCTGTATCTTCGAAAATATTTGTCCAATTATAAAATAATGTATTAAGCAGTTGTAGAGGAGGACCCAAGGTTTTAGAAAATACAATTTTGAACTACGCTGTATATACATACGCTGTGGGTGCCAAAGTTGACCTCGGGGTTGCAAAACATTTCTATGCTCATAACTTTTGCAAATAAAGTGAACTCGCGGAAACGTGTTCGATTTTGTGTTTTCGATTTTGTTCACGTTTCTGATTGGATATGTTTTAATTATTTTCTAACGAATTTAATTTTTAAAATTTCCTTTTTATATTTTATCAGGCTAATTGGTTCAAATTTTATTGTGATAAGATTTTTGTTGAAGAAATAATTTGAAAAAGTTTAGTTTCCCGACACTAGCCGAGTGGAATGCATTTTCAGAGCCCGCTACAACTCCTCATCAGCACTCTTTGTTCGGTACTGAGCATTGGTAGTAAATATCTTCTATTTAACCCAAGTTTTAATTGAAATTTGAATACGGAAATACTAATTTGTATTTTACACATACTCTCATTAACAATTGTTAGTTCTTGGGTTAGAACGAAATTTACGGCCTGCCATTTTTTTTCAATTAACACTTGGGTTAAATAGAAAATGAAATTAATTTTTTTTTATCAATTTATTGTTACTAGTTCAAAAACATCCAAATCTAGTTAAAACTTAACAACGCTTTAACCCGAAAAGTCCAATTTTAACATTTTAAGACCTAAGTTTTTTGGGTAATACATAATTGTCTTATTAATCTGACCACAAAAATCAGCCTTCTGCAAATAAAACTATGTATATCGCTTATAGATTCTTTCATTGCATAATTCGGGGACTCCCAAAACTAATAAAATTAATGTAAACAAAAAAAGCCTCAGAAATAACTGTTCACGTTTTAAAGCTTTCAATGTTTGTTCACGTTTTAGAGTAGTTAATGTTAAATAAAAAGTGTTCACGTTTCTGGATGTTCACGATTCTGGATATTCACGTTTCCGCGAGTTCACTGTATGTTTTCTTTTCAGATTTTAATTTTCATCAAGTGAATCCAAAAATCATTGAATCGGTAAGCCCGAGGAGGTCAACTTTGGCTCAACGTATGTATATACAGGGTAGTCCAAAATTTTATTTTCTAAGACCTTGGGTCCTCCTCTACAACTGCTTAATACATTATTTTATGATTGGACAAATACTTTCGAAGATACAGATTTATTACCATTTTTTTTGCGTTTGGTCCCACTGTGCACCGTCTTATTGGTGCCACATATTAATAAAGCCCAAAGCATGCCGTGTTGGCATTAAACAGTTTTTAATCATATCACGATATTGCTCCCCATTGAGCTAACGTTACGTCGTTTTCAGTTTCAAAAATGTAAGGTCCAATGATTCCTCCTGACCAAATCGCACACCAGACTGTCACTTTTAATGGATTCAAATGTGACTGATGAATAATTTGAGGGTTTCCCATTGCCCGGAACCGACTGTTCTGTTTATTCACATATCTATTCAAATGAAAATGTGCTTCGTCAATCATTATGATTTTTTCCTGAAAATTAAGGTCATGTCTAAACGATTAAAACACGTTAGATAACTGAATTTTTTCCATAATTAATTTGCCACTTCTCTACTTCACGACTGCAAAATATGAACTGTCAAGACTAGTGTTTACCGAAATGGCGGCAAAAAAAAAAGTATACCTTGCCGGCGCCCAGTGGTCCATTTCGCAGGAAGGCGGTCTAAAATCTATGACTTTTGACTGGATTGGAATTTTTAAACGCAGTTTTTTTTTTTGTTAACTAGGTGAGACTGTTAGCTTTAGGTTTATGACATAAAACTTAAAAATCGACCAGTAAGAAACAAAGTTATGATTGGTTTGAAATGCATTTTAAGTTTTAGCTGATTTATGGTAAAAAAGTAAAGTATTAAAGCTTGTTAAAAACGTTCGTTTCTAAAAAGTCCTATATTTTCAGTAAAATTTCCAACTTATACCTATTACAAACTTATATTTTGTAAGAAAGTACCAACCTTTGGCTCCAGTGAATTTTATAGCACGTGGGGCCAAAGGTTGATTGAGGAGGTAAACATTCATTTTTGACTATAACTTATTCTCTATACTCTGAGAAAATCCAAGAATTCGTTTTATTGGTTCGCTTTCGCATTTTCTTATACATACTGGTTTTTAGTTAACTTTAAATCCAAAAATAGCGCTAACGCTTCTTCTGGAGTAAATTTCATGTCTTCATTTGGTGTAGGAATATTTTTCAAAATTCCCTTTGTGTGTATTGGACTTGCTTCTATTACTGCTTTGTATGGGTGGGAAGAAATAAATAGGCGTGGCACCTCCCATACAACGAAAATAGTTTTTTGTATATATCTCAATAACAGCTGAAGTCTCCAAACTTCGTACGGATGTTTATAGTGCTAAAATACATAATTGAGCTTTGTATGGGCAGGAAGAAATAAATGGGCGTGGCACCTCCCATACAACCAAAATAGTTTTTTGTATATATCTTAATAACTGTAATAGGTGAAGTCTTCAAACTTCGTTCATATGTTTATAGTGCTAATATGCATAATTGAGCTTTGTATGGGCGGGAACAAATAAATAGGCGTGGCACCTCCCATACAACGAAAATAGTTTTTTGTATAAATCTCAATAACTGTAATAGCTGAAGTCTCCAAACTTCGTACGGATGTTTATAGTGCCAATGTGCGTAATTGTGCTCTGTACGGGCGGGAAAAAATAAATAGGCGTGGCACCTCCCATACAACGAAAATAGTTTTTTGCATATATCTCAATAACTGTAATAGCTTAAATCTTCAAACTTCGTACGGATGTTTATAGTGCTAATATGCATAATTGAGATTTGTATGGGAGGGAAAAAATAAATAGACGTGGCATCTCCCATATTACGAAAATAGTTTTTTGTATATATCTTAATAACTGTGATAGCTGAAGTCTCCAAACTTCGTACTGATGTTTATAGTGCCAATGTGCGGTATTGTGCTCTGTATGGGCGGGAAGAAATAAATAGGCGTGGCAACTCGCATACAACGAAAATAGTTTTTTGTACATATCTCAATAACTGTAATAGCTGAAGTCTCCAAACTTTTTAAGGATGTTTATAGTGCTAATATGCTAATTGTGCTCTGTATGAGCGGGAAAAAAGTAATGGGCGTCGCATCCCCCATACAAGGAAAATAGTTTTTTATATATCTCAATAACTGTAACAGCTGAACTCTCAAAACTTTGTAAAGATATTTATAATGGTAATATGCATAATTCAGCTGTGTATGGGATTAAGTCACCAAATTTTGTGTAGGTGCTTACAATGTTGATGCTTACTATTAAGCTGAGTTTGGGCGTGAAGAAAATAATAGGCAGGGCACCTCCTTTACAAGAAAAAATCTTTTACATATATATGTCAATAAATGTAACATATGAAATCCCCAAATTTAATATGGGTATTTATTATGAAAATATGCATAGCTAAGTAGAGTATAGGCAGGAAGTGAATTATGGGTGTGGAACCTCTAAAAGCATGGAAATATTTATATGTGTATCTCATTAACTGTGACAGCTAAGGTCTCCAAGCTTTTTGGTGTGGCACCACCCGTACAATTGTATTTTATTTTTAAATGTACTTCAATAATTCTTATAGCTAGAGTCTCAAAATTGTCTATTAATGTTTATGTTTGCTTATATAAATAATTGAGGTGAGCATTCTTAGAAGAAAAGGGAATAATGGACATGGCACCTCCCATACAACAAAAATACTTTCTTATATAAGTCTCCATAACTGTAAACAAACTTCAAAAAACGTGTTCATATTTTTCTTAAACCAGTTGAGCGCAATTTAAATTATTAGTTTAAAAGTAACAGAAATAACCTAAAAATTACCAATAAAATGTTTATACCTCTTTACCCCTTAGGATCAAAATTATCAAATTTTTATATTCATATTTTTTTGAGACCTGTCGAATGAAATAAAATATAATTGGAGCCCCTTTTTTATCTTTTTCGGTTCCGAAGGTACAAAATGAATATAAGCAGTTTCAAAATATGCATTGTTTTTTTTGCTGTCTCGCCTCTAATGGTCTAATATTTCAAAACAAGTACGAAAAATACATTCATAGCTTTGAAACCTGTCGAGCGTAAATTATATTATAATTCTATCTTTTTTTAGTTCAGAAGCTACAAAATTAACCAATACATATTTCAAATCTTGCCCTAAGCATTTAGGCTATGCAATGATGAATCTGTCGGTCAGATAGCGAGTCATTAACGCAATTTTTTCCTATACATTGTTCTGTAATCACAACAAACATTTAAAAAAATAAAAAAAAATATTTACAAGTGGCGGATAGGGCTACAAAATAATGAAGCCATTATAAACTGAACTGTTTGCGAAGTTTTTCTTGGTAATAGCTTCCCATCATGAAAGACGCGATAGGCTCAGCTATTCTATTCACGCTTTATCAGCAATTTTCAGTAATTATCAAAGAAACAAACAAAACATGTTTATAACGTTATTGACATGCTATTAAGGATAATAATTTGTGAAATGTGTGTGTTTAGGCAAAAAATTCGTTTGCTGATTATATATGTACATTGTTAGGCAATACGTGCTCGGAGATACTCAATGCTGGATATATTCGATAGAGCGGCAAAAACGAGGCTTGCTGCATGCACACATTCTTATTTTATTAGTCGAGAAGTTCGACCAGACCCTCCCTCCTTTTTAGACGGGTCGGTCCACTATGTTGTAGGATGTTTCGGGCGAGTGGATTTGGGTTAGTTTCCAGCTAATTTAAATACTTGTCCACATAGTTCAGGATTTCGCATTTAACTAATGGAACTTGTAGATCCCTGTGGATGTTTCTGTTTTTAACATACCAAGGAACACCAGTTATCATTCTTAGGATTTTGTTTTGACGGCGTTGAATTTTTTCTATGTTGGATGCGGAAGCAGTTCCCCATAATTGTATACCATAGCACCAAATTGGTTTTAAAATCGATTTGTAGAGTAGAAGTGTACAATCAAGACGAGGCACAGAGTTTCTGCCGATTAGCCATTGGGTTTGTGTAGCTTTAAGTTTCATTTGCGTCAACTTCGCATCTATGTGGGACTTCCATGTAAGGTGACGGTCCAGATGAATGCCAAGGTATTTCGTCTCAAATCGTTGAGGCACCAAATGGCTGTTAGTAGTGATTGGAGGGCACGTTTCTTTGCGTAAGGTAAAAGTTACGTGAGTAAATTTTTGTTCATTTATTTTTATTCCCCATAGTTTTGCCCATTTCTCAACTCCGCTTACGTGTTGATGCAGCTGGTTCGAAGCCTCTTTAGGGTCTTTGTGAGGTATGAGAAAAGCAGTGTCGTAAGCAAATGTCGACGTGTGTGTAAAACTATTGATAGGCATATCTGCTGTGTAAAGCGAGTACAAAAATGGATCTAGTATACTCCCTTAAGGTACACCAGCCCCTATTGGCTGAGAGGAACTTATTTGGTTTCCCTCTTTAATCATAAATTGTCTGCCGGTTATGTATTTTTCTAGCAGGCTTGAAATATTAGCTGGTAGATAGAGTTTTAGTTTGATTTACAGCCCTTCGTTCCATACTTTATCGAATGCTTGAAAGACATCGATAAAAAGCGCGGAGCAGAACTTCTTTTCCTCAAAGGCTTTTCTTATAACCTGTACCATCCTGTGGGTTTGTTCGATGGTACTATGTTGACTTCTAAAGCCGAATTGGTGATTTGAAATGCAGTTGTTGCCATTTAAGATCGGGGCCAGCTCGTTCTTAAGTAGTTTTTTAAACAATACGACACTGTGGATAATAGGCCTATATGACTCCACTTTTGAATGATCTTTACCAGGCTTAGGAGTCATCTTAACAAAGGCTAATTTCCATGTTTGCAGGAAGTGTTCAAGCCGTACTATGGCATTAAAAATAAAAAGAATCACTCTTTTAGCAGTAAAAGGTAGCTCTAAAAGCATTTTGTTGCTTATTTTATCAACGCCAGGAGCTATTTTTCCATCCAGACTAGCGATAGCCTCTATAACATCTAAATATCGGAAACGGATTTCTGGCAACAACAGGCGGCAACTCGTTAACGTCAGTGCATGCATTGGGAGTAAATACGTTCCTTAAATGGCTTGCAAGCAAAACGCATTTTTCTTTGTTTTTTTGCCCAGGGTTCTTTCAGATTTCGCAGAGGTGGTTTTGTAATAACGGGTTTTTTAAGACGTTTGGCGGAACGCCATAGAGAATAATTTGTTTGGGGAGTCGCATCTAGTCCTTCCAGGTATTCCTTCATTGATGACATTCTATGTACTTCCAACAAGTTCTTTAATCGGTTTGTACACTCTTTTAGCTTATTTTTAAGTTGGGGCGATCTATACTTTTGCCATTCTCTTCGGGCTCTTCTTTTTTCAGATAAAAGTTTTTCCACATCGCACATAGGGGTATTTTGCAAATCTAGCCGGACATTAAGCCAAAATGGAAATTTAAGAAATATTAAAATTTAAGTGCGCAGCTCGACAGATAACAAAATTCTGTATCGGGTAGTGAATTTTCAAATCTTTTGCTTGGAATTTGTCGTTTTGAGGCACTGTCAAAGTCAGGAAAGTTAAGTAAATTTGCCTGCAATTTATTAACTTTTGATGGTTTTGAAAGGCTTACAATATATTTTTTTGTAGCTAAACAAAAAAAGATTTTACATTGTTTTTTTTTTTCTGCGAAAGATTATATAAGCAGCTACCTTATTAAATTTGTCTTTATTTTTTATTTTAAGTTTTATTTTAAAAAAATTCCTTCGAAATTAAAAAAAATAGGGTTTTTTGTTCACTTTTTGATTAAAAAAAATAAAATCAAATGGTTTTTGAAAGTGATGGCACTCATTATCCTAAAAATCTTTTTCATCACAAAAAAACTTAAAATCTCTACTTTTAGACGAAAAAAGAAAACGTTGCGCGTTTTTGCGCCATTTTTTTGGCGAATTTTTGAAAATTTCACATCTTGTGTGTTTACATATGAGTAAGAAACTTTTTTGTGGGTCACAAAACGTTTTGATAATTAATTGTTTTTTAATGTTTTTTATTTAAATTGAAATTAATTTTTAACAGGTTAAATTGGGTTTTACACTGACATTGCGTGTATAAAAAGGAATGTGCGAGGTAGTAGTTTTTACCCGCCCTTAAACTGGTAATACCTGTGCGACAACTTTCCTAATAACGCTATTTTATGCAAAAAAATAAATGTACCTGCCTTCAAAACCTTCAAAAATTTTTTAAAAAATTGTTTATTGATGTGCATAATTGAGCTTTGTATGGGCGGGAAGAAATAAATAGGCGTGGCACCTCCCATACAACAAAAATAGCTTTTTGTATATATCTAAATAACTGTAATAGCTTAAGTCTCCAAACTTCGTACGGATGTTTATAGTGCCAATGTGCGGTATTGTGCTCTGTATGGGCGGGAAGATATAAATGGGCGTGGCACCTCCCATACAACGAAAATAGTTTTTTGTATATATCTCAATAACTGTAATAGCTGAAGTCTCCAAACTTTGTACGGATGCTTATAGTGCTAAAATACATAATTGAGCTTTGTATGGGCGAGAAAAAATAAATAGGCGTGGCGCCTCCCACACAACGAAAATAGCTTTTTGTATATATCTCAATAACTGTAATAGCTGAAGTCTCTAAGCTTCGTACGGATATTTATAGTGCCAATGTGCGTAATTGTGCTCTGTATGGGCGGGAAGGAATAAATGGGCGTGGCACCTCCCATACAACAAAAATAGTTTTTTGTATATATCTAAATAACTGTAATAGCTTAAGTCTCCAAACTTCGTACGGATGTTTATAGTGCTAATATGCATAATTGAGCTTTGTATGAGCGGGAAAAAATAAATAGACGTGGCACCTCCCATATTACGAAAATAGCTTTTTGTATATATCTAAATAACTGTAATAGCTGAAGTCTCCAAACTTCGTACGGATGTTTATACTGCCAATGTGCGGTATTGTGCTCTGTATGGGCGGGAAGATATAAATGGGCGTGGCACCTCCCAAACAACAAAAATAGTTTTTTGTTTATATCTCAATAACTGTAATAGCTAAAGTCTCCAAACTTCGTACGGATGTTTATAGTGCTAATATGCATAATTAAGCTTTGTATGGGCGGGAAAAAATAAATAGGCGTGGCACCTCCCATACAACGAAAATAGCTTTTTGTATATATCTCAATAACTGTAATAGCTGAAGTCTCTAAACTTTTTAAATATGTTTATAGTGCTAATATGCATAATTGAGCTTTGTATGGGCGGGACGAAATAAATAGGCGTGGCACCTCCCAAACAACGAAAATAGTTTTTTGTATATATCTTAATAACTGTGATAGCTGAAGTCTTCAAACTTCGTACGAATGTTTATAGAGCAAATATGCATAATTGAGCTTTGTATGCGCGGGAAGAAATAAATAGGCGTGGCAACTCGCATACAACGAAAATAGTTTTTTGTATATATCTCAATAACTGTAATAGCTGAAGTCTCCAAACTTTTTAAGGATGTTTATAGTGCTAATATGCTAATTGTGCTCTGTATGAGCGGGGAAAAAGTAATGGGCGTCGCATCTCCCATACAAGGAAAATAGTTTTTTATATATCTCAATAACTCTAACAGTTGAACTCTCAAAACTTTGTAAAGATATTTATAATCGTAATATGCATAATTCAGCTGTGTATGGGTTTAAGTCTCCAAATTTTGTGTAGGTGCTTACAATGTTGATGTTTACTATTAAGCTGAGTTTGGGCGTGGAGAAAATAATAGGCATGGCACCTCCTTTACAAGAAAAAATCTTTTACATATATATATGTCAATAAATGTAACATCTGAAATCTCCAAATTTAATATGGGTATTTCTTATGCTAATATGCATAAATAAGATGAGTATAGGCAGGAAGTGAATTATGGGTGTGGAACCTCTAATAGCATGAAAATATTTATATTTGTATCTCATTAACTGTGACAACTAAGGTCTCCAAGCTTTTTGGTGTGGCACCTCCCATACAATTGGATTTTTTTTTTTAATGTACTTCAATAATTCTTATAGCTAGAGTCTCAAAATTGTCTATTAATGTTTATGCTTGCTTATATATATAATTGAGGTGAGCATTCTTAGAAGAAAAGGGAATAATGGACATGGCACCTCCCATACAACAAAAATAGTTTCTTATATAGGTCTCGATAACTGTAAAAAAACTTCAAAGAACGTGTTCATATTTTTCTTAAACCAGTTGAGCGCAATTTAAATTATTAGTTTAAAAGTAACAGAAATAACCTAAAAATTACCAATAAAATGTTTATTCCCTTAGTATCAAAATTATCAAATTTTTATATTCATACTTTTTTGAGACCTGTCGAATGCAATAAAATATAATTTGAGCCCCTTTTTATATTTTTCTGTTCCAAAGATACAAAATAGATATAGGCAGTTTCAAAATATGGTTTTTACCCTGTCTCCCCTAATGGTCTAATATTTAAAAAAAAGTACGAAAAATGCATTCATAACTTTGAAACCTCTCGAGCGTAAGTTTAATTATAATTCTATCTTTTTTTAGTTCAGAAGCTACAAAACTAACCAATACATATTTCAAGTCTTGCCCTAAGCATTTAGGCTATGCAATGATGAATCTGTCTGTCAGATAGCGAGTCAATCACGCAATTTTTTCCCATACATTGTTTTGTAATCACAACAAAGATTTAAAAAATAAAAAAAATTATTTACAAGTGGCGGATAGGGCTACAAAATAATGAAGCCATTATAAACTGAACTGTTTGCGAAGTTTGTTTTTGGTAATAGCTTCCCATCATGAAAGACGCGATAGGCTCAGCTATTCTATTTACGCTTTATCAGCAATTTTCAGTACTTATCAAAGAAACAAACAGAACATGTTTATACGTTATTGACACGCTATTAAGGATAATATTTTGTGAATTATGTGTGTTTAGGTAAAAATTCGTTTGCTAATTATATATATTGTTAGGCAATACGTATTCGGAGATACTCGATGCTGGATGTATTCAATAAAATGGCAAAAACGAGGCTTGCCGCATGCACACATTCTTATTTTATTAGTCGAGAAGTTCGACCAGACCAGAAATATGACATTAAAAGTGCCGAGATCCCTGAACCCGAAACAGATCAAGAACTACATGATGTTATAATAAAATATATGATTCATGAACCGTGTGGCATTATCAATCCCCAATCTCCGTGCATGGACGACGGCAAGTGTTCCAAACATTATCCACGAAAACTGACAGAGAAAACTATCACTGGCAATGACGGTTATGCACTGTTTCGGGTTTTGATCGCCCATTGAAAAAGATCAAACTATTACAAAGAATGTAAAAGGAAACGATTTTGTGATTCCAAATCATTTAAGACATATTGCAATGTTGAATTCAGTGAAGTCGATCAAGTAGATCTGCAAAAATATCACGAAAGGCAGCGATATGGCTGTTTTTAGCATCCAAACCTCCAATGGCAACGATGAAATTACGCGTTAAAAAGTTGGGCGATATGTGAACTGCAACCAGGTGGTTTGGCGTATATTCTCATTCCCTATTCACGAATGTCATCCCACTGTTGCACATTTAGCAGTGCATCTGGAGAATGGCCAACGGGTATATTTCACTGCGACAAATGTTCTTCAACGTGCTGAAATACCTCCAGCGACAACATTGACAAGTCTCTTTGCTGTTTGTCAAAGCGGTTCGTTTGCAGGAACTTTACTTTACTCGGAGATGCCACGGTATTACACTTGGAATGTTTCTTCAAAAAACTTTGACCGTCGAAAGAAAGGCACTATGGTTCCTGGGCATCCAGATGTGTGTTCAAGTGATGCTCTTGGTCGCACTTATACAGGTTATTCGAAGAATGATGAATGCTTTTATTTGCAGTTGTTGCATTACCTACTGTTAATGGTATACAGTGTGGCCATATTAGCTTTTTTGGAGCTAAATTTAGCTTTATTTTTCTTCATTTAGCCCGAAATATTTACATTTAGCCTTTAGCTTTTTTTTTAGCTTTTTTCGAAATTGAATTTAACTTTTTTAAATAGTTTTTGGAGCTAGATAAAAGGTTAAAAATTTGTCGCATTATATTTTTTGGTATATATCTCAATTATACTGAAAGGTATCAAGCTCCAAATTTTCTTCGAATTCACAACTTTACAGTTTCCGAACCATTGTTTTGTTTAATAATTTACTTCTAGCGACATTTAAAAAACGTAAAGCAGCACAAAAATTCAATAAAACAAAGATATAAGAAAGGTATGGTATTACAAAAAAAAACGTAAGAATTTGTTTTCCAAAACAAATACTTTTAAATGCGGCAATTTTAAAGAAAAAATCCAAATGCTACACAAACATTTGTTCCGTCTTTTGGTTAAATTAAAACATGTTTTCATGTATTGCTCAAAAATGTAAAACACTTTTGTCTTTCGTTGAAACAAATTGTTATATTAATATTTTTATTTAATAAGAATTTTAAAGTTTATTTAAAAAAAAAATCAAATCAAACAGGACCGAAATAATTTTTCAAGAAAAAAGCAGGCACAATGAAACATCGTAGGGTCAAGTAAAGCTCATCATTTTGATAGTATTAAACTATATTTGTTGAAAATTATGTTCTTTGTAAATTTAGTTTTTTTTTAGCAGGACGTTAATTTTTTAATTTAAATAAAAACGGTTAATAACGATAATTATTATTTTTATGGATAGGGTTAAAAAAATAATAATATTTTTTATTTTTTTTTTACAGTCATTGGTTTTAAATACATATTTAGACAAACATGTACAAATAAAAATATTTTTAAAAATGCTTTCTTACAATGCAACTTTTTTACATTAAAGACTATCTTTTTTTCTTTTCTTGAACAAAATTTACATGAATAAAGGCATTTTCATGATATATATATATGTATCTGTGGACTTTTGACAAAACCACTTATTTGAAAAAAAAAAGATTTTTACAGGAGAGCAAAAAAACTACTTTAACATCGCAAGTACATGCAAAAATTCAATATTTGAAACTAATTCAACTAAATTACTTTATAATTTTAGGTTTTCAAACTTTTTAGAAAATAATCACGATGTTTCTTGCGATGTTTAAGTAGTTTTTTTGCTCTCCTGTAAAAATCACTTTTTTCAAATAAGTGGTTTTGTCAAAAGTCCACAGATAATTACTTATGTAACTTGAATGAAAATTTTCGATTTTTAGCGAACTGTGTAGAAAAGTAGTCTCTTCATACTCGTTTTGTCAACAAACAAAAATTTCATTAAGGAATATTAAAAAAATTGCATCGTGTAAATGTAATCTTATTGTTTCGATTTTTTTATTGTTTTCATGTGTTTGTAGTTATGAAAAAAGTTTGTAAACAAATTACTTAAATTTACGTGTTTTTGTAAAAAAATGAACGAACAAAGTGTGTTAAGTATTTATATCTAAAACAAATTTTCGTTTGTTGTTTTTTTTAATACATATCTTACAAATTAGTTTTTTTTTTTTGCCAAATCAGGCAGCAAATTAATACCTGCTTCTAAAAACTTTTTAAAAAAGCTCTTGTACATGCATATGTATATGAACACATACATATTATTTTTCTTCTTACTGAAGGTAAATAAAACCAAAATTTTAAAAACAAATTTTCTTTTTAAATATTTTTAGCACAAAAACGTTTCGTTCCTATTATGAGAAATGTCTAAATAACAAAGAAATTTTTTAAAAAACGAATAAAGAAATGTAGCTTTATTTTTTGGTTTTAAGTTTTTGTTTTTAGCACTTTTTAGCTGTTTTTTAAACGTGATTTAGCTTGAACTTTACTTGAAAATCTGGTCACACTGATGGTATAGTCTGCCCAACATTTTGTGCTGCATGTCAAAACTCAATTTGCTAGAAAACGATACTCATTGAGATACGACAATCGCCGAGGCATATACGAACATTATTTGCTATTGTCATCATTTGCTATAAACATGCTTCCCGTCAAGTCCAAGTCACCTGTGGAACAACAACAAGGACAATGTTTCATTTTACATCAATATCGTGTCAGCTCGAGAAGTCCAAATCTTGAAGTCAATGCGAAGATGCATAACCTTATTTACCTTATTATGAGAACCTTAATTTTGGTCTGGTACTGAATGGACTAATATCAATTACATAATTTTAAGATTTAAATACATACGCATTAGCGTGTATTTAATAATAATAATACGGAGAGAAAAAAAAGATGCATAACCGGGCTTTGCTCTTAATTGAAGACATGTGTTACCTTATTTGCGGCAGTTTGTTAGTCAGGTTAGGACTGCCAGCACCAGAACATTAAATGAATGAGCTACTAAATCGATAATTAAAGCGTTAAAGTGAATACGATCGACATGAGTTGAACCAATTAGTTCAAACCAATGTTTCTCTCTTAAACCTCCAACCAAAGGAAGTCTATGTTATAATATTAAAGGCAATTAATAACGGAAATTGAGTTTTTTTCTTCTTGGATGCCCATGGTGAAACTGGGAAGACATTCCTCATGTCATTGATTTTAGCCACTGTTCGTGCGACATCCAACATTGCTGTAGCGGTAGCTTTCGGATTGATTTCGTTTCCTCAAAATTTTTGTAATTTTGTACCGTCAAAAGAAGAGCTTATCCAGAAAGTATTCCCCAACATAATTGCTAACGGAAAAAATTATGACTGGTTGAGTGAACGGGCAATTTTAGCAGCTAAAAATATAGATGTGGATGATTTAAACTATATAGTTCAGAATCGAATCGTTGGTACTCTGCATTCTTTTAAATCTATTGATTGTGTAACAAGCGAAAATGAAGCCACCAACTATTTAACTTAAGTTTTAAACTCCTTGGATGTGCCTGGCTTACCACGCACAGCTTACAACTGAAGGTAGGCTCGGTAGTTATCGTGCTTCGAAATTTAAACCAACCAAAACTTTGCAATAGAACGCGTTTGGTAATAACAAAACTGACATGTTATTCACGCAATTATACTTAGAGGAAAATTCAAAGGTGAAGAAGTTCTCACTCCGACAATTCCGACGAGTTTAAGCGAACTCAATTTGCTATTCATCTTGCATTCGCAATGACGATTAACAAAACGAAAAATGTCATACATATATCACAAGGTACTGCACTGAAGGAAATTAACCTAAACATAACTCATGCACGAAAATACAGAGCTTTCTTATTTTTGTAATCTTTTTGAATTTTTGTTTTCCTTATAAATATATTCCAATAAACTATTTGACTAAATAAGCTTTGTACTCTTTTTAAAAAAATCCATATATTCAATAATTTATAGGTGGTACGAAGTTCACCGGGTCAGCTAGTAACTTATAAATTACATGCTCACAAAAGAATTTTGCTTACTAAGAAGTCAACAATTTTTGGCTAATTGCGGTTTCCTTTCTGATTTTGTACTTCTACCTGTAAGAACGCTTCTTACATATCAATGGTGTTTACCATAATTAGTTAAAATCTGTTTGTTATTTTGTGAAGTTTTATATATATACATGTATTTATCCATCTAAAAACCGTCTCTCATAAAAGCAATTTGATAAAAAAAACTAAAATACATAAAAAAGCAAAAAAATTGGCTTAGCTCTTCTACTCAAATTTTGCAAAAAATATAATATATCGTCCCGGGTATCTACTAAACAGTGCTAATTTCTTTCTGTTCTCTGATGTTCTTTTAGAAGTTATTGAAAATTGGAATTTAGGAAAATTTGGACATTAAAAAACAAAAAAATATTTCTAAACTTCTTGTACTAATAGATAACAAATTATAAAATTATATAAAATTTATGTCGTTTGAAAATCTTTTAAAAACAAAAAGTTATAGAAGTTTAAAAATCAAAATTTTACTAATAAATTTCCCATTTTAGCAAAATGCTGAGAATGTCCATTTTGAATCACCCTGTTCTCTGTAATATATGTGAAACAAAGTTTTAATTTTTTGTCTCAACAGGTACACTAGTGAGTACATTCGAATGAACTTAAACATTTTTTCAATCGGTGACCATAAAAATAATGGCCGCCTTCTCCACAGTGCGACGGACGCCCTGTAAATACCAATAGTTCTTAGCTTACAGTGTAGTTACATTTTATATATTTTTCAAAAGAAGTACAAAGTTCTGTTATATTGTTTAACCTAAGTTTCATTATGATTTTGTGCAAATATTTGTACCTTTTAAAAGTAAAGGGGTAAGACCGATCGATACAGAATCACGTTCTGAGTCGATTAAAACATATCCGTCCGTCCGTCTGGCTGGCTGGGCGTTTGTGTTTTGAACAAAAAAAGGCCGCATTTTTGTAGATATTTCGATTAAATTTGGATCAGATAAGTTTTTTGCCTAGAAACAAAGCATGTTGTTTGTGGTGATGATTAGTTAATTTTTTTCGACCTAGCGCCCATGCAAATGTCCTCCAGGATTAAGGCTCAAATATTGCTTTATATTCACGTAATTTTGCACGTTTGTCAATCTTCCATTATCGGTCCATTTTTTTACCTTCATAAGAAACGTTACAGTAGAAGAACTAGTACAAAGACTTTAATATTTGTGGGCTTCCAATTTTTCGCTTTCAGAATTTCAGAATTAGGGGCCTTCTATGTGTGTGCAAACTTTCAAAAAAAAAAATCGGCGCAATAAAATATAAATAATATATAAGTATAAACAGTTTAATTTTTATAGACGTGGCACCGCCCACTTTTTTACCTTTGAAATATTAACTTTAGAAGCCGTTAATATGCGAACTAAATTTGAACAAAACGGTCTGTCAGAAGTATCTTTAATATTATTTTGCTTTTAGGGGGCCTCGCCTACTTTTTTGCCTTAAAATTTTTTTCCATTATATATGTGTACAAAATCTTTAAAAATCGTAGCAGCAAATGCACCACTATTAAAAGTTAAATTTTTTCAGTAGAAGTACAGTTAGATTTTAATTGATATGTATGAGACACCCTTTTTTCAAAAACGTATAATCTATTGCACATTCAAGGCTTTAAAGAATTTATGTTCTAAATTTCATGAAAACCGGTCTATTTCGTGACAAACAAACAAACCTACACCTCGATTTTACAAAATATATAGGAATTTGCAGTTCGAAATAGCTGGGGTAGATCAGATGGTTGGTAATTTTAAAAAACCAATGTGGAGGTCAAAATCCTATGGATAAATTTTTGTTTTTTTTATATATGAGATTATTGAAGTGGCTGCTGAGATTGTATCAGATATTAAAGGCCTTATCCGATTTTTTCAAAGGAACCACCAAAAGACTTGCAACTTAATTATCTTTAAGCCGTGCCAATATTATTTTTTTAATTCTTAACACAGTTGCATTCTTAATCTCGTCGTGTACGGACGTGTCTACGCGAGTGTAATATTGGTTATATGTTATATTAGTAATAAGTGCCAAACATAGTTATTAATGTATATATGTACATACATACATGCACATATTAGTGAGAAAAAAAAACAACAAACCAAATTAAAAAAGCGAACGGTGAATGAGTACTAGTAATCGTAGTGACAATGGGCCTGATAGCCGAAATGCTTACATTGTGTTAAGCCCCGTAAGTGTTAACAATGAGAACATAAGATACCCTGAATATATTTTTTTTTTTCATATTTTTATTATTGAATCTTCGCTAATGCGAACTAACAATAAGTATTCAAATCTTAAAACTAAGTAATTTATATTAGTCCAGTCAGTACCAGACCAAAATTTAAGTTCTCATAACAAAGAAAATTAATTTAAACAGTTTCATCTAAGTTCAATAGTGTCCCTTCTTTTCAGACGAGTGTGCCCACTATGATGAAAGATGTTTCGAGCGAGCGGATTTAGATGCGTTTCCAGCTTGTTTAAATACTTATCCACATGGCATTTAACTAGTGAAACTTGTAGATCCTTGTGGATGTTGCTGTTTTTAATATACCAAGGAGCACCAGTTATCATTCTTAGGATTTTGTTTTGACGACGATGTATTGTTTTATGTTAGAGGCGGAAGCAGTGCCCCTTAATTGTATTCCGTAGCACTAATTGGTTTCAAAATCGATTTGTAGAGTAGAAGTTTACAATAAAGACGAAGCACAGAGTTTTTGCCAATTAGCCAATGAAGTTGTGTAGCTTCAAGTTTCATTTTCGTCAATTTCGCATCTATATGTGTCTTTCATGTAAGGCGACGGTCCAGCTGAATGCCAAGGTATTTCGCCTTAAATCGTTGAGGCACCAAATGGTTGTTAATAAGGATTGGAGAGCACGTTTCTTTGCGTAAAGTAAACGTTACGTGGATACATTTTCGCTCATTAATTTTTATTCCCCATAATTTTGCCCATTTCTCTACTTGGGTTACGTGTTGTTGCAATTGGCACGTAGCCTCTTTAGGGTCTTTAGGAATACTGAGAAAAGCGGTATCGTCAGCAAATGTAGACGTGTGCGTAAAACTGTTTGTTGGCATATCTGCTGTGTAAAGCAAGTACAAAACTGGACCTAGTATACTCCCTTGAGGCACACCAGCCCCTATGGGTTGGTAACAACTTATTTGGCTTCCCTCTTTGATTTTACATTGTCGACCGGTTATGTACTTTTCTAGTAGGTTGAAAATATTAGCTGGAAGGTTTAGCTTTAGTTTGTTTAACAGGCCTTCGTGCCATGCTTTATCGAAAGCTTGAGAGACATCTATAAAAAGCTCGGAGCAGTAATTTTTTTCCACGAAAGTTTTTCTTATAACCTGCACCAGTCTGCGAGTTTTTTCTATTGTGCTATGTTGACTTCTAAAGCCAAATTGGTGATCTGAAATGCAGTTGTTTTCATTCAGGATCGGATTAAGCTTGTTTTTAAGCAGCTTTTCAAACAGTTTTGATAAAGTTGGTAACAAACTTATAGGCCTATAAGACTCCAACTTCGAAGGATCTTTACCAGGCTTAGGAATCATTTTTACTAAGGCAATTTTCCATATTGGTGGAAAATGTTCAAGCCGTATTATGGCATTAAAAATAAAAGGAATTATTCTTTTTGCTGTAAAAGGTAGCTCTATGAGCATTTTGTTGCTTATTTTATCAACGCCAGGAGCTTTTTTATCATTAAGGTTAGCAATAGTTTCTATTACATCTGAATATCGGGAACGTATTGCTATAGGACGTCTAAAAACAACAGGCGGTTATTCCCCCACGTCAGTGCATGTATTGGGAGTGAACACGTTTCTTAAATGGCTTGCGAGCAGATCGCGTTTTTCTTAATCATTTCTAGCCCAGGATCCTCTTAGATTGCGCAGTGGTGGTTTTGCGATTACGGGCCTTTTGAGACGACTGGCTGATCGCCATAAAAAATAATTTGTTTGAGGAGCCGCGTCTAGACCTTTCAAATAATTCTTAATTGATGCAATTCTGTGTACCTCCAGCAAATTTTTAAACGTTTTGTACACTCTTTTAGCTTCGTTTTAAGTTGGGGCGATCTATGCTGTTGCCATTATCTTCGCGCTCCCTTTTTTAGATAAAAGCTCTTCAACATCGACAAAAAAATTTTGTTGAATTTGACCTGAAGAAGCATGTTGAACGGCTTCTTTAATGTTTTCATTTAGGATACTCAGGCAATTATCGATTTCTTGGGGAGTTTTTAGTGGTATGTGTTTCGGGCAGTGAGAGCTGCTATATTTTTTATATTTTAATCAATTAACTCTTTTAGATAAAAAAAAATCACTTGTTGCTATTTGGCGAGGACTGCAAAGTGTGATAATTGTGGGTGAGTGGTCAGAAGATAAATCCAAAGAGGCTTGCGCCTCAATAAGCTCTAGGGATATACCTTTTGCTACGCCAAAATCTATAACGTCGGGAATTTTATTGTGGTCGGTTGGCCAATAGGTTGGTTGTCTAGTTGAAATAACGAAAAGTCCAATTTCAAACACGGAATCATACAAGACACGACCTTTCGGATTAATTAGGCGGGAGTCCCAGTACGTGTGCTTAGCGTTATAGTCTCTGGCAGCTATGAAACGGGAACCTAAAGATTGGTAAAACTGTTGTATTGATCCGTAGTTATGGAGAATCTGGATGGAGAATAAACCGACGAAATAACAAGGTTATGGTAGAATTAATCAATGCAGACGTTTTTTGCTTGTATAAAATATTCGGGGAGACCACCCATCCATTGGTGTTTGATTCTTGATTTAATTAGAAAAGCCGAGCCACCACATGATATATCCCTGGGATCCTTTGAATTGTAAAAAGAATAGCCGATTATTTTAAAAGTGTGTCAGAAGTGAGTGTCAGAAATCAACATTACATCTATTTTTTTGGTGGATGCCGTTTGCGTTTCAGAAACAAACCTTGAGGCAGTTCATGGCCTTTTAAGCGTAACATAAAGATGACCCCAGGGTGAAGAAATGCAGCACTTGCGGCGGAAACCACACGGCCAACTATAGAGGTTGCCCAATTTTTGAATCAGTTAAGCGCTCATCTAAGCCGAAAATAGTTCCTGCCTCTCCCCAGCCTTTAAATATACCAACTACAAACATGCCTCTATTAACACAACCAACAATAGGTTTAGTTTCTTATGCCAATGAACTAAAGTCCAACCAGCCCAACATTTATAAGCCTACCCAGCTAACAATAGCACATGGGGCGCCAACAAATGAACCATCTGGTCCCAATTTTAGCCGTCTGGAAGCTGCAATTGACAATATCGTTAAACCTTTCACGCAGATTATGGCGCAAATGGCTGGCATGATGCAAGAAATGCAAAAAATGCATTCTGCTCTTTTGCAGGCCATGCTTAAAAGCCAATGAACTGCCTAAGAGTTTGTTTCTGGAACGCAAACGGCATCCGCCAATACAAAAACGAGCTCGAAAGCTTTTTAACACACCAAAAAATTGATGTCATGTTGATTTTCGAGACTCATATGACATCTAGAAACACTTTCAAAATAAGTGGCTATTCTTTTTATGATTCAAAGGATCCCAGAGATAGGCCATGTGGTGGTTCAGCTATATTAATTGAATCAAGCATCAAACACCAATGGATGGGTGGTCTCTCCGAAAGTTATATACAAGCAACAAGCGTCTGTGTTGATGAATTTTATTAAAATCTCGTTGATTCGTCAGTTTATTGTCCACCCAGGTTCTCAATAACGAAGGATCAGTACTACAGTTTTTAAAAATCTTTAGGTCCCCGCTTTATAGATGCTGCAGACTGTAACGCTAAACACACATATTGGGTCTCCCGCCTGATAAGTGACAGAGGTCATGTCTTGTATAATTCTGTATCGGAAATGAGACTTTACGTTATTTTAACTGGACAACCAACATATTGGCCGACCGTGTACGATAAAATACCAGACGTAATAGATTTTGGCGTAGCAAAAGGTATATCCCCTGAGCTTGTTGAGACTTTAGCCTCCTTGGATTTATCTTCTGATCACTCACCCTCAATATTCACTATTTGCAGCCCTCACCAAATTGCAACTTGTGATATTTTTTGTCAAAATTAATAAATTGGTTAAGGAAAAGAAATTTATTTCGGAACGCCAAGCTCTAAAAACTTCCGCAGACATTGATGAGTGCCTGAGTAGCCTCAATGAAAATATCAAAAAATCCGATAATCATGCTTCTTCTACCTACCGTCAGGCCAGATACAACAAATTTATTCAGACGATGTTGAAAAGCTTTTATCTGAAAAAAGGAGACCCGAAGAGAATGGCAAAAGTATAGATCGCCCAAACTTAAAAATAATCTGAAAGTACAAACCGATTAAAAAACTTGATAGAAGTACACAGAATGTTATCACTAAAAGAATGCCTGGAAGGCCTATATGTAGCTGCCTAAACAAATTATTCTCTTTGTCGTTCCGCCACACGTCTTAAAAGACCCGTTATCGCAAAACCACCACTGTGAAATCTGAAAGGATCCTGGGCAATGATCGTGAAATGACCAGGAAAAATGCGTTCTGCTCGCAAGTGATTTGGGGACGTGTTTACTCCCAATGCATGCACTGACGTGAACGAATTTCCACCTGTCTAGATAAAAAGGCACCTGGCGTTAATAAATGCTTGCAGAGCTACACTTTACAGCTAAAAGAATAGTTCTTTTTATTTTTAATGCCATAATACGGCTTGAACATTTCCCGCCAACATGAAAAATAGCCGTAGGGAAGATGATTTCTAACCGGCAGAAAATTGATGATCAAAGAGGAAAACCAAATAAGCTTTTCTCGACCAATAGGGGCTGGTGTACCTCAAAGGAGTATACTAGGTCCAATTCTGTACCTGCTTTACACAGCAGATATGCCAATCAATAGTTTCACACACACGTCGACATTTGCTAGCGATACTGCTTTTCTTAGTATTCATAAAGACCCTAAAGAGCCTTCGAACTAGCTGCAACAACCCGTAACCAAAGTTTAGAAATGGGTAAAGTTATGGGGAATAAAAATGAACAGAAATGTACTCACGTAACTTTAACCTTACGCAAAGAAACGTGCCCTCCAATCACTTGTGCCAACCATATGGCACCTCAACGATCCGAGACAAAATATATTGGTATTCACCTGGATCGCAGCCTTACATGAAAGCCTTATATAGATGCGAAGCTGACGCAAATGTGACCACTGGATAATGGGTAGAAATTATGTGATTTACCTGGTTTGTAATTTTTTACTTTACAACTCAATTTTTTAAACCAACTTAGTTAATTGAGAGTTTTATTGTTTGTTATAAACCTGATATAAAAGGCTGCAAAGTGGGTTACTTAAGTTATTTCTGTTATCATCGCTTCAAAGTACACGTAATAGAATGGTAAGAACAAAATTTCTTAAAATAAAGGTTTTCGTTTATTTATATACATACATTAATTTTCAGATGTATCAACAAATAATTAATATTGCCCAAGGTATAAAACCAGAGTACACCAGAATTGATGATATTCCATTGAATCAATTTTACGAAATTATAAATTTCGAGTGGAAGGTCACACAGCATGGATCAAAAGTTATTGTATATTTAGAAAATAATAAATGGTTTTATCTTCCACAAAGGATTGTAAAATATTTGAATAAAAAGGATCCTTACTTAGCCAAAATAAATGAAAAAATCTGGACAGTTATTTACAAAGAACGTCAATCACCGAATGGTTTTGCAATATTTGAACTCAAACATAACTAACATTTTTAGGAGCCTGTACTTTATATATAGAAAACAAAAAATCTTTTATAAAGAAAAAGTCTACAAATAATTTATAAATATAAGAATCTCAAGGTAAGGTTTTACTTAAAACGCAACTTATCCAAGGTCACATATATTCTTTTAAGAACAAATTACATAAAAAATATAAGACAGGCATAAACATGCAAAGCTCTTAATTATCTTTTACATTTAACACGTGCAAAAAATTTTATTATTAATGCATATATGTACAAAACTATAAATGACCTTTTTAGATTTAACACCTGCAAAAAATTAAAAATATGTAAGGTTTTATTTAAAACGCAACTGTTTCAAGGTCACAGTTATTTATTCTTTTAAGAATAAATTACATCAAAAATATAAGACAGGCATAAACATGCAAAACTCTTAATGATCTTTTACATTTAACACCTGCAAAAAATTATAATATCTCCTGTTGCTTATTCGATATCTCTGTTTTATTAATGAATGCATATACAAAACTATAAATGACCTTTTTAGGTTTAACAGATACCTGTTGTGTATCCCTTAATACAATAGTTAACAAGGGCATGGATAAATTTTCTTAAATAAAGGAATGCATATGGGCATTTCCATGAATATGTCAACCACGGCTGGAAAAATAAAAGTCATCGCAACTTTTTTTTAAATATACCAAAGAGCAATAAAACACTTAAATTTTATTATGTAAAAGTATTTATAGCTAATTATAATTTTAAAAGAGCAAAAATAGCAGATTAAACTGGTAATCTCTTTGATCAATTTCCAGAATTTGAAATTAACTATTTTTTCTTAACTAGTGGCTAAATTTAGGTAATTGTAATATTCCAATTATACTTTAAAAATAATGTTACAACATCAATGGCCAAGATCCATTATTAAAATTAAAAATTTAGAGTTCGAATAGCGGTATTTTTTATAGTTTGCTTTGAATGATATTCTAATGTCACGTACGTAATGCAAAAACGTTATTTGTCGACATCATTTGAATTCGACCAGTCGCAAGTATTTAAAAATAAAAGTGCAAAGCAAAATAAATCTCGCAAATAAATATTGATCGATTTTTTTTTTTTAAATTTGATGCAATAAAAATTTTATAGTCTTTCAAAGTTTGTAGCATACGATATTGTAAGTAACATAATTCAATTTAATACTTTCAAATTCCTTTATAATTATAAATATTTTATTAAGATGGGTAAAAATAGCTATGAGACTACAAAGAAATGGAGGGAGGACTTGAAGAAAAACGAAGAACAAATAAAGAAGTACCGGAAAAAGGAGGCTGAATGACAGCATATCTATCGAAAAAAGGTCGCAGATGCAGCCAAAAAAGACAAAAAAAAATAATTAACGACAAATTAACACACAATAAGTTTGATGTTTACTATTTTATTACAAAAACTATGCTTGAAATAAGCGAACAATATGAAGATATATCGTCTATATACATATTTTCTGATTGGAGTAGCGCTCAATTTAAAAACAAATTCATTTTAAAAAGTATTCCCTCTTTTGTAAACAAATTTAGCTGCCAACATTTAAAATGGAACTTCTTTGCCACATCACATGGTAAAGGTGCAGTTGATGGAGTAGCTGGTACTGTTAAAAGAAAGGTCTGGCAAATTGTAAAAGCAAATAAATTAATCTTGCCAGATGCTTTCTCATTTTATGAATGTGCTCATAAATATGTGGAAAAAGTTAATTTGTTTTATGTTGCTACCGAAGAGATTGGAGGGTTTTCTGCTCATCTCCATGAAAAATGTCAAAATGTCCAGCCCATCCCAAAAATAAGAAAACTTCATTCGTTTACTTATCAGTATATATAGTCAGTATATAAATGTGTCAGTAAGAGAAAAAATTAAAATTTAATAATTAAGTGGCAGCGCCCAAGTACATAGTGTATAGTAAGAAATGAAATTAACCTTTTATTGTTTTTATTGCTATTATCACCGAATTAACATTTTTTAATTCTTTTTAAATTTGTTATGTATACATATATTTAAAAAACCTATTTTTTTTCAGACAAATACTATAAGAGAAAAATCTGTCACATACGGTATGTCACAAACGATATTAAGATTTGTTCATAACAAAATCATCTAAAAATCTTTTTTTATTTAAAAATTATGGATTATCAAGGAAAAATATTTGGCTTGGTGTAAGAACTTAAAGAAAGGAAAAAAACTTTTACAATTCGCAGATTTTCGTATATATGTGAGCGCACCTCGACATCACTTCCGTTTTTTGTCACGTACGATATGCACCTTTTTCGCCCGATATTTTGGCCGGCAAGGTTTTCAAAGTCATGATTTTTTTTTAGATTGTAGTACCCTCTAAATGTAACAGATTGATGAAACAATTTTTCAGTTACCACTCTTTTTGCAAAATCTACACCACTTTGTAGGCGTACAAATGTCACGTACGATGACATGGAAATGCCCATATGCAGAATGCATTCATATTATTGTACTTATGTATGTATGTAGTAGTGCACTTAGAAAAATGTATATAAACTATACTCTTTTAGAGCAGGGATTCAGTATTCTGTGCTAAACATTTCAAAAAACAATTCAGAATTCGAAGAAAAAAATGCATTCAAAAATACTTCGTCCGATATGCAAAATTGTTAGTTTTTCGAATGTGTCGAATCAAAAAAGACACATTCGAAAACAGCATAATGCAAAATACAATTTGTATATAACGGGAAGGACCCCTTTATATTATAAGTTAAAGACGTATTACAACAAAAAACGGAAAATAGAAGAAACTTTGTCAACAGCAACATCATCATCAACATCATCAGCATCATCTTCAACAGAAACAACAACATCATCAACTTCATCAGCACCATTATCAACAGCATCATCGTCAAGAGAAACAACAACATCATCAACACCATCATCAACAGAAACAACAACAACATCATCAGCATCATCGCCAATAGAAACAAAGACATCATCAACATCATCTCAAGCAGTGTTTCATCAATTCATGGAAGAAGATGCTGATTTATTTATGCATACATTAACACAGAAAGAGCCTATAAAAATAATCAAAATTAAAGAGTTACCACCGATAGGTGTTGTAACATTCTTGACCATGCACGATGGTCAGGATGAGCTTTTATTAGAGGCTTTGAAAAAAATTTAAGAAAATTTGTAATATTTTTTTTATTTTTTTTATAATTACGTATATATAGGTATATATATATAAGTATAAAAATAGTAAATAATAACAATAAAAGTTTTATTTTATATAATAATATTTTTGTTTCTTTATTTATTAAGTTTTATGAAAATCACAAATTTTTACATTTAGTAATATTATAAATGTTGTAGTACGTTTGCATAAGCTGTTTTGCTTCTTCTACGACTGCTAATTTTCTTTTCCTATAGTGAGAACATGAGCAGGTGTCTGGTCCACATTTAGCATTTTCGTCTGGTGTTCACCAAACTTGTTTTTGAAGGTTTTGAAATTGTTTTCATACTCAAGATGTGACTGAATATTGATAAGCTTAAATTTGTCTTCATCAGAAACAATATGGAAACATTTTTTGAAAAAATCTTATATATCTTTTATTATACATTTATGTTTATTTATTTGAACTTTTTTTATATATCTTATAATTATGTCTATTTATTCGGCTTAAGTTCATTATTAAAAATGTGATAGCTAAGAGTGGAAATTTTTATTAAAAATTAAGTAATTCCGATACAATAAGGAATATGAATAGAATTCCAGTATTCAAATTCTAATTAAAGTTTGTTTAAATAGAACAAATCAACATTCAACTTACAGTAGTACCGAATAGAAAGAGTGCTGACGAGAAATCGTAGCTGATTTCGAAAATGCATTACACTCGGCTAGTATCGGAATTACTTAATTTTTAATAAAAATTTCCATTCTTAGCTATCACATTTTTAATAATGAACTTAAGCCGAATAAATAGACATAATTATAAGATATCTTTTATTATCATTTTTCACTAAGAGTATGACTTTTTGCTACAACGAAATGTTTGTTAATAATCATATAAAGCAATAGCTTCAGCAGTTATATTATTTTAAAAATGTGTCTATATTAGTTTTTTTATTTCGTTTGTAAGAGGAATATATTCAAACATTTTATCATGTATTATTAAACAATATGCAGATGTGTTAGCTGGTATGTTCTTTAAAGTCTTAAGTTCAATACGAATATCTATCGGTCCAGTTTTTACTGATTCATTTTGATGTGTAACATCCAAAACAATAATTGGCGCTATACTTTTGAAATTTTCTCGTGTTAATAATGGTTGCGAATCTCGTGAATAATAGCTCTGCCGAAATTTTAAATACATATCGTATATTAGAGCAAATCGATTAGAATCAAATTTAAGATTTAGATCATCATAGGGATATGTATTAGAGTTAAGGTGTACTTTTATATCAGTCAAATCACAATGTTTATAGATGTTTTCATTATTTCGAAGTCCTAAGAGTAGAAAACGAGGTCTTTTATTTTTATTTGCAAGTTTAACATTCCATAAAACTGTTGTACTTTCTGGAAGTGAAGGGTAAAAATACATATCCCAACTTCTAAATGCTACACTTAGTGGATGACGATTATTTACCGTTTTATATATTTTTAATTTAATTTGGTTCTTTCCAAGTGATATTTAAAATGTTCATTTTAATATTTTCAGTCAGAACATCAGAATTTTTAACTTGTTTATCATCCTTTGATCGTAAAATAATCAGCTCATGCTTAGAGTTAACTATTACTATATTAAAATCTTCAGCAAATCCAAGTAATAGCTTTAATGGTACACAAAAATTAAAATATCCACTTCTAAGTTTAAGATCAGTATTATTAAATGGTGACCATCCCGCATTTAATAAATTATCACTTTCAGATTTATTAAGCGATACATAGTTTTTCAATTCTGTTGCAATTCCTAAATGCCGTGTACGATCAATTTCTACACCATTAATTTCATAGCGAATTTCATCAAAAAGGTGTGCCATATAGTTATTTAACAGATGTATAGATGATGAAGCCGTTGAATCTTCCTTTGTTGCACGTGATACTCTTTTTTAATGATTGAGTTATCAAATTGAGGTTTTTCTAACATATTTATAATACTATTCATTTTATTATATTGTTTTGTATTACACTGTGTAATAATTTTTAATTTTTTAATTTGAATCCTAGATTAATTAGAATCTCCTTATTGGTCTTATAAAGAATGCTAGCCTGTTTTTTTAAGACTGTAAAATTTTGTTTATTGTTTTCTTTGAAGCGATTTTTAAAGTATAAAGGTTTTTCTATAACACCTTCAGCTGATGGAGAAAGAATGAAGGCCGAATCTTTTTGCAACTCGTTTTTGTTAAATATGATCATACTTAAAAAGGTTTTAAATGTAATCAAACAGTTATTTTTTTATCACGAAAATGTATAAGATTTCCGTCTTGATCGACAACTTTCGAAACAATACTACTTATAGTTCTCGAATTTACCGGTAAATATATAACATTAGCCGGAGCTTCAGTTATTTTATATCCTGGGCTTACGTTAAGTGAAAACTAATGCAATATATGTGCTAACGTGTTATTTATATGAGACCCACATACAATATTACATTCAATGATTATAGTATTTTTTTCGTTATATCTATTGTTTTATCAGAATAATGTTCCACACCTGCGTTTAACACTCATTTGCTAAAACCTAGCAAAGATCCAATTGACCTCGTTTTGTTAAGTAAAACTGGATCTAAACTGCTTTTAATATTGTCTGAAGTATGTTATGATTTGCTTCCAGAGAAAGAAGACCATTTTCATTTAGAATTTGATATCCTTTAGTGAGTAGTCTCGCTATATCAGAAAATTCATGATCCAACGGGAATCTATATTTCATAATTACCAATATGAAACAAATTATTTTCTATATCAATATTAGGAATTGAGTGATAAGTGTCAAAACTTATTAGACCACAAACATAATTTTCTTTAAGTTCAATTGATGGAAAATAGTTTGCAATCAGTAAGAAAGAATCTCCGTTTAATGTTAATGTCATTGACATTGTAACCGCTGGCGAATTAATAAAAGATCTACAATTTTGTAATAGTTTTTTATTATGCAGTGTTGACTTTTATCCAAGAGTTATGTTGTGATGAAAACCCCAACCATTTAACAAAGACCTTATTTCTTTTTAAAATTTTTTCAATCAAATATGATTCTGGAAGTTTAGTTTTCATAATCTCATATTCATAAAAAGCGCCTTTAATTTCACAGACATTATAAATAAAAATATGGGTGCTGTGTACAAATACACATTGTTTCTTATGGGGAAATCGATATCTGATAATCCTAATTGGAAAAACATATGCACTGGTATTGCTAAACCTATACAGATCAATGCTTATAGGAACGCGTACAGACATCAATCCTAATTGAGTTCTAATTGGATAAAAGTTGGGTTCAAATTGCCTTTTAATTGAAAGCGTATTGATCTCCAATTGAATTCTAACTGAAAACTAGAGTACAAATTTTCTCAAGAGTGAGCGATAAAAAAACACCTTTCATGAAAAATCTCGAGAGCGAAAAATCCTAAAAAAAAATTTTTCTTCTCACGTTCATAAAAGAGCATGAAAAAATTTTTGCCAACCCTCACTCACTTATGAGAAGTTTGTCGTTTTTTTTCACGCTCACTAATCACAAATGAAAAAACAACCAAATTTTATTTCTCACTCACAAATGAATGAGAAATTTCTTCTTTTCACTTTCGATTCATTCTTTTATGAGCGCGAGTGTTGCTTTAATATTTTTCACGCTTTGTAACAGAGTTGCCGGAAAATAATTTTTTAAGCGTGTGAAATTTGTACTCCCAATAAAAGTAAAAAAATTCTTGCATTTACATAAATTTTTTTTATTTTGCTAATATAATAAATAATAAATAAATATTAATATAAAGGATTACCTTTAGCAGTATTTATTGTGAAAAAGTCATATTTATAAAAAATTGTTTTTGTTAAGAAACTTAAATAATACATTATATTTTATGTTGTGATTTTTTAGAAATTTTATAGTCTTCACTGACACAAATTTTCATAGCAATCTTTAAAAATATTTTTGAACTATTTTCCTAAATTTTTAATTGACGTTTTCTGATAAAAAGTATTTCTTGTGTATTGTGGTTAAGGTCGTAACTGCTCTCTTTTTAATTTACCTTACTTTTGCAAATAGAACTCCTTCAAACTCTTAGGTTCTATTTAATTGACCTGAAAGATAAAGTTTCAAATTGTTGTACATAAAAAGATTTGCGTGTGTATTGTATAATAACCACCACAATTTTTTGTAACAATATACCTAATACCTAAAAGGATGACGGACAGGCAGGTATAAAATACCTTTCAAATTAGTGGAAAATCCCAAACAAAATGAAATGCTGAACAATTATCTCTAATGGTGGTAAAGCGGAATGAATTTTTTTCCAATCCTTTTAAAATTTGCATGAGTGTGTGTAACAGCTCTATTTTTTTTGCAATATCAACATTAAATATTTGTAAAAGAACCTTATTTGGATTTTAAATAGCGTGAAGTGAATAACAATCAGTGCCTAAAAGACAATTTAATTTTGAAAAATATGTGTTGTACGATGCATCTTCAAAAAAAGTATTTGCTTAATAGAATCGTGCAAAAAGGAACTTAGTGAAAGACATTACAAACTACTTCACAAACAAGATATACAAAGTAATGATGAAAGTGATGGTGACGATGCTTTTGTTTGTCACTGGAGTTATGCTTCCCATTTTTGTAAAACCTTAACCGCATATTTTTATTGCTAAAATCATTAAATCGGATTCATTGAAAAATTTAAATGAAATGAAGTTAAATAAATGCAAATATTTTATTTTGAAAGCAAGAAAATCAAAAAAAGTAGTTAAGAACCACAACGTATAACAGTTTTTAATTTATTAAAAACATGTTTAAATAAAAAATTATTCCTACTTTTTTTAAGCATTTCAAAAATTATGCGACAAAATTTTACATATGGCAGCACCAGTAACATGACCAAAAAATTTTATGTGTACACATTTATGAATGCTTCGCGAAAAAATTCATTTATGATTTCTCACTTATGAGAAGTACTCGAATTTGATGCTTTTCATTTATGTTCGTGAAAAAAAAAGGAAATTTTTCTTTTCACTTCTCACTTATGACTGGTGAAAAAAAAATTTTTTTCTCACTCGAGAGTGAGAAGGCACAAAATGTTTTTTAAAAACTCATTCATTAATAAAAATTGCTGTAGTAAACACAGCGCTCACACTCGTTCTCACGAATGAGAAGTGAGTGAGCAATTTCGAACTCTGCTGAAAACGCTAAAAATTCTAGTTCGATTCTAATAAGATTCCTTATGGAAAACGTGTACGGATCACTCCTATTGTTCCAGAATCCCCACAAATATACTACTAGAAATTACCAACATGCTGCCATCTATCAGCAATACCTAAAACTATTTGTTTAATTATTCTAATGACATTAAAATGCGCTTTACTTAGCGGCCAGACGCATATAGGGGTATTTTGGCAATCTAGCCGGACATTAAGCCAAAATGGAAATTTAAGACATGTTAAAATTAAAGTGCGCAGCTCGACAGATAACAAAATTCTCTATCGGATAGTGAATTTTCGAATCTTTTGCTTGCAATTTGTCATTTTGAGGCACTGTCAAAGTCAGGAAAGTTAAGTAAATTTGCCTGCAATTTATTAACTTTTGATCGTTTGCAGAGGTTTACAAAAAATTTTTTTGTATCTAAATAAACAAAGATTTAACATTGATTTTTTTCTTTTTGCTAAAGACTATATTAGCAACTACTTTATTTTATTTTTTATTTAAAGTTTTATTTAAAAAAAATCCTTCGAAATTACAAAAAAGAGGTTTTTTTGTTCACTTTTTGATTAAAAAAAATAAAACCAAAAGGTTTTTAAAAGGGATGGCAGTCATTATCCTTAAAATCTTTTTCATCACAATAAAACCTAAAATCTCTAGTTTTAGACGAAAAAAGAAAACGTTGCGGGTTTTTGCGTCATTTTTTTTGCGAATTTTTGAAAATTTCACTTTTTTCTGTTTTTTCTCATCTTGTATGTTCACATATGGGTCAAAAAAAAAATTGATATTTTTTTGTTTTTTTAATGTTTTTATTTTAATTGTTACAGGTAAATTAAAATGGATTTTTAACAGGTTAAATTAGCTTTTACACTGACATTGCATGTATAAAAAGGAATGTGCGAGTTAGCAGTTTTTACTCACCAGATACCTGTGCGACAGCTTTCTTAATCACGCTATTTATTGCAATACAATAATTGTACCTACCTTAGAAACCTTTGAGATATGTTAAAACAAAATTATTCTTTAAAGAGAAACAAAGCTAAGCTACAAGTACTCATTTTTTGGTGTATCTATATTGTGTTTATTGCACGAAATTGTTTTCAGAACCCTTTTGAAACTATGAGAGTAAAATGGAAAAAGTTTATACAGTATTAGAGCTATTACAAAAAGTAAGGTAATGTAAAGATAAATTTGCTAAAGAGAAATTGCGATTTTTAGGTAGAAAATTGTGTGAACTTTAAAAATGTAAAGGAGATGGCGACATGTCAGCGGTGAAACAGTGTTTATACAGTTTCAGAAAATTTTTTTATATACACTGCACAAAATTTTAATACATGGATCAATTGCCTATTGGGCTGTTATCAGAAAACATTTTCGGATTTACAGGCATAATTTTTCAACAAAGTTTTCAAGAGTTCAGTGTTACGTAGATATTATTAATAGACTTTGCTCAGTTCTCATCCACTTATGACTAGCATAAGACCAACTCCAAACAAGTCACTGCCCTTTACGAAAGAAGCAGTTTCTTTAATGTTTCCCCCTGTACTTGATTTTCAAAGGATTCACATTCAGAAGAGGTATTTTAAGAAACAGTCGAAGAAGAACAGTAGCAATCTTGTTCTTAGTGCAAAAGGATATTTTTTGAATTAAATTAGTTTTTGTTTTCATACTTTACATTACTTGTTACTTCTGTAAATAAGTTATTCATATATGTATATAAAATAATTATTTTCAGATAAATTTAATACATTAAATTACAAAAAAAGCGACAAACAAGCTTAAAAACAATTGTTTTGTAAAAAATAAGCAAAATATAAAAAAAAAATTTTTGTATAGGGCCGTTTTGGGGGGTGGGGTTTGGGCGCATTTCTGCCCCTACCCATAAAAGCTTAAAAATTTTACTTTTATAGTATTTGGGCGTAAGTTATCCATTATTTTTATTACCCAGTAAACAAAGTGAGGAAAAAGAAGTAGAAAAAAACCCAGAACTAGCTTACTTGAATCACTTAAAATTTTGAGGAAAAACCAATGAATTTTACATAGGGTTGTCATTGGAGGGATGCTATTTATTTTTGCCAAATTGAAACCGCATATAATCAACATTTTCGATGCTACGAAATTTCAATACTAAGGTGGTCTTTTGAAGTAGATGTAAAACTTGAACTTTTTCTGCATTTAATATGTGGGGAAAAAACACTCCTACTAAGGAAGGAATTTTCCGATCTAAAATGCGATTTTAATGTTCTTTTTAAATCTAGCTTTTTATGTGATATAAACCTTAAATTTATTACAACACCTCAACCAAGTGTAAATCGTTGCTCAATACAAACAAAACAATGACATCGGCGATTCATTTATAATGCCAGTTTTTATTTCTGCATTTAATTAAATGCAACAAAACCAGAAAATATGCAATAGCATCTTTAGATGTGATTTAAATGTGGTCTGTAAAAAATCGCATCATTTTTTTTTGCTGGGTATATACATTATTTTTGCAAATTTTATTTTATGCCGCCGCCCACGAAAGGGAAGAGGACGACACTGTACAAGTGTAGATTTTTTTAGCTTTCGCTTACGTTTAAAGTTGCATTTGCCTAAATAGTATTGTAAACTTTAAACAAGTTTAAATTTTTCAGAGGTGGTATTAGTTCTTCTAAAGGGAACTTTTTCCCCCTTGGTTCAATTTTCATTATTTTTAATCCTATGACTACAATACATGCCTATGACTACAATACATGCTAATGCCAAGTTTCATCAATCAAGGAGCACTTAGTAATTTTTAAGAAGCTTTATTGTAAAAAATGAAAAGTAATTTCCGGCTAGAATGGCAAATTTGAGACGTTCAATTTTTGCTTTTCAAGTTGCAACACATTTGAAAATTTTTACTAACACACTCAAACTTTTCGAACTTGAAACCAGCTTGATGATAAATTTTCCCATTCAACTTGCTAACACAAAAAAAAAACGAGCTCGAGTATTTCTTGATGAACCAAAAAATCGATGTTATGTTGATTTCTGAGACTCATATGACATCTAGAAGCACTTTTAAAGTTAGTGGCTATTCTTTTTACGGTGCAAAGGACCCTAGAGATAGATCATGTGGTGGCTCGGCTATTCTAATCAAATCAAGAATTAAACACCAATGGTTGGGTGGCCTCTCGGAATGTTATATCCAAGCTAAGAACGTCTGCATTGATGAATTTTTCCATAACCTTGTTATTTCATCAGTTTACTGTCCACCCAGATTCTACATAACGAAGGATCAGTACAACAGTTTCTACAAATCATCAGGTCCCCGCTTCATAGCTGCTGGAGACTATAACGCTAAGCACACATACAGGGGCTCCCGCCTAATTAGGCCCAGAGGTCGTGTCTTGTATGATTCCGTGTCGTAAATGGGACTTTTCGTAATTTCAACTGGACAACCAACCTATTGGCCAACGGACAATAATAAAATTTTAGACGTAATAGATTTTGGCGTGGCAAAAGGTATATCCCCGGACCTTATTGAGGCTGTAGCCTACTTGGATTTATCATCAGGCCGCTCACCCACAATAATTACTATTTGCAGTCCTCACCAAATAGCAACTAGTGATTTTTTCTTAAATAAAAGAATAAATAGGTTAAAATATAAAAAATATATTAGTGCCCACTGCTCGGAAAACCAACCGCTTAAAACTCCGGGAGACATAGATTATAGTTTCACAGTGAAAACATTAAAAAAGCCATTGAACATGCGTCTTCTACCTATCGTCAGGCCAAGTACAGCAAAATTTTTTCTGACGATGTGGGAAAACTTTTATTTGGAAAAAGGGGAGTCCGAAGAGAATTGCAAAAGCATAGATCGCCCCAACTTAAATCTAAGTTGAAAGAATTTACTACCCAATTAAAAAGCTTGGTGGAGGTTCACAGAATTTTGTTTTTCATATATTTTATTATTGGATCTTCGCTTAAGCGAACTAACAATAAGTATTCAAATCTTAAGACTAAGTAATTAATATTAGCCCAGCCAGTGCCAGACTAAAATTTCAGTTCTCATAATAAAATAGTTATCTTCATCTAAGCGCAATAGTATCCCTCTTTTTCAGACGGGAGTGTCTACTATGTTGCAAGATACTTCGAGCGAGCGGATTTGGATGCGTTTCCAGCTTATTTAAATACTTGTCCACATATTTCAGGATTTCGCTTTTAACTAGTGGAACTTCTAGATCCTTATGGATGTTGCTGTTTTTCACATACCACGGAGCACCAGTTATCATTCTTAGGATTTTATTTTGACGGCGTTGTATTTTTTCGATGTTAGAGGCGGAAGCAGTGCCCCATAATTGTATACCGTAACACCAAATTGGTTTTAAAATCGAGTTGTAGATTAGAAGCTTACAATCAAGACGTAGGTTCACAGAATGGCTTCACTTAAAGAGTACCTCGAAGGTCTAGACGCGACTCCTCAGACAAATTATTCCCTATGGCGATCAGCCAGACGTCTTAAAAGACCCGTTATCGCAAAACCACCACTGCGTAACCTGAGAGGATCCTGGGCTAGAAATGATGAAGAAAAATGTGATCTGTTTGCAAATCATTTCAAAAACGACGTAGTGTACGGACGTGTCTACGCGAGTGTATTTGTAATAGGTGATATTTGCAATAAGTTACAAAAAAAAATTGTTAATATACATACCTACAAGACATAAGTGAGAATCGAAAATAAAAACAAAAAAACCAAACGGTTAATGAGTACCAGTAATCGTTGTGACAGTGGGCCTAATAGCCGAAATGCTTACATTGTGTTAAGCTCAGCAAGCGTTAGCAATGAAAACATTAGAGACCCTGAATATAATAGAAACTATTTAAGTGCAAAACCGAAAACAAATACAAATAATTTAAGTGCAAGTGTGCCTAATTTGAATAAATGTACTGAACAAGGGACAAATTTAGCCCAATCTCTGTTTAAAAATTATAAAAAAAATACCGAGGTGCCATCTTCATCGCGGTCTTCTTTATCAAGTTCTGGTGTCGCACCAACAGCTGCTAAAGGCGCTACGGGCCCAATTTTTGCGTGTGCTCCTAAGATCCAGGTAGGGATGGACAGGTACGTAACAGTTCTTAAAAGGGGAAGGAGCCCTAAATCGGCAGAAGCATCTCAACCTGCAAAAATTTTAAAAGACGATGAAAGGCCAACCTCATCGCAAAATCGTTTTGCAATTTTGCAAGAGGATAATGAGACCCCTGTTAGTGAAAAAAAGTCCTTTAAGCCACCTCCCATTTATTTGAGGGAAAAAAACTCAAATGATCTAGTCAAGTTTTTAGTCGGTTTGATTGGGGAAAATAACTTTTATGTTTCAAACGTTAAACGCGGTAACATATTTGAGACAAAAATTCAAGTGAACCATGAAAACGCCTACCGCGCCACGGTTTCGGAGCTCGAAAAACTCAGAAAAAACTTCTATACCTACCAACTCAAGACCGCAAAAGGCCTTCAGGTAGTTATTTAAGGCATTGATTCTAACGTTGACCCAGAAGAGATCAAGACCAGTTTGCTAAACAAAGGGTTTATGGTTAGGACGGTATCGAATATGAGAAATAGGGAAAAACACCCCCAACCATTATTCCGAGTGGAGCTTGAGCCTGGTGATATCAAATTGAAAAAAAGTGAAACTCACCCCATCTACGATTTAAAATATATTATGCACCGACGAGTCACTGTGGAAGTGCCACATAAGCGATCTGGGCCCGTACAGTGCTTAAACTGCCAGGAATATGGCCACACTAAAACTTATTGTAAGTTGCCTACTGTTTGTGTTGTATGTGGGGATCTGCACGATACGACCAAGTGCGACAAGCCAAAAGATGATCCTAGGATAAAGAAATGCAGCAACTGCGGGGGAAACCACACTGCCAACTATAGAGGTTGTCCTGTTTTTAATTCAGTTAAGCGATCAACTAAGCCGAAAATAGTTCCTGCCCCTCCCCAGCCTTTAAATATACCAACTACAAATATGCCTCCATTGGCACAACCAACTACAAATCAAGTTTCTTACGCCGCCGCATTAAAGTCTAACCAGCCTAATTCACGTAAGTCTACCCAGCCTACAACACAACAAAAAGTGCCAACTAGCGAACCAACCGGGCCTAATTTTAGCCGCCTGGAAGCCGTAATTGACAATATGGTCACACAATTTACGCAGCTTATGGCGCAAATGGCCAACATGATGCAAGAAATGCAAAAAATTCAGTCTGCTTTTCTGCAGGCTATGCTTAAAAGACCATGAACTGCCTCAGGGTTTGTTTCTGGAACGCAAACGGCATCCGCCAACACAAAAACGAGCTCGAATATTTCTTGATGAACCAAAAAATCGATGTTATGTGTATTTCTGAGACTCATATGACATCTAGAAGCACTTTTAAAATTAGTGGTTATTCTTTTTACGATTCAAAGGATCCTAGGGATAGATCATGTGGTGGCTCGGCTATTCTAATCAAATCAAGAATTAAACACCAATGGTTGGGTGGCCTCTCGGAATGTTATATCCAAGCTACGAACGTCTGCATTGATGAATTTTTCCATAACCTTGTTATTTCATCAGTTTACTGTCCACCCAGATTCTCCATAACGAAGGATCAGTACAACAGTTTCTACAAATCATTAGGTCCCCGCTTCATAGCTGCTGGAGACTATAACGCTAAGCACACATACTGGGGCTCCCGCCTAATTAGTCCCAGAGGTCGTGTCTTGTATGACTCAGTGTCGGAAATAGGACTTTTCGTTATTTCAACTGGACAACCAACCTATTGGCCAACGGACAATAATAAAATTCCAGACGTAATAGATTTTGGCGTGGCAAAAGGTATATCCCCGGACCTTATTGAGGCTGTAGCCTCCATGGATTTATCTTCTGACCACTCACCCACAATTATCACTATTTGCAGTCCTCACCAAATAGCAACTAGTGATTTTTTCTTATCAAAAAGAGTAAATTGGTTAAAATATAAAAAATATATCAGCTCTCACTGCTCGGAATACATACCACTAAAAACTCCCCAAGAAATCGATGATTGCCTAAATATCCTAAATGAAAACATTAAAGAAGCCGTTGAACATGCTTCTTCAACATACCGTCAGGTCAAATACAACAAAATTTTTTCTGTCGATGTTGAGGAGCTTTTATCTGAAAAAAGGAGAGCGCGAAGAGAATGGCAACAGCATAGATCGCCCCAACTTAAAACGAAGCTAAAAGAGTGTACAAATCGCTTAAAAAACTTGCTGGAGGTACACAGAATTGCATCAATTAAGAAGTATTTGGAAGGTCTAGACGCAACCCCTCAAACAAATTATTCTCTATGGCGATCAGCCAGTCGTCTCAAAAGACCCGTAATCGCAAAACCACCACTGCGCAATCTAAGAGGATCCTGGGCTAGAAATGATGAAGAAAAATGCGATTTGCTCGCAAGCCATTTAAGAAACGTGTTCACTCCTAGTACATGCACTGACGTGAGGGAATTACCACCTGTTGTTTCTAGACGTCCTATAGAAATACGTTTCCGATATTCAGATGTGGTAGAAGCTATTTCTAACCTTAATGATAAAAAAGCTCCTGGCGTTGATAAAATAAGCAACAAAATGCTCATTGAGCTACCTTTTACAGCAAAAAGAATAATTCTTTTTATTTTTAATGCCATGATACGGCTTGAACATTTTCCACCAATATGGAAAGTTGCCTTAGTTAAGATGATTCCTAAGCCTGGTAAAGATCCTTCTAAAGTGGAGTCTTATAGGCCTATAAGTTTGTTACCAACTTTGTCAAAACTGTTTGAAAAGCTGCTTAAAAACAAGCTTACTCCGATCCTGAATGAAAACAACTGCATTCCAGATCACCAATTTGGCTTTAGAAGTCAACATAGCACAATAGAACAAACTCACAGACTGGTGCAGGTTATAAGAAAAACTTTCGAGGAAAAAAAGTACTGCTCCGCGCTTTTTATAGATGTCTCTCAAGCTTTCGATAAAGTATGGCACGAAGGCCTGTTAAACAAACTAAAGCTAAACCTTCTAGCTAATATTTTCAACCTACTAGAAAACTACATAACCGGTCGACAGTTTAAAATCAAAGAGGGAAACCAAATAAGTTCTTCTCAAACAATAGGGGCTGGTGTACCTCAAGGGAGTATACTAGGTCCAGTTCTGTACTTGCTTTACACAGCAGATATGCCAACCAATAGTTTTACACACACGTCGACATTTGCTGATGATACTGCTTTTCTTAGTATTCATAAAGACCCTAAAGAAGCTTCAAACCAATTGCAGCAACATGTAACCCAAGTTGAAAAATGGGCAAAGTTATGGGGAATAAAAATAAATGAACAAAAATGTACCCACGTAACTTTTACTTTACGCAAAGAAACGTGCTCTCCAATTCTTATTAACAACCATATGGTGCCTCAACGAACCGAGACAAAATATCTTGGTATTCACCTAGACCGCCGCCTCACATGGAAGCCTCATATAGATGCGAAGTTGACGCAAATGAAACTTAAAGCTACACAAATTCATTGGCTAATCGGCAGAAACTCTGTGCTTCGTCTTGATTGTAAACTTCTACTCTACAAATCGATTTTGAAACCAATTTGGTGCTACGGTATACAACTATGGGGCACTGCTTCCGCATCCAACATAAAAAAAATTCAACGCAGGCAAAACAAAATCCTAAGAATGATAACTGGTGCTCCTTGGTATGTTAAAAACAGCAACATCCACAAGGATCTACAAGTTCCACTAGTTAAATGCGAAATCCTGAACTATGTGGACAAGTATTTAAATAATCTGGAAGCTCACCCAAATCCGCTCGCCCGAAACATCCTGCAACATAGTGGGCACACCCGCCTGAAAAGGAGGGATACTATTGCGCTTATATGAAGCTTGATAATTAATATGAGAACTTAAATTTTAGTCTGGCACTGACTGGACTTATATTAACTACCTAGTTTTAAGATTTGAACACTTATTGTTAGTTCGCCACAGGCGAAGATTCAATAATAAATATATGAAAAAAAAAAAAAAATTTCAAAAACGTGTTTACTCCCAATACTTGCACAGACGTGAGGGAATTACCGCAAGTTGTTGCTGGACGTCCTTTAGAAATACGTTTCTGATTTACAGATGTTGTAGAGGCTATTGCCAACTTAAATGGTAAAAAAGCTCCTGGTGTTGATAATATAAGCAACAAAATGCTCTTAGAGCTACCTTTTACGGCAAAAAGAATAATTCTGTTTATTTTTAACGTAATAATTCGGCTTGAACATTTCCCGCCTATATGGAAAATTGCCTTAGTTAAGATGATTCATAAGCCTGGTAAGCATCCTTCGAAGGTGGAGTTTTATAGGCCTATAAGGTTGTTACCCACAATGTCAAAATTGTTTAAGAACAAGCTGGCTCCG
This sequence comes from Melanophora roralis, assembly GCA_963583895.1. Lineage (NCBI taxonomy): Eukaryota > Metazoa > Arthropoda > Insecta > Diptera > Rhinophoridae > Melanophora > Melanophora roralis. The sequence continues at coordinate 77,994,195 of OY757187.1, read as the reverse complement.
ATCCTGAATGAAAACAACTGCATTCCAGATCACCAATTTGGCTTTAGAAGTCAACATAGCACAATCGAACAAACTCATAGACTGGTGCAGGTAATAAGAAAAACCTTTGAGGAAAAGAAGTACTGCTCCGCGCTTTTCATTGATGTCTCTCAAGCTTTCGATAAAGTATGGCACGAAGGCCTGTTAAACAAACTAAAGCTAAACCTTCCGTTTAGAAAAATACATAACCGGTCGACAATTTATGATCAAAGAGGGAAACCAAGTAAGTTCTTCTCAACCAATAGGGGCTGGTGTACCTCAAGGGAGTATACTAGGTCCAGTTCTGTACTTGCTTTACACAGCAGATATGCTAACTAATAGTTTTACACACGCGTCGACATTTGCTGATGATACTGCTTTCCTTAGTACTTATAAAGACCCTAAAGAGGCTTCGAAGCAACTGCAGCAACATGTTACCAAAGTTGAAAAATGGGCGAAGTTATGGGGAATAAAAATAAATGAACAAAAATGTACCCACGTAACTTTTACTTTACGCAAAGAAACGTGCTCCCCAATCACTATATGGTGCCTCAACGAACCGAGACAAAATATCTTGGTGTTCACCTAGATCGCCGCCTCACATGGAAGCCTCATATAGATGCGAAGCTGACTCAAATGAAACTTAAAGCTAATCAAATCCACTGGCTAACTGGTAGAAACTCTGTGCTACGTCTGGATTGTAAACTTCTTCTCTACAACTCGATTTTAAAACCAATTTGGTGCTACGGTATACAATTATGGGGCACTGCTTCCTCCTCTAACATAGAAAAAATACAACGTCGTCAAAAAAAATTCTGAGAACGATAACTGGTGCTCCTTGATATATTAAAAACAGCAAGATCCACATGGATCTAAAAGTTCCACTAGTAAAAAGCGAAATCCTAAACTATGTGGACAAGTATTTAAATAAGTTGGAAACACATCCAAATCCGCTTGCTCGAAGCATCCTGCAACATAGTGGGCACATCCGCCTAAAAAAAAGAGATACTATTGCTTTTAGATGAAACTTTTAAAATTAGTTATCCTTATTGTAAGAACTTAAATTTTAGTCTGGTACTGACTGGACTAGTATTAATTACTTAGTTTTAAGATTTGAATACTTATTGTTTGTTTGCTTAAGCGAAGATTCAATAATAAAATATATGAAAAAAAAAACTTGCTTTTCAACTTGGTGGTCAAGTTTAAAGCTGATTATAGTTATTTTTAGTATATTTTCGTTTTTTCACGTGTTTGCATATACATATATAATACAGCAAAATATTTAAACTAAATTTTGGTATATTTTTCATATATTGATATTTCAAAATTAAATTATGTGAATAGTCTGTGTGTCGTTGTACTAAAATTTAGTCGCAAACAAATAACAAATTTAATAAAATAACGAATGTAATATATAAAACAGTTTTTGTGTTTCGTTAAACAAATATTCTGCCATAGTTGCCACATAATTTTGGTCCAATATCGTCAAAATTTTGGAAAAAAATTGTCAAAATCGTCGTTTGGAAATCGTCAGAGGATCGTCAACACTTTTTGATTACTTATCTACTTAATAATAATAAAAAAAATAGGTAAACAAAGTGCTTAAAGGTAGTTTCGTCAAAAGTAGTAACAAGAAAGACAAAACTTTATTTAAAGGAAAACAAACTGAAAATGGAGAAAAGCAAGAAATTTTTTGCAGATTTCAAAGTTTAGTCCTAACAAATCATTTTAATGTTAAAAACTATTTTGTTTTTTAAATAATTTTTTTACAGAAATCATTTTTAAGGGATCCTATATATAGTCCTTGTTATAATAGACAGTATTCTAACTAAATACATTTTTATATAAACACGCAATGGTTAATATTGAATGGCTAAAAATGGGTTTTTAAAGCGGAACAACCATATTCTTGTTTTTATTTCCTTTCAAGCCGAACACATTAGATATACATTTATTGTATACATAAATATATTTTAAGGTGTGTTGTACTGTAGAGTATTAGGGCTCAAGGGCCTTTAAAAACCTTTCACTCTGTAACAATGTTTCCAGATTTAAAAAGCAACTTGTGATTAAAGTAGCCAAAGATTGACAGAAATTTCACAAGCATTTTCTCTGGAAACACTTATTCATGACATTATATGAAATTTTATAGTCATGCTTGTGTACAGCGAACTTTTAGATTCTGGCTAAAGTCGGAATCCTTTATAAAAATCGTCAAATTTAGCGCAAAAATCGTCCAATCGTCAGAAGCCATATTTTGGGGCCAAAAATCGTCAAAATGACGATAAATCGCCAAATCTGACATCTATGATTCCGCCGCAAAGAAAGCATTTTTCATTTATTTATTGACGACGTCAAGGCACATTCAACCAGGTAAAATTAAGAGCCCAGCTGATTAAAATCAATTTGACATTTATACGCAATAAAAATTTAATTTTATATGAAATTTGTAATTTTTCTGACATTCTACCGTTCAAACACAAAAAGCAAATGCAGAGGGCGAATGTTTGGAATTCGCCTTGAGTTTACCTTGTTGAATGTGCCTTGGACGACGTCATCTTAAGAAATGAAATTGATGACCAAGTTGATTATCAAGATGCGTGCCGCCTACGTCACGATCATCAACAGGATTTTGACGATTGGACGAATTTTTCCTAAATTTGAAGATTTTTAAAAATAAAAAATTTGCGGCTTTCTTAGAAAAAAATCAGAGGCAGAAAAAGATTTTGTTTCATTTAAGACAATTATATTTTAAAATATGTAATGCTGGCACTATTTGTTTATATAAATAAAGTTATTAAAAAAGGATTTTAGTTAGAATATTTTTTATATAACAACGATTAGGAATAGTTTAAAGAGAGTTTCCAAAAAATTATGTATGTCTAAAAAATAAATTTTTCAAAAGTGGTGTTCTAAATAAAATAGTCTTAACATAAAAATGTCAAGTAACTATATTTGAAAAAAACTGCCATATATTTATACACATTTTCTGTTTTTATATTTGCAGTCTATTTTGCTTAAAATTATAATTTTTTTTTTCTAAATTGATACTATTTTTAAACAAACTACTTGCAAGCAGTTTGTATAAGGAACTTCTTTTATTATCAAGTAAAAAAAATGAAAAAAAAATAAATTTTAAGGTTGCAATTCTTTGACGATTTTGAAAAGTTGTTTTGACGATTTTGACGATTTTAGTTCTAGAATTTGACGATATTGAACCAAATTTATCTGACAGCTATGGTTGCACTCACAGCTTCAAATATACTAAATAAACTTTACTTAAATTAAGCCGTCGCGTTGTCAACAGTACGGTAAGAACGGTTTTCCTTAAACCAAGTAGGAAATTTCTTAAGCCAAGTACGATTTTTCTAGTACCAATTTCTTACTTTTAGCCACATTCAATCCAAAAAAGGATTACATTAAGTTTGAAACTGTACATCTTACATCAAGCTCTAAAGTTTACGCTTAAGATTTATCGCAAAATTAAATGTCATTTTTGTTACTTATGGAGCTTTATTGAAAAAGAAGAGTTTTTTATATTTTATTTTATGGACACTTTAAATTTTTAATTTCGAAGCTTTATTTTTTTTCCTTGCCGTTGCTGGGAACCAGGGACTTTCCGTACTGCAGCACCAGTGATCTATCTCTAGCCCACCGAGACCCTTTGTTTTTAAATGTAAAATAATATATTAAAACAACAAGTTTTTTTAGGATACATTTTATTACTGAATCTTCGCTTATGCGAACTTACAATAAGTACTCAAATTTTAAAACTAAGTAATTAATATTTGTCCAGCCAGAGCCGGACTTAAATTTTAGTTCTCATAATAAAATTAATTCATTTTAATGGTTTCGTCTAAGCGCTTCTTTTCAGACGAGTATGTACACTATGTTGCAAGATGTTTCGAGCGAGCGGGCTTGTTGTGCGGGATGTGTTTCTAGTTTATTTAAATACTTGTCCACATAGTTTAGGGTTTTGCATTTAACCAGCGGAGCACCAGTTATTTTTCTTAGGATTTTGTTTTGACGGCGTCGAATTTTTTTCTGCGTTGGATGCGGAAGCAGTGCCCAAAAATTGTATGCCGTAGCAGCAAATTGGTTTCAAAATCGATTTGTTGGCTGGCACATCCACTGCGTAAAGCAAGTACAGAATTAAACCAAATATACTCCCTGGTTGAGAGCAACTTAAGTGGTTTCCCTCTTTGATCATAAATTGTCAACCAGTTACGTACTTTTCTAATAAGTTGAAAATATTAGCTGGAAAGTTCAGCTTTAGTTTATTTAACTGACCTACATGCCATAATTAATCGAAAGCTTGAGAGACCTCGATGAAAAGCGCGGACAAATACTTCTTTTCCTTAAAGGCTTTTCTTATAACCTGTACCAATCTGTGGGTTTGTTGCGATTTGGAATGCAGTTGTTGTCATTCAAGATCGGGGCCAGCTCGTTTTAAGCAGCTTTTTTAACGATTTCGAAACAGTTGGTAACAGACTTATATGCCTATAAGGCTCCACTTTCAAAGGATCTTTACCAGGCTTAGGAATCATCTTTACTATGGCAAATTTACATATTGGCGGGTAATGTTCATGCAGTATTATGGTATTAAAAATAAAAAGTTATTCTTTTAGCTGTTTGTTGCTTTTTTTTCTTTTAAGTTAGCGATAGCTTCTACAACATCTAAAAACCGGAAACGTACTTCTATAGGACGTCTAGCAGCAACAGTAAATCCTTCAAGCCAGTGCATGTATTGGGAGCGAACACGTTCCTTAAATCACTTGCGAGCAGATCGCATTTTCCTTCGTCATATCTTGCCCAGGTTCCTCTCAGATTACGCAGTGGTGGTTTTACGATAAGGAATCTTTTACGACGTCTGGCAGATCGCCAAAGAGAATAATTCATATAGGGAGTCGCGTCTGGGGCTTCTTAGTGGTCTTTAAGTGATGCCTCAGTGCGTGGGGTTAGCGTTGTAGTATCCAGCAGCTATAAAGCGAGGACCTAAAGATTTGTTAAACTGGAGAATCTGTTCGGACAATAAACTGGCGAAATAACTAGGTTATGGACAAATCCGTCAATGCATACGTTAGTTCGTTAGCATTCGGAGAGAACACCCAACCATTGGTGTCTAATTCTTGATTTTATTCGTATAGCCGAGCCACCACATGATCTATCCCTGCGATCTTTTAAAACTGCTTCTAAATGGCATATGAGTCTCGGAAACCAAAGTTTTTTTTTGTCATTTTGTTATTATTGAATCTTTGACTTTGGGGAACAAACAATAAGTATTTCAATCTTGAAACTAAGTAACTAATACTACTCCAGCCAGTTTCAGAATAAAATTTAAGTTATCATAATAGAATTAATTAACTTCATCTATGTAAGTGCAATTGTATATAAAGGAGCACCAGTTATCATCCTAAGAGTTTTGTGTTAACGGCGCTGAATTTTTTCTATGTTTGGTTTCAAAATTGAGTTGTAGAGCAGAAGTTTGCAATTAAGACGTATCGACAAATTGCTAGCAATTAGCCAGTGGATTCAGGCCGTTTCAAGTGTCAATTGTGTCAACTTTGCATCTAGGTGTGACTTCCAAGTAAGCAGACAATCCAGGTGTATGCCAGGATATTTCGTCTCAACCCGCTGAGGTACCATATGGTTGTTAATAAAAACTAGGGGGCACGTGTTCTTGCGTAAAGTAAAAGTAACGTGGGTGCATTTTTGTTCGTTTATTTTATTACCCCATGAATTAGCCTATTTTTTTACTTGGGCTATGTGATGTTGCAGCTGTTTCGAGGCCTCTTTAGGGTCTTTATGAATACTGAGAAAGCCGGTATCATCAGAAAATACGGATGTGTGTGTAAGATTGTTTGTTGACATATCTTCTGTGTAAATCAAGTACAGAATTGGACCCAGTATACTCCCTTGAGGAACACTAGTCTCTAATGATTGAGAAAACCTTAAATAGTTGTCATCTTTGATCACGAATTGTCGACCGGTTATGTACTTTTCTAATAGGTTAGAAAATATTGGCTGGAAGATTGAGCTTTAGTTTGCTTAACAGGCCTTCATGACATACTTTATCGAAAGCTTAAGAGATATCGATGAAAAGCGCGGAGCAATACTGCTTTTCCTTAAAGGCTTTTCTTATGACCTGTAACAATCTGAGGGTTTGTTCACTACAGTTAATATCATGTTAGATTGGGGTTAACTTCTCTTTAAGCAATTTTTCGAACAGTTTGGACAAATTATAGGCCTGTAAGAGTCTACCTTTGAGGGATCTTTTCCAGACTTAGAAATCATCTTTAATAAGGCGGCTTTCCATAGTTCCGGAAAAAGTTTAAGCCGTATTAAAAGGGGTTAAAAATAAAAAGAATTGTTCTTTTTGCTATGCCAGGCAGCTTTAAAAGCATTTTGTTGCTTATTCCGTCAAAGCATTTTTAGCATTTAAGTTATCGATAGCCTTTACGGCGTCTAGAAGTTTGAAACGTATTCCCCTAGGGTATCTTGCAACGACCGGCGGTTATTTACTCATATCAGTGCACGTATTTGAGGTAAATACATTTCTCAAATGACTTGCGAGCAGACCATATTTTTCTTCATCACTTTTTGCCCAGGATCCTTTCAGTTTAAGCAGTAGTGGTTTTGCGATAACGGGTCTGTTGAAAAATCAGGTGGATTGCCATAGAGAGTAATATGCCTGGCGAGTCGCATCTATGCCTTTAAATTAGTTCGTCAATGTAGGCATTCTGTGTACCTTAAGCTTTTTAAGTGGTTTGTGCATTCTTTTTGCTTAGCTTTAAAATTGGGCGATCTATGCTTTTGCCATTCTCTTAGGGTTCTTCTTTTTTCAGATAAAAGCTTTTCCACATCGGCAGAAAAAATGTTGTCTTACTTGGTCTGACGGTAAGTAAAAGAAGCGTGTTCAACGGATTTTACAATGTTTTTATTTAAACTACTTAGGCAATCATCCATGTCTTCGGGGGCTTTTAGCTGAAGGTTTTCCGAGCACTGAGTGCTGATATATTTGTTTATATTTAAACCAATTTACTCTAATAGTTAAGGAAAAATCACTAGTTTTTATTGGGTGAGTCCGAAGATAAATCCCAGGAGGGTTGGGCGTCAATAGGCTCCGGGGATATACTTTTTGCTACGCCAAAATCTATTACGTCTGGAATTTTAATGTGGCTAGTTGGCCAATAGGTTGGCTGTCCAGTTGAAATAACGCAAGGTTCCATTTCAGACACGGCATCATACAAGACACGACTCCTGGGAGTAACAAGGCGGGAGCCGCAGTACGTGTGCTTAGCGTTATAGCCTCCACAGCTATAAAGCGGGAACCTTATGATTTCTAAAAACTGTTGTACTGATCCTTTTTTATGGAGAATCTGGGTGGACAAAAAACTGACGAAAAAATCCGGTTATGGAAAAATTCATCATTTAAGACGTTAGTTGCTCTGATATAACATTCCGAGAGGCCACCTAACCATTGGTGTTTAATTCAAAATTTGATTAATATAGCCGAGCTACCACATGACCTATCCCTGGGATCCTTCGAATTATAAAAAGTATAGCCACTTATTTTAAAAATTCTTCTAGATGTCATTTGACAGAAATCAACATGACATCAATTTTTTGGTGTATTAAAAAATATCAAGCTCGTTATTGTGCTGGCGAATGCCAGCTCGTTATTGTGCCTGCAGACTGCATTTTTTCCATCATGCCAGCCATTTGCGCCATGATTTGCGTAAATTGTTTGACCATATTGTCATTTAGGGCTTCCAGGCACTAAAATTTTAACAGGTTATTTCGTTTGTTGGCACCTCTTGAGTGTTGTTGAATAGGCAGTCGTTAGCATAAGAAACTTGATAGTTTCATGGTTTGTTGTAGGTTAAATTTGCCTAAATGCATTTCATTGGTTCTTCCACCAAGTCATCAGTAGACTTTAACCAAATTCTTAAAAGACCTCATGAATATTTTCTGTCTTTATATAATAACTTCAATAAACATATTGAGAATTACTATAAGCAAATCAAAACGTTTAAGAGTTGTTTAAGAATTCAACAAACCATTATTCGCTGCAGCGTTGCCAGAATGATGATTTCATCATATTTTCGATGATTTTTTGTCACAAATATGATTTGATGATTTTTTTCCTCAAATGATGATTTTTTATTTTTGAAAATGATGATTTTTGTGTAAAGTTTTTTACAAAAATATACAAATAAATAATTTGTCTACAAAATTTTAACCATAGAAAATTTTAAAAATAATAAAGGCTTGTGCCAACTTTTTGTTTACTGCTTTTGTACACTGGGTCCTGCCTACGCCAAAATTACCCATTATTTTTGGGTATAAAAATACCTAAAAACCAATCTTTAAAAAGCAGCATTCAAAAATTTTTGTTATGTATGGATTAGCCTATTGATATAGATAAAACCAAATTATTTATTCTAAAACACAATGACAGTTGTCATGAATTTTAAACATAAAAAACTATATTGAAAATCACAATATATCGTACAATCGAAATTTTATAAGCCAAAAATAAAAATTTTTATTAAATAGGATTTTTAGCACATGCACAATTGGTTATATAACAAAAATTAGTTACGTTCAAATATCTGGGACGATTTAATTATGGTTTTAAGACACTATGCTTGTTATCACCCAATGACACGCTTGACAAGTTTTTCAGTAAGTATATTATTAAATTTTTTTAGGCTTTGTTATTAAAAAAGTAATTGTTTTTGAACTCCTCACCTTATAGCACCGTGAGCAGTTCTTGGAACTTTTTTGAAATTTTTTAAAAACTTTTAATCAGTTAAAATTAGTGCATGTAATTATGAGGTATGTAAATAAAAAAATGTTTAATGTAAGCTGATTTTTTTTATAAAAAAATAACTTTTGAGCTTAAGTTAAAAAAATAAAGACTTTTTTCACCAATTGTACAATGGATCATCCTCTTGTTTTCTCGACTTGTCATCCCTCTCAACAATATTGCTTTGCATAATTTTGGTTTCCTTGATTACTACATAGCAAAAAGCCCAGAACGAAACTCACAGTTCCAAGATGTTTCCACGCTGGGGTGATTATCCTTAGAGGATATTTGGTACGCCTTATCAAAAAAACGTGATAATTTTTTTCCTTAAAATGTGATTTGTCTAATGGCAAATGAAGATTTTTTTCACAAAGCTCCTGGTAACGCTGATTCGCTGTTTTGATTTTCTTTTTTCTCTTTACATTTAAATTGTTATTACTAAATGTATTATTAAGGGAACTGAAAACATAACCTTTTTGTGTGTTTTCGTTTATTTTATTAGTTGAACTATTTGTTTTAAGACAATTTTATTTTCTTTATCAGGCTCAAGTTCAATACCTTACTGAATTCTCATTTAATTGTAAATGAAGAAAGTAATATTTTTTTAGTTTTTACTACTTTATTAGCGTTAATTAAGAAAGGAACATTTTATTGAAAAAACAAGATTTTTACCGATACTAGCCGAGTAGAATGCATTTTCGAAAAACAGCTACGATTTTCATTGTTTGTTCGGTTGTTAGTTATTAATTTGGTTGTAAACATCAGCCATTAACCCACTGATCCATGTGGCGAGGTGAGTCGGCACGAATTTTTTCCACTTTAACCAACTAAACCAAAGCTTTTTCATTTTTCCATTTCCTATTACTATACTAACGCCATCTATAACCTAATTTTAACACTAAATTAGCGTAGCGTAGCCTTAACCATCTATCAGATGGTGTTAAGAGGCTACCATATTTTTTATATGTACAATTTTTTCAAATTGTTATATATCACCGTGCCATGTGTGCTTTATGTGTTTTCGTTTATTTTATTAGTTAAACTATTTAAGAAAATAAAATTGTCATAACCTTTTTGTTTTACAACACTTTTCTAATATTATTTATTTTATCCCAATTTTCCTTGTATATTTTCAGGGTTTTGCATTTCATAGTTTCTTACACCAAATCATAAGTAGACTTCAACCAAATTCTTAAAAAACCTCATGTATATTTTTTGTTTTGTTTTTAGATTCTAGGGTGAAGAAATGCAGCAAATAAGGTGAAAACCGCACAGTCAAATATAGAGGTTGTCCTGTTTTCGATCCAGTTAAGCGCTTATCTAAGCAGAATGTAGTTCCTGCCAATCCCCTAGCCTTTATATATACCATTATATATGCCCCCATTAGCACAGCCAGCTACAAATCAAGTTTCTTACGCCAACGCATTAAAGTCTGACCCGCCTATTACACGTAAGTCTACCCAGCCTACAACACAGCAAGAGGGGCCAATAAGCGAAGTAACTAATATGGTTAAACAATTTACGCAGATCATTGTGCAAATGTCCAGCATGAAGCAAGAAATGCAAAAAATGCAGTGTGCACTTTTGTAGGCCATGCTTAAAAGACCATGAACTGCCTCAGGGTTTGTTTGTGGAACGCTAACGGCATCCGCCAACACAAAACAAACTCGAATATTGTTTTAACACACCAAAACATTGATGTAATGTTAATTTCCGAGACTCATATGATATCTAGAAGCACTTTTAAAATAAGTACCTTTACTGTTTATGATTCATGTGATGGCTCAGCTATATTAATTTAATCAAGAATCAAACACCAATAGATGGGTGGTCTATCCGAAAGTTATATACAAGCAACAAGCGTCTAAATTGATGACTTTTACCAAAATCTCGCTATTTCGTCAGTTTATTTTCCACCCAGGTTCTCCATACCGAAAGATAAGTACTACAGTTTTTACAAATCTTTAGGTCCCCGTTTTATAGCTGCTGGAAACTATAACGCTAAACACACGTATTGGAGCTCCCGCCTGCTAAGTCCCACAGGACGTGCCTTGTATAATGCCGTGTCTGAAATTGGACTTTACGTTATTTCAACTGGACAACCAAAATATTGGCCAACTGACCACAATAAAATACCAGACGTAATAGATTTTGGGGTAGCAAAAAGGCTCAAGTTTCCTTGGATTTATCTTCTGATCACTCACCCACAATATTCACTATTTGTAGTCCTCACCAAATTGCAACTAGTGACATTTTTTTTGTCAAAAAGAATAAATTGGTAAAAATACAACAAATTTATTAGCACCCAATGTTTCTGAGTAGCCTCAACGAAAATATCAAAAAGGCCGTATAACATGCTTCTTCTACCTACCGGCAAGCCAGATGCAACAAAATTTATTCGACCGATGTTGAAAAGCTTTTATCTAAAACAAGGAGAACCCGAAGAGAATGGCAATAGTATAGATCGCCCCAACTTAAAAATAAGCTGAAAGAATTTACAAACCGATTAAAAAATTTGTTAGAAGCACACAGAATGTCATCAATGAAGGAATACCTGGAAGGACTAGATGCGACCCCCAAACAAATTATTCTCTACGGCGTTCGGCCAAACGTCTTAAGAGACCCGTAATCCACTGCGAAATTGAAAAGGATCCTGGGCAAGAAATGACCAAGAAAAATGCGTTCTGCTCGCAAGTCATTTAAAAAACGTGTTTACTTCCAATTCTTGCACTAACGTGAACGAGTTGCCGCCTGCAGTTGCCAGGCGTTCTATAGAAAAACGTTTTCGATATTCAGATGCTGTAGGGGCTATAGCAAGTCTAGATAAAAAAGCTCCTGGCGTTGATAAAATAAGCAACAAAATAACTAGTTATTTTTGTTTGAGTTGTACTGAAATTTACGATACACACATACAAATGTGCTTACAAAAATTAATCGAATAACTAGTGAACAAAATAAATAAAAATTTAACTTTGCATATATACCAACAAATGTAATTTATTAAATTTTGCTGGGTTAGCAGAATCATTGGTTCATTTTACACTTCTTACACTCTTTCAAACTGTCCTGTTAAAAAAAAATAATTCTTTTCTTTTTTACATAATTTAACGCCCTTCTAGACGTATATATACGAGTATTGAAGGATCTTAACTGAAAAAAAGTTTTCCCAAAAGGAGTTGTTTTAATATTATGACATATTTTTTAAATTTCCTTTTCTAATTAAATTTTTTAAGCCCTCAAATTTTTCAAACAATATTTCCAATATATTTTACACAAAAAAATTATTATATTCCATGCTACAAGGTTGCCACAAAAGTTAAAATTAAAGAAAAGATGACTCAATGGCAATACTAGGATGCATTTTCAAATTCATACTTAAAGTTTTATGGAAGTCAAAAAATATTATTAAAATAACTTGAAAAGGGGTGTCAAAAGTTTGTTCATGGGCATCTTCTTGATTTAAAAAAAATTACGCGTCGGTTAGATTTTAAAACTAAAAACTTAAAAAAGTGTTTTTAATTAACAAATAGTGAAACCAAATGATGCGTTCTTGTGCTTTGTGCAAAAAAAAACAGTGTAAAATTAGTTTTATTCACGTTTTTTTAATGATGCCATATACGAATAATTTGTGTTTTTTTTTTAAATGATGCCATATTTGTGTTTGACATTATCTGTACGAATTTTTCACCCTTGTATGAACTGCCTTGCCACCATTAGATAAATTGATGGTTAAGAAGGATATAAAAAAATAACAAATTTCTTTTAAAATTTTTGTACACATGTTTTTTTCATTGTCCAGAAATTTTGTATGCTGTTTTAATTTTTTTATTTTCAATATTTTTTTTTTGAAATTGAGTTTTACTTTAAGGTGTTTGTACTATTGTTGTACTAATTTTTTTATTTGTTGATTTTATTTAAAAATTTTTTCACTTTAATTTTCAATCCTTTAAAATTGTTGGAAAGCACAGAAGGTACATTTGTCATGCCCTTGACCAAAATAGATATCACCAAAATTTAAAGGATTGGCCAGTTCGTGCTATAATTTTGCCTTAAGATTTCACTCGGCAAATTTAGCAACGACCTTAACGTTTTGTTTAAATTTCATAATTTATTCTAAGACAGTAACTAAAAGATTAAATATTTCTTTGATTTTTTGTTTCTAGTGAAGAATATTGAAGACATCCAAAGTTGAAAACACATTGAAGGCATTAAATAATTCCAACCAGTTAGAGCACTATTTTCGGCTGTACCGAATCTTAGATACCCTTCACATTGGCCTTTTGAAACTCCGCACTCATTTTTGTTACAGTTTCCCAAACTTTGTATGGGAGCCCCTTAGGCGATTGAGATAGAAACTAATGGGGGTCGGTCGCACACTTTATTTCTCTAAGGCCGACTCTGGGAAGTTATGGGCGCTTTTACATCATTTTTGTAAATTTTGTATAGCAGCCCCCTTAGGTGATGGTGATAGGGGGTAAGTATTTTTTTAGACATAAGTTTGGGAGGGAAACTTAGTGAAGCCTGTGAAACATTTTATTTCTCTAGGGGCGACTTCGGGGTAGTTGTTTTTGCAAATTGCGTTAGACCTGGAGATAGTGGGTAAGTATGTTCCAAGAAAAATGTTTAGAGAAAAAATTAATTGAGGTTGGTCTCACATTTTACCTTCCTATGAGCACCCTGGAAGCTGTGGGAGCGGTTTAAAAAAATATTTGCAAAAATTAAATTTTGTATTGAACCCTGTTAGGGGCGGAGATAGGGTGTAGGTATGTTTCATAAAAATTTTAGTGAGGAAAAATTAATGGCAGTCGGCCTTGCATTGCATCTATGTACGGGAAACTCCGGTCAGTTGTAGACGTTTCTATGTACAAGTTTAAGAGAAATAAACAGAGCTAGTCTTGGTTCACACAAAAAAATTGGTAAGAAATAAAATCAAAAAAGCAATGTCTTTAAAAAAGTTTTAAATCCCAACAAAATTTTTTAGTGATTCAACAAAATTTGTATTAATACTGCAAAATTTAAAATATCACTAAGGTAAACGAATTATTGAATACTTGAACATCTTTAATAAGGAAAGTAATAGAATAAAAAAAAAACTGTTGCTGACGCAAAAAAAAATTACAAGAATTAAAATCAATATAGAAATGTCGTTAAAAAAATTTTATAAATTCCTTATGTTTCTTATTGATTCAAAAAAAATTTGTTGAATCAATAAGAAGCATTAATAAAACGTAGTTGATAAACGAATAATTGAATACTTGAACATCTTTAATAACACAGTGCAACACGAAAAAAAATAACCATATTCGGACATCACTACGTGAAAGAAGACCAAAAAAGAAAAGACCCGTGTCTCCCAGTTTTGCCCAAAGTCATGCACTTTTTTTGTTATGGGCCCCCAAAGATTTGGGGCCTTGGTGCCATTTTTGCAAAAAGTGATAATTTTCTCAGGCTCATATCTTTCAAACCGTTCGGAATTTTAATTTACTCTTTGAGGCAAAGTTGTAGCCCTTTTTAAAAGGAACAAAAGTAATGAACATAAAAAATTAAAAAAAAAATAATTTTAGATCAAAATCGCAAAAAACTTTAAAAAATTCAATTTTTTTTACCTTTTTTCCCCTGTTCAGGTCCATAGGTAGCAAACCGTTCAAAATTCAAGGAAACAGTCAACTACAAAAATTTACCTAACATCCCAATAAACCACTTTTAAGAACATATAAACTTCCTAGGAATGATTTTTAACACCGTTTAGGTAGCGCTTAGGTAGCCGCAAAAGTTAAAAATTTTACGAAAATTTTTTAATTTTATTTGTTTTTTATTTTTTTCAACATTGAGATACTGTGCTGTCTATTACAAAAAAATAATAAAAAAAAATATTCGTTGATGTCCCTGTACTTGCAAATCGCGCTATCTTAAGTTGAGGATCCAAATCGTCATCCGAATCTGACGCTGATTCAGAACTTATGGTGTCCACAGGCACGTTGCTTCCAGACTGCTTTCCATCATTAGCTTTTTCTTTTTCACATACCTAATTAACATCATAAAGGGTTATCTTGTGACTCCCCCAACATACCTAAAATGCATTAGAAACGAAATCAAAAATAATACAAGACCATGCAACAATAAAATTGATATTACCTCTGCAAGCAATGCGTCGAATTTTTTGCCTTTGTACCGTTTTCCATGGGCATTGTGGTTTGGTGGAACCGTTCTGCTCGCTCATCGGATTCGGTAGGGAGTCCTTTAATAAAGTCGTCAGAATAAAAATAAAGAAAATGCAGCTTTAACGTCATCGATATGCCGATTTTCTCAAAATAATACAGCATTTCTTTCACCCATTCTCTTGCTTGCGGTTCCGCGTCTCGATCCCCACCACGCTGAAGGTGAATCCATGCCATTGAATGATTTTCATCAAGCGATGAATCAAATTTGCTCTTGAATAGCTTCTAATGTCAGGGCCATTAAGTACGCCTATTAAATGAAGACAATTATAAGGGCAGAAAAGAAAACATTAACATCATGTAATTAGCTATAGTACAACGAAGTGAACAAAAAATCGTTCTAAGTTTACTGCAATAGCTTTTTTAATTTTGTCATCGCTTGAACAATTTACAACGGCCACTTCAATAAATTTTTTAACAATTCCTAATATTATATGGAGAAAATACAGCAAAATGTCTTGAGTATTGTCAATTAAAGGTGCATTCTTAAGTCTATGTTGTTTCATTTGTTCCTGCACACTTCCTCCTTGGGCCCATGAATTACATTGGAATTGATTTACAGGTGAGCGCAAATCCCAATTACAAAGAAAACAAAAGAATTTTGGAAAGCCGCCCTCATCAATGGTTCCTTGCAAAATATTGATGACCTTCAAATCACAGCAAATCTTCCATTTATTTTCGTAGAATTTGATTTTTATTAGTCATTAGTTTTGGTCCATCTCTTTCCTGTTGGGGCTCATATTCGGTATCAAGTCGATCTTGATTAGTAACACCACTTGCTGTAGTCATTTCTGTAAATTCTGTCCTACGATTTGGAGTTTGCGGCCTTGGGAATACAAAATTTTCAGGTGCAAGTACTGGAAGTGTGGCTGTTACAGTTGCTTTATAAATTCTGTTCTTCTCATCATGTCTATTTAATCAAGATGTGTAATTAACGCATGCATAAGAACTGGTTGCATCATGATCACCTGGACGATTAATCCAGTTTACCGGATTACAATATTTCATACTATGTTTGCCTCCATTCAACCATGCTATGAGGTTATTATAACATTGGCGACACACTGCGTTAGGTGTGTAATTTTCACCGGTCAAATCTATTTCGTCCAAAAATAACTTATATGCTCTTTTAAATTCACCTGTTAAAAGATTCTTTTCCTTTTGAAATCTTGTAGAATTATTTTTTCTGATTTGATGACCGCAAATGTAGCAAAAGAAATAAATCTTTTTACACTGCATATTGAAATTGTCAGTTGCCAATGTTGTGTGCGAATTATGCTGTAGAACTTTCTCTATAACTTTCCCGCTGAGATCTCGTTGACGTCGCGCTGTGTAATGCCTCGATGTGAGAGTCGCTTAGCTTTTATATTGTGATCTGCGGTCCTTGATGCATGTGCGATCGGTGCGTGTTCACGTGAGCTACTTACTGAAATCTTAGGTAAATTTTTGTAGTTAATTTCTTGATAAGTTTGGGTGCAATAATTTCTTCTTTTTAAATTTATCCAATTGCTATTTCATTTGGGATTGTCCTCGCTTATTAAAAAAATTGGTAGTAGGTACATATGTAGGTAATTTATTGTTGGTATAAACAATAGTTATTAAAAAGTAATAACAAAGCAATAAAAAAAGTTTGTACATAATTTAATTAAAGGCCGTTAACGATCATTATTGCGATTTGTGTATGATGTATTTTATTGTTTAGGGTTTCTAGCAATTTTAATGTTTGCCTACTTGTTCAGGTTGCAAGACTTTTCGCGGCTATCTCACATGCATATACACATATTTATATGCACAAGAGTTCTCTATTACACTAAAGACAGATACAATATATGTAATTAAGGCAATTTGATTAAACGTAACGAAGAGATAACTTCATAACTACATGTATGTACATACACACATTTTGGGGGAATTTTTAACTTTTGCGGCTACCTAAGCGGTACCTAAACGGTGTTAAGAATCTCTCCTAGAAAGTTTATATGTTCTTAAAAGTTGTTTATTGGGATGTTAGGTAAATTTTTGTAGTTGACTGTTTCCTTGAATTTTGAACGGTTTGCTACCTATGGACCTGAACAGGGGAAAAAAGGTAAAAAAAATTTGAATTTTTTAAAGTTTTTTGCGATTTTGGTTTAAAATTATTTTTTTTTTTAATTTTTTATGTTCATTACTTTTGTTCCTTTTAAAAAGGGCTACAACTTTGCCTCAAAGAGTAAATTAAAATTCCGAACGGTTTGAAAGATATGAGCCTGAGAAAATTATCACTTTTTGCAAAAATGGCACCAAGGCCCCAAATCTTTGGGGGCCCATAACAAAAAAAGTGCATGACTTTGGGCAAAACTGGGAGACTCGGGTCTTTTCTTTTTTGGTCTTCTTTCACGTAGTGATGTCCGAATATGGTTATTTTTCCATGACTTAAAAAATTACACACAGTGTAAGCAAAGTACTCAATTCAAAGAAGTTGTTGTTTTTTTTTTAGTTTTGGCGACTATTTTTGTTTTGTTGACACGTTGGTACTAATTTGTAGTTGTTGCAGGGACGAGATTACCTGATTAGTTGTATCATGCCTGCAACCGTTGATTTTTTTAATGTTTTGAGTGTTGAGTTTTGATTGATTATCTTTTGAGATCATTAGTGTTTGTAACATAGTGCTTTGAAGATGTAGCGCAAGGTGTTAACGTTATCTGAAAAAAGTGACATTTTGGCAAGCTTGGACAAAGGCGCAAGTGTTTGTTCTCTTGCACATATATATGAAGTGGCCAAGTTATTGCTTGGAGTGAAAATAATATATCTGATATTAATGATATTTTAACATTGCGAAAATGCAGGGATAAGGCACTACAGAAATCCATTGAAGCAAAAAAAGTACAAAAAAATATAACCGAATACTTTCATGTACATTAATTATTAAAAAAAACTTATTACAAATTTAAACTTAATGTAATAAAAACCATTTGAATTACTTATTTTATATCCTCTCGATTATGTGAACTTATCCATTTAGTGAACAGGTTTTGTTTGAATAAGTTCATATAACCGAGCGACTACTGTATTTGCATATGCGCATACATACACACATACCTGGCATATGTGGACATTTGTTTTATTCCCAGAGATCGCATGCCATAGTTCTTTTAATTAAAAATACTTAAAGCTTTTGGCATACATGATTTAAGCGGGCCATGGGTTCTAAATTTGTATAAATTAGTTGGTTATATTTTTACATTACCCTACAGTAGCGCATGTGCTAAAAAAATTTTCTTTAAGTCACGGCGGCAAATGAAAAATATTTTTTTTTCATATACTTTATTATTGAATCTTCGCTTAAGCGAACTAACAATAAGTATTTAAAATAAGTAATTATAACTAGTCCAGTCAGTACCAAACTAAAATTTAAGTTCTCACAGTAAAATTAATTAATTAAAAAGGTTTCATCTAAGCGCAATAGTAGTATCCGTTCTATTTAGGCGGGTGTTTCCAGCTTATTTAAATACTTCTACACATAGTTTAAGATTTCGCATTTTACTATTGGAACTTCTAGATCCTTGTCAAAGTTTCTTTTTTTATTATACCAAGTTATCATTCTTAGAATTTTAAATTGATGGCGTTGAATTTTTTCTATGTTAGAGGCGGCAGCAGTGCCCCAAATTACCAAATTAGTCTTAAAATTGAGTTGTATAGTAAAAGTTTACAATCCAGATGAAGCACAGAGTTTCCATTAGTCAGTGGATTTGAGCAGCTTTAAGTATCATTTGCGTCAATTTTACATCGATATGAGACTTCTATGTGCGGCGGCGACCCAGGTAAATACCAAGATATTTTGTCTCGGATCGTTGAGGTGAGCACGTTTTTTTGCGTTAAGTAAAAGTTACGTGTGTACTTTTTTGTTAATTTATTTTTATTCCCCATAACTTTGCATATTTTTCACTTTCGGTTACGTGTTAATGCAGTTGGTTCAAAGCCTCTATAGAGTCTTTATGAATACTAAGAAAAGCAGTGTCGTCGGCAAATGTCGACGTGTGTGTGAAACTATTGGTTGGCATATCTGCTGTGTAAAGCAAATAAAAAATTGGTCCTAGTATACTTCCTTAAGGTACACCAGCCCCTATTGGTTAAGAAGAACTTATATGGTTTCCCTCTTTGATAACAAATTGTCGGCCGGTTATGTATTTTTCTAAAAGTTTGAAAATATAAGCATGCCATATATTGTCGAAAGCTTGTGAGCCATCGATAAAAAGCCCGGAGCAGTACTTCTTTTTCTCAAAGGCTTTTCTTATAACCTGTACCAACCTGTGAGTTTGTTCGACTGTTCTATGATGGCTTCTTAGGCCGAATTGGTGATTTGGAATGCAGTTGTTGTAATTCAGCATCGGATTCAGCTTGTTTTTAAGCAGTTTCAACTTTGACATTGTGGGTAACAAACTTATGAGCCTATAAGACTTCACCTTCAAAAGATCTTTGCCAGGCTTAGGGATCATATTTCCTAAAGCAACTTTCCATTTAGGCAGAAAATGTTCAAGCCAAACTATCGCGTTAAACATAAAAAGCTGTAAAAGGTAGCTCTTAGAGCATTTTGTTGCTTATTTTATCAACGTACATAGGGGTATTTTGCCATTCTAGCCGGACATTACTTTTTATTTTTTACAATATAGCTTCTTAAAAATTTTTAAGTTCTTCTCGATTGATGAAACTTGGTAGAAGAATGTATTGTAGTCATAGGCATTTGAAGATTAAAAATAATAAAAATCGGACCAAGGGGGAAAAGTTCCCCTAAGAACTAATACCACCTCCGAAAAATTAAAATTTTGTTTAAGTTTTCAATACTCTTGTTATGCAAATGCAACTTTAAACGTAAGCGAAAGCTAAAAAAATCTACACTTGTACAGTGTCGTCCTCTCCTCTTTTTGTGGGCGGAGGCATAAAGTAAAATTTGCAAAAATAATGTATAAAAGACACGATGGATAACTTACGCCCAATAACTATAGAAGTAAAATTTTTAAGCTTTTATGGGTAGGGACAGAAATGCCGCCAAACCCCACCCCCCGAAACGGCCCTGGAAATTTTTTTTCTCTTTAACAGATTTATCTTAACATTCCCGTACTATTTGTAATAACTCTTATCTTGTATTAACCCTTTCCATTTCACTCTCGTAGTCTCAAAAGCGTTCTGAAAATAATTTCGTCCAAAAACCACTATATAAATACACCAAAAAAATTAGTACTTGAAGCACAGATTTGTTTTTTTTTTAAGAATAATTTTGTTTTAACAATTTTCAAAGGTTTTTAAGACAGGTTCATTTATTTTGTTGCATAAAATAGCGTCATTAAGAAAGATGTCGTACAGGGTATACGTTACCAGTTTAGGGGTGGGTAAACACTACCTCCTCGCACATTCCTTTTTATACATTCAATGTCCGTGTAAAACCCAATTTAACCTGTTAAAAATCAATTTCAATTTATCTGCAATAATTTAAATAAAAAACAATTAATTATCAAAACGTTTTACGACCCACAAAAAGTTTCTTATTCATATGTAAACACACCAAATGAGAAAAACAAAAAAAAGTAAAATTTTTAAAAATTCGCCAAAAAACAAATGGAGCAAAAACGCGCAACGTTTTCTTTTTTCGTCTAAAAGAAGAGATTTAAGGTTTTATTGTAATAAAAAAGATTTTAAGGATTAAGACTGATGATCTGATTTAATTTTTTTTAATCAAAAAGAAAAAAAAACCTCTTTTTTTTAATTTCGAAGAATTTTTTTCAAATAAAACTTAAAATAAAAAAAATACAATAAGGTAGATGCTTATATAGTCTTTCGCAGAAAGAAAAAATCAAATTATACTGCTCAAAACGATCAAAAGTTAATAAATTGCAGGCAAATTTACTTAACTTTCCTGACTTTGACAGTGCCTCAAAACGACAAATCGGAAGCAAAAGACTTAAAAATTCACTATCCGACACAGAATTTTGTTATCTGCGTTATCTGCGGAGCTAGGAGCTTTTTTCCCATTCAAGTTAGCGATAGAATCTACAACATCTGTAAATCGGAAGTGTATTTCCGACGTCTAGGAACAACAGGAAAACAAATTGGCAAACAAATTAAAAGTTACGACCTGTAATTCAATGCTGGCAGCTTTAAATTTGTGAAATACTGAACAAGAAGACGAAGTTTCAAGAAATTATATAAAAAAAATAAAATATGTACTTGTGTATTATTACCTTACATTCCTAGAGTTTAAATATACTATTTGCTTTTTACTTAGACTAGTTGTCTGTCTGTCCTTGTTTCAACCAAATTTAAAAAAAAATGATATTTTGATATTTAAAAAAGAACAGACTTGTCTAAAGTAAATTATTAAACAGTGCATTTGATTTTTCATAACATTAAAGCTACTTATATAAAAATTAAATTTATCTTTTGCAATTTTAAATGTATTACTTTTTATGTGTCTACGTCTTCTGAAGAGATTCACAATGGGCCTGAGGGCTTGCGGGTGGCGAGTTAGACTCGTCACTACCCTTCGTAACCTAACCTAACCTAACCTATGTGTCTACGAACAAAAATTATTTTTCAATGAATGTTTTCTTTTTTAAACATTTCATATTTTTAATTTGTTGCTATCTAGTTTTTTTGTGTTGTTGAATTATTGATCTGTTTTTGTTTTTATTAGTTGTAAGAACAATAATAAAAAGTTGAATAAAGGCTTTAAGAAAAATACAACTTTTTTTTTTCTAAAAACTACTTTTTTATGCGACTTTTCTTTCCTAAAACGATCATTTTTGCCACTTTTTTTTCGGTCACATTGCATGAAGTTACATATTGGCTTTGTTTTTTTTCATAGGCAGTTATTTTTTTTATTTTAATAAATAAGTGACTGTATGTCTTAAAAAACTTTAAATTAATTATTTGATTATTTTTAATACAAAAAACTTTAAACATTTGTACAAAATGGTAAATATAGTTTGCTTTTAATTCAATAATCAATTTGATTGCCCAGAAGTGTATTTAAGACATTTAAAACAACATTATATACCTCCTGGTTTAGTTTATACATGTGGTGTAAAAAATTGCAACCAAAAGTTTAGTGTGAAATCTAATTTTATAATGCACATTTTAAAACATTTTAAAAGATAAGGGAATAGCGAAACTAATACCATTTTTATTACTTCAGATGTTTTAACAAATAATTTTAATCTACAAGTTGCAAGTCTCCCAAGCCCTAATTACAATAATTTGCTTTAGAGTTTAAATACTTCTGTAAATAAATTCGTAGTTTAAATGCATTCCAATAATAATAACTCTAGGTCTGACGTAATAAAAACACAAAAGTTAATAAAAACGATATAGCCTCACCGGTTTTCAGTTTTATTCAAAATTGCCTTGAAAATATATAATATGATAAAGAATCACTTGATCATGCTGTTCGAAAATTACAAAATTTGTTTAAAGATTTTATTTGAGATTACATGTTGGACAAAAGTCTTACAAATGCAGGGCTTATGCAAAAAGCCCAAACGTTTTCTATTGCAAACAGTTTAAATTCAAAAAGTTCAGTAATGCCTTTACACTTTTAATTTAAAAAACAAAACTTTGAATGAGATGACTACTTGGATAAAGTTTTAGGCCATATGCATGTTATCGAAACAACTTGAGCCCTACAAATTTTATACAATCAGACCTACGGAAACAAAAAAAATGTTGTATCCAAATACAATTTTAATTTCATACTTTTTATACACTGACGACTTTGGCATAAATAACCCTTTGGGTTCTAAGTTCACAAAACAAACGGTATGTAATATTTAGTTTAATTTACCTTTTGTTCCTGCAAAGTTTTTAAAGCTAAACCAAGTTTTCTTTGGCATGTTAAGTACTTTCTTCGGATGTAAAAATTTATGGAAATAGTTCATTTAAAGTACTTATTGAGACTATTCAAAATATCAAGAACACTGGTATAAACAGTTTTTTTATAGTTTTAATTATTGAATCTTCGCCTTTGGCGAACTAGCAATAAGTTTTCAAATCTTAAAACTAAGTAGTAAGTCCAGCCAGTGCCAGACTAAAATTTGAGTTCTCATAATAATAATAAGTTCTAATAAGCTTCATATAAGCGCAATAGAATCCCCCTTTTTAGACGGGTGTGTCCACTATCTTGCAATATTTTTCGAGCGAGCAGATTTGGGCGAGTATTCAGCTTATCTAAATACTTGTTCACATAGTTCAGGATTTCGAATTTAACTAGTGGAACTTGTAGATCCTTGATATCCTTGCCAGCTGTCATTCTTAGGATTTTGTTTTGAATGCGTTGTATTTTTTCTATGTTAGATGCGGAAGCAGTGCCCTATTATTGTATACCATAGCATTCAATTGGTTTTAAAATTGATTGAAGCACAGAGTTTCTGCCGATTAGCCAATGGGTTTGTGTAGCTTTAAGTTTAATTTGCGTCAACTTCGCATCTACATATGTCTTCCATGTAAGGCGATGATTCAGGTGAATGCCAAGATATTTCGTCTCAAATCATTGAGACACCATGTGGTTGTTAATAGTGATTGGGGAGCACGTTTCTCTGCGTAAAGTAAAAGTTACGTGGGTATATTTTTGTTCATTTACTTTTATTTCCCATAACTTTGCCCATTTCTCAACTGGGGTTGCGTGTTGTTGCAGTTGACTCGAACCCTCTTTAGGGTCTTTATGAATATTGAAAAAAGCGGTACCATCAGCAAATGTAGACGTGGGCGCAAAACTGTTGGTTTGCATATCTGCCGTGTAAAGCAAATACAGAATTGGACCTTGAGGTACACCAGCCCCTATTGGTTGGTAACAACTTATTTGGCTTCCCTTCTAGATCATAAACTATCGACCGGTTATGTACTTTTCTAATAAGTTAAAAATATATGCTGGAAGGTTTACCTTTAGTTTGTTAAGCAGGCCTCCGTGCCATACTTCATCGAAAGCTTAAGAGACATCTGTCAAAAGCGCGGAGAAATATTTATTTTCCTCAAAGGTTTTTCTCATAGCCTGCACCAGTCTGTGAGTTTGTTCAATTGTCTTATGTTGACTTCTAAAGCCAAATTGGTGATTTGGAATGCAGTTGTTGCCATTAATGATCGGAGTCAGCTTGTTTTTAAAAAGGCTTTTCGAACAATTTTGACAAAGTTGGTAACAAACTTATAGGCCTATCGGACTCCACCTTTGAAAGATCTTTACCAGGGTTAGAAATCATTTTTACTAAGGCAACTTTCCATATCGGCGGGAAATGCTTAAGCCGAATTATGGCATTAAAAATAAAAAGAAGAAGGTAAAAGGAAGGTCTAAAAGCATTTTGTTGCTTATTTTATCAACATCAGGAGCCTTTTTATTATTTAGGTTAACGATAGCCTCTACAACATCTGAAAATCGGAAGCGTATCTCTTTAGGACGTCTAGCAACAAGAGGTGGTAATTCCCTCATGTCAGTGCACGTGTTAGAAGTGAACACGTTCCTTAAGTGACTTGCAAACAGATCGCATTTTTCTTTGTCATTTATAGCTCAGGATCCCAGGTTTTGCGATAACGGGTCTTTTTGGACGTCTGGCAGATCGCCATAGAGAATAATTTTTCTGAGGAGCCGCGAGTAGGTTTTCTAAATATTTATTTAGTGATGCCATTCTGTGCACCTTCAGTAAGTTTTGCAATTGGTTTGTGCATTCTTTCAGCTTAAATTTAAGTTGAGGCGATTTATGCTTTTGCCATTCACTTCGGGTTCGCTTTTTTTCAGATAAAAGCTTTTTCACATCGGCAGAAAAAATTTGTTGTACTTGGCCTGATAGTAAGTAGAAGAAGGCTTTTATAATACTTTCATTAAGGCTGTTCAGACAATCATCGACATCTCCTGGTGTTTTTAGTGGTTGGTTTTCCGAGCAGTGGGCGCTAATATATTTTTTATTTTTCTACGAGTTAACTCTTTTAGTTAAGAAAAATGTCACTAGTTGTTTTTTGGTGGGAACTGCAAATAGTGCTTATTGTTTATGAGTGGTCAGAAGATAAATCCAAGGAGGTTTACACCTCAAAAAGCTTCAGGGATATACCTTTTGGTACGCCAAAATCTATAACCTCTGGAATTTTATTGTGGTCGGTTGGCCAATAGGTTGGTTGTCCAGTTGAAATAACGAAAAGTACAATGTCAAACATGGAATCAAACAAGACACGACCTTTCGGATTAATTAGGCGGGTGTCCCAGTACGTGTGCTTAGCGTTATAGTTTTCGGTAGCTATGAAACGAGAACCTAAAGATTTGTAAAACTGTTGTACTGATCCGTAGTTATGGAGAATCGGGCTGGAGAATAAACCGACGAAATAACAAGGTTATGGTAGAATTCATCAATGCAGACGTTTTTTGCTTGTAGAAAACATTCGGGGAGACCACCCATCCATTGGTGTTTGATTCTTGATTTAATTAATATATCTGCAATTGAAATTAAGCAAAGTCTCATTTCCGACACGGAATAATACAAGACAAGACCTCTGGGACTAATTAGGCGGGAGCCACAGTTTGTGCGTTTAGCGTTATAGCCTCCAGCAGCTATAAAGCGGGGACCTAATGATTTTATCCTTTGTTACAGAGAATCTGGGTGGACAGTAAACATTTGAAATAACAAGGTTATGGAAAAAATCATCAATGCAGACGTTCGTTGCTTGGATATAGCATTCCGAGAGGCCACCCAACCATTAGTGTTTAATTCTCGATTTTATTAGAATAACCGGGCCACCATATGATATATCCCTGGGATCCTTTGAATTGTAAAAAGAATAGCCGATTATTTTAAAAGTGTGTCAGAAGTGAGTGTCAGAAATCAACATTACATCTATTTTTTGGTGGATGCCGTTTGCGTTCCAGAAACAAACCTTGAGGCAGTTCATGGCCTTTTAAGCGCAGCCTACAGCAAAACAGACTGCATTTTTTGCATCATGCCAGCCACTTACGTCATGAGCTGCGTAAACTGTTTGGCCATATTGTCAATAACAGCTTCCAGGTGGCTAAAATTAGTACCGGCCGGTTCGTTTGTTGGCACCTCTTGTTGCGTTGTTGTCTGGTTAGGCTTACGTGCGTAGGGCTTAATAGACCTTGATGCGTTGGTGTAGGAAACTTAACTTGTAGTTGGCTGTATTAATATGGACATATTTGTAGTTGGTATATTTAACTGCTGGGGAGGGGCAACAGGGCAACCTCTATAATTGGCAGTGTGATTTCCACCGATATTGCTGCATTTCTTCACGCCGGGATCATCCTTTATTTTGTAGTACTTTGTTGTACCAGGGAGATCCCCACACATGATACAAACAGACGGCAACAATATGCTTTATTGTGGCCATATTCCTGGCAGCTCAAGCACTGTTCGGACCCGGATCGCTTATGTGGCACTTCCACTGTAACTCTACGGTTCATCACATATTGAGTCTAATTTTTTTTTTTCAGTTTTCAGTTCTTAATCTCGTAGTGTACGGACGTGTCTACGCGAGTGTAATATTGGTAATGGGTTATATTAGTAACAAGTGGCAAACAAATTTATTAATATACATATATACACATAATAGTAAAAAAAAATAACAAACTAAATAAAAAAAAGTGAACGGTTAATGAGTAAGAGTAATCGTAGTGGCAGTGGGCCTGATAGCCGAAATGCTTACATTGTGTTAAGTTCAACAAGCGTTAACAATGAAAAGATTAGAGACCCTGAATAAAATGGAAACTACTTAAGTGCAAAACCGAAAATAAATACAAATAATTTAAGTGCAAGTGTGCCTAATTTGAATAAGTGTATTGAACAAGGGACAAATTTAGACCAATCTCAGTTTAAAAATTATAAAAAAAAATACCGTTTCATCCTCCACGCGGTCTTCCTTATCATATTCTGGAATTGAACCGACTCTTGCTAAAGGCAGTCCCAGTACCACTTTCATCAGAAGCTCCAAAGGTCCAGGTAGGGATGGACCGCTACATAACAGTTCTTAAAAGCGGTAGGAGCCCGAAATTCGCAGAGGTTACAAAACCAGCCAAAATTTCAAGAGAATCTCATCGCAAAATCGTTTTGCAATTTTAGAAGAGGAGAACGATATCTCTGTCACCGCGAAAAAGGCATTTAAACCTCCTTCCATTTATTTTAGAGAAAGAAACTCGAACGAATTTATTCGGTTTTTAGTCGGATTAATCGGTGAAAATAACTTTTTTCATATTAAGCGTGGTAACATTTACGAGACAAAAATTCAGGTAAATCACGAAAACGCTTACCGCACCGTCGTTTCAGAATTTGAAAAACTGAATAAAAACTTCTACACTTACCAACTAAAAAACGCTAAGGGCCTCCAGGTGGTTATAAAAGGTATTGACGCTAATGTCGACCCGGAAGAGATAAAGACGAGTTTGTACAGCAAAGAATTTAAAGCTTAAACTGTATCAAACATTAAAAACAGAGAAAGGTGTCCACAACCATTATTTCGGGTAGAGCTTGAGCCTAGTGATGTAAAATTGAGAAAAGGTGAAACTCACCCTATTTATAAATTAAGATATATTTTGCATCGCAGAGTTGTTGTTGAAGCCCCACATAAACGATCTGGGCCAGTACAGCGCTTGAACTGCCAGGAATACGGCCATACCAAAGCCTATGGTAAGTTGCCTTCTGTTTGTGTCAGTGTGGGGACCTGCATGCTACGACCAAGTGCGATAAACCTAAAGATGACCCCAGGGTGAAGAAATGCAGCACTTGCGGCGGAAACCACACGGCCAACTATAGAGGTTGTCCAATTTTTGAATCAGTTCAGCGCTCATCTAAGCCGAAAATAGTTCCTGCCCCTCCCCAGCCTTTAAATATACCAACTTCAAACATGCCTCTATTAACACAACCAACAATAGGTCAAGTTTCTTATGCCAACGAACTAAAGTCCAACCCCCAACATTCATAAGCCTTCCCAGCCAACAACGGCACATGGGGCGCCAACAAATGAACCATCTGGTCCCAATTTTAGCAGTCTGGAAGCTGCAATTGACAATATCGTTAAACATTTCACGCAGATTATGGCGCAAATGGCTGACATGATGCAAGAAATGCAAAAAATGCATTCTGCTCTTTTGCAGGCCATGCTTAAAAGGCCATGAACTGCCTAAGGGTTTGTTTCTGGAACGCGAACGGCATCCGCTAATACAAAAACGAGCTCGAAAGCTTTTTAACACACCAAAAAATTGTTGTCATGTTAATTTTCGAGACTCATATGACATCTAGAAGCACTTTCAAAATAAGTGGCTATTCTTTTTATGATTCAAAGGATCCCAGAGATAGGTCATGTGTTGGCTAAGATATATTGATTAAATCAAGAATCAAACACCAATGGATGGGTGGTCTCTCTGAAAATTAAATACAAGCAACAAACATCTGCATTGTTGAATTTTACCATAACCTCGTTATTTCGTCAGTTTATTGTCCACCCATGTTCTCCATAACGAAGGGTCAGTACAACAGCTTTTACATATCTTTAGGTCCCCACTTTATTGCTGCTGGGGACTATAACGCTAAACACACGTTCTGGGGCTCCCGCCTTATAAGTCCCAGAGGACGTGTCTTGTATGATTCTATATCGGAAATGAGACTTCACGTTATATCAACTGGACAACCATTATATTGGCCAACTGACCACAATAAAATACCAGACTTAAAAGATTTTGGCGTAGCAATAGGTATATCCCCTGAGCTTATCGAGGCTCAAGCCTCCTTGGATTTATCTTCTGATCACTCACCCACAATATTCACTATTTGCAGTCCTCACCAAATTGCAACTAAAGATATTTTTTTGTCAAAGAGAATAAATTGGCTAAAATACAAAAAAATTATCAGCACGCACTGTTCGGAACACCAACCTCTAAAACCTTCCGAAGACACCGATGAGTGCCTGAGTAGTCTCAATGAAAATATCAAAAAAGCCGTCAAACATGTTTCCTACCGTCAGGCCAGATACAACAAAATTTATCCAACCGATGTTGAAGAGCTTTTATCTGAGAAATGGAGAGCCTGAAGAGAATGGCAAAAGCATAGATCACCCCAACTTGAAACTAAGGTGAAAGAAGGTACAAACCAATTAAAAAGCTTGCTGGAGGTTCACGGAATGGCATCACTGAAAGAGTACCTGAAAGGTCTAGACGCGACACCTCAGACAAATTATTCCCTATGGCGATCAGCCAAGCGTCTTAAAAGACCCATTATTGCAAAACCATCAATGCGTAATTTGAGAGGATCCTGGGCTAGGAATGACGAAGAAAAATGCGATCTGTTTGCAAATCATTTAAAAAACGTGTTCACCCGCAAAACATGCACAGACGTAAGGGAATTACCGCCTGTTGTTGCCAGACGTCCTTTGGAAATACGTTTCCGGTTTACAGATGTTGTAGAGGCTATTGCCAACTTAAATGGTAAAAAAGCTCCTGGCGTTAATAAGATAAGCAACAAAATGCTTTTAGAGCTACCCCTTACAGGTAAAAGAATTATTCTTTTTAGTTTTAATGCCATGATTCGGCTCGATCATTTTCCGCCAATATAGAAAGTTGCCTTAGTAAAGAGGATTCCTAAGACTTCGAAGGTGAAGTCTTATAGGCCTATGAGCTTGTTAACAACTTTGGCGAAACTGTTCGAGAAGCTGCTTAAACACAAGCTGAGTCCTACCTGAATGACAACAACTGCATCCCAGATCACCAATTTGGTTTTAGAAGTACACATAGCACAATCGAACAAACTCACAGACTGGTGCAGGTTATAAGAAAGACCTTTGAGGAAAAAGAGTACTTTTCCGCGCTTTTTATCGATGTCTCACAAGCATTCGATAAAGTATGGCACGAAGGCCTGTTAATCAAACTAAAGCTCAACATTCTAGCTAATATTTTCAACCTTTTAGAAAAATACGGCCGATAATTTATGATCAAAGAGGGAAACCAAATAAGTTCTTCTCAAACAACAGGGGCTGGTGTACCTCAAGGGAGTTTACTTGGTCCAATTCTGTACTTGATTTGCAGCAGATATGCCAACTAATAGTCTCGCACACATTTGCTGACGACACTGCTTTTCTTAGTATTCATAAAGACTCTAAAGAGGCTTCGAACCAGCCGCAACAACACGTTACCCAAGTTGAGAAATGGGCAAAGTTATGGGGAATAAAAATAAATGAGCAAAAATGTACCCACGAAATTTTAATCTTACGCAAGGAAACGTGCCCTCCAATCACTATTAACAACCATTTGGTGCCTCAACGATCCGAGACAAAATATCTTAGTATTCATTGCCGCCTTACACGGAAAGCTCATATAGATGCAAAGCTGACGCAAATGAAACTTAAAGCTGCGCAAATCCACTAGCTACTGGGTAGCTTCATCTAGATTGTAAACTTCTACTATACAACTCAATTTAAAAATCAATTTGGTGCTACGGTATACAATTATGGGGCACTGCTTCCGCCTCTAACATAGAAAAAATACAACGCCGTCAAAATAAAATCCCTAGAATGATAACTGGTGCTCCGTGGTATGTCGAAAAACAGCAACATCCGTAAGGATCT
Organism: Melanophora roralis; assembly: GCA_963583895.1. NCBI lineage: Eukaryota > Metazoa > Arthropoda > Insecta > Diptera > Rhinophoridae > Melanophora > Melanophora roralis. The sequence continues at coordinate 77,963,577 of OY757187.1, read as the reverse complement.
AGAAGTTCCACTTGTTAAAATGCGAAATCCAGATATATGTGGACAAGTATTTAAATAAACTGGAAACACATCCAAGCCCGCTCGCTCGAAGTATCTTGCAACATAGTGGACACCCCCCATTGAAAAGGAGGGATACTATTGCGCTTAGATGAAGATAACTATTTCTTTTATGATAACTTAAATTTTAGTCTGGCACTGGCAGGAACAATATTATTTCCTTAGTTTTAAGATTTGAATACTTATTGTTAGTTCGCTCAAGCGAAGATTCAATAATAAAAAATATGCAAAAAAAATTTTTGCTTTTATTTTGACATCACCAGGCTCAAGCTCCACACGGAATAATGGCTGAGGGTATTTTTCCCTATTTGTAATGTTTGACACAGATTTGACTTTAAAGCCGTTGATGCACAAACTGGTTTTAATCTAATCCGGGACAAAATTTAAGTCAGCGCCTTTTATAACTACCTGGAGGCCTTTTCCATTCTTAAATTAGTAAGTATTAAAGTTTTTCTGGATTCTGTTACTGTGGTGCAGTAAGCGTTCTCGTGATTCACTTGAATTTTGGTTTTGTATATGTTACCACGTTTTATGTTCGACACATAAAATTTGTTTTAATCGATTAATTTAACTAAAAACTTAATAAGGTCATTAAACTTTTTTTCTCTTAAATAAATGGGAGGTTGCTCAAAGGCCTTTTTAGTAACGGGTGCATCATCATCTTTTTGCAGGATTTTGTGATGAGGTTAGCCTTTCATCGTCTTTCAAAATTTTAGCAGGTTGAGTTGCTTCTGCCGGCTTCGGGCTTCTTCCCCTTTTAAGAACTGTAACGTACCGGTCCATCCCTACCTGGATCTTAGGAGCACATGCAGAGATTGGGTTAAATTCATCTTTAGAATCTATTGAAATATCTCCAGAACTTGGTAAAGTTGAGCGCGATGAGGACGGTCCTCGGTAATTTTTTTATAATTGTTAAAAAGAAATTGGGATAGGTTTGTCCCTGGTTTAGTACACTTATTTAATATAGGTGCACTTGCATTTAAATTGTTTGTAATTGTTTTTGGTTTTGCACTTAAATAGTTTCTTTCATATTAAGGGTCTCTTATATTTTCATTGCTAACGGTTGCGGGATTTAACACAATGTACGCATTGCGGCTATTAGACCCACTGTCACGACGGTTACTGTAACTCAACAACCGTTTGTTTTTTTTTTCACCTCTCACTTATCTATGAATCGTGATACAACTATCAGGTAATCTCGTCCCTACAACAACTACAAAGAAGAACCAACGTGTCAAACAACAGCTCATAAAAAAATGATAAGTAATAATTTTTGTTGTTTTATTTTCACAGGGGGAACATAATTTTGCCATTTTTGCTATAATCCGCTGGGCGGACGAGATTACCTGGTTATTTGTATAATGGTATGTATGTATGTATGTATATTAACAATTTTTTTTTTACTTATTACAAATATTTTCGTTTTAAATAAAACTCGCGTAGAAAGGTCCGTACACTATGAGATTAACAACACGACAACAAAAAATGGTAAATCGATTTTAGAGTATTGTAAAGAAAACAAAATGCTACACGAAAAACAGAGGCAGTTACTTTTAAAAATTATGGCAACGTATGTTGAATCTAATGATATATCATTTTCAATGTCAGACTGTAAGGAGATGGGAAAGGAGATAAGCTAAAAGTTTCCAACTGAAGAATTTGTAAGGCTTTTTTAAATACATTTTAAAATTCATTTATGTACACATACGTATTTATTTATGTTTATTTACAATTTTTATTTCATATTTTACAAAAATATCAATGTGTATTAAAGTCTTACTTTTTTATTTTTTTATAAATGGAGTTTTACAATATGGTCCTAAAGATATTTTTTTTTTATTTTTTATTTCATATTTTTGTTATTGAATCTTTCCCGTATTTTTAAAATCCATATATAAAAAAAGAAAAGTAAGAGTTAGAAGTTCCCTCCGGAATGCGTTCACCTGACATTATTCATAGATCCTTAGTACACCTTGCATAAATATATACAAACATATATTTATGTTTATTCATTATTTCTCTTTTGTTTATATTTGCTTTTATTATTTGAGGAACATTACAACAACGGCAAAAGAGGAAAACTTTATTCTCAAATATATAGTTTAAAGACTCTCAAAAAACGTTCTTCAGCCAAAGCCGATATTTCAAGCATAACTACGTCAAGAATATGGTAAGCAATTTTAATTTGTTTCAACTGATAATATAAGGGAACAAGGGTAGTGTTGATAAGGAGCCCAAAGAAGACTATTCAAGGCAATAAAAAGATCTTAACGAAGTTCATGAATTTGTTCATGGCCGGATAGAAATGACTAGTGGCAAAATGAAAGCCAGATGTGATCTAGCAGAGAATTCCGAAGGCTTATATGAGGGTCAGCTAGTTCTACTGTATAACCCACAACGGAAAAAGGGATTTTCTCCTAAATTACAAAATCATTGGGATGGACCGTATAAGGTGATAAAAAGAATAAATGATGTTGATACAAAAGCCCAAGATCAAAAATTAAAGTGGTTTATTTTGAGCTCCTCGCCAAGTATGGAAAAAGTGAATTTATGCCTGTTTGGGACGAACAGGCTTAAGTGGGCGGTAGTGTTACGGAGTTGAATTTTGATTGGCTATTCAAGATGATAATTTTGTTGGTTGTTCTGGTATCATTGATGGTTGTTGTCTGCACTTAGAGGTTCTTTCGATATGGTGGCGGACTAGCATGTTAAATAACTTAACGACTTAATTTAAATGTAACTACCATCTAGTATTTGCTAGAATGTACTAGTGTGTAGGTACTCGAACTTTCTGGATTATTGCAGACTACCACCAACTACTATAAATTGGCGAACAACCCGACTACCATAATCAGTATCAGTTTAAACGTTTAGTTGGATAAGTGCTTATTGCTTAATAATAAAAGTGAATAACATTTACTGTGAATAAATAAAACACAGTGTAATTAAACATATAAAGTACTCTTATTTTTGGAATAAATTTAGACTGTTTTTATTCGCAATATTCAAGGAACCCCCAGTTTGTTTGAAGGAAGCAAACCAACGTTTATAACAGGTATAAACGTAACAATATAATGTGGTCAAAATTTGGATATAATGCTTTTTTTACGCCACATAATGTGAATAGTATCATTTAAATTTATTTTATTGATACCTTAATGTCTTTATATTTAGTTCAACTGAACCAATTTGCTATTCAGCTTAATCGTTTTTTAGGCCTAATTTTTTTATCTTAACATTCTAAATTTAATAATTATGGTCCAATGTTATCAATTTCTCCGCGAAATCTTCATCCTCAGCCTTTGGTGGTAGAAACGGAACCTTGAGGGTTTTTTGACAATTCTGTATGTTTCAATAACATTAATTTTAGTAAATGCAATATGGAAGTGCTAAACTCTCTATTTCTCTCCATTAACTGGAATGAACTATTTTTCAGTCTTACTACTTCGCAATGTTATGAAGTATTTCTGGGAAAAGTGCTAAGTGTCTGTAAGAACAATATTCTTCTAAAGATGTTTAAATCGTATAAGCTATCATGGTATATCGTGGGCTTAAGAAGTCGAAAAATCTTAGAAGAAAATTTCACAAAAGATTGTGATTTCCACCGATATTGCTGCATTTCTTCACGCCGGGATCATCTTTTATTTTGTAGTACTTTGTTGTACCAGGGAGATCCCCACACATGATACAAACAGACGGCAACAATATGCTTTATTGTGGCCATATTCCTGGCAGCTCAAGCACTGTTCGGACCCGGATCGCTTATGTGGCACTTCCACTGTAACTCTACGGTTCATCACATATTGAGTCTAATTTTTTTTTTTCAGTTTTCAGTTCTTAATCTCGTAGTGTACGGACGTGTCTACGCGAGTGTAATATTGGTAATGGGTTATATTAGTAACAAGTGGCAAACAAATTTATTAATATACATATATACACATAATAGTAAAAAAAAATAACAAACTAAATAAAAAAAAGTGAACGGTTAATGAGTAAGAGTAATCGTAGTGGCAGTGGGCCTGATAGCCGAAATGCTTACATTGTGTTAAGTTCAACAAGCGTTAACAATGAAAAGATTAGAGACCCTGAATAAAATGGAAACTACTTAAGTGCAAAACCGAAAATAAATACAAATAATTTAAGTGCAAGTGTGCCTAATTTGAATAAGTGTATTGAACAAGGGACAAATTTAGACCAATCTCAGTTTAAAAATTATAAAAAAAAATACCGTTTCATCCTCCACGCGGTCTTCCTTATCATATTCTGGAATTGAACCGACTCTTGCTAAAGGCAGTCCCAGTACCACTTTCATCAGAAGCTCCAAAGGTCCAGGTAGGGATGGACCGCTACATAACAGTTCTTAAAAGCGGTAGGAGCCCGAAATTCGCAGAGGTTACAAAACCAGCCAAAATTTCAAGAGAATCTCATCGCAAAATCGTTTTGCAATTTTAGAAGAGGAGAACGATATCTCTGTCACCGCGAAAAAGGCATTTAAACCTCCTTCCATTTATTTTAGAGAAAGAAACTCGAACGAATTTATTCGGTTTTTAGTCGGATTAATCGGTGAAAATAACTTTTTTCATATTAAGCGTGGTAACATTTACGAGACAAAAATTCAGGTAAATCACGAAAACGCTTACCGCACCGTCGTTTCAGAATTTGAAAAACTGAATAAAAACTTCTACACTTACCAACTAAAAAACGCTAAGGGCCTCCAGGTGGTTATAAAAGGTATTGACGCTAATGTCGACCCGGAAGAGATAAAGACGAGTTTGTACAGCAAAGAATTTAAAGCTTAAACTGTATCAAACATTAAAAACAGAGAAAGGTGTCCACAACCATTATTTCGGGTAGAGCTTGAGCCTAGTGATGTAAAATTGAGAAAAGGTGAAACTCACCCTATTTATAAATTAAGATATATTTTGCATCGCAGAGTTGTTGTTGAAGCCCCACATAAACGATCTGGGCCAGTACAGCGCTTGAACTGCCAGGAATACGGCCATACCAAAGCCTATGGTAAGTTGCCTTCTGTTTGTGTCAGTGTGGGGACCTGCATGCTACGACCAAGTGCGATAAACCTAAAGATGACCCCAGGGTGAAGAAATGCAGCACTTGCGGCGGAAACCACACGGCCAACTATAGAGGTTGTCCAATTTTTGAATCAGTTCAGCGCTCATCTAAGCCGAAAATAGTTCCTGCCCCTCCCCAGCCTTTAAATATACCAACTTCAAACATGCCTCTATTAACACAACCAACAATAGGTCAAGTTTCTTATGCCAACGAACTAAAGTCCAACCCCCAACATTCATAAGCCTTCCCAGCCAACAACAGCACATGGGGCGCCAACAAATGAACCATCTGGTCCCAATTTTAGCAGTCTGGAAGCTGCAATTGACAATATCGTTAAACATTTCACGCAGATTATGGCGCAAATGGCTGACATGATGCAAGAAATGCAAAAAATGCATTCTGCTCTTTTGCAGGCCATGCTTAAAAGGCCATGAACTGCCTAAGGGTTTGTTTCTGGAACGCGAACGGCATCCGCTAATACAAAAACGAGCTCGAAAGCTTTTTAACACACCAAAAAATTGTTGTCATGTTAATTTTCGAGACTCATATGACATCTAGAAGCACTTTCAAAATAAGTGGCTATTCTTTTTATGATTCAAAGGATCCCAGAGATAGGTCATGTGTTGGCTAAGATATATTGATTAAATCAAGAATCAAACACCAATGGATGGGTGGTCTCTCTGAAAATTAAATACAAGCAACAAACATCTGCATTGTTGAATTTTACCATAACCTCGTTATTTCGTCAGTTTATTGTCCACCCATGTTCTCCATAACGAAGGGTCAGTACAACAGCTTTTACATATCTTTAGGTCCCCACTTTATTGCTGCTGGGGACTATAACGCTAAACACACGTTCTGGGGCTCCCGCCTTATAAGTCCCAGAGGACGTGTCTTGTATGATTCTATATCGGAAATGAGACTTCACGTTATATCAACTGGACAACCATTATATTGGCCAACTGACCACAATAAAATACCAGACTTAAAAGATTTTGGCGTAGCAATAGGTATATCCCCTGAGCTTATCGAGGCTCAAGCCTCCTTGGATTTATCTTCTGATCACTCACCCACAATATTCACTATTTGCAGTCCTCACCAAATTGCAACTAAAGATATTTTTTTGTCAAAGAGAATAAATTGGCTAAAATACAAAAAAATTATCAGCACGCACTGTTCGGAACACCAACCTCTAAAACCTTCCGAAGACACCGATGAGTGCCTGAGTAGTCTCAATGAAAATATCAAAAAAGCCGTCAAACATGTTTCCTACCGTCAGGCCAGATACAACAAAATTTATCCAACCGATGTTGAAGAGCTTTTATCTGAGAAATGGAGAGCCTGAAGAGAATGGCAAAAGCATAGATCACCCCAACTTGAAACTAAGGTGAAAGAAGGTACAAACCAATTAAAAAGCTTGCTGGAGGTTCACGGAATGGCATCACTGAAAGAGTACCTGAAAGGTCTAGACGCGACACCTCAGACAAATTATTCCCTATGGCGATCAGCCAAGCGTCTTAAAAGACCCATTATTGCAAAACCATCAATGCGTAATTTGAGAGGATCCTGGGCTAGGAATGACGAAGAAAAATGCGATCTGTTTGCAAATCATTTAAAAAACGTGTTCACCCGCAAAACATGCACAGACGTAAGGGAATTACCGCCTGTTGTTGCCAGACGTCCTTTGGAAATACGTTTCCGGTTTACAGATGTTGTAGAGGCTATTGCCAACTTAAATGGTAAAAAAGCTCCTGGCGTTAATAAGATAAGCAACAAAATGCTTTTAGAGCTACCCCTTACAGGTAAAAGAATTATTCTTTTTAGTTTTAATGCCATGATTCGGCTCGATCATTTTCCGCCAATATAGAAAGTTGCCTTAGTAAAGAGGATTCCTAAGACTTCGAAGGTGAAGTCTTATAGGCCTATGAGCTTGTTAACAACTTTGGCGAAACTGTTCGAGAAGCTGCTTAAACACAAGCTGAGTCCTACCTGAATGACAACAACTGCATCCCAGATCACCAATTTGGTTTTAGAAGTACACATAGCACAATCGAACAAACTCACAGACTGGTGCAGGTTATAAGAAAGACCTTTGAGGAAAAAGAGTACTTTTCCGCGCTTTTTATCGATGTCTCACAAGCATTCGATAAAGTATGGCACGAAGGCCTGTTAATCAAACTAAAGCTCAACATTCTAGCTAATATTTTCAACCTTTTAGAAAAATACGGCCGATAATTTATGATCAAAGAGGGAAACCAAATAAGTTCTTCTCAAACAACAGGGGCTGGTGTACCTCAAGGGAGTTTACTTGGTCCAATTCTGTACTTGATTTGCAGCAGATATGCCAACTAATAGTCTCGCACACATTTGCTGACGACACTGCTTTTCTTAGTATTCATAAAGACTCTAAAGAGGCTTCGAACCAGCCGCAACAACACGTTACCCAAGTTGAGAAATGGGCAAAGTTATGGGGAATAAAAATAAATGAGCAAAAATGTACCCACGAAATTTTAACCTTACGCAAGGAAACGTGCCCTCCAATCACTATTAACAACCATTTGGTGCCTCAACGATCCGAGACAAAATATCTTAGTATTCATTGCCGCCTTACACGGAAAGCTCATATAGATGCAAAGCTGACGCAAATGAAACTTAAAGCTGCGCAAATCCACTAGCTACTGGGTAGCTTCATCTAGATTGTAAACTTCTACTATACAACTCAATTTAAAAATCAATTTGGTGCTACGGTATACAATTATGGGGCACTGCTTCCGCCTCTAACATAGAAAAAATACAACGCCGTCAAAATAAAATCCCTAGAATGATAACTGGTGCTCCGTGGTATGTCGAAAAACAGCAACATCCGTAAGGATCTAGAAGTTCCACTTGTTAAAATGCGAAATCCAGATATATGTGGACAAGTATTTAAATAAACTGGAAACACATCCAAGCCCGCTCGCTCGAAGTATCTTGCAACATAGTGGACACCCCCCATTGAAAAGGAGGGATACTATTGCGCTTAGATGAAGATAACTATTTCTTTTATGATAACTTAAATTTTAGTCTGGCACTGGCAGGAACAATATTATTTCCTTAGTTTTAAGATTTGAATACTTATTGTTAGTTCGCTCAAGCGAAGATTCAATAATAAAAAATATGCAAAAAAAATTTTTGCTTTTATTTTGACATCACCAGGCTCAAGCTCCACACGGAATAATGGCTGAGGGTATTTTTCCCTATTTGTAATGTTTGACACAGATTTGACTTTAAAGCCGTTGATGCACAAACTGGTTTTAATCTAATCCGGGACAAAATTTAAGTCAGCGCCTTTTATAACTACCTGGAGGCCTTTTCCATTCTTAAATTAGTAAGTATTAAAGTTTTTCTGGATTCTGTTACTGTGGTGCAGTAAGCGTTCTCGTGATTCACTTGAATTTTGGTTTTGTATATGTTACCACGTTTTATGTTCGACACATAAAATTTGTTTTAATCGATTAATTTAACTAAAAACTTAATAAGGTCATTAAACTTTTTTTCTCTTAAATAAATGGGAGGTTGCTCAAAGGCCTTTTTAGTAACGGGTGCATCATCATCTTTTTGCAGGATTTTGTGATGAGGTTAGCCTTTCATCGTCTTTCAAAATTTTAGCAGGTTGAGTTGCTTCTGCCGGCTTCGGGCTTCTTCCCCTTTTAAGAACTGTAACGTACCGGTCCATCCCTACCTGGATCTTAGGAGCACATGCAGAGATTGGGTTAAATTCATCTTTAGAATCTATTGAAATATCTCCAGAACTTGGTAAAGTTGAGCGCGATGAGGACGGTCCTCGGTAATTTTTTTATAATTGTTAAAAAGAAATTGGGATAGGTTTGTCCCTGGTTTAGTACACTTATTTAATATAGGTGCACTTGCATTTAAATTGTTTGTAATTGTTTTTGGTTTTGCACTTAAATAGTTTCTTTCATATTAAGGGTCTCTTATATTTTCATTGCTAACGGTTGCGGGATTTAACACAATGTACGCATTGCGGCTATTAGACCCACTGTCACGACGGTTACTGTAACTCAACAACCGTTTGTTTTTTTTTTCACCTCTCACTTATCTATGAATCGTGATACAACTATCAGGTAATCTCGTCCCTACAACAACTACAAAGAAGAACCAACGTGTCAAACAACAGCTCATAAAAAAATGATAAGTAATAATTTTTGTTGTTTTATTTTCACAGGGGGAACATAATTTTGCCATTTTTGCTATAATCCGCTGGGCGGACGAGATTACCTGGTTATTTGTATAATGGTATGTATGTATGTATGTATATTAACAATTTTTTTTTTACTTATTACAAATATTTTCGTTTTAAATAAAACTCGCGTAGAAAGGTCCGTACACTATGAGATTAACAACACGACAACAAAAAATGGTAAATCGATTTTAGAGTATTGTAAAGAAAACAAAATGCTACACGAAAAACAGAGGCAGTTACTTTTAAAAATTATGGCAACGTATGTTGAATCTAATGATATATCATTTTCAATGTCAGACTGTAAGGAGATGGGAAAGGAGATAAGCTAAAAGTTTCCAACTGAAGAATTTGTAAGGCTTTTTTAAATACATTTTAAAATTCATTTATGTACACATACGTATTTATTTATGTTTATTTACAATTTTTATTTCATATTTTACAAAAATATCAATGTGTATTAAAGTCTTACTTTTTTATTTTTTTATAAATGGAGTTTTACAATATGGTCCTAAAGATATTTTTTTTTTATTTTTTATTTCATATTTTTGTTATTGAATCTTTCCCGTATTTTTAAAATCCATATATAAAAAAAGAAAAGTAAGAGTTAGAAGTTCCCTCCGGAATGCGTTCACCTGACATTATTCATAGATCCTTAGTACACCTTGCATAAATATATACAAACATATATTTATGTTTATTCATTATTTCTCTTTTGTTTATATTTGCTTTTATTATTTGAGGAACATTACAACAACGGCAAAAGAGGAAAACTTTATTCTCAAATATATAGTTTAAAGACTCTCAAAAAACGTTCTTCAGCCAAAGCCGATATTTCAAGCATAACTACGTCAAGAATATGGTAAGCAATTTTAATTTGTTTCAACTGATAATATAAGGGAACAAGGGTAGTGTTGATAAGGAGCCCAAAGAAGACTATTCAAGGCAATAAAAAGATCTTAACGAAGTTCATGAATTTGTTCATGGCCGGATAGAAATGACTAGTGGCAAAATGAAAGCCAGATGTGATCTAGCAGAGAATTCCGAAGGCTTATATGAGGGTCAGCTAGTTCTACTGTATAACCCACAACGGAAAAAGGGATTTTCTCCTAAATTACAAAATCATTGGGATGGACCGTATAAGGTGATAAAAAGAATAAATGATGTTGATACAAAAGCCCAAGATCAAAAATTAAAGTGGTTTATTTTGAGCTCCTCGCCAAGTATGGAAAAAGTGAATTTATGCCTGTTTGGGACGAACAGGCTTAAGTGGGCGGTAGTGTTACGGAGTTGAATTTTGATTGGCTATTCAAGATGATAATTTTGTTGGTTGTTCTGGTATCATTGATGGTTGTTGTCTGCACTTAGAGGTTCTTTCGATATGGTGGCGGACTAGCATGTTAAATAACTTAACGACTTAATTTAAATGTAACTACCATCTAGTATTTGCTAGAATGTACTAGTGTGTAGTTACTCGAACTTTCTGGATTATTGCAGACTACCACCAACTACTATAAATTGGCGAACAACCCGACTACCATAATCAGTATCAGTTTAAACGTTTAGTTGGATAAGTGCTTATTGCTTAATAATAAAAGTGAATAACATTTACTGTGAATAAATAAAACACAGTGTAATTAAACATATAAAGTACTCTTATTTTTGGAATAAATTTAGACTGTTTTTATTCGCAATATTCAAGGAACCCCCAGTTTGTTTGAAGGAAGCAAACCAACGTTTATAACAGGTATAAACGTAACAATATAATGTGGTCAAAATTTGGATATAATGCTTTTTTTACGCCACATAATGTGAATAGTATCATTTAAATTTATTTTATTGATACCTTAATGTCTTTATATTTAGTTCAACTGAACCAATTTGCTATTCAGCTTAATCGTTTTTTAGGCCTAATTTTTTTATCTTAACATTCTAAATTTAATAATTATGGTCCAATGTTATCAATTTCTCCGCGAAATCTTCATCCTCAGCCTTTGGTGGTAGAAACGGAACCTTGAGGGTTTTTTGACAATTCTGTATGTTTCAATAACATTAATTTTAGTAAATGCAATATGGAAGTGCTAAACTCTCTATTTCTCTCCATTAACTGGAATGAACTATTTTTCAGTCTTACTACTTCGCAATGTTATGAAGTATTTCTGGGAAAAGTGCTAAGTGTCTGTAAGAACAATATTCTTCTAAAGATGTTTAAATCGTATAAGCTATCATGGTATATCGTGGGCTTAAGAAGTCGAAAAATCTTAGAAGAAAATTTCACAAAAGATTGATTTAACTCGGGGATTTAGAGTCTGAATCAAAATTTCATTACCGCCGGGAATTTGGTTTTTAAAATAAATTTCTTTATAAGCAGTTTATATTTAATAAGGAGCAGGATATAGGGAGAAACCCTTGGGCTTTCAGGGCCTTTGTCCAGTCCAAGAAAAAGTCATCTGAAATTTCACCTTTTACGAAATTTGCTGGGCTTACTTCCACTTGTGGCAGGAATGTAGTTGATATGTTTGCTTTTTTTTAAGTGTAATTTTGATTCAACCTCCGTTTGTCATAGTTTGGCGTTAAATAGTCACGCAGGGTTAAATGTAGGATACCTAGTTGTCTCTGACGATAATGTACTTGATGCAATTTCACAAGCAAAAAATTCGTTTAAATCTGATATTTCCGCGTTCATGCCGGCTTCAACCTATATTTTCAGTTTATCGCTTAGTGAGGGTGTATTTATTAATAGGTGAAAGACTGCAGTAATAACCCCAGTTTTTAAGGATGTCAGTAAGGGTGATGTTACATGTCATTGAACAAATCAGTTTAAAAAAAACTATTTTTCTTAACGAAGTCATTAATAACCACATCTCAGCATGGTTTTTTTGCTGGCAGGTGTACTGTGACTAATCTGACATTGTTAAGTGAAAATTGCTTAGATGTCTTAGGGCATGGTAAGCAAGCTGAAGTGTTTTATACTGATTTATCCAAAGCTTTTGATAAAGTATCACATCTGACACTTTCTTCAAAACTGGAGTATTACGGCTTTCATTCTAGTTTTCTGGATTGGCTTACACCTTATAAGTATACCCAATAGTTTGTGTAAGGTTCAGATTGAGGGCTATGTCTCTAATTTGTATGTGCAAAGTTCTGGCATACCCCAGGGTAGTATACTAGGTCCGTTACACGTTTCATTTCACAGATCAAGAAATTCTATTATGACAACATTTAACATCGATTGCATTGCTTTAACTAAATCGGATACAACGCTTGTTTTTGTGCTGTTTTTGAAATTATTCCTCATATTGATTATATTCTTTCTGGAGCTTATAAAATTCTTGGTTTTTTAAAAACAAATCGTGCGGAATTTGATAATCCTTGCACACTTAGGTACATTTTTACTTCTTTTGTTCGGCCGAAGTAAGAATATGCTTCTCTTGTATGGATTCCTCTTGTTTCCATTTATGTCTCTCGTATAGAGAGGCTTCAACGTATTTTCATAAAATATGCGACGGGGTCGCTGCGTTATTTATTTTCCGTTTCATACGAGTCAAAATGCCTTTTTATTAGACTACGTACTCTCGAGTACCGTAGGCACTTGCATTCGGCTGTATTTATTTTTGACATAATTAATGATAACATTGATTGTTCTGACTTTAATCCAATTTAATGTTTTAACAAGGTCCCTAAGATTTTTCAATTTCTTTAATATTTCTTTACATCGTACTAATTATGCACTTAATGGTACGCTAGCCCGCATAAAGTTTAATGAAATTAACTTCAACTTAAGAATGAAAGGTAATAGTTCTACTAAGTTTAGCATAATTTTAAATTATTTCTTTTAGGTGCTTTAAAATAATGTTTTCTTATGTATTATAATTAAACATAAGTTTTTCTATTAATACTTCCTTTGGAATCATAGTCTGTAAGGATTTTTGTTACCCAAAGACTGAAAAAATAAATAAATTAAGAAATGCACAAATAAAAATTGTTTTATTTTTTGTTTCTGATTATAATTTATGTACATCTGTTTGTTTTAACTTTTGTTAGGGCTGTTTTTCCGTATCTTTCTCTTTCAGATAGTCGAACAGCCTCAACTGATTTTTCACCTTTTCAGACGTCACTTTTTACAACTCTGGTTACCTCTGTAAAAGAGAGAAAATTTATTTTCCCAATGAAGAAAAATATATTTTTTGTCTACTACATAAATAGAAAAACATAAAAGGTAAATAGTTCTGAAACTCTTGAGGATTTAAAAAAAATACTATTATTTAAGCCGTGAATAAAGATTATTTTATTGTAAGTTGCCCAATTTGGACTTAAATTTGTATTATAAAAGTAAATCTTTTGCACTGTGTTGCTTATGTATATTTTATACTTACCAGTTTTTAATATTTTAATTACTTAAGCTTATATTTTCTACTAACTTGTAACACTTACCTTTACTAATATTACCATTGAACTCTTAAAGTTGCCCGCACTGAATGCTTTCTATCGGCCGACAAAAAGTTTGGTTGCAAGAACACGAACACACCGGCTGATTAGGAAAAATAACTTACTTGCTAAGCTACCACTATTGCGAGCAACTTCAACTTTCCAAAGAATTGTGTCCCAAAATCCTCTAAAAGGTAACTTCACTTGTACCTAAGTAAATAAATACACACTTTGTTTGTGTTTTATTTTCCCGCCACTCCCGCATAATTTTATTTATTCTCCAAGTTTGTAAGTAAGCAATTATATAATATTTTCGTGTGCCGTCTACACATACAAAAATACACAAGTCTTTTAGTGGTTCTTTTTAAAAACATCGGATAAGTCTCTTCCGAGCTATGATATAATCCATGAAGCAGCCTCTTAAAAAATTTGAGATTTTAGGAAAATATTAAAAAAAAACTCATCCATTGAGTTTTAAATTTTGTCTGTTTTGGTACTAAGGGGACAATAACACAAAGAAGTTAAAATTTGTTGCATAGTGTTATCGCAAACTAAAAGTTATTTCTTCGGCATTAAAATTCTAGGCATTTCTAATGTCGTCATTGTTGACGTCCACATTAAATGCGTAAAATGTGTTAAAATACAATGCTAAAGAACGAATAACAACAAAAATGACAGACGTTGCTGTCAGTACACACTATTATTATTGTTAACGATGTCAAGAAATGGCATAGTGCATACTCAAAATAAAACTCTTATATAAAACTGTTGCGGAGGTACTTCGTGTAATCCATTTTTATTTTTTACATGAGTGCAATATATATAAAACAAATGTATTTTGCAAATGAAACAATTAACTTTTGGGTCGCACTCTGAACTAAGTCTCATTAGCAGAAAAACTTGCCAAAAAAGTTTAAGTCTGGCCATTGTATGGATTTTAAGGTCCTATGCTTGTGATGGGAGTTAAAGGAAGAGATATTGTGTTAATTTTGTGGGTGGCTTTTTTATGATCACTTCAAGTTAAAAAGCTTGCCCTTTTATGCTAGCAATAACAAAAAAGATACTTACACGAAATATGTTACAAGCCAATAGAACATTTTCTGGATCATACATGTGTATATGAGACGAGGGTATACGATCTCCCCTTAAAAAAGTTAACATTTCGTACTTTGAAAAGTGGTCAACATTTTTTTTATTTTTTCGGGTTAGAGTTGCAATTAAAGTCCCCTCTGGAGTTCTTTCGTGATTGTTAAAATAGTGTTCAGCGAAATCCATAATATCGTAGAAGACATCGTTGTTGTATATATCTTTTGGCATGTCAGAAGAAATTTGATGCATTTCTTGGATTTTTTTTTCCACTCGATTTTTACGTCTCTGCTCACGTTCCGAATATCCCTCTAATTCTCTATAAGGTAGAACTAAATTAAAGTCCCCCTGTGCTGCTTCTCCAGTACCAGCTCCAGGACCTGTTGCAGTTGATTCATCGATTAAATTCTTTTGTTGAATTAATTTAGGAAAGACTACGTTGAGCCTTTTACTATTGTTATATCCACTACTCGGTAAGCTATTTCCGTTTAAAATGGCTTCATAAATAGGCTCTGTATCTTTACTGGAAGTTGACGTTTTTTTTGGTTTAGCTATATAATCAGATTTAAGTGGCTGAAGTGGATTAGGCACCGTGTGTTTCAACATGGATGATACTGGTTTATTTAATGCTTCATTTGATGTGACAATTGAATTAAGTTCAACAAAGTTATGATTGGTTAACTGAAAATAAAAAATAATAATAAAAAAATAACACAAGAAAGTATTACAAGCTGTCTCGGCTGACATTGATCTGCCGAAATTTCAAAAAATCTGTTTGTAAAAGTTTAGCAAATTTGTGGAAAGCTATTCGAAATGCGTAGATAAGATTAAAATCAGGAAGAACACATAGCATCTACATACATAGATATGTATGTATACAATCTTAATAATAGGATTTAAGATCTGTTTTCTTTTAAATAGCTAATATCCCGAAGTTATAAAGGTTTGTTTTTTTATTTCGATTGCAAGATCCACGTTAAAGTCAGTAATTTAAACAACCAATTACTTTGCTTAGCTTTAGCGCAGTGTTGCCCTAAGATAATGCTATCACAGTGTTAAACGGTTTATAGCCTTTTACACTTACGTACATTTTGCAGGAACGCATGGAATATGCTGAAAATGAAAAACTTTTGTTTACATTTGTAACATCTTTCATCCGTCAATTTTAATGTATTTAAGACGTCAAGTTAACAAAGACAAAATAATGAAAAAGTTATTTTAGCTGAGTTCTCATTGCTTCACTTATTGAAAACTAAATAAAATAAATTTAAAAAAAATAAAAATATTATGCAAACATACATTAATAGTTTAATTTTCTTCCTTTGCGAATTGTACAAAATGTATGCATGTTTTTGTGCATTTATATATCCATTTCTATTAACAAAACATCTGCAGACACACATACATAAATAGTTCTGATTGTTTACAAGACGTAAATATATAAGATGGCGTTAAGATAACAAACAATACTTTTTTCATTCTGTTTTAAGCTTGTTTTTGAAATGTTCTTTTGTTATAGGAATGAGCTCACCTGATAAAAACTTGTTTTATTGTATACCTCGTTGTTTTTATTCAACTTCGTTCACCAGTGATGACATCAAAATAATCGAAAAATGATAAGTGAAACAAGATGATTTAGAAACATATTTTAAAGATGACGAAAAATGCTGACACAGAAACCGGTATAATTCAAATAGAAAGATAATAACATTTTTGAAAATTAATGGAAGATGAAAGTGTGAGTAAGTGTAAAAAGGGTATTAAAGGAAGGAGCTTAAATGAATTGTTTTCGAAGCGATATTAATTCGAGAGATTTACATGTTCAATATTATTATTCGAAGATTTTAATCTTGTGTGCGAGATTTGTTATTGAACTCGCGAGATTTATAAACAAAACTCGCAACAGCAACAAATATAAAAATATTTTTGCGATGTTTACAAAAAGAACGATTCGATTGCTTTACTTATGTTCTGGTGCATTTATGTACATGTGTGTTGCTATATTGGTGTTTGTTTTTTGTGATTAAGATTTTTTTTGTAATGGTTGTATCGTGGTGCAATTATGCGTATCAGATGATGGTGATTCTACAACAACAAAATTTGGTGAATAAAATCGTTTTGTTGTAGTTTTGGTTGGCTCAGGTGTCAAAAAAAGACATGTGAAAGTAAACAACTTTGACAACCCAGCCTCGATTAATGCATGAAAAAAGTAGATCAGCTGTGCTCGTAACACCACCTGGTCACATAATTTCACCATGGGTTGTATGATTGTGCGTATGTTTCTGTATGTCACATTAGAAAAAAATAATATAAGGGATTTCAATAACCAGTTGCTTCAAATTAATCTTATCATAATTAACAAATTTGGATAAAATAACTTGAGTCAAAAGTACTAAAAAATTGTATCAAAATTAGGGTTTAGCTAAAAATTTTAGGCATATGTTTATGTGCTTGTGTAATTTGATTATTGTTTACGTATTTATTTAATGTAGAAACTTAGTAACACATGCATGTTAAAAATAATGACATATGTATGTAAAAATGATTTAATTTAAAATTAAATAAAATTCTATTTATCACTGACTTTATTTTCGATTATTAACCCTAGAATACTAATCCACGTAAATTTTACGCGTTTTTTTTTGTTGTTCTTGCTACGCAAGCATACAGCAGTCTAACTGGATCAAATTCAACAAGTGCTTTTTTTAAATAAATTTGAACAAATGCAAAAGCATAAACAAAGCCTATTTATCAATTAAACTGCTTCAAGAGTGTCAACATAAAAAGACTACACATAAACTTTACGTGGCATTAGTGGTAAGAGTATATTTTTTGCGAAGAAGCTTTCGAGAAAAGGGAAAGAAAACATATTGCAACTTTTGTTACCACTCAAAAAAGCGTATGTTAACTACATATTTGGCGAATTCACAAGGTACGATACGA
Organism: Melanophora roralis; assembly: GCA_963583895.1. Taxonomy (NCBI): domain Eukaryota; kingdom Metazoa; phylum Arthropoda; class Insecta; order Diptera; family Rhinophoridae; genus Melanophora; species Melanophora roralis. Next base: position 77,945,753 of record OY757187.1, on the reverse strand, counting down.
TAGCATATTGTATTATTGTCATATAACTTCACAATAGCATAAATATTTTGTTGTTGCTTTTCATACGAAACTTGTTGTGAAACAATACAACTTTGTTTAGTATGTTTTTTGTGATGTCATATTATATACAAAGTCATGCGCCAAGCGCCTAAAACGAAACGGCGAGTTTTTTAATTTAATTTTAAGAGCCGCTAGCACTCGCATCCGTTAAAAATGACTATACTAAAAACTTAGGCAAAACCGCCAAAGAAGATTCCTTAAGCCGCCTCCGCCGGCAAAAATAGCCGGCACTGCTCTCTGACACATCAGCTGTTTTTTATTTACGTAAAAAATAACAAAATTCTTGTGATTTTTTATTAAAACTTTGCTTATTTTAATGGATTTTAGAGATTCTCACCAGGTTAGATATATACCATTTTGTGTTTTCATGGGTCTAATTTCTACAAATTATTAAGTTAAGCCAAGAGCTGCACCAGAATTATGTACATACATATGTGTTTGTTTTTTTATCGTTTGGTCGTATCAGCTGATTTAGCTTTTTAAATACGACACTTATAAATATACGAAGAGTTGTTCACAACGGTCATATTTTTTGGTTCTATTATTTTACAATATATGATTTCACAAGACCTTGTGAATTCACCAATTGTTATGTTTGTAAAAGCGCGGCATTTTGTAGGGAGCATCAAATAAAAATATGCAAGGACTGTATTAACCGAGACTGATAATATAAGCTATATGTGATAAATATATGATTTGATCTCAAATATGAATTTTTATTTTTAATTATAAGTACATTTTTATTATTTAATAAATAAACAAAAAAGGTTAATCAAATAACAAAATTCATAGAAGCAATTGAGGAAAAATTCCACAGTACGTAAAATTTACGTGGCGTTAGTATTAACGTAGTATTAAATAGCGTTAGTATTCTAGGGTTAATTGCACAAACAATGTTTTTATTCAGTTTCACCAAACGCAGATTATTTATAGTGTGATGATTTTTCTGGGGGTTAATTATTCGTGAAAACAAGAGAATGGATAATGTACAACCAAAGACTATATAATTATAAAGATGTTGCACTTCCATACACTGTTTTATGACTGCTAAATTGATGTGGGATTTATCATATTTTGGGATTTATTGAAAGAGAGAGAGAGAGAGTTAATATAAATGGCGATAGAAATAACAAAAAAAAAATAAGCTCTCAGCAAAACAATATGTAGGTGTATGTATGTGTGTAAATATTGCCAAAGAATATATCGTCACAGAAAATGCGAAACGCCTTATCTAAATTAACATACATATAACATTTTTTTATTAAGTTTGATCCGTAAAGTCAAAATACGTACATCATCTCGCAAAATACTTTTTTCCAGCAGAAATTAATTTGTTAATTCTGGTTAACTTATATTAAAAAATTTTGTGTTTACTCTCAACATATTTTTTATTTAAATAAGTTTTTTGCTTCTCCTGTAAAAGTTTTAACATGTAAGCTAAGGCATTTTGCATTTAAAGGCAAAAAAATGGCCACCAAATTTTAAGAATTGAAACCAAGGCATATCGATACAAGGTGGCCGCAAAAAAAAAATAAGAGAGTCGTCTTTTAAACCTTATTTTTTTTTATATGGAGCTTGACACTAAAATTGAAAAACAATTTCAATTATAGTATCAAACTCCATATAAAAAATAAATAGAAGGATAACAACTCCCTTATATTTTTGCGGCCACCTTGTATCGATATGCCTTGAATAAAAACAAAAACATAAGTACATCGTACACGTCCATACAAACATTAATACATTTGGGTGTACATATTCACATTGTTATTCTTTTTGTTTATTTTTAAATATGAATTAAGGTAAAATAAGTTATGTGTCAATACAGTTTATGTGCAAAAAGCCGTAATAATAGCGAATAAATTTCAATGCGTAGTTATAGGGCAACAATACGTAATTTATTGTTGTATAAATGAAACCAAGTCGATTCGCAACGATTAAAAATGCCATTTTTATAAAAATGAAAATAACTGATGAAAGAAATCGTTTTTCTGAAAACTTTAAATTCATTATTCTAAGTAGAGAGTACTAAAATACCGCCCTAAATATAATTATTGTTCGTTTACTTTGATTTATTGAATTTAAAAAAATAAGGTGTTTATGGGAATGAATACTAAATAATGTACTCTTCCTTTTTTGAACTATTTTTTTAATATTAAATATTTTATACGACAAAACAAACCACTTTTTAATATAAAAAAAAAAACAAATAAGTACATAAAACAAGGGCGCTATATTTTGCTGTTCCGAATCTTATATATTTACACTTCACATTGGCCTTTTTATATACCCAGCCATATGATCTAGCTGATTTATTTCATACTGCGAATATTGTAATTAAAAAAAGTTTTTTATGCCAGGTTTGAAGTTGATAGCTGTCCTAATTTTTGAAATAGAAAACCTTACAAAATTTTAACGTTTGTACTATGTATAATATAATACCATGTAAAAGATTTAAGGTCGAAAGTTTTAACAGTTTTCAGCATATTTTATATTAAAAGCAGAACATTTGAAGTTTTCTAGATAAAGCGTATCGAAAATTTAACAAAAACTGTAAATTTGTATGAGGGCTACCCCTTCCCCTGCTCCAATCCCAATATTTTTTTTTCATTATTGTAAAATTACTTTTTGTAAAACATTTTAATTCTATTGATGTTATGTTTCTTAGATTTAGCGCTTTAAATATTGCAAAGTAAGGGTTTCGACTAAATCTCGATCATAAGACCGAATATGCTGATTTAAATAGCGATTGTCACAGAAATCAGAAATATCGATTTTTGATGCCAAAACGTTTTATGTGCGCCTCTATTTGGATCCGGAAACATGATTTTAACAGTCGCTATGATGATTTTTTGTTAAACTGAGGACAAAAGTTATTTTGTTAAAAAAAAATTATAAAAATTAAAGTTTAGAAAAAAATAACTTGAGGATTTATGTATACAACTAAGAATTTAAAACTTTTAAAAATGTTAAAAGGCGCTTTATTCGTACAGCTATCTACATATAAAAATAAAGGTACATATTTTAATTCAACTCGAATCGACATGATTTCATTTCTACAGCAATAAAACGTGTATGTATTTTTACCCTACAACTAAATTATCAGCATCTTTCGCTACCGCGTTTTTTTTTTTTTTTGAACATGAGCTGCTTTTAAAAAATACTTCTTTGGCAAATTTTAAACAAAACCATCAATTTGCTAAAAGAATATGTCTTTTTTTTTTGAATATACACAGTGGCATACATATGTACGTATATATGTATGAACGTAAAAAATAAAAAAGAATAAACATGGAAAACAATGTTTATATGTGCATGCTCATTGGTATGTATGTATATACATACATCCATATGTATGTGCATGCACCATTAATATTTTTTTGGCTGTTGTTATTCTTAAAATTTGGCGTCAATTTTTTGTGATCTTTTTTTTATTTTCTATCTTCTCTCAAATTAAGAGAGTGTTTTTCCTTTCCCTTTGCCTTTACCGTAACCACCCATTGCAAACTCATAATTTCTGTTTATGAAAAATGCTCTAAGTGAACCATCTTTATAATCTATAGTCTTTGGTACAACACTATTCCCTGTTTTTCCAGCCCTGATGGCCTAAAGCGGTAGGATAACTCATAAGGGTACTCGTTACTCAGTACTCACTCTCTTCATTTCAAAGAGTATATACCAAACTATAGCTTTGCAACTATACTGCACTTCCTTTTTACTTATCAACGTGCAAAGATAAAATTATCTTATACAAAGTGAAGAAATATTTATTGAAGGTAAAAATATTAAATTATTTGTGTAATCATTGCACTTTATTTTGGCAAAAGCAAAAGTTTTAAAATATATGGGTTTTGTGAACCTCCGCATTCATCTATATTTTATGATAAGAAATGCAAATGCTTAAAATTAAGGAAAAAAAAAATAGAAAAAGAAAATGTGACTAAGTTTTATATTATTTTTCAGTTGCATGGCCAATTCAATCGCCCTATTAAAAAATAGCCCTGGCTACAAGTAACAATTAAATCTAAAAAAAATTGCTTAAGAGTTTCAAAACCTGTAACGATTCTCATATTCATTGGTATTATGTTGGGAAACGGGCAACCTAATAATTTCCGGCTGTGCTCGTCGTTGGAAAGGGGTTTATAAGGTTTCCCAATTTATTTATTTTTATTTCATCAGTTACAAATAGATTTTAACTTTAGGTAGCTACTATAAAATCTGACCCACAAAATATAGTTCTTAAACGAATAAAAGAAAATAAAGAGTATCATTTGATGATTTAAGTGTAGCTGATGATGATGGTTGCTACACTGTTCCGAAGCCCACCCTCCGTGCTGACTTGCTGATCGTTTTTCCGTCAACCCAACACAACAATCAAAGAAAAAAATTAAAATACCCTACCTACCCCATATCTTAACTTCACCTTTCGTTGTCTAAAAAAAATTACCTCAGTAACCCATTATTATCTTAATTATCAACAATATATATTTTATATGACATATGTATAGTAAAAACGTAAAGAGACAAATGTATAAAAAAAAAAAAATAACAAAATTGCGTTTACAATTATCTCCAATAGAATATAGTTATTAAATTTAATATTAATAAGTGATTAGAGAACATCTATGGGTAATTTAGTATGTATATAGTAATGAATTTATTTTTTCCCCCTCTCTTCTATAAGTAAAAATTTTTTTTTTTTTTTTTAATTCATTAAATAGAGTAGGTTTAAGGTATGATTTTATAAACTCAACATGATCTCTCTTAATCGATAAAGTTTTAATTCATAATTTTGGAAAAAAAACAATGTTAATTATCCATGTTATGATTGAAATAATTAAATAATTAAACTTGTTTTTAAATAATAGCAAATAAAACAACTTACGTAACTTTAATGTCGATCGAAGTCAGCAGGCGCCGGATGACAGTAGACAAATTGTAGGGTACTTGCTTCTGCACTTTTAAAATTAATTCAATCAGGATTAATTTTGGAACAAGATAGATTTCTGTGTTAATATGTCGTGTGTGTATGGGTTATGTTTGTTTGTATGTATGTATGTATGTATGTATATGTGCGGATGTATAAGTGTAGTTGTATGTTAGTACCTACTAAAAAACGCAATTAATATGTGTAGGGTTAATTTATAATTAATATAATATAATTAATATAATAAAAAAAAAAACAAATAAAAAAAACTTAAATTACAAATTGAAAATTAATTGAATAGCGTTTGAAATTATATAGAAAATATAAAAAAAACTTAATAACAGCAACTAATCTTCAAGAACCAGATAACACCTATCAGGTAAGAATTAAGTAACCAATAAAAAAGTTTTTTCCGGCCAGTGCCAGACTAAAATTTAAGTTATCATAAGGAAATAAATAATTTCATCTAAGCGCAATAGTATCCCTCCTTTTCAGACGGGTGTGTCCACTATGTTGCAAAATGTTTCGAGCGAGCGGATTTGGATGTATTTCCAGCTTGTTTAAATACTTGTCCACATAATTAAAAATTTCGCATTTAACTAGTGGAACTTGCAGATCTTTGTGGATGTTGCTGTTTTTAATGTACCAAGGAGCACCAGTTATCATTCTTCTTAGGATTTTATTTTGACGGCGTTGAATTTTTTCAATGTTGGAGGCGGAAGCAGTGCTCCATAAATGTATCCCGTAGCACCAAATTGGTTTCAAAAATGAATTGTAAAGTAAAAGTTTACAATCAAGACGTAGCACAGAGTTTCTACCGATTAGCCAGTGGATTTGGGCCGTTTTAAGTTTCATCTGTGTCAGCTTCACATCTATATGTGACTTCCATGTGAGGCGGCGATCCAGGTGAATCCCAAGATATTTCGTCTCAATTCGTTGAGGCACCGTATGGTTGTTAATATGAATTGGGGGGCACGTTTCCTTGCGTAACGTAAAAGTAACGTGGGTGCATTTCGGTTCATTTATTTTAATACCCCATAACTTTGCCCATTTTTCAACTTGGGATACGTGATGTTGAAGTTGTTTTGTGGCCTCTTTAGAGTCTTAATGAATACTGAGAAAAGCGGTATCGTCAGCAAATGTAGACGTGTGCGTAAAACTGTTTGTTGGCATATCTGCCGTGTAAAGCAAGTACAAGATTGGACCAAGGATACTCCCTTGAGGTACACCAACCCCTATTGGTTGGTAACAACTTATTTGGTTTCCCTCTTTGATTTGAAACTGTCGACCGGTTATGTACTTTTCTAGTAGGTTAAAAATATTAGATGGAAGGTTGAGCTTTAATTTGTTTAACAGGCCTTCATGCCATCCTTTGTCGAACGCTTGAGAGACATCTATGAAGAGCGCGGAGCAGTATTTCTTTTCCTCAAAGGCTTTTCTTATAACCTGTACCAATCTGTGGGTTTGTTCGATGGTACTATGTTGATTTCTAAATCCAAATTGGTGATCTGGACTGCAGTTGTTTTCATTCAGGATCGGAGTCAGCTTGTTTTTAAGCAATTTCTCAAACAATTTGGACATAGTTGGTAACAGACTTATAGGCCTGTAAGACTCCACCCTTGAAGGATCTTTTCCCGGCTTACGGATCATCTTTACCAAGGCAACTTTCCATACTGGCGGGAAATGTTCGAGCCGTAATATGGCGTTAAACATAAAAAGAATTATTCTTTTTGCTGTGCATGGCAGCTCCATAAGCATTTTATTGCTGATTTCATCAATGCCAGGAGCTTTTTTAGCATTTAAATTATTGATAGCCTCTACGACATCTGACAACTGGAAACGTAATTCCATAGGGCATCTAGCAACAACAGGTGGTAATTTACTCATGTCAGTGCATGTATTTGGAGTGAAGACCTTTGTTAAATGACTTGCGAGCAAATCACATTTTTCTTCATCTCTTCTTGCCCAGGATCCTCTCAGATTACGTAGCGGTGGTTTCGCGATAACGGGTCTTTAAGGATATTTCGCTGATCGCCATAGTGAATAGTTCGTCTGAGGAGTCGCGTCTAGACCTTCGAGGTGTTCCTTAAGAGATGCCAATCGGTGATCCTCTTGCAAATTTTTCAATCGGTTTGTACATACCTTCAACTTGGTTTTAAGTTGAGGTGATCTATGCTTTTGCCATTCTCTTCGGGCTCTCCTTTTTTCAGATAAAAGTTTTTTCACATCGGCAGAATAAATTTTGTTATACTTGGCCTGACGGTAAGTAGAAGAAGCATGTTCAATGGCTTTTATAATGTTTTCATTTAAGCCGTTCAGACAATCATCGATGTCTCCAGGTGTTGTTAGTGGTTGGTTTTCAGAGCAGTGGGTGCTGATATATTTTTTATATTTTAACCTGTTTACACTTTTATTTAATAACAACTCACTACTTGCAATTTGGCGAGGACTGCAAATAGTGATTATTGTGGGTGAGTGGTCAGAAGATAAATCCAAGGAGGCTTGGGCCTCAATAAGCTCCGGTGATATGCCTTTTGCTACGTCAAAGTCTATTACGTCTGGAATTTTATTGTGGTCCGTTGGCCAATAGGTTGGTTGTCCAGTTGAAATAAAGTTAAGTCCCATTTCAGACATGGAATCATACAAGACGCGACCTCTGGGACTAATTAGGCGGGAGCCCCACGAAGGTGCTTGGCGTTATAGTCTCCAGCAGCTATGAAGCGGGGACCTAAAGATTTGTAAAAACTGGTGTACTGATCTTCCGTTATGGAAAATCTTGGCGGACAATAAACTGACGAAATAGCGAGATTATGGAAAAGCTCATCAATACAGACGTTTGTTGCTTGAATATAAGGTTCGGATAGGCCACCCAACCATTGGTGTTTAATTCTTGATTTAATTAATGTAGCAGATCCACCACATGATCTATCCCTAGGATCCTTTGCGTCGTAAAAAGTATAGCCACTTATTTTAATAAAAGGGCTTCTAGATGTCATATGAGTTTCGGAAATCAACATGATATCGATTTTTTGGTGTGTTAAAAAGTATTCGAGCTCATTTTTGTGTTGGCGGATGCCGTTTGCGTTCCAGAAACAAACCCTGAGGCAGTTCATGGTCGTTTAAGCATGGCCTGCAAAAGAGCAGACTGCATTTTCTGCATCTCCTGTATCACGCTAGCCATTTGCGACATTATCTGCGTAAATTGTTTGACCATATTGTCAATTACGGCTTCCAGGCGACTAAAATTGGGACCAGTTGGTTCACTTGTTGGCACTTGTTGTTGTGTGGTTGGTTGGTTTGGCCTTTCTGCATTGGACCGGTTTGACTTTAGTGCGTTGGCGTAAGAAATCTGACTTGTAGTTGGCTGTGCTAACTGGGGAATCATTGTTGTTGGTATATCTAACGGCTGGGGAGGGGCAGGAACGACCTTCGGCTTAGATAAGCGCTTAACCAAATCAAAGACAGGACAACCTCTATAGTTAGCAGTGTGATTTCCACCACAATTGCTGCATTTTTTCACCCGAGGATCATCTCTCGGTTTGTCGCACTTGGTCGTAGTATGCAGGTCTCCACACACAACACAAACAGCAGGCAACTTGCAATAAGTTCTGGTGTGACCATACTCTTGGCAATTCAAGCACTGTACGGGCCCAGATCGCTTATGTGGCACTTCAACAACGACTCTACGATGCAAAATATATTTAAGGTCATAGATAGGGTGAGTTTAGTTTTTTTCAGTTTTATATCCCCGGGCTCAAGCTCAACTCGCAATAATGGTTGGGGATACCTTTCTCTGTTTTTAATGTTTGACAATAAAAAAGTTAAATCAAAAGAATTTAGGAAAACAAAATATTAAAGATTGAATCAAGTGGTAAATACATTCGTGGTATTTGCAGCTAGGTATTCGGTTTCAGCGTAGACTAGATGAAATTCAACGTCCTTTCTGGCAACGAAAACGAATAAAATCGTATTGTCCTGATGCACCACAATTGAAGAAAAACCCGGATATTGCGTTTCCGAATCTTCACAAAACTTCCAGATAATTTATATCACTTATTAGGATTAAATCCCAAAAATGAATAATGAAATCTTATTTATCCCAGATCCTTTAGAATTCACAAAATTTACAATTGAATACACCACTTTTTATTTTATAATCAACCATTCACTACAAATTATATTTTTATAATCAAAAAAATTTTCCAAAATATTTGACATTGTAAAACAAATTTAATCAATGCTAACTTATAAAAACAAATTCATTAAACAAATTTTTATAGGTAGTTTTCATACACCCAAAACAAAATTATTAGTAACAACTCAGGTAAAATATTTACATATTCAGAATTTATTTTAAAAGAAATTCTCGATATCACAAACCTCGTGGAGTTACATATATAATAGTTTCATCAACCCTTGAATTTATACGCCAAATTAAAGTGAAATAAGTTTCCTGAACAAGTGAACCAGAAATTCGGTACCGTATCCGCAGGTACACATGTTACACCTGGAGTTGTGACATGCATACTCGCGGTAACCCAGACACGATACCTTTAACTTTATTTAACATAAAAAAAATATTACTACTTAAAACTAATACATATCCCAGAACTTTCAATTATACTCTACAAAAAAATACTTTATTTTATATAATTTCAAACTAACTCTTATCTCTTAATAGCAAAAAAAAAAATAACTGGTTCCATTCAGTTAATATCACTTAGATTTATAGTAATATTAATGTTTCATTCATGTATATTCCTACTGTTAATTTTACTTTTAAATATATATAAATCTGGTTGCACATAAGTAAATATATATATTAGTTCATTTATAAATTTGTTTAACCTAAATTTTGTCTTATTTTACTTCACTTTACTTCTCTTATTTATTAACTACCTACTCTGATTAAAGATCAATGGTTATACCAATCTTGCTCTTGCATATGAGCTGGATATTCCTGAATAAGAAAAATTTATAACTAACCAATTAGTTTTTGTCGGTCCGATTAATTCGTTCGTGCCCATAAAAAAGTAAAAATATTAAAACAATTTCTATTTGAAAAAACAAAATAAAACTATTGCAAAGTGTAAGAATAATTATTTTGTAATTTATAATTAGTGATAAGTAAAGTATATTATATGCATACTTATAAATAATCAAAAGTGAAGTTATTATAAATAAGTTAAAAGTACACCATAAGGGAATCGCCTAAGTCTCAGGGAAGAAGAAGAAAAGAAAAAACAGTTATCCAAAATTTTATTCCCTACAGCACTAAACAAAACTCGTCGGTGCATTAAAGGCCTTTGGTGACCACATCGATGGAGACAAAATAAGCTGTAAGTCACAAAACTATCATTTAAATCAAATTACCTAAACTGAGAAAATAAGTATTTTATATACTCGTTAAATATAAAATATTAACTACATACTTGGTAGTGCGGCGAATTCAGCCATATATATATCTTAAAACTATTAACAATAAACTTCTATTTACAATTAATATAACACATAACAAAAGGCTAAAATTACTATTGAATTTTTTATATACCCGACTTATACATATAACATGAATTGTTAAATACATATTACAGAGGAATGTTGTCATCAAAATTATGTGGTTAAATTGATTGAAAGGTCTGCTTAGGGGCAACTAGTGAAAATTCCGAGCATTAGAGTTGCCATTGGTGTGTTTAACATTTAATGGTAGCGTAAATTATGCTCCAAATGTCGACACATCGGACCCTAATCTTATGTAGCCCACGGTAATTTTTTTGATTTTATATGTACCCTTTATCTGGCATTTGATTTGAGACATGATTTTTCTTTTATTGCGTAAATGTGTGGATGCAGGATAAATAAACCCCGCCAGACTGATGACAGCTGGAAGTAAAACCAGCATGCCTCGCTATCCTAGCTTTCCAATCCAATGGTGTACCAATTGACAACAAAATACGTAATAATAGTCTTTTTTGATAATTTTGGTCGCCTTTTTGTTAATATTAATGAAAGCTTACTGAAGGCCTTTTCAACGGAAACTTGCGTTGACGGGAGTAGAAATGTTTCATCTAACAATGCTTCCAGTTCTGGATCAGACATTTAAGAATTGTTCGAGATCTAGACCTTTTCCTTTTTGGGCTATTAGCGAATAGAATATTTTTTCAACAGCTTTTTTTTTGTTTGGGTTTTTAGCAGCAATAAAAAGTATTTAAAACCTATTTTGGTCTTGTTAATTAGGGAATCAAAATGTTTCCCAGTACAATTTTTTGCACCGAAAATAAAATATATTGGCAAAAAATGGTCAAGAAAGTATTTTTAATGCAATTGTATTAAAAATTTTGTTCTGCCGTTGAACCAAAGTCAGGAGGCAGTGTTTTGTTTCAGGTTTAAAATTTTTATGTTGCTGGTTATTCGTGCAATATAATTGCAGAAAATATCTTTAAAAATATTACCCTAAACTTAATTTATTTTTCTAATGGTATGTTATTTTGGTGGTATATAAGCTTATATACCCTAAAAATTGTTTATATTTTTAAAAATTGTATATTTCTCTAATTTTTATACAGTAAATTTTTTTAAAGAATCTTAAAATTATTTTTAACGGAAAATAACTTATAAATGTACATATCTTTCCAGATTTAAAAAAGTACAGTGTTTAAAAAACTGACAGCAAAATAGCAAAAGTTTAGAAAAATTAGCTGTTGATTTAAATAAAAGTTTTTTGTTCAAAAAGTAGACTCTTGCTTTTGCTTCTACTGTGAAAATAAACAGCGACTGTTGAAAAGTTTTTTATTTGATTTTGCATTGCTACAGTTTTGATTTGATTTAACTTCGTTCTATCGAAAAGAAAAAGCAAAGAAACAGTTCGTAAATTTTTTTATCATTTTGCTTTTAAGTAGCTGCGAACTGGTCAGCAGCAAACAGTTAAGTCGAAAGAACACAAACATTGAGTTTCGACAAGTAAAAGCAAAGAAACAGTTCGTAAACAAAATTACTAAATTAAGTCGAAAGAATACAAGCAGTTACTTTGATTTATTATTTATAGTTCATTGTTTGATTATTTTTTTTAAATAGGAAACAAATATTAAAATTATTATTATCATAATTATAGATAGATAGAAATATAGTCAGTAAGTCACTTGTAAAACATAGGTAGCGATTGACACTGTAAAAGGAGCGAAGAAAAAGCAAGAACCTAATAAAAATTTACAAGTAAACTGCTATATTCGGCTGTGCCGAATCTTATGTACCCTTCACATTATCCATTTTTTTACTTATGAAATATTTTTTATTTTCATATAGGGGTCGGTGTCATTTTTAACGCTCCACGGGTGAGTACGGGGAAGTTTTTATCCTAATTTTTTCAAACTTGTAACCTGTAACAAAACTTCCCGAAATGTATCGGTGGTAGGTTGGCCGAGCTCTGCCAATCTGCCCCTGTTGGACTTATGAAGAATAATTCCCCACAATGGTTTTAAGACTATGGGAGCCTTTGGAACCTAGCTTAAGTCGGGGGGAGGTGGGGTTCGGTCCTGACTCCTAAAATTTTTATTTCACGTACAATAATAAAGTATAGACTCCCGTTTTATTTTCAAACAACTACTATTCTAATAATGGTCCAAAACTACTTAACCCAAAAAAAATTGAATTTACAGCCCCTTCACTGTTAAGCAGAAAAAAAACTGATGGATATTAGATAACCCGCTACCAAAAAGATCATTCTTCAGTTGTTAGTAGAAGAGTAATGCCTCCTAACCCATTCCCTTAAAATTGTTCCAGTGGCAGTCAAGTTCGTCTGAAACCCCGTAACGCGCACCATCAACTGATTTGAAGTTATCTCATCATTTTTGTAAGAAAACACCTAACGTTTAATTACTCCATATTAACAATTTCATATTTATTTAGTCCATAAGTATCCATATAATAAAAAAAAAACGTTAATATACTAACTTATATTTACATTCAATATTTTCCAACAAAACTCAAACTTATTATATAGGGGTGTATTACTAAAATAACATTTATAAGGAAGTTAAATTTTATTTTCAGCGGGGTACAATAAAAAGTAAGGTAAGAATACCGTAAACTCAGGGGTTAGTGTAGTGTTTTTTTTTCTTTCTTTTATTTTTTTTTTTATTATTACTTGGCAGGTAAAATAAAATCACGAAACCAAATAAAAAAGCAAGAAGAACGACAATTTTACCACATAGGTCGTATTTACCTCGATTTATTTACCTGGTACATAAAGATGTGAGTATAATAAATTTAGAATCAAAACAAAAATCGAGGTATGTACGTCAGTATGTGCTTATAAATATTGTTACAAGATTATGAAGGTAAATAATACGACCATACAAGAAGAATCGCAAAATTAACAATTAATGTTCTCACTATACTTTCTCTACTTGTGCAATGGAATGTGGAATCAATCGTTGTCGTCTCATTCATAACGACGTTTGATTCATAAACTTATTGTTTTGTTTTCTCTTTTCTTGGATTGTATTGCGGTAAATAGTATTTAGTGTTTCTTCTTACTTATTTGGTCTGGTTTTATTAATTAATCAAAAAAAAAATAATAAATATAGTAAAATAGCTATGAGGCACTTACCAACAACCACATTCGAAGTTCGATCAAGGCCTTGGTCAATTTCGAGGGTCGTTGCTTTGGTTTACGAAATTCTGTTGTTAATTTAATTATTGCGTCGAATAAATACACTTATTTCTAGGAAATTATTGGATCGCTTAAGTTACTTTAGTAGGGGAATTTTCCCCCTAAAACAAAATGTACCTGATAGGGACGACAAAACTAACTTTTCCCTTTTGTCTGGTAATTGCTATGGTTTCTTAACTGAACTAGTAGATTATTACGATCTAGATAGGTTGTTGGTTTTTTTTTCTTGGTGTCTCGCATAAAGGCTTATAAAAAGTTAACGTAGGCTGGTAGCCTAACTACGACTGGTTCTTATTTGCGGGTACCCGTAGGTGGCCGTACAATCTGGAATTATTCCCCTGGGCAATTTATTGTGCATTCAGCTGCCTTTCCAGCTATCCGGCAACCAGTTGGAGGATGCTCTGAGTTACGTAAATTCGTACGAGTCCCGTTCTGTTTCCCAGGTAAAGAGACGGGCGCAAATACGTTCCTATACACTCCTTGGTTACGCCAACCCGGATATAAGAAATTACTCCCTAAATCTTTTGTGGAGAATTCTGTAATAGTCAGCGGAATATTTAGCTAAGGCGGAAATCTTGTGTGGCGCACGTTAACCAGAGGCAGAACAAAAACTTTGAATGCGCTAACCGCCCCTACGGCCACTTGTATAGAATATATTTGCGCAACGCTATGACAGGATAAACTGACGTGACACCCGTGCGGGGTTACACTCCTGTATTTCTGTGGGCGTATTTGTTGACGTCAGCCCTAAAAATCTTTTTCCGAATTCCGATAAGGGTTCTTATTATTTACTTTTGATGCAACCATGTGATGAAGTAGGGTAATCCTTATCGAAAGTACCTAAACGAGGATAAGTAAACGTATATGCCACAACATAAGTATCTATTTTTCATCTCCGTTTAAACGCTAAATGAAATTACCTTTAAAACTGCTGGCTTGTAAATTATCCACCCAAATATTGCACGTTAGTACTAATAATTGCTAAAGATGGCTTGGGTTAGAGCGAGTTTTCAATTTCAATTAGTATATTACGTCTTTGAACTGACTTCGTTGGCTGCCAAAATGAAAAAGGAAGTCTAAAAAGTTACACGCACTTTAGGTACCCCAACGTTTTACAGAAAAGCAAGACAGTAAAACGTCAAAACAATAACACTGCCTTACCCGCTAATTGGTGACTCACTGTACTACTCACAATGCACGTTGGTCAAAAATCCATTTTTTCTGGCCAAAATGTATTTTTTTTATTGTCTTGTTTTGCACTTTTTAGTTTTTCATAATATTATCAACACTTTAAATCACAAAAAAAAATATTTTGTTTTTATATAACGTTATTTACTGTTAATGTGTACAGCGACAAACGTAGCACTTTTCGATATTGTTGAACAATTTAGTGCGAGCAGTGCATTTGAAGTGTTTGGTCGAAGAATAATGTTGCAGAGAATTATAGACTTCTAGTTAATAAGATTTGAATATTAAAATAGTTTAAATAATTTATTTAGCAAATTGTATTGTTTTGTTATACGTATGTATTTCATGTTTGTACAGTATTTTTTTTCAATTTATGTATGTATGTATGTGTGTATTTAAAAAAAATTTTCATTTCCTTTTCCTTATTTGTTAAATATTTTTTCAATATTTTTTAATTTTTTCAAATAATTGTAAACAAATATATAAGCCCTGAAGAAGCTACACATTGAGGTAGCGAAATATTGGCTAAAATAAAATATAAAAAACAAATAAGAGATCTAAAGCTTGAAGGAAACAAGAAGAATGGAAAAGTTTTACTATAGAATTTACAATTACAGTCAACTCCCGATAATTCGTACCCCGATAAATCGTAATTCCCGATAATTCGTAACAAACTGTCGGTCCCTTGAAAAAATCTCGTTATTTCGTAAACTTTCCATACATTTTGGTCCCCTCGCTAATTCGTAATTTTTTTTCAAATAAAATCTTCTTTACCTCTTATAAATCGTAATTGTTTGCTAACTACCACTTATAATTCGTAATAAAAACAACAGAAACATGGAAAGAATGATTTTTTGTTTACCGCTTATTTTTTACGTGGGTTTTTGCTTTTGCTTGTGTGTGGTTTATTTTCTTAAGATTAGTTTGTTACAGGAATAATAAATAAAAATGTCAAAGCGCACGCTTTCTTTTTATTGTTTTAGTAAATAAATTTAAAAACCCCGCTAATTCGTATTTATTTTATTTTCACCCCGTTAAATCGAAATCCCGCTAAAGCGAAAACCCCTATAATTCGTAAGAAGTGGCCGGTCCCTTGCGATTACGAATTATCGGGATTTGACTGTAATAAAGAATTTACTCCTAGCTAGTCTTTAAACTATTTTTTATTGGCTTTGATTCTTTTTTTTTAGATTCTAATTTCACTAATAAAAAAACCTCTAATTTGAAAATTACTTTCATTTATATTTTCGTCATATACAGTTTTTGATTCTCTTTTAGCAATATTTAAGATTATTTTTATTTCGTTAGCATAGTTTTCTTTATTTTAACATTTATCTTTGTTTTGAATTTTATCTGTTGGCAATGCAGCTAATTTGCCATAAATTAATTTATAAGATGAATAGTTATTATTTATGTGTGATGTTGTATTATATGCAAATGTATAGTATGGGATGAATTTGTCCCACTCGTAATCATCTACAAAATTTAATAGATATTCGTTTAGAACACGATGATTGCGCTCCAGTGTACCTATGGATTGATGGTGGTATGCTGTTCGTACCTCTGTCAGATTTTAAAATTTTTAAACATCCATACTTTAAAAAAAAATTGTTCGACTAAATTTTCCGCTATAGTTTTTGTGTCAATTCACACTTTATTGTTAAAATATACCTATAGTTATTTGTCATCCTTCATGGTCCAACTGTATCTATTTCTATTACCTTAAAACTTGTCTTGGGTTTTCAGTAATTGTCATTTCCTCCATAATGTGTTTAGTTTGTTTATTTCTCAGGTATTTATAACACTTGCTTATGTATCTCTGAGCATTTTTCTCATATTTTTCCATACATACCATTGCACGTTGGTCAAAAATCCATTTTTTCTGGCCAAAATGTATTTTTTTTATTGTCTTGTTTTGCACTTTTTAGTTTTTCATAATATTATCAAAACTTCAAATCACAAAAAAAAATATTTTGTTTTTATATACCGTTATTTACTGTTAATGTGTACAGGGACAAACGTACAACTTTTCGATATTGTTGAACAATTTAGTGCGAGCAGTGCATTTGAAGTGTTTGGTCGAAGGTTAATTTAGAAACAAAAAAAATTTTTTGATTTTTAGTTTGGCTTTAGTTCATATAATTTCTTTTTTATTAGAAGAAATTATTATTTTCCGTTAATGTTGAAAGAAACTTTCAATTTTTGAAAAAAGCTGATTCTTCTACCGCTACTAGCCGAGTAGAATGCATTTTCGAAAGCAGCTACGCAATTTCATCATCAGTACTCTTTGAACGGTAGTAGTGTATATGGTTGTAAACATCACCTATTTAACTTACATGTAACAGAGAAAAGTATACGGTATCAGTGTTTTCCTTCTGTTTTTATTTTGTAAGTTAGGACGAAGTTTATTTTTCATATAAACTATGCTTTTTTCCACTAAAAGTCTCTTTGGCAACACTTGACTAACGGACAAGCATTTGTCCATCTCTCAGATGGAACGAAACGCTTTTTATTATTGTATATCATACAATAGGGGTAATCACTTTTTAATTTCTTTTATTGTCAACGACAAATTGATAGAAATTATTAAAGATCATTTTGCACCGTGCCATGTGTGAGTTATATGTTAATTTTCATTTATTGTTGAACTAATTGTTTTTAATACAAATTTTTTGATTTTTAGTTTGGCTTTAGTTCATATAATTTCTTTTTTGTTAGAAGAAATTATTATTTTCCGTTAATGTTGAAAGAAACTTTCAATTTTTGAAAAAAGCTGATTCTTCTACCGCTACTAGCCGAGTAGAATGCATTTTCGAAAGCAGCTACGCAATTTCATCATCAGTACTCTTTGAACGGTAGTAGTGTATATGGTTGTAAACATCACCTATTTAACTTACATGTAACAGAGAAAAGTATACGGTATCAGTGTTTTCCTTCTGTTTTTATTTTGTAAGTTAGGACGAAGTTTATTTTTCATATAAACTATGCTTTTTTCCATTAAAAGTCTCTTTGGCAACACTTGACTAACGGACAAGCATTTGTCCATCTCTCAGATGGAACGAAACGCTTTTTATTATTGTATATCATACAATAGGGGTAATCACTTTTTAATTTCTTTTATTGTCAACGACAAATTGATAGAAATTATTAAAGATCATTTTGCACCGTGCCATGTGTGAGTTATATGTTAATTTTCATTTATTGTTGAACTAATTGTTTTTAATACAAATTTTTTGATTTTTAGTTTGGCTTTAGTTCATATAATTTCTTTTTTATTAGAAGAAATTATTATTTTCCGTTAATGTTGAAAGAAACTTTCAATTTTTGAAAAAAGCTGATTCTTCTACCGCTACTAGCCGAGTAGAATGCATTTTCGAAAGCAGCTACGCAATTTCATCATCAGTACTCTTTGAACGGTAGTAGTGTATATGGTTGTAAACATCACCTATTTAACTTACATGTAACAGAGAAAAGTATACGGTATCAGTGTTTTCCTTCTGTTTTTATTTTGTAAGTTAGGACGAAGTTTATTTTTCATATAAACTATGCTTTTTTCCATTAAAAGTCTCTTTGGCAAGACTTGACTAACGGACAAGCATTTGTCCATCTCTCAGATGGAACGAAACGCTTTTTATTATTGTATATCATACAATAGGGGTAATCACTTTTTAATTTCTTTTATTGTCAACGACAAATTGATAGAAATTATTAAAGATCATTTTGCACCGTGCCATGTGTGAGTTATATGTTAATTTTCATTTATTGTTGAACTAATTGTTTTTAATACAAATTTTTTGATTTTTAGTTTGGCTTTAGTTCATATAATTTCTTTTTTATTAGAAGAAATTATTATTTTCCGTTAATGTTGAAAGAAACTTTCAATTTTCCGTTAGTCAAGTGTTGCCAAAGAGACTTTTAATGGAAAAAAGCATAGTTTATATGAAAAATAAACTTCGTCCTAACTTACAAAATAAAAACAGAAGGAAAACACTGATACCGTATACTTTTCTCTGTTACATGTAAGTTAAATAGGTGATGTTTACAACCATATACACTACTACCGTTCAAAGAGTACTGATGATGAAATTGCGTAGCTGCTTTCGAAAATGCATTCTACTCGGCTAGTAGCGGTAGAAGAATCAGCTTTTTTCAAAAATTGAAAGTTTCTTTCAACATTAACGGAAAATAATAATTTCTTCTAATAAAAAAGAAATTATATGAACTAAAGCCAAACTAAAAATCAAAAAATTTGTATTAAAAACAATTAGTTCAACAATAAATGAAAATTAACATATAACTCACACATGGCACGGTGCAAAATGATCTTTAATAATTTCTATCAATTTGTCGTTGACAATAAAAGAAATTAAAAAGTGATTACCTCTATTGTATGATATACAATAATAAAAAGCGTTTCGTTCCATCTGAGAGATGGACAAATGCTTGTCCGTTAGTCAAGTGTTGCCAAAGAGACTTTTAATGGAAAAAAGCATAGTTTGTATGAAAAATAAACTTCGTCCTAACTTACAAAATAAAAACAGAAGGAAAACACTGATACCGTATACTTTTCTCTGTTACATGTAAGTTAAATAGGTGATGTTTACAACCATATACACTACTACCGTTCAAAGAGTACTGATGATGAAATTGCGTAGCTGCTTTCGAAAATGCATTCTACTCGGCTAGTAGCGGTAGAAGAATCAGCTTTTTTCAAAAATTGAAAGTTTCTTTCAACATTAACGGAAAATAATAATTTCTTCTAATAAAAAAGAAATTATATGAACTAAAGCCAAACTAAAAATCAAAAAATTTGTATTAAAAACAATTAGTTCAACAATAAATGAAAATTAACATATAACTCACACATGGCACGGTGCAAAATGATCTTTAATAATTTCTATCAATTTGTCGTTGACAATAAAAGAAATTAAAAAGTGATTACCCCTATTGTATGATATACAATAATAAAAAGCGTTTCGTTCCATCTGAGAGATGGACAAATGCTTGTCCGTTAGTCAAGTGTTGCCAAAGAGACTTTTAATGGAAAAAAGCATAGTTTATATGAAAAATAAACTTCGTCCTAACTTACAAAATAAAAACAGAAGGAAAACACTGATACCGTATACTTTTCTCTGTTACATGTAAGTTAAATAGGTGATGTTTACAACCATATACACTACTACCGTTCAAAGAGTACTGATGATGAAATTGCGTAGCTGCTTTCGAAAATGCATTCTACTCGGCTAGTAGCGGTAGAAGAATCAGCTTTTTTCAAAAATCGAAAGTTTCTTTCAACATTAACGGAAAATAATAATTTCTTCTAATAAAAAAGAAATTATATAAACTAAAGCCAAACTAAAAATCAAAAAAAAAAATTTGTATTAAAAACAATTAGTTCAACAATAAATGAAAATTAACATATAACTCACACATGGCACGGTGCAAAATGACCTTTAATAATTTCTATCAATTTGTCGTTGACAATAAAAGAAATTAAAAAGTGATTACCCCTATTGTATGATATACAATAATAAAAAGCGTTTCGTTCCATCTGAGAGATGGACAAATGCTTGTCCGTTAGTCAAGTGTTGCCAAAGAGACTTTTAATGGAAAAAAGCATAGTTTATATGAAAAATAAACTTCGTCCTAACTTACAAAATAAAAACTGAAGGAAAACACTGATACCGTATACTTTTCTCTGTTACATGTAAGTTAAATAGGTGATGTTTACAACCATATACACTACTACCGTTCAAAGAGTACTGATGATGAAATTGCGTAGCTGCTTTCGAAAATGCATTCTACTCGGCTAGTAGCGGTAGAAGAATCAGCTTTTTTTTAAAAATTGAAAGTTTCTTTCAACATTAACGGAAAATAATAATTTCTTCTAATAAAAAAGAAATTATATGAACTAAAGCCAAACTAAAAATCAAAAAAATTTGTATTAAAAACAATTAGTTCAACAATAAATGAAAATTAACAAAAAAATTTAATTTTATTAAAATATTTATGGATTATTAAGTTAAAAGTAAGTATTTATAATATATCTAAAGAACTTTTAAAAATATAATAGCTAGATTTAAAAAAACCTGCATTTTCTGAAGGCATATGAAAAATAAAAAAAAATTGTTTTTTTTCGAATTAATTATAACATTAAAAAAATGTCCGAATTTGTCCGGTGCGAAACACAGTATTCGAAAATACTTATTGTCTGTAGATTATTAATCAGTAAATATATCTTTCAATTTTTTTCAATTCTTAAAAATAAATAATTTTTTCTTAGGTAATGTTAGCATCAAAAATGCCAATCTTTTTAAAATGTGGCTGCAAAATTCTTCAAAAGAGGGAAAAAAGAAAGCTTTTTTGGCAAATATTATTAAAACAATCGGCGAAAATAACTCTTTTGATGAGTATAATAAATAATTACAAAAAAAATTTGACTTTTTTGTAATAAGTTGGGGCAAGAGTGGCGAGTCACAGTTCCCTAAAATATTTGAAGTCCCGAAATGGCAAATGGCTTATATCTGAAGTAATTTTCAAAACATATAAAGTGAAAATAGATGTCCCATGTTCTTCTAGAGCTGGTCAGCCAAGCTTACTATATTCAGGAATGTTCGAGCACATCAAAAGAAGGGAAGCGGCAACCCTTTCAACATTAAAGCAAAATGAGACAGATTTAATAATTCATGCGGCATGTATTTCAGCTCGAAAAAAGGGGGGGAAAATGGTTTATCTGCTGTTTTAAAAAATAAAACTAAAATTCTCACGCGTCCATATAAAATCAGAAAGGTATGCTGTAAAAATTTTAAAGATCCTGTTTAACTTTCTGACTAGAAACCGTTTGCATTTTTTATTGAAAACGACTTGACAAAAAAGCAATGCTCTAATATTCGCATGGAGAATATAGATACAAAAAAATTGCAACATATTTCCACCCTTTTATAGACATTTGGCAGTGAAAGCTCTCTGTAGGCCTAGCAATATATTTGTAAGTGAAAAAGTTAAAAAAATGTCTTTACAAATGCTGTTGCAACATACTGCAAGAATTGAAGAATCGCAAAAATAAGTTATTTTAGGTATAATGAATATTGAAAATAGAGCACTAATTTCGTCAGAATTAATCTTAAGTTATGGATTTGACATTAGTTGGGGCCAAGCTCAATTTAAGCAAGGCTTTAATTATTCAAGCTCACCTCAAAATACTGATTACAACCTCTTTGCAACCACTGTAATACCATGAATATTGATCGATACTTTAGGAAAACCTTTATGGTGTAATATTACTCCTCAATGAACTAGATATTGCAGGCCATTAAAGCTAGAATTTTTAATAAGTGTTTTATTTAACATTAATACTTTTTTCATTTTTATGCATTGTATTGACTTAAACATGTTAATCCTATCTAATATATTTTTGTTTAAAGCAAACAAATATGTATGTCTAAAACAAACTTGAAGATCCTTAGGCTTACATAGGGTTTTTTTTATAAATTTTTTTTCATATTTAATGCATACCTAAATTTCATATATTCGATAAAGCATTGTTATAGTAATTCACAATAACTCATGTAATAATAAAATAAATTGATATATTTTACAAAAATAGTTTTAGCCAAAAAATATGAATTTTTGACCAATGTGCAATGGTAACATTGTTAAGTTGTACGTTTTATCCTCAAATTTGAATTTCCCATTTTACCCACAAAAAAATATGTTACTTTTAATTTGACTTATCTTTCTTTTTTATGCAATTAGTAATCTAGTAAAGTAAAATTGCACTCTGCCCAAGATAAAAGGCAATAAGATAATACGATCCACGTTCACAAAGTAGAGCAAAATAACAAATAACATAAGAAACATAACTATACTTCCCTATTTACGTCTCTATTTCTGTACGTAGGTTTGTAGCTAGCGGTCGAAAGACAACAAAAAACAAGTAAGAGCGCTATATTCGGCTGTGCCGAATCTTATATACCCTTCACATTGGTCTTTAAATATACCCAGCCGAGTGATTTTGCACTGCAAATAATTTAATAAAAAACCTTGTGCGAGTTTTAAAGCCCATAGAAAAAATAAAATTTTAACGTTCGTATGAATAATATAAATAGATGAAGAAGATTTGAGGTCGAGAGTTTTAAAAGTTTTCGACATTATTCGTATTTAAAGGTTAATAAAACTTGTTAAATGTTCTAGCCCCCCTGCTCTTCACCAACTTTTTCTCCAAAACTTATGAATTATATGATTATTACTTTTTGTAGAATATTCGAAGTCGATAGCTTTAATAGTAGCGTATCGAAAATTTTATAAAAATTGTTAATTTGTATGGGAGTTACCCCTTCTTCACCCCCCATCCGAAAATTTTTTTCTTCAGAGCGTAGCCCTTGATGTCCAATCACTTTTTCTAGAACATTTGATTTCGATATCTGTTATAGTTTCCGAGATATAGCATATCGAAAATTTAACAAAAATTATTAATTTGTATTGGGGTTACCCCTTTTTTTGCCCCCAATCAAAAATATTTGATTGCCTTGCGTAGGCCTTCTTGTCCAATTACTTTTTGTAGAACATTTCATTTCGATATCTTTTATAGTATCGAATATTTAATAGCAATTGTCGATTTTTATGGGAGCTACCCCTTTTTTGCCCCCACTCAAATAAATTTTTCTTTAAAGCGTAGGCCTTATTCCCCAATTACTCTTTGTAGAGCATTTGGTTTTGATATCTGTTACAGTTTCCGAGATAAAGCGTATCGAATATTTTATAACAATTGTCGATTTTTATGGGAGCTACCCCTTTTTTTGTCCCCACCCAAAAAATTTTTTCTTTAAAGTGTAGATCTTTGCGTACAATTACTTTTTGTAGAACATTTTATGTCGATAGCTGTTACAGTTTCCGAGATATAGCGTATCGAATATTTTATAACAATTGTCGATTTGTATGGGAGCTACCCCATTTTTTGCCCCCACTCAAAAAATTTTTTCTTTAAAGTGTAGATCTTTGCGTACAATTACTTTTTGTAGAACATTTTATGTCGATAGCTGTTACAGTTTCCGAGATATAGCGTATCGAATATTTTATAACAATTGTCGATTTGTATGTGAGCTACCCCATTTTTTGCCCCCACTCAAAAAATTTTTTCTTTAAAGTGTAGATCTTTGCGTACAATCACTTTTTGTAGAACATTTTATGTCGATAGCTGTTGCAGTTTCCGAGATATAGCGTATCGAATATTTTAAAACAATTGTCGATTTGTATGGGAGCTACCCCATTTTTTGCCCCCACTCAAAAAATTTTTTCTTTAAAGTGTAGATCTTTGCGTACAATCACTTTTTGTAGAACATTTTATGTCGATAGCTGTTATAGTTTCCGAGATATAGCGTATCGAATATTTTATAATAATTGTCGATTTGTATGGGAGCTACCCCTTTTTTTGCCCCCACTCAAAAAATTTTTTCTTTAAAGTGTAGATCTTTGCGTACAATCACTTTTTGTAGAACATTTTATGTCGATAGCTGTTATAGTTTCCGAGATATAGCGCATAAAATATTTCACCAAATTTGTGCAATTGTAGGAAAAATACCCCTTCCCCTGGTCCTATCTAAAAAAACTTTTTCCGTTATTTAGGTCCCTTCTTTAGGAGTATCCGTGCCAAGTTTTGTGGCAAGAGTGGAAATACTTACTGAGATATATAGGGATATATGCACGGATTTTGTCCTAAAAAAAATTGGTTACTCTGGGTTTTCGCTTATATCTCGGTCAATAGTGAACCGATTTTGCTGATTTTAAATAGCGATTGTTAGCGGGATATTTCTGATCGTTTGACACCATTATCTGGTCTGTATCTTTTTATTTGACTCCGGAAACTTGATTTCAACAGACGGACAGACGGACAGACGGACAGACGGACATCGCTAAATCGGCTTCCCTATCTATAAGGATCCAGAATATATATACTTTATGGGGTCGCAAATGAATAATAAAGAAATTACAAACGGAATGACAAAGTGATATATACCCTATCACTATGTGAAGGGTATAAAAATTATTAAATGACGAGGGTGGTTCAACGCTCTTTTCCCCATTACATGTATAAAAAGTATCGCCATACAATCGTTCAGTGCCTGACCATTACAAACTCCCTTAGAGGGTGGAGATAGAGGGTATGTATATTCTAGGAATATGTTTGGGAGGGGCAACTAATGGGGGTCGGTCGAACATTTTATTGCTCTTGAGCCGACTCCGAAGATATTGTGGGAATTTGCATATCATTTTTGTAAGTTTTGTATGACAGCTCCCTTAGGGCGTGAAGATAGAGGGTTGGTATGTTCTAGGTATATGTTTGGGTGAAAAAACTAATGGGGGTTGGTCGTAAACTTTATTGCTCTAAGGCCGACTCTGAAGAAGTTGTAAGCCTTTTCATATCATTTCTGTAAATTTTTTATGGCAACCGCTTGGGGCGTGGAGATAGAGTAAGTATGTTGTAGGAATATGTTTGAGAGAAAAAACTAATGGGGGTCGGTGGTACACTTTATTGCTCTAAGGCCAACTCTGAAGAAGTTGTGGAAATTTTCATATAATTTTTTTAAATTTTGTATGGCAACCTCCTTAGGGCGTGGCGATGGGGAATAAGTATGTTCTACTTCGGGAGGAAAACCTAATGGGGTTTGTAATACATTTTCTTTCTCTAGGTGCGACTTCGGGGAAGTTGTAGCGGTTTTTATCTTATTTTTTAAAGTTTTGTATGGCAACCTTCTTAAGGCGTAGAGTTAGGGGGAAGTATGTTCTAGGTATATGTTTGCGAGTAGAAACTAATGAGGGTTTCTCGCATATTTTATTACTTTAGGGTCGACTCTGTAGAAGTTTTGGGCGTTTTTACATCTTTTGTGTAAATTTTGTGTGGCAACCCCCTTGAGTGATGGGATAGGGGGTAAGTATACTCTAGGAACACGTTTGGAAGGAAAAACTAGGGGGGGTCTGTGATAGATTTTATACCTCTTGGGGCGAAGTTGTACCGGTTTTTATCTTATTTTTTAAGGTTTTGTATGACAACATTGTTAGGGGCTGGAGATATAGGGTAAGTATGTTCCACAAAAATGTTTTAGTGGATAAACTAATTGGGGTCGGTTTTACATTTTACCTTTGTAGGGGAACCCTGGAAGCCGTAGGAGCGATTTAAAAAAATGTTTAAACTAAGCTTACTATTGCAACCCTGTTATATGTATGAATACTAATACTAATTAAATTTTCGTTTTGGGTGTAGTTTAATAATATCAACATGACTGGTTCTGCTTTCTTTTCTTTTTTTGTTGTTTTTTTTTTGTTTTTTGATTATTACATACATAAGTATGTTCTTTGTTATTGATTTTGACTAAAAATAAGGAGGTAGTCTTAGTTTTTTGCTTATATCTCGGTCATTTATCTGGCGATTTTGCTGAATTTCAATACCGATTTTCTCGCGACTATTTCTGATAGTTTGATACCACTTACGGGTCTATGCGACATCAAGGGGCTTCAGAAAGTCGATTTCAACCATAACACGGACAGACGGAAAACGTACATCACTAAATCGGCTTCCCTATCTAAAAGGAACCAGAATATATATACTTTATGGGGTCCTAAATGGAAAATAAATAAATTACAAACGGAATGACAAACTTATATATACCCTTATCACTTATGTGAAGGGTATAAAAAGAAGGAAAATATTATACATATTTTGTTAAAAGCGCATTTGCTATTGCGCACGTTGTTGTTCGCGCAGTACAATGTATGTATTTGGGTGTCATGGGTTTTTATACCCTTGGCATAAGTGATAAGGGTATATATAAGTTTGTCATCCCGTTTGTAATTTCTTTATTATCCATTTGGAACCCCATAAAGTATACATATATATTCTGGATCCTTATAGAGAGCGAAGTCGATTTAGCGATGTCCGTCTGTCCGTGTTATGGTTGAAATCAACTTTCTGAAGCACCGGTATTGAAATTCAGCAAAATCGGGCGATAAATGACCGAGATATAAGCCAAGACTACCTCCTTTTTTTAGTCTACAACAACAACAAAGCACATACTTATGTATGTAATCATAACAGACCCCCATTGGTTTTTCCTCCCAAACGTATTCCTAGAATATACTTACCCCCTATTTCCACGCCCTAAGAGAGTTGCCTTACAAAATTTACAAAAATGATGTAAAAATGCCCACAACTTCTTCAAAGTTGGCCTTAGAGCAATAAAGTGTACGACCGACCCCCATTAGTTTCTTCTCCCAAACATATTCCTAGAACATACTTACCCCCTATCTCCAAGCCCTAATGGGCTGCCATACAAAATTTACAAAAATTATATAAAAATGCCCACAACTTCTTCAGAGTCGGCCTTAGAGCAATAAAGTGTACGAACGACCCCCATTAGTTTCTTCTCCCAAACATATTCCTAGAACAAACTAGCCCCCTATCTCCTCGCCCTAAGGGGGTTGCCATACAATATTTACAAAAATTATATAAAAATGCCTACAACTTCCTCGGAGTCGGCCTTAGAGCAATAAAGTGTACGACCGAAAAGGGGTCGAAAAGGACTTTAAACTAATATAAAAAATGAGTTATAAAGAAGAGTCGTGGGTAGCCACGTTTTTCTTCCGACGGAAGTATCTTTTATGCTCAGAAAATGCGCACATATTCTGCCTTTTTAATCGCGCAGTGGAGTCGAAAAAGACTCAAATTTGATTAAAAAAATTAAGACATTGCTGGCTGGGTAGTTGCAGAAATTAAAGTTTTGTAATAAATGGAATTTATAGTTTTTTTGACTTTATGACAAAAAAGTTTATTTGGTCATAATCAAAAACAAATTATATTATATATTATAGCTTAAAGGATTTCTGAATATATAACATGACAACACTGACTATAATCTACGTTTTTTGTTGTTTTGTGCGCCAAATTCCTTTCTTTTGTTTTTGGTTTCTCCACAGTCATACACATTTGGTTAAGGGTATTTGTTGTAGTAATTGAATGATGGATATAAACAGCGTTTAAAAAACTTACAGCAAAAGTTTAAATAAATACGCTGG
The DNA here is from genome assembly GCA_963583895.1 of Melanophora roralis. Taxonomy (NCBI): domain Eukaryota; kingdom Metazoa; phylum Arthropoda; class Insecta; order Diptera; family Rhinophoridae; genus Melanophora; species Melanophora roralis. The sequence continues at coordinate 77,917,839 of OY757187.1, read as the reverse complement.
ATGCTTTGGGGCACAGATTTTTGTTTAAAAAGTAGACCCTTAAGCTCTGCTGTGCATTCATTCAACTAAGTTTAAGTGAACAAAACAAAATATAAATAAATATGATTTGAGTATCGGTAAGCATAATATGTATTTTTTTTTCTCATATTTTTATTATTGAATCTTCGCTAACGCGAACTAATAATAAGTATTCAAATCTTAAAACTAAGTAATGTATATTAGTCCAGTCAGTACCAGACCAAAATTCTAATAATAAAGTAAATTAACTTAAACAGTTTCATCTAATTTCCTTTTTTTCAGACGAGTGTATCCACTATGTTGCAAGATGTTTTAAACGAGCGGATTTGGATGTGTTTCCAGCTTGTTTAAATACTTGTCCACATAGTTCAGGATTTCGGTTTTAACTAGTGGAACTTGTAGATCCTTGTGGATGTTGCTGTGTTTAATATACCAAGGAGCACCAGTTATCATTCTTAGGATTTTGTTTTGTCGACGTTGTATTTTTTTCTATGTAAGAGGCGGAAGCAGTGCCCCATAATTGTATACCGTAGCACCAAATTGGTTTTCAAAATCGATTTGTATAGTAGAAGTTTACAATCAAGACGAAGCACAGAGTTTCTGCCAATTAGCCAATGAAGTTGTGTAGCTTTAAGTTTCATTTGAGTCAACTTCGCATCTATATGTGTCTTCCATGTAAGGCGACGGTCCAGGTGAATGCCAAGGTATTCAGCCTCAAATCGTTCAGACACCATATGGTTGTTAATAACGATTGGAGAGCACGTTTTTTTGCGTAAAGTAAACGTTACGTGGTTACTTTTTTGCTCATTAATTTTTATTCCACATAATTTTGCCCATTTCTCTACTTGGGTTACGTGTTGTTGCAATTGGCACGAAGCCTCTTTAGGGTCTTTATGAATACTGAGAAAGGCGGTATCGTCTGCAAATGTGCGTAAAACTGTTTGTTGGCATATCTGCCGTGTAAAGCAAGTACAAAATTGGACCTAGGATACCCCCTTGAGGTACACCAGCCCCTATTGGTTGGTAAAAACTCATTTGGTTTCCCTCTTTGATTTTAAATTGTCGACCGGCTATGTACTTTTCTAGTAGGTTGAAAATATTAGCTGGAAGGTTTAGCTTTAGTTTGTTTAACAGGCCTTCGTGCCATACTTTATCGAAAGCTTGAGAGACATCTATAAAAAGCGCGGAGCAGTACTTTTTTTCCTCGAAAGTTTTTCTTATAACCTGCACCAGTCTGTGAGTTTTTTCTATTGTGCTATGTTGACTTCTAAAGCCAAATTGGTGATCTGGAATTCAGTTGTTTTCATTCAGGATCAGAGTAAGCTTGTATTTAAGCAGCTTTTGAAAAAGTTTAGACAAAGTTGGTAACAAACTAATAGGCCTATAAGACTCCACCTTCGAAGAATCTTTACCAGGCTTAGGAATCATCTTTACTAAGGCAACTTTCCATATTGGTGGAAAATGTTCAAGCCGCATTATGACATAAATAAAAAGAATTATTCTTTTTGCTGTAAAAGGTAGTTCAATGAGCATTTTATTGCTTATTTTATTAACGCCAGGAGCTTTTTTATCATTAAGGCTAGCAATAGCTTCTACCACATCTGAATATCGGAAACGTATTTCTATAGGACGTCTAGAAACAACAGGCGGTCCCTCACGTCAGTGCATGTATTGGGAGTGAACACGTTTCTTAAATGGCTTGCGAGCATATCGCATTTTTCTTCATCATTTCTAGCCCAGGATCCTCTTAGATTGCGCAGTGGTGATTTTGCGATTACGGGTCTTTTGAGACGACTGGCTGATCGCCATAGAGAATAATTTGTTTGAGGAGCCGAGTCTAGACCTTTCCAATACTCCTTAATTGATGCAATTCTGTGTACCTCCAACAAATTTTTTAAGCGATTTGTACACTCTTTTAGCTTCGTTTTAAGTTGGGGCGATCTATGCTGTTGCCATTCTCTTCGCGCTCTCCTTTTTTCAGATAAAAGCTCTTCAACATCGACAAAGAAAATTTTGTTGTATTTGACCTGACGGTATGTTGAAGAAGCATGTTGAACGGCTTCTTTAATGTTTTCATTAAGGAAACTCAGGCAATCATCGATTTCTTGGGGAGTTTTTAGTGGTATGTCTTCCGAGCAGTGAGTGCTGATATATTTTTTATATTTCAACCAATTTACTCTTTTAGATAAAAAAAATCACTCGTTGCTATTTAGTGAGGACTGCAAAGAGTAATAATTGTGAGTGAGTTGTCAAAAGATAAATCCAAAGAGGCTTGCGCCTCAATAAGCTACGGAAATATACCTTTTGCTACGCCAAAATCTATTACGTCTGGAATTTTATTGTGGTCGGTTGGCCAATTGGTTGGTTGTCCAGTAGAATAACACAAAGACGCATTTTAGATACGGAATCATACAAGATACGACCTCTGGGACTAATTAAGCGGGAGCCCCAGTAGGTGTGTTTCGCGTTATAGTCTCCAGTAGCTATGAAGCGGGCACCTAAAGATTTGTAAAAAACTGTTGTACTGATTCTTCGTTAAAGAAAATCTGGGTGGAGAATAAACCGACGAAATAACTAGGTTAGGGAAAAATTCATCAATGCAGACGTTTGTTGCTTGGATATGGCATTCGGAGATGCCACCTAACCATTGGTGTTTAATTCTTGATTTGATTAGTATAGCCGAGCCTCCACATGATCTATCCCTGGGATCCTTTGAATCGTAAAATGAATAGCCACTTATTTTAGAAGCGCTTCTAGATATCATATGAGTCTCCGAAATCAACATTACATCAATGTTTTGGTGTTTTGAAAAAAAATTCGAGTTCGTTTCTGTGTTGGCGGATACCGTTTGCGTTCTAGAAACAAACCATCAGGCAGTTCATGGCCTTTTAAGCATAGCCCGCAAAAGAGCAGACTGCAGTTTTTGCATTTCTTGCATCATGCCAGCCATTTGTGCCATGAACTGCGTAAATTGCTTAACCATATTGTCAATTACGGCTTCTAGGCGGCTAAAATTTGAACCAGTTGGTTCGTTTGTTGGCCCCTCTTGATGTATTGTTGGCTCGGAAGGCTTGCGTGCTTTGGGCTGGTAAAACTTTAATACGTTAGCGTAAGAAACTTCACTTGTAGTTTTCTGTGCTAATGGGGGCATATTTGTAGTAGGTATATTTAATGGCTGGGGAGGGGCAGGAGTTACTTTTGGCTTGGATAGGCGTTTAACTAAGTCAAAAACAGGGCAACCTCTATAGTTGGCAGTGTGGTTTCCACCGCAATTACTGCAGTTCTTCACCCTAGGATCTTCCTTTGGCTTGTCGCAGTTGGTCGTATGGTGCAGATCCCCACACACAACACAAACAGAAGGCAATTTACAATATGCTTTGGTATGGCCATATTCCTGGCAGTTCGAGCACTGTACGGGCCCAGATCGCTTATGTGGCACCTCCACTATAACTCTACGGTGAATAATATATCTTAGATCATATATGGAATGTGTTTCTTTTTTTTCAATTTAATATCACTAGGCTCAAGCTCCACCCGGAATAATGGTTGAAGGTATTTTTCCCTGTTCTTTATGTTTGATACATATTTGACTCCAAAGCCCTTAATGCACAAATTGACTTTAATTTCCTCCGGGTCAACTTTAGAGTCAATACCTTTTATAACCACTTGGAGGCCTTTAGCGTTCTTAAGTTCTTAAGTATAGAAATTTTTTTTAAGTTTTTCGAGCTCCGAAATAGTGGTGCGGTAAGCGTTTTCGCCATTCACCTGAATTTTTGTCTCGTATATGTTACCACGTTTAATGTTAGTAACGTAAAAGTTGTTTTCCCCTATCAAGCCGACTAAAAACTTTACAAGATCATTTGAATTCTTTTCCCTCAAATAAATTGGAGGTGGCTTAAAGGACTGTTTTTAGTAACGGGGGCATCATTATCTTCTTGCAGAATGGCAAAACGATTTTGCGATGAGGTTGGCCATTTATCGTCTTTCAACATTTTTGCAGGTTGAGATGTTTCTGCCGATTTCGGATTACTCCCCCTTTTAAGAACTGTTACGTACCTGCCCTCCCTACCTGGATCTTAGGAGCACACGCAGAAATTGGGCCTGGAGCGCCTTTAGCAGCTGTAGGTGGGAAACCAGAACTTGATAAAGAAGACCGCGATGATGATGGCACTTCGGTATTTTTTTTTTATAATTTTTAAACAGAGATTGGGCTAAATTTGTCCCTTATTCAATACACTAATTCAAATTAGGCACACTTGCACTTAAATTATTAGTATTTGTGTTCGGTTTTGCACTTAAATAGTTTCTATTATATTCAGGGTCTCTAACGGTTTCATTGCTAACGCTTGTTGAGCTTAACACAATGTATTAGGCCCACTGTTACTCATTAACCGGTTGGTTTTTATACCCTTCACATAGTGATAAGGGTATATACCAGTTTGTCATTCCGTTTGTAATTTCTTTATTATTCATTTGCGATCCCATAAAGTATATATATTCTGGATCCTTATAGATAGGGAAGCCGATTTAGCAATGTCCGTCTGTCCGTCTGTTGAAATCAAGTTTCCAGAGTCAAATAAAAAGATACAGACCAGTTAATGGTGTCAAACTAGAAATATCCAGGAGACAATCGCTATTTAAAATCAGCAAAATCGGTTTACTATTAACCGAGATATAAGCGAAAACCCAAAGTAACCCATTTTTTTAGGACAAAATCCGTGCATATATCCCTATATATCTCAGTAAGTATAGTCACTCTTGCCACAAAACTTGGCACGGATACTCCTAAAGAAGGGGCCTCAACAATGGAAAAAGTTTTTTTAGATAGGACCAGGGGAAGGGGTATTTTTCCTACAATTGCACAAATTTGGTGAAATATTTTATGCGCTATATCTCGTAAACTATAACAGCCATCGACATCAAATGCTCCACAAAAAGTAATCAGGCAATAAGGCCTACGCTTTAAAGAAAAAATTTTTTGGGTGGCGGGTGAAGAAGGGGTAGCTCCCATACAAATTAACAATTTTTATAAAATTTTCGATACGCTACTTCTGGAAAACTATTACAGCTATCGACTTCGAATATTCTACAAAAAGTAATAATTAAATAATTAATACATTTTGGAGAAAAAGTTGGAGAAGATCAGGGGGACTAGAACATCCCATAACATTTAACAAGTTTTATTAACCTTTATATATGAATAATGTCGAAAACTTTTAAAACTCTCGACCTCAAATCTTCTTCATCTATTTCTATTATTCATACGAACGTTAAAATTTTGTATATTTTTCTATGGACTTTAAAACTCGTACAGGGTTTGTTATTATATTATTTGCAGTACAAAATTACTTGGCTTGGTATATTTAAAGACCAATGTGAAGGGTATATAAGATTCGGCACAGCCTAATATAGCGCTCTTACTTGTTTTTGTTTAGTTTATTTTTATTTTCGATTCTCAATTATGTCTTCTATGTTCATATGTATATTAACAATTTTTTTTACTTTACTTATTACAAATATCACCTATTACAAATATTACACTCGCTTAAACACGTCCGTACACTACAAGATTAAGAGAGCAATTTTTATAACATTTATAATATATTTGTTGTAATTTATTCTTGAATTTTTGTCGTTGCTGGTACCTTCCTGCACCGTACTTCCCTCTTTAAATCTTAAAAACAAAAAACAGAGCGATATATTTGGCTGTGCCGAATCTTATATACCCTTCACATTGATTATTAAAGTATGATCTAGCCAAATGATTTCGTACTTCAAATATTATAATTAAACTGATTTGTGCATATCTACTTTTTATTTTTCCTGCCGCATCATAAAGTGATATTGCAAACAAATTACGTTTTTGTATGACAAGTATAATACTAATGATAAACAAAAGAAATCAAATTATGTGAATTCATACATACATACATATGCTTGCTGATGAATGTAAATACATACATACATATGTATCGTCACAAAAAATTCAAAACGCCCTATCTTACATTTAAAAATTTTTAAGAAGGGGAGGCATTTTTGTGTAAATGAAAAATATATTTACAATTAACACAAATTTTTGCCATATACTTATGTTAGTTAAAAAGGATTAACAAATTTATTTCTACTGAAAAAAGAGTTTTGCGAGATGACGTACACTGGCTCACAGCTTATTTTATGCAGTGAAATATTTTGTTTTTAAAGCCCTATAAAAACACAACCAACGGGAATTTTGAAAAAAATTTGATGTCATTTAAAAGAGAAAACGTTGTTGTTTAACAAACGAGAATCACATATTGCAAAAACGATTATTTTAACTACTTAAAAGTATAAAAACAAAAAATACTCAAAAATTTATCTCACAGCTTATTTTATGCAGTAAACTTCTACTGTAACAGTACCTTAATGCAGTGTTGTTCGTTTTTTTCGTGTTTCGTATTTCTATTTCTTGGAATGTTTTATTGTGGAATTGTTGGTCTAATTGTGTTACATCAAGTCTCGACTTGCAAAAATTCAACTAAGTTCGCGTACAACATTACAACAAAGGGAATTGGTTTTAAACCACTTTAAAAATGGCAATTTACAGCGTAAATTAGCAGAAATGGTAAATATGAAGGCTTCCACAGTCCAAAAAATCATTAAGCGTTTCATCCACGAAAATCGCGTTCATAACGAAGGCAGAAAGGCAAATAATCAAATTTTTAGTGAGCAGGACGAGCGATATATTTTGAGAAAAATAAAGGCGAACTCAAGCTTTCGCCTCCAAAGCTGGCATCAGAGGCTGCACCTGACCTTGGCAAACAATGCTGCGCCGAAACTGTTCGCCGCGTCCTGCGCTTACATAGTTTTCTTGACCATGTTTCACGCAAGAAACAGTTTATAAGCCCAAAGAATAAATTTTGTACTCTAACTTTTGCCAAAGAACATGTTTCCGAGGAATCTGCGTTTTGGAATTCGGTCATATTCGTATATATATTATATCATCAGCGAATATGACCGAATTCCAAAACGCAGATTCCTCGGAAACATGTTCTTTGGCGAAAGTTAGAGTACAAAATTTATTCTTTGGGCTTATAAACTGTTTCTTGCGTGAAACATGGTCAAGAAAACTATGTAAGCGCAGGACGCGGCGAACAGTTTCGGCGCAGCATTGTTTGCCAAGGTCAGGTGCAGCCTCTGATGCCAGCTTTGGAGGCAAAAGCTTGAGTTCACCTTTATTTTTCTCAAAATATATCGCTCGTCCTGCTCACTAAAAATTTGATTAGGTGCCTTTTTGCCTTTGTTATGAACGCTATTTTCGTTGATGAAACGCTTAATGATTTTTTGGACTGTGGAAGCCTTCATATTTACCATTTCTGCTAATTAACGCTGTAAATGGCCATTTTTAAAGTGGTTTAAAACCAATTCCCTTTGTTGTAATGTTTTACGCGGACTTAGTTGAATTTTTGCAAGTCGAGACTTGATGTAACACAATTAGACTAACAATTCCACAATAAAACATTCCTAGAAATAGAAATACGAAACACGAAAAAAACGAACAACACTGCATTAAGGTACTGTTACAGTAGAAGTTTACTGCTTAAAATAAGCTGTGAGATAAATTTTTGAGTATTTTTTGTTTTTATACTTTTAAGTAGTTAAAATAATCGTTTTTGCAATATGTGATTTTCGTTTGTTAAACAACAACGTTTTCTCTTTTAAATGACATCAAATTTTTTTCAAAATTCCCATTGGTTGTGTTTTAATAGGGATTTAAAAACAAAATATTTCACTGCATAAAATAAGCTGTGAGCCAGTGTACATATTTGAAGGCTATAATTTATAAAAAGCCAATTTTAAATTGTTTGTTAGATAGGACGTTTTGCATTTTCTGTGACGATATATACATACATACATACATACATACATACATACATACGTAAATACATACATACATACATACATACATACATACATACATACATACATACATACATACATACATACATACATACATACATACATACATACATACATACATACATACATACATACATACATACATACATACATACATACATACATACATACATACATACATACATACATACATGCATACATACATCAATATGATAATACATACAAGAAACTTTTTTCGTATTTTCTATTGCCCATCCATAACACATGTTTAACAGCGTTGCCAGAGTTGTGTGTGTGTTCAAAAAAAACTGAAGCAATCGCAGTATTTTGCCTATATCTAGGTCCGTGGTGAACCGGTCTTGTTTATTTTAAATAGCAATCATCTCAAAAATATTTCTGATATTTTGACACTAACACCTGGTCCTAAGTGCTTAAATTGTCTCCGGAAACTTGATTTCATCAGACGGAAAGACAGACACTCGGACATGGCTATATCGACTTCCTTATCTATAGGATCCAGAATATATAAACTTTATGGGGTCGCAAATGGATAATAAAGAAATTACAAACGGAATGACAAACTGATATATACCCTTATCACTTATGTGAAAGGTATAAAAACAGAGATAGCAATATAATGTATAACATTAGAAAAGTTTATGAGGTTGTCACACATACTCATGCAAATCACAAAGGCAAGCGTTGGAAGTAAAAAATTTAATTGCATGCGACGACGGTTAGATACCCAGGAATAATTTACGTTGCTTTACAATGAGTAAAATTGACCCCTTTATTATATCTACATACAACAGTAAAAACTGCAATTAAAAATGCTAAAATTAAATGCTACGCAAAAAATCTACTTCAGCTGATAAATTATCTGACAACTTTAAAAAATACAGACGGTCGGTAGTAGAAGTTGTATATTATTATTAGTAATAACAAGTCGTTATCAAGTTTTTACAAGTATTTTTGAAATGAGTTGTTCTACGAGCTTTGATGATTTTTTGCCGCCTACCTGCTTGTCATATTTTTGTGTATTTCGAATAGTGCTGCCAAAATGTTAGGTTATTATCACACATACACCCACATACATTTATTTGTACACAATGCGAATACAATTTCTTTAATGGTAAGTAAATACAATGAGATACAAGCGAAAACCTAAAATAACTCATTTTTTATAAACAAAATCCGTGCATATATCCCTATATATCTCAGTAAATATAGTCATTCTTGCCACAAAACTTGGCACGGATACTCTTAAAGTAGGCACCTAAATAATGGAAAAGTCTCTTATAGATAGGATCTGGGGAAGTGGCATTTTTTCTACAGGGGCATTCCACCGTCACGTGTTGGACAAATTCAACTATTTTTTAGCACTTATTTTACATACAACTTCTAATTGGTAATTCAGAATTCAATTTTTTTTCTTTTATTAATTAAACTGCGTGGTAGTCTTCAATTTACATCGAACTTGTTTTTAATAATTCAGAAAATATTAAAGAAAAAATTAAACAAACTTCGTCACGTGTGGGACAGCCTGAGTCAACCAACAATTAAAATTGTAGTGTTTAAATCCAAATTTCAGCGAATCAGTTGCACATAGAGAAAAGATGTCTAAGAAAGAAATTACAACTAACAACCACGCTTTCTTATGATGGTAATAAATTTTTAATAAAAAAAATATTTATAGGTAAAAATTAACTTTTTTATTTCGTCACGTAAGGGACAAATGGCGTCACGTAAGGGACACAGTTGAAATTATTTTTATAAAATACACAAAAATCAAAAGTTAATTGCAGTTTTGTCTACAGATAAGCTATAACTTTGCAGTCCACAATATTTTGATTGGCCTTGATGAAATAAAAGTTTAAAATCCCTCTAATGGCATGGTGATTCAGATTAAATTTTTTCTCAGATTTTTGAGGATAGCACATAAATTACCTGGGTTTTTGAAACTAATTAAGAAGCCAAATAAGCAAAAAATTTAGCTGACTAAATGACAAAATGTTTGCTTTGGCTTATCATTCTCTCTCATACCAATCACCTTATATTTTCGCCGATTCCATCTATTATACCCTTTCCATTAGTTGTAGCAAAATATTTGCAAAAAATGGCTTTGCGTACTTTGCGCTCAGCATTGATATTAATTTTACCATATAGCGGTTTTTCAATTCTGATGTCGAGCCATTGCTCCAAACTATTTCCACTAAAGGTAAATCTTCATTTTTTGTATTTACTAAATCGAAAAGCTTATTTAAAAAATAAAAAAATTCATTTTTGTCTTTAAAATTCGCATCCGAGCACATAAGGTGGAGTAAGTGCGGGTAACGTTGTATAGACTGGTATTGTGGTATTGTAAGTTTTTTCTTAAGCTAATAATATAAAAATAACAAAAACAGGCTAAATATATTGCTGCTCTCAGAAAATTAATAAAGCAATACTTTAATTAATATTTGCAAGTAATTTTGGGAGTCAGTTGCAAGAAATCGTTTTGGTGTGTGATCGACTTTTTTTGCTGGTGGAAAAACACAAGTTTTTCCTTAAACGGCGTGTCCGCTATTTTGCAAGATGTTTCGAGCTAGCGGATTGGGATGATTTTCCAGCTTATTAAAGTACTTGTCCACATAGTTAAGGATTTCGCATTTTACTTGTGGAACTTCTAGTTCCTTGGATGTTGCTGCTCTTAACATGCCAAGGAGCACCAGTTATTATTCTTAGAATTTTGTTTTGACGGCGTTGAATCTTTTCTATGTTAAAGGCGGAAGCAGTGCCCCATACTTGTATCCCGTAGCACCAAATTGGTTTAAAAATTGAGTTGCAGAGCAGAAGTTTACAATCAGGACGTAACACAGAGTTTCTACCAATTAGCCAATGGATTTGGGCTGTTTTAAGTTTTAATTGTGACAACTTTTCATCTATGTGGAGCTTCCATGTGAGGCGGCGATCTAAGTGAATGCCAAGATATTTTGTTTCAATACGTTGATGCACCGTATGGTTGTTAATAAAAATTGGGGGACACGTTTCCTTGCGTAACGTAAATGTAACGTGGGTGCATTTTTGTTCGTTTATTTTAATACCCCATAATTTTGCCCATTTTTCTACTTGGGATACGTGATGCTGCAGTTGTTTCGAGGCCTTTTTAGGGTCTTTATGAATACTGAGAAAGGCGGTATCATCAGCAAAAGTCGATATATGAGTAAAATCGTCACGAAATTAAAAGTGTGGCAATCTAAAAAACATATAGGTATACCACATTACCCGCAATTACTCTATGCTTGAAAATTTACTTCGTAAAAAGTTGCAGCTTAAACAACAGGACACTCGTTCGCGACCATAGTGCGCTTTGAACTTCATTCTGGAATTCACAAGCGAAAGGCATTGCAAAATCAATTTGAAGGATACGTACACCTTCATTAAGTTTTTTTTTTAATTTCATCGCCTTGGATTTTTTTTAAATTAACATGTTTCATCACAATATGAACTGAATTCAGTTTGTCTTTCAGTTCAACTTAACTTGTTTAATTGGTTGTCAAACGTAATTTATTATCTGAATTTTTCCCCTTCTTTCCATATGCAGACTTATGCTTAAGTCTATGGACAGTAATAGTTTTTAATTATCAGAAAAAAGTCGCATTAATTTTTCCAGCACTTAAAATCTAAATAAAGATCACATAAATTTTTCAGCACCCAGTCGTTACAGTAGTTTTGTTTGTCTTCATGTGTTATAAATTTGCACTGATCTAAAGGAGTGTTTTTTATGGGAAGCACATCTTAAGGTCTAAGACTACAAAGTTTTTAAAATTTTATTTCTATATTAGGATTAAATTCCGTAAAAATGCAGAAAGCTTCCCGTAGATACATAGTTAAATAATTCTTCCAACGCCTTTCTTTAATTCCACTTCCCCAAACCACAACCAAAGCATTTGCGCCTGGACAGGTTTTTACTATATCTGGACGGTAATAAAAGGCTTTCACATCCTCGTATTACGAGTTGACATTTGACATGTCCAAGCTTGAACTTTCGGCTAGAGCAATATTCAATTTAGGCGCTTATTTGGTTGTTATCGTTTTTTTTTTTTGCTTGGCAATTGAGGAAGGGCTTTTAAAGCCTTTTAAATAGCTTTCGATAAAGTTTGTTTGGACTTTAAAGAAGGTTTTGGTACTAACAGAAGGTCTGTCAATATTTTGACATCGATTTCTTTATTAGGCCCTTTGCAGGCTTTTTTTACATTTTTCCTTAACTTGCAAAGTTTTTAAATCGATTTCTGAAATACTTTCTCTTTTTCGCTTATAAAGCTCACGTATTCTTCTCTATCAGCTAGGGCTAAAGGTTGGATCATCTTTCTTACGCTTTCCGCGAAGTTTCCGGATATGTTCAGTACTGGTGGAAGGTTGTATTTTAGTCATATTTGGATAAGCCACAAATGTAGTGCAGTAAATTACAAATATAGTTTGTAGATTGCAGAAAGATTGAAAGATTTCAGATATGTTAATTCTTGGCGTCACGTGTGGGACACTTTTTCTCACGAAAGAAAAACTATTTGCTAAGTGTTTAAGTGCAAATTTTTTTGTCAGCTTTTAGACCACCAAAAGTTAGCTGTAAACAAAAAAAATCAATTTGTTTAGTTGACTTGCCTTACAGTTATTAATAAAAAAAGGAAAACGGCGTCACGTGTGGGACATAGAAATTTACCTTTGCATTGTAATTATTTTCTCGGGAACAAAGCACTTTACAACAATTAATATTATACAGTTTAATACTGCTCACCACTCCCTTTAACACAGAAAAGAATATTAGTTCTAATGTGAAAAAAAGTATTAGAAGCGACCTCTCAAAAAATGGTGTAAAATGAAAAAGAAAAGCTAGATTCTTTATACTCTTAAACAAATAACGGTATTTATGAAAATAGTGATCTACTCGTCACGATGAATGTCAATTTTTTGAGATGAGAACTTAATCTCTCTATGTAGATGCAAAAATATAAAAAAAGTCAATGTTTGTAATATTGTTCAGATTTCCGTTTTTTCATGGAATGCTCCTACAATTGCACAAATTTCGTGAAATATTTTATGCGCTATATCTCGGAAACTATAACAGCTATCGACTTCAAATGTTTTACAAAAAGTAATAGTACAATAAGACCAACACTTTAAAGAACATTTTTTTTGGAAGGGGTAGCTCCCATACAAATTAAAAATTTTTATGATTTTTTCATTACGCTATATCTCGGAAACTATAACAGATATAGAAATCAAATGTTTTACAAAAAGTAATTGGACAGCAAAGCCTACGCTATGAAGAAAAACTTTTTGGGTGGAGGCAGAAGAGGATGTAGCTCCTATTCAAATTAACAATTTTTATGAAATTTTCGATACGCTATATCTCGGAAACTACAACAGATATCGAAATCAAATGTCTTGCAAAAAGTAATTGGACAAGGCCTATACTATGAAGAAAAATTTTTTTAGTGGGGAGTGAAGAAGGGGTAGCTTCCATACATACTAACAACTTTTATGAAATTTTCAATACGCTATATCTCGGAAGCTATAACAGCTATTAACATCAAATGTTTAAAAAGGTAATTGGACTCAAGACTTACGCTTTAAAGAAAAAATTTTTTGAGTGGGGGCTAAAGAAGGGGTAGCTCCCATACAAATTAACAATTTTTATGAAATATCAATACGCTGTATCTCGGAAACTATAACAGGTATTGACATCAAATGCTCTCCAAAAGTAATTGGACATCAAGACTTACGCTTTATTTATTTATTTATTTATTACAACCATGCACAACAAGACAAAGTCTTATAATTGCAGTGCAAGGGTTAATTAAAAAACACACATTTTTGGTATCATATGGTGTTTTCCTTTCTGGCAAAAATGTTACATTAATGCTACCATTCGAGCGGGTTTATGTTCCATTCTAAAAATAAATGCAAGAGTGAAAACAGTGTTCGTTTTCCTTTCTGAACATGTTGCACAAATAACTGGCAAGAGTGTAAAATATCTTACCCCCAATTATATTGCAGTGTAACAAAGTACCACTTTTTACAGCTGTGTTATGTACGTAATTACTATTTTATGCAGACGAGTTTTTAACACAGAGTGCAGTTTTTATTAATATCAAGACATTTTTCTGTTCCATTGAAACAAAAAAAAATGGACAACTTTATAAGTGTGGGTGTAAACTGATAAAAATATTTCACATACTTATTGTAACATTTTTTTTAGAATGGAAAACACCAATAGTTTTCAATAATATACTTAAATATAATAAAAAATACAAATGTAATACATAGAAAAATCAACATAGGTTTTTATGAAATATTTAGTATAGATTTTTTAACGTAAACAAGAACAAATATTAAAAATTTTAATTGGTATACAAAACATTAAAATATTAAAAAACAAAAAAAAGGAATTAGTACACGACATATATTACTAGTCAAAATAATTATAAAGAAACATTATTCATACGAACGTTAAAATTTTTTAAAGTTTCCTATGGACTTGTTAAAAAACTCATGAATATTTTCTGTCTTTATATAATAATCTCATTTAACAAAATGAGAATTACTATAAAAAAACCAAAACGTTCAGGGGAAAAAGAAAATCAAAACAAGCGAATAGCGAATAATGGTTTGTTGGATTCTTAAAAAAAAAAAAAAAAAAAAAACTTGAACGTTTTGGTTTTTTTATAGTAATTCTCATTTTGTTAAATGAGATTATTATATAAAGACAGAAAATATTCATGAGTTTTTTAAGAATTTGGGTGGTTGAAGTCTACTGATGATTTGGTGTAAGAACCAATGAAATGCATATAGACAAACTTAACCAACAACAAACCCTATAAATTAACAAGAAAATTGGGATTAAATCCTAAATAATTTAAAAATTGTGTTGTTTCCTATGGACTTTAAAACTCGCCCAAGGTATTTTTATTGTATTACTTGCAGAACAAAATAACTCGGCAGGGTATATTTAAAGACCAATGTAAAGGGTATGTAAGATTCGGCACAGCCGAATATAGCGCTCTTACTTTTTTCTTTTTAATGTTTCTTTATTTTTGCAGTGCACTTCGCATAATTTTATAGCTTTACTCGCTAAAGTACTGCAAAACGTTAAGGAATCATATAAGTATACCTAGTTATACAATTTTTCGACATTTAAGTTCCTTAAGTTTTGCGAAAAAAATTGATTTAGGGCTAGTGTGCAATGTAAAATACAAGGTAATAAAACAAACTAAGGTTCGATACCTTTATTTAGTTCAAAGTAATTGAAAATGTATACGTTACCTCTTCCTCAAAGTCCTGAACGAGGTTTTCAATTTTATCACTTAATTCGTCCAGTATTGGATTTGTTGAACTATTTGTGGTAACGTCACTTAAAAAGGCAAATAAGTTATCTAAATCAACAGATTCGTCATTCGTATTATCAATTGGATCACATTTCTTTTTTGCGGGGATGAAGTTACTTTTTTTTCTTAGACCATTAATTTGATCCGACATATGAGACAAAGCTTTTATTTCTTCTTGAACCATTCTGAAAATAAGAATATTTTGAATATATAAGTTTATATCTCCAAATCAACAAAACAAATTGTAGCGATACTAGCGCAATGCACTGCAGGGTAGTTCACATATAGACACTTTGTACCTCAGAGTAACTAAGCTCATAACTACTTGTGTGAACCATATAAATTCTGTTTTGATAGTATAAATAAATGTGTGTGTACACAGAAAAAACTGCACATTTTTTTTTTAATTTTTATTTTTTCAGGCAATATTTTAATAGGCCATAATAAAATTGTTATCTGATTTAAATGTCAAACAAAATAAACAAAAAAATCCAAAAATTGTTTTGTTCAATAGCAATAAGTTTTTTTAATGAAAATAGTAGGCACTTTTTTCCAAATAGTGTTTTTTAGATATCTAATAAAATTGTGTACCTGATTTTACAATTTCGTGTAATTGACGGACCATTTCGCGAGAAGACGGTCTAAAATCTATAACTTTTGACTGGATTTAAATTTTTAAACGCAGTTTTTTTGAATTTTTAAACGCAGTTTTTTTGTTTACTAGGTGAGACTATTAGCTTTACACAGAAAAAACTGCACATGTTTTTTTTTTCAAACAAACTTTTTTTTAAAATTTTTTCAGGCAATATTTTATTAGACTCTAATAAAATTGTTATCTGATTTTAATGTCAAACAAAATAAACGAAAAATCAAAAAATTGTTTTGCTCAATAGCAATAATTTTTTGTATTGAAAATAGTAGGCATTTTTTTCCAAATAAATTTTTTGTGAACTTTTATTAAAATTGATTAATGTACATAAAATGATAAGTAACGAACATTTAAAGTTATGAAAAATTACTATTAATTAAACAATTTTAGTAAATATTTCTTTCAAATAGCCTTGGTTTTCATCTTCTAGAAGTAGTTTAGCTTCTACGTCTAACTAAATCTAGTTTGTTTTCCATTTTTGCCGGATATTCGACATATAGGGATCTGCCGTGCATAATAAAATAGTAATCAGGTCTTCGTCAATACATCTGGATATTTTTCTGGTGTTGTGCTCGCGAAAGAATCTGTTTCTTTTTTCTTGCACTTCTTCAGATAGATCCCCTATTGGTAATATATTGTGATTAATTATTTGTTCCCCATGATACAAAATTTTATGAACTGTGAATAGCATATGTCTCCAAGAGTATTTTTCGTTATAAAGTATAGCTGTTTTTTTTGCCTACTCTCCAATTTTTTTTTGCATTTATCTTTCTGCTGCATACTTTAGTTCCAAAAGTAAACCTGTAATAGATGCTGCAGTTTCTGGATTTAAAAAATCTCCTTGCAGTATTGCTATCATTTGTGTTTCCTTCTTCTTAATTTGGCTGATCGATAATAAGTCCTAGTTCTAATTTTTTTTTTTTTTTTTTTTTTTTTTTTTTAACTCATATTTTATTATTATTTTACTAAGCGAACTAACAATAAGTATTCAAATCTTAAAACTAAATAAATAATACAAGTCCAGTCAGTACTAGACTAAAATTTAAGTTCTCACAATAAAGATGGATAATTTCAAAAATTTCATCTAAGAGCAATAGTATCCCTTCTTGTTAGGCGGGTGTGCCAACTATGTTGCAGGATGCTTTGAGCGAGCGGGTTTGGATGTGTTTCCAGCTTATTTAAATACTTGTCCACATAGTTTAGGATTTCGCTTTTTACTAGTGGAACTTCTAGATCTTTGTGAATGTTGCTGTTTTTAATATACCAAGGAGCACCAGTTATCATTCTCAGAATTTTGTTTTGACGACGTTGTATTTTTTCGATGTTAGAGGCGGAAGCAGTGCCCCATAATTGTATACCGTAGCACCAAATTGGTTTTTAAATCGAGTTGTAGAGTAGAAGTTTACAATCCAGACGTAGCACAGAGTTTCTACAAATAAGCCAGTGGATTTGAGCAGCTTTAAGTTTTATTTGAGTCAGCTTCGCATCAATGTGAGGCTTCCATGTGAGGCGGCGGTCTAGGTGAATACCAAGATATTTTGTCTCAGTTCGTTGAGGCACCATGTGGTTGTTAATAGTGATTGGGGAGCACGTTTCTTTACGTAAAGTAAAAGTTACGTGGGTACATTTTTGTTCATTTATTTTTATTTCCCATAACTTTGCCCATTTCTTAACTTGGTTACGTGTTGCTGCAGTTGGTTCAAAACCTCTTTAGGGTCTTTATGAATACTAAGGAAAGCAGTATCATCAGCAAATGTCGACGTGTGTGTAAAACTATTGGTTGGCATATCTGCTGTGTAAAGAAAATACAGAATTGGACCTAGTATATTCCCTTGAGGTACATCAGCCCCTATTGGTTGAGAAGAACTTATTTGGTTTCCCTCTTTGATCATGAATTGTCGACCGGTTATGTATTTTTCTAATAGGTTAAAAATCTTTACAGGAAGGTTGAACTTTTGGTTGTTTAACAGGCCTTCATGCCATACTTTGTCGAAAGCTTGCGAGACATCGATAAATAGTGCTGAGCTTTACTTCTTTTCCTCAAAAGCTTTTCTTATAACCTGTTCCAACCTGTGAGTTTGTTCGACGGTACTATGTTGACTTCTAAAACCAAACTGGTGATGTGGAATACAGTTGTTGTCCTTCAAGATCAGATTCAGCTTATTTTTGAGCAATTTTTCGAACAATTTTGACATTGTGGGTAACAAACTAATAGGCCTATAAGACTCTACTTTCGAAGGATCTTTGCCAGGCTTAGGAATTATCTTTACTAAGGCCACTTTCCATATAGGTGGGAAATGTTTAAGCTGAATTATCGCGTCAAAAATAAAAAGAATTATTCTTTTAGCTATGAGAGGTAACTCAAAGAGCATTTTGTTGCTGATTTTATCAACGCCAGGAGCTTTTTTACTATTTAGGTTAGCTATAGCCTCTACAACATCTGTAAATAGGAAAAGTATTTCTAAATGACGTCTGGCAACAACAGGCGGTAATTCCCTTACGTCTGTGCATGTATTAGGGGTGAACACGTTTTTTAAATGATTTGCAAACAGATCGCATTTTTCTTCGTCATTTCTAGCCCAGGATTCTATCAGATTACGCAGTGGTGGTTTTGCAATAACAGGTCTTTTAAGACGCTTGGCTAATTGGCATAGGAAATAATTTATCTGAGCAGTCGCGTCTAGACCTTCCATGTACTCTTTCAGTGATGCTATTCTGTGAACCTCCAGCAAGCTTTTTAGTTGGGTTGTACATTCTTTCAGCTTAGTTTTAAGTTGGGGTGATCTATGCTTTTGCCAATCTCTTCGGGCTCTCCTTTTTTCAAATAAAAGCTTTCTCACATCGTCAGAAAAAATTTTGTTGTACCTAGCCTAACGCATGTTCAACGGCTTTTTTAATGTTTTTATTTAGGGCGCTCAGACAATCATCGATGTCTCCGGGAGTTTTTAGCGGTTGGTTCTCCGAGCAGTGGGCGCTAATCTATCTTTTATATTTCAACCAATTTATCCTTTTAGATAAGAAAAAATCACTAGTTGTTATTTGGTGAGGACTGCAAATAGTAATTGTTGTGGGTGAGTGGCCTGATGATAAATCCAAGGAGGCTACAGCCTCAATAAGGTCCGGGGATATACCTTTTGCCACGCCAAAATCTATTACGTCTGGAATTTTATTATTGTCCGTTGACCAATAGGTTGGTTGTCCAGTTGAAATAACGAAAAGTCCTATTTCCGACACGGAGTCATACAAGACACGACCTCTGGGACTAATTAGGCGGGAGCCCCAGTATGTGTGCTTAGCGTTATAGTCTCCAGCAGCTATAAAGCGGGGACCTAATGATTTGTAGAAACTGTTGTACTGATCCTTCGTTATGGAGAATCTCGGTGGACAATAAACTGATGAAATAACAAGGTTATTGAAAAATTCATCAATGCAGACGTTTGTTGCTTGCATATAACATTCGGATAGGCCACCAATCCATTGGTGTTTGATTCTCGATTTGATTATTATAGCCGAGCCACCACATGATCTATCTCTGGGATCCTTCGAATTGTAAAAAGAATAGCCACTTATTTTGAAAGTGCTTCTAGATGTCATATGAGTTTCGGATTTTAACATTACATCAATGTTTTGGTGTGTTAAAAAATATTCGAGTTCGTTTTTGTGTTGGCGGATGCCGTTTACGTTCCAGAAACAAACCCTGAGGCAGTTCATGGTCTTTTAAGCATGGCCTGCAGAAAGCAGACTGCATTTTTTGCATTTCTTGCATCATGCCAGCCATTTGCGCCATGAATTGCGTAAATTGTTTGACCATATTGTCAATTACAGCTTCCAAGCGGCTAAAATTGGGACCGATTGGTTCATTTGTTGGCAATTCTCGTGGAGATGTGGGCTAATTAGGCTTAATTGTGTTGGTCTGATTAGGCTTACTTGTCTTGGGCTGATTAGACTTTAATGCGTTAGCATAAGAAATATGACTTGCTGTTGGCTGTGCTAAAGGGGGCATAGTAATACTTGGTGCATTTAACTGCTGGGTAGGGGCAGAAATTATTTTAGGCTTAGATAAGCACCTAACTAGATCAAAAACCGGGCAACCTCTACAGTTGGCAGTGTGGTTTCCACCGCAATTGCTGCATTTCTTCACCCTAGGATTATCTTTTGGTTTGTCGCATTTGATCGTAGCATGCAGGTCCCCACACACAACGCAAACAGAAGGCAACTTACAATAAGTTTTGGTGTGACCATACTCTTGGCAGTTTAAACACTGTACGGGTCCAGATCTCTTATGTGGCGCTTCAACAATAATTCTACGATGCAAAATATATTTTAAGTCGTAAACTGGGTGGGTTTCACCTTTCTTCAATTTTAAATCACCAGGCTCAAGCTCCACTCGGAATAATGGTTGGGGATGCCTTTCTCTGTTTCTCATGTTCGATACGGATTTAACTTTGAAGCCTTTGCTGCACAAACTGGCCTTAATCTCTTCCGGGTCAACGTTAGAGTCAATACCTTTTATAACTACCTGAAGGCCTTTTGCGTTTTTAAGTTGGTAAGTATAGAAGTTTTTCTTAATTTTTTCGAATTCCAAACCGTGGTGCAATAAGCGTTTTCGTGATTTACCTGAATTTTTGTTTCATAAATGCTGCCACGTTTTATGTTAAGACACATAAAAGCTATTTTCACCTATTAATCCAACTAAAAACCTAATAAAATCGTTGGAGTTTCTTTCTCTCAATATATTAGAGAGAAAGAAATATTTTTCTTGAATTTGTTTTTTTTTGCTTTCTTATTTCTTCATTTCTTATTTTTGTTCACTGTTGGTCCTAGCGGGCCAAAATCCAAATCGTAACCTAATTTAAGAATATGATCTATAAAACGTATTCTAGCATGAAGAGGGGACAATTCAAATGCTGCCTTAAAACTGTCATCTTCTGAAATGAGGTGGCTTAGTTGGCTTGATGTCTTTTGGTATGTAAAGCAGCTTGACGATGCTTTTGTATCAGTAAAAGCTTGTGCAACCTTTCCATCAATCACTGCAAAACACATTTCAAAATTTACTTCGACTTCCTGGCCATCAAGTGAAAATATTGGAGGTTGAAGGGCTTTAATTTGATCTTTTATTTTTTTGACTTCTTCAGTTATGACATCTTTTGTTTCTTCTTAGAATGTAAATTTTATTGGTCTGCAGTACTTTGTTGACGAAGGTATTTAATTTTTCCACACATTAATTTTTGTTGCTTTACTAGTTAACGGCGCTAAGCCGGTATAACTTTTTGTTAAGCGCAATGGAACGAAAGATACCATAAATAAATTAGCATCTGAGGAATTTATTGTCTCTGACTAGAGGCAGGGTTGTCAGTTTTTTTAGGGTCCATCGCCAGAACGGTTATCAAAAATCGCCAAAAATAGCCAAAAAAATTTTTTTGAGTTTAAAAACAAAAAAATTCGCCATAAGAAAAACCTATTGTTTTTGACGAAAAAAACTCAAAAATTATTTTACTAAAATAAACACATAAAATATTAATGGTTTTTTTATTAAATAAATAAAATAAAAAGAAATAACTATTCAATCAAAGTTTTTTTTCTTTATATACATATATGTTTTTTGTTGAATCTTCGCTTAAGCGAACTAACAATAAGTATTAAAATCTTAAAATTAAGTAATTAATACTAGTCCAGTCAGTACCAGACTAAAATTTAATAGCATGTGTACCGATGTCGAAAGAATACTTTTGTTCGCATTCTAAGCGAAAAAAACTGATTTCGGTTTACCTAAGTATACTTTAAGCGAACGTTCACTCGAAAGACAAGTCGAACGAAAACGAAAGCATGTCAAAATCAGTCACTTGTTATTGTGCTTTCGAGTGCCATAAAAGTATGTAGTTTTTGATGTAAATTAAAGTCCACTTTGTATTAAAATGCTGAAAAACATAAGTTAAATATGTTCTCAAGGGTTATTGGTTAAAACATCATATTGTTTAAAGCAAAAATTAAATGAAATTTGATTTTAAAAAAATCTAAAAAAAATTTGTAAGTTTTAATTATGAAATGTTTTCAGTGATGTCGATTATGCCGAATTTTTAACTAATTTAAGACCACTTGTAGGAGTTTGTAAACAAATAATACTAATTACCATTAAATTAACCAAAAAATTAACTGATTACATCTCTTTTTATGTATTTTTGTTTCCTGATTATCTAGTGTGAGTGTTGCGGGCGGGCTAAATACATATTCATGAAGTACCGTTAGAAACACACGATTGTAAACTAATGTTAAGCATTCATATATGATCTAAAAATAATCTGCAAAATAATTTTGATAGTGTTCACATTGTATTTTCATTTGATTGTTTTTATTAAATATATTATTTTTCCCCTTCCCAAAATACACCAAAAATCAATGAACTTCTTACTATGGGTTTATACAGACTTTTACTCGTATAAAACTACATTTGGTATATAGTTCATAAATATATTCCTCATATATTTATATTTTATAAATGCAATAAAACCATAAAAAACTATAGGCTAAATGAATGGCAAATTCTTTCAATAAGTCGTCATAGCTGTGTATATTTTGTAAACAAATATGTTAAAAAAAACAATGATCCAAAATTCTAGTTATGAAAAAACATATATTTCTTTGGTTATAATAACATAACAATTCAAAAGATATTAGTTGTCTTAAAAATATTTATTTCAAAATGTGAAAAATAAACTTATATTGTTATGGAATGAATAACCTTAAGTAAGAAATGCGGGATTCATCTTTGTTGAATCTTATGATACTTTAGAAAAGGGTCCTCTTAATAATAATTTTTTCTAACAAGTAAAAAATTTCTTAAGCAATTAAGTGCTGACTGCTCAGCCATGGCTTAAATATCCCAAAAACCTAAGACTTCTAAATACAGTGAACTCGCGGAAAGGTGAACTAATTTTTACCAAGGGTGTTCATGTTTTCGATTTTGTTCACGTTTCTGATTGGATATTTTTTAATTATTTTCTAACGAATTTAATTTTTTTTTATCAATTTACTGTTACTAGTTCAAAAATATCCAAATCTATCCAAACTTAACAACGCTTTAACCCGAAAAGTCCAATTTAAAAATTTTAAAACCTAAGTATATTGGGTAATACAAAATTGTCTTATTAATCTGACCACAAAAATTAACCTTTTGCAAATAAAACTATGTATATCGCTTATAGATCCTTTTATTGCATAATTAGGGGACTCCCAAAACTAATTAAATTGATTTAAACGAAAAAAAAACTCAGAAAAAACTGTTCACGTTTTAAAGCTTTCAATGTTTGTTCACGTTTTAGAGTAGTTAATGTTCACGATTCTGGATATTCACGTTTCCGCGAGTTCACTGTATTATCATATGTTAGTTTTAACATGAAAAAAAGGTACACATTATTGAAAAGGTTTTTTCTTTGTCTCTTAGTGCTTTATAATTTAAGAAAGTTAGCATCTCTGCTTTATATATTAAAATTTACTTATTATGAAAGTGAGTGCATACCGTTAGGAGGCAAAAAAAAAAATTGCTACGTAAACATACATCATTACAAAACTTATATCAAAAATATATATATGTATATATATTTTGATCCACACTTTAAAGGGAAAAAACAATTTTTTAAATTGAAAAAGGGATTTAAATTAATGATTTTAATGAAAATTTCGCTTAACAAACCTATTGCAAATTTAAAAACTGTTTATGCATATGACTCAAGGTATGTAAGCATTTTATTATTTTTATTTTTCTCTGTTGAGAACAAACCTGTCAGTAAAGGCGAACGAAAGTTGTCAAAATAAGTAAACCCAAATTTATTCGAAAGTGAGTGACTAGCTTTCTTTCGTATAGGTTTTCGTTCGAAATCGTTAAACAGGCTATAAGTTCTCACAATAAAATTTATTATTTTAAAGGTTTCTTCTAAGAGCAATAGTATCCCTTCTTTTTAGGCGGGTGTGCCCACTATATTGCAGGATGCTTCGAGCGAGCGGATTTGAATGTGTTTCCAGTTTATTTAAATACCTGTCCACATAGTTAAAGATTTCGCATTTTACTAGTGAAACTTCTAGATCATTGTGGATGTTGCTGTTTTTAATATACCAAGGAGCACCAGTTACCATTCTCAGAATTTTGTTTTGACGGCGTATAGTTGTATACCGTAGCACCAAATTGGTTTTAAAATCGAGTTGTAGAGTAGAAGTTTACAATCAAGACATAGCACAGCGTTTCTACCAATTAGCCAGTGGATTTGAGAAGCTTTAAGTTTCATTTAAGTCAGCTTCGCACCTATATGATGCTTTCATGTGAGACGGCGATCTAGGTGAATACCAAGATATTTTGTCTCAGATCGTTGAGGCAACATATGGTTGTTAATAGTAATTGAAGGGGACGTTTGTTTGCGTAAGGTAAAAGTTACGTGGGTATATTGTTTCTCATTTGTTTTTATACCCCATAACTTTGCCAATTTTTCAACTTGGGTAACGTGTTGTTGCAGCTGGTTCGAAGCCTCTTTAGAGTCTTTATGAATACTATGAAAAGCAGTGTCGTCAGCAAATCTCGACGTGTGTGCGACACTGTTGGTTGGCATATCTGCTGCAAATCAAGTACAGAATTGGATCTAGTATACTCCCTTGAGGTACACCAGCCCCTGTTGTTTGAGAAGAACTTATTTGGTTTCCCTCTTTGGTCATAAATTGTCGGCCGGTTTTGTATTTTTCAAAAAGGTTTAAAATATTAGCTGGAGGGTTGAGCTTTAGTTTGTTTAAAAGGGGTTCATGCCATACTTTGTCGAATGCTTGTGAGACGTCGATAAAAAGCCCGGAGCAGTACTTTTTTTCTTCAAAGGCTTTTCTTATAACCTGTACCAACCTGTAAGTTTGTTCGATGGTACTATGTTGACTTCTTAGTCCGAATTGGTGATTTGGAATGCAGTTGTTGTCATTTAGGATCGGATTCAGCTTGTTTTTAAGCAGTTTTTGTAATAATTTTGACATTGTGGGTAACAAACTTATGGGCCTATAAAACTCTACCTTCGAGGTATCTTTGTCAGGCTTTGAAACCACCTTTACTAAGACAACTTTCCATATGGGCGGAAAATGTTCGAACCGAATTATCGCATTAAAAATAAAAAGTATTATTCTTTTAGCAGTAAGAGGTAGCTCTTTGGGCATTTTGTTGCTTATTTAATCAACGCCAGGAGCTTTTTTACCATTTTGGTTAGCGATAGCCTCTACAACTTCTGAAAATCGAAAACGTATTTCTAAAGGACGTCTAGCAAAAACAGGGGGTAATTCCCTTACGTCTGTGCATGTATTGGGGACAAACACGTGTTTAAAATGATTTGCGAACAGATCGCATTTTTCTTCGTAATTTCTAGCCCAGGATCCTCTCAGATTGCGCAGTGGTGGTTTTGCGATAACAAGAATAATTTGTTTGCGGAGTCGCGTCTAGACCTTCCAGGTACTCTTTCAGTGATGCCATTCTGTGAACCTCCAACAAGCTTTTTAATTAATTATTACACCAAGAAATTCAAAGGGAGAATTAAAAATATGTATAACCAATAGCATACGTAGAATGACAGTTACATTGTTAAGTAGCATGTTGGTAAATATTAAAAACTTTGCTTATGTTGAAACACGAACTTAATGCAGCTTTGGTATTGTAGTAATTTTTTTATGTAACATCGTTTAAAGCAAATCTATGGCAAACAAGGTTATTTTTATACAAAAAGGAGTAATTAACGAGGCTTGTAATATTACCTTGTGTATAGTTTTTGAGTGTGTGTATGTACATCTATGTATATAGAAGGTTGAAAAAAAACGTTTTTTTGATTATATAGCACTTAAGTTAAGAAACTAAAAATGATAAATAAGCTATAAACTTAGCTTCATCTGTGCCATTTTGGATAACATGCATAGTTCAAAAACTTTGCCGTTTGTTAAAATAATCACCAGCAATATCGCCACATTTGGCGTAAAATCGCCATAACTGACATCCAGAGGACCATCACATCCTCATTTAGAAATTAAAGCAATGCTGTCATTTCAAAGTTTTTCAAACATTGAGCATCAAGTGTAGTTAACAACCGTTTGACAGTGTGCTCAAGAAGATCTTGCAATTTTATTTCTGCTGAAGTGGAAGTGACGGTTATAGCAGTTTAAGGAGGTAAACATTCTTTTTGACAGCGACTAAAAATCTATACTCTGTAAAAATCCCAGAGTTCTTTTCATTGGTTCGCTGCCGCAATACCTTTTACTGGGTTTTAGTCAACTTTAAATCCAAAAATAGCGCTAACGCTTCTTCTGGAGTAAATTTCTTGCCTTCATTTGGTGTAGGAATATTTTTCAAAATTCTCTTTGTGCGCCCTTCGACTTGCTTCTATTACTGTTTTAATTATCTAAATTTTTGTTTTTTTATTTTGTGTTGGTTGTATTTGATGCAAAAATTAATTTTGGATAATACCTGGAGAAATTTCTTCATTGATATTCTGAAGTTTGCGTTTTCGAGTTCTTTTACAATATTTGTCAATTGGTTTTGCTGGCATTTGTAGAAAAAATTTGGAAAACAAGTTCCTTTGACATTTATGGTGACGCACAGTGGGACCAAATGCAAAAAAATGGTAATAAATCTGTATCTTCGAAAGTATTTGTCCAATTATAAAATAATGTATAAAGCAGTCTAGAGGTTTTAAAAAATAAAAACTTGGACTACCCTGTATATACATACGTTGAGGTACAGGGTGCCAAAATTGACCTCTTTGGGTTTGCAAAACATTTCTATGCTCATAGATAGCTTTTGCAAATATCAACCGATTTAAATGATTTTTAGATTTCTTTGATAAAAATTAAAATCTAAAAAGAAAACATTTTCACTCTTACTTGTTATCTGTTACAGTTTAAGAGATATTTGGGTTTGAAATTTAAAATTGTTGTTTTTGACCTTGACGTTATTTGGTGTTTTTTGCTAATGTCTGCAATGGTAGTTATGCTAAAAATATTTTAAAAATATTTTTGTATTTTTAAAAAGATTGTTAAGCCTATAAAAAAAGTTTATTTAATTATCTTTATTCTTCTAGCTGTAAAAAATATTCAGTCAAAATTTTCAAGGTTATTCCAAAAATGGCATAATTTTAACAGAAATTGAGCGCAATTGATTAACAAATCAAATTACAAATCAATTAACATTGCAAATAATTGTGAAAATAATTATTTCTTTCTTTACATTTTTTGAAAAAGCGGGCTTCAAAATATATTAGTAGTATATTATTGAAAGGATTTAGATTTGCACCCACGCCAGGTTTTGGTCGAAAACTTGGATTTTTTCAACAAAATTTCAAATTTATCGGCCGAGAAAAAAAAACGCAAGCCAGTTTTTGAAAAATTAGTTCAAAATTAAAATAACTAATCTTTTGAGGTTTCAGTTTTATTTAAGTTATTCACCGCCCGCTAAAAAATGGGGTCACGAGGGTAAATGTTATTAATATAGGCAAATTTTAAGATGCGATTATATAATAGCTCAGAAAATATCTTAAAGTGTACTTAATTCCACTTTTAAAATATTATTTAGGATTTAATCCTTTAATCTTGTATATTTATAGGGTTTGTTGTTGGTTAAGTTTGTCTATATGCATTTCATTGGTTCTTACACCAAATCATCAGTAGACTTCAACCCAAATTCTTAAAAAACTCATAAATATTTTCTGTCTTTATATAATAACTTCAATAAACAAATTGAGAATTACTATAAGCAAACCAAAACGTTCAAGTTTTTTAAGAATCCAACAAACCAATATTCGCTATTCGCTATTCGCTGTTTTGATTTTGTAAAGGGGAAAAAGAAAATATATGCCATATGCTAATTTTAATTAATTGTTGAACTAATTGTTTGAATACAAATTTTTGCTTTTTCTCTGTTACGTGTAAGTCAAATAGGTGATGTTTACAACCAAATACACTACTACCGTGAAAAGAGTACTGATGATGAAATGACGTAGCTGCTTTCGGAAATGCATTCTACTCGGCTAGTATCGGTAGAAAAATCTGCTTTTTCAAAAATTAAAGTTTCTATCAACATCAACGGAAAATAATAATTTCTTCTAATAAAAAGCCAAACTAAAAAGCAAAAATTTGTATTAAAACAATTAGTTCAACAATTAATAAAAATTAGCATTTAACTTACACATGGCACGGTGCAAAATGATCTTTAACAATTTCTGTCCATTTGTCGTTGACAAAAAAAGAAATTAAAATTATTTACCCCCCTTTGTGCCCCGGTAGGTCAGTGGTAAGTGCACCAGTCTACCAGTCAGGGGGTTTTGGGTTCGATTCCCAACAGAGACCCTGGTAAGTCTGCTTCAATCTTCTGTTCTTTCTTTCTTATCTATCCTTCTCTAAATTTCTTCTTTCCTTCCGTCTCAACCTATTCTATCTGCTTCCCCAGGTAACACAAAGGGGCCGAATTAAGCGGACCCAAGTGAGCTGAGTCCTTTCTTTCTACGGCTGCCTGTTCTACCTAACCTAACCTAACCTAACCTAACCTAACCTAACCTACCCCCCTTTGTATATAACATACAAGAATAAAAAGCGTTTCATTCCATCTGAGAGATGGATGATGCTCGACCGTTAGTCAAGTGTTGCCGAAGAGACTTTTAATAGAAAAAATCATAGTGTATATGAACAGTAAACTTCGTCCTTACTTACAAAGTAAAAACGAAAGAAAATAGTCATGCCGTATTCCTTTCTCTGTTACGTGTAAGTTAAATAGGTGATGTTTACGACCAAATACACTACTACCGTTCAAAGAGTACTGATGATGAAATTGCGTAGCTGCTTTCAAAAATGCATTCTACTCAGCTAGTATCGGTAGAAAAACCTGCTTTTTTCAAATAAAAGTTTCCTTCAACATTAACGGAAAAATATTAATTTCTTCTAATAAAAAGAAATTATATGAACTTAAGCCAAATTAAAAAGCAAACATTTGTATTAAAAACAGTTCAACAATAAATAAAAATAGCATATAAACCACACATGGCACGGTGCAAAATGATCTTCAATAATTTCTGTCCATTTGTCGTTGACAAAAAAAGAAATTAAAAATGATTTACTCCTCTTATGTATATATAATTTACAAGAATAAAAAGCGTTTCATTCCATCTAAGAGATGGATGATGCTCGACCGTTAGTCAAGTGTTGCCAAAGAGACTTTTAATAGAAAAAAGCATAGTGTATATGAAAAGTAAACTTCGTCCTAATATACGAAATAAAACAGAAGGAAAACACTCATACCGTATCCCTTTCTCTGTTACATGTAAGTTAAATAGGTGATGTTTACAACCAAAAGACACTTCTCTGTTACGTGTAAGTTAAATAGGTGATGTTTACAACCAAATACACTACTACCGTTCAAAGAGTACTGATGATAAAATGTCGTAACTGCTTTCGAAAATGCATTTTACTCGGCTAGTATCGGTAGAAAAATCAGCTTTTTTCAAAAATTAAAGTTTCTATCAACATTAACGGAAAATAATAATTTCTTCTAATAATCCATAATTCTTGTAGGCGAAAGCAGGGCACAATATTGCACTAATGTACTGATGTATTTCTGGCAACTTTAATTTCCAACTGCATATTGACTAATTTAAGTTATTAAAATTTCACAAAAATGCTTTTTTTAAAATCACTCAATTTTTTGTAAAAGTATTTAATAACATTATGTTTGATTACTCTAGTAGTTGAAAGAATTACGAAAGTAATTAAAATTTATTAACTTCACATTATTTGTATAATTAAAAATTTTAAAAAAATATTGTTTTCTATGTATGTATAGGTATATTAAAGCTATTGAATATAAATAAGTATGTGTTATTTTAGCCATTTGTTTTCTCTATAAGCGGCTGCAGTTATTAATCTGCCTAAAAAACATTTTTTTCTGGGTAATATAAGATGTATCCATTGGCTTTTTAAATTTTGTTATGATTATTGTGGGGTTTCCCACACATTAGAGGAAAAAATATTTTTGTATTGCATTACATTGACATAACATGAACCTAATAGTTCGAATTTTGAGGTATTTATAATTTCTAATTTCTTCATTTGCAATTAAATGAGAATTTAGTAAAGAATTGAACTTCAGCCTGATAAAGAAAATAAAATTGTCTTAAAACAAATAGTTCAACTAATAAAATAAACGAAAACACATGGCACGGTGATATATAACAATTTAAAAAATTGTACATATAAAAAATATGGTAGCCTCTTAATACCATCTGATGGATGGTTAAGGCTACGCTACGCTAACTTAGTGTTGTAACTAAGATATAGATGGCGTTAGTATGGTAATAGGAAATGGAAAAAGGAAAAAGCTTTGGTTTAGTTGGTTTAAGTGGAAAAAACTTCGTGCCGACTCACCTCGCCACATGGATCAGTGGGTTAAACGGCTGATGTTTACAACCAAATTAATAACTAACAACCGAACAAAAAGTACTGATGATGAAAATCGTAGCTGTTTTTCGAAAATGCATTCTACTCGGCTAGTATCGGTAAAAATCTTGTTTTTTTAATAAAATTTTCCTTTCCTAACTAACACTAATAAAGTAGTGTAAGCATTAAGTTGACAACCCTGCCTGCACATGAAGAATTCAAAAGAAATGTTACAAAAGGGTGGAGTCGATTCAACGAGCTTAAGCAGTGCTGACGTACGCGCAGTGAACATTATTTAACGTTTGTTTTTCTTATTTTTTTATAATATTGTTTGAAAACGAATCTTAAGTTAAATAAATAATTTTTATAGTTTTTAATTTTAAACAAAGTGTTGTTTGCATATAGTTCAGAAGTGGGATAACGCTCACCTAATACGCGAATAAATGTATATATAAACACATACATTAATTTTATATATGTACTAATGAATAAACGTTTAACATACGGTTATATGTATGTATGTACAAGAGCGTAGATATTTTGGCACCAAAATATTATAAAATTCGATTGCTTGTGCGCAGTAAATAAAAAAGAACTGATGGTCATTAGATCGAACGTTAATAAAGTTTGCGTGTGTGCGACCAAAGTGTATATATGTATACAAGTGTTCCTTTAAAGAAAAAACGTAGCAGAAAAACACAAGCGTATGTACATATAAAACGAATAGAAGAATATTTTTCTAAGAAAGTGCATTTAAAGTAATGTGCGCAGATTATTTAAAAGATAAACGACTTAGAAGAAACGGTTTTCAAGCAATATCAATTTTTTTGTGAAAAAACATATGAGTAAACGACAACAAATAATGTATGTATGTATGTACTTTGTAAATCAATAAACAGTGAGACCCAAAACGTAAAAAAAAACTGTGTTACGATTTTAACAAACGAAAACGTAATGAATATTAATTGAACGCATAATAATTAAGTTTCAAATTGGTGAACGATAACGTAATAAATATTAGTTGAACGATTTATAATTAATATTTAAAATTATACAACGGTAACGTCATTGACATTAACTGAACGATTAATAGTTAATACCAAAATTAGTGCATTAAAACGTAACGAAACAATACGATACGATACGAATAATAATAAAAAAGAAAAAGCTAAAGTGGTAAAGCAATTGATTTGTGCGGTAGTGTGGAAAACGAAACAGTAACGATTTAAATATTAACTTAACATATTAAAAGAAAACAAACAAAACGTAACGAATATTCTTTGAACGTTGGTAAGTTAATATGCAAATTAAAACGACACACCGTTTGCTTTTATAATTATTGCTTTAATATTAGTATTATCCTGACAACGTATTTAAAAATTTTAACGTAATTTGACGAAATAAACGAAAAAACTATGCCTCAAATATCTTCCTTGAAACTTGTGGATCTAAAGGATCATTTACGTGAACGCGATTTACCAACGAATGGTTCGAAAGCCGAACTTATTAAACGCCTAACCGAAGCTGAAATCGAAATTGAGTTACAATCTGATGAAAGTGTACATGCACAAATCGACGAACTACGCAACATGATCGGGAACATTTTGACAATCGTACAGCATCAAGGTACTCAAAACACTCAACGTTTAGAAGAAATACAGCAAGAAGAGCGACAACGTCAACCGCCGAACCGAGATTCTCCCCAACGACTTTACAGTGTTAAAGAAATTTCAGAAACTCTCCCGGAATATGATCCCACGAAAGATCTAACGATTAGTGTGGAACAATTTATTAGCCGAGTCGAAACGTCTATGCAAGCGTACGAATGGAATGAATGTTGTTTGTTGCTAGCGGTATATGGCAAGCTAAAGGGTCCGGCAAAGTTATGGTTAGACGCGCTCAGCAAATCTTTTTATAACGTGGTCTGAACTCGCAGCTGCATTGAAAGAGGAGTTCGGTACTGTGCTGGATGAAGCGGATACACACTTTAAGATGGCGAACGCAACGCGGAAACACGAAGAACCCGTAAACGAATATTGCTTTCGGATGTGTGCACTAGGGCGACGGCATGGTTTAAGTGAATCGGTAATAATAAAATACACTCGAGAGGGGTTAAAGCATCGCGAGTTGCAGTTAGCAATTGCTACAACACGATTTAAGTCGATAAGGAAATGCGTGAAACGCTAGACGGATATTTTGCAAATATAGCGGGTTGTTCATTTAGTAACAAAACGACAGTAGCGCCAAAATGTGTTGAAAGCAACAGAAACGAAAACGAAATTGTAAATAAAACACCCAACATCGAGACCAAGCCGAAAACTGAACGCAAACCAATTGTATGCTATAATTGCTCAGAATAAGGTCATATATCTAGTGCATGCCCAAAACCATCACGACGCACCCGTTGCAAAGATTGCCAACGAGTTCACCCAAAAGGTTCACCTGAGAACTGTGGTAGGCCTGAAGTGCGAAACACGAATAGCGTAAAGAAGAACTGTAAAGACAAAAACGTGAATATCAACGGTGTTGAAATGCGTGCAATAATTGACACTGGCAGTGAATGCAGCATGATACAAAGATCACAAGCAGCGAAAATTAGCAGTGATAGAAAAGTATGTGGTATACGCATTAGCCGAATCGGCGGTGGTACACGGACATTAAACGAAATGATCGAAGCTAAAGTTTGTGTTGATGAAGTCACTCTTTCTGTGAATTCGTATATAGCGGACGACAATATTTTATCAGAGCTAATACTCGGTAATGACATTTTCGAAAACAATAGTGTACGGCTCATTTATAGCGGTAATGAGCAACGATTTGAACATATTAATGTCAAAAACTCGGGTACGAACGAGCTATCGCGAAACGAGTTAGCGAACGTGAAGCATGGCGAAATTGATAAAATAACACAGAAATATCTACTCGAATCAAACAACGAATATCGCGACGTTTTTGGCAAAGATCAAAGTAAAATCGGCCAACGAATACAGCACGTCGACACACTCAGCCGTACTCCATACGAAAAATCACGCATCCCAGACACAGCCGCATTACGAATGGCGAAAACGACGATCAACGAAGACGACTTCTTATTCTCAATGCAACAACAGGACGAATATGTACAGGACGTCATCAAAAAAGTCGAACGTATATCAGAGCCTGTGTAGAATGCGCATTTAATAAAGTTCCAGGTGGGAAACAGGAAGGCGAGTACCACTACGAAAGAATCAACCCAGTCCCGTTAGATACCGTGCATAAAGATCACCTATGTCCATTCCAAACAACATCAAGACGTAACGAACATATCCTACCAGCAGACTGCTACAAGTCTTCAAATGAGGAAAGTGAGCAAAATGACCCTAACGACAGAAAATGTGCTGGCAATCGAAGTCGATTGAAATGACAGGATGGCCGACAGTAAGCATCAAGTTGACAACCCTGCCTGCACATGAAGAATTCAAAAGAAATGTTACAAAAGGGTGGAGTCGATTCAACGAGCTTAAGCAGTGCTGACGTACGCGCAGTGAACATTATTTTTTTTTTCCATATTTTTATTATTGAATCTTCGCCTTTGGCGAACTAACAATAAGTATTCAAATCTTAAAACTATTTATTTTTTATTAGACCAGCCAGTGCCAGACTAAAGTTTAAGTTCTCATTTATTATTATTAAAAGTTTGTTTTTCTTATTTTTTTATAATATTGTTTGAAAATGAATTTTAAGTTAAATAAATAATTTTTATAGTTTTTAATTTTAAGCATAGTGTTGTTTGCTTATAGTAGTAAAAACTAAAATTATTAATTTTTTCATTTGCAATTAAATGAGAATTTAGTACACTATTGAACTTCAGCCTGATAAAGAAAATAAAAATGTCTTAAATGGTTTAAAAACATTTTACGGACAAGATAATGCATACCCTATTTGATGACATTATGATAGAAAACAACAAATATTTGTAGGTCGTTTATGATTTTGTTTACTGTTTTAATAACTTATAAATTACATGCTCACAAAAGTATTTTGCTTACTAAGAAGTCTGTAATTTTTGGTTAATTGCGGTATCCTTTCTGATTTTGTGCTTCTACCTGTAAGAACGTTTGTTACATATCAATGGTGTTTACCAAAATTAGTTGAGATCTGTTTGTTATTGTGTGCAGTTGTAAATATATACATATGTATATACATGCATCTAAAAACCGTCTCCCATAAAAGCAATTTGATAAAAAAAAAAACGAAAATACCTAAAAAAACCATATTATACAATAATTTATTTAGTTTTTTAATCAAATTTTGCAAAAAATATTTGACCTTGTGGCACAAAAATTGGTCTGGTGCTCACAGTCGGATCGTCCTGGGTATAGGGGTATAGGGTAAATAGGTTTAGGGGTAAATAGGACTAATTTCTTTTTGTTCTCTTATGTTCTATAGAAGTTATGCTCTATTAAAAATTAAAATTTACGAAAATTTGGACCTTAAAAAAAAGAAAAAAAAATATTTCTAAGCATCATAAACAATTTATTTTTCTTGTACTCATAGCTTACAAATTATAAAATTAAACAAAATTTATTTCGTTTGAAAATCTTTAAAAAGTTATAGAAGTTTAAAAATCAAAATCATACTAAGAAATTTTCCATTTTAGCAAAATGCTGAGAACGTCCATTTTGAATCACCCTGTTCTCTGTAATATATGTAAAATAAAGTTTTAATTTTATGGCTCACGAGGTGCAC
Source organism: Melanophora roralis (assembly GCA_963583895.1). Lineage (NCBI taxonomy): Eukaryota > Metazoa > Arthropoda > Insecta > Diptera > Rhinophoridae > Melanophora > Melanophora roralis. Next base: position 77,882,757 of record OY757187.1, on the reverse strand, counting down.
TAGTGTCTATATTCGAATGAACTTTGACATTTTTCGATCGGTGATCATAAAAAAATTAGTTTTGGTCGCCTTCTCGTAGAATGGTCTACAGTGCGGCGCTTTTATGAAAGATCGCATTACTTGAAATTGTCTAGCCAGCTATACTTGGTATTGTCAAGTGTTTGTGTGCTGTGACCGCTGTTATGCAGTGATAAGAACCCACACACAAGCTGAATGCTTAGTGTATAAATATGCATTTCAGTGTCGGCACGGCTCACATTACTTTCGATTTCATATTATTTCTCACTAGTTATTTTAATAATAATAAGTACTTAGAATAACTATTAATCATCCCTGTGGGGTTTCTAGATTATTTTTAAGAATCTCAAACATAGTACTATGTAAGGGAATAATTTTAGGAACCATACTTCACCTAAGTATGAGCTCCTTTAGAGAGCTCCTTTAATAAAGTAAAATAAAAGTTAAAAAATCCACAGTAGAGCCCTTTTAGATAGTTCACTTGAAACGAACCAATTTGTTTCATTAAGTGCTACAATAACGAGCACCCAAGGATACGGAACATTTTTTTTTAAATGTTAATTACTTAGTTTTAAGAATTGAGTTCTAACTGTTAGTTTGCATAAGCGAAGATTCAATTATAAAAATGTGCAAAAAAGAAAAAAAAAAAGAGAAGAGGAGGGAATCTCTGCCGCCCAAAGAGCGATGTCAAAACATAATCACCACCCAATTGGAAAGACGCCATACTGATGTAGTCAAGAAAAAGCACTCTGGATTTTAAATAAAAATAAATAATTTTACTTATATGAATTTAAAAGAAGTGCATCCAAATGTACTCTTAGGTCGGTAGGCGTTAACCGCCGTTGACAAAAAAATTTTAGATTTTTTTTTAAATATGTAATAACTAATATATATAATACATAATATATATATACATATATATGTATTTATTTTAGGCATTAATGAACTATCAGAAATAGATATAATAATAATAAGAAAACCTTACATACATAAAGTGAGAAATTCGTTGACCTAGAATAAAAAATGTGCAATCAAAATTATATAACCCAAATTTAAACTTAATAAACGAAATAGATATCGAACAGGAAATAAGTCTAGGAACAACTGAAGTATATCTAGTAATAATAGCAGTCATATTGTACAAACTGCATAGTAAAAGTTCGAAGAAAAAATGTAATAATAATAATGCAAATGAAATTAGCAATACGTGGTGTTTGGAATTCTTCCCAAACTGCGCTTAAAGACAACATTCATTGTCTGCTCTGCACAAACTTTAAGTTCCAAAAATGTTAAATATTTTATTTGTTCGCCTTCAATTATTTAACAATTATTTTATAAAAGAATATTAAAATTAAGAGTATTGAATTTTTTAAATGAAATATAAAAAGGTGAAGTTGGCATTTAGTTTCTAAATCTTAAAATATAATAACTCTCCTACATATTTATTGGTGCCGAAACCCTGGACCTGTCCAAGTGCTGACTTATTTCCCACCTACACATAGTTTAGTAGATTAAAAACTGCCTCGCATTTTAAGTTGAAATTCAGAACAGAATGGAGTCAATTGCTGAGGCGATTGGGGAGCAAAACAGTGCACTTAAACGTATTCATCGAATGTTTACAGCTTTTTACTTAAAACCATAAGAAGATGGGTCTAAGGGTTATATCCAGACCGTGCTAGAGGATTTGGAACAAAACTTCCGCGCGTTTAAAGATGGCCACGATCAGATACTAAGTATAATACGGGACAAGTCCCTTATTGAAAGGGACGTTCCCTATTTAAGTAACGATGTATACTTCATTTGTTAGGATACTTATGTCTCCTTTAAAACAGTTTTATTTGATTTAATCTTTGAGTTTGAGTCATCACAAACGCCAACTATCCACGCGAGTACTTTTGCCCCAGGAAGTCGAAACCACTCATTTAGCGCAAGTCTTAGACTCCCCAATATACCATTGCCTACATTTTCTGGAGATTATGGTGACAGGATGGCATATAGAGACACTTTTATATCCCTTGTACTTCAAAGCACCTCGCTCAAAAAATTCAGAAGTTTTTATATCTTCAAAGCTCGTGCGTACTTTCAATTGAAAATATCCAGCTGCTGGGTCTAGCTACGATATCGCATGAAAAGCCTTTGAAAGACGATTCCACAATAAAAGGATGCTCGTCGACCAAGTTTTGCAACGTTTTTTTTCAATCCCGCATACCTCAGATAACGTACGGTGGGTGCAACAATTGCTTGACAACAACAAACCCGTAAAGATTGGGAAAGATCTCTAAAGATATGCTGGCCTTTTTAGAAACAACGTTTCGTGCTCTAGAATACGTTCAAGATGAGCAACATTTTAATTCGAACAACAGGTTTAAAGAAAAGAGTTAAGAAAATTGTAGCAAGTTAATGAAAATTATTCGAGTCCATACCGTTGAAGCTACAGTGCTAGATGAAAGCTGTCCATGCTGCAAAAAACGACATTTATTTTACAAATGCTTTAAATTTGCAACGCTATCATCGACGGAAAAGAAAATGCTTGTGTCTCAGCATCGCTTGTGTAGAAATTGCCTTCGAACTGGACATCTATAAGCTGCTTGCAAACTATCAACATGATGTCAAAACTGTGGTGAGCCACACCACAGTATTGTTCACAATGAGTTTTATTCTGGCTCCCCTTCAACAAATTCTGCAAATGTTTCTAGCTCTCAAGTAAGTCAACCTATTGCTCTACCTGCTACAATGTTCACTCCAAGCTCATCTTCTGTAAGTACTCACCATTTAAACACTAACCAACTTAATCTGGATATCTTTGCGACCGTTAAAGTCCTTATTAATATTAATAGTTTAATGTTTAATGTAAAAGCGCTAATGGATCAGCGGTCCCAAGTCTCCTTTATTTCTAACGAATTAGCCCAACTTTTGCCTGCACCCCAGTACAAAACTAAAACCGATATTTCGGGTATTGGTGGAAACAAATCGATTGCGGTAAAGAATCAATTACTCTTTAAACTCTATTCTTTATATGATGAGTACTTTGAATTGGAAATAACAGCCCTTATTGTTTCAACTGTTTCTAAACATGTTCCACCAAAATTAAATCTTAACTTCATTTCAGATCTCTCATCCGTTTATCTTGCAGATAATAATTTCTGGCTGGAAGAAAAAATTGATATACTTTTAGGAAACGATGAAAAAGTTGAACACTGGACTATATCTGCAAGGAGCACATTTCGGATACATGATTTCTGGTTCTCCCGATCGACTTTACCGGCTTTCACTATCTCGGCAAATCTGTTCTCAGTAGAAAATAAGTTACGCTTATTCTGGGAACAGGAAGAAGTAATGGACAAAAGGCCGCTAACAACAGAAGAACAGCTATGCGAACAATTATTTGAAGAATCCCACACCCGAGACAAGAGCGGACGTTATACGGTCCTTTTACCTTTTTAAAGTTTGCTACAGGGTCAACCACTTCCAACCTTTTCGCACACGGATTACAATGCAATTAAACGATTAAAGCAACTGAAAGCGACTTTTCTAAAGAAACCAAAATTTGCTTATGAATATAAAAAATTTATAATGCAGTACCAAACTCTTAATCATATGATACTATTGGGTGAGTATCCTCATGCGATTCCACAGAATGCTTATTTTTCCCACATCACGGTGTACTCAAAGAAAGCAGTACAATCACAAAACTACGCATTGTTTTTGATGGTGGAAATAACAGACCGCCTCAGACATCTATAAATGAACAGTTGTCAGCTGGTCCTGCGCTGCAGAACGATTTGCCTGCAATTATATCACGATGGAGAAAATATGAGATTTCTTTTACGGCAGATATTGAAAAAATGTTCCGGCAAATCGCTGTCTGTAAGGAACATCAGCCAATGCATTGTATGGAGAGACCTGTCTACGTGAAAAAATTATATTTATAGTTTACGTACCGTCACCTATGGCACTACTTCAGCACATTACTTGGCGATCCGGGTACTGCACCAACTCGCAAAGGACGAAGACAAGCGGTTTCCAGAAGCAAGTAAAATCCTACGATCAGATACATATGCTGATGACGTCATCTCTGGGGCAGATAACTTCGCCGACGCTTTTCAACTACAACAGCAACTATGTTTACTTTTAAAATCAGGTGGATTCTAATTGTGAGCGACTCCTATATTTATTTGCACTTACTCAAGAGAATTTGACAAAGGCTCTTGGTCTTTATTGGGACGTTTTTAAAACTTGGCACACATATAGAAGGCCTCTAACTCTGAAATTCTAAAAGTTAAAAACTGGGGGAAAATTTAAGTATTCATGCTGGTTCTTCTATTGTTGCGATTTTTATGAAGCTCAAAAATAGACCGATAATGTTTATTTTCGGTACAATAATGGGTGGCATAAAGATGAACAAACGTGCAAACTTATGTGAAGATAGGACAATATTTGAGCCAGTTATAGCCTTAAACGTTTAATCTGGGAGGATATTTGTATGGGAGCTAGGTCATAAAATTAACCGATCATCACCACAAATGCTTTTTCCTATGCCAAAAAACCTATCTGTTGCAAATTTCATCGAAATATCTGCAAAAATGCGGTATCTACTTTGTTCACAAGAATACATTAACTCCCAGCCGGACTGACGGACTGACATATGTTAATCGACTCAGGAAGTGATTCTGTGTCGATCGGTATAATTAGAGGTGGGTCACAGACCTTTGCTTTTGTGAGGTACAAATATTTTTACAAGAGCATAATTAAATTTGGGTATAACAACATAAGAGAACTTTAAACTTTTTTTGAAAAATACTTGATATGTAATCCCTATATATTATAACATAAAAGTGTAAAATACTTGATTTGTAATTCCGATATATTATAACATATAGGTGTAATTTTGTTTGTCACGCAATCACACCTATACGGCTGGACCGATTTCCATTAAATTTAGAGCGTAAATACTTTGAGGCCTTGAGTGTGCGATAGGAAAAAGGGGAGGTGCATTATCAAATTTGGATTTAACAATATAAGAAAACTTTAAACTCCTTTTGAAAAATATTTGAAATGTAATCCCTATATCTATTATATAAATAAGGGTTGTATGTATGTATGTATGTACGTATGTATGTATGTATGTATGTATGTATGTATGTATGTATGTATGTATGTATGTATGTATGTATGTATGTATGTATGTATGTTTGTATTTTATAGCTGGCCACACCAGTGGATCGACTTTTTAGAAATTTTTACGGGGATTTACTTCAAGTCTGGAACAAAAGGCTACTTTTTTTTGAAAATTATTGCTGCCACGCCGACACTCCGCCCATTTGTGTGGGAAGGCAGGTTATGAATTGCCTAACAAAATTAACCATAGCCATACTGATCAAACGCGTAGAGCTAAATACATACCTGAAATTTATAACACGTGTTAAGCTTTCCATGTTTGTTTGAATACATATGAATTTTTAAAAATTGGGACCGTAAAGGGACAAAAAGGGAAAAATCTGTAACCTTATATCTTCTGAAGTATATAAGATAGAAACAAAACTAAAAAATTATGGCGTTTTTCTTAAGAAATAAACAGACAGGCATCTGGTGTTTTTTTTTAATTTTTGACCGAAAGGGGTACTAAAGGGCTAGAATTATATTTTGGCATTTTTTAGAAGTTTGTAGAAGAACTTTTGCTAACTAAAGCTTTTTAAATATCTTAAAAACTATAAACCTGGTAAAATCCCGATTTTTATTTATATGTAATTATAAAGTAGGGTTGACTTATAATTTGTTGCAACTTATGTGGGGCGACCAGTAAATTACAAAAATATAAAAATGTTTTTGTTTACATCTTTTGATAATAGATAATCAATGAACAATTTTTCTATAATTGGTGTAGCGAAGCCCACCGGGGTTTAGCTAGTCTATTATATAAAGTAGGTTGTATGAATGTAAGTATGTATGTTTGTATTTTATAGCTGGCCACACCAGTGGATCGATTTTTTTGAAATTTTTACAGGGAGTTACTTTAAGTCTGGAAGGAACAGTAGGCTACTTTTGTTTGGAAATTATTGCTGCAACGCCCACATTTGGCCCATTTGTATGGGGAGGTCAGGTTATGAATTGCCTAACAATATTAACCATAGCCATACTGATCAAACGCGTAAAGTTAAATACATGAAATTTATAGCACGTGTTAAGCTTTCCATGTTTGTTTAAATACAGATGAATTTTTGAAAATTCGGCCCGTAAAGGGATAAAAAAGGGGCAAAAATTGAAAAATCTGTAACCTACTATCTTCTGAAGTATATAAGATAGAAACAAAATTTAAAAGTTTTGCGTTTTCCTTAAGAAATTAACAGACAGCAATCTGGTGTTTTTTTTTTCAATTTTGGACCCAAAAGGAAACAAAGGGTTAAAAAAGTATATTTAGATTTTGTAGGCGCTTTTTATAACTTTTAAACCAATAAAGATTGATTCAAATTGCGTGCGACAGGCCTAAAGAATATGAAAATTTTAACTGCATTCGACGGAACACAAAAAAAAATAAATGTCATTTGCTACTTTTTTGAAATTTTGACCCAAAGGGGTATAAAAAGGGTTAAAATTATATATTGGTACTTTTCAGGAATGGAGTTTATAAAAGAATTTTTGCTAGCTAAAGCTTTCTGAATATCTCCAAAGCTATAAAACTGGTAAATTTCTAAAATTTTTATATGTTATTTATTAGTAGGGCTGACTCATAATTTGTTGCAACTTATGTGGGGCAACCAGTAAATTAAAAAAATATATAAATGTTTTTGTTTACATCTTTTGATAATAAATAAACAATATTACTATGATTGGTTAACGAAGCACACCGGGGTTAAGCTAGTTATACTATAAATTAAGGACGATTGATATATGCAGGGTGTCCGACGGCAAGGTATACTAATTTGTTTTACCGACATTTTGCTTAACATTAGTCTTGACAGTTCGCATTTTGCAATCGTAAAGTAGAGACCTAGCAAATTTATTATGGAAAAATATTCAATAATCCAACGTGTTTTAATCGTTGAAACATGACAACCCCGATTTTTATGAAAAAATCATAATGAGTGACGAGGCACATTTTCATTTGAGTGGATATGTGAATAATCAGAATAGTCGGTGACAGTTTAGTGTGCAATTTGGTCAGGATGAATCATTTGACCTTACTTTTTTGAAAATGAAAACGGCGTAACGTAAGTTTAATGGGGAGCGATATTGTGATTTGCTTAAAAACTTTTTAATACCACAACTGCATGCTTTGGGCTTGGTTAACATGTGGTATTAACAAAATGGTGTTACACCGCATACAGCCAGGATTACAACGGAACTACTGCGAGACCTCTCTCCACAACAAGTTATTTCAAGAAACGGTGATGTTGACTGGCCTTATTTGACTGCTCCGGACTTCTTTTTGTGGGGATATCTGAAAAGTAAGGTTTATGCAAACAAACTAAAAAAGAGCAACTCAAACAAAATATTCGTGATAAAATTAATGAAATACGACGTGAAATGTGTGTGAATGTAATGAAAAATATGCCCAAGAGTGATCGCATTTGTATTTCATACATAATTGACGCAATTAAATAAAACATTTATCAAAATAATCAGCCTTATTAAGAGTGTCGTTGGCGTATTTCGACAGTTATCGTAGTCGTTGGTGTTTTTAATATTTTTCGATTCCATGTAAAATTAACGAAAACGACATTTTTGTAATAGAACAAAAAACACAGAATGTTTAAAAATTCCTAAAATTTTAGTAAATTTTGTGTAACTCTGTTGTATAAACTGTCAAAAAATCAACTGTTGGTGGTGATAAAAATAACAATATAAATAAAAAATATTAAAAAAAAAAAATATTTTTTATTTAAAATGTTAAGTGTTGCTACATTTTCGTCATCTGAGGATAAAGAAAAGTATACTACTTCTGAGGATAATACTATGCGTAAAGAGTTACGGCAAAAGTCAAACATATTTGCTATGCCAAAATCTAAGTTAGTAAAAAATGAGATCATATGTTTTATTCTGAGAACGGTTTAGGTTTTTTTTGGATAATTAAAACTTAAAAAGGATGATTTTAAGTATGTCCTTGACAAAATTCCTCCTAGATTAGAATAGCCAATAAGGTTAACATGCTTGCCACATATTTTCCAGCTGAAGGAAAAGGGTGCTGGTATTAACTCAACATCAGCTTAAATTTATCTTCTGTTAGCAGTGTTTCATGAATTCATTGAGTTGACCTGCAATTTCACTCTACTCTTTTTCAACATTTACTTTATTAATTTCACTTTTATTTGTGTATATCCTTTTGCTAAACTTGATTCTTTTTTTTTTATTTTTGGTTTTAATTTTTAAAAAGAATTAAATAAAAAAAATTTGCTTTGATTATATTTTTGAGTATAGCTACTACTTTATTTTGCTCAAATCCATTTGTTTAATCAGTTTTAATATATTTTTTAACTGTTGTTAACAAATACCTTAACGACGATTTTTTAAGTATTTGACATATTTTGACGACACTCGTGGTACCGATAATTGTAATAGAATCGTTAGGAAATGTTGATTTCTATCTATTTTCGGCAAACATGGTACCACTCAACCAAAAGAATGATTTTCGACACAAGAACGATTCGACAACGACACTCATATGAGGCTGAATGACTGGGTAATTCGCAGGGGCAGATATTTTTAAACCCCTTACACCAAGTAATCCAAAAGGTTTGCCTTCTATTACTTAACGCTTGAAGTTTCCAATTAAACTAGCCTTTGCTTTAACATTTGATTAATCCCAGAGTCAAACTCTCCAGGTAGCTGGTTTGAACTTAAAACCCACTTCTCTCATGGACAGTTGTATCTCGCCTGTTCTAGGATACCAAGTGCATAAAGTTTACACATTTTTACACCAAATGAAAAAACTCCTAACAGAGTGTTTCATAGCGTTTTATCAAATACCTTACCGCCCGTTATTTTTTTATAATAAGCTACAAACTTGCTATTAAGATTTGTATTGTTATTTAAAATTTAATAATCTAGGGATTTTGTTATGCTTTGTTTGCATATTTTCACATATTATTGTTTATGGGTTTAATGTTTGTATAAAAGTTTTATTAACAACACTAAAGGGTATTTCGTGTAAAAATTCACATATTAAAAGCATAGACAGTTCATTAAAACGATAGAAATTTTGAGTTGAATTGAATGGGGGAAAACTACCCCAGTTTCATTTGCATTTTTTAAGTTAGACAAATGCTTCCAATCTTTACCTTTTACGATTATTCCCGTGCAACGCCGGGTAGGTTAAGCTACTTAGTAATGTTAGTAATAAGTGGCAAACGAATTTTTTAATATACATACATGCATACACATATTAGTGAGAAAAGAAAATACAAACAAACTAAATAAAAAAAGCGAACAGTAAATGAGTAACAGTAATCGTAGGGACAGTGGGCTTGATAGCAGAATTGCATATATAGTGTTAAGCTCCACTAGTGTTAGCAATGAAAATATTAGAGACCCTGAATATAATAAAAGCTATCTAAGTGCAAAACCACAAATAGTTACGAAAAATCTAACTTCAAGTGCACCTAATCAAAATAAAATTTTTGAACAAGGGACAAACTTAGCCCAACCTCTTTTTGAAATTGATAAAAAAAATACCGACGAACCTTTGGCATCGCGCTCACCTTTAGTAAGTTATGGATTTTTACAAAAAGCTGCTAAAGGCACATTAAGTCCAATTACACCGTGTGCTCCTAAGATTCAGGTATGAATGGACCGATACGTTACAGTTCTTAAAAAAGAAAAAGCCCGAATTCGCAAGAAATAAATCAACCTGCAAAAATTCTTAAAGACGATGAAAGGCCAACCACATCGCAAAATCGTTCTGCTATTCTGCAAGCAGATGATAATGATGGTCCCGTTACGGAAAAAAATACTTTTAAGCCTCCTCAAATTTATTTAAGAGCAAAAAACTCGAGCGACCTTATTAAATTTTTAGTTAGATTAATCGGCGAAAAGAACTTTTATGTGTCGAACATAAAACGTGGTAACATATATGAGACCGAAATTCAGATGACTCACGAGAACGCTTACCGCGCCACGGTGTCGGAATTTGAGAAACTTAAAAAAACTTTTACACTTACCTGCTTAAAAACGCAAAAGGCGTCCAGGTAGCCATAAAAGGCATTCACTCAAATGTTGAACCGGAAGAGATAAATACCAGTTTGTTCAGCGAAGATTATAAGGTCAGGACTGAGACGAATATTAGAAACAGGGAAAAATACCCTTAAACCTTGTTCCGAGTGAAACTTGAGCCTGGTGATACTTAATTAAAGAAAAATTAAACTCACCCCATTTATGATTTAAGATATATTATGAACCGTAAAGTTACAGTGGAAGTTCCGTATAAGTGATCTGGGCCTCTACAGTGCTTAAATTGCAAAGGAATATGGTCACACAAAAACTTATCGTAAGCTGCTTTCTGTTTGTGTTGTGTGTGGGGATCCGCATGTTACAACCAAGTGCGACAAAACAAAAGTTGACCCTAGGGTGAAGAAGTGTAGCAATTGCGGAGGAAACCAGTCTGCCAACTACCGAGGTTGTCGTGCCTTTGATTTAGTAAGGCGCTCATCTTAGCTCCTCCCCAGCCGTTAAATGCACCAACAACAAACATTCCCCTTTAGCACAGCCAATTAAAGTCAAGTTTCTTACGCCAACGCACTGAAGTCTGACCAGTCCAATACACATAGGCCAAACCCACAACACAACAAGAAGTGCCAACAAGTGAACCAACAGGTCCCAATTTCAGCCGCCTGGATGCCGTAATTGCCAATATGGTTAAAAAATTTACTCAAATAATGGCGCAAATGGCTGGTATGATGCAGGAAATGAAAAAAATGCAGTCTGCTCTTTATCAGGCCATGCTTAAAAGACCATAAACTGTCTCAGGGTTTGTTTCTGGAACGCAAACGGCATCCGCCAACACAAAAACGAACTCGAATATTTTTCAATACACCAAAAAATTGATGTCATGTTGATTTCCGAGACTCATATGGCATCTAGGTGCACTCTTAAAATTAGTGGATACAATTTTTATGATTCAAATGATCCCAGAGATAGATGCTGTGGTGCCTCTGCACCAAGCACCTATCCGAAAGATACATGCAAGCCACAAACGTCTGCATTAATGAATTTTTTCACAACCTACTTATTTCGTCAGTTTATTGTCCACCGAGATTCTGAATAACGAAGGATTAGTACAACAGTTTTTACAAATCTTTAGATGCCCGCTTCATAGCTGCTGGAGACTATAATGCCAAGCACACGTACTGGGGCTCCCGCTTAATTAGACCCAGAGGTCGTGTCTGAAATGGGAGTTTTTGTTACTTTAACTGGACAACCAACCTACTGGCCAACGGACCACAATAAAATTCCAGACGTAATCGATTTTGGCGTAGCAAAAGGTATATCCTCGGAGCTTATTGAGGCTCAAGCCTCCTTGGATTTATCTTCTGGGCACTAAGCCACAATAATAATTATTTGGAGTCCTCACCAAATAGCAGCTAGTGCTTTTTTCTTATCTAAAAGAATAAATTGGTTAAAAAATAAATAATACATTACCGCCCACTACTGGAAGAACCAGCCGCTAAAAACTCTCGGAGCACGAGGATTGTCTGAGCGTCCTAAATAAAAACATTAAAAGAGCCGTTAAACATGCGTCTTCTGCCTACCGTCAGGTAAGGTAAAATCTTTTATCTAAAAAAAGGAGAGCCCGAAGAGAATGGCAAAAGCATAGATCACCCCAAAATAAATCTAAGCTGAAGGAATGTACAAACCAACTAAAAAGCTTGCTGGAGGCTCACAGAATGGAATCACTGAAAGAGTACCCGGAAGGTCTAGATGCGACTCCTCAGACAAATTATTCCCTATGGCGATCAGACATACGCCTTAAAAGACCTGTTATCGCAAAACCACCACTGCGCAATCTGAGAGGATCCTGGGCTATAAATGACGAAGAAAAGTGCGATCTGTTCGCAAATAATTTCAAAAACGTGTTCACTCCCAATACATACACAGACGTGAGGGAATTACCACCTGTTGTTGCTAGACGTCCTTTTGAAATACGTTTCCGATTTGCAGATGTTGTAGAGGCTATCGCTAACCTAAATGATAAAAAAGCTCCCGGTGTTGATAAAATAAGCAACAAAATACTTATAGAGCTACCTCTTCTTTTTATTTTAAACGCAGTAATTCGGCTTGAACATTTTGCGCATATATTCCAAAGCCTGGCCTGCTAAAAAACAAGCGGAATCCGATCCTAATTTTTTTTTTTTTTTTTTTTCCATATATTTTATTATTGGATCTTCGCTTAAGCGAACTAACAATAAGTATTCAAATCTTAAGACTAAGTAATTAATATTAGCCCAGCCAGTGCCAGACTAAAATTTAAGTTCTCATAATAAAATAGTAATCTTCATCTAAGCGCAATAGTATCCCTCTTTTTCAGACGGGAGTGTCTACTATGTTGCAAGATACTTCGAGCGAGCGGATTTGGATGCGTTTCCAGCTTATTTAAATACTTGTCCACATATTTCAGTATTTCGCTTTTAACTAGTGGAACTTCTAGATCCTTATGGATGTTGCTGTTTTTCACATACCACGGAGCACCAGTTATCATTCTAAGAATTTTATTTTGACGGCGTTGTATCTTTTCGATGTTAGAGGCGGAAGCAGTGCCCCATAATTGTATACCGTAGCACCAAATTGGTTTTAAAATCGAGTTGTAGATTAGAAGCTTACAATCAAGACGTAGCACAGAGTTTCTACCAATTAGCCAGTGGATTTGAGCAGCTTTAAGTTTCATTTGCGTCAGCTTAGCATCTATATGAGGCTTCCATGTAAGGCGGCGATCTAGGTGAATACCAAGATATTTTGTCTCAGATCGTTGAGGCACATTATGGTTGTTGATAGTGATTGGAGGGCACGTTTCTTTGCGTAAAGTAAAAGTTACGTGGGTACATTTTTGTTCATTTATCTTTATTCCCCATAACTTTGCCCATTTCTCGACTTGGGTTACGTGTTGTTGCAGCTGGTTCGAAGCCTCTTTAGGGTCTTTGTGAATACTAAGAAAAGCAGTGTCGTCAGCAAATGTCGACGTGTGTGTGAAACTATTGGTTGGCATATCTGCCGTGTAAAGCAAGTACAAAATTGGACCTAGTATACTTCCTTGAGGAACACCAGCCTCTATTGGTTGGGAACAACTTATTTGGTTTCCCTCTTTGATCATAAATTGTCGGCCTGTTATGTATTTTTCTAAAAGGTTGAAAATATTAGCTGGAAGGTTGAGCTTTAGTTTGTTTAGAAGGCCTTTATGCCATACTTTGTCGAAAGCTTGTGAGACATCGATAAAAAGCCCGGAGCAGTACTTCTTTTCCTCAAAGGCTTTTCTTATAACCTGTACCAACCTGTGAGTTTGTTCGATGGTCCTATGTTGACTTCTAAGGCCGAATTGGTGATTTGGAATGCAGTTGTTGTCATTCAGGATCGGATTTAGCTTGTTTTTTTAACATTTTTTCGAACAATTTTGACATTGTGGGTAACAAACTTATGGGCCTATAAGATTCTACCTTCGAGGGATCTTTGCCAGGCTTAGGAATCATCTTTACTAAGGCAACTTTCCATATAGGCGGAAAATGTTCAAGCCGAATTATCGCGTTAAAAATAAAAAGAATGATTCTTTTAGCAGTAAGAGGCAGCTCTATGAGCATTTTGTTGCTTATTTTGTCAACGCCAGGAGCTTTTTTACCGTTAAGGTTAGCGATAGCCTCTACAACATCTGCAAATCGGAAACGTATTTCTAAAGGACGTCTTGCAACAACAGGCGGTAATTCCCTCACGTCAGTGCATGTATTGGGAGTGAATACGTTTTTGAAGTGATTTGCGAACAGATCGCATTTTTCTTCATCATTTCTAGCCCAGGATCCTCTCAGATTGCGCAGTGGTGGTTTTGCGATAACAGGTCTTTTAAGACGTCTGGCTGATCGCCATAAGGAATAATTTGTCTGAGGAGTCGCGTCTAGACCTTCCAGGTACTCTTTCAGTGATGCCATTCTGTGAGCCTCCAACAAGCTTTTTAGTTGGGTTGTACATTCTTTCAGCTTAGTTTTAAGTTGGGGCGATCTATGTTTTTGCCATTCCCTGCGGGCTTTTCTTTTTTCAGATACGAGCTTTTCCACATCTTCAGAGAAAATTTTGTTGTACCTAGCCTGGCGGTAGGTAGAAGACGCATGTTCAACGGCTTTTTTAATGTTTTCATTTAGGACGCTCAGACAATCATCTATGTCTCCGGGATTTTTAGCGATTGGTTCTCCGCGCAGTGCGTACTAATATATTTTTTATATTTCAACCAATTAATATTTTTAGATAAGAAAAACTTACTAGCTGCTATTTGGTGAGGACTGCAAATAGTGATTATTGTGGGTGAGTGGTCAGAAGATAAATCCAAGGAGGCTTGAGCCTCAATGAGCTCCAAGGATATACCTTTTGCTACGCCAAAATCAATTACGTCTGGAATTTTATTGTGGTCTGTTGGCCAGTAGGTTGGTTATCCAGTTGAAATAACGAAAAGTCCCATTTCCGACACGGAGTCATACAAGACACGACCTCTAGGACTAATTAGGCGGGAGCCCCAGTATGTGTGCTTAGCGTTATAGTCTCCAGCAGCTATGAAGCGGGGACCTAATGATTTGTAGAAATTGTTGTACTGATCCTTCGTTATGGAGAATCTGGGTGGACAGTAAACTGATGAAATAACAAGGTTATGGAAAAATTCATCAATGCAGACGTTTGTTGCTTGCATATAACATTCAGATAGGCCACCCAACCATTGGTGCTTAATTCTTGATTTGATTAAAATAGCAGAGCCACCACAGGATCTATCCGTGGGATCTATTGAATCATAAAAATTCTATCCACTAATTTTAAAAGTGCTCCTAGATGTCATATGAGTCTCGGAAATCAACATGACGTCAATTTTATGGTGTATTAAAAAATATTCGAGCTCGTTTTTGTGTTGGCGGATGCCGTTTGCGTTCCAGAAACAAACCCTGAGGCAGTTCATGGTCTTTTAAGCATGGCCTGCAGAAGAGTAGACTGCATTTTCTGCATCTCCTGCATCATGCTAGCCATTTGCGCCATTATATGCGTAAATTGTTTGACCATATTGTCAATTACGGCTTCCATACGGCTAAGATTGGGACCAGTTGGTTCACTTGTTGGCACTTGTTGTTGTGTGGTTGGTTGGTTTGGCCTTTGTTCATTGGACTGGTTTGACTTTAGTGCGTTGGCGTAAGAAATTTGACTTGTAGTTGCCTGTGATAACTGGGGGATGTTTGTTGTTAGTATATTTAACGGCTGGGGAGGGGCAGGAACTACCTTCGGCTTAGATGAGCGCATAACTAAATCAAAGACAGGACAACCTCTGTAGTTGGCAGTGTGGTTTCCACCACAATTGCTGCACTTCTTCACCCTAGGGTCATCTTTTGGTTTGTCGCACTTGGTTGTAACATGCAGATCCCCACATACAACACAAACAGAAGGCAAATTACAGTAAGTTTTTGTGTGGCCATATTCCTGACAATTTAAGCACTGTACAGGTCCAGATCGCTTATGCGGGACTTCCACTGTAACTCTACGGTGCATAATATATCTTAAACCATAAATGGGGTGAGTTTCGTTTTTCTTTAATTTGGCATCACCAGGCTCAAGTTCAACTCGAAACAATGGTTGAGGGTATTTTTCCCTGTTTCTAATATTTGTCACAGTCCTTACCTTAAATCCTTCGTTGCACAAACTGGTCTTTATCTCCTCCGGGTCAACATTTGAGTCAATTCCTTTTATGACTACCTGGAGGCCTTTTGCGTTTTTTAGCTGGTAAGTGTAAAAGTTCTTTTTATACCCTTCACATAAGTGATAAGGGTATATATAAGTTTGTCATTCCGTTTGTAATTTATTTATTTTCCATTTAGGACCCCATAAAGTATATATATTCTGGATCCTTTTAGATAGGGAAGCCGATTTAGTGATGTACGTTTTCCGTCTGTCCGTGTTATGGTTGAAATCAACTTTCTGAAGCCCCTTGATGTCGCATAGACCCGTAAGTGGTATCAAACTATCAGAAATAGTCGCGAGAAATCGGTATTGAAATTCAGCAAAATCGCCAGATAAATGACCGAGATATAAGCAAAAAACTAAGACTACCTCCTTATTTTTAGTCAAAATCAATAACAAAGAACATACTTATGTATGTAATAATCAAAAAACAAAAAAAAACAACAAAAAAAGAAAAGAAAGCAGAACCAGTCATGTTGATATTATTAAACTACACCCAAAACGAAAATTTAATTAGTATTAGTATTCATACATATAACAGGGTTGCAATAGTAAGCTTAGTTTAAACATTTTTTTAAATCGCTCCTACGGCTTCCAGGGTTCCCCTACAAAGGTAAAATGTAAAACCGACCCCAATTAGTTTATCCACTAAAACATTTTTGTGGAACATACTTACCCTATATCTCCAGCCCCTAACAATGTTGTCATACAAAACCTTAAAAAAATAAGATAAAAACCGGTACAACTTCGCCCCAAGAGCTATAAAATCTATCACAGACCCCCCCCCTAGGTTTTCCTTCCAAACGTGTTCCTAGAGTATACTTACCCCCTATCCCATCACTCAAGGGGGTTGCCACACAAAATTTACACAAAAGATGTAAAAACGCCCAAAACTTCTACAGAGTCGACCCTAAAGTAATAAAATATGCGAGAAACCCTCATTAGTTTCTACTCGCAAACATATACCTAGAACATACTTCCCCCTAACTCTACGCCTTAAGAAGGTTGCCATACAAAACTTTAAAAAATAAGATAAAAACCGCTACAACTTCCCCGAAGTCGCACCTAGAGAAAGAAAATGTATTACAAACCCCATTAGGTTTTCCTCCCGAAGTAGAACATACTTATTCCCCATCGCCACGCCCTAAGGAGGTTGCCATACAAAATTTAAAAAAATTATATGAAAATTTCCACAACTTCTTCAGAGTTGGCCTTAGAGCATTAGTTTTTTCTCTCAAACATATTCCTACAACATACTTACTCTCTATCTCCACGCCCCAAGCGGTTGCCATAAAAAATTTACAGAAATGATATGAAAAGGCTTACAACTTCTTCAGAGTCGGCCTTAGAGCAATAAAGTTTACGACCGACCCCCATTAGTTTTTTCACCCAAACATATACCTAGAACATACCAACCCTCTATCTTCACGCCCTAAGGGAGCTGTCATACAAAACTTACAAAAATGATATGCAAATGCCCACAATATCTTCGGAGTCGGCTCAAGAGCAATAAAATGTTCGACCGACCCCCATTAGTTGCCCCTCCCAAACATATTCCTAGAAAATACATACCCTCTATCTTCACCCTCTAAGGGAGTTTGTAATGGTCAGGCACTGAACGATTGTATGGCGATACTTTTTATACATGTAATGGGGAAAAGAGCGTTGAACCACCCTCGTCATTTAATAATTTTTTTTTGTTGTCTTTCGACCGCTAGCTACAAACCTACGTACAGAAATAGAGACGTAAATAGGGAAGTATAGTTATGTTTCTTATGTTATTTGTTATTTTGCTGTACTTTGTGAACGTGGATCGTATTATCTTATTGCCTTTTATCTTGGGCAGAGTGCGATTTTACTTTACTAGATTACTAATTGCATAAAAATGAAAGATAAGTCAAATTAAAAGTAACATATTTTTTTGTGGGTAAAATGGGAAATTCAAATTTGAGGATAAAACGTACAACTTAACAATGTAACCATTGCACATTGGTCAAAAATTCATATTTTTTGGCTAAAACTATTTTTGTAAAATATATCAATTTATTTTATTATTACATGAGTTATTGTGAATTACTATAACAATGCTTTATCGAATATATGAAATTTAGGTATGCATTAAATATGAAAAAAAAACCCTATGTAAGCCTAAGGATCTTCAAGTTTGTTTTAGACATACATATTTGTTTGCTTTAAACAAAAATATATTAGATAGGATTAACATGTTTAAGTCAATACAATGCATAAAAATGAAAAAAGTATTAATGTTAAATAAAACACTTATTAAAAATTCTAGCTTTAATGGCCTGCAATATCTAGTTCATTGAGGAGTAATATTACACCATAAAGGTTTTCCTAAAGTATCGATCAATATTCATGGTATTACAGTGGTTGCAAAGAGGTTGTAATCAGTATTTTGAGGTGAGCTTGAATAATTAAAGCCTTGCTTAAATTGAGCTTGGCCCCAACTAATGTCAAATCCATAACTTAAGATTAATTCTGACGAAATTAGTGCTCTATTTTCAATATTCATTATACCTAAAATAACTTATTTTTGCGATTCTTCAATTCTTGCAGTATGTTGCAACAGCATTTGTAAAGGCATTTTTTTAACTTTTTCACTTACAAATATATTGCTAGGCCTACAGAGAGCTTTCACTGCCAAATGTCTATAATAGGGTGGAAATATGTTGCAATTTTTTTGTATCTATATTCTCCATGCGAATATTAGAGCATTGCTTTTTTGTCAAGTCGTTTTCAATAAAAAATGCAAACGGTTTCTAGTCAGAAAGTTAAACAGGATCTTTAAAATTTTTACAGCATACCTTTCTGATTTTATATGGACGCGTGAGAATTTTAGTTTTATTTTTTAAAACAGCAGATAAACCATTTGTCCCCCCTTTTTTCGAGCTGAAATACATGCCGCATGAATTATTAAATCTGTCTCATTTTGCTTTAATGTTGAAAGGGTTGCCGCTTCCCTTCTTTTGATGTGCTCGAACATTCCTGAATATAGTAAGCTTGGCTGACCAGCTCTAGAAGAACATGGGACATCTATTTTCACTTTATATGTTTTGAAAATTACTTCAGATATAAGCCATTTGCCATTTCGGGACTTCAAATATTTTAGGGAACTGTGACTCGCCACTCTTGCCCCAACTTATTACAAAAAAGTCAAATTTTTTTTGTAATTATTTATTATACTCATCAAAAGAGTTATTTTCGCCGATTGTTTTAATAATATTTGCCAAAAAAGCTTTCTTTTTCCCTCTTTTGAAGAATTTTGCAGCCACATTTTAAAAAGATTGGCATTTTTGATGCTAACATTACCTAAGAAAAAATTATTTATTTTTAAGAATTGAAAAAAATTGAAAGATATATTTACTGATTAATAATCTACAGACAATAAGTATTTTCATATACTGTGTTTCGCATGTTGATATTATTAAACTACACCCAAAACGAAAATTTAATTAGTATTAGTATTCATACATATAACAGGGTTGCAATAGTAAGCTTAGTTTAAACATTTTTTTAAATCGCTCCTACGGCTTCCAGGGTTCCCCTACAAAGGTAAATTGTAAAACCGACCCCATTTAGTTTATCCACTAAAACATTTTTGTGGAACATACTTACCCTATATCTCCAGCCCCTAACAATGTTGTCATACAAAACCTTAAAAAATAAGATAAAAACCGGTACAACTTCGCCCCAAGAGGTATAAAATCTATCACAGACCCCCCCCCCTAGTTTTTCCTTCCAAACGTGTTCCTAGAGTATACTTACCCCCTATCCCATCACTCAAGGGGGTTGCCACACAAAATTTACACAAAAGATGTAAAAACGCCCAAAACTTCTACAGAGTCGACCCTAAAGTAATAAAATATGCGAGAAACCCTCATTAGTTTCTACTCGCAAACATATACCTAGAACATACTTCCCCCTAACTCTACGCCTTAAGAAGGTTGCCATACAAAACTTTAAAAAATAAGATAAAAACCGCTACAACTTCCCCGAAGTCGCACCTAGAGAAAGAAAATGTATTACAAACCCCATTAGGTTTTCCTCCCGAAGTAGAACATACTTATTCCCCATCGCCACGCCCTAAGGAGGTTGCCATACAAAATTTAAAAAAATTATATGAAAATTTCCACAACTTCTTCAGAGTTGGCCTTAGAGCAATAAAGTGTACCACCGACCCCCATTAGTTTTTTCTCTCAAACATATTCCTACAACATACTTACTCTCTATCTCCACGCCCCAAGCGGTTGCCATAAAAAATTTACAGAAATGATATGAAAAGGCTTACAACTTCTTCAGAGTCGGCCTTAGAGCAATAAAGTTTACGACCGACCCCCATTAGTTTTTTTCACCCAAACATATACCTAGAACATACCAACCCTCTATCTTCACGCCCTAAGGGAGCTGTCAGACAAAACTTACAAAAATGATATGCAAATGCCCACAATATCTTCGGAGTCGGCTCAAGAGCAATAAAATGTTCGACCGACCCCCATTAGTTGCCCCTCCCAAACATATTCCTAGAATATACATACCCTCTATCTCCACCCTCTAAGGGAGTTTGTAATGGTCAGGCACTGAACGATTGTATGGCGATACTTTTTATACATGTAATGGGGAAAAGAGCGTTGAACCACCCTCGTCATTTAATAATTTTTTTTTGTTGTCTTTCGACCGCTAGCTACAAACCTACGTACAGAAATAGAGACGTAAATAGGGAAGTATAGTTATGTTTCTTATGTTATTTGTTATTTTGCTCTACTTTGTGAACGTGGATCGTACTATCTTATTGCCTTTTATCTTGGGCAGAGTGCGATTTTACTTTACTAGATTACTAATTGCATAAAAATGAAAGATAAGTCAAATTAAAAGTAACATATTTTTTTGTGGGTAAAATGGGAAATTCAAATTTGAGGATAAAACGTACAACTTAACAATGTAACCATTGCACATTGGTCAAAAATTCATATTTTTTGGCTAAAACTATTTTTGTAAAATATATCAATTTATTTTATTATTACATGAGTTATTGTGAATTACTATAACAATGCTTTATCGAATATATGAAATTTAGGTATGCATTAAATATGAAAAAAAATTTATAAAAAAAACCCTATGTAAGCCTAAGGATCTTCAAGTTTGTTTTAGACATACATATTTGTTTGCTTTAAACAAAAATATATTAGATAGGATTAACATGTTTAAGTCAATACAATGCATAAAAATGAAAAAAGTATATTCATGGTATTACAGTGGTTGCAAAGAGGTTGTAATCAGTATTTTGAGGTGAGCTTGAATAATTAAAGCCTTGCTTAAATTGAGCTTGGCCCCAACTAATGTCAAATCCATAACTTAAGATTAATTCTGACGAAATTAGTGCTCTATTTTCAATATTCATTATACCTAAAATAACTTATTTTTGCGATTCTTCAATTCTTGCAGTATGTTGCAACAGCATTTGTAAAGGCATTTTTTTAACTTTTTCACTTACAAATATATTGCTAGGCCTACAGAGAGCTTTCACTGCCAAATGTCTATAATAGGGTGGAAATATGTTGCAATTTTTTTGTATCTATATTCTCCATGCGAATATTAGAGCATTGCTTTTTTGTCAAGTCGTTTTCAATAAAAAATGCAAACGGTTTCTAGTCAAGAAGTTAAACAGGATCTTTAAAATTTTTACAGCATACCTTTCTGATTTTATATGGACGCGTGAGAATTTTAGTTTTATTTTTTAAAACAGCAGATAAACCATTTTTCCCCCCTTTTTTCGAGCTGAAATACATGCCGCATGAATTATTAAATCTGTCTCATTTTGCTTTAATGTTGAAAGGGTTGCCGCTTCCCTTCTTTTGATGTGCTCGAACATTCCTGAATATAGTAAGCTTGGCTGACCAGCTCTAGAAGAACATGGGACATCTATTTTCACTTTATATGTTTTGAAAATTACTTCAGATATAAGCCATTTGCCATTTCGGGACTTCAAATATTTTAGGGAACTGTGACTCGCCACTCTTGCCCCAACTTATTACAAAAAAGTCAAATTTTTTTTGTAATTATTTATTATACTCATCAAAAGAGTTATTTTCGCCGATTGTTTTAATAATATTTGCCAAAAAAGCTTTCTTTTTCCCTCTTTTGAAGAATTTTGCAGCCACATTTTAAAAAGATTGGCATTTTTGATGCTAACATTACCTAAGAAAAAATTATTTATTTTTAAGAATTGAAAAAAATTGAAAGATATATTTACTGATTAATAATCTACAGACAATAAGTATTTTCATATACTGTGTTTCGCACCGGACAAATTCGGACATTTTTTTAATGTTATAATTAATTCGAAAAAAAAACAATTTTTTTTATTTTTCATATGCCTTCAGAAAATGCAGGTTTTTTTAAATCTAGCTATTATATTTTTAAAAGTTCTTTAGATATATTATAAATACTTACTTTTAACTTAATAATCCATAAATATTTTAATAAAATTAAATTTTTTTTGTTTCTAAATTATTCTTCGACCAAACACTTCAAATGCACTGCTCGCACTAAATTGTTCAACAATATCGAAAAGTTGTACGTTTGTCCCTGTACACATTAACAGTAAATAACGGTATATAAAAACAAAATATTTTTTTTTGTGATTTGAAGTTTTGATAATATTATGAAAAACTAAAAAGTGCAAAACAAGACAATAAAAAAAATACATTTTGGCCAGAAAAAATGGATTTTTGACCAACGTACCATTGCATGTATGGAAAAATATGAGAAAAATGCTCAGAGATACATAAGCAAGTGTTATAAATACCTGAGAAATAAACAAACTAAACACATTATGGAGGAAATGACAATTACTGAAAACCCAAGACAAGTTTTAAGGTAATAGAAATAGATACAGTTGGACCATGAAGGATGACAAATAACTATAGGTATATTTTAACAATAAAGTGTGAATTGACACAAAAACTATAGCGGAAAATTTAGTCGAACAATTTATTTTAAAGTATGGATGTTTAAAAATTTTAAAATCTGACAGAGGTACGAACAGCATACCACCATCAATCCATAGGTACACTGGAGCGCAATCATCGTGTTCTAAACGAATATCTATTAAATTTTGTAGATGATTACGAGTGGGACAAATTCATCCCATACTATACATTTGCATATAATACAACATCACACATAAATAATAACTATTCATCTTATAAATTAATTTATGGCAAATTAGCTGCATTGCCAACAGATAAAATTCAAAACAAAGATAAATGTTAAAATAAGGAAAACTATGCTAACGAAATAAAAATAATCTTAAATATTGCTAAAAGAGAATCAAAAACTGTATATGACGAAAATATAAATGAAAGTAATTTTCAAATTAGAGGTTTTTTTATTAGTGAAATTAGAATCTAAAAAAAAAGAATCAAAGCCAATAAAAAATAGTTTAAAGACTAGCTAGGAGTAAATTCTTTATTACAGTCAAATCCCGATAATTCGTAATCGCAAGGGACCGGCCACTTCTTACGAATTATAGGGGTTTTCGCTTTAGCGGGATTTCGATTTAACGGGGTTAAAATAAAATAAATACGAATTAGCGGGGTTTTTTAATTTATTTACTAAAACAATAAAAAGAAAGCGTGCGCTTTGACATTTTTATTTATTATTCCTGTAACAAACTAATCTTAAGAAAATAAACCACACACAAGCAAAAGCAAAAACCCACGTAAAAAATAAGCGGTAAACAAAAAATCATTCTTTCCATGTTTCTGTTGTTTTTATTACGAATTATAAGTGGTAGTTAGCAAACAATTACGATTTATAAGAGGTAAAGAAGATTTTATTTGAAAAAAAAAATTACGAATTAGCGAGGGGACCAAAATGTATGGAAAGTTTACGAAATAACGAGATTTTTTCAAGGGACCGACAGTTTGTTACGAATTATCGGGAATTACGATTTATCGGGGTACGAATTATCGGGAGTTGACTGTAATTGTAAATTCTATAGTAAAACTTTTCCATTCTTCTTGTTTCCTTCAAGCTTTAGATCTCTTATTTGTTTTTTATATTTTATTTTAGCCAATATTTCGCTACCTCAATGTGTAGCTTCTTCAGGGCTTATATATTTGTTTACAATTATTTGAAAAAATTAAAAAATATTGAAAAAATATTTAACAAATAAGGAAAAGTAAATGAAAATTTTTTTTAAATACACACATACATACATACATAAATTGAAAAAAAATACTGTACAAACATGAAATACATACGTATAACAAAACAATACAATTTGCTAAATAAATTATTTAAACTATTTTAATATTCAAATCTTATTAACTAGAAGTCTATAATTCTCTGCAACATTATTCTTCGACCAAACACTTCAAATGCACTGCTCGCACTAAATTGTTCAACAATATCGAAAAGTGCTACGTTTGTCGCTGTACACATTAACAGTAAATAACGTTATATAAAAACAAAATATTTTTTTTTGTGGTTTGAAGTGTTGATAATATTATGAAAAACTAAAAAGTGCAAAACAAGACAATAAAAAAAATACATTTTGGCCAGAAAAAATGGATTTTTGACCAACGTGCATTGTGAGTAGTACAGTGAGTCACCAATTAGCGGGTAAGGCAGTGTTATTGTTTTGACGTTTTACCAATTTTCGTTCTGTCTTGCTTTTCTGTAAAACGTTGGGGTACCTAAAGCGCGTGTAACTTTTTAGACTTCCTTTTTCATTTTGGCAGCCAACGAAGTCAGTTTAAAGACGTAATATACTAATTGAAATTGAAAACTCGCTCTAACCCAAGCCATCTTTAGCAATTATTAGTACTAACGTGCAATATTTGGGTGGATAATTTACAAGCCAGCAGTTTTAAAGGTAATTTCATTTAGCGTTTAAACGGAGATGAAAAATAGATACTTATGTTTTGGCATATACGTTGACTTATCCTCGTTTAGGTACTTTCGATAAGGATTACCCTACTTCATCACATGGTTGCATCAAAAGTAAATAATAAGAACCCTTATCGGAATTCGGAAAAAGATTTTTAGGGCTGACGTCAACAAATACGCCCACAGAAATACAGGAGTGTAACCCCGCACGGGTGTCACGTCAGTTTATCCTGTCATAGCGTTGCGCAAATATATTCTATACAAGTGGCCGTAGGGGCGGTTAGCGCATTCAAAGTTTTTGTTCTGCCTCTGGTTAACGTGCGCCACACAAGATTTCCGCCTTAGCTAAATATTCCGCTGACTATTACAGAATTCTCCACAAAAGATTTAGGGAGTAATTTCTTATATCCGGGTTGGCGTAACCAAGGAGTGTATAGGAACGTATTTGAGCCCGTCTCTTTACCTGGGAAACAGAACGGGACTCGTACGAATTTACGTAACTCAGAGCATCCTCCAACTGGTTGCCGGATAGCTGGAAAGGCAGCTGAATGCACAATAAATTGCCCAGGGGAATAATTCCAGATTGTACGGCCACCTACGGGTACCCGCAAATAAGAACCAGTCGTAGTTAGGCTACCAGCCTACGTTTACTTTTTATAAGCCTTTATGCGAGACACCAAGAAAAAAAACCAACAACCTATCTAGATCGTAATAATCTACTAGTTCAGTTAAGAAACCATAGCAATTACCAGACAAAAGGGAAAAGTTAGTTTTGTCGTCCCTATCAGGCACATTTTGTTTTAGGGGGAAAATTCCCCTACTAAAGTAACTTAAGCGATCCAATAATTTCCTAGAAATAAGTGTATTTATTCGACGCAATAATTAAATTAACAACAGAATTTCGTAAACCAAAGCAACGACCCTCGAAATTTACCAAGGCCTTGATCGAACTTCGAATGTGTTTGTTGGTAAGTGCCTCATAGCTATTTTACTATATTTATTATTTTTTTTTTTGATTAATTAATAAAACCAGACCAAATAAGTAAGAAGAAACACTAAATACTATTTACCGCAATACAATCCAAGAAAAGAGAAAACAAAACAATAAGTTTATGAATCAAACGTCGTTATGAATGAGACGACAACGATTGATTCCACATTCCATTGCACAAGTAGAGAAAGTATAGTGAGAACATTAATTGTTAATTTTGCGATTCTTCTTGTATGGTCGTATTATTTACCTTCATAATCTTGTAACAATATTTATAAGCACATACTGACGTACATACCTCGATTTTTGTTTTGATTCTAAATTTATTATACTCACATCTTTATGTACCAGGTAAATAAATCGAGGTAAATACGACCTATGTGGTAAAATTGTCGTTCTTCTTGCTTTTTTATTTGGTTTCGTGATTTTATTTTACCTGCCAAGTAATAATAAAAAAAAAAATAAAAGAAAGAAAAAAAAACACTACACTAACCCCTGAGTTTACGGTATTCTTACCTTACTTTTTATTGTACCCCGCTGAAAATAAAATTTAACTTCCTTATAAATGTTATTTTAGTAATACACCCCTATATAATAAGTTTGAGTTTTGTTGGAAAATATTGAATGTAAATATAAGTTAGTATATTAACGTTTTTTTTTATTATATGGATACTTATGGACTAAATAAATATGAAATTGTTAATATGGAGTAATTAAACGTTAGGTGTTTTCTTACAAAAATGATGAGATAACTTCAAATCAGTTGATGGTGCGCGTTACGGGGTTTCAGACGAACTTGACTGCCACTGGAACAATTTTAAGGGAATGGGTTAGGAGGCATTACTCTTCTACTAACAACTGAAGAATGATCTTTTTGGTAGCGGGTTATTTAATATCCATCAGTTTTTTTTCTGCTTAACAGTGAAGGGGCTGTAAATTCAATTTTTTTTGGGTTAAGTAGTTTTGGACCATTATTAGAATAGTAGTTGTTTGAAAATAAAACGGGAGTCTATACTTTATTATTGTACGTGAAATAAAAATTTTAGGAGTCAGGACCGAACCCCCCCTCCCCCCGACTTAAGCTAGGTTCCAAAGGCTCCCATAGTCTTAAAACCATTGTGGGGAATTATTCTTCATAAGTCCAACAGGGGCATATTGCAGAGCTCGGCCAACCTACCACCGATACATTTCGGGAAGTTTTGTTACAGGTTACAAGTTTGAAAAAATTAGGATAAAAACTTCCCCGTACTCACCCGTGGAGCGTTAAAAATGACACCGACCCCTATATGAAAATAAAAAATATTTCATAAGTAAAAAAATGGATAATGTGAAGGGTACATAAGATTCGGCACAGCCGAATATAGCAGTTTACTTGTTTAATTTCTCAAATTCCGACACCGTGGCGCGGTAAGCGTTCTCGTGACTTACTTGAATTTTGGTCTCATATATATTACTACGTTTTATGTTCGACACATAAAAGTTCTTTTCGCCTATTAATGCAACTAAAAATTTAATGAGGTCGTTCGAGTTTTTTTCTCTTAAATAAATTGGAGGAGGCTTAAAATTTGTTTCCGTAACGGGGCCATCATTATCATCTGTTTGCAGAATGGCAAAGCGATTTTGCGATGTGGTTGGCCTTTCTTCGTCTTTTAAAATTTTTGCAGGTTGACTTACTTCTGCCGACTTCGGACTTCTCCCCCTTTTAAGAACTGTTACGTACCTGTCCATCCCTACCTGGATCTTAGGAGCACACGCAGAAATTGGGCCTGGAGCGCCTTTAGCAGCTGTAGGTGCGACACCAGAACTTGATAAAGAAGACCGCGATGAAGATGGTACCTCGGTATTTTTTTTATAATTTTTAAACAGAGATTGGGCTAAATTTGTCCCTTGTTCAGTACATTTATTTAAATTAGGCACACTTGCACTTAAACTGTTTGTATTTGTTTTCGGTTTTGCACTTAAATAGTTTCTATTATATTCAGGGTCTCTAATATTTTCATTGCTAACGCTTTTTGAGCTTAACACAATGTAAGCATTTCGGCTATTAGGCCCACTGTCACTACGATTACTGTTACTCATTAACCGTTTGGTTTTTTTATTTTGTTTAGTTTGTTTTTATTTTCGATTCTCGCTTATGTCTTGTAGGTATGTATATTAACAATTTTTTTTTTTGTAACTTATTACAAATATCACCTATTACAAATATACACTCGCGTAGACACGTCCGTACACTACGAGATTAAGAGAGCAACTTGATCCTAAATGACAACAACTGCATTCCAAATCACCGATTCGGACTTGGAAGTCAACATAGCACCATCGAACAAACTCACAGTATGGGACAGATTTAAAAAAAAATCCTTTGAGGAAAAGAAGTACTGCTCACAAGCTTTCGACAAAGTATGACATGAAGGCCTGTTAAACAAACTAAAGCTCAACCTTCTAGCTAATATTTTCAACCTTTTAGAAAAATACATAACCGGCCGACAATTTATGATCAAAGAGGGCAACCAAATAAGTTCTTCTCAACCAATAGGGGCTGGTGTACCTCAAGGGAGTATACCAGGTCCAATTCTGTACTTGTTTACACAGCATATATGCCAACCAATAGTTTTACACACACGTCAACATTTGCTGATGATACCGTTTTCCTTAGTATTTATAAAGACCCTAAAGAGGCTTCGAACCAACTGCAACAACACGTTAACAAAATTCTAAGAATGATAACTGGTGCTCCTTGGTATATTAAAAACAGCAACATCCACAATGATCTAGAAGTTTCACTAGTAAAATGCGAAATCTTTAACTATGTGGAAAGGTATTTAAATAAGCTGGAAACACATCCAAATCCGCTTGTTTGAAGCATCTTGCAACATAGTGGGCACACCCGCTTAAAAAGAAGGGATACTATTGCGCTTAGATGAAACCTTTGAAATTAGTCAATTTTATTGTAAGAACTTAAATTTTAATATGGTACTGGCTGAACTAGTATTAATTACTTAGTTTTAAGATTTAAATACTTATTGTTAGTTCTCTTACGCGAAGATTCAATAACAAAGTATATGAAAAAAAAGTTTTTCTAGAAATATCTTTAACGGCTTTAGATTGTATATAAAAGTGTGATTAAATAAATAAAAAATAAGATATAAAAGCTATATTGTACCAAGTTAAAACAAAAAAAATATTATAGAGTGAAAGGTAAAATACTTAAATCATGTGTGATCATTTACAGAAAATTATCAATAATTTTTGATTATTATTACTAGTAAGTTTTCATGTACACAAAAAATTAGCAGCTAGAGAGCCAAAAAAGAGCGAAATATGTTCAGAAACAAAAATGTTTCTGATAATTTCTACTAGTAAAAATTTTACTATCAGAAATTATTCGAACAGTTTTTCTGTCATTATGCTTTGAAAAAAATTTAAGTTTTAAATATTTATAAGTTTACAATAACAAAATACATTTGCTTGCAAGTTTTGACTGTAAAAGTGTTCATTTCACTTTTTAATATTTTTGAGAGCAATTTTGAAAATATTTCTTTTTACTCTCTCGTTGCTAGTAATTACTGGAAAGTTTTTTAACACAACTATTATTAAAAATTGGAATTTGTGACAAAATTATTACGGTCGTATGCTAAAAAAGTTAACAAAGCCTTACAAACCGTTGTTAAGCAAAATTCCTTAAAGTATATTCTAAAATGTTAACTTTATGTTTTTTAAAGTAGGTATGTGTTAAAGTGATTTTTTTGGCTTTTTGTGTCTTGTGGAACGATGAATGAACATTTTTAAATTTAAAGGTTATAAAAATTATGCTGTGTTTCTGTCGAACATTTTTAAATCATATTAGAAAGCAAGAATCAAAAATCAAGAAAGTTTTCTTTAAAAAACGAAATTTTTTACATTTTTATTACTTTTTTCTGTTTCTTCAAAAACAATATTTTAGTGATGTTAAAAAAATCAAAACAAAATTCGTAATTCGAATACCTATTTTTTCACAAACAAAACAAAGCCTTGTGTTATTGCTAATATATTAGCAATTACAGTAGAATCGTAAAAAAGTTAACCAAAATGCCCCAAGGGGTATTAACATTTCTGAACTTTTAAGTTTTCTAAGCGCGTTTTTTTAGTCGAAAAAAGGAATAAATAAGGGATGTATGTAATAAATTTTTAATGTAATACAGAACTTTTTTTAGATACAAAATTTTATGTTTTTTATTTTTAAAAGGCTTATATATGTATGTAGTTTTCATTATTACAAACTAAAACTAAGGTACTAGGCATTATTGTATTATTCAAAGTCACGCTGCAAATCCAACCCGATTTGTGAAGTTTTTTTCTGCTTTAGAATTTTTTAAATAATCGCTGCGCAACTCACAAGCTAATTACTGACGACAATAACTTTACCAGCAATGTTGAAGATGGACAACATTTTTGGCAGCTCAAAATAAAAAGGAAGTTCGGGGAATACCATAATCCATTAAACAAAAATAAGGATTTAGCGTTGCCACTGAGAAGATTTTAAGTGATCGAGCTGCCACTATTATCACTAAAACGTTATCACTATTGTTGTTTAAAAAAAAGTTGAACACGCTCTAACAAGTTAACCGAAAAGTTAACTTTTTAGAGCTGCACGTTGATAACGAAAAACTGTTAACTTATCCGCGTGTTTAACTTTCACGCGAGTAAACTTTTCTAAGATTCTACTATATACTAAATGCAAATAAGTATTATGATAATACGATGATCAAAATGGTTTTGTGTACAATCTTATTCCAGAATTTCAATTTTTTCTCTTACTGCGTAAAACCGAAAGTTTTTTTGTTTAGTTTTATAAAATTTATCTAAACTTTATATTTTTTCACTTATTTTAAAAAGTTCAAAGCATTTCTAAACTATTAACTTATTTCTTGTTTTTGACACTTTTTTGTGTTGTTTGAGATGTTAAGTTACAGTTTTGAAAAAGTCACAAGTTAATCATCGAGCTCCTGTTTGTTTACCATTTAAACTCGTAATTTTTTGCCTGTCCGTTCTGATTTCTGTTTTGAACCGTGCTCTTGTTTGTTATTTATCCCGGATTCATCAAGTTTTCGTAATTCAACGCACAATGTTTTCTTTATTCGCGGCTAACAACTTTTAATTTTTGCAATTAAAGTGGAAAAAATAAAAAAAAAACAACAAAAACACTTAAACTGAACAAAAGAGACAGATATTCACAACAAAAAATAAATTTAATAATAAACTATAGCTGTTATGCTTTATTGGTGTAATATTAAGTGCTGCCCAACTTGCATCTACCTTGTCACATTAAAAAGTGTATAGTATTGCCATAACAAATAAGTCCGTTATTTTTGAACATTGGCTAACCCATCAAGCATTTTGGAGCTGCGTTGTAAAATTAATTTAAAAAACAATTTTTTTTGAAAATTATTTTAATTTGACTATGGCATGTTCTAATAAAAACTAATCTATTACTAGTGATGAAGAAAGAATGATATCCTGCTGGCTGTGTCATGGCCTCTGTCACTTTAAGTGTAGTGGCTTATCCGTTCTTGTTGCTGAGTCACTATCAAGAAATAATGGACTTCATTGGTGCTGTACTACTTGTAGAAAAGTCAATGTGAGCTTCTACCGATTCTTTCAAGGAACTCAGACACATTTTCTTGATATTCAAAACGAAGCAAAAAAACTTTCTGACTGTATTTCTACATACGGTAAACTTTTTGAGGATCATAAATCTCTTAGTAACTTAAAATTGCCTGCACAACCCAGTTGTGTGGCATCATCAGGAGGTTATTTCAGTTAAATATTAAATTTATTGTAACCCATTTTCGATTATATGTTGTTGTTGCGTGCTCACTTTTTGTTTAATTATCTATTTTTTCTAGTTTTTTGACCTTTTTAATGTTAATAAATAAGTCTATTTTTTGAAGCTTTAGGTCTATTTTTATGTTTATTTTTTTTGCAAAATTTTTTTCATTATTTCGTCACTCCGTTGTGTAGCATCACCAGAAGGTTATTTCAGTTAAATATTAAATTTATTGTAACCCATTTTGGATTATCTGTTGATGTTGCGTGCTCACTTTTTGATTAATTATCTATTTTTTTATAGTTTTTTGACCTTTGAGGATGCCACACAACGGAGTGGCGAAATATTGAAATAATTTTGCAAAACAATTAACATAAAAATAGACTTCTCTTAATTCATAACATAATTCATACTCAAAAACCTTTCTATCTATTTGCAAAACTACGATTTGCCAGATCGCTTAGGGGTAAAATCATCATTATCCTTGTGTCCGATTTTTTTTTTTTTTTCATATATTTTATTATTGAATCTTCGCTTAAGCGAACTAACAATAAGTATTCAAATCTTAAAACTAAGTTACTAATACTAGTCCAGTCAGTACCAGACTAAAATTAAAGTTCTCATAATAAAGTTAATTAATTTTAAAAGTTTCATCTAAGAGCAATAGTATCCCTTCTTTTTAGGCGGGTGTGCCCACTATATTGCAGGATGCTTCGAGCGAGCGGATTTGGATGTGTTTCCAACTTATTTAAATACTTGTCCCCATATTTTAGGATTTCGCTTTTTACTAGTGGAACTTGTAGATCCTTGTGGATGTTGCTGTTTATGACATACCACGGAGCACCAGTTATCATTCTCAGAATTTTGTTTTGACGGCGTTGTATTTTTTCTATGTTAGAGGCGGAAGCAGTGCCCTATAATTGTATACCGTAGTACCAAATTGGTTTTAAAATCGAGTTGTAGAGTAGAAGTTTACAATCCAGACGTAGCACAGAGTTTCTACCAATTAGCCAGTGGATTTGAGCAGCTTTAAGTTTCATTTGAGACAGCTTCGCATATATATGAGGCTTCCATGTGAGGCGGCGATCTAGGTGAGCACCAAGATATTTTGTCTCGGTTCGTTGAGGCACCATATGGTTGTTAATAGTGATTGGGGAGCATGTTTCTTTGCGTAAAGTAAAAGTTACGTGGGTACATTTTTTTTCATTTATTTTTATTCCCCATAACTTTGCCCATTTTTCAACTTGAGTTACGTGTTGCTGCAGTTGGTTCGAAGCCTCTTTAGGGCCTTTATGAATACTAAGGAAAGCAGTATCATCAGCAAATGTCGACGTGTGTGTAAAACTATTGGTTGGCATATCTGCTGTGTAAAGCAAGTACAGAACTGGACCTAGTATACTCCCTTGAGGTACACCAGCCCCTATTGGTTGAGAAGAACTTATTTGGTTTCCCTCTTTGATCATAAATTGTCGACCGGTTATGTATTTTTCTAACAGATTGAAAATATTAGCTGGAAGGCTTAGCTTTAGTTTGTTTAACAGGCCTTCGTGCCATACTTTATCGAAAGCCTGAGAGACATCAATGAAAAGCCCAGAGCAGTACTTCTTTTCCTCAAAGGTTTTTCTTATAACTTGCACCAGTCTGTGAGTTTGTTTGATTGTGCTATGTTGACTTCTAAAGCCAAATTGGTGATCTGGAATGCAGTTGTTTTCATTCAGGATCGGAGTCGGATTGTTCTTAAGCAATTTTTCGAACAATTTTGACATTGTGGGTAGCAAACTTATAGGCCTATAAGACTCTTCCTTTGAAGGAATCATCTTAACTAAGGCAATTTTCCATATAGACGGGAAATTTCATCAAAACCAGGAGCTGTTTTAGCATTTAAATTATTGATAGCCTCTACGACATCTGACAACTGAAAACGTATTTCTAAAGGACACCTAACAATAACAGGTGAAAATTCCCTCACGTCTGTGCATGTATTGGGAGTGAATACGTTTTTGAAATGATTTGCGAACAGATCGCATTTTTCTTCATCATTTCTATCCCAAGATCCTCTCAGATTGCGCAGTGGTGGTTTTGCGATTACAGGTCTTTTAAGACGTCTGGCTGATCGCCATAAGGAATAACTTGTCTGAGAAGTCGCGTCTAGACCTTCCAAGTACGCTTTCAGTGATGCCATTCTGTGAACCTCCAGCAAGCTTTTTAATAGGTTTTTACATTCCTTTAGCTTAGATTTAAGTTGGGGTGATCTTTGCTTTTGCCATTCTCTTCGGACTCTCCTTTTTCCAGATAAAAGCTTTTCCACATCGTCAGAAAAAATTTTGCTGTACCTGGCCTGACGATAGGTAGAAGACGCATGTTCAACGGCTTTTTTAATGTTTTCATTTAGGATGCTCAGACTATCATCTATGTCTCCGGAAGTTTTTAGCGGTTGGTTTTCCGAGCAGTGGGCACTAATATATTTCTTATATTTTAACCAATTTATTCTTTTAAATAAGAAAAAAATCACTAGTTGCTATTTGCTGAGGACTGCAAATAGTAATTATTGTGGGTGAGTGGTCAGAAGATAAATCCAAGGAGGCTACATCCTCAATAATGTCCGGGGATATACCTTTTGTCACGCTAAAATCTATTACGTCTGGAACTTTATTATTGTCCGTTGGCCAATAGGTTGGTTGTCCAGTTGAAATAACGAAAAGTCCCATTTCCGACACGGAATCATACAAGACACGACCTCTGGGACTAATTAGGCGGGAGCCCCAGTATGTGTGCTTAGCGTTATAGTCTCCAGCAGCTATGAAGCGGGTACCTAATGATTTGTAGAAACTGTTGTACTGATCCTTCGTTATGGAGAATCTGGGTGGACAGTAAACTGATGAAATAACAATGTTATGGAAAAATTCAACAATGCAGACGTTCCTAGCTTGGATATAACATTCCAAGAGGCCACCCAACCATTGGTGCTTAATTTTTGATTTGATTAGAATAGCCGAGCCACCACATGATCTATCCCTAGGATCCTTTGAATCGTAAAAAGAAAAGCCACTAATTTTAAAAGTGCTTTTAGATGTCATCTGATTCTCAGAAATCAACATAACATCGATTTTTTGGTTTATCAAGAAATCCTCGAGCTCGTTTTGTGTTGCCGGATGCCGTTTGCGTTCCAGAAACAAACCTTGAGGCAGTTCATTGCCTTTTAAGCATAGCCTGTAGAAGAGCAGACTGCATTTCTTGCATCATGCTGGCCATTTGCGCCATAAACTGCGTAATTTGTTTAACCATATTGTCAATTACGGCTTCCAGGCGGCTAAAATTGGGCCCGGTTGGTTCGCTTGTTGGCACTTCTTGTTGTGTTGTAGGCTAGATAGACTTGCGTGAGCTAGGCTGGTAAGACTTTAATGCGGCGGCGTAAGAAACTTGATTTGTATTTGGTTGTGCCAATGGAGGCATATTTGTATTTGGTATATTTAAAGGCTGGGGAGGGGCAGGAACTATTTTCGGCTTAGTTGAGCGCTTAACTG
Source organism: Melanophora roralis (assembly GCA_963583895.1). Taxonomy (NCBI): domain Eukaryota; kingdom Metazoa; phylum Arthropoda; class Insecta; order Diptera; family Rhinophoridae; genus Melanophora; species Melanophora roralis. The sequence continues at coordinate 77,847,605 of OY757187.1, read as the reverse complement.
AATTTAAAACAGGACAACCTCTATAGTTGGCAGTGTGGTTTCCCCCGCAGTTGCTGCATTTCTTCATCCTAGGATCATCTTTTGGCTTGTCGCACTTGGGCGTATCGTGCAGATCCCCACACACAACACAAAAAAAAGGCAACTTACAATAAGCTTTAGTGTGGCCATATTCCTGGCAGTTCAAGCACTGTAGAGGCCCAGATTGCTTGTGTGGCACTTCCACAGTAACTCGTCGGTGCATAATATATTTTAAATTATAAATGGGGTGAGTTTCACTTTTTTTCAATTTGATATCACCAGGCTCAAGCTCCACTCGAAATAATGGTTGGGGGTGTTTTTCCCTGTTTCTCATATTGGATACAGTCCTAACCATAAACCCTTTGCTTAACAAAGTGGTCTTGATCTCTTCTGGGTCAACATTAGAATCAATGCCTTTAATAACTACCTGAAGGCCTTTTGCGGTCTTGATTTGGTAGGTATAGAAGTTTTTGCTGAGTTTTTCGAGCTCCGAAACGGTAGCGCGGTAGGCGTTTTTATGGTTCACTTGAATTTTTGTCTCAAATATGTTACCACGTTTAACGTTTGAAACACGAAAAGTTATTTTCCCCAATCAAACCGACTAAAAACTTGACGAGATCATTTGAGTTTTTTTCCCTTAAATAAATGGGAGGTGGCTTAAAGGCCTTTCTTTCACTAACTGGGGCCTCATTATCCTCTTGCAAAATTGCAAAACGATTTTGCGATGAGGTTGGCCTTTCATCGTCTTTTAAAATTTTTGCAGGTTGAGATGCTTCTGACGATTTAGAGCTTCTTCCCCTTTTAAGAACTGTCACGTAGCGGTCCATCCCTACCCGGACTTTAGGTGCTGGTGCAGAAATTAAGCTTCATGCGGCTTTAGCAGCTGCAGGTTCAATTCCAGAGTTTGATAATGGTGACCGCGACAAAGATGGTACCTCAGAATTTTTTTTATAATTATTAAATAGAGATTGGGCTAAATTAGTCCCTTGTTCAGTACATTTATTTAAATTAGGCGCACTTGAACTAAGATTGTTTGTAATTATTTTTGGTCTTGCATTTAAATAATTTCTATTATATTCAGGGGCTCTTATGTTCTCATTGCTAACACTTGTGGAGCTTAACACAATGTAAGCATTTCGGCTGTTAGGCCCACTGTCACTACGATTACTGTTTCTCATTAACAGTTCGCTTTTTTTTATTTAGTTTGTTGTTTTTGTTTTTCTTTTCTCACTCTTATGTGTATATTTGTATATTAATAAATTCGTTTGCTACCTATTACTAATATCACCTATTAACAATATTACACTCGTGTACACACGTCCGTACACTACAAGATTAAAAACGCAACTCCCCTTGTGTCCGAATGGCAGTTTTATATTATTGGTATTCGCCTTTGGAATTCACTATTATCAAACCAAAAAATCAATAGCAACACAAACAGTTTTAAAAATTTTTTGTTTAATCATTTTGTTTAAAATTTTTGGTTTAATAATTTTGCTTAGATTTAACTTTCAATATTTAAGCGTTACTTTGTTGTATTTATCTGCAATTGTGAAATTTGTTCGATTATTTTCATTGTTAATTCTATGTAATTAGATTAAGTTATTGCATAATTTGTATTCCTATACTTCAAATATAAGATATAATCTTGTTGTATAGGAACTAACGACAAATAAATAAATAAATAAAGCTTAAAAAAAATAAACTTATTTATTAACATTAAAAAGGTCAAAAAACTAGAAAAAATTGATAATTAAACAAAAAGTGAGCACGCAACAACAACAGATAATCAAAAATGGGTTACAATAAATTTAATATTTAATATTAAATATTGAAAAAATTTTGCAAAAAAATAAACATAAAAATAGACATAAAGCTTAAAAAAATAGACTTATTTATTAACATTAAAAAGGTCAAAAAACTAGAAAAAATAGATAATTATACTTATTAATTTTACGACAATAATTTTAGTGCGGTTAGTTTTATTGACAAAAAGTTATTTTGTATATTATATATTATAGTGCCATCTCTGATATTAAGAATTTATACAACTATGTATCAAATGTCATTCTATGAAATAAAAAGAACTAGTATTGTTCACTCTGTGGAGATCAAGCAAAGAGTAAAGTTGTTTCAATATTGATCGGGAAGTTAATATAAGAATAACAACGATAAGTATTAAATGGCGACCGTGTCATGTGGCTTTATTTTAAACTTACATACATACTTCATAAAAATTTAATTTTCGAAATTGTAAGAAAAACATTGAAATGAAACATTTCTAAAGCAAACATACATACGTACACACCTATGTATGTATAATAAAAAAAAATTATGCCATTTTCTCAAAAGAGATCAAAGAAAACTAAAAAAAAACTACAAGTTTTGAATTCCTATGCGGTTTGTGTAAGAATTGCAGTATGTCTGGAAAAAATCAGTTTTTGGCGTAACAATATTACCTGATGTCTTTTATATCATGCAAAATGTTTCAGTAACTTAAGAAGTTTGTTAACAATTTATTAAAATATATACAGTAAATTGAAAATAAGAGACGAAAAAATAAATCAAAAGTATATGCTAAATAGTGGAAGTTAACAAAAAGTTAATATTAAATTGGTCAGGGCGCATGGCACTAATGCAAACCGGGTTTAAGTAAAACAGCAATACGGTTACAATGCGTTTCACATATTTTTTTTTAAATGACGGTGGAGAAAAAAGAGACAAATTTAAAACTATAACGGAAACAAGAGCGGTAAAATTTAATATTGAACAAGCCAAAACGATTAGTTATGTACAGAACTATAAATAAGAAAAAAAGTCATAGAGGAAAATAGTGAAGCTAAATTTAAAAACAGTTACTCTTCCAAAACGCCGACGCAACGAAATGTAAGTAAACAAATTAATAACTTACGGTTGGGAATAAAAGCACGATAAAAAAACTGTATAATTTTTCCACGTAGTTTTGTAAAAAAAGGAAAAGGCAAAGATGAAGGGAAACAGAGAGAGAAACGATTGATCAAAAATAATAAAATAGGCATCAACATAAAGAAGCACGATAAAAGGCTACAATTAAAAATATCAAAGTACAGAAATACAGTAATTGCAAAACAGTGAAAACAAAAATCGGAAAACAATAAAAAGTGTTAATTTAAACAAACAAAAATAAGTGTAAATGATAATTATTAAACAAAAACCAAACTTTCTTAACATCACAATTCAACATTAAAATATTTTACTATGGATATTGCTTCATCGATGTGACTACAATTGCGTACAAAAAAAAAGACAAGATGGTTACATCAAGTGCTTCGTACAACGAAAAGCTTTAAGCAATAGCTGAAGTAGGAGCAAAAGCAGATGAAAACGCCAGAACCAAATTACTTCAATTATTCTTATTAAAATACTTTTTTAACAATTTTAACTAGAACAAAAAAAAACATACACATATACACATACCTATATACACATGTAAATGCACATATATAGTTTTAGAAATATCTTTAAGAATAAAACACAAAATGTAATACATACTAACATGCATTGTAATGATGTAGTCTTGTATTGTATTTAAATAAGCGTAAACATATACCTATAGATATATACATACAAGCATGTATTTTAATTTACCTAATTAATAAATTATTTCAAAATAAAACAAAAATAAAAATTACAAATTTATAAACAAATATATTTATTATTATTTTTTTCTTTTGTTGGTTTTAAATAAAAGAATGTCATACGAAAAAGTTGAAAATTAAAAAACAAAACAGAGGAATTAGTTTATAAAAGAGAGTATACAATTTCTTGAAAAGAAAAAAAGGAACAAAAGAATGAAAATCAAAACAAAAAGAATAAGTTATGTAAAAGAAATAAACATAGCAATAAGATTTTTGCAGAACGAGGCGCAGAAAAAGGAAAAGATTAAATTAATGTTAAAAAACAAAAGAGAAGAATTTTAAAGAAACAAAAAAAAAACAGAAACAAAAGTAAAATCATTTCTGTGAGTTGACTCAAATGTTGACCCGGAGGAAATTAAAACCAGTGTGCGCATGAAGGGATTTAGAGTCAAATATGTATTAAACAGAACAAACAGGAAAAAATACCTTCAACCACTATTCCGAGTGGAGCTCGAGCTTGGTGATATCAAATTTAGGAAAAATGAGACTCACCCGATTTATGATTTGAAATACATATTGCATCGTAGAGTGGTAGTGGAAACGCCACATAACCGATCTAGGCCCGTACAGTGTTTGAACTGCCAGGAATATGGCCACACCAAAGCTTATGGTAAGCTGCCTTCTCTTTGTGTTATGTGTGGTGATCTGCATGATACAACCAAGTGTGACAAACCAAAACATTATCCTAGGGTGAAGAAATGCAGCAATTGCGCTGGAAACCACATGGCCAACTATAGAGGTTGCCCTGTTTTTGATTCAGTTAAAACGCTCAACTAAACCGAAAATTGTTTCTGCCCCTCCCCAGCCTTTAAATGGCCGGCATGATGCAATAAATGCAAAAAATGCAGTCTGCACTTTTGCAGGCCATGCTTAAAAGGCCATGAACTGCCTCAGGGTTTGTTTCTGGAACGCAAACGGCATCCGCGAACACAAAAACGAGCTCGAGTATTTCTTGATGAACCAAAAAATCGATATTATGTTGATTTCTGAGACTCATATGACATCTAGAAGCACTTTTAAAATTAGTGGCTATTTTTTTTACGATTCAAAGGATCCTAAGGATAGATCATGTGGTGGCTCGGCTATTCTAATAAAATCAAGAATTAAACACCAATGGTTGGGTGGCCTCTCGGAATGTTATATCCAAGCTACGAACGTCTGCATTGATGAATTTTTCCACAAGCTTGTTATTTCATCAGCTTACTGTCCACCCAGATTCTCCATAACGAAGGATCAGTACAACAGTTTCTACAAATTATTAGGTCCCCGCTTCATAGCTACTGGAGACTATAACGCTAAGCACACATACTGGGGCTCCCACCTTATTAGTCCCAGAGGTAGTGTCTTGTATGATTCCGTGTCGGAAATGGGACTTTTCGTTATTTCAACTGGACAACCAACCTACTGGCCAACGGACAATAATAAAATTCCAAACGTAATAGATTTTAGCGTGGCAAAAGGTATATCCCCGGACCTTATTGAGGATGTAGCCTCCTTGGATTTATCTTCTGACCACTCACCCACAATAATTACTATTTGCAGTCCTCAGCGAATAGCAACTAGTGATTTTTTCTTATCTAAAAGAATAAATTGGTTAAAATATAAGAAATATATTAGCGCCCACTGCTCGGAAAACCAACCGCTAAAAACTTCCGGAGACATAGATGATAGTCTGAGCATCCTAAATGAAAACATTAAAAAAGCCGTTGAACATGCGTCTTCTACCTATCGTCAGGCCAGGTAAAGCAAAATTTTTTTCTGACGATGTGGAAAAGCTTTTATCTGAAAAAAGGAGAGTCCAAAGAGAATGGCAAAAGCAAAGATCACCCCAACTTAAATCTAAGCTAAAGGAATGTACAAACCAATTAAAAAGCTTGCTGGAGGTTCACAGAATGGCATCACTGAAAGAGTACCTCGAAGGTCTAGACGCGACTCCTCAGACAAATTATTCCCTATGGCGATCAGCCAGACGTCTTAAAAGACCCGTTATCGCAAAACCACCACTGCGTAACCTGAGAGGATCCTGGGCTAGAAATGATGAAGAAAAATGTGATCTGTTTGCAAATCATTTCAAAAACGTGTTTACTCCCAATACTTGCACAGACGTGAGGGAATTACCGACAGTTGTTGCTGGACGTCCTTTAGAAATACGTTTCTGAGGCTATTGCCAACTTAAATGGTAAAAAAGCTCCTGGTGTTGATAATATAAGCAACAAAATGCTCTTAGAGCTACCTTTTACGGCAAAAAGAATAATTCTGTTTATTTTTAACGTAATAATTCGGCTTGAACATTTCCCGCCTATATGGAAAATTGTCTTAGTTAAGATGATTCATAAGCCTGGTAAGGATCCTTCGAAGGTGGAGTTTTATAGGCCTATAAGGTTGTTACCCACAATGTCAAAATTGTTTAAGAACAAGCTGGCTCCGATCCTGAATGAAAACAACTGCATTCCAGATCACCAATTTGGCTTTAGAAGTCAACATAGCACAATCGAACAAACTCATAGACTGGTGCAGGTAATAAGAAAAACCTTTGAGGAAAAGAAGTACTGCTCCGCGCTTTTCATTGATGTCTCTCAAGCTTTCGATAAAGTATGGCACGAAGGCCTGTTAAACAAACTAAAGCTAAACCTTCCGTTTAGAAAAATACATAACCGGGCGACAATTTATGATCAAAGAGGGAAACCAAATAAGTCGTTCCAAACCAATAGAGGCTGGTGTACCTCAAGGGAGTATACTAGGTCCAATTTTGTACTTGCTTTATACGGCAGATATGCCAACCAATAGATTCACACACACCTCGACATTTGATGACGACACTGATTTTCTTAGTATTCACAAAGACCCTAAAGAGGCTTCGAACCAGCTGCAACAACACGTAACTCAAGTTGAAAAATGGGCAAAGTTATGGGGAATAAAGATAAATGAATAAAAATGTACCCACGTTACTTTTACTTTACGCAAAGAAACTGGGGCCTCATTATCCTCTTGCAAAATTGCAAAACGATTTTGCGATGAGGTTGGCCTTTCATCGTCTTTTAAAATTTTTGCAGGTTGAGATGCTTCTGACGATTTAGAGCTTCTTCCCCTTTTAAGAACTGTCACGTAGCGGTCCATCCCTACCCGGACTTTAGGTGCTGGTGCAGAAATTAAGCTTCATGCGGCTTTAGCAGCTGCAGGTTCAATTCCAGAGTTTGATAATGGTGACCGCGACAAAGATGGTACCTCAGAATTTTTTTTATAATTATTAAATAGAGATTGGGCTAAATTAGTCCCTTGTTCAGTACATTTATTTAAATTAGGCGCACTTGAACTAAGATTGTTTGTAATTATTTTTGGTCTTGCATTTAAATAATTTCTATTATATTCAGGGGCTCTTATGTTCTCATTGCTAACACTTGTGGAGCTTAACACAATGTAAGCATTTCGGCTGTTAGGCCCACTGTCACTACGATTACTGTTTCTCATTAACAGTTCGCTTTTTTTTATTTAGTTTGTTGTTTTTGTTTTTCTTTTCTCACTCTTATGTGTATATTTGTATATTAATAAATTCGTTTGCTACCTATTACTAATATCACCTATTAACAATATTACACTCGTGTACACACGTCCGTACACTACAAGATTAAAAACGCAACTCCCCTTGTGTCCGAATGGCAGTTTTATATTATTGGTATTCGCCTTTGGAATTCACTATTATCAAACCAAAAAATCAATAGCAACACAAACAGTTTTAAAAATTTTTTGTTTAATCATTTTGTTTAAAATTTTTGGTTTAATAATTTTGCTTAGATTTAACTTTCAATATTTAAGCGTTACTTTGTTGTATTTATCTGCAATTGTGAAATTTGTTCGATTATTTTCATTGTTAATTCTATGTAATTAGATTAAGTTATTGCATAATTTGTATTCCTATACTTCAAATATAAGATATAATCTTGTTGTATAGGAACTAACGACAAATAAATAAATAAATAAAGCTTAAAAAAAATAAACTTATTTATTAACATTAAAAAGGTCAAAAAACTAGAAAAAATTGATAATTAAACAAAAAGTGAGCACGCAACAACAACAGATAATCAAAAATGGGTTACAATAAATTTAATATTTAATATTAAATATTGAAAAAATTTTGCAAAAAAATAAACATAAAAATAGACATAAAGCTTAAAAAAATAGACTTATTTATTAACATTAAAAAGGTCAAAAAACTAGAAAAAATAGATAATTATACTTATTAATTTTACGACAATAATTTTAGTGCGGTTAGTTTTATTGACAAAAAGTTATTTTGTATATTATATATTATAGTGCCATCTCTGATATTAAGAATTTATACAACTATGTATCAAATGTCATTCTATGAAATAAAAAGAACTAGTATTGTTCACTCTGTGGAGATCAAGCAAAGAGTAAAGTTGTTTCAATATTGATCGGGAAGTTAATATAAGAATAACAACGATAAGTATTAAATGGCGACCGTGTCATGTGGCTTTATTTTAAACTTACATACATACTTCATAAAAATTTAATTTTCGAAATTGTAAGAAAAACATTGAAATGAAACATTTCTAAAGCAAACATACATACGTACACACCTATGTATGTATAATAAAAAAAAATTATGCCATTTTCTCAAAAGAGATCAAAGAAAACTAAAAAAAAACTACAAGTTTTGAATTCCTATGCGGTTTGTGTAAGAATTGCAGTATGTCTGGAAAAAATCAGTTTTTGGCGTAACAATATTACCTGATGTCTTTTATATCATGCAAAATGTTTCATTAACTTAAGAAGTTTGTTAACAATTTATTAAAATATATACAGTAAATTGAAAATAAGAGACGAAAAAATAAATCAAAAGTATATGCTAAATAGTGGAAGTTAACAAAAAGTTAATATTAAATTGGTCAGGGTGCATGGCACTAATGCAAACCGGGTTTAAGTAAAACAGCAATACGGTTACAATGCGTTTCACATATTTTTTTTTAAATGACGGTGGAGAAAAAAGAGACAAATTTAAAACTATAACGGAAACAAGAGCGGTAAAATTTAATATTGAACAAGCCAAAACGATTAGTTATGTACAGAACTATAAATAAGAAAAAAAGTCATAGAGGAAAATAGTGAAGCTAAATTTAAAAACAGTTACTCTTCCAAAACGCCGACGCAACGAAATGTAAGTAAACAAATTAATAACTTACGGTTGGGAATAAAAGCACGATAAAAAAACTGTATAATTTTTCCACGTAGTTTTGTAAAAAAAGGAAAAGGCAAAGATGAAGGGAAACAGAGAGAGAAACGATTGATCAAAAATAATAAAATAGGCATCAACATAAAGAAGCACGATAAAAGGCTACAATTAAAAATATCAAAGTACAGAAATACAGTAATTGCAAAACAGTGAAAACAAAAATCGGAAAACAATAAAAAGTGTTAATTTAAACAAACAAAAATAAGTGTAAATGATAATTATTAAACAAAAACCAAACTTTCTTAACATCACAATTCAACATTAAAATATTTTACTATGGATATTGCTTCATCGATGTGACTACAATTGCGTACAAAAAAAAAGACAAGATGGTTACATCAAGTGCTTCGTACAACGAAAAGCTTTAAGCAATAGCTGAAGTAGGAGCAAAAGCAGATGAAAACGTCAGAACCAAATTACTTCAATTATTCTTATTAAAATACTTTTTTAACAATTTTAACTAGAACAAAAAAAAAACATACACATATACACATACCTATATACACATGTAAATGCACATATATAGTTTTAGAAATATCTTTAAGAATAAAACACAAAATGTAATACATACTAACATGCATTGTAATGATGTAGTCTTGTATTGTATTTAAATAAGCGTAAACATATACCTATAGATATATACATACAAGCATGTATTTTAATTTACCTAATTAATAAATTATTTCAAAATAAAACAAAAATAAAAATTACAAATTTATAAACAAATGTATTTATTATTATTTTTTTCTTTTGTTGGTTTTAAATAAAAGAATGTCATACGAAAAAGTTGAAAATTAAAAAACAAAACAGAGGAATTAGTTTATAAAAGAGAGTATACAATTTCTTGAAAAGAAAAAAAGGAACAAAAGAATGAAAATCAAAACAAAAAGAATAAGTTATGTAAAAGAAATAAACATAGCAATAAGATTTTTGCAGAACGAGGCGCAGAAAAAGGAAAAGATTAAATTAATGTTAAAAAACAAAAGAGAAGAATTTTAAAGAAACAAAAAAAAAAACAGAAACAAAAGTAAAATCATTTCTGTGAGTTGACTCAAATGTTGACCCGGAGGAAATTAAAACCAGTGTGCGCATGAAGGGATTTAGAGTCAAATATGTATTAAACAGAACAAACAGGAAAAAATACCTTCAACCACTATTCCGAGTGGAGCTCGAGCTTGGTGATATCAAATTTAGGAAAAATGAGACTCACCCGATTTATGATTTGAAATACATATTGCATCGTAGAGTGGTAGTGGAAACGCCACATAACCGATCTAGGCCCGTACAGTGTTTGAACTGCCAGGAATATGGCCACACCAAAGCTTATGGTAAGCTGCCTTCTCTTTGTGTTATGTGTGGTGATCTGCATGATACAACCAAGTGTGACAAACCAAAACATTATCCTAGGGTGAAGAAATGCAGCAATTGCGCTGGAAACCACATGGCCAACTATAGAGGTTGCCCTGTTTTTGATTCAGTTAAAACGCTCAACTAAACCGAAAATTGTTTCTGCCCCTCCCCAGCCTTTAAATGGCCGGCATGATGCAATAAATGCAAAAAATGCAGTCTGCACTTTTGCAGGCCATGCTTAAAAGGCCATGAACTGCCTCAGGGTTTGTTTCTGGAACGCAAACGGCATCCGCGAACACAAAAACGAGCTCGAGTATTTCTTGATGAACCAAAAAATCGATATTATGTTGATTTCTGAGACTCATATGACATCTAGAAGCACTTTTAAAATTAGTGGCTATTTTTTTTACGATTCAAAGGATCCTAAGGATAGATCATGTGGTGGCTCGGCTATTCTAATAAAATCAAGAATTAAACACCAATGGTTGGGTGGCCTCTCGGAATGTTATATCCAAGCTACGAACGTCTGCATTGATGAATTTTTCCACAAGCTTGTTATTTCATCAGCTTACTGTCCACCCAGATTCTCCATAACGAAGGATCAGTACAACAGTTTCTACAAATTATTAGGTCCCCGCTTCATAGCTACTGGAGACTATAACGCTAAGCACACATACTGGGGCTCCCACCTTATTAGTCCCAGAGGTAGTGTCTTGTATGATTCCGTGTCGGAAATGGGACTTTTCGTTATTTCAACTGGACAACCAACCTACTGGCCAACGGACAATAATAAAATTCCAAACGTAATAGATTTTAGCGTGGCAAAAGGTATATCCCCGGACCTTATTGAGGATGTAGCCTCCTTGGATTTATCTTCTGACCACTCACCCACAATAATTACTATTTGCAGTCCTCAGCGAATAGCAACTAGTGATTTTTTCTTATCTAAAAGAATAAATTGGTTAAAATATAAGAAATATATTAGCGCCCACTGCTCGGAAAACCAACCGCTAAAAACTTCCGGAGACATAGATGATAGTCTGAGCATCCTAAATGAAAACATTAAAAAAGCCGTTGAACATGCGTCTTCTACCTATCGTCAGGCCAGGTAAAGCAAAATTTTTTTCTGACGATGTGGAAAAGCTTTTATCTGAAAAAAGGAGAGTCCAAAGAGAATGGCAAAAGCAAAGATCACCCCAACTTAAATCTAAGCTAAAGGAATGTACAAACCAATTAAAAGGCTTGCTGGAGGTTCACAGAATGGCATCACTGAAAGAGTACCTCGAAGGTCTAGACGCGACTCCTCAGACAAATTATTCCCTATGGCGATCAGCCAGACGTCTTAAAAGACCCGTTATCGCAAAACCACCACTGCGTAACCTGAGAGGATCCTGGGCTAGAAATGATGAAGAAAAATGTGATCTGTTTGCAAATCATTTCAAAAACGTGTTTACTCCCAATACTTGCACAGACGTGAGGGAATTACCGCCAGTTGTTGCTGGACGTCCTTTAGAAATACGTTTCTGAGGCTATTGCCAACTTAAATGGTAAAAAAGCTCCTGGTGTTGATAATATAAGCAACAAAATGCTCTTAGAGCTACCTTTTACGGCAAAAAGAATAATTCTGTTTATTTTTAACGTAATAATTCGGCTTGAACATTTCCCGCCTATATGGAAAATTGTCTTAGTTAAGATGATTCATAAGCCTGGTAAGGATCCTTCGAAGGTGGAGTTTTATAGGCCTATAAGGTTGTTACCCACAATGTCAAAATTGTTTAAGAACAAGCTGGCTCCGATCCTGAATGAAAACAACTGCATTCCAGATCACCAATTTGGCTTTAGAAGTCAACATAGCACAATCGAACAAACTCATAGACTGGTGCAGGTAATAAGAAAAACCTTTGAGGAAAAGAAGTACTGCTCCGCGCTTTTCATTGATGTCTCTCAAGCTTTCGATAAAGTATGGCACGAAGGCCTGTTAAACAAACTAAAGCTAAACCTTCCGTTTAGAAAAATACATAACCGGGCGACAATTTATGATCAAAGAGGGAAACCAAATAAGTCGTTCCAAACCAATAGAGGCTGGTGTACCTCAAGGGAGTATACTAGGTCCAATTTTGTACTTGCTTTATACGGCAGATATGCCAACCAATAGATTCACACACACCTCGACATTTGATGACGACACTGATTTTCTTAGTATTCACAAAGACCCTAAAGAGGCTTCGAACCAGCTGCAACAACACGTAACTCAAGTTGAAAAATGGGCAAAGTTATGGGGAATAAAGATAAATGAATAAAAATGTACCCACGTTACTTTTACTTTACGCAAAGAAACGTGCCCTACAATCACTATCAACAAACATATGGTGCCTCAACGATCTGAAAAAAAATATCTTGGTATTCACCTAGATCGCCGCCTTACATGGAAGCCTCATATAGATGCGAAGCTAACGCAAATAAAACTTAAAGCTGCTTAAATCCACTGGCTAATTGGTAGAAATTCTGTGCTACGTCTTGATTGTAAACTTCTACTCTACAACTCGATTTTCAACCCAATTTGGTGCTATGGTATACAATTATGGGGCACTGCTTCCGCCTCTAACATCGAAAAGATTCAACGCTGTCAAAACCAAATCCTAAGAATGATAACTGGTGCTCCTTGGTATATTAAAAACAGCAACATCCACAAGGATCTAGAAGTTCCATTTGTAAAATGCGAAATCCTAAACTATGTGGACAAGTACTTTAATAAGCTGAAAAAACACATCCAAAGCCGCTTGCTCAAAGCATCCTGCAACAAAGTGGGCACACCCGCCTCAAAAGAAGGGATACTATTGCTCTTAGATGAAACCTTTGAAATTAGTTATCTTTATTGTGAGAACTTAAATTTTAGTCTGGTACTGACTGGAATAGTATTAATTACTTAGTTTTTAAGATTTGAATACTTATTGTTAGTTTGCCTAAGCGAAGATTCAATAATAAAATATAAAAAAAAAATTTCTTAAGGTAAACGGGTTTGTTTATATTACAATAAAATTTTCATTATTATTTAAACGGTTTGAAATATTCTTCTGCGCCATATATACATTCCATTTTTAAAACAATTTTTAAATATAAATCAATTTCATATTTAAAAATATACTATTAAAGGAAAAACAAACTACAAAAAAAAACGAATTATGTGGAAAAAAGAACTTACATTTTCATTTTTTTTTGAGAAAAAACAAGTAATAAAATTTAATTAGATTTAATAATATCTATCTACGTCTAGTAAGTACGTAATAAAAAATGATTGAAAAAATTTCGTTCTTTAAAGTTTATTAAAACTTTTATTTTTGTTGTTTTCAATACATGAGTAAATTTGATGACAACTTTGTTGAACTAATTAGCAAGTTCAATAAAGTTAAGAAAAGGATTCTTAAAACTCGACCAATTTCAAACAAAGAAGGTAAAATCAATGAATATATAATAACATACAATTCAATATTAGAATCTGTAAAATTAAATTTTGAAAATTTTTCAGTTATCGAGAAATCACAAATTTTTTTACAAATAAAACGTTGTCGTGAGCTTTTAGTAAAAAGTTTTGGCAAACTCAATTGCAGAATAAGGGTCCCGGAAAATAAAGAGTTATTTAAATAAGTGAACAAGGAGGTTTATACGGACAGTGAAGGTGACTCTGACGGTTGTGCATCAGATTATAATAAGTCGGAAATGGAATCACTTGTTGACAAAAAAAGTCTACTGAAGGTAACAAAATGGCAACGACAGAACAAAAAAAAATCATTTATTAGTATGTGCACGAACATACCTAGGGAAAATTATGATGGTTATCTGTTAGTACTAGACTCATTTTTGGACAAAGTAAAATTAATTGAAGACCTTACTGAAGAAAATTTTATACCAACTCTTATATATAAACTTAAAGGAAAGGCTAGGGAAGCATTGCCTGAAAATGTAACGACGGTCAACGACATTAAAGGGGCTTTAAAAAGTAGAGTCAAACCAGACAACTCTAAAGTAGTTGCTGGCAAAATACCAGCATTGCATGTTAAGAATAACAATTACGCAGAATTTTCAAAGCAGGCTGAGGAACTTGCTAAGGCGCTGAAACGATCTCTGGTAATTGAAGGTATGACGAAAGCTTAAGCACACGAAATGGCAATTGAACAAACGGTAAGCATGTGCCGTCTGAACGCGAGATCTGATTTAGTAAAATCGATACTGGCATCAACTAATTTCAATGTAGTTGCAAGGCTTGTGGTTGAACAGGCAACGGAGAAAAAGGAGCATCAGGTAATATCTTTTCGCGCTAATAATCGTAATTTGAGGAACAAAACAAATCACGGAAATAATTTCAATAATGCAGGCCACAACAACGTTCATCGTGGCAATAACCATAGGAATTTCCGTGATACAAATTTTCACCATGCGAGCAATCGAAACAATAGAAATCCTAATAAGTACCAAAATAAATATCGTGGGAATAGCCGAGGTAACTTTTCGAGACGTTCTAGAAACAACAGGGCTTCAGTCCGGCCTTTAAACGTGGAGGCCCCTCAACAAGAACTGTTGTTGGGGGAAGAAAGTTTAAATTAGGAAAATCAATTAAATCTAAGTCAGTTTATAGCTTTAACTTAAATTATACAGATTTTATAAAATTAAACGTATTAAATAAACATATACCATCCACTTTTCTGGTAGATTCTCAAGCAGACATTTTTTTGATAAAAATTTCATGTTTAAAATTTAATAATCTAATAAACACCAAAGACAAAATCAGCATTACGGGCATAACAACATCAGCTATATCAACAATAGGGACAATTTCAACACGGGTTTCAATATCAAATATTTCTATTCCACAAGTCTTTCATGTGGTAAATGATGATTTCAATATTCCCTCCAGTGGTATACTAGGAAAGGATTTTCTGAAAGACAACAAATGTAGAATTGATTACGAGAATATGATACTCTCAGTTGCAATTCGAAATAGAAGATTCACAATACCAATCCAACAGGCAGCAAACAGTAATTCTTTCATGATACCTCCAAGGTGCGAAGTTTTTAGGATTTTTGAATTAAATAACGTAATAGAACCATTATAGACTCAAAGAAGCCTGTTTTACGAGTGGTAAACAGGGCGAATGAGGTGAAATGCATTAGAAACAATGGCATTAAAACAGAAAGTCTGAAAGATTATTACATTTACACTATAAACAACAGCTCAATAGATAGCGAACGTATTTTCAAACTAAACACTATACTGGAAGGAAGGATTCCAAAGGATTTAAGATCAAATCTTCTGCCACTCTGCGAGCAGTTTGCAGATATATTTGCACTGCAGTATGACAAAATGACAGTAACTAACTGTTCCGAACAGAAGTTAAGACTAGCTGATTCAACACCAGTCTATATAAACAACTATAGGCTAACACACACTCAAAAGCATGAAATAAATAAACAGTTAAAAACTTTACTGAATAATGACCTCATTAAAGCTAGTAAATCAGATTATAATAGTCCATTAATATTGGTTCCCAAAAAGAGTGGAGATAATAAAAAGCCGTATAGAATGTGCGTTGACTATCGGGGAGTGAACAAAACATTAGTTGCCGATAAGTTTCCACTGCCAAGAAGAGACGACATCTTAGACAACCTCGGACGTGCTAAATTTTTTTCAGTGATTGATCTTTTCTCGGGGTTTCATCAAATCCCATTACATCCGGATTCGAGAGACATTACCTCATTCAGCACAGATAGCGGTTCGTATCGCTGGAAAGTGTTACCGTTTGGCCTTAATATCGCTCCGAATTCATTCGCAAGAACTTTTTTTTGCAAATTTTTTTTCTTTATTGAATCTTCGCTTAAGCGAACTAACAATAAGTTTTCAAATCTTAAGACTAAGGAAATAATATTAGTCCAGCCAGTGCCAGACAGAAATTTAAGTTCTCATAATAGAAATAGCTATCTTCATCTAAGCGCAATAGTATCCCTCCTTTTCAGACGGGACTGTCCACTATGTTGCAAGATACTTCGAGCTTATTTTATTATTCGCAAGAATGATGTCGATTGCATTATATCGACGATATAATTATAACTGGCTGCAGTAAAGAACATCACATTATTAATTTGAAGGACGTATTTGAAGTATTAAGAAAACACAACTTAAAAATAAACCCCTACAAGTGCAATTTTTTTCAGCATGAAGTTACGTTTCTTGGTCACAGATGTACTTCCGAGGGTATATTACCGGATGAGTCAAAAGTCAGTGTGATTAAAAATTATACAGTGCCGAAAAATAAAGACGCAGTAAAGAGGTTCGTTGCTTTCGCCAATTATTACAAGAAATTTATTCCAAACTTTGCCTCATTAGCAGCACCTCTTAATTATCTGACCAGAAAAAACATAAATTTCGAATGGACTGAAAACTGTCAACGTTCGTTTAATCAACTGAAATCCGCTTTATTGTCTCCAGGAATTTTGCAGTATCCGGATTTCGAAAAACCATTTATTGTAACGGTTGACGCATCAAAAATTGGCTGCGGGACAATTCTAAGCCAGAACATTCATGGGAACGATTTACCAATCTCATTTGTTTCGAAATCTTTTAGTCAGGCGGATTAGAAAAAGGCAACGATTGAGCTTGAACTTTTAGCAATTTTTTTCGCTATTAACCATTTACAACCATACATTTACGGTACTTCCTTCACAGTAAGGTCAGATCATAGACCACTGGTTTATTTATTTAATATAAAAGACCCAACGTCTAAACTTACTAGAATTAGATTAGAGCTCATAGAGTATAATTTCGTAGTTGAATATTTAGAGGGCAAAGAAAACGTAGGTGCGGATGCGTTATCTAGGATAACAATTGGGGAGTTAAAAGATTGTAACAAAAATATACTTTCAGTGACAACTCGAGCAATGTCTAGGAAAAGTAATGAAACTAATGAAATTAGGAACTCAAGGATCACATTCAATTAAAATTTTATGATAAATTTTCATTCAATTTTGATAAGAAAATGTCAAAAATAAAAACAGAACTATTTTATGAAAATACGAAATTAACACTGATGCGCATACAAATATTTAGAAAATTTAAAAAGCTGCTGTAGATTGAATATGAGGTTATTAACGAAACATCTTTTTTCGAAAATATGCTTTCGAGGTTACAAAGAGAAGCCAATAACCACAAAATTTACAAAGCAGAACGGTGTAAAAATTATCAATTTTTTCAATTTGTTCAATCCAAGACCTGATAACTCATGATACAAACATTTTAAAAACGTTCGAAATTATCCTTACTGAAGCGATCCAAATAATAACAAAAGAAAGTGACAAACAGAAATTATTACAGATATTTCATACCGATAGACTCGAAGGTGGACATTGTGGTCAGAAAAAGCTGTATGCTAAAATCCGAACTAAATATTATTGGAAGGGCATGCCAAAAGGCATTTCAAAGTTCGTAAGGAATTGTCGCGAATGCAGTTTGAATAAAGTAAAACCACAAAATATAGAAAAATTATTTTTAACACCAACTCCTACCAGCGCTTTTGATATTGTTTTGCTCGACACCATAGGGCCACTTCCTGTATCTAGTTTTGGTAATAGATACGCCGTGACTTTAATCTGTGATCTTACAAAATACCTTGTTTCTATTCCAGTACCAGATAAATCGGCAAACACTATCGCGCGTGCAATTTTTGAAAGCTTTATACTGATATACGGTAAAATGCATACTATAAGAACAGATCAGGAGGGTACTGAATTACAAAACGAAATTTTTACTGAATTATGTAAGTTACTTACAAAACACAGGAGCTCAGGAGCTTATTAATAAACACAAAGAACGGAACAAAAAACTACATGATAGGTTTGCGAAGCCTTAACTCTAAAGGTAAAAAAAGAACCTTACGAAAAACACAGAAACGTCTATGATGGCCCATATGTAGTTAAAAACATAAGTGGTGTCAATGTTACAATTTTGAATCACAAAACAAACAAAGAAAAAACTGTTCATAAGAAGAGAGTCATAAAAACTTGAATCTACCTTCTTACAAAAGTGAAACATTAACATCAAAAATTTTTACGTTCACAGATGATTTTTTATCAAGAAATAAAATATCTATTATAACTAAATTTTTGTAATACATTATTTCACTAAATAAATAAATACAATAATTTCGCAGTCAAAGACCGTGTGAAATACATATTGTTTCTTATTATAAAAAGAGGGAGGTATAGATATTTTTATGTGTATAACAAAATAAATAATTTTAATCTTTTTAAATAATTTTCAAAAATAAGAAATAAATACCCTGATAAATTACGCATCTCAATGCACCTTGTTTATTCTGTAATTGTCATGTAAATTTTAAAACTAATTAATACTTAAGTTAAAGTCAAAATATTAAGGTGTAACTTTTTATAAAAAAGGGAGGTATAGTGCCATCTGTGATATTAAGAATTTATACAACTATGTATCAAATGTCATACTTTGAAATAAAAAGAACTAGTATTGTTCACTCTGTGGAGATCAAGCAAAGAGTAAATTTGTTTCAATATTGATGGGGAAGTTAATGTAAGAATAACAATGATAAGTATTAAAATATTTTTTTCGAAATCCTGCTTTTCGCTTTGTAAAAATTTGATTTTACAATCAGTTTTTTTAAAGTGAAATACAAATGTATACAAAAATTAAGGACACCGGATACGAAACCAAATAAAAGCAAGCGGCGACAAATTTATTTTAGACATTTTTAGCGTTGCGCGTGATCTCTGTACAAGAAACAAGGTAAACTCATTTCTACAACAACAATTTTCATACAAAATCAAAAAGCGATTTGTTTGTGTAAAATTTTCTGATTTGTCAAAATAACCCGCGCATTTCAGGAAAGGAAGTTGCATGTTTTTTGGTGTGTAAATAATTTATATATTATGACCTGCTTTAAAATAACGTTGCCTATTCTCAACTAAGTCATGCAAACGATTTTATGGCTGTGCCATATCTTATATACCCTTCAAATTGGTCTTTTTATACATCCAGCCATCTAATCCAGCCGATAGTTTCCGAGATGTAGCGTTTTGAAAATTTTATAAAAATTGTTAATCTGTATGGAGGCTACCCTTTCTCCTGCTCCTATCCAAAAATTTTTTTCCCAAAGTGTAAGTCTAATTGTCCAATTACTTTTGTAGAACATTTAAAGTCAATAGCTGTTATGGTTTTGCTTATACTTATCTCAATAGTGAACAGATTTTGCCGATTTCAAAAAGCGGCTGACGCAGGGATATTCTTGATTGTTTGATATCAAAACACATTCTGTGTGACTTTATATTAGTCCGGAGACTTGATTTCAACATACACACAGACGGACATGGCTATATCGACTTCCCTATCTATAAGGATCCAGAATATATATACTTAATGGGGTTCAAACTAAATATTGTAGAAAGTACAAACGTAATGACAAACTTATATACGTATACCCTCATCACTATGTGAAAGGTAAAGTTATTATATTAGGATCAAATATTTTCGGCTTGTATACTAACGTTCTGACTAAAAGTTAAATTTTTAACAAATGCGGTTTTACAAATAGAAACCTTATTTATAAACACTTTTTTATATTAAATTATTTTTTTCTTAAAAACATTTTTGTACTTATTTATTATAGTTTGTTTCCTTTCTCTACTCTTTTGCTAACATACATAAATGCAATCCATCGCAAAACTTTTCAAAAGCGACTTTTTACAATATTTATAAATGGCTATTTCAATATATATATATACATATATGTCGAAAGTTGTCTGTGCAGCACTGCCCGCAGGCTTTTATTACAAATGCAACTTTGGGATATCCATTATTGATGACTAGTAAATCCGAAAAAATGACAGTTGATTGCAAGGCGCATGCATCAGGTGGGAGCAATACTACAAAAACAACTAAATTTGTCATAAGAATGTCAAGACAGATAACAAAAACTCACATTCTTTTTTCCTCCTTTTGAGCTTTTCTTAGAATACTACAGTTGTTGTTTGTAAAAAAGAATCAAATAAACAAAATTTGATATTTAAATAACGAAATACCGTTACTTAAGGATTAACCTGATTGATATACGTGCGCCCTGGTAGATTTTTTTTTGTTTTGAACATAATTTAATATAAACTCAATGATCTCCAAATTTATATGTTTTTTTTTTTATTTTACAATTGTAAATTACTGTTTGTTTTATGGTAAAAAATTATATTAAAAACACTAGTGTCCAATTGAATTCGAACACAAAAACACTTACAACGTAATGGAAACACTTCGACATGATTTCCTCAAAATTACTTAATTTGCTTATCATGAAAACGTACTATTATAGTATGATTACATATATTTTAAACTTTTTTTTACTATACTTATTAAACATCAACAAGAAGAAAATTTAATAATATCAACATTTCCATTGATGGCGCGAACATGCGTACATACATATGCTACACATTAAATTGTAATGTATTTTGCAAAGAATTGCTTAGATTTTTAAAGTTTTTACACCTATATTTAGAATTATTTATTTATATTTTTACAGTTTAAATTCAAATTATTGTTTGCAAGCCCGTCAGATTGTAATAAGTTGATTTTTTTTTAAAAAGCCGCTTTTACAGTACGTTTCGTTTGTTCATTAAAAATAACAATTTTAACAACTGAAACCAAAACAGATGATAATCAGCTGCGTTATCGAGTGTACCTTGTTTTTGTGGGAGAACACTCAAATTGCACTTTATACAAAAATACTTTGTTGTTTGAATTTTATTATAATCAAACCGCTAATGATTTTTAAATTATATTTTCTTTTAAATTTAAATTATTCTTAAGGGCTAACTATCGGGGTTGTCATAGAAACCGATAACTGTCGGAATCGGATTTAAAAATGCCTTATAGGTATTTCAGAGTAATAAATTTTAGTGTCGAGTTTTTATTTTTTAATTAGAACACTGGTTTTTAATCAAGCTCTAAACTTATAATTTAAAAAGTCGACAACCAAAAGTTTTTATAATTCGCTTTTAAATCCGATTCCGACAACTATCGGTTTCAATGACAACCCCGTATAATGTGCTTTCGCTTACTTAAGCAAAAGTGCGAATACACATGTTTTAATGTGTATAACTATAATGTTCTTAAGCAACTGTTCGTTAAGTTTCGTCAAGTTACATTTGTTTAAGCAAATAGCGAACCTGATCGTACTTTGCTTAATGTATCAGCTGTGTATACTTGAGTTGCGCGCACTGTTGCACTTTTAAGTACATTTTTATTTATGTGAAAATTTTTTGTATTTACAAACTTTTATAATATAATTTTATTATTTATTTGCTAATGGTATAATATTTTTAAATTTTAGATGTTAGTTAAATAACATTTTGCGAAAAAAAACCATATAGTTGGAATATAAAAGTAAAACAGTTTTTGCAAAAGTACAAATATTTGCAACTGAGTTCTGTAAGTATTTAAGTTCAAAAAGTACAATACAGCCACTGAAAAGTCTTCAATAAATTGATTAAGTATTTGACAGGCTTTTCGTTGATATTTGACATTATCTTTAGTTTGTTTAAGCACAATATACTTAGGCCTTTATGTTTGTTCAATAAAACCTTCAGTATAGAAACTTGAATTGTTTTGTAATTTGGTAACGACTGCTGGGCCTTAACGCAATGGATTTTTTGAAGACTTCTTTTGCCAAACTAAATGCAGATAACTTTTTAATTATTTTTAATCCTTAAATGCCTATGACTACAATACATGTTTCTGCCAAGTTTCATCAATCTAGGAGCACTCAGTAATTTTAAAGAAGCTTTATTGTAAAAAATAGAAAGTATTGTCCGGCTTGAATGGCAAAATACCCCTATGTGCGACGTTAAGAGCTTTACTATTGGTTGTCGCTAACATGGAAAAGTCAAAAGTCTATTTTGATGTGAAGTCGGCATTTCTTAATAGGGAGCTTAAAGAAGTTATTTTTACGAAGCAACCGCCAGGTTTTAGTTAAGGTAATGAATTTGTTTGTAAGCTCAAGAAGAGCATTTATGGACTCAAACAGGCTGCTTATTAGGGCTGTGCCAAATCGTTCATTTCAGTGATCGCTCAGTTTCGTTCAATTTACAAAAATTAACCCGTTCGTTCAATCGTTCACTTCTGAACGACAGTACGGCAACATGTTTTTTTAAAGATTTGTTTTGACATAGCTTGTGGTTTTGACATTCAAAATAGAAAAAACTTTTTGTGAAATAAAATTTAAATAATCCATATATAAAAATTGTGTAAAAAGTGTATAGTAATCCATAAAAACACAAACACTATAATAAATCAAACTTCTTAAAAAAAGACTGTTAAACCAAATTTAAAAAAATTATGGCAGTGCCACAGCGATGCTCAAAAGAAATATGTACGCACATTTGCAAACTTTTTAAAGCAACTCTTATCAATACACAAACAATCAACTGAAACAAAAGAACATAACATAAAAAACACATCTGAACGAACGAAATTGTGACATAAAAAAGACCTGAAGAAACAAACATTGAACGGAACACAATTGAACGAAAAGCGATCAGTAAAATAACCGGATCACTTCGTTCAATTTAGTGATCCGTTCATTTTGACCCGTTCGTTCATGAGCTACACAGCTCTACTGCTTATATATGGAATAGAACAATACTTGATGTTATATGTTTAGGAGGATATAAACAGTCTGATGCAGATCCATGTCTATACCAAAAATGCACCAACAAGGAAGGGCGAGCCTATATTTTGATATACGTTGAAGATATTTAGGTTGCTAGTCAAAATGAAATATGTACCTCAGCCGTGGAAAAATTATTAGCCGAGAAATTTGAAATAAGAAATCTCGGAAAAGCAAGTCATTATTTGGGAGTTGAAATATTTCACGATAACAATTTAAATTACTGTATTCAAAAGACTTAAAAGTTTATTTATACCCAATAGACCCAGAATATGGTAAAACTGAATCTGACAATTTGTTAAATAGTGAGCAATATCGGAAATTGGTTGGTTCTTTTTTATTTCTAACGTTTTTTTAAGACCTGATATTGCGGCTAGCGTTTCAATACTCGCTCAAAAAGTTAGTGGTCCTAATCAGGAAGACTGGACAGAATTAAAGATAGTACATAAGTATTTAAAGGGCACTAACAACTATTTTTTACGACTGAATTTTAATAATGTAAAGCCAAATATTTTAAGGGGGTTTGCAGATGCAAAGTCCAACTATGGTTATATTTTTCAGCTAAATGGTGGTACAATAAGTTGGTCGTGCAAGAAACAAACTATTGTTGCATTATCGAAGACAGAAGGGGAATTTATTTCGTTATCTAAGGCATGCAAAGAGGCTGTGTGGATAAATCAACTTTAAGATGATATAAACATACCACAAAACGCTCCGATCGTAATTCACGAAGATAATCAGAGTTGTCTACACATGATAAATGATCGAAAGCTAATTTCCGAAATTAAGCATATAGACTCCAAGGCTCATTTCGCAAAGGATCATATTGATAGAGGTAAAATTATTTGTGCCTATTGTCCTTCAAATGTAATGTTAGCTGATGTAATGACGAAGCCGTTTCCGAAGCTCCAGTTTGCAAAACTACGATTCCTGCTAGAAGTGCAATACGATTGAGGAAGGGTGTGGGAGAACTCTCGAATTGCACTTTATGCAAAAATACTTTGTTGTTTGAGTTTTATTATAATCGAGCCGTTAATGATTTTTAAATTATATTTTCTTTTAAATTACAATAATTTTTATGTTTGTTCAATAAAAACTTTAGTATATAAACTTGCTGGACCTCTAACATTTTCTTGTACCATGCGCGTGAGCTAAAAGGGGTTGTTTTCCTTTAAAGTCTAAGCTCAGTTAAAATATGTTATGTTCAAGTAAAATTTTATGCCAATCGTACAGGTCGTTTTTAAGTGGCAGAAATATTAAAAAAAAACAAATTACTGGCTTTAAGCGTAACATACATTGAGGTACAACAATAACTAACATATCTAAGATAGTTGTTTTTATTCTCCTTAACACGACTCCGAACTTTTTTACGAAGTAAAAATTTGTTAACTTTAATTTTTTCATATACATATTTACCTTTCACAATCTTCCAACGCTTGGTGAGTTTCATTACTTGAAAACGAATCCTGCAATGACTTTTGCCTTTTTTTCATTTCTTCATCTACACGACGCATTTCGCGCAGTGCTGCTGCAACCTGAAAGAAATAGAATGTAAAGATTCTTGTTCTTATGTTTGCATAATATACATATGTATATGTATATATAAATATTAGGGCGGGTTGATTTGTATGGAGACAAAAAATTGCTTAAATTACAAGGAAAATCGTATTTTAGGGATCAAAATAAAAAACTTTGCCGAAGAAATCATAGAGGTATTTTGATGTCCCGAATTTTGACCCAAGTGTCAAATTTTGAAAAATCTCACTTTGATCCATTTAGAGATCTAAATGTATGAACGACCCCCACTAATTTTGGAGGGTTCACCCACCTATGCCAGTGGCACACCCTCTGGAACCACCCCTGGGGGATTCCCAATACAAACACAAAAAATCACAATTTATGGCACTTGACAAGAAAAAATCAGCGATATGGCTATGTTTTTTTTTATTTTTGAAGTTCATTTTTTTAAGAAATTATTTAATTCAGAATGAAATAAAAAAAGAATATTGTGTTATTTTTGGGTTATATACTGGCAATCCCTGATAATCAGGTAATAAAATACATCTTCCATGTGTTTACAATATGTATCTGTATGCAGTAAAGGGCATGCCTAAAATCAGGTACGCATATGTACTATTTAGTTTTAAGGTTTAATAAAAATTAAGTTTTTTTACAATTACTCAAAGCGTAAGCTACATAGTTTATTATTTAAACAATCATCATATTACAATGAATCCACCATCCTGTACACCGCAAAATTAAGCCACAACAAATATCGAAAACCCAATGCATGATGTTACTTTTTTTGATGTGTCTACTAATTTGAGTGATCTTAATTAACCAACCCATCTGGATATCTTGAGATATTGTTCTTACTTGAGAGAACGTGCTAACGTATTGAAGTACAAAATAAGTTAATTGGAATTTGGGGAAAAATTGGTATGGAAATAATGGCGAAAAATTGTGTATATATTAAATTGAATAGACTGCTTAACGAATATCAAGAAAAAAATCAAAAGCTAAAAGTAGGACCCGAAATTTCCAGAGTTTCTAAAATCTCTGGAAACAATTTTTTACATTGGAACATGTAAATGCGGTTTGAAGGGAGCTTAATGTGCATGCGGCTTGATTCCAGAACGCCATAAAGAGTTTATGCACTATAAACATAATTAGGGAAGACTAACATTGGCTGCATTTATGATGAAAATTGAAGAGCAATGAACAACGTCTATGTCATCAGTTGCAACATACCAATATCCCGATTATTCAACATATGCACAGCCATCGCACATAGGGGTATTTTGCCATTCTAGCCGGACATTACTTTTTATTTTTTACAATAAAGCTTCTTAAAAATTACTGAGAGCTCCTAGATTGATGAAACTTGGCAGAAACACGTATTGTAGTCAAAGGCATTTAAAGATTAAAAAATAAAAAACGGAACCAAGGGAAAAAAAAGTTCCTCTTAGAAGAACTAATACTACCTCTGAAAAATTAATTTTTTTTAAGGTTCAATCCCGCTCCTGAAGAAGTTGGAAAAAAGCCAACGAAACGTCGAGCAAAAAACCCTAAAAATTAAAAAGCTGTTTTATTAAGATCTAAAACATATTTGTGACCAACATCAGTCTAAGGTAACCCCTGAATAAAATCTTAAAAATAAATAAAAATTGGTCATAATATAAAAGTAAATATATACTAAAAAAAAATTATTTTTAAGCTTGTTTGTCGCTTTTTTTTTGTAATTTAATGTATTAAATTTATCTGAAAATAAGTAATTTATATATAACAATAACTTATTTACAGAAGTAACAATTAATTTAAAGTACGAAAACAAAAACTAATTTATTTAAAAAAATATCCTTTTCCACTAAGAACAGGAACGCTACTGTTCTTCTTCGTCTGTTTCTTCAAATACCTCTTCTAAATATGAATTCTCTTCAAAATCAAGTACAGGGGAAAGCATTAAAGAAACGGCTTCTTTCGTAAAGGGCAATGACTTCTTTTTTGGAGTTCGTCTTATGCTAGTCATCAGTGGGTCAAAACTGAGCCAAAGTCTATTATAATATCTACGTTACACTGAACTCTTAAAAACTTTCTTGCAAAATTTTACCTGCAAATCCGAAAATGTTTGTTTCGTGCCTCAGCCGCTTCTTCTGATAACAGCCCAATAGGCAATTGATCCGTGTATTAAAACTCTGTGCATTGTATATTAAAAAATTTTCTAAAACTGTATTAGCACTGTTTCTCCGCTGACATGTCGCCATCTTCTTGACAGTTCAAACAATTTTCTATCTAAAAATCCCAATTTCTCCTCAACAGATTTATCTTTACATTCATGTACTATTTGTAAAAACTCTAATCTTGTATAAACTTTTTCCATTTTACTCTCGTAGTTTCCAAAGTGTTCTGAAAACAATTTCGTGCAATAACCACAATATATATACACTAAAAAAAAAAAAAGTACTTGAAGCACAGATTTGTTTCTCTTTAAAAAATAATTTTTTTTAACAATTTTTAAAGGTTTTGAAGGCAGGTACGTTTATTTTGTTGCATAAAATAGCGTTGTTAAGAAATCTGTCGCACAGGTATACATTACCAGTTTAGGGGCGGATAAAAACTACTGCCTCGCACATTCCATTTGATACATGCAATGTCAGTGTAAAACCCAATTTAACCTGTTAAAAATCAATTTTAATTTACCTGTAACATTTAAAATAAATTTCCATTTTGGCTTAATGTCCGGCTAGATAGGCAAAATACTCCTATGTGCATCGGTTTAAGAAGATATAAATACAAGCACAAGTTTACAATACCGCGAAAGATACGATTGTTTTAACTTTGCTTGATATGTGACAGATTTGGTGTGTCTGATAGAGTAGCATCAGCGTTAGGAGACGCTCTTTTCCAAGATTTAAAAATGAAAGATAAGCATGGCGAACCTCTTACCATGGATAAATCGAAAGTTTGCAGAGAAAAAGAGAAATACAGACAAGAAGTGCTTCGCAACGGTTAGATGATACCAATTTTTTAGGGTTTTTAACCGATGACAGAAAAGATGATACTTTAACGAAAAAATTGATAAGAAGTATCATACTAGGATGGTAAAAAAACCTTATATTGTTATTTAGAGAGAACAGAATTCTGAATTTATTAGTTACGTAAGCGGATTATGAAGCCGCTGAATACAAAACAACCAAATTATATGATTTTTTCAACAATAAAAATATGTCACTGGATGCATTATTTGGAATATGCACTGACGGTGAGCTAACAAACACTGCCTTCAGCACTTCAACGAACTTTTGTTTCGGCATTTGTTTGAAGCTTTGGATAAACCAACGAGCACTGGACAAAGATCGGCAAGCGAAAAACTGAGCTGTCAAATCGAAACTTGTGAAACTTTTCCAGTAAGTTATTGCTATCACTCATTTACTATAATTGTCAACCGTTTTTATTTATTTTATTATTATATATTTCTGCCGGTGGATGGCTTTCAGAAAGTTGAGTTGAAAAATATGCCCTCTGCTCCAGAAAAAATTAAATTTTCCACCGATTCGAAGTACTTATACGACATGGCTCATGCAATTTCTAGCGGCGTGGTTTCGGTGGATCTGGCTAACATCAAACCAGGGAAAATTGTACATTCTCGCTGGCTTACCAAGGCCGGAAGATTATTACGATTGTATGCAACAACGGAAAACCCATCCGAAAATTTACAGATTCTGGTTGAATTTATAATAAAAAGTTATATGCCAATGTACTTTAATATCAAGTATTAGAGCTATGTCGTCTACGGTAGTGCATTATTTTTCAAGTTCATTAGTTGGTCCCGGGTTCTACAACCTTATTTACGCATCATTTTTGTTTGATGATAGCAAAGAACAGCAAGACTATGCTATAAAGAAAATTCTACGCTATCGAACCGATGCTGAAGACCCAACGGAAGTTAGAGTTTATAAAAAAAAAAACAGATATAAACTTTAATTGCACAAGTTACACGGAAATGGTCAATTTGAATGATATAAAAAACGTATTTGCAGCAGTCCGTACGCGAAGCATTCCGTACGATACATTGAAAGAATATTTAAACCAAGATGATCCATCGTTTTTTGGTCCAAAAATTCCATTACACATACGAGTTATTCCGGGAAATATAGAGGCTGTTATGGCGACGACATTAAAGAGCCGTGCGAAAGCAAAAAAAGATTTCAAACAATAATTTTTTTTTTCTATTACAAAGTAAAATTATTTTTTTTTTCATTTCATGCTTAAAAAATTTCTAAAGAGAAAAATAAAATATGTTAATTTTTTTTTTATTTTTTTTTTTTTATTTATTGTTGAACTAATTGTTTTTAATACAAATTTTTAATTTTTAGTTTGGCTTTAGTTCATATAATTTCTTTTTTATTAGAAGAAATTATTATTTTCCGTTAATGTTGAAAGAAACTTTCAATTTGAAAAAAGCTGATTTTTCTACCGCTACTAGCCGAGTAGAATGCATTTTCGAAAGCAGCTACGCAATTTCATCATCAGTACTCTTTGAACGGTAGTAGTGTATATGGTTGTAAACATCACCTATTTAACTTACATGTAACAGAGAAAAGTATACGGTATCAGTGTTTTCCTTCTGTTTTTATTTTGTAAGTTAGGACGAAGTTTATTTTTCATATAAACTATGCTTTTTTCCATTAAAAGTCTCTTTGGCAACACTTGACTAACGGACAAGCATTTGTCCATCTCTCAGATGGAACGAAACGCTTTTTATTATTGTATATCATACAATAGGGGTAATCACTTTTTAATTTCTTTTATTGTCAACGACAAATTGATAGAAATTATTAAAGATCATTTTGCACCGTGCCATGTGTGAGTTATATGTTAATTTTTTTTTTTTTTTTTTTTTTTTATTTATTGTTGAACTAATTGTTTTTAATACAAATTTTTTAATTTTTAGTTTGGCTTTAGTTCATATAATTTCTTTTTTATTAGAAGAAATTATTATTTTCCGTTAATGTTGAAAGAAACTTTCAATTTGAAAAAAGCTGATTTTTCTACCGCTACTAGCCGAGTAGAATGCATTTTCGAAAGCAGCTACGCAATTTCATCATCAGTACTCTTTGAACGGTAGTAGTGTATATGGTTGTAAACATCACCTATTTAACTTACATGTAACAGAGAAAAGTATACGGTATCAGTGTTTTCCTTCTGTTTTTATTTTGTAAGTTAGGACGAAGTTTATTTTTCATATAAACTATGCTTTTTTCCATTAAAAGTCTCTTTGGCAACACTTGACTAACGGACAAGCATTTGTCCATCTCTCAGATGGAACGAAACGCTTTTTATTATTGTATATCATACAATAGGGGTAATTTCTTTTATTGTCAACGACAAATTGATAGAAATTATTAAAGATCATTTTGCACCGTGCCATGTGTGAGTTATATGTTAATTTTTTTTTATTTATTGTTGAACTAATTGTTTTTAATACAAATTTTTAATTTTTAGTTTGGCTTTAGTTCATATAATTTCTTTTTTATTAGAAGAAATTATTATTTTCCGTTAATGTTGAAAGAAACTTTCAATTTGAAAAAAGCTGATTTTTCTACCGCTACTAGCCGAGTAGAATGCATTTTCGAAAGCAGCTACGCAATTTCATCATCAGTACTCTTTGAACGGTAGTAGTGTATATGGTTGTAAACATCACCTATTTAACTTACATGTAACAGAGAAAAGTATACGGTATCAGTGTTCAACAATAAATAAAAAAAAAATTAACATATAACTCACACATGGCACGGTGCAAAATGATCTTTAATAATTTCTATCAATTTGTCGTTGACAATAAAAGAAATTAAAAAGTGATTACCCCTATTGTATGATATACAATAATAAAAAGCGTTTCGTTCCATCTGAGAGATGGACAAATGCTTGTCCGTTAGTCAAGTGTTGCCAAAGAGACTTTTAATGGAAAAAAGCATAGTTTATATGAAAAATAAACTTCGTCCTAACTTACAAAATAAAAACAGAAGGAAAACACTGATACCGTATACTTTTCTCTGTTACATGTAAGTTAAATAGGTGATGTTTACAACCATATACACTACTACCGTTCAAAGAGTACTGATGATGAAATTGCGTAGCTGCTTTCGAAAATGCATTCTACTCGGCTAGTAGCGGTAGAAAAATCAGCTTTTTTCAAATTGAAAGTTTCTTTCAACATTAACGGAAAATAATAATTTCTTCTAATAAAAAAGAAATTATATGAACTAAAGCCAAACTAAAAATTAAAAATTTGTATTAAAAACAATTAGTTCAACAATAAATAAAAAAAAAAAAATTAACATATAACTCACACATGGCACGGTGCAAAATGATCTTTAATAATTTCTATCAATTTGTCGTTGACAATAAAAGAAATTAAAAAGTGATTACCCCTATTGTATGATATACAATAATAAAAAGCGTTTCGTTCCATCTGAGAGATGGACAAATGCTTGTCCGTTAGTCAAGTGTTGCCAAAGAGACTTTTAATGGAAAAAAGCATAGTTTATATGAAAAATAAACTTCGTCCTAACTTACAAAATAAAAACAGAAGGAAAACACTGATACCGTATACTTTTCTCTGTTACATGTAAGTTAAATAGGTGATGTTTACAACCATATACACTACTACCGTTCAAAGAGTACTGATGATGAAATTGCGTAGCTGCTTTCGAAAATGCATTCTACTCGGCTAGTAGCGGTAGAAAAATCAGCTTTTTTCAAATTGAAAGTTTCTTTCAACATTAACGGAAAATAATAATTTCTTCTAATAAAAAAGAAATTATATGAACTAAAGCCAAACTAAAAATTAAAAATTTGTATTAAAAACAATTAGTTCAACAATAAATAAAAAAAATTAACATATAACTCACACATGGCACGGTGCAAAATGATCTTTAATAATTTCTATCAATTTGTCGTTGACAATAAAAGAAATTAAAAAGTGATTACCCCTATTGTATGATATACAATAATAAAAAGCGTTTCGTTCCATCTGAGAGATGGACAAATGCTTGTCCGTTAGTCAAGTGTTGCCAAAGAGACTTTTAATGGAAAAAAGCATAGTTTATATGAAAAATAAACTTCGTCCTAACTTACAAAATAAAAACAGAAGGAAAACACTGATACCGTATACTTTTCTCTGTTACATGTAAGTTAAATAGGTGATGTTTACAACCATATACACTACTACCGTTCAAAGAGTACTGATGATGAAATTGCGTAGCTGCTTTCGAAAATGCATTCTACTCGGCTAGTAGCGGTAGAAAAATCAGTTTTTTTCAAATTGAAAGTTTCTTTCAACATTAACGGAAAATAATAATTTCTTCTAATAAAAAAGAAATTATATGAACTAAAGCCAAACTAAAAATTAAAAATTTGTATTAAAAACAATTAGTTCAACAATAAATAAAAAAAAAAAAATTAACATATAACTCACACATGGCACGGTGCAAAATGATCTTTAATAATTTCTATCAATTTGTCGTTGACAATAAAAGAAATTAAAAAGTGATTACCCCTATTGTATGATATACAATAATAAAAAGCGTTTCGTTCCATCTGAGAGATGGACAAATGCTTGTCCGTTAGTCAAGTGTTGCCAAAGAGACTTTTAATGGAAAAAAGCATAGTTTATATGAAAAATAAACTTCGTCCTAACTTACAAAATAAAAACAGAAGGAAAACACTGATACTGATACTTTTCTCTGTTACATGTAAGTTAAATAGGTGATGTTTACAACCATATACACTACTACCGTTCAAAGAGTACTGATGATGAAATTGCGTAGCTGCTTTCGAAAATGCATTCTACTCGGCTAGTAGCGGTAGAAAAATCAGCTTTTTTCAAATTGAAAGTTTCTTTCAACATTAACGGAAAATAATAATTTCTTCTAATAAAAAAGAAATTATATGAACTAAAGCCAAACTAAAAATTAAAAAAATTTGTATTAAAAACAATTAGTTCAACAATAAATAAAAAAAAATTAACATATAACTCACACATGGCACGGTGCAAAATGATCTTTAATAATTTCTATCAATTTGTCGTTGACAATAAAAGAAATTAAAAAGTGATTACCCCTATTGTATGATATACAATAATAAAAAGCGTTTCGTTCCATCTGAGAGATGGACAAATGCTTGTCCGTTAGTCAAGTGTTGCCAAAGAGACTTTTAATGGAAAAAAGCATAGTTTATATGAAAAATAAACTTCGTCCTAACTTACAAAATAAAAACAGAAGGAAAACACTGATACCGTATACTTTTCTCTGTTACATGTAAGTTAAATAGGTGATGTTTACAACCATATACACTACTACCGTTCAAAGAGTACTGATGATGAAATTGCGTAGCTGCTTTCGAAAATGCATTCTACTCGGCTAGTAGCGGTAGAAAAATCAGCTTTTTTCAAATTGAAAGTTTCTTTCAACATTAACGGAAAATAATAATTTCTTCTAATAAAAAAGAAATTATATGAACTAAAGCCAAACTAAAAATTAAAAATTTGTATGAGAAAAATAAAATTCAAAAATAAAAAACATAGCCATTTCGCTGATTTTTTTTTGTAAAGTGCCAAAAATTGTGATTTTTTGAAATGTTTATATGGGGAACCCCCCAGGAGTGATTCAGGGGGGTGTGCCACTGGCATAGGTGGGTCGGCCCTCCAAAATGAGTCATACATTTGACTCGATTGTGGAACACTAAATAGGTCAAAGTGAGATTTTTCAAAACTTAAAAATACATTGTAGAGGTATGGTTCCTTCGGTAAAGTTTCTTATTTTTATCCTTATCGCTCATATATATATTATATATATACATATATATATTATATCATTAGATATATATATATACATATATATATAAACCAGTCATGTTCGTACTTAAATAAATCATTTTTACCTGCGCAGCTATTTTTGATTTTATTTCCTCATAAATTAAAAGTTGTTTGTCTAAACATGTTTAAAAATGAAATTTAGCCAGTAAGTCGATATATTCGCAACGTTGCAAAGCGGGCATGCCCATAAACAGTTGAACACACACGTCGACACTTCCTAACAAAACTGATTTTCTCACTTCTCACGAAGTAATTTAAAGGCCTCGACCAACTACAACCTCATATTATCTATGAATGAAATGGACAAAGTTATGAGATATAATAATACACAAATGCACCCAAAAAACTTTTTTTACGCAAAGAAATGTGCTTCCCAATCATAACTGATAACTAGATGGTGCCCCAGCATTTTAGATGGCTTGGAGTCCATCTGAGTCGTTACCTCACAAAAAAAAATTAAATATTGACGCAAAAAAAAATTCAAAGAAGTTTAAATTTATTAGCTAATTGGTAGAAACTCTGAGCTACGTCTCGTGTAAAAATTTCTGCTATAAAACTCGATTCTGAAAACAATTTGGTGATTCGGTATACAATTATGACGCACTTCCTCTGCCTCCAACAAACAGAAAAGAAAACGAAACATAATCCTTAGAGTCTTTGAGTTACACTAGGTAAATGCAAAATTTGATACTATGTTTACAGGTATTTAAATAAGCTAGAAATTAGAGATGAGCGATATTTCTGTACCTGTGATTTTGAAAATCACTGGTAACGACAGTGACATAAACTGTGAAGTAACTGTTTCTGCGATGTTGTTACTTTGTAATGTTATGAAAACAAATATTTTTGTGATTTCCTGTGAAGTAACTATTAACTGCGATGTTGTTGCCAGGCTAAGTTAATTTTTATCAACAACCTCGTTTATTCAATCTTTAAACCCCATATACATAAATTACATTGTGGTTCGTGGAAAAAATAAGAAATGTTGCTGAGTAGCAACTGGTAACTGCAGTGTTGATGCCTTTAATTTGGGATGTTATTTAAAGTAACATTTTTGGGTATTTATGTGCGAAGAAACTAATAGTGTTTGTGAGAAATTATTAACAGCGATCACCGTCACTGTTTAAAATAACTGTTATTAAAAAATCGCGTTCACTTTTTACAGTATTCTTTAAAAATCATCTCTACTAGAAATACATTAAAATCCCCTCGCTCAAAATATCCTACATAGCGACACACTCGCTAAAAGGGAAGATATACTGTTGGCCTCAAACAGGCGCGGATTCACGTTTAAAACTTCACATTTGAGCTAATAAAGAAAAATATTGGTATCAATGCAACAAACGTTTCATATATTTAATAAAACAAATGTATTGCATATTTAAAGATGCTGTTGGTTTTGGAAAAATGTTTTTGAAGACACAAGAAAACTTTCGTGTTGAGGTGGCAAATCAAATGTCTGCACTTCAACAAGAAATTGAAAATCGAGAATGTTTGTTGCCTATTATAAAAACTATAGTTTTCCTCGCAAGGAATAAAATACCTCTCCTTCATATATATCGAAAACAATTTAAAATGAAATAAATAAAAGTTTTCATAGTTTTATTTTTAAATTATACTTAACAATATTTATGACGCTAAATAAAATTTGATTCTTTTTGACGAAACCACTGATTTAACAGGAAAAAACCAAATATCTTTAGCTTAAAGGTATTTTAGCTTAAACAAAAAGTTTTTAAAAGAAGAATTTATGGGCTTTATCGACACACTTGAAGAGGATGTTAATGATATTGGCGATGAGGTCGAAGTGTAATTAATACGAACACACTATCATCAGTAGTTTGAAAAACGTAGGTCTTGATTTGGAAAATTGTGTACGGATTGGTAGATGCTGGCAGAAAATGAAGCAGTAAGAACATACAAGAAACCGTAAAAAATGCATAACAGACGCCTTGCTATTTCTATAAATTTAACAACTCGATATCGAAAGGCAACAAGCAGAGTTGGGCAAAATACATGCTTTGCTGTATTTGAAATACAAAATACTTGTTCCGGTGGTATTTCAAATACAAAATACTAAATACTTTAAACTCGAGTATTTCAAATACAAAATACAGTATTTTAGTATCTATTATTTAAAATACGAAATACACAATACATTTTTAACCACTAATCTGTAAAACAAGAATTTACTTTCATGAACACTAGACTTTTAAAAGTATCATCAGATAAGCAGCCTCTTGTTGGAGAGAATATATATCCAGCTAAAGAAACCAATCTTTCTACAGGTCCCGATGAGCACAAACTGGTGTTAAATTTTATGAAAACATTTCTTATATTTGGTTAGCCTTCAAGACTGGAAAGCTCCTTACTTTTGTCATTTAGGAAGCTGACTAACTTCAACTCCAAATACTTAAGAACAAAAGGTTATTGAAATTAGTTAGAGCGGGCAACGAGAAGCTGAGATATAAGGAAAAGCCTGATCTTTTTTAAAGCAAAATCTATGCATATATCCCTATATATCTCAGTTGCCACAAAATTTGGTATGGAGACTTTAAAGGCGTGGAGTGTAGGTCTTATTGTACAATTACTTTTTGTAGAACATTTGAAGTCTTAAGGAACACCTCGAAGGTCTAGACTCGACTCCTCAGACGAATTATGCACTATGGCGATCAGCGAAATATCTTAAAAGACCCGTTATCGCGAAACCACCACTACGTAATCTGAGAGGATCCTGGGCAAGAAGTGATGAAGAAAAATGTGATCTGCTCGCAAGTCATTTAACAAATGTCTTCACTGCAAATACATGCACTGACGTGAGTAAATTACCGCCTGTTGTTGCTAGATGTCCTATGGAAATACGTTTTCAGTTGTCAGATGTCGTAGAGGTTATCAATAATTTGAATGCTAAAAAAGCTCCTGGCATTGATGAAATCAGCAACAAAATGCTTTTGGAGCTGCCTTGCACAGCAAAAAGAATAATTATTTTTATTTTTAACGCTATATTACGGCTCGCACATTTCTCGCCAGTATGGAAAGTTGCCTTGGTAAAGATGATTCCTAAGCCGGGAAAAGATCCTTCGAAGGTGGAGTCTTACAGGCCTATAAGTCTGTTACCAACTACGTTGAAATTGTTTGAGAAATTGCTTAAAAACAAGCTGACTCCGATCCTGAATGAAAACAACTGCATTCCAGATCACAAATTTAGATTAGGAATCAACATAGTACTATCGAACAAACCCACAGATTGGTACAGGTTATAAGAAAAGCCTTTGAGGAAAAGAAATACTGCTCCGCGCTCTTTATAGATGTCTCTCAAGCATTCGACAAAGTATGGCATGAAGACCTGTTAAGCAAATTAAAGCTCAGCCTTCCATCTAATATTTTTAACCTTTTAGAAAAATACATAATCGGCCGACAATTTATGATTAAAGAGGGAAACCAAATAAGTTCTTCTCAACCAATAGGGGCTGGTGTACCTCAAGGGAGTATACTAGGTCCAATTCTGTACTTGCTTTCCAGATATGCCCACAGACAATCTTACTCATACGTCGACATTTGCTGATGATACCGCCTTTCTCAGTATTCATAAAGACCCTAAAGAGGCCTCAAAACAACTTCAACATCACGTATCCCAAGTAGAAAAATTGGCAGAATTGTGGGGAATAAAAATAAATGAACAAAAATGCACTCACGTTACGCAAGGAAACGTGCCCCCCAATTCTTTTAACAACCATACGGTACCTCAACGAATTGAGACGAAATATTTTGGCATTCACCTGGATCGCCCCCTCACATGGAAGTCACATATAGATGCGAAGTTGACACAGATGAAACTTAAAACGACCCAAATCCACTGGCTAATCGGTAGAAACTCTGTGCTACGTCTTGATTGTAAACTTTTACTTTACAACTCAATTTTGAAACCAATTTGGTGCTAAGGGATACAATTATGGGGCACTGTTTCCGCCTCTAACATTGAAAAAGTTCAACACCGTCAAACTAAAATCCTAAGAATGATAACTGGTGCTCCTTGGTACATTAAAAATAGCAACATCCACAAAGATCTGCAAGTTCCACTAGTTAAATGCGAAAATTTTAATTATGTGGACAAGTATTTAAACAAGCTGAACACATCCAAATCCGCTCGCTCGAAACATTTTGCAACATAGTGGGCCACTTGTCTGAAAAGAAGGGATACTACTGCACTTAGATGAAACTACTGAATTAATTAATTTTATTATGCGAACTTGAATTTTAGTCCGGCACTGGCTGGTCTAATAAAAATTAAATAGTTTTAAGATTTGAATACTTATTGTTGGTTCGCCAAAGGCGAAGATTCAATAATGAAAATATGAAAAAAAAAATTGAAGTCTATAGCTGTTCTAGTTTCTACGATTTAGCACCAAGTTTGTGTAATTGTAGAAAAAATACACTTCCCCTGATCCTCTCTAAAAAAAAAAAATCCATTATTTAGGTCCTTACTCTAAAAGTATCCGTGCCAAGTTTTGTGGCAAGAATTACTATATTTACTGAGACATATAGAGATATGTGCACGGATTTTGTTCTAAAAAAATGAGTTATTCTGGATTTTCGCTTATATCTTGGTCAATAGTGAACCAATTTTGCTGATTTTTAATAGCGATTGTCTGCAGGATATTTTAAATAGTTTGATACCAAAAAATGGTCCGTATCTTTTTATTTAGCTCCGGAAACTTGATTTCAACAGACGGATAGACAGACATGGCTATATCAACTTCCCTATCTATAAGGACCCAGAATATATAAATATAATGGAGTCGCAAATGGATAATAAAGAAGTTACAAACGGAATGACGAACTGATATATGCGCTTATAACTATGTGAAAGGTATAATAAAAAAAAAGAAATTCAAAATTCTATTTATAGCTCGCATGAACCTTGTGACATGATTCATACAACACGTACTCTTTTTCAAATTATTGGGTAATTTACAAATTAGCCAGAAGAATACAAAAGTGATTAATAAAAACAAGTAAGAACGCTTTATTCGGTTATGACGAATCTTATTTACCCTTCACATTTATCTTTTCGTAAATCCAGCCATCTAATCTATTCAAGTTATTTTCGTACCGCAAATATTATAATAAAAATACTTTGTGCCGGCCCGGCACGTTACTTATATTCAATTTTGTATGAAACTTTTTCTTTTTCTGGCATTCCACCGTTCAAGCGCAAAAGGAAAATGCAAAGGGCGAATTTTTTGAATTCGCCTTGCTGTTATCTTGTTTAGTGTACCTTGAGAATTTGTAACATCATTCAATTTTGGTTATGATAAATTTTTGTATAACAAGAAAATGTATTTTGACATCATAAGTATTTGAAATACAAAATACTTCAGTGTTGGGTATTTCAAATACAAAATACATTAGAAGGTGGTATTTCAAATACAAATACAAAATACGTATTTGTATTTCAAATACGTATTTCAAATACAAGTATTT
Organism: Melanophora roralis; assembly: GCA_963583895.1. NCBI lineage: Eukaryota > Metazoa > Arthropoda > Insecta > Diptera > Rhinophoridae > Melanophora > Melanophora roralis. The sequence goes on along the minus strand of OY757187.1, from coordinate 77,808,716 downwards.
TAAATACTGCCCAACCGTGGCAACAAGTTACCAATAATACAAATAGTTGTACATATTATGTAAAACATAATTCTAAGCGTAATGTAGTTTTTCTGATATACATATCTAGGCAGAAAGTTGTCTTCATTTTTCGAAACACGATGGGTGGATCGTCATGGTTCAATTGTACAATTTGCAGTAAAAATAAATCACAAAATAGAGGCATTAGAAAAGATATCCGATTGTCGAAAGCCTTATTATTAAAAACTTCTCTGAGCACTTTCGAATTTATTTGGGGATTAATTACATATTCTAAATCAATGTTAAAAAAGTAAATACGATCGTCCTTTTTTTTTTTGATACTATTGGATGAAGAAAAATACCGTGTTACTCCTATGGCTAATTTGATACCCTTTTTCGCTTTTTATAATTATCATTTTAAATGGTTAAGTTTTGACTCTTGCCAACTATCTTTTTCTTTTCAAATAATTTTCCTTAATACTTAAGTACGTATGTAAATATGATCCCTTTCATGAAAGGCAGGATATAATATTTTTTGCAATATTATTTTACAAAGATTTCGAATAGCAAATGATAAACAGGTGTAAAAACGTGACTTTTAGATCACCTTAAAAAACTAAGGCTTTTTCTCAAACATTTTTTAAAAATTGTAAATACAGTTTGTTCGGGAAAGTGTTTTTGTTGAGCAGTGTAAAGTCTAAGTCCTATCTTCAATCAAACTTCTTTCGTAAACTTTGTTTTTTGTTTTAAATACCTTACCCCTGTCTAGTTAAGTATCAGTCACTTTTCTGCAGTCGCCTCCTTAGTTTGTTACCCAACAGTTCTCGTACATCAAATAGATTGTTAAATAAACTTTAATTATACTAAAACCGTATTTCTTTTAAAAGAAGATCCATGTACATATATCTAGTGGAAAAATACAGACGTTGGTCCTTCGAGCCGGATGGATCTTTAAATCGAGATGGTCAAAGTGTTTTAAATATTTTCAAATATAATATACAATAAAAACCTTGAACTGTCGGGCATCTTAAATTTGCTTTTTTTGAACTTTGTTAATCGAAAAAATGAAACAACAGTTAAAACAAGAACAAACAAAATTCTTACAGTAGCTTCAATTATCATAGGAGAGCTATTTGTGCTTACGAAAAAAACGCTGCTACTGCTGTTGTTTTTACTTATCATTGCTGTTGTTATAAACTTCTTACTGTGATCATATTTATGTATATATTTGGTTGCATCGCTGCTACTGTCACCGCTGTGTTTTTGCTCTGCTACTACTTTTTCTCATCATTTTGTTATACATATTATATTTGCCGGCAGTATCAGTTTGTTTTCCTTATCAAAATCACAGAAGTAGTTTAAAGTGCGAGTTTTTTTAATAAGATTATTATATTTTTTTGTAAATATTTCAATATACTTGAAAATATTTTAAATTGATCAAAATGAATGAAAGTCAAGAAACCCTTCTTCTAAGTCAGGAGATGACTTTTTCGCACATAAGATCTGCTTTGACAAAATTTAAAGCATTTGCGAAGGAGGATTGTAACTAAGCTTAAGTGGAAACTCGATTGTCAACTTTGAACTCCAATTAGCAAAAGTTCAAAAGCTGCCATGACAAACTAACTCGTACAAGGTCACCGGAAGAGGTAAAGAAACATAATCACTTTACTGAGGACATATATGCTGCATGTGAAGAGATCTACGTCAACGCTAAGGCTTCAATGCTCACTGCATTAGAAGAATTTCGTGGTAAGCTGACACTTGACAATAGTAACGTGAACCAATCTATGAGCAACTCTTCTCATCTGCGTTCATTACCGAAGATCACCCTACGCAGGTTTTCTGGAAATTATTACGATTGGAGGCCTTTTCACGATTTATTTACATCCATGATCTATTCCAACTGTGACTTGTCTGCCGTTGAAAAATTTTATTACCTCAGAAGCAGTCTTAGCGGTGAATCGCTGCAGTGTATTTCAAGTATGGCTGTTTCATCAGGGAACTTTGACCCAGCTTGGAAAATTTTGTGCGCTCAGTATGAAAACACTCGTGTGCTGATCTATTCTCATTTAGATGCTATATTCAATTTGCCACGTCTTCAAAGAAAATCACCAACTGAGCTAAGCAGCCTTGTATCAACCGTCAAAGAATCACTTGGTGCTCTAGAAGTTTTAGGCTCTCCAGTCCACATTGGGATCATATTATCGTTCATATGGTGGTACGACGCTTAGCTTCGTCATCTCATGAAGCTTGGGAACTCTGTCGTAGTGCATCTAAAACGCCTGCCACTTTTTCCGAGTTAGAGACTTTTCTCAGTGGGCGCATTCAAGCTCTGGAGACCGTGGAAGGAAAGGGAGGGCCCGTCAAAGACTGCCAAGAAGCCATTAGCTAATGCTCACGTAGCTACATCATCAAATCAAAAACGTCCTGCGTAGGTTCCAAATAATTAAGGTTTTAAATTAAAAATTAATTCTTGTTCTATGTGCAGCTTAGATCATTATATTTCGAGCTGTGATGCCTACAATGCTAAAACTCCCCAACAGAAACATGATTTGCTGACCTCGAAAAAAATCTGCTATAACTGCCTTGGTCCACATCGTGTCGCGCAATATAAGAGTTTAAAACGCTGTAAACATTGTATTGGTCGTCATCATTCCTCTATTCACAATTACCGGCACCAATCTGAAGAATCTAGAACGGAAAGTCAAACCTCGGATACAACCAACTCTCAATCAGCAGCTGTCAGCAATCATGCCGCTTTAACTGAAATTAATTGCCATTCCAAAATTTTGTTGGCTACGGCGCTAGTGTGCCTTAAATCGCCTTCTAGAGTTTCCCTTATTGTTCGGGCCTTACTTGATCAAGGATCAGAATTAACCCTGATCAGTGAAGTTTTGGTTCAGAAACTCAATCTTAAAAAACGAAAAGGAAATTTACACTTGATTGGCATTGGTGCACTACAACCCGGTGTAACAAAAGGTTTGGTACACTTTACACTTTGCCCACATTTCGACTCAAGTTTTAAAAATGGTCACAAAAATGCTTCAGAAATCCGAAACAAACCTTAATTTTTTTTTTAACTTTATTCAGATTTTCTGAAAGAATACGAATCATTGGGTCATATGGTACCAATATCCGAAGTAAACAATCTATCAAGCGGGTATTTTCTTCCACATCATGGAGTACTAAAAGCATCCAGTACCACACCCAAGTTACGTGTGGTATTTAATGGTTCATGGAAGACCAGCAATCAATCAACCGAGGAAGCTCGGGATTCTGTAAATCAATTAGACAATCTCTGTATGGCGGGCGGTTTCTATTTGCATAAGTGGACTGCCAATGATTCCTCTATTCTTTCCAGCGTTTCACCAGATCGCTGTGCAGTGAAAAAATATGATTCAGCTACAGGAAAATCAATCCATATCTACATTGGGTATTTGTTGGAAAACAGAAGAGGATTTCTTCTATTTCACATCAATATTTGAATCAGCATCTGCAAGCCCACCAACAAAACGCTCTATCCTGTCCAACATAGCTCGTTTGTATGACCCTCTCGGGTGGATTTCTCCAATAACTATTCTTTTTTTTTTTTTCATATTTTTATTATTGGATCTTCGCCTTTGGCGAACCAACAATAAGTATTCAAATCTTAAAGCTATTTATTTTTTATTAGACCAGCCAGTGCCAGACTAAAATTTAAGTTCTCATAATAAAATTAATTAATTTAAACAGTTTTATCTTAGTTCAATAGTGTCCCTTCTTTTCAGACGAGTGTGTCCACTATGTTGCAAAATGTTTCGAGCGAGCGGATTTGGATGTGCTTCCACCTTGTTTAAATACTTGTCCACATAGTTCAGGATTTCGCATTTAACTAGTGGAACTTGTAGATCTTTGTGGATGTTGCTGTTTTTAACGTACCAAGGAGCACTAGTTATCATTCTTAGGATTTTATTTTGACGGCGTTGTATTTTTTCAATGTTGGAGGCGGAAGCAGTGCCCCATAATTGTATCCCGTAGCACCAAATTGGTTTCAAAACTGAGTTGTAAAGTAAAAGTTTGCAATCAAGACGTAGCACAGAGTTTCTACCGATTAGCCAGTGGATTTGGGCCGTTTTAAGTTTCATCTGTGTCAACTTTGCATCTATATGTGACTTCCATGTGAGGCGGCGATCCAGGTGAATGCCAAGATATTTTGTCTCGGTTCGTTGAGGCACCATATGGTTGTTAATAGTGATTGGGGAGCACGTTTCTTTGCGTAAAGTAAAAGTTACGTGGGTACATTTTTGTTCGTTTATTTTTATTTCCCATAACTTTGCCCATTTTTCAACTTGAGTTACGTGTTGCTGCAGTTGGTTCGAAGCCTCTTTAGGGTCTTTATGAATACTAAGGAAAGCAGTATCATCAGCAAATGTCGACGTGTGTGTAAAACTATTGGTTGGCATATCTGCTGTGTAAAGCAAGTACAGAATTGGACCTAGTATACTCCCTTGAGGTACACCAGCCCCTATTGGTTGAGAAGAACTTGTTTGGTTTCCCTCTTTAATCATAAATTGTCGGCCGGTTATGTATTTTTCTAATAGGTTAAAAATGTTAGATGGAAGGTTGAGCTTTAATTTGTTTAACAGGCCTTCATGCCATACCTTGTCGAACGCTTGAGAGACATCTATAAATAGCGCGGAGCAGTATTTCTTTACTTCAAAGGCCTTTCTTATAACCTGTACCAATCTGTGGGTTTGTTCGATGGTACTGTGTTGATTTCTAAATCCAAATTGGTGATCTGGAATGCAGTTGTTTTCACTCAGGATCGGAGTCAGTTTGTTTATAAGCAGTTTCTCAAACAATTTGGACATAGTTGGTAAAAGACTTATAGGCCTGTAAGACTCCACCTTCGAAGGATCTTTTCCCGGCTTAGGAATCATCTTTACCAAGGCAACTTTCCATACTGGCGGAAAATGTTCGAGCCGTAATATGGCGTTAAAAATAAAAAGAATTATTCTTTTTGCTGTGCAAGGCAGCTCTAAAAGCATTTTGTTGCTGATTTCATCAAAGCCAGGAGCTTTTTTAGCATTTAAATTATTGATAGCCTCTACGACATCTGACAACTGAAAACGTATTTCCATAGGACATCTAGCAACAACAGGCGGTAATTTACTCATGTCAGTGCATGTATTTGGAGTGAAGACATTTGTTAAATGACTTGCGAGCAGGTCACATTTTTCTTCATCACTTCTTGCCCAGGATCCTCTCAGATTAAGTAGTGGTGGTTTCGCGATAACGAGTCTTTTAAGATATTTGGCTGATCGCCATGGTGAATAATTAGTCTGAGGAGCCGAGTCTAGACCTTCGAGGTGTTCCTTAAGAGATGCCAATCGGTGAACTTCTAGCAAATTTTTCAGTTGGTTTGTACATTCCTTCAACTTGGCTTTAAGCTGGGGTGATCTGTGCTTTTGCCATTCTCTTCGGGCTCTTCTTTTTTCAGATAAAAGCTGTTGCACATCGGCTGAAAAAATTTTGTTGTATTTTGTCTGACGATAGTAGGAAGAAGCATGATCAACGGCTTTTTTATGTTCTCATTAAGGCTGCTCAGACAATCATCGATGTCTTCGGGAGTTTTTAACGGTTGGTTTTCCGAGCAGTGGGTGCTGACAAATTTTTTGTATTTTAACCAATTAACTCTTTTAAATGAAAAAATATCACTTGTTGGTAATTGATGAGGACTAAAAATAGTGATTATAGTGGGAGAGTGGTCTGAAGATAAATCCAACGAGGCTTGAGCTTCGGTAAGTTCCGGGGATATACCTTTTGTTACGCCAAAATCAATAACGTCTGGAATTTTATTTTGATCAGTTGGCCAATACGTCGGTTGTCCAGATGAAATAACGTTAAGTCCCATTTCAGATACGGAATCAAACAAAACACGACCCCTTGGACTTATTAGGCGAGAGCCCCAGTACGTATGCTTTGCGTTATAGTCTCCAGCAGCTATGAAGCGGGGACCTAAAGATTTGTAAAAACTGTTGAACTGATCCTTTGTTATGGAGAACCTGGGTGGACAATACACTGACGAAATAACTAAGCGATGGAAAAATTCATCAACGCAAATGTTTGTTGCTTGTATATAACATTCGGAGAGACCACCCATCCATTGATGTTTGATTCTCGATTTTATTATTATAGCCGAGCCACCACATGATCTATCTCTGGGATCCTTTGAATCGTAAAAAGAATAGCCTCTAATTTGAAATTACTTCTAGATGTCATATGCGTCTCAGAAATCAACATGACATCAATTTTTTGGTTTATTAAAAAATATTCGAGTTCGTTTTTGTGTTGGCAGATGCCGTTAGTGTTCCAGAAACAATTCATGGTCTTTTAAGCATGGTCTGCAAAAGTGCAGACTGCATTTCTTGCATCATGCCAGCCATTTGCGCCATGATCTGCGTAAATTGTTTAAATTGTGCCCGAATGGTTCGTTTGTTAGCACCTCTTGTTGTGTTGTAGGCTAGGTAGGCTTACGCGCGTTGGGCTGGTTAGACTTTCATGCGTTGGCGTAGGAAACTTGACTTGTAGCTGGTTGTGCTAATGGAGGCATGTTTGTAGTTGGTATATTTAAAGGCTGGGGAGGGGCAGGAACCACTTTCGGCTTATATAAGCGTTTAACTGAATCAAAAACGGGGCAACCTCTATAGTTGGCCGTGTGGTTACCTCCGCAATTGCTGCATTTCTTTACCCGAGGATCATCTTTTGGCTTTTCGCACTTAGTCGTAGCATGCAGGTCACCACACACAACACAAACAGAAGGCAACTTGCAATAAGCCTTGGTGTGACCATATTCCTGGCAGTTTAAGCACTGTACGGGCCCAGATCGCTTATGTGGCGCTTCAACTACAACTCTTCGGTGCAAAATATATTTTAAGTCATAAATAGGGTGAGTCTCATTCTTTTTTAAACTTACATCACCAGGCTCAAGCTCCACTCGAAATATTGGTTGGGGATACCTTTCTCTGTTTCTAATGTTTGATACAAACTTGGCTTTAAAGCCTTTGCTGCACAAACTGGCCTTAATCTCCTCTGGGTCAACATTTGAATCAATACCTTTAATAACAACCTGTAGACCTTTTGCGTTCTTAAGTTGGTAGGTGTAGAAGCTTTTCTTATGTTTTTCAAGTTCGGAAACCGTAGTGCGGTAAGCGTTCTCGTGATTCACTTGAATTTTAGTTTCAAAAATGCTACCACGCTTTATGTTCGAAACATAAAAGTTGTTTTCGCCTATTAACTCAACTAAAAACTTTATGAGGTCATTTGAGTTTTTCTCTCTCAAATATATTGGGGGAGGCTTAAATGGCTTTCTTTCGTGTAATGGGGCATCATTTTCCTCCTGCAAAATGGCAAAACGATTTTGCGATGAGGTCGGCTTTTCTTCATCTTTCAATATTTTTGCTGCGTTTGTAACTTCTGCCGATTCGGGGCTTCTTCCCCTCTTAAGAACTGTTATATAACGGTCCATTCCTACCTGGACCTTTGGAACTTGTGAAGAAAGTGGACTGTGACCACCTTTAGCAACTGTAGGTTCAATTTCTAAATTTAATAAGGAAGACCGCGATGAGGATGGTACCTCGGTATTTTTTTTATAATTTTAAAAAAGAGATTGGGCTAAATTTGTCCCTTATTCAAAACACTTATTTAAATTTGGTGCACTTGCACTTAAATTGTTTGTATTTATTTTTGGTTTCTCACTCAAATAGTTTTTATTGTATTCAGGGTCTCTAATGTTTTCATTGCTCACGCTTGTTGAGCTTAACACAATATAAGCATTTCTGCTATTAAGCCCACTGTCACGACGATTACTGTAACTCATTTACCGTTTGCTTTTTTTATTAAGTTTGTTTTGTTTTTTTTCACTTATGTATACAATATGTATGTATATAATAAAAATTGTTTGCCACCTATTACAAATATTCGCTCTTATCGCGTAACACGTCCGAACACAACGAGTTTAAGATCACGAATGACAATAACTATTCGGGCTAAGATTTTAATGAAAGATATTTGGCTTTCTAAAGCAGAGTGGGATGAAGTTCTCAGCGACGATTTGGCGAATAGGTGGTCAAAATTCATCTCTGATTTAGAGCACATCAATTATATTTCAATACCTCGATGGGTTGGTTTATCATCAACAATCCTGGGTATTGAGATCCATGGCTTATCGGATGCCTCTGAGCATGCAACGGCAGCTGTTGTTTATTTGAGTATCATCACTGAGTTCGACGTCGTTTCGGTTCACCTTATAGAGGCAAAAACAAAAGTAGCCCCAACGAAGAGACAGACGATCCCACGCCTGGAACTCAATGCAGCAGTTATTCTTACGAAGAGAGTGGCTCATTTAAAAACTATTTCAAATCTTCAAAATATTGCTACTCATTTATAGACTGATTTATCAGTGTCTCTCATATGGATTAAATGACATCCATCTCGTTGAAAAGATTATGTTTCCAACCGTGTTCAGAAGATTCAAGAAAGTGTACCTCAGGCTAATTGGCATCACGTTCCAGGCAAATTTAACCCTTCAGAGTGTGCATCTAGGGGTATCTCAGTTCAGCAACTTCTTGATCATTCATTGTGGTGGCATGGACCAGAATGGCTTTTGCAACACTCATCATCATGGCCATCCTCCGAAATCAATTAATTTGGAAGAGAGAGAGCATCTCATTGAGTTATCAATTTAGCACGTCGTGCTCAAGAGCGCCCAATCTGGGATTTAGTCAACAAATATTTAAATCTGAATCGTTTGTTAAGGGTAACTGCCATTTGTCGTACGTTTTTACCATTAAGTCTAGAGGAACTAGATCGCGAACGTAAGTTTTGGATAAAACGAACTCAAGATTCATATTTTCTTGCGGAGATTAGAGCTTTAAATGGAGGCCAGCCATTGTTAAGTTCTCACCCTCTCAACAAGTTTATGCCATTTATTGATGACTTTGGCCTACTGCGTGTTGGGGGCGGCTGCGAAATGCCTTGCTTGATCCAGATGCAAACCATCCGATTTTATTGCCATCTAATTCGGCAATCACCAACTTGTTGATAGCAGAAGCGCATGAGAAGACTTCTCATGGTGGTACCCAAGTCATGACCGTATATTTATGGCAATATTATTGGATACTAGGTGGTCGTTCAGCTATCAAATCATTTAATCATCGATGTGTTCGTTGTGCGAAAATACGAGGAGCAACTGCTCGGCAACTAAAGGGCCAACTTCCAACAAACCGAGTCACTTCTTCAGGGCCATTCTTATACTCAGTGGTTGATTATGCAGGGCCGTTGTCTATTAAGACATGGCGAGGTCGTGGCGCAAAACAGTATAAAGGAAAAATTGCTCTTTTTGTGTGCCTCTCAACATCCGCCGTTCATCCTTAAGTTGCAAACGATTATTCTGTTGATGGGTTCCTTGCGGCTTTCAAAAGGTTCGTGTCAAGACGTGGCATTTGCTCCACATTAACTAGCGACTGTGGAACTAATTTTATAGGCGCTAATTTAGAACTAAAACGTCTTTTAAATCAATCATCTAAAGAGTTCTCGAGGCTATCAACTATTTTGGCTAAGGATGGTTCTTAACGGAAGTTTAACCCACTTTCCGCCCCCCATTTTGGAGGAATATGGGAAGCCAGTGTTAAGTCGGTTAAATTTCATCTGCGTTGAATCATTGGTGACACTCTCTTAACGTATGAAGAGCTATTAACTTTTTTGTCCCAAATCGAAGCAGTCCTTAATTCACGGCCGTTATGTCCACTCTCTGACGACCCCACAGATGTCAGTGCAATTACACCCACCCATTTTTTAATTGGATCAACACTCAATGCTGTACCAGAGCCATCGCTACTCGATTTGTCAGCTTCACGGTTATCACGTCTTCAACTCATTCAACAAATGACTCAAAGCTTTTGGAAGCGTTGGTCAAATGAGTATTTGCAGCGATTTAAATCAATATCTAAATAGAAGCATCAGGAAAACTCTATTCAAAAAGGGACGTTGGTCCTTATTGGTGATGAAAGATATCCTCCTACAAAATGGCCTCTAGGTCAGATCCTTGAGGTACATCCAGGCCCTGATGGACTTATACTAGTAGCAACTGTACAAACTGCAACATCAGTTCTAAACGCCCTTTGGGTAAACTTTGCCCGCTTCCTGTGGAATGCAACAAGGATCTCGAGGAGGTTTGAGCTTAAGCAATTTCATAGTTATTTAGAATTTATTATATTTATGAACGTATTCTTTAAATTCTTAACTTTTACTGAGTTGGTTTTTGATTATAGATAAAATATTAATGTTTCGTTTCCTGTGGTAACGAGGCGGGCGGAATGTTCGGGAGAGTGATTTTGTTGAAAAGTGTAAAGTCTAAGTCCTATCTTCAATCAAACTTCTTTCGTAAACTTTGTTTTTTGTTTTAAATACCTTACCCTTGTCTAGTTAAGTATCAGTCACTTTCCTGCAGTCGCCACCTTAGTTTGTCACCCAACAGTTCTCGCACATCACATAGATTGTTAAATAAACTTTCATTATACAAAAACCGTCTTTCTTTGAAAAGAAGATCCATGTATATCTAGTGGAAAAATACAGACACAGTTAACATAGAAACGCAATCAGAAGACCCAGATATCATTATGTACGAGATATCTTGCAGTTTTTTACAAAAAAAATAATTGGATGATATAATATTCGTTAAGAATTAAGGACCCAAAATTGTTTTTAATAGTCGTAAATTGTGAATTAAGTACAATATTATTAACAATGCAAAAGGTTAAGAAAATTTTTAATTTAAAATATAATTGAAATACTGATTTTGTAAGAAAATTTCGTTTCAAACCCTATTTTGAATTTAAATAATTAAAAAAGTGCAAAAAGATGGCGCATACAGCAAATATAATATTTTTTGTAGATAAAAAAGCTATAGCTTTCATTCATTCATTTGCTATTTTAAATGTTTTCTTAAAAAATTTTTAGATACATAAAAACAAGATATTTAGACCAGCATTTACAAATGGTGTTTTACTCTTCTAAATGATATTGCGATTTTTTTGTCATTCTTTACCAAAAGTGTCTGTTAGTTATAAAGGTTTTTAACTCTATCAACTCAAGAAATAATATTCAAAAACCTGGTCCCCTTTAGGAATTTTTTTTATTTTGAAAAAAAAAAATGAAGGAAGCTAAATAGTCATATTGCTAAATAAAGAACATTATTTGCTTTCACAGTAAAATCACAAAAAAATCCTACCAATATCCGAAATATACCATGGAGAAGGAGCATTCCATAATTTAAATTTAATGGGCCAACTGGTTATTGATTTAGTTGGTGGAATAATATAAAATCATTAAAAATAGATTTTGTATGGCTTGTAAATTCTTGGATAAGAAATTTAACTGTTTCTTAATTTATTGTAACAGTAACGTATGATTTATTAATTTTTTTTTTTTTTTGCAAAACCAACAAACAACCTGTACTTTGACTATAAAAAGACATAGGCACATCAAAGAATATGAATATATAGAACGCGCATCTCATACCAAAAAGAAATTTGTTGGCAAAATCACTTTGGATGCGGGCGGGAAGATAGAAGTGGTGGTAAAACAGAAGAGCGTAACATTTTACGCCAATTTAAAAAAAATATTCACAAGCCAACATGTTTGTATGTATATACATACGCTTGTATGCATATACATCTTATATATAAAAGAACAATTTTTTTGTTTGTTAGTGACACCGCTAATAACTCAAGAACGGCTGGACCGATTTTAATGAAACTTAAAAAAAGACATACCCGATATCTCGGAATGCGTTTTAGGCTTATTTGTTTTTAGAAATTCCGACTGGGCGTGGCACCTCCTATACAAATTGAACAGTTTTTTTCACATAGCTCAATACCTATTATAGCTGAAGTCTCCAAATTTGGTACAGCTAAATTATTTATTGATGTGCATAATTGAGTTGTGTATGGGCGGAAACAAATAAATAGGCGTGGCGCCTCCCATACAACAAAAATAGTTTTTTGTATATATCTCAACTACTGTAGCAGCTGAAGTCTCCAAACTTCGTACGGATGTTTATAGTGCCAATGTGCGTAATTGTGCTCTGTGTGGGTCAAAAGAAATAAATGGGCGCGGCACCTCCCAAACAACGAAAATAGTTTTTTCTATATACATATCTCAATAACTGTAATAGCTGAAGTCTCCAAACTTTGTAAGGATGTTTACAGTTATAATATGCTAATTGTGCTCCGTATGGGTGGGAAAAAAGAAATGGGCGTCGCATCTCCCATACAACGAAAATAGTTTTTTTTTATATATCTCAATAACTGTAACAGTTGAACTCTCAAAACTTTGTAAAGATGTTTATAATGGTAATATGCATAATTCAGCTGTGTATGGGTTAAGGTCTCCAAATTTTGTGTAGGTGTTACCAGTGTTGATGTTTACAATTAAGCTGAGTTTGGACGTAAAGAAAGTAATAGACGTGGCACCTCCTTTACAAGAAAAAATCTTTTACATATATATGTCCATAAATGTAACAGCTGAAATCTCCAAATTTAATATGGGTATTTATTATGCTAATATGCATAACTAAGATGACTATAGGCAGGAAGTGAGTTATGGGTGTGGAACCTCTAATAGCATGGAAATATTTATATGTGTATTTCATTAACTGTGACAGCTAAGGTCTCCAAACTTTTTGGTGTGGTACCTCCCGTACAATTAGATTTTTTTTAACATGTACTTCAATAACTGTAAAAAAAACTTCAAAAAACGTGTTCATATTTTTCTTAAACCAGTTGAACGCAATTTGAATTATTAGTTTAAAAGTAACAGAAATAACCTAAAAATTATTAATAAAATGTTTATCCCTTTTTACCCCTTAGGATCAAAATTATCAAAATTTTATATTTATATTTTTTGAGACCTGTCAAACGCAATAAAATATAATTTGAGCCCCTTTTTATCTTTTTCGGTTCCAAAGGTACAAAATAGATATAAGCAGTTTTTAAATATGGTTTTTACCCTGTCTCGCCTAATGGTCAAATACTTCAAAAAACTTTGAAACCTGTCTAGCGTAAATTAAATTATAATTCTATCTTTTTTTAGTTCATAAGCTACAAAATTAATCAGTACATAGTTCAAGTCTTGCCCTTAGCATTTAGGCTATGCAATGATGAATCTGTCTGTCAGATAGCGAGTCATTAACGCAATTTTTTCTATACATTGTTTGTAAGCACAACAAACATTTAAAAAAATAAAAAAAATATTTACAAGTGGCGGATAGGGCTACAAAATAATGAAGCCATTATAAACTGAACTGTTTGTGAAGTTTTTGCTTGGTAATAGCTTCCCATCATGAAAAATGCGATAGGCCACAGTTTTTCTATTCACGCTTTATCAGCAATTTTCAGTAATTATCAAACAAACAAATAAAACATGTTTATAACGTTATTGACATGCTATTAAGGATAATAGTTTATGAATTGTGTGTGTTTAGGCAAAAAAATTCGTTTGCTGATTATATATTTTGTGAGACAATACGTGTTCGGAGATACTCGATGTATTCAATAGAAGGCTTGCCGCATGCACACTTTCTAATTTGGTTAGCCAAAAAAGTTCGACCAAACCAAATAGATGATATTAAAAGTGCCGAGATCCCTGATCCCGAAACAGATCAAGAACTACATGATGTTGTAATTACATATATGATTCATGAACCGTGTGGCACCATCAACCCCCAATCTCCGTGCATGATCGACCGCAAGTGTTCCAAACATTATCCACGAAAATTGACGGCGGAAACTATCCCGGGCAATGACGGTTATTCACTGTATCGGCGTTGATCGCCCAATGACAACGACCAAGCTATTACAAAGAAAGTAAAAGGAAAAGATTTTGTGATTGACAACAGTTGGACTGTCTCATATTTGCCACTTCTTTCCAAATCATTTAAGACAGATTGCAATGTTGAATATTCTAATTCAGTGAAGTCGATCAAATACATCTGCAAATATGTCACGAAAGCAGCCATATGGATAGTTTTTGGACTTTACTTTACTCGGATATGCCACGGTATAAAACTTGGAACCCTTCTTCAAAAAATTCGTAACGTCAAAAGAAAGGCACTATGGTTTCTGGGCATCCGGATGTGCGTTCAAGTGATGCTCTTGGTCGCATTTATACAGTTCATCCGAAGAATGATGAATGCTTTTTTTTGCGGTTGTTGCTGGTGAATGTTCGTGGTCCAACATCATTTGCAGCATTTCGTACTGTTAATGGTATACTCTGCCCAACACTTTGTGCTGCGCATGTCAAGAACTCAATTTGCTTGAAAACGATACTCATTGGGATACGACAATTACTGAGGCATATATGAATATTATTTGCTATTGACATGCTTCCCGTCAAGTCCAAGTCACCCGTGGAACAAATACAAGGACGATGTGTGATTTTACATCAATATCGTGTCAGCTCGAGAAATCCAAATCTTGAAGTCAATACGAAGATGCATAACCTTATTTATCTTATTATGAGAACTTAAATTTTGGTCTGGTACTGACTGGACTAATATCAACTGCATAATTTTTAGATTTGAATACATATTGTTAGTTCGCATTAGCGAAGATTCAATAATAATAATATGGAGAAAAAAAAGATGCATAACCGGGCCTTGCTCTTAATTGAAGACATGTGTTACCTTATTTGCCGCAGTTTGTTGGTCAGGTTAGGACTGCCAGCACCAGAACATGAAATGAATGAGCTGCTAAATCGAGAATTGAAGCGTGAACGTGAATACGATCGACATGAGTTGAACCAATTAGTTCAAGTCAATGTTTCCCTCTTAAACCTCCAACAGAAGGAAGTCTATGATATAATATTGAAGGCAATTGATGACGGAAATGGAGGTTTTTTTTCTTGGATGCCCATGGTGAAACTGGGAAGACATTCCTCATTTTATTGATTTTAGCCACTGTGCGTGCGAGATCCAACATTGCTGTAGCGGTAGCTTTTTCTGGAATAGCGGCCATACTGTTAAAAGTATGCCGCACAGCTCACTCAGCGTTAACATTGCCATTAAACCTTCAAAATAGAGAGCAACCGACACGTAACATTGCGAAAAACTCCGCCATGTCCAAAGTTTTAGAAGCGTTGAAAATTATTATCTAAGACGGCTGCACAATGGCACACAAACGCGCAATAGAAGCTCTTGAAAGAACACTAAAAGATCTGCGCAGGGACTCAAGATGTTTTGAAGGTGCAATGATTTTACTGTCTGGTGATTTTCGCCAAGCACTTCAAGTCATTCCAAGATCGACGGCTGCTGATCGAATGAATGCTTGCGTAAAATCCTCAAGTCTGTGGCGTTTTGCAAACAAACTGCAGTTAACAGAAAACATGAGAGTTACATTGCTCAACGATTTATCAGCTCAAGATTTCTCTAACTAATTGTTGACTATCGGTAATGGCCGTATTCCTGTCGACGAATTAAATGGATTGATTTCGTTTCCTCAAAATTTTTGTAATTTTGTATCGTCAAGGGAAGAGTTTATCCAGAAAGTATTCCCCAACATAATTGCTAATGGGAAAAAATATGACTGGTTGAGTGAACGGGAAATTTTAGCAACTAAAAATATAGATGTGGATGATTTAAACAATATATGTAGTTCAGAATCAAATCGTTGGTACTCTGCATTCTTTTAAATCTATTGATTGTGTAACAAACTAAGATGAAGCCACCAACTATCCAACTGAAGTTTTAAACTCCTTGGATGTACCTGGCTTACCACCGCACAGCTTACAACTGAAGGTTGGCTCGGTAGTTATCGTGCTTCGAAATTTAAGCCAACCAAAACTTTGCAATGAAACGCGTTTGGTAATAACAGAACTGGTAGTCCATGTTATTCACGCAATTATACTTGGAGGAAAACTCAAAGGTGAAGAAGTTTTCATTCCGAGAATTCCAACGAGTTTAAGCGAACTCTATTTGCTATTAGCCTTGCATTCGCAATGACGACTAAGAAATTACAAGGACAATCCTTGAGTATTTGTGGTCTTAATTTAGAGAATTCATGTTTTTCTCATGGCCAACTATACGTTGCATGTTCACGTATGGACAAACCATCTACTTTATTTGTACTTGCGCCTACTAACATGACGAAAAATGTCTTATATCACAAGGTACTGCACTGAAGGGAATTAACCTAAACATAACTCATGCACGAAAATACAGAGCTTCCTTTTTTTTGTAATCTTTTTGAATTTTTGTTTACCTTATAAATATATTCCAATAAACTATTTGACTTAATAAGCTTTGTACTCTTTTTAAAAAATCCATATATTCAATAATTGTTAGGTGGTACGAAGTTCACCGGGTCAGCTGGTTATATATATAATTTTTTATAGTTAATACACTTTGTACTTTGAATCGTATTGAACGTTTTTATCATTTCAGGCTTTATCCACACTTATAATAATTTGTTTTTAAGTTTCTAAATCGCTTTATTTGTTTAGATTTAAGGATTTTGGCTTGCAATTATACACCCTCCAAAAAGATAATGATTTGCAAAAAAAATTCCCACAAATTTGCAACAGCCAAATTATGTTTAATGGCAAGGTATTCGCTTAATTGCTGCCTCTACATTTTCTGAGAAATCTCGACTTTGATAGTCAAATTTTCAATAGTTTACAAGAATTTCTCTTACCTGCTGTTGCAGATGATTATATCAGACAATGTTTTGTCCCTTTGTATTGCAAATTATCTACCAAAAAAATACCTACAATTTTATTACAGCAACATCAGCTTGAATGACAAGGCTTTCTTTAGATGTTCGCGGAATGAAATTTCCAGGTCAATAAATATTTTGTCCTTTTTAATTGCAAGAAAATGAATAATTTAAAATTATGAAGTTTTTGTAAAATAAAGGGTTCATTGAAATTTTCATAACAGTATTTGTAGAAGCACCAGTGCAGTCAGAAAAATTTTTATTAATATATAAAAACTATAACTTTTAAAGAAATTACATATTGATAAAAGAATGGTAAGAAAATTCAATAATTTGAAATTTACGATAAAGTGCAAAAAAAAGTAAGCCAAAGGCGTAAAACTTCAAAATTTTATTAAATTAAAATTTGCCAAAAAAATTACAAAGAGATAAAATAACAAGAAGCAATAAAACTGGTAACAAAAAGAGGCCGAAGCAAGGTTTGGGATACGTATGGAAGAGTTGAAGACCACGAAGAAAATGAAGTCGAAAAAAAGTTTGGTGCAGAAAATGCTTTTCTGTGTTAAATTTCGATGGGAAAAGTACATCAAACCTTGTTAGGCATAAATGCTATGGAGCTAAAAAGGATGAAAATCAAAACAAGATTGATGTGAACAATGAAACTAAAAATTAAGCATTAGAATTGCTTACAAAGTGGTGCATTACCAACTGTCGACCATTCCAGCTTGTAGCAGATAGTAGACTCAAAAAATTTGCCCAATTTTTGATTTCAATTGGCGCAAAATATGGCAAGTTTGTTGATGTGGAAAAGTTACTTCCGCACCTAACCACTATATCAAGAAATATTGACAATTTATACAAAGCCACATTCTTGAACCTAAAAAACGACATTGATTTGAATGGAAAAAATGGATATGACTTAACGTCAGATGTCTGGACTCATAACTTTTTGCGTCAGAGTTACATTTCCGTTACGATACATTACGTTAAAAATGGTTATTTGATTTCAAAGGTTGCTAGCCTTGGTAAAAGAAGCACGAGTTACTTAAATAAAATAATATTGAATGTAATTTCCTAATAATTTAATTACCATAATATTTTGAATTTTAGATGACTTGATAAGATCAAAAACCGAAAAGTTGTTAGAGGGCTTTAATTGCAGTTTTTTTAAATGACATTATGGTTACAGATAGAGGCTCAAACATGGTTGCTGCATTTGACTGTTTCCCACATATATTGTGTGATAGAGGTGATGGAGATGGTAATTTCACTTTTGTTAGTAATATAAGAAATTCGGTATTTAATTTTTGTGCAGTATCAATGGAAATGCTTAGCACGGTTGAGAGTTTTGTGGTTGAAAATCAAATATGGTCTGATCATTTACCAATACAGATAAATATTAAGTTAATAAGCTCTCCAAATGTTACAAAAAAACAAATCGGCCTTTTACCCAAGTTAATGTGGAACTCGCAGAAGAAGGAAAACTTTGTTCGAAAACTGGATAATAACCTACAAAAGCTTAAAGAAACAAAACAGGAAATAAAACTTAATGACTTAAATAATTTAATTGCTAATTCCTAGGTAACACCGAAATCGAACTATAAGCAGTATCCCTTTAAAAGTAAATGGTTTGACAAAGAATGAAAAAGAGTAAGAGATAGAACGGTGGATTTGTTGAAATTATATAGGAAAACACATAATAGTTGTGACAAGAAGAAGTACACGGAAGCCCAAAATTGCTTTAAATAACTATGTAAAGGTAAACAAATGGATTACTATAAACATATTGAAATGCAGTTGAGCACAATTGAAGACAGTAAAAAGTGGTGGGCACTGGCAAAGGAAATAAGGCAACAAGATAATTATATTGGGTGTGATGTGAACGATGAAAATTTCAAACAATACTTTAAGTTATTACTTAACCCAACTGTAATCACGCTGGACGTCGTATGCGTAGCTCCCTTAGTTAAAAATGATCAGTTAGACGCACCTAGGTATATCATTATGTGAAATAAAACATCAACTTGCTAAATGTAAAACAAATAAATCACCTGGGAAAGATCGTACTCCATATGGGTTTTTAATGAATGCTAGTGATAATTTTTTGACAGAACTCACGAAAGCATATACATTGTTGTTAAATGGCCTGGATAGTTGTGAAGCATTTCAAAAAAGTATTATTCCTCATATCTATAAAAAAGGCGATAAAAAGCAGCCAAATAATTACAGAGGGATATCTTTTATGAATTGTATTGGCAAAATTATGATGGGTATAATAAAGGACAGATTATCAACTTGGTCTAATCAGAATGAGGTATCAAGTGAATGCCAATCAGGATTTCGTAAAGGATACTCTACAATTGATAGCTTATATAACCTCTTAGCAATAGTAAATATTAAATTATCTGAGAAACGCAAAATATACGCTTTTTTTGTAGATTTCAAAGCTGCCTTTGATCGGGTTCCAAGAAAGTTATTGATATACAAGCTTAGGCATATGGGTATATCAACCAAAATTGTAAAATGTACAGAACAAATTTATCAGAAGACAGTATGGGATGGTTCTAATCGTATATATCGTATTATTGGCTGATGATGTTCACATAATGCAATCGATGATCAACAACATGATTGAATACTGTCGCGTATGGGGTATGGAGAATAATTTGTCAAAATCTGTAATAATAATTTTTCGAAAGGGTGCTCGAGTGGGCTCAAGTGAAAAATTGACGTTAAATGGCGAGGAGGTAAAAGTAGTGCCTGAGTATAAATATCTAAGGATAGTACTTACCCCAAAAATGTCCTTTACAAAACACATAAGTTTCAAAAATTATGCAAATAAAGCCAGTATAAATGCAACTTAGAAATATTTATCGGAAAAAGAGAAGTGTCACTTAAAGCTAAATGGAAACTTTTTCTGGCGGTTTGTAGATCAATACAGTGGTATGGAGCGCAAATATGGGGGTACTCATGGTTTGATTACATCGATAAACTGCAGAGATATTTTACAAAAAATGTGTTACGATTACAAGAAAATACTCCAAACTATGTAATAACCTTGGAAACTGCACAGGAAGAAGGGAACTTTTACTCGTATACCTTGCATCTTGAGCATATCACAAAAACTAACTGTTAGGTCACCGCATAACATAAACAGTATAAAAATATTTTGTGTTTCATAATTAATCTTTTTAATTTTCATTTATATTGTTTTTAAATTTTGTTTGCTTTTTCGCCCACTGTTACCACTGTAATTTCCCTTAATTTTGATACATACAAACCACTGTAACTTATTTTGGTAATTAACCGTTAGTTTTATTATTTGTTTCTCGCTTAAATTCTTTTAACTAATATGTTATGTTGTTGTTGTCAAAAATAATGCAATGTGTATTGTTTTTGCATACATACTTGTAAGTAAATAAATGAGTTGGTGCATTGGAAGTGAGAAACAAATAAAACAAAAACAGTGTGGCATTTATGAAAATATGTATGTACATAATGTTTAGGTTTAAGTAAGAATTTTTGAATAAAGAAATCATTGTTAATATAGAATTCAAACAAGCATCACACTTGGTTATTTCTTGTCGCGTTTTTCACTGCCGCGATTTCTTCTAAGTAAAAATCACTGCCCAATGAACAGTTTCAGTGGCATATAGATAACAATTCAACAAGTTCGAATTGCTTTATATAGCTGCCGGTGAAGAAATCGTACATTTTGGCGCCCAACGTGGGGCACGTGATTCTTTATAAATTTTCGTTGTTAGAACATTTTAAAAAAAGAGATCATATACTGTGGTACATTCGAAACTTTTTAAACAAAAAATTTGAAGTACTAAATTAAAAAAAAAAACCTAAATAAATTAAATTTGTTGGGCTCTTTAAAGAAAAAAATGTGAACATATAATCAAAGGTGATTATAAATAAATTGCATACAGTGATACAGTGGTTCAAACTTTTTTGATGACTTTGGAGAAGGTAAAGCAACAACGGGCCAATAAAAAAAAAGTATTTCCCGCATCAAAAACCAAATTGAAGCCAATGGAAGGGGTGAAGGTAAGACACTTTCGTCAGCTGAGCTCAAGTGCCGTTTAGGGATTTTGGAATCATATTTTAAGCAGATATTAACATATCAAACCCAAATCGAAAAATATGACCCAGATGACAATGGTAGGCCCAAAATTGGAGATGTATACATCGCAGCGAAATTAAATATACAATCGCAGCTTGGTGAGGAAATTCATAATACAACGATGTCTGATTCGACGATTTCTTTTCCAGTTGCCAGCCATAAACTGCATCAGCTCAAATTGCCCACATTAAGTGGTAAGTACAGTGAATGCAAAAACTTTATTACGTCGTTCAACCAAGTTATTGATCGTGAGTTCGGTTTATCAATTCAACCATTTGCTCAACTGCCTACAAGGGCAAGTATTGGAAACGGTCAAAGCATTTCCAGATTACTAATGAAAATTACCCGAAGGCTCTGGAAAGGTTGAAAGCACTCTTTGGACTTTACCAAACTGCCGTCATGGGATGATTGCTCCAAAGTCCTTGAAAGACGCTGCCAGTTTTTAGAATCGGTTGACACCAACAATACACAGACAGCTCGTAAGTCGGAAAATCATCATTCTGGTAAGTCCAAACATAAAACTTTAAACTCTGGTCATACTTTTTCGGTATTAAAACGCAGTTGCGTACTTTGCTCAAAGGGTGATCACACCATTAATCGTTCTCTCGATTCAAAGAAATGGACGTCAGCCAACGTTTCGAGAATGCTAAACGCTTAGGACTTTGTATAAATTGCTTGTCAAAGGGGCATCAAGTGAACAACTGTTCCTCTACATTCAAGTGCAAATTTTGTTCACATTTGCATCATAGTTTGCTTTATAGGTCTCAGCCAATTGTAAGGGTCTCGTCCTCGGCTGCTGAACCATCTAATTCTAGTTCTGCCTTGAATAACTCTCCCGCCTCGGTCCATACTCATATGGAAAACTCCTCACCACTCCTTTCATCACTGATGAATTTTTACAAAAACTTCATTTGCCTCGTACAAAACAAACTACTGAGGTCGCTAGCATTGGCAATACTTGTACTAAAAGTAAATATAAATCGTCGACAAGTGTGTTTTACTGATTTTGAAGCAACGTTGTCATTTTGTGTCACACCACATATTTCTTATCAGCCCGACTCTGAGTTAGACATTTCGACTCGGAAATTGCCTTTAAATACCCAACTAGCAGATGAGAATTTCTTTAAAACTAAGAAAATCGACTTACTTTCTTTGATATTTTGTCAGTTGGACAGATTAAACTTGGCCCTTATCTGCCAAAGTTACCCAAAACGCTTTTCGGATGGATTGTAGCAGGTCGTTATATTTCAAATCAATCCAATGTTGGTTCCACTTGTATGTTGTCAATAGAAGAATAAGTTGATCTTAAACTACAACGCTTGTGGGAAATCGAAGAAATTAAATCTAACTCCAATGATTTGACTCCAGAACAATCTTTTTTTAACAAATAATTTTTTTCGTGAATCTTCTGGTAGGATTGTTGTTAAATTGCCCTTAAAGGAATCTTTAGACATTTTAGGTCTCTCCAGAAATACAGCTCTTAAAAGATTAATGTTAAAAAAAAACGGTTTATGCGTGATAGCAGTCTCAAATCACAATATGTCGCTTTTATGAAGGAGTATGAAAGTTGTGGTCACATGAGTCTCGTTTGTAATCCTCGCTTAGACGAGCCTCATTATTTCATTTCTCACCATTGCGTCTTTAAGCCAAATAGTACATCAACAAAGCTAACAGTAGTTTACGACGCTTTCTGTCCCTCATTTTCACAAAAGTCTCTCAATGACATACTTATGGTAGGCCCGAAAATTCAAGATGAACTTTACAAAATTTTGCTTCGTTTTCGCCTCCATCGATTTGCTATCACAGCTGACATAGTAAAGATGTATCGACAAATCCTTATTGAACCTCATGATCGAAAATATCAGTATATCTTGTGGAGAAATTCTGAAGAAGAAGAAATACGCACATATCAGTTGAACACAGTCACCTACGGCATGTCAGCGGCTCCTTACTTAGCCATTAAAGGTCTAAATTATCTCGCAGATCAATACATTCATCAATTCCAGTTGAGTGCAGTAACTATAAAGTCATCATTTTATGTTGATGATTTTTTAGGCGGCGGACACAGTAGAAGAATTGACTCGAATGAAAAATGAGATAAATGAGATTCTAACACGTGGTGGCTTTCAATTAGATAAGTGGCATTCAAATCATAGAGATTTTCAAGATGACAAAACTGTAAAAGATTTGAATATTGAAGACTCTGCAATAACCAGCTCTTGGCATCACTTGGGATCAACACAGGGATGTTTTTCTATTTTCATTTTCTCCAAAGGTTCAAATAGATGGAAAAATTACCAACGAACAATTCTGTCGCTCTCGTCTTCACTGTTCGATTCGCTAGGTCTGTTAGCTCCTCTTATTATAAAAGCTAAGATCATCATGCAAGAATTATGGATTCTAAAAATTGGTTGGGACGAGTCTATACCTCAAGAACTACATTCCGCTTAGGAATATTTTATTTCTAATCTTAAAACATTAACTTCACTTGAAATTCCTCGTTTTTGTTTTGCTGCCCAACCCCAATTAGTACAACTTCATGGATTTTGTGACTCATCAATCCGTGCTTATGGATGCTGTATATACTTGCATGTCCAAAATTCTTCAGGAATTTCTGTTCGACTTTTTACCGCAAAATCTAGAGTTGCCCCTACAAAAAGAAAATCGTTACCAAAACTTGAATTGTGTGGAGCTCAACTTTTGGCAAAATTATACTTTAAAATTAAAAATCTTTTATCAATACCTAATCTCGAAGTGATTCTATGGGCTGATTCGCAGATAGTTCTTCACTGGCTGGAACAACATTCTTCGACATTATCTGTATTTGTTGGCAACAGAGTTTCAGAAATTCAAGATCTAACTAATGGCTGTATATGGCGGCATGTTCCAATGAATTTAAATCCTGCAGATATCGCGTCTCGTGGTTCAACAGTACAAGAACTCATCTCATCGAATTGGTTTAATGGTCCAGTATTTTTCTCGTCTGATGCTGATAAATGGCTTCTTAATAAAATCAACGTCTCTACAGAAAACCAGCTCGAAATCGAAAAAGAAAAGCGAAAACCGCACTATGCCTTCACACATCTCCTTATTACATATTAAACGCTTTAGAAAAATATAGCTCGTATATCAAAATTATTCGTATTGTAGCCTGGATGCTTCGCTTTACTCAAAAACAAAATACTAATATTTTTAGTTCTGATTCGTTGCAGCCTTAAGAACTAGAAAATGCCTTACTTCGTATAGTTTTTAATATCCAGAAACAGCGTTTTCAAGATGATATAAATCGAGCTCTAAAGAAACAAGACCCTCAAGGTGCCCTAAATGTCTTAACCCCTTCCTAGATTCATCCAAGGGCTTTAATTTGCTTAAGGTTGGAGGTCGTCTAGAATTCGCAGCGGTTTCTGAAGGTCAAAAGCATCCAATAATTTTACCCAGCAAAAATCATTTCGTTCACTGTTATGTGCAATATCTACATATCAATAACTATCACGCTGGTCCAAAGGCTTTAATTTCATTAATTTTGGATTGTCAACGCAAGAGATCTATGTGGTCGCATTGGTAATTCATGTCCACAATGTGCTCGCTATCGTCCGAAATTCTTACAACAAATGATGAGAAATTTACCTGTTGAGCGACTCAATGCTTCAAGACCTTTTGCCAGATGTGCAGTTGATTTTTGTGGCCCAGTCAATACTTACTTAAGAATCAGAGGAAAGGTTCCATACAAAACTTATATAGCAGTACTTGTCTGTCTCGCAACCAAAGCAGTCCATATTGAAGTGGTATCAGGCCTATCAACTGATGCCTTTATTGCTGCCTTGAAAAGAATGATTGGTCAAAGAGGTCTGCCCACAGATATATTCTGTGATAACGCAACTAATTTTGTTGGTGCAAATTCTAAGTTCGCTCACTTAAAATCGTTCCTTTTTGAGCCCAAAAACACAAATATTATAACAAATTATTGTATAAACCAATTTATTAATTTTCGCTTTATTCCCCCTAGGGCTTCACATTTTGGCGGCTTGTGGGAGGCGGCCGTTAAGTCAGCCAAAAGTCACTTAACGAAGACGTTGTTCAACACAAGGCTAACATACGAGGAACTAGCAACTGCAATGATCGAAATAGAAGCCATTTTAAATTCGAGACCAATTTCGCCCCTATCTTCTGACCCTAGTGACTTCGAAGCCCTTACACCAAGCGCTCGCCTACGTAGTTTGCCAAAACGTGATGTCCTTTCAAAAGAAGTGAATAATCTCGAGCATTGGTCCAGAATAAGTGCTATAAA
Organism: Melanophora roralis; assembly: GCA_963583895.1. Classification (NCBI taxonomy): domain Eukaryota; kingdom Metazoa; phylum Arthropoda; class Insecta; order Diptera; family Rhinophoridae; genus Melanophora; species Melanophora roralis. The sequence goes on along the minus strand of OY757187.1, from coordinate 77,783,551 downwards.
ACAAAGGTTTTGGAATAAATGGTCTCATGATTACAAAAATGAACTACAGACTCGCTTAAATCCTAATATCGCTAATGGTTCCTTAGTTCTTATTCAAGAGGATAATCTACCACCACAGCGATGGATTATGGGTAAAATCACCAATATTGTACGTGGCAGAGATGGTTGTGTTAGAGTTGCCGACATAAAAACAACAAAAGGAGTTACACGTCGCCCTATCCACAGATTGGCTCTACTATCTTCTTCTTGAAAATGTCCTTTCAACGGGGCCGGCATGTTAGGTCACCGCATAACATAAACAGTATAAATATATTTTGTGTTTCATAATTAATCTTTTTAATTTTCATTTATATTGTTTTTAAATTTTGTTTGCTTTTTCGCTCACTGTTACCACTGTAATTTGTGTTAATTTTGGTACATACAAACCACTGTAACTTATTTTGGTAATTAACCGTTAGTTTTATTATTTGTTTCTCGCTTAAATTCTTTTAACTAATATGTTGTGTTGTTGTTGTCAACAAGAATGCAATGTGTATTGTTTTTGCGTACATACTTGTAAGTAAATAAATGAGTTGGTGCATTGGAAGTGAGAAACAAATAAAACAACAACAGTGTGGCATTTATGTAAATATGTATGTACATAATGTTTAGGTTTAAGTAAGAATTTTTGAATAAAGAAATCATTGTTAATATAGAATTCAAACAAGCATCACACTTGGTTATTTCTTGTCGCGTTTTTCACGGCCGCGATTTCTTCTAAGTAAAAATCACTGCCCAATGAACAGTTTCAGTGGCATATAGATAACAATTCAACAAGTTCGAATTGCTCTATATAGCTGCCGGTGAAGAAAAAGCTATTCATCGTACACTATCTTTGACTATGAAGACAAAAGGTTACCTCATAAACTATCGCAAAAAATCCAAACAGAGAGAATATATTGGCATAATGAGTTAGCATAGAAATTGCAGGAGTACAATGTTGATCACAACAATATGGCACAGAATAAGATAAGTTGGAGTAATGCTTGTATACGTCTAATAGATTCAATGAAATTGGCAGCAGTTCAAAATCATATAACAAATGCAAAGCAAAGTCAACGGAGAATCTTTAAACGTCTAGACTTTGCAAAAGGTCTATCATATTGTAATGAAACGTATAGCCAAGAAAAAATATCCTTTATAGTGAAAGCCCAAGGAGATCTCCTGTGGCTGAACGAAAATCAATATAGGGATAGTGATGCTAGGTTATGCTCTTTGTGCAACCTTGGTGAAGTTAAGTCAATGTACCATTTTATAGGCAGATGCCCAGTACTTAAATTTATAAGATTAAGAAATTTTGGACGTGAAACGTTTACAGACATTGAAGTTATACTAAATGGTGGGGATGAAACTAATTGGCTAAGCCTATTTCATTTTCTTAAATGCTCTTTAAAATACAGAAACATGCTAATTAATGAATTTAATTTCTGAGCTTAATAAAGAAGAAAAAATGTGTATAAGCGAATTTTCCGACAGACGGTTTTAAACCATGTCGTATTTTTTTATTGTACTATATTATTTGTATTATAGAATCTAATAGTTTTGTAAAAAATAGCATGAAAAAACAAATAAAGAATTTTATCTATCTATTTTGTGTAAACCATCTTCTGAACAATGTGGTAGAAAAATCAATCAAGAAAACAGAAGATGTGGAAGATATGTGTAGCACATGTTCAAAATTTGTAAAATACCTCAAAAAATCTGGCGAAAACTGCTAGCTAGCACGCTATACGTTGAAATACGGTGTTTTATCTTTTTGAATCGATAGAAAAAACTGGAGTGAAATTTTTAATACATTACAATTAAAAAACGAGCTACAACTAAAGAACTTAAATATATCCTATATTAAAGGAGTTGTGAATATTTTAAAGCCCTTTCAAAAAGCATCAGAAACATTAGAAGGCGAAAAGTATGCAACATTACACCTTGTGTATGCGTGTGTCAATGGGTTGAAGAATAGTTGCACATCAAAAGACAGTGATATCAAAGTAATAAAAACATTTAAGAAAGCCTTAAGTGAAAATTGGGAAACAACCCTATTTTCCAATCTGTCAATAACACATAAAATTGCGCATTTCCTTTTTCCGCCAGCAAACAAATTGATACAATTCGAAGAAGATGACAAGCTACTTATAAAACACAAAAACATAGAGCAGTTAAATGCATACGATAATATTAAAGAAGCCAATACGGAACCACCCACCTCAACAAATAATACACTATTTACAACGAACTTTAAAAACTATGTTATGCTAGTGCAAAACAAAAGTCCCATACAAAAAATTGAAGCAGAATTTTTGTGTTACCAAAGCCTTAACATTCAGTTTGAAGAAAATTTCGATGTACTAAGATGGTGGGACTTACACCAAACATAATTTTCATTGTTATATAGTTAAGTTGCAAAATATTGGCCACCCCAGCAAGCAGCGCATCATCTGAAAGAGTTTTTTCAGCTGCTAGGCAACTTTTATCAGAAAAAAGAACCAAACTTTTATGCAGTTCAGATACATTTAACCAAATAATGTTCTTTAACATTAATTCTGACAAATTAAATATCAGTGATATTAATTAATAAGTTTAAATATTTATAATATTTACATGTGTTAAAATTTTTTGTTAAATTTACGTTTTTTTATTTAAGTGTTGCTTATATGTGCTTCAATTAAAAAGTATTTTTTAAAAACAATCAAAGTGTACGCACTTTTTCTCCTTAAAATATATTTTTGAATATGAGAAAAGAGGAGTTGCTTTTTTAAAATAGTTAAAAAATTTCACTATATCCTTTTTCTTGATAATCGTTGTTTAGTGTGGCTTAATTTTTACCTTTGTGCATATTTTTGAGCGCTGCTATCTATTATTATAAATAAATTATTCACAATATTTTTAAAGCAATATTTTTCGATAATGAATTACATATATATTATTTAATTTACATTTTAGGCATAATGAATGTACCAAAATGATTTAATTGGTAGTTATATCAAAAACCAGTGTAAATAATTCTTTCAAAGCTCTGGTATGTTAATAGAGGCAAAGACATTATCTGCTCATATGAACGATGCTTCTATCAAAGACGATAGATTATAAAGATGGTGCAGTAAGAACATTTTTCATAAACAAAAATTTTGAGTTTGCAATGGATGGTTACGGTAAAGGCAAAGGGAAAGGAAAAACACTCCCTTAATTTGAGAAAAGACAGAAAATCAAAAAAAGATCACAAAAAATTGACAAAAAATTGGCATAAAATTGTGCACGTATACACAGCTTTGTGTGTGTTAGTATTTTCTTTGGTTATTTCACGCAGAACCTGTGTATGTGTTAGTTTTGTTCTGCTTGTGCGGGGTTGAAGCTGTTTGAAAAATTGTGCCAACCAAAAACCACTCTCTTCACCGAAAAAGCCAACAAACTGCGATTTTATGCCAGCACAATTAGTCTAGTGTTAAAACTCTCAATAACAGCCATAAAAATTTTAATAGTGCATGTACATACATACCAACATATACATATGGATGTATGTACATACATACATACAATATAAACATTGTTTTCCATGTTTATTTTTTTTATTTTGCTTCTTTTTGATTTTACGTCCATACAAACGTGCATATGTATGCCTTTATCAGCGTTGCCACGGTAGCTAGCAAAAAGTTACGTTTTTACTCTCAAAAAGTTACGTTTTTACTCTCAAAAAGTTACATTTTTTCATAAAAAGTTACGTAAAGAAAAAAAAGCTAAGTCATAAAGTGCTTTGTTTTTGCACAACATATTTTTATAAAATTCATTAACTTAGTTAATTAACTCTGAAAAATGTTTGTTAAATCCCAAGTGCTGTGCCCCTAAATGTACTTATAATATTTGCTTTCAAATATTTAAAAAAAAATTAAAAGGAAGGGGAGTCTTCTCAAAAAATTTGCCCCATTTTTAAAGGATTTTAAAAAAAGACTACTGTATTGGGTAAAAGAAAAAGCGGGGGAGTGCTGGCAAACGTGCGGCGATGTGGCGAAAAAGGGCTACTATAGTTTTTAACCTGTACAGTTGCAATTGTAACTTTTATTATGTAAATATTATTACTGCCAACAAAAATGGCATACAAAGTGCACTTGAAAAACCACTTTAACGAAAAAAATTTTGCGCAGCTAAGTCAAAGTGCAGATAACGTTGATGTTTCTATATTAATTGTTTTAGAATGCCAGAAATTGAGGGCAATTATCTAAAAATGCAGGCATAGAAATCGCACTTAAAAATTTAATTTGTATGGGCTTTCGAAGAAAAGTAATGAAGATAAGCAATTTTGTGTAAATAAGTTGAAATTGCACATAAGGCAGCTAAATCAAAACCACTGAAACAAAAAAAAATTTTAACATTAAATTAATACATAAAAAATTTTTGAATATTGTTTTTCTACCATCCTAAGGAGTGATTGCCTTTTTTTTAAATTTAGCATTTAAAATGTTTGATTCTTAACCAAAACGTGAACAAAATGGTCACACCCGTCGCAATTAAGCTCCTATTTGAGGTTGCCCCATGTCAAAAACTACTTTTTTATGATTTAGTAATGTCCTTTTATATAATAATGAACATTAAAAGGCCTTAAAAATATCTCCTAAACCAAAAATTATATCTTGTCAGGGTACACGTGTATCAGGTAGCCTCAGGTAAACAGCTGAGTAACGGGTTTTTGTTATATAAATGTCAAATTTTGTTTATGTTTATGTATTTTCTTTCTTTTTTACAAACAACAACTGTAGTATTGTAAGAAAAGCTCAACAGGAAGAAAAACGATTATGTGAGTTTTTAATAATTGTCTTTGACATTCTTATGTTTTATGGTTTTAGTTGTTTTTGTAGAATCGCTCCTACCTGATAAGTGTATCCTGATATCTTGTTCTACGATTAGTACAAAGTTACGAAATTTTGACCAAAACCGTCTATACATGTTACGTAGAGAGTCAAAAAGTTACAAAAAATGTAACAAATGTAACCAAACGGCAACACTGGCCTCTATGTAAATTCAAAAAAAATACACATTCTTTTAAGCCAATTGATGGTTTTGTTTAAAATTTGCCAAAAAAGTATTGTTTAAAAGCAGTTCATGTTCAAAAACAAACTAGATAGCGAAAGTTGTTGATAATCTAGTTGTAGGGTAAAAATACGTACATATTTTATTGCTGTAGAAATGAAATCATGTCGATTCGAGTTGAATTAAAATACCCTTATTTTTATATGTAGAGAGCTGTACAAATAAAGCGCCTTTTAACATTTTTTAGAAGTTTTAAATTATTAATTGTATACATAAAGCCTCAAGTTATTTATTTTTTAAACTTTAATTTACATATTTTTTTTTTTTTTTGACAAAATAACTTTTGTCTTCAGTTTAAAAAAAAATCATCAGTGCGACTGTTAAAATCATGTTTCCGGATCCAAATAGTGGCACACATAAAACGTTTTGGCATCAAACAATCAGAAATATCCCTGTGTCAATCGCTATCTAAGTCAGCATATTCGGTCTTATGATCGAGATTTAGTCGAAACCCTAAATCCATTTTTAGGACAAAACAGTAAATGCATCCACTCTTGCCACAAAACTAAGCACGGGTACTTTTAAGACAGGGACCTAAATAAGGGGAAATCATTCGGCACAGCAAAATAGAGTGCCCTTGTTTTATTTATTTATTTGTTTTTTTTTCATATTTAAAAGTGGTTTGTGAAATATTTTGAAGTTTATATTAAAAATTTGTTAATATTATAATCGTTATTCAAGAAGCCAAAAGCTAATTTAAAACCAATATAATAATTAACTGAAATAACCTCCTGATGATGCCACACAACGGAGTGGCGAAATATTGGAAAAAATATTTGCAAAAAAATAAACATAAAAATAGACCTAAAGCTTAAAAAAAAAGACTTATTTATTAAAATATTTAATATTAAAAAAAATAGTTCAAAAATGGGGAGTACATTATCTAGTATTCATTCCCATGCACGCTTTATTTTTTTTAATAAAAAATTTACATTTGTTATTTTAAAGTAAAAAATATTCTTTATCAATATATTTAAGTTTTAATTAAAAAAGTAGGTTTTTTTACAGAAAAAACTTCTCGAATTTAAATATTAAGTACGATCAAAACACTTAAAAAAAATATATATATACATATATATGTATATAATAAAGCAAATAAAACTCATTACGCTTTTTCTGTAATCTTTTAAGGTTAAAGGTTGAATTGTACGTAACATAACCGTAACGCCATAACCGTACCTTTTCAAAATCCAAATGAATCCAGTTGCAATTCAATCGGAAACCAATTGTATTTTCAATTATTATGGCTATGGCGTTACGGTTATGTCACGTATAATTCAACCTTTACACAATGCGATCTTTAAGAAAAATTTTTGAAAACTGGTCACATTTAAAGTTACAGTTTTTTAATTTAGAACTTGATGTTTGCACTAAAATAAACACAATAAAATTGCAAATATGTACCTGTACATACCTATAATAAAATAAAACGATCTGAAAACAAAAGTTATTCTGCGCAAATAAAACAAACAAAAAATTTAAATTAAAAAAATAAGTTTTTCAATAAAAATCTTATCACATTAAAATTTAACCAATTCGCCTGATAAACTGTAATGAAAATTTAACAAAGAAATATTTTTTCTATATAAATGTGGAATCAAAAATCAAAAACTTTAAATAAGCAAAATTATTCTTAAAGATTTTTTGTTAATGTTTTTAAATTCAATAAATCAAAGTACACGAACAATAATTATATTATAATCTTCGCCTTTGGCGAACCAACAATAAGTATTCAAATCGTAAAACTATTTAATTTTTATTAGACCAGCCAGTGCCAGACTAAAATTCAAATTCTCATAATAAAATTAATTAATTCAGAAGTTTCATCTAAGTGCAACAGTATCCCTTTTTTCAGACGAGTGTGTCCACTATGTTGCAAAACGTTTCGAGCGAGGGAATTTGGATGTAATTCCAGCTTGTTTAAATACTTGTCCACATAATAAAAAATTTCGCATTTAACTAGTGGAACTTGCAGATCTTTGTGGATGTTGCTGTTTTTAATGGACCAAGGAGCACCAGTTACCATTCTTAGGATTTTATTTTGACGGCGTTGAATTTTTTCAATGTTGGAGGCGGAAGCAGTGCCTGATAATTATATCCCGTAGTACCAAACTGGTTTCAAAATTGAGTTGTAAAGTAAAAGTTTACAATCAAGACGTAGCACAGAGTTTCTACCGATTAGCCAGTGGATTTGGGCCGTTTTAAGTTTCAACTGTGTCAACTTCGCATCTATATGTGACTTCCATGTGAGGCGGCGATCCAGGTGAATGCCAAGATATTTCGTCTCAATTCGTTGAGGCACCGTATGGTTGTTAATAAGAATTGGAGGGCACGCTTCCTTGCGTAACGTAAAAGTAACGTGGGTGCATTTTTGTTTATTTATTTTTATTCCCCACAACTTTGCCCATTTTTCTACTTGGGATACGTGATGTTGAAGTTGTTTTGAGGCCTCTTTAGGGTCTTAATGAATACTGAAAAAGGCGGTATCATCAGCAAATGTCGACGTATGAGTAAGATTGTTTGTGGGAATATTTGCTGTGTAAAGCAAGTACAGAATTGGACCTAGTATACTCCTTTGAGGTACACCAGCGCCTATTGGTTGAGAAGAACTTATTTGGTTTCCCTCTTTAATCATAAATTGTCGGCCGGTTATGTATTTTGCTAAAAGGTTGAAAATATTAGATGGAAGGTTGATCTTTAATTTGTTTAACAGGCCTTCATGCCATACTTTGTCGAACGCTTGAGAGACATCTATAAAGAGCGCGGAGCAGTATTTCTTTTCCTCAAAGGCTTTTTTTATAACCTGTACCAATCTGTGGGCTTGTTCGATGGTACTATGTTGATTTCTAAATCCAAATTGGTGATCTGGAATGCAGTTGCTTTCAGTCAGGATCGAAGTCAGATTGTTTTTAAGCAATTTCTCACACAATTTGGACATAGTTGGTAACAGACTTATAGGCCTGTAAGACTCCACCTTCGAAGGATCTTTTCCCGGCTTAGGAATCATCTTTACCAAGGCAACTTTCCATACTGGCGGGAAATGTTCGAGCCGTAAAATGGCGTTGAAAATAAAAAGAATTATTCTTTTTGCTGTGCAAGGCAGCTGCAAAAGCATTTTGTTGCTGATTTCATCAATGCCAGGAGTTTTTTTTAGCATTCAAATTATTAATGGCCTCTACGACATCTGACAAATGAAAACGTTTTTCCGTAGAACATCTAGCAACAATAGGCGGTAATTTACTCATGTCAGTGCATGTATTTAGAGTGAAGACATTTGTTAAATGACTTGCGAGCAGATCACAATTTTTTCCATCACTTCTTTCCCAGGATCCTCTTAGATTACGTAGTGGTGGTTTCGAGATAACGGATCTTTTAAGATATTTCGCTGATCGCCATAGTGAATAATTCGTCTGAGAAGTCGAGTATAGACCTTCGAGGTGTTCCTTAATAGATGCCAATCGGTGAACCTCTAGCAAATTTTTCAATTGGTTTGTACATTCCTTCAACTTGGCTTTAAGTTAGGGTGATCTGTGCTTTTGCCATTCTCTTCGGGCTCTTTTTTTTTCAGATAAAAGCTGTTGCACATCGGTTGAAAAAATTTTGTTGTATTTTGTCTAACGATAGGAAGAAGAAGCATGATCCACGGCTTTTTTTTATGTTCTCATTAAGGTTGCTCAGACAATCATCGATGTCTTCGGGAGTTTTTAGCGGTTGGTTTTTCGAGCAGGTGCTGACAAATTTTTTGTATTTTAACCAATTAATTTTTTAAATGAAAAATTTTTACTAGTTGGTATTTGATGAGGACTTAAAATAGTGATTATAGTGGGAGAGTGGTCTGAAGATAAATCCAACGAGGCTTGAGCTTCGGTGAGTTCCGGGGATATATCTTTTGTTACGCCAAAATCGATAACGTCTGGAATTTTATTGTGATCAGTTGGACAATATGTCGGTTGTCCAGATGAAATAACGTTAAGTCCCATTTCAGATACGGAATCAACTAAAACACGACCCCTGGGACTTATTAGGCAAGAGCTCCAGTACGTATGCTTAGCGTTATAGTCTCCAGCAGCTATGAAGCGGGGACCTAAATATTTGTAAAAACTGTTGAACTTTCCCTTTGTTATGGAGAACCTGGGTGAACAATACACTGACGAAATAACTAAGCCATGGAAAAATTCATCAACGCAAACGTTTGTTGCTTGTATATAACATTTGGAGAGACCACCCATCCATTGGTGTTTGATTCTCGATTTGATTATTATAGCCGAGCCACCACATGATCTATCTCTGGGATCCTTTGAATCGTAAAAAGAATAGCCTCTAATTATGAAATTACTTCTAGATGTCATATGCGTCTCAGAAATCAACATGACATCAATTTTTTGGTTTATTAAAAAATATTCGAGTTTGTTTTTGTGTTGGCAGATGCCGTTAGCGTTCCAGAAACAATTCATGGTCTTTTAAGCATGGTCTGCAAAAGTGCAGACTGCATTTCTTGCATCATGCCAGCCATTTGCGCCATGATCTGCGTAAATTGTTTAAATTGGGCCCGAATGGTTCGTTTGTTAGCACCTCTTGTTGTGTTGTAGGCTAGGTAGGCTTACGCGCGTTGGGCTGGTTAGACTTTCATGCGTTGGCGTAGGAAACTTGACTTGTAGCTGGTTGTACTAATGGAGGCATGTTTGTAGTTGCTTTAATCTCGTAGTGTACGGGCGTGTCTACGCGAGTGTATATTTGTAATAGGTGATATTTGTAATAAGTTACAAAAAAAATTGTTAATATACATACCTACAAGACATAAGTGAGAATCAAAAATAAAAAAAAACTAAACAAAACAAAAAAACCAAACGGTTAATAAGTAACAGTAATCGTCGTAACAGTGGGCCTTATAGCCGAAATGCTTACATTGTGCTAAGCTCAGCAAGCGTTAGCAATGAAAACATAAGAGACCAACCCTGAATATAATAGAAACCATTTAAGTGCAAAACCGAAAACAAATACAAATAATTGAAGTGAAAGTGTGCCTAATTTGAATAAATGTACTGAACAAGGGACAAATTTAGCCCAATCTCTGTTTAAAAATTATAAAAAAAATACCGAGGTGCCATCTTCATCGCGGTCTTCTTTATCAAGTTCTGGTGTCGCACCTACAGCTGCTAAAGGCGCTCCAGGCCCAATTTCTGCGTGTGCTCCTAAGATACAGATAGGGATGGACAGGTACGTAACAGTTCTTAAAAGGGGGAGAAGTCCGAAGTCGGCAGAAACATCTCAACCTGCAAAACTGTTGAAAGATAATGAATGGCCAACCTCATCGCAAAATCGTTTTGCCATTCTGCAAGAAGATAATGATGCCCCCGTTACTGAAAAAAAGTCCTTTAAGCCACCTCTGATTTATTTGAGGGAAAGGAATTCGAATGATCTTGTAAAGTTTTTAGTCGGTTTGATTGGGGAAAACAACTTATACGTTACTAACATTAAACGTGGTAACATTTACGAGACAAAAATTCAGGTGAATGACGAAAACGCTTACCGCAGCACTATTTCGGAGCTCTAAAAACTTAAGAAAAATTTCTATACTTACCAAGTTAAGAACGCTAAGGGCCTCCAGGTAGTTATAAAAGGTATTGACTCTAATGTTGACCCGGAGGATATTAAAACCAATTTATGCATAAAGGGCTTTAGAGTCAAATATGTATCAAACATAAGGAACAGAGAAAAATACCCTCAACCATTATTTCGGGTGGAGCTTGAGCCCAGTGACATTAGATTGAAAAAAAATTAAACACATCCGATATATGATCTAAGATATATTATGCACCGTAGAGTTATAGTGGAGGTGCCACATAAGCGATCTGGGCCCGTACAGTGCTTAAACTGACAGGAATATGGCCATACCAAAGCATATTGTAAATTGCCTTCTGTTTGTGTTGTGTGCGGGGATCTGCACGATACGGCCAACTGCGACAAGCCAAAAGAAGATCCTAGGGTGAAGAAATGCAGTAATTGCGGTGGAAACCACACCGCCAACTATAGAGGTTGCCCTGTTTTTGACTTAGTTAAGCGCTCATCCAAGCCAAAAGTAGCTCCTGCCCCTCCGCAGCCATTAAATATACCTACTACAAATATGCCCCCATTAGCACAGACAACTACAAGTGAAGTTTCTTACGCTTACGTATTAAAGTTTAACCAACCCAAAGCACGCAAGCCTTCCCAGCCAACAATACATCAAGAGGGGCAAACAAACGAACCCACTTGTTTCAATTTTAGCCGCCTAGAAGCCAAAATTGACAATATGGTTTAACAATTTACGCAGTTCATGGCACAAATGGCTGGCATGATGCAAGAAATGCAAAAACTGCAGTCTGCTCTTTTGCGGGCTATGTTTAAAAAGCCATGAACTGCCTGAGGGTTTGTTTCTAGAACGCAAACGGTATCCGCCAACACAGAAACGAACTCGAATTTTTTTTTAAACACCAAAACATTGATGTAATGTTGATTTCGGAGACTCATATGATATCTAGAAGCGCTTCTAAAATAAGTGGCTATTCATTTTACGATTCAAAGGATCCCAGGGATAGATCATGTTGAGGCTCGGCTATACCAATCAAATCAAGAATTAAACACCAATTGTTAGGTGGCCTCTCCGAATGCCATATCCAAGCAACAATCGTCTGCATTGATGAATTTTTCCCTAACCTAGTTATTTCGTCGGTTTATCCTCCACCCAGATTTTCTTTAACGAAGGATCAGTACAACAGTTTTTACATATCTTTAGGTGCCCGCTTCATAGCTGCTGGAGACTATGACGCGAAACACACCTACTGGGGCTCCCGCTTAATTAGTCCCAGAGGTCGTATCTTGTATGATTCCGTATCTAAAATGGGTCTTTGTGTTATTATACTAGACAACCAACCAATTGGCCAACCGACCACAATAAAATTCCAGACGTAATAGATTTTGGCGTAGCAAAAGGTATATTCCCGGAGCTTATTGAGGCGCAAGCCTCTTTGGATTTATCTTTTGACAACTCACCCACAATTATTACTCTTTGCAGTCCTCACCAAATAGCAACGAGTGATTTTTTTATCTAAAAGAGTAAATTGGTTGAAATATAAAAAATATATCAGCACTCACTGCTCGAAAGACATACCACTAAAAACTCCCCAAGAAATCGATGATTGCCTGAGTATCCTAAATGAAAACATTAAAGAAGCCGTTCAACATGCTTCTTCAACATACCGTCAGGTCAAATACAACAAAACTTTTTTTGTCGATGTTGAAGAGCTTTTATCTGAAAAAAGAAGAGCGCGAAGAGAATGGCAACAGCATAGATCGCCCAACTTCAAACGAAGCTAATAGGGTATACAAATCGCTTAAGAAATTTGTTGGAGGTACACAGAATTGCATCAATTAAGGAGTATTTGAAAGGTCTAGGCTCGGTTCCTCAAACAAATTATTCTCTATGGCGATCAGCCAGTCGTCTCAAAAGACCGGTAATCGCAAAATCACCACTGCGCAATCTAAGAGGATCCTGGGCTAGAAATGATGAAGAAAAATGCGATCTGCTCGCAAGCCATTTAAGAAACGTGTTCACTCCCAATACATGCACTGACGTGAGGGACCGCCTGTTGTTTCTAGACGACCTATAGAAATACGTTTCCGATATTCAGATGTGTAGAAGCTATTGCTAACCTTAATGATAAAAAAGCTCCTGGCGTTGATAAAATAAGCAAAAAATGCTCATTAAACTACCTTTTACAGCAAAAAGAATAATTCTTTTTATTTTTAATGTCATAATACGGCTTGAACATTTTCCTCCAATATGGAAAGTTGCCTTAGTAAAGATGATTCCTAAGCCTGGTAAAGATCCTTCGAAGGTGGAGTCTTATAGGCCTATAAGTGTGGGATTGAAACACTGTTTTGGTTAATTTGAATCAATCCATTTATTTACTTTATTATATTAGATTATCTTAAAATAGTTAATTTATAAAGAGAAGTTTAATATGTGCACATACTTATTTAATTTGAGTTCTGTTTCACGTCAATGACTCTGTTAAACTGTGTTCTGTCTTTTTATCGTTATGTCCGTTGTCTTTACTCTTCTACGTGCCGTCAAGGGTTCGCATACCCGACATGGGGGTAGGGTTTACCTGTCAAGTCCGTTGTTGTCCTAATCCCACATCCGGCCCTCCTGACGCTACGTTAGCCCTCTAACGTCTTTCCCAACGTTTCATCAGGTCTACTACCGTCGAAGTATTTCTAGGTCCCTCGAAGTTACCCACTCTCTGAACTTCGTACCGGTTATGAGGTAGCTTCTTCGTAACTTTGTACGGTCCAATGAACTTCGGTCTCAACTTCATTCCGGTGCCGAACTGGGTGCGCTTGATGGCGACCAACTCGTCGATGCCGTACACGGTTTCCGGGACTCTTTTACGGTTATATTCGATACGATTTTCTTTCTGTATATCGAGTATGTTTTGCTTAGCTTCTTCTCGTATTGCTTCTCTCTCTGTATTGGCGTTTTCAATTGCCAACTCATTCAATAATTCTTGAATATCTGCTACTTCTTCCTTCCTCATATCTAGTCCAGTTAATAGTTTGAAAGGTGCGAATTTGGTGCTTCTTGGTGGTGTGCTATTAATGGCCTGTTGGACTCGCCCTACGTGTTTGTACCACTGATCTGGTTTCTCAGTACACAATTTTGTCAGCATGGTAATCACGGTGCTATTCAACCTCTCCACTTGGCCATTTCCTCTAGGTACTCCGGTTGCTATAAGAAGGTGTTGTATTCCCTGTGACGTGCAGTATTCCTCGAATTGGTTTGACGTGAATGCACTGCCCCTGTCCGTTATGACTCTCAATGGGTTTCCGAATACTGTAGCCTGTTTCGTCAACCGATCCACAACCTCATTTGAGCCTGTACTCTTAGTGGGGTACAGCCAAACAAATTTGGAAAATGCGTCTACGACTACTAGTATGTGGTTGTATTGTTTTCGGGTAGACTCCATTGGTCCTATGTGGTCAAGATGGTATGTAGTTAGTGGCTTGTTGGCCTTGTCGATGGGATTAAGAAAACCTTCCTTGCGTCCCTTTTTCCCCTCGGAAACTAAACATTCCACGCAGCTCTTGACTATACGTTCAACTTTATCGGCCATGTTTGGGATGTAGTAAGTCTTTTGTAACAATTCCTGTGTTTTGCGAGCAGCAAAATGTCCCTGTCTATGCGCTATTTGAATTATTTCCCGTTCCATCGAATTAGGTACAACTATTAGTTCACTATTTGGGTCTTTGTGTAGTATGTCAAATTTCATAAAGTAATCATCGTAAGGTCCCGTTTCTAATACCTTCCTAACTGCCCTGATCCACTCATCGTGTATTTGCGCCTGTTTCAATCGGTGGTTTAATGAATCTTCGATCAGTAGGCATGTTAGCCGACTTAAGGCATCTACGTGCCGCATTTTTGAACCTGGTCTGTGCTCTATTTGATAATTGAATTCCTGTAAGAATAGCGCCCATCTGGAAACTCTGGGTGGTACATCCTGTTTGCGCATTGTTAGTGCAAATGCGTTGCAGTCCGTAACGATCTTTAACGGTATGCCCAGCACGAAAACTCTCCACCTTTTGAGTGCTTCTATCACGGCTAAAACTTCTAACTCGTACGAGTGATATTTTTGCTCGGCAATGGTGGTTTTCCTACTCATGTATTCCACCGGGTGAAACTGATGGTCTTCATCTTTTTGCAGTAATACTGCACCATATCCATATAGGCTTGCATCTGTGTGGATTTCTGTGGCAGCTTTGGGGTCGAAAATTTTTAAAACAGGAGGTTTAATCATAGAGTCCTTCAACTGTTGAAATGCTAACATTTCTTCGTCTCCCATTTTAAATTTAACGTCTTTGCGTAATAGGTTTGACAGCGGTCTAGCTATTGACGCGTAGCATGGGATAAATCGTCGTAAGTACGAGGTAAGTCCTAGAAATCTCTGTAATGCTTTTACGCTTGTTGGTAGTGGAAAATTTATAACTGCATGTGTCTTTTCGGTCGATGGCACAACTGTGGAATTCTGAAAAACATACCCTAAAAAGTTTATTTTCCTTTGCAAAAACTGGCATTTCTCCCATTTGATTTTTAGTCCGTTTGCCGCCGCGACCATGAGTACTTTTTCCAATTTATCGGCGCCTTCCTTTTCGTTTTCCGACGGTATGACTATGTCGTCCATGTAAATCACTAGCGTTCCATCATTAATCAGGTCACGAAAAACTGCAGCGATGTATCTGCAAAATACCGCAGGGGAGTTTGAAATTCCAAAAGGAACAAATTTGAACTGATATTGACCCTTATTGGTAACGAAAGCTGTGTATTTTTGTGATTCCGCTTCAATGGGAACATGAAAAAATCCGTTTCGCAAGTCGAGTGTCGTGTACACTTTAGCTCCTTTTAATCTTTGTATGACATCATCTATTAGTGCCATTGGAAAGTTATCCCTTATAATTTTTTCATTGAGCTTACGGTAGTCACAGCATAAACGTTTTGTTCCGTCTTTTTTCTGCACTAACACTACTGGGGCCGAATATTCTGATGTGCTATTTTCTATAATGCCACCCTCTAACCATTCCTTGACTTGGTTGTCAATAATGCTTTGATCCGAATGTGGTACTCGGCGAGGTCTATGTGCCACTGGGGTATCGTCTTTGAGAATAATTTTCATTTTCACTGGGAATATTTTTGGCTTTACTGGTCTATACGATGTTACCATTTTCCCAATTCGGTACTGTCCTTGCTTGTCAAGGTGTTCCATTTGTAGTTCATCTTTTGTGAATTCTCCCACCGAGGCCGAATAAGCTATATCTGCAAATTCGTCTTTTAGGTCAGGAATTAGATTGGTTTCTAATTTAGTACGTTCCGTGCCTGTTGCAGTGTCCGCTATGATTTCAGCTTCGTCCTCTTCAATCAATGACCACGCTGGGATCTTGTTACGAAACCGTGCGCCTTTTGAGTCTATCATAAGGTCAACTTTGGCCAAAACATCGTTTCCCACTACTGCTGAGTATAAAATATCGTTTTCCTTAACGACCTGAAAATTTATCTCTATCTCCACCCCACCTAGTTTCGTACTCGTTTTGAAGCTACCTAATGTTTTTATGGTTTTGCCACCTATGCCCGTTAATGACTTAAATTCCGTTTCAAGCTCCACGTCGCTTACGGCCATCAATGTGTCGTAACGAAGGACACTTATATCGCTTCCCGTATCAACTATCGCGGAAATATTTTTACCGAATATCTCTATGTCCGTAAAAATTCTTCGTGATGTTGAAGCAATATCGTCCGCTAGGGTGTGGACATTGTTGTTCCCATCTCTTCTGTTGCCTCTGCCGCCTTGTTGCTCATTTTGGACGTTCACTGTGCAGTTAAAAGATTTGTGGCCAAATCCCTTGCATTTGAAGCACTTAACCTCTGCTTTGCTACACTCGTTTGCCAAATGGCCCTTATCGCCACATTTAAAACATCGTTGCTCACTTCTAGATCCTCCATTTCGTTTCGTCTCTGATCCGCTCTGTTTTGAATTTAATGGTCCGTTTGGCTTTGAATTTGGTGGTCCGCTTTGCTTTGAATTTGATGATCCTTCGGCAGCTTTTATTTTCTCATATGTTTTGATTTTTCCCTTAAGGTCTTCTATGTTCCGAGCCTGGTACAGAATTGCTTTATTCGTTGTTGAGTCATTGATGCCTTGGATGAAGTAATCAATGATGCTTTCATCGTCCATGCCAATCGGATTTCCTATTTCCTGAAGGCTATATAAATATTCGCGGTATGTTTCATCGTGTTTTTTACGTCGATTTGACAGAACTTTGTGGATTTCTACGCACGACAGCTTTACGCCAAATTCTTTCGTTAGATATTCTTTCAGAGATATCCAGTCTTTTATGTCAGATTGGCTTCTCACAAAAATTCTTGCTGCCCCTTTTAGTAATTGTTTCGCGTATACGAATTTCCGCAAATCGTCCCATCCGACCGTGCACGCAACGTCTTCAAACTCTCGTAACCACTGCTCTACCCCCGGCAAACCGTCACCAGAAAAAGCCGAAACCGAGTCCTGTATATCGCGCAAGGAAAAAATGTTACCGCGCTCAATCGATACGCGATGTTCGCCCGAAGAAGCTTCCCCATACTCAGAATCTGCCTCATCCCTTTTCCCCACCTTCACGTGTTCCCTCAGTCGGTCCCTTAATTCAGTCTTTCCGCCAGTCCTGGGTAAATTCAACTCTGCTAATTTCGTTCTAAGTTCCTCTACTGTCAGTCCCATTATCTCATCGTTGTCCATGGTAAAGTAAGTTTAAATAGTATATAAGTAGTACACAAAATATATAATATATAGGTATGTATATGTAATGTAATAAAAAAAATTCAATTATAGTAATAAATTCAGATAATTTCAAAGTTAATATTGTTGTATATGTTTCACAAATACTTTAAAATTTATGTTTGCTCCTTTTTCTCCAAATATTTAATGTTTAAAAACAATATATTTAATCACAATGGAATTGTGCAAATTTTAATTGATTTAGATTAATAAAATTAATATTGTTGTATATGTTTCACAAATACTTTAAAATTTATGTTTGCTCCTTTTTCTCCAAATATTTAATGTTTAAAAACAATATATTTAATCACAATGGAATTGTGCAAATTTTAATTGATTTAGATTAATAAAATTAATATTGTTGTATATGTTTCACAAATACTTTAAAATTTATGTTTGCTCCTTTTTCTCCAAATATTTAATGTTTAAAAACAATATATTTAATCACAATGGAATTGTGCAAATTTTAATTGATTTAGATTTTAATGAAAATTCTATTCAAAACTAGTAATTTTTTTTTCTCTTTTTCATCTAAATAAGTTATTTCTCAACGATGAATTCATCTATTCAAAACTCTATACAATAGTAACAATTTTTAATTGATTTTAAAATTTACTTTTCTTAAATAACATACATTGATGAATTCATCCATTTACAGCTCTGTCTTATTAACTTACACAAAACACTATTTGCGTTAATTTTCATACACCTCATTTCTTCTATTTTTCATCTATATGTAACATCTATCATCTATGTATGTATATCATCTCATTATTTAAATTTGCTCACTGCACTGTTGTTAGGTTCTGCATGGCTTACGCAGTCTCCGCTTATCGTAGCAGAGCGACATCCATATACACGTCTTACAAAAATATTATTGCATACACATTTTTGTTGGCCTTGAATTTGATGATTCCTCTTTTTCTTTAAGCACTTCTTGCTTACATCAAATTTGTCTTGTTTTTTTTTTCCACTCAGTTTTCAAGGTTAATTTTTCCCGCACAATTTTTATTTTACTAGGGTTTTGTTTAACACTCTATTTCGATTTACATATTTCATTAGAAAATAGTTTCTCTTATTACTGCATTTCTCTATATATTTTAGAAACAAAATTCCTTAAACGTTAATTAGTCTTAGTTTTGTTGAACACACATTTTTTTAGTCTTTTTATTTTTTAGTTGAGCCCCCAAGTTGTGGGATTGAAACACTGTTTTGGTTAATTTGAATCAATCCATTTATTTACTTTATTATATTAGATTATCTTAAAATAGTTAATTTATAAAGAGAAGTTTAATATGTGCACATACTTATTTAATTTGAGTTCTGTTTCACGTCAATGACTCTGTTAAACTGTGTTCTGTCTTTTTATCGTTATGTCCGTTGTCTTTACTCTTCTACGTGCCGTCAAGGGTTCGCATACCCGACATGGGGGTAGGGTTTACCTGTCAAGTCCGTTGTTGTCCTAATCCCACATAAGTTTGTTACCAACTTTGTCTAAACTGTTTGAAAAGCTGCTTAAACACAAGCTTACTCTGATCCTGAATGAAAACAACTGAATTCCAGATCACCAATTGGGCTTTAGAAGTCAACATAGCACAATAGAACAAACTCACAGACTGGTGCAGGTTATAAGAAAAACTTTCGAGGAAAAAAAGTACTGCTCCGCGCTTTTTATAGATGTCTCTCAAGCTTTCGATAAAGTATTGCACGAAGGCCTGTTAAACAAACTAAAGCTAAACCTTCCAGCTAATATTTTCAACCTACTAGAAAAGTACATAACCGGTCGACAATTTAAAATCAAAGAGGGAAACCAAATAAGTTGTTACCAACCAATAGGGGCTGGTGTACCTCAAGGGAGTATCCTAGGTCCAATTTTGTACTTGCTTTACACGGCAGATATGCCAACAAACAGTTTTACGCACATTTGCTGACGATACCGCTTTTCTCAGTATTCATAAAGACCCTAAAGAGGCTTCGTGCCAATTGCAACAACACGTAACCTAAGTAGAGAAATGGGCAAAATTATGGGGAATAAAAATTAATGAGCAAAAATGTACCCACGTAACGTTTACTTTACGTAAAGAAACGTGCTCTCCAATCCTTATTAACAACCATATGGTGCCTCAACGATTTGAGACGAAATACCTGGACCGTCGTCTTACATGGAAGACGCATATAGATGCGAAGTTGACGCAAATGAAACTAAAAGCTACACAACTTCATTGGCTAATTGGCAGAAACTCTGTGCTTCGTCTTGATTGTAAACTTCTACTCTACAAATTGATTTTGAAACCAATTTGGTGCTACGGTATACAATTATGGGGCACTGCTTCCGCCTCTAACATAGAAAAAATACAACGTCGTCAAAACAAAATCCTAAGAATGATAACTGGTGCTCCTTGGTATATTAAAAACAGCAACATCCACAAGGACCTACAAGTTCCACTAGTTAAATGCGAAATCCTGAACTATGTGGACAAGTATTTAAACAAGCTGGAAACGCATCCAAATCCGCTCGCTCGTAACATCTTGCAACATAGTGGACACACTCGTCTGAAAAGAAGGGACACTATTGAACTTAGATGAAACTGTTTAAATTAATTTACTTTGTTATGAGAACTTAAATTTTGGTCTGGTACTGACTGGGCTAATATAAATTACTTAGTTTCAAGATTTGAATACTTATTGTTAGTTCGCATTAGCGAAGATTCGATAATAAAAATATGAGAAAAAAAAATGTTTGTAGTTGGTATATTTAAAGGCTGGGGAGGGGCAGGAACTACTTTCGGCTTAGATCAGCGCTTAACTGAATCAAAAACGGGACAACCTCTATAGTTTGCCATGTGGTTTCCTCCGCAATTGCTGCATTTCTTCACCCGAGGATCGTTTTTTGGTTTGTCGCACTTGGTCGTAGCATGCCACACATAACACAAACAGAAGGCAGCTTACCATAAGCTTTGGTGTGACCATATTCCTGGCAGTTCAAGCACTGTACGGGCCCAGTTCGCTTATGTGGCGCTTCAACTATAACTCTACGGTGCAAAATATATTTTAGGTCATAGATGGTATGATTCTCTTTTTTTTTTAACTTACGACACCAGGCTCAAGCTCCACTCGGAATAAGGGTTAAGGATACCTTTCCCTGTTTCTAATGTTTGATGCAAACTTGGCTTTAAAGCCTTTGCTGCACAAACTGGCCTTAATCTCCTCTGGGTCTACGTTTGAATCAATACCTTTGATAACAACCTGGAGACCTTTTGCGTTCCTAAGTTGGTAGGTGTAGAAGCTTTTCTTATGTTTTTCAAGTTCGGAAATCGTAGGGCGGTAAGCGTTTTCGTGATTTACTAGAATTTTAGTTTCATAAATGCTACCACGCTTTATGTTCGAAACATAAAAGTTGTTTTCGCCTAATAATTCAACTAAAAACTTTATGAGGTCATTTGAGTACAACAAAATTTTCTCTGAAGATGTGGAAAAGAAGAGCCCGCAGGGAATGGCAAAAACATAGATCGCCCCAACTTAAAACTAAGCTGAAAGAATGTACAACCCAACTAAAAAGATTGTTGGAGGCTCACAGAATGGCATCACTGAAAAAGTACCTGGAAGGTCTAGACGCGACTCTTCAGACAAATTATTCCTTATGGCGATCAGCCAGACGTCTTAAAAGACCTGTTATCGCAAAACCACCACTGCGCAATCTGAGAGGATCCTGGGCTAGAAATGATGAAGAAAAATGCGATCTGTTCGCAAATCACTTCAAAAACGTATTCACTCCCAATACATGCACTGACGTGAGGGAATTACCGCCTGTTGTTGCTAGACGTCCTTTAGAAATACGTTTCCGATTTGCAGATGTTGTAGAGGCTATCGCTAACCTTAATGGTAAAAAAGCTCCTGGCGTTGACAAAATAAGCAAAAAAAATGCTCATGGAGCTGCCTCTTACTGCTAAAAGAATCATTCTTTTTATTTTTAATGTCATAATACGGCTTGAACATTTTCCGCCTATATGGAAAGTTGCCTTAGTAAAGATGATTCCTAAGCCTGGCAAAGATCCTTCGAAGATTGAATCCTATAGGCCCATAAGTTTGTTACCCACAATGTCAAAATTGTTCGAAAAACTGTTAAAAAAACAAGCTAAATCCGATCCTAAATGACAACAACTGCATTCCAAATCACCAATTTCAAACTAAAATTGAAATTTTTTTCAATTTTAGTGTCAAGCTCTATATAAAAAAATAAGGATTAAAAGAACGACTCTCTTATTTTTTTTCTGCCATTTTTTTTTTTGCCTTTATTTTTCGTCTTCTCTTTTGTATCAGTTTTTGTATGTAAGTATGTATATCGTCACAGAATATTCAAAATGCATTAGCTTACATGTTAAAACTTTTACAGGATAAGCAAAAAACTTGTTTAAATAAAAAATATTTTGAGAATAAACACAAAATTTTTATAATAAGTAAACCAGAATTAATAAATTAATTTCTGCTGGAAAAAATAATTTTGTGAGATGATGTACATATTTTGACTTAACGGACCTAACTTAATGAAAAAAGTAAATTTTATATGTTATTTTAGATAGGGCGTTTCGCATTTTCTGTGACGATATATTCTTTAGCAATATTTACACACGTACATACACCTACAAATTGTTTTGCTGAGAGCTTATTTTCTTTTTGTTATTTCTATCGCCATTTATATTAGCTCTCTCTCTCTCTCTCTTTTCATAAATCCCAAATATGATAAGTCCCACATCAATTTAGCAGTAATAAAACCGTGTATTGAAGTGCAATATCTTTGCTTCTATGTTTTTTGTTTTTTCTGTGGCGTTTCTTTTGTTTGCACATATACACAACTACATTACTCTTAAGTCTTTGTTGTTGTTGACCACACATCATCACAGTAATTTCACAGTAAGTTGCGTCAACAACAGTGCATGACACCACTTTTTATTCTTAACTACACTACACTGCAGCACACAAACTGTTTCAGCTACTCTACGTTACAGCACTTAAACCGTTTAATAGCACAACAGCACAAAAATTAGAAAATCATCCGGGTCTTGAAAATTGAATTTTTTCAAGCTGCTAACGTAAAATTTTTTTAATTAAAGTTAAAATTTTTAAAATAAATTTTTACAATAGCATTGGATAATAATATTTAAAAAATATATGCAGTTCAGTTTCTGTTCACTGTTGAACAAACTAAAAACACATAAAATGTCTTTACGACTTTTTTGTATTTATTTTTTGTGCATTAAAGTAAAACAGAGAAAAAAAGATATTTTGATACTATTGCCGTTAAAAAAGAATTCTCAAAACAATTGTTTGATAATCAAACGAAATTCTCATTTTTCTTCACTGTTCTAAATGATATACTCACTGTCACACAACCGCTTAGTGTAATTCTACAAAAAGGATGATCCCTTATAAAAACCCTGATAATGTGTCTTGAGATTAAAAGAAATAAGCCCACATAAAATTTTAAACAATTTTTGGAGAGGTAAAAAATATTTGCGTTTGTATGGAAATTTCAGTTGAAAAGCCTAGAATTAAAAACAATTTTTAAAGATGTCGTATACTACCGCATCGAGGGCTATATACCCTTGTTTTACACGACTTAAGAACACGTTTCTCAAAAGACGTCCTCTATTTGTTTAACATCCCTTAACATCTGCCTTAGAAATAGACAACATTTACTGATTTAGAAATTTTAATTCCACAACTTGCAGGTTTATTTAAATTTAAAAAAATTTTTAAAAAACTGCTTATACTGAAATAAGATGTTGAAATTTTGCATTGGAAATAAAAATGGAAAATGCATAAATATCGTCCAGAAAATATAATAGATGTTTTAGCAAGGTGTAGCCCAGATATTTGCCCAAGCTTGCGAAAAATATTTATCATTTTTGTTTGATTGCCGGTCAGTAGTGCTACGGCTGAAAGGTAATCACACTTCGCCGTATTAAAAGCTGAGATCAACCATGACAGAACAGAGGACAGGCTTAACGACTTAGCAGTATTGCATATATATAACACTGTGTGTAATTTTTTAAGTCATGGAAAAATAACCATATACGGACATCACTACGTGAAAGAAGACCAAAAAAGAAAAGACCCGTGTCTCCCAGTTTTGCCCAAAGTCATGCACATTTTTTATGGGCCCCCAAAGATTTGGAGCCTTGGTGCCATTTTTGCAAAAAGTGATAATTTTCTCAGGCTCATATCTTGCAAACCGTTCGGAATTTTAATTTACTCTTTGAGGCAAAGTTGTAGTTCTTTTTATAAAGAACAAAAATTGTAAACATAAAAAATTAAAAAAAGAATAATTTTAAATCAAAATGGCAAAAAACTTTAAAAAATTCAAATTTGTTTGACCTTTTTCCCCTGTTCAGGTCCATAGGTAGCAAACCGTTCAAAATTCAAGGAAACAATCAACTACGAAAATTTACCAAATATCCCAATAAACAACTTTTTAGAACATATAAACTTCCTAGGAATGATTCTTAACACCGTTTAGGTAGCGCTTAGGTAGCCGCAAAAGTTAAAAATTTAGTTATGAAGCTATCTCTTCCTTACGTTTAATCAAATTGCCTTAATTACATATGTATATTGTATCTGTCTTTTGTGTAAAAGAGAACTCTGGTGCATATAAATATGTGTATATGCATGTGAGATAGCCGCGAAAAGTCTTGCAACCTAAACAGGTAGGCAAACATTAAAATTGCTGGAAACCCTAAACAACAAAATACATCATACACAAATCGCAATAATGATCGTTAACGGCCTTTAATTAAATTATGTACATACTTTTTTTATTGCTTTGTTATTACTTTTTTAAAAATGATTGTTTATACCACCAATAAATTACCCATGTACCTACTACCTGTTTTTGTAATAAGTAAGGACAATCGAAAATAAAATAGCAATGGATATATTTAAAAAGAAGAAATTATTGCACCCAAACTTATCAAGAAATCAACTACAAAAATTTACCTAAGATTTTAGTAAACAGCTCACGCGATCACGCACCGACCGCACACGCATCAAGGGACGCAGATCACAATATAAAAGCGACGCGATTCCCACATCAAGGCATTACACAGCGCGACGTCAACGAGATCTCAGCGGTGAAAGTTATAGAGAAAGTTCTACAGCATAATCCGCATACAACATTGGCAACTGACAATTTCAATATGCAGTGTAAAAAGATTTATTTCTTTTGCTACATTTGCGGTCATCAAATCAGAAAAAATAATTCTATAAGATTTCAAAAGGAAAAGAATCTTTTAACAAGTGAATTTAAAAGTTGTTTTTCAAAGAAATAGATCTGACCGGTGAAAATTACACCCATAACGCAGTGTGTCGCCAATGTTATAATAATTTCATAGCATGGTTGAATGGAGGAAAACATAGTATGAAATATTGTAAGCCGGTAAACTGGATTAATCGCCCAGGTGATCATGGTGGAACCAGTTCTTATGTATGCGTTAATTACACATCTTGATTAAATAGACATGATAAGAAGAACAAAATTTATAAAGCAACTGTAACAGCCACACTTCCAATGCTTGCACCTGAAAATTTTGTATTCCCAAGGCCGCAAACTCTAGATCGTAGGACAGAATTTACAGAAATGACTACAGCAAGTGGTGTTTATGTTAATGTTTTCTTTTCTGCCCATATAATTGTCGTCATTTAATAGGCGTACTTAATGGCCCTGACATTTGAAGCTATTCAAGAGCAAATTTGATTCATCGCTTGATGAAAATCATTCAATGGCACGGATTAACCTTCAGCGTGTATGCACCAGTGTCTTGGGAGGGGATCGAGACGCGGAACCGCAAGCAAGAGAATGGGTGAAAGAAATACTGTATTATTTTGAGAAAATCGGCATATCGATGACGTTAAAGCTACATTTTCTTCATTTTCATTCTGACGACTTTATTAAAGAACTCCCTACCGAATCTGATGAGCGAGGAGAACGGTTTCACCAAACCACAATGCCCATGGAAAAACGGTACAAAGGCAAAAATTTCGACGCATTGCTGGCAGAGGTAATATCAATTTTATTGATGCATGGTCTTGCATTATTTTTGATTTCTTTTCTAATTCATTTCAGGTATGTTGGTGGAGTCACAAGATAACCCTTTATGATGTTAATAAGGTATGTGAAAAAGAAAAAGCTAATGATGGAAGGCAGTCTGGAAGCAACGTGCCTGTGGACACCATAAGTTCTGAATCAGAGTCAGATTCGGACGACGATTTGGATCCTCAACTTAAGGGAGCGCGATTTGCAAGTCCAGGGCCATCAACGAATATTTTTTTTTATTATTTTTTTGTAATAGACAGCACAGTATCTCAATGTTGAAGAAAATAAAAAGCAAATGAAATTCAAAAATTTTCGTAAAATTTTTAACTTTTGCGGCTACCTAAACGGTGTTAAGAATTATTCCTAGGAAGTTTATATGTTGTAAAAAGTTGTTTATTGGGATATTAGGTAAATTTTTGTAGTTGACTGTTTCCTTGAATTTTGAACGGTTTGCTACCTATGGACCTGAATAGGGGGAAAAAGGTACTAAAATTTAAATTTTTTAAAGTTTTTTGCGATTTTGGTTTAAAATTATTCTTTTTTTAATTTTTTATGTTCATAATTTTTGTTCTTTATAAAAAGGGCTACAACTTTGCCTCAAAGAGTAAAATTAAATTCCGAACGGTTTGCAAGATATGAGCCTGAGAAAATGATCACTTTTTGCAAAAATGGCACCAAGGCCCCAAATCTTCGGGGGCCCATAAAAAAAAAGTGCATGACTTTGGGCAAAACTGGGAGACACGGGTCTTTTCTTTTTTGGTCTTCTTTCACGTAGTGATGTCCGTATATGGTTATTTTTCCATGACTTAAAAAATTACACACAGTGTTATATATATGCAATTATGTACATACTTTTTTTATTGCTTTGTTATTACTTTTTAATAATGATTGTTTATACCACCAATAAATTACCCATGTACCTACTACCTGTTTTTGTAATAAGTAAGGACAATCAAAAATAAAATAGCAATTGGATAAATTTAAAAAGAAGAAATTATTGCACCCAAACTTTTCAAGAAATCAACTACAAAAATTTACCTAAGATTTTAGTAAACAGCTCACGCGATCACGCACCGACCGCACACGCATTAAGGAACGCAGATCACAATATAAAAGCGACGCGACTCTCACATCGAGGCATTACACAGCGTCAGCGAGATCTCAGCGGTGAAAATTATAAAGAAAGTTCTATAGCATAATTCGCACACAACATTGGCAACTGACAATTTCAATATGCAGTGTAAAACGATTTATTTCTTTTGCTACATTTGGGGTCATCAAATCAGAAAAAATAATTCTACAAGATTTCAAAAGGAAAAGAATCTTTTAACTGAATCTAAAAGAGCATATAAGTTATTTTTCGACGAAATAGATTTGATCAGTGAAAATTACACACCTAACGCAGTGTGTCGCCAATGTTATAATAATCTCATTGCATGGTCCAATGGAGGCAAACATAGTATGAAATATTGTAAGCCGGTAAACTGGATTAATCGCCCAGATGATCATGATGCAACCAGTTCTTATGCATGCGTTAATTACACATCTTGCCTAAATAGACATGATGAGAAGAACAAAATTTATAAAGCAACTATAACAGCCACACTACCAGTGCTTGCACCTGAAAATTTTGTATTCCCAAGGCCGCAAACTCCAGATCGTAGGACAGAATTTACAGAAATGACTACAGCAAGTGGTGTTACTAATCGAGATCGATTTGATACCGACTATGAGCCCCAACAGGGAAGAGATGGACCAAAACTAATACCTAATAACGAAAATAAATGGAAGATTTTCTGTGATTTGAAGTTCATCAATATTTTGAATGGAATCATCGATAAGGGCGGCTTTCCAAAGTTCTTTTATTTTCTTTGTAATTCGGATTTGCGCTCACCTGTAAATCAATTCCAATGTAACTAATGGAGCCAAAGAAGAAGTGTGCAGGAACAAATGAAACAACATAGACTTAAGAATGCACCTCTAATTGACAATACTCAAGACATCTTGCTGCCACCGCTCCATATAAAATTAGGGATTGTTAAAAAAATCATTGAATTGGCCGTTGTTAATTGTTTAAGCGCATTCGACTATTTGAAAAGCGTTTTCTCAACCGTAGGTTCTGAATCAGAGTCAGATTCGGACGACGATTTAGATCCTCAACTTAAGAGAGCGCGATTTGCAAGTCCAGGCCCATCAACTTTATAAAAATAATACGAATATTTTTTTTTTATTATTTTTTTGTAATAGACAGCACAGTATCTCAATGTTGAAGAAAATAAAAAACAAATGAAATTCACAAATTTTCATAAAATTTTTAACTTTTGCGGCTACCTAAGCGCTACCTAAACTGTGTTAAGAATCAGTCCTAGGAAGTTTATTTGTTCTAAAACGTTGTTTATTGGGATGTTAGGTAAATTTTTGTAGTTGACTGTTTCCTTGAATTTTGAACGGTTTGCTACCTATGGACCTGAACAGAAGGAAAAAGGTAAAAAAAAATTGAATTTTTTAAAGTTTTTTACGATTTTGATCTAAAATTATTCTTTTTTTAATTTTTTATGTTCATAATTTTTGTTCTTTATAAAAAGGGCTACAACTTTGCCTCAAAGAGTTAATTAAAATTCCGAACAGTTTGCAAGAAAATTATCACTTTTGGCAAAAATGACACCAAGGCCCCAAATTTTTGGGGGCCCTTAAAAAAAAGTGCATGACTTTGGGCAAAACTGAGAGACACGGGTCTTTTTTTTTGGTCTTCTTTCACGTAGTGAAGTTCGTATATGGTTATTATTTGTTATTAATTTTATAAATATAATTTTTTGCCTTTAATGAAATTATAATTGTTTCAAATGAATTAAACTTTTTTTTTTGAGTTTTTGTTTTAAATAAGCCGCTAAAATCTAATTTTTAAATTGGGGCGGCCTCAATAGCTTAAGCTGGAACCGCGCCTGGCCTCAAATAAAGCCATTTAAGTTTATGTAGGCTTTAATTTGGGAACGTAATGATTAATTGTCGATATTATTAGGATTTTTGTCATGAATATAAAAAAAATTTTAAATACATACCTCCCTAGCATAAGCTCCACGTAAATGACTTTGAATAACAATTGCAGCTCGTCGTATTCTTAAAAATTTAATCCGCATTTTCCATCCTTTATAAGCATGTTGTATCGTCAACGCAGCGTTTCGAATGCGCTTATAACTTTCAACTTCATGATATCGTTTCCAATTTGTTTGTATCGTTAAAGCCATTGAGTGCATAAGTTGCTTTCTTATATCTTCTAGAGGTTCATAAGCTTTTGATCGTAAAAATATTTTCGATTTTCCAATTTGCCATTCAGATTTTGGTAACTTGAAATGGCTCATTAGGTTTTCTATATTTGGTTTTTTAAATTCTAGCGTTTTAACCGTTAACAGGCTTCTATATTTAGATAGAAATTCAGAATATGTAAAATGAATTGGAAATCCTTCTCTTCGTATTCGAATTATATCTAACATCCCCAAGTATTTAAGTTGATCTAAAACTAGATCTTCGTTATATTTGTTTGGCATTTTTTCACTGTTTGGCTTTATACATCGTACGTACCTTTAAGTAATAAAGAACAGTAACAATACAAGATAAATCACCTAAATTGAAAGTAATCAAATTTATCATGGTTGTAAATAAAGTAACAAATTTTAATATTGACATTTTAGGAATTGTTTCTGTTGCAAAAAGTAACAAAAATATCACCCACAGAAAAGAAGGTAGCTTGATCTTGTATAAAAATTATGTTATTTCTTGAAACTTGAGCAAATTAACATTTTAGTACTTACTTACTTACCGGGGAGCTGACATTCACGACTTTCACCTACACAACACGAATTTCAAAGAAACTTAATACAAAAAGTGCAAAAAAAAAACACAAGCAGCAATAAGACACTTTAAAAATGAGCAGGGCTGTCAGTTATGGCGATTTTCCGCCAAAAGAGCCGAATTTACGACACACTACAGAAAAGTTGAACTCAATTTAAAAGTAGTTAAAGGATTACAAAAATTGCAAACTTACTTTTTTTAATAAACTAAAACATTAATAGCACTTAACTTGTCAAAATTTTAAACTAGTTACACTTTTTAAACTAGTTACCTTTTGTGTTGGTATTTAAATTCTATTAGTTTATGTATTTATCCAAATATATGTAACTGAAAATTGCATTGGAAAACATTCTAAACTTTTTTTTAGCGATTAAAAAAAATAGGTTGCAATAAGCCCCATTCATTTGTATTATCTTCTAGTTTAATTTTTTTTAAATTAAGACATATGAACAATAGTGCAGGGTATATTTAATTCTGCATTACGGAATATAGTAACTTCACTTATTAAGTTAATACAAAAAACGTAACTGTAAAATTACAACAAACAAAACACATTTCGTTATTAAGTTGATAAATTTGCTTGATTAATTAATTGTCCTTTTTATTTATATGTTTTGCGCTGGGGGAGAAAATACTAAAAACAGGTGTTAATGAAAAACTGAATAACTTTAACAATTTTTATCTGATTTGAGATTTGAAAACCATGTTTTGTTAAGAACTAAATTTTCTTTACATACATATATGTACATTTGTTGGCATAAATTTTTACAAGCTTTCATATTAAAATAAGCAATGAAAGGCTACTAAAATCAAAAACGTTTATAATTTTCGTTTTTCTTGAGATATTCCTAACAAATAATACTCATAACTAAAACATGAATCAAAAATGCACGTCATTTAAAATCGTAATAAGTTTTTTTTTCCAAACCCGTTAAAAAATGTAAGTCGGACAAAAACTGACTGAGTTACTACAGGGCGGTAAATTGACGAACATCACTGAAAACGGTTTTTCAGAATAACTTCTGAATTTAAGCGTGTTTCTGAAATTTTTTGACACACTTTGTAATGTACTCAACAAGACCTATAACCCACGCTAGGTCGTTTTCCAAGTTTTTTTTTTGACTGTAGCACCGTGTTATTAACAAACCAAAAATAAAAAGTTTTTCAAAAATCCAATCAACAAGTTTTTGTTATTAGCTTTTTTGGCTTTCTTTTTCTCTTTACATATTACGACTGCCATCGTATTTAAAATAATTATGTTTAAATTTATTGGGTTCCAAATTTGCCATCAAACAACGAAAAATACTTTCTCACCAATTTATAAATTCTTTACTTAGGAGTTGCCCCCAATTTCAAGTTCTACAAGAATAATCTTAGGTGTTGTTGATTTAATTTCATTTACATATATGCATGTCTTTGGTTCTTACACCAATTATCAGTAGACTTAAGCCAAAGAATTTAATTAATAATTATATTAGTAAAACTTTTAAAAATTAACAAAAAAATTATTAAAATATTTTCAAGAGTAAGATTTTTCTTTATTCAAATCAAATCAAAGCATTTCATCCTTATATGTATGTATAACATTTAAACCATTGGTTAACAGTGATTGTGCATCTAAGGGCTACCGAATATACAAAAATTGACTATACAACTTTTAACCCTTTTTTTTTTAATAAAAAATTACTTTTATAGGATTAGTTGCCGTTTGTTTAGGTGGGATACAAGTATTCATATCATTGGTTCCTATATCAAACCAAATTCAACCAAATTTTTCCACGTGTTCCTGAAAACTTTCTGTTTAGGTTTAATAATTTTTTAAGGTACTTCCTTTTGTCGTTTTTAACTTTTAATACAAAATTAAATTAATTTAATAAAAAATACACAAATTCTTTTTATATTTAACAAAACGAAATAGTTTTAGTTTTTTCGTCAAAAACATAATAAAGATTCATTACGGTGATATTTTGGCGACTTTTTCATCGTTAAAACTCAAAAAAAAAATATTTGTTGGCGATTTTTTGTGATTCTTAATAAAATTTTGGCGATGAAATCTGAAAAAACTGTCAACCCTGTAATTGAGTAGCTTTACACATTTTTTTTCAAACTTTAGTTATATTTGGTATACTTTAAATAATTTGGCGTTATTGTATGTTATAGTTAGGGATGCAGTATTGTTCTTAAAAACATCAATGTTTTAAAGTATCTATGTTTCTATGAAAAATATCGATGTCAAAAACATCGTCTTTATTTTATCATAATTAAATGGTAAAATATGAACGCAAAAGTGTTTTAACAAAAAAATTCACTCAAGTTGTTTAGTCATCATAGTCTTATTTGCTTAATTTAACTTTCAAAAAATGTTTTTATTGGATTAAGGAATTAAAACTTTACAGGGTGATGCCAAATGTTCTACTGAATTTTGTTGCAAAATCCCTAAAATTAACTTTTTCTATGTATTTTGATACAATCACGTCTGCTTCTCCTAAGGGCTGTGAATGTAGTTTTTTTTTAAATGATCCTAAATGTTATTTAAAACACTGCCTATTTCTTTACTTTCGATTTTGTTAAAATATAACCAAATTTTCCCATTGACATATAGGGCCTAATTACGAAAACGCAACGCATAATAACGCAAACAAATGTATGGAAAGAATTAAAATGTAAAAAACTTTTCCATAAATTTTGTTTTTGTTTTAGGGCGTTGCGTTTTAGGAAATAAGGGAGATAATATCTGAAAAGTTTAAAATAAGCTTAAAACTAAAATTCGATAGTAAAACGTTGATAATTGTAAAGTAGTGAACCACTTCTTTTAAGTCAACCGAGCACAACAATATTAAATAAACGATGTCGATGTTTTTAGTTTAGCACGCCGATATATCGTCTGCCGAAACATCGATGTTGATATCGATGTTTATGAACGACTTATCGTTGTTTTTTAAAACATCGATTTATCGTTTGCACTCACCCACAATAATCACTTTTTGCAATCCTCACCAAATCGCAACTAATGAATTTTTCTTATCTAAAAGAGTAAATAGGTTAAAATATAAAAAATATAGTAGCACTCACTGCTCGCAAAACCTACTGCTAACAACTCCCGGAAATTCCGATGACTGCCCGAGTAGTCTTAATAAAAGCATTAAAAAAGCCGTTAAGCATGCTTCTTCTACTTCTCTTCAGGAGCTTTTATCTGAAAAAAAGGAGAGGTCGAAGAGAATGGCAAAAGTATAAATCGCTCCAACTTAAAACTAGGCTGAGAGATATACACACCGCCATAGCGGTGTCAAAAGTACGGTGAGTATGGTTTGTCTTAAATTAAGTACGAAATTTCTTACTCCAAGCACGATTTTTCTAGCACGAATTTCTTACTTTTAGCCACAATTTAGCCAAAAGTGGATGGATTTAATTTCGAAACCGTACTTGATTTAAGCCAAAACAAGTAAGAGCGCTATATTCGGCTGTGCCGACTCTTATATACCCTTCACATCGGCCTTTTGAAATCCCAAAATTTTTTTTATTTTTATCCATTTTTTTGCTTATGAAATAATTCTTATTTTTAAATAGGGGTCGGTGTCATTTTTTAACGCTCCACGGGTAACTACGGGGAAGTTGTAGGCGTTTTTATCCTAATTTTTTCAAATTTTGTATGGCATATAGGGTGGAGTCAGAGGGTAAGTATATTCAAGGAATATGTTTAGGAGGGGGAAACTAATGGGGGTCAGTCATATATTTTATTCCTCTTGGGGCGACTCCGGGGAAGTTGTAGCCTTTTTAACCTTATTTTTTAAAATTTTGTATGGCAACCATGTTAGGGGCTGGAGATAAAGGGTAAGTATGCTCCACAAAAATGTTTGGGTGGGTAAACTAATTGGGGTCGGTCGAACACTTTATTGCTCTAAGGCTGTGGGAATTTTAATATAATTTTTGTAAATCTTGTATGGCAACCCCCTTAGGGCGTGCAGATAGGGGGTTAGTATGTTGAAGGAATACGTTTGGGAGAAGAAAGTAATGGGGGTCGGTCGTACACTGTATTGCTCTTAGGCCAACTCTGAAGAAGTTGTGGGCATTTTCATATCATATTTGTAAATTTTGTATGGCAACCCCCTTAGGGCGTGGAGATTGGGGGTAAGTATATTCTAGGGATATGTTTGGGAGGGCAAACTAATGGGGGTCGGTCGTACACTTTATTGCTCTAAGGCCGACTCTGAAGAAGTTGTGGTCATTTTTACATCATTTTTGTAAATTTGAGCGTGGAGATAGGGGGTAAGTATACTCTGGGAATAAGTTTGGGAGGAAAAACTAATAGGGGTCTGTGATGCATTTTATTCCTCTAGGGGCGACTGGAGATGGAGGGTAAGTATGTTCAACAAAAATGTTTGGGTGGATAAACTAATTGGGATCGGTCTTACATTTTACCTTTGTAGGACAACTCTGGAATCCGTAGCAGCATTTAAAAAAAAATTTTAAAATAAAGCTTTGTATGGCAGCCCTGTTATATGTATGAATACTAATACTAACA
This sequence comes from Melanophora roralis, assembly GCA_963583895.1. Taxonomy (NCBI): domain Eukaryota; kingdom Metazoa; phylum Arthropoda; class Insecta; order Diptera; family Rhinophoridae; genus Melanophora; species Melanophora roralis. The sequence continues at coordinate 77,749,611 of OY757187.1, read as the reverse complement.
AAATTTTCGTTTTGGGTGTGGTTCAGTAATATCAACATGACTGATTCTGTTTTTTTCTTTTTTTGTTATTTTTTTTGCTTTTTTTATTATTACATACATAAGTATTAGACATCTGCAGCGGATAAGAATTCAAGTCATAGCGAAACTCGACGTAAAAGCGAGTATGTAGTTGTAGGCGCTCGCAGTGTGAGAGTACGAAACATAATTGAACCGAAGTTTGCCAAATATCAACATTTATGAGCTCGCTGCAAAGCAAAGACCTTAGAAAGTGAACGTAAATAAAAAAAAAAATACAAATAAAAACTACTACCAGTTCTTGTGCCAATACTCGTATGCACCAAAGTATTTTTGTTTTTTTTTCGTGGCACGTTTTTTTTAATATGTGAATCTAATTTATGAATTGAAAATTTTTTTAATAAATTCCTTTTTTTTTAATTTCAACAAAAGCCAGAGTTGTATGTAACAAACGATTGCCACGGTAACAGGAGAGTAGAAAAAGCAAGAAAATGATAATCATTTATACAAATTGAAAATATACCTACATTTATATGTAAGTATGTATGTAAACTATTTTGTAAGTAGCGTCTTTTTGTTGTTGTTGTTTCTAATTCAACTTTTTGTCATTGCTTTTTTTTTTTGCTAAGTAACATCATTTTCAATAATACACTTTTTATTGTTGCTTTTTTTTAAGATTTTTTGTATGGGATTGTTTTCGCAGAAAAACATTTGTAACAAATTATAGAATCGTAAAGCTGTTGCAGTAGGAGTACAGAAAAAATAATGAGCAAATATCAATATAATTTTGTAAATATAGGATTACATGGTGTGATCAGTGCTGTCATGTCGTAAAATTTATATTTTGTTTATTTGAATTTTGATCTGCAAATAAGATTTCTATTTCTTTTACGATTTGTTAGTAACTGGCTTTCAGGGTCATAAGTTATCTAAATGTAAATAAAACTATTATTTCATTATTTTATCCAACGTTTCGCTGGTATTTTCCAGCCTCTTCACGGATATTTATTTTAAATCAATCTGGCAACGATATAAATTTGAACATAAAATATTTTTGTTAATAAAAACAACAAAATAAAAAGCTTTTGCATATGCTACTTACATATAGTTTCTTACAATTACATTAATTTAAACATTGTCAACAAATTAGATTGCATTAATTTAACACACCACGACATAAAACACAAAATTATTCAAAAAAATTTAAAAATAAATAAGTATCACAGATAAAGGCTTATATCACAGTTGAGATAAATACGAACTAAGATATTGCGATCAAATAATTGGTATTGATGTTGTCTCTGTCTTCTTTTCTGTTTACTGCATACGCTGCTCTCTGCTGAGTTCTTAAGCATTCTAAAGTGTATCGTTTGTTTTGTTTTCTCTCTGTATCCAAAATTTTGACATTTATAAAATCTGCTTTATGTTTCGTTTCTGTACAATGCTGTGCCAGTGCAGTTGTTATTTTTTCTTTGCGTATGTCTGTTTGATGTTCTGCTATTCTTGTGCCTAAACTTCTTTTTGTGGTACCCACATATACTTTCCCACAATGTGTTTGTGTGACGCCTGTACAGGTGATTTCATAAACAACATTGGCTTGTTCTAATTTATTAATTTTTGTTTTTGTAAATAAAGATTCTGTCGTCTTGTTTGGTTTATGTGCAAAAATTACATGTTTATTGTTAATCAATAACAACAACCAAATTAATAACTAACAACCGAACAAAGAGTACTGATGATGAAAATCGTCAAATCAAGAATAAAATTCTTGATTTTAGAAAGCGGTTTTTCGTTCTGTGTATGAACCGATAAAAAAAACTTGTTACAGGGAATAAAAATAAATGAACAAAAATGTACACACGTAACTTTTTCTTTACACCAATCACTATTAACAACCATATGGTGCCTCAACGATCCGAGACGAAATATCTTGGTATTTACTAGACATCTGCATGACTATATTCATTTAATTGCCTATACACAACAAAAACAATATTCATTCAAACATTTTTCATTCTATGGGAGATAAATAAAGTTAAGCCAGTAACAACACAAGAAAGAATGTATTGTGTGTTACACTCAATGATACAAGAAGCACACATTCATTTTACAGTTTTCGTTTTGAATGTGTATAAAACACACTTGAAAATACAAAAACATAGCAAAGTCTCATTACAGTTAGAGTTTTTATAAAAACATTCAGGTGTTTTTTCGAGTTAATGAATGTTTAACAACAACAATAACGACAAATTTGCAAACACAAATGAATAATAATTTTTTACACCAATCATACAGCAATATTCACACATTCTATTCAGTATTTATATATATGAATGTATGGGTAATATTTTGTTTTTGGTTGAAGTTGTTTTTTATTTGCTTTCGCTTGTGGGTTCATTCATTTAGTTTGTTTAACATTGAATGAAAAACACTATGTTGTTGAAAAACAAAAGAATGTATTTAAACGGCATTTGGGTGTAGTCAAGCAGACCTCTAGTATTTACCTGGATCGCCGCCGCACATGGAAGTCTCATATCGATGTGAAAGTGACGCAAATGATACTTAAAACTGCTCAAATCGACTGGCTAATGGGTAGACACTCTGTGCTTCAACTGGATTGTAAACTTTTACTATACAACTCAATTTTAAAACAAATTTGGTGCTACCGTATACAATTATAGGACACTGCTTTCGCCTCTAACATAGAAAAAGTTCAACTCCGTCAAAACAAAATTCTAAGTATGATAACTTGGGCCCCTTGGTATGTTAAAACAACAACATCCACAAGAATCTACAAGTTTCGCTAGTTAAGTGCGAAATCCTGAACTATGTGAACAAGTATTTACATACATAAGTAGGAAACACATCCAAATCAGCTCGCTCGAAACATCTTGCTACATAGTGGGCACACTCGTCTAAAAAGAAAAGATACTATTGCGCTGAGCTGATACCATTGAAATTAACTAATTAAATTGGTTGAACTTAAATTTTAGTCTGGCACTGGCTGGACTAATGTTAATTACTTAGTTTTAAGATTTGATTACAGTTGCTCTCTTAATCTCGTAGTGTACGGACGTGTCTACGCGAGTGTATATTTGTAATAGGTGATATTTGTAATAAGTTACTAAAAAAAATTGTTAATATACATACCTACAAGTATAAGTGAGAATCGAAAATAAAAACAAACTAAACAAAACAAAAAAAACCAAACAATTAATGAGTAACAGTAATTGTCGTGACAGCGGACCTAATAGCCGAAATGCTGACATTGTGTTAAGCTCAACAAGCGTTAGCAATGAAAACATTAGAGACCCTGAATATAATAGAAACTATTTAAGTGCAAAACCGAAAACAAATACAAATAATTTAAGTGCAAGTGTGCCTAATTTGAATAAATGTACTGAACAAGGGACAAATTTAGCCCAATCACTGTTTAAAAATTATAAAAAAAAATACCGAGGTGCCATCTTCATCGCGGTCTTCTTTATCAAGTTCTGGTGTCGCACCTACAGCTGCTAAAGGCGCTCCAGGTACGTAACAGTTCTTAAAAGGGGGAGAAGTCCGAAATCGGCAGATACATCTCAACCTGCAAAAATCTTGAAAGACGATGAAAGGCCAACCTGATCGCAAAATCGTTTTGCCATTCTGCAAGAAGATAATGATGCCCCCGTTACTGAAAAAAAGTCCTTTAAGCCACCTCCGATTTATTTGAGGGAAAGGAATTCGAATGATCTTGAACCATTATTCCGGGTGGAGCTTGAGCCCAGTGACATTAAATTGAAAAAAAATGAAACACATCCGATATAAGATCTAAGATATATTATTCACCGTAGAGTTATAGTGGAGGTGCCACATAAGCGATCTGCTTAAACTGCCAGGAATATGGCCACACCAAAGCACATTGTAAATTGCCTTCTGTTTGTGTTGTGTGCGGGGTTCTGCACGATACGGCCAACTGCGACAAGCCAAAAGAAGATCCTAGGGTGAAGAGATGCAGTAATTGCGGTGGAAACCACACTGCCCACTATAGAAGTTGCCCTGTTTTTGACTTAGTTAAACGCTCATCCAAGCCAAAAGTAGCTCCTGCCCCTCCCCAGCCATTAAATATACCTACTACAAATATGCCCCCATTAGCACAGACAACTACAAGTGAAGTTTCTTACGCTAACGTATTAAAGTTTAACCAGCCCAAAGCACGCAAGCCTGCCCAGCCAACAACACATCAAGAGGTGCCAACAAACGAACCAACTGGTTCAAATTTTAGCCGCCTGGAAGCCGTAATTGACAATATGGTTAAGCAATTTACGCAGATCATGGCACAAATGGCTGGCATAATGCAAGAAATGCTAAAAATTCAGTCTGCTCTTTTGCAGGCTATGCTTAAAAGGCCATGAACTGCCTGAGGGGTTGTTTCTGGAACGCAAACGGCATCCGCCAACACAAAAACGAACTCGAATATTTTTTAACACACCAAAACATTGATGTAATGTTGATTTCGGAGACTCATATGACATCTAGAAGCGCTTTTAAAATAAGTGGCTATTCATTTTACGATTCAAAGGATCCCAGGGATAGATAGTGTGGAGGCTCGGCTATACTAATCAAATCAAGAATTAAACACCAATGGTACGGTGGTATCTCAGAATGCTATATTCAAGCAACAAACGTCTGCATTGATGAAATCTTCCCTAACCTAGTTATTTCGTCGGTTTATTCTCCACCCAGATTTTCCATAACGAAGGATCAGTACAACAGTTTTTACAAATTTTTAGGTCACCGCTTCATAGCTGCTGGAGACTATAACGCTAAACACACCTACTGGGGCTCCCGCTTAATTAGTCCCAGAGGTCGTATCTTGTATGATCCCGTATCTGAAATGGGTCTTTGTGTTATTTCTACTGGACAACCAACCTATTGGCCAACCGACCACAATAAAATTCCAGACGTAATAGAGGCGCAAGCCTCTGTGGATTTATCTTCTGACCACTCACCCACAATTATCACTATTTGCAGTCTTCACCAAATAGCAACTAGTGATTTTTTCTTATCTAAAAGAGTAAATTGGTTGAAATATAAAAAATATATCAGCCCTCACTGCTCGGAACACATACCACTAAAAACGCCCCAAGAAATCGATGATTGCCTGAGTATCCTATATGAAAACATTAAAGAAGCCGTTGAACATGCTTCTTCAACATACCGTCAGGTCAAATACAACAAAATTTTTTCTGTCGATGTTGAAGAGCTTTTATCTGAAACAAGGAGAGCGCGAAGAGAATGGCAACAGCATAGATCGCCCGAACTTAAAACGAAGCTAAAAAAATTTGCTGGAGGTACACAGAATTCCATCAATTAAGGATTATTTGGAAGGTCTAGACGCGGTTCCTCAAACAAATTATTCTCTATGGCGATCAGCCAGTCGTCTCAAAAGACCTGTAATCGCAAAACCACCACTGCGCAATCTAAGAGGATCCTGGGCTAGAAATGATGAAGAAAAATGCGATCTGCTCGCAAGCCATTTAAGAAACGTGTTCACTCCCAACACATGCACTGACGTGAGGGAATTACCGCCTGTTGTTTCGAGACATCCTATAGAAATACGTTTCCGATATTCAGATGTGGTAGAAGCTATTGCTAACCTTAATAATAAAAAAGCTCCTGGCGTTAATATAATAAGCAACAAACTGCTTTAAGAGCTAGCTTTTACAGCAAAAAGAATAATTATTTTTATTTTTAACGTCATAATACGGCTTGAACATTTTCCACCAATATGGAAAGTTGCCTTATTAAAGATGATTCCTAAGCCTGGTAAACATCCTTCGAAGGTGGAGTCTTATAGCCCTATAAGTTTGTTACCAAATTTGTCAAAACTGTTCAAAAACTGCTTAAAAACAAGCTTACTCACATCCTGAAAGAAAACAACTGCATTCCAGATCACCAATTTGGCTTTAGAAGTCAACATAGCATAATAGAACAAACTCACAGACTGGTGCAGGTTATAAGAAAAACTTTCGAGGAAAAAAAGTACTGCTCCGCGCTTTTTATAGATGTCTCTCAAGCTTTCGATAAAGTATGGCACAAAAGCCTGTTAAACAAACTAAAGCTTAACCTTCCGGCTAATATTTTCAACCTACTAGAAAAGTACATAACCGGTCGACAATTTAAAATAAAGAGGGAAGCCAAATAAGTTGTTACCAACTAACAGGGGCTGGTGTACCTCAAGGGAGTATCCTAGGTCCAATTTTGTACTTCCTTTACACGGCAGATATGCCAACAAACAGTTCTACGCACACGTCTACATATGCTGATGATACCGCTTTTCTCAGTATTTATAAAGACCCTAAAGAGGCTTCGTGCCAATTGCAACAACACGTAACCCAAGTAGAGAAATGGGCAAAATTATGGGGAATAAAAATTAATGAGCAAAAATGTACCCACGTAACGTTTACTTTACGCAAAGAAACGTGCTCTCCAATCCTTATTAACAACCATATGGTGCCTCAACGATCTGAGACAAAATACCTTGGTATTCACCTGGACCGTCGCCTTACATGGGAGACGCATATATGTAGATGCAAAGTTGACGCAAATGAAACTTAAAGCTACACAACTTCATTTGCTAATTGGCAGAAACTCTGTGCTTCGCCTTGATTGTAAACTTCTACTCTACAAATCGATTTGGAAGCCAATTTGGTGCTACGGTATACAATTATGGGGCACTGCTTCCGCCTCTAACATAGAAAAAATACAACGTCGTCAAAACAAAATCCTAAGAATGATAACTGGTGCTCCTTGGTATATTAAAAACAGCAACATCCACAAGGATCTACATGTTCCACTAGTTAAATGCGAAATCCTGAACTATGTGGACAAGTATTTAAACAAGCTGGAAACGCATCCAAATCCGCTCGCTCGAAACATCTTGCAACATAGTAGACACACTAGTCTGAAAAGAAGGGACACTATTGAACTTAGATGAAACTGTTTAAATTAATTTACTTTGTTACGAGAACTTTAATTTTGGTCTGGTACTGACTGGACTAATATAAATTACTTAGTTTTAAGATTTGAATACTTATTGTTAGTTCGCATTAGCGAAGATTCAATAATAAAAATATGAGAAAAAAAAGATTTGATTACTTATTGTTAGTTCGCATAATAGCCTTTTTACACTTACTCACATCTTTTATAAATTTTCAAAAATGTTATCATCTTTCTATATGAATTATACAGGTTTTTGTGTCAACTTTTTTCGTCATCTTTTAAATATGTTCCTAAATCATTTGGTTTCACTTATCATTTTTCAATTATTTTGATGTCATCACTAGTAAACGAAGTTGAATAAAACAAAAATGTATACAATAAAAGGTTGTTTTTATCAGGTGAGGTTATTTCTACAAAAAAAAACGACATTTCAAAGTATTGATTTGCTTTCTTAACGCTATCTTATATAATTATGTCATGTAAACAATGAGAACTATATATGTATATGTGTTTGTGTGTGCATATGTTTTGTTAATACAAACATGCATGCATTTTGTAAATTTCGCAAAGGCAGAAAATGAAACAATTAATGTATGTTTGTATGCAATTTTTATTTTATTTAGTTTTCAATAATTTTGGAAATAAAAATTCTGTTAAAATAATTTTTTTCATTATTTACAGTAAAAATTGACGGATGACTGACTACAGCTATCTTACTTGTTATATTTCTATAATTAATAAAAACTTTAATGGTTCTTTTTATTGAAGTAATTTGTTTTTTGTTCCAAATTTTAAAATGTTATTTTTGCACTTTTCAAATTAAATTAATATGATGTAAAAAAAAGTTAATAAGGCTTCACTTACCATGATTTTGTATTTTGCAAGACATCAATCAGATTTTGAAGCTGTTGCCTAAAGTTATCGCTAACTGTTATTTTTGCTTTAGAAGTTCCTCTTTGAGTATTTGTGCAATTGTTGATTTGTAGTTCCTAAAGAAAAAAAAACATTGTTTAACTTTTTTACGTAATATAGAATTGAGTGTTAAGTAAAAAAAAAATAACATATATACAGCGCTTAACAGGAAATGCAACTAAAGCAAATCAGGCAGAAAAATATTTGTTGTTTTAATATACGTATTATTTTACATTTGAAAACAAAGTGTATCGGTGGCCTAGAGGTAGCGCTCTGGTGCTGCAGTGCGGAAAGTACATGGTTCGAGTCCTAGCTACGGTAATTACAAAATATTAAATTTTTAAATTATAAATTTTAAGTATCTATAAAATAGAAACAAGTAAGAGCGCTATGTTCGGCTGTGCCGAATCTTATGTGCCCTTCACGTTGGCCTTTCGACACCCCGAACTTTTTTTATTTTAATCCATTGTTTAACTTATGAAATTTTTCCAATTTTTAAATGGGGGTCGGTATCATGTTTTAACGCTCCACGGGTGACTACGGGGAAGTTGCAGGGGTTTTTATTCTAATTTTTCCAAATTTTGTATGGCAACCGCTTTTGGACGTGGAGATAGGGGGTAAGTATGATCTAGAAATATGTTTGGGAGAAGAATCAAATGGGAGCCGGTCGTACACTTTATTGCTCTAAGGCCGACTCTAAAGAAGTTGTGGGCATTTTCATATCATTTTTGTAAAATTTTGTATGGCAATTTCCCTAGGGTGTGGGAAGGGGGTAAGTATATTCTAGGAATATGTTTGGGAGGGGAAACTAATTGGGGTCGGTCGTAGACTTTATTTCTCTATGGCCGACTCTGAAGAAGTTGTGGGCATTTTCATATCATTTTAGTAAATTTTATTTGGCAATCTCTTTATGGCGTGGGGATAAACTAACCCCCAATAGTTTATCCCCACGTCATACACTTTATTACTCTAAGGTCGACTCTCAAAAAGTTGTTAGCATTTTTATATCATATTTTAAAATTTTGTATGGCAAACCCATTAGGTGGTGGAGTTATGGTTAAGTTTTTTCTGTTTTTGTTTTTTAAATTAGGTAATGAGCAACAGATCATGATTTGTTTTAATTACTTTTTATTACATACATATGTATGTATGTACATAAGCATGTGTGTACCTTCCTTTGTTTTTTTTTTTTGCAATAAAAAATAGAAGGTAGTCCTGGTTTTTGGCTTATATCTCGGTCAGTTATATGGCGATTTTGCTGAATTTCAACACCGACTTTCCCGCAGATATTTTTGACAGATTGAAACCACCTACGGCTCTATGCGACATCGGGGGGCTTCAGCTATAACACGGACAGACTGACATGGCTAAATCGGCTTCCCTACCAACAAGGATCCAGAAAAAATGTTTTTTATAGGGGCACAAATGGATAATAAAGAAATTACAAATGGAATGACAAACCTATCACTTATGTAAATGTATAATAAGATAAAAATTCTCTTTTTCTCTAATAAAACTCCATAAGTCAAAAAAAAATACATTTCATTTTTGCGCTTAAATTAATCTTTTTTACGCTTACATCAAGTACGGTTTCATATTTAAATCAATGCTTTTTTGGCTTAAAATTGTGGCTAAAAGTAAGAAATTCGTACTCGAAAAATTGTACTTGGTTTGAAATATTTCGTACTCAGTTTAGGAAAAAACGTACTCACCGTACTTTTGACAAGGCTTGCTTTAAATAAAGTTTACTAAGTTTATTTTTTGTGTGTATGTAGATAAAGCAATTCACCCCATATAGCTTGCAAAGATAATATTTTAAAGCTTAAAATAGAAACTGATATGAAGTAAGTAGAGTAAGTGAATACTAACACTTAGAGAAAAATGACGATCTAGATTTAAGAACAAAATTCTTGAATGTAGATTCAAAAAATCTTCCGACTTTAATCTTTAATTTTGATCAGTAAGATTGACGTTTTTGAGTTTAGGCATAAATTCTTGATTTTTAGAATGAGTTCTAAAAATCAAGAAAGTAATCTTCATTTTAGGATTGCACTATTGAATTAAAGAGAGCGATAATAAAATCCAAAACGTAATCTTAATTTTAGGATCGTAACATTGAACTTCACAGCATATTCTTAAAACTAAGACTTAAAAATTAATTTTTCCGAAATATAACATGAATGCAAACGTGTTGTTTATAAATTATAAAACGTTTAACAAAGACGACGCATTGAGGAAAAAAGTTTAAAAGAAATTGAAAATGGAAAATAAAAAAACAAAGTTTGTAAAATATATAAATTTGCATATGAAGAGTATTTTAAATGGTCCCGTTTTTTTCTAGCCTGTAGATTAGTGATGCGCAGCCCATACCACAATCATAGCTGCCAGATAAGTTTGGTTCAATATGGTCAAATTTTAGGAAAAAATCGTCAAAATCATTAAAACAACTTTTTAAAATCGTCAGAGAATCGTCAACACTAAAATTTATGTTTTTTGTTACTTAATAATAAAAACCCTCGACATAAAAGTGCTAACAAGTAGTAACAACTTAAAAAGCAAAAATTTATAATTTTAAGCAAAGTAAAAAAAAAATCAAAAAGAAAATCTGTATAAATATTTTTCTGTTTTTTAGAAAATAGTTCTTTTGACACAAAAAATCATTTTTATTCAAAATATCTATTTCTGCCTCTGATTTTCTTTAAAAAGAGCCACAAATCTATAATTTTCAAATCCGTCAAATTCAGGGCGAAAATCGTCAAATCGTCAAGAGTTATTTTTGGCCCTTTAAATCGTCAAAATGACGATTAATCGTCAAATCTGGCAGCTATGTTCTTATAATCATTTATTTAGTCGTCAGAGAGAAGGCGACCAATGAACATATGAGTGGGTGTAAGCGCTTTTTTTTCTTTTTTTATTTTTGCACACTGGGCGAAGTGAATGTTAAAATTTTATGAATTTCAGATTAACTACTTTTATTATACATATTTCTCTTTAGCAAAATATTTCATACCATTAATGGGTAAAACATTTGTTTTTATTTCTGCTAAAAAGTAAAAATATGTTTTTCCTTTCGAAACTCTTAACCAATAATTTTTTTTTACACATCTCGTTTTATCTTTAATTTAAAAAGTATTTTTTACCAGCAAATATCATGCCATTAAAAATTTACGTTATTCCTTTGGCCTTTTATTTAACTTACCTATTGTACAGTAAATGTTATTTTTTTCACCAATGCAAACACATTTTTATTCTTGCGCATCAACAGTGTAGATAACTGTTGCAAAAAATGATACGATCGTACCTTTTTTGGTACTATTGGATGGTGGAAAATACCGTGCTAGTTTGATACCCTCTTTTGCTTTTTCTAATTATGATTTTAAATGGTTTAACTTTGCCTCTTGCCAACTATCTTTTTTCTTTCCATGTGCTTTTCTTTATTACTTGAGTACCTAAATATGCTCCCTTTCACGAAAGGCTATCAGTAATATTTTTTGCAATCAAAGGTTTCGAATAGTAAACGATAAACAAGTTTAAAAAAAGTGACTTCTAGGTTAACTTTAAAAAACCATAGCTTTTTCTCAAACATTTTTTTAAATTTTTACAGATAAGTGCAATCAGAAGACCAATATATCATTATGCATGAGATATTTTGCCATTTTTTACATACATATTCGAAAATAAATAGAATCATTTAATATTTAAGAAACTCGAACGACCTTATTAGGTTTTTACACTCAGAAAAAATATTGGACTACATTTAAGTTAGATATAAACTAAATTTTAGTTCATGGACTTTACTTTAACTTAGTTAAAATTAACTTAAAAATAATAATTTTAACTCAAAATAAAAAAAATTTACTTATTGAAAGTGAAGAGAATATGCTTGCTAACTTAAGTATAATACAACATTTTACTTAATCAGTCTAACTTAAATAAAGTACATACATAATAAAAAAAATTAAAAACTTTTACACATATATTAAAAAAGAACAAAAATTTCCTTTCCTTGAAATAAGTAATTTTTATTTTGTATGATAAGTAAAAAATTAAGTTAATGCCTTCCTTAAAACAGTTCAAAATTTTTTATATACCTAAAACAAGTATTAGTAGTCATTGTTTTTATGGAAAATTTTTATAAAGCCAAAGAAAATAAACTGCACTTACATACATACCATTTACTTAATTAAAAAAACTTTGACATGATGACCGGATTATTATAATTAAAGAAATGTTTGTTTTATTTTAGAACATTTGGTTCTTAAATACATGCATACATACATGTATATGTATATTGTATATATTAAAGCTAGACATGACATTAATTTTAGTTCAAAGAACTTATTTATACGAAGTCAGATTAACTTAAAACAATTAGCTTAAACAAATTTAAATTAAGTATGTAAATATTTAAAAAAAAAATTTAATATTGAATACAATTTACTTAATTAACCTCGATAAAGTAGAACAGATTACCAAAATTTTAAAAAAAATTTCTTTAATAAGCAACATTTGTTACTTAAAACCATGAAACTTGTAGTTAGTATAACGAAAGATTTTTTTTGGCATACTTACATACATATATACATACATATCTACGTATGTATATACATACACATATAAGTATGGACATATTTTTAATTGAATACATACATATATATACACTAGCTGACCCGGTGAACTTCGTACCACCTAAAAATTATTGAATATATGGATTTTTTAAAAAGAGTACAAAGCTTATTTAGTCAAATAGTTTATTGGAATATATTTATAAGGAAAACAAAAATTCAAAAAGATTACAAAAATAAGGAAGCTCTGTATTTTCGTGCATGAGTTATGTTTAGGTTAATTCCCTTCAGTGCAGTACCTTGTGATATATGACATTTTTCGTTTTGTTAATCGTCATTGCGAATGCAAGATGAATAGCAAATTGAGTTCGCTTAAACTCGTCGGAATTGTCGGAGTGAGAACTTCTTCACCTTTGAATTTTCCTCTAATTATAATTGCGTGAATAACATGGACTATCAGTTTTGTTATTACCAAACGCGTTCTATTGCAAAGTTTTGGTTGGTTTAAATTTCGAAGCACGATAACTACCGAGCCTACCTTCAGTTGTAAGCTGTGCGGTGGTAAGCCAGGTACATCCAAGGAGCTTAAAACTTAAGTTAAATAGTTGGTGGCTTTATCTTCGTTTGTTACACAATCAATAGATTTAAAATAATGCAGAGTACCAACGATTTGATTCTGAACTATATAGTTTAAATCATCCACATCTATATTTTTAGTTGCTAAAATTTCCCGTTCACTCAACCAGTCATAATTTTTCCTGTTAGCAATTATGTTGGGGAATACTTTCTGGATATGCTCTTCTTTTGACGATACAAAATTACAAACATTTTGACGAAACGAAATCAATCCGAAAGCTACCGCTACAGCAATGTTGGATCTCGCACGAACAGTGGCTAAAATCAATGACATGAGGAATGTCTTCCCAGTTTCACCATGGGCATCCAAGAAAAAAAACTCAATTTCCTTTAATATTATATCAAAGACTTCCTTTGGTTGGAGGTTTAAGAGAGAAACATTGGTTTGAACTAATTGGTTCAACTCATGTCGATCGTATTCACGTTTACGGTTCAATTCTCGATTTAGTAGCTCATTCATTTAATATTCTGGTGCTGGCAGTCCTAACTTGGCTAACAAACTGCCGCAAATAAGGTAACACAGGTCTTCAATTAAGAGCAAAGCCCGGTTATGAATCTTTTTTTTCTCTCCATATTATTATTATTTAATCTTCGCTAATGCGAACTAACAATATGTATTCAAATCTTAAAATTATATAATTGATATTAGTCCAGTCAGTACCAGACCAAAATTAAGGTTCTCATAATAAGGTAAATAAGGTTATGCATCTTCGCATTGACTTCAAGATTTGGACTTCTCGAGCTGACACGATATTGATGTAAAATGAAAAATTGTCCTTGTATTTGTTCCACAGGTGACTTGAATTTGACGGGAAGCATGTCAATAGCAAATAATGACAGTAGTATATTTGAGTAGGTTCTTGCCCAGCCGTTTCTACACTACAGTGCTGTCAAGTTTACAGTGTAGCCACCTGGTTGCCAGAGTGTTTGGTTTGTGTCTTGATTAACCTACTTGCACAGGGTTTTTCATATAATACATAAATGTTTTGTACTAAAAGCAGGAGTTACCAGTCATAATTTTTCCCGTTAGCAATTATTTTGGGGAATACTTTCCTGGATAAGCTCTTCTTTTGACGATACAAAATTACAAAAATTTTGAGGAAACGAAATCAATCCGAAAGCTACCGCTACAGCAATGTTGGATCTCGCACGAACAGTTGCTAAAATCAATGACATGAGGAATGTCTTCCCAGTTTCACCATGGGCATCTAAGAAAAAAAACTCAATTTCCTTTAATATTATATCAAAGACTTCCTTTGGTTGGAGGTTTAAGAGAGAAACATTGGTTTGAACTAATTGGTTCAACTCATGTCGATCGTATTCACGTTTACGGTTCAATTCTCGATTTAGTAGCTCATTCATTTAATATTCTGGTGCTGGCAGTCCTAACTTGGCTAACAAACTGCCGCAAATAAGGTAACACAGGTCTTCAATTAAGAGCAAAGCCCGGTTATGCATCTTTTTTTTCTCTCCATATTATTATTATTTAATCTTCGCTAATGCGAACTAACAATATGTATTCAAATCTTAAAATTATATAATTGATATTAGTCCAGTCAGTACCAGACCAAAATTAAGGTTCTCATAATAAGGTAAATAAGGTTATGCATCTTCGCATTGACTTCAAGATTTGGACTTCTCGAGCTGACACGATATTGATGTAAAATGAAAAATTGTCCTTGTATTTGTTCCACAGGTGACTTGAACTTGACGGGAAGCATGTCAATAGCAAATAATGACAGTAATATATTTGAGTCGGTTCTGGCCCAGCCGTTTCTACATTACAGTGCTGCCAAGTTTACAGTGTAGCCACCGGGTTGCCAGAGTGTTTGGTTTGTGTCTTGACTAACCTACTTGCACAGGGTTGTTCATATAATACATAAATGTTTTGTACTAAAAGCAGGAGTTACCGCAAGGTGGCATCGTTGTTGATCTGGTTCGTGGATGTAATAGATGGTATTATACTATAAATGCATGGGGGTATGTGTCTTCGCAAACATAATTACAACAGGGCTGTTGAAATACCACAGGGCGGTTTTATACTAAAGATCTTTGATTTTGCTTAAGGTGCTGTCATTTCAGTGTTGTTTTTATACTAAAGATATTCTTTTTTAGTGTGTTTTCAAATCCATTTTAAACTAATGATCTTTTAATGCTTGTGGAGAACCATATCACTTTTTGTTTTTTTTTTACAAATCAATATGTACAAAATGTAAGGGGGTGTTTAGTTGATAATAGAATTTCTCTTTGTATTTAAAATGTAAAATGTATGCACTGCATACGATTTTACCCGTTTTTCTTTTTCTTTATTAAAAAGAAGAAACGTTACATTTTTAATGTGTGTAATTTGTATGTATTTTTTTTATAAAGAAATGTATCTGTCAACTAGGCAAAAAAAAAAATTTTTAAAAATCAAAATTATTGTGTGAAATATATGTAAAGAAAACCGAGTGTGGGAAAATAAAATTATTTTCAAGATAGATAAGGTCTACAACTAGTTCATACATAGACAGACAGATTGACATACAGGCAAAATAAAAATGCTTAAGAATTAAAATCAACAGATGTAATTTTTTCTGATACTTTTGGTATGTACCATTACAAGTGAAAGTTCTATTGTTTGTTTAAGAGATGCTTGGCACGTGTTTATTTCTAGAGCAATTGAAAATCGATGATAGTTTTATGATTTTGTAATGTGCGTGTAGTATGGATGTATATATATATGTATATATATATATATATATATATATATATATATATATACATATAGAGTTATGTTTCAGCAAGGTGAAGATTACTTTGCGTGTATGCTGTATGATTTCATTTGTTTTAGATTTTATGAGTGTTGATATTTTATTTTTGTTTTTTTTTATAGTTAATATTTATGTGTCAATGTATATCGATAACGAAAAAGAAATGAATATTAGTTTATTGATTTTAATAGTTTTTCGTTTGGAAAATTCTTTTATGCTACTTTAAATAAAGTGTTTGGAATGTACTTGTTAGTTTAATGATATCCTGTATGATTTCATTTGTTTAAGATTTTATGAGTGTTGTTATTTTATTTTTCATAGTTAATATTTATGTGTCAGTGTATATCGATAAAGAAAAAGAAATTAATATTAGTTTATTGATTTTAATAGTTTTTCGTTTGGAAAATTCTTTTATGCAACTTTAAATAAAGTCTGGGAATGTACTTGTTATATTAAAGGGATGGATGTAAATGTAAATATTTGTTCCTTTATCTTAATTTTCTAAAAAATACAAGTTATAATCAACACAATTTCAAATATTCCTCTTATGAAAATTTTTTATATAAAGTCAATGTATTTTTTTAAATTTTAAACATAATTCTTTAAACTATTGTAAGACCAAACGGTTTTGAAAAATTTTTATATAAATTTAAAATACTTAAGCTACTTAGTCATTATTCTACAAGAAGTCGAGAGAGTCATTAAAGTTTCAAAGAAGTTTGTGGTTCAATATAAATACAAATAAAAGGTTGTAATTTCATTATATTTTAAAACATTAAACATTATTCTTTAAACTATTGTAAGATCAAACGGTTTTGAAAAATTTTTATATAAATTTAAAATACTTAAGCTATTAAGTCATTAAACTCCAAGAAGTCGAGAGAGTCATTAAAGTTTCAAAGAAGTTTGTGATTCAGTATAAGTAAAAATAAAAGGTTAATAAACACCAAAAAGTTAAATTAAAAACATTGAAAAGAAAAAACTAAAAAAAGAAAAGAAAATGGCCTTTGTATGTAGTGAGTGTAAGAAAGCTTTCAGCGACATTAAAAATTTTCGAATGCATGAAAATACTCATGCAACATCGTCTAAGTTAAAAAGAGGTGATATCAAATCTAATGTTAATATAATAAAAACTGCGTTCAAGAGGAGAGTTGCAATACTTTCAATCAAAAACAAAAATAAAGAATGTATTGTACCAGAGACCTTCATGAAAGAGTCTTGGCCATCATTAAAAGAAGAAGTTGCTTCTTTTTTAAATATACATATCTCCCTTAAAGTTAATATAGAGATCCATGCATTATATGCCAAGCCCACTAACTTGAAGAATACACCAATGGAAATAAAATATTTCCAAACAAAAATGAAGGAAATTTTTTCAATACAAGAATTTGATGAGATATTCTTAAAAAAGATTCAAAGCATCTTAACTAAAATGGAAGAGTTCCAAGAAAGAGACAGTGGTTGGACATTAATTCAACTGATGAAAATCCAAATAAATTTAAATAAATACCAACCACTGAAAGGCTCATCATTCATAGCACTACCAAGAAAACTATTGCTAAAAAAGGCATGTATCAATGTCCAAAATATTGATAACTATTGTTTTAAGTGGGCTGTGATATCAGCAATTGCTAATTTAGGGAAAAATGCAGAGCGTACCAGTGCCTACAAAGTAAATATTTCATACGACATTATCTGCATTAACGGATGCGATATAAATTTTAAAGCCTTATGTTTCCCATTAAAACTTAAAGATATCAGTATTTTTGAAGAAAACAATCCAGACATTAGTGTTAATGTTTTTGGATATAATGCAAAAGAAGACTTGGTAGTGGGGCCTTATTACAAAACAAAGGAGAAGAAAATACATCACATTAACCCACTATTTCTTCAAGCTCATATTGGAGAGCGTGATATTTTTCACTATGTTTGGATTAAAAATATTTCTAGGTAAGTAATAGTTTGTCAAACTTTTTTTTCCTTATTTTAATTTGTTAAATAAAATTTTGATGAATAACTTTTAATATACATATGTATATAAATTCATATTTATAATTTTATTTTTTTTTTTTTTTTGTTTATTTTATTTTTTTTTTTTTGATAGATTGGTTAGATCTCAACAGACTAAACGTGAGAAAAGAATCTTTTTCTGTGATGACTGTTTCCAACATTTTATTACGGAAGAAAAATTTCAAAATCATCATAACTACTGCAGGCAAAAGATATCCTATCTCCCCACTAAAGATAAGTGTGTTTTAGCATTTAAAAATTTTAGTAATAAAATAGATATACCTTTTGTAGTATACGCAGATTTGGAATGCATTTTTGAAAATATTCAAACATGCATTCCGAACGGGGATATGTCATCAACAACCTTAGTTGATAAACATATTCCCTACGCATTTTCATATTTTATTAAGTCTTCCTTTAATGAAAGATTAAACAAATTTTGTTGTTTTAAAGGCTTAGATTCGCCAAAGCAATTTATTGAAGGCTTAATAAATGATTTAAAATTTTTATTCAATAATTATATAAATAAACCTAAGCAAATGTTACCCTTAACTAATGAAGAAGAAATGAATTTTTCCTTAAATAATGAGTGTCACATTTGCTTAAAGCCCATTTTGAATGAAATAAAAGTAAGAGACCACTGCCATTTAAGTGGAAAATACAGAGGGCCAGCACATAATTCGTGTAATTTAAACTATAAAATTCCCAAGTTTTTCCCTGTAATTTTTCACAATTTTTCATCATATGATTGCCATTTATTTGTAAAAGAACTTAACAAAATTAATGATGGTTCAATTAATGTTATTCCTCTAAACAAAGAATTATATATCTCATTATCAAAAACTATTAAAAGTCAAGATAATGAATTGTTTCAAATAAGATTTCTTGATTCATATAGATTTTTACCATCTAGCTTAGATAACCTTGTGAACAATTTAACAAAAAGTGATTTACATATTGTCAAATCAATATGCAATATTGAAAGTCAATTTAATTTACTTATAAGAAAGGGTGTTTTCCCTTACAATTATTTGAATTCTATCGAGAAACTTTCTGAAACTAATTTACCAACCATTGAGAATTTCTTTAATAAACTGACGGATACAGAATGTTCTTTGGCTGATTATGCACATTTGGAGTAAGTAAGTAAGTAAGTAAGATGCAAGTTTGGAGTAAATTTGAGTGTAAAACATTAGACGACTATCTAATGTTATATCTAAAAACAGATGTGTTATTGCTAGCAGATGTTTTCGAAAACTTTAGAAAACTTTGCAAAAATATTTATAATTTAGATCCATGTCATTATTATACAGCACCAGGTCTTTCATGGGATGCAATGCTAAAAATAACAGACATTAAACTAGATTTACTTACTGACATAGATATGATTACATTTTTTCAAAAGGGAATCAGAGGAGGAATAGTGCAATGTTCACAAAGACATTCTGTAGCCAACAATAAATATTTAAACAATTATAATATTGAGATGCCATCTAAATACTTAATGTATATGGATGCAAATAATTTATATGGCTGGGCAATGTCAGAAGCTTTGCCAGAGGAAAATTTTGAGTGGGTAGATGATATTGAAAGTTTCTCTTTGGATTCAATTCCAGAAAGTTCAAGTATTGGATATATTTTGGAAGTTGACTTGAAATATCCAAGGGAAATTCATGATAGTCATAATAGTCTTCCGTTTTGCTGTGAAAACAAAGCACCCCCTCAATTTAAAGAAAAAAAAAATAATTGTTGATCTCCATGATAAATTAGAGTATGTAATTTATTATAAAAATTTGCGTCAGTGCTTAAAACACGGATTAAAGTTAACTAAAGTTCATAGAATATTAAAGTTTCAACAATCGAATTGGTTGAAAACATATATTTCCTTAAATAATTCTCACAGAATAAAAGCAAAGAGCTCTTTTGAAAAAAATTTTTTCAAGTTACTAAACAATGCGGCTTACGGAAAAACAATGGAAAACGTTGACAAACGAAAAGATGTTAAAATTGTAAATAAATGGGAAAGTGTTGGTAAAAGTCGTGGAGCACGTGCTCTCGTTTCTAAACCAAAATTTAATTCGTTAAGTATTTTTGATGAAAATACGATTGCAGTTGAATTGAACAAAAGTTATTCATTGTATAATAAGCCAATTTATCTTGGTTTCACAATTTTGGAGCTATCGAAATGGAAGATGTATGATTTTCATTATGATTATGTTACCAAAATATGAAGGTAAACTTGAACTTAATTATATGGACACCGATTCTTTTATTTACACAATAGAAACAGAAGATTTTTATAAAGATATAATTAATGACATTGATACACGGTTTGATACTTCAGATTATGAATCAAATAATCAATTTGGTATCCCACAAAAGAATAAAAAAGTTTTAGGGATTATGAAGGATGAAAATATGGGGAAAATTATGGAAGAGTTTATAGCACTGAGGGCAAAAATGTACTCATTTAAAACGAAAAGCATGGAAGAAACTAAAAAGGCTAAGGGTATTAAAAGTTGTATAACTAAAAATCTAAGCCTTTCTGATTACAAAAACTGTTTATACAATAAGCAAATTTATCATGGAAATATGTATATTTTTAATGCAAAATTGCATAACATATATACATATCTTATAAATAAGATATCACTGAGTTATTTAGATAATAAGAGATTTATATGCAGTAATAATGTTAACACTCTAGCTTGGGGTCATTATAAAGAAATAGGTTTAAGAAATAATGTAATTAATAATTCCTCAATAGATGATAATGAATTAGAGTTAATGGATAGCAATTCTCTTCGAAAATTTGTAAATGATTATAGTGTAGATGATCCTTAAATGGAAATAGAGTAAAAACAAACAAAAAATATATAAATGCAATTTACATATGTTGAATTCCCTTTATTAAATAATTAATAAAGTATATTTCGTTTTGTAAATAATAATAAAAAAAAAAAAAAAATAATAATAATTTACAATAAATTTAAAAAAATATATACAAGTTGTAATATATATTATATTAAGACAATTAACAATAAGAAAATTTAAATAAAAACAAAATTATATTTTAAAGCAAAGAAAAAAACATTTATTGAGTTCTATTTTTATTTCACAAGTTGATAAAAGTAAGTATTATAATAAAAAAAAAAATTATATAACTTTATGAACAATTCCAGTTATTGGGGTATACTCCATCAAGCGGTCGTATATAATCATACAATAAGCATTTGTATTTGCTGGAATTGGGCTATCTGTTTCAAACTCAATCTTTACATCAATTGGCCCACTTTTAATCATCTCATTTTGATAGGTTACATCAATTACAGCAATTGGAATATCTTTGAATTTTTCACAAGAAATAAGTGGTTGTGCTTCCTTCATATAGTATTGTTGTTGAAATTTTGCATACATATCATATAAAAAAGCATAACGATTCTCTTTAAACTTTAAATTTAAGTCATCATATGTATACACATCAGAATTTAAATGTACTTTAATATTTTTCAAGTCAGAGTGAATATATTTATTATCTTTTTCCAAGACAAAAACCAAGAAACGTGGTCTTTCTCTATTGACTGACATCTTCACATTCCAGTAATGATTTCTTCCACCAAAAAATGTAGAATTTAAATAACAGTCCCAGCTACGAAAAGCTATAGGTAAGGAAGTTGCATCTTTTATAATTTTCATTATTTGTATTTTTTTAAAATCGGATAAGTGAATATGTGGAATTCTCCATGTAATGTTTGTTATTGTTAACTGAAGATTTTCCTTTGCATCTGTAGAGTAATATGCGTTTACATCACTCGAACTACGTAAAAGAATTAGCTCGTGTTTACTGTTTAATATTATTTTAATAAAATCCTCGGCAAATCCCATTAAAAGTTTCAAGGGAATATAAAAGTTAAAATTTGATATCGACAAGTCTTGAGATATAGACCAGCCAGCATTTCTCATCATATATCTTTCAAACTCATTTAAAGATATATAATTTTTTAAAGTAGTTGCTGTTCCCAAGTATCGAGTTCGATCAATTTCAACACCATTGATCTCATAACGTATTTCTTCGCTACACAATTGTTCCTTAGGCGAGCATTTATTGATGCTTCTTCCTTCTATATATAAATAGCTTTCTGAGGGAAGAACATACAAGTCTTGATTTTGTGGTGTAATTCGAATTTCATCATTATTTCTAAATGATTGAATATAGGGTAAATAGCTATGATAATCTTTTTTAATTATATTATCATCTGAATATGTTTTTTTCAAAACATTAAGTATGTCAGACATCGTTTTTTACTTTAAAATTGAGTAATTTTAAAAATTCTTTATTCTTTTCAGTTAACTTGGGTTTAAGTACTTTGCTAGATTTACCTGTAATGTCTTGATTGATTTTGTTCTGTTTTGTTGTTGTATTGTAAATTATCATATTCTTTTTGGTCTTAGATGCAGTATAAGTGTTATTTCCTCACCTCGAAAATTAATTAAGCGACCTTTTTGATCAACAATCCAAATGGTTATGTGTGATATTTCCTTGACGTTTACTGGTAAATAAATAAGATTATTGGGGATCACGTCTAATTTATAACCTGGAGGAACATCCAGTGCAAACTCATGAAGTATGTGTGCTGGTAGGTTATTCATATATGCCCCCCTTATGATATTACATTTAACTTGAATAGCATTAACTTTTAAAATATTTACTGGTTGATTTGATAAATGTTTAAAATTCGACATTAAAGATGTTTTATCAAATCCAAATAAACTACCAATAGAACGATTCCGATCAAAGAATATTGTATCATGTGAAGAGGTTATTTCAACTTGTAAGGTATTGTTATTAGCTTCAATTACAACTGATTTGCTAGAGTCCACTGCTTTATACTGTGTGGTAATATAATCAGCAATATCTTGTAACTCATACGATCCAATAGGAATTTCAATAACTTTATCTCCTATACGAAAAAGATTATTATCATAATCTACATTTGGAACAGAATTGTATGAATGAAAGTCAATTAGACAACATTCGTAATCATCATTTAATTGTATGGGTGGAAAGTACTTTGCTGTTAGGATTGAAGACTTTCCGCTTAATGCTATTGTTATTGACATATTAACCTCTCAACTAGTAATGAAAATAAAAATGCTTTGATGTTTGTTTTTTTCTTTATTTATTTATTTTTATTTTATAAAATTTTACAATATTTCACTTTTTCTAATCCAAGAGTTGTGTTGATTTGAGAAACCCAACCATTTAACATATGCTTCCGTACCTTTAGTTTTTAATACTTTTTCTACTAGATATGTGTTTGGATAACGTGTATGTAGTAACTCCTCCTTATTAAATCCTCCCTTTATTTCATTGCCTTGATAGTCTTCCAGCAAAAATGTGATGGGGTAAGTATTCTGTATTGATCTAATTTTAAATATTTCAGTTGTCCAGTTGGGAGTATATCCTTTTTCAAAAACGTGTTTATATTTACTTATGCGAACGTAATCTCCTACATTAAAGCGTGATGGTTTAAATATTTTTAAATTGCTATATACAGTGTTAAGAAGATGCTTTTCATTTTTCGCAGTAACGTGAACAGGTGCCATTTTTATTGTTCGATGTGTTTTATAACACAGTGCAACACGAAAAAAAATAACCATATACGGACATCACTACGTGAAAGAAGACCAAAAAAGAAAAGACCCGTGTCTCCCAGTTTTGCCCAAAGTCATGCACTTTTTTTTTTATGGGCGCCCAAAGATTTGGGGCCTTGGTGTCATTTTAGATCAAAATCGCAAAAAACTTTAAAAAATTCAATTTTTTTTACCTTTTTCCCCCTGTTCAGGTCCATAGGTAGCAAACCGTTCAAAATTCAAGGAAACAGTGAACTACAGAAATTTACCTAACATCCCAATAAACAACTTTTTAAAACATATAAACTTCCTAGGAATGATTCTTAACACCGTTTATGTAGCGCATAGGTAGCCGCAAAAGTTAAAAATTTTACGAAAATTTTTGAATTTCATTTGTTTTTTATTTTCTTTGACATTGAGATACTGTGCTGTCTATTACAAAAAAATTATAAAAAAATATTCGTATTATTTTTATAAAGTTGATGGCCCTGGACTTGCAAATCGCGCTCTCTTAAGTTGAGGATCTAAATCGTCGTCCGAATCTGACTCTGATTGAGAACTTACAGTGTCCACAGGCACGTTGCTTCCAGAATGTCTTCCATCATTAGCTTTTTCTTTTTAACATACCTTATTAACATCATAAAAGGTTATCTTGTGACTCCACCAACATACCTGAAATGAATAAGACAAGAAATCAAAAATAATGCAAACCATGCAATAATAAAATTGATATTACCTCTGCAAGCAATGCGTCGAATTTTTTGCCTTTGTACCGTTTTTCCATTTGATTTTTTATTTGTTATTAGTTTTGGTCCATCTCTTCCCTGTTGGGGCTCATAGTCGGTATCAAATCGATCTCGATTAGTAACACCACTTACTGTAGTCATTTCTGTACAGTTGCTTTATAAATTTTGTTCTTCTCATCACGTCTATGTGGGTAATTAACGCATGCATAAGAACTAGTTTCATCATGATCACCTGGGCGATTAATCCAGTTTACCGGCTTACAATATTTCATACTATGTTTGCCTCCATTCAACCATGCTATGAGATTATTATAACATTGGCGACACACTGCGTTAGGTGTGTAATTTTCACTGATCAAATCTATTTCGTCGAAAAATGACTTATATGCTCTTTTAAATTCACTAGTTAAAAGACTTTTCCTTTTGAAATCTTGTAGAATTATTTTTTCTGATTTGATGACCGCAAATGTAGCAAAAGAAATAAATATTTTTACACTGCATATTGAAATTGTCAGTTGCCAATGTTGTGTGCGAATTATGCTGTAGAACTTTCTCTATAACTTTCACCGCTGAGATCTCGTTGACGTCGCGCTGTGTAATGCCTCGATGTGAGAGTCGCGTCGCTTTTATATTGTGATCTGCGTTCCTTGATGCGTGTGCGATCGGTGCGTGATCGCGTGAGATGTTTACTGAAATCTTAGGTAAATTTTTGTAGTTGATTTCTTGATAAGTTTGGGTGCAATAATTTCTTCTTTTTAAATTTATCCAATTGCTATTTTATTTTGAATTGTCCTCACTTATTAAAAAAATTGGTAGTAGGTACATACATATGTAGGTAATTTATTGTTGGTATAAACAATAATTATTAAAAAGTTATAACAAAGCAATAAAAAAAGTATGTACATAATTTAATTAAAGGCCGTTAACGATCATTATTGCGATTTGTGTATGATGTATTTTGTTGTTTAGGGTTTCCAGCAATTTTAATGTTTGCCTACCTGTTTAAGTTCCAAGACTTTTCGCGGCTATCTCACATGCATATACACATATTTATATGCACTAGAGTTCTCTATTACACGAAAGACAGATATAATATATGTAATTAAGGCAATTTGATTAAACGTAAGGAAGAGATAGCTTCATAACTACATGTATGTACATACATTTTGGGGAAATTTTTAACTTTTGCGGCTACCTAAACGGTGTTAAGAATCATTCCTAGGAAGTTTATATGTTCTAAAAAGTTGTTTATTGGGATGTTAGGTAAATTTTTGTAGTTGACTGTTTCCTTGAATTTTGAACGGTTTGCTACCTATGGACCTGAACAGGGGAAAAAAGGTAAAAAAAATTTGAATTTTTTAAAGTTTTTTGCGATTTTGATTTAAAATTATTGTTTTTTCAATTTTTATGTTCATAATTTTTGTTCTTTATAAAAAGGGCTACAACTTTGCCTTAAAGAGTAAATTAAAATTCCGAACGGTTTGCAAGATATGAGCCTGAGAAAATTATCACTTTTTGTAAAAATGGTACCAAGGCCCCAAAGCTTTGGGGGCCCATAACAAAAAAAGTGCATGACTTTGGAAAAAACTGGGAGACACGGGTCTTTTCTTTTTTGGTCTTCTTTCACGTAGTGATGCCCGTATATGGTTATTTTTCCATGACTTAAAAATTTACACACAGTGTAATTGTACTGTTTAACTAAGCTCTTGTATATATTAAGCCATTTATAGTTTCCATTATTGCTAAACTCTCTCCACATCATTCCTTTTAATGTTCTATTGAATCATTCTACAATTGAAGCTTTCATTACACTGTATGTAGAGCAGTGGTCTTCACAAAGAGAAACGCACTTAAAATGAGAGTATTATTGTCAGCGTTGCCATTATTTTTTTTTTATAAGAACTGCAAATTTGGAAAAAACAAATCTGCATTTTAAGTGAAAAAACAGAACATAACAAATTATATATAAAAAAAAAATAAAAACATAGCACAACATATCGCGCTCATTCAGTAATACATGCTAACTGAAAAATGTAAAAATAAAAACCAAAATAATTAATTTTTATAAAAAAATTAAAGTATTGATTTTACTATATTTGTTTTTGTGTATCAGTGTTTTGTAAGCTTATGTTTTTTTTTATTTCAAGGCAAAATATAAAATTATTAATATTTTGTTTTATTATAACGATATTTTTTTAGCTAATTCTAAGCTGATGATATGTGAAGCCTTGATTTGGCTATCTGTATTGGTAGAGTTATTTGAGCATCTATTTTGGTTACAAAGATTTTTGAGTCGAAAATCTTCTTTTAGTTTTTTAATTATTTGATTTCTTTCATTTCCTGAAACAGAATGAAACTCAATATGCATTGTATGCCGCTTAAGGTGCGATGCAAACATATTCTTTAGTAACTGGTTGCATACAAGGCACTCAGCCTCTTTGAATATGTTTAGAGAAACAAAAAAGATTTTCCCACTTAATATCCCACATAATTATTATAAATATTTTTTTTCTAAAATGCTGTAAAAAATTTATATGTATGTCCGAAGGTTTTTACCTGAATTATGAAAAAGTTTTTAAATTGCATAAATTTATGTAGCTTGCTATCAATTTCTTACTGTAATTATCAAAAAAATTTTAGCTCTACCTATATTGCACACATAAAGAGCTTCAAATTATTTTTGGATAATTACACACTAATTGGCAACGCTGCAGTGCAGAAAAAACATTTTTAGCTCTCTCTGAAAAATAAAAACATGCGACATACACCTACTCCACCGACTACCCAGACCTGTCAAAAGTGACATTTAAAAATTTGATTTTTAATAAGTGGCTCGCTGGTTTTAATACTATGATCAGATTGGGACAAAAAATGAAACAACATGTAGGTAAGTGAAAGCAGATAGACATTACCTCTTAAAACAAGTTAAATAAAATAACACAATATTTTGGCTTAAAATTGCAATAAAAATTTTATTTTTCCAAGTTATAAATTAAAATTATAAAAGAACCTTTAATAATGTCGTGTGGTTTGAAGATTGTATGTACAAAACATAGTAGAACATCAATTAGTGAAGTTTTATTGCTTTTTTGTTGTGTATTTTGTGTGTTTAATTTTTTTGTAAACAGAAGAAGCACCGCTGGAAGTTGGTCAAGCTTATTTTTGAAAGTTATCAATTAAAATTATCAATAAAACTAAAATTAAACTGTTTATTAAGAAGATTTTTTAAATAAAACCAAGTTTATAATAAATTAGTGAAGTTTAAATGTTATTTTGGTGTATATTTCTTGTGTTTAATTTTCTTGCAGGCAGAAGCTGCAAAATTGTAAATAAATGAAATGACATTTACCATTATCAAATATAAGGGATAGCAATACATTTTTTTTTCTTTTATTGCTATCCAGCGTTGCCAGGATAGCTTGCAAAAAGTTACGTTTTTTCAATCAAAAAGTTACATTTTTTCACAACAAGTTACATAAAAAAAAAGAAGCTTTATTTAAGAGCTTTGTTGTTGGACAACAAATTCTATTAAAGTTCATTGAATTAGATAATTAATTTTATAAAATATTTGTTAAATCAAAAGTGATGTTCCCCTTTATACACCTAACATACTTGTTTAGTTTTCAAATGTTAGTTTCTTACAGGGGCATTTAAATTAAAAAAAAAGTAAGTGGGGTCTTTTTAAGACTTGCCGCATTGTGGAAAGATTTTCAAAAGAAGTTTATTATATTGGGTGGAAAAAAAGATTGGGGGAGTGCTGGCAAACGTGCTGCGATGTGTCGAATAAGGACTACTACAGTTTTTAACCTGTTCAGTTATAATTGATCTTTTAAATAAGTATATGTATATTATAACCGTCAATAAGTATGGTAAACGTGCAGGCATACAAAGTACACTTTAAAAGCTATTTAGCAAGTAATTACCGAAAAAAATTTTGCGCATTTAAGTTAAAGTGCAGATTATGTTGATGTTTCTATGTTAATTGTTTTAGAATGCCAGGAATTGAGGGAAACTGTCTTAAAAATGCAGGTATTTAAATCGCACTTAAAAATGGAATTTGAATTGACTTTCGAAGAAGAGTGATACAAATAAACAACTTTGTGTGAATAGGACAAAAAAGCACCTAAACATAAGGCATCTGAATCAAACTCACAGAAACAAAAAATTGTTTGCTGATCTTTTTTCTACCGTCCTAAGGAATCATTGCTGTTTTTTATAATTTATAATTTAAATTTTTTTGATTTTTAACCAAAATCGTGAATAAAATGGTCACACTCGTCACAAAGAAGTTCCTCATTTCAGGTTTCTTTTGTCAAAAACTACTTTTATATGATTAAGTTATGTCCTTATATCCATAATGTACATTAAAAGATCTTATAAAAATCTCCTGCACTAAAAATTATACCTTACTGTACGACTAGTACAAAAAGTTACGAAAATTGGACTAAAACCGTTAAAATTATACATGTTACGCAGAGGGCCAAAAAGTTACATAAAATGTAACAAATGTAACCAAACGGCAACGCTGTTGCTATCTAGCTTACGCCATAGTAGTACGCTAGTGCTGCCAGATCGTTTTTTGACTATTCTGTGACCTACTCTGTTTGAAACACACAAAAAACTACAAAAAAAATTTTTCAAACAAATTCTTGTTCAAAATAATTTATTTTTTTAGTCAATTTATTTAATAGTCTCTAATAATATTTTTATTTGATTTTTAAATCAAACAAAATTTTCGCCTAGGCAAATAAAATATTTAACCAACTTAGCAAAATTTTTTAACAGCAACTAAAATTCTTGCAAAATTGTTTGTCTAAATTTACAACTTTCGTTGTAGGTCTTCAGCCAGACAAAATATTTACTGATTCTCTGAAATTTGTTACTGATTCTACAACTCAGTTTTTTCTGTGAAGCTAACAAGCTACTATTTGAAATTTTTAATTTTTCATATGTTTGTTTTTTTGATTATGATTACCGTTTGCAATGATGAAAACAAAGCGTATGGATTGTTTATTTATGAAAGATTGTGTAATGTTAATAATTTATTATGTGTTCTTAAGTTTGCGATCGAAAAATAAAATAAAAATAGCTCGCCATGAATTATAAAAGCAATATCAGTAAACAAAATACGATATTTATTTAAAAATACAATTTAATCAGGATTAGTTATTCAGTTGCTGTTTGCAGATTTTAAGAAGCATTTTGGTAGAAAAACAATTTACTTTGGAAAACCCTGGTTGTAGTATTCACGAAGAGAGTAAGTAAAAACCCGAAAATCTTCGTTAGCTGGGTAATATGGGTGAAGACCACTGATGTAGAGTAATGATTAATTGTATATTTTCGCATCAGCATTCCAAATTCTTTATTAAAAAATTCTTTGCCATCATCTGTTTGCAAATTTTTTGGCACACGTCCTAAGCGAAGTATGTTTTGAAATGCTTTAGAAACTTCAGAAGCAGTTTTCAACTTGATTGATTCAACCCATGCATATTTTGAAAATGTATCAATAACTGTTAACATATATTTATACCCCTTGTTACTAGACGAATATTCGCCCATTTCTACTAAATCGGCTTGCCATAGATCATCTACACCCTTTGTAATAACTCTACGTCTTAAGAAATTTCTGCGTGCTCTTGAATGAAGCTCATTAACTAAATCTCTTTTTGTGGACATTCTTACTTTATTAAATATTTATAATTTATGTTATTTTCAGATGAGATCATTACCATCATCTAGTGGTATATATTTTAGACTATTTTCTGATGAAAATAAAAATTTTTCAATTTCATAAATTTTTTGATTAAAGTTTTCTATATGCTTGTTTAGAATAAGATTTATTTTTTTTATTTTTTCGTGAATTTCACCAACGTCCCTTCTTAAATTTCTATTAAATTCTTCTTCTGATTTTTCAATCTGAGACAATACAAATAATTTATTTACAGCATCTTTATCATCCATAGGTGTAGCCAAGTTCTTAATTGCTTTATGTTCAACGTTTATGTTACTTCCATCTAGAGTAAAACCAAAATGTTTTTTTAAAAATGTTTCTTGTTTGCTCCGTTACTTAAATTTTGCTTGCTATAATGGCCAAACTTATCCACGGTCATATTTTCTTTTCAGGCTTTAAGGGTTAATATTTTTTTCTTTTTTTCAGGTATATGCTAATATTACTCAATTATATTTGCTTCTCTTAATTTCTCAATTATTGACAAAATTTCGTTAGTATGATTATTATTACCGGCGTGTTGTGATGCTAATAAAAGTTTTAATCGTTCTATTATTTCATTAGGATTGTCCCAGTATATATAGTTTGATTTGTTACGATTAAGATTCATTAAGCCCTTACCAATATGCGTAGAGGTAGGAAACAGTTTGCTTATTATTTTTTTATATTTATAACCTCTATTACCTTTAATTTGATTACTAGGATCATAATTTCTTCTATGTGCATTTGTATCAAACAAGATTCTTTTATATATTTCGAATTCAGACGAGTCATACTGCTTTGGTTTTTGATGGAAAAGTAGTGAATATAAGCCCGGTGTTAGCGCCCACGACTTATTCCCAATTTGAATCTTTTCACCAATAATCTCAAAATTTAAGTTTTCTAGCTTCCAATTACCATTCTCACTTTTATGAGGTCCAAAAACATTATCAAGTTTTTTGCAGTCTTTTGAGTCTGATATATTATATTCCCAATCTGAAGACTGCTAATAAAATGACTGATGATCTTCCTCTATATCTTGTTCACTTATCTCTTTTTCGATATCTCTAGGCTTTGGTAATGAATCTTCTGTAACAACATTTTTCTTTGGAATCTTTATGTTATCCTCTATACACTTCATATTGCTTTTGTCATGTTTTTGCTTATTTGAGTTTGTATTAGATAATTTTACTAGTTTATTTAAAGGTTCTGTTATTGGTTTAAATGTATTTTCCAATTTATTAAAAGCTTTCGCTTCTCCACGTTTGATACTTTCAAACTTCGAAACAGAAGAAATGGTAAAAATTGTTGGCTTATAAATATTATAGTGGATACACGTCTGATTAATGTAGCTATACGAATGCAACTAAACTTGAATGAAGATGTGAAAACCTTTTCTATAACGTCCATTATGTATTTCATCATCCTTATTAATTACTAAAAATCCATATTTTTCCTTCCAGCATTCTTCAAATATTTTAGAAAATATATTAATATTCATATCACTTCCAACATGATCTTTATATATATGCTTTAAGTTTAAATCGTCTTGTTTAAATACTATAATAATATTTGCATTATCACGTATCAAATGCTTTGGAATGTGTGTATACGTTTGACATAGATAGAAGGCATCAATATTATTATGTCTTCCCATACAGAAGTATAATCTTATATTACTCTGCTTTTCACATGCAACGTCATCAAATATCATTACTGAATTTGATTTTGCTTCTTGGGGTGGTATTACATTCTCATTTTCTGAAAATGTGTAAAGTCCCTTTTATAGAAGAAATTAATTTTCTTAGATATTGATAGTTTGGTTAATGTAATGATTTTGAGAATAAATATATATTTTTAAATTTTAATCCATTAGGGCTTTCAATTAAACTAAGGATGCAGCTTGTAAGGTTCATGATATTACTTATTCTCAAAACATTAATATTAATAAAAGACATCAAGCAGATAAAGAACTAGCAGAAAAGGCTTGGGAACGAGTCAAAGCTAAAGATAGCACACTTGGAGAAAAACTGAATGCATTTATTGTTTCTAACACTATGAAGTCGAAAATCAAATTTGGTTTAGGCTTAAAATCTAGTAAATCTACAAAGAGAGTTTATAAGAAAAACATATTTAAGAAAGCGATTAAAATAGCAACAGCTCTCTTAAAAAAGGAAAAACCTGAAGCTATTGAAACTGCTATAAAAAGTGCACGAAAAGTTATTAAAAATTGTTTTCGTGGTAAAAAATTCAGCATTAAAATTCCAAGAATAATCAAAGTTCCAAAAATTGGTGGTTTTCTTCCTCTAGTTCCTATATTAACTGCACTTGGAGCACTAGGAGCATTAGCTTCTGGGGGATCATCAATAGCTAGAGCTGTAAATACCGCCAGAAATGGTAGACAGCAACTTGAAAAAAGTAAACGACATAATAGAGTATTGGAATCAATTGCAATGGGAAGAGGCTTATATCTGAAACCACATAAAAAGGGATATGGAATTTTTTATGATAATACATCAAAAAACTTATAGATCAGCTACCTAATAGACCGCTAACAGACGTCGAATTGAAAAGTTTTGGAAAAAATTATATTCCTAGTTTTAGAGGAGTTTATATGAGAGATACGCTTCCTAAAACTCCACGAAAAAAAGAATGCGGTATTATAAACTTGGATAATATAAGCGGAAAAGGCACACATTGGGTAGCCTATTACAAAAATAACAAATATATTGAATATTTTGATAGCTTTGGCAATCTTCAACCTCCCTTAGAAGTTTTAAGATATTTAGGAAAAAATATTTAGGGGATTCACAAGGTGTTCTATTTGTCCTATTGTCATAAGATTTCCACAATAGTTTAAAAACATTTGCCAACTATTGGACACTCGGCGCAGGTGTATTTGGAGTTGTTGTGACAATTTAATAAGCATATTAAACGACATAGTATTTTTTAAGAAATATTTTTGTATAAAAGACAAAAAAACCATTGTGAAATTTTATAACAATATGACATAATAGGACACCTTGTGAATCCCCTAATTAAGTATAACCAAATAAGATACCAAAGAATGAATACCTTTAACTGTGGTCATTTATGTCTAAAATTTTTAAATAACATGAGAAATAAAGAAAGCAATAAATAAAAGCAAAAACATAAATTTTTTGTTTTAATTTTTTATTATTTATTATCAATTCTTGATGGTAGTCTATATACTTTTACATCAGTTTTTATTTTATCATTCATCTTTTTAGAAAATTCATAACATAATCGTGTCAAATCAATTTCAATATCTCTGTCATATGGACAATTCAGTTCACAGATTTGTGTAACAGTTTTATTTAACTTAGAGCAAGATGGTATATAATATTCATAGTAGAAATGAAGAATTTGTTTTCTTAATATGCTATTCCAACATAAAATTGATGAGAGAAATGATCCAATCCGAAGTAATGATCGCCAAGTGTCCGGATCAATCTTAATTTCGTATTTACCTTGCTTGATCATAAAACAGCAAACTCCTTTTTTAAATTGGAAGCTGTAGAATGTTTCCCTTTCACCTTCCCTCTCAAAGAGATTTATAAAGCCCACAAATTTAACTTGATTTATAACGTTACTTATATGATCCTTATAGCTCATTAGATGTAGCCATTCTTCCCGATCTAATCCCACAAAATTTTTGTCCTTGTAGTGTATCCAAATAATTTGTTTAAATCCTAATATTGTTGAAAATCCACATGAAATTTTCAATCTTAGATCCAAGAAGTACTCCATATCAAAAACAACATCATGTACTGGATTCTTTCGTCCTTGACTGAATTTAAACAACTTTTTTGATGTGGTCTTCATCTTCAATGAATTTTTAATTTAAACTGATGATCTAGCTTCTTTAAAAGCACTTTATATAGCGAATAATATTTTTTTTATTTATTTTTCCCATTTTTTATTTTTTTATTTTTTTCTCCAACATTTAAATTTTTCTGATAAATTTTACTCAAGTTTATCATAATTTTTTAGCCTTTTAATTAATTGTTGATATTTTTCAATTATTTTAAAAACTCTTTTTTTTCTCATATGGAAAAAGTAACATCCACAGAGTCCAACTATATCTCCATCGGAATTTTTGTGGGGGCAACACAGAAAATAGTTTCTAATAAATATTTAAGTTTTATTTAAATGTTTGAAATTCGTTTACATTATAGTAATCTCTTATAGTATAAGCCCCCTTTATCTCTAATTTATAAGAATCATTTCGTTTTTCATCATTTGATGCAATTTCGGAGATTGAAAAAATACCAGTAGATAGGTTTTCTATATCCTTATCAGTGAGAGAATTAAATCGCTTAGGAAGATATAACATTTTTGAGTCCAATTCCAAAACAATTACATCTCCATATTTGGTATTTACACGTTTTGCTTGTATAATGAAATAGTCCTGTTCATCTTTCATATCCTTAAGACTTAGGATTTGTTTTAAATTTAATTGGTTAAAGGTTGATACCAAGTCCGTATTGATGTTCATCGTTGAAATCTTTTTTATGTAATGTTTAAAAAGGTTATAAAATTATCAATTTGTAGATAATTTTTTAAATCAATTTGTTTTAAGATTAATCAGGTAATAAAAATTACTCATTTTAAACAATTAAGACTCAAATAAACTCTCACTAGAAAGAAAATTTAATGGAAAGAAAAAAAAAACAGACCCATTAAACAAGAAAAAAGAAATAAGCGTCAGAAAATAAATTTTAATAAATTTTTAGTTTTATTTATTTATTATATTATTTTATATAATTTTTAAATAATTTAAATAACATTTAAATCTATATCTAAAAGTATTTGATCCCCTTCGGAATCAAACCAAAAATCATCTTTAAATTCTCTCAACTCCTTCTCTCCTGCCTCATCATACAAAAATTCAAACACCTCGTCTTCGAAATAATTAATATTATTTAAATATCCTAACTGATTGTTAGGAATTCCCAATTCTTCACTCTCCTCTAGACTGAAATTAGTGTTGGTTATGTAATTTAATAAAATATTCTCCACACCATTTTGGAAGTGTACGTCTCCGTCATCTATGCCACTCATTGGAAAGAATAAGGGACTCAGTAGGGAGTTCGTATCTTCATCCAAATTGAATAATTCATCATTTTCTGAAATGGTTTTGCGATTGCTTGAACTGGAGGACATCTTCTTATATAGTTTCTTATAGGTATTTTTTCAAAACCATTTGGTCTTACAATAGTTTAAAGAATTATGTTTAAAATTTAAAAAAATACATTGACTTTATATAAAAATTTTTCATAAGAGGAATATTTGAAATTGTGTTGATTATATCTTGTATTTTTTAGAAAATTAAGATAAAGGAACAAATATTTACATTTACATCCATCCCTTTAATATAACAAGTACATTCCCAGACTTTATTTAAAATTGCATAAAAGAATTTTCCAAACGAAAAACTATTAAAATCAATAAACTAATATTAATTTCTTTTTCTTTATCGATATACACTGACACATAAATATTAACTATAAAAAATAAAATAACAACACTCATAAAATCTAAAACAAATGAAATCATACAGCATATCATTAAACTAACAAGTACATTCCAAACACTTTATTTAAAGTAGCATAAAAGAATTTTCCAAACGAAAAACTATATATATATATATATATATATATATATATATCCATACTACACGCACATTACAAAATCATAAAACTATCATCGATTTTCAATTGCTCTAGAAATAAACACGTGCTAAGCATCTCTTAAACAAACAATAGAACTTTCACTTGTAATGGTACATACCAAAAGTATCAGAAAAAATTACATCTGTTGATTTTAATTCTTAAGCATTTTTATTTTGCCTGTATGTCAATCTGTCTGTCTATGTATGAACTAGTTGTAGACCTTATCTATCTTGAAAATAATTTTATTTTCCCACACTCGGTTTTCTTTACATATATTTCACACAATAATTTTGATTTTTAATTTTTTTTTTTTTTTGCCTAGTTGACAGATACATTTCTTTATAAAAAAAATACATACAAATTACACACATTAAAAATGTAACGTTTCTTCTTTTTAATAAAGAAAAAGAAAAACGGGTAAAATGGTATGCAGTGCATACATTTTACATTTTTAATACAAAGACAAATTCTATTATTAACTAAACACCCCCTTACATTTTGTACATATTGATTTGTAGGAAAAAAACAAAAAGTGATATGGCTCCCCACAAGCATTAAAAGATCATTAGTTTAAAATGGATTTGAAAACACACTTAAAAAGAATATCTTTAGTATAAAAACAACACTGAAATGACAGCACCTTTAGCAAAAACAAAGATCTTTAGTATAAAACAGACCTGTGGTATATGAACAGCTCTGTAGTAATTATGTTTGCGAAGACACATACCCCCATGCATTAATGGTATAATACCATCTATTACATCCACGGACCAGACCAACAATGATGCCACCTTGCGGTAACTCCTGCTTTTAGTACAAAACATTTATGTATTATATGAACAACCCTGTGCAAGTAGGTTAGTCAAGCCACAAACCAAACACTCTGGCAACCAGGTGGCTACACTGTAAACTTGGCAGCACTGTAGTGTAGAAACGGCTGGGCCAGAACCGACTCAAATATAATACTAATGACAATAGCAAATAATGTTCGTATATGCCTCAGCGATTGTCATATCCCAATGAGTATCGTTTTCAATCAAATTGAGTTCTTGCCATGCAGCACGAAATGTTGGACCGACTTTACCATTAACAGTACGTAATGCTGCAAATGATGTTGGACCACGAATATTCACCAGCAACAACTGCAAATAAAAGCATTCATCATTCTTCGAATGAACTGTATAAGTGCGACCAAGAGCTTCACTTGAACGCACATCTCGATGCCCAGGAACCATAGTGCCTTTCTTTCGACTGTCAAAATTTTTTGAAGAAACGTTCCAGGTGTAATACCGTCGCATCTCCAAGTAAAGTAAAGTTCCTGCAAACGGATCGCTTTGACAAACAGCAAAGAAACTGACATTCGTGAATAGGGAATGAGAATATACGCCAAACCGTCTGGTTGCAGTTCACATATCGCCCAACTTTATAACGCGTAATTTCATCGTTGCCATTGGAGGTTTGGATGCTAAAAACAGCCATATCGCTGCCTTTCGTGATATTTTTGCAGATAGATCTACTTGATCGACTTCACTGAATTCAACATTGCAATATGTCTTAAATGATTTGGAATCACAAAATCGTTTCCTTTTACTTTCTTTGTAATAGTTTGATCGTTGTCAATGGGCGATCAACACCGATACAGTGGATAACCGTCATTGCCAGTGATAGTTTCCGCTGTCAGTTTTCGTGGATAATGTTTGGAACACTTGCCGTAGTCCATGCACGGAGATTGGGGATTGATAATGCCACATGGTTCATGAATCATATATGTAATTACAACATCCAGCATTGAGTATCTCCGAACACGTATTGCCTAACAATGTATATAATCAGCATACGAATTTTTTGCCTAAACACACACATTTCACAAAATATTATCCTTAATGCATGTCAATAACGTTATAAACATGTTTTGTTTGTTTCTTAGATAATTACTGAAAATCGCTGATAAAGCGTGAATAGAATAGCTGAGGCTATCGCGTCTTTCATGATGGGAAGCTATTACCAAGAAAAACTTCGCAAACAGTTCAGCTTATAATGGCTTCATTATTTTGTAGCCCTATCCGCCACTTGTAATTTTTTTTTTAATTTTTTTAAATGTTTGTTGTGATTACAAAACAATGTATAGGAAAAACTTACGTTAATGACTCGCTATCTGACAGACAGATTCATCATTGCATAGCCTAAATGCTTAGGGCAAGACTTGAAATATGTATTGGGTAATTTTGTAGCTTCTGAACTAAAAAGATGTGAGGTCTGGAGTTGGGTAATTTAAAAATTTATTGGGTTGTTTTACTTGAATAGTAAGTTTTGAAATTTTTTTTTAAAGAAAATTTTGAAAAGGGTAGGTAGGTTTTTTTTTATTTGTCAGAAAAAAGAAAAAAAAACTAGAGAGAGGAGGAATAAAAAAGTTGAACTTACTGGGGAACTTGAAGATTATTGTTTGGAAAATTAAATTAAAAATTGAAATTAAACGTCCCGGAGGTAAAGCAAAAACAGAAAGGAAAATTGTGCTGAAAAATTATAAGGAAATTGGTGGTTTTGGCAATTCAATCAATTAGCGCTTTTGAGTCAAGGTCCAGGAGAGTTTTGATTGGTTTCCGGGATACATCAAGAGCATATCATAGAAAGCATTGTTCTTGGAACATACAAAACAACAGATCTAAGCAGAGACCTAGAAGAATTGGCCACATCCCAGATTTATCAGTAATTTTGAAGCATTAACTACAGTACCTCGGATGAAACTACAGAGCCTGTAAATGATTTACTTAACAGGAAGGTTAAAGGGGCAGTCCATACCCTGGACGGGAGAAAAAACTAGGGTTTTATGTGATATAACACTAAAAAAAAAAAAGAGAAAAATTCCGTTAGCCGGAATTAATTATTTTTTTTATTTAAATTTTTTTTTGTTGTTGTTGTTGGGTAGGTTTGTTAATTTTGTTTGGTGTAAAATCAATCTAAGTTTTTATAACGCAGGATAATTAAAATTTGGCAAAGTTTAAGTTTGTAAGCCATACATTAATTATTTTACAACATAACACGACTTGAGCATAGGATGAGAAAATAGAAAAATTTTAAAAGAAAGATCCAGCCCGAATTCCTTGGACATCAGGCCTGCTGTTTCAATGGATTTGCTAACTTTGGGTGAGTGCATATAATTTTTGTTATTTTTACCTTAATATTTTCTCATTGCGTATGCGTTTTACTTTCAATCATAAACAGTCGTAAACAGCTTAGGGAAACACTACAATAAATAAGTTTTGTTAATTAGTTAACAGAGTAATGTTAATAACATTACAGTAACAAACCATACTTACAAAATTAGTTACGTTAATTTTTATAAATATTGTTTGTTAAAGCTCTATATGTATATGTGTATGTTACTTTCAATATAATTGGCATTATTTCAATCGTTGACATATAAATTTTTTTTTGATTTTTACATAGCTTATTTTTTTTTTAATAACTACGGGGAATTATCTAAAATGAATTACTTCTAAAATACTTTACTGACATGAACGGTTAAGGGCCGTAATTAGGTAGAAAACCACAAGGGATGTCCACGAGAATTACTTAAAGGGCAGAATGGAGGGAGGGTGAAGAATAGTGAAGAGAGATTTACACCATTAATCTTTTCACAGTGTTTCAATTCAGTGCTCTTTAGTTTATTTATTTGCTTTGATTTTTGGTTGAGTTTTATTTGTCGATTAGGGATAAGCTACCGAAACTTTTGACATATATGCTTCTGACCTAAGTCTGGTAGTTCCAAGGCAAGATCCATCCCCAATATCCCTGAGCATGGCCGGAACAATAGGTAGCATAGCCTTGGTAAAACCAGAGCCTTAACAGGTGGTTCGTTACATAATATGAAATGGCGCCCAACGTGGGGCATCGGCACAAACACTTTACATAGCCTTCGCCAATGTAAACATTCCAACCTAAATTTATCAGCATGCTGATGCTTTCACAATCTTTTTTTTTTCCGTGATCGACATAATAATTCAATTTACATTTGTTTCGATAAAATTCTTAAGTAGTGCTTTGGAGATTTAATCATACGTTATTCGGATAATCAAACCAAAACGGCTTAAGAAGTTATCTTTAATAAGATATCCCTTTATATATATAGCTGAGATTTATTAGTTTTGGATGGAATTTGAAACAATACCAGTTATTTATATAATTTAAATTATTTTATTTTTATCTTCAAAATTGTATGTTGAGCTACAGTATAGTTGAGATTTTCATAAATGGTGCGTATCGTTTATTTACTCTTATACTTGGCTAGCAATAAGTAGAGTTTCATTTTAGTTTTGATGTTAGGTTCAGATTTTTACTTTAAACATTTATTTGGTTATTGTATACTTATCCTAACATCAGATACATTTCTTTATAAAAAAAATACATACAAATTACACACATTAAAAATGTAACGTTTCTTCTTTTTAATAAAGAAAAAGAAAAACGGGTAAAATGGTATGCAGTGCATACATTTTACATTTTTAATACAAAGACAAATTCTATTATTAACTAAACACCCCCTTACATTTTGTACATATTGATTTGTAGGAAAAAAACAAAAAGTGATATGGCTCCCCACAAGCATTAAAAGATCATTAGTTTAAAATGGATTTTAAACACACTTAAAAAGAATATCTTTAGTATAAAAACAACACTGAAATGACAGCACCTTTAGCAAAAACAAAGATCTTTAGTATAAAACAGACCTGTGGTATATGAACAGCTCTGTAGTAATTATGTTTGCGAAGACACATACCCCCATGCATTAATGGTATAATACCATCTATTACATCCACGGACCAGATCAACAATGATGCCACCTTGCGGTAACTCCTGCTTTTAGTACAAAACATTTATGTATTATATGAACAACCCTGTGCAAGTAGGTTAGTCAAGACACAAACCAAATACTCTGGCAACCAGGTTGCTACACTGTAAACTTGGCAGCACTGTAGTGTAGAAACGGCTGGGCCAGAACCGACTCAAATAAAATACTAATGACAATAGCAAATAATGTTCGTATATGCCTCAGCGATTGTCATATCCCAATGAGTATCGTTTTCAATCAAATTGAGTTCTTGCCATGCAGCACGAAATGTTGGACCGACTTTACCATTAACAGTACGTAATGCTGCAAATGATGTTGGACCACGAATATTCACCAGCAACAACTGCAAATAAAAGCATTCATCATTCTTCGAATGAACTGTATAAGTGCGACCAAGAGCTTCACTTGAACGCACATCTCGATGCCCAGGAACCATAGTGCCTTTCTTTCGACTGTCAAAATTTTTTGAAGAAACGTTCCAGGTGTAATACCGTCGCATCTCCAAGTAAAGTAAAGTTCCTGCAAACGGATCGCTTTGACAAACAGCAAAGAAACTGACATTCGTGAATAGGGAATGAGAATATACGCCAAACCGTCTGGTTGCAGTTCACATATCGCCCAACTTTATAACGCGTAATTTCATCGTTGCCATTGGAGGTTTGGATGCTAAAAACAGCCATATCGCTGCCTTTCGTGATATTTTTGCAGATAGATCTACTTGATCGACTTCACTGAATTCAACATTGCAATATGTCTTAAATGATTTGGAATCACAAAATCGTTTCCTTTTACTTTCTTTGTAATAGTTTGATCGTTGTCAATGGGCGATCAACACCGATACAGTGGATAACCGTCATTGCCAGTGATAGTTTCCGCTGTCAGTTTTCGTGGATAATGTTTGGAACACTTGCCGTAGTCCATGCACGGAGATTGGGGATTGATAATGCCACATGGTTCATGAATCATATATGTAATTACAACATCCAGCATTGAGTATCTCCGAACACGTATTGCCTAACAATGTATATAATCAGCATACGAATTTTTTGCCTAAACACACACATTTCACAAAATATTATCCTTAATGCATGTCAATAACGTTATAAACATGTTTTGTTTGTTTCTTAGATAATTACTGAAAATCGCTGATAAAGCGTGAATAGAATAGCTGAGGCTATCGCGTCTTTCATGATGGGAAGCTATTACCAAGAAAAACTTCGCAAACAGTTCAGCTTATAATGGCTTCATTATTTTGTAGCCCTATCCGCCACTTGTAATTTTTTTTTTAATTTTTTTAAATGTTTGTTGTGATTACAAAACAATGTATAGGAAAAACTTACGTTAATGACTCGCTATCTGACAGACAGATTCATCATTGCATAGCCTAAATGCTTAGGGCAAGACTTGAAATATGTATTGGGTAATTTTGTAGCTTCTGAACTAAAAAGATGTGAGGTCTGGAGTTGGGTAATTTAAAAATTTATTGGGTTGTTTTACTTGAATAGTAAGTTTTGAAATTTTTTTTTAAAGAAAATTTTGAAAAGGGTAGGTAGGTTTTTTTTTATTTGTCAGAAAAAAGAAAAAAAAACTAGAGAGAGGAGGAATAAAAAAGTTGAACTTACTGGGGAACTTGAAGATTATTGTTTGGAAAATTAAATTAAAAATTGAAATTAAACGTCCCGGAGGTAAAGCAAAAACAGAAAGGAAAATTGTGCTGAAAAATTATAAGGAAATTGGTGGTTTTGGCAATTCAATCAATTAGCGCTTTTGAGTCAAGGTCCAGGAGAGTTTTGATTGGTTTCCGGGATACATCAAGAGCATATCATAGAAAGCATTGTTCTTGGAACATACAAAACAACAGATCTAAGCAGAGACCTAGAAGAATTGGCCACATCCCAGATTTATCAGTAATTTTGAAGCATTAACTACAGTACCTCGGATGAAACTACAGAGCCTGTAAATGATTTACTTAACAGGAAGGTTAAAGGGGCAGTCCATATCCTGGACGGGAGAAAAAACTAGGGTTTTATGTGATATAACACTAAAAAAAAAAAAGAGAAAAATTCCGTTAGCCGGAATTAATTATTTTTTTTATTTAAATTTTTTTTTGTTGTTGTTGTTGGGTAGGTTTGTTAATTTTGTTTGGTGTAAAATCAATCTAAGTTTTTATAACGCAGGATAATTAAAATTTGGCAAAGTTTAAGTTTGTAAGCCATACATTAATTATTTTACAACATAACACGACTTGAGCATAGGATGAGAAAATAGAAAAATTTTAAAAGAAAGATCCAGCCCGAATTCCTTGGACATCAGGCCTGCTGTTTCAATGGATTTGCTAACTTTGGGTGAGTGCATATAATTTTTGTTATTTTTACCTTAATATTTTCTCATTGCGTATGCGTTTTACTTTCAATCATAAACAGTCGTAAACAGCTTAGGGAAACACTACAATAAATAAGTTTTGTTAATTAGTTAACAGAGTAATGTTAATAACATTACAGTAACAAACCATACTTACAAAATTAGTTACGTTAATTTTTATAAATATTGTTTGTTAAAGCTCTATATGTATATGTGTATGTTACTTTCAATATAATTGGCATTATTTCAATCGTTGACATATAAATTTTTTTTTGATTTTTACATAGCTTATTTTTTTTTTAATAACTACGGGGAATTATCTAAAATGAATTACTTCTAAAATACTTTACTGACATGAACGGTTAAGGGCCGTAATTAGGTAGAAAACCACAAGGGATGTCCACGAGAATTACTTAAAGGGCAGAATGGAGGGAGGGTGAAGAATAGTGAAGAGAGATTTACACCATTAATCTTTTCACAGTGTTTCAATTCAGTGCTCTTTAGTTTATTTATTTGCTTTGATTTTTGGTTGAGTTTTATTTGTCGATTAGGGATAAGCTACCGAAACTTTTGACATATATGCTTCTGACCTAAGTCTGGTAGTTCCAAGGCAAGATCCATCCCCAATATCCCTGAGCATGGCCGGAACAATAGGTAGCATAGCCTTGGTAAAACCAGAGCCTTAACAGGTGGTTCGTTACATAATATGAAATGGCGCCCAACGTGGGGCATCGGCACAAACACTTTACATAGCCTTCGCCAATGTAAACATTCCAACCTAAATTTATCAGCATGCTGATGCTTTCACAATCTTTTTTTTTTCCGTGATCGACATAATAATTCAATTTACATTTGTTTCGATAAAATTCTTAAGTAGTGCTTTGGAGATTTAATCATACGTTATTCGGATAATCAAACCAAAACGGCTTAAGAAGTTATCTTTAATAAGATATCCCTTTATATATATAGCTGAGATTTATTAGTTTTGGATGGAATTTGAAACAATACCAGTTATTTATATAATTTAAATTATTTTATTTTTATCTTCAAAATTGTATGTTGAGCTACAGTATAGTTGAGATTTTCATAAATGGTGCGTATCGTTTATTTACTCTTATACT
Organism: Melanophora roralis; assembly: GCA_963583895.1. Lineage (NCBI taxonomy): Eukaryota > Metazoa > Arthropoda > Insecta > Diptera > Rhinophoridae > Melanophora > Melanophora roralis. The sequence continues at coordinate 77,705,622 of OY757187.1, read as the reverse complement.
TGGCTAGCAATAAGTAGAGTTTCATTTTAGTTTTGATGTTAGGTTCAGATTTTTACTTTAAACATTTATTTGGTTATTGTATACTTATCCTAACATCAGATACATTTCTTTATAAAAAAAATACATACAAATTACACACATTAAAAATGTAACGTTTCTTCTTTTTAATAAAGAAAAAGAAAAACGGGTAAAATGGTATGCAGTGCATACATTTTACATTTTTAATACAAAGACAAATTCTATTATTAACTAAACACCCCCTTACATTTTGTACATATTGATTTGTAGGAAAAAAACAAAAAGTGATATGGCTCCCCACAAGCATTAAAAGATCATTAGTTTAAAATGGATTTTAAACACACTTAAAAAGAATATCTTTAGTATAAAAACAACACTGAAATGACAGCACCTTTAGCAAAAACAAAGATCTTTAGTATAAAACAGACCTGTGGTATATGAACAGCTCTGTAGTAATTATGTTTGCGAAGACACATACCCCCATGCATTAATGGTATAATACCATCTATTACATCCACGGACCAGATCAACAATGATGCCACCTTGCGGTAACTCCTGCTTTTAGTACAAAACATTTATGTATTATATGAACAACCCTGTGCAAGTAGGTTAGTCAAGACACAAACCAAATACTCTGGCAACCAGGTTGCTACACTGTAAACTTGGCAGCACTGTAGTGTAGAAACGGCTGGGCCAGAACCGACTCAAATAAAATACTAATGACAATAGCAAATAATGTTCGTATATGCCTCAGCGATTGTCATATCCCAATGAGTATCGTTTTCAATCAAATTGAGTTCTTGACATGCAGCACGAAATGTTGGACCGACTTTACCATTAACAGTACGTAATGCTGCAAATGATGTTGGACCACGAATAGTCACCAGCAACAACTGCAAATAAAAGCATTCATCATTCTTCGAATGAACTGTATAAGTGCGACCAAGAGCTTCACTTGAACGCACATCTGGATGCCCAGGAACCATAGTGCCTTTCTTTCGACTGTCAAAATTTTTTGAAGAAACGTTCCAAGTGTAATACCGTGGCATCTCCAAGTAAAGTAAAGTTCCTGCAAACGGATCGCTTTGACAAACAGCAAAGAAACTTGTCAATGTTGTCGCTGGAGGTGTTTCAGCACGTTGAACAACATTTGTCGCAGTGAAATATGCTCGTTGGCCATTCTCCAGATGCACAGCTAAATGTGCAACAGTGGATGACATTCGTGAATAGGGAATGAGAATATACGCCAAACCGTCTGGTTGCAGTTCACATATCGCCCAACTTTATAACGCGTAATTTCATCGTTGAAATTGGAGGTTTGGATGCTAAAAACAGCCATATCGCTGCCTTTCGTGATATTTTTGCAGATCTACTTGATCGACTTCACTGAATTCAACATTGCAATATGTCTTAAATGATTTGGAATCACAAAATCGTTTCCTTTTACTTTCTTTGTAATAGTTTGATCGTTGTCAATGGGCGATCAACACCGATACAGTGGATAACCGTTATTGCCAGTGATAGTTTCCGCTGTCAGTTTTCGTGAATAATGTTTGGAACACTTGCCGTAGTCCATGCACGGAGATTGGGGATTGATAATGCCAACTGGTTCATGAATCATATATGTAATTACAACATCCAGCATTGAGTATCTCCGAACACGTATTGCCTAACAATGTATGTAATCAGCATACGAATTTTTTGCCTAAACACACACATTTCACAAAATATTATCCTTAATGCATGTCAATAACGTTATAAACATGTTTTGTTTGTTTCTTTGATAATTACTGAAAATCGCTGATAAAGCGTGAATAGAATAGCTGAGGCTATCGCGTCTTTCATGATGGGAAGCTATTACCAAGAAAAACTTCGCAAACAGTTCAGCTTATAATGGCTTCATTATTTTGTAGCCCTATCCGCCACTTGTAATTTTTTTTTTTAATTTTTTTAAATGTTTTTTGTGATTACAAAACAATGTATAGGAAAAACTTACGTTAATGACTCGCTATCTGACAGACAGATTCATCATTGCATAGCCTAAATGCTTAGGGCAAGACTTGAAATATGTATTGGGTAATTTTGTAGCTTCTGAACTAAAAAGATGTGAGGTCTGGAGTTGGGTAATTTAAAAATTTATTGGGTTGTTTTACTTGAATAGTAAGTTTTGAAATTTTTTTTTAAAGAAAATTTTGAAAAGGGTAGGTAGGTTTTTTTTTATTTGTCAGAAAAAAGAAAAAAAAACTAGAGAGAGGAGGAATAAAAAAGTTGAACTTACTGGGGAACTTGAAGATTATTGTTTGGAAAATTAAATTAAAAATTGAAATTAAACGTTCCGGAGGTAAAGCAAAAACAGAAAGGAAAATTGTGCTGAAAAATTATAAGGAAATTGGTGGTTTTGGCAATTCAATCAATTAGCGCTTTTGAGTCAAGGTCCAGGAGAGTTTTGATTGGTTTCCGGGATACATCAAGAGCATATCATAGAAAGCATTGTTCTTGGAACATACAAAACAACAGATCTAAGCAGAGACCTAGAAGAATTGGCCACATCCCAGATTTATCAGTAATTTTGAAGCATTAACTACAGTACCTCGGATGAAACTACAGAGCCTGTAAATGATTTACTTAACAGGAAGGTTAAAGGGGCAGTCCATACCCTGGACGGGAGAAAAAACTAGGGTTTTATGTGATATAACACTAAAAAAAAAAAAAAGAGAAAAATTCCGTTAGCCGGAATTAATTATTTTTTTTATTTAAATTTTTTTTTGTTGTTGTTGTTGGGTAGGTTTGTTAATTTTGTTTGGTGTAAAATCAATCTAAGTTTTTATAACGCAGGATAATTAAAATTTGGCAAAGTTTAAGTTTGTAAGCCATACATTAATTATTTTACAACATAACACGACTTGAGCATAGGATGAGAAAATAGAAAAATTTTAAAAGAAAGATCCAGCCCGAATTCCTTGGACATCAGGCCTGCTGTTTCAATGGATTTGCTAACTTTGGGTGAGTGCATATAATTTTTGTTATTTTTACCTTAATATTTTCTCATTGCGTATGCGTTTTACTTTCAATCATAAACAGTCGTAAACAGCTTAGGGAAACACTACAATAAATAAGTTTTGTTAATTAGTTAACAGAGTAATGTTAATAACATTACAGTAACAAACCATACTTACAAAATTAGTTACGTTAATTTTTATAAATATTGTTTGTTAAAGCTCTATATGTATATGTGTATGTTACTTTCAATATAATTGGCATTATTTCAATCGTTGACATATAAAATTTTTTTTGATTTTTACATAGCTTATTTTTTTTTTAATAACTACGGGGAATTATCTAAAATGAATTACTTCTAAAATACTTTACTGACATGAACGGTTAAGGGCCGTAATTAGGTAGAAAACCACAAGGGATGTCCACGAGAATTACTTAAAGGGCAGAATGGAGGGAGGGTGAAGAATAGTGAAGAGAGATTTACACCATTAATCTTTTCACAGTGTTTCAATTCAGTGCTCTTTAGTTTATTTATTTGCTTTGATTTTTGGTTGAGTTTTATTTGTCGATTAGGGATAAGCTACCGAAACTTTTAACATATATGCTTCTGACCTAAGTCTGGTAGTTCCAAGGCAAGATCCATCCCCAATATCCCTGAGCATGGCCGGAACAATAGGTAGCATAGCCTTGGTAAAACCAGAGCCCTAACAGGTGGTTCGTTACATAATATGAAATGGCGCCCAACGTGGGGCATCGGCACAAACACTTTACATAGCCTTCGCCAATGTAAACATTCCAACCTAAATTTATCAGCATGCTGATGCTTTCACAATCTTTTTGTTTTTTTTCCGTGATCGACATAATAATTCAATTTACATTTGTTTCGATAAAATTCTTAAGTAGTGCTTTGGAGATTTAATCATACGTTATTCGGATAATCAAACCAAAAAGGCTTAAGAAGTTATCTTTAATAAGATATCCCTTTATATATATAGCTGAGATTTATTAGTTTTGGATGGAATTTGAAACAATACCAGTTATTTATATAATTTAAATTATTTTATTTTTATCTTCAAAATTGTATGTTGAGCTACAGTATAGTTGAGATTTTCATAAATGGTGCGTATCGTTTATTTACTCTTATACTTGGCTAGCAATAAGTAGAGTTTCATTTTAGTTTTGATGTTAGGTTCAGATTTTTACTTTAAACATTTATTTGGTTATTGTATACTTATCCTAACATCAGAACGACACATGTAATAATTTTTTTTTTTTTTAGTTGCTGAATTGAAACTGTTATTTTTGTTACATGCTATAAAATTTCTACCTACTAACGCCTTAACTTAGTAATGACATTGAATATTGTATAAAAATTAAAACGATTTAAAAATGCCTTTAGCTCGAAGTTGCGAGAATTTAGCAAATTTTGAACCACCCTCAAATGTTAGTTTTACGGCTGAAATTGGTTCAAATAATAATAATAATACACAGTTAGATCAAGCAAGCTCTAGTAGAAATCGAGGAAATGATCTTGGAAATCCATCCACTCCCGTAGCTCATGGAACCCGTTCTAAGGGAATTCCCAATGTTAGGCCTAAGAATACTCAAAAGAAAACCAAAATAATACATCTCAAATAAAACACTTGATTTCAGAATCTCTACATAGTTTTCGCAAAGAAATGCAGGGGTTTATTTTTGCTGAGTTACAGGCAATGTTTCAGAATATGAATTTTTCTAATAATGGCAGTTCTTCTGTGTCAAATAACCCCAATAACCAAAATTTTGGCAATAACAATGCGTATAGTTTGAATACTGGAGCAAGAATTTCCTCCCCTACACCAAATCACGGAACCAACCAAGACTCTTTCAATACGGACAAAGTTTTAAATATAATTCGGAATTGGCACATCAAATTTAGTGGACACGATAGCCGGCTTTCTGTTGATGAGTTTATATACCGGGTTAACATTCTCACAACAAAAACGCTAGGTGGTAATTTTAAAATTTTAGATGACTTTGCTCATTGCCTATTTGAGGAGAAGGCCTTAGTTTGGTTTTGGCGGTATCACCGAACACACGCTAACATAGACTGGCTGACATTGACCAAAGACTTACGTAACGAGTACAAAGTTGACTATAATGATTTCGACGTATTAGAGGATATACGGAGACGGAGACAAGGACCACATGAAACTTTTGACGAGTATTTTGAGGCAATTTCAGAGTTGACAGACAAATTGAAGTTACCAATAACGGATCATAGTTTATGTGAGACAATGATACGGAATTTGAAGAATGAGGTACAACACGAACTTCTGCACTTAGAAATTGGAAGCATTTCCCAACTTCGCAAAGAAGTTCAGAAACATGAAAAGTTCATGAGGGATGTGCACGTTTTGGAAAGGCGAAAGTCAACAAAGGGACGTGTTATGGAAATAGCATCACAGAATGAGAATCCAGACGGTTTATCTATAACGGACTCAGAGGTTTGTGTTGTTCAGCATAGTTTAAAATGTTGGAACTGCGACAAAGTAGGACACTCGTATATAGAATGTATGGAGACAAGAAGAATATTTTGTTATGGCTGTGGTGCCAAGGAGATATATAAGCCTACATGCCCTAACTGCAACAGAAATGGACAGGGAAACGGACAAAGGGATGTCCGTCGGAAATAATGCGGGCATCCAGGACTGAAAAAACGGACATTCAACACAGAGATATAAATAAAACTTACATAAACAATAATATCAGGGACGATGTTCATCCTCTAATGAGACCTTATCATGTACGTTTACTGGAGTATAGGAAGACACGTGCGAAAATTTTTGATAGAAATAAAATAATAAGTAGATCATCAAGGCGTATACGTAATTATTATGGATTCTGACAGCAGATCATATGCTAATTTAAGAGTTCAACAAAAGTATTATTAAGCTTTATTAGATAGTGGTGCTAATAAAAGTGTGATAGGTGGTGAATTAGCTATTCATGTAAGGGATGATAATGGGTTTAAAAGATGTACAGGAAATGTCCGAACGGCTGACGGAAATCGGCAAGAGATATCCGGAACTGTTACCTTGGAAATTAGTTTTAAGGATCAGACAAAGTTATTTGAATTTCTAGTAGTGCCAACAATACAACAGAATATTATTTGCGGTTTTGATTTTTGGCAAACGTTTGGACTCAAAATTTATGTGGACCATATTGAGGAAATTAATTGTGAAGAGACAGATTTGGATTTAGACAAACTTAAGTTGACAGTTGAACAAAAGGAAAAACTAAACAAAATAATTGCAGCATATCCAAATTCTGATATAGAGGGATTAGGAAGTACTACTTTGGTTGAACATGTTATTAATACAAGTGAGGCTAAACCCATAAAGCAGAGATACTATCCTATTTCACCAGCTGTAGAGAAACAATTAAGTATGGAAATTGATAGGATGCTTTCACTGGGAGTGATAGAGGAAGCACCCTGCTCCCCGTGGTCTTCTCCAGCAGTTGTAATAGTTAAACCTGGTATAGTGAGAATGTGTGTGGACAGCAGGAAATTAAATTCAGTGACTGTAAAGGACGCTTACCCGATACCGAACATTGACGGACTAGTTGCAAGACTTCCTCCAGTTTATTGTATATCTAAGATAGATTTAAAAGATGCCTTTTGGCAAATTAAATTGGAGGAAAGCTCAAAACCCAAGACAGCATTTACCGTTCCTAATCGGCCATTGTATCAATTTACAAGAATGCCGTTTGGACTGTGCAATGCACCGCAGACCTTATGCAGACTGATGGACATAGTAATACCATATAATTTAAAGACGCACGTATTTGTTTATTTAGACGACCTGTTAATAGTATCTCAAAATTTTGAAGAACACATGACTCATTTGTTAGAGGTGGCAAGCCAGCTTAGAAAGGCAGGGTTAACTATAAATGTCAATAAGAGTAGTTTTGCTCTAAACAAAGTTAAGTATCTCGGATACGTAGTGGGGAATGGGACTTTACAAGTGGACGAAGACAAAGTTAAGGCAATACGTGACTTTCCTGTACCGAAATCTATAAGGCATTTGAGACGATTTTTGGGAATGACGGGATGGTATAGACGTTTTATACAAAATTATTCGACATTGACTTTTGATCTTACAGAACTGTTGACGAAAAAGAAAACTTTTGTTTGGACTGAGAAGGCACAAGTATCATTCGATGAACTCAAAAATAAACTGACAACTGCACCTCTGCTAGCTCATCCGAATTATGAAAGACCGTTTATCCTTCAGTGCGATGCAAGTACTTACGGGGTAGGTGCTGTTCTGTCACAGATGGATAACGAAGGGACAGAAAGACCAATTGCTTTTATGTCGCATAAAATAAATAAAGCACAACGAAACTATACAATAACAGAGCTAGAGTGTTTAGCAGTCGTGATGGCAATAAAAAAGTTTCGTTCATATATTGAAGGACAAGAGTTCAAGATTGTAACCGACCATGCGAGCCTGAAATGGTTAATGAGCCAGAGGGACTTATCTGGGAGACTAGCAAGGTGGTCTTTAAAACTGCAGGGGTTCAATTTCGCTATTGAACATCGGAGTGGGAAAGAAAATGTAGTCCCCGATACGTTGTCACGTATGCATGAGGAAGAAGGGTTTGTGGACTCCATTGAGTTGGAAAGTATACCGGCAATTAACCCTGAATCGGCGTCCTTTGAATCGGATGAATATGCAAAATTGCGAGAAGACCTACAAAATTCTAACTTACCGGACTACAAAATTGTAGATAAATACATTTACAAACGAACAGAGTTTTCCGTAGGAATGGCTGACGAATCGGACAATTGGAAACTTTATGTTCCAGAGGAATTAAGAGATGAGGTGATATATTCAGCTCATGATATTCCGACTTCTTCACATGGGGGTATATGTAAGACCTTGGAACGTATACGACGGTATTTTTACTGGCCTAGAATGGTGACGGATGTTAGGGAATATATACAAAATTGCGAGTTATGTAAGACATCAAAGACACCAACTTCCTTACTTAAGCCACCATTAGGGCGAATGGTAGTAACAGATGGACCCTTTCAAAGACTGTATATTGATTTAATTGGACCTTTACCAAGGACTAGAACCGGACATATAGGAATTTTGATTGTACTGGACCATTTTTCAAAATTTACTTTTTTGAGACCAATTCGAACATTTAATTCTAAACAGATTATCGAATACCTTCGGACTGAAACTTTTAACTGCTATGGAGTACCGGAAGTGTTGGTGTCGGACAACGGAACTTAGTTTAGAAGTAAAGACTTTGAGAAATTTTTGCAAAAACACGGGTTGCAACATATGCTCACTGCAGTTTATAGTCCACAAGCCAATGCAAGTGAACGTGTTAATCGTTCAATCAATGAGGCACTACGTTCATACGTAAGGAACGACCAACGTGAATGGGACAAGTATGTGAGTAGCGTAAATTGTGCATTGCAAAATAGTATTTACCAGACCATTGGTAGATCGCCGTATCAGATTGTATTTGGCCAAAATATGGTGATGCATGGGAAGGATTATGAGTTGTTGAGAAAACTTAATATATTGGCGGAACATGACGCACAAATAGAACGTCAGGACGAGTTTACATTACTTAGGGATTCAATTAGACAAGACATTCGGAAAGCTTATGACAAAAACAAACGGGCATATAACTTACGCACAAGGAAAAGGGAATTTAATATTGGCCAGGAAGTAATTCGGCGTAATTTTGTACTAAGTTCGAAAGCTAATTATGTTAGTGCAAAACTATCACCTGTTGGTATCAAGACAGTTGTGTTAAAGAAAATAGGCAATGTAAATTACGAAATGCAGGATATAGGGAGTAACAATGTTGGAATTTGCCATTTAAAGGATATATGGCCTTAGAACAACTAAACAGGACCTTCTTCTGATCCTGTTCTTCTGTAACACATGGAAGCAGTATCAGTTTTGTGAGGTCTGGAGTTGGGTAATTTAAAAATTTATTGGGTTGTTTTACTTGAATAGTAAGTTTTGAAATTTTTTTTTTAAAGAAAATTTTGAAAAGGGTAGGTAGGTTTTTTTTTATTTGTCAGAAAAAAGAAAAAAAACTAGAGAGAGGAGGAATAAAAAAGTTGAACTTACTGGGGAACTTGAAGATTATTGTTTGGAAAATTAAATTAAAAATTGAAATTAAACGTCCCGGAGGTAAAGCAAAAACAGAAAGGAAAATTGCGCTGAAAAATTATAAGGAAATTGGTGGTTTTGGCAATTCAATCAATTAGCGCTTTTGAGTCAAGGTCCAGGAGAGTTTTGATTGGTTTCCGGGATACATCAAGAGCATATCATAGAAAGCATTGTTCTTGGAACATACAAAACAACAGATCTAAGCAGAGACCTAGAAGAATATGCCACATCCCAGATTTATCAGTAATTTTGAAGCATTAACTACAGTACCTCGGATGAAACTACAGAGCCTGTAAAGGATTTACTTAACAGGAAGGTTAAAGGGGCAGTCCATACCCTGGACGGGAGAAGAAACTAGGGTTTTATGTGATATAACACTAAAAAAAAAAAAGAGAGAAAAATTCCGTTAGCCGGAATTAATTATTTTTTTTATTTAAATTTTTTTTTTGTTGTTGTTGTTGGGTAGGTTTGTTAATTTTGTTTGGTGTAAAATCAATCTAAGTTTTTATAACGCAGGATAATCAAAATTTGGCAAAGTTTAAGTTTGTAAACCATACATTAATTATTTTACAACATAATACGACTTGAGCATAGGATGAGAAAATAGAAAAATTTGAAAAGAAAGATCCAGCCCGAATTCCTTGGACATCAGGCCTGCTGTTTCAATGGATTTGCTAACTTTGGGTGAGTGCATATAATTTTTGTTATTTTTACCTTAATATTTTCTCATTGCGTATGCGTTTTACTTTCAATCATAAACAGTCGTAAACAGCTTAGGGAAACACTACAATAAATAAGTTTTGTTAATTAGTTAACAGAGTAATGTTAATAACATTACAGTAACAAACCATACTTACAAAATTAGTTACGTTAATTTTTATAAATATTGTTTGTTAAAGCTCTATATGTATATGTGTATGTTACTTTCAATATAATTGGCATTATTTCAATCGTTGACATATAAAATTTTTTTTGATTTTTACATAGCTTATTTCTAAAATGAATTACTTCTAAAATACTTTACTGACATGAACGGTTAAGGGCCGTAATTAGGTAGAAAACCACAAGGGATGTCCACGAGAATTACTTAAAGGGCAGAATGGAGGGAGGGTGAAGAATAGTGAAGAGAGATTTACACCATTAATCTTTTCACAGTGTTTCAATTCAGTGCTCTTTAGTTTATTTATTTGCTTTGATTTTTGGTTGAGTTTTATTTGTCGATTAGGGATAAGCTACCGAAACTTTTAACATATATGCTTCTGACCTAAGTCTGGTAGTTCCAAGGCAAGATCCATCCCCAATATCCCTGAGCATGGCCGGAACAATAGGTAGCATAGCCTTGGTAAAACCAGAGCCTTAACAGGTGGTTCGTTACAAAGAGATAGAATTATAATTAAACTTACGCTCGACAGGTTTCAAAGTTATGAATGCATTTTTCGTACTTTTTTTGAAATATTAGACCATTAGGGGAGACAGGGTAAAAACCATATTTTGAAACTGCTTATATCTATTTTGTACCTTCGGAACAGAAAAAGATAAAAAGGGGCTCAAATTATATTTTATTGCATTCGACAGGTCTCGAAAAAATATCAATATAAAAATTTGATAATTTTGATCCTAAGGGGTAAAAAGGAATAAACATTTTATTGGTAATTTTTAGGTTATTTCTGTTACTTTTAAACTTATAATTTAAATTGCGCTCAACTGGTTTAAGAAAAATATGAACACGTTTTTTGAAGTTTTTTTACAGTTATCGAGACTTATATAAGAAAGTATTTTTGTTGCATGGGAGGTGCCATGTCCATTATTCCCTTTTTTTCTAAGAATTATGTATATAAGCAAACATAAACATTAATAGACAATTTTGAGACTCTAGCTATAAGAATTATTGAAGTACATTTAAAAAAAAATCCAATTGTACGGGAGGTGCCACACCAAAAAGCTTGGAGACCTTAGCTGTCACAGTTAATGAGATACACATATAAATATTTCCATGCTATTAGAGGTTCCACACCCATAATTCACTTCCTGCCTATACTCATCTTAGTTATGCATATTTTCATAAAAAATACCCATATTAAATTTGGAGATTTCAGATGTTACATTTATTGACATATATATGTTTTTTTTTTTTTTTTGTTTTAACATATATTTTATTATTGAATCTTCGCTTAAGCGAACTAACAATAAGTATTCAAATATTAAAACTAAATAATTAATACTAGTCCAGTCAGTACCAGACTAAAATTTAAGTTTTCACAATAAAGATGGCTAATTTCAAAAATTTCCTCTAAGAGCAATAGTATCCCTTCTTTTTAGGCGGGTGTGCCCACTATGTTGCATCCGAAGCATCCGAGCGAGCGGATTTGGATGTGTTTCCAGCTTATTTAAATACTTTTCCACATAGTTTAGGATTTCGCTTTTTACTAGTGGAACTTCTAGATCCTTGTGGATGTTGCTGTTTTTAATATACCAAGGAGCACCAGTTATCATTCTCAGAATTTTGTTTTGACGACGTTGTATTTTTTCTATGTTGGAGGAGGAAGCAGTGCCCCATAATTGTATACCGTAGCACCAAATTGGTTTTAAAATCGAGTTGTAGAGTAGAATTTTACAATCCAGACGTAGCACAGAGTTTCTACCAATTAGCCAGTGGGTTTGAGCAGCTTTAAGTTTTATTTGAGTCAGCTTCGCATCAATGTGAGGCTTCCATGTGAGGCTTCCATGTGAGGCGGCGGTCTAGGTGAATACCAAGATATTTTGTCTCAGTTCGTTGAGGCACCATGTGGTTGTTAATAGTGATTGGGGAGCACGTTTCTTTACGTAAAGTAAAAGTTACGTGAGTGCATTTTTGTTCATTTATCTTTATTCCCCATAACTTTGCCCATTTCTCAATTTGGGTTACGTGTTGTTGCAGTTGGTTCGAAACCTCTTTAGGGTCTTTATGAATACTAAGGAAAGCAGTATCATCAGCAAATGTCGACGTGTGTGTAAAACTATTGGTTGGCATATCTGCTGTGTAGAGCAAGTACAGAACTGGACCTAGTATACTCCCTTGAGGTACACCAGCCCCTATTGGTTGAGAAGAACTTATTTGGTTTCCCTCTTTGATCATAAATTATCGACCGGTTATGTAATTTTTAAATAGGTTGAAAATATTAGCTGGAAGGTTTAGCTTTAGTTTGTTTAAAAGGCCTTCGTGCCATACTTTATCGAAAGCTTGAGAGACATCAATGAAGAGCGCGGAGCAGTACTTCTTTTCCTCAAAGGTTTTTCTTATAACCTGCACCAGTCTGTGAGTTTGTTCGATTGTGTTATGTTGACTTCTAAAGCCAAATTGGTGATCTGGAATGCAGTTGTTTTCATTCAGGATCGGAGTCAGCTTGTTCTTAAGCAATTTTTCGAATAATTTTGACATTGTGGGTAACAAACTTATAGGCCTATAAGACTCTACTTTCGAAGGATCTTTGCCAGGCTTAGGAATCATCTTTACTAAGGCCACTTTCCATATAGGCGGGAAATGTTCAAGCCGAATTATTGCGTTAAAAATAAAAAGAATTATCCTTTTAGCCGTAAAAGGTAGCTCAAAGAGCATTTTGTTGCTGATTTTATCAACGCCAGGAGCTTTTTTACTATTTAGGTTAGCGATAGCCTCTACAATATCTGTAAATCGGAAACGTATTTCTAAAGGACGTCTGGCAACAACAGGCGGTAATTCCCTTACGTCTGTGCATGTATTAGGGGTGAACACGTTTTTTAAATGATTTGCAAACAGATCGCATTTTTCTTCATCATTTCTAGCCCAGGATCCTCTCAGATTACGCAGTGGTGGTTTTGCAATAACAGGTCTTTTAAGACGCTTGGCTGATCGCCATAGGGAATAATTTGTCTGAGCAGTCGTGTCTAGACCTTCCAGGTACTCTTTCAGTGATGCTATTCTGTGAACCTCCAGCAAGCTTTTTAGTTGGGTTGTACATTCTTTCAGCTTAGCTTTAAGTTGGGGTGATCTATGCTTTTGCCAATCTCTTCGGGCTCTCCTTTTTTCAAATAAAAGCTTTCTCACATCGTCAGAAAAAATTTTGTTGTACCTAGCCTGACGGTAGGTAGAAGACGCATGTTCAACGGCTTTTTGAATGTTTTCATTTAGGACGCTCAGACAATCATCGATGTCTCCGGGAGTTTTTAGCGGTTGGTTCTCCGAGCAGTGGGCGCTAATGTATTTTTTATATTTCAGCCAATTTATCCTTTTAGATAAGAAAAAATCACTAGTTGCTATTTGATGAGAAATGCAAATATTGATTATTGTGGGTGAGTGGTCAGACGATAAATCCAAGGAGGCTTGAGCCTCAAAAAGCTCCGAGGAGATACCTTTTGCTACGCCAAAATCGATTACGTCTGGAATTTTATTGTGGTCCGTTGGCCAGTAGGTTGGTTGTCCAGTTGAAATAACATACAGTCCCATTTCAGACACGGCATCATACAACACACGACCTCTGGGACTAATTAGTCGGGAGCCCCAGTACGTGTGCTTGGCGTTATAGTCTCCAGCAGCTATGAAGCGGGGACCTAGAGATTTGTAAAAACTGTTGTACTGATCCTTCGTTATGGAGAATCTCGGTGTTATTGTCCACTGATGAAATAAGTAAGTTATTGAAAAACTCATTAATGCAGACGTTTGTTGCTTGCATATAACATTCAGATAGGCCACCCAACCATTGGTGCTTAATTCTTGATTTGATTAATATAGCAGAGCCTCCACAGGATCTATCCCTGGGATCTTTTGAGTCATAAAAATTGTATCCACTAATTTTAAAAGTGCTCCTAGATGTCATATGAGTCTCGGAAATCAGCATGACGTCAATTTTATGGTGTATTAAAAAATATTCGAGCTCGTTTTTGTGTTGGCGGATGCCGTTTGCGTTTATATGTAAAAGATTTTTTTTTGTAAAGGAGGTGCCATGCCTATTATTTTCTTCACGCCCAAACTCAGCTTAATAGTAAACATCAACATTTTAAGCACCTACACAAAATTTGGAGACTTAAACCCATACACAGCTGAATTATGCATAATACCATTATAAATAGCTTTACAAAGTTTTGAGAGTTCAACTGTTACAGCTATTAAACTATATAAAAAACTTTTTTCCTTGTATGAGAGATGCGACGCCCAGTACTTTTTCCCCGCTCATACAGAGCACAATTAGCATATTAGCACTATAAACATCCTTAAAAAGTTTGGAGACTTCAGCTATTACAGTTATTGAGATATATACAAAAAACTATTTTCGTTGTATGGGAGGTGCCACGCTTATTTATTTATTCCCGCCCGTACAGAGCACAATTACGCACATTGGCACTATAAACATCCGTACGAAGTTTGGAGACTTCAGCTATTACAGTTATTGAGATATATACAAAAAACTTTTTTCGTTGTATGGGAGATGCCACGCCTATTTATTTTTTTCCGCCCATACAAAGCTCAATTATGCATATTAGCACTATAAACATCCGTACGAAGTTTGGAGACCTAAGCTATTACAGTTATTGAGATATATACAAAAAACTATTTTTGTTGTATGGGAGGTGCCACGCCCATTCATTTCTTCCCGCCCATACAGAGCACAATTACGCACATTGGTACTATAAACATCCGTACAAAGTTTGGAGACTTCAGCTAATACAGTTATTACAGAGCACAATTACGCACATTGGCACTATAAACATCCGTACGAAGTTTGGAGACTTCAGTCATTACAGTTATTGAGATATATACAAAAAGCTATTTTCGTTATATGGGAGGTGCCACGCCTATTTATTTTTTCCCGCCCATACAAAGCTCAATTATGCATATTAGCACTGTAAACATCCGTACGAAGTTTGAAGACTTAAGCTATTACAGTTATTGAGATATATGCAAAAAACTATTTTCGTTGTATGGGAGGTGCCACGCCTATTTATTTTTTCCCGCCCGTACAGAGCACAATTACGCACATTGGCACTATAAACATCCGTACGAAGTTTGGAGACTTCAGCTATTACAGTTATTGAGATATATACAAAAAACTATTTTCGGGTTATAAGAGGTGCCACGCCTATTTATTTTTTCCCGCCCATACAAAGCTCAATTACGCATATTAGCACTATAAACATCCGTACGAAGTTTGGAGACTTAAACTATTACAGTTATTTAGATATATACAAAAAACTATTTTTGTTGTATGGGAGGTGCCACGCCTATTTATTTCTTCCCGCCCATACAAAACTCAATTATGCATATTAGCACAATACCATTCGTACGAAGTTTGGAGACTTCAGCTATTACAGTTATCGAGATACATACAAAAAGCTATTTTCGTTGTATGGGAGGTGCCACGCCTGTTTATTTTTTTCCGCCCATACAAAGCTGAATTATGCATATTAGCACTATAAACATCCGTACAAAGTTTGAAGACTTAAGCTATTACAGTTATTGAGATATATACAAAAAACTATTTTCGTTGTATGGGAGGTACCACGCCTATTTATTTCTTCCCGCCCGTACAGAGCACAATTACGCACATTGGCACTATAAACATCCGTACGAAGTTTGGAGACTTCACCTATTACAGTTATTGAGATATATACAAAAAACTATTTTCGTTGTATGGGAGGTGCCACGCCTATTTATTTCTTCCCGCCCATAAAAAACTCAATTATGCATATTAGCACTATAAACATATGAACGAAGTTTGAAGTCTTCAGCTATTACAGTTATTAAGATATATACAAAAAGCTATTTATGTGGTATGGGAGGTGCCACGCCCATTTATTTCTTCCTGCCCATACAAAGCTCAATTATGTATATTAGCACTATAAACATCCGTACGAAGTTTGGAGACTTCAGCTATTACAGTTATTGAGATATATACAAAAAACTATTTTTATTGTATGGGAGGTGCCACGCCCATTTATTTCTTCCTGCCCATACAAAGCTCAGTTATGTATATTAGCACTATAAACATCCGTACGAAGTTTGGAGACTTCAGCTATTACAGTTATTGAGATATATACAAAAAACTATATTTCGTTGTATGGGAGGTGCCACGCCTATTTATTTCTTCCCGCCCATACAAAGCTCAATTATGCACATCAATAAATAATTTAGCTGTACCAAATTTGGAGACTTCAGCTATAATAGGTATTGAGCTATGTGAAAAAAACTGTTCAATTTGTATTGGAGGTGCCACGCCCAGTCGGAATTTCCAAAAACAAATTAGCCTAAAACGCATTCCCAGATATCGGGTATGTCTTTTTTTCAAGTTTCATTTAAATCGGTCCAGCCGTTCTGGAGTTATAAGCGGTGTCACTAACAAAAAAAAATTGTTCTTTTATTTTTTTTAAACGTAATATTATTAAAAGAATCAATAACAATTCAATAACAATTAAAAAAAAATCCCCTATTTTTTTAAGCTTACTTGCGATATCCAAGATTTAAAAATGGTCTGTCTACTTATGTCTGTTTATCCAATTAAGAAATTTACTCTTGTTTCGAAGCTGTTTTAATTTAAGGAAAAAAAAAGAATTTTAACGACAAACTCCTTAATACAAATTACACTCACAATTTTATGTACACAAGTATGTGCTAACATATATGTTATGACGTTTTCATATCTAACGAAAATATTTGGCGAATTCACAAGGTACGATACGATAGCATATTGTTTTATTGTCATATAATTTCACAATAGTATAAAAATTTTGTTGTTGCTTTTCATACGAAACTTGTTGTAAAACAATACAACTTTGTTTGATATGTTTATTGTGATGTCATATTATATACAAAGTCATGCGCCAAGCGCCTAAAACAAAACGGCGAATTTTTTTATTTAATTTTTGGAAGCCGCTAGCACTAGCCACCCGTAAAAATGTATAATACTAGAATCTTAGGCAAAACAATTGTGTTTTCGTTTAGTCGTATCAGCTGTTTAGATTTTAAATACCACACTTATATATGATAGGTTGTTCACAACAGTCATATTTTTTGGATCTATAATTTCACAACATATGATTTCACAAGACCTTGTGAATTCGCCAATTATATTTATAGTAGAATATGATAGTTTTTGTGAATGTCGAAAAATGTAGAGCTTGAATTAAAAAACGAGTTTTTTTTTAAAATTTTTTATTAAAAAAATTATAAAAATTTAACATGTTTTACTTTCTCTTAACAAAGCTAATGAATTTGTCATTGAAAGTCTCTTGAAATCATTATTGTCGTCTAACGAAAACGTAAACTCCTGCTAAATTTGTCGTATGATTAAAATTTTAAACTTAAAATTTTTGACAGCATTTTTTTCAGGAAAGAAAAAACATTTGTATCAGTATTTAGTCCGACAGTGGGGACAGAGTTAAGATTTTGTTTATTAAAGTTTTCTCACCTGCCGCGAAGATGCTAGATGGTTGTGTCTATAGACCTAACAAGCATGTACCTTTTGATAACTTTTTTCAAATTTTGAAAACTATCTCAGTAGCTTATAATGAGATAATAATAACAGGTGACTTTAACTCTAATATTATTAGTGATTCGAATTTAACAAATGACATGTCCTTTTTTGGTCTCTTTCCTGTCAACTCAACAAACCCAACCTACTTCACCAACACTAGTACTACTCTTTTGGATCTATTCTTTGTATGTAATATTTCTAAAGTCAACTTTTATAGTCAAGTTTCTGCTTCCTGTTTCTCTAGACATGATTTGATATTTCTTACTTATTTTTTTACTACCCAATCAGAGAGGGCCTCATTCAGTTGCAGAGATTTTAAAGGTATTAACTGCAATGCTTTGTTTATTGAGTTTTATAATATCAATTGGGACAGTTTATATTACATGCCTTCTGTGGACGAACAATTAAATTTTTTGGAAGCAAATATATTCAATCTTTTTAATAGTACTGTTCCCGTTAAAACTCGTTTCTTACCTAACAAGTCCAAGCCATGGTTCTCTAATGCAATTGCACAGTCTATCGCTCAACGGGATATTGCATATGCCAGGTGGAAACGTTTTAGAACTTCTGAGCTACATCGGAATTACCGTGTTGCCAGAAGAACTGTTAATATCAAAATAGGTAATGCCAAAAGGGATTACTATTCCAAACGATTTGAATCCGCTCTTGACTCTGGGAAAACTTGGAAAACAATACGCGAAATCGGAGTTGGTAAGGAAAAAGGTGCTCCTAACCACAACCATGTTAATGCAGATGAATAAAATAAGACTTTAACTGATTTGCCTGTTCAACCAGTTAACTTGAGCTTTTACAGTTCTACTAGGCCCACGGATAATAATTTCAGCGGTTGCTTTGGGTTTACTTGTGTTAGCCAACTTGACGTGTATTCTGCCTTCATGGCTATTAAATCCCATGCTGTTGGATGTGATAAAATGCATCCAAAGTTTGTTGCTATTCTTCTTCCATTACTAATACCATATATCACGCATCTTTTTAATACTATTATTACTACAAGTACATTTCCTTCCAATTGGAAGCATGCTAAAATAATTCCGGTCCCAAAATCCACCACTGAGTTTCGACCAATTGCCATTTTATGTTTTTTATCCAAAGTTCTTGAAAAAATTCTATTCCTGCAAATAGGTAAATTTATTGAAGAAAATAATCTTTTGTTTGAGACAATCTGGCTTCCGTGCAAATCACAGCTGTACTACGACACTAGCTGATGTAACTGAAAATATACGTCAGGATCTTGATAATGGACAAATTACGTTTCTGGTTCTTCTTGATCACTCCAAGGCCTTTAATACGGTGGATCATGACACTCTAATTTGGAAACTTATAAATTTTTCAACTTTTCTTCCTCTGGCGTCAGGCTTGTTTCTTCATACCAGCGTGGGCGTTCACAATCGGTACTTGTTAATGGTGAACTTTCTATACCTCTCTTTCTCGAACGTGGAGTACCACAAGGGTCAATTCTTGAACCCCTCTTGTTTTCCCTATATATTAATGATATGCCTAGACAATTATCCTATTTTAAATTACATATTTATGCAGATGACGTACAGCTGTACTTAAGTAGCTCAATGGAAATGATAAGTCACAATATTAGAAAGTTGAATTATGATTTGGATAGAATTTACCTCTGGGCAACTGCCAATGATCTTTGTCTCAATCCTTCCAAAACCAAAAGTCTTGTCATTCGTAATAAGCGTGTTGTGCTAGATTTCAGTGAGGACATCATAATTAACAATACTAAAATCAACATAGTTCCATCTGCCAGGAATCTAGGTATAGTATTTAACATAATCTTACATGGTCTGATCATATTACCACCTTTGTGGGTAAAAAATATTGCAAATTGAGGACTTTGTTCTTAACTAAGGTTTTAACCCCCCTTAGTATTCGCATAATGCTTGCAAAATCATTTTTGATTCCTGTTTTAACATATGGCTGCGAAATTTTTGCCAAATGCGAAAAAGCTAGTATGCGTAAAATTTTCGTCCTTTTTAATAATATCGTACGTTATGTCTATGGACTAAGAAGATTTGAGCATACCTCTTCATATGCCAAGAAACTTCTAGGAGTTTCTATTGATAATTTTCTTAAAATTCGAGTACTTCTCTTAATTCATAAAATAATACATACTCAAAAACCTTTCTATCTGTTTGCCAAACTACGATTTGCCAGATCGCTTAGGGGTAAAATCATCATTATCCCTAAATACAGGCACCTTGTGTCCGAATGGCAGTTTTATATCAATGGTGTTCGCCTTTGGAATTCACTACCATCAAACCAACAAATCAATGGCAACACAAACAGTTTCAAAAATTTTTTGTTTTAAATTTTTTTGTTTCATCATTTTGCTTAAATTTAACTTTTAATATTTAAGCGTTTCTTTGTTGTATGTATCTTTAATTGTGAAATTTGTTCGATTATTTTCATTGTTAATTCTATGTAATGTAATTAGATTAAGTTATTGCATAATTTGTATTCCTATACTTTAAATATAAGATATAATCTTGTTGTATAGGAACTAACGACAAATAAATAAATAAATAAATAAATAATACATGTATCCAAAACTTATAAAATTCCCAAAACCGGCAACACCGAATGAGTGTGTATCTTACAAATCAACAATGTGTTTTAAATGTAAGGATATGGACATCAGGGATGGAAAGTTTCTTTAACCAAAATTCCTAAAAAAAATCTACATATTTTTCACAACTTTAAACAAAAAAAGTTATGAAAGATGATAAAAAAATTTTAAATGTAAGAAAACTTGAAATGTGAAAGTGTGTTCACCACATTTCTGAATCTTTGTGACCAATTTTAGTATTATTAGGATTATAGTAGCTTCGCCAACAATATAATCTTTGCATAGTTAATTTAGCTTAGCCAAAAGCTTTAGTAAAAATTCAAAGTTTTATTCTGAGACTTCCCCAATTAGATTTTTTTGCATTTATATTTTCTTTCGTCCTTTATAACTTTTTTATTCAGAGGCGTGCTATAGTAAGATAATATAAAGAAAATGTTAAACAAGTAAGAGCGCTATATTTGGCTATGCCGAATCTTATATACCCTTCACATCGGTATTTTTGTATACCCAGTCATCTGATCTAGCCAAGTTGTTATATTACCGCAAAAACTAAATTTTAAAAAATTTTGATTTATAATTTTTAAACAAAAATGAAGTTGCTTATAAATAAGGTGCTGCTGCCTTATTATTATAAACTAATATAAGTTTTAATTACAAATAAATAATATACTTTAATATAAATTTTCAGATTTAGGAAATACAGTGAACTCGCGGAAACGTGAATATCCAAAATCGTGAACATCCAGAAACGTGAACACTTTTTATTTAACATTAACTACTCTAAAACGTGAATAAACATTGAAAGCTTTAAAACGTGAACAGTTTTTTTTTGAGTTTTTTTTTGTTTAAATTAATTTTATTAGTTTTGCCAGTTCCCGAATTGTGAAATAAAAGGATCTACAAGCGATATACATAGTTTTATTTGCAAAAGGTTAATTTTTGTGGTCGGATTAATGAGACAATTATGTATTACCCAAAAAACTAAATTTTAAAATTTTTAAATTAGACTTTTCGGGTTAAAGCGTTGTTAAGTTTTAACTAGATTTGGATGTTTTTGAACTAGTAACAATAAATTGATAAAAAAAAATTTAATTCGTTAGAAAATAATTAAAAAATATCCAATCAGAAACGTGAACAAAATCGAAAACATGAACACCCTTGGTAAAAATTAGTTCACGTTTCCGCGAGTTCACTGTAGTATATTCTCGCACCTAATACATGGTACTCTTCCACTGCCAAGTACCAGAAAATATGTCAATTAGGATTTAAGATAACAACTTTTGATGCGGGGCCCAAAAGTACCGGAACCTTACTTTTAAACTAAGTAAATAATTGGAAGTATATAAAAAATACGTGTCATATTAAATAATAAAGAAATGTTTTTAATAGTTTACAAATTTTTTATTGTAAATCAGGATATCTAAGCTTTTAAGATGATTTAAAACCTATATTAACATATGCTAATAACTAAAAAACTTGTATGTACATATTTATTGTATACGGTATTTTCCATAAATATATATAAAAAATAAACGAAAAATACTAAAAGAAATTATTTTTAATTATTACTTTTGTGCTTAAATTGAACACAATTCTTCTTCTTAGTAAATCTTATACTTAAAATAATTATGACGCTTACTCAAAAAAAGAAGAAAACTTACTTATTTTAAGTTTAAGCTTGTATCCTCTTTATAGGAAATGTTCTTGTTTCAAAGCAAATAATAATTCAATTAAGTTAGCGCTGAATACTCAAATTAAGAATTTTAGTTTGTTTTTTACGTAAATTTTCATTACTTTGAGTATAATCATATACCTAAAACAAGGAAAATGGTATTGGTATTAAGTAAAAAGTGTTTAATTATTACTAAAAACCAATATTTATTTCATAAAAACAAGTTAATAACTTTTTTAAAAGTTGAACAAATAACTTAATGTTGGGCTCATTTAATTTAATTTGTGTAAAAAAAATAGTCAGTTGCAGTTAAAGGTTTACTTTTTTTAAGTATTTATTTCTCGCAAGATAGTACAAATCAACTGCGTTTAAGAAAAAATTTACTTAGTTTTAGTTTACCCATTAAGGTTTTTTGTACTAATTCTTAAGAAAATTTTAAACTAAATATAAGAAATATTTTTCTTGGAGCCAAATCATTACCGAATTTCTTTAAGTTAAGTAAAATTTCCTTAAATTTAGTAAGCTTTTTTCTGAGTGTACCTATTCGGATTAGTCGGTGAAAATAACTTTTATGTGTTTAATATTAAGCGTGGTAACATTTACGAGACAAAAATTCAGGTAAATCACGAAAACTCTTACCGCACCGTCGTTTCAAAATTTGAAAAACTGAATAAAAACTTCTACACTTGCCAACTTAAGAATGCTAAAGGCCTCCAGGTGGTTATAAAAGGTATTGACGCTAATGTCAACCCGGAAAAGATAAAAACGAGTTTGTGCAGCAAAGGATTTCAAGCTAAAACTGTTTCAAACATTAAAAACAGAGAAAAGTGTCCACAATCATTATTCCGGGTGGAGCTTGAGCCTAGTGATGTAAAAATGAGGAAAGTTGAAACTCACCCTATTTATGAATTAAGATTAAGATATATTTTGCATCGCAGAGTTATTGTTGAATCCCCACATAAACGATCTGGGCCAGGATAGCGCTTAAACTGCCAGGTATACGGCCATACTAAAGTTTATTTTAAGTTGCCTTCTGCTTGTGTTGTGTGTGGGGACCTGCATTCCACGACCAAGTGCGATAAACCGAAAGATGAAACCAGGGTAAAGAAATACGGCGGAAACCACACGGCCAACTATAGAGGTTGCCCTGTTTTTGAAACAGTTAAGCGCTCATCTAAGCCGGAAATAGTTCGTGCCCCTCCCCAGCCTTTAAATATACCAACTACAAACATGCCACAACAGGTCTTATACCAACGCACTAAAGTCCAACCAGCCCAACATTCGTAAGCTTAACCAGCCAACAACGGCACATGAGGTGCACACAAATAAATCAACTGGTCCCAGTTTTAGCCACCTGGAAGCCGTAATTGACAATATGGTTAAACAGTTCACGCAGATTATGGCGCAAATGGCTGGCATGATGCAAGAAATGCAAAAAATTCAGTCAGTTTTTTTTTGCAGGCCATGCTTAAAGGGCCATGAACTGCCTCAGAGTTTGTCTCTGGAACGCAAACGGCATCCGCAAACACAAAAATGAGCTTAAATACTTTTTAACAAACCAAAAAATTTATGTCATGTTGATTTCCGAGACTCATATGACATCTAGAAGCACTTTCAAAATAAGTGGCTATACTTTTTATGGTTCAAAGGATCCCAGAAATAGGTTATGTGGTGGCTCAGCTATATTGATTAAATCAAGAATCAAACACCAATGGATAGGTGGTCTCTCCGAAAATTATATACAAGCAACAAACATCTGCACTGATGAATTTTACCATAACCTCGTTATTTCGTCAGTTTATTGTCCACTCAGGTTCTCCATAACGAAGGATCATTACAACAGTTTTTACAAATCTTTAGGTCCCCACTTAATTGCTGCTGGAGACTATAACGCTAAACACACGTACTGGGGCTTCCGCCTAATAAAACCCAGAGGTCGTGTCTTGTATGATTCTATACTGAAATGAGACACGTTATATCAACTGGACAACCACGATATTGGCTAACTGACCACAATAAAATACTAGACTTAATAGATTTTGGCGTAGCAAAGGGTATATCCCCTGAGCTTATTGAGGCTCAAGCCTCCTTGGATTTATCTTCTGATCCCTCACTCACAATATTCACTATTTGCAGTCCTCACCAAATTGAAACGTGTAATATTTTTTTGTCAAAATGAATAAATTGGTTAAAATAAAAAAAATTTATTCGCACGCACTGTTCGGAACACCAACCTCTAAAAACTTCCGATGACTTAGATGAGCGCCTGAGTAGCCTCAATAAAAATAGCAAAAAAGCCGTAAAACATGCTTCTTCTACCTTTATTCAGCCGATGTTGAAGAGCTTTTATCTAAAAAAAGGAGAGCCCGAAGAGATTGGCAGAAGTATATATCGCCCCTACTTAAAATAAGCTGAAAGAATGTACAAACCGATTAAAAAACTTGCTAGAAGTACATAGAATGTCATCAATGAAGGAATACCTTAAAGGTCTAGACGCGACTCCTCAAACAAACTATTCTCTATGGCGCACATAGGGGTATTTTGCCATTCTAGCCGGACATTACTTTTTATTTTTTACAATAAAGCTTCTTAAAAATTACTAAGTGCTCTTAGATTGATGAAACTTGACAGAAACATGTATTGTAATCATAGGCATATAAGGATTAAAAAATAATAAAAATCGAACCAAGGGGGAAAAAGTTCCCTTTAGAAGAACTTACACTACCTCTGAAAAATTAAAACTTTTTTTTATGTTTTTAATACTATTGATATGCAAATGCAACTTTAAACGTAAGAAAAAGCTAAAAAAATCTACACTTGGACAGTGTCGTCCTCTCCCCTTTCGTGGGAGGCGGCATAAAGTAAAATGTGCAAAAATAATGTATAATTTTTACAATTTTTAACTTTTTATGGGTAGGGGAAGAAATGCCCCAAACCCCACCCCCCTAAACGGCCCTGTACAAAAAATTTTTTTTTAAATATTTTGCTAATTTCACAAAAAAATTTATTTTTAAGCTTGCTCTTCGCTTTTTTTGTAATTTAATGTATTAAATTTATCTGAATATAAGTTATCTATTATATAAAGAAGGGGTGTATGTATGTATGTATGTTTTTATTTTATTGCTGGCCACACCAGTGGATTGATTTTTGTGAAATTTTTACAGAGTGTTACTTCAAGTCTGAAAGAAACAATAGGATACTTTTTTTTTGGAAATTATTGCTGCCACGCCCACACTACGCCCATTTGTGTGGGAAGGTCAAGTAACAAAATTACCCAGAGCCATACTGCTCAAACGCGTAGAGCTAAATACCTGAAATTTGCAACACGTGTTAAGCTTTACATGTTTGTTTAAATGCACATGAGTTTTTAAACATTGGGCCCGTAAAGGGATAAAAAGGGGACAAAAAGGGAAAAATCGGTAGCCTACTATCTCTTGATGTACATAAGATAGAAACAAAATTTAAAAAGTGCGTTTTCCTTAAGAAATAAACAGACAGGTATCTAAAGTTTTTTTTTAAATTATAGTCCGAAAGGCCGAAAAAAGGGGTTAAAATTATATTTTGGTACTTTTTGGTACTTTTTGTTACTTTTAAACCAATAAAGATAGAAAAATTTTTCAAATTGCGTTCGATAGGTCTTACAAAAATATTATTACGTTTTTCGTACTTTTTTTTAATTTTGGGCCCAAAGGGGGCAAAAGGGTTAAAAATATATTTTGATTTTTTTATTCGTTTTTTGTAACTTTTAAACCAATAACGATAGGAACATTATTCAAATTAAGTGTAACAGGCCTAAAAAATATGAGTACGTTTTTAGATACTTTTTTAATTTTATAGACTCTAAGGGGAAGAAAGGGTTAAAATTATGTTTTAGTACTTTTTGTGACTTTAAAATCAATTATGATAGAAACATATTTTCAATTGCTCTTCGAGACCGATTTTTGGAAATTAGTTCGCACGTGAACGGCTTTTAAAGTTAAAATTTTGAAGGTAAAAAAGTGGGCGGTGCCACGCCCATAAAAGTTAAACTTTTTATGCTGGTACTTTTATTGCACTGATTTTTTAAAATTGGCACACATATAGAAGGCCTCTAATTCCGAAGTTCTAAAGGACAAAAATGGAGGATTGCAGCGCCCACAAAAATGTAAGTTTTCAAACTGGTTCTTCTTTTGTTGCGATTTTTATGAAGCTCAAAAATAGACTGATAATGTTTTATTTTCGGTACAAAAATGGGTGGCATAAAGATAGACAAACGTGCAAAATTATGTGAAGATAAGGCCATATTCTAGCCAGTTATAGCCCAAAACGCTTAATCCGGGAGGACATTTGTATGGGAGCTCTGTCAAAAAATTAACTGATCATCACCACAAACAACATGTTTTTTTCTTATGCCAAAAAACTTATCTGTTCCAAATTTCATCGAAATATCTGCAAAAATGCGGTCTCTACTTTGTTTACAAGAATACATTAACTCCTAGCCGGACGGATGGACTGACAGGTTTTAATCGGCTCAGGAAGTGATTCTGTGTCGATCGGTATTATTGGAGGTTGGTCTCAGACCTTTTTCTTACAAAAATTACACAAAAGCATAACAAAATAAATAAATAAATTTGCACAAAAGCATAATAAAATTTGGATATAACAATATAAGAGAAATTTGAACTTCTTTTGAAAAATATTTGAAATGTGATCCCTGTATCTATATTATATAAAGAAAGGTTGTATGTATGTATGTATGTATGTATGTATGTATGTATGTATGTATGTATGTATGTATGTATGTATGTATGTATGTATGTATGTATGTATGTATGTATGTATGTATGTATGTATGTATGTATGTATGTATGTATGTATGTATGTATGTATGTATGTATGTATGTATGTATGTATGTATGTATGTATGTATGTATGTATGTATGTATGTATGTATGTATGTATGTATGTATGTATGTATGTATGTATGTATGTATGTATGTATGTATGTATGTATGTATGTATGTATGTATGTATGTATGTATGTATGTATGTATGTATGTATGTATGTATGTATGTATGTATGTATGTATGTATGTATGTATGTATGTATGTATGTATGTATGTATGTATGTATGTATGTATGAATGTACATATGTATGTATGTTTGTGATTTATAGCTGTCCACACCAGTGGATCGATTTTTTTTGAAATTTTTGCAGCGAGTTACTTCAAGTCTGGAAGAAACAATTGGCAAGTTTTTTTTTGGAAATCTTTGCTTTACGGCCATTTGTGTGGGAAGGTCTGATTATGAATTGCCTAACCAAATTACCCAAAGCCATACTGATCAAACGCGTAGAGCTAAATACATGTTTGTTTAAATACATACGAATTTTTAGAAATTGGGCCCGTAAAGGGATAAAAAGGGGACAAAAAAGGAAAAACCTGTAGCCTACTATCTTTTGATGTATATAAGATAGAAACAAAATTTAAAAAATTTTGCGTTTTCCTTGAGAAACAAACAGACAGGTATCTGGAGATTTTTTTTTTCATTTTGGTCCGAAATGGGGGAAAATCGGCTAAAATTATCTTTTGGTACTTTTTGGTATTTTTTGTTACTTTTAAACCTATAAAGATATAAACATTATTCAAATTGTGTTCGATAGGTCTTAAAAAAATATTATTACGTTTTCCGTACTTTTTTAATTTTGGACCCAAAAGGGGAAAACAGGGTTAAAAATATATATTGATTTTTTTATGCGTTTTTTGTTACTTTTCAACCAAAAAAGATAGAAACATAATTAAAATTGGATGCGACAGGCCTAAAAAATATGAGTACGTTTTTGGGTCTTTTTTGAATAATTAGACTCTTAGGGGGAAAAAAGGTTAAAATTATGTTTTAGTACTTTTTGTAACTTTAAAACCAATGAAGGTAGAAACATGATTTAAATTGCATTTGTCAGGTTACCAAAAAATGTTAATATGTTAATAAGGGGCTGAGATTATTTATAGAAGTTTATAAATAATTTTTGCTTATTAAAGCTTTCTGAACATCTCCAAAACTGTAAGCCTGGTAAATTTGCAATTTTTATGTTCTTAGTAAATAGTAATGAAAAATAAAAATAAAATAATAAGTCAGCCCATTATTATTAATTGCAACTTATGTGGGGCAACCAATAAATTAAAACATATGTAAATTCTTTTGTTTACATATTTTAATAATTTTACTATGATTGGGGTAGCGAAGCACACCGGGGCTTAGCTAGTGTATATATAAAAATAACTTATTTACAGAAGAAACAATTAATTTAAAAATCACACAATTTTCTTTCTAAAAATCGTAATTTCTCCTCAACAGATTTATCTTAACATTCATGTACTATTTGTAATAACTCTAATCTTTTATAAACTTTTTCCATTTTACTCTCGTAGCTTTAAAAGTGTCCTGAAAACAATTTTGTGCAATAACCACAATATATATACAACTAGCTGACCCGGTGAACTTCGTACCACCTATAAATTATTGAATATATGGATTTTTTAAAAAGAGTACAAAGCTTATTTAGTCGAATAGTTTATTGGAATATATTTATAAGGAAAACAAAAATTCAAAAAGATTACAAAAATAAGAAAGCTCTGTATTTTCGTGCATGAGTTATGTTTAGGTTAATTCCCTTCAGTGCAGTACCTTGTGATATATGTATGACATTTTTCGTTTTGTTAATCGTCATTGCGAATGCAAGATGAATAGCAAATTGAGTTCGCTTAAGCTCGTCGGAGTGAGAACTTCTTCACCTTTGAATTTTTCTCTAAGTATAATTGCGTGAATAACATAGACTATCAGTTTTGTTATTACCAAACGCGTTCTATTGCAAAGTTTTGGTTGGCTTAAATTTCAAAGCACGATAACTACCGAGCCTACCTTCAGTTGTAAGCTGTGCGTGGTAAGCCAGGCACATTCAAGGAGTTTAAAACTTAAGTTAAATAGTTGGTGGCTTCATTTTCGTTTGTTACACAATCAATAGATTTAAAAGAATGCAGAGTACCAACGATTCGATTCTGAACTATATAGTTTAAATCATCCACATCTATATTTTTAGCTGCTAAAATTGCTCGTTCACTCAACCAGTCATAATTTTTCCCGTTAGCAATTATGTTGGGGAATACTTTCTGGATAAGCTCTTCTTTTGACGGTACAAAATTACAAAAATTTTGAGGAAACGAAATCAATCCGAAAGCTACCGCTACAGCAATGTTGGATCTCGCACGAACAGTGGCTAAAATCAATGACATGAGGAATGTCTTCCCAGTTTCACCATGGGCATCCAAGAAAAAAAAAGCTCAATTTCCGTCATTAATTGCCTTTAATATTATATCATAGACTTCCTTTGGTTGGAGGTTTAAGAGAGAAACATTGGTTTGAACTAATTGGTTCAACTCATGTCGATCGTATTCACGTTAACGCTTCAATTCTCGATTTAGTAGCTCATTCATTTAATGTTCTGGTGCTGGCAGTCCTAACCTGACTAACAAACTGCCGCAAATAAGGTAACACATGTCTTCAATTAAGAGCAAAGCCCGGTTATGCATCTTTTTTTTCTCTCCATATTATTATTATTAAATCTACGCTAATGCGAACTAACGATATGTATTTAAATCTTAAAATTATGTAATTGATATTAGTCCATTCAGTACCAGACCAAAATTAAGGTTCTCATAATAAGGTAAATAAGGTTATGCATCTTCGCATTGACTTCAAGATTTGGACTTCTCGAGCTGACACGATATTGATGTAAAATGAAACATTGTCCTTGTATTTGTTCCACAGGTGACTTGGACTTGACGGGAAGCATGTTTATAGCAAATAATGACAATAGCAAATAATGTTCGTATATGCCTCGGCGATTGTCGTATCTCAATGAGTATCGTTTTCAAGCAAATTGAGTTCTTGACATGCAGCACAAAATGTTGGGCAGACTATACCATTAACAGTAGGTAATGCTGCAAATGATGTTGGACCACGAACATTCACCAGCAACAACTGCAAATAAAAGCATTCATCATTCTTCGAATGAACTGTATAAGTGCGACCAAGAGCATCACTTGAACGCACATCTGGATGCCCAGGAACCATAGTGCCTTTCTTTCGACGGTCAAAGTTTTTTGACGAAATGTTCCAAGTGTAATACCGTGGCTTCTCCGAGTAAAGTAAAGTTCCTGCAAACGGACCGCTTTGACAAACAGCAAAGAAACTTGTCAATGTTGTTGCTGGAGGTATTTCAGCACGTTGAAGAACATTTGTCGCAGTGAAATATACCCGTTGGCCATTCTCCAGATGCACTGCTAAATGTGCAACAGTGGGATGACATTCGTGAATAGGGAATGAGAATATACGCCAAACCACCTGGTTGCAGTTCACATATCGCCCAACTTTTTAACGCGTAATTTCATCGTTGCCATTGGAGGTTTGGATGCTAAAAACAGCCATATCGCTGCCTTTCGTGATATTTTTGCAGATCTACTTGATCGACTTCACTGAATTCAACATTGCAATATGTCTTAAATGATTTGGAATCACAAAATCGTTTCCTTTTACATTCTTTGTAATAGTTTGATCGTTGTCAATGGGCGATCAAAACCCGAAACAGTGGATAACCGTCATTGCTAGTGATAGTTTTCTCTGTCAGTTTTCGTAGATAATGTTTGGAACACTTGCCATCGTCCATGCACGGAGATTGATAATGCCACACGGTTCATGAATCATATATGTTATTATAACATCATGTAGTTCTTGATCTGTTTCGGGTTCAGGGATCTCGGCACTTTTAATGTCATCTTTCTGGTCTGGTCGAACTTCTCGACTAATAAAATAAGAATGTGTGCATGCAGCAAGCCTCGTTTTTGCCGCTCTATCGAATATATCCAGCATTGAGTATCTCCGAACACGTATTGCCTAACAATGTACATATATAATCAGCAAACGAATTTTTTGCCTAAACACACACATTTCACAAATTATTATCCTTAATAGCATGTCAATAACGTTATAAACATGTTTTGTTTGTTTCTTCGATAATTACTGAAAATCGCTGATAAAGCGTGAATAGAATAGCTGAGGCTATCGCGTCTTTCATGATGGGAAGCTATTACCAAGAAAAACTTCGCAAACAGTTCAGTTTATAATGGCTTCATTATTTTGTAGCCCTATCCGCCACTTGTAAATATTTTTTTTTATTTTTTTAAATGTTTGTTGTGATTACAGAACAATGTATAGGAAAAAATTGCGTTAATGACTCGCTATCTGACCGACAGATTAATCATTGCATAGCCTAAATGCTTAGGGCAAGACTTAAAATATGTATTGGTTAATTTTGTAGCTTCTGAACTAAAAAAAGATAGAATTATAATTTAACTTACGCTCGACAGGTTTCAAAGCTATGAATGCATTTTTCGTACTTTTTTTTTGAAATATTAGACCATTAGAGGCGAGACAGGAAAAAAAAACAATGCATATTTTGAAACTGCTTATATTCATTTTGTACCTTCGGAACCGAAAAAGATAAAAAAGGGGCTCCAATTATATTTTATTTCATTCGACAGGTCTCGAAAAAATATAAATATAAAAATTTGATAATTTTGATCCTAAGGGGTAAAAAGGTATAAACATTTTATTGGTAATTTTTAGGTTATTTCTGTTACTTTTAAACTAATAATTTAAATTGCGCTCAACTGGTTTAAGAAAAATATGAACACGTTTTTGGGAGGGAAGTTATGGGAGGTGCCATGTCCATTATTCCCTTTTCTTCTAAGAATGCTCACCTCAATTATTTATATAAGCAAACATAAACATTAATAGACAATTTTGAGACTCTAGCTATAAGAATTATTGAAGTACATTTAAAAAAAATCCAATTGTACGGGTGGTGCCACACCAAAAAGCTTGGAGACCTTAGCTGTCACAGTTAATGAGATACACATATAAATATTTCCATGCTATTAGAGGTTCCACACCCATAATTCACTTCCTGCCTGTACTCATCTTAGTTATGCATATTTTCATAATAAATACCCATATTAAATTTGGAGATTTCAGATGTTTTATTTATTGACATATACATATATGTAAAAGGTTTTTTCACGCCCAAACTCAGCTTAATAGTAAGCATCAACATTGTAAGCACCTACACAAAATTTGGTGGCTTATACCCATACACAGCTGAATTATGCATATTACCATTATAAATTTATTTACAAAGTTTTGAGAGTTCAGCTGTTACAGTTATTGAGATATATAAAAAACTATTTTCCTTGTATGGGGGATGCGACGCCCATTACTTTTTTCCCGCTCATACAGAGCACAATTAGCATATTAGCACTATAAACATCCTTAAAAAGTTTGGAGACTTCAGCTATTACAGTTATTGAGATATATACAAAAAACTATTTTCGTTGTATGCGAGTTGCCACGCCTATTTATTTCTTCCCGCGCATACAAAGCTCAATTATGCATATTTGCTCTATAAACATTCGTACGAAGTTTGAAGACTTCAGCTATCACAGTTATTAAGATATATACAAAAAACTATTTTCGTTGTATGGGAGGTGCCACGCCTATTTATTTCGTCCCGCCCATACAAAGCTCAATTATGCATATTAGCACTATAAACATCCTTAAAAAGTTTAGAGACTTCAGCTATTACAGTTATTGAGATATATACAAAAAGCTATTTTCGTTGTATGGGAGGTGCCACGCCTATTTATTTTTTCCCGCCCATACAAAGCTTAATTATGCATATTAGCACTATAAACATCCGTACGAAGTTTGGAGACTTTAGCTATTACAGTTATTGAGATATAAACAAAAAACTATTTTTGTTGTTTGGGAGGTGCCGCGCCCATTTATATCTTCCCGCCCATACAGAGCACAATACCGCACATTGGCAGTATAAACATCCGTACGAAGTTTGGAGACTTCAGCTATTACAGTTATTTAGATATATACAAAAAGCTATTTTCGTAATATGGGAGGTGCCACGTCTATTTATTTTTTCCCGCTCATACAAAGCTCAATTATGCATATTAGCACTATAAACATCCGTACGAAGTTTAGAGACTTAAGCTATTACAGTTATTTAGATATATACAAAAAACTATTTTTGTTGTATGGGAGGTGCCACGCCCATTTATTCCTTCCCGCCCATACAGAGCACAATTACGCACATTGGCACTATAAATATCCGTACGAAGCTTAGAGACTTCAGCTATTACAGTTATTGAGATATATACAAAAAGCTATTTTCGTTGTGTGGGAGGCGCCACGCCTATTTATTTTTTCTCGCCCATACAAAGCTCAATTATGTATTTTAGCACTATAAGCATCCGTACAAAGTTTGGAGACTTCAGCTATTACAGTTATTGAGATATATACAAAAAACTATTTTCGTTGTATGGGAGGTGCCACGCCCATTTATATCTTCCCGCCCATACAGAGCACAATACCGCACATTGGCACTATAAACATCCGTACGAAGTTTGGAGACTTAAGCTATTACAGTTATTTAGATATATACAAAAAGCTATTTTTGTTGTATGGGAGGTGCCACGCCTATTTATTTCTTCCCGCCCATACAAAGCTCAATTATGCACATCAATAAACAATTTTTTAAAAAATTTTTGAAGGTTTTGAAGGCAGGTACATTTATTTTTTTGCATAAAATAGCGTTATTAGGAAAGTTGTCGCACAGGTATTACCAGTTTAAGGGCGGGTAAAAACTACTGCCTCGCACATTCCTTTTTATACACGCAATGTCAGTGTAAAACCCAATTTAACCTGTTAAAAATTAATTTCAATTTAAATAAAAAACATTAAAAAACAATTAATTATCAAAACGTTTTGTGACCCACAAAAAAGTTTCTTACTCATATGTAAACACACAAGATGTGAAATTTTCAAAAATTCGCCAAAAAAATGGCGCAAAAACGCGCAACGTTTTCTTTT
This sequence comes from Melanophora roralis, assembly GCA_963583895.1. Taxonomy (NCBI): domain Eukaryota; kingdom Metazoa; phylum Arthropoda; class Insecta; order Diptera; family Rhinophoridae; genus Melanophora; species Melanophora roralis. Next base: position 77,671,688 of record OY757187.1, on the reverse strand, counting down.
TTCGTCTAAAAGTAGAGATTTTAAGTTTTTTTGTGATGAAAAAGATTTTTAGGATAATGAGTGCCATCACTTTCAAAAACCATTTGATTTTATTTTTTTTAATCAAAAAGTGAACAAAAAACCCTATTTTTTTTAATTTCGAAGGAATTTTTTTAAAATAAAACTTAAAATAAAAAATAAAGACAAATTTAATAAGGTAGCTGCTTATATAATCTTTCGCAGAAAAAAAACAATGTAAAATCTTTTTTTGTTTAGCTACAAAAAAATATATTGTAAGCCTTTCAAAACCATCAAAAGTTAATAAATTGCAGGCAAATTTACTTAACTTTCCTGACTTTGACAGTGCCTCAAAACGACAAATTTCAAGCAAAAGATTTGAAATTCACTATCCGATACAGAATTTTGTTATCTGTCGAGCTGCGCACTTAAATTTTAATATTTCTTAAATTTCCATTTTGGCTTAATGTCCGGCTAGATTGGCAAAATACCCCTATGTGCGATGTGGAAAAACTTTTATCTGAAAAAAGAAGAGCCCGAAGAGAATGGCAAAAGTATAGATCGCCCCAACTTAAAAATAAGCTAAAAGAGTGTACAAACCGATTAAAGAACTTGTTGGAAGTACATAGAATGTCATCAATGAAGGAATACCTGGAAGGACTAGATGCGACTCCCCAAACAAATTATTCTCTATGGCGTTCCGCCAAACGTCTTAAAAAACCCGTTATTACAAAACCACCTCTGCGAAATCTGAAAGAACCCTGGGCAAAAAAACAAAGAAAAATGCGTTTTGCTTGCAAGCCATTTAAGGAACGTATTTACTCCCAATGCATGCACTGACGTTAACGAGTTGCCGCCTGTTGTTGCCAGAAATCCGTTTCCGATATTTAGATGTTATAGAGGCTATCGCTAGTCTGGATGGAAAAATAGCTCCTGGCGTTGATAAAATAAGCAACAAAATGCTTTTAGAGCTACCTTTTACTGCTAAAAGAGTGATTCTTTTTATTTTTAATGCCATAATACGGCTTGAACACTTCCTGCAAACATGGAAATTAGCCTTTGTTAAGATGACTCCTAAGCCTGGTAAAGATCATTCAAAAGTGGAGTCATATAGGCCTATTATCCACAGTGTCGTATTGTTTAAAAAACTACTTAAGAACGAGCTGGCCCCGATCTTAAATGGCAACAACTGCATTTCAAATCACCAATTCGGCTTTAGAAGTCAACATAGTACCATCGAACAAACCCACAGGATGGTACAGGTTATAAGAAAAGCCTTTGAGGAAAAGAAGTTCTGCTCCGCGCTTTTTATCGATGTCTTTCAAGCATTCGATAAAGTATGGAACGAAGGGCTGTAAATCAAACTAAAACTCTATCTACCAGCTAATATTTCAAGCCTGCTAGAAAAATACATAACCGGCAGACAATTTATGATTAAAGAGGGAAACCAAATAAGTTCCTCTCAGCCAATAGGGGCTTGTGTACCTTAAGGGAGTATACTAGATCCATTTTTGTACTCGCTTTACACAGCAGATATGCCTATCAATAGTTTTACACACACGTCGACATTTGCTTACGACACTGCTTTTCTCATACCTCACAAAGACCCTAAAGAGGCTTCGAACCAGCTGCATCAACACGTAAGCGAAGTTGAGAAATGGGCAAAATTATGGGGAATAAAAATAAATGAACAAAAATTTACTCACGTAACTTTTACCTTACGCAAAGAAACGTGCCCTCCAATCACTACTAACAGCCATTTGGTGCCTCAACGATTTGAGACGAAATACCTTGGCATTCATCTGGACCGTCACCTTACATGGAAGTCCCACATAGATGCGAAGTTGACGCAAATGAAACTTAAAGCTACACAAACCCAATGGCTAATCGGCAGAAACTCTGTGCCTCGTCTTGATTGTACACTTCTACTCTACAAATCGATTTTAAAACCAATTTGGTGCTATGGTATACAATTATGGGGAACTGCTTCCGCATCCAACATAGAAAAAATTCAACGCCGTCAAAACAAAATCCTAAGAATGATAACTGGTGTTCCTTGGTATGTTAAAAACAGAAACATCCACAGGGATCTACAAGTTCCATTAGTTAAATGCGAAATCCTGAACTATGTGGACAAGTATTTAAATTAGCTGGAAACTAACCCAAATCCACTCGCCCGAAACATCCTACAACATAGTGGACAGACCCGTCTAAAAAGGAGGGAGGGTCTGGTCGAACTTCTCGACTAATAAAATAAGAATGTGTGCATGCAGCAAGCCTCGTTTTTGCCGCTCTATCGAATATATCCAGCATTGAGTATCTCCGAACACGTATTGCCTAACAATGTACATATATAATCAGCAAACGAATTTTTTGCCTAAACACACACATTTCACAAATTATTATCCTTAATAGCATGTCAATAACGTTATAAACATGTTTTGTTTGTTTCTTTGATAATTACTGAAAATCGCTGATAAAGCGTGAATAGAATAGCTGAGGCTATCGCGTCTTTCATGATGGGAAGCTATTACCAAGAAAAACTTCGCAAACAGTTCAGTTTATAATGGCTTCATTATTTTGTAGCCCTATCAGCCACTTGTAAATATTTTTTTTTATTTTTTTAAATGTTTGTTGTGATTACAGAACAATGTATAGGAAAAAATTGCGTTAATGACTCGCTATCTGACCGACAGATTAATCATTGCATAGCCTAAATGCTTAGGGCAAGACTTAAAATATGTATTGGTTAATTTTGTAGCTTCTGAACTGAAAAAAGATAGAATTATAATTTAACTTACGCTCGACAGGTTTCAAAGCTATGAATGCATTTTTCGTACTTTTTTTTGAAATATTAGACCATTAGAGGCGAGACAGGAAAAAAAACAATGCATATTTTGAAACTGCTTATATTCATTTTGTACCTTCGGAACCGAAAAAGATAAAAAAGGGGCTCCAATTATATTTTATTTCATTCGACAGGTCTCGTAAAAATTTAATATAAAAATTTGATAATTTTGATCCTAAGGGGTAAAAAGGTATAAACATTTTATTGGTAATTTTTAGGTTATTTCTGTTACTTTTAAACTAATAATTTAAATTGCGCTCAACTGGTTTAAGAAAAATATGAACACGTTTTTGGGAGGGAAGTTATGGGAGGTGCCATGTCCATTATTCCCTTTTCTTCTAAGAATGCTCACCTCAATTATTTATATAAGCAAACATAAACATTAATAGACAATTTTGAGACTCTAGCTATAAGAATTATTGAAGTACATTTAAAAAAAATCCAATTGTGCGGGTGGTGCCACACCAAAAAGCTTGGAGACCTTAGCTGTCACAGTTAATGAGATACACATATAAATATTTCCATGCTATGCTTAGCTGTCACAGTTAATGAGATACACATATAAATATTTCCATGCTATTAGAGGTTCCACACCCATAATTCACTTCCTGCCTGTACTCATCTTAGTTATGCATATTTTCATAATAAATACCCATATTAAATTTGGAGATTTCAGATGTTTTATTTATTGACATATACATATATGTAAAAGATTTTTTCACGCCCAAACTCAGCTTAATAGTAAGCATCAACATTGTAAGCACCTACACAAAATTTGGTGGCTTAAACCCATACACAGCTGAATTATGCATATTACCATTATAAATTTCTTTACAAAGTTTTGAGAGTTCAGCTGTTACAGTTATTGAGATATATAAAAAACTATTTTCCTTGTATGGGGGATGCGACGCCCATTACTTTTTCCCCGCTCATACAGAGCACAATTAGCATATTAGCACTATAAACATCCTTAAAAAGTTTGGAGACTTCAGCTATTACAGTTATTGAGATATATACAAAAAGCTATTTTCGTAATATGGGAGGTGCCACGTCTATTTATTTTTTCCCGCTCATACAAAGCTCAATTATGCATATTAGCACTATAAACATCCGTACGAAGTTTGGAGACTTAAGCTATTACAGTTATTTAGATATATACAAAAAACTATTTTTGTTGTATGGGAGGTGCCACGCCTATTTATTTCGTCCCGCCCATACAAAGCTCAATTATGCATATTAGCACTATAAACATCCTTAAAAAGTTTAGAGACTTCAGCTATTACAGTTATTGAGATATATACAAAAAGCTATTTTCGTTGTGTGGGAGGCGCCACGCCTATTTATTTTTTCTCGCCCATACAAAGCTCAATTATGTATTTTAGCACTATAAGCATCCGTACAAAGTTTGGAGACTTCAGCTATTACAGTTATTGAGATATATACAAAAAACTATTTTCGTTGTATGGGAGGTGCCACGCCCATTTATATCTTCCCGCCCATACAGAGCACAATACCGCACATTGGCACTATAAACATCCGTACGAAGTTTGGAGACTTAAGCTATTACAGTTATTTAGATATATACAAAAAACTATTTTTGTTGTATGGGAGGTGCCACGCCTATTTATTTCTTCCCGCCCATACAAAGCTCAATTATGCACATCAATAAACAATTTTTTAAAAAATTTTTGAAGGTTTTGAAGGCAGGTACATTTATTTTTTTGCATAAAATAGCGTTATTAGGAAAGTTGTCGCACAGGTATTACCAGTTTAAGGGCGGGTAAAAACTACTGCCTCGCACATTCCTTTTTATACACGCAATGTCAGTGTAAAACCCAATTTAACCTGTTAAAAATTAATTTCAATTTAAATAAAAAACATTAAAAAACAATTAATTATCAAAACGTTTTGTGACCCACAAAAAAATTTCTTACTCATATGTAAACACACAAGATGTGAAATTTTCAAAAATTCGCCAAAAAAATGGCGCAAAAACGCGCAACGTTTTCTTTTTTTGTCTAAAAGTAGAGATTTTAAGTTTTTTTGTGATGAAAAAGATTTTTAGGATAATGAGTGCCATCACTTTCAAAAACCATTTGATTTTATTTTTTTTAATCAAAAAGTGAACAAAAAACCATATTTTTTTTAATTTCGAAGGAATTTTTTTAAAATAAAACTTAAAATAAAAAATAAAGACAAATTTAATAAGGTAGCTGCTTATATAATCTTTCGCAGAAAAAAAAACAATGTAAAATCTTTTTTTGTTTAGCTACAAAAAAATATATTGTAAGCCTTTCAAAACCATCAAAAGTTAATAAATTGCAGGCAAATTTACTTAACTTTCCTGACTTTGACAGTGCCTCAAAACGACAAATTTCAAGCAAAAGATTTGAAAATTCACTATCCGATACAGAATTTTGTTATCTGTCGAGCTGCGCACTTAAATTTTAATATTTCTTAAATTTTCATTTTGGCTTAATGTCCGGCTAGATTGGCAAAATACCCCTATGTGCGATGTGGAAAAACTTTTATCTGAAAAAAGAAGAGCCCGAAGAGAATGGCAAAAGTATAGATCGCCCCAACTTAAAAATAAGCTAAAAGAGTGTACAAACCGATTAAAGAACTTGTTGGAAGTACATAGAATGTCATCAATGAAGGAATACCTGGAAGGACTAGATGCGACTCCCCAAACAAATTATTCTCTATGGCGTTCCGCCAAACGTCTTAAAAAACCCGTTATTACAAAACCACCTCTGCGAAATCTGAAAGAACCCTGGGCAAAAAAACAAAGAAAAATGCGTTTTGCTTGCAAGCCATTTAAGGAACGTATTTACTCCCAATGCATGCACTGACGTTAACGAGTTGCCGCCTGTTGTTGCCAGAAATCCGTTTCCGATATTTAGATGTTATAGAGGCTATCGCTAGTCTGGATGGAAAAAAAGCTCCTGGCGTTGATAAAATAAGCAAAAAAATGCTTTTAGAGCTACCTTTTACTGCTAAGAGTGATTCTTTTTATTTTTAATGCCATAATACGGCTTGAACACTTCCTGCAAACATGGAAATTAGCCTTTGTTAAGATGACTCCTAAGCCTGGTAAAGATCATTCAAAAGTCATATAGGCCTATTATCCACAGTGTCGTATTGTTTAAAAAACTACTTAAGAACGAGCTGGCCCCGATCTTAAATGGCAACAACTGCATTTCAAATCACCAATTCGGCTTTAGAAGTCAACATAGTACCATCGAACAAACCCACAGGATGGTACAGGTTATAAGAAAAGCCTTTGAGGAAAAGAAGTTCTGCTCCGCGCTTTTTATCGATGTCTTTCAAGCATTCGATAAAGTATGGAACGAAGGGCTGTAAATCAAACTAAAACTCTATCTACCAGCTAATATTTCAAGCCTGCTAGAAAAATACATAACCGGCAGATAATTTATGATTAAAGAGGGAAACCAAATAAGTTCCTCTCAGCCAATAGGGGCTGGTGTACCTTAAGGGAGTATACTAGATCCATTTTTGTACTCGCTTTACACAGCAGATATGCCTATCAATAGTTTTACACACACGTCGACATATGCTTACGACACTGCTTTTCTCATACCTCACAAAGACCCTAAAGAGGCTTCGAACCAGCTGCATCAACACGTAAGCGAAGTTGAGAAATGGGCAAAATTATGGGGAATAAAAATAAATGAACAAAAATTTACTCACGTAACTTTTACCTTACGCAAAGAAACGTGCCCTCCAATCACTACTAACAGCCATTTGGTGCCTCAACGATTTGAGACGAAATACCTTGGCATTCATCTGGACCGTCACCTTACATGGAAGTCCCACATAGATGCGAAGTTGACGCAAATGAAACTTAAAGCTACACAAACCCAATGGCTAATCGGCAGAAACTCTGTGCCTCGTCTTGATTGTACACTTCTACTCTACAAATCGATTTTAAAACCAATTTGGTGCTATGGTATACAATTATGGGGAACTGCTTCCGCATCCAACATAGAAAAAATTCAACGCCGTCAAAACAAAATCCTAAGAATGATAACTGGTGTTCCTTGGTATGTTAAAAACAGAAACATCCACAGGGATCTACAAGTTCCATTAGTTAAATGCGAAATCCTGAACTATGTGGACAAGTATTTAAATTAGCTGGAAACTAACCCAAATCCACTCGCCCGAAACATCCTACAACATAGTGGACAGACCCGTCTAAAAAGGAGGGAGGGTCTGGTCGAACTTCTCGACTAATAAAATAAGAATGTGTGCATGCAGCAAGCCTCGTTTTTGCCGCTCTATCGAATATATCCAGCATTGAGTATCTCCGAACACGTATTGCCTAACAATGTACATATATAATCAGCAAACGAATTTTTTGCCTAAACACACACATTTCACAAATTATTATCCTTAATAGCATGTCAATAACGTTATAAACATGTTTTGTTTGTTTCTTTGATAATTACTGAAAATCGCTGATAAAGCGTGAATAGAATAGCTGAGGCTATCGCGTCTTTCATGATGGGAAGCTATTACCAAGAAAAACTTCGCAAACAGTTCAGTTTATAATGGCTTCATTATTTTGTAGCCCTATCCGCCACTTGTAAATATTTTTTTTATTTTTTTAAATGTTTGTTGTGATTACAGAACAATGTATAGGAAAAAATTGCGTTAATGACTCGCTATCTGACCGACAGATTAATCATTGCATAGCCTAAATGCTTAGGGCAAGACTTAAAATATGTATTGGTTAATTTTGTAGCTTCTGAACTGAAAAAAGATAGAATTATAATTTAACTTACGCTCGACAGGTTTCAAAGCTATGAATGCATTTTTCGTACTTTTTTTTGAAATATTAGACCATTAGAGGCGAGACAGGAAAAAAAAAAAAATGCATATTTTGAAACTGCTTACATTCATTTTGTACCTTCGGAACCGAAAAAGATAAAAAAGGGGCTCCAATTATATTTTATTTCATTCGACAGGTCTCGAAAAAATATAAATATAAAAATTTGATAATTTTGATCCTAAGGGGTAAAAAGGTATAAACATTTTATTGGTAATTTTTAGGTTATTTCTGTTACTTTTAAACTAATAATTTAAATTGCGCTCAACTGGTTTAAGAAAAATATGAACACGTTTTTGGGAGGGAAGTTATGGGAGGTGCCATGTCCATTATTCCCTTTTCTTCTAAGAATGCTCACCTCAATTATTTATATAAGCAAACATAAACATTAATAGACAATTTTGAGACTCTAGCTATAAGAATTATTGAAGTACATTTAAAAAAAATCCAATTGTACGGGTGGTGCCACACCAAAAAGCTTGGAGACCTTAGCTGTCACAGTTAATGAGATACACATATAAATATTTCCATGCTATTAGAGGTTCCACACCCATAATTCACTTCCTGCCTGTACTCATCTTAGTTATGCATATTTTCATAATAAATACCCATATTAAATTTGGAGATTTCAGATGTTACATTTATTGACATATACATATATGTAAAAGATTTTTTCACGCCCAAACTCAGCTTAATAGTAAGCATCAACATTGTAAGCACCTACACAAAATTTGGTGGCTTAAACCCATACACAGCTGAATTATGCATATTACCATTATAAATTTCTTTACAAAGTTTTGAGAGTTCAGCTGTTACAGTTATTGAGATATATGTATAAAAAACTATTTTCCTTGTATGGGGGATGCGACGCCCATTACTTTTTTCCCGCTCATACAGAGCACAATTAGCATATTAGCACTATAAACATCCTTAAAAAGTTTGGAGACTTCAGCTATTACAGTTATTGAGATATATACAAAAAACTATTTTCGCTGTATGCGAGTTGCCACGCCTATTTATTTCATCCCGCGCATACAAAGCTCAATTATGCATATTTGCTCTATAAACATTCGTACGAAGTTTGAAGACTTCAGCTATCACAGTTATTAAGATATATACAAAAAACTATTTTCGTTGTATGGGAGGTGCCACGCCTATTTATTTCTTCCCGCCCATACAAAGCTCAATTATGCATATTAGCACTATAAACATCCTTAAAAAGTTTAGAGACTTCAGCTATTACAGTTATTGAGATATATACAAAAAGCTATTTTCGTTGTATGGGAGGTGCCACGCCTATTTATTTTTTCCCGCCCATACAAAGCTTAATTATGCATATTAGCACTATAAACATCCGTACGAAGTTTGGAGACTTTAGCTATTACAGTTATTGAGATATAAACAAAAAACTATTTTTGTTGTTTGGGAGGTGCCACGCCCATTTATATCTTCCCGCCCATACAGAGCACAATACCGCACATTGGCAGTATTAACATCCGTACGAAGTTTGGAGACTTCAGCTATTACAGTTATTTAGATATATACAAAAAGCTATTTTCGTAATATGGGAGGTGCCACGTCTATTTATTTTTTCCCCCCCATACAAAGCTCAATTATGCATATTAGCACTATAAACATCCGTACGAAGTTTGAAGACTTAAGCTATTACAGTTATTGAGATATATGCAAAAAACTATTTCCGTTGTATGGGAGGTGCCACGCCTATTTATTTTTTCCCGCCCGTACAGAGCACAATTACGCACATTGGCACTATAAACATCCGTACGAAGTTTGGAGACTCTAGCTATTACAGTTATTGAGATTTATACAAAAAACTATTTTCGTTGTATGGAAGGTGCCACGCCTATTTATTTTTTCCCGCTCATACAAAGCTCAATTATGCATATTAGCACTATAAACATCCGTACGAAGTTTGGAGACTTAAGCTATTACAGTTATTTAGATATAGACCAAAAACTGTTTTTGTTGTATGGGAGGTGCCACGCCCATTTATTCCTTCCCGCCCATACAGAGCACAATTACGCACATTGGCACTATAAATATCCGTACGAAGCTTAAAGACTTCAGCTATTACAGTTATTTAGATATATACAAAAAACTATTTTCGTTGTGTGGGAGGTGCCACGCCTATTTATTTTTTCTCGCCCATACAGAGCACAATACCGCACATTCGCACTATAAACATCCGTACGAAGTTTGGAGACTTAAGCTATTACAGTTATTTAGATTATATACAAAAAACTATTTTTGTTGTATGGGAGGTGCCACGCCTATTTATTTCTTCCCGCCCATACAAAGCTCAATTATGCACATCAATAAATAATTTAGCTGCACCAAATTTGGAGACTTCAGCTATAATAGGTATTGAGCTATGTGAAAAAAACTGTTCAATTTGTATGGGAGGTGCCACGCCCAGTCGGAATTTCCAAAAACAAAATAGCCTAAAACGCATTCCCAGATATCGGGTATGTCTTTTTTTCAAGTTTCATTAAAATCGGTCCAGCCGTTCTTGAGTTATAAGCAGTGTCACTAACAAAAAAAAATTGTTCTTTTATATATAAGATAACAAAATAAGTTCTTGAAGCACAGATTTGTTTCTCTTTAAAAAACAATTTTTTAAAAAATTTTTGAAGGCAGGTACATTTATTTTTTTGCATAAAATAGCGTTATTAGGAAAGTTGTCGCACAGGTATTACCAGTTTAAGGGCGGGTAAAAACTACTGCCTCGCACATTCCTTTTTATACACGCAATGTCAGTGTAAAACCCAATTTAACCTGTTAAAAATTAATTTCAAAAAAAGTTTCTTACTCATATGTAAACACACAAGATGTGAAATTTTCAAAAATTCGCCAAAAAAAATGGCGCAAAAACGCGCAACGTTTTCTTTTTTCGTCTAAAAGAAGAGATTTTAAGTTTTTTTGTGATGAAAAAGATTTTTAGGATAATGAGTGCCATCACTTTCAAAAACCATTTGATTTTATTTTTTTTAATCAAAAAGTAAACAAAAAACCCTATTTTTTTTAATTTCGAAGGAATTTTTTTAAAATAAAACTTAAAATAAAAAATAAAGACAAATTTAATAAGGTAGCTGCTTATATAATCTTTCGCAGAAAAAAAAACAATGTAAAATCTTTTTTTGTTTAGCTACAAAAAAATATATTGTAAGCCTTTCAAAACCATCAAAAGTTAATAAATTGCAGGCAAATTTACTTAACTTTCCTGACTTTGACAGTGCCTCAAAACGACAAATTTCAAGCAAAAGATTTGAAAATTCACTATCCGATACAGAATTTTGTTATCTGTCGAGCTGCGCACTTAAATTTTAATATTTCTTAAATTTCCATTTTGGCTTAATGTCCGGCTAGATTGGCAAAATACCCCTATAAGCGATGTGGAAAAACTTTTATCTGAAAAAAGAAGAGCCCGAAGAGAATGGCAAAAGTATAGATCGCCCCAACTTAAAAATAAGCTAAAAGAGTGTACAAACCGATTAAAGAACTTGTTGGAAGTACATAGAATGTCATCAATGAAGGAATACCTGGAAGGACTAGATGCGACTCCCCAAACAAATTATTCTCTATGGCGTTCCGCCAAACGTCTTAAAAAACCCGTTATTACAAAACCACCTCTGCGAAATCTAAAAGAACCCTGGGCAAAAAAACAAAGAAAAATGCGTATTTACTCCCAATGCATGCACTGACGTTAACGAGTTGCCGCCTGTTGTTGCCAGAAATCCGTTTCCGATATTTAGATGTTATAGAGGCTATCGCTAGTCTGGATGGAAAAATAGCTCCTGGCGTTGATAAAATAAGCAACAAAATGCTTTTAGAGCTACCTTTTACTGCTAAAAGAGTGATTCTTTTTATTTTTAATGCCATAATACGGCTTGAACACTTCCTGCAAACATGGAAATTAGCCTTTGTTAAGATGACTCCTAAGCCTGGTAAAGATCATTCAAAAGTGGAGTCATATAGGCCTATTATTCACAGTGTCGTATTGTTTAAAAAACTACTTAAGAACGAGCTGGCCCCGATCTTAAATGGCAACAACTGCATTTCAAATCACCAATTCGGCTTTAGAAGTCAACATAGTACCATCGAACAAACCCACAGGATGGTACAGGTTATAAGAAAAGCCTTTGAGGAAAAGAAGTTCTGCTCCGCGCTTTTTATCGATGTCTTTCAAGCATTCGATAAAGTATGGAACGTTGCTGTAAATCAAACTAAAACTCTATCTACCAGCTAATATTTCAAGCCTGCTAGAAAAATACATAACCGGCAGACAATTTATGATTAAAGAGGGAAACCAAATAAGTTCCTCTCAGCCAATAGGGGCTGGTGTACCTTAAGGGAGTATACTAGATCCATTTTTGTACTCGCTTTACACAGCAGATATGCCTATCAATAGTTTTACACACACGTCGACATTTGCTTACGACACTGCTTTTCTCATACCTCACAAAGACCCTAAAGAGGCTTCGAACCAGCTGCATCAACACGTAAGCGAAGTTGAGAAATAGGCAAAATTATGGGGAATAAAAATAAATGAACAAAAATTTACTCACGTAACTTTTACCTTACGCAAAGAAACGTGCCATCCAATCACTACTAACAGCCATTTGGTGCCTCAACGATTTGAGACGAAATACCTTGGCATTCATCTGGACCGTCACCTTACATGGAAGTCCCACATAGATGCGAAGTTGACGCAAATGAAACTTAAAGCTACACAAACCCAATGGCTAATCGGCAGAAACTCTGTGCCTCGTCTTGATTGTACACTTCTACTCTACAAATCGATTTTAAAACCAATTTGGTGCTATGGTATACAATTATGGGGAACTGCTTCCGCATCCAACATAGAAAAAATTCAACGCCGTCAAAACAAAATCCTAAGAATGATAACTGGTGTTCCTTGGTATGTTAAAAACAGAAACATCCACAGGGATCTACAAGTTCCATTAGTTAAATGCGAAATCCTGAACTATGTGGACAAGTATTTAAATTAGCTGGAAACTAACCCAAATCCACTCGCCCGAAACATCCTACAACATAGTGGACAGACCCGTCTAAAAAGGAGGGATACTATTGCGCTTATATGAAGCTTTATAATTAATATGAGAACTTAAATTTTAGTCTGGCACTGGCTGGACTAATATTAACTACCTAGTTTTGAGATTTGAATACTTATTGTTAGTTCGCCACAGGCGAAAATTCAATAATAAAAATATGAAAAAAAATTATTGCATTGGATGATATTAACGAACTTAAACCAAAATTCAAATATTTCAAAAAAATCAGCTTCGGTATACTCTTGAACAAACTAAGAACACTTAAAACTTCTATATGACTTTTTTGTATTTATTTTTTGCCTGTTGAACAAACTAAGAACACTTAAAACTTCTATATGACTTTTTTATTTTTTTGTATATATTTTTTGCTCATCAGTTGCATTCTTAATCTCGTAGTGTACGGACGTGTCTACGCGAGTGTAATATTGTTAATAGGTGATATTAGTAATAAGTAGCAAACGAATTTGTTAATATACATATATACACATAAAAGTGAGAAAAGAAAAACAAAAACAACAAACTGAATAAATAAAAAAAGCGAACTGTTAATGAGTAACAGTAATCGTAGTGACAGTGGGCCTGAAAGCCGAAATGCTTAAATTTTGTTAAGATCAAGCATTAGCAATAATAATATCAGAGACCCTGAATATAAGAAAAACTATTTGAACGCAAAACCAAAAATAATTAAAGACAATTTAAGTGCAAGTGTGCCTAATTTAAATAAGTGTGCTGAACAAGGGACAGTTTTAGCCCAATCCCTTTTCAGAAATTATAAAAAAAATACCGAGGTACCAAACTTATTATTTGCTAAAGGCGGTCCCAGCCCACTTTCTTCAGAAGCTCCAGAGGTTCAGGTAGGGATGGACCGCTATATAACAGTTCTTAAAAGGGGTAGAAGCCCAGAACCTGCAGAGGTTACCAAGCTAGCAAAAATTTCAAAAGATGAAGAAAAGCCTACCTCATCGCAGAATCGTTTCGCCATATTGCAAGAGGAGAACGATACCCCTGTTATTGAGAAGAATACATCTAAGCCTCCTCCAATATATTAGAGAGAAAGAAACTCCAACGATCTTATTAGGCTTTTAGTTGGATTAATAGGTGAAAATAGCTTTTATGTGTCTAACATTAAACGTGGTAGCATTTACAAAAATTCAGGTAAATCACGAAAACGCTTACCGCACCACGGTTTCGGAATTCAAAAAAAATTAGAAAAACTTCTATACTTACCAATGAAACCAATGAAATGCATATAGACAAACTTAACCAACAACAAACCCTATAAATATACAAGATTAAGGGATTAAATCCTAAATAATATTTTAAAAGTGGAATTAAGTACACTTTAAGATATTTTCTGAGCTATTATATAATCGCATCTTAAAATTTGCCTATATTAATAACATTTACCCTCGTGACCCCATTTTTTAGCGGGCGGTGAATAACTTAAATAAAACTGAAACCTCAAAAGATTAGTTATTTTAATTTTGAACTAATTTTTCAAAAACTGGCTTGCGTTTTTTTTTCTCGGCCGATAAATTTGAAATTTTGTTGAAAAAATCCAAGTTTTCGACCAAAGCCTGGCGTGGGTGCAAATCTAAATCCTTTCAATAATATACTACTAATATATTTTGAAGCCCGCTTTTTCAAAAAATGTAAAGAAAGAAATAATTATTTTCACAATTATTTGCAAAAAAAGTTAATCAATTGCGCTCAATTTCTGTTAAAATTATGCCATTTTTGGAATAACCTTGAAAATTTTGACTGAATATTTTTCACAGCTAGAAGAATAAAGATAATTAAATAAACTTTTTTTATAGGCTTAACAATCTTTTTAAAAATACAAAAATATTTTTAAAATATTTTTAGCATAACTACCATTGCAGACATTAGCAAAAAACACCAAATAACGTCAAGGTCAAAAACAACAATTTTAAATTTCAAACCCAAATATCTCTTAAACTGTAACAGATAACAAGTAAGAGTGAAAATGTTTTCTTTTTAGATTTTAATTTTTATGAAAGAAATCTAAAAATCATTTAAATCGGTTGATATTTGCAAAAGCTATCTATGAGCATAGAAATGTTTTGCAAACCCAAAGAGGTCAATTTTGGCACCCTGTACCTCAACGTATGTATATACAGGGTAGTCCAAGTTTTTATTTTTTAAAACCTCTAGACTGCTTTATACATTATTTTATAATTGGACAAATACTTTCGAAGATACAGATTTATTACCATTTTTTTTGCATTTGGTCCCACTGTGCGTCACCATAAATGTCAAAGGAACTTGTTTTCCAAATTTTTTCTACAAATGCCAGCAAAACCAATTGACAAATATTGTAAAAGAACTCGAAAACGCAAACTTCAGAATATCAATGAAGAAATTTCTCCAGGTATTATCCAAAATTAATTTTTGCATCAAATACAACCAACACAAAATAAAAAAACAAAAATTTAGATAATTAAAACAGTAATAGAAGCAAGTCGAAGGGCGCACAAAGAGAATTTTGAAAAATATTCCTACACCAAATGAAGGCAAGAAATTTACTCCAGAAGAAGCGTTAGCGCTATTTTTGGATTTAAAGTTGACTAAAACCCAGTAAAAGGTATTGCGGCAGCGAACCAATGAAAAGAACTCTGGGATTTTTACAGAGTATAGATTTTTAGTCGCTGTCAAAAAGAATGTTTACCTCCTTAAACTGCTATAACCGTCACTTCCACTTCAGCAGAAATAAAATTGCAAGATCTTCTTGAGCACACTGTCAAACGGTTGTTAACTACACTTGATGCTCAATGTTTGAAAAACTTTGAAATGACAGCATTGCTTTAATTTCTAAATGAGGATGTGATGGGTCCTCTGGCTGTCAGTTATGGCGATTTTACGCCAAATGTGGCGATATTGCTGGTGATTATTTTAACAAACGGCAAAGTTTTTGAACTATGCATGTTATCCAAAATGGCACAGATGAAGCTAAGTTTATAGCTTATTTATCATTTTTAGTTTCTTAACTTAAGTGCTATATAATCAAAAAAACGTTTTTTTCAACCTTCTATATACATAGATGTACATACACACATTCAAAAACTATACACAAGGTAATATTACAAGCCTCGTTAATTACTCCTTTTTGTATAAAAATAACCTTGTTTGCCATAGATTTGCTTTAAACGATGTTACATAAAAAAATTACTACAATACCAAAGCTGCATTAAGTTCGTGTTTCAACATAAGCAAAGTTTTTAATATTTACCAACATGCTACTTAACAATGTAACTGTCATTCTACGTATGCTATTGGTTATACATATTTTTAATTCTCCCTTTGAATTTCTTGGTGTAATAATTAATTAAAAAGCTTGTTGGAGGTTCACAGAATGGCATCACTGAAAGAGTACCTGGAAGGTCTAGACGCGACTCCGCAAACAAATTATTCTTGTTATCGCAAAACCACCACTGCGCAATCTGAGAGGATCCTGGGCTAGAAATTACGAAGAAAAATGCGATCTGTTCGCAAATCATTTTAAACACGTGTTTGTCCCCAATACATGCACAGACGTAAGGGAATTACCCCCTGTTTTTGCTAGACGTCCTTTAGAAATACGTTTTCGATTTTCAGAAGTTGTAGAGGCTATCGCTAACCAAAATGGTAAAAAAGCTCCTGGCGTTGATTAAATAAGCAACAAAATGCCCAAAGAGCTACCTCTTACTGCTAAAAGAATAATACTTTTTATTTTTAATGCGATAATTCGGTTCGAACATTTTCCGCCCATATGGAAAGTTGTCTTAGTAAAGGTGGTTTCAAAGCCTGACAAAGATACCTCGAAGGTAGAGTTTTATAGGCCCATAAGTTTGTTACCCACAATGTCAAAATTATTACAAAAACTGCTTAAAAACAAGCTGAATCCGATCCTAAATGACAACAACTGCATTCCAAATCACCAATTCGGACTAAGAAGTCAACATAGTACCATCGAACAAACTTACAGGTTGGTACAGGTTATAAGAAAAGCCTTTGAAGAAAAAAAGTACTGCTCCGGGCTTTTTATCGACGTCTCACAAGCATTCGACAAAGTATGGCATGAAGGCCTTTTAAACAAACTAAAGCTCAACCCTCCAGCTAATATTTTAAACCTTTTTGAAAAATACAAAACCGGCCGACAATTTATGACCAAAAAGGGAAACCAAATAAGTTCTTCTCAAACAACAGGGGCTGGTGTACCTCAAGGGAGTATACTAGATCCAATTCTGTACTTGATTTGCAGCAGATATGCCAACCAACAGTGTCGCACACACGTCGAGATTTGCTGACGACACTGCTTTTCATAGTATTCATAAAGACTCTAAAGAGGCTTCGAACCAGCTGCAACAACACGTTACCCAAGTTGAAAAATTGGCAAAGTTATGGGGTATAAAAACAAATGAGCAACAATATACCCACGTAACTTTTACCTTACGAAAACAAACGTCCCCTTCAATTACTATTAACAACCATATGTTGCCTCAACGATCTGAGACAAAATATCTTGGTATTCACCTAGATCGCCGTTTCACATGAAAGCATCATATAGGTGCGAAGCTGACTTAAATGAAACTTAAAGCTTCTCAAATCCACTGGCTAATTGGTAGAAACGCTGTGCTATGTCTTGATTGTAAACTTCTACTCTACAACTCGATTTTAAAACCAATTTGGTGCTACGGTATACAACTATACGCCGTCAAAACAAAATTCTGAGAATGGTAACTGGTGCTCCTTGGTATATTAAAAACAGCAACATCCACAATGATCTAGAAGTTTCACTAGTAAAATGCGAAATCTTTAACTATGTGGACAGGTATTTAAATAAACTGGAAACACATTCAAATCCGCTCGCTCGAAGCATCCTGCAATATAGTGGGCACACCCGCCTAAAAAGAAGGGATACTATTGCTCTTAGAAGAAACCTTTAAAATAATAAATTTTATTGTGAGAACTTATAGCCTGTTTAACGATTTCGAACGAAAACCTATACGAAAGAAAGCTAGTCACTCACTTTCGAATAAATTTGGGTTTACTTATTTTGACAACTTTCGTTCGCCTTTACTGACAGGTTTGTTCTCAACAGAGAAAAATAAAAATAATAAAATGCTTACATACCTTGAGTCATATGCATAAACAGTTTTTAAATTTGCAATAGGTTTGTTAAGCGAAATTTTCATTAAAATCATTACTTTAAATCCCTTTTTCAATTTAAAAAATTGTTTGTTCCCTTTAAAGTGTGGATCAAAATATATATACATATATATATTTTTGATATAAGTTTTGTAATGATGTATGTTTACGTAGCAATTTTTTTTTTTGCCTCCTAACGGTATGCACTCACTTTCATAATAAGTAAATTTTAATATATAAAGCAGAGATGCTAACTTTCTTAAATTATAAAGCACTAAGAGACAAAGAAAAAACCTTTTCAATAATGTGTACCTGGTCAGATTAATAAGACAATTTTGTATTACCCAATATACTTAGGTTTTAAAATTTTTAAATTGGACTTTTCGGGTTAAAGCGTTGTTAAGTTTTGACTAGATTTGGATGTTTTTGAACTAGTAACAGTAAATTGATAAAAAAAAATTAAATTCGTTAGAAAATAATTAAAAAATATCCAATCAGAAACGTGAACAAAATCGAAAACATGAACACCCTTGGTAAAAATTAGTTCACCTTTCCGCGAGTTCACTGTATTTAGAAGTCTTAGGTTTTTGGGATATTTAAGCCATGGCTGAGCAGTCAGCACTTAATTGCTTAAGAAATTTTTTACTTGTTAGAAGAAATTATTATTAAGAGGACCCTTTTCTAAAGTATCATAAGATTCAACAAAGATGAATCCCGCATTTCTTACTTAAGGTTATTCATTCCATAACAATATAAGTTAATTTTTCACATTTTGAAATAAATATTTTTAAGACAACTAATATCTTTTGAATTGTTATGTTATTATAACCAAAGAAATATATGTTTTTTCATAACTAGAATTTTGGATCATTGTTTTTTTAAACATATTTGTTTACAAAATATACACAGCTATGACGACTTATTGAAAGAATTTGCCATTCATTTAGCCTATAGTTTTTTATGGTTTTATTGCATTTATAAAATATAAATATATGAGGAATATATTTATGAACTATATACCAAATATAGTTTTATACGAGTAAAAGTCTGTATAAACCCATAGTAAGAAGTTCATTGATTTTTGGTGTATTTTGGGAAGGGGAAAAATAATATATTTAATAAAAACAATCAAATGAAAATACAATGTGAACACTATCAAAATTATTTTGCAGATTATTTTTTGATCATATATGAATGCTTAACATTAGTTTACAATCGTGTGTTTCTAACGGTACTTCATGAATATGTATTTAGCCCGCCCGCAACACTCACACTAGATAATCAGGAAACAAAAATACATAAAAAGAGATGTAATCAGTTAATTTTTTGGTTAATTTAATGGTAATTAGTATTATTTGTTTACAAACTCCTACAAGTGGTCTTAAATTAGTTAAAAATTCGGCATAATCGACATCACTGAAAACATTTCATAGTTAAAACTTACAAATTTTTTTTAGATTTTTTTAAAATCAAATTTTATTTAATTTTTGCTTTAAACAATATGATGTTTTAACCAATAACCCTTGAGAACATATTTAACTTATGTTTTTCAGCATTTTAATACAAAGTGGACTTTAATTTACATCAAAAACTACATACTTTTATGGCACTCGAAAGCACAAAAACAAGTGACTGATTTTGACATGCTTTCGTTTTCGTTCGACTTGTCTTTCGAGTGAACGTTCGCTTAAAGTATACTTAGGTAAACCGAAATCAGTTTTTTTCGCTTAGAATGCGAACGAAAGTATTCTTTCGACATCGGTACACATGCTATTAAATTTTAGTCTGGTACTGACTGGACTAGTATTAATTACTTAATTTTAAGATTTTAATACTTAT
The DNA here is from genome assembly GCA_963583895.1 of Melanophora roralis. Taxonomy (NCBI): domain Eukaryota; kingdom Metazoa; phylum Arthropoda; class Insecta; order Diptera; family Rhinophoridae; genus Melanophora; species Melanophora roralis. The sequence goes on along the minus strand of OY757187.1, from coordinate 77,651,914 downwards.
TGTTAGTTCGCTTAAGCGAAGATTCAACAAAAAACATATATATAAAGAAAAAAAACTTTGATTAAATAGTTATTTCTTTTTATTTTATTTATTTAATAAAAAAACCATTAATATTTTATGTGTTTATTTTAGTAAAATAATTTTTGAGTTTTTTTCGTCAAAAACAATAGGTTTTTCTTATGGCGAATTTTTTTGTTTTTAAACTCAAAAAAATTTTTTTGGCTATTTTTGGCGATTTTTGATAACCGTTCTGGCGATGGACCCTAAAAAAACTGACAACCCTGCCTCTAGTCAGAGACAATAAATTCCTCAGATGCTAATTTATTTATGGTATCTTTCGTTCCATTGCGCTTAACAAAAAGTTATACCGGCTTAGCGCCGTTAACTAGTAAAGCAACAAAAATCAATGTGTGGAAAAATTAAATACCTTCATCAACAAAGTACTGCAGACCAATAAAATTTACATTCTAAGAAGAAACAAAAGATGTCATAACTGAAGAAGTCAAAAAAATAAAAGATCAAATTAAAGCCCTTCAACCTCCAATATTTTCACTTGATGGCCAGGAAGTCGAAGTAAATTTTGAAATGTGTTTTGCAGTGATTGATGGAAAGGTTGCACAAGCTTTTACTGATACAAAAGCATCGTCAAGCTGCTTTACATACCAAAAGACATCAAGGCAACTAAGCCATCTCATTTCAGAAGATGACAGTTTTAAGGCAGCATTTGAATTGTCCCCTCTTCATGCTAGAATACGTTTTATAGATCATATTCCTAAATTAGGTTACGATTTGGATTTTGGCCCGCTAGGACCAACAGTGAACAAAAATAAGAAATGAAGAAATAAGAAAGCAAAAAAACAAATTCAAGAAAAATATTTCTTTCTCTCTAATATATTGAGAGAAAGAAACTCCAACGATTTTATTAGGTTTTTAGTTGGATTAATAGGTGAAAATAGCTTTTATGTGTCTTAACATAAAACGTGGCAGCATTTATGAAACAAAAATTCAGGTAAATCACGAAAACGCTTATTGCACCACGGTTTCGGAATTCGAAAAAATTAAGAAAAACTTCTATACTTACCAACTTAAAAACGCAAAAGGCCGTCAGGTAATTATAGAAGGTATTGACTCTAATGTTGACCCGGAAGAGATTAAGGCCAGTTTGTGCAGCAAAGGCTTCAAAGTTAAATCCGTATCGAACATGAGAAACAGAGAAAAGCTTCCCCAACCATTATTCCGAGCGGAGCTTAAGCCTGATGATTTAAAATTGAAGAAAGGTGAAACCCACCCAGTTAATGATTTAAAATATATTTTGCATCGTAGAATTATTGTGGACCCGTACAGTGTTTAAGCTGCCAAGAGTATGGCCACACCAAAACTTATTGTAAGTTGCCTTCTATTTGCCTTGTGTGTGGGGACCTGCATGCTACGACCAAATGCGACAACCCAAAAGATGATTCTATGGTGAAGAAGTGCAGCGATTGCGGTGGAAACCACAATGCTAACTATAGAGGTTGCCCGGTTTTTGATCTAGTAATGCGCTCATCTAAGCCCAAAATAATTTCTGCCCCTACCCAGCAGTTAAATGTACCAAGTATTACTATGCCCCCTTTAGCACAGCCAACAACAAGTCATATTTCTTATGCTAATGCATTAAAGTCTAATCAGCCCAACACAAGTAAGCCTAATAAGCCAACAGCTTTACAAGAATTGCCAACAAATAAAACAACCGGTCCCAATTTTAGCCGCCTGGACGCCGTAATTGACAATATGGTCAAACAATTTACGCAAATCATGGCGCAAATGGCCCGCATGATGCAAGAAATGCAAAACATTCAGTCTGCTCTTCTGCAGGCCATGCTTAAAAGGACATGAACTGCCTCAGGGTTTGTTTCTGAAACGCAAACGGCACCCGCCAACACAAAAACGAACTCGAATATTTTTTAACACACCAAAACATTGATGTAATGTTGATTTCGGAGACATCTAGACATCTAGAAGCACTTTCAAAATAAGTGGCTATTCCTTTAACGATTCGAAGGATCTCAGAGAAAGATCATGTGGTGGCTCGGCTATAAAAATTATATCGAGAATCAAACACCAATGGATTGGTGGCCTATCCGAATGTTATATGCAAGCAACAAACGTCTGCATTGATGAATTTTTCTATAATCTTTTTATTTCGTCAGTTTATTGTCCATTGAGACTCTCCATAACGAAGGATTAGTACAACGGTTTTTACAAAACTCTAGGTCCCCGCTTCATAGCTGCTGAAGTCTATAACGCCAAGCACACGTACTGGGGCTTCCGCCTAATTAATCCCAGAGGTCGTGTGTTATATGATGCCGTGTCTGAAATGGGACTTTATGTTATTTCAACTGGACAACCAACCTACTGGCCAACGGACCACAATAAAATTCCAGACGTGATCGATTTTGGCGTAGCTAAAGGTATTTCCTCGGAGCTTATTTAGGCTAAAGCCTCCTTGGATTTATCTTCTGACCACTCACCCACAATAATCACTATTTGCGGTCCTCACCAAAAGGCAGCTAGTGATTTTTTCTCATTTAAAAGGATAAATTGGTTGAAATATAAAAAACATATTAGGGCCCACTGCTCGGAGAACCAACCGCTAAAAACTCCCGGAGACATCGATGATTGTCTGAGCGTCCTAAATGAAAACATTCAAAAAGCTGTTGAACATGCGTCTTCTACCTACTGTCAGGCTAGGTACAACAAAATTTTTTCTGACGATGTGAAAAAGCTTTTATCTGAAAAATGGAGAGCCTGAAGAGAATGGTAAAAGCATGGATCACCCCAACTTGAAACTAAGATGAAAGAAGGTACAAACCAATTAAAAAACTTGCTGGAGGTTCACGGAATGGCATCACTGAAAGAGTACCTGAAAGGTCTAGACGCGACACCTCAGACAAATTATTCCCTATGGCGATCAGCCAAGCGTCTTAAAAGACCCATTATCGCAAAACCATCAATGCGTAATTTGAGAGGATCCTGGGCTAGAAATGACGAAGAAAAATGTGATCTGTTTGCAAATCATTTCAAAAACGTGTTTACTCCCAATACTTGCACAGACGTGAGGGAATTACCGCCAGTTGTTGCTGGACGTCCTTTAGAAATACGTTTCTGATTTACAGATGTTGTAGAGGCTATTGCCAACTTAAATGGTAAAAAAGCTCCTGGTGTTGATAATATAAGCAACAAAATGCTCTTAGAGCTACCTTTTACGGCTAAAAGAATAATGCTTTTTATTTTTAACGCGATAATTCGGCTTGAACATTTCCCGCCTATATGAAAAGTGGCCTTAGTAAAGATGATTCCTAAGCCTGGCAAAGACTCTTCGAAGTTAGAGTCTTATAGGACTATTAGTTTGTTACCCACAATGTCAAAATTGTTCGAAAAATTGCTAAAAAATGAGCTGAATCCGATCTTGAATGACAACAACTATATTCCAAATCACCAGTTTGCTTTAGAAGTCAACATAGTACCATCGAACAAACTCCCAGGTTGGTACAGGTTATAAGAAAAGCCCTTGAGAAAAAAAAGTACTGCTCCGCACTATTTATCTATGTCTCGTAAGCATTCGACAATGTATGGCATGAAGGCCTGTTAAAAAAACTAAAGTTTAACCTTCCAGCTAATATTTTTAACATATAAGGAAAATAAGTAACCGGTCGACAATTCATGATCAAAGAGGGAAACCAAATAAGTTCTTCTCAACCAATAGGAGCTGGTGTACCTCAAGGGAGTCTTCAAGGTCCAATTCTGTTTTCGCTTTACACAGCAGATATGCCAACCAATAGTTTTACACACACGTCGACGTTTGCAGATGACACTGCTTTCCTTAGTATTCATAAAGACCCTAAAGGGGCTTCGAACCAACTGCAGCAACACGTAGCCCAAGTTAAGAAATGGGCAAAGTTATGGGGACTAAAAATAAATGAAAAAAAATGTACCCACGTAGACTACGCAAAGAAATGTGCTCCCCAATCACTATTAACAACCAAATGGTGCCTCAACGAACCGAGACAAAATATCTTGGTATTCACCTAGACCGCCGCCTCACATGGAAGCCTCACATAGATGCGAAGCTGACTCAAATGAAACTTAAAGCTGATCAAATCCACTGGCTAATTGGTAGAAACTCTGTGCTACATCTGGATTGTAAACTTCTACTCTACAACTCGATTTTAAAACCAATTTGGTGCTACGGTATACAATTATTGGGTACTACTTCCGCCTCTTACATCGAAAAAATACAACGCCGTCAAAATAAAATCCTAAGAATGATAACTGGTGCTTCGTCGTATGTCAAAAACAGCAACATTAATAAGGATCTAGAAGTTCCACTTGTTGAATTCGAAATCCTGAAATATGTGGGCAAGTATTTAAATAAGCTGGAAATACATCCAAACCCGCTCGCTCGAAGTATCTTGCAACCAGTGTGACCGCTGAGAATTTTGAAAAAGTGGCACAAATAGTCGTTTTAGGAAAAAAAAGTCGCTTTTGGAAAAAAAAGTTGCACTCTTTTTTAAAGCCCTTATTCAACTTTCTATTAATGTTTTTACAACTAATAAAAACAAAAACAGATCAATAATTCAACAACACAAAAAAACTTGATCAAAATAAATTAAAAATAAGAAATGTATCAAAAAGAAAACATTCATTAAAAACGAATTTTTGTATGAAGACACATAAAAAGTAATAAATTTGAAATTGCAAAAAAAGAATTTAATTTTTATATAGTTTTAATATTATGTAAAATCGAAAATTCTTTAAATATCGGAATATCGTTTTTTAAATTTGGTTGAAACAAGGACAGACAGACAACTAGTCTAAGTAAATAACATATAGCACATTAAAACTACCCACTGGTTTTTTTATCTCTAGGGATGTAATGTAATAAAACACAAGTTCATATATTTAATTTTTTTCATATTATTTAAAAATTCGTTTCTGTACTTGTGTTTTAGTTCATCACCTGGAATACAGTCTTCTAGTTCAGTATTTAATAAATGTAAAGCTGACATCCTTGAATTACAGGTCGTAACTTTTAATTTGTTTGCCAATTTATTTTAAACCAGCCCTGACTTAGGAAAAATTCTTTCAGCACATGCGCTGCTGTGGGGTAATGTAAAAATATACGCAACTATTTTATTTAAATCATTTTTTTAACCAAAACTGTATGCCAAAAGCTTTCAGCATGTTTAATTTCAAAAAACTATGGAATGCGATATTGGGGAATGCGCATATGCTAGAATTTGTTTAACTTTCGTAACAAAAAAGGGGCAAAAGTTGCAAAAATTTAAAAAAGTGGCAAAATAGTGTCAGCATAAAGAAGTCGCACAAAAAGTAGCAGGCCCTTAAAAAGGTTGCAAAATGCAACTTTAGTCGACGAGCGGTCACTCTGCTTGCAACATAATGGACACTCCCGTCTAAAAAGGAGGGATACTATTGCGCTTAGATGAAACTCTTGAAATTAGTTATTTTATTGTGAGAACTTAAATTTTAGTCTAGTTCTGACTGGACTAGTATTAATTACTTAGTTTTAAGATTTGAATACTTATTGTTAGTTCGCTTAAGCGAAGATTCAATAATAAGATATATGTTAAAAGAAAAAAAAATTTGCTGATAAAAGTAAAACAGAGAAAAAAATATTTTGATACTATTGTCGTTAAAAAAGTTCATTTGAAACCTTTTTTTGATACCCAAAAGAACTTCTCATTTTTCGTTACTGGTCAAGACATATTCCAAAATACTTTTAAGCCAAATTTATACTGGCATGATATTTTTTGTTAAAAAATAGTTTTATTATTAAAGATAAGACGAAATAAGTAAAAAAATTATTAATTAAGAGTTGTGAAGAAATTTATTCAAATATTTTGTAAAATGAAAAATTTTTTTAAGCAAAAAATATTTTTATTTAATATTTTTTAAATGTTTTTACATTTTAAATGGTATAAAATATTTGGCTAAAGAGAGATTTATTAAAAAATTGTATATCTAATATTCATAAAATTTTTACAGTTATATGAGCAAAAGTAAAAAAACTCATTGACGACTCAATAAAAGATCATAAGAATACGTGTATTTTTATTTTCCTCAATTGAGGTATGGACTGCGCATCAATGTTTCAAACGCAATTTTACCATCGTTAGCTTCATTTAAGGATAACTTCGGAAAAAGGTACAAAAAGGTCACAATCGTAGACGCGCAGAAAAGTATAGTTCTACGAGTGAAGACAATAAATGACTATTCTTAGAAGACAAATTTATGCTGTTATCGATAAGTATAAATTTCTGAATTTACCACTCCTCCTTTACCTTTATATCCAATTAATAATTGCGGGAATCCGCAAAATAGCACACGCGTGTACGTGCTCTCTGATCACTGAAGAGAGTGAGAATTAAAAAATAGGTTTTGTAGTCTCTTATGCCAGACGACCAATGTGGCCAGCTAGGATTTTCAAAATGTTTAATGGACAAATGTTTAAATTACATTCAATGATTGGTTTTAGTTATATCCGTGAGTCCTAATTTTCGTTATAAAAAGTAGTTAAAAGCAAAATCAGAAGTAAGCTAAATAAACATGTCAAAGGTCCTATCCGCATAAAATATTGGCAATATACGTTTAATATCTATAAGATTTTTCAAAACTAAGTAGCGTGACAAAATTTTTTCGCATTTATGAAAATTATACTTAAACATAAGCGGCTTAATTTTTAATGTTACTTTCCAAAACTTTTTTAATGCAATTCTATAATATTTACAACTTTTAACTATGGCCACCCTAGTGCCATAAGAGACAAATAATTACGCTCAAAAACAAACAATCAACAAAATCAAAACATGAAAATGTATTAGTGTGCCGATCGCTGATGTAAACCATACGTAAGAACCAGTGATGAAAAATGAGAATCTCATTTGGGTATCAAAAAAAAAGTTTCGAGGGCACTTTTTTAAAGGCAATAGTATCAAAATATTTTTTCTCTGTTTTACTTTAATCCACAAAAAAAAATACAAAAAATTTTTATAAACATTTTAGGTGTTTTTAGTTGGTTCAACAGCAAATTGAAACTGAAATGTTTATATATTTTAAAAAATTTAAATTTTGGTTTAAGTCCGTTAATATCATCCAATGCTATTGTAAAAATTTATTTTAAAAACTGACATTTAATATGGAAAAATTTAGGTTAGCCGCTTGAAAAAATTTACTTTAATTTTAATCTTCATTGGCTTGCCGAATTTATCTTATCGCATTTATATGATATATGTTTTTTGCCCGCCCTTAGTCCAAAGCCTTAAGTTTAAAAGTTTATTTACAACTTTTTTTATACGCTATGCCAAAGAAATCTGTATATTTAAAACATTTAGCAAGGCAACTACCCATAGGTTTTTTAAAGCGTAGAATTGTGCTTTACAAAAATGTTACCATGTAATGTTTTTTTTTCTCATATTTTTATTATTGAATCTTCGCTAATGCGAACTAACAATAAGTACTCAAATCTTAAAACTAAGTATTTTATATTAGCCCAGTCAGTACCAGGCCAAAATTTAAGTTCTCATAACAAAGTAAATTAATTTAAACAGTTTCATCTAAGTTCAATAGTGTCCCTTCTTTTCAGCATGTGTGTCCATTATGTTGCAAGATGTTTCGAGCGAGCGGATTTGGATGCGTTTCCAGCTTGTTTAAATACTTGTCCACATAGTTCAGGATGTCGCATTTAACTAGTGGAACTTGTAGGTCCTTGTGGATGTTGCTGTTTTTAATATACCATGGAGCACCAGTTATCATTCTTAGGATTTTGTTTTGACGACGTTGTATTTTTTCTATGTTAGAGGCGGAAGCAGTGCCCCATAACTGTATACCGTAGCACCGAATTGGTTTCAAAATCGATTTGTAGAGTAGAAGTTTACAATCAAGACGAAGCACAGAGTTTCTGCCAATTAGCCAATGAAGTTGTGTAGCTTTAAGTTTCATTTGCGTCAACTTCGCATCTATATGCGTCTTCCATGTAAGACGACGGTCCAGGTGAATGCCAAGGTATTTCGTCACAAATCGGTGAGGCACCATATGGTTGTTAATAAGGATTGGAGAGCACGTTTCTTTGCGTAAAGTAAACGTTACGTGGGTACATTTTTGCACATTAATTTTTATTCCCCATAATTTTGCCCATTTCTCTACTTGGGTTACGCGTTGTTGCAATTGGCACGAAGCCTCTTTAGGGTCTTTATGAATACTGAGAAAATCGGTATCGTCAGCAAATGTGCGTAAAACTGTTTGTTGGCATATCTGCCGTGTAAAGCAAGTACAAAATTGGACCTAGGATACTCCCTTGAGGTACACCAGCCCCTATTGAATGGTAACAACTTATTTGGTTTCCCTCTTTGATTTTAAATTGTCGACCGGTTATGTAATTTTCTAGTAGGTTGAAAATATTAGCTGGAAGGTTTGGCTTTAGTTTGTTTAACAGGCCTTCGTGCCATACTTTATCGAAAGCTTGAGAGACATCTATAAAAAGCGCGGAGCAGTACTTTTTTTCCTCGAAAGTTTTTCTTATAACCTGCACCAGTCTGTGAGTTTGTTCTATTGTGCTATGTTGACTTCTAAAGCCAAATTGGTGATCTGGAATTCAGTTGTTTTCATTCAGCATCAGAGTAAGCTTGTTTTTAAGCAGCTTTTCAAACAGTTTAGACTCCACCTTCGAAGGATCTTTACCAGGCTTAGGAATCATCTTTACTAAGGCAACTTTCCATATTGGTGGAAAATGTTCAAGCCGTATTATGACATTAAAAATAAAAAGAATTATTATTTTTGCTGTAAAAGGTAGTTAAATGAGCATTTTGTTGCTTATTTTATCAACGCCTGGAGCTTTTTTATCATTAAGGTTAGCAATAGCTTCTACCACATCTGAATATCGGAAACGTATTTCTATAGGACGTCTAGAAACAACAGGCGGTAATTCCCTCACGTCAGTGCATGTATTGGGCGTGAACACGTTTCTTAAATGGCTTGCGAGCAGATCGCATTTTTCTTCATCATTTCTAGCCCAGGATCCTCTTAGATTGCGCAGTGGTGGTTTTGCGATTACGAGTCTTTTGAGACGACTGGCTGATCGCCATAGAAAATAATTTGTTTGAGGAGCCGCGTCTAGACCTTTCAAATACTCCTTAATTGATGCAATTCTGTGTACCTCCAGCAAATTTTTTAAGCGATTTGTACACTCTTTTAGCTTTGTTTTAAGTTGGCACGATCTATGCTGTTGCCATTCCCTTCGCGCTCTCCTTTTTTCAGATAAAAGCTCTTCAACATCGACAGAAAAGAATTTTTTTGTATTTGACCTGATGGTATGTTGAAGAATCATGTTCAACGGCTTCTTTAATGTTTTCATTTAGGATCCTCAGGCAATCATCGATTTCTTGGGGAGTTTTTAGTGGTGTGTGTTCCGAGCAGTGAGAGCTGATATATTTTTAATATTTCAACCAATTTACTCTTTTAGATAAGAAAAAATCACTAGTTGCTATTTGGTGAGGACTGCAAATAGTAATATTTGTGGGTGAGTGGTCAGAAGATAAATCCACAGAGGCTTGCGCCTCAATAAGCTCCGTGGATAAACCTTTTGCTACGCCAAAATCTATTACGTCTGGAATTTTATTGTGGTCGGTTGGCCAATAGGTTGGTTGTCCAGTAGAAATAACACAAAGACCCATTCCAGATACGGAATCATACAAGATACGACCTCTGGGACTAATTAAGCGGGAGCCCCAGTAGGTGTGTTTAGCGTTATAGTCTCCAGCAGCTATTAAGCGGGGACCTAAAGATTTGTAAAAACTGTTGTTCCTATCCTTTGTTATGGAAAATCTGGGTGGAGAATAAACCGACGAAATAACTAGGTTAGGGAAAAATTCATCAATGCAGACGTTTGTTGCTTGAATATAGCATTCGGATATGCCACCCAACCATTGGTGTTTAATTCTTGATTTGATTAGTATAGCCGAGCCTCCACATGATCTATCCCTGGGATCCTTTGAATCGTAAAATGAATAGCCACTTATTTTAAAAGCCCTTCTAGATGTCATATGAGTCTCCCAAATCAACATTACATCAATGTTTTGGTGTGTTTAAAAATATTCGAGTTCGTTTTTGTGTTGGCGGGTGCCGTTTGCGTTCCAAAAACAAACCCTCAGGCAGTTCATGGCAGCATCATGCCAGCCATTTGTGCCATGATCTGTGTAAATTGCTTAACCATATTGTCAATTACGGCTTCTAGGCGGCTAAAATTTGAACCAGTTGGTTTGTTTGTTGGCACCTCTTGATGTGTTGTTGGCTAGGCAGGCTTGCGTGCTTTGGGCTGGTTAAGATTTAATACGTTACCGTAAGGAAATTCACTTTAAGTGTCTGTGCTAATGGGGGAATATTTGTAGTAGGTATGTTTAATGGCTGGGGAGGGGCAGGAGTTACTTTTGGCTTGTAGTTGGCGGTGGGGTTTGCACCGCAATGACTGCATTTCTTCACCCTTGTCGCAGTTGGTCGTATCGTGCAGATCCCCGCACACAACACAAACAGAAGGCAATTTACAATATGCTTTGGTGTGGCCATATTCCTGGCAGTTTAAGCACTGTACGGGCAGAGATCGCTTATGTGGCACCTCCGCTATAACTCTACGGTGCATAATATATCTTAGATCATCTCTTCACCATCATCCTAGAACATCTCTTGTCATGAAGAAAATTCTCAAAAGCTAAATTTACTGTATACGCCACTTTTTTACACTTTTTCAATTTAATTTGTTTTATTTTAAAATAGGTTTTTTAAACGCAATTTTCATACAAAATCTGTATTTCAAATCTATTTAAAATTTTAAAATTGTTTATGATTATACCCCTTAACCTTTTGCATTGATAATAATATTGTACGTAGTTTACAATTAAAGGCTTTAAAACAATTTTGGGACCCAATTTCTTAACAAAAAATTAAATGATTGCACTTCTATGTTAACTGTATTTACAATTTTTAAAAAATGTTTGAGAAAAAGATATGTTTTTTTAAAGTTAATCTAAAAGTCACGTTTTTTAAACCTGTTTATTATTTGCTTTTCGAAACCTTTGATTGTAAAGTAATATTGCAAAATAAATTATTAACAGCCTATCGTGAAAGGGAGCATATTTACGTACCTAAGTATTAAAAAAAGGAGATGGAAAAAAAGATAGTTGGCAAGAGGCTAAACTAAACCATTTAAAATAACAATTAGAAAAAGCAAAAAAAAGGGTATCAAATTAGCCAGAGAAGTAACACGATATTTTCCCCCATCTAATAGTATCAAAAAAATACGATCGTATCAACATTTGCAACACTGGTTAGAACTAAATCAATATATTTATTATTTCTGGCTGCATGAATGCCAAAAAAAAAAAAAACAAAAATTGTGCGTTTAGTCTAAGCGTGAATTGTGCTTGCTGTGTCACACATACCGTTTAGTGTGAGTATTGTGTGTAACCAGAATGACCGCTCGTCGAATAAAGTTGCATTTTGCAACCTTTTTAAGGGCCTGGGACTTTTTGTGCGACTTCCTTATGCTGACACTATTTTGCCCTTTTTTTGTTACGAAAGTTTACCATTATATTATTTGCATATGCGCATACATATGCATATATTTGTGAACATTTGTTTTATTCCCAAACGTCGCATGCCATAATTTTCTGAAATAAAACAAGTAAGGGCTGTGCCGAATCTTATATACCCTTCACATTGGTCTTTAAATATACCCAGCCAAGTAATTTTGTACTGAAAATAATATAATAACAATCCTTGTGCGAGTTTTAAAGTCCATAGAAAACAACACAATTTTTAAATTATTTAGGATTTAATCCCAATTTTCTTGTTAATTTATAGGGTTTGTTGTTGGTTAAGTTTGTCTATATGCATTTCATTGGTTCTTACACCAAATCATCAGTAGACTTCAACCACCCAAATTCTTAAAAAACTCATGAATATTTTCTGTCTTTATATAATAATCTCATTAAACAAAATGAGAATTACTATAAAAAACCAAAACGTTCAAGTTTTTTTAAGAATCCAACAAACCATTATTCGCTATTCGCTTGTTTTGATTTTTTTGTCAAAACAAGCGAATAGCGAATAATGGTTTGTTGGATTCTTAAAAAAACTTGAACGTTTTGGTTTTTTATAGTAATTCTCATTTTGTTTAATGAGATTATTATATAAAGACAGAAAATATTCATGAGTTTTTTTAAGAATTTGGGTGGTTGAAGTCTACTGATGATTTGGTGTAAGAACCAATGAAATGCATATAGACAAACTTAACCAACAACAAACCCTATAAATTAACAAGAAAATTGGGATTAAATCCTAAATAATTTAAAAATTGTGTTGTTTAACAACAAGGTTTTGTTTTCGGTTGCCCCTCAATACATTTAGTAATAACCAATGGTTATTCAAATGTAAGGGGAAAAAGAATATCAAAACAAGCGAATAGCGAATAATGGTTTGTTGGATTCTTAAAAAAACTTGAACGTTTTGGTTTTTTATAGTAATTCTCATTTTGTTTAATGAGATTATTATATAAAGACAGAAAATATTCATGAGTTTTTTAAGAATTTGGGTGGTTGAAGTCTACTGATGATTTGGTGTAAGAACCAATGAAATGCATATAGACAAACTTAACCAACAACAAACCCTATAAATTAACAAGAAAATTGGGATTAAATCCTAAAAATTTAAAAATTGTGTTGTTTAACAACAAGGTTTTGTTTTCGGTTGCCCCTCAATACATTTAGTAATAACCAATGGTTATTCAAATGTAAGGGGAAAAAGAAAATCAAAACAAGCGAATAGCGAATAATGGTTTGTTGGATTCTTAAAAAAACTTGAACGTTTTGGTTTTTTATAGTAATTCTCATTTTGTTTAATGAGATTATTATATAAAGACAGAAAATATTCATGAGTTTTTTAAGAATTTGGGGTGGTTGAAGTCTACTGATGATTTGGTGTAAGAACCAATGAAATGCATATAGACAAACTTAACCAACAACAAACCCTATAAATTAAAGTCCATAGAAAACTTTACAAAATTTTAACGTTCGTATGAATAATAGAAATAGATGAGGAACGTTTCAGGTCGACAGTAATGCAAGTTTTTGACATTATTTATATTAAAAGGTTAATAAAAGTTGTTAATTTTTATGGGATGTTCTAGTCCCCCTGCTCCTCTCCAACTTTTTTTCCAAAATGAATGAACTATTTGTTTATTACTTTTTGTGGAATATTCGAAGTCGATAGTTGTTATAGTTTTCCAGATGTGGCGTATCGCAAATTTCCTAAAAATTCTTAGTTTGTACTAGAGCTACCCATTCCCAAAAAAAACTTTTTTTTGAATGTAGGTATTATCCTGTTACTTTTTGCAAAACATTTGAAGTCAATTTCTGTTATAGTTTCCTAAATTAAGCATATCGAACATTTCATAAAAATCGTTAATTTGTATGGGTGCTACCCCTTTTTTTGCCCACACCCAAAAAATTTTTTCTTTAAAGCGTAGCCCTTATTGCCCAATTACTTTTTGTAGAACGATTCATTTCGATATCTGTTATAGTTTCCGAGATATAGCGTATCGAAAATTTCATACAAATCTTTAATTTGTATGGGAGCTACCCCTTTTTTGCCCCAACCCAAAAAATTTTTCCTTTACAGCGTAGCCCTTATTGCCTAATTACTTTTTGTAAAACATTTCATTTCGATATCTGTTATAGTTTCCGAGATATAGCGTATCGAATATTTCATAAAAATCGTTAATTTGTATGGGAGCTACCCCTTTTTTGCCCCAACCCAAAAAATTTTTTCTTTACAGCGTAGCCCTTATTGCCTAATTACTTTTTGTAAAACATTTCATTTCGATATCTGTTATAGTTTCCGAGATATAGCGTATCGAATATTTCATAAAAATCGTTAATTTGTATGGGAGCTACCCCTTGTTTTGCCCCCTATCAAAAAATTTTTTCTCAAGAGCGTAGCCCTTGATGTCCAATCACTTTCTGTAGAACACTGGGTTTCGATATCTGTTATAGTTTCCGAGATATAGCGTATCGAATATTTCATAAAAATCGTTAATTTGTATCGGAGCTACCCCTTTTTTTGCCCCCACCCAAAAAATTTTTTCTTTACAGCGTAGCCCTTATTGCCTAATTACTTTTTGTAAAACATTTCATTTCGATATCTGTTATAGTTTCCGAGATATAGAGTATCGAATATTTCATAAAAATCGTTAATTTGTATGGGAGCTACCCCTTGTTTTGCCCCCTATCAAAAAATTTTTTCTCAAGAGCGTAGCCCTTGATGTCAAATCACTTTCTGTAGAACACTTGGTTTCGATATCTGTTATAGTTTCCGAGATATAGCGTATCGAATATTTCATAAAAATCGTTAATTTGTATCGGAGCTACCCCTTTTTTTGCCCCCACCCAAAAAATTTTTTCTTTAAAGCGTAGCCCTTATTGCCCAATTACTTTTTGTAGAACATTTGATTTCGATATCTGTAATAGTTTCCGAGATATAGCGTATCGAATATTTCATAAAAATCGTTAATTTGTATGGGAGCTACCCCTTGTTTTGCCCCCACTCAAAAAATTATTTCTCAGCAGCGTAGCCCTTGATGTTCAATCACTTTCTGTAGTACACTTGGTTTCAAAATCTGTTATAGTTTCCGAGATATAGCGTATCGAATATTTCATAAAAATCGTTAATTTGAATGAGAGCTACCTCTTGTTTTGCCCCCACTCAAAAAATTATTTATTCAAAGCGTAGCCCTTATTGCCCAAATACTTTTTGTAAAACATTTGATTTCGATATCTGTAATAGTTTCCGAGATATAGCGTATCGAATATTTCATAAAAATCGTTAATTTGTATGGGAGCTACCCCTTTTTTTGCCCCCACCCAAAAAATTTTTTCTTTAAAGCGTAGCCCTTATTGCCCAATTACTTTATGTAGAACATTTCATTTCGATATCTGTTATAGTTTCCGAGATATAGCGTATCGAAAATTTTATACAAATCATTAATTTGTATGGGAGCTACCCCTGTTTTTGCCCCAACCCAAAAAATTTTTCCTTTACAGCGTAGCCCTTATTGCCTAATTACTTTTTGTAAAACATTTGAATTCGATATCTGTTATAGTTTCCGAGATATAGCGTATCGAAAATTTCATACAAATCATTAATTTGTATGGGAGCTACCTTTTTTTTGCCCCAACCCAAAAAATTTTTCCTTTACAGCGTAGCTCTTATTGCCTAATTACTTTTTGTAAAACATTTGATTTCGATATCTGTTATAGTTTCCGAGATATAGCGTATTGAATATTTCATAAAAATCGTTAATTTGTATGGGAGCTATCCCTTTTTTTGCCCCCACTCAAAAAATTTTTTCTTAAAAGTGTAGCCCTTAGCGTACAATTACTTTTTGTAGAACATTTTAAATCGATAGCTGTTATAGTTTACGAGATATAGCGCATAAAATATTTCACCAAATTTGTGCAATTGTAGGAAAAATGCCCCTTTCCGTTATTTAGGTCCCTTCTTTAGGAGTATCCGTGCCAAGTTTTGTGGCAAGAGTGACTATACTTACTGAGATATATAGGGATATATGCACGGATTTTGTCCTAAAAAAATGGGTTACTTTGCGTTCTCGCTTATATCTCGGTCAATAGTAAATTGATTTTGCTGATTTTAAATAGCGATTGTTAGCGGGATATTTTCAATAGTTTGACACCATTAACTGGTCTGTATTTTTTTTTTTTACTCCGGAAACTTGATTTCAACAGACGGACAGACAGACAGACGGACAGACGGACATGGCTATATCAACTTCCCTATCTATAAGGATCCAGAATATATATACTTTATAGGGTCGCAAATGAATAATAAAGAAATTACAAACGGAATGACAAACTGATATATACCCTTATCACTATGTGAAGGGTATAAAAATGCTGAAATCTTTTGGCATGTAGCGGGTTGTTTAAAAAATTAGTTAAACGAGCCATTGCGTCCAAATTTGTATAAATTAGTTGCGTACATATTTACATTACCCCACAGCAGCGCATGTGCTGAAAGAATTTTTTCTCAGTTAGAGTTGATGAAAAAATAAATTGGCAAACAAATTAGGAGTTTCGACCTGTAACTTAAAGCTGTCAGCTTTAAATTTATTAAGTACTGAACTAGAAGACTGGATTACAGGTGATGATTTAAAACACTAGAACAGAACCGAAGTTTAAAAAAAAATAATATGAATACATCACTACAGATAAAAAAACCAGTAAATAGTTAAATGTACTATTTTCTATTTACTTAGACTAGTTATCTGTCTGTCCTTGTTTCAACCTAATTTAAAAAAGATATTTCGATATTTAAAAAGGAACATACAAACAAGTTGTCTAAAGTAAATTAATAAAAAGTGCATTTGATTTTTCATAATAATAATAATAGTTTTACTATATAATTTTTTTTTTTATATTTTTTATTATTGAATCTTCGCCTTTGGTGAACTACCAATAAGTATTCAAATCTATTTAAACTATTTAATTTATATTAGTCCGGCCAGTGACAAACTAAAATTTAAGTTCTCATAATAAAAATAATTAATTCAGTAGTTTCATCTAAGTGCAATAGTAGTCC
The DNA here is from genome assembly GCA_963583895.1 of Melanophora roralis. NCBI lineage: Eukaryota > Metazoa > Arthropoda > Insecta > Diptera > Rhinophoridae > Melanophora > Melanophora roralis. The sequence continues at coordinate 77,635,213 of OY757187.1, read as the reverse complement.
TTCTTTTCAGACGAGTGTGTCCACTATGTTGCAAAATTTTTCGACTAAGCGGATTTGGAAGTGTTTCCAGCTTGTTTAAATACTTGTCCACATAATTAAGGATTTCGGATTTAACTAGTGGAACTTGCAGATCTTTGTGGATTTTGCTGTTTTTAATGTACCAAGGAGCATCAGTTATCATTCTCAGGATTTAATTTTTACGGAGTTGAATTTTTTCATTGTTGGTGGCGGAAGCACTGCCCCATAATTGTATCCCGTAGCACCAAATTGGTTACAATATTGAGTTGTATAGTAAAAGTTTACAATCAAGACGTAGCACAGAGTTTCTACCAATTAGCCAGTGGATTTGGGCCATTTTAGGTTTCATCTGTGTCAATCTCGCATGTGAGGCGGCGATCGAGGTGAATGCCACCGTATGGTTGATAATGAGAATTGGGGAGGGCACGTTTTCTTGCTTAAAGTAAAAAAGCATCTTTCCATACTGGCTGAAAATGTTCGAGCCGTAATATGGCATTAAAAATAAAAAGAGTTATTCTTTCGGCTGTGCAAGGCAGCTCTAAAAGCATTCTGTTGCTAATTTCATCAAAGCCAGGAGCTTTTTTTGCATTTAAACTATTGATAGCCTCTACGATATATAAAAGTTGGAAACGTGTTTTTATAGGACATCTAGCAGCAACAGGCGGTAATATACTCATGTCAGTGCATGTATTTGGAGTGAAAACATTTTTTATATGACTTGCGAGCAGCTCAAATTTTTCTTCATCATTTCTTGCCCAGGATCCTCTCATATTTCGTTGTAGTGGTTTCGCGATAACCGGTATTTTAAAATATTTCGCTGATCGCCATGTGAGCATTTGTACTTTTTCCATTCTCTTCAGGCTCCTCTTTTTTCAGATAAAAGCTGTTGCACATCGGTTGAAAAAATTTTGTTGTATTTTGTATGACGATAGTAAAAAGAAGCCTTTATGTTCTAATTAAGGCTGCTCAGACAATCATCTATGTCTTCGAGAATTTTTAGCGGTTATCTTTCCGAGTAGTGGGCGCTGTTAAATTTTTTTGTATTTTAACCAATTAACTCTTATACATAAAAAAAAAAATATCACTAGTTGGTATTTGATGAGGACTAAAAACAATGATTAAAGTGGGAGAGTGGTCTGAAGATAAATCCAAAGAGGCTTGAGCTTCGGTTAGTTTCTGGGTGGGCAATACACTGACGAAATAACTAGGCCATGGAAAAATTTATCAATGGAGAGACCACCAATCCATTGATGTTTTATTCTCGACTTGATTACTATAGCCGAGCCACCACATGATCTGTTCTGGAATCCTTCGAATAGTAAAAAGAAAAGCCTCTTATTTTGAAATTGCTCCTAGATGTAATATGCGTCTCTGAAATCAACATGGTTTATTAAAAAATATTCGAGTTCGTTTTTGTATTAGCGGATGCCGTTAGCGTTCCAGAAGCAAACCGTGAAGCAGTTCATGGCCCTTTAAGCATGACCAGCAGAGGAACAGACTGATTTTTTTTTTGCATTTTTTGCATCATTTGCGCCATAATCTACATAAATTTTTTAACCATATTGTCAATTTCGGCTTCGAGGCGGCTAAGATTGGACCCGGTTGGTTCGTTTGTTGTCACATATTGTTGTGTTGTAGGCTGGGCAGGCTTACATACATTGGGCTGGTTAGACTTTATTGCGTTGGCGTAAAAGAACTTGACTTGTAGTTGGTTGTGCTAACGGAGGCATGTTTGTAGTTGGTATATTTAAAGGCTGGGAAGGGGCAGGAACTACTTTCGGCTTAGATGAGCGCTTAACTGAATTAAAAATAAGGCAACCTCTATAGTTGGCCGTGTGGTTTCCTTCGCAATTACTGCATTTCTTCACCCGAGGATCATCTTTTGGTTTGTCGCACTTAGTCGCAGCATGCAGGTCACAACACACTACACAAACAGAAGACAACTTGCAATAAGCCTTGGTGTGACGTTTTCCTGGCAGTTCAAGCACTGTACGGGCTCAGATCGCTTCTGTGGCGCTTCAACTACAACTCTGCGGTGCAAAATATATATATGGGGTAGGTCTCATTTTTTTAAAATTTACATTGCCGAGCTCAAGCTCTGTTTCTAATGTTTGATACAAATTAGCTTTAAAGCCTTTGCTGCAAAAACTGGTCTTAATCTTTTCCGGGTCAACATTTGAATCAATACTTTTGATAACAACCTGGAGGCCTTTTGTGTCATTAAGTTGGTAGGTGTAAAAATTTTACTTATGTTTTTCAAGTTCGAAACCGTTGTGCGGTAAGCGTTTTCGTAATTCACTTGAATTCTAGTTTCATAAATGCTACCACGTTTTTTGTTCGAAACATAAAAGTTGTTTTCACCAATTAATCTAACTAAAAACTTTATAATGTCATTTGAATTTTTCTCTCTCAAATAAATTGGGGGAGGCTTAAATGTCATCCTCTCCGTAAGCGGGGCATCGTTTTTATCTTGAAGTATTGCAAAACGATTTTACGATGAGGTTGGCTTTTTTTCATCTTTCGAAATTTTTGCTGGGTTGGTAACCTCTGCCGATTTGGGGCTTCTGCCCATTTTAATAACTGTTATATAGCGGTCTAACCCTACCTGGACCTTTGGAGCTTGTGAAGAAAATGAGCTTCGACCGCCTTTGGCAACGGAAGGTTTAACTCCAGAATTTGAAACAGAAGATCGCGATGGAGATGGTACCTCGGTATTTTTTTAATAAATTTTAAAAAGAGATTGGGCTAAGATTGCCCCTTTTTCGGTACACTTATTTTAATTAAACTTAAAACTTCATATTTGATTTAATAATTAAAAATATTGGTAGCCATGATACAAACGGTTTATATATTTTATAAAAAAATGTATTACATATTCAAACACGCTGTTGCTTTTGAAAAAATGGTTTTGAAGACACAAGAAAACTTTCGTCTTGAGGTGACAAATCAAAGAAATTAAAAATCGAGAACAGTTGTTGTCTGTTACACTGTGCGACAAATGGTAGGGGTCAGTGATCGGAAAAGGTTCAAACTACCGGTAAAAAAGAAGTTATAGGTGTCCCGGCGTTTCGCTGGGTCACGTCTAGGAATCGAGATATATCGATTTGAAGTTAGTAACTATCATATAGGGGAAAATTTGCCCTTTGGTGGTCTTTTTTTCACATAACTCGAGAACCACCAGTCCGATTTTGCTGAAAAAATTTAAAAAAGTTATAAATTAAAATTCCTATTATCTGTTCATACAACGTTTCGCTACATAAGCAACAGTTTCGCAGTTATAAATAAATGTATGAAGGAAAAAAACATTTTTTGCCTAAAAATTGAATTTTTAATTCATAAAAAATCCAAAACGGTAAAAAAAGTGTCAAGCCCTATTACTTTCACGTAAAGTCACATAACCTTTAAACAAAATAAGACAAAGATCATAAAAATCGAGGGATGCTTTTCGCTTTTATTTCTCCCTGCACATCGAGATGATGGTCGTTTGCTATCTTTTGAAAATACAAGCTTGAACGGTATTTTTCATTCACTTCTACGATTTCGTATAATAAAAGTTTCCATAATCATATTTTAGAAATTATTCTAAAAATGGTAATGACGCTAAATACTGTTTTATCAAGAAAAAGCCAAATTTCTTTAGCTCTAAGGTATTTCAACGTAAACAAAAATTTAGTAAAAGAAAAATTTTAACGACACATTTGAAGAGGTTTTAAGTGATATTGGCGATGACGGCGAAGTGTCAATTTGGCGAACACACTATCAACAGAAGTCTTAAGAGCTTTTAAAAACGTTGTTGTGATTTAGAAAATTATGTAGGGATTGGAACTGGCGGGTGTCCTTTGATGTAAGAAGAAAACAAGTAAGAGCGCTATATTCGGCTGTGCCGAATCTTATATACCCTTCACATTGGTCTTTAAATATACCCAGCCGAGTAATTTTGTACTGCAAATAATATAATAAAAAACCTTGTGCGAGTTTTAAAGCCCATAGAAAAAATAACAAAATTTTAACGTTCGTATGAATAATAGAAATAGATGAAGAAGATTTGAGGTCGAAAGTTTTAAAAGTTTTCGACATTATCCATATTTAAAGGTTAATAAAACTTATTAAATGTTCTAGTCCCGCTGCTCTTCTCCAACTTTTTTTCCAAAATGTATAAATTATTTGATTATTACGTTTTGTAGAATATTCGAAGTCGATAGCTGTAATAGTTTTCCAGAAGAAGCGTATCGAAAATTTTATAAAAATTGTAAATTTGTACGGGAGCTATCCCTTCTTCACCCCCCATCCGAAAATTTTTTTCTTTAAAGCTGTTACGATTTTTTTTTTTCAAGTGCATTTTTTTTATACAACAAGATTTCTTCTTCATTAATTATATACATATTTTCTTTTCACGCCCATCACTGCTATCTATTTTGAGTTTAAATGATGTGACCCCTACTCGTTATTCATTACTTGGTTTTATGCTGTAAGTTACACACCTAATGAGAGAAGTTTATCTTTACATTTTACTTCCTTTTTAACTTCTACCTTAACGTGGATAGACAAGCATAGTGCGATCTCTATTTAAAAGAAATAATTGTGCAAAATCTTCTAAAATTAAAATAATCATATTATCTATAGTTTAAACTCCCAGTGAAAACCCAAATAACGTTCAAGTCGTAAACAATTAAGTTATTATTTTGAGGTAAGTTTTCGTAGCTTTTCTTAGAAATATAGATAATATTAAAACACGTGACTTCTTTAAAAATCCATTTTTTCTAGTTGCATGTGCAACTCAAAATGATTGGAGTGCAAATACATCGATCCAATTAATCATTTTGCCACCTTATTTCATTTAAATACATATTTTCAAAAATTTTAATATCTGGATTTTGGTAAAAAAAGCAGCAACAACGAAACTTCTAGCTGTCCCTAACAGATTGTCAAATATATGTAGGACAGAGAACGTGCACCGTAAATACAGCTAAACAAGAAAATCAACTCCCCATCCATTTAAACTCCAAGAAAATTCAGTTGTACCTACAATACGTCCCCGAAACAGAGCCCTTTTATCACAGTCAAGTATTTTAATAAACCAAAACGATTTATCTGAAACTAACCTTAAAAATATCCAAAATATCACACTTATAAATATCCCATTTTATATAATTATCTAAAATTAACCTAATAATTATTCCAGATATCATAATTAATAATATATAACTTCCTAAAATTATTTACCCCAACTTAATCGGTTATTTTACAATTAAAACAGGTATCACTAATTAAATCTAAAATAAATTACAACAAAAAAATAAAATACTATTAGTACTAAAGTAGTTTTGTAAACAAATTTTCTTATTATACAGTATATTATGTATAAATAATGTATTAATCACCTATATGAAACTTCATTCATAAGTTTATTACTTTACCATGTTTTTTATTACATTTCATACTTATTTTCGTATATAATTAGCTCTCTCACTTTTGAACATATACCCGTCTTACTCTTTAACATAGGTTGCTTATTGCTTAATTAAAATATTTGCAAAGTAACATGCTGTTTAAAGAATATGTAAAGCAATAATCAATCAGTAATCGTCGGTCTGCTTTGATCATCGTTTGTCCGTCCAAAAGTGATATTTTGAACATTTAATTATTGTATTTTAAAGATTTAATTGTAGTGATAATTGTGAAAAAGTGCTTCTCATTAAATTCCATAAAATTATAAAGTAAATAAATCAAATGTATTATATATAAAGAAAATTTAAAAATTATAAAGGTACAACATACTAACATATAACAACAGAAACCACAGGTACATATCATAATTAACAGCACATAGAAAAAGCAGAAATCATCAGTTGCATAAAAGGCCTTTCATGTCAACAACGATGGAAACAAACAAATTGTAAGTCAAAACCAAAATATTTTAAAATGTATAGTATTATATAAATTTATATAAAAATTATTTTAAAATCCCGTAACGTTTTGTAATTGCGGCGAATTCAGCCAAACGAAATTACTTTTCTCATTTTACTTTGCTATTTGCTTCCGCATATTATATTTACAAGTTCAATGACTATATAAACAACTTCTAAATTTGTTATATACTTACTTTTACACCTAAGCCTCTATTATCACAGAAATTACTAAACTTGATCAAAATGAAATACTTTTATTATTTAATACAAACCTTACTATAAATAAAACCCTAACTACCTTTAAAGTTACCTATAAAATAACTATTTAATATGTTTTTTTTAATATATAATTTATCTTAATAATGAATTGCTAAAATATTAATAAAAGAGGAATGTTAATTTACAAATCAAATGAATAATTTAACTTAAAGGCTTTTTAAAGGGGCAATTTACAATAAAGTCCGAGCATTAGAATTGCCATAGGCGTTTAGACATTAGTCTTTGGGAGGGAAAAATTGTGCTCCAGGAGTCAACACACCTGACTCTATTATAAGTAGCTTGCGTTCAAACAAAAAAACTCAAAATTTGTTTATTTACACATCTGGTACATTTATAAGAGGCATAGACATTTTTTTTCTTTTATTGCGTACGCTGTGAAGCAGGATTAAAGAACCACCCCAGACTGAAGATAGCCGGAAGACAAAATAACATGCCTCGAAATCTAGCTTCACGGCCAACGACTAAAATACGTAATAAAGATGGCGCCCAACGACTTGGCCAAACTGGTCAAATGAACGCTAAGTTACATTATAATTTTTTTTTGTTTCGTATACTGAACATTTCAAAAAAAAAAAAAAAAATTTACCACCAAGTATTTTGACTAAACATCGAAGTCTCATTTCAGTAAACTATAAGTTTTTGATCTGCATGCGCGGTATTTTGTCAAAATTGCTTAAATTGAAAAGTATACAAGCTCTTAATAGTTCTATCTATTCCATCTACACAAAACATACAAGGAATTATTTAAGGCATTAGTCCAGATTTAATATGACGCATATTTGTTAAATCTGTTGCAATGTTTTTATAGTTCAAAGAAATTGTCTCTTTCTTTTATAAAATGTCCTAAAATATGATATTTAAGTTAAATCTATTTTTGTTGTATTTTGTTAAAGAAATTGTGGGAACTTAATTATAAGCTTTTCGTAACACGAAAATTAAACATATCACTATTATAGTTTAAAAACTTTATTTGGATTTTGAAGTTAATTTAACTATTTTTATATCTAATAAACGGTTGCCAGTATTATGTGCATCTCATAAAATGTAAACTTTGCCCGTTTTTATTAGAACTAAGGTCTTTAACTTATTTTTTTTATGAGATTCAATTAATTTAACATTCCTCAAATTATATTACTATACAAATATATACTTATACTAACTTTTGTATTAACCCTAACTAAGTTATACGTTAGGCCAACACTAATTTTTTTTTCACTTGTTTTATATAAAAATATGATAACTAGATCCTCAAAACAAAACACAAAATCATCCAGTAAGTCATATTCTGTTCGCGGACGCGGTAAAACGCTTTCTAGCGAATCTATTAATTCCCCATTCAAACCCAGATTAAGTTTAGCACGAACACCGCCTAGAGTTTCCAGTCCCACTAGTAAGAATAACAAAATAGCTAATTATCGTAGCCAGTCGACCTCAGATACTTCTGACCGCAATCTCCTAGATTTTTCTTTCACTGATGTACAGTTTGAGTGTGATTCCCTGCCGGATACACTTTCCCGAAATATGAATCCTAACGAGAATCTGTCCCAAACAATGTCGACCCCAGCTGAACCACAATCCCTATCTCTGCCACAACCACCTCTATTGGCAACTACAAACTTTAATCTCCCTCAACCACCGGCTCATTCTCATTCTCAACCTTCAACCTCCCATAGTGCCATCAAGCAACCTGATATCGATCAAATTATTAACTTGTTACAGCAGACAATACTATCCACCCAAGAAGAATTTCGGCGTGAACTAACGTCAATTAAAGGTACCATAGATACTATGTGCGCTGCACCATCCCCAAGTAACCCTGAACATATAGTATTGCAATCCGAGAGCAATCTGAACCGTGGTCCAAATTCTAATAATAATGCAACCCCATCTGTTCACTTCAAGGAGTGGAAAGTTATATTTGATGGTATAGGCAGTGTTTCCGACTTTCTGTTTAAACTTGACACTTTATGCGCTAGAAATAAATGTTCTCATCAACAATTGATGGACAATTTTCATATTTTTCTTTCGGGTAGAGCGGAAACTTGGTATTGGCTTTTTATTAAACAGAATCCTTCTGCAACGTATGCTTTTCTAAAATTTTCTATTACCAAAGAATTTGGTACCCTCGAAAAGGATCATGACATTGTTATAAAGATCTCATTGAAGAAGCAAGGCTCACGAGAGTCATATGATGAGTTTCACTCTTCAATTATAGCCATGAATGCTCGTTTAGGCGACCCAATGTCTGACACTCAGTTAATCGACATTTTGAAAAAGAACCTGAATCCCGGACTACGTTACATTTTGTTCAATTCAAATCACACAAATTTAGAAGATTTTCGTGAAGCTGCTCGTAAGGCTGAAAAACTTTTGTTGGAAAATAAGAATCAATTTCCCTTATTGTCTAATCAGCGTCATGTGAGTGAAATTGAGGTAGAACAGGACGACAATGAAATTGAAAGTGATCCGCAAATTGAAGCTTTACATATAAAACGTAGGGCTGACTTCTCCAAAACACTTTGCTGGAATTGCTCGTTCTATGGACATTCCTACATCTATTGTCCAGATGAAAATCGTAATTTATTCTGCTTTAAATGTGGACAAAAGGGTGTCACCACTCCTAAATGTCCTAATAAACATATGGAAAACTCCAAACCGAGCGAGTTTACGATCGGGGATCCTCGTTCAGGTCGTTAAGTCCCGAAATTAACTGTTTTACTTCCCAAGAATTACAAATAAAACCCATATCCAAGAGAATTGCTAAATGTAGGCTAAGATTTCAGATGCGAAAGCAATTTCGTAAGGTAGTCGAATCCGTGCGCTTATGTGATAAGAATGATGACAGGCCTTTTGCTAAAATAAGTATTTTTGATGAAAGTGTTCTCGGTTTACTAGACTCTGGCGCTAGCATTTCCGTTTTGGGCCAAAATTGTAAGGAATTTCTTAGCAGACATTCAGTTCAAATTCAACCTTTTAATATAAAATTTCCACTGCTGACGGTTCGCAGCAATCTATTCTAGGATATTGTTCTTTACCTGTTTTTTACAAAAACGTTACCAAAAACGTTATTTTTTATATTGTTCCTTCTCTTAGGCAAACTGCTTATCTCGGTGTTAATTTCTGGAGAACCTTTGCTTTGGCACCTGATATTATACCCAGTATTGACGAACTAGTTACCGACACTGCAAATTTTCATTTACTCTCTACGGAGCAGCAACTGAACCTTAAGATAGTTGGGATTTTTCACGCTTCTGATATTCGCCCCTAGATGACCGGCTTTGTGGGTCGTGCCACACTTTGAACGCTTAGTGAGAAAATTAATAAAAGTTTTCCTGTTCGCTCCTTAATTTTATGTTGTAGCGAAGCAGGTTTGTTACGATTTTTTTTTTTTCAAGTGCATTTTTTTTATACAACAAGATTTCTTCTTCATTAATTATATACATATTTTCTTTTCACGCCCATCACTGCTATCTATTTTGAGTTTAAATGATGTGACCCCTACAATGGTTACTCGTTATTCATTACTTGGTTTTATGCTGTAAGTTACACACCTAATGAGAGAAGTTTATCTTTACATTTTACTTCCTTTTTAACTTCTACCTTAACGTGGATAGACAAGCATAGTGCGATCTCTATTTAAAAGAAATAATTGTGCAAAATCTTCTAAAATTAAAATAATCATATTATCTATAGTTTAAACTCCCAGTGAAAACCCAAATAACGTTCAAGTCGTAAACAATTAAGTTATTATTTTGAGGTAAGTTTTCGTAGCTTTTCTTAGAAATATAGATAATATTAAAACACGTGACTTCTTTAAAAATCCATTTTTTCTAGTTGCATGTGCAACTCAAAATGATTGGAGTGCAAATACATCGATCCAATTAATCATTTTGCCACCTTATTTCATTTAAATACATATTTTCAAAAATTTTAATATCTGGATTTTGGTAAAAAAAGCAGCAACAACGAAACTTCTAGCTGTCCCTAACAGATTGTCAAATATATGTAGGACAGAGAACGTGCACCGTAAATACAGCTAAACAAGAAAATCAACTCCCCATCCATTTAAACTCCAAGAAAATTCAGTTGTACCTACAATACGTCCCCGAAACAGAGCCCTTTTATCACAGTCAAGTATTTTAATAAACCAAAACGATTTATCTGAAACTAACCTTAAAAATATCCAAAATATCACACTTATAAATATCCCATTTTATATAATTATCTAAAATTAACCTAATAATTATTCCAGATATCATAATTAATAATATATAACTTCCTAAAATTATTTACCCCAACTTAATCGGTTATTTTACAATAAAAACAGGTATCACTAATTAAATCTAAAATAAATTACAACAAAAAAAAAAAAATACTATTAGTACTAAAGTAGTTTTGTAAACAAATTTTCTTATTATACAGTATATTATGTATAAATAATGTATTAATCACCTATATGAAACTTCATTCATAAGTTTATTACTTTACCATGTTTTTTATTACATTTCATACTTATTTTCGTATATAATTAGCTCTCTCACTTTTGAACATATACCCGTCTTATTCTTTAACATAGGTTGCTTATTGCTTAATTAAAATATTTGCAAAGTAACATGCTGTTTAAAGAATATGTAAAGCAATAATCAATCAGTAATCGTCGGTCTGCTTTGATCATCGTTTGTCCGTCCAAAAGTGATATTTTGAACATTTAATTATTGTATTTTAAAGATTTAATTGTAGTGATAATTGTGAAAAAGTGCTTCTCATTAAATTCCATAAAATTATAAAGTAAATAAATCAAATGTATTATATATAAAGAAAATTTAAAAATTATAAAGGTACAACATATTAACATAAAACAACAGAAACCACAGGTACATATCATAATTAACAGCACATAGAAAAAGCAGAAATCATCAGTTGCATAAAAGGCCTTTCATGTCAACAACGATGGAAACAAACAAATTGTAAGTCAAAACCAAAATATTTTAAAATGTATAGTATTATATAAATTTATATAAAAATTATTTTAAAATCCCGTAACGTTTTGTAATTGCGGCGAATTCAGCCAAACGAAATTACTTTTCTCATTTTACTTTGCTATTTGCTTCCGCATATTATATTTACAAGTTCAATGACTATATAAACAACTTCTAAATTTGTTATATACTTACTTTTACACCTAAGCCTCTATTATCACAGAAATTACTAAACTTGATCAAAATGAAATACTTTTATTATTTAATACAAACCTTACTATAAATAAAACCCTAACTACCTTTAAAGTTACCTATAAAATAACTATTTAATATGTTTTTTTTAATATATAATTAATCTTAATAATGAATTGCTAAAATATTAATAAAAGAGGAATGTTAATTTACAAATCAAATGAATAATTTAACTTAAAGGCTTTTTAAAGGGGCAATTTACAATAAAGTCCGAGCATTAGAATTGCCATAGGCGTTTAGACATTAGTCTTTGGGAGGGAAAAATTGTGCTCCAGGAGTCAATACACCTGACTCTATTATAAGTAGCTTGCGTTCAAACAAAAAAACTCAAAATTTGTTTATTTACACATCTGGTACATTTATAAGAGGCATAGACATTTTTTTTCTTTTATTGCGTACGCTGTGAAGCAGGATTAAAGAACCACCCCAGACTGAAGATAGCCGGAAGACAAAATAACATGCCTCGAAATCTAGCTTCACGGCCAACGACTAAAATACGTAATAAAGCGTAGGCCTTGTGTTCCAATTACTTTTTGTAGAACATTTGATGTGGATATCTGTTATAGTTTCCGAGATATAACGTATCGAATATTTTATAGTAATTAGCGATTTAAATGGGAGCTACCCCTTTTTTTGCCACCACTCAAAAAATTTTTTCTTTAAAGCGTAGGCCTTCTTGCCCAATTACTTTTTGTAGAACATTTCATTTCGATATCTTTTATAGTTTCCGAGATATAACGTATCGAATATTTTATAATAATTAGCGATTTGAATGGGAGCTACCCCTTTTTTTGCCTCCACTTAAAAAATTTTTTCTTTAAAGCGTAGGCCTTCTTGCCCAATTACTTTCTGTAGAACATTTCATTTCGATATCTGTTATAGTTTCCGAGATATAGCGTATCGAATATTTTATAATAATTGTCGATTTGTATGGGAGCTACCCCTTTTTTTGCCCCCACTCAAAAAATTTTTTCTTTAAAGCGTAGGCATTCTCACCCAATTACTTTTTGTAGAACATTTCATTTCGATATCTTTTATAGTTTCCGAGATATAGCGTATCGAATATTTTATAATAATTGTCGATTTGTATGGGAGCTACCCCTTTTTTTGCCCCCACTCAAAAACTTTTTTCTTTAAAGCGTAGGCATTCTCGCCCAATTACTTTTTGTAGAACATTTTATTTCGATATCTGTTATAGTTTCCGAGATATAGCGTATCGAATATTTTATAATAATTGTCGATTTGTATGGGAGCTACCCCTTTTTTTGCCCCCACTCAAAAAATTTTTTCTTTAAAGCGTAGGCATTTTCGCCCAATTACTTTTTGTAGAACATTTTATTTCGATATCTGTTATAGTTTCCGAGATATAGCGTATCGAATATTTTATAATAAGTGTCGATTTGTATGGGAGCTACCCCTTTTTTTGCCCCCACTCAAAAAATTTTTTCTTTAAAGCGTAGGCATTCTCGCCCGATTACTTTTTGTAGAACATTTTATTTCGATATCTTTTATAGTTTGCGAGATATAGCGTATCGAATATTTTATAATAATTGTCGATTTGTATGGGAGCTACCCCTTTTTTTGCCCCCACTCAAAAAATTTTTTCTTTAAAGCGTAGGCATTCTCGCCCAATTACTTTTTGTAGAACATTTCATTTCGATATCTTTTATAGTTTCCGAGATATAGCGTATCGAATATTTTATAATAATTGTCGATTTGTATGGGAGCTACCCCTTTTTTTGCCCCCACTCAAAAAATTTTTTCTTTAAAGCGTAGGCATTCTTGCCCAATTACTTTTTGTAGAACATTTCATTTCGATATCTTTTATAGTTTCCGAGATATAGCGTATCGAATATTTTATAATAATTGTCGATTTGTATTGGAGCTACCCCTATTTTTGCCCCAGTCAAAACATTTTTTCTTTAAAATGTAGGTCTTTGCCTACAATTATTTTTTGTAGAGCATTTTAAGTCGATAGCTGTTATAGTTTACGAGATATAGCGCATAAAATATTTCACCAAATTTGTGCAATTGTAGGAAAACTACCCCTTCCCCTAGTCTAATCTGAAAAAACTTTTCCCATTATTTAGGTCCCTTCTTTGGGAATATCCGTGCCAAGTTTTGTGGCAAGAGTGACTATACTTACTGAGATATATAGGGATATATGCACGGATTTTGTCCTAAAAAAAATGGGTTACTCTGGGTTTTCGCTTATATCTCGGTCAATAGTGAACCGATTTTGCTGATTTTAAATAGCGATCGTCTCCAGGATATTTCTAATAGTTTGACACCATTAACTGGTCTGTATCTTTTTATTTGACTCCGGAAACTTGATTTCATCAGACGGACAGACGGACATGGCTATATCAACTTCCCTATCTATAAGGATCCAGAATATATGTACTTTATGGGGTCGCAAATGAATAATAAAGAAATTACAAACGGAATGACAAACTGATATATACCCTTATCACTATGTGAAGGGTATAAAAATGCTGAAATCTTTTGGCATGTAGCGGGTTGTTTAAAAAATTAGTTAAACGAGCCATTGCGTCCAAATTTGTATAAATTAGTTGCGTACATATTTACATTACCCCACAGCAGCGCATGTGCTGAAAGAATTTTTTCTCAGTTAGAGTTGATGAAAAAATAAATTGGCAAACAAATTAGGAGTTTCGACCTGTAACTTAAAGCTGTCAGCTTTAAATTTATTAAGTACTGAACTAGAAGACTGGATTACAGGTGATGATTTAAAACAGTAGAACAGAACCGAAGTTTAAAAAAAAATAATATGAATACATCACTACAGATAAAAAAACCAGTAAATAGTTAAATGTACTATTTGCTATTTACTTAGACTAGTTATCTGTCTGTCCTTGTTTCAACCTAATTTAAAAAAGATATTTCGATATTTAAAAAGGAACATACAAACAAGTTGTCTAAAGTAAATTAATAAAAAGTGCATTTGATTTTTCATAATAATAATAATAGTTTTACTATATAATTTTTTTTTTATATTTTTTATTATTGAATCTTCGCCTTTGGTGAACTACCAATAAGTATTCAAATCTATTTAAACTATTTAATTTATATTAGTCCGGCCAGTGACAAACTAAAATTTAAGTTCTCATAATAAAAATAATTAATTCAGTAGTTTCATCTAAGTGCAATAGTAGTCCTTCTTTTCAGACGAGTGTGTCCACTATGTTGCAAAATTTTTCGACTAAGCGGATTTGGAAGTGTTTCCAGCTTGTTTAAATACTTGTCCACATAATTAAGGATTTCGGATTTAACTAGTGGAACTTGCAGATCTTTGTGGATTTTGCTGTTTTTAATGTACCAAGGAGCATCAGTTATCATTCTCAGGATTTAATTTTTACGGAGTTGAATTTTTTCATTGTTGGTGGCGGAAGCACTGCCCCATAATTGTATCCCGTAGCACCAAATTGGTTACAATATTGAGTTGTATAGTAAAAGTTTACAATCAAGACGTAGCACAGAGTTTCTACCAATTAGCCAGTGGATTTGGGCCATTTTAGGTTTCATCTGTGTCAATCTCGCATGTGAGGCGGCGATCCAGGTGAATGCCACCGTATGGTTGATAATGAGAATTGGGGAGGGCACGTTTTCTTGCTTAAAGTAAAAAAGCATCTTTCCATACTGGCTGAAAATGTTCGAGCCGTAATATGGCATTAAAAATAAAAAGAGTTATTCTTTCGGCTGTGCAAGGCAGCTCTAAAAGCATTCTGTTGCTAATTTCATCAAAGCCAGGAGCTTTTTTTGCATTTAAACTATTGATAGCCTCTACGATATATAAAAGTTGGAAACGTGTTTTCAAAGGACATCTAGCAGCAACAGGCGGTAATATACTCATGTCAGTGCATGTATTTGGAGTGAAAACATTTTTTATATGACTTGCGAGCAGCTCAAATTTTTCTTCATCATTTCTTGCCCAGGATCCTCTCATATTTCGTTGTAGTGGTTTCGCGATAACCGGTATTTTAAAATATTTCGCTGATCGCCATGTGAGCATTTGTACTTTTTCCATTCTCTTCAGGCTCCTCTTTTTTCAGATAAAAGCTGTTGCACATCGGTTGAAAAAATTTTGTTGTATTTTGTATGACGATAGTAAAAAGAAGCATTTATGTTCTAATTAAGGCTGCTCAGACAATCATCTATGTCTTCGAGAATTTTTAGCGGTTATCTTTCCGAGTAGTGGGCGCTGTTAAATTTTTTTGTATTTTAACCAATTAACTCTTATACATAAAAAAAATATCACTAGTTGGTATTTGATGAGGACTAAAAACAATGATTAAAGTGGGAGAGTGGTCTGAAGATAAATCCAAAGAGGCTTGAGCTTCGGTTAGTTTCTGGGTGGGCAATACACTGACGAAATAACTAGGCCATGGAAAAATTTATCAATGGAGAGACCACCAATCCATTGATGTTTTATTCTCGACTTGATTACTATAGCCGAGCCACCACATGATCTGTTCTGGAATCCTTCGAATAGTAAAAAGAAAAGCCTCTAATTTTGAAATTGCTCCTAGATGTAATATGCGTCTCTGAAATCAACATGGTTTATTAAAAAATATTCGAGTTCGTTTTTGTATTAGCGGATGCCGTTAGCGTTCCAGAAGCAAACCGTGAAGCAGTTCATGGCCCTTTAAGCATGACCAGCAGAGGAACAGACTGATTTTTTTTTTGCATTTTTTGCATCATTTGCGCCATAATCTACATAAATTTTTTAACCATATTGTCAATTTCGGCTTCGAGGCGGCTAAGATTGGACCCGGTTGGTTCGTTTGTTGTCACATATTGTTGTGTTGTAGGCTGGGCAGGCTTACATACATTGGGCTGGTTAGACTTTATTGCGTTGGCGTAAAAGAACTTGACTTGTAGTTGGTTGTGCTAACGGAGGCATGTTTGTAGTTGGTATATTTAAAGGCTGGGAAGGGGCAGGAACTACTTTCGGCTTAGATGAGCGCTTAACTGAATTAAAAATAAGGCAACCTCTATAGTTGGCCGTGTGGTTTCCTTCGCAATTACTGCATTTCTTCACCCGAGGATCATCTTTTGGTTTGTCGCACTTAGTCGCAGCATGCAGGTCACAACACACTACACAAACAGAAGACAACTTGCAATAAGCCTTGGTGTGACGTTTTCCTGGCAGTTCAAGCACTGTACGGGCTCAGATCGCTTCTGTGGCGCTTCAACTACAACTCTGCGGTGCAAAATATATATATGGGGTAGGTCTCATTTTTTTAAAATTTACATTGCCGAGCTCAAGCTCTGTTTCTAATGTTTGATACAAATTAGCTTTAAAGCCTTTGCTGCAAAAACTGGTCTTAATCTTTTCCGGGTCAACATTTGAATCAATACTTTTGATAACAACCTGGAGGCCTTTTGTGTCATTAAGTTGGTAGGTGTAAAAATTTTACTTATGTTTTTCAAGTTCGAAACCGTTGTGCGGTAAGCGTTTTCGTAATTCACTTGAATTCTAGTTTCATAAATGCTACCACGTTTTTTGTTCGAAACATAAAAGTTGTTTTCACCAATTAATCTAACTAAAAACTTTATAATGTCATTTGAATTTTTCTCTCTCAAATAAATTGGGGGAGGCTTAAATGTCATCCTCTCCGTAAGCGGGGCATCGTTTTTATCTTGAAGTATTGCAAAACGATTTTACGATGAGGTTGGCTTTTTTTCATCTTTCGAAATTTTTGCTGGGTTGGTAACCTCTGCCGATTTGGGGCTTCTGCCCATTTTAATAACTGTTATATAGCGGTCTAACCCTACCTGGACCTTTGGAGCTTGTGAAGAAAATGAGCTTCGACCGCCTTTGGCAACGGAAGGTTTAACTCCAGAATTTGAAACAGAAGATCGCGATGGAGATGGTACCTCGGTATTTTTTTAATAAATTTTAAAAAGAGATTGGGCTAAGATTGCCCCTTTTTCGGTACACTTATTTTAATTAAACTTAAAACTTCATATTTGATTTAATAATTAAAAATATTGGTAGCCACGATACAAACGGTTTATATATTTTATAAAAAAATGTATTGCATATTCAAACACGCTGTTGCTTTTGAAAAAATGGTTTTGAAGACACAAGAAAACTTTCGTCTTGAGGTGACAAATCAAAGAAATTAAAAATCGAGAACAGTTGTTGTCTGTTACACTGTGCGACAAATGGTAGGGGTCAGTGATCAAAAAAGGTTCAAACTACCGGTAAAAAAGAAGTTATAGGTGTCCCGGCGTTTCGCTGGGTCACGTCTAGGAATCGAGATATATCGATTTGAAGTTAGTAACTATCATATAGGGGAAAATTTGCCCTTTGGTGGTCTTTTTTTCACATAACTCGAGAACCACCAGTCCGATTTTGCTGAAAAAATTTAAAAAAGTTATAAATTAAAATTCCTATTATCTGTTCATACAACGTTTCGCTACATAAGCAACAGTTTCGCAGTTATAAATAAATGTATGAAGGAAAAAAACATTTTTTGCCTAAAAATTGAATTTTTAATTCATAAAAAATCCAAAACGGTAAAAAAAGTGTCAAGCCCTATTACTTTCACGTAAAGTCACATAACCTTTAAACAAAATAAGACATAGATCATAAAAATCGAGGGATGCTTTTCGCTTTTATTTCTCCCTGCACATCGAGATGATGGTCGTTTGCTATCTTTTGAAAATACAAGCTTGAACGGTATTTTTCATTCACTTCTACGATTTCGTATAATAAAAGTTTCCATAATCATATTTTAGAAATTATACTAAAAATGGTAATGACGCTAAATACTGTTTTATCAAGAAAAAGCCAAATTTCTTTAGCTCTAAGGTATTTCAACGTAAACAAAAATTTAGTAAAAGAAAAATTTTAACGACACATTTGAAGAGGTTTTAAGTGATATTGGCGATGACGGCGAAGTGTCAATTTGGCGAACACACTATCAACAGAAGTCTTAAGAGCTTTTAAAAACGTTGTTGTGATTTAGAAAATTATGTAGGGATTGGAACTGGCGGGTGTCCTTTGATGTAAGAAGAAAACAAGTAAGAGCGCTATATTCGGCTGTGCCGAATCTTATATACCCTTCACATTGGTCTTTAAATATACCCAGCCGAGTAATTTTGTACTGCAAATAATATAATAAAAAACCTTGTGCGAGTTTTAAAGCCCATAGAAAAAATAACAAAATTTTAACGTTCGTATGAATAATAGAAATAGATGAAGAAGATTTGAGGTCGAAAGTTTTAAAAGTTTTCGACATTATCCATATTTAAAGGTTAATAAAACTTATTAAATGTTCTAGTCCCGCTGCTCTTCTCCAACTTTTTTTCCAAAATGTATAAATTATTTGATTATTACGTTTTGTAGAATATTCGAAGTCGATAGCTGTAATAGTTTTCCAGAAGAAGCGTATCGAAAATTTTATAAAAATTGTAAATTTGTACGGGAGCTATCCCTTCTTCACCCCCCATCCGAAAATTTTTTTCTTTAAAGCGTAGGCCTTGTGTTCCAATTACTTTTTGTAGAACATTTGATGTGGATATCTGTTATAGTTTCCGAGATATAACGTATCGAATATTTTATAGTAATTAGCGATTTAAATGGGAGCTACCCCTTTTTTTGCCACCACTCAAAAAATTTTTTCTTTAAAGCGTAGGCCTTCTTGCCCAATTACTTTTTGTAGAACATTTCATTTCGATATCTTTTATAGTTTCCGAGATATAACGTATCGAATATTTTATAATAATTAGCGATTTGAATGGGAGCTACCCCTTTTTTTGCCTCCACTCAAAAAATTTTTTCTTTAAAGCGTAGGCCTTCTTGCCCAATTACTTTCTGTAGAACATTTCATTTCGATATCTGTTATAGTTTCCGAGATATAGCGTATCGAATATTTTATAATAATTGTCGATTTGTATGGGAGCTACCCCTTTTTTTTGCCCCCACTCAAAAAATTTTTTCTTTAAAGCGTAGGCCTTCTTGCCCAATTACTTTCTGTAGAACATTTCATTTCGATATCTGTTATAGTTTCCGAGATATAGCGTATCGAATATTTTATAATAATTGTCGATTTGTATGGGAGCTACCCCTTTTTTTTGCCCCCACTCAAAAAATTTTTTCTTTAAAGCGTAGGCATTCTCGCCCAATTACTTTTTGTAGAACATTTCATTTCGATATCTTTTATAGTTTCCGAGATATAGCGTATCGAATATTTTATAATAATTGTCGATTTGTATGGGAGCTACCCCTTTTTTTGCCCCCACTCAAAAACTTTTTTCTTTAAAGCGTAGGCATTCTCGCCCAATTACTTTTTGTAGAACATTTTATTTCGATATCTGTTATAGTTTCCGAGATATAGCGTATCGAATATTTTATAATAATTGTCGATTTGTATGGGAGCTACCCCTTTTTTTGCCCCCACTCAAAAAATTTTTTCTTTAAAGCGTAGGCATTTTCGCCCAATTACTTTTTGTAGAACATTTTATTTCGATATCTGTTATAGTTTCCGAGATAAAGCGTATCGAATATTTTATAATAATTGTCGATTTGTATGGGAGCTACCCCTTTTTTTGCCCCCACTCAAAAAATTTTTTCTTTATAGCGTAGGCATTCTCGCCCGATTACTTTTTGTAGAACATTTTATTTCGATATCTTTTATAGTTTGCGAGATATAGCGTATCGAATATTTTATAATAATTGTCGATTTGTATGGGAGCTACCCCTTTTTTTGCCCCCACTCAAAAAATTTTTTCTTTAAAGCGTAGGCATTCTCGCCCAATTACTTTTTGTAGAACATTTCATTTCGATATCTTTTATAGTTTCCGAGATATAGCGTATCGAATATTTTATAATAATTGTCGATTTGTATGGGAGCTACCCCTTTTTTTGCCCCCACTCAAAAAATTTTTTTCTTTAAAGCGTAGGCATTCTTGCCCAATTACTTTTTGTAGAACATTTCATTTCGATATCTTTTATAGTTTCCGAGATATAGCGTATCGAATATTTTATAATAATTGTCGATTTGTATTGGAGCTACCCCTATTTTTGCCCCCACTCAAAACATTTTTTCTTTAAAATGTAGGTCTTTGCCTACAATTATTTTTTGTAGAGCATTTTAAGTCGATAGCTGTTATAGTTTACGAGATATAGCGCATAAAATATTTCACCAAATTTGTGCAATTGTAGGAAAACTACCCCTTCCCCTGGTCTAATCTGAAAAAACTTTTCCCATTATTTAGGTCCCTTCTTTGGGGATATCCGTGCCAAGTTTTGTGGCAAGAGTGACTATACTTACTGAGATATATAGGGATATATGCACGGATTTTGTCCTAAAAAAAATGGGTTACTCTGGGTTTTCGCTTATATCTCGGTCAATAGTGAACCGATTTTGCTGATTTTAAATAGCGATCGTCTCCAGGATATTTCTAATAGTTTGACACCATTAACTGGTCTGTATCTTTTTATTTGACTCCGGAAACTTGATTTCATCAGACGGACAGACGGACATGGCTATATCAACTTCCCTATCTATAAGGATCCAGAATATATATACTTTATGGGGTCGCAAATGAATAATAAAGAAATTACAAACGGAATGACAAACTGATATATACCCTTATCACTATGTGAAGGGTATAAAAATGCTGAAATCTTTTGGCATGTAGCGGGTTGTTTAAAAAATTAGTTAAACGAGCCATTGCGTCCAAATTTGTATAAATTAGTTGCGTACATATTTACATTACCCCACAGCAGCGCATGTGCTGAAAGAATTTTTTCTCAGTTAGAGTTGATGAAAAAATAAATTGGCAAACAAATTAGGAGTTTCGACCTGTAACTTAAAGCTGTCAGCTTTAAATTTATTAAGTACTGAACTAGAAGACTGGATTACAGGTGATGATTTAAAACACTAGAACAGAACCGAAGTTTAAAAAAAAATAATATGAATACATCACTACAGATAAAAAAACCAGTAAATAGTTAAATGTACTATTTGCTATTTACTTAGACTAGTTATCTGTCTGTCCTTGTTTCAACCTAATTTAAAAAAGATATTTCGATATTTAAAAAGGAACATACAAACAAGTTGTCTAAAGTAAATTAATAAAAAGTGCATTTGATTTTTCATAATAATAATAATAGTTTTACTATATAATTTTTTTTTATATTTTTTATTATTGAATCTTCGCCTTTGGTGAACTACCAATAAGTATTCAAATCTATTTAAACTATTTAATTTATATTAGTCCGGCCAGTGACAAACTAAAATTTAAGTTCTCATAATAAAAATAATTAATTCAGTAGTTTCATCTAAGTGCAATAGTAGTCCTTCTTTTCAGACGAGTGTGTCCACTATGTTGCAAAATTTTTCGACTAAGCGGATTTGGAAGTGTTTCCAGCTTGTTTAAATACTTGTCCACATAATTAAGGATTTCGGATTTAACTAGTGGAACTTGCAGATCTTTGTGGATTTTGCTGTTTTTAATGTACCAAGGAGCATCAGTTATCATTCTCAGGATTTAATTTTTACGGAGTTGAATTTTTTCATTGTTGGTGGCGGAAGCACTGCCCCATAATTGTATCCCGTAGCACCAAATTGGTTACAATATTGAGTTGTATAGTAAAAGTTTACAATCAAGACGTAGCACAGAGTTTCTACCAATTAGCCAGTGGATTTGGGCCATTTTAGGTTTCATCTGTGTCAATCTCGCATGTGAGGCGGCGATCCAGGTGAATGCCACCGTATGGTTGATAATGAGAATTGGGGAGGGCACGTTTTCTTGCTTAAAGTAAAAAAGCATCTTTCCATACTGGCTGAAAATGTTCGAGCCGTAATATGGCATTAAAAATAAAAAGAGTTATTCTTTCGGCTGTGCAAGGCAGCTCTAAAAGCATTCTGTTGCTAATTTCATCAAAGCCAGGAGCTTTTTTTGCATTTAAACTATTGATAGCCTCTACGATATATAAAAGTTGGAAACGTGTTTTCAAAGGACATCTAGCAGCAACAGGCGGTAATATACTCATGTCAGTGCATGTATTTGGAGTGAAAACATTTTTTATATGACTTGCGAGCAGCTCAAATTTTTCTTCATCATTTCTTGCCCAGGATCCTCTCATATTTCGTTGTAGTGGTTTCGCGATAACCGGTATTTTAAAATATTTCGCTGATCGCCATGTGAGCATTTGTACTTTTTCCATTCTCTTCAGGCTCCTCTTTTTTCAGATAAAAGCTGTTGCACATCGGTTGAAAAAATTTTGTTGTATTTTGTATGACGATAGTAAAAAGAAGCATTTATGTTCTAATTAAGGCTGCTCAGACAATCATCTATGTCTTCGAGAATTTTTAGCGGTTATCTTTCCGAGTAGTGGGCGCTGTTAAATTTTTTTGTATTTTAACCAATTAACTCTTATACATAAAAAAAAATATCACTAGTTGGTATTTGATGAGGACTAAAAACAATGATTAAAGTGGGAGAGTGGACTGAAGATAAATCCAAAGAGGCTTGAGCTTCGGTTAGTTTCTGGGTGGGCAATACACTGACGAAATAACTAGGCCATGGAAAAATTTATCAATGGAGAGACCACCAATCCATTGATGTTTTATTCTCGACTTGATTACTATAGCCGAGCCACCACATGATCTGTTCTGGAATCCTTCGAATAGTAAAAAGAAAAGCCTCTAATTTTGAAATTGCTCCTAGATGTAATATGCGTCTCTGAAATCAACATGGTTTATTAAAAAATATTCGAGTTCGTTTTTGTATTAGCGGATGCCGTTAGCGTTCCAGAAGCAAACCGTGAAGCAGTTCATGGCCCTTTAAGCATGACCAGCAGAGGAACAGACTGATTTTTTTTTGCATTTTTTGCATCATTTGCGCCATAATCTACATAAATTTTTTAACCATATTGTCAATTTCGGCTTCGAGGCGGCTAAGATTGGACCCGGTTGGTTCGTTTGTTGTCACATATTGTTGTGTTGTAGGCTGGGCAGGCTTACATACATTGGGCTGGTTAGACTTTATTGCGTTGGCGTAAAAGAACTTGACTTGTAGTTGGTTGTGCTAACGGAGGCATGTTTGTAGTTGGTATATTTAAAGGCTGGGAAGGGGCAGGAACTACTTTCGGCTTAGATGAGCGCTTAACTGAATTAAAAATAAGGCAACCTCTATAGTTGGCCGTGTGGTTTCCTTCGCAATTACTGCATTTCTTCACCCGAGGATCATCTTTTGGTTTGTCGCACTTAGTCGCAGCATGCAGGTCACAACACACTACACAAACAGAAGACAACTTGCAATAAGCCTTGGTGTGACGTTTTCCTGGCAGTTCAAGCACTGTACGGGCTCAGATCGCTTCTGTGGCGCTTCAACTACAACTCTGCGGTGCAAAATATATATATGGGGTAGGTCTCATTTTTTTAAAATTTACATTGCCGAGCTCAAGCTCTGTTTCTAATGTTTGATACAAATTAGCTTTAAAGCCTTTGCTGCAAAAACTGGTCTTAATCTTTTCCGGGTCAACATTTGAATCAATACTTTTGATAACAACCTGGAGGCCTTTTGTGTCATTAAGTTGGTAGGTGTAAAAATTTTACTTATGTTTTTCAAGTTCGAAACCGTTGTGCGGTAAGCGTTTTCGTAATT
Organism: Melanophora roralis; assembly: GCA_963583895.1. Taxonomy (NCBI): domain Eukaryota; kingdom Metazoa; phylum Arthropoda; class Insecta; order Diptera; family Rhinophoridae; genus Melanophora; species Melanophora roralis. The sequence continues at coordinate 77,611,128 of OY757187.1, read as the reverse complement.
CACTTGAATTCTAGTTTCATAAATGCTACCACGTTTTTTGTTCGAAACATAAAAGTTGTTTTCACCAATTAATCTAACTAAAAACTTTATAATGTCATTTGAATTTTTCTCTCTCAAATAAATTGGGGGAGGCTTAAATGTCATCCTCTCCGTAAGCGGGGCATCGTTTTTATCTTGAAGTATTGCAAAACGATTTTACGATGAGGTTGGCTTTTTTTCATCTTTCGAAATTTTTGCTGGGTTGGTAACCTCTGCCGATTTGGGGCTTCTGCCCATTTTAATAACTGTTATATAGCGGTCTAACCCTACCTGGACCTTTGGAGCTTGTGAAGAAAATGAGCTTCGACCGCCTTTGGCAACGGAAGGTTTAACTCCAGAATTTGAAACAGAAGATCGCGATGGAGATGGTACCTCGGTATTTTTTTAATAAATTTTAAAAAGAGATTGGGCTAAGATTGCCCCTTTTTCGGTACACTTATTTTAATTAAACTTAAAACTTCATATTTGATTTAATAATTAAAAATATTGGTAGCCATGATACAAACGGTTTATATATTTTATAAAAAAATGTATTGCATATTCAAACACGCTGTTGCTTTTGAAAAAATGGTTTTGAAGACACAAGAAAACTTTCGTCTTGAGGTGACAAATCAAAGAAATTAAAAATCGAGAACAGTTGTTGTCTGTTACACTGTGCGACAAATGGTAGGGGTCAGTGATCGGAAAAGGTTCAAACTACCGGTAAAAAAGAAGTTATAGAGTGTCCCGGCGTTTCGCTGGGTCACGTCTAGGAATCGAGATATATCGATTTGAAGTTAGTAACTATCATATAGGGGAAAATTTGCCCTTTGGTGGTCTTTTTTTCACATAATTCGAGAACCACCAGTCCGATTTTGCTGAAAAAATTTAAAAAAGTTATAAATTAAAATTCCTATTATCTGTTCATACAACGTTTCGCTACATAAGCAACAGTTTCGCAGTTATAAATAAATGTATGAAGGAAAAAAACATTTTTTGCCTAAAAATTGAATTTTTAATTCATAAAAAATCCAAAACGGTAAAAAAAGTGTCAAGCCCTATTACTTTCACGTAAAGTCACATAACCTTTAAACAAAATAAGACATAGATCATAAAAATCGAGGGATGCGTTTCGCTTTTATTTCTCCCTGCACATCGAGATGATGGTCGTTTGCTATCTTTTGAAAATACAAGCTTGAACGGTATTTTTCATTCACTTCTACGATTTCGTATAATAAAAGTTTCCATAATCATATTTTAGAAATTATACTAAAAATGGTAATGACGCTAAATACTGTTTTATCAAGAAAAAGTCAAATTTCTTTAGCTCTAAGGTATTTCAACGTAAACAAAAATTTAGTAAAAGAAAAATTTTAACGACACATTTGAAGAGGTTTTAAGTGATATTGGCGATGACGGCGAAGTGTCAATTTGGCGAACACACTATCAACAGAAGTCTTAAGAGCTTTTTAAAACGTTGTTGTGATTTAGAAAATTATGTAGGGATTGGAACTGGCGGGTGTCCTTTGATGTAAGAAGAAAACACGTAAGAGCGCTATATTCGGCTGTGCCGAATCTTATATACCCTTCACATTGGTCTTTAAATATACCCAGCCGAGTAATTTTGTATTGCAAATAATATAATAAAAAACCTTGTGCGAGTTTTAAAGCCCATAGAAAAAATAACAAAATTTTAACGTTCGTATGAATAATAGAAATAGATGAGGAACGTTTCAGGTCGACAGTAATGCAAGTTTTTGACATTATTTATATTAAAAGGTTAATAAAAGTTGTTAATTTTTATGGGATGTTCTAGTCCCCCTGCTCCTCTCCAACTTTTTTTCCAAAATGAATGAACTATTTGTTTATTACTTTTTGTGGAATATTCGAAGTCGATAGTTGTTATAGTTTTCCAGATGTGGCGTATCGCAAATTTCATAAAAATTCTTAGTTTGTACTAGAGCTACCCCTTCCCAAAAAAAACTTTTTTTTGAATGTAGGTATTATCCTGTTACTTTTTGCAAAACATTTGAAGTCAATTTCTGTTATAGTTTCCTAAATTAAGCATATCGAACATTTCATAAAAATCGTTAATTTGTATGGGTGCTACCCCTTTTTTTGCCCACACCCAAAAAATTTTTTCTTTAAAGCGTAGCCCTTATTGCCCAATTACTTTTTGTAGAACGATTCATTTCGATATCTGTTATAGTTTCCGAGATATAGCGTATCGAAAATTTCATACAAATCTTTAATTTGTATGGGAGCTACCCCTTTTTTGCCCCAACCCAAAAAATTTTTTTCTTTACAGCGTAGCCCTTATTGCCTAATTACTTTTTGTAAAACATTTCATTTCGATATCTGTTATAGTTTCCGAGATATAGCGTATCGAATATTTCATAAAAATTGTTAATTTGTATGGGAGCTACCCCTTTTTTGCCCCAACCCAAAAAATTTTTTTCTTTACAGCGTAGCCCTTATTGCCTAATTACTTTTTGTAAAACATTTCATTTCGATATCTGTTATAGTTTCCGAGATATAGCGTATCGAATATTTCATAAAAATCGTTAATTTGTATGGGAGCTACCCCTTGTTTTGCCCCCTATCAAAAAATTTTTTCTCAAGAGCGTAGCCCTTGATGTCCAATCACTTTCTGTAGAACACTGGGTTTCGATATCTGTTATAGTTTCCGAGATATAGCGTATCGAATATTTCATAAAAATCGTTAATTTGTATCGGAGCTACCCCTTTTTTTGCCCCCACCCAAAAAATTTTTTCTTTAAAGCGTAGCCCTTATTGCCCAATTACTTTTTGTAGAACATTTGATTTCGATATCTGTAATAGTTTCCGAGATATAGCGTATCGAATATTTCATAAAAATCGTTAATTTGTATGGGAGCTACCCCTTGTTTTGCCCCCACTCAAAAAATTATTTCTCAGCAGCGTAGCCCTTGATGTTCAATCACTTTCTGTAGTACACTTGGTTTCAAAATCTGTTATAGTTTCCGAGATATAGCGTATCGAATATTTCATAAAAATCGTTAATTTGAATGAGAGCTACCTCTTGTTTTGCCCCCACTCAAAAAATTATTTATTTAAAGCGTAGCCCTTATTGCCCAAATACTTTTTGTAAAACATTTGATTTCGATATCTGTAATAGTTTCCGAGATATAGCGTATCGAATATTTCATAAAAATCGTTAATTTGTATGGGAGCTACCCCTTTTTTTGCCCCCACCCAAAAAATTTTTTCTTTAAAGCGTAGCCCTTATTGCCCAATTACTTTATGTAGAACATTTCATTTCGATATCTGTTATAGTTTCCGAGATATAGCGTATCGAAAATTTTATACAAATCATTAATTTGTATGGGAGCTACCCCTGTTTTTGCCCCAACCCAAAAAATTTTTCCTTTACAGCGTAGCCCTTATTGCCTAATTACTTGTTGTAAAACATTTGAATTCGATATCTGTTATAGTTTCCGAGATATAGCGTATCGAAAATTTCATACAAATCATTAATTTGTATGGGAGCTACCTTTTTTTTGCCCCAACCCAAAAAATTTTTCCTTTACAGCGTAGCCCTTATTGCCTAATTACTTTTTGTAAAACATTTGATTTCGATATCTGTTATAGTTTCCGAGATATAGCGTATTGAATATTTCATAAAAATCGTTAATTTGTATGGGAGCTATCCCTTTTTTTGCCCCCACTCAAAAAATTTTTTCTTAAAAGTGTAGCCCTTAGCGTACAATTACTTTTTGTAGAACATTTTAAATCGATAGCTGTTATAGTTTACGAGGTATAGCGCATAAAATATTTCACCAAATTTGTGCAATTGTAGGAAAAATGCCCCTTTCCCTGGTCCTATCTGAAAAAAATTTTTCCGTTATTTAGGTCCCTTCTTTAGGAGTATCCGTGCCAAGTTTTGTGGCAAGAGTGACTATACTTACTGAGATATATACGGATATATGCACGGATTTTGTCCTAAAAAAATGGGTTACTTTGGGTTCTCGCTTATATCTCGGTCAATAGTAAATTGATTTTGCTGATTTTAAATAGCGATTGTTAGCGGGATATTTTCAATAGTTTGACACCATTAACTGGTCTGTATCTTTTTTTTGACTCCGGAAACTTGATTTCAACAGACGGACAGACAGACAGACGGGCATGGCTATATCAACTTCCCTATCTATAAGGATCCAGAATATATATACTTTATGGGGTCGCAAATGAATAATAAAGAAATTACAAACGGAATGACAAAGTGATATGTACCCTATCACTATGTGAAGGGTATAATGAAGCAGTAAAAAACAAGAAACCGTAAAAATGCAAAACAAACTCATTGCTATTGCCATAAACTAAACTCAATGTCGAAAGGCAATAAGATACCAGCAAATTTTTAATAAAACATCATCCTAAGCGTAATGCAGTTCTTCTGAAACATACGGGTACAAAGTTGCCTCTAATATGCGAAACAATATGGGTGTATCGTCATGATTCAATTTTACAATTTGCAGTAAAAATAAAGCACATAATAGAGGCATTGGGAAAGATATGCGAGTGGAAAGATAGGGGTACCTCTTCAAAACCCGTATTATTAAGAACTTCTCTAAGCACTTTCGAATTTCGGATTACGGGACATTGATTTATAAATTGGATTATTTCTTATCAAAACCCTGATAATGTGCTTTGAAGCTAAAAGGAATGACGTCAACGCACAATTTAAAACTATTTTTGAAAAGGCAAATAATATTTACGTTGGTAGGGGGATTTCAGAAATAATCATTTCGAAGCTGTCGAAATATACTACCGCATCGAGGGCTACATACTCCTAATTGAATCTGTTTTACAAGACATAAAAGACGTTTCGCAAAGGACGTCCTTTATTTGTTTAACATCTCTTAACATTTGCCTCAGAATATTACTACATTTACTGATTTGAAAATTTATGCTCCATAGCTTTGCAGATTTATTAAAACTTAAAAAAAAATTATATAAAAAAAGCTTATATCGAAATTAAAGGCTGACATTTTGCATTAGAAACAAAAATAGAAAATTTATAAAGACCGCCCAGAAAAAAATCATAGATGTTTGTTAAATTAAACTTTTCTAACTTAGTTTTTTTTTTAACCGCTAAAAGCTAGTTTTTCCATTGTGTGCCGACCGGGCTCAATTTTTGCCGCATGAAAAGCGTAATTGAGCATATTGTTAAGCAATTAACGCAGGTCATGGCGCAAATGGCTGGCATGATGCAGGAGGTGTAGAAAACGCAGTCTGCTCTTCTGCAGGTCCTACTTAAAAAGCCATGAACCTACTGAGGATTTGTTTCTGGAACGCAAACGACATCCGCTATCACAAATATGAACTCGAATATTTTTTATTACACAAGAAAATTGATGTAATGTTGATTTCAAAAACGCATATGATGTCAAGAAGCATCTTTAAAGTAAATGGCTACACCCTTTACGATTCAAAGGATCCCAGGATTAGATCATGTGGTGGCTCGGCTATAATAATAGAAAAAAATTAAACACCAATGGATGGGTGGTCTTTTTGAATCTTTCCATGGCCTAGTTATTTCGTCAGTTTATTGCCTACACAGATTTTAGATAACGAACGATCAGTACCAGTTTTTACAAATCTTTAGGTCCCTGCTTCATAACTGCTGGAGACTATAACGCAAAGCATACGTACTGGGGCTCCTGCTTAAGTAGTCTTAGAAGTCGCGGTTTGTATTATTCCGTGTTTCGGAATAACAAAAGGTACATTTTCGGAACTTATTACAGCTCAAGCCAGGTTGGATTTGTCTTCAGGCCACTCACGCACAATAATCAATATTTTCAGTTCTTACGATATTTTTTTGGCTAAAAGAATAAATTGTTTAAACGCAAGAAATTCATCAGCACTTACTGCTCGGAAAACCAACCGCCTGAAACTCCCAAAGACATTGATAATTGTCTGAGCAGCCTTAATGAGAACAATATAAAAGCCGTTGAACATGCTTATTCTACTTACCGTCAGACTAAAAACAACAGAATTTTTTCTGCTGATGTAGAAACGATTTTTTCTGAAAAAAAAGGAGAGCTCGAAGAAAATGGCAAAGAATAGATCACCCCAACTTGGAACTAAGCTGAAAAAATTTACAAAACTTGTTGGAGAAATACCGAATGACATCACATAGAAAGCACTTGGAAGGTCTATACTCAACTGCTTAGACGAATTATTCTCTATAGCGATCAGCCAAACATCTTAAAAGACCCGTTGCGATAAACACCACTGCGTTATCTGAGGGGATCCTGGGCAAGAAATGATTAAGAAAAAAGCGATCTGCTCGCAACTCATTTACAGACCGTTTCTTCTCCGAATAATGTACTGACGTGAGCGAATTATCGCCCGTTGTTGCTAGGCATCCTATGGAAATACGTTTTCGATTTCTAAATGTCGTAGAAGCTATCAATAATTTAAATCCGAAAAGAACTCCTGGCTTTAAGAAAAAAGCAATAAAATGCTGTAAGAGCTACCTTGTACAAATGATAATTACTTTTATTTTTAACGTCATATTACGGCTTGAACACTTCCCGCCAATATGAAAAGTTTCCTTAGTAAAGATGATTCCTAAGCCTAGAAAGCATACTTCGAAAGTGAAATATGTTACCAACTATGCGGAAATTGTTTAAGAAAAGCTGTCCCCGACTCTGCATGACAACAACTGCATTTCCAATAACCAATTTGGCTTTAGAAATCAACATAGTACTATCGAACAAACCCACAGGTTGGTATGTGTTATAAAAAAAGCCTTTGAGAAAAAGAAGTACTGCTCCGCGCTTTTCATCGATGTCTATCAATCTTTCGATAAAGTATGGCATGTAGGCATGTTAAACAAACTAAAGCAAAACCTTCCAGTCAATATCTTGAAACTATTAGAAAAGTGCGTAACCGGTCGAAAATTTATGATCAAAGACGGAAACCACTTAAGTTGTTCTCAACCCATAGGACCAGCCCAAGGAATTATATTAGGTTCAGATATGCCAATCAACATGTTTACACACTCGCCATTTGCTGATTATACAGCTTTTTTCAGTTTTCATAAAGACCCTAGAGAGGCCTCGAACCAACTGCAAGTAGCGAAATGGGAAAAATTATGGGAAATAAAAAAAGTTAACAAAAATGTACCCACGTAACTTTTAATTTACACAAAAAAACATGCTACCCAATCCGTATTAACAAGCATATAGTTCGGCAACAATTTAAGACGAAATATCTTGGCATTCACCTGAATCACCGCCTCACGCCAAAGTCCCATATATAAGTATGCGAGGTTACAACCACATTAAACTTAAAACTGCCCAAATCCTTTAGCTAATTAGTAGAAACTGTGCTTCGTCTTGATGTTAAATTTCTCGACGTTATAAGCTCGAAAAAAACCCTGTTTAAATAAAGGTAATTTATGTCCACACAGTGATAGAGCTGAGAGCCCACTATTGGCACCTCCTGAGCCTCAAATTCAGGAAGCTCTGGTTAACTATTGGCAGAGAGTTTAGCCGTTGAACCAACATGTGTGTGCTAGGTGAAAGGTGAAAGATCTACAGAAACGGAATAAGTGGAAGTGTCGGCAAAAAGACTTACAAGTTCGGGATAGGGTAGTTCGGCTTGATACGAACATACACACAAACGAATGGCGTTAAAGGCGCGTTGAAAAATAACATTTGGGTAGAGATAGCCACCTAAGAGTTTTAGAAGTAATAACATCACTTTACTCAATTGTAAGATCAGTTGTTAAGCTCGTTCTTTTTCCAACTAATTAAGTTTGGTTTCGTACAATTAATTTACAGGAACATAGTGCACTCGAGTAAAAACGCAAAGGTCGGCGTACAACGAGTAAAATGGTTTTCCGAGTTTCCCTGAAACACAATTCACTACGATTTTGCTACAAATTTCGCCAAAGCTGCTTTAAAAAAAGAATGCGTCTCGTGTCTGTATATCGCTACTGTACTGGTTGCTTGGTTCATGATCACACCTGGCGTACTTGCGAAAGTACCGGCAAGTGTAAAGAAAGTATTAGACCTAGTTCGGCGAACCCGGGGAGACCCAAACGTTTGCATTGAGGGCGTAGGTTGTTTAGACTTTCTGAAAGAAGGTGGCCATGTTCCTCCGGTATTTCGGCTGGGTAGCCTCTTTTCTGTAATGGTCATAACAGTGAGAGACCCATTTCATGTCGAGCCTTGGCCCTGACTACTCCGAAAACCTATAGCAATAGTCGGCGACATAGAAAACTAAGTAAATCACCATAGTTTTCGACGAGTTAGTTCGTACCACTACACTTCTACGAAGAAACTATTCTACTGAAACCAACTCATTTGATCCGAAAAAAATCGAACAGTCTATTTGTGGATGTTCAAGTTAAAATCAATTCCAGTTCTGAATGCTCGATTATATCAGATGAAATGGTGCGAATATCATTAGCTGCCAAAATTCGCATTGAGGACAAGGAAAGTATGACCTATCAAATCGACTAACACCAAGTGTCTTACGCCAACGCATGAAAGTCTAACCAGCCGAATGCCCGTAAGCCTACCCAGTCAACAACGCAACAAGAGGTGCCAACAAACGAACCAACTGGTCCCAATTTTAGCCGCCTGGAAGCCGTAATTGACAATATGGTCAAACAATTTACGCAGATCATGGCGAAAATAGCTGGCATGATGCAAGAAATTCAAAAAATGCAGTCTGCTTTTTTGCAGGCCATGCTTAAAAAACCATGAACTGCCTCAGGGTTTGTTTCTGGAACGCAAAGTTCTAAGGAAATAAAAATAAATGAACAAAAATGTGCTCACGTAACTTTTACCTTACGAAAAGAAACGTGCCATTTTATTACCAATCTGATAGATAGTTAAGCGCAACACTAACTAAGAAATTACAGTAATAGGAAAGAAAAAAGAAAACGCTTTGGTTACGTTAGTTTAAATGGAGAAAAAAATTTGGTGCCGACTCACCACGTCACATGGACCAGTGGGTTAAGCGGCTGATGTTTACAACCAAATTAATAAGTAACAACCGAACAAGGAGTACTGATAATGAAAATCGTAGCTGTTTTTCGAAAATGCATTCTATTTGGCTAGTATCGGTAAAAAAAAATCTTGTTTTTTTTAATAAAAATTTTCCTTTCTTAACTTGCGATAATAAAGTAGTAAAAACTGAAATATTAATTTCTTCATTTGGAATTAAATGAGAATTTAGTACATACAGTTTGTCAAGAAAATCATTGCACAATAATACAAATTTAATAAGTTTATATACAATGACAATTTTTTTCCATAATTTTATTACCTACTTGTTTTTTATTGCTCATATTCCGTTACGGCACCTGTTATCGTCTATAAGACGGTTACACTTTCCAAATAGGTACACACATCAGCACACCACCAACAAAAAACGGTTTCTACTCAGTTTTTTTGGTGTCAAATAAATCTTTGCATACTGAGAAAAAAAGTTGAAAAAACTAGGAAAATTTTTGCATTTACGATTTTTTTTTATCATCACAATCATTTTTTACAAGGATTTGTAGCTTTCAAAGTTAAAAACAACTGTCTTTGGTGCAAAAAGTGACGTCCAAGATTAATTAAAAAATGCCAGGAAAACGAATTTCAAAAGAAATAATACAGTTGGTGTATTATAACCATTATAAAGGTAAATCAGCCAGGGATTTTGCTGATATGTTCACTCTTAAAGTCAGAACCGTTTATAATATCATATCCCGTGCTGAAACAGAAGGAAGACTAGAATTGAAGCAGTCTCCTGGAAGGCCAAAAAAAGTGACGCGTCGTATTGAAAGCCAAATAATCAGAACTATTAACAAAAACCCACAATCAAGCACGAGAGGATTGGTTCTTCAAATCGAAAATGACCATGGGCTAAGAGTATCACATGAAACTATACGAAATATTCTCCAAAAACACAAATACTTCTCAAGAGTTGCTAGAAAAAAACCCCTTCTCTCAGCGCAGAATATTGAAAAACGCTTAAAATTTGCAATAGATCACGTTTCATTCCCTCTAGAGTACTGGGAAAATGTTGTCTTCTCTGATGAAACAAAAATGATGTTATACTACCACGATGGACCACAGAAAGTTTGGCGAAAACCTTTGACAGCATTGGAAAATAAAAATCTTATACCTACAGTAAAATTTGGAAAACTATCCGTTATGGTGTGGGGTTGTATTTCTAGCAAAGGGGTTGGTGAAATACGAATTTTAGAGGAAATAATGACAAAGGAAGTTTATCTTGATATTTTAAAAAACGAATTAGTCACTAGCATTAGAAAGTTCGGTTTTGTTGACCCCGAAAACTCTAACAAATTCGTATATAAATATTACCAGGATAATGATCCGAAACATAAATCTTATTTATGCCGATCATGGTTATTATATAACTGCACCAAAGTTATTGACACACCTGCACAAAGTCCTGATATAAATCCCATCGAAAATTTGTGGGTCCATCTAAAGAAAAAGGTCGGAAAAAGGTCACCAACAAATAAGAGACAATTAATACAATTTATTAATAAAGAATGGCAAAAAATACCGACTGAGTATAATATTGAAAAGCTTATTCAATCAATCCCCAGACGTCTGCAAGCAGTAATCGATGCTAAAGGTGGGCACACAAAATATTAGCCTAAAATGTTTTTTTTTAACCCAAAAATCTGCATCAAAAATAAATATTTTTGTGTATGCAAACATTTATTTGACAGGGAAAAAAAATAATTTTTATCTTTTTTATCTTTAATTTTGTTATTGGAAGTAATTTTTTTATTTATTATAATAATTAACATGTTTTTAAAAACCATATTAAAAAAAAATTTATATTTACTCCGAAAATTTTGACTTTTTATGAAGATTCTTTGGTTTTTTTCTGATGTGCAAAGATTTTCTTGACAAACTGTATTTAACTTGAGCCTAAATAAAGAAAATAAAATTGTCTTGAAATAAATAGTTCAACTATAAATAAATAAATAAAAAACACAAATGGCACGGTGATAACAATTTAAAAAAAAAGCAAGTAAGTGCGCTATATTCGGCTGTGTCGAATCTTATTTACCCTTCACATTGGCGAGTTTAAAGTCCATAAGAAACTTTATGAACAATAGAATTAGATGAAAAAGCTTTGAGGTCGAAAGTTTTAAAAGTTTTCGATATTATTCATAATAAAAGGTTAATAAAAGTTGTTAATTTTTATGGAATGTTTTAGTCCTCCTACTTCTCTCCAACTTTTTTTTCCAAAATGTATGAATTATTTGATTATTACTTTGTATAGAATATTCGAAGTCGACAGCTGTTATAGTTTCCCAGATGTAGCAAATCGAAAATTTCATAAAAATTGTTAATTTGTATGAAAGCTACCCCTTATCCTGGCCCCACCAAAAAAATGTATTCTTCAAAGTAAAGACCTTATTGTTTAATTAGTTTTTGCAAAACATTTGAAGTCGATAGCTGTTATAGTTTCCCAGATGTAGCGAGTCGAAAATTTCATAAAAATCTTCACTTTGTATTGGAGCTACCTCTTCCCCTGCCTTAGCCAAAAAACTTTTCTCCAAAGTGAAGGGCTTATCATCCAATCACTTTTCGTAGACCACTAGAAGTCGATAGCTGTTATAGTTTCCGAGATATACCGTTTTGAAAATTTTGTAAGAATTTTTAATTTGTATGGGAGCTACCCCTTCTTCACCCCCACCTAAAAAACATTTGATTTCAATATCTGTTATAGTTTCATAAAAATTGTTAATTTGTAGCGATAATAAAGTAGTAAAAACTGAAATATTAATTTCTTCATTTGCAATAAAACGAGAATTTAGTAAATATTGAACTTGAGCCTAAATAAAGTAAATAAAATTGTCTTAAAACAAATAGTTCAACTATAAATATATAAAAAAAATTTTCTTTTATTTACAAACCCCCCTTAATGTTTATTTCATCATTAATTAAAAATTAAAAATTAAAAAAAGTAGCGATCAGCTGTTTAATTAAATGCACCTGTTATTCAATTCGCCTTGCCTAATACTCCTCAAAAATAATCTACTGTCTATTCTTTTAGATTACCAAAAATGTGTATCTGCGTTAAATTTCATCTAAATCTAAGAACTAATAATTGAGTTACTCAAAAAAAAACTATTATATAAAAAAATTTTATTTATGTCTTGTTATTTAAAATAATGGTTACCTGGAAAGATGACAACTCCTTTACAAATGTATTGCCACTACGACTCATATAGTCAAATAAAACATCTTGTTGGGCATCTCTGTTTTTATCAACAAACCCTTTCGCGGTATATATAACGCAGCCTGCGTAATGTTTAATTCCAAATTTGGTTTCCCAGTGTCTACGATCAACTCCTTTAATATAATATGGATTGTACTCAAATTCAACATGCATGTTGTTAAGATATGCGGTGTCGGAACCTTTCGGCATATGACACTGTTCCGTTAACAATTTAAAAATACATCTCGGTGGCCGTTCAATCAGTTCTAAACACATTGAATTATCAGTAAATTCTACATGTGTATAAGCAATGCCCTCTTGTTTGTACTAAAAATAAAAGGATTTAATATTAAATATTGCTTTAATATTTAACTATTCCATTTAATATTTTTTTTTTTTTTTTGTTTAAAAGATTTGAAAAACTCAACCTAATTTATACAACAAATCATATGTAGCAAGAATAATATGAGTGTAATATGCGACCAAAACGAAATACATATATCTAAAAAGATCCCAAAGCATTATTTCATCTTCTCCAAAGTATCTCGTATTAAGCATTCGATAGCATTAATGAGTCTGTACTTTGGAATTTAAAACGTTGTTTATAACAAAACAATCGGCAAATTAGACTTGCTCTAGAATCCTACAATACTGCTTGTAATAGAGATTGCATAATCACAGAACACTCTGTGAACAAAACAGACTTAAGCACATTAGAATGCCAACTGTAACGCAGGGCTATAGTACAAAAAAGTTTACGCACACCTTTTTCAATATATTTATTGACAAAAACCCGTCTTTTATAAGGCAGACAGGCGCCTTTTGCCTAGCCCTTTAGAAATAAGGGAACCAAAAAACTTGAACAAAGTTTACACTTATTCCTCTAATTAGAGCCTGACCAAACATTCGAAGTTCGGTCAAAAGTGGTGTCCGCCCCTTTTTTGGGGTTTGCCGTTTTCCCCGAACGTTTTATGAAAATCTATTGGTTGCATATATTAATTATAAGGAAATGCAAAAGTGTCAATTGTGGCTTAAAATATAAAAAAACAACTTTTTACTACTACAGGCATGCAAGAATAAACACTAATTTTCAATAATTTCATTATATATTCGCCCTGAGAGAATTTTTGTACATATTTGTGTTACCATTCCATTTTTAAAGTAAAAATAACGCATGTATGTTGATTTGATAAAATTTGCTAGCTTTTTGTTGAATAAAATAAATAAATAGCTTTAATTTATTTTGTAAATGATTAGTTCGGATTACGTTCAGGTTCGACTGAACTATTAAAATTTGGCCGAAGTTTGGGCTTTACCTTAAATTGGACAATTAGCAATTTAGAACGCAACCCAACATACACAAAGCAGCCTTAATTTCATAGGTATTTAATCCGCAAATAACATCCTATCCACAAAAACTATTGCGAGGCCTAACTGTGACACTCAAGCTCATATTCCTACACAAATTACACAGTTCGTTTAAAGACTCAATACACAACCAGCCAAAAGCAACGCTAATAGGCTGCATCACACACAAATTCTTCAAAAATCATATTGCGAAATGGCATAACTTTTAGCCATCATTTCGACTTTTTCAAGAGAAACCTTCAGCTCCAATGAATATAGACCCATCAACAATATTAGTAATGGTCAACTGAATAAATAGATTATCTCCAAAAAACAAAAGGTCGCCACAAATACACAAGCCGTTAAAATTTAAAAAAGTGAATCACATTGAAACAAATATTGAAAATGAAGACTTACCTGACTAAAAACCGAATGACACTAAAAACAGAACCGCAACTGAAAAACAAGCCCGAAGAAAATTTAACAGCGTATATTGAGCAATATTCCTAACAGGACAATAACTTTCAGAAAAATTTGTTTGCTGACACATTTTTAAGACTAAAAAAACACTATAAATCAACAACTAAATGTAAAAAGTATCTTCCTGCCCTCAACAGGGGTGTAAATAAGAGTGACGACTCTGTGGTTTTTCCAGGTAAAATTCAGGAGTGTCTGACTGATATTAGATGTTACCTTGCCTGTTTCCCATGTTAGTGGGGGCTGAAACACAAACCCTGGTAGTTAGATATAAAACTATATGGCTGAATTCCAAAAAAAAAAAACAGGGTTAACCTCTAGAGCTTAAAAAAATAAGTTGAGGCGTTCGGCATGTAACCCACCTCAATAAAAAAAACGACATACAATAGAAAATAAGGATATAAAAACGAAATTCTCTTATTTTTAAAGATCTTTGCAAAGGATCAAGGATAAAAGTAACATACAATATGGCTATAATGAAGCAAGGAATGAGTTCCAATGGGGGTTTTTTTAGCAATAAAATTGATCCAAGGAACAACGTTCATGATTAATAGCAGAATCTCTCCCGCTCCATGGAGAGCGCTGCAAAAGACGTACTTGGATAATAAAATGATGACGAGTGTCGCAAAGCTACTGAACAAAAATGTGCAATTTATTAAGCAACGCGATTGCCACGTGAAAGATATCGGGAGAATAGTATTGAAAAGAAATACCTTTTTCGTAAGAAGAAGAAAGAAATGAATCAGAGTAAGGGATTAAGTGAAGGTATTTCCTCCTGTATAGTTAAATAATGTAACCAGGTGACAGGTAAGCAAAGTATAATGGCTGTGTGGAGAAGAAACTTCCCCCAGTTGTTGTTATTAAAAAAAGCGGCAATGACAATATCCCGGATCCAATCAGCGATGATGGTGTTGAATATACGCCACCAGCCAAACTGAGGTTAAAACAGCTATATCCTGTTGCCAGATGATTGAGACCTCAGTGTACTATGCCCTGTTCACAGAAATTAACAATCTGTCTGCCCCAGATAAGTAGGTATACATTTTCCTGCAATCGCATACACAATTTTGACTATAATATTATGTAAACAACTAACCAACCAAATGTCAGCAAAGTTATTGCCCAGTACCAGTGCGGGTTTTGGCTAGTGTTTTCAAGAACCAGACTTTTTTTAAAACCGGTTTTTCGGTAACCCGAGCTTAAAAAAACCGGTTAATCGGTTAACCGCCCATTATGTTACAAAATACATATATTAAACGTAAAAAGGAATTGATTTTTATTAGAACAACAACAAAAATGAATTAAAAAGTAGCATTTGTTACACAATATGTGTACTTTATGGTAAGAAAATCAAAAATAGTGACTAGAAAAAATTTCTTAGGACCAAAAGAATTTAATCAAATTCTTCTGAAGTAATATTTTAGGTAGTAAACCTTCGATTTTTGTACCGCACAAACGGAAGGCTCGCCCTCAGCAACCAAACGAGATAGAACCCAGTGATGAAAAATGAGAATTTCATTTGGGTATCAAAAAAATGTTTCGAAAGTACTTTTTTAACGGCAATAGTATCAAAATATTTTTTTCTCTGTTTTACTTTAATCCACAAAAAATAATTGCAAAAAAGTCATATAGAAATTTTAAGTGTGTTTAGTTTGTTCAACAGTGAATCGAAACTGAACTGAACTAAACTGTATGTATATATTTTGTGAAAAATTTTAATTTTGGTTTAAGTCCGCTAATATCATCCAATGCTATTGTAAAAATTTATTTTAAAAATCTGACCTTTAATTTGGGAAAATTGACGTAAGCCGCTTAAAAAAATTGAATTTATTTTTTTTTCTTCGTTCACTTGCCGAATTTATCTTATCGCATCTCTATAAAATATGTACTTTGCCCGCCTTAAGTTACAAAGCATCAAGTTAAAAGGTTTATTTGCAACTTTTTTTATACGCTATGCCAAAAAAATGCGTATATATATTTAAAACATTTAGCAAGGCAATTACCCATAGGTTAATATTTTATGCTTAAAAAGTTACAAATGATGACCACGATTACTTTGTTACCTATGTAAGTATAAAATATTTGTGGAAGTAATGGTTAAAACCCCATTGACTAATGTAAAAACATCTCTTGCCATGGAGAAAATTTTCAAAGCTATATTTTCTGTATACACCGCCTTTTGGCACTTTTTCAATTTAATTTTGTTTTATTTTAAAATAGTTTTTTAAACGAAATTTTCATACAAATCAGTATTTAAAATCTATTTTTAATTTCAAAAGTGTTTATTAATATACATGGGTAATAATATTGTACGGGATTTACTATTAAAGACTTTAACACAATTTTGGGATCTTCTAGTTTCTTAACAAAAATTAAATGATTGCACTTTTATGGTAACTGTATTTACTATTTTAAAAAAGGTTTAAGAAAAATATATGTTTTTCTAAAGTAAGTCTAAAAGTCACGTGTTTTAAACCTGTTTATCATTTACTATTCGAAACTTTGATTGTAAAAAAATATTCCGAAAAATATTATTTACAGCCTCTCTGAAAGGGCGAATATTTACGTACTCAAGTGTTATAGAAAAGCACGCGGAAAGAAAAAGATAGTTGGAAAGGGGCAAAACTAAACCATTTAAATTAATAATTAGAAAAAATAATTAGAAATTAGCCATAGTAGTAACACGGTATTTTCCACCATCCAATAGTAACAAAAAAGGTACGATCGTATCAACTTTTGCAACACTGACAGAACCTCTGGGAGAGATGAGGTTGTACTTTTTGTTATAAAATAACCTTTTAAGCTAGTCTGAGATAAAGCTGCTTTACAAGCAAGAATTTTTGGGCACTTGGTACATTGTGTACTTTTACACTTTATAACTCATTTCTGCAAAATAGAAAGCATTGCATTATTTTTCAAACACAATTTAACTTTATATATTATACATACTTTTAGGAAAACTACTAATATATTTATGTATATTAATTTTTTCCTTGTTTTCGAGGTTGTTGCATGGTTTGTATACCTCGGTACCGCCATTAATAAAGTTACCAGCTTTAAAAAACGAAGATGTATAATAAAATACACCCAATCCTGTTTTTACACGGTACATACTTTCTAGGGAACACCGTGCATAAAAGAATTGTGCTAAAAAACAGTACATATTCATAAGGCAACATTTAATTAATGCAACCTTAAAGATGGCCTGAAAAATTATAATTTCAACGGAATACAAAAATTGTTGCTTTTATTTAACTTTATGATTTTAAAACATAAAAACAAAAAAAGTAATTCAGGAAACGATTATTTTTTTTAACTGTGTTATTTTAAAATCGTGTAAAAACAGAATTGGAAGTACTCGCAAACTTTTATTAGGCATAGCAAGCAATTTAAAAGTTAAACCCTCACTCGTCATACAAAAAGACCAAAATCTTACAGATCAAAATATCTGTAATAGAAGAAACCGCGCAGAAGATCGTTTTATTTCTGGCTAAAGACCTAACCAGGTTGTAGGAAGCTAAAAAAGAAGCCAGTCTTTATTCAAAATCTACTTAAATATGAATATAGATATATTTGAAGCTTACTTTATTGGTAAATTAGTAAAAGTCACCAATCAACCTATTTCGTAAAATGTCAGAAAATCTTAAATATATTCTGTTACCTTAAATTAAGGGCATTTTCTTTTTTTTCAAAGCAACGCAGAAATATAAAAACGGTTGTTTAATAAAAGGCAGATTACTTTCAAAACATTATGTTTTTGTTTAGAAAATAAGGGAGCAAGTTCTCCGGCAACAACAGTCTTTAGCAATTAAAAGCCATTTTTTACACCCTATAAAACGTTAAGGTTTTTGACGATTTTGTGAAAGTTCTTATGTAACAAACACTGCCGTACGTGTCGGATGTATTATTTGGCAGATAACCTTTTGATCTTTTGTTCAAAGAATACTGTAATCTCTTCTCTCGGACGAAATATGTATTAAGTTTTATAACAACGGTAAAAGCTAATGTCATAACAGCTACCGACACACCGATATATTCAAGACACAAAATAAAAACATACTCAAAAATACCTTGAGTACAAAAAAAATAAGCCTTTTAAATTTTAATATAATGCTCTAGTTTTAAGGACAGTACAATGTCTATAGACTAAAAAAAGCTCAGTAAAGGTACCGTTCCCAAAAGATATCCGATGCCGAAAGTTAGTGAAGTTCTTGCCCAGCTCGCAGCGATTACCACAAAACAGTTTCAGAACTTGAAAAACTTAAATAAGAATTTTTATACGCATGAGCTTAAGAATACAAAAGACCTTCAAGCCTTCAAGAAAGAGAACAAACCCATTTTGTGCAGCAAAGGATTCAAGTTTAAGCCAATATAAATATTAAAAATAAAGAAATACATCCTCGACCACTATTCCGAGTAGAGCTTAAGCATGGAGATGTTAAATGAAAATTTATTATGGGAAGTACGGTTAGAGTGGCAGTGCCACAAAAACGATCTAATTTCGTAGAGTGCTTGGCCACACTAAAACTTATGCAAATTGCCTCCTGTTTGTGTCGTGTGTGGCGCTTTGCATGTTACGTCAATGTGCGATAAATATATCACGAATATAGAAAATGCGTTTATCTAACCATACAACAATTTCTGCCTCTCCCAGCCGACAAAAATACCTGCTAAAATTTGTTTCCAAATGGCACAGGTAACCACTAGTCAAGTTTTATACGCCAATATATCAAAGTCTAACCATACAACAAAGCAAAAAGGGTTGCTTTTAACAGCTTGGGATGTTGCAAAACTGACCAACTCCATATAAAAAAAAAATGTGTATGTATACATATATAATTTTTTAACTAGGCACTTACTATTTCCTGTTCCAATGCAAAAACATAATGATTAAAAAACTTGTGTAGTTTTTCATTTGTGTAATTTATGCATAGTTGCTCAAAAGAATTTTTTGCAAAGTTTTCAAACCCAAATATATCTAATACTCCAAGAAAATGTTGTCCATCTTGTCCAGGCTTTGTACAACTATTTATTTTGGAGACAAGCCATGTAAAAGTCTTTGAGTAGAGGGCTTTAGCCATAGCGTGACGATTTTCTCTGGCCTAAAAAATATTAATCAAATAAAAAGCTAACAAAAATTGTTTTGTTATTACCTCTTGCAACCTATGTGGTATTTCAGTAATATTTCCTCTTACATTTATTTGTCGCCGTAATAAAACTTGCAAAATATCGTTGTCGTTAAGACCTAAAAGATTTGATATTATTTGACTTATTTCAATATCTTGGTGAAGTAATTCACATCGTTCTCCATCGACGTCGCCAAAATCTAAATTGCCTAGCCATAATATTGCGCTGAGTACTTTAAGCAATCCATCAATTGATTGATCAGAAATTTGCAATACTGTGAATGCCATAGTAAGTGCTTCAAACTTTCTCGCTTCATTCTCGATATCTACTTCATTATTACCAGATGCGTTTAAGTACCGATAAAATGTTGGTGGCTTTAAATAAAACTCTTTCATCTTTTCAGGATTTTGTTGCCCTTGGGCCACAAGTTGATATAAGACATGATAGTTTCTTTCTCCTTTACTCTGAACCGTAATGCGTGATTGTTCCAGCAGGTAGTCTTGTATAACACATCCTTTGATGCATTGTTTGGAGTCAAAACACACTTGCATAAACTTCCCGAAACGAGAGCTATTATCATTTCGAATAGTTTTTGCATTACCTAAAAAAGAAAATGGTTTCAACAAAATAGCAGAACATCTGTAAATATGTACATATGGGCAAACAACACATTTTTTAGAATTCAAGAATAAAGTCTTATACATATGTATGTACATATTTTTAAACAATATTTTTTTGTTAAAATTTTTTTAGATTTAAGAGCATGCATACACTGCGCATAATCAATGTCCATGTTCTGTAATATAAGTGAGAGCTTCTAGCATTGAAAAGCCATAAAATTAAAATTCCCATCGTTTTTGTAACTAATAGCACATATACATTGGTCTTTTTATATGCCAAGCCATCTGATAAAGCCGAGTTATTTCGTACTGCAAATATTATAATTAGGGGATTCACAAGCTGTCCTATTATGTCCTATCGTCATATTGGTATAAAATTTCACAATGGTTTTGTTGTCTTTCATACAAAAATAGTTCTTTAAAAGTACCACGTCGTTTAATATACTTATTAAATTATCACAACAACTCCACTTACGCCTGCGCCGAGTGTCCAATAATTGGTAAAGGTTATTAAACCATTGTCAAAATTTTATGCCGATATGACGATAGGACAGATAGAACACCTTGTGAATCCCCTAAATAAAAATGTTTTTATATGTATGTCTGTATGTAGGTACACTTATTTATTTATTATGTATCTAATTAGTAACGTTTTGGAATGGTTGTGTACTAGTTGCAACCAGGACTGTTAAAAAAGTAAAAAAAAAGTTTAAAATATTTGCTTCGCTTAATAAAAAGTGCAATAAAAAATAAAATACAGATAAAAGGCTATAAATGAAAAATAAAAAGTAGTATTTTAACTAGCATTTAACTATTTAAAAATAAACTAGTTGGCCTCTTATGCCAACCTTATGTTAAAATCGATAGTTCGATATATGAAAAAAGGACAGATATATTACTAGTCTGTAGTTAAAAGCAACTAGTATGCTTGCTACTACATGCTAGTTATTTTATCTGTAGGGTACATAGTTTGACACCAATAACTGGTCCGTATTAGTTTATTTGACTGCGGAATCTTGATTTCAACAGACGGACAGACAGACATGGCTATATCGACTTCCCTATCTATAAGGATCCAGAATATATATACTTATTTTTTTTTTTCTTTTCATATATATTATTATTGGATCTTCGCTTAAGCGAACTAACAATAAGTATTCAAATCTTAAGACTAAGTAATTAATATTAGCCCAGCCAGTGCCAGACTAAAATTTAAGTTCTCATAATAAAATAGTTATCTTCATCTAAGCGCAATAGTATCCCTCTTTTTCAGTCGGGAGTGTCTACTATGTTGCAAGATACTTCGAGCGAGCGGATTTGGATGCGTTTCCAGCTTATTTAAATACTTGTCCACATATTTCAGGATTTCGCTTTTAACTAGTGGAACTTCTAGATCCTTATAAATGTTGCTGTTTTTCACATACCACGGAGCACCAGTTATCATTCTTAGGATTTTATTTTGACGGCGTTGTATTTTTTCGATGTTAGAGGCGGAAGCAGTGCCCCATAATTGTATACCGTAGCACCAAATTGGTTTTAAAATCGAGTTGTAGATTAGAAGCTTACAATCAAGACGTAGCACAGAGTTTCTACCAATTAGCCAGTGGATTTGAGCAGCTTTAAGTTTCATTTGCGTCAGCTTAGCATCTATATGAGGCTTCCATGTAAGGCGGCGATCTAGGTGAATACCAAGATATTTTGTCTCAGATCGTTGAGGCACATTATGGTTGTTGATAGTGATTGGAGGGCACGTTTCTTTGCGTAAAGTAAAAGTTACGTGGGTACATTTTTGTTCATTTATCTTTATTCCCCATAACTTTGCCCATTTCTCGACTTGGGTTACGTGTTGTTGCAGCTGGTTCGAAGCCTCTTTGGGGTCTTTGTGAATACTAAGAAAAGCAGTGTCGTCAGCAAATGTCGACGTGTGTGTGAAACTATTGGTTGGCATATCTGCCGTGTAAAGCAAGTACAAAATTGGACCTAGTATACTTCCTTGAGGGACACCAGCCTCTATTGGTTGGGAACAACTTATTTGGTTTCCCTCTTTGATCATAAATTGTCGGCCTGTTATGTATTTTTCTAAAAGGTTGAAAATATTAGCTGGAAGGTTGAGCTTTAGTTTGTTTAGAAGGCCTTCATGCCATACTTTGTCGAAAGCTTGTGAGACATCAATAAAAAGCCCGGAGCAGTACTTCTTTTCCTCAAAGGCTTTTCTTATAACCTGTACCAACCTGTGAGTTTGTTCGATGGTACTATGTTGACTTCTAAAGCCGAATTGGTGATTTGGAATGCAGTTGTTGTCATTCAGGATCGGATTTAGCTTGTTTTTTAACAGTTTTTCGAACAATTTTGACATTGTGGGTAACAAACTTATGGGCCTATAAGATTCTACCTTCGAGGGATCTTTGCCAGGCTTAGGAATCATCTTTACTAAGGCAACTTTCCATATAGGCGGAAAATGTTCAAGCCGAATTATCGCGTTAAAAATAAAAAGAATTATTCTTTTAGCAGTAAGAGGCAGTTCTATGAGCATTTTGTTGCTTATTTTGTCAACGCCAGGAGCTTTTTTACCGTTAAGGTTAGCGATAGCCTCTACAACATCTGCAAATCGGAAACGTATTTCTAAAGGACGTCTTGCAACAACAGGCGGTAATTCCCTCACGTCAGTGCATGAATTGGGAGTGAATACGTTTTTGAAGTGATTTGCGAACAGATCGCATTTTTCTTCATCATTTCTAGTCCAGGATCCTCTCAGATTGCGCAGTGGTGGTTTTGCGATAACAGGTCTTTTAAGACGTCTGGCTGATCGCCATAAGGAATAATTTGTCTGAGGAGTCGCGTCTAGACCTTCCAGGTACTCTTTCAGTGATGCCATTCTGTGAGCCTCCAACAAGCTTTTTAGTTGGGTTGTACATTCTTTCAGCTTAGTTTTAAGTTGGGGCGATCTATGTTTTTGCCATTCCCTGCGGGCTTTTCTTTTTTCAGATACGAGCTTTTCCACATCTTCAGAGAAAATTTTGTTGTACCTAGCCTGGCGGTAGGTAGAAGACGCATGTTCAACGGCTTTTTTAATGTTTTCATTTAGGACGCTCAGACAATCATCTATGTCTCCGGGAGTTTTTAGCGATTGGTTCTCCGCGCAGTGCGTACTAATATATTTTTTATATTTCAACCAATTAATTCTTTTAGATAAGAAAAACTCACTAGCTGCTATTTGGTGAGGACTGCAAATAGTGATTATTGTTGGTGAGTGGTCAGAAGATAAATCCAAGGAAGCTTGAGCCTCAATGAGCTCCAAGGATATACCTTTTGCTACGCCAAAATCAATTACGTCTGGAATTTTATTGTGGTCTGTTGGCCAGTAGGTTGGTTGTCCAGTTGAAATAACGAAAAGTCCCATTTCCGACACGGAGTCATACAAGACACGACCTCTGGGACTAATTAGGCGGGAGCCCCAGTATGTGTGCTTAGCGTTATAGTCTCCAGCTGCTATGAAGCGGGGACCTAATGATTTGTAGAAATTGTTGTACTGATCCTTCGTTATGGAGAATCTGGGTGGACAGTAAACTGATGAAATAACAAGGTTATGGAAAAATTCATCAATGCAGACGTTTGTTGCTTGCATATAACATTCAGATAGGCCACCCAACCATTGGTGCTTAATTCTTGATTTGATTAAAATAGCAGAGCCACCACAGGATCTATCCCTGGGATCTTTTGAATCATAAAAATTGTATCCACTAATTTTAAAAGTGCTCCTAGATGTCATATGAGTTTCGGAAATCAACATGACATCGATTTTTTGGTGTGTTAAAAAGTAGTCGAGCTCGTTTTTGTGTTGGCGGATGCCGTTTGCGTTCCAGAAACAAACCCTGAGGCAGTTCATGGTCTTTTAAGCATGGCCTGCAGAAGAGCAGACTGCATTTTCTGCATCTCCTGCATCATGCTAGCCATTTGCGCCATTATATGCGTAAATTGTTTGACCATATTGTCAATTACGGCTTCCAGACGGCTAAAATTGGGACCAGTTGGTTCACTTGTTGGCACTTGTTGTTGTGTGGTTGGTTGGTTTGGCCTTTGTTCATTGGACTGGTTTGACTTTAGAGCGTTGGCGTAAGAAATTTGACTTGTAGTTGGCTGTGATAACTGGGGAATGTTTGTTGTTGGTATATTTAACGGCTGGGGAGGGGCAGGAACTACCTTCGGCTTAGATGAGCGCATAACTAAATCATAGACAGGACAACCTCTGTAGTTGGCAGTGTGGTTTCCACCACAATTGCTGCACTTCTTCACCCTAGGGTCATCTTTTGGTTTGTCGCACTTGGTTGTAACATGCAGATCCCCACATACAACACAAACAGAAGGCAACTTACAGTAAGTTTTTGTGTGGCCATATTCCTGACAATTTAAGCACTGTACAGGTCCGGATCGCTTATGCGGGACTTCCACTGTAACTCTACGGTGCATAATATATCTTAAACCATAAATGGGGTGAGTTTCGTTTTTCTTTAATTTGGCATCACCAGGCTCAAGTTCAACTCGAAACAATGGTTGAGGGTATTTTTCCCTGTTTCTAATATTTGTCACAGTCCTTACCTTAAATCCTTCGCTGCACAAACTGGTCTTTATCTCCTCCGGGTCAACATTTGAGTCAATTCCTTTTATGACTACCTGGAGGCCTTTTGCGTTTTTTAGCTGGTAAGTGTAAAAGTTCTTTTTTAATTTCTCAAATTCCGACACCGTGGCGCGGTAAGCGTTCTCGTGACTTACTTGAATTTTGGTCTCATATATATTACCACGTTTTATGTTCGACACATAAAAGTTCTTTTCGCCTATTAATGCAACTAAAAATTTAATGAGGTCGTTCGAGTTTTTTTCTCTTAAATAAATTGGAGGAGGCTTAAAATTTTTTTCCGTAACGGGGCCATCATTATCATCTGTTTGCAGAATGGCAAAGCGATTTTGCGATGTGGTTGGCCTTTCATCGTCTTTTAAAATTTTTGCAGGTTGACTTACTTCTGCCGACTTCGGACTTCTCCCCCTTTTAAGAACTGTTACGTACCTGTCCATCCCTACCTGGATCTTAGGAGCACACGCAGAAATTGGGCCTGGAGCGCCTTTAGCAGCTGTAGGTGCGACACCAGAACTTGATAAAGAAGACCGCGATGAAGATGGCACCTCGGTATTTTTTTTATAATTTTTAAACAGAGATTGGGCTAAACTTGTCCCTTGTTCAGTACATTTATTTAAATTAGGCACACTTGCACTTAAACTGTTTGTATTTGTTTTCGGTTTTGCACTTAAATAGTTTCTATTATATTCAGGGTCTCTAATATTTTCATTGCTAACGCTTTCTGAGCTTAACACAATGTAAGCATTTCGGCTATTAGGGTCGCAAATGGATACTAAAATATTGCAAACGAAATGTCAAACTGATACATATATGCCCTTATAACTATGTGAAGGGTATCATGATGAATGTTTATTTATTATCTAGATAAGAGTTAAAATATGCCTTTTGACTTTTTTAAAAACAAATTGTTGTTTCATATTGATAAAATTAGCTACGAGTGTAATTTTTTATTCATTTTAGTTTAATTTAACATAAAGTTAGTAACTAAGTCAAACATTACAAAACCACTTCTACTTTAAATTTATCCCAGTGTCTTTGACTAAAATAATTAATAATAAAAACGCAGGCGTAGGATAAATTTGTTTGTTTCTTAAATAAGTTTTTGTAAGCATTAATTTACGTACTTTTCTATGGAAGAACCAAAGTATAGCCATATACAGAACTCAAGACTAAAATTCCATAAAAAATATATAAAATAATTATATACTGAACAAAAATCTAAGTACTCAATAGCTTTTATTTACAACGTTTTTCTTTTTAATATATATATGTACATAAACAATTTTAAAAACTTAACATAAAAAAAAATATCTTTAAAATTTATAATACTAAATCAATTTATTAATAATATGATTTATTTAATTTTATCATTAATTTTTCTTTTTTATTACTGTTTCCCTTCAAACGCTTTTTATCTCGCTGTCTTGATTTGTGAGTTATTTTGGCAGTTCAAAGAAAAAAGTTCTTGCTTAAAAATTTGACAGAAACAACCACTTGCAAGTAATAGCCTAACGTAACAGATAGTTTTCGCATAAAATGTTACAGAAAAACAGCTGTTTGTGTCGACTTATGGCAACTTTGTTTCATTTCGCGTGTTTCGAGGCAAGAGTTATAGAACATGGGCACTTAGGTTGTCTTACAACCAAACTTATGGCACTGGAAATAAATGACCAACTCAATTATACACAAAGTTTTGGTTCAGCAAAACAAAAAGAATCGACTTATGGCAATTCATAAAAAGTATATTGTTTTACTTTTAAATTTTTAAGGTATAAACTTATTTTAAGTTTGTACATATTTAAGTCGCCTAGATATTGTTGTATCAATTTAATAATGATAATACAAATGTCCTATTGAGGTATCTTTGATCAGGAGCACTTAATGCCCTCAATTAGCTCAGTTTTACTGCTATGTTGTCTTTCTGATTCAAAAAATGTATTAACAATAATCCCATTACATTTTCTATTATATTGAAGGCGGCCACTGCATCAAGCTGATATTTTAACCCTAAATCCATGACTTAACAGCGCGGGAAGTGTGGATGGCAGCGCACAGTATCGTAATTTAGTATATCAAGAGGGGCATACGAAGAAAGTAATGAAATTTGGCTACATACTTTTATTGATAAAGCGTAACAAAATCTAATATTTAAAAATTTTATCTCCAAAGATTCCGGTTTTCCCATGTATACATAAAATAAAAATTACAATAACAAGGAAAAATATTCAGCTTAATAAAATTTAGTACAGAATTCAGTTGTAACATACTTCGGTATCTGTCCAAGTTTCCTTCGATTCCCAGCAAGGATATGGCTACTTCAATCAAAAGTCAAAATGAACAAAAAAAAATTAAATTCATTTATTATTTATTCAAATATATAATCATTTATGTAAAATGAGTCTAATCAAACTTATCAAATCTTCTGTCCAATGTAGAGCAAGCTCTCCCCTACACTCCCGACACTACCCATACACTCCATCAGTAGCGTTTAAATTTTCAAATACTATGATCATTACTGCTATCAACAATTTATATTCTAGGACTAGTTGCTTAATATATTTAAACCGGTTTGTCAAAAACTTATTTTGCAGAGGATCTTTTGCTGTTTCTAATATTTTAATAAATAATAGGACAAACAATCATCGCGAATTAAACTTACAACCTTCTTAATCATGATTTACAACTTATAGAAAGAGCTACGGCTAAATTTGTTATTTTACCAATATATTTGTATTTTTTAATCGGAAGTTTTCTTTGCGGCCTTAGTAAGAGCGTCAGCTAAAACAAGCAAGAAGGTCTAGAGCCCTTTTCCTTTTATATCGTTGTGATACGTTTTCGTAAAGCGCAAAGGGTCGGCCAGTGCCTATACTTGTACTGGCTTGTCCCAACAACTTTTTTTTACGGGTGCTCAAGCATAATTTTAAAGGTTGTAGGTAAAGTAGTTTTGAGATTTTTTTTAGATTGCGCATATTAAATTTTTAGCAAAAGTAAGGTTTGCTGGGCGTTTTTTTAGTTTTCTTCGTAATTTTGTAAAAAAACACTATTTTTTCGCTTTTCAGGAAATAGTTTAAAAGAAGAATGTCCAAGCTTTTTTTGTGAACAAAAACTGTAAGTTTTGGCAATGAACTTTTTCGTTTAGATACCTTAGATAACAAATTATCGTAATTTTTCCATACATTTGTTAACGCTTAAAACTCTTAAAATTCTTAAAAAAAAAGTAAAAAAACGTGCAGTATCGTGCAGTTTGAAAAATCAATTAGTTCTAAATTATTAAATATACATATTTTTTAAACTTGCTCTTATTGTTCCTAAATTAAACTCGTTTGTAGCTCCTTACCTAGTTCTGCTTTGTTTTTAAATAATTTTTTTATTGTCCTACAATAAATTTTTGAAATCATTTACAGAAGTTCTGACATTGATGTAAGTGTTAGCTAAAAAAACACCTCGTTCTGCTACATCATTTGGACTTTGCTCTTTGCATCTTGAAAAGGCTTGCTTCCCAGTTTTCTGGATCTGTTTTTAAAAAATAAATTAAAATGTTGCAAGCTTCAAAAAAATAAGACTGGCTTTGGAAATTAATCCTTAAAGTTCTTTGTTTTTTAAGGTCGCCTTATGTTAAAATTGCGTTTACTACTTTATCATCGCTACTTGTAGTTTTTTTACCATTAAACACAAAGTTTTGGTGTAGATACGTTCATCAAAAATGCTAAGGTAGCCAATTTTGGGGTAAAGTGCCACTGACGCCGTAAAAAAGTTTTTAAAGTGGCGCGTGAAATATGGGTTAGAAATACACCAGTACCTTTTGTTGGTTGATTAATAATAATTTATTATTTTCCTCTATTTATACAAAATTGTTGATAAGGCATTTTAATAAATTGTACTAATTCTAAGAATAATTTCATACAAATAAATAAAAGAAATTATTGAAATGCAATTTAGTACATTTTACTAAATCTAGGACTTATTTTAAGCAAAATAAATTATGAATACAAAAAAGAAATAATATAAAGTAAAATGATTATAAATTTCTGATCCAATATAAGTAAGTTGCTGACTGCATTTCTAATTAATGTGTGTAGTTGTTGTTGTTGTATGTTGATGACTCTTGTTGTTTATAGTTGTTGTTGTCATAGTTCTTAATTTTTTTTTTTTTGTTCATATATTTTATTATTGAATCTTCGCTTAAGCGAACTAACAATAAGTATTTAAATCTTAAAACTAAGTTGTTAATACTAGTCCAGTCAGTACCAGACTAAAATTTAAGTTCTCACAATAAAATTAATGGTTTGGTTGGTGACCATCGGTAACTCCTCCCACCTGAGAGTAGAGTGATGGCCATATGACGTTATGATAATTATTAGAATAACAATCGTAATCGATGTATAGGTAATATATTGGTGAGTTGTTGTAGTTTCCCTTAGAGAAGACATCATGCCATGATCACTACAAATTATATTCAAATAAGTACACATACTCTATTTAATTTTATTTTTCCTTTATGTTGTCATTCGATTACAAAGTTACTAAAATTTATCTAATTGTTTAACTTTGAAACATTGCTTAAAAGATAATCGTACGTAAGTACATACAACATATCTTCATATATATTTAAGTACATTTAACTGCAAAAATTAGAAACAGAGAATAGCATCCGCAACCATTATTTCGAGTAGAGCCTGGTAATGTAAAATTTATGTAAGTAAAGTAAGCTTCGTTAGTTAGATCCGTTTTCAACTTTACCTAAGCAAAAAGGTAAACTAGCATTAGTCTTACTCATTGTTTGGATATTTAACAGAGAAGAACATTTTATAGTGCAATTCACATGTTGTGCTAAAAAATTAATTATGTAAACTTGACAGTCAATTTCGGGAGCATAAATGTTAGTAATAAACAAATATATAGCAAAAAGAGATTTAATAAAGAAACAATTTTTTGAAATTGTGCTCGAATTACGCCTATTAGGCCCGAAAGGGATGGGTTTGTACCAGATCTGAGAAATATGACTTTGAAAATTGGTGTTTTTTTATATGCATATGAGGGTATGAAATTTTGAAAAAAACTGTAATTTTTAGAACTCGTGCTCGAATTACGCCTATTGGGGCCGAAAGGGATGGGTTCGGAGACTTATGCACTAAAGGTCCCATATTCAGAATTTGTACCAGATCTGAGATATATGGCTTTGGAAATTGGTATTTTTTTATATTCATATGAGGTACATGAAAATTTGAAAAAAACCGGAATTTTTAAAAAATGTGCTCGAATTACGCCTATTGGGGCCGAAACGGATGGGTTTAAAGAATTATGCACTAGAGGTCCCATATTCAGAATTTGTACCAGATCTGAAATATATGGCTTTGAAAATTGGTATTTTTTTATATGCATCAAATCTGGGGCAGCACGAACACCAATATTAGAGGTGAGTTTTTGATGAACTTCATACTAGAGACTGACTTGACAGTTGTGAACAAAAGTTCAGAACCTACTTTTGTTGTTGCGAACAGACAGGAGGTCTTGGACATCACATTGGTCAGCGTGGAAAGTGCCGACCCTAATAGGGATTGGAGGGCGTCGGATGACTGTTCCTTCTCAGACCACAGGTACCTTGAATTCTCTATTTTGAGAAATCGGGACAAAGCGACTCCGTACGTGAATAGGAGGAGGACAAACTGGCAGATGCAGAATGCCTATCTGCGGGACATGCTACCCCCGGCACTGACTATCGCCACAGTTGGTGACATAGAGGAAGCTGTACTGACGCTATCGAGCTCCTTTAGGGAGGCTACGACAATTTCCTGCCCGCCGACCCTTCCCAGGGGCAGGAAGAAACCGTCCTGGTGGTCATCTACTATAGATAAGACCCGCATAAAATGCAGGAAACTCTTCAATGAGGCAAAGAGGACGGGCAACTGGACTCTGTACATGGCCACACTGAACAAGTTGAAGAACGAAGTGAGGAGTGCCAAACGTGGTACTTGGAGGAACTTCTGTTGCAGCGTTGAGAACTTGTCTAAGACGAGCCGTCTGCGCAAGCTATATCCAGAAGGATGACGGAACTTGGACTACGAATAGCCACGAAACACTGGAAGTACTGATGGACACCCACTTCCCGGGATCTCTCAATGTCTCGGATAGGGTGCCCACGAATACCACCTATAATCGGTCATCCACACCGATTCAGCGGACTAGCAGCGTAACGTTGAGCTAATTACTCCATGGCTTCTCAATATTTACGAGGCTTGTCTCTCCTGGTCATATATCCCCACAGTGGACGGAATCAAATGTTGTCTTCATACCTAAGGGAGGTAAGACATCGCACACAAAAGCACAGGACTACATACCGATAAGTCTCACGTCTTTCTTGCTTAAGACACTGGAGAGGCTGGTCGACGTGCACCTTAGGGCGACAATCCACCCCAGCCTACTATCGGGGTCCCAACACGCCTATACCAAGGGCAGATCTGTGGAAACGGCTATCCACACGCTAGTTGGTTATATTGAAAGGTCTCTTGAATTTAGGAACTATACACTTGTGCCGTTTTTGGATATAGAAGGCGCTTTTAACAACGTCAACGCACCAAGTGTCCTCCGGGCCTTGCGCGAGACAGAAGTTGATGACTCTCTGGTTGCATTTATTTCCAACCTGTTGGATCATAGGATAATAAAGTCTACAATTGGTCAGGCTGAGGTTATGAGATCGGCTAATAGAGGAACCCCTCAGGGAGGTGTCCTATCACCATTGCTGTGGAACATGACACTGAATTTGTTGCTCAGGAATATGGACTTAATGGGACTAAGAACTATCGCATACGCGGATGGCGTGGCAGTTCCATCTCTGACGGGATGGAACTGGCTCTAAGGACATTCAGTGAGTGGAGCAAAGAGAGAACGGGTTATCTATAAACCCTTCTAAAACGGAGCTCGTACTGTTCTCGAACAAGATTCCTTTATTTAAGCTCCCGACGCTGAACGGGGTGAGACTGACTTTGTCGGATAGTACAAAATATCTAGGACAGCAAGCTGTCCTGGAGGCCGAACGTAGAGGCGAGAGCGGCGAAGGCGCACACGATGTATGTGTGCAAACGCGCCATTGGCAGGACCTGGGGACTCGGTCCCCGTAATGTAAGCTGGCTCTACAGGGCGGTAATAGAACCGGTTCTTTTTTATGGAGCCATGGTCTGGTGGAAGGCTATGGACTCTGTCACGAATTGCTGTCGTATTGAGAGGGCGATGCGCAATGCGGCGATCCTGATAACAGGCGCAATTAGGACGACTCCGACTAGGTCACTTTTTAACCTACTCAACTGGCTCCCAGCGGATCTTCTAGCGAGAAAGCTGGAGCTGAACACCGCGATAAGGCTGCATACTGTGAGAGGATGGAAGCACAGGACAAGCGGCCACGCGAGTATTATCGGGACGGTCGATATTGTTCCGGATTTAATTGACTACCGCACACCGAAACCTTTCATCTGCAGGAAATTCTCCTTCGTTGTTTCAGAGGGAGGGGCGGATAAATTGATCTCCTCGGGACCCATCGATCCGGAAGTATACACGGATGGGTCTAAGGGGAGAACTGGTGTTGGTGGAGGTACATACATTGTTCAGGCAGGAGTCCGGATTTCATTCAGACTTCCGAGCGAATGGAGTGTACTGCAGGCTGATTTGTCGGCGATATACAAGGCGGCTAACTGGCTACGGTATTACAGGATATTCGGCAGGAATATCGGGATCTTTACTGATAGCCGTGCTGCCATTAGGTCCATCACTGATGTATATTCAACATCACAACTGGTCCGTGAATGCCGGGCACCCTTGAACTGGATGGCAATGCATTCTGACATCACCTTGGCGTGGGTGAGGGGGCACAGGACCAATTGGGGTAACTGTGCTGCTGATGCACTTGCCAGAAATGGTGCCGGATTGGATGATTGGGCAATTGACCACTTTTGTGACATCCCCCTCTCCTCTTGCAAATTCCGCGTGGATGGATATTTTCGGGTAATTGCAGGGGCTAGATGGTCTGACGAACCCAGATGTGGAACTACTCGGATAACCTGGCCGAGGATAGATACGGGCCGTTCGAGGTCCCTCCTTGGTTTGGAGGGACCTCGAATCGGCCACCGCCGATTTGGCACCCATGCCGAAAGACTGGGATTGCCTTGGAACGACTTCTATAGAAGCTGTCAAGACGAAGAGGAGAGTGAAAGCGCACAGCACCTCTTGTGCTTTTGTCCGGCACTGGAGGACATGCGGATCAGGCACTTTGGAATCGGCAGACTGTATGGCCTGTCGGACGTGGCCAACATTGGCATAGCCTAGCTGGCGTACTTTATCAGGGATAGCGGTTGGTTCGGAGACAGCGGCCAGTATGGGACGACTACCACTGACCATACATGTTAACTTTCCTTCTAACTCTCTATCTTTATTTCTATTGATCTAATCTAATTTATCTTTCTCTTTTTTTTTCTCTTCCCCCAGGTATCACAAAGGGACCGAGGAAACGGGCCCAAGTGGGCTGCACAACTATCACTTCATCACTTCCGCAGCCGCCTGTTCTACCTTACCTAACCTATATGCATATGAGGTACATGAAAATTTGCAAAAAAAAAAGTAACTTTTAGATTTTGTGTTCGAACTACGCCTATTGGGTCCGAAAGGGATGGGTTCACAGATTTATGCACTAACGGTCCCATATTCAGAATATGCACCAGATCTGAGATATATGAGTATAAAAATGATATTTTTTGCAATTAAAACATATAAGGTAATTAAAAATTTCAAAAAAACGGTAGTTTTCAAAAATTGTGCTTAAACAACGCTTATGGGGGCCGAAAGCCATAGGTGCAGAGATTTGTCCACTAAGGGTCTCATATTCAGAATGTGTATCAGATCTGAGATATACGACTTTGAAAATATAAATTTTTTACAAAATATTTATATGGGATACATACAATTTTAAAAATTGTGGCCATTTTTAGAAATCGTGCTCGAATCACGCCTATTGGGGCCGAAAGGGATGGGTTCAAAGAATTATGCACTAAAGATCCATTATTCGGTATATGTACCAGATCTGAAGATATATGACTTTGAAATCTGGTATTTTTTATATGCTAAAAGGTACATGAAAATTTAAAAAAAAAATGTAGTTTTTAGAACCTGTGCTCGAATTACGCCTATTTGGGGATAGGTTCACAGATTTATGCACTGAAGGCCCCATATTCAGAATTTGTACCAGATCTGATATATATGACTTTGAAAATTGCATATGAGGTACATGAAAATTTTAAAAAACCGAATTTTTTAGAAATTGCGCTCGAATTACGCCTATTGGGGCCAAAAGGGATTATGCATGATTAATAATTATGCACTAAAGGTCCCATATTCAGAATATGTACCAGATCTGAGATACATGACTTTGAAAATTGGTATTTTTTTATATGCATATGAGGTACATGAAAATTTGAAAAAAAACTGTAATTTTTAAAAATTGTGCTCGAATTACGCCTACTGGGGCTGAAAGGGATGGGTTCAGAGATTTATGCACTAAAGTTCCTGTTTAAACTCATAATTTTGCACACAGTTAATACCCCTAATTTTAAGTATATAGAATTTAAAATTATAATTGGTCAACTTCAAGTTATTTTTGGTTTATTTTCTTCAGTTATAATTGGTTAATATTAAGTTTAGCTTTGGTTTAATAGATCAAGTCAGCATAATGTGTATTTAAATTTAGTATAAATAATTTAATAAACATTAAAAGTTAGTTAGTAACTAGCATAAAAGTTGGCTTTTTAATTATTTAATCATTTTGTCTTCAAGTTTCAAGGGCTTGAAGATTTACAGGAAAAATAAAATATTGTACAATCCAGATTCAAGTGTTTGGGTTGATATTTCCTATAAATTATTGTACATTTTTGGTGACCCCGACGTGATATTCTGAAATAGAGAAACCCAATCAACTGCTAGGTTTACTGCTGAATACAGGTGAAGCCATTCAGGCGCTCATTCGTAACTTCAAAAAGGAGTCAGCCATACGAAAAACCACAGCAACTTACTTCGACGAACGTGCCCGATGCCTCACTGCACTTTGGAATCAGCTCGAGGATCAAGATACTAGGCTACGATTGCTGAATGTTGCCTCAGACTTGGCCACAAGTCACGAGTACTTCACTGAGGACTATTACTCAAAAATTAGTGGACCAACTAAATCATACTTAGAAAAATTTGAAAATAAAGCTAGGCGTCTTCAACCACCAGCTGAAGATCAACAAAAAACGCAAAGTACAAATCATGACATTTTTATGCAGAAGCATGGAAATGTGACTCATGGAGTTACTACCTTAATTCGTTCAAATCATCAAAGACTCATCCGCAGGGCAGCAGCCAGGATGACAGCCTTAAGAAGAATGGTAAGTGGCTCCACGAACAACGATGAAAGCTATCCCCGAGCATATTAAAGCGTAAAGCTAGACACTATCAATAAGCTCTGGAACCAAATCCAAGAATTATATGATGAGATTCTTGAAAATATTGAAGATCCATCTGCCTTTGGTTTCAATACGGAAGACTTTTACATCCTTAACGATTTGGTTCACGAAAAGGTAACCAACTTATCCACTATGGCTGATAAGATCCACGACGTTGATGCAGCACAAGCAACTGTCGATATCCCATGTGCATCAACCCGAAGCTCATTACAGCTGCCAAAGGTCACTATACCGCAGTTCAATGGAGACTACTTAAATGGCGGCATTTTATGAGTTGTTTTCTGAAATGGTAGATAAGCAGCTGATACCTGCAGTCCAAAAAATGTGGTACCTGAAGAGCAATATATCTGGGGAAGCAGCGGACCTAATAAGCCATTTTTCCCTATCAGAAACTAACTACGTCACTGCGTGGAAAACACTACAAGATCGGTACAACAACAAACGAATTCTGTTTGCAAACTTGGTTGATAAAATAATGAATTAAGCAGCAGGTACATCAAATGTAATGGCCATTAAGGGTCTTCATAACACTACCACCAAGGAATGTTTGTTAGCATAAAACAAGCTAGGATTTGAGACAATATCATGGGATGCAATATTGCTGCAGATTTTAACAAAAAAGCTGGATAAAACCACATACGTCAGGTTCGTTCAATCACTGAAGGAATCTAAAGAAGTACCTACAATCGTCGATTTGCTAACATTTTTGAAAATCAAGTTCCAGTCAATGGAAGCTATCGGTCAAAAGGAGAAGACCACAAACAAGGCCGCTTCATCGATCGCAAGGAAAACAAACAGTTCCTGCAACTTTTGCTACAATGGAGTTCACAATATCTATAAGTGCAACCAAGTTTTGCACCAGCCAGTATCAAGCCGACTATAGTGGGTTTAGAAACAAGGACTCTGTGTAAACTGCTTCAAAGCAAATCATGCAACAAAAACTTGCAGCTAAAGCAGCTGCAAGAAGTGTATGAATAACCACAACACTTTGTTGTATTTGCAACAAATACCTCAACAATCCTCCAACCCAAATTCAGCCTCAAAATCCACATTCCCTAAGTCAGATGCTCAACCAGTCAGTTCATCAGACAACACTGTCGTAATACCATCAGCAGCTAAAAATGCTGCATGAAGGTGATTATCTCTGCTCCTAACGGTATTTCAAACCAATTCAGGGCAGTACTTGATTCTGGATCACAAGTGAATCTTGTATCAAGACGTGTAACACAAAAATTGTTTATGTCTCCAACGGAGACCTCGCTCTGTATCGATGGTGTTGGTGAGACTCAGAAAAGGTCAAACCATCGTGTAAAGGTCGAGATGAAGTCACCACCACAACCAAGTCGACATATTGACATTTCAACCTGGAACATTCAATGCAATATTCCATTTGCAGATACCCAATTCATGGTTCCTGAAAAAATATATATTCTCCTTGGAGCTGAATTTTACTATAAACTCACCCAGAGTGGAACAATTCGCCTTAATGACGACTTACCAGTGATACAGAACACTGCTCTCGGCTGGATTGTAGGTGGTTAAATCACGGGGTATTCGTCAAAAAATTATCAATTCGCATTTACTTGTGCGATATTTGATACCCCCACATCGTTAGAAGAAAGCATAAAACAGCTCTGGAAATAAGACGAGCTTAAGACCATCGAACGACCACTCTCACCCTCCGAGAAGTTATGTGAGTCCATAATCAGCATGTGCATACTAACCAAGAAAGTCGGTTTATAGTCAGACTTCCCTTTCAAGAAAACCCAGAGGCCTTGGGAGAATCGCATGGCATAGCGTTCAACAGGTTCACGAGCTTAGAGCGCAAACTCTTAAAAGATGAAGCTATGCAGACAGAATATGTAGAATTCATGAGACAGTATAAACAATAAGAATACATGCAAAGAGTCGATATCGATACCTTGTGTGGTCCAAAAGACTTTACTCCTCACCACAGCGCACTATGGTCTATCCTAGAGTAAGAACGCCTCATAATTAATTTTTACAAATGTTAGAATTTCGGCTCCAATATATAAAAATGTTAACTTTTTTTTGATATTTTGTTAATAGAAATAATCGAAAATTACGATCGAATTTACTTCTTTTGACTACAATGATTTAGGGGAAAGAAAAAGCAACATATTTAAAGTAATAGATTTAATATGTTTTACTTTACAATATAGAAGTATTATACCTTTTTGGAAAGGAAATTTAATACACATTTTTATTTTGTTGCTAGTTTTTGAGTTTTTGCGAGATTATTTGATACATATTTATCTAAAACATATAATGAATTAAATGAGCGTGAACGATTTTGCGATGAGGCTGGCCTTTCATTCGCGGGTTGAGATGCTTCTGCCGGCTAAGGGCTTCGCACCCTTTTAAGAACTGTTACGTAGCACTCCATCCCTACATGGATCTTAGGAGCATACGCAGAAATTGGGCTTAAGGCACTTTTATCAGCTGTTGGTACAACTCCAGAACTTGATAAAAATAAGCGCGATGAGGATGGCAACTCTCCGAATTTATGATCTAAAATATATTTTTCATATATGGGACCCTACAATGCTTGAAATGACATTCTTAAACTTATTGTAAATTGCCCTCTGTTTGAACTGTGAGTGTGGATCTGCTTGTTACGACCAAAAGCAATAAATATAGGAATGATCAGGGTAATATAGCAATTGGGGTGGAAGCCACACTGCCAACTATAGAGGTTGTCACGTTTTCGACATAGTAAAGCGAGCATCTAACAAAAAAAAACTGTTTCTGCTCCTTCACGGCCAGATAGTATACCCACTACAAATATGACCCCGTGTCCACAGCCAACTGAAAGTAAAGTTTTGTACGTCAACGAACTTAAGTCTAACCAACAAAACACACGTAAGTCTAACAACCCAACAATACAAAAAGAGGTACCGATAAACGAACAAACCGGACCTAATGGTTAAGCAGTTTACGCAGATCATGGCGCAAATTGCTAGCATGATTCAAGATATGCAAACAATGCAGCCTGCTCTTCTGCATACGCTACTTAAAAGGTCATGAACTGCCTTAGGGCTTGTTTCTGGAACGTATACGGCATCCTCCAAGACAAAAACGAACTCGAGTATTTTTAGTACACCAACAAATTAATGTAATCATGATTTCCGAGACTAATTTTTTTTATTTATTTATTTTAAAAAAAGTGGCTATACCTTTTATGATTCGAAGGATCCCATGGATAGATCATGTGGTGGCTCGGCTATTATGATCAAATCTAGAATTTAACCTCATTTGATGGGTGGCCTATCTTTATTCAAGCAACCAATATCCCTATCGAAGAAATTTTCCAGACCCTGCAATTTCGTCCACTTATTGTCAACCTAGATTTTTTATAACAAAAGATCAGTTAGGTCTATCTTCAGACCACTCGCCCACAATAGTCACCATTTGCAGTCCTCAACAAATCGATAGTAATGATTGTTTTTATCCAAAAGGGTTAATTAGATAAATTAAAAGAATGCATAAACCGTCTCAGGATTCTTTTGGAGTCATATGGAACAGCATCTCTTAGGGCATACATAGAAAGTCTGAATACGACTCCTTAGACAAACTATTTATTATAGCGACCGGCCAAAGGTTTTAGGAGAACCGTCATCGCAAAACCATTACTGCGTAATCTGCGAGGATCCAGAGCAGAAAATTACTTTTTGTTGTTACCAGGCAGCCAAAACAAATGCGATTTCAATTCCTAGGTGTCGTAGAGGCTAAAAAAGCTTCTGGATTTAGTAAAATCATTAACAAAATTTCTTAGGGCTACCTTGCACAGCAAAATAATATGTAATTCTTTCTATTATTAGCGCCATACTACGACATGAACATTTCCCGCCAATGTGGAAAATTGCATTAGTAAAGATGATTCCTAAGCCTGGAAGAGCTTTCCATGGTGGAGTCTTATAGGCCTATCAGTCTGTTGCCAACCATGTCGAAATTGTTCGAGAAATTTGAAAAAAAAAAACAAGTTGACTCTCAATCACCAATCTGGTTTTAGACCCCAACACAGTACCATTAAACAGACAGGTTGGTGCCATTTCTTTTTGTACACTTATTGTATGCGAACGAACTAAAGAGCCTTCCATGGAAACGAAATATAGATGCGAAATTGACATGAATAAAACTGAAAGCGGCTAAAATTCATTGGTAGAAACTCTATGTTTTGTCTCGATTTTAGACTTCTGTTTTACAGCAATTTTTCGCAATGGAATACATAGAGAAAAGCCATCGTCGTTAAAACAAATTCCAAGCACCTTAATAACATGAAAACACATAAAAATCTGCGAGCTCGAAACAGCTTACAACATTGCGAAAATCTTATTTGAAGTGGGGGCAACAGTGCCTCCATCAGGCCAAACCATCGGAATCGAAGTATACCTCAAATTAAGAGCTTAAAATTTTGTCTGTAACTGACTGGGTTAATATCAGTTATTTAAGTACTCCACGAACGTAAAGATTGGGTAGCAAAAAATTTATGAACTGATAGTAAACTCCCTTATGGCATTTAAAACCAACATTTTATTTTAAACAGTTGCTCTCTTAATCTCGTAGTGTACGGACGTGTCTACGCGAGTGTATTCTTTGTAATAGGTGATATTTGTAATAAGTAACAAAAAAAAAATTGTTAATATACATACAAGACATGATTTTTTTTTTCTCATATATTTTATTATTGAATCTTCGCTTAGGCGAACTAACAATAAGTTTTCAAATCTTAAAACTAAGTAATTAATACTAGTCCAGTCAGTACCAGACTAAAATTTAAGTTCTCACAATAAAATTAACTAATTTGAAAGGTTTCATCTAAGAGCAATAGTATCCCTTCTTTTAAGACGGGTGCGGCCACTGTTTTTCAGGATGCTTCGAGCGAGCGGATTTGGACGTGTTTCCAGCTTATTTAAGTACTTGTCCACATAGTTTAGGATTTCGCATTTTACAAGTGGAACTTCTAGATTCTTGTGGATGTTGCTGTGAAGACATAAGTGAGAATCGAAAAATAAAAACAATTTAAACAAAAAAAACCAAACGGTTAATGAGTAACAGTAATCGTCGTGACAGTGGGCCTAATAGCCAAAATGCTTACATTGTGTTAAGCTCAACAAGCGTTAGCAATGAAAACATAAGAGACCGACCCTAAATATAATAGAAACCATTTAAGTGCAAAACCGAAAACAAATACAAATAATTTAAGTGCAAGTGTGCTAAATTTGAATAAGTGTACTGAACAAGGGACAAATTTAGCACAATCTCTGTTTAAAAATTATAAAAAAAATAACGAGGTGCTATCTTCATCGCGGTCTTCTCTATCAAGTTCTGGTGTCGCACCTACAGCTGCTAAAGGCGCTCCAGGCCCAAATTCTGCGTGTGCTCCTAAGTAACAGTTCTTAAAAGGGGGAGAAGTTCGAAATCGGCAGAAACATCTCAACCTGCAAAAATGGTGAAAGCAATGAAAGGCCAACCTCATCGCAAAATCGTTTTGCCATTCTGCAAGAAGATGATGATGCCCCCGTTACTGAAAAAAAGTCCTTTAAGCCACCTCCAATTTATTTGAGGGAAAATAATTCAAATGATCTTGTAAAGTTTTTAGAAGGTTTGATTGGGGAAAACAACTTTTACGTTACTAACATTAAACGTGGTAACATATATGAGACAAAAATTCAGGTGAATGACGAAAACGCTTACCGCACCACTAATTTGGAGCTCGAAAAACTTAATAAAAATTTCTAAGCTTACCAACTTAAGAACGCTAAAGGCCTCCAGGTAGCTATAAAAGGTATTGACTCTAATGTTGACCCGGAGGAAATTAAAACCAATTTGTGCTTTAGAGTCAAATATGTATCAAATATAAGGAACAGGGAAAAATACCCTCAACCATTATTCCGGGTGGAGCTTGAGCCTAGTGATATTAAATTGAAAAAAAATTAAAAACATCCCATATATGATCTAAGATATATTATGTACCGTAGAGTTATAATGGAGGTGCCACATAAGCGATCTGAGCCTGGTGATATTAAATTGAAAAAAAATGAAACACATCCCATATATGATCTAAGATATATTATGCACCGTAGAGTTATAGTGGAGGTGCCACATAAGCGATCTGGGCCCGTACAGTGCTTGAACTGCCAGGAATATGGCCCCACCAAAGCATATTGTAAATTGCCTTCTGTTTGTGTTGTGTGTGGGGATCTGCACGATACGACCAACTGCGACAAGCCAAAAGAAGATCCTAGGGTGAAGAAATGCATTAATTGCAGTGGAAACCACACTGCCAACTATAGACGTTGCCCTGTTTCTGACTTAGTTAAACGCTCATCCAAGCCAAAAGTAACTCCTGCCCCTCCCCAGCCATTAAATATACCTACTACAAATATGCCCCCATTAGCACAGACAACTACAAGTAAAGTTTCTAACGCTAACGTATTAAAGTTTAACCAACCCAAAGCAAGCAAGCCTGCCCAGCCAACAACACATCCAGAGGTGCTAGCAAACGAACCAAATGGTTCAAATTTTAGCCGCCTAGAAGCCGTAATTGACAATATGGTTAAGCAATTTACGCAGATCATGGCACAAATGGCTGGCATGATGCAAGAAATGCAAAAAATGCAGTCTGCTCTTTTGCAGGCTATGCTTAAAAGGCCATAAACTGCCTGAGGGTTTGTTTCTGGAAAGCAGACGGCATCCGCCAACACAAAAACGAACTTGAACATTTTTTAACACACCAAAACATTGATGTAATGTTGATTTCGGAGACTCATATGGCATTTAGAAGCGCTTTTAAAATAAGTGGCTATTCATTTTACGATTCAAAGGATCCCAGGGATAGATCACGTGGAGGCTCCGCTATACTAATCAAATCAAGAATTAAACACCAATGGTTAGGTGGCACCTCCGATTGCTATATTCAAGCAACAAACGTCTGCATTGATGAATTTTTCCTTTACCCAGATTTTCCATAACGAAGGATCAGTACAACAGTTTTTACAAATCTTTAGGTTACGGCTTCATAGCTGCTGGAGACTATAACGCTAAACACACCTACTGGGGCTCTTGCTTAATTAGTCCCAGAGGTCGTATCATGTATGATTCCGTATCTGAAATGGGTCTTTGTGTTATTTCTACTGGACAACCAACCTATTGGCCAACCGACCACAATAAAATTCCAGACGTAATAGATTTTGGCGTAGCAAAAGGTATATCGCCGGAGCTTATTGAGGCGCAAGCCTCTTTGGATTTATTTTCTGACCACTCAGCCACAACTATCACTCTTTCCAGTCCTCACCAAATAGCAACCAGTGATTTTTTTCTTATCTAAAAGATTAAATTGGTTGAAATATTAAAAATATATCAGCACTCACTGCTCGAAAGACGTACCACTAAAAACTCCCCAAGAAATCGATGATTGCCTGAGTATCCTAAATGAAAACTTTAAAGAAGCCGTTGAACATGGTTCTTCAACATACCGTCTCGTCATATACAACAAAATTTTTACTTTCGAAAAAAAGGAGAGCGCAAAGAGAATGGCAACAGCATAGATCGCCTCAACGAAGCTTAAAGAGTGTACACAGAATTGCATCAATTAAGGATTATTTGGAAGGTCTAGATGCGGCTCCTCAAACAAATTATTCTCTATGGTGATCAGCCAGTCGTCTTAAAAGACCCGTAATCGCAAAACCACCACTGCGCAATCTAAGAGGATCCTGGGCTAGAAATGATGAAGAAAAATGCGATCTGCTCGCAAGCCGTTTAAGAAACGTGTTCACTCCCAATACATGCACTAACGTGAGGGAATTACCGCCTGTTGTTTCTAGACGTCCTATAGAAATACGTTTCCGATATTCAGATGTGGTAGAAGCTATTGCTAACCTTAATGATAAAAAAGCTCCTGGCGTTGATAAAATAAGCAACAAAATGCTCATTGAGCTACCTTTTACAGCAAAAAGAATAATTCTTTTTATTTTTAATGCCATAATACGGCTTGAACATTTTCCACCAATATGGAAAGTTGCCTTAGTAAAGATGATTCCTAAGCCTGATAAAGATCCCTAGCAGGTGGAGTCTTACAGGCCTATAAGTATGTCACGAACTTTAT
Source organism: Melanophora roralis (assembly GCA_963583895.1). NCBI lineage: Eukaryota > Metazoa > Arthropoda > Insecta > Diptera > Rhinophoridae > Melanophora > Melanophora roralis. Next base: position 77,568,039 of record OY757187.1, on the reverse strand, counting down.
CAAAATTGTTCGAAAAGCTCTTTAATAACAAGATGACTCTGATCATGAATGAAAACAACTGCATTTCAAATCACCAATTTGGCTTTAGAAGTCAACATAGTACAATCGAACAAACTCACAGACTGGTGCAGGTTATAAGAAAAACTTTCGAGGAAAAAAAGTACTGCTCCGCGCTTTTTATAGATGTCTCTCCAGCTTTCGATAAAGTATGGCACGAAGGTCTGTTAAACAAACTAAAGCTAAACCTTCCAGCTATAATTTTTAACCTATTAGAAAAGTGCATAACCGGTCGACAATTTTTGATCAATGAGGGAAACCAAATAAGTTGTTCCCAACCAATAGGGGCTGGTGTACCTCAAGGGAGTATACTAGGCCCAATTTTGTACTTGCTTTATACAGCAGATATGCCAACAAACAGTTTTACGCACATGTCTACATTTGCTGACGATACCGCTTTTCTCAGTATTCATAAAGACCCTAAAGAGGCTTCGTGCCAATTGAAACAACACGTAACCAAAGTAGAGAAATGGGCAAAATTATGGGGAATAAAAATTAATGAGCAAAAATTTACCCACGTAACGTTTACTTTACGCAAAGAAACGTGCTCTCCAATCCTTATTAACAACCATATGGTGTCTCAACGATGAGGCGAAATACCTTGGCATTCATCTGAACCGTCGCCTTACATGGAAGACACATATACATAGATGTGAAGTTGACGCAAATGAAACTTAAAGCTACACAACTTCATTGGCAAAACTCTGTGCTTCGTCTTGATTGTAAACTTCTACTCTACAACTCGATTTTAAAACCAATTTGGTGCTACGGTATACAATTATGGGGCACTGCTTCCTCCTTTAACATAGAAAAAATTCAACGCCGTCAAAACAAAATTCTAAGAATGATAACTGGTGCTCCTTGGTATATTAAAAACAGCAACATCCACAAGGATCTACAAGTTCCACTAGTTAAATGCGAAATTCTGAACTATGTGGACAAGTATTTAAACAAGCTGGAAACACATCCAAATCCGCTCGCCCGAAACATCTTGCAGCATAGTGGACACACTCGTCTGAAAAGAAGGGACACTATTAAACTTAGATGAAACTGTTTAAATCAATTTACTTTATTCCGAGAACTTAAATTTTGGTCTGGTACTGACTGGACTAATATAAATTACTTAGTTTTAAGATTTGAGTACTTATTGTTAGTTCGCGTTAGCGAAGATTCAATAATAAAAATATGAGAAAAAAAATTTATTTTAAACATATAGATGCATGGATATGGCAATCCTAGAGTAAACTTATTATAGTACAGTGCATGGGATAAAATTACATTATATATATAATTATATTTTAAATTTAAAGCGCAAAGTAAATACATATATACAAACCAAATGCTTCCAAAATTGTATTAGCCTCTAAGATTTGCTGCTGAATCCAAGTTGAAACGTTATGTGTAACAGCGCACAAATATTGAAGAATAAATTTAGTAGTTTCAGTTTTTCCGGCACCAGACTCCCCTGATATAACAACAGACTAGGAGTAAGAAAAGAAAATTGAGTTATTACTACTTTTGAAACTAACAGAAGTCACTATCGATGTAGTTTCTTAATACACTGTCTGTTCCAAATAATATAAAACGTACATGTGATAATTATTTATTAAGGCTCGTTCATTTTCGCTTGTTTATTATTCTTAAATAACTATTACAAAAAGCAAAACATTTTATAAATTACAGCGATAGTAAGTAATTTGACATTTAAATATACGTAATATCGCTAAAGTAACTATAATTAAAAATTCATTATAAAATTAGTTATACACTAAATTAAAAATAAAGAGAAAAGAGCTGAATAATAAAAAGATATCATGAAAAAAATATAAGTAAGAACATGTGGGATTGTTGATTTTTCCAATATTATTTTTATTTTTTGGATCTTTTTACCTGTAGGAAATATTTGATTTTTGTTGAGAGTTATTTCTCTAGGAGTTACTTCTTCTGGACGTTATTTCATAGTACGTGAACTAATTGCTATGCATGAGAAACATAAACCGCCGTCCCCGTTTTTTACATAAAAATAAGATAAACCAAATCTATTTGCTTATTATTATTTATTGTTGAACTATTTGTTTTAAATTCGAATGTTTGCTTTTTAATTTGACTTAAGTTCACATAATTTCTCTTTGTTAGAAGAAATTAATATTTTTCCGTTAATGTTGAAAGAAACTTTTATTTAAAAAAAGCAAGTTTTTCTGCCGATACTAGCCGAGTAGAATGCATTTTCGAAAGCAGCTACGCAATTTCATCATCATAAATATATTAGGAACAATGTGTGTGTGTATGTGTCGTTACACTTCGGCTGTTTTTGTAACCCAAGCATGTGCGTTAAAATTGTGCATTGTAAATATATCAAAACGCATGAAAAAATTCTATTGAAGCTATCGGTTGGATTTAAAAAATGAGTACTTTTTTATCCGTTTCTTTGAGGGGTGTACATGAACATACATACCTAATTCCAATTAGCTGTACTGTGCACAATATTAGGTATTTTTTCGAAACACTTTGATTTCGGTTACTTGTGTATACTTAAGCCGAACGTGAAGCAAATATATTATGTGTATGTTTTTAGATATAACCGTACGCAACTTCGCATTATTCTCAATAATACTTTCAGAGTATCCGAAAAGATATCCGTTTTTACGGCCATATGCTAAAAAAAGTTAACAAAGCCTTACAAACAATTGTTAAGCAAAATTCCTTAAAGTATATTCCAAAATGAATTTCTGCTGAAAGTACGTTTGTTAACTTTAATTTTTTTAAAGTATGTATGTGTCTACTTTAAACCTATGTTAAAGTGACTTTTTTGGTTTTTTGTGTCTTGTAAAAAAATTAATAAATATTTTTAAGCTTAAAGGTTATAAAAATTATGTTGCGTTTTTGCCGAATATTTTTAAAGCATATTAGAAAGCAAAAACTAAAAATCAAGTAAGTTTTCTTTAAAAAATAAAATGTTTTACATTTTTATTTTTTTGTTTCTTTACTAACATAATTTTATTGATGTTTAAAAAATAAAAAAAAGAAAATCGTTATTCGATTACCTATTTTTGTACAAACAAAACAAAGCCTTGTTGTTATTGCTAATTTATTAGCAATTGTACTAAATGCAAATAAGTATTATGAAATATGATGATCTAAATGATTCTGAGTACAATCTTTTTCCAGAAAATCAATTTTTTCTCTTACTACATAAAACCAAAAGTCTTTTTGTTCAATTGTATAAAATTTATCTAAATTTCATATATTTTAGAAAGTTCAAAGCATTTATAAACTATTAACGAATATCTTGTTTTTAGTACTTTTTCATCCACATTGCGAAATCCAATATTTTTATCAAATAAAATATCTGTTTTGCTGTAGATTTATAAAAATTTAGCCTTATGTTAATTTAAAATATGTATGCGTATAGTTCAGGAAATACTAAGTTACCGATTTTCGCATTTTTGCTCTTTTGTATCCCTTTTATATCCGAACTTTTTTAAAATCCCCTAATAGGGGATTTTCACATCAAGAGAAATTATAACAGTCCAAAGTTAAAGTCTTTCTTTACGCGTTTACGTGTATGAACATACATACATATGTTTGTATATGCTTCTCACTTTTTATACCCTTCACATAAGTGATCAGGGTATATATAAGTTTGTCATTCCGTTTGTAATTTCTTTATTATCCATTTGGATCCTTATAGATAGGAAAGTCGATTTAGCGATGTCCGTCTGTCCGTGTTATGGTTGAAATCAGCTTTCTGAAGCCCCCCGATATCGCATAGACCCGTAAGTGGTATCAAACTGTCAGAGATAGTCGCGAGAAATCAAAAAATCGGCCGATAAATGACTGAGATATAAGCAAAAAACCAAGACTATCTCCTTTTTTTAGTCTACAACAACAACAAAGAACATACTTATGCATGTAATAATAAAATAAACAACAAAAAAAAAAAAGAAAAAAACAGAATCAGTCATGTTGATATTACTGAAACACACCCAAAACAAAAATTTTATTGGTATTACTGTTCATACATATAACAGGATTGCCATACAAAGCTTAATTTAAACATTTTTAAAATCGCTCTTACGGCTTCCAGGGTTCTCCTACAAAGGTAAAATGTAAGACCGACCCGAATTATTTTATCCATCCAAACATTTTTGTGGAACATACTTACTCTCTATCTCCAGCCCTTGACATAGTTGCCATACAAAATTTTACAAAATAAGGTAAAAACCGCTACAACTTCCCCAGAGACCCCCATTAGTTTTTCCTCCCAAACGTATTCCTAGAGCATACTTACCTCCTATCTCCCCCCCCCCCCCCCCCCTTAGGGGGTTGCCATACAAAATTTACAAAAATGTTGTAAAAATTCCCACAACTTCTTCAAAGTTGGCCTTAGAGCAATAAAGTGTACGACCGACCCCCATTAGTTTTCCCTCCCAAACATATTCCTATAATATATACCCCCAATCTCCACGCCCTAAGAGGGTTCCCATACAAAATTTACAAAAATGATATGCAAATGCCCACAACTTCTTCAGAGTAAGCCTTAGAGCAATAAAGTGTAGGACCGACCCCCATTAATTTCTTCTCCCAAACATATTTCTAGAATATACTTACCCCCTATCTTCACGCCCTGAGGGGGTTGCCATACAAAATTTACAAAAATTATATGAAAATGCCCACAACTTTTTTAAAGTTGGCCTTAGAGCAATAAAGTGTACGACCGACCCCCATTAATTTCTTCTTCCAAACATATTCCTAGAACATACTTACCCCCTATCTCCACGCCCTAAGGGGGTTGCCATACAAAATTTACAAAAATGATAAGAAAATGCCCACAACTTCTTCAGAGTTGGTCTTAGAGCAATAAAGTGTACGACCGACCCCCATTGATTTCTGCTCCCAAACATATTCCTAGAATATACTTACCCCTTATCACCACGCCCTAAGGGGGTTGTCATACAAAATTTACAAAAATGATATGCGAATGCCCACAACTTCTTCAGAGTTGGCCTTAGAGCAATAACGTGTACGACCGACCCCCATTAGTTTCTTCTCCCAAACATATTCCAAGAACATACTAACCCCCTATCTCCGCTTCGTAAGGGGGTTGCCATACAAAATTTACAAAAATGATATGCAAATGCCCACAACTTTTTCAGAGTCGGCCTGAGAGCAACAAAGTGTACGACCGACCCCAATTAGTTTATCCACCGCCATACAAAATTTAAAAAATGAGGATAAAAGCCCCTACAACTTCCCCGTTGTCATCCGTGGAGTTTTAAAAAATGACACCGACCCCTATTTACAAATATGAAATATGTAATGATTAAAAAAATGGATAAAAATAAAAAAAAGTTTGGGATTTCGAAGGCCAATGTGAAGGGTATATAAGATTCGACACAGCCGAATATAGCGCTCTTACTTGTTTTAATTATTCAAATTAGTTTTCATGTATTTTTGAGTTTTTAAAAGTAGATTTTATGTCATACATATGTATATCTATTTATTTTAATTCTTATGTAAACATAAAAACAAACAGTTATATATAAATGTGGGTACCTGGGTAAAATAATATTCGCTTTTATACATCGATAATTATAAACTGACAGAATAATTGATGATGTTGGCAGAATCAAAACCTAAATTCTTAATGCACACTTTAGTGAAAGGAATTTTTTGCACACGATTTTTTGAAAAAGCTTTGTTAGCCTCAATGCGTTTAATAATAAAAATATATCCTAAAGCCAAAGTAAGAATTTTTTTGCATACGGCAGTTAGTCTTTAATGTACACTAGACCGTATCGCCTTACACGAAAGAAAAAAGTTCGCCATACACCGGCATATATGAAGCTTTGTTAAAAGATTTAAAAAAAAATATTTTTTTATGCCGCAAGGAGAGGTCATTATTCTAGTTTTATATATCTTCGGAATTCACTCACTGTCGAAAAAACTAAAATGGTAAACCCTAGTTTCTGTTTAAAAAAATGAAATGTCCTTTTGACAATGCTTCATATTCACCTGTGTACGGCGAACTTAATTATTTCAAGACGGTCTTATGCACTATTAAAAGGTAAAAAAGTGACCGAAATTAATTTTTTGAAACTATGTACATACATACATATTCGTTATACATTTTGTAACATAGCATTCATTGAACACAAAGTGTGTTACACATCATCGACGTAGTGACGTAGTATGCAATGTTTACCGCTGGGTAGTTTTTGCCCCATGTTTTTTTGTACCTACTTCTTGTGGTATAAATCTTGCTTTAAAGATAGTCATCTAATTTAAAAACCAACATGGGTGCGTTGTAGTTTGAAGGTTACATTTTTCAATAACTTTTTGAATTAAATTAAATAAATTTACAGAAGAAAAAATTTACGCTTCCTTTCATTTACTTCCAATCCGTACGCCTTTAAATGTTTCTGGGGCTGATTTTTGTATGAATTTAAATTGCTTTACTCATCAACAGAACTGTTACTGAACCTTATTTTAAACTGAGAACGGGACTATCAGGATTGTTCTTTAACTGTCAAGAATATCGCCACACTAAAGCTTATTGTAAATTGCCTTCTGTTTGTGTTGCATGTGGGGATCTGCATGTTACAACAAAGTGCGACAAACCAAAAGATGATCCTAGGGTGCAGAAGTGCAGCAATTGCGGTGGAAGCTACACTGCAAACTATAGATATTGCCCAGTTTTTGATTTAGTAAGACTGTCTGTATTTTTCCACTAGATATACATGGGTCTTCTCTTAAAAGAAAGACGGTTTTTGTATAATGAAAGTTTATTTAACAATAGATTTGATGTACAAGAACTGTTGGCTGACAAACTAATGTGGCGACTGCAGGAAAGTGACTGATGTTTAACTAGACAGGGGTAAGGTATTTTAAACAAAAAACAAGGTATACGAAAGAAGTTTGATTGAAGATAGGACTTAGACTTTACACTGTTTAAAAAAACACTTTCCCGAACATTCCGCCCGCCTCGTTACCACAGGAAACGAAACATTAATATTTAATCTATTTAATAAAAACCCAACTAAGTAAAAGCTAAAAATTTAAAGAATACATTCATAAATAAAATAAACGACAAATAACTACTAAATTGCTTAAACTCAAATTTCCTCCAGATCCTTGTTGCATTCTACAGGAAGCGGGCAAAGTTTAACCAAAGGGCGTTTCAGAACTGATGTTGCAGTTTGTACAGTTGCTACTCGTATAAGTCCATCAGGGCCTGGATGTACCCTAAGGATTCGATCTAAAGGCCATTATGTAGGATATATCTTTCATCAGCAATAAGGACTAACGTCCCTTTTTGAATAGAGTTTTCCTGATGCTTCCATTTAGATATTGACTTAAATCTCTGCAAATACTCATTTGACCAACGCTTCCAAAAGTTTTGAGTCATTTGTTGAATAAGTTGAAGACGTGATAACCTTGAAGCTGACAACTCGAGTAGTGATGGCTCTGTCACAGCATTGAGTGCTGATCCAATTAAAAAATGGGCGGGTGTAATTGCACTGACATCTGTGGGGTCATCCGAGAGTGGACATAACGGCCGTGAATTAAGGACTGCTTCGATCTGGGCTAAAAAAGTTAATAGCTCTTCATACGTTAAGACAGTGTCACCAATGACTCTACGCAGATGAAGTTTAACCGACTTGACACTGGCTTCTCATTTTCCTCTAAAATGAGGAGCAGAAGGTGGGTTAAACTTCCATTGAGTATCATCATTAGCCAAAATAGTTAATAGCCTCGAGAACTCTTTAGACGATTGATTAAAAAGACGTTTTAGGTCTAAATCAGCGCCTATAAAATTAGTTCCACAGTCGCTAGTTAACGTGGAGCAAATGCCACGTCTTGACACGAACCTTCTGAAAGCCGCAAGGAACCTATCAACTGAATAATCGCTAGCGACTTCAAGATGAACGGCAGATGTTGAGAGGCACACAAAAAACATTATATCCTTTATACTGCTTTGCACCATGACCTCGCCATGTCTTAATAGACAACGGGCCTACATAATCAACCCCTGAGTGTAGGAATGGCCTTGAAGGAGTGACTCGGTTTGTTGGAAGTTGGCCCATTAATTGCCGAGCAGTTGCTCCTCGGATTTTCGCACAACGAACACATCGACGATTAAATGACTTGATAGCTGAACGACCACCTAGTATCCAATAATATTGCCATAAATATACGCTTATGACTTGGGTACCACCATGAAGAGTCTTCTCATGCGCTTCTGCTATCAACAAGTTGGTGATTGCCGACTTAGATGGCAGCAAAATTGGATGCTTTGCATCTGGATCCAGCAAGGCATTTCGCAGCCGCCCGCCAAGACGCAGTAGGCCAAAGGCATCAATAAATGGCATAAACTTGCTGAGAGGATGAAAACTTAACAATGGCTGGCCTTCATTAAGAGCTCTAATCTCCGCATGAAAATATGAATCTTGAGTTCGTTTTATCCAAAACTTACGTTCGTAATTACGACTTAATGGTTGACGAATCATAGATTTGCAGCCATTTTTTTGTAAAAACCTACGACAAATGGCAGTTACCCTTAACAAGCGATTCAGATTTGAATATTTGTTGACCAAATCCCAGATTGGGCGTTCTTGACCACGACGTACTAAATTAATAACTCGATGAGATGATCTCTCTTCCAACTTACTAATACCCAAATTGATTTCGGAGGATGGCCATGATGATGAGTGTTGCAAAAGCCATTCTGGGCCGTGCAACCATAATGAATGATGAAAAAGTTCCTGAACTGAGATGCCCCTAGATGCACAATCTGAAGGGTTAAACTTGCCTGGAACGTGATGCCAATTAGCCTGAGGTACACTTTCTTGAATCTTCTGAACACGCTTGGAAACATAATCTTTCCAACGAGATGGATGTCATTTAATCCATATGAGAGACACTGATTAATCAGTCCATAAATGAGTAAAAACATTTTAAAGATTTAAAATAGTTTTTAAATGAGCGACTCTCTTCGTAAGAATAACTGCTGCGTTGAGTTCCAGGCGTGGGATCGTCTGTCTCTTCGTTGGGGCTACTTTTGTTTTTGCCTCTATAAGATGAACCGAAACGGCATCAAACTCAGTGATGATACGCAAATAAACAACAGCTGCCATTGCATGCTCAGAGGCATCCGAGAAGCCATAGATCTCAATACCCAGGATTTTTGATGATGTAACAACCCATCGAGGTATTGAAATATTATTGATGTGCTCTAAATCAGAGATGAATTTTGACCACCTATTCGCCAAATCGTCGCTGAGAACTTCATCCCACTCTGCTTAGAAAGCCAAATATCTTGCATTTAAATTTTAGCCCGAATAGTTATTGGAGAAATCCACCCGAGAGGGTCATACAAACGAGCTATGGTGGACAGTATAGATCGTTTTGTTGGTGGGCTTGCAGATGCTGATTCAAATGGCGATGTGAAATAGAAGAAATCCTCTTCTGTTTACCAACAAATGTCCAATGTAGATATGGATGGATTTTCCTGTAGCTGAATCATATTTTTTACTGCACAACGATCTGGTGAGACGCTGAAAAGAATAGAAGAATCATTGGCAGTCCACTTATGCAAATAGAAACCGCCCGCCATGCAGAGACTGTCTAATTGATTTACAGCATCCTGAGCTTCCTCTATTGAATTTGCTCCTCCAAATGTATCATCTACGTACGTAGTATTTTGAAGAATTTCCACTGCCAAAGGATACCTAGAGCCTTCATCCAATGCAAGCTGCTTTAATACACGATTTGCTAAATAAGGTGCAGATCCCAGACCATAGGTGACTGTTGTGAGGTGATAGGACACCAAATTTGATGATAGAGAGGATTTCCACAGAATTTTTTTGATATCCCCAATCACGGGAATCGACTTTCACCTGTCGAAACATTTTCTCAATATCGGCAAAAAAAACCCATAACGATATTGACGCCATCTTGTTAACACATCGGATATCTCCAACTGAAGCTTGGGCCCGGTATGCAAGATGTCGTTGAGGGATAGCCCACTGCTGGTCTTGCATGAACCATTAAATACCACACGTAACTTGGTTGTGGTACTAGATGCTTTTAGTACTCCATGATGTGGAAGAAAATATCCGCTTGATAGATTGTTAACTTCGGATATTGGCACCATGTGACCCAATGATTCGTATTCTTTCAGAAAATCTGAATAAAGTTTAAAAAAATTTGGGTTTGTTTCGGATTTCTGAAGCATTTTTGTGACCATTTTTTCTGCCGATTTACGGGAATCCCCAAGCTCATTAGGCGATCTTATGAAAGGTAATCTTACGATGTATCTCCCCGATGAATCTCTTTGATGATTGGCTTGAAAATGTGCTTCACATTCTTCCTCTTCTGGGGTCAAAATCGATATTTTGTTAGCACCTTCTTCTTGTGTCCAGAAACGTTGTAACAAATCTTCAAGGGCGTAGTTTATACGACATTGAAATGTTTGAGCTGTGCAGACAGAACTTGATTTAGACTGTGATTTAGGTACACTACCGGATAATATCCACCCAAGTGACGTAAGCTGAGCTACAGGTCAATTTGAACCCCCTTTACGAATTTGTCCTTCCAAAAGATAAGCATACAAATCAGCGCCTATTATTAGGTCAATTTTGCTTGTTACCATGTAATCGGGATCCGCTAGCTGAATGCCTTTAAGATAAGCAGTGTTATTAAACCTTACGGTGCAAGACGGCAACTGAGTAGTTAATTTAGGTAAAACGTATGCAGTTACTTCGCATTCAAAACTTGAGTCGAAATGTGGGCAAAGTGTAAAGTGTACCAAATCTTTTGTTACACCCAATTGTAGTGCACCAATGCCAATCAAGTTTAAATTTCCTTTACATTTTTTAAGATTGAGTTTCTGAACCAAATCTTCACTGATCAGGGTTAATTCTGATCCTTGATCAAGTAAGGCCCGAACAGTAAAGGAAACTCCAGAAGCCGATCTAATGCGCACTAGCGCCGTAGCCAACAACATTTTCGAATGACAATTAATTTCAGTTAAAGCGGCATGATTGCTGACAGCTGCTGATTGAGAGTTGGTTGTATCTGAGGTTTGACTTTCCGTTCTAGATTCTTCAGATTCGTGCCGGTAATTGTGAATAAATGAATGATGACGACCATTACAATCAGCGTTGCCAGGGCAAGCTACGAAAAGTTACATTTTGCTACCCCAGAAGTTACGTTTTTTCTTAAAATGTTACATTTACGAAAATAAGTTTTTTTAAGTTAAATTTACAGAAAAAAAAGAAATTTAAGGTCAGCATGAAGTTGTAAAAGGTTTTTAATATATACATAAACATTTTTAGGGCCTTATTATCAGTGTGACCAGGTTTTCAAGTAAAGTAAAAGCTATATCACGTTTAAAAAACAGCTAAAAAGGGCTAAAAACTAAAATTAAAGCTAAATTTTTTAATTCGTTTTTTAAAAAATTTTTTTGTTATTTAGATATTTCCCATAATATGAACGAAACGTGATAACCTTGAAGCTGACAACTCGAGTAGTGATGGCTCTGTCACAGCATTGAGTGCTGATCCAATTAAAAAATGGGCGGGTGTAATTGCACTGACATCTGTGGGGTCATCCGAGAGTGGACATAACGGCCGTGAATTAAGGACTGCTTCGATCTGGGCTAAAAAAGTTAATAGCTCTTCATACGTTAAGACAGTGTCACCAATGACTCTACGCAGATGAAGTTTAACCGACTTGACACTGGCTTCTCATTTTCCTCTAAAATGAGGAGCAGAAGGTGGGTTAAACTTCCATTGAGTATCATCATTAGCCAAAATAGTTAATAGCCTCGAGAACTCTTTAGACGATTGATTAAAAAGACGTTTTAGGTCTAAATCAGCGCCTATAAAATTAGTTCCACAGTCGCTAGTTAACGTGGAGCAAATGCCACGTCTTGACACGAACCTTCTGAAAGCCGCAAGGAACCTATCAACTGAATAATCGCTAGCGACTTCAAGATGAACGGCAGATGTTGAGAGGCACACAAAAAACATTATATCCTTTATACTGCTTTGCACCATGACCTCGCCATGTCTTAATAGACAACGGGCCTACATAATCAACCCCTGAGTGTAGGAATGGCCTTGAAGGAGTGACTCGGTTTGTTGGAAGTTGGCCCATTAATTGCCGAGCAGTTGCTCCTCGGATTTTCGCACAACGAACACATCGACGATTAAATGACTTGATAGCTGAACGACCACCTAGTATCCAATAATATTGCCATAAATATACGCTTATGACTTGGGTACCACCATGAAGAGTCTTCTCATGCGCTTCTGCTATCAACAAGTTGGTGATTGCCGACTTAGATGGCAGCAAAATTGGATGCTTTGCATCTGGATCCAGCAAGGCATTTCGCAGCCGCCCGCCAAGACGCAGTAGGCCAAAGGCATCAATAAATGGCATAAACTTGCTGAGAGGATGAAAACTTAACAATGGCTGGCCTTCATTAAGAGCTCTAATCTCCGCATGAAAATATGAATCTTGAGTTCGTTTTATCCAAAACTTACGTTCGTAATTACGACTTAATGGTTGACGAATCATAGATTTGCAGCCATTTTTTTGTAAAAACCTACGACAAATGGCAGTTACCCTTAACAAGCGATTCAGATTTGAATATTTGTTGACCAAATCCCAGATTGGGCGTTCTTGACCACGACGTACTAAATTAATAACTCGATGAGATGATCTCTCTTCCAACTTACTAATACCCAAATTGATTTCGGAGGATGGCCATGATGATGAGTGTTGCAAAAGCCATTCTGGGCCGTGCAACCATAATGAATGATGAAAAAGTTCCTGAACTGAGATGCCCCTAGATGCACAATCTGAAGGGTTAAACTTGCCTGGAACGTGATGCCAATTAGCCTGAGGTACACTTTCTTGAATCTTCTGAACACGCTTGGAAACATCATCTTTCCAACGAGATGGATGTCATTTAATCCATATGAGAGACACTGATTAATCAGTCCATAAATGAGTAAAAACATTTTAAAGATTTAAAATAGTTTTTAAATGAGCGACTCTCTTCGTAAGAATAACTGCTGCGTTGAGTTCCAGGCGTGGGATCGTCTGTCTCTTCGTTGGGGCTACTTTTGTTTTTGCCTCTATAAGATGAACCGAAACGGCATCAAACTCAGTGATGATACGCAAATAAACAACAGCTGCCATTGCATGCTCAGAGGCATCCGAGAAGCCATAGATCTCAATACCCAGGATTTTTGATGATGTAACAACCCATCGAGGTATTGAAATATTATTGATGTGCTCTAAATCAGAGACGAATTTTGACCACCTATTCGCCAAATCGTCGCTGAGAACTTCATCCCACTCTGCTTAGAAAGCCAAATATCTTGCATTTAAATTTTAGCCCGAATAGTTATTGGAGAAATCCACCCGAGAGGGTCATACAAACGAGCTATGGTGGACAGTATAGATCGTTTTGTTGGTGGGCTTGCAGATGCTGATTCAAATGGCGATGTGAAATAGAAGAAATCCTCTTCTGTTTACCAACAAATGTCCAATGTAGATATGGATGGATTTTCCTGTAGCTGAATCATATTTTTTACTGCACAACGATCTGGTGAGACGCTGAAAAGAATAGAAGAATCATTGGCAGTCCACTTATGCAAATAGAAACCGCCCGCCATGCAGAGACTGTCTAATTGATTTACAGCATCCTGAGCTTCCTCTATTGAATTTGCTCCTCCAAATGTATCATCTACGTACGTAGTATTTTGAAGAATTTCCACTGCCAAAGGATACCTAGAGCCTTCATCCAATGCAAGCTGCTTTAATACACGATTTGCTAAATAAGGTGCAGATCCCAGACCATAGGTGACTGTTGTGAGGTGATAGGACACCAAATTTGATGATAGAGAGGATTTCCACAGAATTTTTTTGATATCCCCAATCACGGGAATCGACTTTCACCTGTCGAAACATTTTCTCAATATCGGCAAAAAAAAACCCATAACGATATTGACGCCATCTTGTTAACACATCGGATATCTCCAACTGAAGCTTGGGCCCGGTATGCAAGATGTCGTTGAGGGATAGCCCACTGCTGGTCTTGCATGAACCATTAAATACCACACGTAACTTGGTTGTGGTACTAGATGCTTTTAGTACTCCATGATGTGGAAGAAAATATCCGCTTGATAGATTGTTAACTTCGGATATTGGCACCATATGACCCAATGATTCGTATTCTTTCAGAAAATCTGAATAAAGTTTAAAAAAATTAGGGTTTGTTTCGGATTTCTGAAGCATTTTTGTGACCATTTTTTCTGCCGATTTACGGGAATCCCCAAGCTCATTAGGCGATCTTATGAAAGGTAATCTTACGATGTATCTCCCCGATGAATCTCTTTGATGATTGGCTTGAAAATGTGCTTCACATTCTTCCTCTTCTGGGGTCAAAATCGATATTTTGTTAGCACCTTCTTCTTGTGTCCAGAAACGTTGTAACAAATCTTCAAGGGCGTAGTTTATACGACATTGAAATGTTTGAGCTGTGCAGACAGAACTTGATTTAGACTGTGATTTAGGTACACTACCGGATAATATCCACCCAAGTGACGTAAGCTGAGCTACAGGTCAATTTGAACCCCCTTTACGAATTTGTCCTTCCAAAAGATAAGCATACAAATCAGCGCCTATTATTAGGTCAATTTTGCTTGTTACCATGTAATCGGGATCCGCTAGCTGAATGCCTTTAAGATAAGCAGTGTTATTAAACCTTACGGTGCAAGACGGCAACTGAGTAGTTAATTTAGGTAAAACGTATGCAGTTACTTCGCATTCAAAACTTGAGTCGAAATGTGGGCAAAGTGTAAAGTGTACCAAATCTTTTGTTACACCCAATTGTAGTGCACCAATGCCAATCAAGTTTAAATTTCCTTTACATTTTTTAAGATTGAGTTTCTGAACCAAATCTTCACTGATCAGGGTTAATTCTGATCCTTGATCAAGTAAGGCCCGAACAGTAAAGGAAACTCCAGAAGCCGATCTAATGCGCACTAGCGCCGTAGCCAACAACATTTTCGAATGACAATTAATTTCAGTTAAAGCGGCATGATTGCTGACAGCTGCTGATTGAGAGTTGGTTGTATCTGAGGTTTGACTTTCCGTTCTAGATTCTTCAGATTCGTGCCGGTAATTGTGAATAAATGAATGATGACGACCATTACAATCAGCGTTGCCAGGGCAAGCTACGAAAAGTTACATTTTGCTACCCCAGAAGTTACGTTTTTTCTTAAAATGTTACATTTACGAAAATAAGTTTTTTTAAGTTAAATTTACAGAAAAAAAAGAAATTTAAGGTCAGCATGAAGTTGTAAAAGGTTTTTAATATATACATAAACATTTTTAGGGCCTTATTATCAGTGTGACCAGGTTTTCAAGTAAAGTAAAAGCTATATCACGTTTAAAAAACAGCTAAAAAGGGCTAAAAACTAAAATTAAAGCTAAATTTTTTAATTCGTTTTTTAAAAAATTTTTTTGTTATTTAGATATTTCCCATAATATGAACGAAACGTGATAACCTTGAAGCTGACAACTCGAGTAGTGATGGCTCTGTCACAGCATTGAGTGCTGATCCAATTAAAAAATGGGCGGGTGTAATTGCACTGACATCTGTGGGGTCATCCGAGAGTGGACATAACGGCCGTGAATTAAGGACTGCTTCGATCTGGGCTAAAAAAGTTAATAGCTCTTCATACGTTAAGACAGTGTCACCAATGACTCTACGCAGATGAAGTTTAACCGACTTGACACTGGCTTCTCATTTTCCTCTAAAATGAGGAGCAGAAGGTGGGTTAAACTTCCATTGAGTATCATCATTAGCCAAAATAGTTAATAGCCTCGAGAACTCTTTAGACGATTGATTAAAAAGACGTTTTAGGTCTAAATCAGCGCCTATAAAATTAGTTCCACAGTCGCTAGTTAACGTGGAGCAAATGCCACGTCTTGACACGAACCTTCTGAAAGCCGCAAGGAACCTATCAACTGAATAATCGCTAGCGACTTCAAGATGAACGGCAGATGTTGAGAGGCACACAAAAAACATTATATCCTTTATACTGCTTTGCACCATGACCTCGCCATGTCTTAATAGACAACGGGCCTACATAATCAACCCCTGAGTGTAGGAATGGCCTTGAAGGAGTGACTCGGTTTGTTGGAAGTTGGCCCATTAATTGCCGAGCAGTTGCTCCTCGGATTTTCGCACAACGAACACATCGACGATTAAATGACTTGATAGCTGAACGACCACCTAGTATCCAATAATATTGCCATAAATATACGCTTATGACTTGGGTACCACCATGAAGAGTCTTCTCATGCGCTTCTGCTATCAACAAGTTGGTGATTGCCGACTTAGATGGCAGCAAAATTGGATGCTTTGCATCTGGATCCAGCAAGGCATTTCGCAGCCGCCCGCCAAGACGCAGTAGGCCAAAGGCATCAATAAATGGCATAAACTTGCTGAGAGGATGAAAACTTAACAATGGCTGGCCTTCATTAAGAGCTCTAATCTCCGCATGAAAATATGAATCTTGAGTTCGTTTTATCCAAAACTTACGTTCGTAATTACGACTTAATGGTTGACGAATCATAGATTTGCAGCCATTTTTTTGTAAAAACCTACGACAAATGGCAGTTACCCTTAACAAGCGATTCAGATTTGAATATTTGTTGACCAAATCCCAGATTGGGCGTTCTTGACCACGACGTACTAAATTAATAACTCGATGAGATGATCTCTCTTCCAACTTACTAATACCCAAATTGATTTCGGAGGATGGCCATGATGATGAGTGTTGCAAAAGCCATTCTGGGCCGTGCAACCATAATGAATGATAAAAAAGTTCCTGAACTGAGATGCCCCTAGATGCACAATCTGAAGGGTTAAACTTGCCTGGAACGTGATGCCAATTAGCCTGAGGTACACTTTCTTGAATCTTCTGAACACGCTTGGAAACATCATCTTTCCAACGAGATGGATGTCATTTAATCCATATGAGAGACACTGATTAATCAGTCCATAAATGAGTAAAAACATTTTAAAGATTTAAAATAGTTTTTAAATGAGCGACTCTCTTCGTAAGAATAACTGCTGCGTTGAGTTCCAGGCGTGGGATCGTCTGTCTCTTCGTTGGGGCTACTTTTGTTTTTGCCTCTATAAGATGAACCGAAACGGCATCAAACTCAGTGATGATACGCAAATAAACAACAGCTGCCATTGCATGCTCAGAGGCATCCGAGAAGCCATAGATCTCAATACCCAGGATTTTTGATGATGTAACAACCCATCGAGGTATTGAAATATTATTGATGTGCTCTAAATCAGAGATGAATTTTGACCACCTATTCGCCAAATCGTCGCTGAGAACTTCATCCCACTCTGCTTAGAAAGCCAAATATCTTGCATTTAAATTTTAGCCCGAATAGTTATTGGAGAAATCCACCCGAGAGGGTCATACAAACGAGCTATGGTGGACAGTATAGATCGTTTTGTTGGTGGGCTTGCAGATGCTGATTCAAATGGCGATGTGAAATAGAAGAAATCCTCTTCTGTTTACCAACAAATGTCCAATGTAGATATGGATGGATTTTCCTGTAGCTGAATCATATTTTTTACTGCACAACGATCTGGTGAGACGCTGAAAAGAATAGAAGAATCATTGGCAGTCCACTTATGCAAATAGAAACCGCCCGCCATGCAGAGACTGTCTAATTGATTTACAGCATCCTGAGCTTCCTCTATTGAATTTGCTCCTCCAAATGTATCATCTACGTACGTAGTATTTTGAAGAATTTCCACTGCCAAAGGATACCTAGAGCCTTCATCCAATGCAAGCTGCTTTAATACACGATTTGCTAAATAAGGTGCAGATCCCAGACCATAGGTGACTGTTGTGAGGTGATAGGACACCAAATTTGATGATAGAGAGGATTTCCACAGAATTTTTTTGATATCCCCAATCACGGGAATCGACTTTCACCTGTCGAAACATTTTCTCAATATCGGCAAAAAAAACCCATAACGATATTGACGCCATCTTGTTAACACATCGGATATCTCCAACTGAAGCTTGGGCCCGGTATGCAAGATGTCGTTGAGGGATAGCCCACTGCTGGTCTTGCATGAACCATTAAATACCACACGTAACTTGGTTGTGGTACTAGATGCTTTTAGTACTCCATGATGTGGAAGAAAATATCCGCTTGATAGATTGTTAACTTCGGATATTGGCACCATGTGACCCAATTATTCGTATTCTTTCAGAAAATCTGAATAAAGTTTAAAAAAATTTGGGTTTGTTTCGGATTTCTGAAGCATTTTTGTGACCATTTTTTCTGCCGATTTACGGGAATCCCCAAGCTCATTAGGCGATCTTATGAAAGGTAATCTTACGATGTATCTCCCCGATGAATCTCTTTGATGATTGGCTTGAAAATGTGCTTCACATTCTTCCTCTTCTGGGGTCAAAATCGATATTTTGTTAGCACCTTCTTCTTGTGTCCAGAAACGTTGTAACAAATCTTCAAGGGCGTAGTTTATACGACATTGAAATGTTTGAGCTGTGCAGACAGAACTTGATTTAGACTGTGATTTAGGTACACTACCGGATAATATCCACCCAAGTGACGTAAGCTGAGCTACAGGTCAATTTGAACCCCCTTTACGAATTTGTCCTTCCAAAAGATAAGCATACAAATCAGCGCCTATTATTAGGTCAATTTTGCTTGTTACCATGTAATCGGGATCCGCTAGCTGAATGCCTTTAAGATAAGCAGTGTTATTAAACCTTACGGTGCAAGACGGCAACTGAGTAGTTAATTTAGGTAAAACGTATGCAGTTACTTCGCATTCAAAACTTGAGTCGAAATGTGGGCAAAGTGTAAAGTGTACCAAATCTTTTGTTACACCCAATTGTAGTGCACCAATGCCAATCAAGTTTAAATTTCCTTTACATTTTTTAAGATTGAGTTTTCTGATCCTTGATCAAGTAAGGCCCGAACAGTAAAGGAAACTCCAGAAGCCGATCTAATGCGCACTAGCGCCGTAGCCAACAACATTTTCGAATGACAATTAATTTCAGTTAAAGCGGCATGATTGCTGACAGCTGCTGATTGAGAGTTGGTTGTATCTGAGGTTTGACTTTCCGTTCTAGATTCTTCAGATTCGTGCCGGTAATTGTGAATAAATGAATGATGACGACCATTACAATCAGCGTTGCCAGGGCAAGCTACGAAAAGTTACATTTTGCTACCCCAGAAGTTACGTTTTTTCTTAAAATGTTACATTTACGAAAATAAGTTTTTTTAAGTTAAATTTACAGAAAAAAAAGAAATTTAAGGTCAGCATGAAGTTGTAAAAGGTTTTTAATATATACATAAACATTTTTAGGGCCTTATTATCAGTGTGACCAGGTTTTCAAGTAAAGTAAAAGCTAAATCACGTTTAAAAAACAGCTAAAAAGGGCTAAAAACTAAAATTAAAGCTAAATTTTTTAATTCGTTTTTTAAAAAATTTTTTTGTTATTTAGATATTTCCCATAATATGAACGAAACGTTTGTGTGCTAAAAATATTTAAAAAGAAAATTTGTTTTAAAAATTTTGATTTTATTTAAAAAACTTGGTAGACCCATACCTTAAGTAAGAAGAAAAAAAAATATGTGTTCGTATACATATGCATATAAAAGAGCTTTTTAAAAAAGTTTTTAGAAGCAGGTGTTAATTTGCTGCCTGTTTTGGTAAAAAAACTTATTTGTAAGATATATATTTAAAAAAAAAACAAAAAACCAAATTTGTTTTTTTTTTTTAAATAAAAATACTCACACACAATTCGTTCATTTTTTTTACAAAAACACGTAAAATTTTATAATTTATTTACAAACTTTTTTCATAAATACAAACACATGAAACCAACCTATTTAAATAATAATTATCGTTATTAACCGTTTTTATTTAAAATAAAAAAAATTACCGTCCTGCAAAAAAAAAACAAAATTTACAAAGAATATGATATTCAACAAATATAGTTTAATACTATCAAAATTGTGAGCTTTACTTGACCCTACGATGTTTCTTTGTGCCTTAATTTTTTCTTGAAAAATTATCTCGAAGATGTATGATTTGATTTTTACACAAAAATACACTTTAAAATTCCTATTAAATAAAAATATTAACATAATAATTTGTTTTAACGAAAGACATAAGTGTTTTTACATTTTTGAGCAATATATTAAAATATTTTATAATATAACCAAAAAAACGAAAAAAATGTTTGTGTCGCATTTGGATTTTTCTTTAAAATTGCCGCATTTAAAAGTATTTGTTTTGGGAAAACAAATTCTTACGTTTTTTTATTGAATACTTGTGCTGTTTCACGTTTTTTAAATGCCGCTAGAAGTAAATTATTAAACAAAACAATGGTTCGGAAACTGTATTGTTGTAAATTCGAAGAAAATTTGGAGCTTGATACCTTTCAGAATAATTGAGATATATACCAAAAAATATAATACGACAAATTTTTAACCTTTTATCTAGCTCCAAAAACTATTTAAAAAAGCTAAATTCAATTTTGAAAGAAGCTAAAAAAAAAGCTAAGGGCTAAATGTAAATACTTCGGGCTAAACAAAGAAAAATAAAGCTAAATTTAGCTTCAAAAAAGCTAATGTGGTCACACTGCTTATTATGCAAAACAAAGCATTGATTCAATCGTATTTGGCCAATTCCACCTAAAGCAGCTTAAAACGATAAAAATTATTTTTTAACTTTTATAATTTACTTTAAATTTCAAGTTTAAATATAATACCCGTAACAATCGTTTAAAGAATATTTTAAAAATTTTAAAGTTTTAAAATCCCTATGAAAAATTGCCTCTAAAACGCAATTTATATGGTCATTCCCGTCAAAATGGTTTTAATCTTATAAATAAGTTTTAATCTTATAAATGAATTCTAAGATTAAATGAGTTAGTGAGCACTAGCTGTCTACTTGATTTCAAAAAGGTTGTATTTGATGTATAATAACTCCCAATTTAGAGGTAATCAATAATATAAGTACATTTTTAGTAGCCCAAAATATCTCCTTTTCCAAGTATTGTGCGTTGTTCTCTGACTAGAACAAAAAGTTACGAAAATAAGGCCTAGTACGTTCAAATTTTACATGTTACATAGAAGGTCAAAAAGTTACATAAAATGTAACAAATGTAACCAACTGGCAACGCTGATTACAATGTTTACAGCGTTTTAAGCTCTTGCATTGCGCGACACGATGTGGACCAAGACAGTTATAGCAGAGTTTTTTCGAGGTCAGCAAATCATGTTTCTGCTGGGGAGTTTTAGCGTTGTAGTTATCACAGCTCGAAATATAATGATCTGAGCTGCAAATAGAACAATAATTAATTTTTGATTTAAAACCTAAATTATTTGGAACCTCAACAGGACGTTTTTGATTTGATGATGTAGCTACGTGAGTATTAGCTGATGGCTTCTTGGCAGTCTTTGACTGGCCTGCCCTTCCTTCCACGGTCTCCAGGACTTGAATGCGCCCACTGAGAAAAGTCTCTAACTCTGAAAAAGTGGCAGGCCTTTTAGATGCACTGCGACAGAGTTCCCAAGCTTCATGAGATGACGAATCTAAGCGTCGTACCACCATATAAACGATAATGTGATCCCAATGTGAGACTGGAGAGCCTAAAACTTCTAAAGCACCAAGTGATTCTTTGACGGTTGATAAAAGGCTTTTTAGCTCAGTTGATGATTTTCTTTGAAGACGTGGCAACTCAAATATAGCATCTAAATGAGAATTGATCAGCATACGAGTGTTTTCATAATGAGCGCACAAAATTTTCCAAGATGGATCAAAGTTCTCTGATGAAACAGCTATATTTGAAATACACTGCAGCGCTTCACCGCTAAGACTGCTTCTGGGATAATAAAATTTTTCAACGGCAGACAAGTCACAGTTAGAATGGATCATTGATGTAAATAAATCGTGAAAAGGTCTCCAATCATGATAATTGCCAGCAAACCTGGGTAGGGTGATTTTTGGTAATGAACGCAGATGAGAAGAGTTGCTCATAGATTGGTTCACGTTACTATTGTCAAGTGTCAGCTTACCACGAAATTCTTCTAATGCAGTGAGCATTGAAGCCTTAGCATTGACGTAGATCTCTTCACATGCAGCATACATATCCTCAGTAAAGTATTTGTGTTTCTTTACCTCTTCCGGTAACCTTGTACGAGTTAGTTTGTCATGGCAGCTTTTGAACTTTTGCCAATTAGAGTCCAAAGTTGACATTCGAGTTTCCACTTGAGCTTGGTTACAATCCTCCTTCGCAAGTGCTTTAAATTTTGTCAAAGCAGATCTAATGTGCGAAAAAGTTATCTCCTGACTTAGAAGAAGGGTTTTTTGACTTTTATTCATTTTGATCAATTAATAATATTTTCAAGTATATTGAAATATTTACAAAAAAAGATAATAATCTTATTAAAAAAAAACTTGCATTTTAAACTACTTCTGTGATTTAAATAAGGAAAACAAACTGATACTGCCGGCCAATATAATATAACAAAATGATGATATTTTAACAGCCAAAAAAGTAGTAGCAGAGCAAAACCACAGCGGTGACAGTAGCAGCGATGTAAACAAACATATACATATATATGACCACAGTAAGAAGTTTATAACAGCAGCAATGATAAGTAAAACCAACAGCAGTAGCAGCATTTTTTTTTTTTCGTAAGCACAAATAACTCTCCTATGATAATTGAAGCTACTGTGAGACTTTTGTTTGTTCTTGTTTTAACTGTTGTTTAATTTTTTCGATTAACAAAATTCAAAAAATGCAAATTTAAGATGCCCGACTGTTCAAGGTTTTTATTATATATTATATTTGAAACACAAGTAAACTTTCTTTATATTTAAAACACTTTGACCATTTCGATTTTAAGATCTATCCGGTTCAAAGGACCAACAAATGTCTGAATTTTTTCAGTAGATATACATGGATCTTCTTTTACAAGAAAGACGGTTTTAGTATAATTAAAGTTTATTTAACAATAGATTTGATGTACAAGAACTGTTGGGTGACAAACTAATGTGGCGACTGCAGGAAAGTGACTGATGTTTAACTAGACAGGGGTAAGGTATTTCAAACAAAAAACAAAGTATACGAAAGAAGTTTGATTGAAGATAGGACTTAGACTTTACACTGTTTAACCAAAACACTTTCCCGAACAAAGACACTCATCCAAGCCAAAAGTAGTTCCTGCCCCTCCCCAGCCATTAAATGTACCAACTACAATACATATATGCCCCCATTAGCACAGCCAACTACAAGTGACGTTTTTTACGCTAACGCATTAAAGACTTACCACCCCCAAGGCACGAAAGCCTTTCCAGCCAACATCAAGAGGTGTCAAAAAACGAACCAACCGGTTCAAATTTCAGCCGCCTGGAACCTGTAATTGACAATTTGGTTAAGCAGTTTACGCAGATCATGGCGCAAACGGCTGTTTGATGCAGGAAATGCCGTCTGCTCTGCTGCAGGCCATGAACTGACTCAGGGGTTGTTTCTGGAACGCAAGTGGCATCCGCCAGCGTAGATCATCGCGCAAATGGCTGGTATAACGCAGGAAATGCAAAAAACTGCAGTTTGCTCTTTTGCAGGCGATGCTTTAAAGGGCATGAACTAACTCAGGTTTTGTTTCTAGAGGCCAAGCATCATGGCCAGCGCAGGTCATGGCGCAAATGGCTGGTATGATGCAGAAAATGCAGTCTGATCTTCTGCAGGCCATTAACTGCCTCAGGGTTCGTTTCTAGAACGCAAGCGGCACTCGCCAACACAAAAACGAACTCGAATATTTTTTTAACTCACCAAAAAATTTATATAATGTTGGTTTCCAAGACTTATATGACATCTAGAAGTACTTTTAAAATAAGTGGCTATATTTTTTACGACTCAAAAGATCCACGGAAAAGATAATGTGGTGGCTTGGCTATACTAATCAAATCAAGAATTAACTACCAATGGTTTGGTGGCATTTCCGACTGCTATATCCAATCAAAAAAGGAATGCATTAATGAATTTTCCCATAACCTATTTATTTCATCGGTATATTCTTCACCTAGATTCTCCGTAACGAAGAATCATTACAACAGATCTTACAAATCTTTAGATCCTTGGTTTATAGCTGCTGGGGACTACAACGCTTAGCACGCGTACTGGGGCTCCCGCCTAACTAGTCCCGGAAGTTGAATCTTGTGTGATACCGTGTCTGAAATGGGACCTTATGTTATTTCTACTAGACAACAAGCTTATTGGCCCACTGACCACAATAAAATTTTGGCACAGCAAAAGGTATATCCCCGGATCTTTTTGAAGCTCAAGCCACCTTGGATTTATCTTCTGTACACTTACCCACTATAATCACTATTTTCATTCCTCACTAAATAGCAACTTGTGCTTTTTTCTTATCTAAAAGAGTAAATTAGTTGATATACAAAAAAAAAATAAGCACTCACTGCTCGGAAGACCTGCCACTAAAAACTCTCGAAGAAATCGATGACTCCTAAGTATCCTTAATGAAAACATTAAAGTAGGCGTTAACCATGCAACAAAATTTTTTTTTCCTATGTGAAAAAGCTTTTATCTAAAAAAAGAGAGCTAAAAACTAAGCTAAAAGAATGTACGAATCGATTAAAAAACTTGTTGGTGGTACACAGAATTGCATCAGTTAAGGATCATTTGAAAGGTCTAGACGCAACTACTCAAACGAATTATTCTCCATGACGATCAGCCAGAAGTCTTAACTACCACTTCGTAATCTGATAGGATCCTGGGCTAGAAATGACGAAGAAAAATGATCTACTCGCAAGTCATTTAAGAAACGTGTTTACTCCCAATACATTCACTGACGTGAGGGAATCGCTAACTGCTATTTCTAGACGTCCTATAGAAATACGTTTCCGATTTCCAGATGTTGTAGAGAATATCGCTAATCTAAATGATAAAAAAGCTCCTGGCGTTGATAAAAAAAAGCTCCAGAATGCTTTAAAAGCTACCTCCTACAGCTAAAAGTATAATTATAATTATTTTTAATGCCATAATTCGACTTGAGCTTGAATATAAAAAGTAAGCCTTAGTAAAGATTTTTCGAAGGTGGAGTCTTACAGGCCTATAAGTTTGTTACCAACTTTGTCAAAATTTAAAAAAAAACTGCTTAAAAACAAGCTGATTTAACGAAGGCCTGTTTAATAAACTAAAGCTGAACCAACCATTTTCAACCTACATAACCTTTCGATAATTCATGATCAAAGAGGGAAACCAGATAAGTTGTTCCCAACCAATAGGGGCTAGTGCAGCTCAAGGAAGTATACTAGGTCCAATTCTGTACTTGCTTTACACGATTGCTTCGCAAACTAACAGTTTTACACACACGTCTACATCTGATGATGATACCGCGTTTCTCAGTATTCATAAAGACATTAAAGAGGCCTCAAACCAACTGGAACACTTCGTATCCCAAGATGACAAATATACAAAGTTATGGGGAATGAAAATAAATGAGAAAAAAAAGTTTTTTTTACTTTACACAATCAAACGTGCTCCGCAATCCGTAGTAACAACCATATCGTGCCTCAACGATTTGAGACGAACTACCTTGGCATTCACCTGGATCGTCGCCTCACTTTGAAGTCCCATATAGATGCGAAGTTGACGCAAATAAAACTTAAGGCTACGCAAATGCAGAAACTCTGTGCTTCGTCTTGATTGCAAACTTCTACTCTACAAATCGATTTTGAACCCATTTTGGTGCTACGGTGCACACTGCATCCGCATCCAACATAGAAAAAAATTCAACGCCATCAAAAAAAAAACTTTATAATGATAACAGGTGCTCCTTGGTATTTTAAATACAGCAACATCCATAAGGATATACAAGTTCCACTAGTTAAATGCGAAATCCTTAACTATGTGGAAAATTATTTAAGTAAGCTGGAAATTCATTCAAATCCGTTCGCTCTTAACATTTTTTAACTTGTGGATAGGCTCGTCTGAAAAAAGATATACTAAGATGAAACCAATTAAATTAATTTACTTTATTATGACAATTTGAATTTTAATCTGGTACTGGCTGGACTAATATCAATAACTTAGTTTTATGATTTGAATACTTATTGTTAGTTCGCGGTATTTTAATATTGCTTACACATAATTAATTGGATAAGGGACAAATCCACCTAATTAATTACCTAACAAATTACCTAATTTTTTAAAAATTTTGTTGTATGTACTCTACTCTTTAGCCCACACTTGTCCTTTTTGTTTACGTAATTTTGTTTGACAGACAAACCTTAACCTGCGATCCTCAAAACAAGGTTTAATTGCTTAACTAACGCATCAAATCAAAAGCGGTAGCCATTGCGAAAATGTTTTAAATGGAGCAACAAACGAATCTTGTTACAAAAGAAAAGAAAAGAAAGGAAAAAAAAAGAAAAGGAAAGGAAAGAAAAGAAAAGAAAAGGAAAGAAAAAATACCAAGTAAAAAATTTTAAACAAAATAGTTTTTTATTTAAAATGATTATATGTACATGAAATGATACAAATTAAATTTAATATTAAAAATATAAACAAATAACGGAGGAAATAAATTATGAAAATTCTCATTTTTTGCTTAACTGAGTCCAACTGGAATACACAGAAAGAAAACCCGATTTCTAAAATCAAGAATTTCATTCTTGAATTTATCGAAAATCTTTCCTGAAATTTTTAAGTACGATCCGTACTTACATTTTCTTAAATTAAGCTAATTCGGATTGCTTCAATAAATCAAGCAGAAAAAAAACTTGTTTAAATATGTTATTTTACAAAATATGTTATGTTACAAAAACAAAGTGTCTCGGTGGTCTAGAGGTAGCGCGCTTGTGCTGGAGTACAGAAAGTCCCTGGTTCGAATTTCACCTTCGGTAAGTACAAAAAATGAAATTTTTAAATTATAAATTTTTAGTATCTATAAATAAAAATAATATACATATAAAACTCTTCTTCTTAAATAAAGCCTGCATAAGTCAAAAAAATTACATTTCTTTTTAGAATTAATCGCGTTTACGGCTTAAATCAATCCTTTTTTGGCTAAATTGTGGGTAAAAGTAAGAAATTCGTCTTGAAGAATCGTACTTGGAGTAAGAAGTTTCTTACTTGGTTTAAGAAAAAACCATACGCACCGTAGTTTTGACACAGCTATGACTTGATTTAAGTAAAGTTTGCTTGATTTATTTTTTGTGTACCTGTTTCTTATTTGTTTACATATTTTCCCCCATTTGCAGTTAACTTTGCTCCTTAGCGACAGGGTGTAATGAAAAATGTGCCCTCGTACACACAGCAACAGCTTTTAGACATACGCAGCATGTATGCAGTTCCAGCCCTCGAGTCGAAATCGTCAAATATTTGTTTTTTTCTAGTATTCTGTTTGCTATGAACTTAAAACTTTTTTTTAAAAAATTTTGCAAAATAATTTGACAAGAGGCCATACCCCAAAAATAAGACAGCTGCTCAGTTGCTCCAACCTTATTCAATGTGTCTTGCTTAACGCTTTGTCAAAATTGGATTATCCAACCGCCGCGGTGTTTCGGTTTCTCTTCATATAAATGGTAAGGGCATGACAATTTATGACAAGTAAAATAGGCCTTCCGTTCTTGTTTAAGTTTAATTGTAAAGCAGTTTTTTTCTGAAAATACACCGAAGATTTTTTCTCGTAAGGGCTGAAATTTACTCATTTCACTTTTTTTCTCGTACCTTAGCCGCTAAATTCTTAACGATATTGCTTCTTTTTTTCTCAAGACCTTTACTGCCAGTGCGTTACCTTTAAAATTCGACATTTTTCTAAAGTTGCAAAACCGAGTTGTTTTGTTAAGTTTAATAATTAAGAGCGCTATATTCTTCAAATATACCCAGCCAGATTTTCTCGCCGAGTACAGTACAAAACTGCAAATATTATAATAACAATAACTTGTGCCGGGTTTAAAGTCAATAGCATTCCTAGTTTTCGAAATAGAAAACTTTACAAACGTTTAAAGTTCGTATGTATGTATATTAAAAATACCATGCAAAAGGTTTCAGGTCGAGAGTTTTAAAAGTTTTCGACACTATTCGTATTAAAAGTTCAATTAAAGTTGTTAACTTGTATGAGGGGTTCTAGTTTCCCTGCTCTCCTCCAACTATTTTGTTTAAGATGTATGAATTATTTGATCATTAATTTTTGTAGAATATTCGAAGTCGATAGCAGTTATAGTTTTCCAGATATAGAGTATCAAAAGTTGTATAAATTGTTCATTTATATGGGGGGCTCCCCTCCCTTTACTTTTAATTACTTCTTCTAAAACATTTGATGTCGGTAGCTGTTAATCTTCCAGGATATATCATATCGAAAATTTAATGAAAATTGTTCATTTGTCTGGGAGATGCCCCTTCCCTTGCTCCTACCAAAATTTTTTTTGTTTAAATGTTGGTCTTATTGTCCAATTCCTTTTTGTAGAACATTTGAAGTCGATAGCTGTTATAGTTGGTTTAAACTTGATTTGAACAGATGGATAGACGGAAAGACGGAAAGAGGGACATGGCTATATCGACTTCCTTATTTATAAGGATCCAGAATATACACATGAAAACTTAATGGGGTCGCAGATGGATATTAAAGAAATTACAAAAAGAATGGCAAACTAATATATACCCTTAACAGTTATGTGAAGGGTATAGCAATCATAACAAAACTTAAGCAAATTATTTCTATTTGTAATAAGCATCAAAGCAATTTGAATGCACTGTCTTATTCCTTTTGCATTTAAAAACTGTATAATAACAGTTGCAATGACGATACCGCAATTAAATAAGCTGGAAACTCACCCAAATCCACTCGCTCGAAAAATCCTGCATTATGGTAGACACACCCGTCTGAAAAGGAGGGTTACTATTGCGCTCATATGAAGCTTATTAATTATTATGAGAAGTTAAATTTTAGTCTGGCACTGGCTGGATTTATACTACTTAGTTTTCAGATTTGAATACCTTCTGTTAGTTGGCCAAAGGCAAAGATTCAATAATAAAAACTATGGAAAAAAAGGCATTCAATTAAAAATATTGTGAAATGCAAGCTTGCTATTGCTCTTTCCTTAATTAGTGATGCAATCTAAGACGGTAGTTGTTCATCGCATTGCCAAAAATGTCACACAGTGCTATGATACGATAAAGCGATGGGACAAGACTAGAAGGAGTGGTCCCAGAGTTTTTAAATTTAGTACACTAAATAAGAAAAATTATATTTTCTACAAATCGGGCAAAGGCCCCGCCTATTGCCCGTTTATGGTAAGGGCGAAATTTTTTATATGGATACATAACTAAACAGAAAGTTGCAAAAATCCGTAGATCATTTACATTCTGTGCTAGGAACTTGTAAGATAATTTTTTTTATGATTAACGCCAGGACTCTAAGTCCTTATATTCTTTTTATAAAAAATCTATAATTGTTACAAAGGTTATCCGATTCTTATTTAATTTGGTATGGTATTTATTATATATTTTACAAATATTAAAGCTAAACTAGGTTAAAATTTATTTATAAAAATTAAAAATAAAAAAAAAAAAAAATAGGTTCAAAAATGTAGAAAATTTTGGCAACAGCGTAAATTAAAATTAAATTTAAAACACATATAGGTGCGTTTTCTAATAACAATTCTAAGTTTTTTTAAGATTAATATTATTTTTATATATCAAAAAATCTGGACTCTTTCTTAAAATGTTGCCGCTCAACGAAACATTTGTCTCGTCATCTTTAGCTGGCTTAGAAAATTCTATTATGACGGGTGTGGCCATTTCGCTCACAGTTTTGCTTATAACTTAAACAAAATTTCAATTAAAACTTGGGTTAAATAGAAGATATTTACAACCAATGAGGATGAGGAGTCGGGAAACTAAACTTTTTCAAGATAATTCTTCAATAAAAATCTAATCGCAATAAAATTGAACCAATTATCCTGATAACTATGAGGAATTATCAAAATCATTGTTGTTTAAAATAAGGCTATGGTTTCCAAGGATAGTATGTTTTTTTGCTAATAATAGTAAGTAGCCCCTGCAAAAACATACACTTAAAAACCGTAACAGGTGTGACTTTACAAATTTTAATTTAAGCGAATTTTGGCTTTGCGGTCGAGTTGTGTAAAATATTCTTGCGAACGGGTTTAATTTTCTTATTTTTACAGTGGTTTGAAGTGTTTTTATTCGTATGTACTTGATTTATTATTTCTACAAAAACATAATCAGCCTTATTATGAGTGTCGTTGTCGAATCGTTTTTGCGCGAAAATCATTCTTTTTGTTTGAATGGTACCATGTTTGTCGAAAAACGATAGATTCTATTACAATTATCGGTACCACGAGTGTTGTCAAAAAATTTCAAATACTTAAAAAATCGTCGTTAAAGTGTTAGTTAACAACAGTTCAAAATATATATAAAAAATGATTAAACAAATGTGTTTACGTATTACAATTGAATATAAGTTACCCTAATATAATTGTGTGCAGTGTGCGAGAGAACGAATTCTGCCTTAAGTTAAACATCTCTTTTTATTCTTTCTCGTCGCCACGTCAGCAAACAAATATGTAATAATTTAAAATTAGTGTAAGTCTATCATTACATGAAGTCAGATCAATAAAAGAAAAGGATTAATCACAACTTACAAACCCGCGAATCTTTCATTTTTGGATACCGGCTTTAGTTTTCTACATTGGTTCCGTTCCCACCCCAAAAAAATGGATTTCAGCAAAATAAAGTAGTAGCTATACTCAAAAATATAATTAAAGCGATTTTTTTTTGGTTTTTTTATTTAATTCTTTTTAAAAATTAAAACCAAAATTAAAAAAGAGAATCAAGTTTAGCAAAAGGATATAAACAAATTCAGGTGAAATTAATAGAGTAAATGTTAAAGAAGAGTAGAGTGAAATTGCAGGTCAACTCAATGAATTCATAAAACACTTTGCTAACAGAAGATTAGCTTAAGTTGGTGTTGAGTTAATACCAGCACCATTTTGCTTCAGCTGTGGCAAACATGTTAACCGTATTGGCTATTCTCATTTAGGAGCAATTTTGCCAAGGACATACTTAAAAGCATCTTATTGAGTTTAAGGTATCTAACAAAATTTAATTAAAATACATTAAGTAAAATTGTTTACTTGGAGTTTGGCATGCCAAATATGTTTGACTTTTGCCGTAACTCCCTACGCATAGTATTATACTCAGAAGTACTATAATATTCTTCATCCTCAGATGACGAAAATGTAGCAACACTTAACATTTTAAATTAAAAATAATTTTTATTTTTAATAATTTGTATTTTTATTGTTATTTTTATCACCGCCAACATTTGATTTTTTGACAGTTTATACAACAGGGTTACACAAAATTTACTAAAATTGTAAGAATTTTTAAACATTCTGTGTATTTTATTCTATTACAAAAATGTCGTTTTTGTTAATTTTACATGGTACCGAAAAATATTAAAAACGCCAACGACTACGACAACTGTGGAAATACGCCAACGACACTCTTAATAAGGCTGAATAGTCGATTATTTAAATGCGACCATTATAAGCTCTTGCCAAATAAATAAGAATAAAATATGCACCAGTTTATTTATATTTCGATTACTTTCGTTTTCTTTAAACGAAAATTTATTAATTTTTTTAATAAAAAAAATCGATGTTCCCTAATGTGGGCCGTTTTACGTGGAGTTGGCCCTCGTGAACATTTTCTTTCAGTATATATTTATCAATTACTGCAAATAGTATATTTTGGTTTGGCCTTTGGACTCCTTTTTGAAGACAATAGCAGACCTAAAGACAGTTTTAAATAAGTCATTAAATCTTTATTAGTGTCTCTTTTTTTTAAGTTTTTCTCGTATGCTTTTTCCTCGATTTTTTGATTGCTACGTCAATTAATTGAACCAAGCGCCCTCACTTTTACTCGTTTGTAAAAGTGAGTAATTATTATTCAAATAAATTAATTGAATATTTCAATAGAACATTTTAATTTTTCTTTTAACTGAAATGTGTGCAATATTTACGAAGACTTCACCAAAAAAAATCTGATAACTACAAATAAAAGCCTGTTGCCAAACTTCTGTCACGTACCCATTTCCAACTTTAATAAAAAAATAAACATAAGTAATATTTTCTTTTTCATATTTTTATTATTAAATCTTCGCCTGTAGCGAACTAACAATAAGTATTCAAATCTGGTTTTAAAATTTAAGTTCTCATATTAATTATCAAACTTCATATAAGCGCAATAGTATCCCTCCTTTTCAGACGGGTGTGTCCACTATGTTGCAGGATGTTTCGGGCGAGCGGATTTGGGTGAGTTTCCAGCTTATTTAAATATTTGTCCACATAGTTCAGTATTTCGCATTTAACTAGTGGAACTTGTAGATTCTTGTGGATGTTGCTGTTTTTAACGTGTGGGTTACGTGTTGTTGCAATTGGCACGAAGCCTCTATAGGATCTTTATGTATACTGAGAAAAGCGGTATCATCAGCCGTGTATAACAAGTACAAAATTGGACCTAGTATACTCCCTTGGGGTACACCAGCCCCAATTGGTTAAGAAAAACTTATTTGATTTCCCTCTTTGATCATAAATTGTCGACCGGTTATGTACTTTTCTAAAAGGTTGAAAATATTAGCAGGAAGGTTAAGCTTTAGTTTGTTTAACAGGCCTTCGTGCCATACTTTATTGAAAGCGTGAGAGACATCAATAAAAAGCGCGGAGCAGTACTTCTTTTCCTCAAATGTTTTTCTTATAACCTGCACCAGTCTGTGAGTTTGTTCGATTGTGCTATGTTGACTTGTAAAACCAAATTGGTGATCTCGAATGAAATTGTTTCCATTCATGATCGGAGTCAGCTTGTTTTTAAAGAGCTATTCGAACAATTTTGGTAACAAACTTATAAGCCTATACGACTCCACCTTCGAAAGATCCTTACAGGCTTAGGAATCATCTTAACTAAGGCAACTTTCCATATTGGCGGAAAATGTTCAAGCCAAATTATGGCATTAAAAATTAAAAGAATAATTCTTTTAGCGATAAACGGTAGCTCTAAAGGCATTTTGTTGCTTGTTTTATCAACACCAGGAGCCTTTTTATCAGGTAGGTTAACGATAGCCTTTACAACATCTGAAAATCGGAAACGTATTTCCATAGGGCGTCTAGCAACAACAGGCGGCAATTCCCCCACGTCAGTACACGTGCTGGAAGTGGACACATTCCTTAAGTGACTTGCGAACAGATCGCATTTTTCTTTGTCATTTATAGCCCAGGGAGTTGCTCTCTTAATCTCGTAGTGTACGGACGTGTCTACGCGAGTGTATATTTGTAATAGGTGATATTTGTAATAAGTTACAAAAAAAAAAATTGTTAATATACATACCTACAAGACATAAGTGAGAATCGAAAATAAAAACAAACTAAACAAAACAAAAAAACCAAACGGTTAATGAGTAACAGTAATCGTTGTGACAGTGGGCCTAATAGCCGAAATGCTTACATTGTGTTAAGCTCAGCAAGCGTTAGCAATGAAAACATTAGAGACCCTGAATATAATAGAAACTATTTAAGTGCAAAACCGAAAACAAATACAAATAATTTAAGTGCAAGTGTGCCTAATTTGAATAAATGTACTGAACAAGGGACAAATTTAGCCCAATCTCTGTTTAAAAATTATAAAAAAAAAAATACCGAGGTGCCATCTTCATCGCGGTCTTCTTTATCAAGTTCTGGTGTCGCACCAACAGCTGCTAAAGGCGCTACGGGCCCAATTTCTGCGTGTGCTCCTAAGATCCAGGTAGGGATGGACAGGTACGTAACAGTTCTTAAAAGGGGAAGGAGCCCTAAGTCGGCAGAAGCATCTCAACCTGCAAAAATTTTAAAAGACGATGAAAGGCCAACCTCATCGCAAAATCGTTTTGCAATTTTACAAGAGGATAATGAGGCCCCTGTTAGTGAAAAAAAGTCCTTCAAGCCACCTCCCATTTATTTGAGGGAAAAAAACTCAAATGATCTCGTCAAGTTTTTAGTCGGTTTGATTGGGGAAAATAACTTTTATGTTTCAAACGTTAAACGCGGTAACATATTTGAGACAAAAATTCAAGTGAACCATGAAAACGCCTACCGCGCCACGGTTTCGGAGCTCGAAAAACTCAGAAAAAACTTCTATACCTACCAACTCAAGACCGCAAAAGGCCTTCAGGTAGTTATTAAAGGCATTGATTCTAACGTTGACCCAGAAGAGATCAAGACCAGTTTGCTAAACAAAGGGTTTATGGTTAGGACGGTATCGAATATGAGAAACAGGGAAAAACACCCCCAACCATTATTCCGAGTGGAGCTTGAGCCTGGTGATATCATATTGAAAAAAGTGAAACTCACCCCATCTACGATTTAAAATATATTATGCACCGACGAGTTACTGTGGAAGTGCCACATAAGCGATCTGGGCCCGTACAGTGCTTAAACTGCCAGGAATATGGCCACACTAAAACTTATTGTAAGTTGCCTACTGTTTGTGTTGTGTGTGGGGATCTGCACGATACGACCAAGTGCGACAAGCCAAAAGATGATCCTAGGATAAAGAAATGCAGAAACTGCGGGGGAAACCACACTGCCAACTATAGAGGTTGTCCTGTTTTTAATTCAGTTAAGCGATCAACTAAGCCGAAAATAGTTCCTGCCCCTCCCCAGACTTTAAATATACCAACTACAAATATGCCTCCATTGGCACAACCAACTACAAATCAAGTTTCTTACGCCGCCGCATTAAAGTCTAACCAGCCTAATTCACGCAAGTCTACCCAGCCTACAACACAACAAGAAGTGCCAACTAGCGAACCAACCGGGCCTAATTTTAGCCGCCTGGAAGCCGTAATTGACAATATGGTCACACAATTTACGCAGATTATGGCGCAAATGGCCAACATGATGCAAGAAATGCAAAAAATGCAGTCTGCTTTTTTGCAGGCTATGCTTAAAAGACCATGAACTGCCTCAGGGTTTGTTTCTGGAACGCAAACGGCATCCGCCAACACAAAAACGAGCTCGAATATTTCTTGATGAACCAAAAAATCGATGTTATGTGTATTTCTGAGACTCATATGACATCTAGAAGCACTTTTAAAATTAGTGGTTATTCTTTTTACGATTCAAAGGATCCTAGGGATAGATCATGTGGTGGCTCGGCTATTCTAATCAAATCAAGAATTAAACACCAATGGTTGGGTGGCCTTTCGGAATGTTATATCCAAGCTACGAACGTCTGCATTGATGAATTTTTCCATAACCTTGTTATTTCATCAGTTTACTGTCCACCCAGATTCTCCATAACGAAGGATCAGTACAACAGTTTCTACAAATCATTAGGTCCCCGCTTTATAGCTGCTGGAGACTATAACGCTAAGCACACATACTGGGGCTCCCGCCTAATTAGTCCGAGAGGTCGTGTCTGGTATGACTCAGTGTCGGAAATAACACTTTTCGTTATTTCAACTGGACAACCAACCTATTGGCCAACGGACAATAATAAAATTCCAGACGTAATAGATTTTGGCGTGGCAAAAGGTATATCCCCGGACCTTATTGAGGCTGTAGCCTCCTTGGATTTATCTTCTGACCACTCACCCACAATAATTACTATTTGCAGTCCTCACCAAATAGCAGCTAGTGATTTTTTCTTATCTAAAAAAATTAATTGGTTAAAATATAAAAAATATATTGGTGCCCACTGTTCGGAAAACCAACCGCTAAAAACTCCCGGAGACATAGACGATAGTCTGAGAGTCCTAAATGAAAACATTAAAAAAGCCGCTGAACATGCGTCTTCTACCTATCGTCAGGTCAGGTACGGCAAAATTTTTTCTGACGATGTGGGAAAACTTTTATCTGAAAAAAGAAGAGTCCGAAGAGAATGGCAAAAGAACAGATCGCCCCAACTTAAATCTAAGCTGAAAGAATGTACTAACAAATTAAAAAGCTTGCTGGAGGTTCACAAAATAGCTTCACTTAAAGAGTACCTCGAAGGTCTAGACGCGACTCCTCAGACAAATTATTCCCTATGGCAGTCAGCCAGACCTCTTAAAAGGCCCATTATCGCAAAACCACCACTGCGTAATCTGAGAGGATCCTGGGCTAGAAATGACGAAGAAAAATGTGATCTGTTCGCAAACGATTTCAAAAACGTGTTCACTCCCAATACTTGCACAGACGTGAGGGAATTACCACCAGTTGTTGCTAGACGTCCTTTAGAAATACGTTTCCGATTTACAGATGTTGTAGAGGCTATTGCTAACCTAAATGGTAAAAAAGCTCCTGGCGTTGATAATATAAGCAACAAAATGCTCTTAGAGCTACCTTTTACAGCAAAAAAAAAATAATTCTTTTTATTTTTAACGCAATAATTCGGCTTGAACATTTCCCGCCTATATGGAAAATTGCCTTAGTAAAGATGATTCCTAAGCCTGGCAAAGATCCTTCAAAGGTAGGGTCTTATAGGCCTATAAGTTTGTTACCCACAATGTCAAAATTGTTCGAAAAAATGCTTAAGAACAAGCTGACTCCGATCCTGAATGAAAACAACTGCATCCCAGATCACCAATTTGGCTTTAGAAGTCAACATAGCACAATCGAACAAACTCACAGACTGGTGCAGGTTATAAGAACAACTTTCGAAGAAAAAAAGTATTGCTCCGCGCTTTTTATAGATGTCTCTCAAGCTTTCGATAAAGTATGGCACGAAGGCCTGTTAAACAAACTAAAGCTAAACCTTCCATCTAATATTTTCAACCTTTTAGAAAAATACATAACCGGTCGACAATTTATAATCAAAGAGGGAAACCAAATAAGTTCTTCTCAAACAATAGGGGCTGGTGTACCTCAAGGGAGTATACTAGGTCCAGTTCTGTACTTGCTTTACACAGCAGATATGCCAACCAATAGTTTTACACACACGTCGACATTTGCTGATGATACTGCTTTTCTTAGTATTCATAAAGACCCTAAAGAGGCTTCAAACCAATTGCAGCAACACGTAACCCAAGTTGAAAAATGGGCAAAGTTATGGGGAATAAAAATAAATGAACAAAAATGTACCCACGTAACTTTTACTTTACGCAAAGAAACGTGCTCTCCAATTCTTATTAACAACCATATGGTGCCTCAACGAACCAAGACAAAATATCTTGGTATTCGACTAGACCGCCGCCTCACATGGAAGCCTCATATAGATGCGAAGTTGACGCAAATGAAACTTAAAGCTACACAATTCATTGGCTAATCGGCAGAAACTCTGTGCTTCGTCTTGATTGTAAACTTCTACTCTACAAATCGATTTTGAAACCAATTTGGTGCTACGTTATACAATTATGGGGCACTGCTTCCGCCTCTAACATAGAAAAAATACAACGTCGTCAAAACAAAATCCTAAGAATGATAACTGGTGCTCCATGGTATATTAAAAACAGCAACATCCACAAGGACCTACAAGTTCCACTAGTTAAATGCGACATCCTGAACTATGTGGACAAGTATTTAAATAAGCTGGAAGCTCACCCAAATCCGCTCGCCCGAAACATCCTGCAACATAGTGGGCACACCCGCCTGAAAAGGAGGGATACTATTGCGCTTATATGAAGCTTGATAATTAATATGAGAACTTAAATTTTAGTCTGGCACTGGCTGGACTTATATTAACTACCTAGTTTTAAGATTTGAACACTTATTGTTAGTTCGCCACAGGCGAAGATTCAATAATAAATATATGAAAAAAAAAAATAAAAATTTATAGCCCAGGATCCTCTCAGATTACGCAGTGGAGGTTTTGCGATAACGGGTCTTTTCAGACGTCTGGCAGCTCGCCATAGAGAATAATTTGTCTGGGAAGTCGCGTCGAGGCTTTCTAAATATTTATTTAGTGATGCCATTCTGTGCCCCTCCAACAAGTTTTTAATTAGTTTGTGCATTCTTTCAGTTTATTTTTAAGTTGAGGCGAACTATGCTTTTGCCATTCTCTCCGGGTTCTCCTTTTTTCAGAGAAAAGCTTTCAATATTTGCAGAAAAAATTTTGTTGTACTAGGCATAACGATAAGTAGACGAAGCATGTTCAACGGCTTTTTTAATGTTTTCATTAAGGCTGTTCAGACAATCGTCGATGTCTCCGGGTGTTTTAAGTGGGTGGTTTTCCGAGCAGTGGGTGCTGATATATTTTTTATATTTCAACTAATCTACTTTCTTAGTTAAGAAAAAATCACTAGTTGCTATTTGATGAGGACTGCAAATAGTGATTATTAGTGGTGAGTGGTCAGAAGATAAATCTAAGGAGGCTTGGGCCTCAACAAGCTCCGGGGCTATACCTTTTGCTACGCCAAAATCTATTACGTCTGGTATTTTATTGTGGTCTGTTGGCCAATGGGTTGGTTGTCCAGTTGAAATAACGAAAAGTCCCATTTCAGACACGGAATCATACAAGACACGACCTTTCGGACTAATGAGGCGGGAGCCTCTGTACGTGTGCTTAGCGTTATAGTCTCTAGCAGCTATAAAGCGGGGCCCTAAAGATTTGTAAAAACTGTTGTACTGATCCTTCGTTATGGAGAATCTGGGTGGACAATAAACTGACGAAATAACGAGATTATGGTAAAATTCCTGAATACAGACGTTTTTTGCTTGTATATAACTTTTGGAGTGACCACCTATCCACTGGTGTGTGATTCTTGATTTAATTAATATAGCTGAGCCACCACATGACCTATCTCTGGGATCTTTTTTTTTTTTCCTCATATATATTTTATTATTGGATCTTCGCTTAGGCGAACTAACAATAAGTATTCAAATCTTAAAACTAAGTAATTAATACTAGTCCAGTCAGTACCAGACTAAAATTTAAGTTCTCACAATGAGGATAACTAATTTTAAAAATTTCATCTAAGGGCAATAGTATCCCTTCTTTTTAGGCGGGTGTGCCCACTATGTTGCAGGATGCTTCGAGCGAGCGGATTTGGATGTGTTTCCAGCTTATTCAAATACTTGTCCACATAGTTTAGGATTTCGCGTTTTACAAGTGGAACTTCTAGATCCTTGTGGATGTTGCTGTTTTTAATATACCAAGGAGCACCAGTTATCATTCTTAGAATTTTGTTTTGACGGCGTTGGATTTTTTCGATGTTAGAGGCGGAAGCATTTTTCTTCGTCATTTCTAGCCCAGGATCCTCTCAGATTGCGCAGCGGTGGTTTTGCGATAACAGGTCTTTTAAGACGTCTGGCTGATCGCCATAAGGAATAATTTGTCTGAGGAGTCGCGTCTAGACCTTCCAGGTACTCCTTCAGTGATGCCATTCTGTGAGCCTCCAGCAAGCTTTTTAATTCGTTAGTACATTCCTTTAGCTTAGATTTAAGTTGGGGTGATCTATTCCTTTGCCATTCTCTTTTGGCTCTCCTTTTTTCAGATAAAAGCTTTTCCACATCGTCAGAAAAAATTTTGTTGTACCTAGCCTGACGATAGGTAGAAGACGCATGTTCAACGGCTTTTTGAATTTTTTCATTTAGGACGCTCAGACAATCATCGATGTGTCCGGGAGTTTTTAGCGGTTGGTTCTCCAAAGGGTGGGCGCTAATGTATTTCTTATATTTCAACCAATTTATTTTTTTAGATAAGAAAAACTCACTAGCTGCTTTTTGGTGAGGACTGCAAATAGTGATTATTGTGGGTGAGTGGTCAGAAGATAAATCCAAGGAGGCTTGAGCCTCAATAAGCTCCGAGGATATACCTTTGCTACGCCGAAATCGATTACGTCTGGAATTTCATTGTGGTCCGTTGGCCAGTAGGTCGGTTGTCCAGTTGAAATAACATAAAGTCCCATTTCAGACATGGCATCGTACAAAACACGACCTCTGGGACTAATTAGTCTGGAGCCCCAGTACGTGTTCTTGGCGTTATAGTCTCCAGCAGCTATGAAGCGGGGACCTAAAGTTTTGTAAAAACCGTTGTACTGATCCTTTGTAATGGAGAATCTCGTTGGACAATAAACTGACGAAATAACGAGATTATGGAAAAATTCATCAATGCAGACGTTTGTTGCTTGCATATAACATTCAGATAGACCAACCAACCATTGGTGCTTAATTCTTGATTCGATTAATATTGCAGACCCACCACATGATCTATCCCTGGGATCCTTTGTATCATAAAAATTGTATCCACTAATTCTAAAAGTGCTCCTAGATGTCATATGAGTCTCGGAAATCAACATGACATCAATTTTTTTGTGTGTTAGAAAATATTCGAGTTCGTTTTTTTGTTGGCGGATGCCCTCTGCGTTCCAGAAACAAACCCTGAGGCAGTTCATGGCCTTTTAAGCATGGCCTGCAGAAGAGCACACTGCTTTTTTTGCATTTATTGCATCATACCAGCCATTTGCGCCATGATCTGCGTAAATTGTTTTACCATATTGTCTATTGCGGCTTACAGGCGGCTAAAATTGGGGCCCGTATGTTCATTTGTTAGCACCTCTCTTTGTGTTGTTGGCGGGTTAGGCTTACTTGCGTTGGGCGGGTTAGACTTTAACGCGTTGACATAAGAAAGTTGACTCGTAGTTGGCTGTGCTAATGGGGGCATAGAAGTAGTTGCTATATTTAACTGCTGGGAAGGAGTAGGAACTACTTTTGGCTTTGATGAGCGCCTTACTAATTAAAAAACAGAGCAGCCTCTTTAATTGGCAGTATGATTTCCACCGCAATTGCTGCATTTCTTCGCACGAGGATCATCTTTTGATTTGTCATGCATTGTCATTGTGGCATGCACCGTGCACCATGGTGTGACCATATTCTTGGCAATTTAAGCACTGCACGGGCCCAGATCGCTTATGTGGCGCTTTAACCACAACTCTACGATGCAAAATATATTTTAGGTCATATATAGGGTGAGTTTCACTTTTGTTCAATTTTACATCACCAGGCTCAAGCTCCACTCGTAATAATGGTTTGGGATGCCTTTCCCTGTTTCTAATGTTTGACACAGATTTGGCTTTGAGACCTTTGCTGAACAAACCGGCCTTAATTTCTTTCGAGTCCACATTTGAATCAATACCCTTAATCACAACCTTGAGGCCTTTTGCGGCCTTTATTTGGTAGGTGTAAAACTTTTTCTTCTGTTTTTCAAATTCCGAAACAGTGGTACGGTAGTCGTTTTCGTGATGAACGTGACTTTTGGTTTCATAGATGTTATCACGTTTTATGTTCGACACAAAAAAGTTGTTTTCACAGATCAATCCTACGTAAAGCATAATAAGGTCGTTGGTGGTTTTTTCCCTCAAATAAATTGGGGGAGGCTTAAAAGTCTTCCTCTCGGGTAACGGAGCATCGGTTTCCTCCTGCAAGATGGCAAAATGGTTTTGCGATGACGTTGGCCTTTCGTCATCTTTCAAAATTTTTGTTGGGTTGTTAATCTCTGCCGATTTGGGGATTCTTCCCCTCTTAAGAACTGTTATATAACGATCCATTCCTACCTGGATTTTTGGAGCTTGTGAAGAAATATGACCGTGACCGTCTTTAGCAGCCGCTGGTACAATACTAGAACTTGATAAGGATGAGGATGGCACCTCGGTATTTTTTTTATAATTTTTAAAAATAGATTGGGCTAAGTTTGTCCCTTAAATTAGGAGCACTTGCACTCAAATTTTCATTAATTATTATCGGTTTTGCACTTAAATAGTTTTTATTATATTCAGGGTCTCTGATGTTTTCATTGCTAACGCTTGAGCTTAACACAATGTAAGCATTTCGGCTATTAGGCCCACTGTCACGACGATTACTGTTATTCATTACCCCTTCGCTCTTTTTATTAATTAGTTTGTTGTTTTTTTTTTCTTTCCTCACTAATTTTTGTATGTTAGTATATTAATAAATTCCTTTGCCACTTATTACTTATATCACCTATTACCAATATTACACTCGCGTAGACACGTCCGTACACTACGAGATTAAGAATGCAACACGACGCACAGTGCTTTGATCCCATTAAGCGATGGGACAAAAATAGAAGGAGTGGTCCCAGAGCTTTGAAATTTGGTACACTAGTATAAAATACTTAAATTAAGAAAAATTCAATTTTTTGAAAAAATCGGGCAAAGAACACGCCTACTGCCCATATATAGAAAGGACGAAATTTTCAATTGTGACTACATAACTGCATAGAAAGTAACAATAGTCCGTAGATCATTTACATCCCGTGCTAGTAACTTGTGGGAAAATTTTTATTGAGATTGGCGCAAGGACTCTAGGTCCTGTCATATATCCTTTTTCGCAAAAATGCCAAGACTGTTACAAAAGTTATCCGATTCTCATTAAATTGGGTGGTATGGTTATTATTATGTGTTAAACAAATGTTAGTGCCAAATTACATTAAAATTTATTTATAAAAATAGAAAATAAAAAACAAATTGGCTAAAAATCTTCTACATTATGATTTTGACGATAACGTGAAAGTACAAAATTACAATCTTTCTAAATTAAAATTAAATTTAAAATACGTATAAGTGCGTTTTTTAATAATAATTTTTATTTTTTTAATAATTTATATATTTTTTAATTTACAATAAATCTTCTTCAGTTTTGGACTCTTCCCAAAAAATATTGCCGCTCAATGAAACATTTTTCTCGTCGTCTTAAACTGGCTCATTAGGATTTTATCTATATATATATTAATTAATTTCTGCAAATAATAAATTTTTTTTTGGTCTTTGGATTCCTTTTTGAAGTCAAAAACGGTCATGAAGATAGTATTAAATAAGACATTAAATCTTTATGAGTGTATTTTCGTAACGTTTTCCTCGTTTGGGACAGTCTTGCTTTTTTCACGATTTTGTGGTTGGCTTCCAATGCTTCTTCAGACAAGCACCCTGAAAATTAATTTCAGATACCACAATAAGCGAAATTATTTTTTTTTTCAGTTTGTAACGCATACAGAGATGAAAAACAATTTTGGTGTATTTCATTTATTGTGTTACGTAGCACACTATATTTTCATTCGGTCAAATCTACATTCATATATAGCGCCAAAGGTTTTGTTGCTGGTAAGCATTTAAATTCGACATTGGGCTTTGCAAAACAGAATGAGATTCCCGTTTTAAATTTTCCACTGCAAATTCAACTTCCTCAAGGGAACATTTTAATACTAACTCTTCGGTGTCTAGTTTTGACTGTAGTGCTACCAAAATCTTTTGTCGGTCTACCACGTTTTCTACATAAAGTTTCTGTTGCATGTAAAGCCACTGTTGTATCACATTCTGGAGTTGGAAGCAGCAAATTTTCATAAACAATTTTACTCGTGCTTGGTTGCTAAGAATTTATATTAGATATATTTAATAATATCTTTATTTTAGAATAGCAATTAAAAATTATAAAACTTACATCATCAGCATCAAAAAAAGTATTGTTTACCCACGAAAAATGTTTCTTTCCAAAAATTTATCATTTTGTTGTAGAAAAAATAAACACTTTGTAATAACTTATTTTTGTCAAAATATGACTCGCCTATTTTTCTTTCAACATATTTTTATACCTCTGGTTCTTTATCTTTAGAAGTTGCTTTTATCCATCAGTCAAATCTATCTGAGTTAAATAAAATAAAAGCCATCACTTTAATTTATTGGTTTTGACCAATTATGATTTATTAAAATCTTTGTTTACACTTTGATTAGAGATGTGCACGTTAATTAATTGAACCACGCGCCCTCACTTTTACTCGTTTGTAAAAGTAAGTAATTATCAAGCATATAAATTTATTAAACATTTTACTAGAAAATTTAAATTTTTTCTTTAACTGAAATGTCTGTGTGCAATATTTGCGAACACTCCACCAAACAGTTTTGCTTACTACAAACAAAGGATGTTGCAAAAAAAAAGCTTCTGTCACGTACCCATCTCCAATTTAAATAAAAAATAACGGTAAATAATATTTGTAGGTGGGAGTCAAATCTAGCGATTTTTAATTGCTTTATTAGTTTGTTGTGATGCAAAGCTTTATAAGATTTACGAAAGACACTAAATTATTGTCATATTTTTATCAAGTTTTTGTTATAAGTAGTCACAACCGAACTGGAAAAAACTAATTT
This sequence comes from Melanophora roralis, assembly GCA_963583895.1. Classification (NCBI taxonomy): domain Eukaryota; kingdom Metazoa; phylum Arthropoda; class Insecta; order Diptera; family Rhinophoridae; genus Melanophora; species Melanophora roralis. The sequence continues at coordinate 77,523,714 of OY757187.1, read as the reverse complement.
TTTGGCAATTCATAGCTCACATTTTAAATACTTAAGAAACTTAGCTAACTTCTAGCGATTTTTTATACTAACTTATCTATATTTTTGGGAAAAAAGTTTGCACCAGTGGTGGGAAATAAACTACACAAAGTCACATTTTGAAAACATTCTTGAAACATCTTAAGCGTCAAAAAGAGGCAAACACAATTTTATACTTATTTTTTTAATTTATCTCGTTAATTAATATAATCTATTGGTATCAATTTGGTTTTATATGTTATTATATTGCAAGTTTTTTTTTTTTGTTTTTAATTCCAGAAAACTGTCGAAATTTGAGAAAAAATCACCAAAATAGCCATTTTTTAAAATAATTTTTTTTAAAGTTGTGGTTAATTTTTTAATTTTTTTTCTTGTAGTTATTAGAAAACAGTATGAATTTTTAAAAACAGAAAAAAACCCATAGACCATATTTTTCTTTTTTTTTTAATTTTCCATCAAAGTTAAAAAATTTTTGGAGCTTAAGTAAATAATAAGCATTTTTTAAACCAACAAAAAGTATGTATAGGAAAATAATATAATAAAAATTTTTTCACAGTTGGTTTCGAATATAGTTAGCTATTACAAGAAACAGTTTGAATTTCCTAGTTCAAAAAATTAAATTTTTACAATAATTTTTTTAAACAATAAAAAACCTTGGTAATTTGGGGTTTTAGTATCATTTTATATCGTAAAATACATAGAAACGCAAAAACTTTACTATTTTTGCTGTTTTTTTATTAAACAGTATTAATTTGAATTTATATTTTACAGTATTTGTAGTTTGTTTTCTTTTAAACCTTAGAAAACTGTCGAAATTTGAGAAAAAATCACGAAAATAGCCATTTTTAAAAATAATTTTTTTTTAAAGTTGTGGTTAAATTTTTAAAATTTTTTTTCTTGTAGTTATTAGAAAACAGTATGAACTTTTAAAAACAGAAAAAAATCCACAGACCATATTTTTCTTTTTTTTTAATTTTCCATCAAAATTAAAAAAGTTTTAGAGCTTAAGTGAATAATAAGCATTTTTCAAAGCAATAAGAAATACTTATAAAAAAAGAAATCACAAAAAAATTTTTTGACAGTTAGTTGCAAATATGTATAGTTATTTACTACAAAAAAAATTTCAATCTCGTACTCCAAAAAAAATTTTTTTTACAACTGTTTTCCTGAAGCATGCAAGACGCGAGTATTTGTTTAGCCATTTTTACTTCAAATTTTTTGACTTTGGCGCCCCCTAGCGCCACCAAAAAGAGCTAAATCGAAAAAATTCTTTAAAATTTATTTAAAAATTATTGTTATCTGTCGATCTATATATTTTTATCTACAATATAAAACATTTTTTTTATTGTATTTTTGTCTATGGGACACAGCACTGTGCGACGTAAGTAATATCTGCAGGTAAAGGTTAACTACACAAGGACACATTTTTCGTTTAGCAATATTTGGTAGCGTCAAAAAATTTTTAATTCTTTTTTTAATTGATCTTAATAATTAATCTTATTCAATAGTCTCCATTTGGATTTACATCTTATTGTATTCCAAGTTTATTTTTTTTTAAACTAATTGAATCTATGGAAATTTGAGCAAAAACTACAAAATACTTATTTTTTTAAATAAATTTTTTTTATGTTGTGGTAAACTTGATTTGTTTTTTTTTTTTGTAGTTATCAGAAATAGTATTATTTTACAAAAACAAAAAAGTCCATAGGTGATATTTTTCTTTTTTTTCGCATAGTGATACACATTTTTAGCATTTAGTCATATATTGTTTGTTAAAGGTACCTTTACACGGTAATACAAAGTAATTAGATTTTGTAGAATCAAAATATTATGAAATTCTCTCCGTGTTTAAAAAAAGAGAATAAAAATCTGTTCTAACTATTTTTCATGTTTACACGGATGAGGTTGGTAAAATCAAAATCGGTTGTTTCTTGCCTCTTTCTTTTGGGGTAACGCCATATGGTTAAGGTTCAACAATATTAACAAAAACAACATGAAAAAAATCTGCTTTTATTTTGATTGTTTGTGTATTGTTTCAATGTATGTCTCTTTTAGGGAGCGATTAAAAAGAAATAATCCTGACCTATACAAAAACTTTGTGCGAATGTCACCAAACGATTTTGGCTATTTGCTTAATCTCGTCACCCCATCAATAGAAAAGGCCAATACTAATATGCTGGAATCTATATGCACGGAGAACGCCTTGCAATTACTTTGAGGTTTTTAGCTACTGGGGACAGTTACGCAAGTCTGATGTTCTTGTTTGAAGTCTGCGCTGCATTATATAAATGCAAAACTTAATTTATTAAATAAAAAACATATCAAAAATAATATGTATTGATACAGATGGCAGCAACAGAGGAGGAATGGGAGAGTATTTCCCAAAGTATAAATAAAGCGTGGAATTTTCCCAATTCAATTAGGGCATTAGATGGAAAACACATCGATATTATAGCATCAGCACACTGTGGAAGAGCATATTGCAATTATGAAAAGAAAAACAGCATTGTTTTGATGGATCTTGTGGACGCGATTGACAATTTTGTTAACATCGACGGAGTATTCAGTATATGTCGCTATAGAATGGATTATATAATAACACGTTGAATTTGCCGCAACCAAAACCACTGCCCTATTCCATATGTGATTGTTGCAGATGATGCGTTTCCCTTAAATTCCAATATTACGAAACCATATAATTTTCGGAATTAAAACACGAAGGAAAGAATTTTCATTTACAGGTTGTCCAGATTTGGGCGTGTTTTAGAAAACGTGTTTGAATTAATATCAGCCTGATTTCGCGTTGTCAGAAAATCAATGGAAATTTTCCAACCAAATGTTGTCAAAGTTGTTTTCGCAGCATCTGCATTACACAACTTTTTGAACAAACGTAAGCAGCGATGCCAACTTAGCTATTTTGGAACTAGATTTAGCTCTTTTTAATTGCTTTTAGCTCGAAAATTTTCCCTTTAGCTCTTTTAAAAAAAAAAAGAAGCTAACACAGTTCTTTTCAACTTTGGAAACTGCACGTTTAGCACTTTTTGAATTTTATAGTAAATTCTTCCGTTTTTACCCTATTGTTTTGCCTTTGTGGCATTTACGGAATATACAAAGCTAATCACTGATTTATTTCATTTATTCTAAAGCCTGACAAATAAAATCATTATACCGACAGATGACTTCGATTATATAGCTGGAGAATTTGAATCTTAAATAACAACTGTTATCAAGGATATAACTTTAAAAAGGAATGCGAAAATTTTAATATAACTGAATCAGATAAACATATCGTTAAAGGTAATTTAATACAGTTCATAAAAATTTATGAAATTAGAGAAAAGCTTCCAACAAATTTTAAGATGTTGGAATAAATTTCGGCATTTAGCGTAACAAATGTTTTTTTGCAGGATTTATAAAATGCTTTGTGTGTTATAAAAGAATTTGAAGATGATTTAAAAGAAATTAAAGAGCTGGAAAATTGCTTAAAAAATTTCAAATTGTACCAGTGGAAAAATTTAGATAGAACCGACTCATTTTGGATTGAAGTGCATCATTGCTTGTTTTAAAAATATTATGGTATCGAATAAAATAAGAAACCGCATGGCTTTGAATTTGGTTAATAGTTTAACTCATATAATATATGGTTTACAAAAGTGTAGCACCTGCTGTTTAAACTACGAGTTATCAGCAAGCGTATTTGTAAAAATAAATTCAATTAAAACATATATGTAATAAATCAAAATATTAAATAAAAACCTATGGCCGGAAGAAGAAAATGTTACTTATTTTGAAAATAATTGTTCTTTTTTTTACTTATTTGTATGTAAATGTGTATGGTCAAATTGTTAATGTTGATAAACATTTGTAATAATTGCTGCTCTGTAATAACTTCATTTAATATTATTATTTTTTGTATTTTTTCTCTTTTTTTTATATTGTTTATATTTTGTAAAAAAATCTTGTAGTACAAGTTAAATTATAAATACATTCATAGATTTAAAACTGAAAAATCTTCAATTTGTTAATTTAGCTCCTTTTAGCTCTTTTTGACTACTCGGTCGGCTCTTTTTGCCTCTGAATTGTTGGCATCACTGAACGCAAGTGTGGTACCTATGCACAAACAAGAGACTACGACCTAATTAATGCGGATGGATCTATAACCGATGGACGATGGCCTGAAAAAGTGCGGACAGAAAATATTTTGTCTTCCATTGTGCAATCAAAGTCGTCAAAGCGAAACATCCAAGCTCATTCGACCAGAATTCATGGAAAATTTTTAAAATGAAGGAGAAGTTCCAAGGCAATACAATCGTATACATATATTAAAAATTAAGTAAAAACCCAATAAATCGAAATAAAAAGTTAAATTAATTTATTTGACAACTAAAAATCACATTCTTTTTCTATATTAAAAAAAAATTTTAATATTAAGAAGAAATTACATTATGTTTAAATATAAAATATTAAAATAAAAATAAAAAAATGTTTTTGCTGTGTTGTGCTGATATGTATTGAATCAAAAGAATGAACATGCTGTCAAATTATTTATAGTTCTCAATATCGCCAAATGCGATTTTGTTGCTAATTTACACGGCATCAATAAAATCTTCAAAAGTTTTGTTCAATAAATTTTGAAGAGCAATTTTGAAGAAAATTTTAATCGTGTAAATATAGCCTCACTTTGTCTACTAAATCTAAATTTTTTGCAACGTTTCTCTGTGATTTATAGTCTGGCTGTAGAAAATGCCCTCTCTGAAGACGCGCTGCTTGCAGGACAGGGATGCCACAGCAAAAAATATTTTCCTAGTAATTTTTTTTTAAAAGTTTACTTAAAACTATCATAATGTACAACTTTTCTTATTTTTTCAGTTTTAATTTAAAATAATTAGTCAAAAAAAAAAATTTAACATAGTGTGTTTTACAACAAGAAATAAAAGTATTCTACCAAAAATTAAAAAAAAAACAATCAGCGAAGCGCCAAGTTATGCAAAAGTAAAAAAATCCATCGCAACAAAGTGGCATCCCTGAAGTTACTTTATATTATTTGAATTTCTCTAATTGAATTCTTCTCTCACTTGTGCACTAGTATTTTAAAGCGTACAAGTTCTATATAGGAATACTTCCCCTGATAAAATAGACAATTTCTTAGAAGCAATAAGAAAAACATAAAAACAATAAAAACAATTGGACATTGGTTAAAGAAACCCTAAAGTTGCGGTACAGGCCTAATGTGGAGCCTCATCAAGACAAAGCGGACGAATTGACAGTATATTACCACAATGACCATTACATTGACTTATCAAACGTAGATAGTATTTTAGTCAATACCTTAAAGGAAATAACGCAGGGCATATTATTGGACAAAATATATGACGAAAGAAACATAAAGAACATACTCAAAATACTAACTAGAAGACGATTTGGAGACAGCTGTATCAGGGAAGAATATAAAAAAACTAAGACTAATAAATTTAATAACACAAGTTCAAATAGAAATACAAATTATAAAACTCAAGAAAACTCCAATGATAACTATTATCATAATTACAACCCTAACTACAATCATAATTACAACCCTAATTACAATCGTAATTATAACCCTAATTTTAAGAACAATCAAATAAATAACTCAGGGCGATATAGATTACATAATAATTAAGGACAATATAGGGTTTAAAACCATTCAGGTAATTTTCAACGGTTCCCACAGCCAGGAAACCCTAGGAATTTCGTAAACCAAAATCGCTTTACGCAACCTAGGCAAGGGCAGGGGGAACCTTTGGAAATAGATAATATACAAATAAATAACGTTCACGGATTTTCGCAACAGGAAGGAAACCCTAGGCAAATAAAAGAGATGGAACAGCAGGGAATTATTAGGAAAAGTAATTCCAAGTATTCAAGTCCCTTAAAAGTGGTCCCAAAAAGATTAGATAACTCTGGACAAAAAAAAAGTACAGAATCGTGGTGGACTATAGAAAATTAAATGAAGTGACAACGGATGACAAATTTCCACTTCCAAATATAGACGCTATCCTAGACAAGTTAGGCAGAGCACAATACTTTACTACAATAGACTTAGCAAAAGGGTATCACCAAATTTTAATAAAAGAAGAGGACAGACACAAAACCGCTTTCGTTCGGACTAAAAAACGCGCCGGCGACATTTCAACGATTAATGAACGAGACATTACGGGATTATAATAATAAAAATTGTGTTGTATATCTAGACGATATACTCATCTTTAGTACATATCTGAAAGAACATATAAAGGCCATAAAAGACATATTCACAGTACTAGAACGGACAGAATTAAAAATCCAAATTGACAAATGTAACTTCATGAAAAAAGAAACGGAATTTTCCGGACATATTTTAACGAGTGAAGGACTAAAGCCCAATCCAGACAAAATTAGCGTAATTCAAGCAGTAGAAATGCCCAAAACAGGAAAGCAAATAAAAAGCTTCCTAGGACTCACAGGTTTCTATAGGAAATTTGTGAAAGATTACGCCAAGGTGGCACAACCTATAACGAAATATCTGAAAAAAGGAGTAAAAATAAACGTTAAAGACCCAATTTATATAGAGGCATTCGAAAAATTAAAATCGTTGATAACTTCACACCCAATTATTAAGTATCCAAAATTTGACACAACTTTTACCTTAACCACCAACGCATTTAACTATGCAATTGGTGCGGTACTGTCAGAAGAAGGACATCCGATATGTTTTGCATCTAGAACATTGAACAACCACGAAAGGAATTATTCGCCAACAGATAAGGAATTCCTTGCAATATTATAGAGTGTGAACTATTTGCGAACATACCTCTACGGCAGGAAATTTAGAATACTGACTGATCATCAGCCAATAAAATGTTTGCATTCAAAATATAAGGGGAAGGATATGTCTCCCAGACATAAGAGATGTCTACTAAAGTAAGGAGAATATTACTTTGAAATAGATTATATAAAAGGCAAAGAGAACAGGGTTGCTGAAAAAGAAACAGAAGAAGTAGAAGCCAGTTTTTACAAAGATCCAAATAAAGAAAACAATTTCAAAATAAATAATATAGAAGAAGATGATGTATCGATGCTGACAGTTTACTCAGCTGAAGAAAATTTGATGGATCATTTCTATATTAAAGAGGAAATAGTTAACAAGTATAAAACTCAAATTATCTTAACGAACAATAAAGTAGAAAAAATGAAAATTATAAATGGTAAGAGAATTATTTTTGTGGCAGAGTCAGACTTTAACGACAGGAAATATTTTCAGAAGATATATTACCAAAGGAAAAATTGGCATATTCTCCGAATTATCCGAACATAACTACAATATTATCCAAGAAAAAATTAATAGAAATGTACTCAAATGACAAGCAAAGAGAATTTATCAAATGTACTATAAGAGCTTAGGATATAGAAACAGAAGTAGAAGCCGTTAAACAAATTTCTTTTTACCACGTTAGAAAAAGTATACACTCCGGCATACAGGAAACATATAACCAAATCAAATAAAAAATTTATTATCCAAAATTATTAGAATTAATACAGATAGTAATTAACCAATGCGACCTTTGTAAGGAAGCTAAATATGATAGAAATCCAATAAAACACAAATTTAAACTCACAGAAACACCAACAAACAAAAATCAATTTATACATACAGACACATATGTGTTGAAGGGTTTTAGATTCCTAACCGTGATTGATAAATTTTCAAAATTTGGGACAGCATATCATTTAACAGATAGAAACCCAATTACTATAATAGAGCAATTAGAAGAACATTTTTCAAAGGTAGGTAAACCAGAGAAAATTGTAGCGGGCGGCGAATTCAATGCACTCTAATTTAAAGAGTTTCTCAGCCAAGAGCGAATTCAATTATATATCACAAAACCTAACAGTTATACGGGAAATGCAGATGTCGAAAGAATGCATAAAACATTATCAGAAAAAGTTAGAGTCCTATATAAAACTAATAATAACATCCACATAAAACGACTTATCCAAAAGGCTATGCGGAATTATTATGAACGTTACCATTCTAACACTAAATACACACCCAATGATGTTCAACAAGAAAAAATAGATGAAAAAAGAGTAAAAGAGAATTTAGAAGAATGTAAAAGGAAGGTAGTAAAAAATTTAAACAAATCTAGAGAAGATTATGAGGAGGTCAGGAACGAAGGTTATATAAAGAATTATAAGGCTTTAAGACATAAAGGACAACCTAGATGTAGGAAATCAAAACTAAAAAATAAACGCCACTGTAATATTAAAAGACTATATAAATTTTCGGACGCTAGTAATAAGGACGATGACATTGACTTCGAATAGTTAGCCCAACGCTTGAAGGAAATTAAAAGCAAAAACAAAAAACAATATACACCCTCGTAATATCAAGAAACCTCTAAAATTTTCAGATGCTGACAATATTAATGATACTGATAGGAATTACACAGACCACAGGACTAATGAAAATTGAACGAATGATGGAACAAAAAGGATACACAGATATTTACATAAGAGAACAGGAAAGTGTTAAAGAACCGGACATAATTTTGCACATTATTAATCTACAAGAGCTTGAGGACATTTGAGTAAACATAACGGATAATATAAGTTCTATGAATATTGACCATAGAGCAATGACACTATTACCAAAACAAACAAGACAAAGACGCGGACTAACGAACGGTATAGGCAGTTTATCGAAGTGGTTGTTTGGAACTATGGATGACGAGGACTGAAAAATTATACAAAAGCATCTTTTTAGAAACAATGAAATAGCGGAAAACAATAATCAACAAATTATTATTAATGATTATTTTAATACCACTATAAGTCATTTAAAAAATATTGTAAAAGATTACAGAAAAAAAATTGAAAATGAATTAAACTGTATAAATAAATTTGTAGAAATAGAAAAAAACAAAAATTTGTACTTAGAACAATTACCTTATATACAATTAATAAAAAATAAAATAGAGCAATTACAAAATAACGTAATTTCAGCAAAATATGGTATAATATGGTATATTCAGCTTGGAACAACATATTTTAATAATTCATATTTGATTTTTGGTATAAAAATCCCCAAATCCCCAAGAAATTTAAAACAGTCGGACTTAAAACAATTGTACCATTATCGGACAATAATAATAATGAAATAGACTATGAAAAACAAATACATTTTGAATTCAAAAATAAAACTTACAAATTTAGAGAAAACAAGCATTTAAGAGAATTAAAACTAAGCAATCATTGTATTTTAAAAAATAGTTGCAAACTTATAAGTAACACAGATTTGGAAATTATACCCTTAGATATAAGCACTATTTTAATTAAAAATGCAAACAACATAACTATAAACCAAACTTGTAATAATGATGATAATGTCCTAACAGGAAACTATATAATAAATTTTAACAACTGTACAATTAGAATCAAAGATTATTATTTTTCAAACATATTGGAAATTGCTGAAGAAAAAACAATATATAAGAATGCCAATATTATACAAAATTTTACTCATAAATTAACACTGGAACAAATTAAAAATTCCACAAAAAGATTACATATAGTTGTAATATTTTAACCTCAACCATAATACTTATTTTAATTTTTATTATATTAATAAAACATTAACGTATTAAAATAAAGATAAACAATAGAGTTCAGGAGAATTCTAATCTACAGGGGGGAGTAGTTACATATAGGAATACTTCCCCTGATAAAATAGACAATTTCTCAGAAGCAATAAAAAAAACATAACAACAAATTTTGAATAAATAAAAATCTGTTTCCGATTTAATAAAATAAATTAATAAGAAATTTAAAAAGTCAAAATTATTTTACGGTCACAATTCCCAGAATTGCAACGGTTAAAATAATACAACTAATAAGTTTGTAATCTTTAATATAAATCACGGTCGCAATTCCAAGAATTGCAACTGTTGAAATAGAACAATTAATAAGTTTATAATATTCAATACAAATCAGCAATAATGTAAAATGCTGATTTTAGATAATTAAACATTAGCATAAGTCTCATTGTAATGATAAAAGAATGAATAAATGAGTTGGTAACAATCCCAAGCCAAGAACGGTTCGGTTCTCCTAAAGTCTTTTCTTTTATTTTGCTTTTTAAAAACTTATTTAAGTATAGATAATACATACATAATTCACACGATTTTATTTTGATGCACATCATTTAATTTTTACTGCTACATATATCTATTAGAGATGAGCGATATTTCTGTGCCTGTGATTTTATACCGGTTGCTTAAAATCACTGGTAACGACAGTGACATAAACTGTGAAGTAACTGTTACTTTTTATTTTAATTTATTGTGTTACTCAAATAACATTTTGAAATGTTACGGCACACAGTGGGGCCAAACGCAAAATGGTAATAAATCTGTATCTTCGAAAGTATTTGTCCAATTTTAAAATAATGTATAAAGCAGTCGTAGAGGAGGACCCAAGGTTTTAGAAAATAAAATTTTGGACTACCCTGTGTATAGATACGTTGAGCTACAGGGTGCCAATGTTGACCTCCTCGGGCTTACAAAACATTTCTATGCTCATAACTTTTGCAAATATCAACCGATTTCAATGATTTTTGGATTTATTTGATGAAAATTAAAATCTGAAAAGAAAACGTACTCACTCTTTCTTGTTACCTGTTACAGTTTAAAAGATATTTGGGTTTGAAATTTAAAATTGTTGTTTTTGACCTTGACTTTATTTAGTTTTTTGCAAATGTCTGCAATTGTAGTTATGCTAAAAATATTTTTAAAAATATTTTTGTATTTTTAAAAAGTTTCTTAAGCCTAAACAAAAAAATTTATTTAATTATCTTTATTCGTCTAGCCGTGAAAAATATTCAAAGTCAAAATTTTCAAGGTGATTCCAAAAATGGCATAATTTTGACAAAAATTGAGCACAATTGATTAACTTTTTTTGCAAATATTTGTAAAAATAATTATTTCTTTCTTAACGTTTTTGGAAGAAGCAGGCTTCAAAATATATTAGTAGTATTTTTTTGAAAAGATTTAGACGTGCACCCTACGCCAGGCATTGGTCGAAAATATGGATTTTTTCAACGAAATTTCAAATTTATTGGCCAAGAAAAAAAAACGCAAGCCAGTTTTTGAAAAATTGGTTCAAAATTAAAATAACTTATCTCTTGGGGTTTCAGTTTTAATTAAGTTATTCGCCCGCTCAAAAATGGGGTCACGAGGGTAAATGTTATTACTATAGGCAAATTTTAAGATGCGTGTAATATAATAGCTCAGAAAATAACTTAAAGTTTATTTAATTCTTTATGTTTTTTGTTTAAGTAATAAATAACATAATATTATTATAAAATTTTAAAATCCATTACGTTATCATAAATCAACAATATTTTATAAAGTTTCAAATATAAAAAATTTTCACAAAAAAAAACTGTAAATATAATATTTTGGAATTTTTTTAATCTGACCCCTTATTTTTTTTCTATAGGTAAAAAATATGATATGTATGCAAATCTCCATCTGTTTACCTTTTCAATGATATATAATATTTGTATATTATTAGTTATTTTATACTATATTAACTGCCCTTAAAACAGCTATTTTGCGTCAAATTTGTTGAAACTCCATTATTTTGTAGGGTGTGTATATACATTAGCTATGGCATAGTGATATATGAAAATTTTTGCAACGAGATTTCGAAGTGTTCCCGGCTTTTATTTTGTAAAACTTGGAAAAAAATACATATGGCAAAAAATGAGGCAGTTTGGTTGTGGGTAAATGGCGCCTCATCGAGGTCAAAGTTCATCGTAAAAGCAAAAAAAAATCATAAAATGTCCAATAACTGCCGCGGAGTCGCTCCTAGAGTAGTAGAATGTAAGATTGGCCCCCATTAAAATTTCCTCCGCAACATTTTTGTATAACATACTTACACCCTATCTTCACTCCTTAGGGGGCTTGCCCTACAAAGGGTTAGTTTTTTATAAATTTTACCCCAACCGTCGTAACAAGTTTTGGAGCGCCTCTTGAGGATTCAAAGGTACGACAAACCCCCATTGATTTTTCCCCTTCGACATTATTGTAGAACATACTAACCTCCTATCTCTGCTCCTTAGGGTACTTCCCCTTCAAAAAAAGATATAGAAATTTACCTTCTCCTTCTTACTACTTTCAGGGCTACTATGGAGGACTCAAATGTATAACCGACCATTGATTTTTCTCCCCTACCTACCCTATCTGCTCCTTTGTTCGTTGGGATACTTCCCTTCAAATATGTTTTTTTTAATTTGACCTCATGCCTAACTACTTTTGGAGGAGTCAAAAGTATATACCAAACCTCTTTCCCTGCTCTTTAGGGTCCTATACAAACAAAATTTTATATCTTTCATTTTTTATTAAATTTAATTCAGTAACCAGTTTTGAGAGTTTTATATTTGTTATTTTTATTGCTTAATTTATTTTTGCAATGAAGTGGATACTTTTTTCTATTTTCGGCAACGACTTGCAGTAGAAATAGGGGAAGCAGGGAAAGAGGTTTGATATATACTTTGTAGGCTTATATATATACTTGTGTAGGCTTAAGATATATACTTGTGTAGGCTTAAGAAACTTTTTAAAAATACAAAAATATTTTTAAAAATATTTTTAGCATAACTACAATTGCAGACATTTGCAAAAAACTAAATAAAGTCAATGTCAAAAACAACAATTTTAAATTTCAAACCAAAATATCTTTTAAACTGTAACAGGTAACAAGAAAGAGTGTTTTCTTTTTAGATTTTAATTTTCATCAAATAAATCCAAAAATCATTGAAAGCGGTTGATATTTGCAAAAGTTATAAGCATAGCAATGTTTTGTAAGCCCGAGAAGGTCAACTTTGGCACGTATGTATACACAGGGTAGTCCAAAATTTTATTTTCTAAAACCTTGGGTCCTCCTCTACGACTGCTTCATACATTATTTTATAATTGGACAAATACTTTCGAAGATACAGATTTATTACCATTTTTTTGCGTTTGGCCCCACTGTGCGGCAGTGGAATAAACCGTAAAGTAGCTGTTTCTACGATAGTGTTACTTTTAATTTATTATGTTACTCAGAGTTACATTTTGAGTTATGGTGCAGTATTTACTCTTGCCTGCAATGTTACTTTGAATTTGTTAAACTTTGTACAATGTGAAGTAACATTTTTGTGCTCTAAAAATCTGATTTTGTTTTCACTTAATGTTTACATTTAGTCATAGCTAACAAATCATGTTGCTGTTTCTTTAGTTCTTTAGAAGAAATAAAGAGCCAATGTTTAGATGTGTGTTTGTGAAAGTGCCGCTAAAAAATTAACTAGCAGCGTTTCCAAAATCTTTGAGAAAAAAGTCTTCATTTGGTAAAAAATCAGTTGCATTCTTTATCTCGTAGTGTACGGACGTGTGTACGCGAGTGTAATATTGTTAGTAGGTGATATTAGTAATAGGTAGCAAACGAATGTATTAATATACATATATACACAAAAAAGTGAGAAGAGAAAAACAACAAACTAAATAAAAAAAACAAAGCGAACTGTTAATGAGTAAGAGTAATCGTAGTGACAACGGGCCGATAGCCGAAATGCTTCCTTGTGTTAAGCTCCACAAGTGTTAACAATGAGAACATAAGAGACCCTGAATTTAATAGAAATTATTTAAATGCAAGACCAAAAATAATTACAAACAATCTTAGTTCAAGTGCGCCTAATTTAAATAAATGTACTGAACAAGGGACTAATTTAGCCCTATCTCTATTTAATAATTATAAAAAAATTCTGAGGTACCATCTTTGTCGCGGTCACCATTATCAAATTCTGGAATTGAACCTGCAGCTGCTAAAGCCGTATCAAGCTTAATTTCTGCACTGGCATCTAAGATCCAGGTAGGGATGGACCGCTACGTGGCAGTTCTTAAAAAGGGAAGAAGCCCTAAATCGGCAGAAGCATCTCAGCCTGCAAACATTTTAAAAGACGATGAAAGGCCAACCTCATCGCAAAATCGTTTTGCAATTTTGCAAGAGGATAATGAGGCCCCTGTTAGTGAAATAAAGCCACCTCCCATTTATTTGAGGGAAAAAAACTCAAATGATCTCGTCAAGTTTTTAGTCGGTTTGATTGGGGAAAATAACTTTTATGTCTCAAACGTTAAACGCGGTAACATATTTGAAACAAAAATTCAAGTGAACCATGAAAACGCCTACCGTGCCACGGTTTCGGAGCTCGAAAAACTCAGAAAAAACTTCTATACCTACCAACTCAAGACCGCAAAAGGCCTTCAGGTAGTTATTAAAGGCATTGATTCTAACGTTGACCCAGAAGAGATCAAGACCAGTTTGCTAAGCAAAGGGTTTATGGTTAGGACGGTATCGAATATGAGAAACAGTGCAAAACACCCACAACCATTATTCCGAGTGGAGCTTGAGCCTGGTGATATCAAATTGAAAAAAAGTGAAACTCACCCCATCTATGATTTAAAATATATTATGCACCGACGAGTCACTGTGGAAGTGCCACATAAGCGATCTGGGCCCGTACAGTGCTTAAACTGCCAGGAATATGGCCACACTAAAACTTATTGTAAGTTGCCTTCTGTTTGTGTTGTGTGTGGGGATCTGCACAATACGACCACATGCGACAAGCCAAAAGATGATCCTAGGATAAAGAAATGCAGCAACTGCGGGGGAAACCACACTGCCAACTATAGAGGTTGTCCTGTTTTTAATTCAGTTAAGCCATCAACTAAGCCGAAAATAGTTCCTGCCCCTCCCCAGCCTTTAAATATACCAACTACAAATATTCCTCCATTGGCACAACCAACTACAAATCAAGTTTCTTACGCCGCCGCATTAAAGTCTAACCAGCCTAATTCACGTAAGTCTACCCAACCTACAACACAACAAGAACTGCCAACTAGCGAACCAACCGGGCCTAATTTTTGCCGCCTGGAAGCCGTAATTGACAATATGGTCACACAATTTACGCAGATTATGGCGCAAATGGCCAACATGATGCGAGAAATGCAAAAAAAGCAGTCTGCTTTTCTGCAGGCTATGCTTAAAAGACCATGAACTGCCTCAGGGTTTGTTTCTGGAACGCAAACGGCATCCGCCAACACAAAAACGAGCTCGAATATTTCTTGATGAACCAAAAAATCGATGTTATGTGTATTTCTGAGACTCATATGACATCTAGAAGCACATTTAAAATTAGTGGTTATTCTTTTTACGATTCAAAGGATACTAGGGATAGATCATGTGGTGCCTCGGCTATTCTAATCAAATCAAGAATTAAACACCAATGGTTGGGTGGCCTCTCGGAATGTTATATCCAAGCTACGAACGTCTGCATTGATGAATTTTTCCATAACCTTGTTATTTCATCAGTTTACTGTCCACCCAGATTCTCCATAACGAAGGATCAGTACAGCAGTTTCTACAAATCATAAGGTCCCCGCTTCATAGCTGCTGGAGACTATAACGCTAAGCACACATACTGGGGCTCCCGCCTAATTAGTCCCAGAGGTCGTGTCTTGTATGACTCCGTGTTGGAAATGGGACTTTTCGTTATTTCAACTGGACAACCAACCTATTGGTCAACGGACAATAATAAAATTCCAGACGTAATAGATTTTGGCGTGGCAAAAGGTATATCCCCGAACTTAATTGAGGCTGTAGCCCCCTTGGATTTATCTTCTGACCACTCACCCACAATAATTACTATTTGCAGTCCTCACCAAATAGCAGCTAGTGATTTTTTCTTATCTAAAAAAATAAATTGGTTAAAATATAAAAAATATATTAGTGCCCACTGTTCGGAAAACCAACCGCTAAAAACTCCCGGAGACATAGATGATAGTCTGAGAGTCCTAAATGAAAACATTAAAAAAGCAGTTGAACATGTGTCTTCTACCTATCGTCAGGTCAGGTACAGCAAAATTTTTTCTGACGATGTGGGAAAACTTTTATCTGAAAAAAGGAGAGTCCGAAGAGAATGGTAAAAGAACAGATCGCCCCAACTTAAATCTAAGCTGAAAGAATGTACTAACAAATTAAAAAGCTTGCTGGAGGTTCACAGAATAGCTTCACTTAAAGAGTACCTCGAAGGTCTAGACGCGACCCCTCAGACAAATTATTCCCTATGGCGATCAGCCAGACGTCTTAAAAGACCCGTTATCGCAACACTTCACTTCCCGCCTGTGTGGAAAATTGCCTTAGTAAAGATGATTCCTAAGCCTGGCAAAGATCCTTCAAAGGTAGAGTCTTATAGGCCTATAAGTTTGTTACCCACAATGTCAAAATTGTTCGAAAAATTGCTTAAGAACAAGCTGACTCCGATCCTGAATGAAAACAACTGCATTCCAGATCACCAATTTGGCTTTAGAAGTCAACATAACACAATCGAACAAACTCACAGACTGGAGCAGGTTATAAGAAAAACCTTTGAGGAAAAGAAGTACTGCTCCGCGCTTTTCATTGATGTCTCTCAAGCTTTCGATAAAGTATGGCACGAAGGCCTGTTAACCAAACTAAACATACACCTTCCAGCTAATATTTTCAACCTTTTGGAAAAATACATAACCGGTCGACAATTTGTGATCAAAGAGGGAAACCAAATAAGTTCTTCTCAACCAATAGGGGCTGGTGTACCTCAAGGGAGTATACTAGGTCCAGTTCTGTACTTGCTTTACACAGTAGATATGCCAACCAATAGTTTTACACACACGTCGACATTTGCTGATGATACTGCTTTCCTTAGTATTCATAAAGACCCTAAAGAGGCTTCAAACCAATTGCAGCAACACTTAACCCAAGTTGAAAAATGGGCAAAGTTATGGGGAATAAAAATAAATGAACAAAAATGTGCCTACGTAACTTTTACTTTACGCAAAAAAACGTGCTCCCCAATCACTATTAACAATTATATGGTGCCTTAACGAACCGAGACAAAATATCTTGGTGTTCACCTAGATCGACGGCTCACATGGAAGCCTCATATAGATGCAAAGCTGACTCAAATGAAACTTAAGGCTGCTCAAATCCACTGGCTAATGGGAAGAAACTCTGTGCTACGTCTGGACTGTAAACTTATACTCTACAGCTCGATTTTAAAACCAATTTGGTGCTACGGTATACAACTATGGGGCACTGCTTCCTCCTCTAACATAGAAAAAATACAACGTCGTCAAAACAAAATTCTGAGAATGATAACTGGTGCTCCTTGGTATATTAAAAACAGCAACATCCACAAGGACGTGAGAACTTAAATTTTAGTCTGGTACTGACTGGACAAGTATGAATTACTTAGTTTTAAGATTTGAATACTTATTGTTAGTTCGCTTAAGCGAAGATTCAATAATAAAATATATGAGAAAAAAAAATAGTTTAAAGATAAAGATTATTAAATTTTTTTTCAAAAATATTATTTTATAGACAAAAAATTTAATAAAAAACATGCTCCTCCCGTTGAGTGAAGCTCAAAACAATTAATAAAACTTTACAATTAAAAATTAAGTTGTATACATAAAAAAAGGGGTGGTCTCTTTGTAAAGTCTGTGCTGAATATGCTGAAGTTGCATTGGCTGCCAGTTTTGATGGAGGCTGATGTTTCGTTTTATTTCTATTTTGCGAATGATGACATTTAAATGGGAACGGTTAAATCTGCTGATGTTGGTTGGCTACGAGCTGCCGGTACTGGAGCGGGCTGTCGGTTGGTTTTTCTGCTAGTCAATAGATATACTAAGATGCAGGAGTTTATGATGAGGGCTAAGTAGCCGACTGTTATATGGTGGTAATTATGCGTGGTGCTCTTGTTTGGGAGCTAAAAGATTTCTTGTGCTGCGAGTGAGGTTTGCGTTTTGTATCTGTGTTAAGTTCTTGGTTGAGTGAATTTTGTCAGCAAAGGATTTAACCGTGCGACCATGCTATCTGCGTTATTTTTCACTTGCTAGTGAAAGAAGGTTTGAGGGAGCTGGATATAATATGTTGTCCCTGGACGGAAGTGAATTTGTTTTTAAGTGTACATTCTAATTTAAGTAGTAATAATTCGGCTCCTTCGAGTGTTAACTGTGTTATTTCTCTCTTACATTCTGCCGTTGCATGAGACGGTGATGCCATAACATAAATCCATTGACTGTTATGACGGAGTGGTATCCATGCGACCGTGTTTTGTATTTGTTGCAATGCGCAATCTGATTTGGTGCCGTTATGTAACATATTGATTTCACAAGCACATGTCTTGGAGCCATGCTCGTATCGAATTTTCGCTTAATGTTATGTGCCTTTTTGTTTTACAAGTACTTCCAGTGTTTCCGGCAGATGAAATCTTTTCGACCTCCCCACCTCCCATACAACAACAAGCGAAACCCGTGTGCAGAGATTTATTTGCATCATCCACGCCAACCTCCCATACATAAAAAAACGAAACCTGTTGCAGATTTTCAATGACATCAGCCCCTCCTAACGCCCACCACCTACTGCCTACCTCCCATGCAATCCTAATCAATTTTTGACTTTGTTTTTTAATTAACTAAAACGAGTTAGCCCAACCCCAGACGAAAAATTTTTATCCGAGCATTTTGGAATTAAAAGATTACAATAATATAGATAATTTCAATGAATTCAAAAAATTGGCCCCGACTGTATTGATCATGTGGTCTTCAACACATTAGTTGTCTGAGGAAATTAAAATAGCTTTGAAGGCTTATTCAAAAGATATTTTACTGCATATTAAAAATTTTTTTTACACCTTAATTCAAACTTAATTTAAAATATCAAAATGTTTAATAAAATGAATTTCCCCTTGTAATCCATTTTTAAAATTTCATGGATTTTTGGCATGGGAAGGCTAAGTCCGATTGAAGTAAATATTTTATAATCATATTTTTATGCCAAATTAATTTTTATAAAACCTAGGGTGGTTCATATATAAGTGTAAACAAAAGGAGTCTAAAATTATAAAAAATTTTACTTCTTCATCTACTAACATTTCTTTAACTACACATCTAGTTCTAAGAGATGTTTGTGAGGTTGACGTCTTATACTACTTATGTACGGATCAGATGATGCAAGCAAACGATGCAAAACATCAGTATTTGTTGAAGTTCTATTGCACTTTCTAGAAACCATTAATCTTTACTTCCTGTAATCTTTATCACGAGCTTCTTCTGCTTCCTCGGAGAGCATATGTATCAATAGGAAGTACTGCTGCGTTAATTATCTCCTTTCCATGAATTAGTATTTTATAGGCAGTTATGGCATGTAGTACCAGTTATATTTTTCACAAATAGCTCAGCCGTATTCCACGCAAATTATTGAAACTTCACAGTATCAATTTTCTGGTCACATGTTATTATCTGAAGAAAAATTCGGAAGTGATCTATGAGTTCTTCATTAACACCTGTTATATCAGCAACTGAACAGGGTTGAGAAAGAAACGCCTTGAGGTATTGCTATCGTTCGAAGAGCCGGGAACTTGTCGTACAGCATTTACTAAAAATTTCATTCGTTCTTTAAATGACGCCTGAATTCGATCCTTGTTTTCTTGTTTAAAAACCTTGTTTTTTGCTTTGATCGCACTTTTTGAAAGGCATGCTATAAGCTACATGGAGTATACACCCCATTAATTTTATTTTATCGTTTAATGATGAAACACCCAATTTACAAGCCTCATTATCAATTCTTTTGCTTTTCAAATATAAAACATAGCTGCTGAAACAGTATCTGTAACGGACTGAAGCGTTTTTCCATCTAGCATCGCGAACACTAAATTGTGTCTAACACTGAATTGTTTGCCGCATACTACATGTTCTCAACAACCGCTAAAACTTTTTCTTTAGGCATTTTAGTGAATTCAAAGATAATTTTACGATAGTACCTTGTTGATGATGGACTTTTTTTATGCCAGTATTCTCTTTCAGTGTTTGATTTTCAACTTAAAGGTAGCATCGATGCTAATAGCAGACTCTTGTCTCTTGTATCTGTTCGCAAACACTGTTTGTACTCTGCATGATCAGAATACCCATCGCAACCCCACTTCGACGTGAGAGTGTAATTAAATTTTTGCATATCATTAACTTTTTCGCGCGAAAAACTTTCAAAAAGACGCTTTGTGGTGTGATCTACCAAACTTTGGAAGCTTACAAAAGCTTTATTTTCTGATACTCGGATTTTATTGGGATAGCATTTTTTCTTCTCTTTTAGTACCTGTATATAAGATGGAAAAATATTATATTTCCCTTTATGCAAAACATATTTTATTGCCTCCTATTGATGTTTTATAAACTCTGCATCTTTCATCAACGTTAGCGCAGTTGACGAAGGAATATATGGGTGTCAGCGTTGCAAAAAATTATTACCCATGAAAAAGGTTAAGAGTATATTTTATTAGTTGAACTACTTGTTTTAAGACAATTTTATTTTCTTTATCAAAACTTTACTAAATTCTTATTTAATTGCAAATGAAGAAATTAATATTTTTAGTTTTTACTACTTTATTAGCGTTAGTTAAGAAAGGAAAATTTTATTGAAAAAAAAAGATTTTTATTGATACTAGCCGAGTAGAATGCATTTTCGAAAAACAGCAACGATTTTCATCATCAGTACTTTTTGTTCGGTTGTTAGTTATTAATTTGGTTGTAAACATCTGCCGTTTAACCCACTGATCCATGTGGCGAGGTTTGTCGGCACGAAGTTTTTTCCACTTAAACCAACTAAACCAAAGCTTTTTCTTTTTTCCATTTCCTATTAATATACTAATCCCATCTATATCTTAGTTACAACACTAAGTTAGCGTTGCCTTAACCATCTATCAGATGGTATTAAGAGGCTACCATATTTATTGTATGTACAATTTCTCAAATTGTTATATATCACCGTGCCATGTGTGCTTTATGTGTTTTCGTTTATTTTATTAGCTGAACTATTTGTTTTATGACAATTTTATTTTTCTTATCAGGCTCAAGTTCAATACTTTACTAAATTCTCATTTAATTGCAAATGAAGAAATTAATATTTTTAGTTTTTACTACTTTATTAGCGTTAGTTAAGAAAGGAAAATTTTATTGAAAAAAACAAGATTTTTACCGATACTAGTCGAGTAGAATGCATTTGCGAAAAACAGCTACGATTTTCATCATCAGTACTCTTTGTTCGGTTGTTAGTTATTAATTTAGTTGTAAACATCAGCCGTTTACCCCCCCGATCCATGTGGCGAGGTGAGTCGGCACGAATTTTTTTCCACTCAAACCAACTAGACCAAAGCTTTTTCTTTTTTCCATTTCCTATTACTACACTAACGCCATCTATATCTTAGTTGCAACACTAAGTTAGCGTAGCGTAGCCTTAACCATCTATCGAATGGGACTTAACGTTATTTCATCTGGACAACCGACACATTGGCCAACTGATCACAATAAAATTCCAGACGTTATCGATTTTGGCGTAACAAAAGGTATATCCCCGGAACTTGCCGAAGCTCAATCCTCGTTGGATTTATCTTCAGACCACTCTCCCACTATAATCACTATTTTTAGTCCTCATCATATACCAACTAGTGATATTTTTTCATTTAAAAGGGTTAATTGGTTAAAATACAAAAAATTTGTCAGCACCCACTTCTCGGAAAACCAACCGCTAAAAACACCCGAAGACATCGATGATTGTCTGAGCAGCCTTAATGAGAGCATAAAAAAAGCCATTGATCATGCTTTTTCTTACTATCGTCAGACTTAATACAACAAAATTTTTTAAGCCGATGTGCAACAGCTTTTATCTGAAAAAAGAAGAGCCCGAAGAGAATGGCAAAAGCACAGAGCACCCCAACTTAAAGCCAAGTTGAAGGAATGTACAAACCAATTGAACATTTTGCTAGAGGTTCACCGATTGGCATCTCTTAAGGAACACCTCGAAGGTCTAGACTCGACTCCTAAGACGAATTATTCACTATGGCGATCAGCGAAATATCTTAAAAGACCCGTTATCGCGAAACCACCACTACGTAATCTGATAGGATCCTGGGCAAGAAGTGATGAAGAAAAATGTGATCTGCTCGCAAGTCATTTAACAAATGTCTTCACTCCAAATACATGCACTGACATGAGTAAATTACTGCCTGTTGTTGCTCGATGTCCCATGGAAATACGTTTTCAGTTGTCAGATGTCGTAGAGGCTATCAATAATTTAAATGCTAAAAAAGCTCCTGGCTTTGATGAAATCAGCAACAAAATACTCTTAAAGCTGCCCTGAACAGCAAAAAGAATAATTCTTTTTATTTTAAACGCTATATTACGGCTCGAACATTTCCTGTCAGTATGGAAAGTTGCCTTGGTAATGATGATTTCTAAGCCGGGAAAAGATCCTTCGAAGGTGGAGTCTTACAGGCCTATAAGTATGTTACCAACTATGTCCAAATTGTTTGAGAAATTGCTTAAAAACAAGCTGACTTTGATCCTGACTGAAAACAAACTGCATTCCAGATCACCAATTTGGATTTAGAAATGAACATAGTACCATCGAACAAACCTACAGATTGGTACAGGTTATAAGAAAAGCCTTTGAGGAAAAGAAATACTGCTCCACGCTCTTCATAGATGTCTCTCAAGCGTTCGACAAGGTATGGCATGAAGGCCTGTTAAACAAATTAAAGCTCAACCTTCCATCTAATATTTTTAACCTACTAGAAAAATACATAACCGGCCGACAATTTATGATTAAAGAGGGAAACCAAATAAGTTCTTCTCAACCAATAGGGGCTGGTGTACCTCAAGGGAGTATACTAGGTCCAATCCTGTACTTGCTTTACACAGCAGATATGCCCACAAACAATCTTACTCATACGTCGACATTTGCTGATGATACCGCCTTGTTCAGTATTCATAGAGACCCTGAAGAGGCCACAAAACAACTTCAATATCACGTATCCCAAGTTGAAAAATGGGCAAAGTTATGGGATATTAAAATAAATGAACAAAAATGCTCCCACGTTACTTTAACGTTACGCAAGGAAACGTGCCCCCAATTCTTATTAACAACCATACGGTGCCTCAACGAATTGAGACGAAATATCTTGGCATTCACCTGGATCGCCGCCTCACATGGAAGCCTCAAATGAAACTTAAAGCTGCTCAAATCCACTGGCTAATGGGTAGAAACTCTGTGCTACGTCTGGATTGTAAACTTCTACTCTACAACTCGATTTTAGAACCAATTTGGTGCTACGGTATACAATAATGTGGCACTGCTTCCGCCTCCAACATAGAAAAAATACAACGTCATCAAAATAAAATCCTAAGAATGATAACTGGTGCTCCTTGGTATGTTAAAAACAGCAACATCTACAAATATCTGCAAGTTCCACTAGTTAAATGCGAAATTTTTAATTATGTGGACAAGTATTTAAACAAGTGGGCACACTCGTCTGAAAAGAAGGGATACTATTGCACTAAGATGAAACTACTGAATTAATTAATTTTATTATGAGAACTTGAATTTTAGTCTGGTACTGACTGGACTAGTATGAATTACTCAGTTTTAAGATTTGAATACTTATTGTTAGTTCGCCTAAGCGAAGATTCAATAATAAAATATATGAGCACCCCCCTTTAATTTGATGTATGACAGGGGCAAATAACTTTACCCGTTCCAGAGATATGGGTCGATGCCAAAAAATCAAGATTTTAAAAACTTTGAGGCCCCAGTGGCACGTGTTTACATCTTTCAATCGTGCTCAAACTTTGGCAATCCTTAAACCTGACATAAATAAATATTTTAGGGGGGTGCCCACAAAAAAATTCTGACATTTTTTTTACCATATAAGATAAAACCACTCTAATGTATATAGAACAACACACACAACTTTCCTTATTTTTATACATATACATACATAGGTACATTCATATGTATATAGGACACATACCTATGTAAGTATAAAATATGTATGCAAATGTCTTACCTGACTTATATCATCGTCAATAATACTTATGTATGAAGCTTCCGCCAATGCAAATACATGAGGCTCGTGAAATCCAACTTTTTTTCTATGATATTTTTCAACATAGTCCTAAAAATGCAGTTTTGTAAAAAGAAAATAATATTATTTACACGGAAACTTAATAAATTGTCAAACTAACTATTAAATAAGCAAGAAATATTTTCTTGGATAAAAAATGGCGTTTAAAACAGACTAAAAATAAACTAAACTTTTAACAAAAGCTCCAAGCAAAGGCAACACCTTTTTTATTTTTTAAATCGTTTTGTACATACTTTTCAATAAAAATGAGGACAAACAAAACAAGTGGTTTTACACTCATTTTCCTTGCCTGTAATACCGCAATAGTCAATCAATCCTATAGTTATTTAAGATTACACTATGCCTTATCTGACTTAAAAAAAAACCAAAAGATTGATAACAAAATTATCTTTAAGTCGTGCAAATAATATGTTCACAAATTCTCAAAGGGTTCAGAAATGTTTGACCCGAAACTATAAAAAGTAAACATTTTTGGGAAAAATATGGAGAACTTTAATTTTTTTAAATAAATTAAAAAACAGAAAGTGGCAAAAACATTATACTTTTATTACACGAACATTAAACTATCCATATTAGAAATTATATAAGTATGTAAGCCTTCTTTGTTAAAAATCGAAAGATAAATGAGTAGAGTACAATTCCAAACGACGCTATGGTAAAAAAAAACAATATTTAGGAAAACCGATTTACACTACTTCGTAAGTGCAGTTTTAACATTTATTTAGTGAAGGTGATGTTTTGTGCCTTTATTTCTTCAAATATTATCATAGAGATTACATTAATTAGAAAGAAGTTGTTGAGTACAGGCAGAACACCTTGTACAAAACTAAATTAGGTTACTAACTTTGTCAAGCACAGACAGAAACACATTGTACTTATCTTTCATGCGAAACCCTTGGTAGAAACACCAAGAGAGTATTCAGTGAAAACAAACTCTAGTTATGCTACTGAGCATTGAATGCCTGATTATTTTTATACTTTTCTATTAATTACATAATAGCGTAAACAAAATTTAAAATTAATAAAAATGTAGAACAATTAGTAAACAAGTTATTTAGCACAATACAAATTGCTAATTCGTACTTATGAAATGTGATTGAACTTAAATGTAGGTTGATGTTGTTTTTGTTTATTTTGTATGTTTTGTTTGTCTTTTGTTTGTGTGCTTTAGTTTTAAGTTTTAATGTGTCTTAACATTCTCCGCCGCGTTGAGCGAGTCGCGATAACTGCTTTGGATTTGTGAAACTTGAGTACGTGGCATTGGTTGTGGTTGGCTGGTAGAAATGCTGACAGAGGATTCGTTTCGGCATTTGTGTGTCAGACGCCAAACTATAAACATGAGGCTCAGAATTATAATTAAAAATAGTGAGATATGGCCAGTATATTTTGTATGAGATTCGTGGTGCTGGAGTTCCGCTGGAAGATGTTGGTGGCTTTGAAGCTGTTTTCTAAGATTGTTAAGCTGTTCCAGTTTAGAATCTAAGTTAACATCTGGGTCATTTAGCTTGTTTATTTCAGCGGCCCTTCTGGTTACAGTGGTGTTGCTAAATGTTGCATACGAAGTGTGAATTGTGCTGCCGACCTTGTGACCGTGTAAGATGAACTGGCTACCCAGTGCATGTTGATAGCATTGAAAGAATGCCAGAGCCTTTGAGCTGCACATAACTTATTTCGCCAGCGCATACAGCAGACAGTTCAGTGTTGACGCTTGTTGCGTATATCCAACGGGTATACGTTCAAAAGTGCATTGAGAGGATGATTTCTTATTGAAGATTAAAATCTCACATGAGTTTACATCGGAGTTTCTAATCCGCACTTGTAAGTTATGGCATAAGAAATTATTATCAAGCAAAACTGCACATTTAGACAATTGGTAAAGGTTAAGCATTAAATATTCGTCTTTATTATCATTAACGGCCAGATAGTCGGTGCCTGTTCGTATAGCTACTAACGTGTTGTTTATTGGTGTTGGTATTGGAGTCAGTTTGAAGAGTTGAAAAACCTCCTGGTTAACTAAGGGAAATTTAGCAACGAATATAATATTGTTTTGAGTAACTGCGCCTTTTATTTGCATTATTTTGTATAGTTCTAATGGATTTTGGTAACCCGTTGGTAATGTTTGGCCTGGTGGCAGGTGAGCCTTTATTTTAGAGATTTTTTGGCGTAGCTGTTGTGGTATTAAAATAAGTCTAGTGCCAACATGTTCAATTAAATTGCCAGTGACGTGAGATACTGAGCTTGACGCAAGTTGGAGTTTTCGTCTGCAATGGAGTTAGGATCTTTATAAATTTTTAATTTGAGACGATTGAGGTGGATTGCAGTATTATTTTAATTTTCTCTGAATATGTTTATTGTTGAGTCGAGTTTGAGTTTTGATTAACTTGTGCAAGTATTCCTCATTTTCTTTGACATTAGATATGGTTTTTTCCATCTCTTCAGCATAATCTGTATCTAAAACTCCAAATAGCATGTGAGCTACATTTCCGACGATGTTAAAAGCACCTCGTTTTTATTGAAAAATAAAAGTCAATGTTTTTAATTTGGTATCTCAATACGTATTAATTTATTTTAATTTGAATTGTAGGAAAAATTAGGTAACATAAATATCAAAGTAAAACGATTTATATATTTCTTTATTGTTAAAGTATAATTTGATACAGTACAACACTCTCACTCAAATATACTTTACATAATTAAACCCAATTTTTTAAAGCAATACTTATGTTTTGGTATAGTTGTAGCTTTTGTTAAAGAATCCGCTACCATTTCTTCAGTGTTTACAGGCAAAAATTTTATATGGTTAGCATCCTTCTTCTTATAAAATGATGACGTACATCAATATGTTTCGAACGTGCACGATAAACATTAGAAGATGACAAAGCGATTGCACTTCTGTTATCGCAGTATATCGGAGTCGGATAATTTTGAATATCTGCATCGAGTTCATTAAATAGTTCTCTTAAGCACAAAACTTCTTGAGTAACTGCAGACATCGCCATGTACTCCGCTTCAGTTGATGACAAAGCTATAGTTTGTTGTTTTTTACTGCTCCATGAAATAGCACCGGATTGCAAAATAACAACATATCCAGTAACTGATTTTCTCTCATCAAGATCGTTGGCCCAATCAGCATCTGAATAGGCTATCATATTGCTATTAACATTTTGAGTATAGCAAAGTTTGGAATGCTTCGTTCCCTTTAAATAACGAAACACCCTATTTACGGCATTCAAATGTTCTGGGCTTGGATTATTATTAAATCGACTTAGAAAACTTACTGCATGAGAAATATCTGGTCGTGTACACTGTGTTAAATACATCAAGCTTCCAATTGCTTGCTGGTAAGGAACTACGATATTTAAATTTCTGTCTTCATCCTTTCTAAGCTTTTGATTTGGATCCATAGGAAGTTGCACAGCATTACAATCTGACATGTTAAATTTCTGGAGTATTTGATCAATATATTCTTCCTGATCTAAATATATCGTCTTATCTTCTTTGGTGATCCTTATATTTAAACATTTTTTTGCTTTTCCAAGAAATTTGATATTCAGTTTTTTGCACAGCTTTACTTTAATAGTTTCACAATATGCTGAATCGTTACTTAACAGCAACATATCATCAACATAAATAGCTAAATATGTTCGCTTTGATTTTACAATATGATAATACACACATGGATCTATTTTTGATTTTTTAAATCCAATCTTCTGCAAAACTTTATCTTATTTATTGCTCCATACTAAGCTTGCTCGTTTTAAGCCATACAGAGCTTTATTAAGCTTTAGAACAGAGTTTGAATTTTCACATTCTACACTCTCTGGTTGAAAAATAAATATATCCTCATTCAGTTCTCCTTGCAAAAAAGCAGTTATTGCATCCATTTGCTCAATATCTAGATTATATTTTACAGCTAACGCCATAAGAATGCTTAAGAATGTGTAGCGAATAACTGGGGAATAGGTTTCCTCATAGTCTATTCCTTTTTTCTGTGTAAAATCTTTAACAACCAAACGTGCTTTATACCTTTTTGGTCCGTCTGGTTCATCCTTAATTTTAAATACCCACTTTGTTTTTATTGCATTTTTACATCCGGAACGGTCAACTTCTGTCCATGTGTTATTGGTTTTCAAAGAATTAATTTCACTGTTAATTACCACCAACCATTTGACTTTATCTGGACGACTTAAAGCTTCTTCATACGATAATGGATCTTCTATATCAGTTGATGCTATAAGGCCACTCTGAGACTTATTTGCTAAACGTTCACTACGTCTTGGAAATGTAACTATGTGTTCAGATTCAGATCTAGCAAGGCTCTGAATTCACCCACACGCCCGTTATTTCCGATTATCTTGACCTTTGCTGTGGCTAATATTATGTACTCATCGTCGTTATGTTGTTTGTTGGCTGCTGCTGCGGTTGGTGAGCTTGAGTTGGAACCCTTTTGTTCCTTTTCTGTGGATCCTAGATGCAACAATGTATTATGTTTATTAGGACACTTTGTGCAGGAGCGGGAATCGCATGTTTTAGCAGCATTATCTGCTTTAAAACAATTAACACACAATCTTCTCTTTTGTGTCCATTGCAATCTTTCTTTTGGGAACATCTTCAAGAATTGTTCACATTAAAAAATAGGATGCCCTGATGCACCACAAACTTTGCAGCTGCTTACCATATATGCAGTAGTTGACGTTGCTTTTGCTCTATCTTTCCCCCTGGCCGCTTTGGATGGTTTTTCTCTTGTTACTAAAGATTGGAAACGATGATCTATAAATTTTAGCAATTTGTTTAACGTCACCAATTTTTTGTTGTTATTAAGAGATTGCTCAAATGCTTTTTGTAATATCGGATCTAATTTTTGTAGCAGTATGTGAACCAATATGACATCCCATTCATCCACCGGAATTCCTTTCGTGTTCAAACCATGAACACATTCTTTCGTGAGATCGTGAAGTGCTTTAAGTGATTGAGCTGTTTCCACTTTAATTTTTTAAGATGGCAACAAATCGTTTAGTTATGTTGTAACGATTAATCTTTTGTTGTCATATCTGCCCACCAATATGTTCCATGCAATTGAATAGTTTGCTGCTGACACCGGCAAATGTTTTATGAGCTTTTTTGCTTCTTCTCCTACGTGTGACGTCAGATACATCATTTTTTGTACATCACTTGTTGAGCTGTAGACCAACTGAATGTATAAGTCCTTAAATGCTACCACATAAGCGTATGTATTCATATCATAACCTTCTGCTAATGGATCATCAACGGATTCCCATATTGAGAAATGTAATTCTTGAATTTGTTCCCACAATTTTTCTTTCAACTTCATGTTAGTTGCTGTTGGGTCCATATTTAGTAAACGCTTTAAAGATGCCATCATCACATTTTGTCTTTTAATTGCAGAGTTTGTTGAAGCGGATGTGAGTGATGTCATTTTGCTGGCTACAGTTGCTCTGGTTAGTGCAGTTGATTTTTTACCAACACTCTGTTGTTCATTGTGTTCTGCGCTCGGTTTGGAGGTATTGATAATAGCTAATTCAAATATTTCCCTGCATTTTTGCGTTAGGTCAGAAATTTTTTGATAGTAATTCTCAGTAAAGTACCCGTGACCTAGTTGAAGATTCTCGAGACATCGTACTCTGTTATCAACGATCTCAAACTCTCCCCATGCACTATCTAGTCTTCTTAGCCTCTCTTCATAGTCGTCTAGGGTCTTTCTGAACGCTGAATCCTTTTTGAAATTTCGGATAATGGATTCTATCAGCTCTCCTGTTGTTCGCTGAGACTCTGTCAGCTGCTTCATCAATATATCTTCTTTTACATTAGTCATGATTGATGTTCGAAAGAACTTCGTACGGCTACTTAATGAAAGTCACCACAATCAGGGGCATGTATGTGTGTATATGTGCGACCTAAACGGTATTTGTTTGAATGAATAGTTTTGTGTTTGTGTTTCTGTCCGGGTCACCAAAAATGTTGAGTACAGGCAGAACACCTTGTACAAAACTCAATTAAGTTACTAACTTTGTCAAGCACAGGCAGAAACACCTTGTACTTATCTTTCATGCGAAACCCTTGGTAGAAACACCAAGAGAGTATTCAGTGAAAACAAACGCTAGTTATGCTACTGAGAATTGAATGTGTGTTTATTTTTATACTTTTTTATTAATTACAACAAACATACTTAAATCGAAATAAATAATAGCGTAAACAAAATTTAAAATTAATAAAAATGTAGAACAATGAGTAAACAAATTATTTAGCACAATACAAATTGCTGAATCGTACTTATGATTAAACTTAAATGTAGGTTGATGTTATTTTTGTTTTTGTATGTTTTGTTTGTCTTTTGTTTGTGTGCTTTAGTTTTAAGTTTTTATGTGTCTTAACAGAAGTGTTTGCTGGCATAAACACTTTTACACTAGTACATATGTTAGTGGCTAAATCTGCGTCAATTAATTTCAGATTTCTAGGGTATAAGGGTATATACACGTCTTAAACCCTTTCAATATTTCAAAAAAGTTCCAAAAATAAATTCATATTTTTTGAGACCTTTCAAACGCAATTTTAATTATGTTTTTATCTTTATTGACACAGAAGTTGGAAAAAGGACCTAAGCAGTCTCAAAATATAGTTTTTACCCTATCTTGCCCTCAGGGTCCAATATTTCGAAAAAGATACCAAAACCATATTCGTATTTTTTTGAGGCCTGTCGAACGCAATTTAAATTTTGTTTCTATCTTAATAAACACAAAAGTTAAACAAACAGTGGACCTGGGCAGTATCAATATATTGTTTTTGCCCTGTCTGGTCCCTTAAGGTTCAAAATTTTGAAGAGGTGTAAAAATGGTATTCGTGTTTTTCGTGACCTGTCGAATGCAATTTAAATCATGTTTCTATCTATATTGGTTCAAAAGTTACCAAAAGTACCAATATAGAATTTTTACCATTTTCTTTCTTACCACTTAGGGTCCAAATTTCAAAAAAGTTTATAAAACGTATTTATATCTTTTTGAGGCCTGTCGAATGCAATTTAAATTTTTTTTCTATCCTTATTCGAAATTGAGTTTTTACTATTTTTTCCCCTAATGGTCCGCTTATTTTTTGAGAGAAATATGATTCTTTTTAAATTTTGTTTGTATCACTTATAGTTTGGGAGATATCAACTTTCGCATATTTCCCATTCCAACCCCTTTCGGATTCGCATTTCCCGAAATCCCGTCTTAGTGGATCTAAATATATAGAGTAGTACCAATTCTCTATCTCAACGCGTTTGGGCTGTGCGATGATGAATCCGTCAGTAACGTCGTTCCTTTATATATATAGATAGAGAGATATGGGGGCTAGTCATGAAAATTTATATTGCTACATATGATTAAAACGTATTGTCTCAAGAATAAATTTTCCTATAATAACACTGTGTGTAATTTTTTAAGTCATGGAAAAATAACCATATACGGACATCACTACGTGAAAGAAGACCAAAAAAGAAAAGACCCGTGTCTCCCAGTTTTGCCCAAAGTCATGCACTTTTTTTGTTATGGGCCCCCAAAGATTTCAGGCCTTGGTACCATTTTTACAAAAAGTGATAACTTTCTCAGGCTCATATCTTGCAAACCGTTCGGAATTTTAATTTACTCTTTGAGGCAAAGTTGTAGCCCTTTTTATGAAAAACAATAATTATAAACATAAAAAATTGAAAAAACAATAATTTTAAATCAAAATCGCAAAAAACTTTGAAAAATTCAAATTTTTTTTACCTTTTTCCCCCTGTTCAGGTCCATAGGTAGCAAACCGTTCAAAATTCAAGGAAACAGTCAACTACAAAAATTTACCTAACATCCCAATAAACAACTTTTTAGAATATATAAACTTCCTAGGAATGATTCTTAACACCGTTTAGGTAGCGCTTAGGTAGCCGCAAAAGTAAAAAATTTCCCCAAAATGTATGTACATACATGTAGTTATGAAGCTATCTCTTCCATACGTTTAATCAAATTGCCTTAATTACATATATTGTATCTGTCTTTCGTGTAATAGAGAACTCTAGTGCATATAAATATGTGTATATGCATGTGAGATAGCCGCAAAAAGTCTTGGAATTGAAACAGGTAGGCAAACATTAAAATTGCTGGAAACCCTAAACAACAAAATACATCATACAAAAATCGCAATAATGATCGTTAACGGCCTTTAATTAAATTATGTACATACTTTTTTCATTGCTTTGTTATTACTTTTTAATAATTATTGTTTATACCAACAATAAATTACCTACATATGTACCTACTACCAATTTTTTTAATAAGTGAGGACAATTCAAAATAAAATAGCAATTGGATAAATTTAAAAAGAAGAAATTATTGCACCCAAACTTATCAAGAAATCAACTACAAAAATTTACCTAAGATTTCAGTAAACAGCTCACGCGATCACGCACCGATCGCACACGCATCAAGGAACGCAGATCACAATATAAAAGCGACCCGACTCTCACATCGAGGCATTACACAGCGCGACGTCAACGAGATCTCAGCGGTGAAAGTTATAGAGAAAGTTCTACAGCATAATTCGCACACAACATTGGCAACTGACAATTTCAATATGCAGTGTAAAAATATTTATTTCTTTTGCTACATTTGCGGCCATCAAATCAGAAAAAATAATTCTACAAGATTTCAAAAGGAAAAGAATCTTTTAACTAGTGAATTTAAAAGAGCATATAAATCATTTTTCGACGAAATAGATTTGATCAGTGAAAATTACACACCTAACGCAGTGTGTCGCCAGTGTTATAATAATCTCATAGCATGGTTGAATGGAGGCAAACATAGTATGAAATATTGTAAGCCGGTAAACTGGATTAATCGCCCAGGTGATCATGATGCAACCAGTTCTTATGCATGCGTTAATTACCCAAATAGACGTGATGAGAAGAACAAAATTTATGAAGCAACTGTAACAGCCACACTACCAGTGCTTGCACCTGAAAATTTTGTATTCCCAAGGCCGCAAACTCCAGATCGTAGGACAAAATTTACAGAAATGACTACAGTAAGTGGTGTTACTAATCGAGATCGATTTGATACCGAATATGAGCCCCAACAGGGAAGAGATGGACCAAAACTAAAAAATAATCAAATGGAAAAACGGTACAAAGGCAAAAAATCCGACGCATTGCTTGCAGAGGTAATAACAATTTTTTTATTGCATGGTTTGCATTATTTTTGATTTCTTTTCTAATTCATTTCAGGTATGTTGGTGGAGTCACAAGATAACATTTTATGATGTTAATAAGGTATGTTAAAAAGAAAAAGCTGATGATAGAAGACATTCTGGAAGCAACGTGCCTGTGGACACCGTAAGTTCTGAATCAGAGTCAGATTCGGACGACGATTTAGATCCTCAACTTAAGAGAGCGCGATATGCAAGTCCAGGGCCATCAACTTTATAAAAATAATACGAATATTTTTTTATTATTTTTTTGTAATAGACAGCACAGTATCTCAATGTTGAAGAAAATAAAAAACAAACGAAATTCAAAAATTTTGCGGCTACCTAAGCGCTATCTAAACGGTGTTAAGAATCATTCTTAGGAAGTTTATATGTTCTAAAAAGTTGTTTATTGGGATGTTAGGTAAATTTTTGTAGTTGACTGTTTCCTTGAATTTTGAACGGTTTGCTACCTATGGACCTGAATAGGGGGAAAAAGGTAAAAAAAAATTGAATTTTTTAAAGTTTTTGGCGATTTTGATCTAAAATTATTTTTTTTTTAATTTTTTATGTTCATTACTTTTGTTCCTTTTAAAAAGGGCTACAACTTTGCCTCAAAAAGTAAATTAAAATTCCGAACGGTTTGCAAGATATGAGCCTGAGAAAATTATCACTTTTGGCAAAAATGACACAAAGGCCCTAGATCTTTGAGGGCCAATAACAAAAAAAGCGCATGACTTTGGGCAAAACTGGGAGACACGGGTCTTTTCTTTTTTGGTCTTCTTTCACGTAGTGATGTCCGTATATGGTTATTTTTTTTCGTGTTGCACTGTGTAATTTAACCACGCATTAATAGTTTTTATTTAATTTATATTTCAATGTAAACGTAGCCAGTTTGTCAAAAAATTTTTGAGCATTGTACAAAATTAAGTAACGAGTTTTATATCTAAAATAAACTGGAAACACATCACAATTCGTTCGCTCGAAACCTCTTGCAAAATATTAGGAACAATCCCCTGAAAAAAAGGATACTCTTGTGCTTAGATGAAACTGCTGAATTTATTTAACATCACTATAAGAACTCAAATTTTAGTCTGGTACTGCACCCCTATTCTGTAATTCTCTTAGCTAAAGCTAAATCTCCATCGCTTAAATGCTAAAAATAAACTACGGCGAATATTTTAGCTACTTTGCTTAATTGGTATTCCGCATGGTTAATCGCTTAGCTAAAATTTGAATTTTTCGCCGTAGCTAATTTACTATCAGCAGACTTTTTCTTTTCCTCTGTCTTGATAGTATGATGCTGAAAAGAGACAAACACATGTGGAAGCTTTTGTGCTTTATATAAGTCAAGTTGGCTCTATAGAAGGTGGTAGCGTTGGTACTACAAATTCAACACCAATAATCATATGGAATTTGTAATTGTAAGTCCGGGGACAAACACCTAAGCCATAAAAAATACAAACAAACACACAATTAAATAAACGTAGCCTAGACATCAGGTGTTGGAGTAAGACATCAGGTGTTGGAGTAAGGCAAAATAAAAAATAATCTGCTTATGTATTACTCTACTTTGTTATAAGTGTTGCCTTACATTATTATTAGCATTTATTAAAAAATGTTATGCGTTTGCTCACAACAAAAATAAAAAATATAGGTATAAGAAAATATTTGGTTTTAAATAATTTTAAAATATATGTTTAAACATTTCTTAATTTTTGCTACATACAGACTTAAATGTTTATGTATTTTAACAAAAAGTATATAACTGAAATATAGTAGTAATATATGTAACCAAAAGTCGCGGAAATTATGGCGACATATTTATATAATGGCAGCTTTAATTGTTTACACATATGTTTGTATGTTTGCAATTAGTAGACAATTAGTAGACAATTAGTAGGGTGTTTGTATGTATCTATTGTGTTTTTAAAGAATTAATGTTATATATCATTACAAAAAGGTGCCGAAAAATATTTTTTATTTTATATCGCCGAAAACGACTTAAAATGGCCAATCAATTTATATTACAAGATATTTCATATAATTAGGGAAAAGATGTAAATATATATTAAACAATTAGATTAATTAAGCAATTGTGTGGAATCTCTAGTCAATTTTACAAAATATAATTACAAAATTATATTCCTTAAATATAAAAATTAAAAAGTCTACGCAAGACAAGCAAATGTTTTTTATTGTCTACCTGTTATTAAAAATTTAAAGTCGTTTTATTAAAAACGGATTTTAAGTTTAATGTTAATAAAATAACCCTACCCATCACAATTTTTATTTAATTTATTAGCTTGAAGTAAAAAAAATTTAATCCTCTCATGAATAAATTACTACAAATATTGAATGAATTGAACTTTTTTATAATTTGTTATGTTTTTACTTTCATTTCCTTGCTTAAATAAAAAATAATTTTTATAAAAAACATTAAATAAACAAATATAATCCTCTACTCACATTTTAGCACTGAAAAATATTTGATGCTAAAATTTTAAATTTTTTAGAGATCAAATCGAACATTTATAATTAGAGAATTCGATATTAGAAAATTTTAGCGATAGAAAGAAAAGCTTTATTTGCGGCATATTCAAATTTAGGACGATGCTAAATTAGGCAATATAAATAACAGAATTGCACTCGTAGCTAAAAATTGTCAAAAAGCTTTTTTAGATTTTTAGCGATAGAGATTTAGCTTTAGCGAGTTACAGAATAGGACGGCTGGCTGGACTAATATTAAGTACTTAGTTTTAAGATTTGAATACTTATTGTTAGTTTGCTGAACGCCAAGTTTTAATAATAAAAATATAAAAAAAACGAGTTATATATCGGCTCTACACATTAATGTTTAATTTAGTTAACACACTTTAGAAACATCCCAGGCAGAAATATACGATTCTAAAACGATGGTCCAAAAATGTGGTACCACAACAGCCCTTTAAACACAAAATTTCGACTGTACTGTACTGTATACACAAAATCGCAACCCTAGTTTGTAAATGTCAAATTTGCTTTTAAAAATAAAAAAATGTTTATATTTTTTTTTAAATGTATAAACTTAAGAAAAAACTAAAAAAACTTTAAGATGCGTTGTAAAGTCTTTTGCATGTTTTATTTTGCTACATATAAACATATTTATTTAAGGAAATCTCTTATTAAAATGTTATTCTAATACATACCGGAAATTTAAAATTACAGTATTGCTACAGCATAAAAACCAAGAGTCGAAAGACGCCCATTTGGCGTTATCATTTTAACATCAAGACAGCATTGTTAACTTGTTAAATTTACGTTATTTTGATACTAAGAGTCCTCTCCCAACGTCGGGACAGAATCGGTTTGATTGTCTTTTTCTGCCTGGGATGTTATACCCTTGTAAGTTTTTCTGTTTTTTTTCCTAATGCAGCGTTATTTTGATCTTCTTGGTGGGCGAAAAGAAATCACCCTATTAAAAGATCCTCTTATTTTTTCAAATGGCGGCAAATGTCAAATCTGTTTTGACATTTGTAAGCTAGACAGATGTAGAATACATGTGAACACTCCCCAAGAACGCGGAATAATCGTGTCTATTATTTTGCGTAACATTTCGTCTATAGTATTGTCGCATCGTGAATTCCGTTGCCGATTCCCCGGTCGTCCGGCACCGACTGCGCAAACACTGCACCGTTTGGTCACCAACCTTGAAGAGTATGGGATCACACGAGACGCTGCCAAGAGTGGCTGGCCCCGGAGCACCCGTTCTACGAAGAATATAGCCACCGTCGCCAGAAACATCGACCAGACGCCGTGCCTTGCAACTAGCCATCAGCTGGTCGTCCCTGATGCGAATTTTAGTCAAAGACCTGCGCATGTTCCTGTACAAATTTCAGTCCATGCATCAGCTGCTGCGTGTCGACCGCCATAGGCGTGTAACCTACGCCCAAGCCATCCTCATTCTCGAAGCCTAAGTGGGCGATTTTTTGACCGAAAGCATAAAGAGCGATTAGGTTCATTCCCCCCTCAGCGGGTACGTGAACAAGCAAAAATATAGCTTCTGGGGCACCAAAAATCCACGAGTGATGCACGAGGAGCCATTACACCCACTCAAAGTAACTGTATGGTGTGCTGTTCACGCTGGAGAAGTCATTGGACCATTTTTTTCGAGAACGCCGCTGCACATAAGGGTATTTTGCCAATATAGCCAGACATTACGCCAAAATAGAAATTTAAGAAATGTAAAAATTTAGATGCGCAGCTCGACAGATAACAAAATCCTGCATCGGATAGTGAATTTTCAAATCTTTTGCTTGCAATTTGTCGTTTTGAGGCACTGTCAAAGTCAGGAAAGTTAAGTAAATTTGCCAGCAATTTATTAACTTTTGATGGTTTTGAGAGGTTTACAATATATTTTTTTGTAGCTAAACAAATAAAGATTTTAAATTGATTTTTTTTTCTCCGAAAGACTATATTAGCAACTACCTTAATTTATTTTTTTTATTTTTTATTTTAAGTTTTCTCATCAAATATTCCTTCGAAATTAAAAAAGAGGTTTTTTTGTTCACTTTTTGATTAAAAAAAATAAAATCAAAAGGTTTTTGAAAGTGATGGCAGTTATTATCCTAAAAATCTTATTCATCACAATAAAATTAAAATCTTTACTTTTAGACGAAAAAAGAAAACGTTGTGCGTTTTTCCGCCATTTTTTTTGGCAATTTTTTAAAAATTTACTTTTTTCTGTTATCTTGTCGGCTTACATATGAGTAAGAAATTTTTTTGTAGGTCATAAAACGTTTTAATATTTAATTGTTTTTTAATGTTTTTTTATTAAAATTATTACAGGTAAATTTAAATTAATTTTTAACAGGTTATATTAGGTTTTTCACTGACATTGCATATATAAAAAGGAATGTGCAAGGCAGTAGTTTTTACCCACCCCAAAACTGGTAATGTATACCAGTGCGACAGCTTTCTTAATGGCGCTATTTTATGCAACAAAATAAATACACCGGACTTAAAAACCTTTGAAAATTGTTAAAACAAAATATTTTTTTAAAGAGATACAAATCTGTGGTTATTGCACGAAATGGTTTTCAGAACCCTATTTGAGACTACGAGAGTAAAATGGAAAAAGTTTATACAGGATAAGAGTTATTACAAATAGTACGGGAATGTGAAGATAAATCTGTTAAACAGAAATTGGAATTTTTACTTAAAAAATTGTGTGAACTTTCAAAATGTCAAGGAGATGCCGACATGTCAACGGTGAAACAGTGTTTATACAGTTTCAGAAATTTTTTTAATATACAATGCACAAGATTTGAATACATGGATCAATTGCCTATTGGGCTGTTATCAGAAGAAGCGGCTGAGGCACGAAACAAACATTTTCGGATTTACAGGCAAAATTTTTCAAGAATGTTTTCAAGAGTTCAGTGTAACGTAGATATTATTAATAGACTTTTGCTCAGTTCTGACCCACAGACGATTAGCATAAGACTAACTCCAAAAAAGAAGTCATTGCCCTTAACGAAAGAAGAAGTTGCTTTATGCTTCCCCTGTACTTGATTTTGAAGAGGATTCAGAAGAGGTCTTTAAAGAAACAGACGAAGAAGAACAGTAGCACTCCTTGTAG
This sequence comes from Melanophora roralis, assembly GCA_963583895.1. Taxonomy (NCBI): domain Eukaryota; kingdom Metazoa; phylum Arthropoda; class Insecta; order Diptera; family Rhinophoridae; genus Melanophora; species Melanophora roralis. The sequence continues at coordinate 77,484,793 of OY757187.1, read as the reverse complement.
CTCCTTGTGTATGCTGCTGTTTTTAATATACCAAGTAGCACCAGTTTTCATTCTTAGGATTTTGTTTTGACGGTGTTGAATTTTTTTTATATTGGATGCCTCATAATTGTATACCGTAGCACCAAAGTGGTTTCAAAATCGATTTGTAGAGTAGAAGTTTACAATCAAGACGAAGCACAGAGTTTCTGCCGATTATCCAACGGATTTGTGCAGCTTTATGTTTCATTAGCGCCAACTTCGCATCTTTACGAGGCTTTCATGTGAGGCGGCAGTGCAGGTGAATACCAAGATATTTTGTCTCGGAGCGTTGAGGCACCATATGGCTGTTGCTCGTTCTCTACTTGGGTTACGTGTTGCTGCAGCTGTTTCGAAGCCTCTTTAGGGTCTTTATGAATACTAAGGAAAGCAGTATCATCAGCAAATGTCGACGTGTGTGTGAAACTATTGATTGGCATATCTGCTGTGTAAAGCAAGTACAGAATTGGACCAAGTGTACTGCCTTGAGGTACACCAACCCCCATTGTTTAAGAAAAACTTATTTGATTTATCTTTTTGACCATAAAATGTCTCCCGGTTAAGTATTTTTCTAGCAGGTTGGAAATATAAGCTGGTAAATTGAGTTTTAGTTTGTTTAACAGGCCTTCATGCCATACTTTGAATGCTTGAGAGACATCGATAAAAAGCGCGGAGCAGTACTTCTCTTCCTCAAAGGCTTTTCTAATAATCTGCACCATCCTGTAGGTTTGTTCGATGGTACTATGTTGACTTCTAAAGCCGAATTGGTGATTCGGAATGCAGTTGTTGTCATTCAGGATTAGAGTCAGCTTGTTTTTTATCATCTTTTTGAACAGTTTTGACAAAGTTGATTAAAAACTTATATGCCTAGAAGACTCCACCCTTGAAGGATCTTTACCAGGCTTAGGAATCATCTTTACTAAGACAACTTTCCATATTGTCGGAATATGCTCAAACCAAATTATGGTATTAAAAATAAAAAGAATAACTCTTTCAGCTGTAAAAGGTAGATCTTAAAGCATATTGTTGGTTATCTTATCAATGCCAGGAGCTTTTTTATCATTAAGGTTAGCGATAGACTCTGCAACATCTAAAAATTGGAAACGTATCTCTGTAGGATGTCTAGCAACAATAGGTGGTAATTCACTCACGTCAGTGAAGCGTTCCTTAAGTGACTTGCGAGCAGATCGCATTTTTCTTCGTCATTTCTAGCCCAGGATTCTCTCAGATTACGCAGTGGTGGTTTTGCAATTAGGGGTCTTTTAAGACATCTGGCTGATCGCCATGGAGAATTATTTGTTTGAGGAGTCCTCTCTAGATCTTCCTAATAGCCCTTAACTGTTGAAATTCTGTGTACCTCCAGCACGTTTTTTTAATCGATTTGTACACTCTTTTAGCTTAGTTTTAAGTTGGCGCGCTCTATGCATTTGCCATTCTCTTCGGGCTCCCCTTTTTTTAGATAAAAGCTCTTCAACATCGGCAGAAAAAATTTTGTGATATTTGGCCTGACGGTAGGTAGTAGAAGCATGTTTAATGGCTCTTATTGTGTTTTCATTAAGGCTCTTTAGACAATCATCGACGTCACCGAGTGTTTTTAGTGGTTGGTTTTTTGAGCAGTGGGTGCAGATATATTTTTTATATTTCAACCAATCAATTTTCTTAGTTAAGAAAAAATCACAAGTTGCTATTTGATGAGGACTGCAAATAGTGATTATTGTTGGTTAATGGTCAGAAGATAAATCTAAAGAGGCTTAGGCCTCAATAAACTCCGGGGATATACCTTTTGCTACGCCAAAATCTATTACGTCTAGAATTTTATTGTGGTCTGTTGGCCAATAGATTGGGTGCTAAGTTGAAATAACGAAAAGCCCCATTTCAGACACGAAATCATACAAAACACGACCTCTGGGACTTACTAGGAGGGCGCCCCAGTACTTGTGCTTAGCGTTATAGTCTCCAGCAGCTACAAAGCGGGGACCTAAAGATTTGTAAAAACGTTTGTACTGATCCTTAGTTATGGAGAATCTGGGTGGAAAATAAACTGATGAAATAACGAGATTATGGTAAAATTTATCAATGTTGCTTGGATACAACATTCCAAAAGGCCACCCAACCATTGGTGTTTAGTTCTTGATTTGATTAGAATAGCCGAGCCACCACATCTGTCCCTGGAATACTTTGAATAGTAAAAAGAATAGCCACTTATTTTAAAAGTGCTTCTAGATGTCATATGAGTCTCAGAAATCAACATGACATTGATTTTTTGGTTTATTAAAAAATATTCGAGCTCGTTTTTGTGTTGGCACATGCCGTTTGCGTTCCAGAAACAAACCCTGAGGCGGTTCATGGCCTTTTAAGCATGAGCTGCAGAAGAGCAGACCATTTCTTGCATCATGCCAGCCATTTGCGCCATGATCTGTGTAAATTGTTTGACCATATTGTCAATTACGGCTTCCAGGCGGCTAAAATTTGAACCGGTTGGTTCGTTTGTTGGCTCTTCTTGATGTTTTGTTGAGTGGGCAGGCTTGTGTGCTTTGGGATGGTTTAACTTTAATACGTTAGCGTAAGAAACTTCCCCTTTAGATATCTGTGCTAATGGGGATATATTTTTAGTAGGTATATTTAATGGCTGGGGAGGGGCAGGAGTTACTTTTGGCTTGGATAGGCGTTTAACCAAGTCAAAAACAGGGCAACCTCTATTGTTGGCAGTGTGGTTTCCACCACAATTGCTGCATTTCTTCACCCTGGGATCTTCTTTTGGTTTGAAGCACTTTGTCGTATCGTGTAGATCCCCACACACAACACAAACAGAACGCAACTTACAACAAGCTTTGTTGTGGCCATATTCCTGGCAGTTCAAGCACTGTACGGGCCCAGATCGCTTATGTGGCACCTCCAATATAATGAGTTTCAATTTTTTTTCAATTTTATATCACCTGCCTCAAGCTCCACCCGGAATAATGGTTGAGGGTATTTTTCCCTGTTCCTTATGTTTGATGCATGTTTGACTCTAAAGTCCTTCATGCACAAATTGGTTTTTATTTCCTCCGGGTCAACATTAGAGTCAATACCTTTTATAACTACCTGGAAGCCTTAAGCGTTCTTAAGTTGGTAAGTATAGAAATTTTTCTCAAGCTTTTTGCGCTCCAAAACCAGGGTGCGGTAAGCGTTTTTGTCATTCACATGAATTTATGTCTCATATATGTTACCACGTTTAATGTTAGCAACGTAAAAGTTGTTTTCCGCAATCAAAACGACTAAAAATTTGACGAGATCATTAAAATTCTTTTCCATCAACTAAATGGAAGGTGGCTTAAAGGACTTTTTTTAGTAACGGGGGCATCGTTACTTTCTTGCAGGATGGCAAAACGATTTAATGATTAGGTTGGCCTTTCATCATCTTTTAACATTTTTGCAGGTTGAGATGTTTTTGCCGACTTCGAACTTCTCCCCCTTTCAAGAACTGTTACGTACCTGTCCATCCCTTCCTGGATCTTAGGAGCGCCCGCATAAATTGGGCCTAGAGCGCCTTTAGCAGATGTAGGTGCGACACTAGAACTTGATAAAGAAGATCGCGATGAGGATGGCTCCACGGTATTTGTTTTTATAATTTTCAAACAGAGATTGGGATAAATTTGTGCATTGTTCAGTACACTTATTCAAATTAGGCACACCTGCACTTAAATTATTTGTATTTGTATTCGGTTTTGCACTTAAATAGTTTCAATTCTATTCAGGGTCTCTAATGTTTTCATTGCTAACACTTGTTGAGCCTAACACAATGTAAGCATTTCGGCTATTAGGCCCACTGTCACGACTATTACTGTTACTCATTAACCGTTTGTTTTTTTTTTTTTTGTTTAGTTAGTGTTTATTTTCTTTTCTCACTTATTTATTGTATGTTTGTATATTAATAATTTTTTTTTACTTGTTACAAATATTTTCGATTTTACAAATACTCGCGTTGACACGTCCGTACACTACGAGATTAAAAACAATTAAATAAATTAGCTTTTGTTTTCATACTTTAAATTAATTGTTACTTCTTTTAATAAGTTATTGTTATATATAAATTACTTATTTTCAGATTAATTTAATACATAAAATTACAAAAAAAAAACGAAAAACAAGCTTAAAAATAAATTTTTTGTGAAAATTAGCAGAATATATAAAAAATATATGTACAGGGCCGTTTTGGTGGGTGGGGTTTGGGGCATATCTGCCCCTACCCATAAAAGCTTAAAAATTTTAATTTAATAGTATTTGGGAGTAAGTCATCTATTACTTTAATTATATATATGTACATTATTTTGCAAATTTTAATTGTCCAAGTGTAGATTTTTTAGCTTTTGCTTACGTTTAAAGTTGCATTTTCCTACAATAGTATTGTAAACTGAAAAAAATTTTAATTTTTCAGAGGTAGTATTAGTTCTTCTAAGGGGAACTTTTCCCCCTTGGTCCTATTTTTATTATTTTTAATAATTTCTTGATGAACCAAAAAATCGATGTTATGTTGATTTCTGAGACTTATAATAAGTGCTTTTATAATAAGTGGCTATTCATTTTACTATTCAAAGGATCCTAGAGATAGATCATGTGGGGGCTCAGAATTAAACACCAATGGTTGGGTGGCCTCTCGGAATGTTATATCCAAGCTACGAACGTCTGCATTGATGAATTTTTCGATAACCTTGTTATTTCATCAGTTTATTGTCCACCCAGATTCTCTATAACGAAGGAATAATACAACAGTTTCTACAAATCATTAAGTCCCCGCTTCATGGCTGCTGGAGATTATAACGCTAAGCACACATACTGGGGCTCCCGCCTAATTAGTCCCAGAGGTCGTGTCTGTATGATTCCGTGTCGGAACAACTGGACAACCAACCTATTGGCCAACGGACAATAATAAAATTCCAGACGTAATAGATTTTGGCGTGGCAAAAGGTATATTCCCGGACCTTATTGAGGCTGTAGCCTCCTTGGATTTATCTTCTGACCACTCACCCACAATAATTACTATTTGCAGTCCTCACCAAATAGCAACTAGTGATTTTTTCTTACCTAAAAGAATAAATTGGTTAAAATATAAAAAATATATTAGTGCCCACTGCTCGGAAAACCAACCGCTAAAAACTCCGGGAGACATAGATGATAGTCTGAGCGCCCTAAATGAAAACATTAAAAAAGCCGTTGAACATACGTCTTCTACCTATCGTCAGGCCAGGTACAGCAAAATTTTTTCTGACGATGTGGGATAACTTTTATCTGAAAAAACTTAAAACTAAGCTGAAAGAATGTACTAACCAATTAAAAAGCTTGCTGGAGGTTCACAGAATAGCTTCACTTAAGCTACCTTCACACTATTCTACAAGTGTTTAAATTTTCATTGGATTTTGAGAGAGCCAAATAAAATGATTTTTGGTTTGGCTGTCAAAAAATCAAATAAGAAATAATGCGCATTACATTTTGTCTTTAAACATCTGTTTTTGAGTTTAAAAAACAAAACTTTAACTTTTAAAGCAAGTATTTTTTTTATTTGAATTTAACAAAAGGGTGAAAAAATACTGTTAGGCAATAAAAAGTGACGTTCAGATTTGCAGTTAGTTCATCAGACATGTTTTTTTAACTAATTTCTGCAATAAATTCTTAATTTCACTTTTAATATTTACTATTTGTAAAAATTTTTGCTGGCGCTAAATCATTAAACAGCTGTTCATCAGGGATGGAACTTTTAGTAATATTTTAAACTTTTGCACATTCTTCGGGTGATTATTGGTTTGCCGCATAAACATAGAAAAATGCATTGGATATGAAGCAAACCAATAATTCTTCGACGTTTTGTATATTTTTTTTTGTATTTGTACTTACAGTTTTATAATTTATTTTAAATAAGGAGGTTGAAACTTAGACCCGTAATAATTATAAGTTTTCAGATGTAAAAAAGTTTTCGAGCGTCGCTTTTATACAAAATCTGTTTTAAAACTTATTTTATATATATATTTGTACATATGTGTGTATATGCCTTTAAGTTTTTATGTGATATTTTTATAATATTACTAGTTTTTAAAAGCGAGCTATAAAATTTAGTGGAAAAATTTATAATAGTTATCGTAAGTTTACTAAGACTATATTTGTCAGCCATTACATACATTTTTGTTAATAAACCTACCATAAGTATTTTCGCATAGTTTTCATATATCAAAAATTACCATAAGGTTAGAATTTATTAAAAATTGAAAAAAGGCATTTTAATTTATTAAAAGTTGTGTTTCAGGTACATAACAATATAGTCCAAACTCACACAAATTAATCCAAACCTACCCAAAAGCGTTTCAGGTAACAAATTTTCCACAGCAAAGAGAACGTTTGAGATAAATTTCCTTTCCTGTACAAGGGTTTCAACAAAATTTTTGTTGTAGATACATTTTTTTATAAAACTCTGTAGATTTCTTTAATATAAAATGCGATTTAGAACATTTAGATACATTTTATATATGATGTATATGCTATGTTTTAAAAATTCTATGGGGTGTAATCGTCTAAATAAAGTTTTACTTTTTATATAAGCAGCATGTGAGCATTTAAAAATTTTCAATTATAGTTTTTTGCGTTCCAGCTATTTTGAGCAACTTTGGTAAGCTTGGAGAGTAATTTCTTTACTCGCATATGTCGGAACAAAATCGAGATCTTTTGGAACACGCTTAATATTTGTTAAGACTTTATAACTGATTAAAACAAATAAACAGTGTTTAAAAAATTTTCTTGATTTGCTTTTGCGGGTTAATTAATAAAACGCTTGTATATAATAAATTCAATGAAAAAAATTTGTTTTTTTATACAAAGTGAGTTTATTTTGCTAAAAGACTCCATTTTTTGACACCTATCGATTTTTTAAAAAATATATAAATATACATATAAAAAGTAATAATTTTACAACACTTTTAATGAAAAAAAATTACTTTTGCAACTTTTTAATTTAATTTCAATTAAAAATATTTTATTTCCTAATAAATAACTATAAATTTCATAAAAATATTATTAAAAATTATTTTACAATACCAAACTTTATATAAACTTTCCATGCCTGATTTTATTTATGGCTGCTGTAAATATGCAACTCTGATACATGCAAAATCTAATGGTTTAGAAAAATTTCTAAAAATGAAGGTATCTTTTGACATTTCATAACATTATGTCTTCACACTATTATATTTTCTTATTTTATTTGAGTTTTTTGACAAGTGTTTTTACCCAGTATTATAGTCTGAAGCCACCTTTAGAGAGTACCTCGAAAGTCTAGACGCGACTCCTAAGACAAATTTTTCCCTATGGCAATCAGCCAGACGTCTTAAAAGACGCGTTATCGCAAAACCACCACTGCGTAATCTGAGAGGATCCTGGGCTAGAAATGACGAAGAAAAATGTGATCTGTTCGCAAATCATTTCAAAAACGTGTTCACTCCCAATACTTGCACAGACGTAAAGGAATTACCTCCAGTTGTTTCTAGACGTCCTTTAGACATACGTTTCCGATTTACAGATGTTGTAGAGGCTATTGCTAACCTAAATGGTAAAAAAGCTCCTGGCGTTAATAATATAAGCAACAAAATGTTCTTAGAGTTACCTTTAACGGCAAAAAGAATAATTCTTTTTATTTTTAACGCAATAATTCGGCTTGAACATTTCCCGCCTATATGGAAAATTGCCTTAGTAAAGATGATTCCTAAGCCTGGCAAAGATCCTTCAAAGGTAAAGTCTTATAAGCCTATAAGTTTGTTACCCACAATGTAAAAATTTTTCGAAAAATTGCTTAAGAACAAGCTGACTCCGATCCTGAATGAAAACAACTGCATTCCAGATCACCAATTTGGCCTTAGAAGTCAACATAGCACAATCGAACAAACTCACAGACTGGTGCAGGTTTTAAGAAAAACCTTTGAGGAAAAGAAGTACTGCTCCGCGCTTTTCATTGATGTCTCTCAAGCTTTCGATAAAGTATGGCAAGAAGGCCTGTTAAACAAACTAAAGCTTAACCTTCCAGATAATATTTTTAACCTATTAGAAAAATACATAACCGGTCGACAATTTATGATCAAAGAGGGAAACCAAATAAGTTGTAGTGTGTTGATCACTGTTGTGATTTATTTTAAATGTTGTTCTTCAATGTTGTGAAAGTGCTGACTCGCATTATCAGGTCAACACTTTGTGAAAGTGCTGACTCGCATTATCGGGTCAACAACTTTGTGAAAGTGCTGACTTGCATTATCGGGTCAACAACTTTGTGAAAGTGCTGACTTGCATTATCGGGTCAGCACCCTTTATGTTTGTTTAAATTAAACTTAATCTATATACGAGGGTGGCTCTCAGTTGAAGTTGTACGATGGTGGCTCTCAACATCCCTCCCCCCTTTGTAGAAAAGTGTGGCTCTTTTATCACGGCTTCTGTTAATTGTTGTCGTTGTCGTTGCCGTTGACGAAATTGTTGTTAAATTGTATTTTGGACCATGTTTCTCACGTAATATAGCTTAAACAATTTTCCGACGTTTTTCGATTTAAAATAACTAATTGAATCTCGTATGTAAGGGATTCTGTGGAAGAAGATCTGTTCCATTGAGATCTGATTTAGTAAGTAAGGGCTGAAGAGCAACTTCATTTTTATCTCATCATAGTTGTAATTGCAGCTGTTGTTGTTGCTGTGAAGTTAAAGTTCAAAAATGGTTTTTAATATTGCCATTATTTTTTACAGTGAACTTGCTAACTGTGTTGATGTTTTAAGGCATTTGTAGAGTCAAAATTTTTGTTCTGGTTGTATCATCAGTTGTAAAATTAGCACACGACTCCGAAACTGACGTCTGTGGCCCCAGTAGTGCTGTAGGGAAGACAACGGCAGTAGTTTACGGATGTGATTTCTGCAGAATTGATGAGTGTTTGCTTCGTTCTTGACAATAGTCACTGACTTTAAAGGTGTATCATAGGCTTTACATAAACCTTTGCTGCTTACAGACAACTGTTGCAAATTGGTAGTAACCCATGAGCTTGCGGCAAAACATTTTTAATTTTACTTGTGGCTAGTGATGTTGCCAAGTATATAGCTGCGTTTGTTGCTGCTAGTGTTGTTTGATGATTTTCAACGGTGTGACTTGGAAAAGTCACTAAACCAGCTGTGCTTCCTAATTGTATGTAAGACAATTGATTTAAATTAGATTCAATTTGTCCAGCTTGCTGCTGTCGTTGCCTGACTTGGTTGTGTAGGATGTGTTGTATTTGGTATATGTGGAGAAGTTGCGTTGTACTATTCGATTGCGTTCATATGTCGCGGCTTCTTGGAATCTGCTTTCTGGAGTGGTTACAACCTTTTTGGTTGGAACGGAAAGGGGAGAGATAATGCCGTTAGCGGCTGTACCATGTTGACCCATCTCTATGTTGGAGAACACCACCCGAAAAACCGTGCAAGAGGTTATATCAAAACTAACATGCAAATCGTTAAAACTATCATTTAGTATATATTGATTTTAATGTATAAAAAATTAACTTTGAGAAACCTTGCAAGTGGTTTGACATTTTAGAAATATATATAGAAAATTAACATACAAGTCGGTTAAAATTATCACTAAGTATAAGAGCATATATGAAAACTAAACATTAAGAAACAATGAAAGTATATAGGCATGTTTGTAGATGTTTTAGTTTTTTAGCTTAATTATATGAAAAAATAAACATTAAGAACCCATGCAAGTCATTTAAATTTTAAAAATATAAGAAATTACACATGCAAGTCGTTCAAAAACTATCATTAAGTATCTAGGTATGTTGGTTTTTTCACTTAAATATATGAAACTAAAAATTAAGAATCCATGCAAGTGGTTTGAATTTAAAAATAAAAAATTAACATGTTAGTCGCTTAAAATTTACCGTTAAGTATCTAGGTATATTTGTAGGTGTTTTAATTAATTTTTTGACTTAAATATATGAAAAGTAAACATTACGAAACCATGATATTGGTTTAAATTTTTAAAAATACATACATATAGGAAAAGTTGACATGGAAGTCGGTTAGAACCGATCATTAGGTATATAGGCATGCTTGTGGGTGATTTCATTTTTTGACAGAAATACAGGCAAAAATCAATATTAAGAACCAATGCAAGTAGTTTACAAATTAATTGTGTATATATGTATGTATATAGAAGCTTATTATTATTCTTTTTTTTTAAGTAATTTTATGAAAAAACAAAATTGAGGAACCATGCAAGTGGTTCACAAATTACCATTAAGTCTATTTGTATGTAAACATTAAAAAAGTGTTGAATTTCTGTCAACAAGTTTTTTGGACGACATAAAATTTTAATCCAGTTCAGTAAGTTTATTTTACTAAAATGTTGTTTGTCATTGTATATATGTATAAAGAAATATAGTTCTTTACAAATATATACTTATTTATATTTTTGCTTTCCTTTTATAATTATCCAGATAATTATGAATGTTCAATGTGATAATTATGTTATGGTTTCAATGTCAATTGTGCAAAGCTAAGCACAATTGGCACAGACATTGACATTGGTTTTAAAATAAAACAAAAAAAAATATTCTGCTTAAAAAAAACAAATTGAGAAATTGTCTGAGTCTGCAGAATTAGAAATTGTATTTTTCTCAAGTTTAGTCATTACTGTCGGAACTGTTCGACAAGTAAAAACAAAAAAATACAAAATTAAAATAAAATTTTGGTAAAGTTTTTTTTAAGTTAAATTTTTAAATTGACCTTTTTATTGTAAACTCAAATTAAACTTTCATTAAAAGTTCAATAAAAATATATGAAATAAAATAAAAAATAAAACAAAAATAAGAGCTCAATTCATCCAGAGTTTCGCCAAAAAAAAACAGCTGGAAAACTTTGCCCGGTAACTACATTCCAATTACTATGGAATTTGACGTCTTTTCACAAAATCTTAAATTGACGTCTTGAAGATATTAATGGTTGTCAGAAAGTTTACGACAGTATTCATGCTACTAATCTATCAACTAGCAACGGTATATAATCCACTTATATTGAAAATGTTAATGAAGCAAAAACTGCAACTTTACTTCAACAACATCGTGCAGAATTGCGGTATCGTCAGGTATTAACAATGTTTCAAAGTGTAGTATTATGTAATACAATTCCTCAAAGGTGTGTCTGTCAGTTAGTAAAAGGAATTAAAGGCAGATAATGTTAAAGGTCTTGAAATTCCAATATCATTACGGAAAATTGTATAAAGCTGTTGCCCAACAACAAACTCGATTACGCTATGCGTATAGCTAATATGTTACCTTCCCAGTGCTACCGCGCCTAGGTCATCTTTATCCGCTGTACAGTCTTTAGTCATGGTGTCCTCTACTTGCGTTCGTATTGTTTCAGCTAATATCCTCCTATGGATTTATATTAATTTCGTGTCTGCTTTCAGGTCCCTGGATGGCAACCCTTCTTACGGCTGTGTCGTTCTCTAGCTGGCAAATTCCCTTCCTGAATCTTAATTTCCCAAAACGGTGAGTTGTACATAATTTCTTAAAGCACGAAGTAGGAAATCGCTTGTCCCTTCTGGACCAATGTACCTACAGCTAGTGGCTGTTCTGTGCAGAGTGCGTTAGATAGGGCGATCCCCCTTATCCCTCTTTCCGATCTTTATGATTTCTACCCTTCATTTTCTTTTTCTTATTCTTTTTCCCTTGTTTTATTATATAACTCCTTTAATTCCCCTTTTCAGTTTATTCTATTATTTCTACGATTCATTTCCCTATGACCCTTCTGGTCCTCTTTTCAATCTATTCTATTTTTTCTACGTTTCATTTCCCTATGACTCTTCTGGTCCTCTTTTCAATCTATTGCCCATATATTTCCGTTTCTCCATCGAGTATCGCTCCCATTTTGCCCTAATCCCGTGCCTTTGGTTTCGAGCCAAAGTGACCAAGATTTTTAAAATGGGACGCCTGATAGATTTCATAATTCTTCCTTTCTTAGTTTTTTCTCCCTTTTTTTTCCTATAAGGCTCCCTGCCCTTTCATTTTACTATCTTCGGTTTCGCTTCCCTCGTTTGTCTAAATATCCTCTTTCTCATATTCCACCATAGACTTTTCTCTCCATTCCCCCTGTACATTTGGTTTCGCGCCAAAGTGACTAGGATTTGAAAAAAGAGTACCTGCTACCCAAAAAAAAAAAATTGGAAACTACCCTACTTGCACTCTGCAACCTTTGACAGGTTTCTACTTCGCTAGCTTTATTAAATTGTTATGATACACTTTCTCCACGTTCCTGTGTTTAAGTCTTACGTTGACCGGTGTTGGTATTCCCGTGATTTCATAGGGACCCAGCCATATGGGTGAAAATTTGTTTTTCCGTGCCTGGTTTTTCAGCCACACCATTTGCCCTATCTTAAAATGTCTAGTCCTTGTCCCCTTGTCATTGTATTGTTCCAACATTTCTTTAACCCTAATCTGGTTTTTTCGTTTTGTCCAATTATAATGAAAAATTTTAAGGCATACTTATTATTCTTACCTTTACTCGTTCCATCCATTTTTTGAATGTGAAAAAAAAATTTAAAAATAAAAAAAACGCACTGTATAAATAACTTATTCGCCTTTCTCGAAACCTCCTTAATGCGGTTAGGCCCGTGACAAATACTTCCACCACCTTACACTTCGACAAAGACACTAAAGGCGTACCAGAATGTGGCTGCTTAATACCTTCAGCACTTCGTTTCCATGTTTAGTGGTTTCATTGTTTTTGCCAACAGTTGCCCCACCACGAAGGTTTCGAGAACAACGTGCAATAATTATTCCTGGAGGGTCCCTTGGGAATCGCAGGATTCTTATTAATTTATAACCGGCTGCGCCAATTGTTGTGATTTATTTTAAATGTTGTTCTTTATTTAATTATAAAACACAAACTCTCCCTTAAAGCTATTCTTATCTACTATTTATATTACTTAACATGCTGACTTCATAGAAGTCAGCAATGTTGTGAAAGTGCTGACTCGCATTATCAGGTCAACACTTTGTGAAAGTGCTGACTCGCATTATCGGGTCAACAACTTTGTGAAAGTGCTGACTTGCATTATCGGGTCAGCACCCTTTATGTTTGTTTAAATTAAACTTAATCTATATACGAGGGTGGCTCTCAGTTGAAGTTGTACGATGGTGGCTCTCAACATCACACTCATTAACAGTTGGTCACATTATTCCAACTATTTAAAAATAACAATTGATTCCTCAAAAATAAAAAGTGCGAACTTAACATTTTATTTTTCCCACACTCAAGAACGTAAACAATCAATTGCACTGACATACACACATTGTATCGTCAAGAATTTGGAAGGAATCAAATTACCCAAAACTGAATTTGCTGATTTGAAGTTTTGCGATTTTTAATAATAACAAATAATAACTATATTGTAAGTAAAATTATGAATAAAATTTTAGTATAAATAGCGGTAAGAATTATTAAATAAAATCAGAATCTTTCTTGAAACCAACAAAAGAGTATTCTCACTATTTTAGCTGAGCACCTAACAGTGCTTAGAAGAATCAAAACGTGCTGCGGCTAACCGCAGCATTATAAAACACTTAGCAACCTGCCGTCGCAAAAACACATACATTACATGGCGATCCTGCCAACCAATCTGTAGACTTTGAGAAAAAAAACCCTAAATCCTGAGAAACTAACGTCAGGAATCAATTGAGACGTGTATGGGGTGCATATCGTCAGCTTAAAAACTAGTTTGGGGCATAAACAGAAAAATACATTATACAGCAGAAAAAAAGAAAAAAACTGATAATTTTTAAACTTTAAATTTTTTTTACTAGAAAAAATTAATGGCAGCTAGCACAGCAATATACTAATGTGTTTTCTATTTTGTACAGTTATTTAACAAACACTCATTATATATCAAACATATAAAGTGTAAGCCTAAGAAAGAATCGAATTAAGCTTAAAATATATGCAATTTAATTAAGAACTAATAGAGAAAGCTAAAATCCTCAAATGGGAAACCAAAAATCGAAAACAGAGGAGGTCATCAATATCAACAACAATAGCCCAGAACGAAGTATGGACTTCGGAACAACAATAAAGATAGATGCCTTTTGCATATTATGTTTAGGTGTAATAATATTTTTAATTTTCAAATTAAACAAATATTTTAAGAGTTATGTGCAAAAAAAAGCTGTGTACAAGTATAAATATAAATAACCAAAACAAAAATTTTTTTTATCAAGTATAAATAATATTCTATGGACTCAGTAATAAATAGATTAGAAACAAGTAAGAGCGCTATATTCGGCTGTGCCGAATCTTAAATACCCTTCACATTGGTCTTTAAATATACCCAGCCGAGTAATTTTGTACTGCAAATAATATAATAAAAAACCTTGTGCGAGTTTTAAAGCCCATAGAAAAAATAACAAAATTTTAACGTTCGTATAAATAATAGAAATAGATGACGAAGATTTGAGGTCGAGAGTTTTAAAAGTTTTCGACATTATTCATATTTAAAGGTTAATAAAACTTATTAAATGTTTTAGTCCCCCTGCTCTTTTCCAACTTTTTCTCCAAAATGTATGAATTATTTCATTATTACTTTTTGTAGAATATTCGAAGTCGATAGCTGTAATAGTTTTCCAGAAGTAGCGTATCGAAAATTTTATAAAAATTGTTAATTTGTATGGGAGCTATCCCTTCTTTACCCCCCATCCGAAAATTTTTTTTCTTCAGAGCGTAGCCCTTGATGTCCAATCACTTTTTGTAGAACAATTGATTTCGATATCTGTTATAGTTTCCGAGATATAGCATATCGAAAATTTAACAAAAATTGTTAATATGTATGCTACCCCTTTTTCTGCCCCAATTCAAAAAATTTTTTCTTAAGAGCGTAGCCCTTGATGTCTGTTATAGTTTCCGAGTTATAGCGTATCGAAAATTTCATACAAATCGTTAATTTGTATGGGAGCTACCCCTTTTTTTGCCCCCACTCAAAAAATTTTTTCTTTAAAGCGTAGGCATTCTTGCCCAATTACTTTTTGTAGAACATTTCATTTCGATATCTTGTATAGTTTCCGAAATATAGCGTATCGAATATTTCATAAAAATTGTTAATTTGTATGGGAGCTACCCCTTTTTTTGCCTTCACTCAAAACATTTTTTCATTAAAGCGTAGGCATTCTTGCCCAATTACTTTTTGTAGAACATTTCATTTCGATATCTGTCATAGTTTCCGAGATATAGCGTATCGAATATTTCATAAAAATTGTTAATTTGTATGGGAGCTACCCCTTTTTTTGCCTTCACTCAAAAAATTTTTTCTTTAAAGCGTAGGCATTCTTGCCCAATTACTTTTTGTAGAACATTTCATTTCGATATCTTTTATAGTTTCCGAGATAAAGCGTATCGAATATTTTATGATAATTGTACATTTGTGTGGGAGCTACCCCTTTTTTTGCCCCAACTCAAAAAATTTTTTCTTTAAAGCGTAGGCATTCTTGCCCAATTACTTTTTGTAGAACATTTCATTTCGATATCTTTTATAGTTTCCGAGATATAGCGTATCGAATATTTTATAATAATTGTCGATTTGTATGGGAGCTACCCCTTTTTTTGCCCCCCCTCAAAAAATTTTTTCTTTAAAGCGTAGGCATTCTTGCCCAATTACTTTTTGTAGAACATTTCATTTCGATATCTTTTATAGTTTCCGAGATATAGCGTATCGAATATTTTATGATAATTGTCGATTTGTATGGGAGCTACCCCTTTTTTTGACCCCACTCAAAAAATTTTTTCTTTAAGGTGTAGGTCTTTGCGTACAATTATTTTTTGTAAAACATTTTAAGTCGATAGCTGTTATAGTTTACGAGATATAGCGCATAAAATATTTCACCAAATTTGTGCAATTGTAGGAAAAATACCCCTTCCCCTGGTCCAATCTGAAAAAACTTGTTATAGGCCCCTTCTTTGGGAGTATCCGTGCCAAGTTTTGTGGCAAGAGTGACTATACTTACTGAGATATATAGGGATATATGCACGGATTTTGTCCTAAAAAAATGGGTTACTCTGGGTTTCCGCTTATATCTCGGTCAATAGTGAACCGATTTTGCTGATTTTAAATAGCGATTGTCTCCAGGATATTTCTAATAGTTTGACACCATTACCTGGTCTGTATCTTTTTATTTGACTCCGGAAACTTGATTTCAACAGACGGACATCGCTAAATCGGCTTCCCTATCTATAAGGATCCAGAATATATGTACTTTATGGGGTCGCAAATGAATAATAAAGAAATTACAAACGGAATGACAAAGTGATATATACCCTATCACTATGTGAAGGGTGTAAAAATCCTAATCAATTTTAAGAAATCAGGATCAAGGGGATATCAGGAGGCAACATTGATAAGTAAGTTAGAAGAAATAGATTTGTTAAAAACAGAATTTTATGACTCTTTAAACAAAACCTTAAAAACAGAAGACACAGAAATAATAACAGAAAAATTTGAGAAATACTACAATAGAGCGAAAACTCTTTTCGAACAAGCCCTAATAACACCCAATAATCAACAACAAAATTTATTAGATATGGCAACTTTCAATTTAGAGACCGCTATAAAAATTATTTCTGAATTCAAAGGAAATTATAAAGACTTACAATCGTTCCTAACAATAGTAGAACTAATAGACAAAACTTTAGATAATACAAATAAAGCAATACTTATATCTTTTGTTTATAATGTTAAACTAACAAACCTAGTACGCACTGCAATAGGAGTGTCTGAACCGAAAACGTTTTAAGAACTGAAAGAATCTTTGACCAGTAGATATAGGTTAAAAAAGACTGTTTCTCAGATCTAAACATTGTTAAGCACATTTACCCAGAAGACAATGACTGTGAATACTTATCATGAGAAATTATTAGAACTGGTAACTGAATTGAATGACTTGCAGATTAAAAATATAGAAGATTGCAGTGAAAATCAGGCTGCAACGGTAAAACAAATCAACAATGATTACTCCCTGAACGTATTTAAGAACGGTTTAAAAGGAGAACTTAAACCTACAGTATTCGCATCAAGACCTAAAAATCTAGATGAGGCATTACAATTGGCCTTAGAGCTGGAAAAAGAATTCACTACTAACACGGAACAAGTTTTGTATTTCTCGAATAATGGAAATCGGGGAAATAACCAAAGAAATTTGAACAATAGAAATAATAATTTTTTTAATAACAATAAAAGAAGAAATAATTTTGGTCCTTACAACAACAGAAATAATTACAGCAATAGTAGGACAAATTACAACAACAATGGGTCAAATAATAATAACAACAATAACAATTTTGGTAATAATACTAATACTAGAAATAATAGACCAACAAACTATAGCAACAACCATTCTGGTAATAATTATAATAATAACCGAAATGGTGTTAGATATAATAATAGTAACAATAATAATCGCAATCACAATAACGGAAATAATCGGAATAGAAATTTTCAGAATAGAAATGTGCACTACGTACAGGAAAACTACGAGGACCCGGAGGTGGATATAGAAACTGTACAAACCCACTATCCGGAGGACCAATAATACGATTAGATAATGTTTTCCAAATATCGAATAACATTACAAATTTCATTGAATTAAACTTAGGCAAAAATTTAAAACTTACATTTTTAATAGACACTGGAGCAGACATCTCTTTGTGTAAAATCAATAAATTAAACGAAGATTCCATACATATCGACAAAGAAAGATCAATTAGCTTTACAGGTATCACTACAGAAAAAATTAAATCTATAGGAACATCAGAATTAAGTTTCACCATAAACGATTTAACCGAACAATATAAATTTCATATCGTTGACGAAGAATTTCCAATACCAACGGACGGAATTTTAGGAAGGAATTTCTTTTCAAGATTCTTATGCAAAATTGACTATGAAACTTTTACACTAACTCTCACTTTGGAGAATGAAGAGATTACTGTACCAATGAAATCATGGATAAATAAAAATTATTGCATAAAGGTAGAAAAACGATCTGAAAGTATTTATCCTATAAATTTGGATATATGTGAGGACAGCATTATTCTTAATAAAGAAATTAAACCAGGTATATTTGTAAGTAATACAATAGTACCAGGAAAAGGAAATCACCATGTCAAAATACTGAATACAACAGATAACGACATAATTTTAGAAAACATTGATTTTGAAATAGAACCTCTACGGAACTACACAATAGTACAAAATACACATAGACTTAGAGAAACAAATTTCAGCAAAGACAGGTTCAGCAAATTAAAAGACACCTTAAAAATTGACGTTAAGGATGAAAAGACAAGAACAGAATTGATACAGATTTTCAAGGACTATGAAGACATTTTTCATTTGAAGGGAGAGACATAAACTTCTAATAATTTTTATACACAAAATTTAAAAACCTCAGACAATACACCAGTTTAAATAAAGAATTATAGATTACCACATACACAATATGATGAAATTAATGATCAAGTACAACAATTATTGGATGAAGACATCATTGAACCATCAACTAGTGCATATAATTCACCATTATTAGTAGTTCCGAAAAAGAGCGAGAGTGAAAAAAAATGGAGACTAGTCGTAGATTTCCGACAACTCAACAAAAAGATAGTAAATGATAAATTTCCATTAACAAGACTGGAGGATGTATTAGACCGTTTAGGAAGAGCAAAATATTTTTCAACTCTAGACATGACTAGCTCATTTTATCAAATAAATTTAGATGAAAATTCGAGACATCTAACGGCATTTTCAACTAGGGATGGTCATTATCAATTTAAACGATTACCATTTGGTTTGAAGATTTCTTCCAATAGTTTTCAAAGGATGTTAACAATAGCATTAAGTGGCTAAGACTCCGAAGCATTTTTATACGTAGACGATATTATTGTATTTGGATGCAGTTTAAAACATCATAATGAAAACTTGGTGAAAGTATTCGAACGTTTGTCAAAATATAACTTAAAATTAAATGCATCAAAATGTGTATTTTTGAAATTCGAAGTAATTTATTTAGGACACCAAATAACAAAAAACGGTATACGAACAGATCCTTCAAAACACAAGGTATTAGAACAATATCCAGTTCCAAAAGACAAGGATGAGGTTAAAAGGTTTGTAGCATTTTGTAATTATTATAGACGTTTCATTAAAGATTTTGCTGAAATCACAAAATGTCTAAACGACCAGACTAAAAAACGAAAAGAATTTGAATGGACTGAAGATTGTCAACAAGCTTTTGACCTATTAAAGACGAAATTAATTAGCGCACCAATACTAAGATATCCAGATTTTGAACAACCCTTTATATTGACTACTGACGCATCGAATTACACATTAGGAGGTGTTTTATCACAAGGGAAAATTGGAGAAGATTTGCCGATTTCTTATGCAAGCAAAACCTTAGGAAAGCATGATTTAAATAAACCAGTCACTGAGAAAGAACTACTCGCGATCCACTGGGGTGTACAATTCTTCAGACCATATTTGTATGGTAGAAAATTTATTGTGGTAACGGATCACAGACCACTTGTTTCACTTTTTTCACATAAAAATCCTTCATCTAAGTTGACTAGGATACGAATAGATTTATCGGACTATGATTTTGAAATTGTTTATAAAAGAGGAAAAATAAATACGAACGCAGATGCTCTGTCAAGGATAAAATTAGATTCTGAGATGTTGAAAAGTATGATACCTGTAGAAGAAGACAAAAGTAAACCATCAAAAATTTTAGTAACAACACGTGGAATAAAAGCAAAGGAAAATACTGAGAATGTGGAAATGAATAATATGAATGACATATCCCAAGGCCAACATAATAATCATATGTGGGAATGTACATCTCTACAAGATATAAAGAATATACGTGAATTAAAATTTAATATTATAAAAACCGATATAAGAAATATGAAAAATGGACCCAAGGATGGCACTATAGAAACTGAAAATAATAGCTTTGTAATGAACGTTAATAAAGATCTAGCAAAATACGTTTTGTCACTAGAGAAGTTAATGATTTATATGCATAAGCAATATATAAAAAATCTCGCTTTATCATGCGAAGATAATATTTTTGAGCTCATATCATATAGATATTTGACTAAAATTTATAATGAGGTATACCAGAAATTATTGAAATCAAACAAATATAGAAACTTTAAATTAAATATTATATTATATAAACCTTTGCAACACATTACGAATAAAAGAACGCAAATGAAAATTATAGAAGAATTCCACAATTCACCAATATCAGGACATTTTGGTATAAGAAAAACTGTCCTAAAATTAAAACAACGTTACTAGTAATGATTGGTTTAAAAGGCATTTTAAGTTTTAGCAGATTTATGGTAAAAAAGTAAGCTTGTTAAAAACGTTCGTTTTCTACAAAGTCCTGTATTTTGAGTCAAATTTTCAACTTATACTTATTAAAAACTTAAGTTTTTAAGAAATGGCAACCTTTGGCCCCCATGAAATATTTAGTTCGAGGGGTCAAAGGATGGTTTTTTAAAGTAGTTTAAGTTCAAAATTGGTTTATGAAGTCCAAAATAGACATTTTAATTAATATATGTGAGCTTTTATTATAAAGTTGTAAATTTAAAAATGATTAATGTACATAAAATGATAAAATAACGAACATCTAAAGTTCTGAAAAATTACTATTAATTAAAAAATTTTTGTAAATATTTCTTCTTAATAGCCTTGGTTTTCATCTTCTAGAAGTAGTTTAGCTTCTACGTCTAATTCAATATAGTTAGTTTTCCATTTTTTCCAGATATTGGGCACATGACGTGCATAATAAAATAGTAATCAGTTCTTCGTTAGTACAACATCTGGAAATTTTTCTGGTGTTGTATTCGCGAAAGAATCTGTAGTCCTTGTTTTTTTTCTTGCGCTTCTTTAGATAGATCCCCTATTGGTAGCATATTTTGTTTAATTATTTGTTTCCCATGGTACAAAATTTTATGAATTGTGGATGGCACATATCTCCAAGAGTATTTCTCGTTATAAATTATAGCTGTTTTTTTGGCATACTCTCCCAATTATTTTTGCATTCATCTTTCTTCTGCATGCTAAAACTTGTAATATAATGTTGAAGCGCTTTATTAGTTCCAAATTTACACCTGTAACAGATGCTGCAGTTTCTGGATCTGAAAAAAATCTCTTTGCAGTGTTGCCACCATTTGTGTTTCTTTCTCCTTGCTTTGGCTGATCGATCATTAGGCCGAATTCTAAATATTTTGAACATCTTGAATTTGTTTTTTTGCTTTCTTATTTTTTAATTTTCCTAATTTTTTCTCACTGCTTGTCCTAACGGACCAAAATCCAAATCATAACCTAATTTAAGAATATGCTCCATGAAACGTATTCTAGCTTGAAGAAGGGACAATCCAAATTCATATGCTGCCTTAGAACTGTCATCTTCTGGAAAGGGATGGCTAAGTTGGCTTGATGTCTTTTGGCATATAATGCAGCTTGACGATGCTTTTGTATCAGTTAAAGCTTGTGTAACATTGCCATCAATCATTGTGAGACACATTTTAAAATTTACTTCGACTTCCTGTCCATCATAAATTAGCATCTGATGAATTTTTGGCATTACATTGCTTGTATTGTCTCTGACCAGAAGACACATCACATCCGAATTTAGAAATTAGGGTATTGCTGTCGTTCCCATTTAAATATTAAGCATCAAGCGTATTTAACAACCGCTCGGCAGTGTTAAAGAAGATTTTGCAATTTTATTTCTGCTGAAGTGGAAGTGCCAGTTATAGCAGCTTGAGGAAGTAAATATTCTTTTTTTGACTTTCCATACTCTGGAAAAATCCCAGAATTCTTTTCATTGGTTCGCTTTCGCAATTCCTTATGATGGTTTTTAGTTCACTTTAAATTCAAAAATAGTGATACCGCTTCTTTTGGAGTAAATTTCTTGTCTTCATTTTATTGTAGAAATATTTTTAAAAATTCTCTTTGTGCGACTTGAACTTGCTTCTATTACTGTTTCAATTATCTCAGTTTTGTTTTTTTATTTTGTGTTGGTTGTATTTGATGCAAAAATAATCCTTTGATAATTACTGGAAAAATTTCTTCATTGATATTCTGAAGTTTGCGTCCAATCGTACCAGAAGGTTAAATAACATTTATTTTAATATGTATTTTATTGTATATAGCAAGTAAGATGTATCAATATTTTAAAACCTATGTACTTAAATATCAAGATAATATTGTTATAACACGAGTGTAAAAAGAAGAAAAAGGGTACCATCAATATAAAGATGTATAATAAGGTGGGCATTGAAGTTTTAAAAGATATATTAAAGAATTTAAAGAAGAGTTCAAAAAGATTATTTATATACAGAGAAAGCTACACAGAACAAATTAGAGCTGGTAGAAAAGATTAAAGGTGATTTTCAAGCAAATGAGCTTCAAGAAGAAAATAAGAAGGTATACGAAAATTAAACAATATTTGCTAGAAAGTCCAAAAAAATTGCAAACTATATCAGAAAAAGGAAGATCAGAAACAATTTTTAATAAATATGGCGACACAACATTTTAACCAAGAAATTACTTTAATAACAATACCAGAATTCACAGGTAACTATCGAGAAATTAAATCTTTTCTCACTGTAGTAGAAATCGTAATATCAGGTTTAGCAGCGGATCAAAAAACACAACTTTTGAATTTTACCTTTGATGCCAAATTAAGTAGCATTTTAAGAACTGCATTGGGTACTTCTACACCAGCAACTTTTGACGAATTGAAAAAATTGCTTTCTGAGAGGTACAAGGCACAAGGATGGTGAGTTATAACAGGAATCCTAGCCGTTATAACAGTAGCAATCGCTACAATAATGAAAATCGTTATAATAATGATAATAACAATAAGAATAAACATCGAAATAACAGATATGTACACTGTATACAGGAAAATTCCGAGGATCCCGAGGGCCAATATAAGCTCACTATCCGGACAGAAAATAAGCATTAATAATGTTTTTCACATTACAAAAACCAATACCAATTATATAAAATTAGTTTTATCTGGAAAGTTTAATCTGACATTTTTAATAGACACAGGCGCCGACATTTTCTTACGCAAGATAGTCGCTTTGAACGAAGATTTAATGTTTTTTGATGTAACACAATCGATAAATTTTATGGGAATTACTCAAGAAAATATTACATCAATGGAAACATCAGAAGTATAATTTAGTGTATGTAATGAAATTGCAGACTGTGAGTTTCATATTGTTGATAAAAATTTTTCAATGCCAACAGATGGCATTTTAGGTAAAGATTTCCTTACAAAGTTTTTATGTAAAATTGATTATGAAACATTTACAATATCACTAACCTTGAAAGATGATGGCATTGTAATACCTATGAAATCATGGATAGGTAATGACTATAGCATAACAGTAGAAAAAAATAGGAACTAATTTATCCAATTCACATGATTATATATGAGGATAGCATTATTCCCAATAAAGAAATTCAACCGGCTATTTTTTGAGTAATGCAATAGTACCAGGGAATGGAATTTGTCATATAAGAATTTTGAACACAACAGATGATGATGTCAGTTTGAAAAACATTAAGCTAGGCGTTTAACCATTAAGAAATTACACTTTTGATAGGTAATGACTATAGCATAACAGTAGAAAAAAATAGGAACTAATTTATCCAATTCACATGATTATATATGAGGATAGCATTATTCCCAATAAAGAAATTCAACCGGCTATTTTTTGAGTAATGCAATAGTACCAGGGAATGGAATTTGTCATATAAGAATTTTGAACACAACAGATGATGATGTCAGTTTGAAAAACATTAAGCTAGGCGTTTAACCATTAAGAAATTACACTTTTGCACACACAATGAAAAGATGGAAAAGAATATTGATAAAAAAAATTCTAAAAAATTACTGGATACTTTTAGGATTGACATTGACGATAACGAAGCAAGAGCAGTTCTGATACAGATTTTTAAGGATTATCATAGTATTTTTCATCTAGAAAATCAAAGTTTCGGATGATACACCAGTGTATAT
The DNA here is from genome assembly GCA_963583895.1 of Melanophora roralis. Lineage (NCBI taxonomy): Eukaryota > Metazoa > Arthropoda > Insecta > Diptera > Rhinophoridae > Melanophora > Melanophora roralis. The sequence goes on along the minus strand of OY757187.1, from coordinate 77,460,656 downwards.
TAAAAACTACAGACTACCCCACGCACAATCTGAAGAAATAAGCAAGTAAGAGCGCTACATTCGGCTGTGCCGAATCTTATATACCCTTCACATCGATTTTTTAATATACCCAGCGAGTTTTAAAGTCCGTAGAAAACTTTACAAAATTTTAACATTCGATTATGGATAATAGAAATATATGAGGAACGTTTAAGGTCGACAATTATAAAAGTTTTCGACATTATTCATATTAAAAGGTTAAAAAAAGTTGTAAATAATATGGGATGTTCTAGTTCCTCTGCTAATTCAACTTTTTTCCAAAATGTATGAATTATTTGATTATTACTTTTTGTAGAATATTTGAAGTCGATAGCTGTTATAGTTTCCCAGATGATATAGATATCGAAAATTTCATAATAATTGTTAATTTGTATGGTAGTTACCCCTTGTTCACCCCTCACCCAAAAAATTTTTTCTTTAAAGCGTAGGTTTTGTTGTCGAATAACTTTTTGTAGAGCATTTGATGTCGATAACTGTTATAGTTTCCGAGATATAGCGTATCAAAAAATTTCATAAAGATTGTTAATTTGTATGGGAGCTACCCCTTATTCTGCCCCCATCCAAAAAATTTTTTCTTTAAAGCGTAAGTCTTGATTTCCAATTACTTTTTGTAGAACATTTGATTTCGATATCGCTGTGGTTTCCGAGATACAGCGTATCGAAAATTTCATAAAAACTGTTAATTTGTATGGGAGCTACCCCTTCTTCTGCCCCCACCCAAAAAATGTTTTTCTTGAAAGCGTAAGTCTTGATGTCCAATTACTTTTTGTAGAACATTTGATTTCGATATCTGTTATAGTTTCCGAGATATAGCGCATTGAAAATTTCATAAAAATTGTTAATTTGTATGGGAGCTACCCCTTTTTCTGCCCCCATCCAAAAAATTTTTTCTTTAAAGCGTAGGCTTTGATGTCCACTTACTTTTGTAGAACATTTAATTTCGATATCTGTTATAGTTTCCAAAATATAGCGCATTGAAAATTTTATAAAAATTGTTAATTTGTATGGGAGCTACCACTTTTTCTGCCCCCACCCAAAAAATGTTTTCCTTATAGCGTAAGTCTTGATGTCCAATTACTTTTTTTAGAACATTTGATTTCGATATCTGTTATAGTTTTCGAGATATAGCGCATTGAAAATTTCATAAAAATTGTTAATTTGTATGGGAGCTACCCCTTTTTCTGCCCCCATCCAAAAAATTTTTTCTTTAAAGCGTAGGCTTTGATGTCCACTTACTTTTGTAGAACATTTTATTTCGATATCTGTTATAGTTTCCGAGATATAGCGTATTGAAAATGTCATAAAAATTGTTAATTTGTATTGGAGCTACCCCCTTTTTCTGCCCCCATCCAAAAAATTTTTTCTTTAAGGCGTTAGTCTTGATGTGCAATTACTTTTTGTAAAACATTTGAATTCAATATCTGTTATAGTTTCCGAAATATAGAGCATAACATATTTTACCAAATATGTGCAATTGTAGGAAAAATACCACTTCCCCTGATCCTATCTCCAAAAAACTTTTCCATTAATTAGGTCCCTACTTTAAAAATATCCGTGCCAAGTTTTGTGGCAAGAGTGACTATATTTACTGAGATTTTGTCCTGAAAAAAATGGGCTGTTTTGCGCTTTTATCTCGGTCAATAGCAAACCGAATTTGCTGATTTTAAATAGCGATTGTCTCCAGGATATTTCTAATAGTTTGACACCATTAGCTGGTTTGTATCTTTTTATTTGACTCCGGAAACTTGATTTCAACAGACGGACAGACGGACGGATAGACGGATAGACGGACAGACGGACATGGCTATATCAACTTCCCTATCTATAAGGATCCAGAATATATATACTTTATGGGGTCGCATATGGATAATAAAGAAATTACAAACGGAAGGACAAACTGATATATACCCTTATCACTATGTGAAAGCTATAATAAACCAGTACAACAATTATTGGATGACAATATCATCGAACCGTCAAATAGTGCTTGCAATTGACCTTTGATAGTGTTGCCAAAAAAGAATGAAAATAGGGGAAAAAAATGGAGACTATTAGTAGATTTTAGACAATTGAACAAAAAGATAGTAAACGACAAATTTCCATTGACAAGATTGGAAGATGTATTAGATCGATCAGGAAAAGCCAAATATTTTTCAACTTTGGACATGACAATGTGTTTTCATCAAATAAATTTAGACGAGAATTCAAGGCATTTGACTGCTTTTTCGAATAGTAATGGCCACTATAAATTAAAAAGACTACCATTCGGCATCAAGATTTTATCTAATAGTTTCCAAAGGTTGCTGACAATAGCACTAAGTGGACTAGATTCTAAGCCATTTCTATACGTTGGCAATATAATTGTATTTGGTTGTAGTCTAAAACACCACAATAATAATCTTAGAAGTACGTTTGAACGCTTATCAAAATAAAATCTGAAATTAAATGCATCAAAATGCGCTTTCTTGAAAACAGAGGTAATTTATTTGGGACATCAAATAATGAAGGAAGGTATAAGAACAGATCCTTCTAAAGACAAAGTAATAAGCCAATATACTATTCCGAAAGATAAAGATGAAGTTAAAAGATTTGTAGCACTTTGCAACTACTACAGATGTTTTATAAAGAATTTCGATGAGATCAGAAAGTGTCTGAATGACCAGACCAAGAAGGGTAAAGCATTCGAGTTGACGGAAGAATGTCAAAAGGCTTTTGAATTTTTAAAAGAAAAGGTAGTAAATCCAGCTATTTTTAAATATCCAGGTTTTGAGCAACCATTTATGCTAACCACTGATGCATCTAATTATGCATTAGGAGCGATTTTATCACAAGAAAAAATAGGAGAAGACTTACCAATTTTTTACGTCAGCCAAACATTAGGAAAAATGAACTTGTTGCCATGTATTGAGGAATAGAATTTTTTAGTCCTTACTTGTTTGGCAAAATTATTATTGTAGTAACAGATCACAGACCGTTAGTTTCACTTTTTACTCACAAGAATCCCTTATCGATTTTGACACGTATACGTATAGATTTGTCAGACTACGATTTTGACATCATATACAAGAAAGGTAGAATCAATACCAATGCGTACGCTTTGTCTGGATAAAACTAAGATCGGAAATGTTAAGGAACCAATAAAACTTTAGCAACAACACGTGGAATGAAAGCAAAAAAGATTTCTGAAAAAAATACAAACAAATGACATAGGTAACACATCCCAAGCGCACAATGAAAATCATATATGGGAATGTACGTCATTACAGGATATAAAAAAATATTCGCAAATTAAAATTTAATATTAATGAAACATGTGTACGAAATAAGAAGAATAAAAAAATAATGGTAATTAAAGAGTCCATTAATAATACTTTTGTGCTGAATATTAATGATGATCTAGCAAAATACGTTTTGTCACTAGAGAAATTAATAGTTCATATGCATAAACAGAACATTAGGAATCTCACTCTTATATGCGAAGATAAAATTTTTAAGCTTATATCAATGGAATATTTATGAGCCGCACCATAGAATTTTAAAATCAAATTAATACAAAAATCTAGAATTAAACATCATATTATATAAACCATTGCAACATATCAAAAATAAAAAATTACAAATGAATATTATTAAATAATTCCACGATTCACCGATATCAGAAAAACAGTATTAAAATTAAAACCAATGTGCATTGTTTTAATTTTAGTCAAAAAATCATTTTTTTTTGGGCAAAACTATTTTTGTAAAATATATCAATTTATTTTATTAATAAATGAGTTATTGTGAATTACTATAACAATGCTTTATCGAATATATGAAATGTAGGTATGCAATTAATATTAAAAAAATTTATAAAAAAAAACCCTATGTAAGCCTAAGGATCTTCAAGTTTGTTTTAGACATACATACATATTTGTTTGCTTCAAACAAAAATATATTAGATAGGATTAACATGTTTAAGCCAATACAATGCATAAAAATGAAAAAAGTATTAATGTTAAATAAAACACTTATTAAATATTCTAGCTTTAATGGCCTGCAATATCAAGTTCATTGGGGAGTAATATTACACCATAAAGGTTTTCCTGAAGTATCGATCAATATTCATGGTATTACAGTGGTTGCAAAGAGGTTGTAATCAGTATTTTGAGGTGAGCTTGAATAATTAAAGCCTTGCTTAAATTGAGCTTGGCCACTACTACCGTCAAATCCATAACTTAAGATTAATTCTGACGAAATTAGTGCTCTATTTTCAATATTCATTATACCTAAAATAACTTCTTTTTGCGATTCTACAATTCTTGCTGCAGTATGTTGCAACAGCATTTGTAAAGGCATTTTTTCAACTTTTTCACTTACAAATATATTGCTAGGCCTACAGAGAGCTTTCACTGCCAAAAGTCTATAATATGGTGGAAATACGTTGCAATTTTTTTGTATCTATATTCTCCATGCGAATATTAGAGCATTGCTTTTTTGTGAAGTCGTTTTCAATAAAAATGCAAACGGTTTCTAGTCAGAAAGTTAAACAAGATCTTTAAAATTTTTACAGCATACCTTTCTGATTTTATATGGACGCGTAAGAATTTTAGTTTTATTTTTTAAAACAGCAGCTAAATCATTTTCCCCCTTTTTCGAGCTGAAATACATGCCGCATGAATTATTAAATATGTCTCATTTTGCTTAAATGATGAAAGGCCTGCCGCTTCCCTTCTTTTGATGTGCTCGAACATTCCTGAATATAGTAAACTTGGCTGACCAGCTCTAGAAGAACATGGGATATCTATTTTCACTTTATATGTTTTGAAAATTACTTCAGATATAAGCCATTTGCCATTTCGGGGCTTCAAATATTTTAGGGAACTGTGACTCGCCACTCTTGCCCCAACTTATTACAAAAAAGTCAAATTTTTTGGTAATTATTTATTATACTCATCAAAAGAGTTATTTTCGCCGATTGTTTTAATAATATTTGCCAAAAAAGCTTTCTTTTTCCCCTCTTTTGAAGAATTTTGCAGCCATATTTTAAAAAGATTGGCATTTTTGATGCTAACATTACCTAAGAAAAAATTATTTATTTTTAAGAATTGAAAGCAGTGATGCCAACAATTCAGAGGCAAAAAGAGCCAACCGAGTAGTCAAAAAGAGCTAAAAGGAGCTAAATTTAAAAATTTAAGATTTTTCCGCTTTAAATCTATTAATGCATTTATTAAATAAACTTATTTTACAGCAGCAATTGAACAAATGTTATCAACATTATCAATATGACCATACACATTTACATATAAATAAGTTAAGTCAAAAAAGAACAATCATTTTCAAAAAGAGTAACATTTTTTCTTTCGGACATAGATTTGTTTTTATATAATATTTTTTTATGTTTTAATTGAATTTATTTTTACAAATACGCTTGCTGGTAGCTCGTAGTTTAAACACACCTTTGTAAACCATATATTATATGAATAAAACTATTAACCGTATTCAAAGCCATGCGGCTTCTTAGTTTATTTTTAAAAAAAATTATAGCACTGAATGTTTTTTCCACTTTAGCAGTAAAATATGGATACGAAGAAATTTTCAAAACAAACAATGATGCAATTCGATCCAAAATTATTCGGTTCTATATAAATTTTTCCACTGGTACAATTTTAAATTTTTTAATCAATTTTACAGCTCTTCAATTTCTTTAAAATCATTTTCAAATTCTTTTATAATCTGAATCTGAATCCTGCAAAAAAAACATTTTTTTTTACCCTAAATGCCGAAATTTATTCCAAAATCTTAAAATTTGTTGGAAGCTTTGCCATATTTTCATAAATTAGAGTTTTTATGAACTGTATTAAATTACGTTTAACGATATGTTTTTCTGATTCAGTTATATTAGAACCTTCGCATTCTTTCTCAAAGTTATCCTATATAACAGTTGTTATTTATTTAAGATTCAAATTCTGCAGCTATATAATCGAAGTCATTTGTCGGTATAATGATTTTTTTGTCAGGCTTTGTAATAAATGAAATAATTCAGTTTTGTATGTTCCGTAAATGCCCCAAAGACAAAAAAAATAGGGTAAAACGGAAAATTTTACTATAAAACGCAAAAAGTGCCAAACGTGCCGTTTCCACAGTTGAAAAGAGCTGTGTTAGCTCCTTTTTTTTAAAAAGAGCTCAAGGGAAAATTTTCGAGTTAGAAGCAATTAAAAAGAGCTAAATTTAGCTCTAAAGTAGCTAAGTTGGCATCGCTGATTGAAAGATATATTTACTGATTAATAATCTACAGACTATAAGTATTTTCGAATACTGTGTTTCGCACCGGACAAATTCGGACATTTTTTTTAATGTTATAATTAATTCGAAAAAAACAATTTTTTTATATTTTTCATATGCCTTCAGAAAATGCAGGTTTTTTTAAATCTAGCTATTATATTTTTAAAAGTTCTTTAGATATATTATTAATACTTACTTTCAACTTAATAATCCATAAATATTTTAATAAAATAAATTTTTTTTGTTTCTAAATTATTCTTCGACCAAACACTTCAAATGCACTGCTCGCACTAAATTGTTCAACAATATCGAAAAGTTGTACGTTTGTCGCTGTACACATTAACAGTTAATAACGGTATAAAAAAACAAAATATTTTTTTTTGTAATTTGAAGTTTTGATAATATTATGAAAAACTAAAAAGTGCAAAACAAGACAATAAAAAAATACATTTTGGCCAGAAAAAATGGATTTTTGACCAACGTGCAATGCTATGTATGGAAAAATATGAGAAAAATGCTCAGAGATACATAAGCAAGTGTTATAAATACCTGAGAAATAAACAAACTAAACACATTATGGAGGAAATGACAATTACTGAAAACCCAAGACAAGTTTTAAGGTAATAGAAATAGATACAGTTGGACCATGAAGGATGACAAATAACTATGGGTATATTTTAACAATGAAGTATGAATTGACGCAAAAACTATAGCGGAAACTTTAGTCGAACAATTTATTTTAAAGTATGGATGTTTTAAAATTTTAAAATCTGACAGAGGTACGAACAGCATACCACCATCAATCCATAGGTACACTGGAGCGCAATCATCGTGTTCTAAACGAATATCTATTAAATTTTGTAGATGATTACGAGTGGGACAAATTCATCCCATACTATACATTTGCATATAATACGTGTAATACATAAATAATAACTATTCATCTTATAAATTAATTTATGGCAAATTAGCTGCATTGCCAACAGATAAAATTCAAAACAAAGATAAATGTTAAAATAAAGGAAACTATGCTAACGAAATAAAAATAATCTTAAATATTGCTAAAAGGGAATCAAAAACTGTATATGACGAAAATATAAATGAAAGTAATTTTCAAATTAGAGGTTTTTTTATTAGTGAAATTAGAATCTAAAAAAAAGAATCAAAGCCAATAAAAAATAGTTTAAAGACTAGCTAGGAGTAAATTCTTTATTAATTGTAAATTCTATAGTAAAACTTTTCCATTCTTCTTGTTTCCTTCAAGCTTTAGATCTCTTATTTGTTTTTTATATTTTATTTTAGCCAATATTTCGCTACCTCAATGTGTAGCTTCTTCAAGACTTATATATTTTTTTACAATTATTTGAAAAAATTCAAAAATATTCAAAAAATATTTAACAAATAAGGAAAAGGAAATGAAAATTTTTTTTAAATACACACATACATACATACATAAATTGAAAAAAAAATACTGTACAAACATGAAATACATACGTATAACAAAACATTACAATTTGTTAAATAAATTATTTAAACTATTTTAATATTCAAATCTTATTAACTAGAAGTCTATAATTCTCTGCAACATTAGCTGTGTCTGTTTTGTAATTAATCCTTTGTGTCGATGGAACTTTTATAATTTGAAACATTTTTAATGTACATCTGCGTTTATAGTTTGTTTCTAAATTCAAAATTGCTGTATTTTTGAAATCTAGATAATGATTTGAATTAGTGCAATGTAATGATAATGCTGTTTTTTGTGATGTAGTGTTTTTATATTTTTGATCTGATTTGTGTCCAGCAATCCTGGTTTTTAGCTTGTTTTTTGTTGTACCTACATAAACCTTATCACAAATCTCATTATCACTACCTTTACATGGTATCTTGTATACTAAATTTGATTTTTCAAATTTCTCTATTTTATCTTTTGTCTTGCTAAATAATCTACCTAACGCGTTAAATGTTTTGTGTGCCATAGTATATTTCTTATTGTCATAAATTTTTGAGTTTTTCAATCTTTCAGATAAATGAGGTACATAAGTCAGTGATTTATAAACTTTAGGTTCAGTTATCGTTCTTGCGTTTAAATTAGTTCGTTTTCTATATTGGCCTATCAATTTACAAACTAGCTTAATTGGAACATCATTATTAACTAAAATACCTTTAATCTTTTCTATATTATTCCCATGAAATTCTATATCACTTTTTTTTAAAACCCTCTCAATTAAATTCTTTGCTGTATTAATAATAACCCCCTTTGGATGTTTCGAATAATTAATTATTCTCCCAGATGATGTTGGTTTCTAGTACCAATCAATCAACATCTTATGATCATTTATTTTGTATTATTCCGAATCATTTGATTGATAAAATTTTGACGGTTTTTTATTCATTTCATGAGAACATAAAATTTATAATTGAGAAGGATTGTAACTCTAAAATTCCATATTTAGATACATTGGTAATTAGAAGAGGTGATAGGTTATTAGTATATATATACGTATGTATTTCATGTTTGTACCGTATTTTTTTCAATTTATGTATATGTATGTGTGTATTTCAAAAAAAATTTCATTTCCTTTTCATTATTTGTTAAACATTTTTCCAATAGTTTTTAATTTTTTAAAATAATTGTAAACAAATATATAAGCCCTGAAGAAGCTACACATTGAGGTAGCGAAATATTGGCTAAAATAAAACATTAAAAACAAATAAGAGATCTAAAGCTTGAAGGAAATAAGAAGAATATCAAAGAGAGATCGAAGAAACTAGGCACAAAGTTTATAATAAAAAATTTTGTAATGTCAGTTAATTATAGCTTAAATAAATTGTTAATATAACATTTTGTAATGTTAAGATCTATTAAAAATTTTTGTGTAAATAAGGCAACAAAAATCTAAATAAATCAGAACTTATTTTGAATCATAAGAAATTTGTTTTCAATGTTCTGGCTGAGCACTTAAACCAGTGCTTAGAAGAATTAAAACTGCTGCAAGCCACGCGCAGCATTGTAATTTAATTGGAAAATTAGTTTTTATAAGATAAATACATAATAACCTAAACAAGGGTAAAACACTACTTTTAATGAAAACTGAAACACTTTTCAAACAGCTCTTCACGTTTAGTAGGTACCCAGGCAGAAAAAGACAATCAAACCGATTCTGTTCCGACGTTGCACAGTGGGGCCAAACGCAAAAAAAATGGTAATAAATCTGTATCTTCGAAAGTATTTGTCCGATTATAAAATAATGTATGAAGCAGTCGTAGAGGAGAACCCAAGGTTTTAGAAAATAAAATTTTGGACTACCCTGTATATACAAACGTTGAGCTACAGAGTGAAAAAGTTGACCTCCTCGGGCTTACAAAACATTTCTATGCTTATAACTTTTGCAAATATCAACCGCTTTCAATGATTTTTGGATTTATTTGATGAAAATTAAAATCTGAAAAGAAAACATACTCACTCTTTCTTGTTACCTGTTACAGTTAAAAAAATATTTGGGTTTGAAATTCAAAATTGTTGTTTTTGACCTTGACTTTATTTGGTTTTTTGCAAATGTCTGCAATTGTAGTTATGCTAAAAATATTTTTAAAAATATTTTTGTATGTCTAAAAAGTTTGTTAAGCCTACACAAAAAAATTTATTTAATTATCTTTTTTCGTCTAGCCGTGAAAAATATTCAAAGTCAAAATTTTCAAGGTGATTCCAAAAATTGCATAGTTTTGACAAAAATCGAGCACAACTGATTAACTTTTTTTGCAAATATTTGTAAAAATAATTATTTGTTTCTTAACGTTTTTGGAAAAAGCAGGCTCCAAAATATATTAGTAGTATATTTTTGAAAGGATTTAGACGTGCACCCTACGCCAGGCATTGGTCGAAAATATGGATTTTTTTCAACGAAATTTCAAATTTATTGGCCGAGAAAAAAACGCAAGCCAGTTTTTGAAAAACTGGTTCAAAATTAAAATAACTTAGCGTTTGAGGTTTCAGTTTTAATTAAGTTAATGTTATTAATATAGGCAAATTTAAAGATGCGTGTAATATAATAGCTCAGAAAATAACTTAAAGTTTACTTAATTCTTTTTGTTTTTTGTTTAAATAATAAATAACATAATATTATTATAAAGTTTTAAAATTCATTATGTTATCATAAATCAACAATATTTTATAATCTTTCAATTATAAAAAATTTTCACAAAAAAAACTGTAAATATATTATTTTGGAATTTTTTTAATCTGACCCCTTATTTTTTTCTATAGGTAAAAACTATGATATGTATGCAAATTTCCATCTGTTTACCTTTTCAATGATATACATATAATATTTGTATATTATTAGTTATTTAATACTATATTAACTGCCCTTAAAACAGCTATCTTGCGTCAAATTTGTTGAAAGTGCATTATTTTGTAGGGTGTGTATATACATTAGCTATGGCATAGTGATATATGAAACTTTTTGCAACGAGATTTTGAATTGCTCCCGGCTTTTATTTTGTTAGACTTGGAAAAAAAATACATATGGCAAAAAATGGGGGAGTTTGGTTGTGGGTAAATGGCGCCTCATCCTGGTCAAAGTTCATCGTAAAAGCAAAAAAAATCATAAAATGTCCAATAACTGCCGCGGAGTCGCTCCTAGAGTAGTAGAATGTAAGATTGACCCCCTTTAAAATTTCCTCCCCAACATTTTTGAAGAACACACTTACACCCTATCTTCACTCCTTAGGGGGCTTGCCCCATAAAGGGTTAGTTTTTCATAAATTTTACCCCAATCGTCCTAACAAGTTTTGGAGGGCCTCTTAAGGATTCAAAGGTACGACAAACCCCCATAGATTTTTCCCCTTCGACATTATTGCAGAACATACTAACCTCCTATCTCTGCTCCTTAGGGTACTTCCCCTTCAAAAAAAGATATAGAAATTTGCCTCCTCCTTCTTACTACTTTCAGGGCTACTACGGAGGACTCAAATGTATAATCGACCATTGATTTTTCTCACCTACCTACCCTATCTGCTCCTTTGTTCGTTAGGATACTTCCCTTCAAATAAGTTTTTTTAAATTTGACTTCTTGCCTAACTACTTTTGGAGGAGTCAAAAGTATATACAAAACCTCCTTCTCTGCTCTTTAGGGTCTTATACAAACAAAATTTTATATCTTTCATTTTTTATTATTATTTGTGCCGCAACGAGGAAGAAAAAATATTTCTACTGCAAGTCGTTGCCGAAAATAGAAAAAAGTATCCAATTCATTGCAAAAATAAATTAATCAATGAAAGTAATAAATACAAAACCCTCAAAACTTGGTACTGAATAAAATTTAATAAAAAATGAAAGAGCAGAGAAAGAGGTTTGGTATATACTTTTGAATCCTCCAATCTTCACTAAGGAGTGAAGATAGGGTTTAAGTATGTTTTACAAAAATGTTGGGGAGGAAATTTTAATGGGGGTCAATCTTACATTCTACTACTCTAGGAGCGACTCCGCGGCAGTTATTGGACATTTTATGACTTTTTTTGCTTTTACGATGAACTTTGACCTCGATGAGGCGCCATTTACCCACAACCAAACTCCCCCATTTTTTGCCATATGTATTTTTTTCCCAAGACTAACAAAATAAAAGCCGGGAGCACTTCAAAATCTTGTTGCAAAAATTTTCATATATCACTATGCCATACACTATGCCTACAAAATAATGCTCTTTAAAAAATTTGTTTGGCAGTTAATATAGTATTAAATAACTAATAATTTACAAATATTATATATCATTGAAAAGGTAAACAGATGGAAATTTGCACACATATCATATTTTTTACCTATAGAAAAAAATAAGGGGTCAGATTAAAAAAAATTCCAAAATATTATATTTACAGTTTTTTTTTCTGAAAATTTTTTATATTTGAAAGTTTATAAAATATTATTGATTTATGATAACGTAATGGATTTTAAAACTTTATAATAATATTATGTTATTTATTATTTAAACAAAAAACAATTTAACTTAATTTAAACTGAAACCTCAAAAGATAAGTTATTTTAATTTTGCACCAATTTTTCAAAAACTGGCTTGCGTTTTTTTTTCTCGGCCAATAAATTTGAAACTTCGTTGAAAAAATCCATATTTTCGACCAATGCCTGGCGTAGGGTGCACGTCTAAATCCTTTCAAAAATATACTACTAATATATTTTGAAGCCTGCTTTTTCCAAAAACGTTAAGAAAGAAATAATTATTTTTACAAATATTTGCAAAAAAAGTTAATCAATTGTGCTCAATTTTTGTCAAAATAATGCCATTTTTGGAATCACCTTGAAAATTTTGACTTTGAATATTTTTCACGGCTAGACGAATAAAGATAATTAAATGAATTTTTTTGTGTAGGCTTAAGAAACTTTTTAAAAATACAAAAATATTTTTAAAAATATTTTTAGCATAACTACAATTGCAGACATTTGCAAAAAACCAAATAAAGTCAAGGTCAAAAACAACAATTTTGAATTTCAAACCCAAATATTTTTTTAACTGTAACAGGTAACAAGAAAGAGTGAGTTTGTTTTCTTTTCATATTTTAATTTTCATCAAATAAATCCAAAAATCATTGAAATCGGTTGATATTTGCAAAAGTTATAAGCATAGAAATGTTATGTAAGCCCGAGGAGGTCAACTTTGGCACCCTGTAGCTCAACGTATGTATATACAGGGTAGTCCAAAATTTTATTTTCTAAAACCTTGGGTCCTCCTCTGCGACTGCTTCATACATTATTTTATAATTGGACAAATACTTTCGAAGATACAGATTTATTACCATTTTTTTGCGTTTGGCCCCACTGTGCGTTGGGAGAGGATTCTGAATACCAAAATAACGTAAATTTAACAAGTTATATTGGTTGCTCGATTTTACAAAGATAACGCCAAATGAGCATCTTCCGGCTCTTGGTTCTTATGTTGTAGCAATACTCTTCAGTTTAAATTTACGGTTTAGAATAACTTTTTTATCTTCTCTGTCTTAGGAGCCCAACTTACTTTTGTTAAAATGGTGGACATTGTTACTTTAGGCTTTTGAATAAGAGATTTATTTAAATAAATATGTTTATATGTAGCAAAATAAAAAATGCAAAATACTTTTCAACGTATTTTGAAAGAAACTTTTTTTGGAAAAGCTGGTTTTTTCTACCGATACTAGCGGAGTAGAATGCATTTTTGAAAGCAGCTACGCAATTCCACCACCAGTACTCTTTGAACGGTAGTGTGTCTCTTGGCTGTAAACATCAACTATTTAACTTACATGTCACAGATAAAGGAAATTAGAATAGAATAGTGTAGTAAATGGAAAAGTAAACTTCGCCGTAACTTACAGAATAAAAAAGGAAAAAAAAGATATTCTACTAATAAAAAAAAATAATATGAGCCTAAGCCAAAATAAAATATAGCAAAAATTTGTATTAAAAACAATTAGTTAAACTCTAAGTAATATATTAAGTAAAACAAGTAAGAGCGTTTTATTCGGCTGTGCCGAATCTTATATACCCTTCACATTGGTCTTTAAATATACCCAGCCGAGTAATTTTGTACTGCAAATAATATAATAAAAATCCTTGTGTGAGTTTTAAATTCCATAGAAAACTTTACAAAATTTTAACGTTCGTATGAATAATAGAAATAGATGAGGAACGTTTGAGGTCGACAGTAATGCAAGTTTTTGACATTATTTATATTAAAAGGTTAATAAAAGTTGTTAATTTTTATGGTATGTTCTAGTCCCCCTGCGCCTCTCCAACTTTTTTTCCAAAAGGTATAAATTATTTGATTATTACTTTTTGTGGAATATTCGAAGTCGATAGTTGTTATAGTTTTTCAGATGTGGCGTATCGCAAATTTCATAAAAATTCTTAGTTTGTATTAGAGCTACCCCTTCCCCTGCCCCTGCCCAAGAAAACTTTTATTTAATGTAGGTCTTATCCTGTTACTTTTTGCAAAAAATTTGAAGTCAATTTCTGTTATAGTTTCCTAAATTTAGCATATCGAAAATTTCATAAAAATTGTTAATTTGTATGGGAGATCCCCTTTGTCCATCCTCCACCCAAAAAATTTTTTCTTCAAATCGTAGGCTTTGTTGTCGAATTCCTTTTTGTAGAACATTTGATTTCGATATCTCTTATATTTTCCTAAATATAGCGTATTGAAAATTTCATAAAAATTGTTAATTTGTTTGGGAGCTACCCCTTGTTCACCCCCCCCCCCCCCCCCCCAAAAAAAATTTTTCTTAAAAACATAACTCTTGATGTACAATTACTTTTTGTAGAACATTTGATTCCGATATCTGTTATAGTTTCCGAGATATAGCTTATCGAAAATTTCATAAAAATCGTTAATTTGTATGGGAGCTATCCCTTTTTTTGCCCCCACCCAAAAAATTTTTTCTTTAAAGCGTAGCCCTTATTGCCCAATTACTTTTTATAGAACATTTGATTTCGATATCTGTTATAGTTTCCGAGATATAGCATATCGAATATTTCATAAAAATCGTTAATTTGTATGGGAGCTATCCCTTTTTTTGCCCCCACCCAAAAAATTTTTTCTTTAAAGCGTAGCCCTTATTGCCCAATTACTTTTTATAGAACAATTGGTTTCGATATCTGTTATAGTTTCCGAGATATAACGTATCGAATATTTCATAAAAATCGTTAATTTGTATGGGAGCTACCCCTTTTTTTGCCCTCACTCAAAAAATTATTTACTTAAGGCGTAGCCCTTATTGCCCAATTACTTTTTGTATAACATTTCATCTCGATATCTTTTATAGTTTCCGAGATATAGCGTATCGAATATTTTATGATAATTGTCGATTTGTATGGGAACTACCCCTTGTTTTGCCCCCACTCAAAAAATTATTTATTTAAGGCGTAGTGTAATATATTTAATAAAAAGACGTGGCATAGCCACCAGTTACTGCTTAAACAATGAATCGTTTTATTAATTACTTTTACTTATTATATACTAACATAAAATAACTATTACAATAATATTTTTATTACAAAAGAATTGGGGTAAATGAAAAGGCTCAAATAACTATTAACTTTAAGTCTTTGAACTTAAAGTGTGTTATTCTTTGTTTGAATGTTTCCCACAGTGACTAAGTTGTATGATCATATTTCAGACAATTATATTTCAAGTAGGTCACAGAAACATTATTCATTCGGACTCAAAGTGTGTCTAAATGTTTCTTGTAGTGACTACACTGTATGATCATATTTCAGAACATTGATATATGGGTCACAGAAACATTACTCATTTATTTCACTACACCTCCCCTTTTAAAGAGAAAGGTCTTATTGACACCATTGATCAAGTGGTGTCGATAAGAGCTTTCTTTACATATTTAACTTTAACAAAAAAAAATTTTAGTCTTATTCTTATAAAATAACAAGTTAATAGGTAGTATCTTAATGTTAACAAAATTATGTCATGAAGTTATCTAATTACTTATGGAATAATTATATACATACATATTTGTGTAAAAAGAATTTATTTATCTATTTATTTATTTATTTTTTTTTTTTTTTTTTTTTTACTATTATTTTATTGTCTAAAAACTTTAATATTTTCTTTATTAATTTTCTGTTTTTTTCCTTTTAAATATATGAATATATTGTTTCTGCCGTCAATGTCGATTACTTTGTATGGTCCTTTGTAAAGTGGTTCTAGTTTGTGTGCTGTATGATTCTTAATAAACACTTCATGTCCTATTGCAATGTCTGTATTGTTGATGTTTTTATCATGTATCTGTTTTTGATTTAGTTTCATCTTGTTAATTAAGTGTTGTGCCCTAGTTAATGCGGTTTGTAGACGAAATTTAACTTCTTTTGAATAATTATCAAAATTATATAAAGGATCTATTGTGTCAAACGGTATCAATGGTGTATGTTGTGGGCTAGCAGGGAAAATTAATTCAAATGGGCAGAATCCATGCACCGTAGATGGTGTTGTGTTAAAGGTATATGCGAAGTATTTTACCCATTTATCCCAATCGTTGTTTGAAGTGTTAAGATATGATCGCAAGTATTCATTAAAGGTGCGGTGAGACCTTTCTACTGTCCCTAAAGTTTGGTGGTGGTAAGGAGCTGATATTGCCTTGTCAATATTCAAAAGTTCTAGTAGTTCTAAAAGAACTTGGTTGTTATATTCGGTGCCCATGTCACTAATTATCTTACTCATAGGTCCATAAATTAGTATGAAATGTTCTACTACTGCCTTTGCTACTGCTTTTGCGCTCTTATGAGTTACTGGTATTGCTATCAGATACTTTGTCAGGTCACATATTAAAGTTACTATATATTGATTTCCTGCTTCTGATATTGGAAGTGGACCTACAGTATCTATTACTACTGTTTGGAAAGGTTTATGGGGTGTTTCAGTTAAAATCATATTTGGTTTCATATTCTTTGTGGTTTTATTAGTTTGACATTGAACACATTTCTTTACGTATCGGCAAACATCCTTAGTTATATTTTTCCAATAATAAAATTGCCGTATCTTTTTAAGTAGTCTAGTCGTTCCAGGATGTCCTCCAAAGAGAAGACTGTCATGAAATTTTCTTAATAAATTTTCCTTTTCCTTTATATCTGTAATTATGCGTATTCTAGGTGTTAACGCTATTTGCAATCCTCTTATAAGTTCATTAGCTTTTTCCTTAAAATGTTCAATGTGTACGTGATTAAATAAATTATCGTTCAAATTTATTTGCATTTTATTAAAATTTCTACAATTTGCTTCTTTTTCAAGAATTGAAAAAAGTTGATCTAGATCGATGTTTCCATTAGCAAATGTACTTTGTATATTTATTTTCTGTGCTATCACCTGTTTTCCTCGTTTAAAAAACAGAGTGTAGGAATACCTCTAAAGGTATCCATTTTAAGTTTGGGCCACTTTTTCACACATTCGAAGCCAATAGTTTCGAAAACTCTAGGCTTTTCTTGAATTACTTGACTATCCTCGCTTTGAATTTTCCGTTGTATTTCCTTTTTCCTTTGTGCACGAGTGATTACCAGTTTAACATTGTTCATTAAAGGGATTGATTTTATATCACTGAAGTCAATTCGAGATAGCGCGTCCGCTCCTGAATTGTCTTTTCCTTTAATGTGTTCTATAATAAAATCATATTCCTCCAATTCCAGTCGAATTCTGGTTAATCTACTAGATGGATTTCTTAAAGAATATAGATATGTTAATGGTTTATGATCACTACGTATTATAAATTTATTTCCATATACATATGGTCGAAAATGGTTATTTGCCCATTGAACAGCTATTAAGTCCTGTTCTATGGTTGCTTTATTTGATTCACCCTTGGTGAATGCTCGTGATGCGTATGCAACTGGAAGTTGTATACCATCTTTTTCTTGTGATAATATTGCGCCACAAGCAGTTTTACTGGCATCAGTAGTTATATAAAAAGTTTTTTCCAAATCTGGGTATTGCAGAATTTGTGGTGATAACAGTGCTGCCTTCAGGTGTTGAAATGCATGTTCACAATCATCAGACCATATAAACTGTTCTTTTTTTCTAGTTAGTTTAGACAAATGTACTGAATAAAATGCAAAATTTTTTATGAAGCGTCTGTAATAATTACAGAAAGCTACAAATCGACGTACTTCATCAGAATTCGATGGTCTGGGATAGTTTTTTATTGCATCATATTTGCTACTATCCGGCAGAATTCCCCTATCAGTACACCTATATCCTAAATATGAAACTTCAGATCGAAAAAAAATGCATTTATCTGGATGCAGTTTTAAATTACATTCCCTGCATCTTCGGAAAACCGTTTCTAAGTTTTTAAGCATGTGCTTTACGGAACAACCTGTGACGATAACGTCATCCATATATATAAAAGTTCCAGATTGAGCTAAACCCGTAAATGCTAAATTCATCATTCTCTGGAATGAATTTGGGGCTACTTTTAAGCCATATGGTAGGCGCGTGAAGCGAAATGAACCATTTTCGGTTGAGAATGACGTGATATCTCGTGATCTTTCATCCAACCCTATTTGATGAAACCCAGATGTCAAATCCAGACAGCAAAAAAATTTTGCTCTACCCAGCTGATCTAGAATATCTTCAATTCTGGGTAAAGGAAACTTATCCGCTATTAATTTTTTATTTATTTGCCGATAATCCACCACTAAACGCCAACGTTTTTCAGGATTAATTGGTAATGATTTCTTCGGTACAAGCATAATTGGACTATTATAATTAGACGCTGACGGTTCCACAATTCCATCTTGTTGAAGTTTTTCAACCTGCCTAATTATCTCAGACTTTTGTGAATGTGGTGTACGATAATTCTTCATGTATACACCATTTTCGTCAGACAATCTTAATTTTTGTGTGTAAAATTTATTTGTAGTTATTTTGTCACTTTCTAACGCAAAAATATCAATATATTTCAAAAATAATAGTGATAATTCGGATTTAACCAGTTCAGGACAATTTTTCCTTAATTTTTCTAAAATGATTTGCTCTCTATTTTTGTCAGTGTTGTGGATACCAATAATTTCATAATCAGATAATTCTTCATGTTTTATTGATACATTATTTAAAAACTTGTTTTCTGAGCTTGTGTTAACAATTCTCACATATGGGAAGTTTTTAGACAAAATGCCTCCAGCGACATACACTCCGTCTTGTATAGTTTGATTCGGAATTACTAAATCAGTTGCTTCGCTATTGAATTTTATAGGTCTAAACACCTCTGATCGAGCTGGTAATGTAATTGAATCATCATTTATACTTCCCAGCAGTGGTATATTTATGGAATAATTTAAATTATGTGGTCTCAAAGAAATTAAATTTGAATTTATTTCCTGTCCGTATTGTATAGTGACATTGTATTTTTTAAAAAAGTCTAAACCCAATATTCCCTGAAATGGTATTGGGAGTGTATCTGAAACAACATGAAATTTGTGTGGAATTAAAAAGTTTTTGATCCCAAAGTCAATCTGTATTGTACCTATAGATTTTATATTTCCTTCTCCTATGCCTGTTATCTGAATAATATTTTAAGAGTTGATTCTCAAAGATTTTATTGCATTCAGTTTGATTAGTGAGACATCCGCTCCGGTGTCCACTAGAAATGTATTTAAATCGGAATTAGTTGAAATTGGAAGTTCAATAAAGCTACTTAAATTGAGTTTTAAATGAAATATTGATTTATACTTCATTCTCTGTCCTTTTAACTTTGGCCCCCCATATCCTGAGGGGGAATCTCGTTTCCCGAGACTCCTTGAGTTACTCTCACACGTCCCCCGTTTCGTGAATGGTGTGCCTGATTTCTATTATGGTTATTTCCGCGTCGCCAAGTATTATTATTGTTAAAATTATTGTTATTATTAGAACCCATAAAATGATTATTTCTACGCCAGGAGTGACCATTTCCCCGGTAGTTATTAAATCGGTTTTCATGATTTTGCCTTGAAGACCCAGGGCGTTTAAAGTAAAACACTGATGAATTTGAGGTAACCGCTTCAGTGCTAGCTTCTATAAATTTCGAAACAACTTCATTCAATGAAGCAAAGTTTCCTGTTTTCATTATCAATTTAACTTCCTCATTTGCTGCATTTTTAGAAATCGCTTTAGTGACATTTTGTTTTATTAATTTCTCAGAGATATGGTATGGATAGCCCTCTCGTATGTAGGCACCACATAATTTTTTTGTAATTTGCTGTATTTCCTCAGCGTATAAAGTTGCTGACTTCCACTGTTGTTTTATATTCATTAATTTTGAACATAAAACCTCAGACGATTCACCCTGAATATTAGATGCTAATTAATTGCTTATAGCCACTATCGAATTCTCATTTGTAATCAAGTTCCTAGCTTGTCCTTTAAGTTTAGTTTTAATTACTCCTATCACTATTTCCTCATGCGTATCCTTTATTTTCTCAACTATTGTTAACGCATCCAAAAAACTTTGGAGTTCGTCTACATTTCCGTCAAACGTAGGGACAATCTTCGTTGTCTTATCTATTACGTCGTCCTCTGAACGTGTCATTGTGTTTGGTTGTATTTCTTTGTCTTCCTCAAAATCTTTTTGCTCGCTATCTACCTCGCAACTTAGGGTAAGAGGAACTTTAATATGAATATTATACTTATGAAAAATTTTTAATAATTTATCCCTTAATTTGAAAAATATCTTGTCAGCCTGTTCCTTGTGTTGTGTGGAATATCTATCGTATTGTCTGTTTAAGATTCCTCTAATATTGTTAAATGACTCTATTAAAATAGTAATATGCTTGTTCAAGGTTTCTGATTGTATAGGTCTATTTTGGTTAAGGCATTTATAAGATTGTCTAAACTTGATTTCTAAGGGTTCTATACTACTAATAATGGCTTCCCATTGCATAACTTAAAAATAATACGTTTGTTTATTATATTAATATTTATTACTACTAATGGTTTCTCACTACATACCTTATAAATAATACGTGTGTTTATTATTATATTAATACTTATTAAATTTATTTATCATCCAGCATTCAGGATATTCCCTATACATGTCATAGAAAGTGTCGATGCACACAAGGTGAAAAATATGTTTGCAGCTCCCTAACATCAGGATTTCATGATAAGGTGTGATATAGCCACAACACACTTGGCAAATTTTATCGGATTTGGTTGATTTACTGCTTCCCATTCTTCTGGCTTTCCTTTGTTGTCTTCTGATATCTTCTTATATCTGTTGTTGTATGACGTTGTTACTATTGTTCTTTAAGGATATGCCTTCTTATGTTTTATATCTGTTGTTGTGGGGCGTTGCGACTATTGTTTTTTAAGGCATTACATATTATTTTTATCACATAGATAACACCTAATATTACCACCATCACTATTGAGAAAATTTCCACGTAACTCATGCTATTGTTTTTCATTGTTTCACTTGTAACAGGTTGTTGTATATTTTGGCGTAGTATCTGCACCAGTTCTTTATTTTCATTTTCTTCTGTGGACTTTCCCACTTCATAACCTGCTACGAATAGTGGTATGGTGGACAATATTTTTTTCCACCAGGTCATTTAATTTTTTTTAACTTATAGAACTATTAAGTTTTTCTCACTTTTTATCTTATTAATATCTTTTGTCTTTGTATTTATAAAGCCGAAATTTAAAAGAATTACATACAACACAAAAACTGTCACGGTCGCCATGTAATATATTTAATAAAAAGACGTGGCATAGCCACCAGTTACTGCTTAAACAATGAATCGTTTTATTAATTACTTTTACTTATTATATACTAACATAAAATAACTATTACAATAATATTTTTATTACAAAAGAATTGGGGTAAATGAAAAGGCTCAAATAACTATTAACTTTAAGTCTTTGAACTTAAAGTGTGTTATTCTTTGTTTGAATGTTTCCCACAGTGACTAAGTTGTATGATCATATTTCAGACAATTATATTTCAAGTAGGTCACAGAAACATTATTCATTCGGACTCAAAGTGTGTCTAAATGTTTCTTGTAGTGACTACACTGTATGATCATATTTCAGAACATTAATATATGGGTCACAGAAACATTACTCATTTATTTCACTACAGTAGCCCTTATGGCCCAATTACTTTTTGTAGAACATTTCATTTCGATTTTTTCTTTAAGGCGTAGCCCTTATTGCCCAATTACTTTATGTAGAACATTTCCTTTCGATATCTGTTATAGTTTCCGAGATATAGCGTATCGAAAATTTCATACAAATCATTAATTTGTATGGGAGCTACCCCTTTTTTGGCCCCCACCCAAAAAATTTTTTCTTTACAGCGTAGCCCTTATTGCCTAATCACTTTTTGTAAAACATTTGATTTCGATATCATTTATAGTTTCCGAGATATAGCGTATCGAATATTTCATAAAAATCGTTAATTTGTATGGGAGCTACCTCTTTTTTTGCCCCCACTCAAAAAATGTTTTCTTTAAAGTGTAGCCCTTAGCGTACAATTACTTTTTGTAGAACATTTTAAGTCGATAGCTGTTATAGTTTACGAGATATAGCGCATAAAATATTTCACCAAATTTGTGCAATTGTAGGAAAAATACCCCTTTCCCTGGTCCTATCTGAAAAAAAATTTTCCGTTATTTAGGGCCCTTCTTTAGGAGTATCCGTGCCAAGTTTTGTGGCAAGAGTGACTATACTTACTGAGATATATAGAGATATATGCACGGATTTTGTCCTAAAAAAATTGGTTACTTTGGGTTTTCCCTTATATCTCGGTCAATAGTGAACCGATTTTGCTGATTTTAAATAGCGATTGTAAGCGGGATATTTCCAATAGTTTGACACCATTAACTGGTCTGTATCTTTTTATTTGACTCCGGAAACTTGATTTCAACAGACGGACAGACAGACATGGCTATATTAACTTCCCTATCTATAAGGATCCAGAATATATATACTTTATGGGGTCGCAAATGAATAATAAAGAAATTACAAACGGAATGACAAATTGATATATACCCTTATCACTATGTGAAGGGTATAACAAGCTGGAGGTTAAACAATAAATAAAAACAAGTAAGAGCGCTATATTTGGCTGTGCCAAATCTTAAATACCCTTCACATTTGTACCAGTGTGGCCATATTAGCTTTTTTGGAGCTAAATTTAGCTTTATTTTTCTTCGTTTAGCCCGAAATATTTACATTTAGCCCTTAGCTTTTTTTTTAGCTTTTTTCAAAATTGAATTTAGCTTTTTTAAATAGTTTTTGGAGCTAGATAAAAAGTTAAAAATTTGTCGTATTATATTTTTTGGTATATATCTTAATTATTTTGAAAGGTATCAAGCTCCAAATTTTCTTCGAATTTACAACAATACAGTTTCCGAACCATTGTTTTGTTTAATAATTTACTTCTAGCGACATTTAAAAGACGTGAAACAGCACAAGAATTCAATAAAAAAACGTAAGAATTTGTTTTCCCAAAACAAATACTTTTAAATGCGGCAATTTTAAAGAAAAATCCAAATGCGACACAAACATTTTTTTCGTTTTTTGGTTATATTATAAAATATTTTAATATATTGCTCAAAAATGTAAAAACACTTTTGTCTTTCGTTAAAACAAATTATTATATTAATATATTTATTTAATAAGCATTTTAAAGTGTATTTTTGTCAAAAAATCAAATCAAACAGGACCGAAATAATTTTTAAAGAAAAAAGCAGGCACAAAGAAAGATCTTAGGGTCAAGTAAAGCTCAACATTTTGATAGTATTAAACTATGTATCTTTGTTGAAAATCATATTCTTTGTAAATCTTGTTTTTTTAGCAGGACGGTAATTTTTTTAATTTAAATAAAAACGGTTAATAACGATAATTATTATTTTAATAGATAGGTTTAAAAAAATAATAATACAGGGTGGCCCAGAAAGACCGAAGTGGTGTGAATTCCTTATAACTTTTTTATTATAATTTTTTTCTTCTTTTCTTTTCAGTATTTTGTAAAGAAGACTTGGATAATTTATAATGGAGCAATACACAATTGAACAACGTGCCCAAATTGTTGAAATTTACTTTTCAAATCAACGGTCCATTGTGTTGACTCAGCGTGCATACCGTCGTCAATTTAATGTGCGGGTTGCACCCTCTCAGTCAACAATAAACCGTCTGGTTGCAAATTTTCGAGAACAAGGAGCAGTAAGGAACCTTCCTGGTCCCGGCAGACACCGAACTGTCCACACGGCTGACAATATTCAAGTGGTACAGGAGAGTATTCGGGAGGATCCAGAAACATCAACCAGGAGACGTTCGTCACAACTGGGCCTCTCAAGAACTTCGCTGCAGCGAATTTTGCACACCATAGGATTGTTTCCATACAAAATTCAACTTGTTCAAGAATTGAAACCAACAGATTACCAGCAACGACTTGACTATGCAATTTATTTCCAGCAAAAAGCACAAGAGAATCCAAATTTTATTCATAACTTAATAATGAGTGACGAAGCCCATTTTCAATTAAATGGGTTCGTTAACAAGCAAAACTGTAGGATATGGGCTACGGAAAACCCGAGAGTACTTCATCAACGACAATTGCACCCAGTTAAGTGTACCGTTTGGTGCGGTGTTTCTTCAGAAAGGATCATTGGCCCATATTTTTTTGAAAATGAACAAGGTGTCGCCATTTCCGTCAATGGTGATCGATATCGGGCCATGTTGCAAAATTTTGTAAGGCCAGCCGTGGAAAACCATCCGCAAATATGGTTCCAACAGGATGGAGCCACAGCGCACACTGCGAGGGCCACAATGACTCTTTTACGCGACATCTTTGGTGAAAGAATAATTTCTCGTAACAGCAATTTTAATTGGCCTCCGCGTTCCCCGGATTTAACCGCTCCAGACTGTTTTCTTTGGGGCTATTTAAAAGGAAAAGTTTATGTTAATAAGCCTAGGAGTATTGAGGAGTTAAAAACCAATATTCGAGAAGAAATTAACAACATACCACCGGAAGTTTTGCGAAAGGTCATGGAAAATGTGTTGGAAAGAGCACATTTGTGCGAAGCAGAATATGGCCACCACTTGCGGGATATCATTTTTAATAACTAATCCAAAAATATTCCCCATAAATTTAATGTATTTAAAAAAAAAAAAATTAAAAAAATATCTCTTAAATAAAAAGTTATAAGCAATTCACACCACTTCGGTCTTTCTGGGCCACCCTGTATTTTTTATTTATTAATTTATAGGGTTTGTTGTTGGTTAAGTTTGTCTATATGCATTTCGTTGGTTCTTACACCAACTCATCAGTAGACTTCAACCCCAATTCTTAAAAAAACTTGAACGTTTTGGTTTTTTTATAGTAATTCTCATTTTGTTTGATGAGATTATTATATAAAGACAGAAAATATTCATGAGTTTTTTAAGAATTGGGGTTGAAGTCTACTGATGAGTTGGTGTAAGAACCAACGAAATGCATATAGACAAACTTAACCAACAACAAACCCTATAAATTAACAAGTAAATTGGGATTAAATCCTAAATAATTTAAAAATTGTATTTTTTATTTATTTGATTTTAATTTTTTCATTTTTAAAGTCATTGGTTTTAAATACTAATTGATGCACACATGTACAAATAAAAATACTTTTAAAAATGCTTTCTTACAATGTAACTTTTTACATTAAAGATTATCTTTTTTATCATGAAGGCATTTTTCATGATATATGTATGTATGTACTTATGTAACTTGAATGAAAATTTTCGATTTTTAACGAACTGCGTAGAAAAGTAGTCTCTTTATACTTGTTTTGTCAACAAAACAAAAATTTCATTGAAGGAATATTCAAAAAATTGCATCGTGATTTTTTATTGTTTTCATGTGTTTGTATTTATAAAAAAAGTTTGTAAATAAATTACTAAATTTTACGTGTTTTTGTAAAAAATATGAACGAATTGTTTGTGAGTATTTATATTTAAACAAAAACAAATTTGGTTTTTTGTTTTTTTTAAGTATATATCTTACAGATAAGTTTTTTTTACCAAAACAGCCAGCAAATTAAAACCTTCTTCTACAAACTTTTTTAAAAAGCTCTTGTATATGCATATGTATATGAACACATATTATTTTTCTTCTTACTTAAGGTATGGGCTTACCAAGTTTTTGTAAATAAAATCAAAATTTAAAAAAAAAGTATTCTTTTTAAATATTTTTAGCACACAAACGTTTCGTTCCTATTATGGGAAATATCTAAATAACGAAGAAATTTTTTAAAAAACGAATTAAAAAATTTAGCTCTATTTTTTGGCTTTAAGTTTTTGTTTTTAGCTTTTTTTAGCTGTTTTTTAAACGTAATGTAGCTTTAACTTTACTTGAAAATCTGGTCACACTGATTTGTACTGAAAATTATATAATAAAAATACCTTGTGCCAGGTTTAAAGTCCACAGAAATCCTAGTTTTTGGAAAAATTTAAAAAAATTTTAACGTTCGTATGAATAATAAAAATAGATGTAGAAAGTTTAGAGTCAAGAGTTCTAAAAGTTTTCGGCGTTATTCGTATTAAAAATGTTTAATTAAAGTTGTTAATTTTTATGGGATGTTCTAGTCCCCCTGCTTTAACTACTTTTTCAAAAATTTATGAATTATTTGATCATTACTTTTTGTAGAACATTCGAAGTCGATAGCAGTTATAGTTTCCCAGATGCAGCGGTTCGAAAATTTTATGAAAATAATTATTTTGCATGGGTGCTACCTCTTCTCCTGTCCAAAATTTTTTTCCCCAAAATGTAGGTTTTATTGTCCAATAAGTTTTTGTTAAACATTTGAAACCGATACCTGGTATAGTTTCCGAGATATAGCGTAACGAACATTTCATTCAAATTGTTAATTTGTTTGGGAGCTACCACCTGTCCTGCCCCGCCCAAAAAATTGTTTCTTTGAAGTGTCAGCCTTATTGTCTTTATATTATTTTATTACTTTTTGTAGAATATTTTAAGTAGATATCTCTTATAGTTTCCGAGATAAAGCGTATCGAAAATTTTATAAAAAATGTGCATTTGTATGAGAGCTACCCCTTCCCCTGCCCCTACCCAAAAAAATTTTTTCTTTTTGTGCAATTACTTTTCGTAGAACATTTTAAGTCGATAGCTTATACAGTTTCCGAGATATAGCGTATCGAAAATATCATAAAAACTGTTAATTTGTATGGCAGCTACCCCTTCCCAAAAAATTTTTTTCATAGTGTAGGTCCTATTATTTAATCACTTTTAGTGCAACATTTAATGTCGATAGCTGTTTCAGTTTACGAGATATAGCGTATCGAAAATTTCATAAACATTTGTAATTTGTATGGGAGCTGCCCCTTCCTCTGCCCCAACCAAAAAATTTTTTTATTCAAAGTGTAGTTCTAATTGTCCAATTACCAAGTTTTGTGGCAAGAATGACCACATTTACTGAAATATAAAGGGGTTATTTTGGGTTTTCGCTTATATCTCGGTCAAAAGTGACACGATTTTGCTGATTTTAAATAGCGATTGTTTTCGGGATATGTCTAATAGTTTGACACCAAAAACTGGTACATATCACTTCATTTGACTCCGGAAACTTGATTTCAACACACGACATGGCTATATCGACTTCCCTATCTATAAGGATCCAATATATATTACTTTGTGGGATCCAAATGGATAATAAAGAAATTACAAACAGAATGACAAACTGATATGTACCTTTGTCACTTTCTGAAGGGTATATCAAGTATATAAACTCACACATGGCACGGTGCAAAATGATCTTTTTAATTTCAGTTCATTTATCGTTGACAAAAAAAGAAATAAAGAGATTAAGCCTTTATTTTATAATATATAATAATAAAAAAGCGTTTCATTCCATCTGAGAGATGGACGGTGCCTGACCGTTAGTCAAGTGTTGCCGAAGAGACTTTTAATACAAAAAAAGCAAAGTGTATATGGAAAAGTAAGCTTCGTTCTAACTTACAGAAAAAAAGGAGGAAAAAAAGATATTCTTTCTTTGTTACATGTAAGTTAAATATGTGATGTTTACAGCCAAAAGACACTTCTACCGTTCAAAGAGTACTGATGACGAAATTGCGTAGCGGAAAAATATTAATTTATTCTAATTAAAAGAAATTATATGAACTTTAGTCAAAATTAAAAAAAAAACCTAAATTTGTAATATAAAAAATATTTTTTATTTTAAAAATAAATTTGACATTCACAAGCTAGGGTTGCGATTTTGTATATATAGTACTGTAATGGTACAATGTTTTGAAAGAGTCGAAATTTTGCCTTACAGGGCTGTGGTGGTGCAGCATTTTTGGACCACGGTTTTGCAATCGTATATTTCTGCCTGGGTACTTACCCATTCTCAATCATACGATTTTAATTCATAAAATTAAAAAAAAATTTTTTGTTTACAAAAATTGCACTCATTTTAAAAACTTAAGAAATTATTACCCCGAGGCGAATTCATTTGACAACAATAAAGTTAAAAAAAATTAAACAGCTGATCTCCTGCGGTGACCTTTTTAAAAGGGCCTTGAATGCTAACAATGCAATTGTTTTAATGTTCACATTTTTATAATTTAAATAGGATACAAAGCTTATATCTAAATTTTTTTTAGTTTTAGTTGGCCAAAGTACATTATTATACTTTTCTAAGCCGATAGCCTTATGGTGTTTTCCATTCTAAAAAATAATGTTACAATATGTATGTGTAATATTTTTTTCAGTTTACACCCACACTTATAAAGTTGTCCATTTTTTTTGTTTCAATGGAACAGAAAATTGTCTTGATTTTAATAAAAAACTGCACTCCATGGTACAAGTAAGAAGGTATACTCAATTGGCCAGCTGATTGTCAGCTGTTTACCCTAGTTTAGTGTACCATGATTGTGAGTTGTCAAAAATTGTAAATATTTTTGTACTTTTTTGTTTACGTTTAACTAATATTTTGTATGGTTTGAATAAAATTTATCTAAACTCTTTAAGTTCAATTTTATACTACCAAACAAGGATTTGCAAATATCTTATGTTTATTTGTTTTTAATTAGTTTATTTCAAGTCAAAAATTTTTTGTATACATTATTTAAGTGATTTCATAAAAATGTTTTATATTTGAATCTATTGCATTAAAAAACTGGTTTGTTTGCATTTTATCGGGGGAAGGAGAAGAAGAACGATTCAAATTCATTTTAATTAATAATTTAATCCAAAGAACTTAGTTGTTACGTTGTGTATTCTACCTTAATAGACATAATATAGATAATATATTAGTAAAAATAATTAAAAAATCTTTTTCTTCTTGATAATCAGATCCATGATGTTGATAAATAATAGTATCAATATTTTCTTGCATTCCTTCATAGGGAATCTCTAAAGCACCATCCAATTGCTCAATTAAGGCATCCCCATCGCTACACGCTTGATCACCTAAAGCTATACCAATGGTGTCATTTCCATTATCACCACTACCACCAACACCAAGTGCAGCTGCTGTAGTGATGTTTTTTTGTTGAGTAGGTTGTTGCATAACTGTACCCTTTGATGACAGTGTGATGGTGCGCTGTAGTGTATTGCCGGTATTGAATATATTAACAAATCCTTTTTTTCCAGCTGTTGATGCTGCATTAGTTGGTAACATAACTAATTTGCCAGTACCGCCACTAGTGCCTCCTGTGGTTATAATTTGATTTTGAGTTTGTGATTGGCCACTATTTGAAGCGACTAAAGTTACAGTTTTTGGAACTGCTGTTATAGTTGATGGGTTAGAGGACATTTGCACCGTAACAGCTTTGCCGCCCAATGTTATGGTTTTTTGATGAATTCCCGCACTGCCTGCACTTACGCTAGCAAACTGTTGAGTCTGATGTGTACTTAATTGCTGTTGGTTTGTTCCATTATTACTATTTCCAGTTGAAGAAGTAATAGTTATAGGCCTAACAGCACTGGTCGGTACATTACGCATCATTTTAATGCCGGATTGAGTGTTAACCACGTTACGGGTTGTGGTTGAAACAGTGGTAGATGTAGAGCCAACTATCGATACTAGGTTGGAAGATGATGCGTTTGTCACCACGCCAGCCGACGGTATAGTACGTATACCAGAACCTGTAGTGACTATAATTATTTGTTTTTGGTTTTGCCTGAAAATTATTTGTTTTTAAACAATATTTCTTTTTTTTATTGTGCACTTCAGCTATAATGTTTATATTATTTGTTTTTTCTTTTGCACAAAATTTTCTTCATTGTTTAATATTTGTTTAAAGACAATATTTAACAATTTAACAACGCGGCGGTTTTCCTTATTTTTGTTTTTATATTTGTGCGGTTGTAGTCAGCTGTTTCTTGACAACTCACAATATTTTACAAGAACAAAATGCCTGTTGTTCTTGTATAAAAATTGTTGTTTTAGTTGTGAGTATACCTTGTTTCTTCTACCATGCTGCACTCCATGGTACAAGAAACAAGGTAAACTCATTACTGCAACAACAATTTTCAAAAAAAAACAACATGCGATTTGTTTGTGTAAAATATTTTCAGTTGTCAAAAAACCCGCGCATTTCAGGGAAGGGAGTTGCATGTTTTTTGTTGTGTAAATATTTTAAAACGTTGCCTTTTCTCAATTAGGTCATGTACTAACTTACATATACAAATAATTTTAAACTTTAACAAGGGCGCTATATTCGGCTGTGCATAATCTTAAATTACCTCTACATTGGTCTTTTTATTTACCCAGCCATCTGATCCAGCCGAGTTATTTCGTTCTGTAGAACATTTGAAGTAGCGTAACGAAAATTAATAAAAATTGTTAATCTGCATGTAGGTTACCCCTTCTCCTGCTCCTATCCAAAATGTTTTTCTCTATATGTAGGTCTTATTGTCCAATTACTTTTTTTTAGAACTTTTGAAGTCGATAGCTATTATAGCTTTCGAGATATAGCACATAAAATATTTATTAAATTTGTGAACCAACTTCGCTGTTTTTAAATAGCGATTGACTCTGAGATATTTTTGATTGTTTGATATCAAAACGTTTAATGTGTGACTTTATTTGAGTCCAGAAACTTGATTTCAACTGACGCACAGACGACTTTCCTATCTATAAGGGTCCAGAATATAAGGTATTAAGTGAATATTGTAGAAATTACATACGGAATGATAAACTGATATATACCCTTATCACTGTGTGAATGGTGGAATTATTATATTAATATCTAATATTTTCGGCTTGTATACTTACGTTCTGATAAAAGTCAAATTTTAAACAAACGCGATTTTACAAATATGTACATATTGACCTTTTAAATACTTTTATTAATTTAATTATGTTTTCCTTTAAACCTTTTTTATTATATGTACTCTTTTGACTTACATAAATGCAATCCATCGCAAAATTTTTAACAATCGACTTTTTACAATACATATATTTAAATGGTTATTTCATTATATACATATATACATAGTTTACTATGCAGTATCAATACCAAGTTGAAACAAGGAGAAAATTTAATAATATCCACATTTCCATCCATGGCGTGTACATGTGTACATAAATTGTGTGGCATTAAATTGCAATGCATTTTGCAAGGAATTACTACATTTTTTTAAAAGTTTTAGACCTATTTTACAATTATTTATTCTTATATTTATAGTTTAAATGCAAATTATGGTTTGCAAGCCCTTAAAATGGTAATAAATTGAATTTCTTCAAAAATGTACCGCTTTTGCAGTACGCTTCATTTGTAAATAAATAACAACAATTTTGACAAATGAACATAAAACAGCTGATAATCAGCTGCGTGAACAAGTATACCTTATTCTTTGTACCATGGTGTTAAAAACTCGTCTGCATAAAAAAGTATTTACTTACAAAACACAGCTGTAAAAAGTGGTACTTTCTTACACTGCAATATAATTGGGGGTAAGATATGTTACACTTTTGCCAGTTATTTGTGCAACATGCTTAGAAAGGAAAACGAAAACTGTTTTCACTCTTGCATGTATTTTTAGAATGGAACATAAACCCGCTCGAATGGTAACATTAATGTAACATTTTTTCCAGAAAGGAAAACACCATTAGATACTAGTGCTTTTATCCTATTGCTTATTTATTGTAATTTAAATTGTAATAAATAATTATAATTTTTTGTCAAAAATTTGCAATGTAATGCAAACGAAAACTTATTTTTTTAAGTTCTTACCTTATTAAATATCTTTAAGTGTTTATATGGGTTTACAGCCACAAGTATAGATCCGGTATATGTCTATGATACATTTAAGGAAGCCACAAAAATTACTGTATTTTAAAATAACTTCCAACAAAACAATTAATTAACACCCATATTTTCTCCATACAAATTAGGAGTTATAAATTTTATTTATTGACGTTTGCATTATTTGTATGTATGGTTATTTTTATATTAAACCACTAAATAAAAGCGAATCTGGTGTTTTCTTTTGTTTGCTGAATTTTATTTTTATCTAAATTTAATTTATAAACTATTAATTCTTACAATTAAAAAATTAGCCAACGCGTGGGAAGCAAGAGCAAAAAAAGTATTTTTCAAAAAGGTAGTTTCTATGTAGTAGAAATATTAAAAACAATATTATTCGGTATAATAAAAATATTTAGTAATTGTTATACTAGACAAGGGCTGCCACAATATTCTCCTTTCTGGAGGAGTTCACCTTAACCTAAAAGGTATTACCTCTCGTCTATCACTTGCAGTAGTTTTTGGTACTCGTTTTTGGAGTGGAACTAAAGGTTGGATAATGGTCAGCCTTAGCCGGCTTCGCATTAGTTGGTAAGTCCCAATTCGCACTATGCAAGAAAATAAGCTGAACTGATTAGGTTGAATACAACGGGGTGAGGGAAAATAAAATGGGTACAGATTTGCTTGTACTTGAAATTCAGGTTGCTTAAAATGGATGGACAAAAGAAAATGTAAAATGTAGTGTGTTTGTATATTCATGAAAATCAAAACAAATTAAGCAATAAGACTTGAACCGTGCGAACGCCAATGAGAGTTCTAAGAAGAAAAAGAAGATAAGCAGTCTTATTTTCTTGCATCGTGCGAAATGGGACTTAAGCGTTAGAGTTGGGGGAAATGTTGAGATGATTTTGAGTGTCGTTATTGTTCAGCTTAATTTGCGTATCATTGGTATCGAGATCCGTCGTTGTAGCGCTACTATCAGGTAAATTTCTTGAAGCTGTGTCAGGTGTGTTGTCTGTTGTAGTTGTTGCCCTATTGTTCTAGGGTTTTTATTAGGATTAAAAGATCGAGGCGTTATGTGATTAGCTCTTCCTACCTTGCCGGCAGGATTCCGATATTTAGTCGTTGCTTTGATTAAAATCTTTTTCTGGTTGAAAAAACTCGCCTGGTATTGTAATCGTTGGCCCTAAACCATTTCTGCGGGGGAGGCGTTTATGTACGACTTAAATGCATCCCGTAATCCCAGTTATATAACTGGAAAGTGGTCTACGCACCTTGCTGGGTTTTGACTTAGAATTGCATTTTTAAATAAAAGATTAAATCTTTCTATGATACCGTTGGATTGGGGGTCATAAGGTGTAAAACGCAGATGTGCTGTGCCTACTGTTTTCATAAGTTCTGCAAAAATATCGGGTTCGAATTGTCTACCTCCGTCTGACGTTATCCGTGTCCAACACGATAGAATCCAGAAATCCATTGAGATAAAATTGCTTTTACAACTGCTTCGGCAGGTATGTCGGTACCGAGATGGCTTCTGGCCATCGTGTAAAACGATCTGTTATAGTAAGGCAATACTTTACCTATCACATAACGGAAATGGACCGACAATGTCGAAATATATACATATGTGAAAATCGTTCTTTTGGAGGTATTTGGTGATTGTGGTGGAAGTTGCAAACAACTTTTCACGAAATCTGAACAATCTCTTCGAGCGCCAGGCCAGCAGAATCTGCAAGATACCAGTTTCGTAGTCGCGCGCACGCCTGGATGTGACATATTGTGCACAATGACTAAAATGTGTGAACGAAATTCTTTTAGGATGTAGGGGCGAACATGGGATGTAGTCGTATCATATATTATTTGGCAGCTACACCCTGGTATTGAAAAAAATTCAAGTTTTTAAGAATTTGTGTTGCTATGCGGGTTTTTTAACATTTGTTGAAGGTCGTCGTCACTGTGTTGGGCCAAGACTATGCGATTGTAGTCAATAATTTGTTTAGTTGAGCTGATACGAGAAAGAGCATCTGCTGCTGCGTTAAATAGGTCAGGCGTGTGTCGAATGTCAGTGGTGAACTGGCTTATAAAATCGAGCTCCCTAATTCGACGAGGTGAAGCTTTCTATAACTTCTGTTTAAAGGCAAATATAAGTGGACGGTGGTCAGTTACGATAAAACACTTGCCTTCTAACATATACCGGAAATGGCAAATGGCTTGGTACATTGCTGCCAGTTCGCAGTCGTGTGTTAAATTTTTAGTCTGCTCTTTTGTAAATTTTTATGAACAAAACGCCAGCGGCTGCAAATTGCCGTGGACTTGTTTGTGTAATGCTGCGCCAACTGCCATATAAGATGCGTCTACGTATAAGGCTAATATGAAATGAGCGACAGGATGAGCCAAAAGCGCGGCAGATGCTAGTTCATTTTTGCAGCGTTCAAACGCAGCTTCGGAGATCGGAGTCAACGATATGATAGAGCCGTCGTTTTTTCGGTTACAGGTGATAAGTTGTATACACGTGCACAAATAGAACAAATAAGTATTACAAAAACAGATATATCTTGTACATCCATGTACATACCAGTTCTTTTTGGTGTAAGTGTGTGAATAAGTGTAAATGATATTGTATGGTTTTGCTTTTGCGCACTTACTCTACTCTTATAAACAAATATTGTTGTTTATGGTTTTGCATTGAGTGTGGAATGTATTTGTTTTTTTTTGTGCTGAATAACAATGGTATCATAAATATTTTCTTATTACTGTTGATACAACAAATACACAAGATCGTTTATATAAAAGGTTGTGAATGAAACAAAAATTTGATTTTTAAAGTTTATTGTAGCTATAATGTTTAAAAATGAATAAAATAAATTAAAAAAAAAGCATTTTTTTATCTCAAGCTCAAAAATTAAGATAAAATAATATATATTTATTTTGTATTTTTTAATAATTTAAATTTTAATATTTAATTTGACTTAAATGTATATAGTTACGATGCAGTTTTAATTTTTTTTAGCTAAATTTGTTTAATTTATTTAAAGAAAATTTAAAAAATAGAAAAACTGGCTCATGTAGCCAGAATAAGAAAACACACCAAAAGTATTTATGGTTAAACATCATTATATGTATGTAACTGTTTCAACGAAACATAGAAAAACAAATTTGTTGCTCTTGCTCTCATTTTACCAAACCACACCATATTTAGTTAGAGAACACACCAATACCAACTTATAACAAAAACACAAAGCTACTTATCAATACACACTAAAAGCTGAAAAACACACAAACTGGTTGTTAAAGATATAACTTTGCAAGAGTTTAATAAGTTGCTGCAATTGTGTTTGGTACGGTACGGCGTGTGGCAAGAACATTCTATAAAAGTTTACCTTAGCAATAAATCTCTTTAGCTCTTAAGCAAGTTTGGTAGTGATAGACTACCTGCGCGTTGACAAGGTGTCCAAAAAACTTTATTTAATGTTTTCCAAACTCACACTTTTGCAGGTTAATAGCTAAGTGATTGTTATGTAGGCAACGAAAAACTTGGGCAAGATCGGAGTAATGTTGCTCAGTCGAGCTTGAGGCTACGCAAATGCCGTCTATGTATGGGAAAGCGAAATCCAATCCTCGTAGCACCTCATTTATAAGACTTTGAAATGCCCGAACGTCATGTACTTATTCGAAAAGGCCGATAAGGTGCTGATGGCGGGTTTCGGTACATCTCACAGTGGTATTTTGGTGGCAAAAAAGCCAATTTTCGACATATACTTTTTAAAACTCTAATGATGCTGGTTTATAGAAAATTGTTTCACTATGAAAAACTTAATATTTTTTTTAATAAAAAGTTATATTTTGTTTTAGGAAAAGTTTAGTAAAGTCACTTAAATGTGGTAAGACGAAAACAGGTGAAAATGTTGATAAAACTCAGTGCTTATGCGTGAAAGATATTTGCATGGCTTATATTTTAATGCCGTTTATATTGAAATACACAGCCTTCTTTTTAATTAAAAAAGATATATATTTGGATTACATATGGGCATTTCCATGTCATCGTACGTGACATTTGTACGCTTACAAAGTGGTGTAGATTTCGCAAAAAGAGTGGTAACTGAAAAATTGTTTCGTCAATATGTTACATTTAGAGGGTACTACAATCTAAAAAAAAATCATGACTTTGAAAACCTTGTCGGCCAAAATATCGGGCGAAAAAGGTGCATATCGTACGTGACAAAAAACGGAAGTGATGTCGAGGTGCATGCACATATATACGAAAATCTGCGAATTGTAAAATTTTTTTTTCCTTTCTTTAAGTTCTTACACCAAGCCAAATATTTTTCCTTGATAATCCATAATTTTTAAATACAAAAAGATTTTTAGATGATTTTGTTACAAACAAATCTTAATATCGTTCGTGACATACCGTATGTGACAGATTTTTCTCTTATAGTATTTGTCTGAAAAAAATATGTATACATAACAAATTTAAAAAGAATTAAAAAATGTTTATTCGGTGATAATAGCAATAAAAACAATAAAAGGTTATTTTCATTTCTTACTATACACTATGTACTTGGGCGCTGGCACTTAATTATTAAATTTTAATTTTTTCTCTTACTGAATACGCAGTTCGAGACACATTTATATACTGACTATCATGATAAGTAAACGAATAAAGTTTTCTTATTTTTGGGATGGGCTGGACATTTTGCCATTTTTCATGGAGATGAGCAGAAAACCCTTCAATCTCTTCGGTAGCAACATAAAACAAATTAACTTTTTCCACATATTTATGAGCACATTCATAAAATGAGAAAGCATCTGGCAAGATTAATTTATTTGCTTTTACAATTTGCCAGACCTTTCTTTTAACAGTACCACCTACTCCATCAACTGCACCTTTACCAAGTGATGTGGCAAAGAAGTTCCATTCTAAATGTTGGCAGCTAAATTTGTTTACAAAAGAGGGAATACTTTTTAAAATGAATTTGTTTTTAAATTGAGCGCTACTCCAATCAGAAAATATGTATATAGACGATATATCTTCATATTGTTCGCTTATTTCAAGCATAGTTTTTGTAATAAAATAGTAAACATCAAACTTATTGTGTGTTAATTCGTCGTTAATTATTTTTTTGTCTTTTTTGGCTGCATCTGCGAACTTTTTTCGATATATATGCTGTCTTTCAGCCTCCTTTTTCCGGTATTTCTTTATTTGTTCTTCGTTTTTCTTCAAGTCCTCCCTCCATTTCTTTGTAGTCTCATAGCTATTTTTACCCATCTTAATAAAATATTTATAATTATAAAGGAATTTGAAAGTATTAAATTGAATTATGTTACTTACAATATCGTATGCTACAAACTTTGAAAGACTATAAAATTTTTATTGCATCAAATTTAAAAAAAAAATCGATCAATATTTGTTTGCGAGATTTATTTTGCTTTGCACTTTTATTTTTAAATACTTGCGACCGGTCGAATTCAAATGATGACGACAAATAACGTTTTTGCATTACGTACGTGACATTAGAATATCATTCAAAGCAAACTATTAAAAATACCGCTATTCGAACTCTAAATTTTTAATTTCATAATGGAACTTGGCCATTGATGTTGTAACATTATTTTTAAAGTATAATTGGAATATTACAATTACCTAAATTTAGCCACTATTTAAGAGAAAATAGTTAATTTCAAATTCTGGAAATTGATCAAAGAGATTACCAGTTTAATCTGCTATTTTTGCTCTTTTAAAATTATAATTTTTTTTTTTTTTTTTGTTTCATATATTTATTATTGAATCTTCGCCTGTGGCGAACTAACAATAAGTGTTCAAATCTTAAAACTAGGTAGTTAATATAAGTCCAGCCAGTGCCAGACTAAAATTTAAGTTCTCATATTAATTATCAAGCTTCATATAAGCGCAATAGTATCCCTCCTTTTCAGGCGGGTGTGCCCACTATGTTGCAGGATGTTTCGGGCGAGCGGATTTGGGTGAGCTTCCAGCTTATTTAAATACTTGTCCACATAGTTCAGGATTTCGCATTTAACTAGTGGAACTAGTAGATCCTTGTGGATATTGCTGTTTTTAACATACCAAGGAGCACCAGTTATCATTCTTAGGATTTTGTTTTGCCTGCGTTGAATTTTTTCTATGTTGGATGCGGAAGCAGTGCCCCATAATTGTATACCGTAGCACCAAATTGGTTTCAAAATCGATTTGTAGAGTAGAAGTTTACAATCAAGACGAAGCACAGAGTTTCTGCCGATTAGCCAATGAATTTGTGTAGCTTTAAGTTTCATTTGCGTCAACTTCGCATCTATATGAGGCTTCCATGTGAGGCGGCGGTCTAGGTGAATACCAAGATATTTTGTCTCGGTTCGTTGAGGCACCATATGGTTGTTAATAAGAATTGGAGAGCACGTTTCTTTGCGTAAAGTAAAAGTTACGTGGGTACATTTTTGTTCATTTATTTTTATTCCCCATAACTTTGCCCATTTTTCAACTTGGGTTACGTGTTGCTGCAATTGGTTTGAAGCCTCTTTAGGGTCTTTATGAATACTAAGAAAAGCAGTATCATCAGCAAATGTCGACGTGTGTGTAAAACTATTGGTTGGCAT
Organism: Melanophora roralis; assembly: GCA_963583895.1. Classification (NCBI taxonomy): domain Eukaryota; kingdom Metazoa; phylum Arthropoda; class Insecta; order Diptera; family Rhinophoridae; genus Melanophora; species Melanophora roralis. The sequence continues at coordinate 77,422,026 of OY757187.1, read as the reverse complement.
ATCTGCTGTGTAAAGCAAGTACAGAACTGGACCTAGTATACTCCCTTGAGGTACACCAGCCCCTATTGTTTGAGAAGAACTTATTTGGTTTCCCTCTTTGATTTTAAACTGTCGACCGGTTATGTACTTTTCTAGTAGGTTGAAAATATTAGCTGGAAGGTTTAGCTTTAGTTTGTTTAACAGGCCTTCGTGCCATACTTTATCGAAAGCTTGAGAGACATCTATAAAAAGCGCGGAGCAGTACTTTTTTTCCTCGAAAGTTTTTCTTATAACCTGCACCAGTCTGTGAGTTTGTTCTATTGTGCTATGTTGACTTCTAAAGCCAAATTGGTGATCTGGAATGCAGTTGTTTTCATTCAGGATCGGAGTAAGCTTGTTTTTAAGCAGCTTTTCAAACAGTTTTGACAAAGTTGGTAACAAACTTATAGGCCTATAAGACTCCACCTTAGAAGGATCTTTACCAGGCTTAGGAATCATCTTAACTAAGGCAACTTTCCATATTGGTGGAAAATGTTCAAGCCGTATTATGGCATTAAAAATAAAAAGAATTATTCTTTTTGCTGTAAAAGGTAGCTCAATGAGCATTTTGTTGCTTATTTTATCAACGCCAGGAGCTTTTTTATCATTAAGGTTAGAAATAGCTTCTACCACATCTGAATATCGGAAACGTATTTCTATAGGACGTCTAGAAACAACAGGCGGTAATTCCCTCACGTCAGTGCATGTATTAGGAGTGAACACGTTTCTTAAATGGCTTGCGAGCAGATCGCATTTTTCTTCATCATTTCTAGCCCAGGATCCTCTTAGATTGCGCAGTGGTGGTTTTGCGATTACGGGTCTTTTGAGACGACTGGCTGATCGCCATAGAGAATAATTTGTTTGAGGGGTTGCGTCTAGACCTTCCAAATACTTCTTAATTGATGCAATTCTGTGTACCTCCAGCAAGTTTTTTAAGCGATTTGTACATTCTTTTAGCTTCGTTTTAAGTTGGGGCGATCTATGCTGTTGCCATTCTCTTCGCGCTCTCCTTTTTTCAGATAAAAGCTCCTCAACATCGACAGAAAAAATTTTGTTGTATTTGACCTGACGGTATGTTGAAGAAGCATGTTCAACGGCTTTTTTAATGTTTTCATTTAGGATATTTAGGCAATCATCGATTTCTTGGGGAGTTTTTAGTGGTATGTGCTCCGAGCAGTGAGAGCTGATATATTTTTTATATTTTAACCAATTTACTCTTTTTGATAAGAAAAAATCACTAGTTGCTATTTGGTGAGGACTGCAAATAGTGATAATTGTGGGTGAGTGGTCAGAAGATAAATCGAAGGAGGCTTCAGCCTCAATAAGGTCCGGTGATATACCTTTTGCCACTCCAAAATCTATTACGTCTGGAATTTTATTATTGTCCGTTGGCCAATAGGTTGGTTGTCCAGTTGAAATAACGAAAAGTCCTATTTCCGACACTGAGTCATACAAGACACGACCTCTGGGACTAATTAGGCGGGAGCCCCAGTATGTGTGCTTAGCGTTATAGTCTCCAGCAGCTATGAAGCGGGGACCTAATGATTTGTAGAAACTGTTGTACTGAATACTTTTACATAATAAAATTTAAGTGTTTTATTGCTCTTTGGTATATTTAAAAAAAAGTTGCGATGACTTTTATTTTTCCAGCCGTGGTTGACATATTCATGGAAAGCAAATAAAATAGCTTTATAAAATTCGGTGTTTGCAGTTTTCCTGGGAAAAAAAGAAGTTGGCTCCGTCTACCTTCGTCTTCTTACTGCAACAAAAAAAAAAGGTGAGAGTCTATTTTTTGAATTTACCCAAAAAAAATCACCGACTTTCGCCGATCGTTAAACAAACTTGTAAATTTGCTAAAAAAAAAAAAAGTCGAGAATTATGCTGGTTTTTTAATAAAATGTGTTGCATACATTAAGGCTAACATAATAAGTCTAACATAATTAAATATTAAAATGAGTTAAATTTCTGTATCATATAGCGAATTGTGTACGGAACTTTTTAATTGCGGTAATAATGTTGATGTATTAACTGATTTTATATGTGAAAGGAAAGAACCCACTGCTTACGATTTATGAAACCGAAATCGTGAAAAAAAACAACTCAGAAGCGATTTCTCAGTCATTTTTATAAACGCTGGGAGAAATCTTGGCTGAGGAGTAAGGCCTGAAACAAAAATTACTTATTGTGATTTTTGAATGCCACAACATTTTTTTTAGATAAATTTGCTGATGATCAACCTAGTTGTTCCAAGAAAAAGGGAAGACCTGTAAAGGAATTCGATGATTGCAAAGGAGAAGTAAAAGGTACAAAGCTTCTGATTTAGCATCCCAGTACACATAACAACAATTATAAATAGCAAGTGCAGTAACGAGAGCAATAAGGTAATCATAACCATTTATTCCTTTGTTAACTGCGCTAGCGTTAATGTTGGATACAGATTTAATCAAACATCAGTAGGAGATAATAAAATATCTTTTGCAAAAAGCGGAATATGATATTTTACCACCTTATACAAAGTTACCAAAAAAAAGAAAAACTGCTTTCGCAATGAAGTCCGAGTGTCAGAAATTAAGGCTTCTGTTTGCTTGCAAAGTTTGATGAATCACACCACAAAGCGTCTTTTTTAAAGTTTTTCGCGCGAAAAAGTTAATGATACGCAAAAATTAAATTACACTCTTACGTCGAAGTGGGGTTGCAATGGATCTTCTGATCATACAGAGTACACTCAGTGTTTGCCAATTGATGTAAGCGACAGGAGTCTGCTATTAGCATCGATGATACCTTTTAGTTTAAAATTAAACACTGAAAAAGACTACTGGCGTAATAAAAGTCCATCATCAACAAGGTACTGTCGTCCAATTTTCTTTAAACTCATTAAAGAGACTAAAGAAAAAGTTTAAGCGGTTGTTGAGAACATGAAGTCCGATATTGCTGCTTTGAAGAAAATTAATGTTGTAGTATGCGGCAAACAATTCAGTGTAAGACACAATTTAGTGTTCACGATGCTAGATGGAAAAACGGTTCAGTCCGTTACATATACTGCTTCAGCAGCTGTTTGTTTTATTTGTAAAGCAAAACTCTTAGAAATGAGCGATTTGAACACAATTTCAAAGAAGAGAGTTGACAATGAGGCTTAAAAATTGGGCATTTCATCATTACACGCTGAAATAAAATTAATGGAGAGTATACTCCATGTAGCTTATAGCATGCCTTTAAAAAAGTCGTCTGCAATCGAAGCAAAAAACAAGGTTTTAAAAAAAAGCAAACAAGAATCGAATTCAGGTGGCATTTAAAGAACGAATGAGCTTGCGAGTGGATGCTGTACAACAGGGACCTGGCTCTTTGAACGATGGCAACACATCAAGGCGTTTCTTTCTCAACCCTGTACTTATTGCCGATATAATAGGTGTTAATGAAGAGCTCATAGATCGCTATCGAATTGTTCTTTAGATAATAACATGTGGCCAGAAAATTGATACTGGTATGTTGATTTGGTATAAAAATATGATTGTAAAAAATTTATCTAAGTCGGACTTTGCCTTCCCGTGCCAAAAAAAATCCCTGAAATTTGAAAAATGGATTACAAGTGTAAAATATTACCTTCTATTCATTTTATAAAACATTTTTTTATATTTTTAATAAAGTTTGAATTAAGTGATAAAAATTTGTAATATGCAATAAAATATCTCTTTAATAAGGCTATAAAAACTAAAAGCGACTAAAAAACACTGCAAAGTTATTTTGATTTCCCTAGATAACTAATGTGTTGTAGACCACCTGATCAATACACTCGGGGCCAATTTTTAATATTTATTGAAATTATCTACAACAACATCGTTCTTGTAATCTTTTAATTCCAAAATACTCGGATAAACATTTTTTCGTCTGGGGGGGCTGTTGTCATTGAAACTCTGCACACAGGTTTCGTTTGTTTATATATGGGAAGTGGGCGTGGCTGATGTAAATAAAACGCTGCACACAGGTTTTGCTTGTTGATGTATAGGAGGCTGGCGTGGGCAATTTCAAAGAAATTCTATGTTTTTTCTTAATTCAATTAATAGAATGCTCGATGCCAAGTTTCAATAGTTTAGGACCACTCCTTATATTTTTTGCACAAAAATTAATTAAGCAATATCACTGTGCATCGTCCGTGTGAATTGACACTTGGTGAAAAGTTTCTGCAAATCTATTTTAGAAAATATTTTCTTATCTTTTCCTATGAAGTCTGTCAAGAAAGGCAAGGGATATCTTTCAGGTAGCGTCTGTGCATTAAGTGGGCGATAATCGCCACAAGGACACTACGTGCCGTCGCCCTTCTTGACTAAATGCAGTGGGCTGGACCAGTTACTCTTAGACGGTTGAAATATGCCAAATGCTAATAAAAAATTTAATTCCCTTTTTTACTGCTGCAAGTTTTTTCGGGCAAAGACATCGTGGTTGACAAAAAACTGGTTGGCCTGTCGTTTTAATTCTGTGCATAATCGTTTATGCCTTGAACACATAGACGACAGCAATCAATACAGCTACACGACTACAAATTCAGCTGGCTGAATCATTGCCACGCAGTTAGCTACATAATTATATTGAAGGCGGCGGCTGCACACATATACGAGTGTTGGTAATTATCATTATGGTAAAATTTTAAATTAGTGTAATTTTAAGACAGTAAAATATTTGGTGTTTTTGGCTATTTTACCATTGGAAAATATATATGTTATTCCATTTATCTGGAAAGCGTGTAAATATCTTGACTTTAAAGGTTAATAACCTCTAATTTAAACATATTTGCATAAAATGTATACCTAAAAAGCTTAACTTTTTTAAGACAGTATTATTCAGATCCGATTATTGGCGAAGTTACGTTTGCGATGGTAAAAACGAGCAATAAAAGTCGCGGTGCAAACCAAGTTCCAATTTTATTCGTTTTTCTCCAAAAGCCTCTATAGAAGATCCGTTGGCAGAATACAGTGTCATGGCAGTTGGACGAACGTCGGGTAATCCTGGTGGTATCAGCAAAACAGTTACATCCGCACCACTGTCCATAAGGAAATATTTCTGGGAATAACTGTCTTTAATTTCAAAGCGAAAATTTTGAAACTGGCGCTAAAGGGGCTTCCGCCAAGCTCCTCTGCGGGTCGGGCAAGTCACTTCGTTGACGAAGGTGTGTTTGTAGACATTACGTTTACTTGCGGGCTTTTTTATGCTTGCATAGGCTACGACTGTTTCTGACACTTGTGGCGTATTTTTTGTGGTACCAGCATTCTTCACCAGGTGTGCTAGTAGAATATGCGGTGCGACTTTGCAGGCGATCACGAGTTGTTGGCTTACGAAAACGTGACCGTGACCGTGCCCGCGTTGAAAAGTTGTCCAAGCGCTTCCCTAATTCGTTTATAGCCTCGCGGAGTTCGCATATTTCATTTGCCGGTTATATCGATTAGATGTAATTGCGTCTATAATTGAATCAGCAATCTTTGTAAATTCGGATGTTGTACCAGTTGAAGCGGCTACGACAAGTTGGGGAAATTCCGGTAAGCGCTTTGTCCATACGCCCTTCAATGGTGCGTCTCCCAATGTGTTGCCAGCTACTTATCTTAAAGTAAAGGTCTAAGGGTTTTTTGTTGCCTAGCGGTAGTTGCTCACTGGCGGCAAAGTGCTCGATACACAAAATATTTAACATTGTAGATAATTTCATTTGACGGTAATTAAACAAAACATACTTAATTAATACCTTTAACGGTAGCTTTTTCACACTTCTAAATATGACGAAAAGCTAAAACGAATAAATTTTTATATCACGTTTTAAAGAAGATATGATAAGAGTCCGTTTGTTTTTCGTTAAAAGATTTTATAAAAATTAAATTAAATAAAGTGGTGATATGAAAAATATTTAAAAGAAAAGGTGTTGCCGTGATAGGAAAAAATGGCAGGCCGTAAATTTCGTTCTAACCCAAGAATTAACAATTGACAATGAGTATATGTTAAATTAAAATAATATTTCCGTATTCAAATTTCAATTAAAACTTAGGTTAAATAGAAGATATTTACTACCAATGCTCAGAACAGAACAAAAAATGCTGATGAGGAGTTATGCATTCCACTCGGCTAGTGTCGGAAAACTAAACTTTTTCAAAATTATTCCTCAACAAAAATTTTATTACAATAAAATTGAACTAATTAGCATGATAAACTATAAGTAAATAAATTATAGATTTTAATTTTTGAAAAACAACAGGACTTCGGAAAACAAATTGAAAATAAAAAAACACCGTTCAATTTCAATAATATTCACATGTGACTTTATTTACCTTGAATTCTTACAACTAGTGCTAATTTAGCATTACCGCTAAACTTAACATTGTATGTATATATTACAGATATTTATTATATTAGTAGGGCAATGTTTTTAAAATTCATTTGTATTATTAGTATTATTATTATTAGTATTTTTTTATTTATTTTTTTTTTGGTACGTGAGGTAGGGTTGGAAATGCTTTCGCATTTACAGTGACCGTCGTCAGCTGCTTTATGTGGTGTTTCATCCACTAAAACAATCCCTCCTCCTCTTCTGGTGATACTCCCTTCCCGAAACCGCTTTCTGCATTACTTCGGGAAGGGCCCAGACGTCCTAAAAAGGACTATTTTCTACTCTCCCACGTCTGGGACCGCCAGATTTGTAGCCAGCGTCATGCTATTGGCTCGTCTTCTTGTGTCTCTGCTAGGGGGGGGCACCGGTTTGTGATGCGTGTAGGGGTCTCTTTTTATTCCGAAAGACGCACTCAGAGTACCTTCTTACAGCGCTCCAAATGTTTTCACTTTCGAGCATTTTGTCAATTATATTCGTGACGTCACATTCACTAATCTGCTCCTTCAAGGCATCTTTCTCAGCGAATGTTATATGCAAGCAACAAACGTCTGCATTGAGATTCTCCATAACGAAGGATCAGTACAACGATTATTACAAATCTTTAGGTCCCCGCTTCATAGCTGCTGGAGACTATAACGCCAAGCACACGTACTGGGGCTCCCGCCTAATAAGTCCCAGAGGTCGTGTGATGTATGATGCCGTGTCTGAAATGGGACTTTATGTAATTTCAACTGGACAACCAACCTACTGGCCAACGGACCACAATAAAATTCCAGACGTAATCGATTTTGGCGTAGCTAAAGGTATTTCCTCGGAGTTTAATGAGGCTAAAGCCTCCTTGGATTTATCGTCTGACCACTCACCCGCAATAATCACTATTTGCAGTCCTCATCAAATAGCAGCTAGTGATTTTTTCTCATCTAAAAGTATAAATTGGTTGAAATATAAAAAATACATTAGCGCCCACTGCTCGGAGAACCAACCGCTAAAAACTCCCGGAGACATCGATGATTGTCTGAGCGTCCTAAATGAAAACATTCAAAAAGCCGTTGAACATGTGCTTCTACCTACCGTCAGGCTAGGTACAACCAAATTTTTTCTGACGATGTGGAAAAGCTGGTATCTGAAAAAATAAGAGCCCGCAGGGAATGGCAAAAACATAGATCGTTCCAACTTAAAACTAAGCTGAAAGAATGTACAACCCAACTAAAAAGCTTGTTGGAGGCTCACAGAATGGCATCACTGAAAGAGTACTTGGAAGGTCTAGACGCGACTCCTCAGACAAATTATTCCTTATGGCGATCAGCCAGACGTCTTAAAAGACCTGTTATCGCAAAACCACCACTGCGCAATCTGAGAGGATCCTGGGCTAGAAATGATGAAGAAAAATGCGATCTGTTCGCAAATCACTTCAAAAACGTATTCACTCCCAATACATGCACTGACGTGAGGAAATTACCGCCTGTTGTTGCTAGACGTCCTTTAGAAATACGTTTCCAAATTGCAGATGTTGTAGATGCTATCGCTAACCTAAATGGTAAAAAAGCTCCTGGCGTTGATAAAATAAGCAACAAAATGCTCATAGAGCTGCCTCTTACTGCTAAAAGAATCATTCTTTTTATTTTTAACGCAATAATTCGGCTTGAACATTTTCCGCCTATATGGAAAGTTGCCTTAGTAAAGATGATTCCTAAGCCTGGCAAAGATCCTTCGAAAGTAGAGTCTTATAGGCCTATTAGTTTGTTACCCACAATGTCAAAATTGTTCGAAAAATTGCTAAAAAATAAGCTGAATCCGATATTGAAGGACAATAACTGTATTCCAAATCACCAGTTTGGTTTTAGAAGTCAACATAGTACCGTCGAACAAACTCACAGGTTGGTACAGGTTATAAGAAAAGCCTTTGAGGAAAAGAAGTACTGCTCAGCACTATTTATCGATGTCTCGAAAGCTTTCGACAAAGTATGGCATGAAGGCCTGTTAAGCAAACTAAAGTTCAACCTTCCTGTAAATATTTTTAACCCACTAGAAAAATACATAACCGGTCGACAATTCATGATCAAAGAGGGAAACCAAATAAGTTCTTCTCAACCAATAGGGGCTGGTGTACCTCAAGGGAGTATACTAGGTCCAATTCTGTATTTGCTTTACACAGCAGATATGCCAACTAATAGTTTGACACACACGTCGACATTTGCTGATGATACTGCTTTTCTTAGTATTCATAAAGACCCTAAATAGGCTTCGAACCAACTGCAGCAACACGTAACCCAAGTTGAGAAATGGGCAAAGTTATGGGGAATAAAAATAAATGAACAAAAATGTACCCACCTAACTTTTACTTTACGTAAAGAAATGTGCTCCCCAATCACTATTAACAACCACATGGTGCCTCAACGAACTGAGACAAAATATCTTGGTATTCACCTAGACCGCCGCCTCACATGGAAGCCTCACATTGATGCGAAGCTGACTCAAATAAAACTTAAAGCTGCTCAAATCCACTGGCTTATTGGTAGAAACTCTGTGCTACGTCTGGATTGTAAACTTCTACTCTACAACTCGATTTTAAAACCAATTTGGTGCTACGGTATACAATTATGGGGTACTGCTTCCGCCTCTAACATCGAAAAAATACAACGTCATCAAAACAAAATTTGAGAATGATAACTGGTGCTCCTTGGTATATTAAAAACAGCAACATCCACAAGGATCTAGAAGTTCCACTAGTAAAAAGCGAAATCCTAAACTATGTGGACAAGTATTTAAATAAGCTAGAAACACATCCAAATCCGCTCGCTCGAAGCATCCTGCAACATAGTGGGCACACCCGCCTAAAAAGAAGGGATACTATTGCTCTTAGATGAAATTTTTAAAATTAGCCATCTTTATTGTGAGAACTTAAATTTTAGTCTGGTACTGACTGGACTAGTATTAATTACTTAGTTTTAAGATTTGAATACTTATTGTTAGTTCGTTTAAGCGAAGATTCAATAATAAAATATATGTTAAAAAAAAAAAAAATCTTTCTCAGCGTGCCATTTGGCACAATTGAAGAAAGTATGTTCCGCGTCATCGTTCGGCGTTTCACAGTAGATGCATCCGGGGTCATCCACCTTCCCCATGCGATGCAGGTACTTTCGGAAGTATCCGTGTCCTGAGAGGAATTGTGTTAGAAAGTAGTTAACCTCTCCAAAATTGCTCTGGGTCCACCTCTCTATACTAGGGATCAGCTTTTCCGTCCATCTGCCGACCGTTTCTGCGCTCCATCTGGCTTGCCATCGCTGGATGGTTTGCGATCTCCGTGCTGTGGCACTTATACCAGTACTGTCCTTCCTTGTGTCCCATACCTCTTTCCGCTCACGGGCCAAGAGGTCGACAGGTATCTCTCCGCTAATCACTGAGACCACCCTGAGTGCCGCTGTGCGCTGTACCGCCTCCAGGGCCCTGCGCTTGCTTCTCGACTTCATCGCATCTTTCCAGATTTCGCTGCCGTACAACAATATTGAGTTAGTTGTTGCCATGATCAGCTTTCTTTTGCTCTGTGTTGGGCCGCCAATATTTGCCATTAGTCTGCTTAGCATACCAGTCACTTTCGCTGCCTTGGTGGCCACGTGCTGTATCTGAGCCCAATACGTGAGCTTGCAGTCGAGTTTCACGCCCAGATATTTCACTGCTTTTCGCGTCACCAGAGAAAAATCGCTAAACTGCAAATCAACTTCGAGTGGCATGTGACTTCTAGTCATAAGGATGACCTCAGTCTTGTTTGTAGCGAGCTCCAGACCGTGGGCCTCAAGCCATACCCTAGTCCTTATCATGACTTGGTTTACCTTCCTCCTGGCTTCGTCCACATCTCGCGCTGAAACGACCGCCGCTATATCAACTGCGTACCCCACAAGTTGTGTATCTTCAGGCATATCTATGTTCAGAATCTCGTCGTAACTCAGATTCCAGAGGTCCGGACACAAGATAGATCCCTGCGCTGCGCCGGACGTGATCGATTTAGCTCTCTGGCCTTCTGGCGTGTCGAAGAGGAGCTCGCGATCACTCAGGTAACTCTGGAGAATTCTTAGCAGGTATCCAGGGACGCGGAATCTTTCACGTAGTGCTTTCATAATGTCCATCCAACGTAGGCTGTTGAAAGCATTTGGACGTCAAGTGTGGTCAGAACGATCGTGCGCTTTGGATAATAACGTCTGCATTGGGCGCGTTCAAAGCGTCTCACTATATCCTCGATAGCACCAGTAGTCGATTAGCCAGGAAGCCGCACTGTCCTCCCGCTATCTCAACAGCATCTGCCAACCTACGTTGCCGTAGCTTCTCCAGTAGTTTTCCAGCACTATCCAGCATACAAAGGGGCCGATATGATGACGGGTGCACCGGCTCACCTCTTCCTTTGCTAATCAGCACGAGCTTTTGTATCTTCCACTGTTTAGGAAAAACACCTTGGGCTATGCACATGTTACATACTGCAAGTAGCGGTTCTGGTCGACTTTCAGTCAGCAGTTTGAGTACCTCAGCTGGTATTCCACCCAGACCGTGGGCCTTGCCATTTTTAAGACACCTTGCTGCGGTTTTTAGCTCATCTTCAGTAAAGGGAATAAGTGTTCCATCGACTTCGGGTTCATGTTCCTCACACAGCGGGGTATACGTGGGGAATAAACCCTCCACAATGTTGCTGATGTCCTCGCCGTTCAGATGTGGAACGGCAGAGTTTACCCCTAACTTCCACGTTACGATCTTGTAGCCAAGTCCCCAAGGGTTGCTGTTCAGATCGCTCCGGAGCTCCTCCCATTTCGATTTCTTGCTTGAACGAATTGCATCTTTTAGTGCTTTTCGTGATCGTCTGAAATCTTCGGCTTCCAGCAGCGCTTCACCACTTCTTCTAGCTCTGGTGTACCGCCTTCTGCTGCGGAGGCAGGTTCGTCTGAGTTCAGCAATTTCTGATGTCCACCAGTACACAGGCCGCACAGTGCTTTGATCCCATATAGTGATGGGACAAAAATAGAAGGAGTGGTCCCAAAGCTTTGAAATTTGGTACACTAGTATGAAAAAAAATTAAATTAAGAAAAATTAAATTTTTTTGAAAAAATCGGGCAAAGGACACGCCTACTGCCCATATATTGAAAGGACGAACTTTTTAATTTTGACTACATAACTGCACAGGAAGTTACAATAGTCCGTAGATCATTTACATTCCGTGCTAGTAACTTGTGGGATAATTTTTATTGAGATTGGCGCAAGGACTCTAGGTCCTGTCATTTATCCTTTTTCGCAAATATGCCAAGACTGTCACAGAAGTTATCCGATTCTCATTAAATTGGTTGGTATGGTTATTATTATGTGTTAAACAAATGTTAGTGCCAAATTACATTAAAATTTATTCATAAAAATAGAAAATAAAAACCAAATTGGCTAAAAATCTTCTACATTATGATTTTGACGACAGCGTGAAAGTACAAAATTACAATCTTTCTAAATTAAAATTAAATTTAAAATACGTATAAGTGCGTTTTTTAATAATAATTTTTATGTTTTTAATAATTTATATAAATTTTAATTTACAAAAAATCATCTTCAGTATTGGACTTAAAAAATATTGCCGCTCAATGAAATATTTGTCTCGTCGTCTTCAAGTGGCTTATTAGCATTTTCTCTTAAGTATATATTTATCAATTTCGGCAAATAATAAATTTTTTTTTGGTCTTTGGATTCCTTTTTGAAGTCAAAAACGGATCTGAAGATAGTATTTAATAAGTCATTAAATCTTTGTGAGTGTATTTTCGTGACGTTTTCCTTGTATGGGACAGTCTTGCTTTTTTCACGATTTTGTGGTTGGCTTCCAATGCTTCTTCAGACAAGCACCCTGAAATTTATTTTCAGATACCAACTGAGACGGAATAAATTTTTTTCCTTATTTGTAACGCATACAGAGAAATAAAACAATTTGGGTGTATTTCATTTATTGTGTTACGTAGCACACTATATTTTCTTTCGGTCAAATCTAAATTCATATATAGGGCCAAAGCTTTTGTTGCTGGTAAGCATTTTGAATTCGACATTGGGCTTTGCAAAACATAATGAGATTCCCGTTTTGAACTTTCCACTGCAAATTCTAGTTCCTCAACGGAACATTTTAATACTAACTCTGCCACTCTTCGGTGTCTAGTTTTGACTGTAGTGCTACCGAAATCTTTCGTCTGTCTACCACGTTTTCTACATGAAGTTTTTGTTGCATGTAAAGCCACTGTCGTATCACAATCTTGAGTTTAAAGCAGCAAATTTTCATAAGCAATTTTTCTCGTGCTTGGTTGCTAAGAATTTAAATTAAATATATTGTAATATATCTTTATTTTAGAATAGCAATTAAAAATTATAAAATTTACATCATCAGCATCAAAAAAATATTTTTTACCCACGAACAATGTTTCTTTTTTAAATACATTAAGTGGCCTCTGCTTTCTTTCCAAAAATTTTTCATTTTGATGTGGAAGAAATAAACACTTTGTAATAACTTATTTTTGTCAAAATATGACTCGCCTATTTTTTTTTCAACATATTTATATACCTTTGGTTCTTTATCTTCAAAAGTTGCTTTTATCCAGCAGTCAACTATATCTGAATTATATAAAATAAAAGCCATCACTTTAAATTATTTGTTTTCACTATGTTTTATTAAAATCTTCGTTTACACTATGATTAGAGATGTGAACGTTAATTTATTGAACCACGCGCCCTCACTTTCACTCGTTTGTCAAAGTAAGTAATTATCAAGCATATAATTTTATTGAACATTTTATTACAAAATTTTAATTTTTTCTTTAACTGAAATGTCTGTGTGCAATATTTGCGAACATTCCACCAAAAAATTTTGCTAACTACAAACAAAGAATGTTGCCAAAAAAAACATCTGTCACGTACTCATCTCCAATTTAAATAAAAGATAACGGCAAATAATATTTGTAGGTCGGAGTCAAATCTAGCGATTTTCAATTGCTGTGTTAGTTTCTTGTGATGCAAAGTTTTATAAGATCTATGAAAGACATTAAATTTTTGTCATATTTTGATCTAGTTTTCGTTATAAGTAGTCACAACAGAACTGGAAAAAACAAATTTTTTGGCAATTCATAGCTCTAATTTTAAACAATTTAAAAATTTAGCTAACTTCTATCGATTTTTTATACTAACTTATATATATTTTTGGGAAAAAAGTTAGCAACAGTGGTGGGAGGTAAACAATGAAACACCAACGTCAATCTGTTAATTTAGCGGTTTCTTGTAGCGTTAAAAAAAGAGGCAAACACAATTTTATACTTATTGTTTCAATTTACCTCGTTAATAAATCTAATCTAATGGTATCAATTTGGTTTAATATGTTATTATATTGTGAGTTTTTTTTTTATTTTTAACTCCAGAAAACTGTCGAAATTTTAAAAAAATCACGAAAATAGCCATTTTTTTAAATATTTTTTTTTTAAGTTGTGGTTAATTTTTTTAAATAATATACTAAAAATTTTTTTATAGTTGGTTTCGAATATAGTTAGCTATTATTAGAAAAAATTTGAATCTCCTAGTCCAAAAAATTTAATCTTTACAACTATTTTTTTAAAACAATAAAAAACCAAGGTAATTTGGGATTTTAGTGTCATTATATAGCGTAAAATACATACAAACGCAAAAACTTTACTAATTTTGCTGTTTTTTTAATAAACAGTATTAATTTGAATTTATATTTTACAGCATTTGTAGTTTTTTTCTTTTAAACCTTAGAAAACTGTCGAAATTTGAGAAAAAATCACGAAAATAGCCTTTTTTAAAAATATTTTTTTTTTAAAGTTGTGGTTAAATTTTTAAAATTTTTTTTCTTGTAGTTATTAGAAAACAATATGAGTTTTTGAAACAGAAAAAAACCCATAGACCATATTTTTCTTTTTTTTAATTTTCCATCAAAGTTAAAAAATTTTTAGAGCTTAAGTAATAATAAGCATTTTTCAAAGCAATAAGAAATACTTATAAAAAAAGAAATCACTACAGAAAAAAATTTGAATCTCATACTCCAAAAAATAATTTTTTTACAACTGTTTTCCTAAAGCATGTAAATCGCGGGTATTTGTTTAGCCATTTTTACTTGAAATTCTTTGACTTTGCCGCCCCCTAGCGCCACCAAAAAGAGCTAAATCGAAAAAATTCTTTAAAATTTATTTAAAAATTATTGTTATCTGTCGACCTATATATTTTTATCTACAATATAAAACCTTTTTTTTATTGTATTTTTGTCTATGGGACGCCGCACTGTGGGCCGCCTTCTAGTGTGACGGGTTATAAGCGGCATCGATGCGACGCAGCCCTGAGTAATGCGGTACACCATCACGGTTGCCAGGAAGCTAGCGTCGGTGGTGTGTTCGATTGCAGTTCCATCGAAATTTTACAGAAATGCTCCGTGTACCTCTCGCTCTTGGCACAATCTGGAAATTATTATACTGGTGGTCACTTCCAGTGTAACATTCTATAACCTTCCATCCTTGAACTGCTCCAGCCAGGCTCTCAGACACCAGAGTGATGTGCGGGGTGGTGTTTTCACTTCCCGGTCTTCTGAAGGTAGTGGCGTTCCCCGTATTTGCCACTATCAGACCCAGCCTGGCAGACATGTCTAGGATGTACCTTCGCGTGTGTTCGTTGTCCGGGAGCCCCATTCAACCGCCTTGGCGCTGAAATCTCCAGCTACTATAAAAGAACCACCTATATCATGAACCTTATCCTCGATTAGGTCCAGTTTCATTTTAAATTATTATTATTATTATTATTATTATTATTATTATTATTATTATTATCATTATCATTATCATTATCATTATCATTATTATTATTATTATTATTATTATTATTATTATTATTATTATTATTATTATTATTATTATTATTATTATTATTATTATTATTATTATTATTATTATTATTATTATTATTTATCATTATTATTATTTATCATTATTATTATTTATCATTATTATTATTTATTATTATTTTTATAATTTATTATTATTTATTATTATTTTTATAATTTATTATTATTTATTATTATTTTTATAATTTATTATTATTTATTATTATTTTTATAACTTATTATTATTTATTATTATTTTTATAATTTATTATTATTTATTATTATTTTTATAATTTATTATTATTTATCATTATTGTTGATAAATTAGTTATTATTTTTGACCTGATTAGTTTATATGTAGGGGTGGTTTGTTACAGCTTAAGGTCATTTTTTAAAATAAAAATAAAACACGTAGATATTTGCGTGTATGTTTCTGTACATACATATATGTGTCTGTATTTTTCTACTTTTAATTATGAAAGAATTTTGTTTTTCGAAAATTTCGGTCAACTTTGTGGACCATCAGCAGGGACCTACTAAAATACAATAATACAAAACATAATTAACATAAAACACAAATATGAAAGTAGAAAAACGCAAACATATGTATGTACCGAAACACACACACAAAAATCTACGTGTTTTATTTTTATTTTAAGAAATGAATTTAAGCCGTAACAAACCACCTCTACATATTTATCATTATTATTATTTATCTTTATAAAAAAAGTGTTTTGAAAAATAATTATGGGTTGCAAAGTTTCCTAGTATTTTAAATGTAGGTTGTAAAATTTTGCTATTTATCCAACTGTTTTAAAAATGGCTAACTTTTAGCGTATCTATCAACTTACACTTACAAGTCTTAACCATATAATTTTTTTTGTGAAAATTTTGATTTGCCCCGGTACGCCGGCTGCTGCCATTTTGCATATTTATTGTTTGCCTTTTTTGTGCGAATTTCCGTACCACATTACCAAAAAATACCATTGTGAAAAGTGCCGATACCGGCATAAAAAAAGCTCACTAATGTTTCTTAACGTGCTATTGTTATTGTTTTTAATACCATTTTATTTTGTAAGTGTTGATTCATATGAAATGTTGTTATTAGAGGAAACTTTATACAGGGTGGGTCAACTTAGACTGACTGATTTGAAATGCTTATAATTTTTGTATTTTTATTTTTTTTAATTTTTTTGCAAATAAAATGTAAATTATAGATTTTTTTCAATCTAAGTATGGAAAATTACATCTTTTAGATGACGTCCTTTCTCCTGTTGGCATCGAAAAAAGGTCTCGCAGTATTGCCATTGTGGCTCTTGTGGAATGAGGTGTAGCTCCATCTTGCTGGAACCATATGTTACGATATTTGAGAACTATCGGACGTAAAAGACTTTCCGCCATGGTCCAGTATACCACCCTAAAGATAGTTCCTGGCTCCTTAAGTAAAATTTTAAAGAAATAACTTTATCAGCCAAGATTCCACACCAAACAGTGCATCTGACAGGCTGTAATTGTCGCTGATGAAATGCATTCAGATTCTCTGTACCCCACATTTGGCAATTCTGCTTCATCGCTCATAAACAGGTTATTCAAAATATAGGCATTTCCTGTCGCTAGAAAAACCAACTTGTTGGCATATTGTGAACGTGGTAGTGCATCCCTCGGCAGATTTTTTGGGCCAATTGAATTTTATATGGAAAAATCTTCAGATCAACTTTTAGAATACGTCGTAGCGATGCTCAATTGAGTAGCTTGTCGACGAGTAGACACAGTTGGATCCGTGTGAACACTTTCTCGTACAGCTTCTATAGCTTGTTCAGTGCGAACAGAACGAATAACTTTTCTTCGTAGTTTATTACCCACTGAACCCAAATTCTTAAAACGGGTCATTAAGCTTCTTATAATGTTTACACTAGGAGCCACTGCAGTATTAAAATGCTGACGGTATTTTCTTTGCGTTGTGACAATTGATCGTCCGGAACATAATAAAATTCAACAATTTTTACACGTCCTTCACACTGGGTATGATACATTATAAAATTTTATAAAATTCTGTATTATCTGCAAAAAAAAAATAATACAAAAATTATAAGCATTTCAAACCCGTCAGTCCAAGTTGGCCCACCTTGTATTACTCTTCCTTTGGAGCCCTTACTTTTAGTTATTATAAGGAGAATAAAAACTATTTAATGTTTAATGAAAGAAAAGGTTTACATATTAACTCGCGTTTTTACTTCATCACGTTTAAAAAGGATACATATATAATGTCATTTTCATAACGAAGTTTTAAGTTGTTGTTTATTCCAAGCTCATCAATCTCTGAAATATCAGTCATGTCATTTACACCAACAGAGGACAAGTAATCCATTTTCTGTAAAAAAAAAACAATATGTATTTAATATTTTCATTAAAAAGGCTAAAGAGAAATAAAATAACAAATAAAAAAAACCAGGCTTAAACTATAACTCAATAGTTTAAATGATAACAGGTTGTTTCTAACTAGCGAGAGTATTCTTTTAAAAATATAATAAAAAATGGTTAATGGTTAAAAAAACTTAATTGGCTTTTTATGTTTATTACTTATAGCATAACTATCAATGTAGGTGTTGCTAAATTTCGTTCAAAAACTCATTCTGTTTTCATTAAAACTAAACAAATAACACATTTTGTATAGGTACATTTAAATGTGCCTTTTTTTATTATTTATTATTTTTTTTGTTTATTGATTTGGTAGTTTCGATTGTTCTATTAAGGATAGTAAAACCCTATACTCAGTTTGGGAAGATTGGTGACCATTTATTTTTTATGGGCCTATTTAAAAGCAGCATTATTTTCTATCTGTGATTATTTGATAAACTTATATCGAATCCATTTAAAACGAACATTCAATATATAGAAAATAAAAAATAATCTAAGACAATTTATTTTCTTTATTTAGGCTCAAGTTCAATACTTACTAAATTCTCATTTTTTGCAAATGAAGAAATTAATATTTTTAGTTTTCACTCTATTAGCGTTAGTTAATAAAACAAAATTTAACGAGACTAGCCGAGTAGAATGCATTTTCGAAAAACAGCTACGACTTTAAACTAACTAAACCAAAGCTGTTTCTTTTTTTCTTTTTTTTATTTACTAACGCCATCTAGTAGTGCAGCGCTTAAACCATATATCAGATTGATATTGAAGGGCTACCATATTTCATATGTACAATTTTTAAATTGTTATCACCGTGCCATGTGTGTTCTATGTATTCTTTTATTTATTTATAGTTGAACTATTTGTTTTGAGACAATTTGATTTTCTTTTTTTAGGTTTAAGCTCAATACTTACTAAATTCTAATTTTTTGCAAATGAAGAAATTAATATTTTCAGTTTTTACGCTATTACCGTATGTAAGAAAGGAAAATTTCTATTGGAAAAAACAAGTTTTTACCGACACTAGCCGAGTAAATTGCATTTTCGAAAAACAGGTACGAATTTCATCATCAGTACTCTTTGTTTGGTTGTTAGTTATTATTAGAGGACGGAACTTCATGTAAATGCATGTTTGTTGTCGTTGATCTGAGATCAACATAAACTAAATATCTGTCCGAATCAGGAGTTTTTCAATAAAATGGCACCGATTTGTTAGTACATATTTTTACATATTTTGGTATAAATGCATGTTTTTGCATATATTAGCCATAATGCATATTTTACTATATATTTTTTTAAAAAAGAATAAATAACCTTTACTTTCTTTTTTAATTTTTTGCATATTTTTTTTAAGCAACGTTTTTTTCTAAATTAGCCTAAAAATAGGTAACATTTAAAATTCCTTTTACTATTTTCTTGAATGGTTGGTAATAGGTACATTTTTTAGAATTTATTAATTTTTTGCACATTTATTGAAACTGTTACCGAAGTAATTGTTTTACAACCATGAAGAAACTGAAGAAGAAAAGGAAAGTGAAGAATGTTTTTTTTTTCGATTTTTTATAACGGCAAAAGCAAAATAACTAATAGTTTGTGGTTCGCAGAAATAAAAAATAAAGAACTAAATATACAAAATAAATGAAAAGTATGCTTAATCTAAAGGTTTTTTTGTTTGTGAAAATACCCTACGGGGAAGTGGACTGATCCAAGACTATTGACGTGAACGGTCCCTTAGGGTAGGGACTGGTTCTAGTTCCTGCACTTTATATGAAGAGAACCTGTCACTTTTACATTGCGTTGTCATTGGGGGGGGGGGGGGGGGGGGTAATTGGTTCAAAACTAACACCACAGATGTGTAGGGACCAGTTTTTCTATTTTTCCCCCTAAACTCTCTATTACCAGTTACTTGATGTGTGTCTTTTTAACCAACTTTTGTGCAATTCATGTTTTGTACCTGTAACAGGACGGGTACGCCGGCCAATTGACACCCATTTCCCGCAGGGTATTTACAGTTATTTTTCTGAAAATACTAAGGAAAGCGGTATCAGCAAATGTTGACGTGTGTGTAAAATTGTTGGTTGGCATATCTGCAAATGTTGACGTGTGTGTAAAATTGTTGGTTAGCATATCTGCTGTGTTAAGGCACAGAATTGGACCTAATATACTCTCTTGAGGTACACCAGCCCCTATTGGTTGAGTGCAACATAATTAGTTTCCCTATTTGATCATAAGCCGTCGACCGGTTATGTACTCTTCTAATAAGTTGAAAATATTGGCTGGAAGGTTCAGCTTGAGAGACATCGTTAAAAAGCGAGGAGCAGTGCTTCTTTTCTTCAAAAGCTTTTCTTATAACTTGTACCAACCTGATGGTTTGTTCCTTGGTACCATGCTGACTTCTAAAGCCAAATTGAAAATTTGAAATGCAGTTGTTGTCATTCAGGATTGGAGTCAGCTTGTTTTTTTTCGGCAGTTTCTCAAACTATTTCGACATAGTTGATAACATACTTATAATCCTGTAAGACTCCCTATTCGAGGGATATTTTTCAAGCTTAGGAATCATCTTTACTAAAATCCCTTTTACACTTACGTACATCTTGCAGGAACGCATGGAAATGTTGAAAACAAAAAACATTTTTTACATTTTCAACATCTTTCATCTCTCATTTGTGAGCCGTTACGGAACTTTTTTGGAAAAGAATATTCCAAATGGTAGCCCAATGTTTTTTAAAGACAGCTTACGAGTAGATAGGGCTACGTTTTCATTGCTGGTACATGAATTGGATGGTTTTAGAAAACCGGATACCAAATTTTGAAAATCTATTTCATTAGAAAAGCGCGTAGCGATAGCTTTTTAGACACTGGGGTCCTCAGCTAAATATCGTGCTGAAGGAAGGACTTTTTTGGATTTTCAGTGGCAGCGTTTGCAATATCTTGCATTATTTTTGTAGGGGAGTGATAGAAAATTTAGCAAATGATTTCCTTTGATTGTGTCAAAGGATTTAGTTATTTGGGATTTCCTTAGTGCTTAGGCCCGATTGGTAAGCAAATGTTTTTATATTAATAATAAAATTTGCATTAAAGTATTTTTTTAAAAGATCATTGCCTTATCGGATAAGCCACCTGCTGCAGAGGCAGTTGACAATTACAACTACAAGGGATGGTACTCAGTGGTACTATTTGCATTGATTGATTATCGTTTAGCTTTGGAAAAGCAAATGTTTTTTACAATGTTATATTTTTAAATTAGTTACAGATTTCTATATGTAAATGTTGGTTGCCCACGCCGTTGTAATGACTCGTAAATTTTTATCGACAGCCACGGTTAAGTAAAATGATTGAGACATAAAACATTTTAAAGAGAAATCTGTGCATATAAGTATGTAACAGGGAAGGTCCAGTTTTGCTTATCGGAAAACCAGCTGTGAAATTTTCACCTACAGTTATAAAACCATATCCTTTTTGAACTTCCGCCTCCCTGGAACAACAAATGTTTAATTACAGTTTGTCCTAGCAAGGCGTGTGGTTGAAAATGCATTCATCCATCTAAAGGCTAGATTCCGGCGCATAGGGAAGGGCTTAGAAAATAACATAAAATTCAGTAAGAAAATTATTATGTGCTGCTGTCTTCTTCACAACTTTTTGAGCTGTCACAACAGCCTTTCAAATAAAAGTTGGAGTATTTACGAGACTGACTCCCATCCGCAACCAGACAACATATCTGCTAATTTTTCAGAACCAGCAGAAAATATAATAAGAGCGATTGAAAAACTATGTTACAGAAAGACAATTTAAATTTCTTAAACGACAACAATAATTTTTTTAATTTTTAAATTCATCTCTATTTAAAACTAGTATTTTTATAAGTATTTACATATTCATAATTTTGTATAAATAAATATTTTACTGTTTTATATAATGTACAATTATTGAAAGGAAAAATAAAGAAAAGCCTTACAGTACTTGCACACGCATTAAGATTTTGGAAGAAGCACTGTAAAAAATAGAAACTATCTCCGCATATCGTCAAATTACAAAAGAGGAAACAGAACCAGTTAAAAATCGTCTGTATACATTAACTCAACCAACTTAATTTCCCAAAAAGCATAGGTTCTTAAAATACAAACAAAAACGGTATTATTCGAGCTAAAGATCGACTGGTTCAATCACCAACATTAACTTACAACGTCACCAGATATTGCTCCCTCATAGTTCAAAAATGTCACGTTAAATAGTTAAATTCACCAATAAAATTACCCTACACGGTGAAAGTCAACTTATGACCAGTCATCCGCACAGAATATTGAATATTCAAACTAAACCCTTTGATTAAAAGCGTAATTCATCATTACAAACCTTGCGTTTAATATAACTCACATACCCAAAACCAAATTATGGCGTCATTACCACCCGAGCGTATAATCCTATCTAGAAGATTTCACACTACTGACATAGATTACGCAGGACCCTTTGATATAAAAAACCACACCGGAAGAGCCTGTCTTATCACAAAAGGATACTTTTTAATGCTTCGCTACCAAGGCCGTACATTTAGAAGTATCAGCCTTCTCCCGCTTCACAGAAAGACGCGGATGTCCAACTTTCATTTGTGTATGCTACATAATCTCTCGACTCAGGGACTGCTGCTCCTAACGAGTGTGTTTGCTGCGAGCTCCACACTTGGCAACATACCCGTGAGGTGGAGAGAGATAAGGGTGATTTTTATGACAATGGCTGAAAAGGCTAGCCACTCGAAGCCAGGGGATTTCAGACCGATCAGCTTATCGTCTTTCCTACTGAAGACGTTGGAAAGGCTGATCGATCTTTATCTTAGGATCACGAATGATACGCAAGTCATTAGTAATGCTCAGCATGCTTACCTGAGGGGTAAAAAAAGTGAATTCTTAAAACAGAGAATAAGAAATATTCGTGAAATTAAAAAAAAATAAATATAAAAAGAACCCAATTTTGTTGATATAAAAAAAAAGCGGCAAGCCATGGCTGAGTGTCATAAGTGCAAAAGCGCAACACGAGGTGAATCTGGCATATGCTGTGCCGGAGTATGTAAGAAAACTTATCATTTATCAATTAAATGCTCGAAAACTGATCAATACTCGGCAAAAATTACTGATAGTGACAACTTTGTGCTGTATATGTGCGATGATTGTATTTAGTATATAAATAATGTTGATTTGTGGCTTAGGGAAATCTAATATGGTGTTAATGTTAACAAACAGAGCCTAATTGATTATAAAAATGAATTTAAAACATCATTATCACATAACAAAAATGAGAACAAAAAGTTGTTAGAGGCAATCGAAAATATGTACGAGGAAAGGCTTAAAAAATTGACAGGGCGCAAAAAATATCTGCCACAAATATGGACGAGAAAAAGAAAATATATGATTTAATAAATAAATATGAAAATAAGAATAAAGTGAAGAGAGGAAAGTAACGCTTAAATATGTAATGAAACAAAATAAGTTAT
Source organism: Melanophora roralis (assembly GCA_963583895.1). Lineage (NCBI taxonomy): Eukaryota > Metazoa > Arthropoda > Insecta > Diptera > Rhinophoridae > Melanophora > Melanophora roralis. Next base: position 77,398,860 of record OY757187.1, on the reverse strand, counting down.
TGAGCAAATAAATTAAAAACCAAACAGAGTGTCGTTTGGATAAATAACAAAAGAGAATACGGCATTATCAGCATTTAAAACAACAAGTGCCTTTGCTTGTTTAACCAAAAAAAGACAAAAGTTAGAAAAGACAAAAAAAGATTTAAACAGTAGGGGAGCCCCAATTATTCGAAAGATATCAAATATTAAAAATAGAAGTAATGGTGCATTAGCTATTAAAACGGAAACTAGTGAAGAAGATGAAAAAAAGAAACTAGCGATAAATACGAATTTAAAGTACCAAAAAATTTAGAGACAACGCACAGTGGGTTCGATGACGCCGAAATTGGCGATTGGGGAGCCATAATTTAAATTTTTTGATTTTTTTTTCAAATCGTTAAATATGCCTGAAAAGGCATATTCTGAAAAAAAGATACACGGAAAAAAAATTTTAAAAATTTAAATTTTAAAATGGTTTTTTTTAAAAAATGAGAAGCAAACAAAAGCTTTTATTGTCTTCTTTCTAAAAAATAAATATATATTTTGCATATCCATATATGAATATAAGTTTAATTTAAAGTCTAAATTTGGGTTTTTAAGGATTTCCAGGAATTTTACAACTTTTTTAAAAAATGGAAATATTCCAGTTACATATTTTATTTCTGTTATTAGATAGTGTAATACCAGCCTCGCCGTTTTTTCCTATAGTGTAAGTGTAGCTTTAGTATGATATTTCGTTTAGGTTTTAGTTAGCTAGTTGGATATAATTCTCATTTAGTCTATATAAGATTTAGTATAAGATAGGTAATTGAATTGAAGATCGGCGCGATTCAGACCCGACTGAAATACGCCAATCAAGTCTCAAAGACCCCGTTCGGAGAGACAATCGGTTTGCACTACCACCGATTCAAGAACACTCGAGACCTGCGAGTGGGAACAATTAATATCTGAATAGATATTGGACACTTTTTGAATACATGCCCGTTCGTTCACAGCGGCTTCGGCTGACTGTTCTCACAGCGGTTTCGAATGACTGTTCTCCCAGCGGCTTCGACTGACTGTGCTCACATCGGCTTCGGCTGACTCTCGTTATATATCGAAGTTGTATTCAAGATAAAAGTAAATTCAATAAAGCAAACTAATATTGTAACCCCCGGAAAAGGGTAAATAATTGTCTTATTGCTTAAGGTTTGTGAACCCGTGAGTAGACCCTGAACACGACTAAGTTACCTCAGCCGACGACAAAACCACGTTACAAAATGACGCACAGTGCTGTGTCCCATAGACAAAAATAAAAAAAAAAAGGTTTTATATTGTAGATAAAAGTATATAGGTCGACAGATAACAAAAATTTTTAAATAAATTTTAAAGAATTTTTTCGATTTAGCTCTTTTTGGTGGCGATAGGGGGCGCCAAAGTCAAAGAATTTGAAGTAAAAATGGCTAAACAAATACCCGCGTCTTACATGCTTCAGGAAAACAGTTGTAAAAAAATTATTTTTTGCAGTATGAGATTGAAATTTTTTTTAACTATATTTGCAACTAACTGTAAAAAAATTTTTTTGTGATTTCTTTTTTTATAAGTATTTCTTAATGCTTTGAACTATAACTAACTATATTTGCAACTAACTGTAAGAAAATTTTTTTGTGATTTCTTTTTTTATAAGTATTTCTTAATGCTTTGAAAAATGCTTATTATTCACTTAAGCTCTAAAAATTTTTTAATTTTGATGGAAAATTTAAAAAAAAAGAAAAATATGGTCTATGGGTTTTTTTTCTGTTTTCAAAAATTCATACTGTTTTCTAATAATTACAAGAAAAAAAATTTTTAAAATTTAACCACAACTTTAAAAAAAATTATTATGAAAAATGGCTATTTTCGTGATATTTTCTCAAATTTCGACAGTTTTCTAAGGTTTAAAAGAAAACAAACTACAAATACTGTAAAATATAAATTCAAATTAATGCTGTTTAATAAAAAAAACAGCAAAAATAGTAAAGTTTTTGCGTTTCTATGTATTTTACGCTATAAAATGACACTAAAACCCCAAATTACCTTGGTTTTTTATTGTTTTAAAAAAAATTATTGTAAAAATTTAATTTTTTGAACTAGGAAATTCAAGTTGTTGTAATATCTAACTATATTCGAAACCAACTGTGAAAAAATTTTTATTATATTATTTTCCTATACATAGTTTTTGTTGGTTTAAAAAATGTTTATTATTCACTTAAGCTCCAAAAATTTTTTAACTTTGATGGAAAATTAAAAAAAAAAATTCAAAAATTCATACTGTTTTCTAATAACTACAAGAAAAAAAATTTAAAAAATTAACCACAACTTTAAAAAAAATTATTTTTAAAAATGGAAATTTTGGTGATTTTTTCTCAAATTTCAACAGTTTTCTGGAATTAAAATCAAAAATCAACTTACAATATAATAACATATAAAACCAAATTGATACCATTAGATTGGATTAATTAACGATATAAATTAAAAAAATAAGTATAAAATTGTGTTTGCCTCTTTTTGACGCTACAAGATGCTGCTTAATTAACAGATTGACGTTGGTGTTTCATTGTTTCAAGAATGTTTTAAAAATGTGACTTTGTGTAGTTTACCTCCCACCACAGTTGCTAACTTTTTTCCCAAAAATATAGATAAGTTAGTATAAAAAATCGCTAGAAGTTAGCTAAGTATTTTAAGTATTTAAAATGTGAGCTATGAATTGCCAAAAAATTTGTTTTTTCCAGTTTGGTTGTGACTACTTATAACAAAAACTATATCAAAATATGACAAAAATTTAGTGTCTTTCGTAAATCTTATAAAACTTTGCATCACAACAAACTAATACAGCAATTAAAAATCGCTAGATTTGACTCCCACCTACAAATATTATTTACCGTTATTTTTTATTTAAATTGGAGATTGGTACGTGACAGAAGTTTTTTTTTTTGCAACTTCCTTTGTTTGTAGTAAGCAAAACTGTTTGGTGGAGTGTTCGCAAATATTGCACACAGACATTTCAGTTAAAGGAAAAATTCAAATTTTCTAATAAAATGTTCAATAAATTTATATGCTTAATAACTACTTACTTTTACAAACGAGTAAAAGTGAGGGCGCGTGGTTCAATTAATTAACGTGCACATCTCTAATCAAAGTGTTAACAAAGATTTTAATAAAACATAATTGGCCAAAACAAATAAATTAAAGTGATGGCTTTTATTTTATGTAACTCAGATAGAGTTGACTGATGGATAAAAGCAACTTCTGAAGATAAAGAACCACAGGTATATAAATATGTTGGAAGAAAAATATGCGAGTCATATTTTGACAAAAATTAATTATTACAAATTGTTTATTTTTTCTTCAACAAAATGATAAATTTTTGGAAAGAAAGCAGGGGAAACTTAATGCATTTAAAAAACAAACATTCTTCGAGGGTAAATAATACTTTTTTTGATGCTGATGATGTAAGTTTTATAATTTTTAGTTGCTATTCTAAAATAAAGATATTAATAAATATATTTAATTTTATTAAATTACTTAATTATTAAATACTATCTTCAGATCCGTTTTTGACTTCAAAAAGGAATCCAAATACCAAAAAAAAATTATTATTTGCAGAGCGGCAATATTTTTTGGGAAGAGTCCAATACTGAGGATGATTTATTGTAAAATAAAATATACGTATATATATATATATATATTTAAAAAAATAAAAATATTAAAAAACGCACTTATACGTATTTTGAATTTAATTTTAGTTTAGAAAGATTGTAATTTTGTACTTTCAAGCTGTCGTCAAAATCATAATGTAAAAGATTTTTAGCCAATTTGTTTTTTATTTTCTATTTTTATAAATAAATTTAAATGTAATTTGGCACTAACATTTGTTTGACACATAATAATAACCATACCACCCAACTTAATGAGAATCGGATAACTTTGAGAAAAAGGATATATGACAGGACCTAGAGTCCTTGCGACAATCTCAAAAAAAAAAATTATCCCACAAGTTACTAGCACGGGATGTAAATGATCTACGGACTATTGTAACTTTCTGTGCAGTTATGTAGTCAAAATTTAAAATTTCGTCCTTTCTATATATGGGCAGTAGGCGTGTCCTTTGTCCGATTTTTTAAAACTATTGAATTTTTCTTAGTTTAAGTATTTTATACTAGTGTACCAAATTTCAAAACCTTCCTTTCCTTCTATTTTTGTCCCATCACTATATGGGATCAAAGCACTGTGCGTCGTGCTGATCGCCAATTTGTTTGAGGAGCCGCGTCTAGACCTTCCAAATAATCCTTAATTGATGCAATTCTGTGCAATTCAGTAAATTTTTTAAACGATTTGTACACTTTTTGGCTTCGTGTTAAGTTGGAGCGATCTATGCTGTTGCCATTCTCTTCGCGCTCTCCTTTTTTTAGATAAAAGCTCTTCAACATCGACAGAAAAAATTTTGTTGTATTTGACTTGACGGTATGTTGAAGAAGCATGTTCAACGGCTTCTTTAATGTTTACATTTAGGAAACTCAGGCAATCATCGATTTCTTGGGGAGTTTTTATTGGTATGTCTTCCGAGCAGTGAGTGCTAAAATATTTTTTATATTTCAACCAATTTACTCTTTTAGATAAGAAAAAATCACTGGTTGCTATTTGATGAGGATTGCAAAGAAAGATAATTGTGGGTGAGTGGTCAGAAGATAAATCCAAAGAGGCTTGCGCCTCAATAAGCTCCGGCGATATACCTTTTGCTACGCCAAAATCTATTACGTCTTGAATTTTATTGTGGTCGGTTGGCCAATAGGTTGGTTGTCCAGTAGAAATAACACAAAGACCCATTTCAGATACGGAATCATACAAGATACGAGCTCTGGGACTAATTAAGCGGGAGCCCTAGTAAGTGTGTTTAGCGATATAGTCTTTAGCAGCTATGAAGCGGGTACCTAAAGATTTGTAAAAAATGTTTTACTGATCCTTCGTTGTGGAAAATCTGGGGGGAGAATAAACCGACGAAATAACTAGGTTAGGGAAAAATTCATCAATGCAGACGTTTGTTGCTTGGACATAGCATTCGGAGATGCCACCTAATCATTGGTGTTTAGTTCTTATTTTGATTAGTATAGCCGAGCCTCCACATGATCTATGCCTCGGATCCTTTAAATCGTAAAATGAATAGCCACTTATTTTAAAAGCGCTTCTAGATGTCATATGAGTCCCCGAAATCAACATTACATCAATGTTTTGGCGTGTTAAAAAATATTCAAGTTCGTTTTTGTGTTGGCGGATGCCGTTAGCGTTCCAGAAACAAACCCTGAGGCAGTTCATGGCCTTTTAAGCATGGCCTGCAAAAGAGCAGACTACATTTTTTGCATTTCTTGCATCATACCAGCCATTTGTGCCATGATCTGCGTAAATTGCTTAACCATATTGTCAATTACGGCTTCTAGGCGGTTAAAATTTGAGCCAGTAGGTTCGTTTGTTGGCACCTCTTGATGTGTTGTTGGCTGGGCAGGCTTGCGTGCTTTGGGCTGGTACAACTTTAATACGTTAGCGTAAGAAACTTCAGTTGTAGTTGTCTGTGCTAATGGGGGCATATTTTTGGTAGGTATATTTAATGGCTAGGGAGGGACAGGAAATACTTTTGGTTTGGATGAGCGTTTAACTAAGTCGAAAACAGTGCAACTTCTATAGTTGGCAGTGTGGTTTCCACCGCAATTACTTCATTTCTTCACCCTAGGATCATCTTTTGGCTTGTCGCATTTGGTCGTATCGTGCAGATCCCCACACACAAAACAAACGGAAGGCAATTTACAATATGCTTTGGTGCGGCCATATTCCTGGCAGTTCAAGCACTGTACGGGCCCAGATCGCTTATGTGGCACTTCCACTATAACTCTACGGTGCATAATATATCTTAGGCCATATATGGGATGTGTTTAATTTTTTTTCAATTTAATATTACCAGGCTCAAGCTTCACCCGGAATAATGGTTGAGGGTATTTTTCCCTGTTCCTTATGTTTGATACATATTTGACTCTAAAGCCATTCATGCACAAATTGGTTTTTATTTAATCCGGGTCAACATTAGAGTCAATACTTTTTATAACTACCTGGAGGCCTTTAGCGTTCTTAAAATCTTAAGTATAAAAATTTTTCTTAAGTTTTTCGAGCTCCGAAATAGTGGTGCGGTAAGCGTTTTCGTCATTCACCTGAATTTTTGTCTCGTATATGTTACCACGTTTAATGTCAGTAACGTAAAAGTTGTTTTCCCCAATCAAACCGACTAAAAACTTTACAAGATCATTTAAATTCCTCTCCCTCAAATAAATTGGAGGTGACTTAAAGGACTTTTTTTCAGTAACGGGGGCATCATTATCTTCATAAACTTTACCACACAATTTATCAGCACCAGCTTTTAAAAACTATGCCCGGGTAAATACACAAAAAAAATAACATTTTTAATTGAGCAGCAAATAAAACATGTCCAAACAGTACGGTGTTGCCGATTTTAATAATCTTTAAAAATACTTTCTAATTTATTTCTATAAAAATCTAAATTAAAGTCATCAGCTGTAATACATCACAGTTTCTTTCACATATTTCCTCAATAAAAATTTTAAAGTCATCACAAAATTAGTTTTTTAGGCTGCTTGGAGATCTGTAAACTATTACTATGTACTATGCATGCCATTTTTTTATATTTGCTCATGTTTGCACTAATCCAGTATTTTGCATCCACGGCAAATCGTTTAATTTCATACATATTCCATTCTTTTTTAAAATAAGTTATAGCATCTCCCGTTCTTACTGAATTTGAAAAATTTTTAAGTAATTGTAATGTCTTAGTTCAATCTCATTTTCATCTATTTGATTGGTTATATGTGTCTCGGAAAGAGTTATAAGATCCGATTTAACTGTTTCCGCTATTATTTCCAACTGGTTAAAATTAGTTATAAGTCCTTGAATGTTTGTATATATTCCATGCAATTTCGTTGGTTGTTATGCTGTCAAGCCTGTCCTTTTTCTCTTTAAACTAATTTTATTTTGATACACGGGACATTCCCGGTTGATTGTACTATGGTTATCATCAAGTCCCAAAATTAATCTTTTGTTTTCTTTTTCACAATTTATGCACTTAATAAATTTTTTTATATATAACCATAAAAATAAAGAGTGAAATACTTTTATGGTTACCTTGGCATTTGTAGCATACTTCTTCATTTTTACAGTCCGTTGAATTATGATTGAATCCCTGGCGTTTAAAACATTGCATTATATTAGTATCATAGAATACTCTACATCTTTCCCAGCCAACGTTAAGTTTTTGTTCGCTATAACTTTAAGGTATGTTTCAAAATAAATTTTTATTTTTGCATTATAAATTATCTTGTTATATTTTTTAGTTTCAAATATTTTAACCGCTTCAATTTTACTATTTTCCAACGTTTCATTTTGTTTCTTAACTTTTCTTATCAATTCGGTTTCAGTCATTTTATAATTCATATCGTTTATAATTACATGCGTGTCGATTTCTTTTGGTACTTGTTTTTCATAGTTTTCACTTATTTCATTTTGTTTTGCCTTTCTGATTTTATCCCTTTCCCCTTATTTTCACTTTGAATAACTAAAGTACCATTTCTTCTTTTTTCAATATTAGTTATTTTAGGATTTACGGGATCTACCTTTTATTGTAATATTTTGAATATTTCCGATAAAATATTTTATATTAAAGGTTTTTATTTAAAAACAAATGTGTCGAACAAAGGTTTTTCAAATCGAATGGAAAAAAGTATTTGACAAGAAAAACTTATACAAAGCAATTTTCAATACATAGGTAGGTATATGTATGAAATATTCATGTTGATCTATAAAGTGTTTTTTACAATTTCCAACACTCCCCCTTAACATGAATGTTTTTTGCGACGGCTCGTTTGCCTCGCTTTTAAAATTGGAATTATTCTGGTGGTACACCAGAATAAGTCAATGGTATGAAATTTCTGTATAGAAATTATCCTGATGGTTCACTAGAATCAGTTTGTAGAAACTCTAAAGGAGTTCTCAAGGTGGTACACCAAGAGAAGCCGATCACTAAGTTAATTAACAACAACAGTCGTAAACGTAATGATTGCATTTATTGAAAATGTTTATACTTATATACTTAAACATATACAAAAACAAATAATTTAAATAAAATTAAAATAAAAGAAATTATAAGTAAAGAATTTAGGTGAGCCGGAATTGCTTATGTTTCATTTAAATATTTTCCCACAGGTAGCCAGGGAAAAGCGTTGGATTTCATACTGTCTGGCTGGTAATTTGAATAGCACCTCCAAAATAAATATTTTATGTTTTGCATGTGCAGTCAAAACGAAAAGCTGACGCATCGATTCTCACGCTTTGGCTGACTAGACTGTGGGAGAATCAAAACAGATTTGAAGAACAAAAAATAAGGGAGTTTATTAAATTTCAATTCTATTAAAATTTGTTTTATTTTGTTGCAAAAATAAAAAAATCATAAAGAATTAACATACTGCTCCCCTTAGGGGGACCGGGAAGGATAGTTAAACAGCTCACATAAATCAATTCCGGGAACTTAATCTAAGCAGTGTCAAGCTGATGGATCCACTAAAATGTACCATGAGGACCTTGGAGCAGGCTGCGGCACTGCACGGTGAGCGTTGACCTTCTTCTTTCGTATGTAGTTTCTTAGTAGGATGATGAATGAAATTAAAATAAGCGCCAATCCAAAGTAACTGGCTGTCAAACTATGTTATTCATGATGGCTTATCGTTACTGGGATATCGCGTAGCTGTGCTTTCACTTCTGCCTGCAATCGGTTTATTTCCTCAATTCTTGAACGGTATATCAAAGATTGCGTCAGGTTGTTCACATCATGCAACGAATTGAAAAATGACATCCCTTTGGCTGTATTAAATTGATGGAGAGTTGATGTGATGGTTTGATGACTGCTTACCGTGATCATCTCGTTTTTTATAGTACATCCTGCTGGGAGTGTTATTAACCCCATAGCTTGCACAAGCTGATAGCTGCTCTTTCCATTGCAAACTGTACTTAATTTGAGTTGTTGATGGGTTGCGACCAGCCATTGATTCCTTTCAAACAGTTGATACCATACGTTGTTGTTGGCTATTACTTCTATATTGCACCTTGAATCAGATTCATTATTGAATAAATGTATCTCGCAGCTGCATATTGGTGCACTCTTGTGGTAAGTTGCTTGGACATTTGGGCACATAAGGGTATCGGGCTCCATTGTATTGCAGCCAAGAAGTTTATTGTCATCCGTTGGGAAATATTTATCACGATGAGCGTTAAGGGCTATCATTTTTGATGTCGGTATGATAGCTACTAATGAATTGTTTATTACTTGTGGGACTGGTGTAAGGTAGAATAAATCATATTCATTTGGATTTGACAAGGGAATAAACAAGGTGCAGATGATGTGCTCATTGGAGATTGATGCATGAGCTGCCTCGATGCCATATATACGAATGATATCCACTACTGGTAATGTTAAATCGATTGGAATATTAGCTTTTATGTTATCCACTTCAGTAGAAAACTGTTGCGGGGTTAGCAGAATAGGGCTGATCCGACCATGGTAGAGGTGTGCATTTTTTGAACCTTGTCTGCTATTATAACTAACAGGATGCTTAGGGATTAAATGAGCTGCGAGCGTTGGTCATTGTTTGTGCGGTTCATGAGTTTGATGATTTTAAAGTTGATTTTTTCGAAACCATTTTGAGTCTGAGCCTCAGTCTGCTTCATTAAGTTAACGGTAGAGTCTAAGAATGAAGTTTGATTCCGCAAGAGCTCTTGTAGTCGGGCTTCATCGTTTTTGATACTGTTGATGGTGCCGGACATTTGCTCAGCATATTTTGAATCCAGAACACCGAATAAGGAGTTTGCTACGTTGCCGACAATATCTATTGCGCCTCGTTTTTTTCCGTTTAGCAAGATTTTCTAGACCAGCATGCATGTCGTTCTGGATGTTGCGAAAATGGTTTATCAGTCCGGTACATTGAGTGTGGGAGAATGAGTAATTACAGGCATTCGTCAAAGCATTGGTCCCGTTAATCAAAAACTGTAATTCACTATAAAATGGTGCCAGCTCAAAATATATCAGAAGTTTCCACTCTAAAAGAACTGGTTTGATTTTACCAATATGTTCGAAATGTATACCAGGGTTGCTTTTTATCTGAGTATAAGTGACTTGTTGGCACGTCACTAGTGAAAAAAACAATGCTAGGACCACGAGCATGCTTGTTGTGGTCATGTTGACACGTTTTGGAGGTGAAGAATTTTTGTTAAGGTCGCTGGGCGCGCCGCTTCGTTTGAGGTGTCGTGAATAATCCTTATTCCTTCATCGTCATCTGGTTCTATCGAAAGAGGAGCGAGTAAGTGGATGGCTCGATTTTTTTTGTGTCCTTTCAATAACGGCTGAGTCAGAAGTTAGGCGAAAGGCTGAAGGTCAATGTTTTTCGTCTCTGTGAAGGAAAAATGGCCCGTACAACCAGTGGGGTGTTTGTTTTAGTTGATGTGGGTCTAAGCCTCTTGATATGATGTCCGCTGGGTTGTCCTTGGAACTAATATGTCTCCATTGTTCAGGGTTCGTGCTCTCCTGAATTGAAGCTATTCGATTTGCAACGAATGTATAAAGGGAGGATGATCTCGAGTTTATCCAGTTTAACACTGTTGTTGAATCAGTCCAGTAGAATGTTGGTGTTGTAATCATGTCCAATTCGTGTTTAACTTTTACCGCCAATAAAGCTCCTAACTGGGCAGCACATAATTCTAGCCTAGGAAGCGTTTGTTGCTTAAAAGGCGCTACCGGAGATTTTGCACATAACAAGTATACCACTATCGTTTTGTTTGGTAAAAATGTTCTAATGTATATTGCTGCCCCATATGCCTTTTCTGACGCATCGAAGAAGACATGAAGTTGTGGTTTGTGTGAAATATTACCCTTATATACATGTCGCTGGACTTGAAAGTTTTCGAGTTCTTTGAGATTGTTTCGAAAGTTTCGCCACCAAGAGTCAAATTTGGAAGACACGGCTTCATCCCATGAAAGATTCAGGCTCCAAAGCTCTTGAACAAACATTTTCGCTCTGACAACGACAGGAGATAGAAGACCCAGTGGGTCAAAAATGCGTGCCAAATCTGAAGTGACTGTCCTTTTGGTTACAGCTTTGATTGGTTGTACGTTGACCTTGATTTTAAGTTGGTCACCTTTGGGTAACCAGGCCAATCCTAATGTTTTAGTGTAGTTGGTTTCCTCTGCGGAGAAGTCGAGGCTTATTTCTTGACCACATTCTGGGATATTACGAAGTAGTTGAACGTGATTGGCGCTCCATTTTCGTAAGTTAAATCCATACCGTGCCATGACTTGCTGCAGTTGGCGTTTAGTGTCCAAGGCTATACTTAAGCTGTCAGCTCCACCCAGCCCATCATCAACGTAAAAGTTCTTCTCCAAAAAACTGGCTGCTAAGGGAAACTGGAGTTGGTTCTCTCGGCTTATTTCTTTCAAACATCTGATTGCTAGATATAGTACTGGCCTAGTTCCATAAGTAACGGTATTTAATGTAAAATAGTTGATAGGCTCGGTGATATCCGGTCGCAATAGGATTATCTTGTATGGCCTATCCTTGGGATGGATCGAGATTTGGCGAAATTTTGGTGGTACTGCTTTCGGGTCGTAATATGCAGTGGTGGGGAATAAAGTATTTTGCCCCTTCCACTTTGTCTATGTCGACCTTGGTCATGTGGCCTAATGCTTCATTTTCCTTCATGAATTGTGTGTATTGATGCTTTAAAACAGTGTCCTTGGATAATCGTCGTTCCAAAGACAGGAATTGATTGAAGGCGATACTAAGAACTTGGTTCAGTACAAAATGGGAGTCTTACTATGAATCTTCCTTCCTTGTCACGTGCAGAGTGCTGGTTAAAATGCGCTTCACACTATGCATTTTGCGTTGATAATTGAAGGTGTGTGCTATCGAATTCTTCCAGTTTCCAAAATCTCTCAATTGCCTGGTTCATCTTGTCTTCTTCAGTCAGAACCCCACACAAAGCTGTTGGTAGATGCTGGCCAGCCACTCTACCGGATACCATCCAGCCTAACATTGAATTTTGCAAGTCTGGGAGTTTATCGGAAAGTTTAATCTGTCCAATAGCGAGTAACTGATGATAATATTCTGCTCCTAAAGGAATATCGACTTTGTCTGGACGATTGAAGGTTGGGTCTGCCAGTGCTATATTGTTGGGAATAGGCCACTTGCCAATATAAATATGCTGCGAAGGTTGAGGAGCAATTATTTGTGGCAACACAAATGCCTCGAAACGTGCTGAAAAATTGTTGGTTCGAGATTGAAGTGTAATGCTGACTCGGTTTTGAACCTTGGTCTGGTTTTTTCCGATGCTCCTGGTAAAACATAGGGCCTGGGAGTAGCAAAATTCACAGCCCTGTCTTTTACTACAACTGCTGGTGTAGTGACGACGGAAGCCGCTTGTTCCGATTATTGATTACTAGTCGTGGCTGGCTCAGTAGAAGTTTTACGTTCGTCTTTGGTTGATTTAATTGGCATATTGGAGGAATTTCCTTGTTCTGCTGATGTCGCAGTCTGTCGTGAGTTAGGTTCAAGGTGAACCAGCGTATGGTGCTTTTTCCCACATTTTTGGCAGCGGCCTGCGATCGCGCATTGTTTGGTGGAATGACTATTGTTAAAGCAGTTTACATATAACCTTTGTTTCGGTACCAGGTATAAAAATTGCTTAGAGATTAGACAAATATTTTGTTACGGGTGCGGGGCCAGGAATATTTATCGGCCAAATTGTTCCACATATTGTAAAAAGGCGGGAAACGGACTGAAGGATGTTCGACGGACGTATGAAAAACATCCTAGACGAGTGGACAGGGAGACGCGGACTTACCATCGGACGCTATGACAATTGTGACTAGAATTGAGAAGAAAGATGGTAACATAACCGAAGACGTGCATCATCCCATATCTTTTATAAAACCCTACCATATAAGATTAGCTGAATATATGAAAGTACCGGATAGAATCTTTGCTGATAATGGAGGAGGAATCAGTAGATCATCTAAACGTATTCGTGAGTATTATCAGGGACTAAAATTATTAAAAAATATCACTATTTCCCCGATTATTGCACAGGAAGAGGATAGTAGACCCTATATCAACCTTAAAGTGGATAATAGTTTTTACATGGCTCTTTTGGATAGTGGAGCAAATAGGAGTGTTATCGGGGGAAATTTGACTGCTAAAGTTCAAAATGTTCTGGTTTCATTTTTTCCCCCTTTTGTTGGTTAACACTGGGTCAAGAGAGCTACCTTATAATTACTTATTAAGTTAACGACTCTCAACCTATTTCTCAAAACCCAAGAACATCACCCCATTATCCCTGAGCACGGTCGGACTGATAGGTAGCACAGGGTTTACGAGAGATAGGACCGTAACCGGTTTGGATCGTTACATAGATAAGTGCTGTTTTGGTTTCATTTTTTTCCCCCTTTTGTTGGTTAACACTGGGTCAAGAGAGCTACCTTATAATTACTTATTTAGTTAACGACTCTCAACCTATTTCTCAAAACCCAAGAACACCACCCCATTATTCCTGAGCACGGTCGGACTGATAGGTAGCACAGGGTTTACGAGAGATAGGACCGTAACCGGTTTGGATCGTTACATAGATAAGTGGCGCCCAACGTGGGGCCCGAAAAAACAGTTTTCTAATTATCTTCTACTAAAATACCATCAATATTAACGTGCTGGGGTCTTTAATCTATTTTTTACTTAAGTCGTGGTGTTATCTTTTTTTTTTTTAATTTTTTTTCCTTCCATAGTGAATGTTTTGGAATTTTAGATTTTTAAATAATTTTAAATTCTAAACCAAATGTTTAGGTTTAGTTAGCATCTTCTCGGTGGGCGTTTGTGCTTGAGATTTTTGATCCTGGATCTTTCGGGATCACATTCGCAAATCGAACACCATTGTTTTGGCAGTACCTTTCTAAAATTTACTACCAAGTTGATGATTGTATACAGGATTTTTGTATTTGAATCCTTTTGAATACCTACCTTATATAAAATTCAACTCTTTTAAAATATTTTTTTTTTGTTTTATTTTGTGATGTAATGGTCAACATTATATTCACAAAATATCCTCTTTCCCTTTTGGCGAAGTTTGAAGTTTAATATTGTGCATAAATTTATTATATATTTATGTGAATTATTTGCCTAATTTTATAAGAAGTTAACTTAGTAATGGAACATATTCTAATATATATACTTTTTCTTGTATTGACAAAATAAAATAGACTTATACATATTTAACTATGCCTTTAACTAGGAGTAGCGAAAATTTAATGAATATGGAGGGGGCAGCGAACGTAAGTTTTACTGTAGATGAAGGTTCTTCTAATGCAAACCGCCGTGGGCGTTCAAGGAAACGTAACCCTTCCCCACCAACACAGAACAACGATTCTAATCCTAGATCTAATAATGATAGTGACAATCAGACAAGACAAATTATAGATAACAGCTTGGAATCTTTTAGAAATGAAATGATGAGTTTTATGACTAACGAATTGAGAATTCTTGTTCGGGGCATAAATACTCAACCAGTTCATAACCATAGTCAGACAAATGGATTTGTTCGGAATGAGTCTGACAGATCACCTACTCGCGACATCGATCGTGTACCAGAGCTATTCTCGGCGGACAAATTATTGAACATAATAAGAAACTGGAAAATTAAATTTACCGGCCAGGACAATATGTCAGTTGATGAATTTATTTATCGGATAGCTGCACTGACAACGAATACACTTAGGGGTGATTTCGATATTGTTTGTAAATATGCCTATAGTCTTTTTGAAGGCAAAGCTCTTGAGTGGTACTGGCGATACCATAGGCGGCCCAGGGTATCGATTGGAAATCACTAGTTGATGCTCTGAGGCAGCAATACAAAAATGACTGCACAGACTTTGACATACTGGAAAATATACGGCGACGAAAACAAAAACAAAAACAAAACGAACTTTTCGACGAATTTTTCAATGACATATCGGCCATGGCAGACAAACTTAAAATTGCAATGTCTGACAGAGACTTGTGCGACACAGTAAGTAGGAACCTAAGACCAGAAATACGACACGAGCTTTTACATTTGGAAAATTTCAGTATTTCACAACTTCGGCGTGAAGTGAAAAAACATGAAAAATTCATGAGGGATGTTCATGTTAATGAAACTCGGAGGTCAAATAGAGGACGTGTTTCCGAAGTGACCAATGATAACTGTAACTTGGAAACATCAGAAGATAACCAGAATGAAATTTGCGTGGTGCAACCACTAAAAGGTGGCGTAGTCTCGAGACTCATGTTGGATAAAGCTGCTAAGCACTGCTTTGTTGTATCGTGTAGTCGCTTAAGGGCGTTCAAAGAGCCAGCGCCAGATGGCTGATCTAGTAACCTTTGAATTGCCGTAGCTACCATAACCCTTTTGTTATTATAGCAGTTTTCCAGCAGTAGCCATGCCGCTTGGTAATTTTCTTCCGTAATAGCGAAATGAGCAATGATATTTGCTGCTTCACCGATTACGTTATTCTTTTAATACCACATTTTGTGAGCGTCGGATATAGGTTGCTCATGGATAATTGTGGAAAATAGATCAGAGAAGGAGGTCCACTTCATATAATCACCATCGAATTTAGTAATGTCGATTGTGGGTAAGGGCAATTAAGGTGATCTAGCTACAATTCCCGAGGTGGCGGAGTGGAGGTGTTTAGTAGCACTTTGAGCTGGATGATTGCTGTTTGGGCTTGTTTTTCGAGGTGCACATATTTCGTTGAATTATAACCAAATTGATCTGGATCAGGATATTTTTCCAGTACTTCGTCGTTAAGTTGTTCCAATTGCTGCCATAGGTGGGTAATTGTAGACCTTTTTATCTCACAGTAGGTCATTTCTTGGTCGTTCATCTGAAGTCCTTCTAGTTGACGGGTTAAAGCCGCCATTTTACCCAGAGACCGGCTAATGAGGCCATCATGACCATCTGTTGCACCTCCACTTGATCGTTCGGTGTTTGAGGTTGAGGGACCCTGAGGTTTCTTGGTGTCTGATGCACGACCTTGAGTGTCAAGCTCACGACCATCAGCGTGATATACTTTGTTGCCATAGACCTTACTTTGGTGTAGTAGTCGGACACAAAGTATTCGTCAGATCTGTCTACATCCTTCGGACTTCATAGATTGTTGTCCGCATCCTCGAACTCTGCCCAAGCAACCTTGAGTCTGGCCAGTCGTTCCTCATAATAAGTAGTCGTCTTGCCACTACTGGAATCCTTGCTGAAGTTCCTTATTATGATGGCGATGCTTTCGCCGATTTCCTTCAGCTTCTAGAGGAGCTTTGCTGAGGGTTCCATGGTATGAAAAGATTGCAGGTTTGGTTCCTGTCAAATGTTGAGTAGATAAACCGAAGGTTGCACGGTCGCCAATGTTTTTTGCGACGGCTCGTTTGCCTCGCTCTTATAAATGGAATTATTCTGGTGGTACACCAGAATAAGTCAATGGTATGAAATTTCTGTATAGAATTATCCTGGTTGTTCACCAGAATAAGTGTGTAGAAATTCTAAAGGAGTTCTAAAGGTGGTACACCAAGAGAAGCCGATCACTAAGTTAATTAACAACAACAGTCGTAAACGTAATGATTGCATTTATTAAAAAGGTTCATACTTATATACTAAAACATATACAAAAACAAATAATTTAAATAAAATTAAAAATAAAAGAAATTATAAGTAAAGAATTTACGTGAGCCGGAATTGCTTTGTTTCATTTTTATATTTTCCCACAGGTAGCCAGGGAAAAGCGTTGGATTTCATACTGTCTGGCTGGTAATTTGAATAGCACCTGCAAAATAAATATTTTATGTTTTGCATGGGCAGTCGAAACGAAAAGCTGACGCATCGATTCTCATGCTTTGGCTGACTAGACTGTGGGAGAATCAAAACAGATTTAAAGAACAAAAGGGAGTTTATTAAATTTCAATTCTATTAAGATTTGTTTTATTTTGTTGCAAAAATAAAAAAATCATACAGAATTAACAATGAATATTCTTTGACAAAGTTCTTTTTTAAAAATTTATATTAAATTCAACAAACTAACAAATTTCAAATGTTTAGTCTTTGGCAGATTCTTGGTAAATATGTCTGCAATCATGTTTTTAGTTGGACAATACTTTAGTTCCACCTCCTTTTATTGAACCACGTCTCATAAATGATGGTACCTTATATCAATGTGTTTGGCCAATTTTAAAGCGCCTTGATTATCGACAATTAAAATAACGCTTTCGTCCTTCCAAAAACCAAGCTCTTGCAACAATCTTCTTAAATACACAGCCTCCTTAGCTGCGTTCGATATTGACATGTACTCAGCTTCAGTACTACTTAGTGCAGTTGAATACTGTTTCTTTGACCACGAAATAGCGTTTTCCCAAGGAAAATACAAGTCCGGAATAAGAATTTCTATCTACTTCACATCCTTCCCAGTCTGCATCAGCAAAGCCTTCAACATTTTTGTTACCACCAGAAAATGATAATTTTAAGTTTTACGTACCTTTAAGTAACGTAGGATATTTTTAGCGGCAGTCCAATGTTCGCCTTGAGGATCTGAGTTTCTTTATGCCAATTTTGAAACAGAGTGAATAATATCCGGCCTTGTTGTTAAAGCTAAATAAAGTAATTCTCCAATGAGTGATTGATATAGGTTTCTATTGACTTTACTGCAACGCTACAACAATTAACTTGAAATCAAGTAGTCAATGGTACAAACGAAGGTTTGCAAACTTCCATGCCATATTTTTGTAGTAATTCAGTAATATACGATTTTTGGCTCAATTTGATGTCACCAGTTTCTCCATCACGTTGTACTTCTATTTCTAGAAATTGTTGAAGTAATAACTGACAAACTCACATGCAATTTGCAATTTAATTCTCAAAATTTCATTGTTATCTTTGCAGCCGATGATAATATCGTCAACATAAACAGCAATTATTATTAAATTAATGTTTTTGATCATCATTTTATACAAGCAGGGTTCATTTTGGCATCTTTCGAAACCTATTTAATACAATGCATCATTTAGTTTGAAGTTCCACTCTCTCCCTGCCTGCTGCAAACCATAAAGCGATTTGTGAAGTTTTAAAACCTTTTTTTGGATGCAATTCATCTTTAAATCAATCAGGCTGTTGCATATAGATCTCGTCTTGAAGTTCATTATTTAAATACGCTGTGACTACATCTATTTGTGTAAATAGATTTTTTATTCTACAGCCAAAGCCAATAATAATCGTATTGTGGCATATCGAACTACGGGTGAAAATGTTTCCTTATAGTCTATTCCATACCGTTGACTGCAACCTTTTGCGACAAGTCGGGCTTTATGGCGTATAATTTCCCCTTTTTGATTTTTCTTTATAGCATAAACCCACTTACATTTTATTGCTTTATGCCCAATTGGAAGTTCTGCTAACGACCACGTACCTTTTTGTTTTAAAAATGTCATTTCTCCTAACATTGCTGCTTGCCATTTACTACAATTTTTACTAGATATTGTTGCTTCAAATGTTTATAGGGTTTGTTGTTGGTTAAGTTTGTCTATATGCATTTCATTGGTTCTTACACCAAATCATCAGTAAGAACCAATGAAATGCATATAGACAAACTTAACCAACAACAAACCCTATAAATATTCAAGAAAATTGGGATTAAATCCTAAATAATATTTTAAAAGCGTTGCTTCAAATGTTTTGGGAATATCATCCTCCACCACATTATTTAGCAAGTTTGAAATTTTCTTTAAACGTCCTGATTTACCAGTTCGGACAACTTTTGGTCTTCCAGGTCCACGGATAGCATTACTAATTTCTCCTAGGAGATGTAAATCCATTAAAATCTTCCATGTCATAAAATTCTTCTGAGCACAAATTTTTATTATCTTCAGATGTGGTTTCTGTTTCATTATCCTTTATTACGGGTATATCATCTTGTTGTTCACGCTGAAGTTCTTCTTTGTCATTAATAATATCATCAAACGAAAACACCTCACTTTTTGAAGTATTTCCTTTTGTTTTAGGTTTACAGTGCTCATTCAATCACTTTTTCGGACTCCACGTCGTATAATCTATAAGCCTTTGATACAAGTGAATAGCCAACAAAAATAAACACTGAACCTTTTTTATTAAACTTGACTTTTCGTTTATTATCTAGTGCCACAGCTGTTGAACCAAATACTTTAAGATGCTTAACATTAGGTTTTCTACCACTCCAGACGGACATCGGTTTCTCAAATAAGCTGCTGTTGATATAGCTTCAGCCAACAATTTATGACCTAGAGAGGCATCCAACAGTAAACATCGAGCCATTTCCACGAGTGTTCGGTTACATCTTTCTGCGACTACATTTTGTTGGGGTGTGTAAGGGACTGTAAGCTGTCGCTGGATGCCACATTCTTCTAAATATAGATTAAATTGATTGCTAATGTATTCTACACTATTATCACTCCGTACTGCATTAATTTGATGACCAGTTTTCCCGTTCTACCATATTTTTGAATATTTTGAATTTTTCAAACACTTCATTTTTCCGTTTTAGAAAATAAATCGATATCCTTCTTGATTTATCGTCAATGAATGATAAAAAATATTTTGATCATCCAAGGGATTCATAGGACCACAAACATCCGTATGAATCAAAGACTTCATGCGATTTTCTTGTGGTTTGTTTTGGAAAAAACGCTTTGTGGGTTTTTGCCGCCATACAGATCTTACACTGTTCTTGACTTCCTCTATTTAAATCTAAGCCACTTACCATTCCTTTATTGCATAATTCTTGTAAACTTGAGTTCGGATTTGGGTTTTTCTGCACTCTCCTTTTCTTTAGGTTTAATTATTAGCGGCACTTTCAAAAAGCTATTGAAAAAGTTTGATTTCGTAAATTTTAAAAGTGTTGCGACGCCAATGCTTAAAAATGCAGATTGTTCACAATTAGGGAAAGAAAAAGAAGAAATAAGAAAATTTCCTTATGGGCAAGCAACTTTTTTTTTTAATAATAACCAATCATTCGTGATCTTAAACTCGTTGTGTGCGGACGTGTTACGCGAGTGTTAACAAGAGCGAATATTTGTAATAGGTGGCAAACAATGTTTATTATATACATGCATATTGTATACATAAGTGAAAAAAAAACCAAAGCAAACTTAATAAAAAAAAGCAAACGGTAAATGAGTTACAGTAATCGTCGTGACAGTGGGCCTAATAGCAGAAATGCTTATATTGTGTTAAACTCCACAAGCGTGAGCAATGAAAACATTAGAGACCCTGAATACAATAAAAACTATTTGAGTGAGAAACCAAAAATAAATACAAACAATTTAAGTGCAAGTGCACCAAATTTAAATAAGTGTTTTGAACAAGGGACAAATTTAGCCCAATCTCTTTTTAAAAATTATAAAAAAAATATTGAGGTACCATCCTCATCGTGGTCTTCCTTATTGAATATAGAAATTGAACCTACAGTTGCTAAAGACGGTCACAGTCCATTTTCTTCACAAGCTCCAAAGGTCCAGGTAGGAAGCCCCAAATCGGCAGAGGTTACCAACCCAGCAAAAATTTTGAAAGATGAGGAAAAGCCGACCTCATCGCAAAACCGTTTTGCCATTTTGCAGGAGGAAAACGATGCCCCATTACCCAAAAGGAATTTATTTAAGCCTCCCCCAATATATTTGAGAGAAAAAAACTCAAATGACCTCATAAAGTTTTTAGTTGAATTAATAGACGAAAACAACTTTTATGTTTCGAACATAAAGCGTGGTAGCATTTATAAAACTAAAATTCAAGTGAATCACGAAAACGCTTACCGCACTACGGTTTACTAACTTGAAAAACATAAGAAAAGCTTCTACACCTACCAACTTAAGAACGCAAAAGGTCTCCAGGCTGTTAACAAAGGTATTGATTCAAATGTTGACCCAGAGGAGATTAAGGCCAGTTTGTGCAGCAAAAGCTTTAAAGCCAAGTTTGTATCAAACATTAGAAACAGAGAAAGGTATCCCCAACCAATATTCCGAGTGGAGCTTGAGCCTGGTGATGTAAATTTAAAAAAGAATAGAGACTCACCCTATTTATGACCTAAAATATATTTTGCACCGTAGAGTTGTAGTTGAAGCGCCACATAAGCGATCTGGGCCCGTACAGTACTTAAACTGCCAGGAATATGGTCACACCAAGGCTTATTGCAAGGGTCCTTTTGTTTGTGTTGTGTGTGGTGACCTGCATGCTACGACCAAGTGCGAAAAGCCAAAAGATGATCCTCGGGTAAAGAAATGCAGCAATTTCGGAGGAAACCACACGGCCAACTATAGAGGTTGTCCCGTTTTTAATTCAGTTAAACGCTTATATAAGCCGAAAGTGGTTCCTGTCCCTCCCCAGCCTTTAAATATACCAACTACAAACATCCCTCCATTAGCACAACCAACTACAAGTCAAGTTTCCTATGCTAACGCATTAAAGTCTAACCAGCCCAATGCACGTAAGCCTACCCAGCCTACAACACAACAAGAGATGCCAACAAATGAACCAACCTGGTCCAGTTTTAGCCGCCTCGAAACTGTAATTGACAATATGGTTAAACAATTTACGCAGTTCATGGCGCAAATGGCTGGCATGATGCAAGAAATGCCTCAGGGTTTGTTTCTGGAACGCTAACGGCATCCGCCAACACAAAAACGAACTCAAATATTTTTTAATAAACCAAAAAATTGATGTCATGTTGATTTCTGAGACGCATATGACGTCTAGAAGTAATTTCAAAATTAGAGGCTATTCTTTTTACGATTCGAAGGATCCCAGAGATAGATCATGTGGTGGCTCGGCTATAATAATCAAATCGAGAATCAAACATCAATGGA
Organism: Melanophora roralis; assembly: GCA_963583895.1. Classification (NCBI taxonomy): domain Eukaryota; kingdom Metazoa; phylum Arthropoda; class Insecta; order Diptera; family Rhinophoridae; genus Melanophora; species Melanophora roralis. Next base: position 77,376,868 of record OY757187.1, on the reverse strand, counting down.
TGGGTTGTCTCTCCGAATGTTATATACAAGCAACAAACGTTTGCGTTGATGAATTTTTCCATGGCTTAGTTATTTCGTCAGTGTATTGTCCACCTAGGTTCTCCATAACAAAGGATCAGTTCAACAGTTTTTACAAATCTTTAGGTCCCCGCTTCATAGCTGCTGGAGACTATAACGCTAAGCATACGTACTGGGGCTCTCGCCTTATAAGTCCCAGGGGTCGTGTTTTGTTTGATTCCGTTTCTGAAATGGGACTAAACGTTATTTCATCTGGACAACCGACAAATTGGCCAACTGATCACAATAAAATTCCAGACGTTATCGATTTTGGCGTAACAAAAGGTATATCCCCGGAACCTACCGAAGCTCAAGCCTCGTTGGATTTATCTTCAGACCACTTTCCCACTATAATCACTATTTTTAGTCCTCATCATATAGCAACTGGTGATATTTTTTCATTTAAAAGGGTTAATTGGTTAAAATACAAAAAATTTGTCAGCACCCACTTCTCGGAAAACCAACCGCTAAAAACACCCGAAGACATCGATGATTGTCTGAGCAGCCTTAATGAGAACATAAAAGAAGCCGTTGATCATGCTTCTTCTTATTATCGTCAGACAAAATACAACAAAATTTTTTCAGCCGACGTGAAGCAGCTTTTATCTGAAAAAAGAAGAGCCCGAAGAGAATGGCAAAAGCACAGATCACCCCAACTTAAAGCCAAGATGAAGGAGTGTACAAACCAATTGAAAAATTTGCTAGAGGTTCACCGATTGGCATCTCTTAAGGAACACCTCAAAGGTCTAGACTCGACTCCTCAGACGAATTATTCACTATGGCGATTAGCGAAATATCTTAAAAGACCCGTTATCGCGAAACCACCACTACGTAATCTGAGAGCATCCTGGGCAAGAAGTGATGAAGAAAAATGTGATCTGCTCGCAAGTCATTTAACAAATGTCTTCACTCCAAATACATGCACTGACATGAGTAAATTACCGCCTGTTGTTCCTAGATGTCCTATGGAAATACGTTTTCAGTTGTCAGATGTCGTAGAGGCTATCAATAATTTATTGCTAAAAAAGCTCCTGGCTTTGATGAAATCAGCAACAAAATGTTTTTAGAGCTGCCTTGCACAGCAAAAAGAATAATTCTTTTTATTTTTAACGCCATATTACGGCTCGAATATTTCCCGCCAGTATGGAAAGTTGCCTTGATAAAGATGATTCCTAAGCTGGGAAAAGATCCTTCGAAGGTGAAGTCTTACAGGCCTATAAGTCTGTAACCAACTATGTCCAAATTGTTTGAGAAACTGCTTAAAAACAAGCTGACTCCGATCCTGAATGAAAACAACTGCATTCCAGATCACCAATTTGGATTTAGAAATCAACATAGTACCATCGAACAAACCCACAGATTGGTACAGGTTATAAGAAAAGCCTTTGAGGAAAAGAAATACTGCTCCGCGCTCTTTATAGATGTCTCTCAGGCGTTCGACAAAGTATGGCATGAAGACCTGTTAAACAAATTAAAGCTCAACCTTCCATCTAATATTTTCAACCTTTTAGAAAAATACATAGCCGGCCGACAATTTATGATTAAAGAGGGAAACCAAATAAGTTCTTCTCAACCAATGGGGGCTGGTGTATATCAATATACTAGGTCCAATTCTGTACTTGCTTTACACAGCAGATATGCCCACAAACAATCTTACTCATACGTCGACATTTGCTGATGATATCGCCTTTCTCAGTATTCATAAAGACCCTAAAGAGGCCACAAAACAACTTCAACATCACGTATCCCAAGTTGAAAAATGGGCAAAGTTATGGGGTATTAAAATAAATGAACAAAAATGCACCTACGTTACTTTTACGTTACGCAAGGAAACGTGCCCCCCAATTCTTATTAAAAACAATCATACGGTGCCTCAACGAAATGAGACGAAATATCTTGGCATTCACCTGGATCGCCGCCTCACATGGAAGCCTCATATAGATGCGAAGCTGACTCAAATGAAACTTAAAGCTGCTCAAATCCACTGGCTAATGGGTAGAAACTCTGTGCTACGTCTGGATTGTAAACTTCTATTATACAACTCGATTTTAAAACCAATTTGGTGCTACGGTATACAATTATGGATCACTGCTTCCGCCTCCAACATAGAAAAAATAAAAAGTCGTCAAAATAAAATCCTAAGAATGATTACTGGTGCTCCCTGGTATGTTAAAAACAGCAACATCCACAAAGATCTGCAAGTTCCACTAGTTAAATGCAAAATTTTTAATTATGTGGACAAGTATTTAAACAAGCTGGAAATACATCCAAATCCGCTCGCTCGAAACATTTTGCAACATAGTGGACACACTCGTCTGAAAAGAAGGGATACTATTGCACTAAAACTACTGATTTAATAAATTTTATTATGAGAACTTGAATTTTAGTCTGGCACTGGCTGGTCTAATAAAAGTTAAATAGTTTTAAGATTTGAAAATTTATTGTTAGTTCGCCAAAGGCGAAGATTTAATAATAAAAATATGAAAACAAAAAAAAAATAATAACCAGCACTCAGGGGATGGCCCCCATACATACATTGCACTGTGTTGGTATCAGGAAAATAGGTTATGGGAAGGAGGATAAAGGAAGAAGTGTTTGTGGACATTTGATTTAAATTTCTCGATATTTACCGAAGAAGGAATTCTCCCTGTAATGAGTAGTGCGATTCACTGGCCAGTCGACTACGTATGGGTGAGCTCTTTTAGAAAAACGTGTATCATGCAAAAAGTTCCGGGTTTCGGGAACAAGTTCTCTGATTTCCTCAGAGCACATTCCACTATAGTATCGATAGAACAGCGAAACACACCCCACATCACGACGGTGTTCGAGTGAATCAAGGCGATTAGATACCACAACGTCGCCGGTATCTTTACTCGTTCCTGTACGCGGTCAAGTAGCCCCAAAATAGACTTTGGGGCACCAGCCCATACATGTGAGTTGTATTCCATTTTCGGTCGGATATAGGTGGTATAAATGTTGAGAAGATCAGATGGTGTAAAGTAATTCTTACACCGTTTAAAGAAACCAAGACACTTCGATGCTTCCTTCGACACAAGAAAAATGTATTCCATCGTGCTGCTATGCCATCCCACCCAGGGGGCTTACTAGTGTTAAGATCCAAAAGAACCCTTTTAACTGCACGAGCTCGAAAGAATATGTCTGGCATAGTCCCAGACAATCTCTTAAGTTCGGGCAGTTGTTAATTGCTTTCTGGCAAATGTGAATTTGCTGCAAATATTTTAGCCAAAAGGTTAGCTTTTTTAACCGGGTCGGTGACTAATATGTCATTTTTTAACAGAGCAGGGATTGAAGAACCAGCGTTATTCCTTACTCTCTTAACAAATGACCAAAAGTTCCCGCTGCCTTTGGGGGCATCAAGAACCCCTTCACGCAGACGCTGTTCGAATGAAGCCCTTTCGCGACTGAGTACTTTGTAATGTTTTGATGTTTTGAGGTGGAGCTGTATCCTGGCTAAGTCAAAGACAAACGATAATTGCTACCTCTACTACAGAAGCCGAAGTGATTGCAGCAACTGAGGCAACAAAGGAAATAATTTGGTTAAGCTTATTTTCTGAAACTAATATAGTGTAATTCCTATTTTGCAAGTTGATAATTCAGCGGCGCAAAATCCAGAGAATCATCGTAGAACAAAACACATTTCTCTACAACATTTTTTCGTCCGCGAAAAAGTAATTGAACGAATATTGGAAGTTAAGCCAATTAATACTCAAGAACAACTTGCAGACATCATTACAAAACCATTGCAACCTCAACGTCTCAACTATCTTCGAAAGAATTTGGGACTTAAAAATGTTACCACCACAAAACAATGGAAATTGTTAAAGTTATTAATGATATGTTTAGTAACTTTGTTATAAGAACTTGTTTTTTATACATTATATAGAATCTAGTATATTTTCAATTATATGTTTTCAGAGTTGTTAAATTTATTTCACTTACTTCAGAATAAAATTTATATATAAAAGGTTATGGGCCTAGGTTTTTCTTTGTTAGTGAACTTTCGAATTCATTTTTGTATTCTTTGTAAAGATCCTTCAAAGGTGTAATCATAAAGGCCTCTTACCCACAATGTCAAAATTGTTTGAAAAACTGCTTAAGAACGAGCTGGCCCCGATCTTAAATGGCAACAACTGCATTCCAAATCACCAATTCGGCTTTCGAAGTCAACATAGTACCATCGAACAAACCCACATGATGGTACAGGTTATAAGAAAAGCCTTTGAGAGAAAGAAGTACTGCTCCGCGCTTTTTATCGTTGTCTCTCAAGCATTCGATAAAGTATGGCACGAAGGCCTGTTTATCAAACTAAAACTCTATCTACCAGCTAATATTTCAAGCCTGCTAGAAAAATACTTAACCGGCATACAATTTATGGTCAAAGGGGGAAACCAAATAAGTTCCTCTCAGCCTATAGGGGCTGTTGTACCCCAAGGGAGTATACTAGGTCCAATTCTGTACTTGCTTTACACAGCCGAAATGCATATCAATAGTTTCACACACACGTCGACATTTGCTGACGACACTGCTTCTCTTAGTACTCACAAACAGGGCTGTCAGTTATGGCGATTTTACGCCAAATGTGGCGATTTTTTAGTGCTCTTGGCTATTAAAATTTAGTTTTGACGCCATGGCGATATTGTTGGCGATTATTTTAACAAACGGCAAAGTTTTTCAACTAACTAATGATGAACAAATTTAATACAAATCAGTGTTGCAAAAGTTGTTACGATCGTACTTTTTTTGATGCTATTGGATAGTGGAAAATATCGTGTTACTCCTCTGGCTATGTTGCTTTTTGTAGTTAATATTTTAAATGGTTTAGTTTTGCTTCTTGCCAACTATTTTTTTCGTTCCATGTGATTTTCTTGAAAACTAGCCTGTGAAAAATATTTTTTGTAATATTATTTTACAATCAAAGGTTTTGAATAGTAAAAGTGTTTTCAGACGATACGTATTTTACACATGACTAGTCACTTTTGCAATCCACATGTATTTGCATATGTCTGTCAAAATTGTCATTTTACAGACGGTTTATAATTTTTGCTTTCACACGTACATATGTTATTACATCTGACATAACCTTCAAACCAAAATAAACAACTTGCATTTCCTTGTTGTTATTCTAAAAGCAGCTGATGACACATGCTTTGTCAGATGAAAATAGAGCACGCTCTAATTACAAATTTGTCATATGACATTTACATATGTGCTTCACACATGCAATGTTTAAACGCGTTCAGATGGCAGATATCAATTTCTCACTGCAAAATTTGACAAGTTATGTGTAAAATACATATCGTCTGAAACCCCTTTAAATAATAAATAGGTTTAAAAAACGTGACTTTAAGATTACTTTAAAGCCTTTATTGGTGAATTACGTACAATATTTTGACCCAAAATGGTACAGAAGGAACAGATGAAGCTGAAGTTTATAGCTTACTAAATGCATCTTTTTAATTTCTTGAATTAGTTGCTACATAAGCAAAAAAAAACGTTTTTTTAACTTTCTATGTATAGATTTACACATTCAAAAACTATACTGAAGGTAATATTAACATAACTCACATATTACTCCTTTTTGTATAAAATAACCTTGTTTGCCACAAATTTTACATTTAAAATTACTGCAATACCAATGCTGCATTAAGTTGGTGTTTTAATCTAAGCAAAGTTTTTAATATTTAACAACATGTCACTTAACAAAGTAACTGTCATTCTACGTATTCTCTTAGTTATACATATTTTCAATTCTTCCTTTTAATTTCTTGGTGTACAAAAAAAAAATTAATTTTTACTTTAATTAAATAGTTATTTCTTTTTATTTAATTAATTTAATAAAAAAAAACATTAATATTTCATATGTTTATTTAAGTAAAATAATTTTTGAGTTTTTTGCATCAAAAACAATAGATTTTTATTATGGCGAATTTTTTGGCGACTTTTTTTGTTTTTAAACACAAAAAAATATTTTTTGACGATTTTTGGCGATTTTTGATACCCTTTTTGGCGATAGACCCTGAAAAAAAACTGACAACCCTGCTCACAAAGACCCTAAAGAGGCTTTGAACCAGCTGCAACAACACGTAAGTCAAGTTGAGAAATGGGCAAAGTTATGGGGAATAAAAATAAATGAACAAAACTGTACTCACGTAACCTTTACCTTACGCAAAGAAACGTGCCGTCCAATCACTATTGACAATCATACGGTGCCTCAACGAAATGAGACGAAATATCTTGGCATTCACCTGGATCACCGCCTCACACGGAAGCCTCATAAAGATTCGAAGCTGACTCAAATGAAACTTAAAGCTGCTCAAATCCACTGGCTAATGGGTAGAAACTCTGTGCTACGTCTGGATTGCAAACTTCTACTACACAACTCGATTTTAAAACCAATTTGGTGCTACGGTATTCAATTATGGGGCACTGCTTCCGCCTCTAACATAGAAAAAATACAGTGTCGTCAAAATAAAACTCTAAGAATGATTACTGGTGCTCCGTGGTATGTCAAAAACAGCAACATCTATAAGGATCTAGAAGTTCCACTAGTTAAAGGCGAAATCCTGAAATATGTGAAAAAGTATTTAAATAAGCTGGAAACACATCCAAACCTGCTCGCTCGAAACATCTTACAACATAGTGGACACTCCCGTCTGAAAAGGAGGGATACTATTGCGCTTAGAAGAAGTTAACTAATTCTATTATAAGAACTAAAATGCTAGTCTGGCACTGGCTGGTCTGCTAATAATTACTTAGTCTTAAGATTTGAATACTTATTGTTAGTTCGCATAAGCGAAGATTCAATTATAAAATATGAAAAAAATAATATGACAAAAAAATTTTTTTTGTATTCCACCAATGACTGATTGTTTTGAGGATGTACTTCTTGGATTTCTCTCAAAACAAGATCTACATTTTTTATACATACATTGAATGTAATCTTCAAATATAAAACGTAAAAAATGATCTTCATCAACAATTTTTATCTAGTATTGATCTTTGTATTTATACCGGCACACTTTTTTGTAAAGTGATAGACTATAGCAAACTCCATCACATCTAATACCACTTTCACCCCTAATTTGTGACTTGCATTTACTTCACTCAGTCATAACATTTTTTTTTTTTTTTCATATTTTTATTATTGAATCTTCGCTTTTGCGAACTAACAATAAGTTTTCAAATCTTAAAACTAAGTAATTTATGTTAGTCCAGTCAGTACCAGACCAAAATTTAAGTTCTCACAACAAAGTAAATTAATTTAAACAGTTTCATCTAAGTTCAATAGTGTCCCTTCTTTTCAGACGAGTGTGTCCACTATGTTGCAAGATGTTTCGAGCGAGCGGATTTGGATGCGTTTCCAGCTTGTTTAAATACTTGTCCACATAGTTCAGGATTTCGCATTTAACTAGTGGAACTTGTAGATCCTTATGGATGTTGCTGTTTTTAATATACCAAGGAGCACCAGTTATCATTCTTAGGATTTTGTTTTGACGGCGTTGTATTTTTTCCATGTTAGAGGCGGAAGCAGTGCCCCATAATTGTATACCGTAGCACCAAATTGGTTTCAAAATCGATTTGTAGAGTAGAAGTTTACAATCAAGACGAAGCACAGAGTTTCTGCCAATTAGCCAATGAAGTTGTGTAGCTTTAAGTTTCATTTGCGTCAACTTCGCATCTATATGCGTCTTCCATGTAAGGCGACGGTCCAGGTGAATGCCAAGGTATTTCGCCCCAAATCGTTGAGGCACAATATGGTTGTTAATAAGGATTGGAGAGCACGTTTCTTTGCGTAAAGTAAACGTTACGTGAGTACATTTTTGCTCATTAATTTTTATTCCCCATAATTTTGCCCATTTCTCTACTTGGGTTACGTGTTGTTGCAATTGGCACGAAGCCTCTTTAGGGTCTTTACGAATACTGAGAAAAGCGGTATCGTAAGCAAATGTAGACGTGTGCGTAAAACTGTTTGTTGGCATATCTGCCGTGTAAAGCAAGTACAAGATTGGACCAAGGATACTCCCTTGAGGTACACCATCCCCTATTGGTTGGTAACAACTTATTCGGTTTCCCTCTTTGATTTTAAACTGTCGACAGGTTATGTACTTTTCTAGAAGGTTGAAAATATTAGCTGGAAGGTTTAGCTTTAGTTTGTTTAACAGGCCTTCGTGCCATACTTTATCGAAAGCTTGAGAGACATCTATAAAAAGCGCGGAGCAGTACTTTTTTTCCTCGAAAGTTTTTCTTATAACCTGCACCAGTCTGTGAGTTTGTTCTATTGTGCTATGTTGACTTCTAAAGCCAAATTGGTGATCTGGAATGCAGTTGTTTTCAATCAGGATCGGAGTAAGCTTGTTTTTAAGCAGATTTTCAAACAGTTTTGACAAAGTTGGTAACAAACTTATAGGCCTATACGACTCCACCTTCGAAGGATCTTTACCAGGCTTAGGAATCATCTTTACTAAGGCAACTTTCCATATTGGTGGAAAATGTTCAAGCCGTATTATGGCATTAAAAATAAAAAGAATTATTCTTTTTGCTGTAAAAGGTAGCTCAATGAGCATTTTGTTGCTTATTTTATCAACGCCAGGAGCTTTTTTATCATTAAGGTTAGCAATAGCTTCTACCACATCTGAATATCGGAAACGTATTTCTATAGGACGTCTAGAAACAACAGGCGGTAATTCCCTCACGTCAGTGCATGTATTAGGAGTGAACACGTTTCTTAAATGGCTTGCGAGCAGATCGCATTTTTCTTCATCATTTCTAGCCCAGGATCCTCTTAGATTGTGCAGTGGTGGTTTCGCGATTACGGGTCTTTTGAGACGACTGGCTGATCGCCATAGAGAATAATTTGTTTGAGAAGTCGCGTCTAGACCTTCCAAATACTTCTTAATTGATGCAATTCTGTGTGCCTCCAGCAAGTTTTTTAAGCGATTTGTACACTCTTTTATCTTCGTTTTAAGTTGGGGCGATCTATGCTGTTGCCATTCTCTTCGCGCTCTCCTTTTTTCAGATAAAAGCTCCTCAACATCGACAGAAAAAATTTTGTTGTATTTGACCTGACGGTATGTTGAAGAAGCATGTTCAACGGCTTCTTTAATGTTTTCATTTAGGATATTTAGGCAATCATCGATTTCTTGGGGAGTTTTTAGTGGTATGTGTTCCGAGCAGTGAGAGCTGATATATTTTTTATATTTCAACCAATTTACTCTTTTGGATAAGAAAAAATCACTAGTTGCGATTTGGTTAGGACTGCAAATAGTGATAATTGTGGGTGAGTGGTCAGAAGATAAATCCAGAGAGGCTTGCGCCTCAATAAGCTCCGGGGATATACCTTTTGCTACGCCAAAATCTATTACGTCTGGAATTTTATTGTGGTCGGTTGGCCAATAGGTTGGTTGTCCGGTAGAAATAACACAAAGACCCATTTCAGATACGGAATCATACAAGATACGACCTCTGGGACTAATTAAGCGGGAACCCCAGTAGGTGTGTTTAGCGTTATAGTCTCCAGCAGCTATGAAGCGGGGCCTAAAGATTTGTAAAAACTGTTGTACTGATCCTTCGTTATGGAGAACCTTGGTGGACAATACACTGACAAAATAACTAGGTTAGCGAAAAATTCATCAATGCAGACGTTTGCTGCTTGAATATAGCATTCGGAGATGCCACCTAACCATTGGTGTTTAATTCTTGATTTTATTAGTATAGCCGAGCCACCACATGATCTATCTCTGGGATCCTTCGAATCATAAAAATTGTATCCACTTATTTTAAAAGTGCTTCTAGATGTCATATGAGTCTCGGAAATACACATGACGTCAATTTTATGGTGTATTAAAAAACATTCGAGCTCATGTTTGTCTTGGCGGATGCCGTTTGCGTTCCAGAAACAAACCCTGAGGCAGTTCATGGTCTTTTAAGCATGGCCTGCAGAAGAGCAGACTGCATTTTCTGCATCTCCTGCATCATGCCAGCCATTTGCGCCATTATCTGCGTAAATTGTTTGACCATATTATCAATTACGGCTTCCAGGCGGGTAAAGTTGGGACCAATTGGTTCACTTGTTGGCACTTGTTGTTGTGTGGTTGGTTGGTTTGGCCTTTGTGCATTAGACTGGTTTGACTTTAGTGCGTTGGCGTAAGAAATTTGACTAGTAGTTGGCTGTGCTAACTGGGGAATGTTTGTTGTTGGTATAATTAACGGCTGGGGAGTGGCAGGAACTACCTTCGGCTTGGATGAGCGTTTAACCAAGTCAAAAACAGGGCAACCTCTATAGTTGGCAGTGTGGTTTCCCCCGCAATTACTGCATTTTTTCACCCTAGGATCTTCTTTTGGCTTGTCGCAGTTGGTCGTATCGTGCAGATCCCCACACACAACACAAACAGAAGGCAATTTACAATATGCTTTGGTGTGGCCATATTCCTGGCAGTTCAAGCACTGTACGGGCCCAGATCGCTTATGTGGCACCTCCACTATAACTCTACGGTGCATAATATATCTTAGATCATATATCGAATGTGTTTCATTTTTTTTTCAATTTAATGTCACTGGGCTCAAGCTCCACCCGGAATAATGGTTGAGGGTATTTTTCCCTGTTCCTTATGTTTGATACATATTTGACTCTAAAGCCCTTCATGCACAAATTGGTTTTAATTTCCTCCGGGTCAACATTAGAGTCAATACCTTTTATAACTACCTGGAGGCCCTTAGCGTTCTTAAGTTGGTAAGTATAGAAATTTTTCTTAAGTTTTTCGAGCTCCGAAATAGTGGTGCGGTAAGCGTTTTCGTCATTCACCTGAATTTTTGTCTCGTATATGTTACCGCGTTTAATGTTAGTAACGTAAAAGTTGTTTTCTCCAATCAAACCTACTAAAAACTTTACAAGATCATTCGAATTCCTTTCCCTCAAATAAATCGGAGGTGGCTTAAAGGACTTTTTTTCAGAAACGGGGGCATCGTTATCTTCTTGTAGAATGGCAAAACGATTTTGCGATGAGGTTGGCCTTTCATCGTCTTTCAATATTTTTGCAGGTTGAGATGTTTCTGCCGATTTTGGACTTCTCCCCCTTTTAAGAACTGTTACGTACCTGTCCATCCCTACCTGGATCTTAGGAGCACACGCAGAAATTGGGCCTGGAGCGCCTTTAGCAGCTGTAGGTGCGACACCAGAACTTGACAAAGAAGACCGCGATGAAGATGGCACCTCGGTATTTTTTTTATAATTTTTAAACAGAGATTGGGCTAAATTTGTCCCTTGTTCAGTACATTTATTCAAATTAGGCACACTTGCACTTAAATCATTTGTATTTGTTTTCGGTTTTGCACTTAAATAGTTTCTATTATATTCAGGGTCTCTAATGTTTTCATTGCTAGCGCTTTCTGAGCTTAACACAATGTAAGCATTTCGGCTATTAGGCCCTCTGTCACTACGATTACTGTTACTCATTAACCGTTTGGTTTTTTTGTTTTGTTTTGTTTAGTTTGTTTTTATTTTCGATTCTCACTTATGTCTTGTAGGTATGTATATTAACAATTTTTTTTTGTAACTTATTACAAATATCACCTATTACAAATATACACTCGCGTAGACACGTCCGTACACCACGAGATTAAGAGAGCAACTACTCAGTCATAACTGATTAAGTTTTTTTTACTTTTATATCTCTTTAACTTATTTTTAACAATGATATTTATTCTTTACTTTATTAATGTTTTTAATAGTCTCTACCCATTTTTAATCAGTTTTATAAATAACAGAAAATCGGTATTTTTTATATGCATATAAGGTACATGAAAATTTGAAAAAAAAACGGTATTTTGAGAAATTGTGCTCGAATTACGCCTATTGGGACCAAAAGGGATGGGTTCAGGGATTAATGCACTAAAGGTCCCATATTCAGAATGTGTACCAGATCTGAGATATATGACTTTGAAAATTGGTATTTTTATATGCCTATGAGGTACATGAAAATTTGAAAAAAACTGTAATTTTTAGAAATTGTGCTTGAATAACGCTTTTGGGGCCGAAAGGGATGGTTCAGAGATTTATGCACTAAAGGTCCCATATTCAGAATTCGTACCAGACCTGAGATATGACTTTAAAAATCGGTATTTTTTATATGCATATGAGGTACATGAAAATTTTAAAAAAACCGGAATTTTTACAAATTGTGCTCGAATTCAACTATTGGGACCGAAAGGGATGGGATCTCAGATATAGTACATACATATTCTGAATATGGGACCTTTGGTGCATAACTCTTTGAACCCATCCCTTTCGGCTTCAATAGGCGTAATTCGAGCACAATTTCTAAAAATTACAGTTTTTTTCAAATTTTCATGTACCTCATATGCATATAAAAAATACCAATTTTCAAAGTCATATATCTCAGATCTGGAACACATTCTGAATATGAGACCTTTAGTGCATAAACCTCTGGACCCATCCCTTTCGGCCCCAATAGGCGTAATTCGAGAACAATTTCTAAAAATTATAGTTTTTTTTTTAAATTTTCATGTACCTCATATGCATATGAAAAATACTAATTTTCAATGTCATATGTATATCTCAGATCTGTTACATATTTTGAATATGGAACCTTTAGTGCATAAGTCCCTGAACCCATCCCATTCGGCTTCAATAGGCGTTATTCGAGCATAATTTCTAAAAATTGCCGCTTTTTCAAAAGTGTACCCCATATGCATATTTTGTAAAAAATTTCTATTTTTAAAGTCGTATATCTCAGATCTGGTACATATTCTTAATATGGGACCTTTAGTGCATAAACCTCTGAACCCATCCCTTTCGGCCTCAATGGGCGTAATTCCAGCACAATTTCTAAAAATTCATTTCTTAAATTTAATTTATTTTTGCTATATATTTGTTTATTATTAATATTTATGCTCCCGAAATTGACTGTTTAGTTTACATAATTAATTTTTCAGCAAAAATTGTTAATTGCACTATAAAATGTTCTCTGTTAAATATCCAGACAATGAGACTAATCTTAGTTTACCTTTTTGCTTATGTTAAGTTGAACAAGTAAGAGCGCTATATTCGGCTGTGCCGAATCTTATATACCCTTCACATTGGTCTTCTTATATACCCAGCTGAGTTATTTTGTACTGCAAATAATATAATAAAAACACCTTGTGCGAGTTTTAAAGTCCATAGAAAACTTTACAAAATTTTAACGTTCGTGTGGATAATAGAAATAGATGAGGAACGTTTGAGGTCGACAGTTATAAAAGTTTTCGACATTGTTAATATTAAAAGGTTAATAAAAGTTGTTAATTTTTATGGGATGTTCTAGTCCCCCTGCTCCTCTCTAACTTTTGCCCAAAATGTATGAATTATTTGATTATTACTTTTTGTAGAATATTCGAAGTCGATAGCTGTTATAGTTTCCCAGATGTGGCAAATCCAAAATTTTATAAAAATTGTTAATTTGTGTTGGAGCTACCTCTTGTTCACCCCCCACCCAAAAATTTTTTTCTTCAAAGCGTAGGTTTTGTTGTCGAATTACTTTCTGTTAAACATTTGATGTCGATAGCTGTTATAGTTTCCGAAATATAGCTTATCGAAAATTTCATAAATATTGTTAATTTGTATGGGAGCTACCCCTTGTTCATCCCCCACCCAAAGATTTTTTTAAAACATAGCTCTTGATGTCCAATTACTTTTTGTAGAACATTTGATTCCGATATCTGTTATAGTTTCCGAGATATAGCGTATCGAAAATTTCATAAAAATTGTTAATTTGTATGGAAGCTACCCCTTCTTCTGTCATTACCTAAAAAAATTTGTTTTATAGTGTAGGTCTTATTGTACAATTACTTTTTGTAGAACATTTGAAGTCGATAGCTGTTATAGTTTCTACGATATAGCGCATAAAATATTTCACCATATTTGTGAAAAATACCACTTCCTCTGATCCTATCTGAAAAACCTTTTTCCGTTATTTAGGTCCCTACTTTAGGAGTATCCGTGCCAAGTTTTGTGGCAAGAGTGACTATATTTACTGAGATAAATAGGGATATATGCACGGATTTTGTCCTGAAAAAAATGGGTTACTTTGGGTTTTCGCTTATATCTCGGTCAATACTGAACCGATTTTGCTGATTTTAAATAGCGATTGTCTCCACAATATTTATTGTAGGCACTTATAATATGCGCATACACATTAGAGGTGAGCGATCCCGTGATTTTTAGGGAATATCGTTAATAGTGAATGCGATTTTAAAATCACCGGTTATTTAAACAGTGACAGTGATCACTGTTTAGCATTTTTCACTTCTTGTAAAATAGTTATTTTAATCTCTGTTAAATTATTATACATAATGTTATTTTAAGCAGTGATTATGCGATTTTAGTTCTTTTTAACGAACTCCTGAACAACGCATTGGAAAAATAATATAAATGATAAATAAGAATTAAAAATATTTATGAATAAGAAATAACAATTTTCAATAGGTATGTATGTACATAGTTACAAACAATATTCCATATTTATATTAATATTTTTAATTTACTTTAAACAAAATTTTTATAAAAAATTTAAATTTATACCTTTTGAGATAAGTTTTTAAGCTCCAATGGAGCATTGAGATAAAGCTTTAATTTAGAAAAGCAGCTTAAAATTCTTGTTAAATAGATTCCAAACATAAAAATATATAAAAATATGTGATTGAAATCCATTGTAACAAAAACAAAAACCTAAAAAAACAAATAACACAAATTAAGCTGCATATGTACATAACACAACTAAGCATAATATAGCATTTGTGCTTTTTCTCGTTCAAACGCGTTCGTCGGTCATTTAGGACTTGTCCAGCTTTTGAAAATATTCTTTCGCATGGACTGGCGATCCTAATGCACAAAAATTTTCTTGAGCTATTTGAGAAAGATTTTGATATTTTTATTCTTTTTTACTTCACCAATCAAAAATATTTTTATTTCTTGATAATTGAAAGTTAAGTCCAAAAACCCTGAACATATTAACTAAAATTTCATTTCAGATAACGATTTATATATGTATATAGCTTATTTACTCAAATGTCGTAATTCTAGAAATGCATTTTTGGCGTTAACGATTCAGAATTGTTTGTTATGCTATGTTTAATGTCGTATATAAGTTTCATATTAAAAATGTTTTCTACTTATAACGTGTAAAAAAATGTTATTATTCGTTTCTATATACATACATAGTGCGAGCAAACTAAAAACTTTATACGCATTTTTTTCTAAATATTTCTGTTGTACCTTTACAAAGATTTTCGCTTATCATGTAAAGTTCTATTTTTGTTAGCTGTGCTTTTTTTCTTTTTAGGTTACGATATGTGTTTAAAATAAATGTGTGTTTAAATCTGTTTTTGAATATTAATTCTTTAGCCGGCTCATATCTGAATTTAATCCGCCGTCGCGGACAAACAATGCTCGGTGCTGGTCTCTGACGGCACCTCTGTTGTAAAGTTTTTAACAGCACTTTGACAAAACACACATACAAACACATAAGCCCTTTACTTCTTTTAAAGAACAAAAGCAGCAACATGATTTGTTAGCTATGATTAAATGTAAACATGAAGCACAAAAATGTTACTTTACATTTTGCAAAGTTTAACATAATAAGAGTAACATCGCAGGTAAAATTACTGCACAATATTTTAAAATGTTACTTTTAGTAACATAATAAATTAAAAGTAACACTTTAGTAGAAACAGTTACTTCACGGTTTATGTCACTGTCGTTACATGTCAAAATGTTATTTAAATAACACAATAACTTAAAAGTAGCAGTAGCAGTTACTTCACAGTTTATGTCACTGTCGTTACCAGTGATTTGCAAGTAACAGGTATAAAATCACAGGTACGGAAATATCACTCATCTCTAATACACATAGTTATAAAACTTTTAATATTTCCGAATACGTATATTCTATTTTATATTTCAAAAATAATAATCAAAACAATTTATTACAAAAACTTATTTGACAACCAAATCAAAACCCATAAAACATAAATATTTAACAAAGTGTTTTAAAAACAAGTTCCTACATCTACTCTCCCGCCAGCTTAAAAAACAAATCAATTTTAATTAAAGCTAAAAGTTACTTGCTTTTTACTCGGTAGCTCAACATTTTTGTTATCAATTTTTTCCGCATCAATAAATGCTGGCTTTAAATGGTCAATAGCAACATTTATTTCAGAGTTCGCCTTATGAATTGTAAAATATTTATTAGTTTTCTTAAGGACCTTATAAGGACCTTCAAAATGAAAACTCAATCCAGTTTTTCTATTTACCTTAACAAAAACATACGAACAGTCCATTAACTTTGGCGGAATGTAACTATAATCATTTCCGTGATGAGATACAACGTTACGGACTGAACAAAAATGTTCTCGTAGTTTTTGAAGCAAAAATTCATTAGTATTTTCTGAATTCTGGGAATCTATAACTAATTCGCCAGGGATCCTTAAAGTTTGACCGTAAACCATCTCAGCTGAGCAACACTTCAGATCTTCTTTAACTTGGTTACGTAAAGCCAAAAGTATAATTGGTAATTCATCGGACCAATGCTCAGAATCATTAGATGATATAAGAGATGCTTTAAGTTGTCGATGAAATCTCTCTATCATTCCATTTGCTTGTGGATGATAAGCTAAACTATGAATTTTTTGAATACCGAGCATGTTTACTAAATTGGAAAATAATGAAGAAGTAAACTGCGAACCGCGATCAACCGTGATCTTTAATGGAATACCAAAACGCGAAATGTAGTTTTGAACAAAAACTCTAACTACAGTGTCAGATAAAATATTTTTTAATGGATAGGCTTCAGGCCATCTTGTTGTTCTATCAATAATTGTTAAAATATATTTGTAACCCCTCGAAACTGGCAAAGGTCCTACGATATCCATATGAATATGTTCAAACCTACATTTTGGAATTTCGATTTCCGTATTTGGAGATTTAGTGTACCTAGTAATTTTTGACTTCTGGCATTTAGTGCACTCCGAAACCCATAAATTTATGTCCTTATTCATATTAGGCCAAAAATATCTACTTTGAATAATTTTCCTAGTTGCACGTTGACCTGGATGAGCAAGACAGTGGATCTTTTCGAAAATATTTCGTTGCAACACTTTCGGAATATAAGGTCGAATCTTTTTCCCAGTAATTTCACACAAGACCACAAAATTGTGATTAGAAACCTTGTTCTCTTTAATATTGTATTTTAATTTAAATTCGTTATCTATAATTTCAGTGGATATTTCATGTTCCTGTTCTTTTACTAAGGTGTCAAAATTAATATGTCTGTCTGTTAACGAATCTATCTCAGGCAATCTTGATAATGTATCAGCTACAATATTGTCTTTACCACTTATGTATCTAATGTCGTTAGTAAACTGCGCAATGTATTCCATATGTCTCACCTGACGAGGAGATCTATCAGCGCTGGAATCTAAAATATACGTTAGGGGTTTGTGATCAGTAAAAATAGTAAACACCTGCCCCTCTAAGAAATATCTAAAATGCTTAATCGCACGATAAACTGCCAGTAGTTCCCGGTCAAAAGTAGAATACCGTTTTTCTGCAGCATTTAACTTGCTTGAAAAGTATGCTAATGGTTTCCAAGTATTATCAATCCACTGCTGTAGCACAGCACCAATAGCAATATTTGATGCATCGACTGCTACAGAAACCTTTGCTTTTATATCATAATGGTTCAATAACGTATCCTCCATAAATTTTACTTTAACTATATTAAACGCGTTTTCGGCTTCTTTTGTCCAGTGAATAGTTTTCATTTTATTTTTATTACAATATGTTACAATATTATGTAAAGGAATTAAAACTTCCGCTATCATAGGTTTACATCTATGATAATAATTTACCATTCCAATAAATTTTTGAAGCTTGCCAACACTATTTGGCTTCTCAAATAAATTAATAGCTTCTACGCGGTCTTTTGAAGGCTTGATTCCTTCCTTTGAAACGCAAAAACTCAGAAAATCTAAACTTTCCTGACCAAAAATACATTTTGACGGTTTAATATTCAAACTAAATTTATCCATTCGGTCGAAAACCATCCTCAGATGTTTTAAATGCTCTTCTTCGTTTGAACTAGCTATCAAAATATCATCGACATAGATAAACACAAAATCCAAATTAAAAAAAACTTCATTTATAAACCTTTGAAATGTTTGAGCACTATTCCGTAAACCAAAAGGCATTCTAACAAATTCAAACATCCCAAAAGGTGTCGTTATTGCTGTTTTATGTATGTCTTCATCTGCAATCGGAATTTGGTGATAAGCTCTTACCAAATCTATTTTAGAAAAAAATAGTTTTTACTTTAAGACGTTGTTTAAACGTCGATAATCTCCACAAGGTCTCCAGTCATTTGGATCCTTTTTGGGTACCAAATTTAATGGCGATGAAGCGTGAGAGCTCGATGGCCGACAAACACCAATTTAAACTAAAAACTCAAATTCCCTTTTAGCTAGGTTCATTTTTAAAGGATCAAGACGTCTAGGTTTCGAAAAAGGCAAACTATCTTTAGTTATTATTCTATGTACTGTTTTATGTTTTACTGTCTTCGTATAGTCGGGATCTGCAGTAATTTTTGGAAAACTCTCTAATATTCTTGCATATTTATTTTGAGAAATTAATACTCTCAACTCAAGAATGTTACTGAAACCTGAGGAACCGGATACTCTTAATTGCGTCTTTGAGTCCAAAATCTGTTTATTCTTCATATCAACTAACAGTTCAAAACTTTCTAAAAAATTTGCTCCTATAATCGGTGTAGGAATGTCCGCTAGTATAAATGGGTAATAAAATTCCCTTCTTAGCCCAAAGTCTACCTTTAAAAGTATACTACCAAACGTATTAACATTAGTTCCATTTGCAGCTGACAATACTAAATCTGAATTTCGCTTATAACTTTGAAATTTTGAAACTGGTATGACTGATACGCAAGCACCAGTATCTATTAAGAAATTTAATTTGTTGAAACGATCATATACAAAGAGGCGACGAGAAGGTTTGGAAAATGTTCTATTATCCGTCACCTTGATAACAGAACTATCTAGTTTAAATTCGCATCTTTCAATGAAAAGTTGCATGGTGGAATACACTTATGAGCATTTGACCCGAACTTGTAATGATACCAACATTTTTCAAACCTTTGACGCGACCTACTCCTTGACTTCCTTGGAAAGTTTGAAACTCTCTCATTATTTCTTCTCGACGATTTAAGTTCTGACATTTCCAAATTTAATCTTTCTAAGTTTTGGCAAATTTGAGTTGTAACTAATGAAAATTGTTTGAACATATCTGCGTTACTACTAATATTTACTTGTGATATTTGATTTTTACTTAAAACATCCCAGATTTTATCTGCAAGATTTATTTTATCATCTATATTTTCTAAGCTTGAAGAAGTTAAGTGTATTTGTAGCTCTTGAGGAAGTTTTCGGAGCCATAATTTAAAAAGAAGATCACTTACTATCATTGATACTGACCCCGCAACATTCGACATTTCCCTATAAAATTCTGAAGGCTTACGGTCGCCCATTTGTTTATCTGAAAATAGCTGCTCTAGTTTTTTTTCTTCACTAAGAGAAAATCGCTCACACAACACTTTTTTAATGAAATCGTACTTATTATCCAAAAGTGGTTTTTGCAAAATATCAAGTATCTTAATTATTACTTCTTGAGGAAGTGCCACAATAACATGTTGATATTTTGTTGTATCATCAACTATTTGTCTCATATTAAATTGTATTTCAGCCTGAATAAACCATGCTTGGGGACAAGAAATCCAAAAAGGCGGCAATTTAAGTGAGCCATTTGCCTGATTAGTTATCGGAAAACCTGATCGTTCATATTTGAAATTAGGTGTTCGCCTTGTAATGTAGTGTTCGGAGAACTCTGAGATAAAGGCGTAGCAAGTGAGTTATTTAAATTTTCTGTTGAGTTTGAAAGTTGGTTATCTAATAATATATTATTTCGCGTAAAAGATCTAGTTAAAACCATTATTTAATGCTAGCTGACGAAACAGTAGGTAACAAACTAAAAACATTTAAGATAATATGGTGGAAATTAAAAAAAAAATATTATAAGAACCTATTATGTATGTATTTAAAGATATCTAATTCTATTTATATTAATGATAAAAATATACCAAACTCGTAGTATTTGGGCCGTCTTAAAACTCTTCTTCAGAATCCTGGGGAATGTTGAGAATGATAATGATAATTGATTGATTAAATTCTTGGTCCTTTGATTAATAATTATTTAAGGTAAAACAACGCTCTGGAATTCGTTGCTGTTTGCATTAAATATTTGTGCCGGACGTAAACTTTTCTTTTAGGTTACGCTTCGCGAATCCTTACTTCGCAATTGTAGAATGTTGGCAAACTGGTTTAAAATATTAAATAAATTGTTGGTAATTTACAAGCGGATCTTTTATCGCCTTTCTTTTGATGTCCTTATATTTCGCTAATATTTGCAAAAATTCGTTATGCAGGATCGCCAATTTTGTAGGCACTTATAATATGCGCATACACATAGTTATAAAACTTTTAATATTTCCGAATACGTATATTCTATTTTATATTTCAAAAATAATAATCAAAACAATTTATTACAAAAACTTATTTGACAACCAAATCAAAAACCATAAAACATAAATATTTAACAAAGTGTTTTAAAAACAAGTTCCTACATTTATAATAGTGTGACACCAATAACTGGTCCGTATCTTTTTACTTGACTCCGGAAACTTGATTTCAACAGATTTATAAGGATACAGGATATATATACTTTATGGGGTCGCAAATGGATAATAAAAAATGACAAACGGAATGACAAACTTGTATATACCCTTACCACTATGTGAAAGGACCTAACTTAACACACATCATTTTAGAAGCCTCCAATATCTGCAAAACGAAGACCTAACCAAAATTATTCCCGCTGTGACTCTTAGGGTAGAATTAACGGAAAACTATTTTCATGGAGAAAGAGAGAGGTTTGTACTAAGAAACCAATTGTTCAAAAAAGTTGTGCATACATGTATTATTATTACTTCCAGTTGGGTCACGATGACGAAACTGTTTCGGTCCCTCCAAAGTGAAGATTTGTTTCCAAGATTCTCGACCTCTTTCAAGTAATTGTCTTTTCAATTTAGGCAAAGTAAGTTTTGTCAACAAAAAATTTCATTTACATTTTATTACATTTTTGAAAATATAGACACATACTTAGTAAACAAATTAAATAAATGGTTTATTTTTATTTGGTGCAGGTACCTATAGTTAGTATAAAGCATGTAGAAACAAAAACGCGAATTTTTAATTTGAAAATGCTTAATTTTTAATTTTAAAATGCTAAATTTTATATTTAAAACGTTTTATTATCAAAAAAAAAGACTTCTCTAATTAAAACATTTTATTTTTAATTTAAAAATCGTCAGCTTTGTTTTCAGATTGTTTAGAGTTTGCAACAATTATGAGAAACTTTGAAATAAGATTGTTTCTGCTTGATTTTAAAAATTTTTTTAACCTTAATATACCACCCCCGGTAGATCAGTGGGGGTGCCCCGGTAGATCAGTGGTAAGTGCACGAGTCTACCAGTCTGGGGGTGGTTGTGGGTTCGATTCCTACCAGAGACCCTGGTAAGTTTGCTTCATTTTTCTTTTCTTTCTTTCTTATCCTTCTTTAAATTTCTTCTTTCTTTCAATCTTAACCTATTCTATCTGATTCTCCAGGTAACACAAAGGGACCGAATTAAGCGGACCCAAGTGAGCTGTATCCTTTCCTTCAACGGCTGCCTGTTCTACCTAACCTAACCTACCTATACCACCTTGATAACGTTCTTTGACACGTCCCTGATGGCACATAGATATCAGTGATGAAAAATGATAATCTCATTTGGGTATAAAAAAATTTTTCGAAGGTTCTTTTTTAAAGGCAATAGTCTCAAAAAATTTTTTTCTGTTTTACTTTAATCCACAAAAAAAAATACAAAAAAGTTCTGTAGACATTTTAGACAGCGAATTGAAACTGAACTGTTTATATTTTTTTGGAAAATTTTAATATTGGTTAAGTCCGTTAATATCATCCAATGCTATGGTAAAAATTTATTTTAAAAATCTGACCTTTAATATGGAAAAATTGACGTTAGACGCTTGAAAAAATTGACTTTAATTTTTTTCTTCATTGGCTTTGCCGAATTTATCTTATCGCATCTCTATGATACATATATGTTTTTGCCCGCCTTTGGTCCCAAGCCTAAGTTTAAAAGTTTATTTAAAACCTTTTTATACGCTATGCCAAAGAAATCTGTATATTTAGTAAGGCAACTAGCTACTCATAGGTTTTTTTAAAGCTTAAAATTGTGCTTTAAAAAATGTTACAAATGACGACCACTGATTACTTTGTTACCTTAGTATGAAATATTTGTGGAAGTAATTGTTAAAACCCCATTGACTAATGTAAAAACATCTTTTGTCATGAAGAAAATTCTCAAAAGCTAAATTTTCTGTATGCGCCATCTTTTTGCACTTTTTTAATTTATTTTTTTTATTTAAAATAAGTTTTTTAAACGAAATTTTCATACAAAATCTGTATTTCAAATCTATTTAAAATTTTAAAACTGTTTATGAATAGGTATACCCCTTAACCTTTTGCATTGATAATATTGTACGTAGTTTACCATTAAAGGCTTTTACACAATTTTGGGACCTAATTTCTTAACAAAAATTATATGATTGCAATTTTTAAAAAATGTTTGAGAAAAAGATGTTTTTTTTTAATTAATCTAAGTCACGTTTTTTAAACCTGTTTATTATTTGCTATTCGAAACCTTTGATTGCAAAGTAATATTGCAAAAAAAAATATTTACAGCCTGTCGTGAAAGGGAGCATATGTACGTACTTAAGTATTATAGAAAAGCATATAGAAAAAAGATAGTTAGGAAGAGGCAAAACTAATCCATTTAAAAAAATAATTAGAAAAAGCAAAAGAGGGTATCAAATTAGCAAGAGGAGTAGCACGGTATTTTCCTCCATCCAATAGTATCAAAAAAGGTACGATCGTATCAATATTTGCAACACTGATACATATGTAAATAAGTATATTAATATATGTATGTATGTAGATAAGGGTGTGGTAAACAAACTTGTACCTAAAGGGTTAACTTACCAATTTGGATTGTTTTATTTTTTTTAATTGTTTTTAAATAACCGTTATGGAGATTTTTAAAAGAAGTCACCTATTTATTATTACTTTAAGGAAATAATTGATATTGTAACAACCAAATGGATATTATTGGATAATATTTTAAACTAAAACATACATAAATATTTAGTAAATTCAAAGCAATAATAGGTCAAACATGCGCCGGTGATATACATATACACATGTCAATGAATGCATTTGTTTATATCCGTAAAAAAAAGCCTTGATTTTTTTCAATTAATGCTTCTTTTTTGGTAGCAAGCAACAAAAATAAAAATACACATATTTATATATATTGTATCCACTAAAATTTCTATTATTTACACCGGTGTTATGCTGGTTACCATACGTTTCTTAGTTTAGATATAGTTAACATCTATATACGACCCGTAAACTAATCAACAAAAATAATTTCGCAATGGTATAGTCATGATACAAAGAGCCAGGTAGTCTCGTCGGCCCAGCTGATTAGTGCCAAAATGTCAAAATTATGCTCTCCCTGTGAAAATAAAACAACAAACATTATTACTCACCATTTTTTCGATGAGCTTTTGATTGTCACATTACCTGTTTAGTTGTATCATGGGTATTAGTGTTGGGCATAATCTTTCTTTTCAGGGAATCGTTCACAATCGGTCAGAAAGGTTAAAGGAAATAGTTCGTTCTTTTCGTTCATCTTTCTTTTATGAAAGATGTTTTGTGTGAAAGATGTTCTGTGGGAAATATGAATGACCGACTGAAACAAGACATGTTGACAGCTTTTTTTTTCTTTGTTAACGAAAATGGTAATATTGAGTGTTAATTGATAAACAAAAAAAGGAAATTTTTAGTGTAAATAAGTTAAAAATATGTTAATAATAAAAAGAAAAAATAAATGTGTGGGGCATGAAATACAAGAGATGTCTGTAATTAAAATAATTATTTCATTATTGATAAAACTATTAATCTAATAAAGAAAATAACTATATTACAATTGTGTGTGCCAAATGAAAAACTGTTTTTATTTTCGGCCACAGTGACAGACTACCGTTCAATTGAAATAGTTCTTTCATAACCGACGCAATTCTGTGTGAAACATGAAAGGTGAAAGATGAACGAAGAAAGGTTTGAAGGAAAGAGTACGAACTATTTCTCATCTTTCCTTTTACAGAATCGTTCAATTGAACTAGTTCGTTCATGACCGACACAACTCTAATGGGTATAGTCGCTACAGCAACACTAACATAAACTCGATAACAAGTTTATGAAGTTGTTGTAAAAACAACCTCGTTTATGTCCAAAAATGTACTGTCATGGTACAATTACTTTACCATGCGAACTATTTTATTGCGAAAACTTAATCAACTTTTTTGTGGAAAACTTTTTATTCACTCTTGTTGAAAAAGAGCAAAGAAAATTAAATATTGTTGAGTGATTAATCAGTGCAACCAAGTTCATGCACAAAAAGCTTTGCTGTTTGTTATATAAGGTTCATTCGTTTACTTTTCCAGTAAAGTCCAGTAAATTAGCAAATACTGAGTAATTTTACGCACTTACTTTCACTTAAAATTTTTGAAGTAAAAAGTACGCGAACAGGATTTTTGCACAAAGTTTACCCACTCAAAACAGCTGATAGATAAAAATATATTGCAATTACTTGATAACTAGAAGAAATGCATTAAATTTTTTAAGCAAAAACAAGCTGACTTTTGTGAGTGGGGTTAATATTTTTTTTAGAATTGCTCCCTTTCCTTTGACCACACGAATATATGGACACCAAGCCAGCCAGATATCCTTAAATTGGCTAAGGAAAAGATTCTGAGTCTGTCGGTATAATTTAAGTTGAGACTCAGACTATTCTTTTGTGTGTTACCTGGAGCAATACATACTGCTAGGGACAGACTTAGCGTTAATAAAAAAAACACGAATATATAATTGTGGGTGTTAATTGACCGCACCGAGTACCCAAGTATTCAGCACTTTTGCAACTTAAAAAAAAATTTATATATTAAAAAGGAAAAGCCGCAACAATATTGTCATGATCCAAAAAACAAGAAATTAGACGTGAAATGTTTACCTGGAATATTTCGGAACATACAAACTAGTAAGTATGATTGTTTAAAGAAAATAAGGTTTGGAAATTTTTGGTATAAATTGTTTTGCAGATGAAACTTACAGAAATAACGTTGTAACACAGCTCGGGGACGAATTCGATGAAATAATATTTACGGCTAATTGGTTTTTCACTTTTTTTGTTTACATCAGAAAACATGTTTTTTTACTACAAAATTTTACTATTTACTAGTAAAATGTTGTCTAGTAAAAACTTTTAAATACTCAGTAAGACAACTGTCACGTTGCGCTCTCTATTTGTGTTCCCATATGCTGGATTTTGTGTAAGCAAACGAAATCAGTAAAAATTATTGAAAAATTTGTAAAAACTTTGAGTAAACGAACACGGCTCATTCAAATGGTTGAGAGTAAACGTAAAAGGATGTTTGAGTACATATTATTTTTAAATATGCACACTTTAATTATTTTCAAATAATGTGGTGGATACAAACATTTTTAAAACAATTTAAATTGTTTACCTTTTTAATATTAATAAATAGGTCTATTTTTTAATCTTTAAGTCTATTATATTATTTTGTTTTTAAATTTTCAATATTTCGCCACTCCGTTGTGTGGCATCATCACGAGTTTAATAATGTCACTCGAAAGTTTTTTCGACCCACTGGGTCCGAAAAAAACATGTGCCAAAAATCTGAAACTTGGGTCTTATAGGAGAAGGTATTGGCTATATTCCTCATACCTAGTTTTCCAGGAGTAGTTATGTTTCGAATAACTTTTTCAAAAAACAAGTTTAAACAGTCACTCAAAAGTTTGATGGAACCACTAAGCCCAAACCAAAACATATGCCAAAAATCTGAAACCGGGGTCTTATAGAGGGAGGTATTGGCTATATCCTCTCATACCCAGTTTTCCCAGGAATAGTAATGTTTTGAATAACTTTTCGAAAAAATTTTTTGGATTGGAGCAGGAAAAGGCCTCAGATTAACAATTTTGATTAAATTTTCGATACGCTACATCTCGGAAACTATAATTAAATTATTTTTTTGTTTTTGATTTCAAATTATGATTAATATACATTTTGATTATATAAAAAATACATATATGTAGGATTATATGTAGTACATTTGAGTATAAAATACTTTCCATTAGTCTAACAGTTTTTTAAAAAGCTTAGCTGTAGAATAAACAAAAAATATTATATTTTCTGGTATAAAAATATTTTAAAAAATTTAAGAATAAAAGAATTCACTGTATAAACCGTAGAAAAAGATGTGGTTTTATTTGAAAAAAAAAAAAAATTTTAAAGGAATCTTTAGTTCAAAAAACACCAAAGAGCAGCAGCCAAAATATTAAGCTTGTTTGTTTATTTTGTTTCTGTGTATTAGGTAGGCTTATTAGTTTAGATTTGTGTGAAACAAGCGAAGATTTTTGTTTTTATTTTCTTATTAAAAGTCACCAAAAATTTAAATCTTTAAAACATTTTATTTAAAAAAAATTTAGAAAATTATTTAACAAATCAGAATAAAAACACTTGGTGAACTATTAAGTGCTTTGAAGTCATCTTGAGTATATATAGTTACACACAAACTGCCTCAACTGTTTTAAATTATGAGTTAACATTTTCCAACGTACGTGCCATCCATTCGGGCTCAGAAGTTGCTATTTTTTCAATGATCGAATTGACCTGATAGCACAACGATTGTATTTGACGATCCCACAATGGTAGGACTTCACGTTTTTCGAAATGCACGATCCCACTTATTTGATCGATATGACCATTCATGCGGTCCTCGGTAATCATTTGCGATGCAATATTCTCCGCTTAAGCGGCTGGTATTTCCAGTAATGCCCCCAGTTCAACAAAAGTTATATTATTGTATAATTTACTGGCAGACAACAAATTATGCTCAAATACAGCCCGATTCAATATTGAGGAACCATCAACGGTGGCTGCTTTTTGATGAGGCTGTAGCAGGGCTTCAAATTCTTGTAGTTCTGAACGCTGGATAATGCGGTCCAAATACATTTTCTCTAAAATCGAATAAGCCGGCAATTGTTGACAACGTTCGTCTATAAAAAGGGTTGCTAGCATGCGAGAACGTTGTTGACCCGCTGAAGCTAAAACCGTACAGATTAAGGCCTTTTTGAGAGCCGTCATACGTTCCCCCTTATCAACAATGGTACGATAGGAAAGTTCATTGTAACGCTGAGCGGCCTCAATAAATTTACGACGGTAATCAAGCACGCGAGCATAGCAGACTTTATAAAGAACCTAAAATTTATACAAAAAAACATTTGTAACTTTTAGTTTTGTATACAACTTATTTCAGCTACCTGCAATTCTTCATTTTGTGTTTCAGCCTGCAACAACGACGCACGGTTAATATAAAACTCAGCTTGAACAGTCATTTTCTTCTAAATAAAGCCTGGCGATTTTTAAATAAGTCTCCAACTTATAATCAACTGTATACTGCTTTTGTCCGGTTTCTAAGGGAATCCCCACCAATACATTGGCCGCCTCACGCCACTGCTGATCACGCTCGTAAATCTCTGCCAAATGTTGACGAATACCAGAAACTTGTTCCTCGAACGAAATAACTCTAGGTTGTACCTTTTTTAAAGTAAAATGCGGCACCTGTTTGGATACCTCGTCAGGTAATTTGCCGAGTTGTATACCGACATCATTTAAAATTTGTCGGGATATCACCAGACTAACATGTTCATTGACTATGGCTTCCACGAACATCTTAAGTGTATCAATCAATTCATTTCCGCTATTGGTTGGCAGGTGTTTAGCTAACGGCCCATTATACACTTGCGGCTCCTAAAAATACAGCAAAGAAAACATAAATATATTTAATAAATAAATTACAGCATGCGAACCTACATTTTTGCAGCAGTTTTGGCCAGGAATCGTAGAAAAACTTGAAACAACAAATAATTTTATTAAGTATTTAATGAAATATACAATTTCAAACTATTTTATTTATTTAATTGGATATATAATTTTTAATATTCTGTGCACCAAACAACTTTAACAAATAAAGATTCACGAAATTAAAGATTTTGGCGCAATATTCTTCAATTTTTTCACTTTGCACAAAATTTTTAATATAATGACATTTACCATCATCACATAAAAGGGATAGAAATATGTTTTTTCCGTTTATTGCTATCTACCTTACGCCATAGTAGTATGCTAGTGCTGCCAGATCGTTTTTGACTATTCTGTGTATTCTGTGATCAGCACGGAAATGCTTGAAGCCTTTAAAAACACACACGTAGAAAATACAATAATAACGAGTAAAAATAACCTTGTTTGCCACAGATTTGCTTTAAACGATGTTACATACAAAATTAAGGTGCTTTCGCACGATATGTATTTTACACATGACTTGTCAAATTTTGCAGTGCGAAATTGATATCTGCCGTCTGAACGCGTTTAAACATTGCATGTGTGAAAAACATATGTAAATGTCATATGACAAATTTGTAAATAGAGCGTGCTCTATTTTCATCTGACAAAGCATGTGTCATCAATTGTTTTTAAAACAACAACAAGGAAAAGTAAGTTGTTTATTTTGGTTTGGAGGTTATGTCAGATGTAAATACACATGTACGTGTGAAAGCAAAAATTATAGACCATCAAAATGACAATTTTGACAGACATACGCAATTACATGTGGATTGCAAAAGTGAAAAGTCATGTGTAAAATACATATCGTGCGAAAGCACCTTTACTACAATACCAATGCTGCATTTTTACTTAAATTAAATAGTTGTTCTTTTTATTTAAATTTAATAAAAAAAAAACATTTATATTTCATAGGTTTATTTCAAAAATAATTTTTGAGTTTTTTTTTCGTCAAAAACAATAGATTTTTATTATGGCGATTTTTTTTGCGACTTTTTTAGTTTTTAAACTCAAAAAAATATTTTTTTGGCAATTTTGGGCGATTTTTGATAACCGTTCTGGTTGTCAAATTCATTCGAATTGATGATCGTGACGTAGGCGGCACGCAACTTGATCATCAATAAATGAAAAACGTTCACTTTGCTGCAAAAACGAAACACAAATTTGTTTTAAATATTACATTTGTTATATTATTACATATTTTACTTATTTGCGACTGAATTTTGGTACAACGACACACAAACTATTTGCATTAATTTATTTATTTATGCTAATATACGAAACATACACGAAAATTGAGTTAAAATTATTTGCGATAGAATATTTGTGAAAGAAAACATGTGAAAAAACAAAAATTTATGAAAAAATGGTATAATTATCTTCTAACTTGCCCATCAAGTTGAAAGGCGAGTTGAATCGGAAAATTGATAATCAAGTGCAAATTATATTTAATAAAGTAACCCCAATTCTGCAACAACAATGTTTCGTGATTTTCAGTTTTCATGTAAAAAATATTGTTTATTTTTTGTATGTGTAGCTTGGCAGCTAGCCATCATAAAAATCAGGAGCAAAATATGATCAGCTGTGTTTTTAACTAAACCTTATTCGTTGTACATCGCCAAGAATTTAACAAACAATTTGAACAAACAATTTTGACAGCTGGCAAACAATTTTCAGGGTTGCAAAAAATGTACTATTTTTGTATATGTGTGAGCACGTGGTAATTTTGCGAATGTATTTGTACCCACGAGTTTAGTAAAATTTCACAAATAAAATGACGATATAAAATGATAAAAAGTTTTTATAATAAAAAATTTTTAAATATTCTTTGAGCACTATAGTGTCATATATCCACTTACAGGAGACTAAAAGAGGTATCTAAAACTATATAGACGTCCCTCCCAAAGACTGGGCGTTAGAAGCTATCGTCCTGGAATAAATGATTTTTTGAAACATACCATAGAAAATGGTAAAAAGTTTTTATTATAAAAATTTTTAAATTATTAGTTGAGCACTATAGTAGTATATACCCACTTGCAGGAGACTAAAAGAGGTATCCAAAACTATATAGATGTCCCACCCAAAGACTAGGCGTTAGAAGCTATCGTCCTGGAAAAAATGATTTTTTGAAATATACCATAGAAATTGGTATAAATTTTTTATAATAAAATTTTTTTAAATATTCGTTGAGCACTATAGTGGCATATAGTCGCTTATAGTAGACTAAAATAGGTTTCCAAAAATGTATAGATGTCCCTCCCAAAGACTGGGCGTTAGACGCTATCGTCCTGGCCAAAAATGATTTTTTGAAAAACACCATAGAAAATGGTAAAAAGTTTTTATAATAAAATTTTTTTAAATATTCGTTGAGCACTATAGTGGCATATAGTCACTTATAGTAGACTAAAAGAGGTTTCCAAAAATGTATAGATGTCCCTCCCAAGACTGGGCGTTAGACGCTATCGTCCTGGCCAAAAATGATTTTATGAAAAATACCATAGAAAATGGTAAAAAGTTTTTATAACAAAATTTTTTTAAATATTCGTTGAGCACTATAGTGGCATATAGTCACTTATAGTAGACTAAAAGAGGTTTCCAAAAATGTATAGATGTCCCTCCCAAGACTGGGCGTTAGACGCTATCGTCCTGGCCAAAAATGATTTTATGAAAAATACCATAGAAAATGGTAAAAAGTTTTTATAATAAAAGTTTTTTAAATATTCGTTGAGCACTATAGTGGCATATATCCACTTACAGTAGACCAAAAAAGGTATCCAAAAATGTATAGATGTCCCTCCCAAAGACTGGGCGTTAGACGCTATCGTCCTGGCAAATGATGATTTTATGAAAAATACCATAGAAAATGGTAAAAAGTTTTTATAATAAATTTTTTTTAAATATTCGTTGAGCACTATAGTGGCATATATCCACTTACAGTAGACAAAAAAAGGTATCCAAAAATGTATAGACGCCCCTCCCAAAGACTGGGCGTTAGAGGCTATCGTCCTGGCCAAAAATGATTTTATGAAAAATACCATAGAAAATGGTAAAAAGTTTTTATAATAAAATTTTTTTAAATATTCGTTGAGCACTATAGTGGCATATAGCCACTTATAGTAGACAAAAAAACGTTTCCAAAAATATATAGATGTCCCTCCCAAAGACTGGGCGTTAGACGCTATCGTCCTGGCCAAAAAAGGATTATGAAAAATACCATAGAAAATGGTTTGTTGATCATTATAAGGAAAGCAGAAATCATATTTACATGCTTTTGAAATGATATATTTATATTTGTTAACTGTATACCGTAAATCAGCCTTCTTTTTTAAAATAATTTTAAAAATAAAAAGACCTAAAATATACATACGTGCATATAACAGTGGCAATTAAGTTTTCCTTCTTTTGTTCCTGTTTGACACAGGCTGTGTTAGCTGCGTTACCAGAATTTTTAATATGCGTTATAAACTAATCGCTTTGATTATATTGGTTGTTGAATTAGGTAACTAAAATTTTTTAATCATATACATACATAAAATATTCGCTATTGTAAAACTGATTGTGAGATTAGATAATTAATATTATTATTAGCAGAAGCGAAAAAGAATGATTTGGTAATGTTGAGATTTAATTTTTTTGATTTGTTTAAAAAACACTACTTGAATTTAATACTTTAGAAATATAACTCAAAAGGTATAAACTAATGAAAAACTTTGAAAATATTTAGCATTAAAGTTCTACAAGGAAACAAGCATTCAAAAATAAAAAAGGGATTAAAAAAGATATTAATTATTACCACTTCCTCTTCCCTAAGCCTAAGTAAAGAGTATAGAGCACATTTTTCAGCTTCATTTAAATTAATAATTTTTAATCCTGATCTTTCATCTGACGTTTTTATTTCTGAAAGCTACAATGATTGCTAAACATTATTTCAATTTTTTATCCTTTTCGTTTACCTGAGTATAATTACTGATATTTTTTCTTGCCCCATTTGTGTTATCTTTCGGAAACCTTTTAATCTACATTTGACAATATAATACCATGAAATTTTTAATATATTAACAACTAAGATCGCTATATTCGGCTATGCCGAATCATATATACCCTTCACAATGTTTAGTTAGGCAATTAGGCATATGAGAGTTCAGGTTTTAATAATGATATTGCATTAATTTTTGAATGACTATTAATTTTGTATGTATCTTAAACAACGTTTTTTTGCCCCAATGAAGGGACTCAGTGTTGACGCATGGCTGGTAGACGGTGGGCGATGGGTTCAAACCCCAAACTTTTTTTATTTTTCCCAATATGTATTTTTTATTTACGAATTATTTTTAATTTTAAATAGGGATCGGTGTCATATTTTAACCCTCTTAGGATCACTACGGGAAGATTGTACAGGTTAAGTATGTTTAAGGCAAGGGAGGTCCTGATGAATTGATACCACAAAGAGGTCCAAGAAATAGCAAGCTTGATATAAACAGATTTACGGACGGACGGACATCTTTAAATAAATTTTTCTGTTTACAAGGATCAAGAAAATATCTACTTATTTGCGTTGCAAATGGATATTAAAAAATTACAAATAGCAAGCTTGATATAAACAGATTTACGGACGGACGGACATCTTTAAATAAATTTTTCTGTTTACAAGGATCAAGAAAATATATACTTATTTGCGTTGCAAATGGATATTAAAAAATTACAAATGGAATGACAAGCTTATATACATATCTGTGGACTTTTGACAAAACCACTTATCTGAAAAAAAGTGAATTTTACAGGAGAGCAAAAAAACCCCTTTACCATTGCAAGTGCATGCGAAAATTCATTATTGGAAATAAATTCAACTAACTTACTTTACAATGTTAGGTTTTAAAACTTTTTAGATAATAATCACGATGCTGATTGCGAGGTTTAAGTACTTTTTTTGGTCTCCTGTAAAATTCACTTTTTTTAAATAAGTGGTTTTGTCAAAAGTCCACAGATATATCCTTATCACTAATGTGAAGGGTATTATTACTACTTACTTTGTTTATAATCATTTTAAAGTTTTTGCGATTGTTTCTAGTTTTTAAATAAGTGGGCATGTTTTCATTATATTCACGTATAATACTTTTTACAATATCTTCGTTAATATTTTTAGTGAGAAGTCCGTCGTCCACTCGCTTTTGTAAAATATGTGAAATTTTTTTTTTGTCTCTCATGTTCTGTTCACCAAAAAATAAGTTTATATATATACAATAGTTATAAAATAAAAAAATTAGCTTTAAATTTTAACTCACCTCTTTATAATTTCTAACAAAAAGCACAAATATATATGAAAAGTAAATTTTTTTGTAAATTTAGTTAAATAAGTTTACAGTTAAAATATTTTGGGAAACTTGTTAAAAACTAAAGTTCACAGTTAAAGTACTTAAGTTTTGTATAACGTTACCATACTTTAAGAATTCGCATGTTCATTATAGTATACATAAATGCCAGTTTGCAGTGCTGCTTTAGTATCAATAACAGCATTGCCACCGTTGCTCATTCAAAACATTATAATTCGAAATGAATAAACAAAAACAAGCTTTAAATAGAGTTTTTTTATTATTATTTATTAATTCCAAATTAAATTTTTTCCCTTTTAACTTCAAAACTTATAATGTGTTTGTGCAATCTAGAAGGATTAAATGTAATGGTATTCATAATAAATATAGTAGATTTATCAAATGCTTATTTGACAGATGTCTATGGAATACTTTTCAATATGCCCTTAATAAACCTACTATAGTTGTTATGAGTTTGGACACTAAAATTTTGGCAGTACCAATATTACACACAAATATTCATTATATATATTATTTTAATTATAAAATTATATATAAAATCAAGTAAAAAAATTCTTTGCAGTTTTATTAAAAACATGGTTAATTTGTATGGAAGAGCTTATAATTTATTTAAAATATGGTTTAAATAATTACGCATTAACGGCTGTATTCATAAAAATTTAAACAACATTTCAAACCTTTATTACGCAAATTTTAATTAAATTGTATTCATAAACGAATTTTAGCTTAAAAAACATATTTTAAATCTTGTGAAAATACACAAATTTTAAAATTGGTTCGACCCTATCTTAAGCCCATTTTAAGCGAATTTCCAAGCCTTTTTTTGGTATTTTTATTGCCCAATTTCAATCCCATTTCAAGCAAATTTTCTAACTTTTTTTTTTGTTTTGTATTCTGTTTTAATATATATTTTGATAACTATTTTAAACTATTGGCCTTACGGCCCTTTGTTTAAACTTGAAACTGTGAGAATCAATACATTGGCATTATATGGATGTTTTTATAAATAAATATTAAGCCTTGCAGTAATTTTTCATTCATATTTACCATTTTTCAAAATTTAACTTATTTGTTTTCAGTAATATTAATATTTTTATTAATAAAGAAAAACTCGTTCGTTATTCAAATACTTTTCCATTTTTAATAAAGTCAACTTTCGAATTTTACTCTTACCTAACATGTTTCTTTTACAATTTTTTTTTATTAAATATACATGCTGTCATACACATTTTATTTTATAAAAACAATATTTTTCTCAAATACAAAAAAAAAAGAATGTGCATATATTCGATTAATGTATGAGCATATAACCATTGTTTTACATCATCATGACTCAAGTGACAAATGAAATTAATAGATTTTCCAACATCAGATTTTCAAAATCTTAAAAAATATTTAAGCTGAAATACGGTTTATGAATACAAAATTTTAAAAAAGCACTTTTAGGCTTAAAATCTTTTTTTAGCTAAAATGTATTCAAAACCTAAATTAAGATTTTTTATGAATACAACCGTAAGTGTTTATGTAAATTTTATCTCAAAAATAAATATTTTACATATGTATTTATATAATTATTAATATACTTTTTTTAATTTTTAACACAAATTCCTTAAACTTAATTAAAACAGTTTATAGGTTGGTTTAAGCGAATTTTAAAAGAATGCAATCATAAATTTAAATTCACGGCATTATTTATTTACTATTTCATTTAAAACTATTATTATATTAAAACTTATTGCTCTAAAATACATAATATATGTACATATATTATTCCACAATCAGTCATGATATAACGATGTCTTTTAATAGTTTGGTTTTAATTTCGGGTTACCTAATGTAATGATAATAAAACAACTTCTTACGTTAAAGGAATAAAACAACTTGTTCCGTTAAAGGTTATTTATTAATTAATTTCTTCTACTCGTTGTGTCTCACCAACAAGTAGGCAAGACACACACATACACTTACACTAGTTTATAATAAACTTACTGGCTAGCTTATCGTCTACCTTAATTAGCGTGGGAATCTGTCTGCTCAGCATTTTACATGAAACAAGCAGACAGAGCTTATGTGGACATGGCTGCACTAAGCGTGAGCGTTTGGTTACATGCTGAAGGCATGTTAACCACGAATAGTCAAACACACTACATTTCCCTTTTTTACAAAAGGAATAATCAACGGAAGGTTGATTATTCCTTTCAGCATGAAAAAATTTCCTTATTCTAATGCTATATCAAATTAGAAATTTCAGAGCGGGAAAGTTTACTTAGTGCTTGGAAAAACATTACAATTACAATAAAACCAAACACACTACATTTCCCTTTTTAACAAAAGGAATAATCAACGTGAGGTTGGTTATTCCTTTCAGCAAGAAAATACTTTAAAAATTATTTCTTATTTTCCTTTAACAACTATTCATTATTTTCTATAAGAAAATTTTATTCATTATTTTCCTAAAAACTATTCCTTTAAAAATTAATTTCTTATTTTCATAAAAAACTATTTCTTTAAAAAACTATTCCTTTAAAAATCTATTCTTATTTTCCTAAAAAACTGTTCTTTTAAAAATCTATTCCTTTAAAAAATCTATTTCTTTAAAAAATCTATTCCCTTAAAAAATCTATTCCTTTAAAAAATCTATTTCCTTAAAAAATCTATTCTTATTTTCCTAAAAACTGTTCTTTTTAAAAATCTATTCCTTTAAAAAATCTTTTCTTATTTTCCTAAAAAAACTATTCTTGTTTTCCTAAAAAACCATTCTTTTAAAAATCTATTCCTTTAAAAAAATCTATTCCCCCCTTTTCCTCAATGTCAACAAAATCCGATAATCTACCCAATTAATCAGTAGTACCTCCGTACAATATTGCCCTGTTCTTATGGACATGGAATGGTTTTCCATTCTCATTTTCCAATTCCAGGTTACCCCTCTGGTCGAGTGAAATCACCCTGAACGGTCCCCTGTAAACCATGTCCAGTTTGTGTCCCGCTTCATTACGAACCAGGACTAAGTCGTTCCCGGCCACTCTGGACGGGTTCGCCTTTTCAACAGATTTCATCTGTCTAGTCAGTTTAGTATCCTCCATAAACCGAGCGGCTCTCCGCCACGCCAACTGCAGCCTGAATTTCACCTCTTTCTCATACGATCCTACGTTGTAAAGTGGATCTATTCTTTCCCCACTGGTAAACCCCAGGGATGGTGGGAGTTTCCCGTAGACGAGTTCAAATGGGCAGTATCCATGGGCCGTGGATGGGGTTGTGTTGTAGCAGTATGCAAAGTACCCAAGCCACTTGACCCAGTCGGAATGATCGGGCGAGATATATGATCTCAAATACTCGTTGAACGTTCTATGAGACCTTTCAACGGTTCCGACGGTTTCGTGATGATAAGGAGTTGAGTTAAATTTCCCAATTCCCAGGAGTGAGCACAGTTCTGATAACGTCTGGTTCATGTACTCGGTGCCCATGTCTGTAACTATAGTAGTCATCGGGCCGTATATCAGGATAAAATGGTCCATAATTGCCTTTGCAACCCTTCTGGCCGATTTATCCTTGACAGGTATGGCCACCAAATATTTCGTCAAGTCACACATCAGGGTCACCGCGTATTCATCCCCAGAGTCGGACCTTGGCAGGGGTCCCACTGTATCTATCACGACCCTATCGAATGCTTTCAATGGAGTCGGCGTTACCACCAGTGGTTCTTTGCCCCTCCTAGCCGACTTATTCCGCTGGCATGCCCCACAGGCCCTGACGTACCTGGCTATATCCCTCGTCATGCCCCTCCAGTGATAATAGAGTCTGATCTTCCTAACCATTCGCGTGATCCCGGGATGTCCACCCGTAATGGGATCATCGTGAAATCTACTCATGATTTCCATTTTCCTATCCCTAGATGTAATCCTCTCCAATTCAGGTATGAGCACTATTATTAAATTTGAATCTTGCAAGACCTCGTTCCCTTTTCTCTTGAAGGTGTCTTTATCTGTCCCTAGGACCCTAAGTTGACTGTCATTCAACGTCAGTCGCATGATTGTCACGCCCGTTTCATCAGCTATTCTTGCAAGCTTTGGAAAGAGGTAGCCTAAGTCTACTTTTCCATTAATGACCGAGTCATACAACCTATTATCGGAAAGCACTTGCCGTCCTTTCCTGACCACAATTCTATCCTCACCAAAGTGCAATAGTGGCGCTTTACCGTGCTCTTGGGCACTAATTGCCTCGTATACCTTCACTCTAGGGTAGTCCTTCGGTCGAGGAGTATTATATCCTCCTCCGGGGCATTCTCCGTCATTCCTTTTCTGAGATCTAGTCGTAACCCTCATCACATTACCGACCTCGATGTTCCTCACATCGGTTATTTCAATCCTCGAAAGCGCGTCCGCAGTATGGTTCTCCTTTCCCTTTATGTACTCTATCGTGAAGTCATATTCCTCGATATCTAACCTCATTCTCGTCAGTTTAGACGAGGGGTTCTTCAAGGAGAATAGGTATGTCAGCGGTCTGTGATCGCTCCTTACCATAAACCTCCGGCCATACACGTATGGTCTGAAATACAGAATCGCCCAGTGTATCGCGGTCAATTCCTGTTCTATGGTAGACTTGTTACTTTCACCCTTCGTGAAAGCCCTTGATGCATAAGCAATCGGCAGGTGTAAGCCATTTCTCTCCTGACTCAGGACAGCGCCGCAAGCGTGTTTGCTGGCATCTGTCGTAATACAAAATTCCCTAGAAAAATCGGGGTATTGGAGAATTTGAGGGCTTATGAGTTGGTTCCTAAGATAGTGAAAAGCTTCCTCACATTCCTTAGTCCATACATACGGTACTTTCTTCCTGGATAGTCTAGTTAGATGCCGCGACGCGGCTGCAAAGTTAGGGATGAATCTTCTGTAATAATTACAAAATGCTACGAAGCGTTTAGCTTCGTCACCATTTTTGGGTATGGGGTAGTTAACTATTGTGGCGAACTTGCCGTCGTCGGGTAAGATGCCCCTATCCGTGCACTTATGCCCCAAAAAGGTCACTTCCCTGGCGAAAAATGAGCATTTGTCCGGATGTAACTTGAGATTGTATTTTCTGCAAATGCCGAAAACATCTCTTAGGTTTTGCAACATATGTTGCGAAGAACAACCTATGACCACCAAGTCATCCATATAAACGAATGCCTGGGATGGGGACAATCCGGAGAATGCTAGCGACATCATTCTCTGAAAAGAGTTCGGTGCTATCTTGATACCGTAGGGGAGCCTCTTAAAGCGAAATGAACCCTTTTCCGTAGAAAAAGACGTAATGTCTCTTGACTCCTCTTCTAACTCAATCTGGTGAAATCCAGTAACCAAGTCAACACATGAAAAGAATTTTGCCCTACCTAGCTGATCCAGTATGTCGTCTATCCTAGGTAAAGGAAATTTATCCGCAATTAGTTTTTTATTAATCCCCCTGTAGTCTACCACTAATCTCCATCTTTTCTGGGTGGAACCAGGTAATGCCTTTTTAGGCACTAGTAAAATAGGGCTATTATACTCCGAATGTGATGGTTCCACTATACCATCCTTTATCAGCCTATTCACCTGTATATCGACCTCATCCTTGTGCGCGTGAGGAATCCTATAATTCCTAATATATACCGGCTGTTTATCGTGAAGTCTAACTTTCTGTCTATAGAAGTTATTGCAGGATATCTTGTCGCTTTCTAGAGCAAATACATCTATGTATTCGGAGCACAACTTCCTGAGGTCCTCATGAGCATAGTGAGGAAAGTTCCTAGACAATCTACTCAACTTCTCCCTGTCCTTAGTGGGGTTGCTAACCGTATGGGCTATTATATAGTCGTTCAGACTCTCTGAGGTCACATTGCAATTCTCAATTATCAGGTCCTGGTCGGTAGTATTAACGATCCTGGCCAATGGCTTGCTCGCAGTCGTTATCGTGCTTGCCACGTATACGCCCTCTCGTATCGTCTGTTGGGGTATTAGGACCTCCCTCGAATCAGTCGTGACCCTTACCTGTCTAATTACCTCGGACCTGGCCGGTAGTGATATCGAGTTTACTCTTGGCCCATTTTGCATAGGAATGGCTATATCATATTGGACGTCCCTAGTTCGTAGGATGATCCGGTCCCGATCATTGTCAAAATCTAGAATGCAGTTATATTTTCGGATAAAATCCATGCCTATTATGCCATCTGCCTGTATTGGGAAGTTATCCTTCACCACGTGAAATTCGTGTGCTATCAGAAGGTCCTCGATCTTCAGATCTGCTTTCACTCTCCCGAGTGTGGTGATGAGACCTTGTCCAATGCCGTTAAGGCTTGTTCTGCTATTGCAGTTTATAGGCTCGTTTAGAACCTGATTATGCTTCACAATTGATACATCAGCGCCTGTGTCGATGAGAAAGTTGCACACAGTATTGCCAAGAGATGTTCTAATTCTGAGGTAGCTACAAAGGGTTAGGTTTATCGTTCGAATTCTATTGTCTATTGTGCATTTCGGGGGGTCTGCTCGTTTCCCGAGTCGTTCTCGGTCACGCAGCGTATATTGTGGGTACGTCTGATATTGTCACCAAAACCCCTTCGGTTGCCGTTGTCCCGATGGGACCCTCCGTAACTGTTATTACCGCCACCACGGTTCCTGTGGCCATCACCGTCAGCATTCCGGTTGCCATTGCCCCGGTTACGGTTGCCATTATTACCCCTATTACGACTTGAACCGCCGTAGCCCCTGTTACGCCCAAAGTCGTGGTCATAATTGCGATTCCCAGAGCCCCTCTGGTCGTAACTCGCGCGGCCGCGGAATTGATTCCCATTAGGTCCGAATGCCAATATGGAGTTAGGTTGACCATAGACTTCCGTGCAACTCTCCACGAACTTCGCTATGGCCCCGTTCAAGTCAGAGAAAGTACCTGACTCCATGATCAATCGGACTCTATCGTTAGAGGCATTCTTCACTATGGCCCTAACGGCCGAACGGGTCGCGTACGTACATGCAATGTCAGTGGGGAGACCATCGCCGATATACGCGGTCTCAAGTTTCCTTGTGAGATCCTCGATCTCCTTCGCGTAATCGTTCGCGCTTTTTCCCTGCTGTCGTATGTTCATTAGCTTGGCCGTAACGACGTCCACTGATTCGCCCCTGATTGAACTCCTCAGCCTCGTTATTATCTGTGCCAAGGTGGTCTCCGTAGAGATGAGATTCCTGGCCGAACCTTTTAGCTTCGTTTTCAAGAGGTTCACGGCCGTTGACTCGTGTGATTCTTTAATAGAATCTACTAGAGTCAGCGAATCGATAAAACTTTGAAGGTTCTGTGGTGAACCGTCGTAATCAGGTATCAGCCTGGAAGCTGTATTTAGGAATTCTACCTCAGTTTGAGGCATGGTTTGTATCCCACTATTCCCTTCAAACTTCAATCTGGGTATTTCCTCGTGTAGGGAGGATGGTATTGTCAACCTTATGCCCTTACGTAGGGTAACTGAGAGAAGTTTCTCTCTTATCTCAGCGAAAAATGCTTCGGCCGCTGTTCTGTGGCCCTTTGTCAACCTGTTATAGTTGACGTTAAGTAATATCCTTATATTCTCTGCCTGTTGCAACAGAATTTCAACGTGTCTGTGCACCGTTTCTTCCCTGGTATCCCGGTCCGTATTCAGACACTTGTAGGATCTCAAAAACCTCTCCCTAAACAATCGTGCCTTATAGGTTATGTCCTCCCATTCCATTCATACACCGTTCCAGAATAGCTATAAAATTAACTGGAGGGACTCGTAAGTATCGCAGTCAATAACTAATTTGTCAATTACTCACGGAATTTCCCTAAACCTTATCTAAGTCAGTCGCCCTGCTGACGTATCTTTTCCGCAATGATCTCTTATGTAATAAGTATATCTTCAGTAATAAATTAACGGCGCTTATAAGGGTCAAGGCTATTAATATGTACCGCAGTGAGTCTAACTGTGTGGTGTGGTCCACTATCTCTACGTTAGTTATTACGTTCGCGTTTGGGTTTTCTAATTTCGAACTCGTCTTACCCATGTTTGCGATTTAAGTTGTAACGGATCAAAATTGCATTTCATTTATTTCATGGTAAGTGAATGTCCTTTCAAATTAAAATAAATTGTCCTATTATATGTATTCAAATTTGGTCGGCTACTGGAGGGACTCGTAAGTTTCGCAGTAGTCTACACAGATTATCAAATAAATTTAATTAAAAAATCTCTATATTTTATAAAATTAATTATTTCAGTAATTTTAGGTCACTATAAATATCGTAATAATAAAATATTCAAGGTTCCCTGTTTTTCTTCTCTTATATCAATGAATTGTTAAAAACAAGGAAAGGTAATTCAAACATTTCAATATTTATGTAAATACGCAAAGTAGGAAAATGTAAAAATGCTATTACTTATATATTTGATAGGAGTCTTATTTAAAAGTTATTTTTAGGATTCATTGAAGTTTATATATATAAGTAAAAATTAAAATTGAAAT
Source organism: Melanophora roralis (assembly GCA_963583895.1). Lineage (NCBI taxonomy): Eukaryota > Metazoa > Arthropoda > Insecta > Diptera > Rhinophoridae > Melanophora > Melanophora roralis. Next base: position 77,334,766 of record OY757187.1, on the reverse strand, counting down.
TTATAAAACAATTAGTTCAACGAAACTATTAAGCAATTTAAAATCATTTACAAAAAAATATTGATTTAAACATGTTTATTTAAAAATAAATTTGTAAAAATATTAGAATCTAAATACTTAGGCTGATGAGGATTAGTTGGGCTCTAAGGAGTGGATGGATCCTTTTTGGTAGTGGACGTGGTGCATTTGTTGTTGAATGTAATGTAATGAGAATAAAACAAAACTTTGAGGGGTTGATGGCTGTCACAACTTCTTATGGCGAATGGTGTTTTTGCGTATTATAGGTGCATTAATTTTATTGCATGCTTTATTTGACTTTATTTGTTCTCTTTTTTTCTTTTTGGTAAAAATAACCCTTTTAGCTTAAACTTTTAATTTATGTGTTCTGTTTTTGGATTTATTGTAAATTTTTTTTCACTTTTTTTTTCGCTCTTTTGTTCTTTGGTTCCTTTTTTTTTTTTTTTTTAACACTTATGTTTGTTAATTGAGTCTTTTTAGTGTTTTTCTAAATGCATGTTTATTTTATATAGTTTATTCAAATACAATTTTGGATTTTCTAAAACATCACATTTGTTCTTTTTATAGTTTTTCCTTCTTGTGTTATCTTTATAAATTTAAGTTTTGTTCACTTTTTATTTATAACTCCCATTATCTTTCTTGACGGCACTTTGCTTTTAATAATTTACATATATTTTAAACAAATTTAATTTCACGTATGTGATTATGTAAAGCAAATTTTTTGGTTTATTCGATAAGTAGTTTTTTCCCACATTACTTTTTTTTTTTTTTTGTGTAATAGGCTCCTGGCAGGATCGCCATGTAATGATAATAAAACAACTTCTTACGTTAAAGGAATAAAACAACTTGTTCCGTTAAAGGTTATTTATTAATTAATTTCTTCTACTCGTTGTGTCTCACCAACAAGTAGGCAAGACACACACATACACTTACACTAGTTTATAATAAACTTACTGGCTAGCTTATCGTCTACCTTAATTAGCGTGGGAATCTGTCTGCTCAGCATTTTACATGAAACAAGCAGACAGAGCTTATGTGGACATGGCTGCACTAAGCGTGAGCGTTTGGTTACATGCTGAAGGCATGTTAACCACGAATAGTCAAACACACTACACTAATTTCACAATCCATTTTTATAACGAATTTTTTGTTTCCTAAAAAAGAACTTCTGGCAGCGCTGTAAGTACAAATAAAAGCAATTCTGGCAACGCAGCTTATACCGCCAGTCACAAATAAACGTTCAAAATGGAAGAAGAGGCGCTGGTAAAATAAAAACAGTTACATATTTTCAGTACTTTTCTTTAAACTTTTTTATTTTAGAAATTTTAAAAATTATATTAACAAAAAGAGGAACACAAAAAAAAAACACGTGAGAAGAAACAAAAAAAACCCAGAATGGGCCAGGTAAAATAATGTCGCATACATTATTGACTGTGTATGTATGTATACTTATATGTATGTACATGTTATTTTTTTAGAGATCAACATTACCATATTTTAAAAATTCGAAACATACCAAACGAACAATGTTTCATCAGCCAACAATGTATGTACCATCGTCACCTTACTTGCCACAGTCTCCTTATGCATCCTCGTATCCTTATGCATCACCGTCTCCATATGCATCCCCGTCTCCATACGCATCACCGCCTGCATATGCTTCACTGTCAACATATCTACCACCGTCAACATATTTACCATCATTTTCATATATTCCACCGTCTCCATATACATCACCGTCAACATATCAGCACTCATCTCGATATGTGCAACAGTTGCAATATTTGCCCCCGGTTCAATATCTGCCTCCGTTTCCATATCCGCAAACACCAATGTTTATGCAACAACCATACATACAAAGGCCATTTAATTTGCAGCAAACATCAAATCCGCAACCATTACCCATACCACACCAATATCCGCCACCAACACAAATTATATACCCTCAAGGGGATGCACAGGTAACGAATGCACCACCGAATCGCGAAACTACCCCGCCGATTTCAGTAGAGCCAGAGGTAGAAATAGCCCCTCCACATACTAAAAGTGTCGAGATGGAAAAAATTTCTAATATGCTACAAAATTCAAAAACTTAAACATATACTATGTGTAAACATTTTTATTTTGATTTAATTTTATTTTTTAATATTAATGCAGTTTTTTTAATTTTTTACATATGTACATATTTTATCATTACTTTAAGTACAAAGCAAATTTAACATGAATTCCTAAAAAAAAATGTATCTCATTTCATAAAGTCATTTTTGGCCAGGACAATAGCGTCTAACGCCCAGTCTATGGGAGGGACATCTATAAATTTTTGGAAACCTCTTTCAGTTTACTATAAAAAAAATATATACCACTACAGTGCTCAACGAATATTTTAAAAATTTTTCTTATAAAAACTTTTTACCGTTTTCTACGGTATTTTTCATAAAATCATTTTTGGCCAGGACGATAGCGTCTAACGCTCAGTCTTTGGGAGGGACATCTATACATTTTTGGAAACGTTTTTTTGTCTACTATAAGTGGCTATATGCCACTATAGTGCTCAACGAATATTTAAAAAAATTTTATTATAAAAACTTTTTACCATTTTCTATGGTATTTTTCATAAAATCGTTTTTGGCCAGGACGATAGCGACTAACGCCCAGTCTTTGGGAGGGACATCTATACATTTTTGGAAACGTTTTTTTGTCTACTATAAGTGGCTATATGCCACTATAGTGCTCAACGAATATTTAAAAAAATTTTATTATAAAAACTTTTTACCATTTTCTATGGTATTTTTCATAAAATCATTTTTGGCCAGGACGATAGCGTCTAACGCCCAGTCTTTGGGAGGGACATTTATACATTTTTGGAAACCTCTTTTAGTCTACTATGAGTGACTATATGCCACTATAGTGCTCAACTAATATTTAAAAAAATTTTATTATAAAAACTTTTTACCATTTTCTATGGTATTTTTTATAAAATCATCATTTGCCAGGACGATAGCGTCTAACGCCCAGTCTTTGGAAGAAACATTTATACATTTTTGGAAACCTCCTTTGGTCTACTATAAGTGAATATATGCCACTATAGTGCTCAAAGAATATTTTAAAAATTTTTCTTATAAAAACTTTTTACCAATTTCTATGGTATTTTTCATAAAATCATTTTTGGCCAGGACGATAGCGTCTAACGCCCAGTCTTTGGGAGGGACATTTATACATTTTTGGAAACCTCTTTTAGTCTACTATGAGTGACTATATGCCACTATAGTGCTCAACTAATATTTAAAAAAATTTTATTATAAAAACTTTTTACCATTTTCTATGGTATTTTTTATAAAATCATCATTTGCCAGGTCGATAGTGTACAACGCCCAGTCTTTGGTAGGGACATCTATACATTTTTGGAAACGTTTTTTTGTCTACTGTAAGTGAATATATGCCACTATAGTGCTCAACGAATATTTTAAAAGTGTTTATTATAAAAACTTTTTACCATTTTTTCTTAGATTTGTCACAATGAATTGTTTGTTGGGCTATGGTATCCATCTGCTGGTCTTTATAAGGGACGACTATACATTTTTGGAATCCTTTAGTCATCTACTATTAACTGCCATATGCCGTTATAGTGCACAATGAATTTTTTAAAACAAATTGCTATCAAAATCCTTTAAGAGTTTTCTAACAGTTTGTAGAGTTAGAGCGGCTAGTTGTAAATGTTTTGTAGGGTCGTACGTACTTTTTTAAAATCTTTTTACTCTTCACATTTAGCTGTTATACGCTTTTAAAGTGTTTAAGAATTTTTTCATTCAAAACTTTTAAAAATATTGGCATCGAAATTTTTATTGAGTAAAATTTACCGAAAAACTCCACTTTTTGCAACTCTGTAGAAATTGTTTGCCAGTTGTCAAATTGTTTGCCAGCTGTCAAATTGTTTGTTAACTTCTTTTGCGTGGTACGGGGGCAGCTAGCAATAAATGGCGGGGAAAAGTGTGGAGAGGTGGATAGGAAAATGGCGCACTTTTTTTGATCCGGGGAAACAAAAGTGGTGGTTTGTTGCGGAGCAGCAAAAAATATTTAAAATAAATACAAAATTAATAAAAATATTAAAAACAATAATTTTTTTTGTTTTAAATAAAGTGGAGTGCGTCAAAATTTTGTTAGAAATTAATAAAATAAAAGCGAAACACAAAATAAAAAGCACTTAACAAGTAAAACAAAAGACAAATTGAACAAACAGAAATATATATGTATAGTGTTAGGTTTATACATACCTAAAACACAGAAACACCAACACATAAATAGAATAAAACAATTTGGTACAATCAAACAAAACAATCAAAACTACATCAGCACAAACACCAGGGAAAACGCTCTGCACCAAAAGGCCAATTTACGGTGGTATCCCGCACTGTCATCCGGGCAAGTAACTGGCTCCTCCTGATCCTTGCAGGTACTGGCACTTGGACGGGAATCAACGGACGTTACCGACCTAAGACAAGTTTAACCAGAGTAAGTATTATATATTTTTCTATTTATAAGAAAACCGCAGAGTAACCGTGTGTTAGGGAAATTGCGAAACCGTTAGTCATTCCTCTGGGTAGAAAGACCCAGAGTGCGCGCAGCGTAGGGTAGAGCTCTCTCCTCGTGCGTTTTGTTGTCGCGTCCGGAAAATCGTTCCGGAATGGTAGTGATTTCCTTAAGAGCCGGATTGAAGGTTCTCGGAAGTAAAATATGTAAGTTGGTTAGTAAATATAATAAATATAACTGACAGACATATATATTTGGACATAAGAATGACGAAGCCGTTCCTGCGGCATCTGCCGAAAAAGGGGTATTGCCGCCAACAAGAAAATCCGCCATCAATATTTTGTCTGCCTATGGCTGCCGCCAAAATTGAGAAAAAAACCAAAGTGGAATGTTATTTTACCTGAAGAGAAAATCTTTTGCTGTTTTTTATTACACTACTAGCTTACCCTACCCGGCGTTGCAAGGGAATAATCTTAAAGTGTAAAATTTAGAAGCAATTGTCCAGCTTAAAAATGCATATAAAACTGGGGGTAAATTAGATTCCAATTAAAATTTTGCTCATTCCAGTGAGGTGACAATGTTGTTAATTTCAAATAGAATCGAATGCTGTTATGTGCCCTCTAATGTTGTTAACAAAACTTTCACCTAAACAAGTTTAAAGCTTATTATAAAAAATAAAAGGTGATTAACTGCTTCATAAAACGCTGTTATACACTATGTTGGGGGTTCTTTCATTTGGTTCAAAAATATGTAAATTTTTACCACTTGGCACCCGAAAACAGGCGACATACAACTGTCCATGGGAACAACAGAGGGTTTCCAAGTGCAAACCAGCAACCTGGAGAGTTTGACCCTGGGATTTATTGATTGTTAAAGCAAATGCTAACTTTACTGGAAATTGCAAACGGCAACCCTTTTGGAATAATTGGTATACGGGGTATAAAAAAATCTTCCCCAGCGGAGGGCCCTGTTAGAATTGTTGCTCCAATAATATTACGGCTTAGGTGCGAAACTCGAAGTCTTGTCTCGTTACATAGTTTCGGTGCAATTAGGTTTCTCAAAAGTATAATGGGTACCCCAATTTTGAGGGCTATTTTGTGTGAAGGAACTCCAGAGAGTTCGATAGAATTAAGAAATTCAGAAGGGTATGTTGTGCACTGCTCTTCGTCCATTACAGTATCAAATGATTTGTAAATGCTAAGCTCACCCGAAATTTTATCCAGAATTTGAGCTACGCAATTATTTTTCGCAGCTAGAATAGCTCTTTCACACAACCAGGCTGCGTTCACCATATTTTGATTAATTTCGGGATAAACTTTAGATATGAAGTAAATAAATAAATAAAAAAAACCCCTTCTTGAATGATATAGCTCCATTATCATCTTTTATTATTTCACCGTTACCAATTTTAAGCAACTCGGCTGCATGCTCACCAGCTTCTTTGTCATTAAAAAGTTGCACTCGCATGTTAGTAGTCAAATTCACTTTTATAATTTTATTCCAAAGATGTGATGATTTAATGCAGGCATTAATTTCATCAGCTGCAGTTCCCCTTGGTATTACAGGTAAAGTTTGGCAAAAGTCTTCAGCCAGCAAAACAACCATTCCACCCATTAGCTTATTAGAACTTCTTATGTCTTGTAGACTACGATTAATAGCTTCTATCGCATGTTTGTAAGACATAGTACATTCATCCCATACCAGCAGTTTACATTGTTGGAGTAATAAACCCCGGCTGCTGCTTTTTCCAATATTGCAAGTTGGTGTTTCAGTTTCGGCTAGTTCTAGGGGAAGTTTAAAGACAGAGTGTGCTGTGCGCCCACCGTTAAGCAGCGTAGCCGCAATCCCTAAAGAGGCTACTGCCAGGGCAATTTTTGAATCCTTACGAACCTACGCCAGCAATAGATTTAACAAAAATGTTTTGCCAGTGCCTCCAGGTGCATCCAAAAATAATAACGGTCCTTCCTCTTTATTAACTTGCTGCAACACTTTATTAAAAACTCGTTTTTGCTCAGGAATTAGCTTTGGCACCATTTCTGTAACTTGAGCATTTAACATTAAAGTGTCGAAGCTTTGTTCTCGCAACAAATCATCAGCGACATTTTCCAATCGATTTGGCCTTGGAATACCGAAGTGTCCAATATCTTGACCAACCATTCCAATAACTTTATTTTCAATTATTATAAGTGCGTCATTATAAATTTCATCGTCAAAAGTTAAGTTAGGGTTTATTAACTTCTTCCTGCGTAGGATATCTTCAGACAAATCCTGTTTGTATTTCTGCCAAAGCTCTAAAGGTTTTGATAATCCACATAGTGCAATCAAAATGGCAAATAATTCCCTAATTTTGCATGGGAAACAACACAATGCTGCTTCTTGCACTGCTAAATCCCATTGAGTATCGTTTTCCATTAAGCCTAATAATTCACATGTCTCGCGAAAGGTTTCGCAAATATTACCATTAATAAATTTTAAGTCTGAAAAGCCTTTGGGTCCCTTTATATTGTGTAGCAGCATTTTTAGACAATAGCATTCAATATTGCTTACATGTACTGTATATATACGACCAAGGGTATCTCCTTCTTTTATACCGGGCCAATTGTCTACTAATTTTCCAACCTTTCGACGCTTCCATTTTTTTGCGCAATATTCCATGTAAAATATTTTGGAACATCAGCATAAAAAAGTGTTGTAGCAAAATCATCAATTTTGCACAGTCAAAGTAGTTTTTTGGAAGATTTAAGACTCTTTGCGCAAAGTTACTTTCTTTAAAGAACATTCTCTCGCCATTTTCTAAGTGAACAGATAGATGTGTAACGCTTAGATATCGCTCATGAAGTGGAAAACTTTTTAAACGCCACGCCGCTTCATTACTGCTTACATAACGGGCAGCTTGATACATTTGCACCTCGTTTCTTGAATGTATATTGTCATGTTTGTGGTGCAAATTAAAAATTGCCTGGTCACTGCCTTTGTTTATATATATGCAAATATATTTAATGGCCTTGACAGAGTTACAAAATTCAATGTTTATATGCGCTTTAAAGGTCTTAAGCAATAGCGGAGAATATGGCACAATCCATGTGCTGTCTATTACAACTTCTTCCTGCATATATCTTACAAAAACTTTTGCAGTGTGGCCGCCATCATTAGGTGATCTTCGCCTGTACAAAGGATAACCATTTTCAATTTGTTGAGTTTCTTGCAACAACTGCCGAGGAAATTTGTTGTTGCATTTTCCGTTTTTCATGCATGGTGATGCTGGATTAAGTTGACCACATGGCCCGTGTATCATAGTTTTTACCACTTGATCATAAAGATCCTTATCTGATTGTGAATCAGGGATTTCAGCGGAAATGATTTTGTCAATTTGATTGGCCCGTATTTTATTTTTAAGCCAAAGAAGTAGATGCAAATGAGGTAAACCTCTTTTCTGCCACTCAATTGAATACATATAGCACTGATGCTCTCCAAAAATCATGCCTTTAGTAAGAATTGCCACAAATTTTTGACTCTAGCAATTAAATCATGCCTATCCATTGTCCTTTGACCCACCATTAACTCATCACTTAACTCCTTCCATGTTGGATTACATGCAAATGTCAAAAACAAATCAGGTTTATCATAAGAACGAACGTAAGTAAACGCATCTTGTGTGTATTCGTGTAAATAACGTGGGCTATTAGTAAATGTTGAAGGAAGATTTATCATCTGACCAAGGTTGTTAGGATCTACATTAGCATCATTATGTACAGCATCTCGCAAATGTATGTAAGTATCTGCTCTTAACTTTTGTTGATTTAATAGAATGTACCGCAAGCGCTCACTTTCAACTTTTACATACATATGAACCAAAAACTGGTGGAAAAGTTGCTTATAACGTACCAGCAGGTTAAAATTATTGCGACGCACCATGATATGAAATGCATAGAAGTCCGTACATGATACTTTCTTGTTTTGAATAGAAGTACCAGTTACCACATTAGTTTGGGGAATCTGAAAATGGTATCCTTCTTGTCCTGCCCAAAATATTAGTGGATATTGCAGAGCGTCATAAAACCGATGGGTATCTGATACCCTACTTAAGTTTCCAGTGCGCGCTTAAAGCAGAATATCGCGTGGTGAATCATGATTTCCCACTATTAATGCTGCAACTTCATTGATAACTGGAGCATTATATTGGCGTTCATGTTCTCCGCTAGGAGCTCTATCAGAATAAATCACTATTTTGTATGTTTCATCAGGCATATTTTCAAGAGCCGTCTTGAATGTTCTTATTAAAGCATTTTGATTATGAAGCCGACTTTGTAAATCTTCAATAATGCTCCTTTGAACACCTTGTATTACTTCACATCTTCTCTCTGCTTCTGCTCTTTCATCGCCCATAAAATAGATTTGCAAAAACGTTGGTTCCTGATCAATCATTGGTAACAAAGATCCAATTTTGTGGTAAATTTGCCCTTGAATGGTAAACGTAGGAGAAAATCCTGGTAAAACAGCATCTGTGTCTGCTCCAAAGGATGCCATTTGAAATGCGGAGTTATATTTTCTAATGTTTTTTAAAAAATGTCTCGATTCATTTGTTTGTCCCATAATAAGTTCCTTTAAAGGCTCTGGAGGAGCTTGCAGAAATGGTATTTTGATTTTTCCTGCACTACAGCATATCCCAGAAGTTTCTGATTTCCACTTAAGTGCACCACAATATCTGCATTCATGAGTCATGGATCCAAATTTTTACTTGACTGTGTCCGCTATAATCGAGCATTTTGTCGTATTCAAAAGCCGCTTTGTTAAATACCATCTAACTTTATCTTTTAAAATTCCGGCGCCGAACTGCCATACTCTCTGATGCAATATTACGTCGCGTAGTGGACTCTAGTGCTGTTTCTGCATTTCTTTGTTCTATCTGGTGTTGGTTTTGTACACGTCTTCGAATATTTGCTTGCTCCTCAGTTTCTGCAGCTTTAAGGAAGACTGGCGTTCAGATTGTTGAGTGCGTCGAATATTCGTTTGCTCTTCAGTCTCTAAAGATCTTAAGGAATACTGGCGTTGAGATTGTTGGGTGCGTCGAATATTTGTTTGCTCCTCAGTTTCTACAGATCTTAAGAACGACTGGCGTTCAGATTGTTGGGTGCGTCGAATATTTGTTTGCTCTTCAGTCTCTAAAGATCTTAAAAAAGACTGGCGTTGTGATTGTTGAGAACGTCGACTATTGGCTTGTTCTTCTTTCTCTAAAGCTCTTAAGGAAGATTGGCGAAGACTTTGTCGCTGTAGGCGAATGTTTCGATTTTCTTCAGACTCCATTGATCTAAATAAGCGTTGGCGCTGAACTTGACTGCTGACGCGATCATATTGCTCCTGTGATGTTTCATTTTGCCTTGCATTTCGCTTTGCTTGTGAGTTTCTGGAAACTCTATCTAAAAATGATTTTCGTCTTCCAGGCATATTTTTATTTAGAGATATAATTGTTATTTTTTTTATTTGTAATTTTTGTTTGCAATTTATATTTTATAATTCTTTTGCGTGTCTTGCGTCTTGCCTTTTCTACATAAAAGGTCTATCTAAAAGAAAGACAGCTTTTGTCTAGTATTTATAGGAATATTTATAGGAAGGTGTCAGCAATAAAAAAGATGTTTATTGTTTTTTAGGCATAGTGTAATAAAAGTGACTCAATTTGGCAATTAAAGGGTTACATTTTACTGATTAGCTGCAGGTACATCGTTTCTGATGTGCCAAAACAATGAGCAAATAAGTTATTATTGCATTTTGGGCTTCACTTAACGTACATACTCGCAAGTAAACATTTTTACTCACCATTGTTAAAATTAGGAATGCAAAAGTTTTATTTACAAAAATCATTATTTCTTGTTTTGTAAAGGTTTATCAGTTTTAGCAAAGCAGGTAGGGAAACCATTTTAATACTGTTAGTTTATAAAAATAAAAAAACTGTAAAATAATCGAAATAAATATTTTATAATAGTGTGCTAAAAATTTGGCGTATATTGTTTTGCAGGTGTTTTTTTAACATTATTGAAGATACATACATGTGCGTAGTTAAAAACGCATGAGATAATAAATTTTAATAAAAAGTGTGCGGCTTGCTTCTATAAATCTGTGAAAAACTTTATTTCCTGTTTTTAAATAAATGCAGTTCTAAATATTTTTTAATTTATTTTTCTGCACTCAATCAATGGCAATTATAATTAATTATTTCTAATACATATGTATGTACATCCAATTCCCGAAGAAGAATATCGAAGACTGGGAGTAAATATTGGAGTCGAGGTGAAATTACGCATAAAAACTACTTTTATAGCAATAATAGTTTACAGATTGGTTGCAGATACATTGTTATTGATATTGATATTGAAAGCAATAAAACTGTAAATTTTTATAATAATTTAATTTTCTTAATTTTGCCAAGATTGTTTAGTTTTTGGTCAAAACGAACTGTTACCTAATTATCATGTTTACACACATATATACCTTATGCATGCCCATTTCGAAACAAAAATATAATAAACAATTATTATATGGTGGTATAAACTGCAGGTAAATTGGTTTTAATATGGCACATACCTTCATGACATGTTATTTCGCAAAAGTAATAACAAATTAAATGATAATTAGATAATATTTTGGCTTAAACTATGCATACATTGCATCGCTGTTAAAAAAGAATCTTCATTTAGTATTGGCTACCTTCTTAAGCGGAACTTGTTTGTCAGTTTAAAATTTCAATTTCTCCCGTGACACAACCCCTAAGATTTTGACAATGTTTTTAAGGGTAAAGTTAAAATTTCTTACCACAAAGAACATCATTTCTTACAGTTGCATATATCTATATATACAGGGTGCTTCAAAAAAATGTATACACACTTTGAACTTCCATAGAAAATTTATTTATGTTAATACTGTTCAAATTGGTGACCTGCAGCATCAACACAATTCTGAGTACGAGTCACCACTGATTCTGTACATCGTATCAAAACGTCCAATTGGATTTCTCTACACACTGCTTGAATCTCATTCCAAAGAATGTCTAGGTTACGTGGTTTACGCTTGTACACCTCATCTTTTACTGTGCGTAAAACAGCGTTGAAACAGTTCCAAGACTGCTGTTGATGACTCATCACTTGTAGCTGTTCGAGGCCGACCTGAATGACCTTTATGCACATCACACACTGTTCCATGAACTTCGAATTTGTCTCGTTGCGTGTAATTGTTAATCTTGAAGGTGGTTCTGTATCATACTCCCTTCTCCACTGTCTTTGAACTTCATTTACATTCTCAAACTTCCAGTACCACTTAATAACCTGCTTACGTTCTTCAAAACTCAAACGTACGTCCCCCATGTTGATATTACAAATTTCAACTGATAATATAACATAGAGGGACGATTATGCTGGCACCTGGCGAAGAAATATAACATTAGCCTTGTAGAGCGGGAAAACTACAATAGTTTAAAGTGTGTATACATTTTTTTGAAGCAGAATTTACATATGTATATGCAACATATATATAATCTTATTAAATATAACCTTACCCAGCCCATTTTGCTGGATCTGATTATAATACTGGTATAACTAAAGAAATATATCAGGAAATTAAACTACACTTAAAACGATATACATACATACATATATATATAGTTCTTAATTTACAGTATAATTACATTTCAAGTGTTTTTCAAAAGGAGTTTAAAGTTCTCTTATATTGTTATACCCAAATTTGATTATGTTTTTGTACAAATATTTATACCCTACAAAAGTAATTAATTATACCGATCGACACAGAATCACTTCCTGAGTCGATTAAAACATGTCAGTTTGTCACTCCGGCAGGGAGTTAATGTATTCTTTTGAACATAGTAGAGACCGCATTTTTGCAGATATTTAGATGAAATTTGGAACAGATATGTTTTTTGGCATAGGAAGAAAACATGTTGTTTGTGGTGATGATCGGTTAATTTTTTGACCTAGCTCCCATACAAATGTCCGGATAAAGCGTTTTCGGCTATAATTGGCTCAAATATTGATCTATCTTCACATAACTTTGCACGTTTATCCATCTTTGTGCCACTAATTATTGTACCGAAAATAAAAATTATTGGTAAATTTTTAAGATTCATAAAAATTGCAACAATAGAAGAACCAGCATGAAGATTAAAATTTTTGTGGGCGCAACAGCCCCTAGCTTGTGTCCAGAATTAGAGGCCTTTTATATGTGTGCCAAGTTTGAAAAAAAATCGGTGCAATAAAAGTACCTGCAAAAAAAGTTTAATTTTTGTGGGCGTGGCACCGCTCACTTTTTTACCTCCAAAATTTTAACTTGGAAGCCGTTTATATGCGAACTAATTTAAAAAAAATCGGTCTGGAATAAGTGCCTATCATATAATTTTTGTTTTAGGGGGCATGGTCCCACCTCCCTTTTTGCCTTAAAATTTTTTTCTGTTAGACCCCTTATAAATGTGTACAAAATTTTGAAAAAATCGGTGCAACATATGCACCAGAATTAAAAGTTATATTTTTGCAGTAGAAGTACAGTTAGATTTGAAGTGCTGTGGGCGTGGCACCTCCCTTTTTCGGTTCAGCCGTTCAGCCGTTTAGGCGTGATTGCGTGACAAACAAACAAACTAACACCTTGATTTTATAATATATATAGGGATTTTATACAATTTTAATTTCAATTGTTTTTGATTTTGAGTTTGGCTTAAGTTCATATAATTTCTTTTTATTAGAAGAAATTATTATTTTCCGTTAATGTCGAGAGAAACTTTAATTTTGAAAAAAGCAGATTTTTCTACCGATACTAGTCGAGTAGAATGCATTTTCGAAAGCAGCTACGCAATTTCATCATCAGTACTCTTTGAACGGTAGTAGTGTATTTGGTTGTAAACATCATTATATGTATATAATTATATGAACTTAAGCCAAACTTAAAATCAAAAATTTGTATTAATTTCATTTGTTTACAAAAAATAACTTATTGAATTTTTGATTTGATTTTATTTGTTTCCCCGTAATTCAAATTAACCTGTTTTTTTTATATTATTATGGTATAGAAAATAGTTTTAATAAATTCTACCTTTTATAATGTTGAAATGAATTTTGTAGCGTTTCATATCAGCTTTCTCGGACACAGCATGATTGCCTAGAGCCCAACTAAGCGGTAAGTAGGGGTAAGGTAAGTGGTAGCAAGCGCGAACTTGGGACATCCAAAAAGCGTGATTCCGATGTCATGGAGGGGCGTCCAGCCTCTAGAGGGAGGGCCAATAAACTGGCGAAACACCAGCCAGTGATTGACTGTTTGTGGGTGTCTGGGAGATGTCTGCATGTGCCATGAACTTTTAGGACTGCTTTGGGTTCCCAAAACTTTATTTTTACTTTTTAATATGTACACCCCTCAGAATCTGGTACGGTTTTTGCAGCGGCTGTAAAACCGGATGTGTTGGCAAAAACCACCCCAAGACGGCGAGCTCTAGCCGGAGCAAAACGCCAGCGTACCAGAGCCGCCAACAGTCTGGTAACCCGTTTTTTTTTCTGTTTCCTTTTAAACCTTCGTTGAAAAACAGACGTTCACTATAAAATGGCGCCCAACGTGGGGCCCAAAGCCAGTCCAATATGATAACCAATTTTAGTTTCCTTATAAGTTTGGTTTTCTTTTCCTTTTGTTGCCGTATGTCCTAGTAGGTAATTACTAAGAGTCCCTTCCTAGAAGCTACGCTGCAAAACGGAAAATTTAAATTATTAATCTGCGAAGTAATTATAAATTTCATTACTTACTCAGATGTAAGTCCCGGTCGTCAAGGTCCAAGACATGAGATCGCGTTGCGACATATGTGGTAAGCGATTACTCCTTGCAATCGCCTTAGTCTTAAATAGTTTCATGTTTTTATGGCAAAGTTTAACTGCTAAGGTTTTGAATAAAAGGAGGAGACATCATGTAGCTTTCAAATAATTACAATAGCCCAGTCATAGTTTTTTAGTCCCCTGTTGTCTGTCATGCCATTTGCTATTTTTTTATAGATATTTTTTTCCAAACGAATACGTTGTAGCGAGTCCTCAATTATCTGGGACAGTTGCCCTAAATTGAGTTGCAGCACAACTGAGTTTTCATTTTAAAATAATGTATTAATAGTTTTTATTAAGACACGGTTATTAAACATCTTTTTGCAGAAGTATTGAGGGCACATGTAGGAGAATCATAGGCACACACATGCACATAATCAAACACGTTCAGTATACTTGTTACTCTCACTTTACCCTGAACACGACCGCTACTTTTATATGAAATATATAAATACCTAAATATCGATTTGTTATATCTCTACTATTTAGCATAGCTTGATTGTTTTATAAGCATAGTTGTTTTTATTTCCCTATTTTATATATATTTTTCTTTTTTAAATATTTTGATCCTGTTGGATCGTAAATATTGACTTTATTATTATTACTTATTTTTTTTTCTAGATTTTCTAGGTTTTGAATTTTCTTTTTTTATATAAAGATATAGTATATATTTTTCCTTTGAGTGTTTTGCTAGCCTACAGCAAGGCTTTGGAATTATAAGTTTTATTTTTTTTGTTTACCTTGATTATTTAAAGTTTAAATTTACATTTGGAAGGTAGTAAAGAGATTCTCTGTTGTTTTTGAGTAAGCTGGTTTAAATTTCTGTTAATGGGTTTGACTCGTAGTGGAAGCAAACAGTCGTCAGAATCTGCCACCATGTCGACAACGAATGTGACTTGTGGAACAGATACCTATTCAACGCCAATAGGCAACGTGCGTACCAGTTTACCAACAAGTACAACTACAACAACCACATTTGCAGCAGTACATAATCCTATTGTTACAACAGCCGTGTCACCTGTTTTATCAAGTTGCTCTGAGAATGAAGAAGTTACCATCATTTCACCATTATACCAAAGCGAGGCAGCTCAAAGTATTCGCCGTGTGTATGAGAGTTAACTTATCTCGAAGTTAACTAAAGTCTGTCTTTTGGTTTTCAAATTAAAAACAGCCACTTTTCTTTTTAATTTAATATTTTAATAATTTTATTTAATTTTACTTTAATTTAAATAGAATACAGTGTTTATTATATTTAGACTTTGTTTAAATTTATCACAATAAATTTTAAACTGCATATGTCTCTTCGCAGCGCGGCAGATAGAGAACCAAAAAAAGTGTTTATTGCAGCTAGGCAGTTAAAGAACAACTCATAATTATTTGCAAATATTTCAATAACAAGAGCCAAAAATTCCTAACAGTACTGAAATATTTTAACTATGTACATATGTGTGTATATACAATTGGCGAATTCACAAGGTACGATACAATAGCATATTGTATTATTGTTATATAATTTCACAATAGCATAAAAATTTTGTTGTTGCTTTTCATACGAAACTTGTTGTGAAACAATACAACTTTGTTTGATATGTTTATTGTGATGTCGTATTATATACAAAGTCATGCGCCAAGCGCCTAAAACGAAACGGCGAGTTTTTTAATTTAATTTTAAGAGCCGCTAGCACTCGCATCCGTTAAAAATGTCTATACTAAAAACTTAGGCAAAACCGCCAAAGAAGATTCCTTAAGCCGCCTCCGCCGGCAAAAATTGCCGGCACTGCTCTCTGACACATCAGCTGTTTTTTGTTTACGTAAAAAATAACAAAATTCTTGTGATTTTTTACTAAAACTTTGCTTATTTTAATGGATTTTAGAGATTCTAACCAGGTTAGATATAGACTATTTTGTGTTTTCATGGGTCTAATTTCTACAAATTATTAAGTTAAGCCAAGAGCAGCACCAGATTTATGTACATAAATATGTGTTTGTTTTTCTATCGTTTGGTCGTATCAGCTGATTTAGATTTTAAATACGACACCTACAAATATACGAAGAGTTGTTCACAACGGTCATATTTTTTGGTTGTATTATTTTACAATATATGATTTCACAACACCTTGTGAATTCACCAAATGTTTATTTGTTGCTTTAATACGTGCAATAAATAAACCAGTATTTTGTTGTTGTATGAATTAATGCAGCAAGCATAAAGAGAATTAAAGAACTACATAAACATACATATGTACATATATATGTAGTAATTAAAGGGCTACAAAACAAATATGTATATAAAAACGTAAGTTTCTAAATGGTATGTTCACACTAGCCATTGAATTTAAAAACATATAAATAAATTAAGCAAGATAATAGATATTATAAATTAAGATAAATAGAAACAATTATAAATGGTTTTGATTAGATTTATTCTCCAACATTCTCCCCCACTAAGGACGACAGTACTTAAACCTCGGAAGAATCATCAATATCGTTTGGTTTGGAGTTTTAATCGTGATCTAGAGTATCCAAGCAATCATTTGTAGGTAGAAGGGCAATTTTTGTTGTTACTACATTTCGTGCAGTTGACTTTTTAATGATTATTGGGCTTGCGTAGTCGACACCACTGTGCTTAAATGGACCACCATGCAAAGTTTTTATGTGTGCATCTAGAAATAATAAATTAGTCAAAGGATTGTGTTTTTTAAGTAAAATTGGATGTTTTGAACAATAATTCAGGCCAGAATTTTGTATTCTACCACCAACTCATAGTATTTTAGAGGAATCAAAAAATGGGCATGATTGCGCAACCGCGTTGTTTTTTATAATTTGACCTCTTTTTTGGATTTCATCAAGTTCGTGAGCAAAATCTACCTTCTGCGAAAGCTTTATTAGCCTTAAACGAGCCAACTTGAGTTCTTCGGTTGAAAGAAACCCTGTCATCTTACCGTTACCTTCAGTTTGTGATTTTTTACTATTTTGAGCATTGTATTTAAATCGAAGTATGTATGCAGTAACGCGAACCAGCTTACAGAGTGAAGAAAATCGTGTAAGCAATTCAGGATAGGCGCTTACGTCTGTTACAACCGAATGAAGATTTAAAGTTGGGCTTGTATAAATTTCATCAATTTCATCCAGATTTAGCTTAGGTTGTTTGGGCCAAGATTCGGAAGGTCCAGTGAGCCACTTAGGACCATGCCACCAGAGTTCATGTTCAACTAGTTCATTCGATGATATACCACGCGAAGCGCAGTCAGCAGGATTTTCACGTGTAGATATATATCGCCATTGAGAAGTACGAGATCTGCGTTGAATTTCTGCAACTCTGTTTCCAACGTAAATGGGCCACCTAGATGACTGACCTCGAATCCACGAAAGTACAGTCGTGCTATCAAGAGATGAGATTATTCTATCTACCAATTTAGCCAATAAAGTTGCACCACATAGTTCCATTCGAGGAATTGTTAGGCGTTTTATAGGGCCAACTTTTGTTTTTGCTTGTATTAAATAAACTTTTGGACCTAAATCTGAAATAGTCTTAGCGTACACTACAGCTGCATACGCGAACTTAGACGAGTCAGAGAAACCATGAATTTCAACTTTTAGGCCGCTGCTAGTTCCAATCCAACGAGGCATTTTTATATTTTCAAGATATTTGAGGTTATTACGATACTTTAACCACCTTTTTTCAATGTCGTCAGGCAGACGATCATTCCAGTCAATTCCAAGGAGCCACAAGTTTTGAAATTCAATTTTAGCGAGAATTGTAGTAGGGCAAAGCCAACCCAACGGGTCATAAAGTTTTGCTGAATCCGAGAGCAAACTTCTTTTAGTCACCTCTGACGTATTTTCAAAATTAATTTTAAATGAAAAGCAATCATTTACAGTGTTCCACTCAATACCAAGAGCCTTAACTGTGTTAGGTTGATTAAGTTCGAATGTT
Source organism: Melanophora roralis (assembly GCA_963583895.1). Taxonomy (NCBI): domain Eukaryota; kingdom Metazoa; phylum Arthropoda; class Insecta; order Diptera; family Rhinophoridae; genus Melanophora; species Melanophora roralis. The sequence goes on along the minus strand of OY757187.1, from coordinate 77,316,433 downwards.
TGCAACTTTTCCCTAAACTCCACAGGGATCATATCTAAGAATTCATTCGAGTTTGTTGTCCACTTACGCAAATTAAATTTTCCTTCGCTAAGGAGATTACATAATTGAGTGTGTAATTGGTAAGCCTCTGATACACTATCAGCCCCAGAAATAACGTCATCTACGTAAGTATCTGAATTAAGTACGCTACAAGCTAGCGGATATTTGTTCTTTTCATCTGACGCTAGTTGTTGTAAAACCCTTATCGAGAGAAAAGGAGCCGGGGTTGTACCATAAGTAACCGTAGAAAGTTTGTAAACCGAAATATCTTCAGAGCTACTATTTCTCCACAAAATTTGTTGATATTTATGCTGTTCTTGAGCCACAAGAATTTGCCTAAACATTTTCTCTAAATCTGCCCGAAGACCAATTTTAAAACGCCTCCACCGATTTATAATTGTAGGCAAGTCATTTTGCAATGCAGGACCAGCTGCCAGTTCCTCGTTCAACGAAGACTGACCAGACCGCTTACAGCTACCGTCGAAAACAACCCTCAATTTAGTAGTAGAACTACTTTCTCTTAAAACACCATGATGGGGCAAGAAAAATCCGCTTTTATCCAAATCACGTGGATAAATGCCAACGTTGTTCATGTGTCCAAGATTTTCATACTCCTTCATAAAATCTGTGTAAAGTTTGCCAAAGTTTTTATTTGCTTTACATTTCGATTCAACATTTTTTAAGCGAGAAAGAGCTGCATAGTCTGTATGAGCGAATACTGGAAGTGGAAGACCCTTGAGAAGCGATTTAAATGGCAGTGAAACGGTATAACGACCAGACGAGTCACGAGAAGTCGTATCTTTAAAATGTTGTTCACACAGGATTTCCTCTTCAGTTAAAACTCTTTTTTCTAATAGTTCCTCCTGTTCCCAAAACAACTGCAATTGCTTTTCTAGGGAGCAAACATTTACCGTAATAGTATGCTGATAAGAATTATCACGAGTAGGGCCAGAAACTATCCACCCAAAATGTGTTAGTTGCAAGAACAAACCATCATCAAATTTATGTTGCTGAGGTAGCACGATATCTCCATAAACGTCTCCTCCTAATAAAAGGTCTATCTCACCAGGTTCCGAAAAATATGGGTCAGCTAATGGGAATTTCTTTAAATCAGGTAAAAGTTTTTCATTTATACCCATAGGTTGATATCCCGTTATTTTTGGTAGAACAAGAGCCTTACAATCAATTTTAAAGTTAGTTTTAGTTCTGGAGAAAATAGAAAACTTTGCGCAATTATGTGAAACCGTAGGCTTATCTCCACCTACTCCACTTATTTCAACAAACGTCCTTTTGTAGGATAAGTTTAAGGTATCTACCGCCTTTTTAGTGATAAATGTGGCCTGAGCACATTGATCAAGAAGAGCTCGTAAAACAAACTCGCCCTGAGAGGTTTTTAGCACCACACGTATCGTAGCAAGAAGAACTTGAGGCCTTTTGTTACTACTATATATTTTACTATTATCAACTACATGAGCATTTACGTTCTCAAGCACTTGAGAAGATGAGGAGGGTTGCGGTGGCATAACAGGTTCAGGAGCTACAGTTTCAGATGAACGGTTAGTGAAATACTCATTATGAACAATAGTATGGTGATTTTGTTGACAGACTTGACAACGAGAGGTTACATGGCATTTGTTACTAAAATGACCTGGGGTTAAACAATTTCTACATATGCGCTTTGAAGTCAACAAATCTCTTTTTTCAGCAGATGCTAGAGCAGAAAATTTGAAACACTTTACGAGAAGGTGACGTTTATTGCAGCAAGGGCAGTTGGAGTCATTATTGGTAGACACAGCATTTGCATAACGTCGAAAATTAGTTTTCTTTTTATTTTGTTGTTGTGGGATCCTTGACTTCGAAAAGGACACACTAGGACTTGAACCAGGCTGGTCAGAAATAGTCTCTAAGGTACGAAAAGTTGCCTCCAAAAATTTAAACAAATCGTCAAGTGGAGGGATCTCAGTTGACGCTTTGAGCGACTGCTCCCATTCTTTACGCGTCTGAACATCTAGCTTATTTACCGTCATATATATAAGCATAGCATGTTCACCTTCGGTATTTATCCCTAAAGTACGAAGTAGGGCAATACTAGTACGGGTTGTATCTAAAACCGTTTGAATGCTTTCTGAAGAGCCATCAGAAGCAGGAATTGAAAATAGTTTTTTAAAAATAGTATCAACAATTTTCCTTTTATTATGATATCTATTTTGAAGTGCGGTCCATGCTAAAGCATAGCTTGAATCCGTTGCTGGATATTCATTCACAATATCCAACGGGGTTCCTTTACAAGAACTTTTCAGAAAACAGAATTTTTGAACATCAGTAAGACCAGGATTATTATGAACTAGTGAAACGAACATGTCCTGATACGACATCCAAGTTAAATAGTCACCAGTGAAAACTGGCAGATCAATTTTCGGTAAACGAGCCTGAACCGAAAAGGTTTCATTTCTAGAATTAGAGGGACCAGCAAACGTACTGGATTGAATTTCAGGAGAACGAGAACCAGAATTCATTAAATCAAGCAACTGGCTTTTTAGAGTAAAAAATTCATCTTGAAATTTAAAGTAAAGATCTTCTTCGAAATACGGAATATCTTCTACATTAAAAGTATTTTCACGGACTACGGAACACAATTCGGTATTTCCTTTTTTAAATTGCAAAAAATTTGATTCTATTTCATCTAGAACAGATTGTGCAAACCCACAAGTTTTATTTTGCTTTAAATCATATAATCTAGCAGTTCGCTTGAAGTTTAGAAACAAATCTTTTTGTTGCTCAATAAGATGGTGAATTTCCGCCATTTTGTTCAAAACTTTTATTCAATTTCACACTTTTAATTTTTACAATAAAATTTCATGCATACATACAGTTTTCCAGAAAACCACAAATTCCAGTAACAGTAACGCAGAGTTCACAACCTTACTTATTTTGTTGCACCAAGTTTCGCTATCCTCAAAGAGCACACACAATTTATTCCCATAAGAAAACACTACAAAGTAGTCCACGAGCAATAGGTTCCAATAAAACGATTCCAAGTTGATTCACTGATTCACAATTCCTTGTTCCCTGTTCCCGGGTTTCGGCACCAAATTATGTATGAGAGTTAACTTATCTCGAAGTTAACTAAAGTCTGTCTTTTGGTTTTCAAATTAAAAACAGCCACTTTTCTTTTTAATTTAATATTTTAATAATTTTATTTAATTTTACTTTAATTTAAATAGAATACAGTGTTTATTATATTTAGACTTTGTTTAAATTTATCACAATAAATTTTAAACTGCATATGTCTCTTCGCAGCGCGGCAGATAGAGAACCAAAAAAAGTGTTTATTGCAGCTAGGCAGTTAAAGAACAACTCATAATTATTTGCAAATATTTCAATAACAAGAGCCAAAAATTCCTAACAGTACTGAAATATTTTAACTATGTACATATGTGTGTATATACAATGTTTATTTGTTGCTTTAATACGTGCAATAAATAAACCATAAAGAGAATTAAAGAACTACATAAACATACATATGTACATATATATGTAGTAATTAAAGGGCTACAAAACAAATATGTATATAAAAACGTAAGTTTCTAAATGGTATGTTCACACTAGCCATTGAATTTAAAAACATATAAATAAATTAAGCAAGATAATAGATATTATAAATTAAGATAAATAGAAACAATTATAAATGGTTTTGATTAGATTTATTCTCCAACACCGTGAAATGCGCGAGGGTAGTACAACAGGTCCAAGTCTTATTTCTTCAATTAACGTAGATAATATAAGGAGTGTTGTAGAAGTATCGGTCGGCTTATGTCAAGCAAAGTTTATGCAAGAGGTTGACGCGAAAATCTATCGAGCAATGGAGGAGATAAAACGAGTTGTTAGTGCACAACCGTCTCAGTATCCGGCTCCAGTGCAAACCTCGGTGGCAATGGCTAGTAACTATGTCCCGCTGAGTGTTCATAACCAAATTCCAGCAGCCGTTTCACAGCCACCGGGAGGTATAACCAGCTCTGCAATACCACAACAACAAGCCTACAACTAACCACCTCTACCAATTGTGTCAACGCCATATGTACCAGTTTATACCCAACCGCCACCTCTTGTTCCAGCTCCGCAGTGTGCACGTACTACTGCTACAGCAAGCCAACATGTGTTACCTTTGATAGAAGAACAACCACTAAGAGCGCAACCATTGCGACCAGAGTCGTTCGAACAGCATGTGCATTTGCAGCCAAATCAGCCAACATTTAGCAGGCAGCCTAATGCAACAGTGGGCCGACCACAGGTAAGTTCGCAGAAAAACTCAATGCATCGGCAGGAGTTACCGCTATAATTTCCCTATTAAGAGCAACAACAGCAGCAAAATCTACATTTTCGTAGGCAAACATCTCGGCCAGGATATACCCAAGATGCTTGGATGGAGCAGAATTATCCGCCACAGCAACTGAATGGTTTCAACTTTAATCCGTCAAGGGCTAGTAAACCAGAAACCCTAGAAAAAGTTAAGCTTGATAAGTGGGGTATTAAATTTGATGGTACGACGAAAACTCCTTTTTTTTCATGTATTTTATTATTGAATCTTCGCTTAAGCGAAATAACAATTAGTATTCAAATCTTAAAACTAAGTAGTTAATACTAGTCCAGTCAGTACCAGACTAAAATTTAAGTTCTCACAATAAACTCCTAATGTACAAGAATTTATTTTTCGAGTAGGTGCTTTAAGGCGAGACTACGACTGCTCAGAGCAAGAGATGCTTCGGAGTTTTCATCTGTTGTTTGCTGGACTAGCGCTTGACTGGTATTGGGACTACCGGAAGTTTGTACACCTGACTACTTGGGAAGACTTTGAAAAAGCACTTCTGGGCCAATATAGAAGATATGAGAAAGAGTACCAAGTACAAATGCAAATTTTAAACCGACGACAGTTATCTCAGGAGCCCTTTGAGGAATTTTACAATGCAATTATAAAACTACGCAACTAGCAAAAACAGCCTTATGAAGAGGAACAATTGGTAGACCTTATGCAAGCCAATCTTAAACCATCGCTAGCACAGCTAATGTTCTCCGTGCATCTTAAAACCATGTCTGAGTTTTGTCGTGAAGTCCGGCGTGCAGAAAATCTTTTAGCAAATCAGCGTCAGCAGTATCAATCGCGCCTAGGTGTGGCCCCAAGGGTCCATGAGATCGACTACTTTGAGGAGGAGCAAGCGGAGGTGGATTTGGAGGTTGATGGGTTGCGTTACACAAGTTAATATACTTGCTTTAATTGCAAAAAAGAAGGGCATGTGTTGGTAGATTGTCCCAAGCCAGTTACCCGAGTTTTTTGTTTTAGATGCGGGAAAGAAAATGTAGTTGCGCCAAAGTGTCCTAGGTGTCAGGGAAACCGGGCGAGAAACTCGTCTCGAACTGGGGAGGCGAGGGTGACAACGGTTTAGGCCCAGTTTCAAGTAAACCAGGATCGTCCACCCAAGGGGTAAAAATCCTAGTTAATAAGAATAGAGTAGTAGATAATTTTAGTACAAAACTACAGCTAAGAGAACCTAAACCACTGCATGTACGCCTTAGAGAATATAAACAGGCTAAAGCTCGAATTTTTGGTACGATTTCTAACAAAATTAAAAGAGCACGCGAGCGTTATAAGATAAGGAGAAGATTGAGGGGCAAAATTTCATCAGCTTCCCTGTATGAAGGTAGAGACTCCCGCTTTTACACTCGAATAAAGATAGGAGATCATGAAATTGAGGGCCTGTTAGACGTGCTTGGGTTGCGACTGTCTTGAATTTGTGGAAAAAGCAGGACTTCAAATCCATGGTTTTTCTTCAAATATCAAGACAGCTGACGGCACAAATCACTCTATTGTCGGTTGGGTGCGGGTGAAAGTTACTTTTGGTCGAACAACGCAAGTCATAACGTTCTATCTAGTACCTACTTTGAGTCGTGCGCTCTTCTTGGGAATTGATTTTATGAAGGCTTTTGATATTTTAAAAATTGATAGTCGCACTACCAACGGGATTACTCTATGTGAAGAAGCCGAGAGTACCCCAGATGTAGTAACTCATAGTTTAACATTAGAACAACGACAGGAGTTAGATTTAGTCATATCTATGTTTCCCTGCTATAGTAAAAAAGGCTTGGGTAAGACTCATTTAGAGACTCATATGATCGATACTCGAGATACAGCTCAAGTTAAAGATAAACATTACCTGGTATCGCCGGCAGTGCAAAAGCTTAGGTACGCGGAGCTAGATAGGATGCTTGACCTTGGTGTCATTGAGCTTAGTGAGAGCCCATGGAGTCATCCAGTCACGTTAGTCCGCAAGGGCGAGAAAAACCGTTTATGCCTGGATGCTCGCAAGCTCAATGCGTTGACAGTCAAGGATGCTTATCCTTTGCCGCACATAGAGGGTTTGCTCAGTCGGTTAGGGGATACAGTGTTTATTTCGAGCGTGGATCTTAAGGACACTTTCTGGCGAATACCGCTTGATCCGGCTAGTAGAGAGAAAACAGCTTGACCTTGGCGTCATTGAGCTTAGTGAGAGCCCATGGAGTCATCCAGTCACGTTAGTCCGCAAGGGCGAAAAAAACCGTTTATGCCTGGATGCTCGCAAGCTCAATGCGTTGACAGTCAAGGATGCTTATCCTTTGCCGCACATAGAGGGTTCGCTCAGTCGGTTAGGGGATACAGTGTTTATTTCGAGCGTGGATCTTAAGGACACTTTCTGGCGAATACCGCTTGATCCGGCTAGTAGAGAGAAAACAGCTTTAACAGTGCCAGGGCGACCCCTTTACCATTATACGGTCATGCCTTTTGGGTTGTGCAATGCTGCCCAAAGGTTATGCCGTTTAATGGATAAAGTGATACCTGCGGCGATGCGTGAGCGAGTTTTCGTCTATCTAGACGATCTTCTAGTGGTATCTTCAGATTTTGCGACGCACCTGGAGTTGTTGAGGCGCGTGTCTAATTGCCTTACGAAAGCAGGGTTAACTATAAATGTGAAAAAATCTAAATTCTGTTTTAAAGAGTTAAAATATCTTGGGTATATCATTGGTGAAGGAAAAATAAAGCCGGATCCAACCAAAGTGGAAACAATTTCTCGTTATGCTTATCCTAAGACAGCAAGTGCGGAGTTTCATGGGAGCAACAGGCTGGTATAGAAAGTTTATACCAGGCTATGCTACAATTGCAGCCCCAATCTTTGACACGCTGAAAAAGGGTAAGGGTTTCAAGTTCTCGGATGAAGCAAAGGTTGCGTTTGATCATCTCAAGGATTGTCTAACTTCGAGTCCACTTCTTAGTCACCCTGACTTCTCCAAACATTTTTACGTTCATGCGATGCGTCAGATGTAGGGGTTGGAGCCGTGCTTTTTCAAAAGTACGAGTCTGAGGGAGAACATCCAATCGCCTATTTTTCCCACAAATTAACATCTGCGCAGCGGAATTATTCCGTAACTGAACGTGAATGTTTGGCGGTCGTTTTGGCGATCAAGAAGTTTAGGCCCTACATAGAACTTATGCCTTTTTCCGTAATAACTGACCACAGTAGCCTTAAGTGGCTTATGTCACATAAAGACCTTAGTGGCCGTTTGGCTAGGTGGAGCCTACATTTGCAATCGTATGATTTTACAATAGAACATAGGCAGGGTAAACGAAATGTAGTACCTGATACCCTATCGCGCTATGAAATGGAGGAAGTCTCTGTGGAGGTAGAAGGACTGGTCGATCTTAATTCGAGTGCGTTTATCCAACTGATGTCTGATATTGAAGCGAGTTCTGAAAGGTTACCTAATTTAAAAGTAGTTGAAGGATTTATCTATAAGAGAGTACGATCCTATGATGGTGTAGCCTTAAATGAGGACTTTTCATGGAAACTATGGGATCCCAATGAGTTGACTAAGGCCATTATACAAAAATCACACAACTCGCCTCAGGCTTCTCAAGGAGGGGTTGGTAAAACGCTACGTCGAATTAAAGAGTACTTTTATTGGCCGAACATGAATATACAAGTTCGAGACTATGTCTCCAGTTGTCAAATTTGTAAGAAGACAAAGTCGGCTAATGTTACCCTACGCCCACCAATTGGTGCTGAAACTCTTAGTGAGCGTCCGTTTCAACGAATTTTTATTGATTTTCTGGGTTCGTATCCGCGGTCAAAAAGTGGGAATTGTTTTATTTTTATAGTTTTGGACCATTTAACGAAGTTCGTTTTGCTAAAAGCCCTACCGAAGGCCAATACGAAAAGCGTAATACGATTTTTAATAAGCGAGGTTTTGCATAAGTTTGGTACGCCAGAGACACTTGTCTCTGACAATGGTAAACAATTTACTAGCAAGGAGTTTGCTGATCTAGTAAAGAATTTTGGCGTTAAACATGTACGTACTGCAACACATGCGCCACAGGCTAACGCGTCCGAGCGAGTAAACCAGAGTATTCAGCTATATTTGCAATTGAAGGTTTCCCATATACGATCGTAAGTGATAATGGTCCGCAATTCAGCTCTGAAAAATTCCAGCAATTTTGCGTCAAAGCTGGCATTCGCCATATTACAACAACACCTTTTCGTCCTGCCTCAAATGGCTTGGCAGAACGTTTCGTTAGAACTTTCAAAACTTCTGTAAGAAAGAACATCAACGACGAGTTGTGTATAAAAGATGCTGTACAAAAATCCCTCGCAACCTATCGTTTCATACCTAATTTCGAGGGGAAGACACCTGCAGAACTAATTCGTGGTAGACCTGTCCGCACGATCTGGTCTCAGCTGGTAGATTCTCCAACTCCTTTAACAAACACAAGTAACCAAGAGGGCTCAGACGAAAATAACCAAGATATACAACTGCGCAGAACCTTAAGAAATCGTCGAGAAGTAGCACGTTACCAGTCAGATGATGTCCGGAAACATTAATATGTTGTGCTCGTTATTTTACTAACACAAAATTATATAAAAATCCAACTCTAATAATTATCAAATTATAAAATTTTAAAATTCATGTAAGAAATTCAAAGTTACAAGAATTTCTTACATGAATTTTAAAATTTTATAATTTGATTTATTATCTTGAAAAATTTGGGGTGGAGTAGTGTAGCATATTTGAACTAATCCTAATATCTAATATTCACTCCACATTAGTTAATCGTTATACTTGTAATCAATATTACAACCCTTAAATTCATTCCTTAAAATAACATCTTTGTAAATAATAGTAATAAGAAATCATGAAATAAAAAGTCAGTTATGTTACATCCGAATACGCGTGCGTTTCAAAATACAACAACAATAATTTTTTTTTGTTTTAAATAAATTGGAGTGCGTTAAAATTTTGTAAGCAATAAATAAAATAGAAGCGAAACACACAAAATAAAAAGCACTTAACAAGTAAAACAAAAGACAAATTGAACAAAAGAAAGACCCAGAGTGCGCGCAGCGTAGGGTAGAGCTCTCTTCTCGTGCGTTTTGTTGTCGCGTCCGGAATATTAGTGATTTCCTTAAGAATCAATCCGGTTCTCGGAAGTAAAATATGTAAGTTGGTTAGTAAATATAATAAATATAACTGGCAGACATATATATTTGGACATAAGACTGACGACGCCGTTCCTGCGGCATCTGCCAAAAAAAGGGGTATTGCCGCCAACAAGAAAATCCGCCATCATTATTTTGTCTGCCTATGGCTGCCACTAAAATTGAAAATAAAACCAAAGTGGAATGTTATTTTAACTTTTTTTTTTTTTTGGTCATATATTTTATTATTGAATCTTTGCTTAAGCGAACTAACAATAAGTATTCAAATCTTAAAAGTAAGTAGTTAATACTAGTCCAGTCAGTACCAGACTAAAATTTAAGTTCTGACAATAAAATTACGTGCGTTTTGTTGTCGCGTCCGGAATATTAGTGATTTCCTTAAGAATCAATCCGGTTCTCGGAAGTAAAATATGTAAGTTGGTTAGTAAATATAATAAATATAACTGACAGACATATATATTTGGACATAAGACTGACGACGCCGTTCCTGCGGCATCTGCCGAAAAAGGGTATTGCCGCCAACAAGAAAATCCGCCATCATTATTTTGTCTGCCTATGGCTGCCACCAAAATTGAGAAAAAAACCAAAGTGGAATGTTATTTTAACTTTTTTTTTTTTTTGGTTCATATATTTTATTATTGAATCTTCGCTTAAGCGAACTAACAATAAGTATTCAAATCTTAAAAGTAAGTAGTTAATACTAATCCAGTCAGTACCAGACTAAAATTTAAGTTCTGACAATAAAATTACTAATTTCAAAGGTTTCATCTAAGAGCAATTGTATCCCTTCTTTTTAGGCGGGTGTGCCCACTATGTTGCAGGATGCTTCGAGCGAGCGGATTTGAATGTGATTCCAGCTTATTTAAATACTTGTCCACATATTTCATGATGTCGCATTTTACAAGTGGAACTTCTAGATCCTTGTGGATGTTGCTTTTTAATTTTTTCATTTAGGACGCTCAAACAATCATCTATATCTCCGGGAGTTTTTAGCGGTTGGTTCTCCGCGCAGTGGGTACTAATATATTTTTTATATTTCAACCAATTAATTCTTTTAGATAAGAAAAACTCACTAGCTGCTATTTGGTGAGGACTGCAAATAGTGATTATTGTGGGTGAGTGGTCAGAAGATAAATCCAAGGAGGCTTGAGCCTCAATGAGCTCCGAGGATATACCTTTTGCTACGCCAAAATCAATTACGTCTGGAATTTTATTGTGGTCTGTTGGCCAGTAGGTTGGTTGTCCAGTTGAAATAACATAAAGTCCCATTTCAGACACGGCATCATACAAGACACGACCTCTGGGACTAATTAGTCGGGAGGCCCAGTACGTGTGCTTGGCGTTATAGTCTCCAGCAGCTATGAAGCGGGACCTAAAGATTTGTAAAAACTGTTGTACTGATCCTTCGTTATGGAGAATTTCGGTGGACAATAAACTGACGAAATAAGTAGGTTATTGAAAAATTCATCAATGCAGACGTTTGATGCTTTCATATAACATTCAGATAGGCCACCCAACCATTGGTGCTTAATTCTTGATTTGATTAAAATAGCAGAGCCACCACAGGATCTATCCTTGGGATCTTTTGAATCATAAAAATTGTATCCACTAATTTTAAAAGTGCTTCTAGATGTCATATGAGTTTCGGAAATCAACATGACATCGATTTTTTGGTGTGTTAAAAAGTATTCGAGCTCGTTTTTGTGTTGGCGGATGCTAACTGGGGAATGTTTGTTGTTGGTATATTTAACGGCTGGGGAGAGGCAGGAACTACCTTCGGCTTAGATGAGCGCTTAACTAAATCAAAGACAGGACAACCTCTGTAGTTGGCAGTGTGGTTTCCACCGCAATTGCTGCACTTCTTCAACCTAGGGTCATCTTTTGGTTTGTCGCACTTGATTGTAACATGCAGATCCTCACATACAACACAAACAGAAGGCATTTTACAGTAAGTTTTTGTGTGGCCATATTCCTGACAATTTAAGCACTGTACAGGTCCAGATCGCTTATGCGGGACTTCCACTGTAACTCTACGGTGCATAATATATCTTAAAGCATAAATGGGGTGAGTTTCGTTTTTCTTTAATTTGGCATCACCAGGCTCAAGTTCAACTCGAAACAATGGTTGAGGGTATTTTTCCCTGTTTCTAATATTTGTCACAGTTCTTACCTTAAATCCTTCGCTGCACAAACTGGTCTTTATCTCCTCCGGGTCAACATTTGAGTCAATTCCTTTTATGACTACCTGGAGGCCTTTTGCGTTTTTAAGCTGGTAAGTGTAAAAGTTCTTTTTTAACTTCTCAAATTCCGACACCGTGGCGCGATAAGCGTTCTCGTGATTTACTTGAATTTTGGTCTCATATATGTTACCACGTTTTATGTTCGACACATAAAAGTTCTTTTCGCCTATTAATGCAACTAAAAATTTAATGAGGTCGTTCGAGTTTTTTTCTCTTAAATAAATTGGAGGAGGCTTATAATATTTTTCCGTAACGGGGCCATCATTATCATCTGTTTGCAGAATGGCAAAGCGATTTTGCGATGTGGTTGGCCTTTTATCGTCTTTTAGAATTTTTGCAGGTTGACTTACTTCTGCCGACTTCGGACTTCTCCCCCTTTTAAGAACTGTTACGTACCTGTCCATCTCTACCTGGATCTTAGGAGCACACGCAGAAATTGGGCCTGGAGCGCCTTTAGCAGTTGTAGGTGCGACACCAGAACTTGAAGAAGACCGCGATAAAGATAACACCTCGGTATTTTTTTTATGATTTTTAAACAGAGATTGTGCTAAATTTGTCCCTTGTTCAGTACACTTATTCAAATATAGCACACTTGCACTTAAATTATTTGTATTTGTTTTCGGTTTTGCACTTAAATAGTTTCTATTATATTCAGGGTCTCTAATGTTTTCATTGCTAACGCTTTCTGAGCTTAACACAATGTAAGCATTTCGGCTATTAGGCCCACTGTCACTACGATCACTGTTACTCATTAACCGTTTGGTTTTTTTGTTTTGTTTAGTTTGTTTTTATTTTCGATTCTCACTTATGTCTTGTAGGTATGTATATTTACAATTTTTTTGTAACTTATTTTAAATATCATCTATTACAAATATACACTCGCGTAGACACGTCCGTACACTACGAGATTAAGAGAGCAACTGTTATTTTAACTGAAGAGAAAATCTTTTGCTGTTTTTTATTACACTATTTTATACAATTTTAATTTCATTTGTTTACAAAAAATAACTTATTGAATTTTTGATTTAATTTCATTTGTTTCCCCTGTATTCAAATTAACCTGTTTTTTTTATATTATCATGTTGTAGAAAATAGTTTTAATAAATTCTACCTTTTATAATGTTGAAATGAATTTTGTAGCGTTTCATATCAGCTTTCTCGGATACAGCATCATGGCCTAGAGCCCAACTAAGCGGTAAGTAGGGGTAAGGTAAGTGGTAACAATCGCAAAATTGGGACATCTAAAAAGGGTGATTCCGATGTCATGGAGGGGCGTCCAGCCTCTAGAGGGAGGGCCAATAAACTGGCGAAACACCAGCCAGTGATTGACTGTGTGTGGGTGTCTGTTAGATGTCTGCATGTGCCATGAACTTTTAGGATTGCTTTGGGTTCCCAAAACTTTATTTTTACTTTTAATATGTACACCCCTCAGAATCTGATACGGTTTTTGTAGCGGCTGTAAAACCGGATGTGTTGGCAAGAACCACCCAAGACGGCGAGCTCTAGCCGGAGCAAAACGCCAGCGTACCAGAGCCGCCAACAGTCTGGTAATCCGTTTTTTTTTCTGTTTCCTTTTCAACCTTCGTTGAAAAACAGCCGTTCACTACAAATTTAGAAGTTTTTAATTGTATTTCAAAAATTTCTAATTCAATTTGTATTTCAGAATTTTCTATTTGTATTTCAGAACTTCCTAATTGTATTTCAGAAGTTCCCATTTGTTTTTCAGAAATTTCTATTTGTATTTAAGAATTTTCCATTTAAAATACAAAAAATTTGTTCGAAACAAAAGTGGACTGCGAAAAACTGAGTATGAGGAAATGTGGCCAATACCTTCCTCTACTATACCCCATTCTCCAATTTTTGGCACATGTTTTTGTTTTTACTTAATATGCCGCAAGGTGTATTGAGTGACTTTTCTCATACTTAGTTTTTTAAAAAAGTTGTTCGAAACAAAAGTGGACTGGGAAAAACTGAGTATGAGGAACTGTGGTCAATAGTTTCCTCTGCCATGCCCCAATCTCTAATTTTTGGCACATGTCTTTGTTTTTACCCATTATGCAGCAAGGTGTATTGAGCGACTTAGTTTTTCGAAAAAGTTGTTTGAAACAAAAGCGGACTGGGAAAAACGGAGTATGAGGAAATGTGACCAGTACCTTCCTCTACCATGCCTCATTCTCCAATTTTTGGCACATGTCTGTTTTTACCCAATATGCAGCAAGGTGTATTGAGCGAATTTTTTCATACTTAGTTTTTCGCAAAAGTTGTTCGAAAGAAAAGTGGACTGGGAAAAACTGAGTATATGGGAAAATATGGCCAAGACCTTCCTCTACCATGCCCCATTCTACAATTTTTGGGACATGTCTTTGTTTGGACCCAGTATAAACTGTATATAAATTTTTTCCAAACTTAGTTTTTTCACTATCAAATTCATAATATTGTTTCATTGAAAATTATTTTTTACGACTCTTAAGTAAAATTCGGAAACATATATAAAATCTTTATATGACTCAAAAAAGTTTGTTAAAGTTCTAAAAAAGTTTGTTAAAAGGAAAAATCCTCTCCCATGGACATTTTTGATGCTGCCATATCAAAAATAAACATTTTGTATGGAAAAAGTGTGTCTAAAAGCTTGGCAGCACAAATTTAATTATTTACTCAAAACTAAGCGCCAATTTTTAATTGAATGATGATATCTAGTGCGCTCTCTGAAAAATTAAGTGAAACATAGTTTGCCAAAAAAAAGTTTATCTTCACGGAGATAATTTGAAATTATAGCGTGCTCTATTTTTATCCGGCAAAGAATGTGTCATCAGCTGTTCTTAGAATAACAACAAGGAAAAGTAAGTTGTTTATTTTGGTTTGGAGGTTATGTCAGATGTAATTAAATACGTACGTGTGAAAGCAAAAATTATAAACCGTCCCTTAATTGACTAATTTGACAGACATACGCAATTACATGTGGATTGCAAAAGTTACAAGTCTTGTGTAAAATACATATGGCGCGAAAGCAGTTTTAGAAAACAAAACAATAACAGCGTTGAAATTGTAGAACGTGAAATTGGCAATACTATTTTTAAGAAACAGTGTAAATTCATGTAACATAATGCCATATGTACATGTGCTTAGTTTTTGCTACTTGCATTATTTCTTGGATTTTTGTTACCAAAGCATACAATCGTAATACCGATATCAAAGGAAACGGTATTTTGATACCGGTATTTTGCGAAAGAAATTATTTCGGTATCGGTATCAATACCGGTAACCAAATTTAAACGGTATCGGTAACGGCTGCCAACAAGAGCGCTATATTCGGCTTTTTGGACTTTTATATAATCAGCCTTCTAATTCAGCCGAGTTATTCGTTCTGAAGAATATTTGAAGTTGATAGCTGTTATAGTTTCCGAGATGTAGCGTATCGAAAATTTAATCAAAATTGTTAATCTGTATGAGGGCTACCCCTTTTCCTGCTACTATCCAAAAAATTTTTTCGAAAAGTTATTCGAAACATTACTATTCCTGGGAAACCTGGGTGTGAGAGGATATAGCCAATACCTCCCTCTATAAGATCCCGGTTTCAGATTTTTGGCACTTGTTTTGGTTTGGGCCTAGTGGTTCGACCAAACTTTTGAGTAACTGTTTAAACTTGTTTTTTGAAATAGTTATTTGAAACATAACTATTCCTGGAAAACTAGGTATAAGGAATATAGCCAATACCTTCTCCTATAAGACCTAAGTTTCAGATTTTTGGCACATGTTTTGTTGGACCCAGTGGGTCGAAAAAACTTTTGAGTGATATTATTAAAAATAGTTTTCGAAAAAGTTGTTCGAAACCTAATTATCCCTGAGAAAACTGGGTATGAGGGTATATAGCTAATACCTTCTTCTATAAGAACTCGGTTTCAGATTTTTGGCACATGCTTTCGTTTGGACCCAGTGGGTCGAACAAACATTTGAGTGACTTTGTTGAAAATAGTTTTTTGAAAAAGATGTTCGAAACATAACTATTCCTGGGAAAACTGGGTATAAGAGAATATGGCCACTTCCTTCCTCTATAAACTCGGTTTCAGATTTTTGGCACATGTTTTTTTTGTACCCAGTGGATCGAAAAAACTTTTGAGTAACTTTGTTAAAAATTGTTTTTCAAAAAGTTGTTGGAAACATAACTAATCCTGGGAAAACTAGGTATGAGGAAATATAGCCAATACCTCCCTCTATAAGACCCCGGCTTTAGATTTTTGCACATGTTTTCGTTTGGACCCAGTGGGTCGAACAAGCTTTTGAGTGACTTTGTTGGAAATAGTTTAACGAAAAGTTGTTCGAAACATAACTATTCCTGGAAAAACTGGGAATAAGGAAATATAGCCACTACTTTCTTCTATAAGACCCAGGTTTCAGATTTTTGGCACTTTTTTTTGGACCCATTGGGTCGAACAAACTTTTGAGTGATTTTGTTGAAAATAGTTTTTCGAAAAATTTGTTCGAAATACATATAACTATTCCTGGGAAAACTGGGTATGAGGGAATATAGCCTCTACTAGGGAATGGTAAGCAAAGCCGAAAATCGATTTTACGATCACCTATTTTAATCTCGATTTTCAAAGTCGATTAATCGAAGCTCATAATGGATTATAATTTAAAGTCTACTTTTATTTTGATGCTATATTAAAATGAATAGAAACCCTCAAAATTTATTTTTAAGTAAGAAAATTGAACTTTTCCCAAAGAAAGTTATAATTGGAAAAGGCATATGTACTTACCTACTTAATGATTACAAAGAACGCATGTCATAAACAAATTCAGATAGTTTAACATTAATACATAAATATATACTGAAGTGCAAATATTCATTATAATTTCAATGTATGAAAATAAATAAGTGAAAACTTGCATACGCACACACAACAGATATACATACATATTAAATTTTCAAAGACGATAAGTTATTTTTAGTGTACTGTGTACTGAACTATTTTTTTTTTAATTGTTTAAACATTTTTCTAAATCTGACTGCATTTTTAATTAACTTTCGGCGTCAAGTATTACAACTTTTAAAATAATACACTAACGCTTCATATTAACACATGAGTTATCAGCGCAGATAGTTTAAAATAAATTGTGTTAATAGAATCATTCGTTAAATTTATAGCATTTAAAAATTTTTTAGCTAAAATCGATTTTCGGGCTTAATAATCGATTTCAGTATAAAATCATCAACAGAAAGACGATTACGAAAAATCGATTTTTTTGAGGTCAAAATCGACTAGCCACTACCTCCCTCTATAAGACCCCGGTTTCAGATTTTTGCACATGTTTTTGTTTTAATGTTGTTTGTCTGAAAAAATTGTAAAGGGGAAAAACATAAGAAAAGTAGCGCGCGAAATCAAAATACCAAATAATAAGTGAGAAAAGATAAATTTGATAAGTTTTTTTTAGTAAGGTCATTAGGGAAAAGAACAAACTATACATCGGTGTTTAATAAATTATCAGCTCAAATTAGTTTTTTTTTTGTTTGCCCTCAAATCGTCTCAGTGTGTTGTTGTGTTTGTAAGAAAAATTTTAAGTTAATTTTGTTTTTACAAAGAGAAAATTTATTCCAGATATGTAAAAAAAGAACTTTTAAAACGAAAATATATGAAAGATTGAAGGTAGAATATGCCATTCGATTTTAGGTTTCAACCCTAAGGAAGTTGGGGTAGCTTAAGTTATAAAAAGGGGTTATTTATTTGTTAAGAAAAACTGGCAAATATTATTTCAATTTTAGGAATGGTTAATGTATATTTTGTTAATAGTATTAGTGAAATTTATCTGTTTTTTTTTTTTTTTTTATTATTTTACTTATTTATTTATTATTTTTAGTCAATTATTTATTTTGTTTTTATCGCAACATATGAGTATGTATATTTAAGTTTTCTTTGTTTTATTTGTTAAGTGTAAGTTGTTAAGATGTGTAAATAAATGGACTGTTTTATGTGCAAGTTAACGTATTCGACGTTAATTGTGCTTAGCAATTCATTTATTTGCCACAAATTGTTTTAAAGTATTTTGCTTGCGCTATGTCTGCAACAACGGATGTCATAGAGCAAGCGAAATGCTTTAAATAGGTCGACTCGCACACGAGTTGCAGTATCAGCGAAAAATATAGTAACCGCTGGTTATTTAATTCATTGTAATAGATAATTCAATTTAGTTTGTGTAAGAAACTTAAAAGCACAATAATAAAGGCATCAAACCTAAACATAATTGGCGCCAAAAAGCCTGATGAAAAAATTAGCAGCAAGGTGCTAAACGAATTAACTTAAAGTGAGCTGACATTTCACGCATTTGTACAAAGTCACCAGAGCTTCGAAATAGCCTGGGCTGCGCTAAAGAAAACAAACTATAATAAACACTATCTAACTATTGGAGAATACTGGGGCCAAATTACGGCACTCGTGAACGAGTTAACTTTCGTATCGAATGAAATTTCGTCACGTATCGAATGACTCAGAGGATGAATCTAATACTATGCGTATAAGAAGACAAACACGGGTTAAAAGTGATCCACTGTCATTGTCAGCTACTGATTAAGTAAATTGCACCATTTGAACAAAATTTCGTTTAAAACTTTATCATTTAAGGTTTGTTAACCGTTTTAGAGTTTCAAAAGAGGCATTTCACTTTATTCTTTGTGAGCTGAATTTTGAAGGACATATGTCTACTGCCTTACCACCAAAGCTGCAGCTGGCCGTAACATTATCACTTTTAGCCAGTGGATATTTCCAACATACCACTGGAAATGACTATTCAATTGGAATAAGTCAGAGCGGAGTTTGCAAAACGGTTAACAAAATGATAAAAGAAATAGATAATAAGCTGTGTGCAAAATTTATTAAATTTTTACCAGAACAGTCTGCTTTATGCTCGGAAGCGTTTATGCAGAAATTTTAGCTTCCTGGCGACAAATATAAATTCGCAATATTATGCTTGCTTTATGTAACATTTCATTTATTTCTTAGTGATTGGTTGCATAGACGGCACTCATTTTGGGCTGCAAAAACCATCTCAAAATAAACATATGTTTGGTAATTTATTTAATTTGTTATGAAAGTCATCCCCCATTTCGAATGGTCATTCTTAATAAACACATTAATAATTAGAAAAGAAGCATACCAAAATTAAGAATAATTAATAATATTTTAAGCTGTTTACCGAAATAATTGCATTGAATCACAAAGTTAAAGTTCGAGATTTTAAAATCCTTGAACGGGTAACGCTAGCCTCTCGTTTAAATACTTTTTGTGCCCTTTTTAATATCTATGAGCGAATTTGATAATCAATTAGAACAGCTTTTAGAGAGGATCAATAGTTTAGCGGTCGATAGGAAACAGAACACAGGTGGTTTAGAGACTGACAACTGAAAAAACAATGACTACTGCAACTGCAGAACAATTAAGGGCAATAGTAGAGGTTGCCATTAGTACGGTATTAAGGTTTCAAAAGCTTATTTTCGACAAATAGATCCAGGACATTAATAAACGACTTGAGGAGTGCGTTATCCAAGCACCTGAAGTCGACACTTATGAGGAGATACAAATAGAGCAGGCGCGTCAGTGTGATGAGTCATTTGATAAAGTGAAATCACTGCCAGATTTTAAGGGCAGACAAGAAACTTATGTTTCGTGGCGTCAGGCGGCGCATACTGCCTACAAAAATTTTGAAAATTCCAATGGTAGTTCCAAGCACTACCAGGCTGTGGCCATCATTCGGAATAAAATAAAGAGCCTGCTGATATGGTGCTATCATTTAACACCGTTTCAAATTTCAAGGCAATTATTGCTCGTCTGGATTTTACATATTCAGACAAGCGACCAATTTACTTGATCGAACAGGAACTTTCAATCCTACGCCAAGGAAACATGATGCTTTTACAATTCTATGACGAAATTGAGCAGAAACTGACACTATTGACAAACAAAACTATAATGACATATGATAGGGCCACCGCTGCGACTATTAACGAAAAATATAGAATGGACGCACTTTGAGTGTTCATATCTGGCACTAGGAAGGGGTTAAGTGACGTTCTTTTTTCGGCTCGTCCGAAGGATTTACCCTCAGCTCTTGCATTAGCCCAGAAAGTTAAGTCAAACCATGAGCGGTATTTATTTGTCAGCAATTGTGCTAGGTGTCTGAAAGATAAGAAACGAAAGGAAAGTGAACTGAAACCACAAAATAGGAAAATAAGTGCAGGAAACCAGACGTTGAAGAACCCCCATTTCTTGAAACGACAAGGTTTTGGCAATATGACTCTCCAAATGGAGGAACTGGTCGAGCCAATGGAAGTGGATGACTCATCTCGCTTTAGGCAGCCCACAAAGTTCCAATCTGGAAATAATGGTCCCACTCAAGCTCGACACAAGCTCGCAAAGACGTTATTGCCATAGCCAGGCCTCCAGTCCGGCGGTAAAACGCCGAAATGAGGGTTCTGCTAGATTTACAGGACCGAAACAACAAAGAATTAACCATATTTACCAACAGACTGCCTCAGTAGAGCAACTCTATGAACAACAGGCAGATTTAGTTGCGTCGGAAATCGATGACGAGGAAGAATTTGATCAGATAAATTTTTTTGACAGAACTCCCTGTTTTTTGACAGAACTCCCTGCTCCCCAGTTGCTCTCTTAATCTCGTAGTGTACGGACGTGTCTACGCGAGTGTATATTTGTAATAGGTGATATTTGTAATAAGTTACAAAAAAAAATTTGTTAATATACATACCTACAAGACATAAGTGAGAATCAAAAATAAAAACAAACTAAACAAAATAAAAAAACCAAACGGTTAATGAGTAACAGTAATCGTAGTGACAGTGGGCCTAATAGCCGAAATGCTTACATTGTGTTAAGCTCAGAAAGCGTTAGCAATGAAAATATTAGAGACCCTGAATATAATAGAAACTATTTAAGTGCAAAACCGAAAACAAATACAAACAGTTTAAGTGCAAGTGTGCCTAATTTAAATAAATGTACTGAACAAGGGATAAATTTAGCCCAATCTCTGTTTAAAAATTATAAAAAAAATACCGAGGTGCCATCTTCATCGCGGTGTTCTTTATCAAGTTCTGGTGTCGCACCTACAGCTGCTAAAGGCGCTCCAGGCCCAATTTCTGCGTGTGCTCCTAAGATCCAGGTAGGGATGGACAGGTACGTAACAGTTCTTAAAAGGGGGAGAAGTCCGAAGTCGGCAGAAGTAAGTCAACCTGCAAAAATTTTAAAAGACGATGAAAGGCCAACCACATCGCAAAATCGCTTTGCCATTCTGCAAACAGATGATAATGATGGCCCCGTTACGGAAAAAAATTTTAAGCCTCCTCCAATTTATTTAAGAGAAAAAAACTCGAACGACCTCATTAAATTTTTAGTTGCATTAATAGGCGAAAAGAACTTTTATGTGTCGAACATAAAACGTGGTAATATATATGAGACCAAAATTCAAGTAAGTCACGAGAACGCTTACCGCGCCACGGTGTCGGAATTTGAGAAATTAAAAAAGAACTTTTACACTTACCAGCTAAAAAACGCAAAAGGCCTCCAGGTAGTCATAAAAGGAATTGACTCAAATGTTGACCCGGAGGAGATAAAGACCAGTTTGTGCAGCGAAGGATTTAAGGTAAGGACTGTGACAAATATTAGAAACAGGGAAAAATACCCTCAACCATTGTTTCGAGTTGAACTTGAGCCTGGTGATGCCAAATTAAAAAAAAACGAAACTCACCCCATTTATGGTTTAAGATATATTATGCACCGTAGAGTTACAGTGGAAGTCCCGCATAAGCGATCTGGACCTGTACAGTGCTTAAATTGTCAAGAATATGGCCACACAAAAACTTACTGTAAGTTGCCTTCTGTTTGTGTTGTATGTGGGGATCTGCATGTTACAACCAAGTGCGACAAACCAAAAGATGACCCTAGGGTGAAGAAGTGCAGCAATTGTGGTGGAAACCACACTGCCAACTACAGAGGTTGTCCTGTCTTTGATTTAGTTATGCGCTCATCTAAGCCGAAGGTAGTTCCTGCCACTCCCCAGCCGTTAAATATACCAACAACAAACATTCCCCAGTTATCACAGCCAACTACAAGTCAAATTTCTTACGCCAACGCTCTAAAGTCAAATCAGTTCAATGAACAAAGGCCAAACCAACCAACCACACAACAACAAGTGCCAACAAGTGAACCAACTGGTCCCAATTTTAGCCGTCTGGAAGCCGTAATTGACAATATGGTCAAACAATTTACGCATATAATGGCGCAAATGGCTAGCATGATGCAGGAGATGCAGAAAATGCAGTCTGCTCTTCTGCAGGCCATGCTTAAAAGACCATGAACTGCCTCAGGGTTTGTTTCTGGAACGCAAACGGCATCCGCCAACACAAAAACGAGCTCGACTACTTTTTAACACACCAAAAAATCGATGTCATGTTGATTTCCGAAACTCATATGACATCTAGAAGCACTTTTAAAATTAGTGGATACAATTTTTATGATACAAAAGATCCCAGGGATAGATCCTGTGGTGGCTCTGCTATTTTAATCAAATCAAGAATTAAGCACCAATGGTTGGGTGGCCTATCTGAATGTTATATGCAAGCAACAAACGTCTGCATTGATGAATTTTTCCATAACCTTGTTATTTCATCAGTTTATTGTCCACCGAGATTCTCTATAACGAAGGATCAGTACAACAGTTTTTACAAATCTTTAGGGCCCCGCTTTATAGCTGCTGGAGACTATAACGCTAAGCACACATACTGGGGCTCCCGCCTAATTAGTCCCAGAGGTCGTGTCTTGTATGACTCCGTGTCGGAAATGGGACTTTTCGTTATTTCAACCGGACAACCAACCTACTGGCCAACAGACCACAATAAAATTCCAGACGTAATTGATTTTGGCGTAGCAAAAGGTATATCCTTGGAGCTCATTGAGGCTCAAGCCTCCTTGGATTTATCTTCTGACCACTCACCCACAATAATCACTATTTGCAGTCCTCACCAAATAGCAGCTAGTGAGTTTTTCTTATCTAAAAGAATTAATTGGTTGAAATATAAAAAATATATTAGTACGCACTGCGCGGAGAACCAATCGCTAAAAACTCCCGGAGACATAGATGATTGTCTGAGCCTCCTAAATGAAAACATTAAAAAAGCCGTTGAACATGCGTCTTCTTCCTACCGCCAGGCTAGGTACAACAAAATTTTCTCTGAAGATGTGGAAAAGCTCGTATCTGAAAAAAGAAAAGCCCGCAGGGAATGGCAAAAACAAAGATCGCCCCAACTTAAAACTAAGCTGAAATAATGTACAACCCAACTAAAAAGCTTGTTGGAGGCTCACAGAATGGCATCACTGAAAGAGTACCTGGAAGGTCTAGACGCGACTCCTCAGACAAATTATTCCTTATGGCGATCAGCCAGACGTCTTAAAAGACCTGTTATCGTAAAACCACCACTGCGCAATCTGAGAGGATCCTGGGCTAGAAATGATGAAGAAAAATGCGATCTGTTCGCAAATCACTTCAAAAACGTATTTACTCCCAATTCATGCACTGACGTGAGGGAATTACCGCCTGTTGTTGCAAGACGTCCTCTAGAAATACGTTTCCGATTTGCAGATGTTGTAGAGGCTATCGCTAACCTTAACGGTAAAAAAGCTCCTGGCGTTGACAAAATAAGCAACAAAATGCTCATAGAACTGCCTCTTACTGCTAAAAGAATCATTCTTTTTATTTTTAACGCGATAATTCGGCTTGAACATTTTCCGCCTATATGGAAAGTTGCCTTAGTAAAGATGATTCCTAAGCCTGGCAAAGATCCCTCGAAGGTAGAATCTTATAGGCCCATAAGTTTGTTACCCACAATGTCAAAATTGTTCGAAAAAGTGTTAAAAAACAAGCTAAATCCGATCCTGAATGACAACAACTGCATTCCAAATCACCAATTCGGCTTTAGAAGTCAACATAGTACCATCGAACAAACTCACAGGTTGGTACAGGTTATAAGAAAAGCCTTTGAGGAAAAGAAGTACTGCTCCGGGCTTTTTATCGATGTCTCACAAGCTTTCGACAAAGTATGGCATGAAGGCCTTCTAAACAAACTAAAGCTCAACCTTCCAGCTAATATTTTCAACCTTTTAGAAAAATACATAACAGGCCGACAATTTATGATCAAAGAGGGAAACCAAATAAGTTGTTCCCAACCAATAGAGGCTGGTGTCCCTCAAGGAAGTATACTAGGTCCAATTTTGTACTTGCTTTACACGGCAGATATGCCAACCAATAGTTTCACACACACGTCGACATTTGCTGACGACACTGCTTTTCTTAGTATTCACAAAGACCCTAAAGAGGCTTCGAACCAGCTGCAACAACACGTAACCCAAGTCGAGAAATGGGCAAAGTTATGGGGAATAAAGATAAATGAACAAAAATGTACCCACTGTCAACAACCATAATGTGCCTCAACGATCTGAGACAAAATATCTTGGTATTCACCTAGATCGCCGCCTTACATGGAAGCCTCATATAGATGCTAAGCTGACGCAAATGAAACTTAAAGCTGCTCAAATCCACTGGCTAATTGGTAGAAACTCTGTGCTACGTCTTGATTGTAAGCTTCTAATCTACAACTCGATTTTAAAACCAATTTGGTGCTACGGTATACAATTATGGGGCACTGCTTCCGCCTCTAACATCGAAAAAATACAACGCCGTCAAAATAAAATCCTAAGAATGATAACTGGTGCTCCGTGGTATGTGAAAAACAGCAACATCCATAAGGATCTAGAAGTTCCACTAGTTAAAAGCGAAATCCTGAAATATGTGGACAAGTATTTAAATAAGCTGGAAACGCATCCAAATCCGCTCGCTCGAAGTATCTTGCAACATAGTAGACACTCCCGACTGAAAAAGAGGGATACTATTGCGCTTAGATGAAGATAACTATTTTATTATGAGAACTTAAATTTTAGTCTGGCACTGGCTGGGCTAATATTAATTACTTAGTCTTAAGATTTGAATACTTATTGTTAGTTCGCTTAAGCGAAGATTCAATAATAAAATATATAAAAAAAAAAAAAAAAAAGAACTCCCTGCTCCCGTTCATAGAAAGGACAGTCGCAGGGAGAACCATTAGAGTACTAATAGACACAGGGGCTTCGAAGAAATAAATTAAGCCCTTACGGGAACTGAAGAACGTAGCCCCAGTAGAAACACCTTTCTTAGTTAAGTCAATCCATTGTTTCAACACCATTAATAGGAAATGCATCGTCAATATATATTTGAGACGAATACCACTTTTTTTATTTTACCATCACTTTCGACATTCGATGGTATAATCGGCCTTGATTTTTTAACGAAATTAGTCGCGAAATTAGATTTTGAAGATAAGGAAATCCGAACTCAACGGTTTGGAGGAAATGAAATTTTTAAAGTGTGCAAATGTAAATTTCTGGGTTGTTGACAAGAAAGGCAAGGACGAATGTGAAAATATTAAAGAAAGGCTTGTTATAGATTTAAGAAAACTGAACGGGAAGACTATTGATGGCAGGAACCCTATACCAGATGTTACAATGATTCTTTCAAATCTGGGTAAGGCTAGATATTTTACAACGCTTGACCTCAAATCAGGCTTCCATCAGATATCGCTCGCTGAGCAGGATAGGGAAAAAACGGCTTTCGCTGTGGGGAATGGAAAGTACGAATTTTGTAGGCTTCCTTTCGGTTTAAAGAATGCCCCCAGTATTTTCCAGAGATCCATTGATGGCATGCTTAGGGAACAGATGTGCTATGTTTATGTGGACGATGTGATAATCTTCTTGGAAAATGAGGACGACCCTATCGACCACATTGCGTGGGTTTTAGGTATACTACATGAGGCAAATATGAGAGTCTCTCGGGAAAAGTCACACTTTTTTAAGGAAAGTGTCGAATATCTTGGCTATGTTGTATCCAGGGGGGGTATTGAAACAAGCCCAGATAAATTAAATGCGATCCGCAACTACAAACAACCCACAACACTATTTAATGTTAGATCTTTCCTGGGACTCGCTAGCTTCTACAGATGCTTCATTAAGCATTTTGCTTCGATAGCAAAACCATTGACCGATATTTGAAAAGGTGAAAACGGTAAGGTAAGCGCACACCAGTCAAAAAGGATTAAAGTGAATTTCGATGAAGATCAGGTTCAAGCGTTGGAGAAACTAAAGGCAATATTATCTTCAGAGGAGGTCATGTTCCTCTACCCAGACTTCAAGAAACCATTCGACTTAACGACGGATGCTTCTTCGTTGGGTTTAGGGGCAGTCCTGTCACAAGGAGGTAGGCCGATTACTATGATTTCCTGAACTTTGAAGGACGCGAAATAAATTATGCAACTAACGAAAGCGAATTGCTGGCTATAGTGTGGTCTTTGCAGAAACTTAGGAACTACCTCTATGGTGTGAAAGATTTGAATATTTATACAGATCACTAACCGCTGACGCTTGCGGTTTCGGACAGAAACCCTTACGCTAAAATAAAACGCTGGAAATCTTTTGTTGATGAACACAACGCTAAAATTTTCCACAAGCCCGGCAGAGAGAATGACGTTGCCGACGCACTGTCAAGACAGAATATTCATGCCCTGGAGGAGGAGGCTCCCTCCGATGCGGCTACGGTTAATAGTGAGATGACGTTTACGTACACGATTGAGGCAACAGATAAACCACTAAACTGTTTCAGGAATCAAATAGTTCTAGAAGAGGCAAGTTTCGCGCATAAACGAAATTTTATACTCTTTAGCGAAAAATCTCGTCACGTGATTGAGTTCACTGATAGGAATGCGCTTATCGACGAGGTTAAACTAGTAGTAAATCCAGGAGTGGGAAACGTAATATACTGCGGTTTGCCGACATTGGCTTGTATTGAGCACGAATTGGTCAGATGCTTTCCGTCAACCAAATTCTGGCACTGTAGAAAAATGGTGTTGGATATTTTTGATAAGAATAAGCAAATGGAAATAGTTAACACGGAACATAATCGTGCCCATAGGGCGGCACAGGAAAACGTGAAACAAATTCTCGATGATCATTATTTCCCAAGGATGACTAGATTAGCAAATGAAATTGTAGCAACTGTAAGATTTGTGCAAGGGCTAAATACGATAGGCATCCGCGTGGGCAGGAGATTGGTGCAATACCAGTACCGTCTTACCCGGGGGAATTACTGCATATCGACATATTCTTCACAGATAGAAAGTACTTCCTCACTTGCGTGGATCAGTTTTCAAAATTCACCGTAGTCCAACCCATACCTTCCCGGACAATCATAGATTTGAAAACCTCAATCATGCAGTTAATGAACTTTCTTCCGGACACAAGAAACATATACTGCGACAATGAGCCATCGCTTAAATCCGAGACTATTACTTCTATGTTGAAAAATCAATTTGATGTATAGGTGACAAACGCGCCTCCTCTCCATAGCACTTCAAATGGTCAGGTCGAAAAGAAAGTTGACAGTACAATTGAACTCATAATACTATCTACAGCTAAATACAATAGAACTATTCATTCTACGACCAACAAAAGATCTGTAGACATTATCCATAGTACAACAATTGAAATTAGGAAGGAAGTGAGAGACAAGTTTATAAAGGCTCAACGAGACCAACTTGATAGGCACAATCCTTCTAGACAAAATAGGGCCTTTAACGTGGGGGATCGTGTGCTAGTCAGAAACAATAGGAGATTAGGAAACAAATTGACTCCTTTATATACGGAAAAGAGAAAAGAGGCAGATTTAGGAACCACAGTTCTTATTAAAGGGAGGGTGGTCCATAAAGACAACCTTCACACACACATCGACATTTGCTGATGATACTGCTTTTCTTAGTATTCACAAAGACCCTAAAGAGGCTTCGAACCAGCTGCAGCAACACGTAACCCAAGTTGAGAAATGGGCAAATTTATGGGGACTAAAGATAAATGAACAAAAATGTACCCACGTAACTTTTACTTTACGCAAAGAAACGTGCCCTCCAATCACTATCAACAACCATAATGTGCCTCAACGATCTGAGACAAAATATCTTGGTATTCACCTAGATCGCCGCCTTACATGGAAGCCCCATATAGACGCTAAGCTGACGCAAATGAAACTTAAAGCTGCTCAAATCCACTGGCTAATTGGTAGAAACTCTGTGCTACGTCTTGATTGTAAGCTTCTACTCTACAACTCGATTTTAAAACCAATTTGGTGCTACGGTATACAATTATGGGGTACTGCTTCCGCCTCTAACATCGAAAAAATCCAACGCCGTCAAAACAAAATTCTAAGAATGATAACTGGTGCTCCTTGGTATATCAAAAACAGCAACATCCACAAGGATCTAGAAGTTCCACTTGTAAAATGCGAAATCCTGAAATATGTGGACAAGTATTTAAATAAGCTGGAATCACATCCAAATCCGCTCGCTCGAAGCATCTTGCAACATAGTGGGCACACCCGCCTAAAAAGAAGGGATACAATTGCTCTTAGATGAAACCTTTGAAATTAGTTAATTTTATTGTGAGAACTTAAATTTTAGTCTGGTACTGACTGGACTAGTATTAACTACTTAGTTTTAAGATTTGAATACTTATTGTTAGTTCGCTTAAGCGAAGATTCAATAATAAAATATATGAACAAAAAAAAAAAAAAAAAAAAAAGATAGGATATTCCTCTGACGTCTCGCAATGATTTAATTTTTAATTTTTTGTATTTCCCTTTTTCTCTTTTACTGTTTTCTTACTGAATTTTGCTTGTAGTGCTTCCACTTTTCATTGTGACTAAACGGACTATTCTAACTCGGACTACATTTCTATTATTGACGGGAATGTAATAATATGGCAAGACTTTGACTATCTGCAACATACAACCAACTTGACGATGTACTCTGAAATAGCTGACGAAACTAAACATCTGACAAATCACTTCCCTTTATCTCACATGGTCAAAACTTTGGACTCAGACATAGCTCCAATCAGAACCATTTTGGCATCCTTTGACATCAACCACCGACAGGCTAGAAGCATTAATATTTTGGCCGGTACACCGGATTTTGATGACTTTGAAAAGGTCAGATTCAAGCAGGAGCTAATAGAGTCGGAAAATAGGCAAATTGCTATTAACACAAGGGCACAGGCCCATATAAATAAATTAACAGAAACAGTAAACGTTATAATTAAAAATTCTAAAATTAAACAAATAGATACCAATCACTTATATTAAACTCTGCTTGCAAGAAATAGAATATTAATTTCGGAACTTGAAACCTTGATGCTAGCTGTCACCCTTGCAAAGATAGGGATAATTAATCCTGCTCTCTTAGATTCAGAAGACCTTAACAAAATTATAAATATAAAGCACTCTACAAATGTAACGGTAACCGATTTAATGGAAGTTCTGTTATATGACAATTTTTTGATTTTCTTTATTAAGTATCCTAAGGTTAAGCTAGATTATAAGAAAATTACTATATTTCCTGTACAACATAATGAAACGATACTGCACCTCGGTGAGGATAATAATGCTGATTGTGGAAATAAGATGATCCCCATAGGGAACTGCAGTTCAACCCTTACATCGACATTCTGGAGAGAACTATTTTACCCCACGTGTGCTCAGCAACTCCACTACGGTACCGTAGCCCAATGCAGTACTAGACCCTTTTGTTGTTGTTGACGATAGTGTAATCATTATTAATGATAACACTGCAGTAATAAAAGCTATTGAAATTCCAGAAAAGTTGGTCACCGGAACGTATCTTCTCACGATTGATGGTGAAGTAAGCATTAACGGGAACCATTAAAAAGGAACCAAATCCAGCGGCCGCTTCCATCCTTAACATTACTGGCCACCAAGAAATATTGAGCCTTCCGTATCTCCGAAGAATGGGCATTGACAATTTACGGTACATTTCGCATGTCGAAGACAAACTCATTGTGGGACCGATTGCTTCCACACTTTTATCCAAGGTCGCATTATTCAGGCTGCAATCGATGGTTTTGGGAGACCCGAGGACGGATCTCACTTAAGTGGAGGAGGAGTTAACGTATTCGACGTTAATTGTGCTTAGCAATTCATTTATTTGCCATAAATTGTTTTAAAGTATTTTGCTTGCGCTATGTCTGCAACAACGGATGTCATAGAGCAAGCGAAATGCTTTAAATAGGTCGATTCGCACACGACTTGCAGTTTCAGCGAAACATATAGTAACCGCTGGTTATTTAATTCATTGTAATAGATAATTAAGTTTAGTTTGTGTAAGAAACTCAAAAGCATAATAATAAAGGCATCAAACCTAAACATAATTTGCATATGTATACCAGAAATCATAATGGCTTAAAACGTTTATTTTAGGGATTTCGTACCCAATGGTTACCGCATAAAGTAAGGCTCGTAAGGTCGTTTTAATATATAGGGGCCATCGGAAAGATTCTTATATAGATGACCAAGGTTGGGAAAGGGCGACGCAGAGTGGGATATGTGTCTGGCTGGTTTATTTGGTTGTTTAGAGAACGTATTGTTGCATTTTCAGTATGTTATTTTTTTATTATTAATTGTTATGTTCCGTGAGCGAAACATGCAGATTGAGAATCAGTGATGAAAAATGAGGATTTCATTTGGGTATCAAAAAAATGTTTTGAGGGTACTTCTTTAACGGCAAAAGTATCAAAATATTTTTTTCTCTGTTTTACTTTAATCCACAAAAAATAAATACCAAAAAGTCGTATATGTATACATCTGAAGTGTTTTTAGTTTGTTCAAGAGTGAACTAAAACTGAACTCTGTATATTTTTTGAAAAATTTGAATTTTGGTTTAAGTCCGCATCTTAATGAAATCTGTTTTTTGCCTGAATTTGGTTGCCAAGCATCAAGCTAAAAAGTCTATTTACAACTTTTTTTATACGCTATGCCAAAGAAATGTGTATATTATTAATATTTTATGCTTTAAAAAATGTTACAAATAACGATTACTTTGTTACCTAAGTATGAAATATTTGTGGAAGTAATGGTTAAACCCCCAATGACTAATGTAAAAACATCTTTTGTCATGAAGGAAACTCTGAAAGCTATATTTTCTGTATACGCCACCTTTTTTCCCTTCTTTAAATAATTTTTTTTTCAATTTTAAATAGGTTTTTTAAACGAAAGTTTCATAAAAAAATCAGTATTTCAAATATTCTTTTAATTTAAAAATTGTTTATTAATATTTCCCTTAATCTTTTGCATGGGTAATAATATTGTACCTAATTTAACATTAAAGACTATTTAAAACGATTTTGGGTCCTTCTAATTTATTAACAAAAACTAAATGATCCAATCATTTTTTCGAATTTGTAAAAAATGGCAAAATATCTCGTACATAATGATATCTGGATTGCACTTCGATGTTAACTGTATTTAGAATTAAAAAAAAAAATTGAGAAAAAGCACAACATAGCTTTTAAATTTGATCTAAAAGTCACGTTTTTTTAAATCTTTCTATGAGTTACCATTCGAAAGGGTGCCCCGGTAGGTCAGTGGCAAGTGCACGAGTCTACCAGTCATGGGGTTGTGGGTTCGATTCCCACCAGAGACCCTGGTAAGTCTGCTTCATTCTTCTGTTCTTTCTTCCTTTTCTATCTTTCTCTAAATTTTTTCTTTCCTTCCGTCTCAACCTATTCTGTCTGCCTCTCCAGGTAACACAAAGGGACCGAATTAAGCGGACCCAAGTGAGCTGTATCCTTTCCTTCAACGGCTGCCTGTTCTACCTAACCTAACCTAACCTACTATTCGAAACTTTTGATTGTTAAATAATGTTGCAAAAAAATATTATTTCCAGCCTCTCGTGAAAGGGAGCATATCTACGTACTTAAGTATTAAAGAAAATCACATGGAAAGATAAAGATAGGCAAGGGAAAAACTAAATTAGTTAAAATAATAATTTGAAAAAGCAAAAAGGATATTAATTTAGCCAAAGGAGTAACACGGTATTTTTTATAATCCAATAGTACCAAAAAATGTACAATTGTATCAACTTTTGCAACACCATTTGCGACCCCATAAAGTATGTATATTCTGGATCTTTATAAATGGGGAAGTCGATATAGCCATGTCTGTCTGTCACTCTGTACATCTGTTGAAACCAAGTCTCCAGAGTCAATTTAAGCACTACGGACCACGTATTGGTGGCAAACTATCAGAAATATTCCTGAGATTAAAATGACCAAGATGGGTTCACCACGGATCTACTATAGGCAAAATACCGTGATTGCCTCGGTGGTTTTAGAACACAAACTCCTTACAAAAATGTAAAATGAAAACTTGCAAAGCTGTTAAACATACATGCTTATATATAGATAGGCATAAAAAAATGCAAAAAGTTTCTTGTGTGCTTGGACGTATGTATTGTTATATGGATGTAAGTAGGTATACATATACATACATATGTATGTATTTATGTATGTATGTATGTATGTATGTATGTATGTATGTATGTATGTATGTATGTATGTATGTATGTATGTATGTATGTATGTATGTATGTATGTATGTATGTATGTATGTATGTATGTATGTGTGTATGTATGTATGTATATATGTATGTATGTATGTATGGATGTATGCATGTATGTGCATATGTATGTACATATATGTATGTATCTATGTTTAAATGTACATACATATAAAAAGCATTTTGATTATAATATTTTCAAGTAAGAAATACATATGTAACTCGGTTGGATCAGATGGCTGGGCATATAAAAAGACCAATACGAAGGGTAAATAAGATTTGGCACAGCCGAATATAGGGCTTTTACTTGTTCATAACTAAACTTTATTATTTGTTTTGTAATTTATTATTTTAGTTAATAGTTTATTGACTATAAATCAATTTGTGATTGTAAACTTCTGGCACGTTCTGCCTTTCAATTTCAATTTGAAAAAATCACGCCATTTTAAAGGTAAACTTGTATTTTGGATTTTTTATTAAGCTTTCTATATGTTCTAAATTAAAACGTAAAAATTGTTGCAGGTGTGTTTTGCCACGAACTACCAGGCTGACGTTTAATCAAAACTGCAGGGCAGAATGTGTTTTATGTTCAATGATTTTTTTTGTTGTAGTTACATTTTTTACTTACTTGTTTATTTTATTGTTCTTTTTATTAAATTAAACATTTTTTTTATTAATTATCCAATTCACAAGCTCATGTTATCAATGTATGCGTCGTCTAATTATATAAATATACAATATCGTATTTTTGTTGTTGGTAATTTTCATACAAAAGTGTGTTTAAATTTTGCAATTGTTTTTCATATGTTTTGAATACGTTGTAATTATTTTAGACCTGGAAATGTTTCACTTCTGTAATAATTTTGATAAAATCTTTTTAGCATGTGATGAATAACACCACAAAATTATTTCTTTTTATTGATTAATATATTCTTAATTAAATTCAAATTCTTTTTTTTAATATATTATTTATAATTGCTTATTATTTTATATTTATAACCAATTCAACTCAAGTTAAAACTCGCACTCCCGGCTTGGTGTAATGCATTCAATTTACATGAATGCCAACTTTTGTTGTAGAAAAACATATAAAAGTAAAAAGCTTAAAAGTTTACTATATTAGAAATAATATCAAATGGAAACAAATTCTTTAAACGTGGAAGATTTCTTATTTTTTTTTTTTTATTTTTTACGCTCGAAAAATATTGATATACGTTTACGTTTCTAAAAAGTTTGCTCAGAGTGAAATGAATACATTAAACTGACGTTTTCCGTATTGCATTGTATTTCTTTTAGTTGTAAAAACTTACCCCTTGTTCGTTTTTGATGTTATTTAACTGTCCAGAATTTTTTCAAATATAAGAAATCCAAAAAAAAATTATATGTTTACTTCTGTTTTATTTGTTTTCTTTTGTCAAGATGTCATCCGTATATGTAAATGTATTGGTGTAATTATTGTATGAATTGTTCTGTAGTGTAGAAACAGTGTTGTATTTTCATTCAAAAATTACCGTAAAAAGGAAATATGTTTAAATAAAAAAATTATTTGAATGATAATATGAGTCTAGTAAAATTTTATGTGAGCCTGATAGTTAAGCCTGTGGTAAGGCCCTTTTTTAGGGCCAGATAGCGCCGTTTGTAAGGGAACGGTGGACTAAAAAGAAAAGGAAAATAATGCAAATTTGTTTTTTAAAATAACTGATTAATAGGAATAACGAACGAAAAGTGGCAACAGGCAGTTTTTTTTAGAAAGATGGCGATCGAACCGCTAACACTTTGAGAAAAGATTATTTGGAAAGAGGATAAGAGAAACATAAAGAAAGTCAAGGGATCAAGAGGTGTATAACGCAATCTCTTGACGCTTAAAAACTAAGATATATATATTTGTGCGGTCAAAGATACTTTGGAACAAGGATCTTTTAACATTTTTTTTTGAAATATGTTTAGTGAAGTGTTCGGCTACGTAAGTTTTAAGCTAAAATAAGTGTGTGGTGGGCTGAAGTAAAAATAAATATTTTTTTTGTGTACAGCTGGCCGTAATCAAAGTGGACACAGAGGAAGATTTTGTTCCAACCGCACCAAAACAGGAAGAAAAGCCAGGTAACCACATTTGTAGATAGATATTAATATAACGCAAAATATGACAAGAATGCCATGAGAAAATTTCGGCAGATAATTATTTTAACGTAAAATTAAGCCGGATAAGATGCTGCGAGTAAGGATGGCTTATTGAGGAAGATACATATACACGTGTAAGAATTTACATCCTTATAATGGTGCAGCAAGGGGGAGTAAAGTCCATAAGCCGCAAGATAGCATATTAAAGAAGAATTTATATAATCAGAAAGCAGATTAGTAAAAAAACTAAAAAGAAAACTAAATCAAAATAAAATGAAAAGAAGTTAATATATGTAAATTTGTTCATATAAAAGGACTAGTTAAACTAGGGTTAAGTGTAGTTTGTGTTTCGTGGAAAAAGACATTGTAAAAAACGCGTTCATCGTTAGGGTGTATGTGTTTGATGTTTTTATTTATTTACACCTATCCCTCGAGCGACGCCGACAAACGAAAATTTCTTTTGGAATTTCTTAGGGAATGCTTAATGCGCTCAATCAAATGGCAACTAGGGATATTTTTTGTTCCATAAAAATTTTCCTAAGCTGTACAAGTGGTACATGTAGTAACACCATTCATGTTAATCGTGACTAAAATTGCTGGAGTTGGTTTGCAAAGCCGCTGTAAGGCGTATTGCAGGGTCGTATGCAGATGGAACTCAGTGATACGATGATCGATGTAGATTTATATGCAGTAGCTTGAGAATGACTATGTGTGTCCCCAATTGTATTGTATTTAATCCAATTTTGTAATCCTAAAGTAATATGTTGTTTTAAAATTATTATCGATGTTGATTGTATGTTAATGTCTGATAGCCTGTCGCATCGTGTGTATATGGAAGTATGTTGTATCAGCATTAATTAGATTCTTCCTGGTTTTGATTTGTATAGTTCATTTGTTTAGATATTTTTGTTTTGAGTATAAGTTTTATCTGATAGCCTGTTATGATCGTGTGTATCGTGAAGTATGTAGTTTCAGTATTAAGGCCTGACTATATTGTGCTTTAACAAACTTAAGCTAATGTCAAAGGTTCGCTTTTTGCTTAATCAAAAGTGTCTTGACTAAGCTTAACGAAAAGTTGCTTAAGAACATTATAGTTATACACATTTAAACATGTGTATTCGCACTTTTGCTTAAGTAAGCTAAAGGCCTAACTATATTGTGCTTAAACATACTTAAGCTAATGTCAAATATCAACGAAAAGCCTGTCAAATGCTTAATCAACTTATTGAAGACTTTTGAGTGGCCATATTGTACTTTTTAAACTTAAATACTTACAGAAGTCAGTTGAAAATATTTGTACTTTTGCAAAAATTGTTTTACCTTTATATTCCAAATATATGGATTTTTTTCGCAAAATGTTATTTAAGTAACATCTACAATTAATAAATAATAAACCATTAGCAAATAAATAATAAAATTATATTACAAAATTTAATAAATAAATTTTTTTTTTTCATAAATAAAAGTGTACTTAAAAGTGCAACAGTGCGCGCAACTCACGTATCTGATCCCTTAGTCAAAGTACGACCAGGTTCGCTATTTGCTTAATCAAATGTGTCTTGACAAAACTTAACGAAAAGTTATACACATTTAAACATGTGTATTCGCACTTTTGCTTAAGTAAGCTTAAGCACATTAGGGCACTGATACACGTTCAATATATATTGTGATATTTGGATCGCGATCCATTCAAGTGGATTGATGGATCACGCTCATATGCTACATGTTCAATATTTATCACGTCAGTATTTACGTTATTTTTGGGCTGTGCGGATTAATTCCGATTCCACCGGCAGAACCCACTCGCTTTCACTGTCTTCTGCCATTACCCTTTACTACAATAAACTTTACTAAAATTTTGTCAATTGTTTTACTTTTCATTTGTTTAATTTTTTTCACTGCGGATTTTATTTAAAACTTTTTACTGACGTATCAAGATTTAATATCATGAAAATGCTACACGTTCAATATTTATCACGCGATCCGCGATCCGGATTTTGGATTTCATATTTTAGGCCATTCTGCGATATGGATCGCGATCCATCAATATTGCATGTTACACGTTCAATATATATCGTGATACTAGAAATATCACGATATTTATTGAACGTGTAGCAGTGCCCTTAGAATTAGCCCTTTAAGCACATTATACCCAGCATACCATATGCGCTCTAAATGAGCTCTTAAAGAGTCTTTTGTGGGAACGCTGACACTCATAAAGAGTTCATAAAATAATCATAAACAGTCATAAAACGCTCATTTTTGAGTGGCTTTTTCCACTAAACTGGTCACTCATAAAAGAGCTCTAAATTTTATGCATAAAAGAGTATTTTATGACTCTTTTTTTAAAAAGCATTTTGAGCTCTTATTCCAGTTTTCGTTTATACTCTCTCTTTCTAAAATACGTCCACTCTCACTATTTTCTTCAACAACACTATTACTTTTAATACTACATGCTGGATTTTCTTTTCTTAATTTGTTTGAACGAAGTTCACTTATTATTAATTATCTTTTTTTTTTAGTTTGCTCTTTTCATTATTTTAATTATGTATTATTTTTGTATTTATTATAAGATAACTCACAATTTTGTCTTTACGCTTCCAAAAATATTCACTAATGAATCAATTTGAGCAACTTCTTTCTTCTGCTTAGCTGGAATTTACCGTTATCTGTCAGAGTGCAGAAATTTCTCATAAAAAGCACATAAAATCGATCGTTTATGAGCTCAGAAATATGCACGCAGGGAACACTCACAGAAGCTCATAAAATCGCTCATATATAAGAGCGCTCCGATAATGGCATGCTGGGTAGTTACCCCTTTACATGTATTCATGCTGTTGGTAGTTTAACGTTATTTTGATGTAATGTTGTTTGTATACCACATGAAGACTTTTTTTATAAATTTTCGTTAATCACGTTGATCTCCACAACCATCCATCATTACCTGTATCTGGGAAGAAAATGTCTATTAATATTAAGTTTTGATTTTGTATTTTAGAGATTTTAATTGATATATTGTAATGTGCATAATTTAATATATGCTTATTTTATATTTTATTTTTCTCTGCATGATATTTTTTTTGTTTAATTATATTTAATTTCCATTTACATACTTTTATATTTGATAACAATCTTTTTATTGTTTTATGTAGTATTTATAAATTTACATGTGTTTACAAATGCTCCTTAATTTTGTCTGCCACTGTAATTTTTTTACCTTTCTTTTGAAATTCCCTTTATGTACCCAATAAACGTTTATATCGCGGTAAGAAACCATTAGGGATTTGAGCATTAAACCAAATAGATCGTTTTCGTGTGTGCAGTGGCAAAAAATTTAAGTGACGTTTATGAACAAAACCATTAATTACAAAAAACTAAACATAATTAAAATATTTTACTAAACCTAAGAGAAATAAATGAACTTGAAACTACATAAAAAATAAAGACTTTTTTTTTGATATAAAGAACCAGCACAAAACATACAACAACAAACATTTGGTCCTTCGAGCCGGATAGTGACAGTAAAACAATATACATATACACTTATAAAACAATTCAAAATACAAGAGTTATAACAAAATACATCGAATTTCAAGAACAAATAATTACAATAGTTGAAATAAATAAGTGTTACAAAATCGTCATTAAAATATCAACATCATCATCTTCAAAATCATTTATGATAACGGGATATTAATTCTTCAGCAAAACCATAAGAATAAAAAAGACCCAACAACAACAACAGTAAGTACAAAATTATAATTTATTCACACAAAACAGAAAATACAAACAAAAATTCTGCCGCAAACAACAGACAGAATTGCAAAAAAATAGAAAAGGGTTACCATCGGACGCTCATTTATCATTCACCGGGGAAAAACAAAATACCCTCAAAATTCAATTAATTACTCAATTAATTATATTTTTTGACACTAACTGTTGTAAAATCGCTAGCAGGAACTTTTTTTAACTCTTAACTTTTATATTTCGCCTTGTTTCACCCAAAAATTGCATGCGAAAATTTTTTTAAATTATACAAACGATCTTCTAGAATTTGAAAGCGTATGCATAAAAACGCATCTGAGGACAACGTCCATTGTCTAGAAGTACTGCGTGTCGAACTCGATTCACTCTGGTCACAAGTCAAAAGATCATATGAAGAGTGTAGGGACCAGCAACAGGAACCCGCTGAAAAACCAATAGACAAAACCAAACTTCGTGAACGATATCACACAGCTCTTAAAGCATATCAACATTGTTTAGGAAAAATTAGTTCTAATATGCAAAGAAGGAAATATCAAAAGTTCCAACATCGAAGCAATTCAACACATTTTTGACGCACAATTCCAAGACTTTAGAGTCGATCGAAACCATTACACAGTCCATAATAAGACACATTCACAGAAAAGGGAAAATTCAAAACCAGTAGCTTAACACACTCGTGTCAACTCCTTTCATACTAACACGACTTAAGTAGAAAATGGGTCAAAAAATAAAAAAAATTCCTCGTCAACTAAAGCGCAACAGAAGGACACATACCGAAAATGCCAACATTGTAAAGAGCAGCACCACTTGCGATCATGGCCAAAACTGTTGGAACCAAATGTGAGTAATAGAATTCACATAATAAGAGTCACTAATTCATGTTATAATTGCCTCTCCACTGACCACAGTGTCAAGAACTGCAAAAGTAAATTTAATTGTAGATTGTGTAATCAAAGACACCATACTTTATTACACAAAGGGATAGAAACCCAAGTCGCAAATCAAACTAATATTGCGGATCGCTCCAGTACAAGTGCCGAAGCAC
This sequence comes from Melanophora roralis, assembly GCA_963583895.1. Classification (NCBI taxonomy): domain Eukaryota; kingdom Metazoa; phylum Arthropoda; class Insecta; order Diptera; family Rhinophoridae; genus Melanophora; species Melanophora roralis. The sequence goes on along the minus strand of OY757187.1, from coordinate 77,277,160 downwards.
GAACCAACCGTATACAGTCCACATCCACACCAAATTCAAATAGCTCTATTCAAAATATTACTTCTTTGACCCTACAGGAGAATAAACAACTCAGTCAATCTACCACCGAGCGAGAAACATTGTTATTCACTGCTATGGTATACATAGAAATCAAAGGAGAAAGATACCAAGCAAGAGCCATCATTGACCCTGGATCTCAATCAACCTTCATATCGGAAATATTGAAAAACCGATTAAACATACCCACTAAACGAAATTTAGTTCATGTAACAGGGTTGAATCAGAACATTTCTGAAATCTCCACTAAAGCGGGCTTATTTAACCTTTGCTCTATTCTTGAGATAAAAACTTTAACCTAGAAGTATGGGCACCTGTACTAAAGACCCTACCATCTAATTAACCACCACAAACATTAGACGTCAACACTTCAATGAGATGGCAAAGCTAGAACTTGCCGATCCTCAATTCAATCAAAGAAGACCCATCGACTTGCTTTTAGGCCTCGATTTAGACCCCTCAATATATTGCATGGACACGCCGATGCGGTCTATTGGCTCCATTTTGGCACAAAAAACAGTCTTCGGCTGGATTGTGGGGGGACCTAGATCCACACGAACAAAACCAAAAACAGCAAACTCTTTGCTCAACACATCGTCCCTTGGCCATCTCATAACACGCTTTTGGGAGGTGGAGGAAACCCCGATAAACGAAAATTTCTTTTGAAATTTCTTAGGAAATGCTGTACAGTGGCAGCCAAGATCAAGCTAAAATTTAGAGAGCTCTCTCAATCAGGAAAAATATATATGTATGGAAGTGTTAAATTGGAAAAGAATGATAGAATAAAACAGCGAGAAACTTTAGAGTAGGTGTAGGACTTTGATTTGTATACATATATCTGTTATTTGTTATATATTATAATATTCATATTTATATCTTTTTATTTTTTTTTTTTCAAGTAGTTTTTATATATATATTTATTTGTTTCTAATTATTTATTTATATATACATTTTTTATAGATAATATTTTAGTAATAAAGGATGTAATTTTTTTGTATTGGAATAAGTTTGTTTGGTACAGGAATGATAAAGAGGTGAGTGGAGGTGAAGATTTTCAGTGGGTCGTAGATACAAGTGTTGCGGATTCACTACGAGAAGGTTGAGAGGGCTAAATGAGAGCAAATATCAGTCTCTCAAAAACCTACATGTGGTAGAGTTTGTAAGTTTGATATTTTTGATAATTGTTTGTGTTTCAGTTTTTTTTATAAGCGGATGCACGGCTGGTGAGAGAGTTGGAACCTCGCCGAGCCGAAATGATCCGTAACATAAATGGCGCCCAATCGAATGGCAACTTGGGATATTTTTTGTTCCATAAAAATTATCCTAAGCTGTTCAAGTGGTACATTTAGTAACACCTATACATGTAGTAACACCATACATGTTAATCGTGACTAAAATTGCTGGAGTTGGTTTGCAAAGCCGCTGTAAGGCGTAATGCAGGGTCGTATGCAGATGGAACTCTGGGATATGATGATCGATGTAGATTTATATGCAGTAGCTTAAGAGGGACTATGTGTGTCCTTAATTGTATTGTATTTAATCAAATTTTGTAATCCTAAAGTAATATGTTGTTTTAAAATTATTATCGATGTTGATTGTATGTTAATGTCTGATAGCCTGTCGCATCGTGTGTATGGAAGTATGTTGTATCAGCATTAATTACATTCTTCCTGGTTTTGATTTGTATAGTTAATTTGTTTAGCTATTTTTGTTTTGAGTATAAGTGTTATCTGATAGCCTGTCATGATCGTGTGTATCGTAAAGTGTGTAGTATAGTATTAAGACGCAACTATATTGTGCTTTAACAAACTTCAGCTAATGTCAAAGGTTCGCTATTTGCTTAATCAAATGTGTCTTGAGTAAGCTTAACGAAAAGTTGCTTAAGAACATTATAGTTATACACATTTAAACATGTGTATTCGCACTTTTGCTTAAGTAAGCTAAAGGCCTAACAATATTGTGCTTAAACAAACTTAAGCTAATGTCAAATATCAACGAAAAGCCTGTCAAATGCTTAATCAACTTATTGAAGACTTTTAAGTGGCTATATTGTACTTTTTGAACTTAAATACTTACAGAAGTTAGTTGAAAATATTTGTAGTTTTGCAAAAACTGTTTTACCTTTATATTCCAAATATATGGATTTTTTCGCAAAATGTTATTTAAGTAACATCTACAATTAATAAATATTAAACCATTAGCAAATAAATAATAATATTATATTATAAAATTTAATAAATAAAATTTTTTTTTTCATAAATAAAAGTGTACTTAAAAGTGCAACAGTGCGCGCAACTCACGTATCTGATCCCTTAGTCAAAGTACGACCAGGTTCGCTATTTGCTTAATCAAATGTGTCTTGACAAAACTTAACGAAAAGTTGCTTAAGAACATTATAGTTATACACATTTAAACATGTGTATTTACACTTTTGCTTAAGTAAGCTAAAGCACATTAGAATTAGCCCTTTAAGCACATTATAGTTACCCCTTTACATGTATTCATGCTGCTGGTAGTTTAACGTAATTTTGATGCAATGTTGTTTGTATACCACGTGAAGACTTCTTTTATAAATTTTCGTTAATCACGTTGATCTCCACAACCATCCATCATTACCTGTATCTGGGAAAAAAATGTCTATTAATATTAAGTTTTGATTTTGTATTTTAGAGATTTTAATTGATATATTGTAATGTGCATAAATTAAAATTTGCTTATTTTATATCTTATTTTTCTCTGTATGATAGTTTTTTTGTTTCATTATATTTAATTTCCATATACATAATTTTATATATTGATAACAATCTTTTTATTATTTTATGTAGTATTTATAAATATATATGTGTTCACAAATGTCCCTTAATTTTGTCTGCCACTGTAACTTTTTTCTTACCTTTCTTTTGAAATACCCTTTATGAACTCAATAAACGTTTATATCGCGGTAAGAAACCAGTAGATATTTGAGCAGTAAACCAAAGACTATAGATTATAAAGATGATTCACTTAGAACATATTTCATTAACAGAAATTTTGAGTTTGCAATGGGTGGTTATGGTAAAGGCAAAGGGAAAGGAAAAACATTCTCTTAATTTGAGAGAAGACTGAAAATTAAAAAAAAGATCACAAAAAATTGACGTCAATCAGTGATGCCAACAATTCAGAGGCAAAAAGAGCCAACCGAGTAGTAAAAAAGAGCTAAAAGGAGCTAAATTTAAAAACTGAAGATTTTTTCGCGCTAAATCTATGAATGTATTTATTATTCAATTTGTACTTAAGTTAAAAAAATAATCATTTTAAAAAAGAATAACATTTTCTTTTGCTTTTATATAATATATTAATTTATTATATGTTTCAATTGAATTTATTTTTACAAATACGCTTGCTGGTAACTCGTAGCTTAAACACCAGGGGCCACACTTTTGTACACCATATTTTATATAAATTAAACTATTAGCGGTATTTAAAGCCACGCGGTTTCTTATTTTATTCTTAAAAAAATTCATAGCACTGAATGTTTTTCCACTTAAGCATTAGAGTATATGTAGATACGATATTTTTAAGGCAAGCAATGATACACTTCAATCCAAAATTAGTCGGTTCTAGCTACATTTTTCCACTTGTACAATTTTAAATTTTTTAAGCAATTTTACAGCTCTTCAATTTCTTCATATTCTTTTATAACACATAAAGTATTTTCTGAATCCTGCAAAAAACATTTTTTAAGCTAAATGCCAAAGTTTATTCCAACATCATAAAATTTGTTGGAGGCTTTGCCCTAATCTCATAAATTACATATAACGATGTGTTTATCAGATTCAGTTATATTAGAATCTTCGCATGCCTTATCAAAAAAAAACCTACATAACAGTTGCTATTTATTAAAGATTCGAATTCTCCAGCTATTTAACCGAAGTGATCTGTCGGTAAAATGATTTTATTTGCCAGGCTTTGTAATAAATGAAATAAATCAGTGAATAGCTTTGTTCCGTAAATGTCACAAAGACAAAACAAAAGGGTAAAAACGGGAAAATTTACTATAAAAAGCAAAAAGTGCCAAACGTGCCGTTTCCAGAGTTGAAAAGAGCTGGGTTATAGAGCTGTGTAGCTCATGAACGAACGGGTCAAAATGAACGGATCACCGAATTGAACGAAGTGATCCGGTTATTTTACTGAGCGCTTTTCGTTCAATTGTGTTCCGTTCAATGTTTGTTTCTTCAGGTCTTTTTTATGTCACAATTTCGTTCGTTCAGATGTGTGTTTTATGTTATGTTCTTTTGTTTCAGTTGATTGTTTGTGTATTGATAAGAGTTGCTTTAAAAAGTTTGTGAATGTGCGTACATATTTCTTTTGAGCATCGCTGTGGCACTGCCATAATTTTTTTAAATTTGGTTTAACAGTCTTTTTCTAAGAAGTTTGATTTATTATAGTGTTTGTGTTTTTATGGATTACTATACACTTTTTACACAATTTTTATATATGGATTATTTAAATTTTATTTTACAAAAAGTTTTTTCTATTTTGAATGTCAAAGCCACAAGCTATGTCAAAACAAATCTTTAAAAAAACATGTTGCCGTACTGTCGTTCAGAAGTGAACGATTGAACGAACGGGTTAATTTTTGTAAATTGAACGAAACTGAGCGATCACTGAAATGAACGATTTGGCACAGCTCTACTGGGTTAGCTCCTTTTTTGAAAAAAGAGCTAAAGGAAAAATTTTCGAGTTAGAAGCAATTAAAAAGAGCTAAATATAGCTCTAAAATAGCTAAGGTGGCATCGCTGACGCCAATTTTTAAGAATAATAGGTCTGTCTGCGTACACATATTTTGCATCATTTTGTGCAAAATGTTACAAAATCTTGCAAAATGTTGTCTGCGTACTCCAAATCTCTTGCAGCGAGAGAGCCAAAAATAGTATTTTTTGACAGTTGGAAGTTAGAAAACTTGCAAAATGTTACTGGAGAAATTTCTTCTTGCAAGATTTTGCAACTAGTTTGAACAGCTGTTTTTTTACTAATTGAATGAAATAATTTTTGTGAAATGAAAATAAAAATTGAAATTTAACATTAGTTAGATTTGTTTGATTTTTAACGTTTATAAAAAATTATAATAAACATAGCGTTTAAAATCATGCTAGAAACGTCCATATATACAAATAATTTACCGCGTACACATATGCTAAAATTCTTTTGTTTTGTAATTTGAATTGTTTACACAACGATAAGCTGTTTTCTTGCAAGATTTTACTGGATACTGTCTGTGTACCTTTTGATATATTTTTAGCCGACAGAGTAAAATTGGTCTTACTCTCCCAAAAAATATTACTGAGTATTTGCTACTGGAAAAGTACGCAGACAGACCTATTAATAGCCAAAAAAAATATTAATGGTGCATGTACATACATACCAACATATACATATGGATGTATGTACATACATACAATATAAACATTGTTTTCCATGTTTACTTTTTTTTATTTTGCTGCTTTTTGATTTTACGTTCATAAATACGTGCATATGTATGCCTCTATGTATATTCAAAAAAAAAGACACATTTTAAGCAAATTGATGGTTTTGTTTAAAATTTGCCAAAGAAGTATTGTTTAAGGTGCCTTCATAAAACTCAAATAAAATGAGAAAATATAATAGTGTGGCGTGCGAGAAGATAACAAACTTTTTTTTTGAAAACTTTTTGGTTCGTTCAATTTTTCGGAGTACGCATTAGATAATCTCTCAATTTAAAAATGGCGCTAAAAATTTAGTTAAATTGATGCTGCCAAGCTTATTCACACGCTTTTACTATGCAAAGTGTGCATTTTTAATATGGCAGCATCAAAAATTTTCATGGGAGAGGATTTTTGCCTTTAACAAACTTTTTTAGCATATTAACAAACTTTTTGATGCATATGTAGATTTTATATAATTTTTTGAATTTTACCCAAGATTTGATAAAAAAAAACAACTTTAAATAAAATAAGAATATAAATTTCATACTGAATTACTGAATTAGGATTATATTTACATACGATTCATACATATATAAAATTTTTGTTACACCCTATTTCAATGTAGTATTTTGCTTCCTGGGTGCAAACAAAGACATGTGCCAGAAATGTGAAAACAAGGATCGATAGAGGAAGCTATTGGCTATATATCCTTATACCCACTTTTTTCTGGAATAGTTATGTTTCAACCAAATTTTTCGAAAAACTATTTCCAACAAAGTTACTTTTAAACTTGTTCGACCCACTGGGTCCAAACAAAAACATGTGCCAAAAATCTGAGAACGGGATCTTATAGAGGAAAGTATTGGCTTTATTCTCTCATACCCACTTTTCCCAGGAATAGTTATGTTTCGAACAACTTTTTCGAAAAACTATTTCCAACAAAGTTACTTTTAAACTTGTTCGACCCACTGAGTCCAAACAAAAACATGTGCCAAAAATCTGAGACCGGGGTCTTATAGAGAGAAGTACTGGCTATATTACCTCATACCCACTTTTCCCAGGAATAGTTATGTTTCGAACAATTTTTTCGAAAAACTATTTCCAACAAAGTTACTTTTAAACTTGTTCGACCCACTGGGTTCAAACAAAAACATGTGGCAAAAATCTGAGACCGGGGTCTTATAGAGGAAGGTACTGGCTATATTCCCTCATACCCACTTTTCCCAGGAATAGTTATGTTTCGAACAACTTTTTCGAAAAACTATTTCCAACAAAGTTACTTTTAAACTTGTTCGACCCACTGGGTCCAAACAAAAACATGTGCCAAAAATCTGAGACCGGGGTCTTATAGAGGAAGGTACTGGCTATATTCCCTCATACCCACTTTTCCCAGGAATAGTTATGTTTCGAACAACTTTTTCGAAAAACTATTTCCAACAAAGTTACTTTTAAACTTGTTCGACCCACTGGGTCCAAACAAAAACCTGTGCCAAAAATCTGAGACCGGGATCTTATAGAGAGAAGTATTGGCTACATTCCCTCGTACCCACTTTTCCCAGGAATAGTTATGTTTCGAACAACTTTTTCGAAAAACTATTTCCAACAAAGTTACTTTTAAACTTGTTCGACCCACTGAGTCCAAACAAAAACATGTGCCAAAAATCTGAGACCGGGGTCTTATAGAGAGAAGTATTGGCTACATTCCCTCGTACCCACTTTTCCCAGGAATAGTTATGTTTCGAACAACTTTTTCGAAAAACTATTTCCAACAAAGTTACTTTTAAACTTGTTCGACCCACTGAGTCCAAACAAAAACATGTGCCAAAAATCTGAGACAGGGGTCTTATATAGAGAAGTACTGGCTATATTACCTCATACCCACTTTTCCCAGGAATATTTATGTTTCAAACAACTTTTTCGAAAAACTATTTCCAACAAAGTTACTTTTAAACTTGTTCGACCCACTGGGTCCAAACAAAAACCTGTGCCAAAAATCTGAGACCGGGATCTTATAGAGAGAAGTATTGGCTACATTCCCTCGTACCCACTTTTCCCAGGAATAGTTATGTTTCGAACAACTTTTTCGAAAAACTATTTCCAACAAAGTTACTTTTAAACTTGTTCGACCCTCTGAGTCCAAACAAAAACATGTGCCAAAAATCTGAGACCGGGGTCTTATAGAAAGAAGTACTGGCTATATTACCTCGTACCCACTTTTCCCAGGAATAGTTATGTTTCGAACAACTTTTTCGAAAAACTATTTCCAACAAAGTTACTTTTAAACTTGTTCGACCCACTGGGTCCAAACAAAAACCTGTGCCAAAAATCTGAGACCGGGATCTTATAGAGAGAAGTATTGGCTACATTCCCTCGTACCCACTTTTCCCAGGAATAGTTATGTTTCGAACAACTTTTTCGAAAAACTATTTCCAACAAAGTTACTTTTAAACTTGTTCGACCCACTGAGTCCAAACAAAAACATGTGCCAAAAATCTGAGACCGGGGTCTTATAGAGAGAAGTATTGGCTACATTCCCTCTTACCCACTTTTCCCAGGAATAGTTATGTTTCGAACAACTTTTTCGAAAAACTATTTCCAACAAAGTTACTTTTAAACTTGTTCGACCCACTGAGTCCAAACAAAAACATGTGCCAAAAATCTGAGACAGGGGTCTTATATAGAGAAGTACTGGCTATATTACCTCATACCCACTTTTCCCAGGAATATTTATGTTTCAAACAACTTTTTCGAAAAACTATTTCCAACAAAGTTACTTTTAAACTTGTTCGACCCACCGGGTCCAAACAAAAACTGTGCCAAAAATCTGAGACCGGGATCTTATAGAGAGAAGTATTGGCTACATTCCGTCGTACCCACCTTTCCCAGGAATAGTTATGTTTCGAACAACTTTTTCGAAAAACTATTTCCAACAAAGTTACTTTTAAACTTGTTCGACCCACTGAGTCCAAACAAAAACATGTGCCAAAAATCTGAGACCAGGGTCTTATAGAAAGAAGTACTGGCTATATTCCTTCATACCCACTTTTCCCAGGAATAGTTATGTTTCGAACAACTTTTTCGAAAAACTATTTCCAACAAAGTTACTTTTAAACTTGTTCGACCCACTGGGTCCAAACAAAAACATGTGCCAAAAATCTGAGACCGGGGTCTTATAGAGAGAAAAACTGGCTATATTCCCTCATACCCACTTTTCCCAGGAATGGTTATGTTTCGAGCAACTTTTTCGAAAAACTATTTCCAACAAAGTTACTTTAAAACTTATTCGACCCACTGAGTCCAAACAAAAACTTGTTCGACCCACCGGGTCCAAACAAAAACCTGTGCCAAAAATCTGAGACCGGGATCTTATAGAGAGAAGTATTGGCTACATTCCCTCGTACCCACTTTTCCCAGGAATAGTTATGTTTTGAACAACTTTTTCGAAAAACTATTTCCAACAAAGTTACTTTTAAACTTGTTCGACCCACTGAGTCCAAACAAAAACATGTGCCAAAAATCTAAGACCAGGGTCTTATAGAAAGAAGTACTGGCTATATTCCCTCATACCCACTTTTCCCAGGACTAGTTATGTTTCGAACAACTTTTTCGAAAAACTATTTCCAACAAAGTTACTTTTAAACTTGTTCGACCCACTGGGTCCAAACAAAAACATGTGCCAAAAATCTGAGACCGGGGTCTTATAGAGAGAAGTACTGGCTATATTACCTTATACCTTCTTTTCCCAGGAATAGTTATGTTTCGAACAACTTTTTCGAAAAACTATTTACAATAAAGTCACTTTATTGGTGAAATACATTATTGCGCCATCGTCAATTTTAAGTAAATCAGCTGTGCTCGTAACACCACCTGGCAGTGTGACCAGGTTTTCAAGTAAAGTTAAAGCTAAAGCACGTTTTAAAAACAACTAAAAAGAGCTAAAAACAAAAATTTAGAGCCAAGCTGATTTACTTTAAAGTGATCATGGCTCAATAATGTATTTCACCATGAAAGTGACTTTATTGTAAATAGTTTTTCGAAAAAGTTGTTCGAAACATAACTATTCTTGGGAAAAGTTGGTATGAGGTAATATAGCCAGTACTTCTCTCTATAAGACCCCGGTCTCAGATTTTTGGCACATGTTTTTGTTTGGACTCAGTGGGTCGAACAAGTTTAAAAGTAACTTTGTTGAAAATAGTTTTTTGAAAAAGTTGTTTGAAACGTAACTAGTCCTGGGAAAAGTGGGTATGAGGGAATGTAGCCAGTATCTTCCTTTATAAGATTCTGGTTTCAGATTTTAGGCACATGTCTCTGTTTGGACCCAGGAAGCAAAATATTACATTGAAATAGGGTGTATGTATGAATATGTATGAATCGTATGTAAATTTAGTCCTATTTTAGTAATTCAATATGAAATTTATATTCTTATTTTATTATAAATTGTTTTTTTTTTATCAAATATTAGGTAAAATTCAAAAAATTATATAAAATCTACATATGCATCAAAAAGTTTGTTAATATGCTAAAAAAGTTTGTTAAAGGCAAAAATCCTCTCCCATGAAAATTTTTGATGCTGCCATATTAAAAACACATATTTTCTATGGAAAAAGCGTGTGTATAAGCTTGGCCGCACCAATTTATTATTCCGAGAGAATACCTAATGCGTACTCCGAAAAATTGAACGAATCAAAAAGTTTGCAAAAAAAAAAAGTATGTTATCTTCACGGAGATACAAAGTTGACAAAAAACTATTTTCAAAATTGTTCACTCAAACTATGTCTGAGGCTCTAGCCCGAATTTGGGAAATTCTGACAAACTTATGAAACTTGCCGGTGATAGCAGAATAGGTGGGCTACATTTTGGCGTACACAAAATTATCCGCTATAGTTTTGTGTAAAACAAAGTTGACAAAAATCTGTTTTCAAAATTTTTCAATCAAACTATGTCTGAGGCTCTAGCCCGAAATTGGGAAATTCTGACAAACTTTTGAAACTTGTAGAACAAAGTTGACAAAAAACTGCTTTCGAAAATATTCACTCAAACTACATATGTCTGAGGCTCTAGCCCGAAATTGGGAAATTCTGACAAACTTTTGAAACTTGCCCGTGATAGCAGGATAGGTTGGCTACTTTTTGACGTACACAAAATTATCCGCTATAGTTTTTTGTAGAACAAAGTTGACAAAAAACTGTTTTCAAAATTGTTCACTCAAACTATGTCTGAGGCTCTAGCCCGAATTTGGGAAATTCTGACAAACTTATGAAACTTGCCGGTGATAGCAGAACAGGTGGGCTACATTTTGGCGTACACAGAATTATCCGCTATAGTTTTGTGTAAAACAAAGTTGACAAAAATCTGTTTTCAAAATTTTTCACTCAAACTATGTCTGAGGCTCTAGCCCGAAATTGGGAAATTCTGACAAACTTTCGAAACTTGGCCGTGATAGCAGGATAGGTGGGCTACAATTGTGCATACACCAAATTATCCGCTGTTAGTTGTTATTAATATTATCGACATACATCAACTTAAATCATTTTCACTATCCAGGTTTGTCTTGTATAAGCCACAAAAGATCGAAACGTGACAGTAAAGCAGCTGGCAGCTGAAGTACCTTAGAAACTAGAGATTTTGTTCGGTCCTTAGAGATCCGGCCTTATTTTTACCATTATTAATTTGTGCTGCATTCATGGTGGTCAGCAGTTGCCAGGTATTAATGCGGTTTGTTCAAAAAATATTTATTTTAATCTTTTTATTTAGAAATTCTATTTTTCTGTGTTTATTGGCGTCCATATTGATTATAACGAAGCAAAATGTAGGTGCTGCCAAGGCGAATCAATATAAGGTGCACTCAGTCGTACATCTGATCGCAGTCGGCTGTCAAGTTTGTTTAAGATTTGCTTCTATGTATTATTAACCATTGTAACAACTATAATTTCAAATAAACAAAAGAAGTGATCATTTGTAAATTTTTGTGCCGGTTTTATTATCTATTTTATTATTGCAATGATGCTTACCTAATTTATTATATATATACAATAATTTGTTTGTAGTTAGTTATCTTTTTTTATTAATTTAGGTTGTTTTACAACTAAATTTCTTAAAATTTTTCTAACTTGTAGGGACAAGGTCACCATATTATTCCCTCTTGAGCGGTACCAACAAGAAATATATACACCAGGTAGTAGCTTAACTACTAAAAATAAATACATTAATCCATGTGGCATTTTTGCATTTGTTAATAAGCGGAATAACAGATAAATGTAAAAAAATCATAATTAGACACGCAAGCAAATACACGTAATGTGTGCAGTTTTTGACATTAGTCTGTTGGAACAAAACAAGGTAAATAAAAATTAGCTGATGTTACGCAACCACCTTGTAGAAATACATTTTTGGCATCACTTTTAAAAGCTTACGTGGAGTGAATAGGCGCCTTAAAAACTTGAATGCGAAAACTTAGCAAGGCAAGAAGTGGATTCTCATAGAAAACGGAAACCCAAAAGAATTAAAGAGTAAGTATTGTAAGTACGTTGATATATATTTTTTCAAAAAATCATCAGTTTGTGTCGGCTAGAAAACAGCCGCATATAGTACAATCCAGGCGAGTTCATAGAGAAGGTGGTCTCGATAGATCAGCTGACTAATTTTTGCTCGTGCATTTTTCCTCACAATATGTCAAAAGTTTGTCTATGTGCTTCTTCTTGATATAAAAAAAACTACGCGTCGGTTAGATTATTAAACTAAAAATTTAAAAAAGTGTTCTTAATAAACAAATGGTAAAACCAAATGATGCGTTCTTGTGCTTTGTGCAAAAAAACACTGTAAGATTAATTTTATTCACGTTTTTCTTCTGCAAATAATTTGTGTTTTTTTTTAATGAGCAAACATGTGAAAAAACAAAAATTTATGAAAAAAATGGTATAATTATCTCTTAACTTGCCCATCAAGTTAAATGGCGAGTTAAATGGGAAAATTGATCATCAAGTTGCTTTCAAGTTCGAAAAGTTTGAGTGTGTTATAGTACGTTTCCATTATAAGCAAATTAAGTAATTTTGAGGAAATCATTTCGAAGTGTTTCCATTACGTTGTAAGTAATTTTATGTTCGAATTCAATCTGACACATATATCAGGTGGCCTCGGTTATTCAGCTGAAACCGGTGTTTCGTTATTAAAATATCAAATTTTGTTTATGTTTATGTATTTGATTCTTTTTTACAAACAACAACTGTAGTTTTCTAAAAAAAGCTTAAAAGAAGGAAAAAGATTTTGTGAGTTTTTGTTATCTGTCTTGACATTCTTATGACAAATTAAGTTGTTTTTGTAGAACTGCTCCCACCTGATGCATGCTCCTTGCAATCAGCTGTCATTTTTTCGCATTTGCTACTCACCAAAAATGGATTCCCCAAAGTTGCATTTGTAAAAATAGCCTCCGCGCAGTGTTGCATAGACAAATTTCGAAATAATCTTGAGCAAATCAAGTCATTTGAGATGATTTGCTCATATGAAAAATATATGGGAAATCATGTAGCAAATTACTTAATTTGAGCAAATTAAATGATTTGGCGCAAATCACGTAGATGGAAACGTAGTATTAGTAAAAATTGGTGAGTTTATTGCAACTTGAAAGGCAAAAATTGAACGTATGACTGCTACCATGGCACAACTAATAAGATATACTCGTCCCTGCAACAACTACATATTAGAGCCAAAGTGTCAAACAACAGCTCAAAGGAAAAAAAAACGATGTGTAATAATTTTGGTTGGTTCACTTTCACTGGAAGGACATTAATTTGAAAAGACCTTTAATAATGTAAGAAAACGTACTGGTTTGACAGTTTCAAAGCGCAAACAAGCTTAACCAAAAAATAGTCAGCTGTTGAGTCGACTATACCCTGTAAGCTATTTGTACCATAAGCCGTCTATTACGGGATATTCACCCAGATTAAAGTCAAGATCACGTTAATGCAAAAAATCTGGCAAATTTTACTTTTATGCGCGTATAGTACAATTTTGCATTAAATACGTTGTTTTAGATATTATTTAAAACTTTGGTGACGAAGTAGTGGGTTAATTTTTTATCTTATTACAGACTATCTTTTAGTGATTCCAGTGTATCATAAACAGAGAAGGAGTAGATGCATTATCAACATGGTGCATAGTTGGGGAAATGCGCTGCACGGCAATTAAGTTCCAGGACTTGTTTTTATAATTATTAATCATGAATAATTTGTAAACAACTAATTATTTTAGGCTAAAATCTTTTATTCTTTTATATAATTAATAATGCAGAATATGTAATGTACATATGTATGCATATATCGTTACTTGACTATTTTTGTAAATAATATTATATATGTTATATTTTTTTTTAATTCTTCCTCAATTTAGTTTCGAAGTTAAGAACCTTTGTGGGTACAAACTAGGAGACGAGAACTAGGAGCTAAAATTTGAGCTGATTTAAAGGAAAGATGAAGTATAAGTTAAGTTATAGTTTAAGTGATTTAAAGTCCATACTAGAAAATTTTTAGAGGATTTGCAAAGACTTTCCTCAAAAAATATTAATTTATTTGAAAAAATTATATCTTCTTTATACTGTACTAAAAAAAGAAGTAAATATTATAAAATAAAAAATAATTTAAAAAATAGAAAAAAAATTTCTAGTATGGCAAAGTACTTGCTTAAAAATCGCAAGTTAAATAAAAGTGCGTTAGATACGCCTAAGGGTAAAATCGCCCAAAATATGATATTAAAAAAATATCCGATTGCCATTTCTTGTCAGCACCCATGTCAAATATTGAACCTAAATCGTTTCCAATGGAACAAGATTATTAGTGTGCATTATTAGATGATAACGAAGAAATGGACATTGACAACAGAATTGCGTTAAGCAAAAGTTCAGTTGAAGTTAAAAATTCTTCAATTTTTTTTAACAATGGCAACTTAGCTAAAGATTTCGATATTATTTCGTTAACAAATGATAAAAAAGAAAATCAACATGTTAACCTTCAAAATTTAAATGAAGAAATAAAAATAGTTTTAGAATCATCATTAAAAAATGTTGCTGTAGACATTTCTAAAAGTATTAAATCTGTTGTCAGCGATTCTTTTAATTCTGACTTTAAAGAAATTAAGGAAATTTTATATGAAATCCTTGGTAAAATTATGTCTAAAACTGGTAATGAAATAAATAATGTTATTCATTCTGACGACAAAAATGACAGTCAAAATATTTTCAGTAATACCCACAACTCTGATGAAAAATCTGAAACTAAAAAAAATCGTGATCATACCTTAGGTCCTTTTGAAGTCACAGATGATTCATTAAATGTTTCAAACTTTCTGAAGTACAGAAAGATACCTAATCCTAATGAAAAATGTAATAGAGTTGTATTTCGTGGATAATCTAAATGCAAAAAACCCCAAAGAACATTTAAAAAAAATATATTAGATTGCACATTTTCAATAAAAATTGATATTTTAAAAAACCAAAACGAAAAAATTACAAAGAAAAAAATTATTGAAGACCTAATCAGAGAAGAATATGCAAAATATAACAATGTTTGCATTTTATGTTTTTATAATATAATGTTTGGTAAAACTAGTACTTTTGTTTATGCATACTGTAAGTTCAATGACTGTACCACGTTTCGGTTTGAAATTACTTCTTTTGGTAAAACAACTGTTTATAGAACCAAAGAGATACACCATGCCAAAAATGAAATGCATGTTGGCCAAATCAGAGGTGTTAAAAGAAATGTTTTGAAAAATAAGCTTAAGGAAAATAAAGCATATTTATATAGAAAGCGCCAAATTTTAGTTGCCGCCGATGATATTGCCAAAGAAGGAAATCTTCAAAATATTCATAACTTGGCAACATTAAGAAAAGTAAAGTCGGAATATAACTATGATAGATATTA
Organism: Melanophora roralis; assembly: GCA_963583895.1. Taxonomy (NCBI): domain Eukaryota; kingdom Metazoa; phylum Arthropoda; class Insecta; order Diptera; family Rhinophoridae; genus Melanophora; species Melanophora roralis. Next base: position 77,261,745 of record OY757187.1, on the reverse strand, counting down.
TCATAAAGATCCAATTTTTTCCCTTATTTTGATGAAAAGGGGTCCATATAAAAACTATATACATTTAGTTTCTTCCCCATTAACAGTTTATACATGGGAAAAGCACACATTTGAAACTATTTCAAGTAATGTTAATATTCTAGAAGACTCTAAATTTACACTTCATTTAGATGCTTCTGGTGAAAGCGTTAAACATGTTGAATGTGCTGAAAAAAGAATTCTAAGTTACAAATTAGTTTTGCGAAATTGTAAATTAAAAAAGATTCTTCCGATTGCAGAAGCAATTCTTTCTAGGCACACCTTAACTGAGATATGTGCATTTTTAGACAAATTAAAATTATTTATGAAAAAAAATAAAGTTAAGTATCAATTTAGGTGGCCGCACTGTAGAAGAGTTTGTACAGATGTAAGTGCTGCATTATATGGTGCTGTCCTAAAAAGTTTTAATAATCAATTTCTGTCCCAGTACCTTACAGCTTGTGCCACATTTTTAAATAATTAAAAAAAAAATTCAAATGCAAAGCCTGATTTTGTCATATTGCAGTGGTGCAAATGCCATTACATTCATGTAATTTGCAAAGATTAAAATGCAAAATTGGGTAAAAACCATATTTTAAGACCTTTACTTAAGTATTCCTTAGTAGCGGCATTTAATCTAAAAACAGTAGAAGAATGTCAACGATGGTTTAAACATATATTTACTGTTTTACTATCCCCATATAAGTCTTCTGTTTTTGAAGTCAGCTTCGAAATATTACAACAGTTTGTAATAGAAATTGACGATGACAATATAAACAAGGAGTACATGCTGCCCAGTGATGAAAAATCTGATTCGTTAGAGTCCGTGGCAATTAAAAGTCCATTTAGAAAAATGTTTCTCGAAGTTTTTGATGAAATCAGTAATATCTTAAAACATGTAACAACTGGTAAAGCCTTAAACCCATATCGTAATGAAGACATTTGCATGTTTTTATTAAATAAATATTGTCCATTTATTGTTATGTGGACAAATATTATGGGTATTCACGTCGATCCATCAGGAGAGCACGTAAGTAATGCACCCGTAGAGTTTGCATATTATTTGCAAAAACATATAATAATGCCACAGAAATCTGTAAGGCCAGATATTTTTGTGAGCATCATGAGAATGGATTATCTCAGTACTTTAAAAGAAATTCGTTATAATTATAAAATGTTTGGAAACATCGATGAGGAAATTGAAGATATCCTTGTTTTAAGCTTAAATGATTTCAGTGAAATCGATAACGGTATTCGAATAAACAAAGAGCACAGTTATGTGACCTCAACTCCTAATAATAAAAATTTGGAGAGTTTTATTGAAAAAAGTGTGGAAATAATAGAGGCTGAACATAGTTATAGCTTAAAAGAAACACAATCCCAGGTATATCAAAGTAATCCCTTAACTAACATTAAAACCGAACCAGAGGAAGAATGGGGGAAAATAGACGAAATAAAACAAAAAACGATTCGTCCAAAAATAATGTTTGCGGCAAAGGTGGGCAAAAAAATTGCTAATATATATAGTAATGCTATACCAAGTGAAGTTGACGTAAAAGACGAAAATTATTTCCTTTTTAAATTTGATGTATTATATTCTGAAATTAATAATATATCAAATTTGGTAGATATAGGTTTTTACGACTACGTAGATTCCACTGATTGGAATTCCTTAAACAATTGTCAATGGTTAACTAACTCTATATTAGATGTTTCTTTGCTAACAATTATCAAAGAGAGTGGATCTGTCGATTGTTACAGTATGCCTTGTCAGTCTGACACTATACAGATCGATAAGTTTAACTTATTAGCAAAAAATCAACCAAGTTTGCTTTTTATTCCAATGTTAAATTGTGGCCACTTTACATTATGCATCCTTAATTTAAATACCCATGAATTTATGCACATTAATTCTTTTTCTGATCAAAAGGTTGGTAAAGCTATATATGACAGTTTTGTAACCAACTTAAATGAAAAACTTGCGTCTTGGAAATATAAAGAAATTTCTGACAGAGATGAGAGTTCAAGACAAAACGATAGCTTTAGTTGTGAAGAATTTGTTTTGATGTATGCTCAAAATGTTCTTAAGAACAAGCCCATAAAACAGTTATGTAACCCAAATATTTTCAGAAAGAAAATAAAAAGGTTGCTGTTAAAACATCAAGGAGACAAGACAAGATTTTGTTGTCATTGCGGTTGCCTGAAAGAGGCAAATGCTGAAATATGCATTTGTAAAAACTGTGATTACTATATTTGTGCTAATTGCACATATAAACATTGGACAAAAGATTCCAAAGTATGCAAAATTTTTAAACAAAATATTTTATCGGTATAATTTATTTGGACTTTCGTAACAAAAATCAAAAATATTTTATAAAATAACTGTGATATTTTTTTCTATTATAGTTTTAGTACATGGTATGTATTCCTACTGGGGATGCCAGCCATATAAAATAATTGGCAAAGCACAGTGCATAGTACCTCCTGGGTTGTGTGGAAACCTATGTAAAACATTATATATGAAATAAATTACAATTTTATTAAGTCATCATTAACAAAACACTAAGTTATTTTTCCTATTGCAGTAAGGTATCCAACATTATTATACAAGATAATTTTATGTAAAAATTAAAATAAACGTAAAGATATTAAAAGATTTTTGTGAAATAATTAATTTTATTCTGTCTTACTAGGTATTTCTTTGGTTTATACATTAAAATTAATAATAACGGCAACTCTGCCAAAATTAAAAGTTTTTTTTTAAATAATAAAATTTTTATTCTGTCTTACTATCACGGCATTGAGACTATGTTACTTGTAACACGTTACTGGTACATGTTACAAATTTTTGAGGGCGAAGGAAGTAGAGAAGGCAAAGACGTTAGAAAAGTAACACGATTTCTGTTTTTCATATTACTTTTTGACGTTTCTCTTTTTTTTCTATGTTTCTTTATTCTCTTTCGTATATGCCATGGTATAATTACCTTTAAGGTAATTGTACATTACATAGCTGGACCATGGTCAAAACGTTCAAGAAGAAGAATAAACAACGAAATTAAAACAAAAAATAAAAAAGACACAAGTTTGTAGTAAAATAATGTACATTCTTGAAGTTTTTGAAAGTTATTTTAAAACGAGTTATGTTACAAGAAACATAGTCTGAATGCCGTGTATGTATTTCTTTGGTTGATACATTAAAATTAATAAGAATGGCAGCTCTGTCTTTGTAAAATACATAATGAATTGGTATTACTTTTTTAAAGACAAAATATTAAGTCTGGCAGCATGTTAAAAAAAGAGAAAAAATATCTGCAAAGAAATTGTTAATACTCATTTTTCTGCACAATGAGTAATTTTCTCTCTCTCTTGAGTGAGTGAAAAATTTAGTTTGCCAGCTTTACTTTGTTATTTTCTCGCGCGCAAAGTTAGTACAGAAAAAAATGTGGTTATCTTCAACAAGATATTTTTTCCATACATTGACGACGTTGGTTTTACAACTACTTCATAATATGGTATCGTGTTTGTTGTAGATGTTGCCGGATCACACGCCTACAAATTATATATGTTTCTATTTCATTGCGGTACGGAGTTGCTCGTACTTGGGAGCTCGCTTTGTGGTATTATTCGTAATTTTATACACAAAGTTGTATATTCGAATATTTGACATTTCTTTTTATTCTCTGCTTTATTGTAAAAAACAATGGTAATGTTCAGTATTACCAAAATATTTCTGGGCAAACTCAGTAAAAACTAATAATTTTGAAACAAAAAATCTTCAAAATCTGCAAAAAATCTTTACGTAATTTAAAAACACTTTATTCCTTGCTAGTTTCATTTATATTTAATTACATGCTTTATACATGTATACCAAAACAATAAGAAATTAAGCTCGCTTTTAAAATATATGAAAACTATTTAATGGACATTGAAGTTAAGGAAATATGTGTCAGTTTTAGTTAAAAGGGAAATATGGGAAAAAATAAGTTTTGGAGGAAAACTATTTTAAAGTTAACAAGTTAATTTTGAAACGCCTTAATGCTTTTTTTCTTTATTTTTCTTTTATTATCATTGCAGTTATAAAACTTCGGTTTGCTGCATTAGAAGAGCGTATTGTCTCTTTTAAGAAACACCTAAAAAGTAAAACTCGATTTTTTTTTATCCATAGGTCCCTTTTAACTGAAACTAACACATATATACCTATTTTCTTACCATTAATATTTATTCATCCGCATAAATATCCAAAGATAACATATTAAGTAAGCCTAGAGAAATTGATGTGTCAAAACAGTGGGAATTTTTACTTTTTAAATAATCTTTTGTAAATACGATCCCGGATAAAGGTTCGTTTTCTAAACGATTTCAGACTATAAGTTTATTGAGGTTTACCTGGCTAAATATTCTGGCAAAATAATTATATTTTGTACAAACTTAGTAAGAATTGAGAAAAACATAATCAAAACCAACACGTTATCAAAAATTGTATGCGCTTGCAAGAATGAAAGATAAATTTAGCAAGCAGGTCTACTAGCGTGTACCATTCTTTTGTTTTTAATCATGAACAGTTGATATATTTGGATTTATCTTAGAAAAACAGCAAGAAACTTTTTGTTTTAGTTTTAAATGCTAAAGAAGTATGCATGCATCTTGTTCTTGAAAAACTGATTTTTTTGGGCAAAAATCTTCAATTCTGAATTTCGACATTTTGATGGGTTTAGTTTGTAAACTGTAGAACACTTTAGCACTCTGTTTTGAAACATTTAGCACTTGTATAATTTCTGGCAACACTGCGAGCAACAGACAACTAATTTTTCACAACCTGAATAAAATGAAATGTGAAAAAACGTTGTGTAGTCATAACGGCAACATTATAAGAAAATTAAAAGAAAGTGGAGCAACAAAAGTTGAAGCTTCTGAACCGGGACCATGGTAGAAAGTAAAGCCGGCCTTAGTCGACTGTAAATTGCCGCCAGCGATTTTGTTTTGCTGACGCCCCTGATTTTTTAACCTCGCTGAAGGAAACAACTTTTGAAAAAACGCGTTTTTGGCAACCTTTCTTTCCGCAGCTTACTTTTTCATAAGAAAATGTAAATAAACCATAAAAACAATTGCCTGTTTTTGCATTTCTATAAATATTTCAACTTTTAATAAAACAAACATTAAAAAATGACAAAACATAGCTTGAAGTCCCAAGAATCTAATTTTTCCATTGTCACTTACGTCATTTTTACCTAATGTAGTGTATGACGAGGTAAGTTTGACTGTATAAATTTTTAAGTTTTTCCTTGTAAAAAATTAGCTGTTCCAAGTACATTTATTACATATACACCGATCAACAGAGGCATTTAATACAAATCTTTTGTAGTACCACTCACTCCCTGACAGACTTGATATCGGGTGTTGTAACGTGAAATAATTAGAAAAAGCATACAAAAAAATTTATTTAGCTTTTTACTTGTAACTTAAAAATGGTTTAAGATGCGCATATGGCACCTTGATCAGTTCATAGGGGGCTTCTGATATATAGGTTAAGATCCAAAAGACTTTCGTTTAAAAGTTATCGATTAGCAAACTTTTGAAAATTGGAAAAATCACTTTAAAAAGTTGTTTCACTTTTTCACTCATAACTCAAAAACGGATATATATTAAAAGATTTGTTTTAAAATTCCCTTTTTATTGATATAAGTGCAATATATGCACCAACAAATGTCCTCCAAATTGTGCAATATGTGCACCAATGAAGTCCTCTTAAAGCAGGTCATATGCGCACCATGAACAGTTTTCGAGTTACAAGTGAAAAACTAAACCCGTGATCTTTTATCAAAATTGTATGTTGTTTCAAACTTTTTCGCGACAAGTCTCTCATAAGATTAGCGATATTGCAAATAGATCGATGTACAAATTTTACGTGCACAAGAAATACAGTCAAATCCCGATAATTCGTACCCCGATTAATCGTAATTCCCGATAATTCGTAATAAACCTTCGGTCCCTTGAAAAAATCCCGTTAATTCGTAAAATTTCCATACATTTTGGTCCCCTCGGTAATTCGTATTTTTTTTTTTCAAATAAAATCTTCTTTACCTCTTATAAATCGTAATTGTTTGCTAACTACCACTTATAATTCGTAATAAAAACAACAAAAACATGGAAAGAATGATTTTTTGTTTACCGCTATTTTTTTACGTGGCTTTTGCTTGTGTGTGTGTGTTTATTTTCTTAAGATAAGATTGTTACAAAAATACTTGTATTTTACGCTAAGTAAACGAATTTGCTTCTTTATTTTATTATTTATTTTGTATTAATTATTTTTATCAATTGTTTTTTATGTTTATTTCTATCGTTTTAGTAAATAAATTGAAAAACCCCGTTAATTCGTATTTATTTTACTTAAACCCCGTTAAATCGAAACCCCACTAAATCGAAAACCCCTATAATTCGTAAAAAATGACCGGTCCCTTGCGATTACGAATTATCGGGATTTGACTGTAGTTATATTTTAACAAGCAAGACCTTCAAAATATATACAGTCAAACTTGCCGCGCCATACACTACATTGGGGAAAAATGTCGCAATTGACAACCGAAAAATTTGATTCTGGGGACTTCAAGCTATCTTTTGTCGGTTTTTAATGTTTTTTTTTTAAACTGAAATATTTATATTAATGCGAAATTCCTCAATTTTTGGCACATTTTTTCGTTTATGCCCAATATACAGAAAAGTGTATTGAGTGACTTTTCTCATACCTAGTTTTTCGAAAAAGTTGTTTTAAACAAAAGTGAACTGGGAAAAACTGAGTATGTTGGAAAGTGGCCAATGCCTTCCTCTACCATGACCCATTCTTCAATTTTTGGCGCATGTCTTTGTTTTTGCCCAATATGTAGAAAAGTGCATTGAGTGACTTTTCTCATACTTAGTTTTTCGAAAAAGATGTTCGAAACATTAGTGGACTGGGAAAAACTTAGTATAAGGAAATGTGGCTTATACCTTTCTCTACCACGGCTCACTCTCCAATATTTGGCACATGTCTTTGTTTATGTCCAATATGCAGAAAAGTGTATTGCTAACTTTTCTCATACTTAATTTTTCGAAAAAGTTGTTCGAAACAAAATTGGACTGAAAAAAACTGAGTATGAGGGAAAATGACCAATACATGCCAATTTTTGGCACATGTCTTTCTCTGGACCCAGTATGCAATATACTACGTTGGAGTAGTGTGTAACAATAATTTTAAATATGTACATATAAAATGTATGTTAATTTTTTCCCAACTATCATTATCATATCATTTTAATCGTTCTTTAAGTTAAATTCAAAAAATTATATTATATCTACATATGTATAAAAAAAATTGTTAAAGTTCTAAAAAGTTATTTTAAAGCGTAAATCCTCTGCCATGAAAATGGTTAATGCTGCTATATCAACAACACACATTTTGTGTAGTAAAAATGTGTGTATAAGCTTGGCAGCACACATTTAACTGATTTTTTTGCGCCATTTTTAAATTGAGAGATTATCTAATGCGTACTCCGAAAAATTTACCGAAAAATCCGAAAAATTACCGAACCAAAAAGTTTGCCAAAAAAAAGTTTGTTATCTTCTCGCACGCTATTTTACCACCATTTGTAAATTGAATTCAATTTGACTTCTTTTTGATGCCCCGTCCAAATTAGCAATAAATATCTTAGCAATAAGGCAATAACGTCGGAAGAATAACGGGAAATTATTGCTTATTGCCTCGCCTATGTTAAGGGTATGGGAACACGTATATATCTTAATTAATCAAAAAAAAAAAAAACAAACCAAATTAGAATATCGTCGTTTTTTTGAGGAAAATTTGTAGAAATTATTAATTTTTTATCGCTTTGTATCACTTGGCGTCGTTTACATTTAAATGTCGCTTTAAAATAACATTTTAGTTTGATGTTTTATGTCCGCAATAATTGTTTTCGAAAAATGGTTGACAATTATTGCTCAATAAAATGTTGGCAATAAATATGTACGCAATAGAGCAGTCCACATTAAAGATTTTTTTTTTTTTTTTGTTTCATATATTTATTATTGAATCTTCGCCTATGGCGAACTAACAATAAGTGTTCAAATCTTAAAACTAGGTAGTTAATATAAGTCTAGCCAGTGCCAGACTAAAATTTAAGTTCTCATATTAATTATCAAGCTTCATATAAGCGCAATAGTATCCCTCCTTTTCAGGCGGGTGTGCCCATTATGTTGCAGGATGTTTCGGGCGAGCGGATTTGGGTGAGCTTCCAGCTTATTTAAATACTTGTCCACATAGTTCAGGATTTCGCATTTAACTAGTGGAACTAGTAGATCCTTGTGGATGTTGCTGTTTTTAATATACCAAGGAGCACCAGTTATCATTCTTAGGATTTTGTTTTGCCTGCGTTGAATTTTTTCTATGTTGGATGCGGAAGCAGTGCCCCATAATTGTATACCGTAGCACCAAATTGGTTTCAAAATCGATTTGTAGAGTAGAAGTTTACAGTCAAGACGAAGCACAGAGTTTCTGCCGATTAGCCAATGAATTTGTGTAGCTTTAAGTTTCATTTGCGTCAACTTCGCATCTAAATGAGGCTTCCATGTGAGGCGGCGGTCTAGGTGAATACCAAGATATTTTGTCTCGGTTCGTTGAGGCACCATATGGTTGTTAATAAGAATTGGAGAGCACGTTTCTTTGCGTAAAGTAAAAGTTACGTGAGTACATTTTTGCTCATTAATTTTTATTCCCCATAACTTTGCCCATTTTTCAACTTGGGTTACGTGTTGCTGCAATTGGTTTGAAGCCTCTTTAGGGTCTTTATGAATACTAAGAAAAGCAGTATCATCAGCAAATGTCGACGTGTGTGTAAAACTATTGGTTGGCATATCTGCTGTGTAAAGCAAGTACAGAACTGGACCTAGTATACTCCCTTGAGGTACACCAGCCCCTATTGTTTGAGAAGAACTTATTTGGTTTCCCTCTTTGATTTTAAACTGTCGACCGGTTATGTACTTTTCTAGTAGGTTGAAAATATTAGCTGGAAGGTTTAGCTTTAGTTTGTTTAACAGGCCTTCGTGCCATACTTTATCGAAAGCTTGAGAGACATCTATAAAAAGCGCGGAGCAGTACTTTTTTTCCTCGAAAGTTTTTCTTATAACCTGCACCAGTCTGTGAGTTTGTTCTATTGTGCTATGTTGACTTCTAAAGCCAAATTGGTGATCTGGAATGCAGTTGTTTTCATTCAGGATCGGAGTAAGCTTGTTTTTAAGCAGCTTTTCAAACAGTTTTGACAAAGTTGGTAACAAACTTATAGGCCTATAAGACTCCACCTTAGAAGGATCTTTACCAGGCTTAGGAATCATCTTAACTAAGGCAACTTTCCATATTGGTGGAAAATGTTCAAGCCGTATTATGGCATTAAAAATAAAAAGAATTATTCTTTTTGCTGTTAAAGGCAGCTCAATAAGCATTTTGTTGCTTATTGTATCAACGCCAGGAGCTTTTTTATCATTAAGGTTAGCTATAGCTTCTACCACATCTGAATATCGAAAACGTATTTCTATGGGACGTCTAGAAACAACAGGCGGTAATTCCCTCACGTCAGTGCATGTATTAGGAGTGAACACGTTTCTTAAATGGCTTGCGAGCAGATCGCATTTTTCTTCATCATTTCTAGCCCAGGATCCTCTTAGATTGCGCAGTGGTGGTTTTGCGATTACGGGTCTTTTGAGACGACTGGCTGATCGCCATAGAGAATAATTTGTTTGAGGAGTTGCGTCTAGACCTTCCAAATACTTCTTAATTGATGCAATTCTGTGTACCTCCAGCAAGTTTTTTAAGCGATTTGTACACTCTTTTAGCTTCGTTTTAAGTTGGGGCGATCTATGCTGTTGCCATTCTCTTCGCGCTCTCCTTTTTTCAGATAAAAGCTCCTCAACATCGACAGAAAAAATTTTGTTGTATTTGACCTGACGGTATGTTGAAGAAGCATGTTCAACGGCTTTTTTAATGTTTTCATTTAGGATATTTAGGCAATCATCGATTTCTTGGGGAGTTTTTAGTGGTATGTGTTCCGAGCAGTGAGAGCTGATATATTTTTTATATTTTAACCAATTTACTCTTTTTGATAAGAAAAAATCACTAGTTGCTATTTGGTGAGGACTGCAAATAGTGATAATTGTGGGTGAGTGGTCAGAAGATAAATCGAAGGAGGCTTCAGCCTCAATAAGGTCCGGTGATATACCTTTTGCCACGCCAAAATCTATTACGTCTGGAATTTTATTATTGTCCGTTGGCCAATAGGTTGGTTGTCCAGTTGAAATAACGAAAAGTCCTATTTCCGACACTGAGTCATACAAAACACGACCTCTGGGACTAATTAGGCGGGAGCCCCAGTATGTGTGCTTAGCGTTATAGTCTCCAGCAGCTATGAAGCGGGGACCTAATGATTTGTAGAAACTGTTGTACTGATCCTTCGTTATGGAGAATCTGGGTGGACAGTAAATTGATGAAATAACAAGGTTATGGAAAAATTCATCAATGCAGACGTTCGTAGCTTGGATATAACTTTCCGAGAGGCCACCCAACCATTGGTGTTTAATTCTTGATTTGATTAGAATAGCCGAGCCACCACATGATCTATCCCTAGGATCCTTTGAATCGTAAAAAGAATAACCACTAATTTTAAAAGTGCTTCTAGATGTCATATGAGTCTCAGAAATACACATAACATCGATTTTTTGGTTCATCAAGAAATATTCGAGCTCGTTTTTGTGTTGGCGGATGCCGTTTGCGTTCCAGAAACAAACCCTGAGGCAGTTCATGGTCTTTTAAGCATAGCCTGCAGAAAAGCAGACTGCATTTTTTGCATTTCTTGCATCATGTTGGCCATTTGCGCCATAATCTGCGTAAATTGTGTGACCATATTGTCAATTACGGCTTCCAGGCGGCTAAAATTAGGCCCGGTTGGTTCGCTAGTTGGCACTTCTTGTTGTGTTGTAGGCTGGGTAGACTTACGTGAATTAGGCTGGTTAGACTTTAATGCGGCGGCGTAAGAAACTTGATTTGTAGCTGGTTGTGCCAATGGAGGCATATTTGCAGTTGGTATATTTAAAGGCTGGGGAGGGGCAGGAACTATGTTCGGCTTAGTTGATCGCTTAACTAAATTAAAAACAGGACAACCTCTATAGTTGGCAGTGTGGTTTCCCCCGCAGTTGCTGCATTTCTTTATCCTAGGATCATCTTTTGGCTTGTCGCACTTGGTCGTATCGTGCAGATCCCCACACACAACACAAACAGTAGGCAACTTACAATAAGTTTTAGTGTGGCCATATTCCTGGCAGTTTAAGCACTGTACGGGCCCAGATCGCTTATGTGGCACTTCCACAGTGACTCGTCGGTGCATAATATATTTTAAATCGTAGATGGGGTGAGTTTCACTTTTTTTCAATTTGATATCACCAGGCTCAAGCTCCACTCGGAATAATGGTTGGGGGTGTTTTTCCCTATTTCTCATATTCGATACCGTCCTAACCATAAACCCTTTGTTTAACAAACTGGTCTTGATCTCTTCTGGGTCAACGTTAGAATCAATGCCTTTAATAACTACCTGAAGGCCTTTTGCGGTCTTGAGTTGGTAGGTATAGAAGTTTTTTCTGAGTTTTTCGAGCTCCGAAACCGTGGCGCGGTAGGCGTTTTCATGGTTCACTTGAATTTTTGTCTCAAATATGTTACCGCGTTTAACGTTTGAAACATAAAAGTTATTTTCCCCAATCAAACCGACTAAAAACTTGACGAGATCATTTGAGTTTTTTTCCCTCAAATAAATGGGAGGTGGCTTAAAGGACTTTTTTTCACTAACATGGGCCTCATTATCCTCTTGCAAAATTGCAAAACGATTTTGCGATGAGGTTGGCCTTTCATCGTCTTTTAAAATTTTTGCAGGTTGAGATGCTTCTGCCGATTTAGGGCTCCTTCCCCTTTTAAGAACTGTTACGTACCTGTCCATCCCTACCTGGATCTTAGGAGCACACGCAGAAATTGGGCCCGTAGCGCCTTTAGCAGCTGTTGGTGCGACACCAGAACTTGATAAAGAAGACCGCGATGAAGATGGCACCTCGGTATTTTTTTTATAATTTTTAAACAGAGATTGGGCTAAATTTGTCCCTTGTTCAGTACATTTATTCAAATTAGGCACACTTGCACTTAAATTATTTGTATTTGTTTTCGGTTTTGCACTTAAATAGTTTCTATTATATTCAGGGTCTCTAATGTTTTCATTGCTAACGCTTGCTGAGCTTAACACAATGTAAGCATTTCGGCTATTAGGCCCACTGTCACAACGATTACTGTTACTCATTAACCGTTTGGTTTTTTTGTTTTGTTTAGTTTGTTTTTATTTTCGATTCTCACTTATGTCTTGTAGGTATGTATATTAACAAATATTTTTTTTTGTAACTTATTACAAATATCACCTATTACAAATATACACTCGCGTAGACACGTCCGTACACTACGAGATTAAGAGAGCAACTGTGAACACATTAAAGATAACATAATTTTGACACTTGCTGCAATATATGTTAACATATGTATTGCTAATGAAGACTAGGGGTGATGTGAGTCAAGGTATATTGACAAGGTAGGAACAACTGATCAGCTGACTTCTATATCTGCCATATGTTTTCTAACATAGCTTGGACAATTGCTTATGTTATACAATGGTTGTGTATGCTGTGTGTATGTGTGTTCGCAACATTTTCGACAACCAAGCTGGAATTAGCTGCAACAAAATACATGCTGAAATTTTACAGGAAGTTGTTGTTTTAGGGACGATCCCACCTTCTTATTCCACCATGATGTGAGTCACCAAGTTTTAAATTGCATAGGTATTCTTCGGTCTCACCATGGTCCCTGCAACAACAATTTCCTGTAAAATTTACCACGTCTTTTGTTGTTGCTAAAATCCAATTGGTTGTCAAAAATATTGCTGTCAGCATATTGGCAAGCTGGAAAACAAATGGCGGAAATAAAAATCATCAGCGTAGTTGCTCCTACCTTGTTCAATATATCTTGGGTCTCACTTACAATTAGAGCTGTGCCAGATCGTTCGTTGCATAAAAATATTTAACCCGATTTTTAAATCCTTCACATTTGAACGCTAGTACGGCAACAATACTATAAGCCGTACCGTTAGAAGAACACAACAAATACTACAATACAAAAACAGTACACTTTTGAACCATAAGCGTACACTAAAATAAACGAATCACCTCGTTCAATTAGATAATTCACACAGCCCTACTTACAATCAAAAATGACAAACTGTACAAGCTTTCCTTGTACAGAAAGCGATATTAAGAAAATGAATTCGGAAGTGCTTTACAACTAATTTTTTATGTGTTACGTATACAAACATACATATGAATGTATATTTTTGAATCATATAATATATACATTTTTTTTTTCATATTTATTTTATTATTGAATCTTCACTTCTGTGAACTAACAATAAGTATTCCAATCTTATAAATAAATGTTTAAAATTTGTCCAGCCAGTGCCAGACTAAAATGAATGTTCTCAAGTAAAAATTTTGACTTCAGATGGTTTCATCTAAGAGCAACGGTGTCCTTCTTCTTCAAGCGAGTGTGCCCGCCATGTTGTAAGATGTTTCGAGCGAGCGGATTTAGATGAGTTTCCAGCTTATTTAAATACTTGTCCACATAGTTTAGGATTTCGCACTTATCTAGTGGATGTTGCTGTTTTTAATGTACCAAGGTGCATCAGTTATAATTCTTAAGATTTTATTTTGACGACGTTCAATTTTCTCTATGTTGGAGGCAAAGGCAGTACACCATAGTTGTATCCCGTATTATATATTTTGTGTTCTACTCAAAGAAAAAAAATACTTTATTTCAATAATAATGTTGTATGTTATTAATTTTCCTTAAGGTAAATAAAATTTTCTATATTGAACCATAAATTTTAAGTTAGACAAATATGTACTTTTAGGGAAAATATTTGCTGTTGTTGGGAAATGTGGGGATTTTTTTTATAATAACGTAGGGAACTTTAACAATTCCATCTGACATCACTGCTCTGTTCTTAAAATTGATTAAAGTTATCATTCTGATTCAGTTAAGGATTTGTAATACCTCCATAAATCATAAAAAATAAAACGAAGATTTTGGTTTACAAACCATGCAGGGATTAAGTTTACAAAGTATTAAAAAGAATCCAGCTGTAAGTAAAAGAAAATAAGGCAGTAGAAAATGTTGCGTAATACTTTGGTTCTAGCTAATTCCTTTGTACGTGTGCGTTGGAGCTGGAGCTTGTGCTGCTGTGTTTTATATGTTTCGATTGGCTACAAGAAACCCCGATGTAACATGGAATCGTTCATCTAATCCCGAACCATGGCAAGAGTACAAAGAAAAACAATACAAGGTATACAGTGATTATAAAAAATCTTAGAACATGATCTATAACTTCATATGTATGTATGTATATTTAACAGTTTTACTCTCCAATCAGGGATTACAGCAAAATTAAATCACCAGCTCCAAATTATGATGACGAATAAAGTGTTTTAAGTATCAAAACAAGTTTGCATTAATCTGAAATACGAATAAAAGATATGCATAAGCACTTAATTTAAATTAGTTATTACTGTTATCAGCCAGCGTTGCCATTGTTAGTCTGCGACCAAATTGGATTTCTTTTCGTTTGGTCGTGTGGTCATCTAAACCTTTTTTGATCCATTTGAGAAAGTTATTCTTAGGAAATTTTTCATTTCTCGCTAAACTCATTTACACTTTATCAGACTAAAAAAAACGCAAATACAAATGTGAACTGTTGAAAAGACGAAACTACCGTGAGAAAATCGTACTACGTAGTCCAATTTGTACAAATTTGAAAGATTTTCGAATCGAATTACATAACCCCCTGCATTTCGATTACAATTCTTCATGCAAATACACATATGAAAATACAAATGAAAAATATATTTTTAGGGCTTGTAGGTTTAGCTCTTACACCAAATCATCAGTAGACTTCAACCAAATTCTTAAAAAACCTTATGAATATTTTCTGTCTATATATATATGCCCTCAATAAACAAATTAAGAATTACTATAAGCAAACTAAAACGGAGTTTTTTTAAGAATCCAACAAACCAATATTTGCTATTCGCTGTTTTGATTTTCTTTTTCCCATTTACATTTGAATAATCATTGGTTAGTACCAGGGTTGGGCAGTATTTCAAATACTTGTATTTGAAATACAAATACGTATTTTGTATTTGTATTTGAAATACCACCTTCTAATGTATTTGGTATTTTGTATTTGAAATACCCAACACTGAAGTATTTTGTATTTCAAATACTTAAGATGGCAAAATACATTTTTGCAAAATACATTTTTTTGTTAAAAAGTCGTCATCAGAAATATTGAAAAATGTTACAATTAAAAAAAGAATGGAAACTTTGTCTTCGTATTCATTCACGTCTTCGCCTTAGCAAGGCACGCTCTTTTACAGGTCTCACTCATTCAGGTAATATCAAGAGTTAAGCGGATATTTGGAAATGTGAATGTCGAAAAAATTAAATTTTGTAAAAAATTAAATTTTTTTTTGACATTCACACTTTTAAACACATCAAGTAAGATCGCTATATTTGCCTCTGCCGAATCTTATATACCCTCCACATTGCTCTTTTAATATACCCAGCCGAGTTATTTTGTACTGCAAATAATATAATAAAAATACCTTGTGCCAGTTTTAAAGTCCATAGAATACATAATTGTATATGTAATATTATACCGACCTTACAATTTGTAAATCAAGTTGCTTGTTTATGGGCTCAAGGTCAACAGTCCTTCAATAAAACAATTTGCTTTATTATGATGTTTATTTCAATATTTCGAGCGCCATCGGTGCTTTTCTTCAGGAAAACTACATATACAAAAACAAAGTGTACAAATGAACAAAAATAAAATACATTAACATTTAACGACGGTTTTACTCAAGTGTAGGCCAAAATTATTTTCTGAAATTAGTTTTTATATACAAATAATTAATTAAAATAGTTTTTTAAACTAAATGTTTAAATGTTAATGTATTTTATTTTTGTTCATTTGTACACTTTGTTTTTGTATATACAGGTTTCCTGAAGAAGAGCACCGATGGCGCTCGAAATATTGAAATAAACATCAAAACAAGTACCTCTTTAATAAAGCAAATTGTTTAATTGTAGGACTGTTGACTTTGAGCCCATAAATAAGCAACTTGATGTTCCATAGAATACTTTACAATATTTTAACGTTCGTATGGATAATAGAATTAGATGAAGAAGATTTAAGATCGAGAGTTATAAAAGTTTTCGACACTTTTCATATTAAAAAGTTAATAAAAGTTGTTAATTTTTATGGGATCTTCTAGTCCCCCTGCTCCTCTTCAACCTTTTTTTCAAAAATGTAGGTCTTATCTTCGAGTTACTTTTTGTAGAACACTAGAAGTCGATAGCTGTTATAGTTTCCAAAATATAGCGTATCGAAAATGTCATAAAAAGTGTTTATTTGTATGGGAGCTAACCCTTCCCCTGCCCCTACCCAAAAAATGTTTTTTTTCAAAGTGTAGGCCTTATCATACAATTACTTTTTGTAGAACACTACACCATTTTCAATTGTATTTCAGAACTTTCTAATTGTGTTTCAGAAATTTCTAATTCAATTTCAGAAATTTCTAATTCAATTTCAGAAATTTCTAATTCAATTTCAGAAATTTCTAATTCAATTTCAGAAATTTCTAATTCAATTTCAGAACTTTCTAATTGTATTTCAGAAATTTCTAATTCAATTTCAGAAATTTCTATTTGTATTTCAGAATTTTCTATTTGTATTTCAGAATTTTCTAATTGTATTTCAGAATTTTCCATTTGTATTTCAGAAATTTCTATTTGTATTTCAGAATTTTTCATTTGAAATTCAAATAGAAATTTCTGAAATACAAATGGAAAATTCTAAAATACAATTAGAAAATTCTGAAATACAAATAGAAAATTCTGAAATACAAATAGAAAATTCTGAAATACAAATAGAAATTTCTGAAATTGAATTAGAAATTTCTGAAATACAATTAGAAAGTTCTGAAATTGAATTAGAAATTTCTGAAATTGAATTAGAAATTTCTGAAATTGAATTAGAAATTTCTGAAATTGAATTAGAAATTTCTGAAATACAATTAGAAAGTTCTGAAATACAATTGGAAATGGTGTAGAAGTCGATAGCTGTTATAGTTTCCGAGATATAGCGCATGAAATATTTCACAACATTTGTGCAATTGCATTGAAAAAAACACTTCCCTTGATCCTATCTGAAAAACAATTTTTCCTTTTGAGGTCCCTATTTGCTCCTTGTGGAGGTGTTAGTCTCCCATTGGTCGCGTCCCCAGGTGGCGGATAGGGGGGACCTCTGATAAGCTATTGTAACGAATCGATGTTAAGGGGGTGTTAGCCTGGGAACCAATGCTACCTATTAATACCGGCTTTGCTCGTCGTTGGGCGTATGTCAAGTTCCCGACTTCTAGTTATATAAGTAGAAATACATTTTAAATTGTTACAAAGCAATTTTTACTTTAGGTAGCTTGATAAAAATAACTTGAATGGCATACGTAGGATAAGGAAGGCCGAGTGCAAGCCAAAATAACAAAAACATCCGTTGATCATTGAGTTCAAAAGTACCGGAAGATGGAATTTGGTACTCTAGGTCATAACCCACCCTCCATGCTGACAACATGTTGAAAATGATTGAGTGTCAGCCCTAATAAAAACTAAGCGCTCTTTAATTTATTAACCCCATACCTTAAACTTCGTCTTTCGTATAAAATAACCAACCACTTAAAAGTTCATATTCATTAACGTTATAAAGAAATAATTTTATTTATGTATTTTCAAGCCAGAACACTAATTCAATAAAAAAAAACAAATTACATTTAAACCCACTCCGGGGAGGGGGGGGGGGGGGGGGGGGGGGTGAATGAAATGGCAAAACTTTTTCCATTCTAAAAAATAATGTTACAATATGTATGTGTAATATTTTTTTTAGTTTACACCCACACTTATAAAGTTGTCCATTTGTTTTGTTTGAATGGAACAGAAAAATGTCTTGATTTTAATAAAAACTGCACTCTGTGTTAAAAACTCGTCTGCATAAAAAAGTATTTACTTACAAAACACAGCTGTAAAAAGTGGTACTTTCTTACACTGCAATATAATTGGGGGTAAGATATGTTACACTTTTGCCAGTTAATTGTGCAACATGTTTAGAAAGGAAAACGAAAACTGTTTTCACTCTTGCATGTATTTTTAGAATGGAACATAAACCCGCTCGAATGGTAACATTAATGTAACATTTTTACCAGAAAGGAAAACACCATAAGATTACTACTTATAAATACGGGGGAAAATGGTATCAAAATCCGTTATCTAAAACATTTAGATAAACATAACATGAAACAACATTTAATTAAAAAAAAACAAAAATATGTTGTGTCTAATGTAAGTATGACGGTATGTTACCCGTTGGTTTTCTTTTTTTTTGTTTGTTTTGAAGTAAATATGCATAAAAGTAAATGGATTAAACCATTTGAGTCCTATGAATATTACAATTCATTTAGCAGTCAATATGGCCACCGAAGCTGTAACCAACCAATCTAAATAGTCAATTTATAAAAAGCAATAATATTCATTCACTCAATAACTCGAATTTAAATGGTTCAGAACCAGTGTAGTTATATAAAAAAAAGTAACAAAATGGAACAACTTACATTAGGTTATATCCACCGATGTCAGCAGGCGCCAGATGACCGTAGATTACCGTAAAAGCTCCAGGATGTATAAATTTACTTGAGCAAGGATAAGTACTACCACGGAATATATAAAGTTCTAGACGCGAAATTCATAAATATTTGGGTACGGCTGTATATGGTATTAGGTGTATGGGGGTGCTTCTGGTAAAGTAGTTTTGCAAATCAAAGTACTATTATTGTATTCCAGGCTTGTGTGCGTGTGTGTGTGTCCCAAGAGAAAAACTCTACATGACAAGAAAAAACTAAATACTTAAACTACAAAAATTAAAAAAAAAACACGGCATCCACTATCAATGACTTTAACAGTGACGTTAGCAGCTATACCAATCCATTTTACATATTATAAATTACAAATCTTTTCTGGGTAAATTCATCCTCGGATAAACACAGATTAAGTTGAAATTCCCTTTCCCTAGCACTGACTGTTCAACTTTTGCTGAAAACTATTCCGGTGTGGGAGCCCCGACTCAACTTAAGCTAAAAATCGGGGTCACAATGATTCTTCACTTTCCTGCTGACTTGATTTTCTTGGCCGGTAACAGGAATGATATTTGACACCACCACAAGGAGGGAATACAGATCTAGAAATGTAAGTAACAGGTAAGAATCTGTTTGCTATCGGTTGATAGTTGATAATCCAAGAGGGAGAAGCACCAGGTGTTTAGCGTAATCTGAACTAGCTCTCGAGTATTTATTTTCTCTGTCCACGCTGTGAGCTGCAAAAACCTTCTATCCAGCACCGCGAGGGAACTAAGGCAAACACAAAAAAAATAATCACCTTTTCAATCTCACGGGCCCAAACCACACAAAAGCATCCTTACCAATTCTATTCTGATTGAAGAACGTTAGTCCAAAATAAATTTGCTCTAACCCCTCCTATGCAGTTACAAATTTTTCTGCTCACCAATATTACAACTTTTAATCACACAAATTTGCAAGCAAACTTATGGTGTTTTCTTTTCTGAGCATAAATGTTGCCATTTTATTTTGTAACACTTTTTTAAAACTACCTAAACCTTTGAAAAGTGGTACATTTTCAGTGACTACAACAGAACAAACAATCACTATATTTTTAGATGAGACCTCGTTTTTTAATTCCATTTTATGATTTCTTCACAGAAATAAAATTTTTTTATTCAACGTCAAAAAACTGATAGCAAAAAAATAGATCTTCTTCTTTTTAAAAAGGCAGTGAGTAACCCTTTGATTACTTTAGGGGCAAAAATGTAGCATTTTTTCATTTTTTTAGGGCAACATTACCAGAAAAGAACTTACAACTCTGTAGCAATGCTGCCTTGCTTTTCAGAAAAGAACAGAAATGAGTGCATAGGGCAGAATAAAGGCAGCATTTCTGCCAGAAAAGAAAACGCCATTAATAATGCAACTTCCTCCATTAAATGAATTTCTTTACTAAAATTTTATAATGTGTTTTGACTTATACAAAAAAAATTTTATTTTTTTCCAAGCTTACTCGAACAACTTTCCACAATAAAAATAACAAAAAAAAATCGAACAGTATTTATTTTCTACAGCCATAAAAAAATTTTAGTATAAATTAAAGTTTAGTGCCACACAATTCTAAAACTAGAATAAGCCACCATCACAAAGCAGATAAACTTTCCAGCTTGCCATAGAAGTTTATCTGAAAAACGGTTAATAGGACTGATATGATATATGTATATGCACCACAGGCACCGCGACTAGCTCCATATATCTTTAATATGGTATATCCCCATATGGCCACCACCATCTTCCAGCTCGTAGTTAACGTTCCCTATTCGTCTCTTTACAACCGCTTTAATGCCAGTTTTTTTTTTTTTTTCATATATTTCGCCTGTGGCGAACTAACAATAAGTGTTCAAATCTTAAAACTAGGTAGTTAATATAAGTCCAGCCAGTGCCAGACTAAAATTTAAGTTCTCATATTAATTATCAAGCTTCATCTGAGCGCAACAGTATCCCTTCTTTTCAGGCGGATGTGCCCACTATGTTGCAGGATGTTTCGGGCGAGCGGATTTGGGTGAATTTCCAGCTTATTTAAATACTTGTCCACATAGTTCAGGATTTCGCATTTAACTAGTGGAACTTGTAGATCCTTGTGGATGTTGCTGTTTTTAACATACCAAGGAGCACCAGTTATCATTCTTAGGATTTTGTTTTGCCTGCGTTGAATTTTTTCTATGTTGGATGCGGAAGCAGTGCCCCATAACTGTATACCGTAGCACCAAATTAGTTTCAAAATCGATTTGTAGAGTAGAAGTTTACAATCAAGACGAAGCACAGAGTTTCTGCCGATTAGCCAATGGATTTGTGTAGCTTTAAGTTTCATTTGCGTCAACTTCACATCTATATGAGGCTTCCATGTGAGGCGGCGGTCTAGGTGAATACCAAGATATTTTGTCTCGGTTCGTTGAGGCACCAAATGGTTGTTAATGGTGATTGGAGGGCACGTTTCTTTGCGTAAAGTAAAAGTTACGTGAGTACATTTTTGCTCATAAATTTTTATTCCCCATAATTTTGCCCATTTCTCTACTTGGGTTACGTGTTGTTGCAATTGGCACGAAACCTCTTTAGGATCTTTATGAATACTGAAAAAAGCGGTATCGTCAGCAAATGTAGACGTATGCGTAAAACAGTTGGTTGGCATATCTGCCGTGTAAAGCAAGTACAAAATTGGACCTAGTATACTCCCTTGAGGTACACCAGCCCCAATTGGTTGAGAAAAACTTATTTGATTTCCCTCTTTGATCATAAATTGTCGACCGGTTATGTACTTTTCTAAAAGGTTGAAAATATTAACTGGAAGGTTAAGCTTAAGTTTGTTTAACAGGCCTTCGTGCCATACTTTATCGAAAGCTTGAGAGACATCAATAAAAAGCGCGGAGCAGTACTTCTTTTCCTCAAATGTTTTTCTTATAACCTGTACCAGTCTGTGAGTTTGTTCGATTGTGCTATGTTGACTTCTAAAGCCAAATTGGTGATCTGGAATGCAATTGTTTCCATTCATGATCGGAGTCAGCTTGTTTTTAAAGAGCTTTTCGAACAATTTTGAAAATGTTGGTAACAAACTTATAGGCCTATACGACTGCACCTTCGAAGGATCCTTACCAGGCTTAGGAATCATCTTAACTAAGGCAACTTTCCATATTGCCGGGTTAATGCCAGTTGGTGCCAATTTAGCATTAAAGTTACCCGCTAAGAAGCTTTGTGCGAAATTTCTACGTATAACAGATTGACCAATATTAAATTCTCGCCTTCTTGATCTCAAGTTGTATGTTTTTACATTACGCTCATATGCCTTCTGTATCTTGGTCCGTATAGATTCCCGCAAAAGTGTAAAGTGATCCTGTCGCTCAATGTTCGTGTCCGTCTCTGATAAAAGTTCTAAACTCCTCACAACTTTGTAGTTGTGTCCGTGAGTAATCATTGTTTGTCCAAATAATAGTTCATAAGGCGTTCGATCGGTCGTTTGGTGTACGCTACTACGAATTGCACAATTAATGCTTGCCAAAAATTCATCCCACTGGCGTTGATCGTCCCGAATATAGCTACGCAAGGCTTCATTTATCGATCTATTCACTTTCTCGCTCGCATTTGATTGAGGACTATGCACTGCATTAAACTGATGTTGTATGCTAAACTTGTCCATCAGCTTTTTAAATTCCTTGGATTTGAACTGGCTGCCGTTATCGGACACCATAATTTCAGGCACCCCAAAACAAGTAAATATGTCGTTTTCAAGATATTCGACAATATTCTTCGCAACAAATTTCTTCAACGGCTTTAAAAAAGTAAATTTAGTAAAGTGATCTAGTATAATAAAAATACCGATATTTCCCCTTTTATTACGAGGAAATGGTCCAATTAGGTCCACATATAAACGTTGGAAAGGCCTTTCCGTATTGACCATTGGTCCCATAGGCGCCTTTAGTGAAGCAGTTGGAGCTTTCGATGTTTTACAATAACCACAGTCCGATACATATTGTTTGACATCAGTGACTAATCTAGGCCAAAAGAAAAATTGTCTAATACGGTGTACGGTCTTCGCTATACCACCATGGGCCGTGTTTGGTTGGTCATGTGCTGCAAATATGACATCCTTACGAAGCTCCTCTTGTACATAAAGCTTTCAACTATTCGATTCATCCACCTTCCCAGTTGCAAACTTAGTTCTTTCATAAATAAATTTGTCTAGAACTCTAAAATCTAAAATTTGTTCTTATCAACTCATTTCTAAGGGCAGTGTACTCAGAACTCTCGAAAGCTTGTGACTCTAAGTCAATAGAAGGCAAATTTTGTAACTCTAACTCCTCCACGGTTAAATCCTCTTTAAAAGCTCTAGATAAGGCATCAGGAACCACGTTATCTTTGCCTTTACGATGCTCTATGGTGAAAACAAACCCCTGTAATTTAAGTGCCCACCTTGCTAAACGCCCGGATAGGTCTTTTTGTCGCATAAGCCACTTGAGGCTTGCATGGTCAGTTACAACCTTAAACTCGTGACCTTCAATGTAAGCTCTAAATTTTCTAATTGCTAATATCACTGCCAAACACTCAAGTTCTGTAATGGAATAGTTCCTTTGGGCTTTATTGAGTTTCTGTGACATGTAC
Organism: Melanophora roralis; assembly: GCA_963583895.1. Taxonomy (NCBI): domain Eukaryota; kingdom Metazoa; phylum Arthropoda; class Insecta; order Diptera; family Rhinophoridae; genus Melanophora; species Melanophora roralis. The sequence goes on along the minus strand of OY757187.1, from coordinate 77,238,258 downwards.
GCAATGAGACGTTCGGTTCCCTCCTCATCACACTGCGCCAGCACTGCACCAATTCCATACGTACTAGCATCCCACCGCAAAATAAAGGGTTTATTGAAACCTGCATGTGCTAACTCCGGAGCTGATGTTAACTTTTCTTTAATGGTTTCAAAAGATTTTTGGACATCCTCTGTCCAACCAAAACTTCTTTTCTTAGACAACAATTCCATCATAGGAAAAGTGGACGTAGCATAATCGTCTTTAAACCTCCTATATCATCCGGCCATTCCAAGAAACTGACGAAGTTGCTTAACCGTTTTTGGTACAGCGAATTCAGAGATGTCCCTTACCTTTTCTCTATCTACTTTAAGTTTTCCTTCCCCAACGACATAACCTAAATATTGAACCTGCTTAAGACAACAGCTACTTTTGCTTACTTTTGCCGAAGCTGCGTAGCTACCTCCTGTAAATGTGATTAGTGCTCGTCGAAATGTTTCGAAATTATAGGAAGGTCGTCGAGGTAAACAAAAACATTTGTTTTTAAATGGTACGGAATGACTTGGTCCATGAGTCTACACATTGTCTGTGAATCGTTACACAATCCAAACGGCATTCTGGTAAACTGATATAAAGGCCGATTAGGGATTGTGAAGGCGGTTTTAGGTATTGAGTTCTCGTCCAATTTGATCTGCCAAAATGCATCTTTCAGATCCACTTTTGAGATATAGTAAATTGGAGGAAGTCTCGAAATAAGTCCGTCAATTTTTGGTATGGGGTATGCGTCCTTAGTCGTCACGGAGTTCAATTTTCGGCTGTCCACGCAAAATCGCACTTTTCCAGGTTTCACTATTAAGACACCAGGAAATGACCAAGGTGAGTTCGGACATTCCTCTATAACCCCCATTTTCAGCATTCTACCTATTTCCTCACATAAAAGTCTTTCTCTCGCTGGAAAGATTGGATAAAACCTTTGCTTGATAGGATCTGCATCACCAGTATCAATATTATGCCTCAATAATGAGGTACATCCCAACCCATCTCGTTCAGAGTTTGGAAAACAATTAATTATATGTTGTAATTTTTAATCTTGAACCGGTGATAATGGAATTTTATTAGGATCTTCCCCAGAAGCTATTTCGTTTACGGTATCTAGGGTAACAATTTGAATACCAAATTGCCCCCAAAAATTCATACCACATATGACATCTTGATTAATTGTTGGAATCAGCAAAAACTCAGTGGTCTTTGATAAACCATTGTACGTGATTTTTAATGACACCGTTCCCAAAACTCGTTGTTGGTGCCCGTCCGCGGTTTTGACATTCGCAACTATTCATTTATAATTTCCCTTTTCTATCACTTCTGTACATAAATCCCCTCCAAGCACGTTTACATTTGCGCCGCTGTCCATTAGTGCGAAACGGGTTTTATTAAGTAGGTTTATTTTAATATAGGGCCGGTTATCATCCTGTTTACATACAATTGAAGACATGACTAAACTTCGAAAACTTTTCTTCCGTCTAAATAACTCCCGAAGCCTACTGGAGGACCTACTGGTTCCCTCCTGAAGCTCACTAAATATCCTTTCCTTAGCCCTTTCATATTCTTGCAACCGCATATGATAAGGTCTTTGTAATGGATAAACATTTGTCAAATCAGGTGTAATAGTCATAGTCGGTGTGAGTTTTACAGCCGGTACGTTAGATTTAATTAATTTTGTTCCATCAGATAAAAATGTATCTACAATAAAATTCTTTTTTCCAGATAAACAAGTGTCATTCGAATGACTACTATCAGTTGGGTTGCCTGTGAATGCCCGTCTTTTCCCATCCGGACATCCCGCCTTCCGTTTCCCTGCTAAAGCCTGCAATGAGGGCATTTGGGTTTGTATATATCCTTAGCCCCACATCCGTAACAAAACACTGTTCTTGATTCTAAGCAGTCCACAAACGAATGTCCGACTTTACCACAATTCCAACATTTATTGGTTTTAACAACTAAACAAATTTCTGGCTCTTCTTCCACGCGATTCCCATATTCTATACTAGCATCTTCGGCAGCCACTTCAGAAATCTGAGTCCTCTGATGCGAACGCTTGTCACAGCTGAATGAGCTCATGTCGTTAACGAACTTTTCATGTCTGCTAACTGATCGTCTAAGTTGAGCAACTCGACTGATTTCAAGGTGCAAGAGCTCATGCCTTACCTCAGGTCTCAAATTTCGCTGAACTACCTCGCATAGTTCGCTCTCCATTCGAAGTCTGTCACATAGTACCATTATAGCATCATAAAAGTTGTCAAACGTCTCGTGTCTCTCCTGTTTCCTCCTTAAGATGTCGTCTTTGATGTCATAATCTGTATGGTAGTCCTTAAATTGTTTTTTCAATGCGCTGCAAAGTTCGTCCCAATCGATCCAGTCACAGCTACGATGGAACCGCCAAAACCACTTTAGGGCTTTCCCTTCAAAAAGAGTATGAACGTGTTCAGAAAGCAAACAAAAATCTCCTTTTAAGTTGGCATTTTAACAGTCTCCTGCCCCGTTGCTTCCCTACGAGCTTGTAATCTCGTTCTTGGTCGTCCAACCGGATTTTCAAGTATTTGAGAATCCCCATATGCCCCCTCGTCTCCTGTCAGAGTATGGTCAGCAAATTCTTGCTGCACCTAATTTGGTATATTCCCGCAACTACGCACCAAAGGCATGTCCAGTAAAAATTCGTAAAACCGCAATTAAATAAGTTAAGTCTAAAAAAAAAACTATGTGTTCTATATATAAATCCGTTTAAAGTGTCGCTTAATGTAATGTATTCACACAAGTATCAATGCTTTCGCACTAAAGCAATTCTTCGGTTAAAAATATATCAAATTGGTAACTACTCGGTGAAGTTCTAAGGTAGTGGTCACATATTAAATGAAAGGCAACAAAAAAAATAAGATAAAATAAAATGACCAATCATCAACAGTTGTAAAAAAAAAAAAAAAAAAAAACACACACCAACTAAAAATTATCTTAGAATCGTCGGAAGATTTTGACGGACGTCAAATATTTTAAATCCGCACATTCAGAGATGTCCACGTAAATATGAAAATGAGAAAAGTGAAAAGAAAATCAAACGAGCATAGAACCAATATTTACCAGAAAAATTTCTCTGGTCTGAATCCCTTCCCCTTTTAACTGCTTGCCTATCAAATATAAGCGGGAAATTGTTTATCATAACACATACACAATGAACAATTAAATCCACCGTTCCAGTTAACCACAAAACCAGTTTATCTAATCTTCAGAAAAGAAAATCACCCACAAAAAAAAAATAATAAATAATTATCCTACGAAAATCACCACACAAAATATTCAGAGGACCTCAATCACTAGATATAATTGCACGTTAGGCGCCATTTACTCTGTAACGAATCGATGTTAAGGGGGTGTTAGCCTGGGAACCAATGCTACCTATTAATACCGGCTTTGCTCGTCGTTGGGCGTATGTCAAGTTCCCGACTTCTTGTTATATAAGTAGAAATACATTTTAAATTGTTACAAAGTAATTTTAAGTTTAGGTAGCTTGATAAAAATAACTTGAATGACATACGTAGGATAAGGAATGCCGAGTGCAAGCCAAAATAACAAAAACATCCGTTGATCATTGAGTTCAAAAGTACCGGAAGATGGAATTTGGTACTCTAGGTCATAACCCACCCTCCATGCTGACAACATGTTGAAAATGATTGAGTGTCAGCCCAATATAATAAAAACTAAGCGGTCTTTAATTTATTAACCCCATACCTTCAACTTCGTCTATCGTATAAAATAACCAACCACTTAAAAGTTCATATTCATGAACGTTATAAAGAAATAATTTTATTTATGTATTTCCAAGCCAGAACACTAATTTAATAAAAAAAAAAACAAATTACATTTAAACCCACACGGGGGAGGGGGGGGGGGGGGGAGTGTATGAAATGGTAAAATTAAGATTACTACTTATAAATACGGGGGGAAAAATGGTATCAAAATCCGTTATCTAAAACATTTAGATAAACATAACATGAAACAACATTTAGTTAAAAAAAACAAAAATATGTTGTGTCTAATGTAAGTATGACGGTATGTTACCCGTTGGTTTTCTTTTTTTTGTTTGTTTTGAAGTAAATATGCATAAAAGTAAATGGATTAAACCATTTGAGTCCTATGAATATTATAACTCATTTAGCAATCAATATGGCCACCGAAGCTGTAACCAACCAATCTAAATAGTCAATTTATAACAAGCAATAATATTCATTAACTCAATCACTCGAATTTAAATGGTTCAGAACTAGCGTAGTTATATAAAAAAAAAGTAACAAAATGGAACAACTTTTATTAGGTTATATCCACCGATGTCAGCAGGCGCCAGATGACCGAAGATTACCGTAAAAGCTCCAGGATGTATAAATTTACTTGAGCAAGGATAAGTACTACCACGGAATATATAAAGTTTTAGTTCTGGACGCGATAAATGTCAGGGGTTTAGAAATTCATAAATATTTGGGTATGGCTGTATATGGTATTAGGTGTATGGGGGTGCTTCTGGTAAAGTAGCTTTGCAAATCAAAGTACTATTATTGTATTCCAGGCGTGTGTGTATCCAAAGAGAAAAACTCTACATGACAAGAAAAAACTAAATACTTGAACTACAAAAATTAAAAAAGAACGCGGCATCCACTATCAATGACTTTAACAGTGACGTTAGCAGATAAACCAATCCATTTTTCATATTATAAATTACAAATCTTTTCTGGGTAAATTCATCCTCGGATAAACACAGATTAAGTTGAAATTCCCTTTCCTTAGCACTGAGTGTTCAACTTTTGCTGAAAACTATCCCGGTGCGGGAGCCCCGACTCAACTTAAGCTAAAAATCAGAGCCACAATGATTCTTCTTTTTCCTGCTGACTTGATTTTCTTGGCCGGTAACAGGAATGATAATTTGACACCACCACAATGAGGGAATACAGATCTAAAAAAGTAAGTAACAGGTAAGAGTCTGTTTGCTATCGGTTGATAGTTGGTAATCCAAGAGGGAGAAGCACCAGGTGTTAAGCGTAATCTGAACTAGCTCTCGAGTATTTATTTTCTCTGTCCACGCTGTGAGCCACAAAAACCTTCTATCCAGCACCGCGAGGGAACTAAGGCAAACACAAAAAAAAAAATAATCACCTTTTCAATCGCACGGGCCTAAACCACCCAAAAGCATCCTTACCAATTCTATTCTGATTAAAGAACGTTAGTCCAAAATAAATTTGCTCTAACCCCTCCTATGCAGTTACAAATTTTTCCGCTCACTAATATTACAACTTTTAATCACACAAATTTGCAAGCGAACTTATAAATGCAACTTCCTCACTTAAATGAATTTCTTTACTAAAATTTTATAATATGTTTTGACTTATACAAAAAAAGATTTCTTTTTTTTCCTTAAGCTTACTCAAACAACTTTCCACAATAAAAATAACAAAAAAAATCGAACAGTATTTATTTTCTACAGCCATAAAAAAATTTTAGTATAAATTAAAATTTAGTGCCACACAATTCTAAAACTAGCCACCATCACACTATCGATTATTTTGCATGCGAAAATCGAACAGTTATATCAGGGGTTGACCTAGTTGAGGAATATCGTGATACCAATCATGCAATGGGTCCCCTTATTCCCCAGCAAAGCCAGGATCTTGCTATGTAACAGGAGGAACATGAGAACACAATGTGAGCGGAGTGATGCATGGTGTGCACACTCAACACACATTTCAAGTCGTTTCAGCAACCACAGCAGGTGATGTGTGTGCCCCCACAACATCTGCAACATCCACACAGTCTGACGCAGTAGCGCCAAACACTTTAGATGCGGCTGAAGAAAGCCGCAGACAACAACAACGCAGAGAGGCCGCATCCAAGCGAGCCGCTTTGCGCATTATTAGACGACATGGTGATAAACCGGTCGATTCCCTGACGGTCGACCAGAGATTGTCGCTAGATTGGGCTAAGGCCTTTATTGCTGAGGTAGGATCCGAACCCAAACGGCAACGATCGCTGAGGACACCTCAAACGCATCCACCAACCAACCGGATGCGAAGAGACCGAAATCCTCTCGTGTTGTCAACAGGCCTTACAGCGAGGTCGCTTAGAATCCGCTTGTAAGGGCTGTTATTGACAGGAGCAAAAGTGACGGAGCTATCTCCCAAGAAAATTGGGGGATAATTCGTCAGAAAATGATGGGGGTGTTCTGGAGTATCCTAAGGGAAAATCCCGGACCAGCCCCTCAAATCAACGACGCTGGCTGGTTTCAAGGCCACGTAAAACTTATGGCATGCACCAACGAACGGTCGGCCAATCTGTTAAAACTAGCCATAGCAGCCCTCGGAGAAGTGTGGCTAGGCACGCGGTTGACGTGGTCACGGTCGACGATATCCCTTGTCGTCCGAGATCCGTAGCGACCATTCCCGCTGAACCACATGACCCCGAGGAAATTCTTGACTTCATAAGGATCGGTAACCCTGACCTCCCCACTCACAACTGGAAGGTAGTCAAGGTCTCCGATGCTAATGGAGCTACAAGAAAGGTGGTTGTCGTTCTAAATAAGGAATCGTTGGCGCCGCTTCGGCAGAGGAAGGGTGTGATATTCTATGGCTTTGAGAGTATCAGACTTAACATCTACCGAAGCGACGGCAAACTCGACCCCCTTGCTGCTAGTGTTAGCAAATTGACCGAGCGTGGTGTAAAAGACACTGGTAGTGATGATCCCACCCAACCAGTCTCCCAGGAGGATAATCAGTCAGACTCAGGTATGATTGGTGATCTTCTTGGTCGCCTGGATGTAGCGGAGGACGAGAACGCTCTTTTGGATTCCGATTCAGAGAGCGGAAACGTAACCGTCATCTACGATCCAGACAATAGCGAAGGTGACGTAGAGCGGGGCGAAGACATCATACTAGTCCAGGAACCCTGGATCTCCGGAGGCACAATTCGTGGACTCAGTACTAGAGGCTACAAACTATTGTATGCGAACGTACATGGTAAGATTAGATCTTGTATAATGGCCAAAAGGCAACTTAATATCTTCATACTGTCTGATTACAGCGATGAAGATACTGTAACTGCAGCTTGGGAGATTAATGGTGAAACATGGTGGATCCTCTCAAGCTACATGGCGCACGACCACAAGGACTCACCACCACATCATCTTGTTTGTAAAGCGGTTGGCGCAGCGAAAGCAAATCGGATTCCTGTCATCATTGGAGCCGTTGCAAATGCCCATCACTAAATCTGGGGCAGCACGAACACCAATATTAAAGGTGAGTATTTGATGAACTTCATACTAGAGACTGACTTGACAGTTGTGAACAAAGGTTCAGAACCTACTTTTGTTGTTGCGAACAGACAGGAGGTTTTGGACATAACATTGGTCAGCGTGGAAAGTGCCGACCTGTTCCTTCTCAGACCACAGGTACCTTGAATTCTCTATTATGGGAAATCGGGACAAAGCGACTCCCTACGTGAATAGGAGGATCCAGAATGCCTATCTGCGGGACATGCTACCCCCAGCACCGACTATCGCCACAGTTGGTGATATAGAGGAAGCTGTACTGACGCTATCGAGCTCCTTTAGGGAGGCTACGACAATGTCCTGCCCCCGACCCTTCCTAAGGGGCAGAAAGAAACCGCCCTGGTGGTCATCTACCATAGATAAGACCCGCAGGAAATGCAGGAGACTCTTCAATGAGGCAAAGAGGAAGGGCAACTGGACTCTGTACAAGGCCGCACTGAACAAGTTTAAGAACGAAGTGAGGAGTGCCAAACGCGGTACTTAGAGGAACTTCTGTTGCAGCGTTGAGAACTCGTCTGGCTATATCCAGGAGGATAATGGAACTTAGACTACGAACAGCCACGAAACACTGAAAGTACTGATGGACACCCACTTCCTGGGATCTCTCAATATCTCGGATAGAGTGCCCACGAATACCACCTATAATCGGTCATCCACACCGATTCAATTGGATAATCATATGCTGCTTTGGCCGATCAACAGCTTCAAACCATTTAAGTCACCTGGACCGGATGGACTGATTCCAGCAGACCTGCAGCGTAACGTTGAGCTAGTTACTCCATGGCTTCTCAATATTTACGAGGCTTGTCTCTCCTGGTCATATATCCCCACACAGTGGACGGAATCAAATGTTGTCTTCATACCTAAGGGAGTTAAGACATCGCACACAAGAGCAAAGGACTACAGACCGATAAGTCTCACGTCTTTCTTGCTTAGGACACTGGAGAGGCTGATCGACGTGCACCTTAGGGCGACAATCCACCCCAGCCGCCTATCGGAGTCCCAACACGCTTATACCAAGGGCAGATCGGTGGAAACGGCTCTTCACTCGCTAGTTGGTTATATTGAAAGGTCTATTGAATTTAGGAACTGTACACTTGTGTCGTTGCCACTAAATGATAAGTCAATCTTCGAAAAAATGGAATTTTGAAATCCTGAAGTAGCCATTGGAAATAATAACAAAAATGAATATCAATTTAAATTGTTGCGCGATAAGTATAAATTTTACTTATACTTACTAACACAAGAATGGTTATTTTTGGAATATAGTTTTCTCTCCTGGCATCACTGATTGGGTCGCAAATGGAAAATAAAGAAATTTCAAACGGAATGACAAACTGATATGTACCCTTATCACTATGTGAAGGGTATACAAAAGAAATGTAGAGGGCGAATTTTTTGAATTCGCCTTGGGTTTACCTTGTAGAATGTGCCTTGCAGAGAACTGTTTTCATAAAATTTAACACCAGTCTGTTTTCATCAGGACCTGTATAAAGATTGTTTTTTTAGCAGGATTTATATATTCTTCAACAAGAGGCTGCTTATCTGAATAAACTTTTAAAAATCTTGTGTTCATGATTAATGGTTATAAATGTATTTTGTATTTCAAATAAAAGATACTTAAATACTGTATTTTATATTTTGTATTTGAATTACTCGACTTGAAAGTATTTGGTATTTTGTATTTGAAATACAGCAAAGCATGTATTTTGCCCAACTCTGGTTATTACTAAATGTATTATAAGGGCTACTAAAAACAAAACCTTGTTGTTTTGCGACACTTTTTAAATATTATTTAGGATTTTATCCTAAAAGCATATAGACAAACTTAACTTACAGCAAACCCTAAATATATACAAAGAAAAATTGGGATAAAATCCTAAATAATATTTAAAAAGTGTTGCAATAAAAAATATATTTTCCCAATTTTAATATTAAAAAGCACAAAATTTCAATACGAAAACAAAAAATTTTAAATATACTAAGGGCCTAATTACGTAAAACGCAAAGCAAAATAACCCAAACAACTGTATGGAAAAAATTAAAATTGAAAAAACTTCCATACATTTTGTTTTAGGGCGTTGCGTTTCAGGAAATAAGGGGGTAAGTAAAAGTTATTTGTGGCAGAACCTTTCGAATCGATGGGTAATGATATATTTAAGGTGGTTTTATACGAGATGTAATTGCCTATTTTTCAAAATTGTCACTTTACAGATGGTTTTTAATTTTTGCTTTCATATAATTTTCTACGATACCTCTTCTACTGTTCTTCATCTCGTTCCTTACAGTATGCTGCGGCCTCGACTAGCTCATTCCATTGGCGTGGGAACCCAACCCGCATACACACACGTACAGCATCGTTCCAACAAAAAATTAATAACTATCAACAAATAAACAAATCCGAATCAATTTAAACTTCAATATAACACAACATTTTATGTAGGAAAGATCTTACTCCTACTACGTCACCCACCCTACCATTGTAATTTTTCCATATTCATAAAAATTACCATTTTGTCTTTTGCTATCACCACTTTACCAAACAATTTTTCTCTCTCTAACATTTTAGCCTGTTGGAACCACTGTGCGCAACTCCTTCAAACAAACAGATTAGCAACACATGCTATTACACATATTTTTAATACATTTATTTAAAACAAATTTCTTACAAAACTAAACAATATTAAAACTTAATCAAGTAGCTTTTTTTTTGAATGTTTCCCTGAAAAATATATCATGAATTTAATTTTAAATCTAATAGCCAATAAATAAAATAATTAATCTAACTATTTTATATAAAAAATATTGTTAAAATTTATTTATTATTGTAGTTTTATGTCTTAAAATCTTTCTTTTCTCTTATCTTTAAACTTTTCACTTATTAAACGAAAAGTTTATGTAAACAAATGAGCGCCAGGTTTTAAAAATCTTTTTTTTAAATACATTCAAATTTATTTTTGTTACTTTTTCTTCTTTTTCTGGTATTTACACCAACGTCAGCAAATATTGCTGAAACTTTTCCCTCGCGAAAAGTTTAGAATGCTTGCTGGTAAATTTTCTTTTTATACTTTATTCTAAAATATTTTAACAAAAAAAATCTTAAATATCCTATTTAAAAACTTATTTTACTTCTGTCCATTTATTTCTAACAAAAAATAACACAAACAACAAAAAAAAACACGCAATTACCCTTTTTAAGGATCACTAATATTTTATTTATTATATTCGGCTCCCCAATTAAAATTTTTATTTTTATCTTTGCTAACTATCCCTAAAAGAGCTCTCTGAAGGATGTAGATTTCAATTACGACTTTCCGTAAAGATATTTTCTTACTTTACTTTTTTTTAATATTTAAACTATTAGTTGGACCCTTTCACAAAACTTACACTGTGTGTAATTTTTTAAGTCATGGAAAAATTACCATATACGGACATTACTACGTGAAAGAACACCAAAAAAAAAAAGACCCGTGTGTCCCAGTTTTGCCCAAAGTCATGCACTTTTTTTTTATGGGCCCCCAAAGATTTGGGGCCTTGGTGCCATTTTTGCAAAAAGTGATCATTTTCTCAGGCTGATATCTTGCAAACCCTTTGGAATTTTAATTTACTCTTTGAGACAAAGTTATAGCCCTTTTTATAAAGAACAAAAATTGTGAACATAAAAAATTAAAAAAAGAATAATTTTAAATCAAAATCGCAAAAAACTTTAAAAAATTCCTTTTTTCCCCTGTTCAGGTCCATAGGTAGCAAACCGTTCAAAATTCAAGGAAACAATCAACAACGAAAATTTACCTAATATCCCAAAAAACAACTTTTTACAACATATAAACTTCCTAGGAATGATTCTTAACACCGTTTAGGTAGCGCTTAGGTAGCCGCAAAAGCTAAAAATTTCCCCAAAATGTATGTATGTACATACATGTAGTTATGAAGCTATCTCTTCCTTACGTTTAATCAAATTGCCTTAATTACATATTTTGTATCTGTCTTTTGTGTCATAGAGAACTCTAGTGCATATAAATATGTGTATATGCATGTGAGATAGCCGCGAAAAGTCTTGCAACCTAAACAGGTAGGCAAACATTAAAATTGCTGGAAACCCTAAACAACAAAATACATCATACATAAATCGCAATAACGATCGTTAACGGCCTTTAATTAAATTATGTACATACTTTTTTTATTGCTTTGTTATTACTTTTTAATAATTATTGTTTATACCAACAATAAATTACCTACATATGTACCTACTACCAATTTTTTTAATAAGTGAGGACAATCCAAAATAAAATAGCAATTGGATAAATTTAAAAAGAAGAAATTATTTCACCCAAACTTATCAAGAAATCAACTACAAAAATTTACCTAAGATTTCAGTAAACAGCTCACGCGATCACGCACCGATCGCACACGCGTCAAGGAACGCAGATCACAATATAAAAGCGACGCGACTCTCACATCGAGGCATTACACAGCGCGACGTCAACGAGATCTCAGCGGTGAAAATTAAAGAGAAAGTTCTACAGCATAATTCGCACACAACATTGGCAACTGACAACTTCAATATGCAGTGATACATTTGCGGTCATCAAATCAGAAAAAATAATTCTATAAGATTTCAAAAGGAAAAGAATCTTTTAACTGAATTTAAAAGAGCATATAAGTTATTTTTCGACAAAATAGATTTGATCAGTGAAAATTACACACCTAACGCAGTGTGTCGCCAATGTTATAATAATCTCATAGCATGGTTGAATGGAGGCAAACATAGTATGAAATATTGTAAGCCGGTAAACTGGATTAATCGCCCAGGTGATCATGATGCAACCAGTTCTTATGCATGCGTTAATTACACATCTTGCCTAAATAGACATGATGAGAAGAACAAAATTTATAAAGCAACTGTAACAGCCACACTACCAGTGCTTGCACCTGAAAATTTTGTATTCCCAAGGCCGCAAACTCCAGATCGTAGGGCAGAATTTACAGAAATGACTACAGCAAGTGGTGTTACTAATCGAGATCGATTTGATACCGACTATGATCCCCAACAGGGAAGAGATGGACCAAAACTAATATCTAATAAAAAATCAAATGCTACGAAAATAAATGGAAGATTTGCTGTGATTTTAAGGTCATCAATATTTTGCATGGAATCATCGATAAGGGCGGCTTTCCAAAATTCTTTTGTTTTCTTTGTAATTCGGATTTGCGCTCACCTGTAAATCAATTCCAATGTAATTAATAGAGTCAAAGAGGAAGTGTGCAGGAACAAATGAAACAACATAGACTTAAGAATGCACCTCTAATTGACAATACTCAAGACATCTTGATGCCACCGCTCCATATAAAATTAGGAATTTTTAAAAAATTCATTGAAGTGGCCGTTGTTAATTGTTCAAGCGCATTCGACTATTTGAAAAGCGTTTTCTCAAAGCGTAGCGATGACAAAATTAAAAAAGCTATTGCAGTAAATTTAGAACGAATTTTTGGTCAATTCGTGGTACTAAAGCTATTTACACTATGTTAATGTTTTCTTTTCTGCCCTTATATTTGTCTTCATTTAATAATATTAGAAAGCTATTCAAGAGCAAATTTGATTCATCGCTTGATGAAAATCATTCAATGGCACGGATTAACCTTTAGCGTGTATGCACCAGAGTCTTGGGAGGGGATCGAGACGCGGAACCGCAAGCAAGAGAATGGGTGAAAGAAATGCTGTATTATTTTGAGAAAATCGGCATATTGATGATATTAAAGCTGCATTTTCTTCATTTTCATTCTGACGACTTTATTAAAGAACTCCCTACCGAATCCGGTGAGCAAGGAGAACGGTTTCACCAAACCACAATGCCCATGGAAAAACGGTACAAAGGCAAAAAATTCGACGCATTGCTTGCAGAGGTAATATCAATATTATTATTGCATGGTTTTGCATTATTTTAGATTTCTTTTCTAATTCATTTCAGGTATGTTAGTGGAGTCACAAGATAAACCTTTATGATGTTAATAAGGTATGTTAAAAAGAAAAAGCTAGTGATGGAAGGAAGTCTGGAAGCAACGTGCCTGTGGACACCGTAAGTTCTGAACCAGAGTCAGTTTCGGACGACGATTTGGATCCTCAACTTAAGAGAGCGCGATTTGCAAGTCCAGGGCCATCAACTTTATAAAAATAATACGAATATTTTTTTTTATTATTTTTTTGTAATAGACAGCACAGTATCTCAATGTTAAAGAAAATAAAAAACAAATGAAATTCAAAAATTTTCGTAAAATTTTTAACTTTTGCGGCTACCTAAGCGCTACCTAAACGGCGTTAAGAATCATTCCTAGGAAGTTTATATGTTCTAAAAAGTTGTTTATTGGGATATTAGGTAAATTTTCGTTGTTGATTGTTTCCCTGAATTTTGAACGGTTTGCTACCTATGGACCTGAACAGGGAAAAAAAGGTAAAAAAATTTGAATTTTTTGCACCACTGACTATTCCTAGCCTTTCCAACTTTAATATATTTAATTACCTTGTTTTATTTTCCGTATATTTGATTTTATTTACCCACAATTACTTTTCTGTTTATGATCAACGAAACTATTTGCTATCTGTCTCTTCTGAAGAGGTTCTTTTTGCCTTTTTGTTTTTCTTTGGGCTTACTGCAGGAACACCTCGTACCACTACACATACAAAAATTTGTTTAGCATCAACGTATAACTAATTTCCGTTGAAGATTGTTTGTTTTAACAACCAAAAATAAAACTAAACTTACGGAATTTTTCTCTCCTGCAATATTTCCTCAAGTATAAAAACTTAAGCACGACCAGGCGTTTCCTTTAATAGCCGTTTTGATCCTTTGTTTCCGTAAGGTAGGCTTTATCCCTTTTACACTTTTTTATTATAAAACTAAATCAGGAAATTTTTTTGGTAACTTTAAATTTTTTTCTCTTAATTGTATGTACTGCACTTTAAATTTTTCTACACACAAATTATCCTAATAGCTTCACCACTTTATTCGTCGAGAGTCACTATCAAACTGTGTTGAAATTTAATTTAAAAAAATGGAACTTTCCTAAAAATTCTGCGTTAACCTAACTGAATTTTCTACAAACAAAAACTAAACATATGTAAAAAAAACATTGCGATATCCAAGTAAAACTTCATTAAGCCAAAGTGCGTAATTATTACCAATTTGAACTTTAAATTGCTGTTTTACCAATTTATATTAAACTACTCTTAAGAGAAATTTTACCGGTTTTTTAACAGCACTGCATTTACTACCCGTCTGTAACTTTGCCACTTCTAATAAATAAACACTGTTTTACCATAAAACATATTTGACATTTAACTCACTACTTACTGGCAACATCTACATTACATTTTATCTATTTTCAACCACTAAACAGGCATACAATTTGCAATTTATTATTAAAAATTATACAAATAAACAATATCAACTAAAACGATCAAGCAATAGACAATTTCGGACGGCACTATTATTCCCAACAATCAATGATCCTGCTTCAAGAAGCAACATTCCGGCTACCATCAAACAAATACCACATAACAAGAACAACAATCCCACATCTGTACATAGGGTACAGGTATCAGAAGCAATCAACCATTCGACAACAAAGGCAAACGAAAAACATCGTTTGCGAACTCTTACACAACGTAAGCACCTTCAGAAGACCAGCACTTCTAACAGCACCACATAAATAATAAAATCAAGCCCTACATATAAATACAACTGTTGTTACCCTTACCCAGAAACAAAAAAACAATTCAAGCATTTCAATATTTAATTTTCGGGGAATCTCAACAAATTACATCTGATATAACCTCTAAATCAAAATAAACAACTTACCCTTGTTGTTGTTCTAAAAACAGCTGATTACACATGCTTTGTCAGATGAAAATAAAACGCGTTCTAAAGATGGATTTATACGAGATGTATTTTACATATGACCTGACAAATTGTTCACTGCAAAATTGATACATGTCTTGTAAGCGCGTGGAAATATTGCTTGTGTGAAACACTTTTGTAAAAGTCATATGAAAAATTTTTAAATTGAGCGCGTTCTATTCACTATTTGTAGTCCTCACCAAATAGCAACTAGTGATTTTTTCTTAAATTGGTTGAAATATAAAAAATACATTAGCGCCCACTGGTCGGAGAACCAACAGCTTAAAACTCCCAGAGACTTTGATGATTGTCTGAGCATCCGAAATGAAAACATTAAAAAGCCGTTGAAAATGCGTCTTACACCTACCGTCAGGCTAGGTACAACGAAGCATATTTCTGACGATGTGGAAAAACTTTTATCTGAAAAAGGGTGGCCCAAAGAGAATGGCAAAAGCATAGACCACCCCAAATTAAATCTAAGATGAAAGAATGTACAAACCATCACTTAAGGAGTACCTGGAAGGGCTAGATGCGACTCCTCAGACAAATTATTCCCTATGGCGATCAGCCAGATGTGTTAAAAGACCTGTTATCGCAAAACCACCACTGACTGCGCAATCTGAGAGGACCCTGACGAAGAAAAATGCTATCGGTTCGCAAACGAGTTCACTCTCAATACATACACAGACTTGAGGGAACTACCGCCTGTTGTTGCTAGACGTCCTCTAGAAATACGTTTCCGATTTACAGATGTTATAGAGGCTATCGCTCCCCAAAATGGTAAAAAAGCTCTTGACGTTAAAAAACTAAGCAAATAAATTCTCTTAGAGCTACCTTTTACAACTAAAAGTGTAATTCTTTTTATTTTTAACGCGATAATTCGGCTTGAACATTTCGCGCCTGAATGGAAAGTCGCCTTAGTAAAAATGATTCCTAAGCCTGGCAAAGATCCTTAGAAGGTGAAGTTTTAAAGGCCTATAAGTTTGTTTCCCACAATGTCGAAATTGTGCGAAAAACTGCTTAAAAACCAGCTGAATTAGATTCTGAATGACAACAACTGCATTCCAAATCACCAATTCGGCTTTAGAAGCCAACATAATAACATCGAACAAACTCAGAGGTTGGTACAGATTATAAGAAAAGCCTTTGAGGAAAATAAGTACTGCTCCGGGCTTTTTTTATCGATGTCTCGCAAATTTTTGACAAAGTATGGCATGAAGGCCTGTTAAACAAACTAAAACTCAACCTTCCAGCTTATATTTTCAACCTTTTAAAAAAATACATAACTTGTCGACAATTTATGATCAAAGAGGGAAACAAAATAAGTTCTCAACCAATAGGGGCTGGTGTACCTCAAGGGAGTATACTAGGTCCGATTCTGATATGTATGTGGTTTACTTACATACATATGTATGTACATGCATGCCAGAGTCTGGTTTACTCAGAATACAATTTGTTTATGATTAAATCATGATACGAAAACCCATTCAGTTTTGTTCCTTGTTTAAACGCATCACATGACATATACCAGTGCATAATCCCTATAAATATTATAAAATCAAGGTGTAAGTTTGTTTGTTTGTCACGCAATCACGCCTAAGCGGCTGGACCGATTTTCATGAAATTTGGAATGTAAATACCTTGAAGCCCTGGATGTGCGATAGGCTATACATTTTTGGAAAAAGAGGAGGTGCCACGCCCACAGCACTTCAAATCTAACTGTACTTCTACTGCAAAAAAATATCTTTTAATACTGGTGCATATGTTGCACCGATTTTGTACACATTTATAAGGCCTCTAACGAAAGAAAATTTTAAGGCAAAAAAAGGCGGTGGGACTACGCCCCCTAAAACAAAAATTATACGATAGGCACTTATTCCAGACCGATTTTTTTGAAATTAGTTCGCATATAAACGGCTTCTAAAGTTAAAATTTTGAAAGTAAAAGAGTGGGCGGTGCCACACCCACAAAAATTAAACTTTTTTTGCTGGTACTTTTACTCCGCCGATTTTTTTTTAAACTTGGCACACATATAGAAGGCCTCTAGTTCTGAAATTCTAAAGGACACAAGCTAGGGGTTGTTGCGCCCACAAAAATTTTAGTCTTCATGCTGGTTCTTCTATTGTTGCAATTTTTATGAATCTCAAAAATTTACCAATAGTTTTTATTTTCGGTACAATAATTAGTGGCACAAAGATGGACAAACGTGCAAAGTTATGTGAAGATAGAGCAATATTTGAGCCAGTTATAGCCTAAAACGCTTAATCCGAGAGGACATTTGTATGGGAGATAGGTCAAAAAATTAACCGATCATCACCACAAACAACATGCTTTTTTCCTATGCCAAAAAACATATCTGATTCAAATTTCATCGAAATATCTGCAAAAATGCGGTCTCTACTCTGTTCAAAAGAATACATTAACTTCAAGCAATATAAGAGAACTTTAAACTCCTTTTGAAAAACACTTGAAATGTAATTATACTATAAATTAAGAACGATTGATATATACAGGGTGTCCCCCGGCAAGGTATACTAATTTATTTTACCGCCATTTTGGTAAACGTTAGTCTTGACAGTTCGTATTTTGCAGTCGTAAAGTAGAGACATGGCAAATTTATTATGAAAAAATATTTAGTAACCCAACGTGTTTTAACCAATAAAACATGACAACCCCGATTTTCATGAAAAAATAATAATGAGTGCCGAGCCACATTTTCATTTGAGTGGATATGTCAATAACCAGAATAGTCGGTTCTGGGTAATAGAAACCCCTCAAATTATCCATCAGTCACTTTTGCATCCATTAAAAGTGGAAGTCTGGTGTGCAATTTGGTCAGGAGGAATCATTGGAGCTTACTTTTTTGAAACTGAAAACGGCGTAATGGGAAGCGATATCCTGATATGATTGAAAACTTTTTAATTTGCAATTTGGTCAGGAGGAATCATTGGAGCTTACTTTTTTAAAACTGAAAATGGCGTAATGGCAAGCAATATCCTGAAATGATTGAAAACTTTTTATTTAATTTAAGAAATGGTGATGATGATTGGCCTGATTTGACTGCTCCGGACTTCTTTTTTGTGGGGATATCTGAGCAGCAAGGTTTATGCATATAAACCAACTTTCCGGCGGACAAACTAGCCTTTGCTTTAACAATTAAATAATCCCAGGTTGCTGGTTTGCACTTGGAACTCCTCCCCGCTTCTCTCATGGCATGTTGTAAGTCGCCTGTTTTAGGGTACTTAGTGGATAAAATTTACACATTTTTGCACTAAATGGAAAAACTCCTAACAGAGTGGAAAATAGCGCTTTATGAAGTACCTAACGACCCGTCATTTTTTTTATAAGCTACAAACTGAACTATTAATATTTGTATAGTAATTTAAAACATATTAATCCAGATTTGTTTTGTTACGTTTTGTTTGCAAAATTTCACACAATATTGTTTATGGGTTTAATGTTTATGTAAAAGTTTTATTAAGAACACTAAAGGGTATTTTGTGTAAAAATTCACATACTAAAGGCATAGACAGCTCATCAAAACGATTCAAATTTCGAGTTGAATCGAATGCTGTAATTTTCCCACAGTTTCATATGCACTTTTTTAGTTAAAAATTTGCTTCCAAACTTTGCCTTTTAAGATTATTCCCGCGCAATGCCGGGACGGGTAAGCTAGTTATACTATGAATTAAGAACGATTGATATATACAGGGTGTCCCCCGGCAAAGTATACTAATTTATTTTACCGCCATTTTGGTAAACGTTGGTCTTGACGTGTTTTAATCAATAAAACATGACAACCCCGATTTTCATGAAAAAATAATAATGAGTGCCGAGCCACATTTTCATTTGAGTGGATATGTCAATAACCAGAATAGTCGGTTCTGGGTAATAGAAACCCCTAAAATTATCCATCAGTCACTTTTGCATCCATTAAAAGTGGAAGTCTGGTGTGCAATTTGGTCAGGAGGAATCATTGGAGCTTACTTTTCTAAAACTGAAAACGGCGTAATGGGAAGCGATATCCTGATATGATTGAAAACTTTTTAATTTGCAATTTGGTCAGGAGGAATCATTGGAGCTTACTTTTTTAAAACCGAAAATGGCGTAATGGCAAGCGATATCCTGATATGATTGAACACTTTTTATTTAATTTAAGAAATGGTGATGATGATTGGCCTGGTTTGACTGCTCCGGACTTCTTTTTGTGGGGATATCTGAGCAGCAAGGTTTATGCATTTAAACCAACTTTTCGGCGGACAAACTAGCCTTTGCTTTAACAATTAAATAATCCCAGGTTGCTGGTTTGCACTTGGAACTCCTCCCCGCTTCTCTCATGGCATGTTGTAAGTCGCCTGTTCTAGGGTACTAAGTGGATAAAATTTACAAATTTTTGCACTAAATGGAAAACTCCTAACAGAGTGGAAAATAGCGCTTTATGAAGTACCTAACGACCCGTCATTTTTTTTATAAGCTACAAACTGAACTATTAATATTTGTATAGTAATTTAAAACATAATAATCCAGATTAGTTTTGTAAGGTTTTGTTTGCATAATTTGACACAATATTGTTTATGGGTTTAATGTTTATGTAAAAGTTTTATTAAGAACACTAAAGGGTATTTCGTGTAAAAATTCACATACTAAAGGCATAGACAGCTCATCAAAACGATTAAAATTTCGAGTTGAATCGAATGCTGTAATTTTCCCACAGTTTCATATGCACTTTTTTAAGTTAAAAATTAGCTTCCAAACTTTGCCTTTTAAAATTATTCCCGTGCAACGCCGGGACGGGTAAGCTAGTTTAAAATAATTTCGTTCGAGCTGTTGTTGTTGGCGTTTTGATTTTATTCACTGTTTAAAAAATCAACACCAATTCAATCGTATCAACAACAGTGCGCAAAACTTAACTAGAAAACCTAGCATTTAAGGGATGTTGCACTTAATGAGAATAACAGACAAAAATTGGCGCCATGCTCATGGTTTAATGTTAGGTGACGCAGTTGTTTCTCTTTAACTTTGCCGGCCGTGTATAGCAAAGGCTTGCCATAGTTTTTGTCATATTTCTTGTTTGGCACTAAAAGTTTCCAAAACAGTACTAAGTGTTAGTAGAAGCTTTCTTTTGGCTATAAATGCTTAAATAATTGTGTAAAAATTGCCAAAAATTAAATTTTTATAATTGTTAACATTAAATTGATTCAGCATTATACATAATTAACATCAAGTTAATATTATTTTAAACGTTTATGCATACAAAAACACAATATTTTTGTAAAATTCTAATTAGCTGATGTAATGTTATTTTTCATATTTTCTTTATTGAATCTTTGCTTAAGCGAACTAACAATAAGTGTTCAAATCTTAAAACTAGGTGTATTTAATATTAGTTCAGTCAGTACCAGACCCAAATTTAAGTTCTCACAATAAAATTAATTAATTCCAAAGGTTTCATCTCAGCGCAATAGTTTCCCTTCTTTTTAGACGGGTGTGCCCACTATGCTGCAGGATGCTTCGAGCGAGCGGATTCGGATGTGTTTCCAGCTTATTTAAATACTTGTCCACATATTTTAAGATTTCGCAATTTACTAGTGAAACTTCTAGATGCTTGTGGATGTTGGTGTTTTTAATATACCAAGGAGCACCAGTTATCATTATTAGATTTTTGTTTTGACGGGGTTGAATTTTTTCTATGTCAGAGGTGAAAGCAGTGCCCCATAGTTGTATATCGTAGCACCAAATTGGTTTTAAAATTGAGTCATATTGTAAATGTTTACAATCCAGATGAAGCGCAGAGTTTCTTAGCCAGTGGATTTGAGCAGCTTTAAGTTTCATATGCGTAAGCTTTGCGTCTACATGAGGCGTCAATGTGAGGCGGCGATCCAGGTGAATACCGAGATATTTTGTCTCGAATCGTTGAGGCACCATATGGTTGTTAATAGTGATTGTGGAGCACGTTTCTTCGCATAAAGTAGCAGTTACTTGGGTACATTTTTGTTCACATATTTTTATTCTCCATAATTTTGTCCATTTCTGAAATTGGTTTACGTGTTCTTGCAGTTGGTTCGAAGCCTCTTTAGGGTATTTATGAATGCTAAGGAAAGCAGTATTATCAGCAAATGTCGGCGTGTGTGTAAAACTATTGGTTGATATATCTGCTGTATAAAGCAAGTACAGAATTGGACTTGTATACTCCCTTGAAGTACACCAGCCCCTATTGATTGAGAAGAACTTACTGGGTTTCCCTCTTTGATCATAAATTGTCGGCCGGTTATGTATTTTTCTAAAAGGTTAAAAATATTAGATGGAAGGTTGGGCTTTAGTTTGTTAAAAAGGCCTTCATGCCATACCTTGTCCAACGCTTGTGAGACATCGATAAAAAGCGCGGAGCGGTACTTTTTTTCCTCAAAGGCTTTTCTTGTTACCTGTACCAACCTGTGGGTTCGTTCGATGGTACTATGTTGACTTCTTAAGCTGAATTGATGATTTTGAATGCAGTTGTTGTCATTCATGATCGGATTCAGCTTGTTTTTAAGCAGTTTTTCGAACAATTTTGACATTATGGGTAACAAGTTTATAGGCCTAAAGGACTCCACCTTCGAAGGATCTTTGCCAGGCTTAGGAATCATTTTTACTAAGTAGGGATGCCAGACAGGCCTGATTTGGCCTGATTTTCAAGTTTTCTAATGCGCGTTAAGTGTAAAGTGAAAAAGTAATTTGTCAAGTTTTTTTGTAAGTTAATTTTTTTCTCAAGTTGATCATAATGATTTGTAGAAACTGTTGTACTGATCCTTCGTTATGGAGAATCTGGGTGGACAGTAAACTAATGAAATAACAAAGCTATGGAAAAATTCACAATGCAGACGTTCGTTGCTTGGATATAACATTCCGAAAGGCCACCCAAACATTGGTGTTTAATTCTTGATTTGATTAGAATAACCGAGCCACCACATGATCTATCCCTGGGATCCTTTAATGTAATTGAATTTAATTGTTTTTCAAAAATCCAGCGCTTTGTTTTTAAGCAATTAGAAATTTTGTAATATCAACCTTTGATGACACTGATATAGCTTTGGCAAAAGTCGAATGTCGTGATTTGCCCCCAGATACACAATTTTTACAGAAAAAACACATTAATGTACAGTAGACAAATGCATGAAATGTACATATAAGAATTTGTCCATTATATAGGATTTTAAAAACATCTAATCATCCGATTTTAAAAAACGCAGTTTTTAGCTATTTAAAAGATTATAACAGCCAGAGTTTCAAAATTTTAATTAATTTTTGGAGACCGCTAGCACCCGCATCCTCAAAAAAACGCCCAGAGCTGGAAACTTATGAAAGACCCTGGAACAATATATTTTAAGCGGTAAAAATAGCTAGCACCCACTGGTCAGTTCTTTTTTGGTTTATTTTAAACAAAGTAAAAAACTTAGTTTATTTTTCTGTAAGCTTGTTATATCATAAGACTTGTAAACTTTTTATAAGCACTGATTGCCAATATGGTCACAAAGGATCTGTTTTCTTGAATAAATTTTTCGTTGCAAGCCTTTTACAATAGTTTTCAAAATAAATTTATAAATTTAAGGCTTGTATTAATAAACTCTCTAGAAGCTAATTTTTATTTTATATAGCTTTGGTTGTTTGTTTGTGAAAAAAAGCAGAAAGCTTTTGCGTCGATTACTTTAAAAATTCAAACGTGAAAATTCACCATAAAATACGTAAAGACTTTAAAAGAGATTTAATAATAATTTAAAGAAAAATTCATTATGTAAATTTGGAAATAGTTAAACAAATAAATTATTATTTCCCCTTTCTGAACTTACAGTTTTAAATTCAAAATGAGTAAAAAATTTTAACTACTCATTTTAGCTGTTATTTATATAAAAAATTATCATAACAAACTTACTAAAAATATGTGTCGTTCAAAACTTATACGACGACAACTCTGGTTCTTGCAGGGTTTTATTTACTCAGATTTATTCACTAGCAACCGTTTACTTGTTCAATTCAATCATACGAGTAAAACTCACATAATACACAAATTCACAATGAATAAATTCATGCGTTGACCAAACGAAGCTGACTTTATTTAAGGCAGATTTTTGTTCAACTCACTCAAATCGCTTAAAAATTTAACATCAGATTAAATGAAGAGAAAACGTGATTATGCTATTTTCCATATGCCACAGTGGTTTCCCCATATACCAAAAATAAAAAAAGCTATTACAAATTTTTTTTTAGCGTATTTTTGAACAATTTTTACTTTCCAAAATTTCCTTATTGTTTATTAGGCTAATTAGTTCAATTTTATTGTGATAAGATTTTAATTGAAGAATTGTTTTTGAAAAAGTTTAGTTTTCCGTTACTAGCCGAGTGGAATGCATTTTCAGAGCCCGCTACAACTCCTCATCAGCACTCTTTGTTCGGTACTGAGCATTGGTAGTAAATATCTTCTATTTAACCCAAGTTTTATTGAAATTTGAATACGGAAATACTATTTTGTATTTTACACATACTCTTATTAATAATTGTCAATTCTTGGGTTAGAACGAAATTTACGGCCTGCCATTCATTTTTTCATATCATGGCAACACCTTTTCTTTTATATATTCTTCATCTCACAACTTTATTTTTGCCGATACTAGCCGAGTGGAATGCATTTTCAGAGCCCGCTACAATGCTCAGTACCGAACAAAGAGTGCTGATGAGGAGTTGTAGCGGGCTCTGAAAATGCATTCCACTCGTTTAGTATCGGGAAACTAAACTTTTTCAAAAACAATTCTTGAATTAAAATCTGATCACAATAAAATTGAACTAATAAGCCTAATAAACAATAAGAAAATTTTGGAAAATAAAAACTGTTCAAAAATACGCTAAAAATAAATTTGTATTAAATGACACTAGGCATGGTGTAAAAAAATACGTCCGCAATATTAGAACATGTTAACAACTCACTGACGACTAATGATCAGCAAATTTAAATTTAAAAGACATAACTAAAAAGCGAGACAAAACTAAAGCATGCAAAAGCTTGCTGCCTTCATACTCATCTAAATAGAGATGAATAAGGCAAAAATAAAGTGGTGAGATGAAGAATATATAAAAGAAAAGGTGTTGCCATGATATGAAAAAATGAATGGCAGGCCGTAAATTTCGTTCTTACCCAAGAATTGACAATTATTAATAAGAGTATGTGTAAAATACAAAATAGTATTTCCGTATTCAAATTTCAATAAAACTTGGGTTAAATAGAAGATTTTTACTACCAATGCTCAGTACCGAACAAAGAGAGCTGATGAGGAGTTGTAGCGGGCTCTGAAAATGCATTCCACTCGGCTAGTATCGGGAAACTAAACTTTTTCAAAAACAATTCTTTAATTAAAATCTTATCACAATAAAATTGAACTAATTAGCCTAATAAACAATAAGGAAATTTTGAAAAAAGTTATTGTTTTTTTAAGCTTTGTTGTACAAAATTTTATGAATTTAACACATTTTGTTGTTTTTTTGGCGAAATTTATTGTTTGTGTACGTTGAAAGTGGAGGTATGTGTATATTGCATATATTGTAAATTATTCGCGATATTGTGGCAGTAGTTTCCAAAAGCCCTACAAACATTAAATTTTAACTTATTTTCTACCAAATTAAATAACAAAAGCCGCAATATATGAGCCCATAAAAAAATCGCTGAAGAATACTTTTTTGACCTTTTTAAAACACACGTTTTTCAAAAACTTTTTTTTCCCGTAGACTTTTAGTGATATGGCCCTAATCTGCCCATAACGCCTTATGCATCAAATTGTAGGTTTTTTATTCCTCTTTAAATTAAAAAATATTGTGGCCGCGGGTTTTTGCATATTTTCGCATATGAGTGTGATTTACATAGTCATCCGATGAAAAATAGTGAATTGCATTTTGTTTTGTACTATTTCTTTTTAAGAATATGAGTAAAGAGAAATTATTTTTTTTAATTGTTGTTATTTTAAACTTTATATTGAAATTTTATGGTATTTTATTTACAGTTATGAATAGAGAGAAACATTTTTTTTAAAGAAATTGTTGTTTTAAACTTTATATTGCAATTTTAAGGTATTTGACTTTCAGTTTAAGTAAAGCGTACTAACTTCATTTGAAAAGTGTGAAAACAAATGTCAAATTTTAATTTTTATAATTAATTGTTTTCGCGATAGTGATAAAAGTTTCAAAAATATCAATATGGAAATTAAAATAGAAGGTTTATTCTGGCGGTGCCAATTTTCTAGAATGTATGTGCTTTGATGTATGCAGTTATACAGCTGGTAATTATCATTCGAAAGCAAACAAAATATTTCAAATTATGGAGAAAAAATTTAATGCAGAAAAATCTAGATTCGGCCCTAGCAATTTAACAAAAGTTTTAAAAAGCCTTTGTAAGCGGATTGGTAAGCTTTGGACGAAAAACCACCAAAGCAAGTTAATTATTTTGAAGAAACATACAAAATGGTTTAAAAGCTTTGAAACTATTCATCTAGAAGCAAAATCTCTTGAAAAAAACAACCTGCACCTATCCAAAAGCGTGGTCGTCCTGCTAAGGAATTTTTTAAGTGTTCAGATAGAACAAAGAGGCGTAAAATGTCTAAAATTAGTTAAGCTGATAATTCCTTAGCCGAAGTTTTACAAAATCGCAACTTTCCCCCGACACACAATGTGGAGGATTACGAGGTTTTGGCTCTTTTCGTTGAATTAAAACTTACTAAGCTACAGTACTTAACTATAAAAGATTTTGTGAATAAAACAATACCTAAAAATTTTTTTCCCAGGCTATAAAAGTATCGTGGCAGCTAAGAAAACTTGTTATCCAAGCACAGAAAACATTGCTGTTACAGAGTCGAGTGCAGAGGTCGATCTACAAGCTCTCCTTGATCATATGGCTAATCGAATTGTGCAATTGCAAGATCAAGTTCTTGATGAAACATTAGGCCTAGGAGAAAAACACTTAACACTGATTGGAAAATGGGGATTCAATGGCAGTTCTGGTTATAGCCAACTTAAGCAAAAGTCGAATAGGCTTATTTATTACAGTTCCCTATTTGTGACATCCTATATTTCTCTTCAACTTGTCACGGAAAACAAAACTATAATGAGGTTTCAACTTAAAAAAAAAACTTTGCAACTGTGTCAAAATGAGGAATGTTATTTTAAATCAAAAATTTTTGCACTTCTACCAGCGAAATAAATGAAACAAAACAAAAATTACATATAAAGCATGACATAAAACTGACCATGGTTGACGGTAAAGTTTGTAACGCTCTAACGGAATCTTCTTCTGCAAAATGTCATATATGTGGTGCCTTACCTACAGAAATGAATGATATTTAAAAATGCCTCGAGAAAAAAGTAGATGAAGCTCGCTACGAATTCGGACTGCCACCATTCCAAGCCAACATACGATTTTTTATGTACTTCATTTATTTATCGTACAAATTAGAGCTTAAAAAATGGAAGACCAGCAAAAATGAAAAGTCATATGTTTTGAAGAGAAAACAATTTATTCAACAACGATTTCGGGGCGAAATGGGACTTTTTGAAGATAGGCCAAATGCTGGCGGTTACGGAAATGATGGTAACACAGCGCGGAGATTTTTTCAAAATGTAAGCCTTTCATTAAAAATAACAGGAATCGATAAGGATATTTTGCAAAGATGTGCCACAATTCTCTAAGCTATAGAGACAGCAAGAAAACTTGTGAACGAGTATCCCTGGTATAACCCCCTCCATCGGTGCACAAAATTCTTATCCATGGAGCTAAGGTAATCGGAGGAAGCAGCTGAAGCGAAATATAAGGATATAAATCAGTTTAGATTGCAACACACACGAAAAATATCGCGCATAGCTATAAATACAGATCTTTTAAATCGCCTCTTTTTAAGTTCAGATCCATTTATTTCTGAAGCCCGAATCTTACCAACAAAAAAAAAAGAAGTAGTTTAAGTCAAGAAGTTTTAAATTTGCTTAATATATTATATATGTTACTACTATTTTACTTTATTACCCTATATAATTTAATAATACCCTATATTGCATTATTTAACTTTGTTTAACTTTTTAATTTAGTTTTTTTCAGTGTTATTTCGAATGAATTAAAATGAAATAAAAATTTATAAAACTTGTTTAAAACAACCAAATTTTCATATTAAAATACTTTATTTCAAACAATTTTAAAACAGATCTATAAGCCACTTAACCCTTTAAAGATTAAATGTTGACTGTGGCTACAGTTTTAAGTTCTTCGGGCATGAAATGAACTGAAAAATTTGAAGACCCTAGCTCTTTTGGTTTTGGAGATATTGCTTTTTAACCGCTTTTCCATGTAAGGGAAACCACTGTGATATGTACCTACATACATCCATACGACAATACATTCCTGCGTCCAAGCCATAGATTATCCAAATATGGATAATTAAGGATTCATCGTTTTTATACCCTTTACAAAGTGATAAGGGTATATATGAGTTTGTCATTCCATTTTTATTTTTTACAATATTTATTTTAGACCCCATTAAGTATAGACATTTTGGAATCTTATAGATAGGTATGTCGATAAAGTCATGTCTGTCCATCTGTGTGTCTTTTGAAATCAAGTTTCCAGACCTAAAAACGTCGCTCAGAAAACAATCAGAAATATACCTGATATAATCGCTATTTAAAATCAGAAAATATCGGTTTACTTTTGACCGAGATACAAGCGAAACTCCAAAATAACCCATTTCCAGGACCAAATCCATACCCCTTTATATCTGAGTAAATACAGCCACTCTAGCCACAAAGATTAGCACGGATACTTTGAAGAAAGATACCTAAATTAGGGGAAAATTTTTTCATATAGAAGCACAAATTTTGTGAAGTATTTTATCCAATAACAGCTATAGAAGTCAAATGTTTTACGACAAATAATTTTACAATACATTTTGGAAATCGGGAGAGGAGCAACCCCCACCCAAATTAACAGTTTTTGAAAAATTTTTGATACGCTATATCTCGGAAACTATAACACTTATCGCGTCAAATGTTTCACAATAAGTAGTTGGACAATTATGCATACATTTTGGGAAAAAAATAGTTGGATAGGAGCAGTTAGAGGGGCAGCACCAATACGAATGAACAACTTTTATTAAACATTTAATACAAAATATGTTGAAAACTGTTGAAACTTTTGGCTTCAAACATTCCACATGGAATTTCTATTATACATACAAATGTTATTATCATGGTGAAATTATGTAACCAGGTGGTGACACGAGCACAGCTGATCTACTTTTTTCATGCATAAATCAAGGCTTATCTGTACATTTTTTTGACACCTGGGTCAACGAAAACTACAACAAAAACGATAATTTTATTCACCAAATTTTGTTGTTGTAGAATCACCACCACCTGATTGATGCATTAGTGTATGTACAGCGGCTCACAGTCAAAATGAGCCAACACTTTTTTAAAAACGTTTGTTAAAATATTTTTCATAAGACCAACACCACACCATTTATTTCTTGCATAGTTTCTACATTCATAACTTATGTATAATGTAATTGCAAAATTTTTTTATTCTATAATAAGAAAGGTAAAAAAAAAGAAAACCAAAATAAGTTGGTAAGTTCGTATCACAATCAAAGTGAGCCACTTGATTTTGTTCTTGGTAAAATAACGGAAACTTTTTTTAAAGAAATATTTAAGCGTTGGTCTTATTGTTAATGTATCAGTTGTGTATAAAAAGTTAAGTAGTTAAGATGGGAGAACAAACAAGTATTGAGATTAGAGAGCGTGTGATTGAGCTTTACAAAGAAGGAAAATCCCAAAGAAATATTTCTGAACTTCTCAATAAAAGCCGTGGAACCGTACAGCACATCATTCACCGCTTTACAAGAGATGGTAGAATAGCAAATAAAGTAAAAAGAAGTATTAAAACGATATTTTCGGAAAGAAATGAGGCGTACATAGTAAAAGAAATAAAAAAAATCCTCGACTAAGTGCTCAAAAACTGACGTAAATGGTTAAAAGTCAGTTAGATATCCACGTAAACCCCGAAACAGTCAGAAGACTTCTTAGACAACGCGGTTTTAATGGCAGAGTAGCTAAAAAAAAAAATTTTTTTGGAAAGTAAGCCGTAAAAAACGTCTAGAGTTTGCTCGTCAACACATCCTAAAGGATATGAGTTTTTGGCAAAAGGTACACAGTTCTAAAATAGCATAAAATTGCAAGTAAAACTGCTTGGTTAGGTTCTATTTACAGATGAAAGTAAATTTAACTTGTTTGGCTCCGACGAAAAGCAGATGGTATGGCGAAAAAAGAATTCCCAGCTTCAACTGAGAAATCTTAGTTCAACTGTGAAGCATGGAGGTGGCTCCGTCAGGATTTAGGGGTGCATGGCAGGTAGTGGTACTGGAAATCTGCAACAAATTTCGGGTATTATGAATAAACTTGTTTATGTAGACGTTTTAAAGCAAAATGTTAAGCTGAGTGTTGAGATATTAGGGATCGAAGAAGACTTTTTTTTTACCAGGACAATGATCCCAAACGTAAATTGTATGTTGCACGAGAGTGGTTATTATACAATTGTCCACATGTGCTTGAAGTTCCACCACAATCTCCAGATTTGAATATTATGGAAAATTTATGGGCCTTTCTTGACCAAAATATCCGGAAACATAACATTACGTCACAAAAAACCTTTCTAGAGGCTTAACAATCGGAGTGGAGGGAAATTCCTTCTACATACACCTGTAAGTTATTGGAATCGATGCCTAGTCGTCTACAAGCTGTGATTTCAGCAAAAGGTGGTCCAACAAAGTATTAATATTGCATTTAAATCGTATTTAATTGAAGTGGCTCACTTTTACTGTGATGTTAGTTTGGAGAATTTTTTTTTTTTTGCAATTTTTTTTACTAAACAAGTATTATAATTAATATGTTTTTGAAGTTTTGTATTCAGTTAACTTAAGCATATAATATTTGTGTCAATCGCATTTTCTTATCATTGTATACAAATAATTTTATTAGAAAATAAATCGTGGCTCATTTTGACTGTGAGTCACTGTATGTATATTAATAAACTTATTTGCCACTTATTACTAATATCACCTATTACCAATATTACACTCGCGTAGACACATCCGTACACTATGAGACTAAGAGTGCAACTCTTTAACATAAATATTTACTTAGTCACCTTTTTCCTTTATGTATTGTATTTTTAGAAGTGAGTAGAAAATATTGTAATCAAAAAACAATTTTATTTTTTCCCCTGTAATAAAGAATTGAATATAAACCTTTATGATACGTCAGACGGTTTCCTTTAAATCCAAAAGGAAACGATTTAGCTTGCAAAAGATCAACGGCCTAGTCTTTTAGATCAGCAGAGGAATCGGAACTTTAAATTGAATTGGCATCCAAGATTTTTTGTATATAACGTTTCAAAATGAAAAACCTTTCGAGTTGAAAGCTGACAAGCTACTGCGCGAACGAGAATTACCAACTTCCGGTTGAAAAGCGGAACTTGTTTTACGTCTTTTAAGTTTCCTTGGTACCGATGAAATTGGTGATAACGGGAAAAAAGCTGATCTCTTCGGGGAAACAGCTTCGCCAATTACTATGCAAAATGGAGAATATAGAAACTGTTAATTCTGTATGATTTTTTTTATTTTGCAACAAAATAAAACAAACCTTAATAGAATTGAAATTTAATAAACTCCCTTATTTTTTTGTTCTTCAAATCTGTTTTGATTCTCCCACAGTCTAGTCAGCCAAAGCGTGAGAATCGATGCTTCAGCTTTTCGTTTCGACTGCACATGCAAAACATAAAATATTTAGTTTGCAGGTGCTATTCAAACTACCAGCCAGACAGTATGAATTCCAACGCTTTTCCCTGGCTACCTGTGGGAAAATATTTAAATGAAACATAACATATACCACCTATATCCGACCGAAAATGGAATACAACTCTCATGTATGGGCTGGTGCCTCAAAGTCTATTTTGGGGCTACTTGACCGCGTACAGGAACGAGCGAAGATACTCATCGGCGACGTTGTGGTATCTAACCGTCTGGATTCACTCGAACACCGTCGTGATGTGGGGTGTGTTTCGCTGTTCTATCGATACTATAATGGAATGTGCTCTTCAGAAATCAGGGAACTTGTTCCCGAAACCCGGAACTTTTTGCGTGATACACGTTCTTCTAGAAGAGCGCACCCATATGTAGTTGACTGGCCAGTGAATCGCACCACTCATTACAGGGAGAATTCCTTCTTCGGTCGCACGGTTCGTATGTGGAATAGACTTCCTAATAATGTCTTTCCTGCCACAGTAAATATCGAGAAATTCAAATCAAATGTCCACAAACACTACTCCCTTAATCCTCCTTCCCATAACCTATTTTCCTGATACCAACACAATGCAATGCATGTGTAGGGGCCATCCCCTGAGTGCTGGTTATTATTAAAAAAAAAAAAAAAAAAAAAAAAAGCAATTCCGGCTCACCTAAATGTACCACCAGAATAATTCCATTTATTAAAGCGAGGCAAACGAGCCGTCGCAAAAAAAATTGGCGACCGTGACAGGACCTGCAACCTTCGGTTTATCTACTCAACATTTGACAGGAACCAAACCTGCAATCTTTCCATACCATGGAACCCTCAGCAAGGCTCCTCCAGAAGCTGAAGGAAATCGGCGAAAGCATCGCCATCATAATAAGGAACTTCAGCAAGGATTCCAGTAGTCGCAAGACGACTGCTTACTATGAAGAACGACTGGCCAGGCTCAAGGTTGCTTGGGCAGAGTTCGAGGATGCGGACAACAATCTACGAAGTTCGAAGGATGTAGACACATCTGACGAATACTTTGTGTCCGACTACTACACCAAAGTAAGGTCTATGGCAACAAAGTATATCACGCTAATAGAACGTGAGCATGACACTCAAGGTCGAGTATTAGAGACACCAAGCAACCTCAGGGTCCCTCAACCTCAAACACCGAACGATCAAGTGGTGGTGCAACTGATGGTCATGATGGCCTCATTAGCCGGTCTCTGGGTAAAATGGCGGCTCTAACCCGCCAACTAGAAGGGCTTTAAATGAGCGACCAAGAAATGACCTACTACGAGATAAAAAAGGCCACAATTACCCACCTGTGGCAGCAAGTGGAACAACTTAACGACGAGGTACTTGACAAATATCCTGATCCAGATCAATTTGGTTATAATTCAACGAAATATGTGCACCTCGAAAAAGAAGCCCAAACAGCAATCATTCAGCTCACAAGTGCTACTAAACTCCGCTACCTCGGGAATTGTAGCTAGATCACCTTAATTGCCCTTACCCACAATCGACATTACTAAATTCGATGGTGCTTATATGAAGTGGACCTCCTTCTTTGATCTATTTACCAGAATTATCCATGAGCAACCCATATCCGACGCTCACAAAATGTGGTATTTAAAGAATAACGTAATCGGTGAAGCAGCAAATATCATTGCTCATTTCGCTATTACGGGAGAAAACTACCAAGCGGCAAGGCAACTGCTGGAAAACCGCTATAATAACAAAAGGGTTATGGTGGCTACAGCAATTCAAAGGTTACTAGATCAGCAATCTGGTGCTAGCTCTTTGAGCGCCCTTAAGCGACTACACGATACAACAAAGCAGTGCTTAGCAGCTCCATCCAACATGGGTCTCAAGACTACGTCATGGGATCCACTTCTAATCCACCTTTTAGTTAAAAAAGTGGACAAACCCGTATACAGTCAATATGAACAAAAAATTTCCAGGCCTAAGGAGCTACAAAAAATCAGCGATTTTTTAAGCTTCATCGAGAACTACTTCCATACTCTTGAAGCAATGGGATATAAGAAGAAAACTGCTGTCAATATTCCTAAAACTTTTGTGATCTTAATCTCGTAGTGTGCGGACGTGTACGCGAGTGTTAAAAAGAGCGAATATACATATTTGTAATAGGTGGCAAAATTTTTTTATTAATATACATACACATAAGTATACAAAAGTGAAAAAGTAAAAAAACAAAACAAAAAAAAAAAACTAAATAAAAAAGCAAACGGTACATGAGTTACAGCAATCGTCGTGACAGTGGGCCTAATAGCAGAAATGCTTACATTGTGTTAAGCTCCACAAGCGTGAGCAATGAAAACATTAGAGACCCTGAATACAATAAAAATTATTTAGGTGAGAAATCAAAAATAAA
The DNA here is from genome assembly GCA_963583895.1 of Melanophora roralis. NCBI lineage: Eukaryota > Metazoa > Arthropoda > Insecta > Diptera > Rhinophoridae > Melanophora > Melanophora roralis. Next base: position 77,204,795 of record OY757187.1, on the reverse strand, counting down.
TTCAAACAATTTAAGTTTAAGTGCACCCAATTTAAATAAGTGCTTTGAACAAGGGTCAAACTTAGCAAAATCCCTTTTTAAAAATTATAAAAAAAGTACCGAAGTACAATCCTCACCGCGGTCATTTTTATCAAATTCTGGAATTGAAGCTACAGTAGCTAAAAGCGGTCCCAGCCCAATCTCTTCACAAGTTCCAAAGGTCCAGGTAGGAATGGACCGTTATATAACCGTTCTTAAAAGGGGCAGAAGCCCCAAATCGGCAGAGGTTACCAACCCAGCAAAAATGTCGAAAGATGAAGAAAAACCAACCTCATCGCAAAATCGGTTTGCAATACTGCAAGAGGAAAACGATGCCCCGCTAACTGAGAGGAAGACATTTAAGCCTCCCCCAATTTATTTGAGAGAGAAAAATTCAAACGACCTTATAAAGTTTTTAGTTGGATTAATCGGCGAAGACAACTTTTATGTGTCGAACATAAAACGTGGTAGCATTTATGAAACTAAAATTCAATTGTATCACGAAAATGCTTATCGCACCACGGTTTCGGAGCTTGAAAAACATAACAAAAACTTCTACACCTATCAACTTAAGAACGCGAAAGGCCTTCAAGTTGTTATTAAGGGCATTGATTCGAATGTGGACCCGGAAGAAATTAAGGCTAGTTTGTGCAGCAAAGGCTTCAAAGCCAAATCTGTGTCAAATATTAAAAACAGAGAAAGGTATCCCCAACCATTATTCAGAGTTGAGCTTGAGCCCGGTGATATAAAACTGAAAAAAAACGAAACTCACCCTATCTATGACCTTAAATATATTTTGCATCGTAGAGTCGTTGTTAAAGTGCCACATAAGCGATCTGGGCCCGTACAGTGCTTGAATTGCCAAGAGTATGGTCACACCAGAACTTACTGCAAGTTGCCTGCTGTTTGTGTTGTGTGTGGAGACCTGCATACTACGACCAAGTGCGACAAACCCAGAGATGATCCTCGGGTGAAGAAATGCAGTAATTGTGGGGGAAATCACACTGCTAACTATAGAGGTTGTCCTGTCTTTGATTTAGTTAAGCGCTCATCTAAGCCGAAGGTAGTTCCTGCCCCTCCCCAGCCGTTAGATATACCAACAACAAACATTCCCCAGTTAGCACAGCCAACTACAAGTCAGATTTCTTACGCCAACGCACTAAAGTCAAACCAGTCCAATGCACAAAGGCCAAACCAACCAACCACACAACAACAAGTGCCAACAAGTGAACCAACTGGTCCCAATTTTAGCCGCCTGGAAGCCGTAATTGACAATATGGTCAAACAATTTACGCAGATAATGGCGCAAATGGCTAGCATGATGCAGGAGATGCAGAAAATGCAGTCTGCTCTTCTGCAGGCCATGCTTAAAAGACCATGAACTGCCTTAGGGTTTGTTTCTGGAACGCAAACGGCATCCGCCAACACAAAAACGAGCTCGAATACTTTTTAACACACCAAAAAATCGATGTCATGTTGATTTCCGAAACTCATATGACATCTAGAAGCACTTTTAAAATAAGTGGCTATACTTTTTACGACGCAAAGGATCAGAGGGATAGATCATGTGGTGGATCTGCTATATTAATTAAATCAAGAATTAAACACCAATGGTTGGGTGGCCTATTCGAACCTTATATTCAAGCAACAAACGTCTGTATTGATGAATTTTTCCATAATCTCGTTATTTCGTCAGTTTATTGTCCGCCCAGATTTTCCATAACGAAAGATCAGTACACCAGTTATTACAAATCTTTAGGTCCCCGCTTCATAGCTGCTGGAGACTATAACGCCAAGCACTCTTACTGGGGCTCCCGCCTAATTAGTCCCAGAGGTCGCGTCTTGTATGATTCCATGTCTGAAATGGGACTTAACGTTATTTCAACTGGACAACCAACCTACTGGCCAACGGACCACAATAAAATTCCAGACGTAATAGACTTTGGCGTAGCAAAAGGCATATCACCGGAGCTTATTGAGGCCCAAGCCTCCTTGGATTTATCTTCTGACCACTCACCCACAATAATCACTATTTGCAGTCCTCGCCAAATTGCAAGTAGTGAGTTTTTATTAAATAAAAGTGTAAACTGGTTAAAATATAAAAAATATATCAGCACCCACTGCTCTGAAAACCAACCACTAAAAACACCCGGAGACATCGATGATTGTCTGAACGGCTTAAACGAAAACATTATAAAAGCCATTGAACATGCTTCTTCTACTTACCGTCAGGCCAAGTACAACAAAATTTATTCTGCCGATGTGGAAAAACTTTTATCTGAAAAAAGGAGAGCCCGAAGAGAATGGCAAAAGCATAGATCACCTCAACTTAAGGCCAAGTTGAAGGAATGTACAAACCGATTGAAAAATTTGCTAGAGGTTCACCGATTGGCATCTCTTAAGGAACACCTCGAAGGTCTACCCTCGACTCCTCAGACGAATTATTCACTATGGCGATCAGCGAAATATCTTAAAAGACCCGTTATCGCGAAACCACCCCTACGTAATCTGAGAGGATCCTGGGCAAGAAGAGATGAAGAAAAATGTGATCTGCTCGCAAGTCATTTAACAAATGTCTTCACTCCAAATACATGCACTGACATGAGTAAATTACCACCTGTTGTTGCTAGATGCCCTATAGAATTACGTTTTCAGTTGTCAGATGTCGTAGAGGCTATCAATAATTTAAATGCTAAAAAAGCTCCTGGCATTGATGAAATCAGCAATAAAATGCTTATGGAGCTGCCATGCACAGCAAAAAGAATAATTCTTTTTATGTTTAACGCCATATTACGGCTCGAACACTTCCCGCCAGTATGGAAAGTTGCCTTGGTAAAGGTGATCCCTAAGCCGGGAAAAGATCCTTCAAAGGTGGAGTCTTACAGGCCTATAAGTCTGTTACCACCTATGTCCAAATTGTTTGAGAAATTGCTTAAAAACAAGCTGACTCCGATCCTGAATGAAAACAACTGCATTCCAGATCACCAATTTGGATTTAGAAATCAACATAGTACCATCGAACAAACCCACAGATTGGTACAGGTTATAAGAAAAGCCTTTGAGGAAAAGAAATACTGCTCCGCGCTCTTCATAGATGTCTCTCAAGCGTTCGACAAAGTATGGCATGAAGGCCTGTTAAACAAATTAAAGCTCAACCTTCCATCTAATATTTTTAACCTACTAGAAAAGTACATAACCGGTCGACAGTTTAAAATCAAGGAGGGAAACCAAATAAGTTGTTACCAACCAATAGGGGCTGGTGTACCTCAAGGGAGTATCCTTGGTCCAATCTTGTACTTGCTTTACACGGCAGATATGCCAACAAACAGTTTTACGCACACGTCTACCTTTGCTGACGATACCGCTTTTCTCAGTATTCATAAAGACCCTAAAGAGGCCACAAAACAACTTCAACATCACGTATCCCAAGTTGAAAAATGGGCAAAGTTATGGGGTATTAAACTAAATGAACAGAAATGCACCCACGTTACTTTTACGCTACGCAAAGAAACGTGCCCCCCAATTCTTATTAACAACCATACGGTGCCTCAACGAATTGAGACGAAATATCTTGGCATTCATCTGGATCGCCGCCTCACATGGAAGCCTCATATAGATTCGAAGCTGACTCAAATGAAACTTAAAGCTGCTCAAATCCACTGGCTAATGGGTAGAAACTCTGTGCTAAGTCTGGATTGTAAACTTCTAATCTACAACTCGATTTTAAAACCAATTTGGTGCTACGGTATACAATTATGGGGTACTGCTTCCGCCTCCAACATAGAAAAAATACAACGTCGTCAAAATAAAATCCTAAGAATGATAACTGGTGCTCCTTGGTATGTTAAAAACAGCAACATCCACAAAGATCTGAAAGTTCCACTAGTTAAATGCGAAATTTTTAATTATGTGGACAAGTATTTAAACAAGCTGGAAATACATCCAAATCCGCTCGCTCGAAACATTTTGAAACATAGTGGACACACCCGTCTGAAAAGGAGGGATACTATTGCGCTTAGATGAAATTATTTATTTCCTTATGATAACTTAAATTTTAGTCTGGCACTGGCCGGACTAATATTAAATATATAGCCCTAAGATTTGAATACTTATTGTTAGTTCGCCAAAGGCGGAGATTCAATAATAAAAAATATGAAAAAAAAAAAAAAAAAAAAAAAAAAAATTATTCCTAAAACTTGCAGGCTTACTACACAACCCCAACTCGAAAGCAGACAATGCATTAATTGCAAGAAAAATAATCATCCATTATATCAATGCAAGGAATTCCAATTGCTTAGCCCAAAAACGCGACTTAACCTGGTAAAGAAACAAAGGTAATGTGTAAACTGCTTTAACAATAGTCATTCCACCAAACAATGCGCGATCGCAGGCCGCTGCCAAAAATGTGGGAAAAAGCACCATACGCTGGTTCACCTTGAACCTAACTCACGACAGACTGCGACATCAGCAGAACAAAGAAATTCCTCCAATATACCAATTAAATCAACCAAAGACGAACGTAAAATTTATACTGAGCCAGCCACGACTAGTAATCAATTATCGGAACAAGCGGCTTCCCTCGTCACTACACCAGCAGTTGTAGTAGAAGGCAAGGCTGTGAATTCTGCTACTCCCAGGCCGTATGTTTTACTGGGAACAGCATTGGTAAAAGTTAAGGCGAATGGTCTGGAAACCGAATGCAAGGCGATTCTCGACTCAGGATCGCAAGTCAACCTAATTACAGAAAGATTAGTTACCCGGCTTGGACTCCCTGCTAGGCCTGCATCTATCTCAATAAATGGCATCGGGAAAAACCAGACCAAGGTTTAAAACCGAGTCAACATTACACTTTAATCTCGACTCAACAATTTTTCAGCACGTTTGGAGGCATTTGTGTTGCCACAAATAATTGCTCCTCTACCTTCGCAGCATATTAACATTGACAAGTGGCCTATTCTCAACAATATAGCGCTGGCAGACCCAACCTTCAATCGTCCAGACAAGGTCGATATTCTTTTAGGAGCAGAATATTATCATCAACTTCTTGCTATTGGACAGATTAAATTTTCCGATAACCTCCCAGTCTTGCAAAATACAATATTAGGCTGGTTGGTATTCGGAAGAGTGGCTGGCCAGCATCTACCAACAGCTTTATGTGGGGTCCTGACTGAAGAAGACAAGATGAGCCAGGCAATCGAGAGATTTTGGAAACTGAAAGAAGTCGATAGCACACACCGTCAATTATCAGCGCAAAATGCACAGTGTGAAGCGCATTTTAACCAGCACTGTGCACGTGACAAGGAAGGAAGATTCATAGTGAGACTCCCATTTTGTATTGAACCAAGTTCTTTAGGAGAGTCACATAGTATCGCCTTCAATCGATTCCTGTCATTGGAACGACGATTATCCAAGGACACTGTTTTAAAGCATCAATACACACAATTCATGAAGGAATATGAACCATTAGGCCATATGACCAAGGTCGACATAGACAAGGTGGAAGGGGCAAAATACTTTATTCCCCACCACTGCATATTACTACCCGAAAGCAGTACCACCAAAACTAGAGCTGTGTTTAACGCCTCTTCGAAAACATCATCCGGGAAATCATTAAACGATATTCTGCATACTAGACCACCACTACAAAATGACTTATTCACTATTTTGCTGCGCTTTCGATTACCGCGCTTCGTATTCACAACAGACATAGAAAAAATGTTTCGCCAAATCTCGATCCATCCCAAGGATAGGCCATACCAGATAATCCTATGGCGACCGGATATCACCGAGCCCATCAACTATTTCACATTAAATACCGTTACTTATGGAACTAGGCCAGCACCATATCTAGCAATCAGATGTTTGAAAGAAATAAGCTGGGAGAACCAACTTCAGTTTCCCTTAGCAGCCAATTTTTTGGAGAAGAACTTTTACGTTGATGATGGGCTGGGTGGAGCTGACAGCTTAAGTAAAGCCTTGGACACCCAACGCCAACTGCAGCAAGTCATGGCGCAGTATGGATTTAAATTACGAAAATGGAGCGCCAATCACGTTCAACCACTTCGTAATATCCCAGAATGTGATCAAGAAGTCAGCCTCGACTTCTCCGTAGAGGAAACCAACTACACTAAAACATTAGGATTGGCCTGGTTACCCAAAGGTGACCAACTTAAAATCAAGTCCAACGTACAACCAATCAAAGCTGTAACCAAAAGGACAGTCACTTCAAATTTGTTACGCATTTTTGACCCACTGGGTCTCCTATCTCCTATCGTTGTCAGAGCTTGAATCTTTCATGGGATGAAGCCGAGTCTTCCGAAGACGAAAAACATTGGCCTTCAGCCTTTAGTCCAACTTCTGACTCAGCCGTTATTGAAAGGAAACAAATCCCTCACAACTTACTAGCATCGATTGATAGTGAAAACTTGCTACACAGAATAAACCACAGGAACTCATTGAAAACGCTTCAACGAATTATCGGATATGTCCTTAGAACTACACAGCATTCGAACTTCAAGGAACACATCCAAGATTTGCAAAGGCAGAAAGAACTGAATATATCAAGTCAGATCAAAAGCCTATCACCATTCCTAGATAAGAATAACATCATAAGAGTCGAAGGTCGGCTAGAAGAATCCGCATTGAGTTATAATGCCAAACACCCCATGCTTTTGCCGTTCAATGACATAATCAGCCGATTAATCTTCGAATCCATACACAGGGAGAATAAACACTGCGGTCCTACTGCACTTCTTGCAACCGTAAGACAACGCTTCTGGCCCATTAAGGGAAAGCACTTGGCTCGGGAAGCTGTCCATAAATGTATACAGTGCGCAAGATGAAAACCAAGGCTTATTCAACAAATCATGGGAAATTTGCCAGAGACGAGGGTGACACCCGCAAGGCCTTTTATCAACGCAAGAGTTGACTATTGCGGCCCAATATTGGTACACTTCAAGACCAGAGAAAAACGACCTCAGAAGGCGTATATTGCGGTTTTTTGTTGCTTTTCTTCAAAGGCAGTTCATCTAGAGCTAGTAACGGATCTCACAACCGATGCATTTATTGGAGCCCTCAAGAGATTTATAAGTCGAAGAGGGCATTGTCAAAATCTTTATTGCGATAACGCTACCAACTTCATAGGAGCGCGCAATCAACTTGCAGAATTGTCAACTGTTGTATTTTCTACAACAGCTCAAGAAACTATCCAGCGAGAATGCGCGACTAAAAACATTAATTTCCATTTTATCCCTCCGCGATCTCCGCATTTCGGTGGATTATGGGAGGCTGCTGTAAAATCCGCCAAGGGTCTTTTGGTCAAAGAAATATCAAGCGCATCCCTGACCTATGAGGAAATGAAAACCGTGGTCATAGAGGTTGAAGCAATCCTGAATTCAAGGCCAATTGCACCATTACCAAGTAATCCGAATGATGACGTTGCATTGACACCCTGTCATTTCTTGATTGGGCAGCCTCTCACGGCCCAGGTTGACGCAACTGCACAAACAACATCCTCAACCTTGGCAAAACGTTGGGAATTAGTCTCCCGAATAAAACATCAGTTTTGGAAAAGGTGGTCACAGGAGTATCTCAATGAGCTTCAGCAGCGTAGCAAGTGGCAAACTAAATCATAAAACCTACAGCTCGGCACCATTGTCGTAATTAAAGGTAATTTACCTGTCATGAACTGGCGACTCGAAAAAGTAGTTGAAACATTTCCTGGACCCGATGGCTTGATCAGGACAGCGGCCGTAGAAACATCAACTGGGGTCATTAAGCGAGCTATCCACTTACTCGCTCCTCTTCCGATAGAACCAGATGACGATGAAGGAAGAGATAATTCACAACCCTTCAAACGAAGCGGCGCGCCCAGCGACTTTAACAAAAATTCTCCACCTCCAAAACGTGGCAACTTGACCACAACAGGCATGCTCGTGATCCTAGCATTGTTTCTTCCACTAGTGACGTTCCAAGAAGTCACTTATACTCAGATTAAAGGCAACCCTGGTATACACTTCGAACATATTGGTAAAATCAAACCAGTTCTTTCAGAGTGGAAACTTCTGATATATTTTGAACTGGCACCATTTCATAATGAATTACAGCTTTTGATTAACGGGACCAATGCCCTGACGGATGCCTGTAATTACTCATACTTCCACACTCAATGTACCGGACTGATAAACCATTTTCGCAACATCCAGAACGACATGCATGCTGGTCTAGAAAATCTTGCTAAACGAAAAAAACGAGGCGCAATAAATATTGTCGGCAACGTAAACTCCTTATTCGGTGTTCTGGATTCAAAATATGCTGAGCAAATGTCCGACACCATCAACAGTATCAAAAACGATGAAGCCCGACCTCAAGAGCTCCTGCGGAATCAAACTTCATTCTTGGACTCTACCGTTAACCTAATGAAGCAGACTGAGGCTCAGACTCAAAATGGTTTTAAAAAAATCAACTTTAAAATCATCAAACTCATGAACCGCACAGACAATGACCAACGCTCGCAGCTCATTTTATCCCTAAGCATCCAGTTAGGTATAATAGCGGACAAGGTTCAAAAAATGCACACCTCTATGATTAACTTGTTGGCTGATACTTATCATGGCCGGATCAGCCCTATTCTGCTCACCCCACAACAATTTGCTACTGAAGTGGATAACATAAAGGCTAATCTTCCAACAGACATAACATAACTAGTAGTGGATATCATTCATATATATGGTATTGCGGCAGCCCATGCATCAATCTCCAATGAGCACATCATCTGCACCTTGTTTATTCCCTTGTCAAATCAAAATGAGTATGATTTATTCTACCTTACACCAGTCCCACAAGTAATAAACAATTCATGAGTAGCTATCATACCGACATCAAAAATGAAAGCCCTTAATGCTCATCGTGATAAATATTTCCCAACGGATGACAACAAACTTCTTGGCTGCAATACACTGGAGCGCAATACCCTTTTGTGCCCAAATTTCCAAGCTACTTACCACAAGGGTGCACCACTATGCAGCTGCGAGAAACATTTATTCAATAATGAATCTGATTCAAGCTGCAATATAGAAGTAATAGCCAACAACAACGTATGGTATCAACTGTTTGAAAGGAATCAATGGCTAGTCTCGCAACCCATCAACAACTCAAATTAAGTACAGTTTGCAATGGAAAGAACAGCTATCAGCTTGTGCAAGGTACGGGGTTAATAACACTCCCAGCAGGGTGTACTATAAAAAACGAGATGATCACGGTAAGCAATTATCAAACCATCACATCAACTCTCCATCAATCCAATACAGCCAACGGGATGTCATTTTTCAATTCGTTGCATGATGTGGACAACCTGACGCAATCTTTGATATACCGTTCAAGTATTGAGGAAATAAACCGATTGCAGGCAGAAGTGAAAGCACAGCTACGCGATATCCCAGTAACGACAAGCCATCATGAAATACATAGTTTGACAGCCAGTTACTTTGGATTGGCGCTCATTTTAATTTTATTCATCATCCTACTAACAAACTACATACGAATGAAGAAGGTCAACGCTCACCGTGCAGTGCCGCAGCCTGCTCCAAGGTCCTCATGGGACATTTCAGTGGATCCCTCAGCTTGACACTGCTTAGATAAAGTCCCCGGAATTGATTTATGTGAGCTGTTTAACTATTCTTTCGGGTCCCGCTAAGGGGGGCAGTATGTTAGTTCTGTATGAATTGAAATTTAATAAACTCCCTTATTTTTTTGTTCTTCAAATCTGTTTTGATTCTCCCACAGTCTAGTCAGCCAAAGCGTGAGAATCGATGCGTCAACTTTTCGTTTCGACTGCACATGCAAAACATAAAATATTTAGTTTGCAGGTGCTATTCAAATTACCAGCTTTTCCCTGGCTACCTGTGGGAAAATATTTAAATGAAACATAAGCAATTCCGGCTCACCTAAATGCTTTACATATAATTCCTTTTATTTTTAATTTTATTTTAATTATTTGTTTTTTGTATATGTTTTAGTATATAAGCATGAACATTTTCAATAAATGCAATCATTACGTTTACGACTGTTGTTGTTAATTAACTAAGTGATCAGCTTCTCTTCGTGTATCACCTTGAGAACTCCTTTAGAATTTCTACAACCTTATTTTGGTGAACTACCAGGATAATTCTATACAGAAATTTCATACCATTGACTTATTCTGGTGGACCACCAGAATAATTCCATTTATAAAATCGAGGCAAACGAGCCGTCGCGACGCGTCGCAAAAAACAGAGACATAACTCAGATTCCTCAAAACAACGATAACGTCATGGACTTGCAACAGCAAGTAAATGAACTAAAGGGAATGTTTGAAAGCACAATGAGTGTCTTCCAAACGTACACACAAATAAGTGTTCAGCAAAACACAACGCCCAACGTTCAACAACCAGTGGATATACAACTTCAAAGTGTTATAAGCGGTACTCCTAATATAATTCCCAATGTAAATACAAACTCGCGTTAGATTCTCTTCAAGTTTTACACTTAACTTGGGATAAGTTTGCACGAGAACTAAAAAGAAAATTTGCGTCGTGGCAAGATGAAGCAGAGGTACATTACAAGATGATTGGTGCCATGCGGAAAAAGGAAGAAAAAATAACAGATTATTGTTTTTGGATATGTGCCCTGGGTAAACGTAATAAACTAAGCGGAAAGGCCATTATAAAATACACTAGCAAGGGATGCAAAATCGAGAAATTCAAGTCGCCATTGCTGCGCAGAAAGTAGATTCGGTTAACAAACTACGCGAAATTTTAATCGAATACGAGAGAAACATGTCAATAGAGATTGTGAATAGATATGGCGAATATTGTGAAGAAAAATGGTGCAAACAATAAAAAACCGAATTTCCCAAACGCGGGCAAAGAAATTAAGTGCTACAATTGCAATTAAATGGGTCACATTTCTACTAACTGTTTAAAACCTCAAAAACGTCTCCGTTGTGCGAAATGTATTAAAGTTCATGGTAGAAGTAAAGCGGAATGTAAACAAAAGGTTACGGTACAAAATATGTTCTGTTACAATGATGACATTTTTCAAATAAAAGTATAAATAAACGATCAAATGTTGGGCGCATTTATGAACACGGGAAGTTAGTGCAGTTTAATAAAGAAATCGTTTTGCGAGCGAACAAAATTAGAGCGATTTAAACGTATGAGAATTTCCGGGTTTTATGGTGGTATACGTGCTGCCTGTTGGGAGGTATATGAACAGAAATGGAAAATATTTCAAAGTCCAGCACTTTTTCTTTTTTTAACATATATTTTATTATTGAATCTTCGCTTAAGCAAACTAACAATAAGTATTCAAATTTTAAAACTAAGTAATTAATACTAGTCCAGTCAGAACCAGACTAAAATTTAAGTTCTTACAATAAAATTAACTAATTTCAAGAGTTTCATCTAAGAGCAAAAGTATCCCTTCTTTTTAGGCGGGTGTGCCCACTATGTTGCAGGATGCTTTGAGCGAGCGGATTTGGATGTGTTTCCAGCTTGTTTAAGTACTTGTCAACATAGTTTAGGATTTCACGTTTTACAAGTGGAACTTCTAGATCCTTGTGGATGTTGTTGTTTTTAATATACCAAGGAGCACCAGCTATCATACTTAGAATTTTGTTTTGACGGCGTTATATTTAACGATCAGATCGCATTTTTCTTCGTCATTTCTAGCCCAGGATCCTATCAGATTACGCAGTGGTGGTTTTACAATAACAGGTCTTTTAAGACGCTTGGCTGATCGCCATAGGGAATAATATGTCTGAGCAGTCGCGTTTAGACCTTCCAGGTACTCCTTCAGTAATGCCGTTCTGTGAACCTCCAGCAAGCTTTTTAATTGGTTTGTACATTCTTTCAGCTTAGTTTTAAGTTGAGGTGATCTATGCTTTTGCCATTCTCTTCGCGCTCTCCTTTTCTCAGATAAAAGCTTTCTCACATCGTCAGTAAAAATTTTGTTGTACCTAGCCTGACGGTAGGTAGAAGACGCATGTTCAACGGCTTTTTGAATGTTTTAATTTAGGACGCTCAGACAATCATCGATGTCTCCAGGAGTTTTTAGCGGTTGGTTCTCCGAGCAGTGGGCGCTAATGTATTTTTTATATTTCAACCAATTTATTCTTTTAGATGAGAAAAAATCACTAGCTGCTATTTGGTGAGGACTACAAATAGTGATTATTGTGGGTGAGTGGTCAGAAGATAAATTCAAGGAGGCTTTAGCCTCAATAAGCTTCGAGGAAATACCTTTAGCTACGCCAAAATCGATGGCGTCTGGAATTTTATTTATTTAATTTTATTGTGGTGCGTTGGCCAGTAGGTTGGTTGTCCAGTTGAAATAACATAAAGTCCCATTTCAGAAACGGCATCATACAACACACGACCTCTGGGACTTATTAGGCGGGAGCCCCAGTACGTGTGCTTGGCGTTATAGTCTCCAGCGGGGACCTAGAGTTTTGTTAAAACCGTTGTACTAATCCTTCGTTATGGAGAATCTTGGTGGACAATTAACTGACGAAATAACGAGATTATGGAAAAATTCATCAATGCAGACGTTAGTTGCTTGCATATAACATTCCGATATGCCACCAATCCATTGGTGTTTGATTCTCTATTTGATTATTATAACCGAGCCACCACATGATCTATCTCTGGGATTTTTCGAATCTTAAAAAGCCCTGAAAGAAAAATTTGGCGTAGACGCTGGACAAGAAACCCGCCTTCTAACGTGCCGTTAAATCTTTTGACCAGGCCGTCAGACTGGGGATGAAGTGGCGTAGTCCTCGTTTTTCAGATACCGTATATCTCGCACATTTCCTGAAATACCGAAGATTCGAAATTTCTACCCTGATCAGAATGTAATTCTAGCGGAGCACCGTAGCGGCACACCCACACTCAGAAAAGAAACACTTTAAATTCACTTTAAATCCAGTACAAGGGACTTTAAAATTAAAAGTTTTCATGTATGAAAACCAGCCGTATTGAAAAATATTTAATTTAAAATTTGCACTTTAAAATGTAAATAATTAATGTTGGCACTTTTATTAAAGTGAAAACTTTACATTTTAATATGCGCATTCTCGAATACAATATAAACACTTTTGATTTTAAAGTTCACACTTTTAATCCAATTTAAAACTGTTTGTATTTAAATTAAAAGTAAACATATTCAATCCCAAACTAAAAGGGCTAGCTTTTATTTTAAGAGTGAACACTTTCAAATGCAATTTAAAAGTGTTCACTATAAACTTTAAAGGAAACCATTTTTTTAATTTTTTTTAATTCACATTTTTTTATTCAAACATATTTAAATTTAGGTTTATTTTATATTTATGAAATAACTTATTTATAACTTATTAATAATAATTTTCATAATTCATTAAATAAATGATAGTATTTACCGATAAGTTCTTTTATTCGTCTTGAGTAATCGCTAATTGTTGTAAACTGCAATACAAAGCTTTCACTAGCATCTTTAATGGTGGCTTTTTCTTTTGTATTTCCAACCTCACTAAATCTTGCTGAAGGCAGCAGAACTGAATTAAGAAGAATTGCAAAAATGTAGTCTTGACAATCTGAAAAAAAAATTATTTAGTGTTATTTTATTAATTTAACAAAAAAAAGCCCATTATTGTTACTTACCAATTTTTTTCGTTGTTTTTGCTTGGTTCAGCAGATCTATTGATTACTGATTCCGTATGTTGACATCGTAGTAGTTCACTACCTTGGACTTAAAGTTATCCCACTTTGCTTTTAAAAAATTATATTTTTGTGGACGAATCAAGTTAAAATCTAGATTAATCTAAGAAAATATAAAAATTTGTATATTCTTGAATTTTGTGTTTAAGTTCTTTTAAAATACCAGAAATGGGGCTCTGGAGTCTTTTAAAATTGGCCACTTATGTAAAACTTCAGAGTTTGAGAGCTTTTCCAAATCCTTATTCCGAAATGTAAATGTTTTTTGCCATTTGTCAATAACTTTATCCCAATTACTGGCATCTTTTTGAAGGGAAGTTTTTAAAAATAACGACAGCGTTTTGTCCACTTCAAAATTTTTTTCCACTAATGGATCACGCAATTCACTCGAAAGAGATCTTTCCGCAGATGAACTACTCTTTCTAATATTTGTTTTTAAGTTGAAATATTTGGAATAGAGCTTGCCTGATGGGGTTTTTTCTTTTGACGAGGAATGTTATATTAATCCTGAAAGAAATCAGTTTATAATATGTTCATTTTAATATATCGTTTTTAATTATACCTGGGACTCTTTTTCTTTGGGAAATAAACCAATTATTTCTTCCACAATACTAGCAAAGTGTTCCGGTCTAAGCTTTGCCTTTGTTAACATGACATCTTCTACAATTATTTTCATGAGGTCATCGCGTTGCTTATTCGTGAAACATGTCTTTTCCTCATAATATTGAATAAGTTGTTTTCCGGCTGGGTTATTCTTTAAAAATGTTGAAAGGGGCTGCAATGTAGTGTATTATTAAATTTAATACAAAACTTTTTTTCTGTATATGTATTCCCTGTCGGACATTCAGTTAACTTAAAATTAACTTGAAGCTAACTATTTCTCAAGTAGTGGTGGTTGACACTTGCATTACTTTTATATGGAATTAACTAACTTTTTTAACATTGCGATGTCCTAGGAAGTAGTCAATTGTCCGATTCTGCACACAGAAAAAACTGAGTTGTAGAATCAGTAACGAATTTCAGAGAATCAGTAAATATTTTGTCTGGATGAGGACCTTCAACGAAAGTTGTAAATTTAGACAAACAATTTTGCAAGAATTTTAGTTTCTGTTAAAAAATTTTGCTGAGCTGGTTAAATATTTTATTTGTCTAGGCGAAAATTTTGTTTGATTTAAAAATCAAATAAAAATATTATTAGAGACTATTAAATAAATTGACTAAAAAAATAAATTATTTTGAACAAGAATTTGTTTGAAAAATTTTTTTTGTAGTTTTTTGTGTGCATTACTTTTAATTAACTTGAAGTTAGTTACCTAGCTGTTTACTTAAAGTTAACTTTTTGTAGCTAGCTAAAAACTTACTACTTTAAGTTAGCTTTAAATCAAGTACGAAATTTCTTACTCCAAGTAAAATTTTTCAAGTACGAATTTCTTACTTTTAGCCACAATTAAGCCAAAAAAGGATTGATTTAAGTTCGGAACCGTACTTGATTTAAGCCAAAAAAGATTGATTTAAGCCGTAAACGGGATTATTTCTAAAACTAAATGTAATTTTTTTTTGACTTATGGAGCTTTTTTAAAGAAGAAGAATTTTATATTTTATTTATATTTTATTAATATTTACAATTTAAAAATTTCATTTTTTGTATTTACCGACGCTGAGATTCGAACCAGGGATTTCTGCACTGCAGCACAAGCGCGTTACCTCTAGACCACCGAGACACTTTGTTTTTAAATGTAAAATAATATATTGAAAGAACAAGTTTTCTTCTTATCAATCTTTTCAATCTTATTTAAAAAAATACTGCGCAGTGTTTGTATACATTTTGCATTGCGTAGTAGTTGGCTTTAAGTTAGTCTATAGAAGCTAACTTAAAGCTAGTTTTTTTTGGTAGTTAGCTACTCATTTGACGGCAGGGTTCTTACCTGTGATCCAAATGCGTTTCTTATTGAATTATTTGAACAACAAGGTGGGTGGTTCTGACGGTTTTTTTCTAGCCAACCAACAACTTTCGAAGTCTGGCTCAACGTTTCGTCTTCTATTCCAAACTGAAAAAAAAAGCTTGCTTAATTATAAACGTAGTAATATGGAAACAGGAATTGCATCTATGTAGGTGCATAGTTTTGCAAATTAGCTTTAAAAACAACTTTTTTCTAAACTCCGCTCGAAGGCCAATATTTTTAACTGCTTTCGCAATGTCTTCTTTTGACAAAAACTTTAAGCTTCGAAAAGTTATTCCAGCATCTAAGAAACATTAATAATATTGCATTAGTGTTAATATTGCCTAAGAATTTTTGCTACTTTAAATTTGAAAGTGACACTTTGAGTTTAAAAGTCAACACTTTTCATATTAAAGTGAACACTTTAAATTTGAAAGTGACACTTTGAGCTTAAAAGTCAACACTTTTAATATTAAAGTGAACACTTTAAATTTAAAAGTGACACTTTGAGTTTAAAAGTTAACACTTTCAATATTAAAGTGAACATTTTAAATTTGAAAGTGACGCTTTGAGTTTAAAAGTTAACACTTTCAATATTAAAGTGAACACTTTAAATTTGAAAGTGACACTTTGAGTTAAAAAGTTAACACTTTTAATATTAAAGTGAACACTTTAAATTTGAAAGTGACACTTTGAGTTTAAAAGTCAACACTTTTAATATTAAAGTGAACACTTTAAATTTGAAAGTGACACTTTGAGTTTAAAATTTAACACTTTTAATATTAAAATGAACACTTTAAATTTCAAGGTGAACACTTTAAATTAGAAAGTGACACTTTGATTTATAAAGTGAACACTTTAAATGTAAACGTTAACACTTTTTTGCCAATTGATCACTTTACATTCTGAAGTCAACACCTTAAAAATAAACGTTTAAATTTTATTTTTTAAAGTTTAAAATTTTAAAATTAAATGCATTTACTTTTAAAACAATTTTAAAAGTGATTACTTTATAAATAAGATATTTTACTTTTAAATATAAAGTTTGTCATTATAAAATAAAGTCAACATTTTTAAATTTATGTGTTTTACATTAAAAAAAAAATTTTTAGTTAAGAGTAAAGACTTTAAAAACTTAAAATTATCACTTTCAAAAAATATTTTTTTGTGCCTCCCATAAGAAACTATAGGCTGAGGCACTTTAAATAAAATTTGAAAGTGTTCACATTTAATTTTAAAGCGCTTTTTTTCTCAGTGCAGTTGTTTACAAACGTGTTTACGATAGTTTTAGCCTCTTGGTTTGGTATAGCATATACCTCTGGTCATCTGCTAAAGTAGTCAATTAACACTAAGACGTCACGGTTTCCCGTGTTCTTGATACGAAAAGGTCCTGATATATCCATCTGCAGTGGTCCCCTACTTCTTCTTACTAGGCCTTTGGCTGCGATACATCGTCCACAGTTTGCTATCCAATCAGCAACAGATTGTTGACATCCAACCCAATAGAAACGGTGTTTAATCTGCTCTACGGTTTGGTTACGCCAAGGTGACCACCGCTAGGACCATCATGAAACTCCTTCAATACCTCTTTGATTGTAGAGAATGGCACCACAATTAATTTCGATTTACCAACAGCGCTTTCCCATTGGCGATAAAGGCAGCCGTTAATTAACTGTAGACTATTCCATAGCGCCCAATATAATTTCATCAGTGGACTTTCGCTGATATTTGGTAACGGGTTGGCCTTTTGTCTTCCTCCTTTGCCGAAATAATTTTCGCCAGTACGGGATCGTCCCTTTGTGCCGCTGGCCAGTCGTCACTTGTCTCTATGTGTGTAAATCAAACATCAACGATGCCTTCTTTTTCTTCAGCTTTTCGATAATATTTGCATTCCGATCTGCAAGGTCTTCGGGAGAGTGCATCCGCATTTCCGTGCTTAGTACCTTTTCGGTGCTCGATACCGAAATCTTAGCTCTGGAGACGTTCAATCCAACGGACTAGCTGTTTAAATTGTAGCAACCACCTGAGTGCGGAGTGGTCGATTCTTATCTCGAAGTGTTGTCCATACAGATACTTGTGGTAATGTTTTACACACTCTACCACTGCCAGAAGCTCTCGCCGTGTAACACAATAATTTCTTTCAGGCTTTGAGAGTGTTCGACTGTGATAGTCTATGACCTTTTCTGTACCGTTGACAACTTGTGAAAGAACACTACCTATCCCGTAGCCACTCGCATCGCTATCCAGCACAAATTTCTCTTCAGCAATTGGATATGCCAGGACTGGTGCTACGAATAATAACTCCTTGAAATGCTTGTTCTTGTGCGTCAGCCCACAGAAACGGTCGTTACTTCTGTCTAAGCTCATATAGACTGGCAGCGACAATGAAAAAATTTGGCAGAAACCTCCTATAACAGGTACAAAGACTAAGAAAGCTGCATAACTCATGCAGATTGTTTGGGCGAGGCCAGCCCTTTACATTTTGATTTTTTTAGTCGTCGGTTAATACACCATTTTCTGCGACGTGATGGCCTAAGTATTTAACCTCTTTTTGGAACAATGCACTTTTTTTCGCACTTAATTTAAGTCCAGCCCATGATATCCGCTTGAGAACTTGTTCTAGATTTTGCAGGTGATCGTCAAAACTTTTACCCATGACAATAATGTTATCAAGATACACCAGGCATGTCTTTCAAAGAAGTCCCTTCAATACACGCTCCATTAATCGTTCGAATGTTGCTGGAGCATTGCATAGCCAAAATGACATTACGTTAAACTGCCACAGTCCATCACTTACACTGAAAGCTGTTTTTTCTTTATATTTTTCAGAGATCTCTACTTGCCAATAACCACTTTGCAGGTCTTATGTGGAGAACCATTTCGTTCCAGCTAGTGTGTCCAGCGTTTCATCTATTCTTGGCAGCGGGTTACTGTCCTTCTTGGTTACGCCATTCAGTTTTCTGTAATCGACGCAGAACCTGGTGCTGCCATCTTTCTTTTTAAGCAAAAACTACCGGTGAGCTCCAAGGGCTTGAAGAAGATTCTATTACTCCATTTCGCTCCATTTCGTTGACAAGTTCTTTTACTTCATTGCGTTTCGCTAGAGGACTACTTCTGGGAGCTTGTTTTATTGGCCTTGCATCTCCGGTATTTATCTGATGTTTCACAAGTGATGGTCTTCCTTGCTGTTGACCTTTCAAGCGGAGGAGGCATGCTTTCTAAGCAGTTTTTTTTTGCTTTATTTTTATCGGAAGAGGATAACCCTTTAACCCATTTCTCTATGCACTCTAATAGCATCTCCTGCTCTTTGTTTGACATACTGACTGAACCCGATTCCATTTCGCAATTTATTACTGCCTCAGCTGTAGCACACTGGCCTACTTCTCGATTTGGCTTTACGACTTTTTCGCATGTGGAAAGATTTAGTTTTTTATATCTGTTTGTTCTACCACCCACAACCGGTTGTCGTCACAATCTCCCTCTATACGCGCCCATCCTACACTTTCTTACTGTGGTGGTATTTTTTCATACTCTATAGCGAATAGCTACAGACGACTTATCTTCGTAACCAACATCTAGGGGTATTTCAATGTTCTGCCAAATCATTGTCTTTTGCCCCATATGCTAATTCCATAATTGATCATAAAGTCTGCCCCGATGATTACTTCGTCTACAATCTCGGCAGCAATGAATGCATGATTTACACTTGTATTGGCAATAGTTACTTTAACGTTTATTTTACCATAGGCAGTAGCAGGTTCTCCAGTAGCTGTTCGTAGACTTATGCCATATAACGGTTCAATTGGTTTCTTGACTAAATCAGGTCTGATAATAGATTGCGATGCTCCTGTTTCTATAGTAAAAATATGCCTTCGACCATTGATATACCCACAAGCAGTAAGGTTGCTATTTTTTTGTTGCATGCCTGATATGGAGATTGTGGGGCCCTCGGTTATCGGAGCTAGCTCTTACCCCGTAGTGCCAGCTCGTGTTAGTTTAACGGTGACTCTTTTGCTGATTTCATGTTTACGCGTTTGCTGTTTCTAGGAGGCGAAACAGATCTAGCCCGCTTTCTTGGTGCTTTACAATGTCGCTGAAAATGCCCGCTCTTATCGCAGTTATAGCATTTGACTCAGGCTGTACCTCGTTTTTCTTTCAATGCCTGTATAACTGCATTTTTTATCTCATCGACAAAATTTCCGTCTTTTTTGCGGTAATTTCGAGATTTATCACCTTATGTATTTGCGGCTTAGATAGTAATTTCGCGGTCTCCTGTGTCAGCGCGTATGATACGGTTTCAGCAAAAGTTGACTTATGTGTGCTTTATTTCGGGATCACGTATTCCACTCACAAATGTTTCTACCTAAATTGATCCAAAAATGGGTGGTTCTCACCTGTATATGTCAACTGCACCAAACGCTCGATTTCAGCTGCAAAATCTTGAAACGATTCGTTGGCTTTCTGTATTCTGCCTCGCAATTCCATTTGATATATGTCGTGTTTGTGTTCGCCGCCGTACTTACGTTGTAGTGCAACTATTATTTCCTCGTAGTTTCTCTACAGCCAATAGGTATGCTTTCCAGAACTTGTGCTGCATTACCTTTTAAGGCCAAAATCAACTCAAAGGCCTTTCTTCATTATTCCATACATTTTAATTGGCAACTGTCTCGAACTGGAATTTAAAAACATTAAATGGTGCACTACCGTCAAAAGTAGGGGCCTTTATTCTGTTCGACATTTCTGGAATTACTCGCACTGGTACCTCATGACATTGAAGACTATTAATTCTTATTTCCAGATTTTTAAATTTTTCGTCAACATCTTTGACTTGTAGTTGCAATTTGCTATGCAACCATGCCATCTTCAAGGTAAAAAATTTTTTTTATCAATTTTATTTACTTCCTTTACTATGTCCTCTGTGTGCCCCGGTAGATCAGTGGTAAGTGCATGAGTCTACCAGTCTGGGGGTTGTGGGTTCGATTCCCATCAGAGACCCTGGTAAGTTTGCTTCATTTTTCTGTTTTTTCTTTATTTCTTTCCATCCTATAAATTTCTTCTTTCCTTCTATCTCAACCTATTCTATCTGCTTCTCCAGGTAGCACAAAGGGACCGAATTAAGCGGACTCAAGTGAGCTGTATCCTTTCCTTCAACAGCTGCTTGTTCCACCCAACCTAACCTAACCTACTATGCCCTCTACTCTGTTGTTCACAGCTTCAGGAAGTTCTTGAAGTTTTAACTTCATAGTTCTAGACGTTTCCTGAACTTCCTGAAAATTAATTTTAGAAGTTTCCTGAACTTCCCGAAACTTCATTTCTATTTTCTCGTTATCAACTTTAAAAGTGTCCTGAACTCCCTGGAAATTCATTCTAGAAGTTTCCTGAGCTTCTTGGAATTTCCTTTCTATTTTTTCATTATTAACCCGAGAAGTTTCCTGAACTTCTTGGAAATTCTTTTTAGAAGTTCCCTGAACTTCCTGGAATTTAATTTCTATTTTTTCCATCATAGCAGCAAGTATTGCACCTAAATCGATATTGTTTGTTGTTGTACGGGTAACAACCTCCAGTTCTTTCTTTTCGTCAAACTCATAAGCATCAATGTCGATATTACGGCGCTTAAATTCTTCAATCATCCTCTTTTGCAATTCTGCCTTATTACCTGTTGTCGGTAATGTTAATTTGCTCAACTCTCTCTTGAGCAGCTCAACTTTAAGATCCTCGAGCTTCATGTATGCTTATTAAAATACAATTTCGCTTCTGATACCAATTGTTACGTTTATACCTTTTATAAGGGTTGGTTTATTTCCTTTAAATAAACCGGGGTTCTTTTTATTGCAAAAATAATAACAACACTTGAAATTTGATTGCGACAGTACGAAAACTTTATTTACTTAAACACACTATCGTTTATTTCTTTACAGTCCTCTTTATAACAGTTAATGTTATTCACCTTTATTATTTAGCAATTCAACGGTTAAACTGATACTGATTATAGCATTCGTGTTGCTCGACTATTTATAATACTTGGTGGTAGTCTGTTATGTTCCATAAAGTTCGAAAACACGCTAGTGCATTCTCAAAAAAATTGATGGCAGTTACATTTAAATTAATTCCTTACGTTATTTGTTATAGGAGCATTCCATGAAAAAATGGAAATCTGAACAATATTACAAACATTGGCTTTTTTTTATATTTTTGCATCTACATAGAGAGATTCAGTTCTCATCTCAAAAAATTGACATTCATCGTGACGAGTAGATTACTTTTTTCATAAATCCCGTTATTTTTTTGAGAGTATAAAGAATCTAGCTTTTCTTTTTCATTGTAAACCATTTTTTGAGAGGTCGCTGCTAACACTGTTTTTCACATAAGAACTAATATTCTTTTCTGCGTTCAAGGGCGTGGTGAGCGGTATTAAACTGTATAATATTTATTGATGTAAAGTGCTTTGTTCCCGAGAAAATAATTACAATACAAAGGTTAATTTCTATGTCCCACACGTGACGCCGTTTTTCTTTTTTTATTAATAACTGTAAGACAAGTCAACTAAACAAACTGATTTTTGTTGTTTACAGCTAACTTTTGGTGGTCTAAAAGCTGACAAAAAAATTTCCACTTAAATACTTAGCAAAT
Organism: Melanophora roralis; assembly: GCA_963583895.1. Taxonomy (NCBI): domain Eukaryota; kingdom Metazoa; phylum Arthropoda; class Insecta; order Diptera; family Rhinophoridae; genus Melanophora; species Melanophora roralis. Next base: position 77,182,483 of record OY757187.1, on the reverse strand, counting down.
AGTTTTTCTTTTGTGATAAAAAGTGTCCCACACGTGACGCCAAGAATTAAGATATCTGAAATCTTTCAATCTTTCTGCCATCTACAAACTATGTTTGTAATTTACTGCACTACATTTGTGGCTTATCCAAATATGACTGAAATACAACCTTCCACCAGTACTTCGCGGAAAGCGTAAGAAAGATGATCCAACCTTTAGCCCTAGCTGATAGAGAAGAGTATGTGAGCTTTATAAGCGAAAAAGAGAGAGTATTTCAGAAATCGATTTAAAAGCTTTGCAAGCTAAGGAAAAATATAAAAAAAACCTGCAAAGGGCCTAATAAAGAAATCGAGGTCAAAATATTGACAGACCTTCTGTAAGTACCAAAACCTTCTTAAAAGTCCAAACAAACTTTATCGAAAGCTATTCAAAAGGCTTTAAAAGCCCTTCCTCAATCGCCAAGCAAAAAAAGAGCGATAACCAAATAAGCGCCTAAATTGAATATTGATTGCTCCAGCCAAAAGTTCAAGCTTGGACATGTCAAATGTCAACTCGTATAACGAGGATGTGAAAGCCTTTTATTACCGTCCAGATATAGTATAAACCTGTCCAGGCGCAAATGCTTTGGTTGTGGTTAGGGGAAATGGAATTAAAGAAAGGCGTTGGAAGAATTATTTAACTATGTATCTATGGGAAGCTTTCTGCATTTTTACGGAATTTAATCCTAATATAGAAACAAAACTTATGCTTAAGTCTATGGACAGTAATAGTTTTTTGTTATCAGAAAAAAATCACATTCATTTTTCCAGCACTTAAAATCTTAATAAGGATCACATAAATTTTTCAGCAACCAGTCGTTATAGTAGTTTTGTTTGTCTTCATGTGTTATGAATTTGCACTGATCTGAAGGAGTGTTTCTTATGGGAAGCACATCTTAAGGTCTAAGACTACAAAATTTTTAAAATTTTATTTCTATATTAGGATTAAATTCCGTAAAAATGCAGAAAGCTTCCCATAGATACATAGTTAAATAATTCTTCCAACGCCTTTCTTTAATTCCATTTCCTCTAACCACAACCAAAGCATTTGCGCCTGGACAGGTTTATACTATATCTGGACGGTAATAAAAGGCTTTCACATCCTCGTTATACGAGTTGACATTTGACATGTCCAAGCTTGAACTTTTGGCTGGAGCAATCAATATTCAATTTAGGCGCTTATTTGGTTATCGCTCTTTTTTTGCTTGGCGATTGAGGAAGGGCTTTTAAAGCCTTTTGAATAGCTTTCGATAAAGTTTGTTTGGACTTTTAAGAAGGTTTTGGTACTTACAGAAGGTCTGTCAATATTTTGACCTCGATTTCTTTATTAGGCCCTTCGCAGGTTTTTTTTATATTTTTCCTTAGCTTGCAAAGCTTTTAAATCGATTTCTGAAATACTCTCTCTTTTTCGCTTATAAAGCTCACATACTCTTCTCTATCAGCTAGGGCTAAAGGTTGGATCATCTTTCTTACGCTTTCCGCGAAGTACTGGTGGAAGGTTGTATTTCAGTCATATTGGGATAAGCCACAAATGTAGTGCAGTAAATTACAAATATAGTTTGTAGATGGCAGAAAGATTGAAAGATTTCAGATATCTTAATTCTTGGCGTCACGTGTGGGACACTTTTTATCACGAAAGAAAAACTATTTGCTAAGTATTTAAGTGGAAATTTTTTTGTCAGCTTTTAGACCACCAAAAGTTAGCTGTAAACAACAAAAATCAGTTTGTTTAGTTGACTTGTCTTACAGTTATTAATAAAAAAAGGAAAACGGCGTCACGTGTGGGACATAGAAATTAACCTTTGCATTGTAATTATTTTCTCGGGAACAAAGCACTTTACATCAATAAACATTATACAGTTTAATACCGCTCACCACGCCCTTGAACGCAGAAAAGAATATCAGTTCTTATGTGAAAAACAGTGTTAGCAGCGACCTCTCAAAAAATGGTTTACAATGAAAAAGAAAAGCTAGATTCTTTATACTCTCAAAAAAATAACGGTATTTATGAAAAAAGTAATCTACTCGTCACGATGAATGTCAATTTTTTGAGATGAGAACTTAATCTCTCTATGTAGATGCAAAAATATAAAAAAAGCCAATGTTTGTAATATTGTTCAGATTTCCATTTTTTTAATGGAATGCTCCATGTAATATAAACTATCCCAATTGATATAATTTTTTTTTTCGGGTAGGGAGGGAAAATGCCTTACGCATCTCAGAAACTGTCGTCACTGTTCTGGTATGTAGGGATCGCACCCACTAAAAACCCCCCTTTTTATTCTTTGAGCCATTGCTCACCCCGGTACCGCTTTCGCCCTGCTTCAGGGGGGGGGCTCCTCCTTTGTTTCTACCGAACAACAGCTGTTGTGTCTACGTCTAGGTCCCGCTTTTTATTTCGCAATATTCCTTCGGTGTATGCCACCACATGATTTCGATTGCCCTCATTTTCCATCATGACATCTACAATGTTTCCCGGAGATACTTCGCCTATTTGCACTTCGAGGGTATGTCGTTCCGAACTCCATCTAGCACATCTAAAAAATGTATGTTCTGCATCATCCATGCATTTGTCGCCATATATACATATATTACTGCTCACCTTTCCCATCCTGTGCAGGTATTGTAGGAAGTACCCATGACCCGAAAGCAACTGCGTTAGGAAGTAATAGTTTTCGCCATGTTTTACTCAGGTCAGGTATCAACTTCGCTGTCCATCTGATACGTGGTTCGCTGTTCCATCTTTCTTGCCACTTTTGCATAGTGTGCCTTCGTGCTGACATTTCAATTTCCTCGCGTGTTCTTTCGCTTTGGCTTCGTTCCATCCAAAGTTTTCTCCGTTCTTCGGCCAAAAGGTCAATTGGGATTGTGCAAGTTATTACAAGAACTGCAGGTTCCGACACCGTGCGATATGCGGAAGCTACTCTGAGAGCAGCAGTGCGCTGAACAGTCGCCAAAATCTTTCTGCGGTATTTTGCCTCTAGGGCGTCGGCCCAGATTTCGCATCCATATAGTAAAATTGACTGGATGGTCGACATGATCAGTTTTCTCTTGCAGTAGTGTGGCCCTCCAATATTCGCCATAAGTCGGCTTAGAGAAACTGTGATTTGAGCGGCTTTTGTCGCAGCATATTCCAGTTGAGCTCTAAAAGTTAGCCTTGAATCTAACCTTAACCCTAGGTATTTGAGCCATTTCTTTGTCTTGACGGTTTCAGATAAGACTCGCATGTCTACTTCTAAGGGGATGTGTTTTCTTGTTAAAAACAGCAGCTCGGTTTTTTCGGTGGCGAGCTTAAGACTCCGGGAATCCATCCATGTCTTTGTCCTAAGCATTACCTGGTTTAACTTGCTTTGAGCTTCCTCAATGTTTCGAGCGACTATAACGGCTGCAATATTGTCTGCATAGCCAACCATGTAGGAATCGCTTGGCATCTCGATGCGAAATATATCATCATAGCTGATGTTCCATAGCTCAGGGCCTAAGATAGAGCCCTGTGCTGCCCCTGCCGTAACCTGTTTTTCGCAAGTTCTTCCAGCATTTTCGTATATAAGTACGCGATCTCCAAGGTAGCTTCTGACCATTCTCATGATATATCCCGGTACCTTGTCTCCAGAGCTTCAATCATATTATTCCACCTTACGCTGTTAAATGCATTTCTAACATCCAGGGTCGCCAAAAGGGTGATGCGTCTTGAGAAATGGTTTCCCGTTTGTGCTTGTTGAACTTCTTAAACTACATCTTCGATAGCACCTATTGTCGACCTACCATGTCTAAAACCGTATTGTCTAGTGGAAAGTCCTCCAGCGCTTTCCACGGCCACCTGTATTCTTCTTTTAAGTAATATTTCTAAAAGTTTTCCTGCTGTGTCTAGCATACACAAAGGTCGATACGCTGATGGAGATTCTAGATGACCTTTACCCTTTCTTATTAGTACAAGTCTTTGTCTTTTCCATGCTTTTGGAAAAACACCTTCTTGTAGGCACTTATTATACTTTCCCAATAGTAGTTGCGGTTTGTTTAGGGCGATTATTTTCAGAACTTCTGCTGCTATTCCGTCCGGACCTGGCGCTTTCCTGGGCTTTAACGCTTTTGCTGCATTCTGCAGTTCCATAGTGGTGAAAAGTGGTGGGGGGATATCTGCTAGGTTGCGGGCCTTCAACTTGCGGCACCTCGTCTGTGGGAAAAAGGGTGTTCACAATATTTTCCATAATGTCATCTCTTAGCTCTGGTGTTGACATACGTGCTCCAAGTTTTCGCATGACCAATTTGTAGCCTAGGCCCCAGGAATCATTGTTTAGGTCTGATCTCAGCTCTTCCCATTTTTGTTTTTTACTTCTGAGTATAGCAGCTTTAAGATCTTTCTTAGCGCTTTTATATGCCTCAGCTTCTGATGTTGCTGCATGAGATCTTCTAGCCCTGGTATATCTTCTTCTGCATCTAAGACATGCCCTTCGTAGATTGGAGATTTCATCAGTCCACCAGTATACTGCCTTTTTCCGGTGCCTTCTACCTATTGCAGGCATCGCTTCATCACATGCTGCCACAATGAGTGCCATGGTGTTACAAACTGCGCCTTCTGCGCTTGGTTTATTCCCGTTTGCGCCTTGTCCTTGTGAAATTCTGCTTAAAAAGGTATCCGTGTCGAGCCTTGCCACGTTCCACTTTCGCGTAAATGTCGAGATGTGAGGTTAACCAGATGATCTGCTGCTTTCTACACTGTACATAATGTATTGATGATCGCTCCCTGTGTAATCCTCTAGAACCGTCCATTTTATTACCTTGCTTGCAAGCCTTTCTGAAGCCAATGTAATGTCTGGAATAGTTCCTTCGCATCCTGGTCTTCTGAAAGTGGCGACACTCCCTCTATTCATGATGACAAGTCCCATTCGGGCTACCATGTCCAGCACCATTCTACCTCGCCGGCTTGTTGACCACGAGCCCCATTCATATGCATGGGAATTAAAGTCCCCTGCAATTAACAGAGGCCCTCCAATTTCTAAGCCCTTATCTTCTATGCTGTGTAGTTTAACTCGAAAAGCCTCCACTTCTTCGTTCGGTGTTAAATAGCAGCTAAATAACGTAAATTCGTTTGTCTTGAGCCAAACAAAACCGGTCTCAGAGCCTTTGCTCTCAATCTTTACGTTACTGCATGTCGGTATCCATATAGCTGCTGTCTTGATAGTGTCTTCGATCCAAATGCCATTTTTCGGTTTCCCATATTGTTCGCTGATAACCACTATATCAGCGTGTTTTTCTATAATTAGCTGATCCAAAATGGCATCAGCTGTTTTGCTTCTATGCATATTGGCTTGAAGTATTTTCATTTTGAGCCTCCATTGGTCGTCTGGCACTTTCTTGAGCCTGCTATGTGGTTAAATTCGCTGTATCCCGCATCAGTACAAAGACAGCATTTCGGCTCATTTTTGCATACTTTCATGGTGTGTCCAGCTTCTCCGCATTGAATACATATCCCTTGACTTTTTCTATCTGGTCTGGTACAGTTCCACTGCTCGTGCCCTGTTCCAAAGCACCTGAAGCATTTTTTTATGTCTTCATATTTCCTCAATCTCACTCGGCACCAGCCAACCTTAATGTATCCGTTTTTCAGGAGTTCTTCCGCTATATCTTGAGATACCGTTACAAAGGCTCGAACAAGTTCTCTGCTATTGGGCTTCGTAATTCTAACCGCAATAGTCTCACTGGGATTCGGAATAATATCCCGAATAGATTTCTCGACTTCATCCGCTGTGGAAAAAGCATCGAGATCCCGGATTTCTATTGTGGTTTTTGGTGCTACACTTTTTATTTCGGCAGATTCCTTAAGTATTTCTTTAACTTTAAGAAGTAGTTCGGGGTTGATTTGTTCTCCTTTTTCCATTTCCAATATAAGTGAACCTGTTTTCGTTTTTCTGACCGTTCTTACTTTGTTGGTACCTTCGTATCCAGCTTGGTTTCTCAGGGTTCTCAGCACGTCTGCGTAAGTAAATCCTTCGCATGGTTTAGGTATGATAGCTTCCGTCTTCTTCTTTGGTGGTCTGCTCCTCATCCTTGCCTTCGTTTCTTCCTTGTTTTCTTGGCATCGTGGCATGGGTTGGGCCTTGTCTGCCACCTTTACTGCCTTTTTTTCTTCTTGTGGAAGTTTATTTTTGTCTTGTACCGTCTGCCAACCGCTTTTTTCTCTTTCGCAAGGTCTTTTTATATTATTAGAGATTTCAGCCGGGCTGCTAGCCATCCGTTTGGTAGTGCTAATACTGGGTGTCTCCGTATCATCTAGTGGGTTAACTTCAACGCATTCGATTTGACTGGCCTTATTTTCTTTTTCTGTTTTGAGCCAATTCCCCCTGCATGTTTCAGCTATACACACGAGCTCATCAATCTGTTGGACTCCTTCGCGTATCTCCCTACTGATGTTTCGCTGTCTCTGTAGTGCCCCCTTTATTTTGTTAAGAGTCTTCTTTATATTTGAGATAGCCGCCGTTTCTTCTGTTCTCATCTTTGAGATAAACTCTTGGTTTGGGGAGCCTTGCTGGCTCTCTGCTTGAATTTTTGTGCTCCGTGCAAAAGATGTGGTTGGCGTAAATTCCAAATCAATTCCTCCATGTAAAGGTGCTTGCGTGTAAACAGAGCCGCAAATTCCCTTCTTTGTCTCAGAAGGTACCATTTTGCCATTGCCTATTTTCTCCTTAATTGATGCCTGCTGGAGTGGCATTGTTTGTGGAATTGCGAGGCCTTCTGCTGCGTTTTCCACCATCTTGACGGGATTGTTGGTGACAGTTTCCTCTGCGTGCGATGGAGGTGTTTGCATTATAACCGAGCTTCTCCTGAAGGCGACCATAGTTGCCTCTGCGGTGCTGTCAGTTGTATCACCGGCGTGTGGATTAATTCACACTTAATTGTCTCCGAGGATGCCTTTATGTAAACGAAAGCGCCAGAAACGTTAACTTAATAGTACGTTTCCATTATAAGCAAATTAAGTAATTTTGAGGAAATCATTTCGAAGTGTTTCCATTACGTTTTAAGTAATTTTATGTTCGAATTCAATCTGACACATATATCAGGTGGCCTCGGTTATTCAGCTGAAACCGGTGTTTCGTTATTAAAATATCAAATTTTGTTTATGTTTATGTATTTGATTCTTTTTTACAAACAACAACTGTAGTTTTTTAAAAAAAGCTTAAAAGAAGGAAAAAGATTTTGTGAGTTTTTCTTATCTGTCTTGACATTCTCATGACAAAGTAAGTTGTTTTTGTAGAACTGCTTCCACCTGATGCATGCTCCTTGCAATCAGCTGTCATTTTTTCGCATTTGCTACTCGCCAATAATGGATTCCCCAAAGTTGCATTTGTAAAAATAGCCTCCGCGCAGTGTTGCATAGACAAATTTCGAAATAATCTTGAGCGAATCAAGTCATTTGAGATGATTTGCTCATATGAAAAATATATGGGAAATCATGTAGCAAATTACTTAATTTGAGCAAATTAAATGATTTGGCGCAAATCACGTAGATGGAAACGTAGTATAAGTATGAATAATACGACTATATTCGTAATAGGTGATTTTTAACTTTTTCGAATAAAACTTTGTATCGAGCGCAAAATAAAACACGTCTGTACACGTCGAGTGATCACAGACTAATTCCCAATTGATATTAAACAAAGCATTGCAGTTAATACCTTTAAAATCTCTGTAACTGAATGAGTCCCTCTCTGATTGGGTAGTAAAAAAATAAGTAAGAAATATCAAATCATGTCTAGAGAAAAGCTGGAAGCACATCCAAATCCGCTCGCTCGAAACATTTTGCAACATAGTGGACACACTCGTCTGAAAAGAAGGGACACTATTGAACTTAGATGAAACTGTTTTAATTAATTTACTTTGTTATGAGAACTTAAATTTTGGTCTGGTACTGACTGGACTAATATAAATTACTTAGTTTTAAGATTTGAATACTTATTGTTAGTTCGCCAAAGGCGAAGATCCAATAATAAAGAATATGAAAAAAAAAAATATCTCTAAAGAAACAGGAGGCAGAAACTTGACTATAAAATTTGACTTTAGACATATCACATACAAAGAATAGATCCAAAAGAGTAGTACTAGTGTTGGTGAAGTGGGTTGGGTTTGTTGAGTTGACAGGAAACAGACCAATAGAGGACATGTCATCTGTTAAATTCGAATCACTTATAATATTAGAGTTAAAGTCACCTGCAATTATAATGTCATTATAAGCTACTGAGATAGTTTCCAAAATTTGCAAAAAGTTATCAAAAGGTACTTGCTTGTTAAGTCTATAGACACAACCAACTAGCATCTTCGCGACATGTGAGAAAATTTCAATAAACAAAAACTCAACTCTATCCCCATTGTCGGACTTAATAAAGAGCCTACATGAAATAGTGTTTTTGACGAAAATAGCAGTACCCCCAGCTTTTCCAACACGATCCGCTCTAAAACCACTGTATCCGTGTAAACGTATAAAATTGTCGGCAGTATCCACGGCAAGCCAAGTTTCAGAAACGCAAATGACATCAACATTTGAATTTTCGAAAACCAATCTGAGTTCATCAATTTTATTATTAATGCTTCTGCTCGCTTGACAAAAACTTTTACCATGTTCATGGTTGTGTCCTTGGAATCCCCATCGGCAATTAAACAATTGGTCATAACAGTAACGAAAAAATCAATAGCACGAAAGCAACACAATGACAGTTGAAATAAATTACGAACAATTTAAAAGACCGATAATTGAAATATTGGTTTGATCGAATAAAATATATATTGGTTAAGTTAATGGTAAAAAAGTATAAGATGTATGTAGTCTTAATAATAGAAATAAAAATTATCATTACTATAATATAATTTGGCTTATTGACGAAAAAACTGATTGAGATGTTCAAGGGTCTCGATTTTTGTTGGTTCATCCGATTCAGTTACCTTAATAAAAACAATACCCCTCAGAGTAAATGCAGTAGAAATCTGTTTTTGTTTTTTCAATTTGAGAGCATTTTTGAGGATGGCATAGTATAAGATTTTTAGCCAATTTGTTTTTTATTTTTTAATTTTAAAAATAAATTTTTATTTAATTTGGCACTAACATTTGTTTAACACATAATAATAACCATACCATTAAATTTAATGAGAATCAGATAACTTTTGTAACAGTCTTAGCATTTTTGCGAAAAAGGATATATGACAGGACCTAGAGTCCTTGCGTCATCCCAAAAAAATTCATCACACAAGTTACTAGCACGGGATCTAAATGATCTATGGACTATTGTAACATGCTATGCAGTTATGTAATCAAAATTGAAATTTTCGTCCTTTCTATATATGGGCAGTAGGCATGTTCTTTGTCCGATTTTTACAAAAAAAATTGAATTTTTTTTAATTTAAGTATTTTATACTAGTGTACCAAATTTCAAAACTCTGGGACCACTCCTTCTATTTTTGTCCCATCACTATATAGGATCAAAGCACGGTGCGGCGTCCGGCATGTAAATTGGCAGTTCTCGATGGAAGTGGTGAGACTCCCTGATCGACTCACGGGGGGTGGGATGTTGTGGATTTATTAATTTGATTTAACTGACATTTGAATTTTGATTATTTAAAATTGTTTTTACTACACTGGTGATAAATTTGTATTAATATCAACTCTGTAATTTGGCAATTCTGCTTTGATCTTGTATTGACTGAACTATAACCGGTACAAAAGTAACCAAGTTTTTTTTAAGCATCATATTTTGAATTAAACGACAATTCCAGAGAAGAAGCCAAGAGAAAAAGAATTAAGTAAGTTTGCTTTGCTATTTTAAATTAACTTTCCATGCTACTTTAAACCTATGTTTAAGTGATTTTTTTGGCTTTTTGTGTCTTGTGAAACGATGAATTAATATTCTTAAGTTTAAAAGTTATAAAAATTATGTTTTTCTGCCGAACATTTTTAAAGCATATTAAAAAGCAAGAAACAAAAATCAAGAAAGTTTTCTTTAAAAAACAAAATTTTTTAAATTTTTATTAATTTCTTCTGTTTTTTAAAAACATAATTTTAGTGATGTTAAAAAAATCAAAACTAAATTCGTTATTCCAATACCCATTTTTGTACAAATAAAACAAAGCCTTGTTATTGCTAATATATTTTATAATAATAATATCATTATGATAATATGATGATCTAAATGATTCTGTGTACAATCTGATTCTCTTACTGCATAAAACCGAAAGTTTTTTTGTTTATTTTATAAAATTTATCTAAATTTTTAATTTTTTAGATAGTTTGAAGCATTTCTAAACTATTCACGTATATCTTGTTTTTAGTACTTTTTTTATCCACATTTCGAAATCAAACATTATTCTAAAATAAAATATCTGCTTTACTCTTGATTTTATAAAAATTTTGCCTGATTTAAATTTAAAATAGTATGCATATGATTATGCCTTAATATCTTTTTAATTACGTATAGTTAAGTAAATACTAAGTTACCGATTTTCTAATTTTTGCTCTTTTGTATCCCTTTTTATCCGAAATTCTTTAAAATCCCCTAATAGGGTATCTACACATTAAGAGAAGTTATAACAGCCTAATTTAAAGTCTCTCTTTACGAGTTTACGTGCATTTGTATGCTTCTCACTTTTTTTAATTATACAAATTAGTTTTCATGTATAATTGAGTTTAAAAAAGTAGATTTTATGTTGAATATCCATTAATTTTGATTCCTTTGTAAACATAAAAACATACAGTTATTTATAAATGTGGGTACCTGAGTAAAATTATATTCGCTTTTATACATCGATAACTATTAACTGACAAAATAATTGATGATGTTGCTAGAATCAAAACCTAAATTTTTCTCACGCTTCAACTTTTGTTGCTCAACTTTCGGTTTTTTGGTGAGAAGCAAAGAGATGGCCTACAAATTGTATATGTTTCTATTTCATTGCGGTACGGAGTTGCTCGTACTCGGCAGCTCGTTTTGTGTTGTTATTCGTAATTTTATACACAAAGTTGTATTTTTGAATATTTGATATTTCTTTTTAAAAGAATGTTCATATTAAGTGTTGCCAGAATTTTTCTAGGCAAAATCAGCAAAACTTAATGATTTTTGAACCAAAAATCTAAAAAATCTATTTATTTTATTTTATTTTATTTATTATTTTATTTCTATTTAAATTATATTACATGTTTTATACATGAAAAACAAAAAGAAATCAACCTCACTTATAAATTGCGGGAAACAATATAAAGTATAGATTAAAATGATTTTTTTCCAAAAATTAACATTACGTGAAATTAACATTTCTTCGTGTTGATTTTACATTGAGAGTTTTTTCTGTGTGTAAAATATATAAAAACTAATTAATGGTTAATTAGGTATTTCATTTATAATAATTTCATTGACAAAATAAAAATTTGTAAGTGGGCATTGAAATTAAAAAAATATGTGTCAGTTAAAAGGGACATATGAGCAAAAATTAGTTTTGGAGGAAAACAATTTTTAGGTTAACAAGTTAATTTTGAAACGCTTAAGCGCTTTTCTTTTTTTTTTGTTTTTCTTTTATTATCAAATACAGATAGAAAACTGCGGCTTGCTGCATTAGAAAGAGCGTATTGTCTTTTTTAAAAAACACCAAAAAAGTTAAAATCGATTTTTTTATCCATAGGTTTTTTTTAATTAAAACTAACACATATTTACATATATTTTGAACCAGTGATGAAAAATGAGAATTTCATTTGGGTATCAAAAAAATGTTTCGAGGGTATTTTTTAAACGGCAATAGTATCAAAATAATATTTAAGTCCGTTAATATCATCCAATGCTATTGTAAAAATTTATTTTAAAAATCTGACCTTTAATTTGGGAAAATTGACGTAAGCCGCTTAAAAAAATTAAATTTAAATTTTTTTCTCATTGACTTGCCGAATTTATCTTATCGTATCTCTAAGAAATGTTTTTTTGCCCGCCTTTAGTTACCAAGCATCAAGTTAAAAAGTTTATTTACACCTTTTTTATACGCTTTGCCAAAGAAAAGTGTATATTTAAAACATTTAGCAAGGCATTTACCCATAGGTTAATACTTTATGATTTAAAATAAATGCTACAAATGACGACCACTGATTACTTTGTTACCTAAGTATGAAATATTCGCGGAGGAAATTTTCAAAAATATATTTTCTGTTTACGCCACTTTTTTGCACTTTTTAATTTTTTTATTATTTTAAAATAGGTCTTTTAAACGAAACTTTCATACAAAATCAGTATTTCAAATCTATTTTAAATTTTCAAATTGTTTATGAATATACCCCTTCTTAACCTTTTGCATGGGTAATAATATTGTACGTAATTTACTAATAAATACTTTAAAACAATTTTGGGACCTCCTAATTTCTTAACAAAAATTAAATGATTGCACTTCTATATAACTGCATTTACAATTTTTTAAAAATGTTGGAGAAAAAGATATGATTTTTTTAAGTTAACCTTAAAGCCACGTTTTTAAACTTGTTTATCATTTACTATTCGAAACCTTTAATTGTAAAATGATATGGCAAAAAATATTATTCAGTGCCTCCCGTGAAAGGGAGCATATTTACGTACTCAAGAAAAGCACATAAAAAAAGGATAGTTGGTAAGAGGCAAAACTTAACGATTTTAAATAATAATTATAAAAAGCAAAAGAGGTATCAAATTAGCCAGAGAAGTAACACGGTATTTTTCACCATCCAATAGTATCAAAAAAAGTACGATCGTATCAACTTTTGCAACACTGTTTTGAACACTAATATTTATGCATCCGCATAAATATCCGAAGATAACATTTTAAATAAGCCTAGAGAAATTGATGTGAAATTTTTTGATGTAGGCATTTTTTCTTTTTAAATAATCTTTTGTAAATAAGATCCCGGCTTAAGATTCGTTTTCCAAACGATTTCGGACTTTAGTTTTATAAAGGTTTGCCTGGCTAAATATTCTCTTTACATTTGCCGACGAGCACTATTGGTTCTTGTTTAGCACTAAAGGCCTTCCAAAAAGTGCTAAGTGCTAGTTAGCACTTTTTCTTTAGCTATAAATGCTTATTATTTAAAGCATTTTTATATTAAAAAGTACAAAAAATACCTTCCAGAATTTTATTAAGCTGATATTTTTATGATAATTTGTTTTAAAAAAATCTAGCACTTTAGTTTATTACCAGTAGAACACTTTGTTTTTAAGCATTTAAAACTTTTATAATTTCTGGCAACACTGCGAGCAACAAACAACTAATTTTTTACAACTTGAATAAAATTAAATGTCAAAAAAGGTTGTAATTTTAAAGCAAAACAAAACCAAAACTGCTGAAACTGGTTGCTTCGTGTGGCCATTATGGCAACTTTATAAGAAAATCAATACAAAAGTTGAAGCGTCTGAACCGGGACTTAGCGGCCAGACGTTAAATTGTTGCCTTTCAAGTTGAAATACACCCAAACATTTTTACTAACACACCCAAACTTTTCGAACTTGATGACCAATTTTCCCATTCAACTCGCCTTTCAACTTGATGTGTAAGTTAACATCTGATTATAGCTATTTTTCGTATATGTTCGTTTTTCACGTGTTTGCATATACAAATATTCTACCGCAAATAATTTAAACTAAATTTGGTATATTTGTGGTATTACGTTTAGTTTATCTATTTGATGAACTCTAAGTTATATATTAAGTAAAACAAGCTCGAGGTCTGTTGTTGTTTTTAATAATTTGTTTTATTATACGTAGGGTACTAACAATCAGTGACAAGCAATTTCACCGGGACAATATAAGAAAAATAAAGAATATTTTGACAATGAATGCTTTCCCCGATCATATCACCGACAATCTAATAAATATTAATAAAAATGAAAAACCAAAACCAAGACAGGATACAAGTGATCTATACAAATCAATGATATATGTACCCAGAATTTCAGAAAGAGTTATAAACTCGAACAGTTTTAATAAAGAGAAATATGAAAAAGCCCAAAAGACGACCAATACACTCTGACAACTCTTTCAAGAACTAAGAGCAAAATTGATAAAATGGACAAATCAAATTTAATATACAAAATAAAATGCACAGGCAATGAAAACTCTACGTGCTCTACGATTTAAGACATAGAGGGAATAATTCGACACAAAAAACTGCACTTGCTGCCCACTGTGCAGAGAGAGCACATATTCCAGACTTTGAAAATGTAGAAATATTACAAACAGAAGAGAGATATAGTAAGAGATACACACTAGAAATGTTTCACATTATAAACACATCACAACAACAACGATCAAACTTCCAGACTGATATTGAGAATTCGTCACAAAGCTATAAGCACTTAATAAACAAAAGAAATTGGTAATTAGTGCAATACTAAATGTTTAAAAATAAGGGTGATTTTGTGATTTTTTAATTTTATATTTATTGCTTACTTGTAAGTTCTTTGTTTTTTGTACGTAATGTAAGGTGATTTTAATGTTTGTTTTCTTTTATATGTTTTATATTTTATTTAAGAGAACCGACGGTTGCCGAAATATCGACATTTTTTAATAAAACAAATTATTAAAAACAACAACAGACCTCGAGCTTGTTTTACTTAATATATAACTTAGAGTTCATCGAATAGGTCAAACGTAATACCACAAATATTGTTAATACGAAGAGCATACCGGAAAATAAACAAAATGGTTTATAATAACATTAAGGAAAACACCATAACATCAAAGGTTGTATAAATAAACATAAAACGTTAAAACGAAGACAAGACAAAATTTAAATGGTGGAATGCCAGAAAAATAAAAAATTTCATACAAAGTATTTGCGGTACGAAAACAACTTGAATAGATTAGATGGCTGGATTTACGAAAAGATAAATGTGAAGGGTAAATAAGATTCGGCATAGCCGAATAAACCGTTCTTTCTTGTTTTTATTAATCACTTTTGTATGTCTCTGGCTGATTTGTAAATTACCCAATAATCCTGAAAAGAGTACGTGCTGTATGAATCATGTCACAAGGCTCATGCGAGCTATAAATAGAACTTTGAATTTCTTTTTGTTTATTATACCTTTCACATAATGATAAGGGTATATATCAGTCTGTCATTCCGTTTGTAATTTCTTTATTATCCATTTGCGACCCAATAAAGTATATATATTCTGGATCCTTATAGATAGGGAAGTTAATATAGCCATGTCCGTCTGTTGAAATCAAGTTTCCGGAGTCAAATAAAAAGATACGGACCAGTTTACTGGTGTTAAACTACTAGAAATATCCTGCAGACAATCGCTATATTAAATCAGCAAAATTGGTTCACTACTGACCAAGATATAAGTGAAAACCCAGAATAATCTATTTTTAGGACAAAATTCATGCATATACATACATATTCCTATATATCTCATTAAATATAGTCATTCTTGCCACAAAACTTGGCACGGATACTTTTAAAGTAGGGATCTAAATAATCGATTTTTTTTCAGAAAGGATCAGGGGAAGTGGTATTTCTTCTACAATTGCACAAGTTTGGTGAAATACTTTATGCGCTAAATCGTAGAAACTATAACAGCCATAGACTTCAAATGTTCTACAAAAAGTAGTTGTACAATAAGACCTACGCTATAAAGAAAAAAAATTTCAGGTGGGGGCAGAAGAAGGGGTAGCTCCCATACAAATTTAAAATTTTTATAAAATTTTCTATAAGCTATATCTCGGAAACTATAACAGCTATCGACATCAAATGTTCCACAATAAGTAATTGGACAATAAGGTGTACCCTTTAAAAAAACAAATTGTTTTGGTGGGGCCAGGAGAAGGGGTAGCTTTCATACAAATTAACCAATTTTATGAGATTTTGGATACGCTACATCTGGGAAACTATACCAGCTGAATTCGAATATTCTACACAAAATAATAAAAAAATAATTCATACATTTTGAAAAAAAAGTTGGAGAGGAGCAGGAGAACTAAAACATCCCATAAAAATTAGCACCTTTTATTAACCTTTTAATATAAATAATGTCGAAAACTTTTATAACTCTCGACCTCAAACCTTCTTCATCTATTTCTATTATTCATACGAACGCTTTGTAAATTTTTCTATGGACTTTAAAACTCGCACAAGGTATTTTTATTATATTATTTGCAGTACAAAATAACTCGGCTGAGTGTATTAAAAAAACAATGTAAAGGGTTTATAAGATTCGGCACAGCTGAATATAGCGCTCTTACTTGTTTTGCCATTCAATTTATGAGAAAATAAGGCAGTTTTAACTTCGATAATTTTTCTATTTCAATAGGGCTTCTTAATTAAACTACTTATGCCCATATTCATAATACCTACGATGGGTTCATTAAAGGCTTTTTTTTGGCAGTCATCTATAGGATAATTGTAAAAAGACTTCAAAGATACTGGCCTAAGCTGTACTTCATTTCTTATATCCGCAGCCGGGTGTTTCACCTAACCTAGCCATTGGGCTACCATTAAACTTGCCCCAATTAATTTTTTTTCCAAACTGTAAATATTATTTTTGATTTATTTTGTAGAAGTTTTGAAGTTATTAGCTCTAATAGCTTTTGAAATAAAGCGCATAAAAAATTTGATAAAATTTATGGAATTGTTCTTGCTGCTATTCCAAAGTTAATTTTCCCGCCTTTAAAGTCTCCATACCAAATTTTGTGGTAACTGAGGTACATAGGGATATATGCATAGATTTTGTTCTAAAAAATCTCAGGCTTGTCCTTTTATCTCAGCTTCTCGTTGGCCGATCTTACTGATTTCAATAACTTTTTGCTCCTAAATATTTGGAGTTAGTCAGCTTCCTAAATGACAAAAGTAAGGAGCTTTCCAGTCTTGAAGGCTACCAAAGTATTAGAAATGTTTTCATAAAATTTAACACCAGTTTGTGTTCATCAGGACCTGTAGAAAGACTGATTTCTTTAGCAGGATTTTAAATAAATGATACCAAAATACTGTATTTTGTATTTGAAATACTCGACTTAAAAGTATTTGGTATTTTGTATTTGAAATACAAGCGGAACAAGTATTTTGTATTTCAAATACAGCAAAGCATGTATTTTCCCCAACTCTGCATGTACATCTAAAAAACAACAGGTTTGCTTTCTTTTTTTTAACAGAGCGAATTTGGTCATAAGTCAACCGTCGTGGTTTAACAATGAATTTAAAAGAGGAGGGGTGCTGGTCGCGCAAGCAGACTAAAATTAACAAATACAAATTAATTAATCAATATAAAATGTCGTGTGCACCTTGTGTTTTTAATTTGGTGTCGATAAAACAGTATCGATCAGCTGATGGGGTATGCAGGCGTGAATTTTATGTTAACGAAAATGGAGAATGAAAATGACTCCTGGGAAAATTTTAAAATGGCTATTCTTAGTTTGGCGGTCAAAAAAATTGGTGGTGCGCAATATTTTTTGTGGAGTTTTTTTATGGTTTTTATTTATAAAAACAAAAAAAATTAATATAAACAAACAGCAGTATTAATAGTAAAAATAGAATAAACTGGGTATTAAATAAATAAAATAAACTTTAATAAAAGAAAAAAAATTAATTCAATTAAAATATAAAATAAAAAAAAAACTTAAGAAAAGCAGAACTTTATTAAAAGAAAAAGAATTAAAATTAAAATATATATGAAAATAAGAACTGGAAGTAGCTATAAAATTAAATGCTGAAAATAAATATAGAAAAACCTGTAAAAACATAAAATAAAAACCTGAAAATAAAATAAAAACCTACAAGTAAACTAAAATAGAAAACTTTAAGAAAGTTAAAAATAAAGAGCTAAAAGTAGAAAGTTAAAACTAGAAGCTGAAAAGAAAATATAAACCCTAAAATTAAATGTAAAATTGAAAGCTGAAAATAAATAAGGAAAACAAAGCTGAAAGGAGAGAAGCCAAAGAAAAACCACAACAGCAACAAGGTACGAAAGCCACCTCGTCAGCGACAGCAGCAACTCCATCATCACAGCACCAGCAACTTCACTGCAGCAGCAACGCCATTGACACCATCTACACCATCAGCAACAGAGCCAGCAACCAAGTAAGGCCATCAGCCCGCATAGCCCCTGGCAGGAGTTCAGAGGTGTGGTCCGTGCCCAGGAGAGTGCCCCATCCGCTAAGCACACTTTGCCTAGAAGGAAGAAAGGTCAGGTAATTCTGCCAGATTAGACCCCGACGGCACGGTGAGAACAGAGACGGACGTCTGTTAAAAACACGTACATATACATACATATATTTTTGTAAGTTAGGGAAACCTAGGCTAGAATAAGTAGTTACCTGTCGGGATAGTTAGTTGTGAGCTCAGGCCGAAATATCTCGCGGTTATTAAGGGTAAGTTTCCCGTAAGCCATATAGGGTTTCCTATATATATATATATATATATATATATATATGTAGTTTCTATTGTATTGTTGACTGGACACGATAACGGACGGACGGCTGACCAGGACCAACACTTTATTGCAAATTTTTTTTTTGTTAAAACCTGGGAAAAAACATATATATAATTCGTAAATTTAAATAAAAGAAAAAGATCTGTTAATTTGAGTTCGAAATAAGTTTGTTTGTTTTTGTTAATTCAAATTTTATTTAATTTTTTTTTTGAGCAAGTATAATGTAGTTTTTCATATAAGTAGTTGTTTGGCTGTTAATAAACTTAAATTTATATGACATCTAGAAGTAATTTCAAAATTAGAGGCTATTCTTTTTACGATTCAAAGGATCCCAGAGATAGATCATGTGGTGGCTCGGCTATAATAATCAAATCGAGAATCAAAGACCAATGGATGGGTGGTCTCTCCAAATTTTATATACGTTTGCGTTGATGAATTTTTCCATGGTTTTGTTATTTCATCAGTGTATTGTCCACCCAGGTTCTCCATAACAAAGGATCAGTTCAAGAGTTTTTACAAATCTTTAGGTCCCCGCTTCATAGCTGCTGGAGACTATAACGCTAATCATACGTACTGGGGCTCTCTCCTAATTAGTTCCAGGGGTCGTGTTTTGTTTGATTCCGTATCTGAAATGGGACTTAACGTTATTTCATGTGGACAACTGACATATTGGCCAACTGATCACAATAAAAAGCCAGACGTTATCGATTTTGGCGTAACAAAAGGTATATCCCCGGAACTTACCGAAGCTCAAGCCTCGTTGGATTTATCTTCAGACCACTCTCCCACTATAATCACTATTTTTAGTACTAATCAAATACCAACTGGTGATATTTTTTCATTTAAAAGAGTTAATTGGTTAAAATACAAAAAATTTGTCAGCACCCACTGCTCGGAAAACCAATCGCTAAAAACTTCCGAAGACATCGATGATTGTCTGAGCAGCCTCAATAAGAACATGCTTCTTCTTACTATCGTCAGACAAAATACAACAAAATTTTTTCAGCCGATGTGCAACAGCTTTTATCTGAAAAAAGAAGAGCCCGAAGAGAATGGCAAAAGTACAGATCACCCCAACTTAAAGCCAAGTTGAGGGAATGTACTAACCAATTGAAAAATTTGCTAGAAGTTCACCGATTGGCATCTCTTAAGGAACATCTCGAAGGTCTAGACTCGACTCCTCAGACGAATTATTCACTATAGCAATCAGCGAAATATCTTAAAAGACCCGTTATCGCAAAACCATCACTACGTAATCTGAGAGGATCCTGGGCAAGAAGTGATGAAGAAAAATGTGATCTGCTCGCAAGTCGTTTAACAAATGTCTTCACTCCAAATACATGCACTGACATGAGTAAAATACCGCCTGTTGTTGCTAGATGTCCTATGGAAATACGTTTTCAGTTGTCAGATGTCGTGGAGGCTATCAATAATTTAAATGCTAAAAAAGCTCTTGGCTTTAATGAAATCGACAACAAAATGCTTTTAGAGCTGCCTTGCACAGCAAAAAGAATAATTTTTTTTATTTTTAACGACATATTTCGGCTCGAATATATCCCGCCAGTATGGAAAGTTTCCTTGGTAAAGATGATTCCTAAGCCGGGAAAAGATCCTTCGAAGGTGTCCAAATTGTTTGAGAAATTGCTTAAATACAAGCTGACTGCGATCCTGAATGAAAACAACTGCATTCCAGATCACCAATTTGGATTTAGAAATCAACATAGCACCATCGAACAAACCCACAGATTGGTACAGGTTAGAAGAAAAGCCTTTGAGGAAAAGAAATACTGCTCCGCGCTCTTTATAGATGTCTTTCAAGCGTTCGACAAAGTATGGCATGAAGGCATGTTGAACAAATTAAAGCTCAACCTCCCATCTAATATTTTTAACCTTTTAGAAAAAAAAAGTAACCGGCCGACAATTTATGATTAAAGAAGGAAACCAAATAAGTTCTTCTTAACCGATAGGGGCTGGTGTACCTCAAGGGAGTATACTAAGTCCAATTCTGTACTTGCTTTACACAGCAGATATGCCCACAAACAATCTTACTCATACGTCGACATTTGCTGATGATACCGCCTTACTCAGTATTCATAAAGACCCTAAAGATGCCTCAATACAACTTCACCATCACGTATCCCAAATAGAAAAATGGGCAAAGCTATGGGGTATTAAAATAAATGAATAAAAATGCACCCACGTTACTTTTACGTTACTCAGGGAAACGTGTCCCCCAATTCTTATTAACAACCATACGGTACCTCAACGAATTGAGACGAAATATCTTGGCATTCACCTGGATCGCCGCCTCACATGTAGATGCGAAGTTGACACAGATGAATCTTAAAACGGCCAAAATCCACTGGCTAATCGGTAGAAACTCTGTGCTACGTCTTGATTGTAAACTTTTACTTTACAACGCAATTTTTAAATCAATTTGGTGCTATGGTATACAATTATGGGGCACTGCTTCCGCCTCCAATATTGAAAAAATTCAATGCCGTCAAAATAAAATCCTAAGAATGATAACTGGTGCTCCTTGGATTGTCAAAACAGCAACATCCACAAAGATCTGCAAGTTCCACTAGTTAAATGCGAAATTTTTAATTATGTGGACAAGTATTTTAACAAGCTGGAAACACATCCAAATCCGCTCGCTCGACACATTTTGCAACATAGTGGACACACTCGTCTAAAAAGCAGGGATACTATTGCACTTAGATGAAACTACTGAATTTATTAATTTTATTATGAAAACTTGAATTTTAGTCTGGCACTGGCTGGTCTAATAAAAATTAAATAGTTTTAAGATTTGAATACTTATTGTTAGTTCGCCAAAGGCGAAGATTCAATGATAAAAATATGAAAAAAAACAAAATTTATAATGTTTTATATATATATTTGAATATAGTTTTTTATTATAAGCTGCTAAAGCTAGTAAACGGGTAAGTCAATAGGAGGTGACAACATCTCTGACAGAGCGGAATTTGGGACAGCTAACATCCAAAATACGCTGTCATGGAGTCCCGATTGATTCCGGTGGGTGGGCCAACCGTTGGCGTAACATCTGCCCGAGCAACCCAAGTGCAGGGCGCAGCAGAAGCTGGCAGGTAATGGCAAAGTTTGCGGTTTGTTTGGTTTTTCTTTTTGTTCCGCGTTCATCCATCTTCGGGCTCCATTCTCTTTCTTTTTTTTTACTGAAACAGCTGGTAGGATTTTTTTTGTGGTGGTGGATTAAAGCCTAGATGCATTGGCAAGAACCAGCCCAAGACGGCGAGCCCTAGCCGGAGCTAAACGCCAGCATACCAGCGCGACCAACGGTCTGGCAACATTTTTTCGTTTTAATTGTAATGACACCACGTCTACCCGTATCCACTACAAAAAATGGCGCCTAACGTGGGGCCCCAAGATGGATTATTGATTTTTTTTAAGCCGGTAAATACTTCCTGGGTGATGTAAGTCCCGTTCGAGTCATTAAAGAGTCCTCGTCGCGTTGCGACATCACATTATGAAGTAGGCATTTGTTTGAAAAGAAGTTTTCGTTAATTAAATTTAGTTTAAATAGTGAACTATCTCTTATATATTTCTTACCTTTGCCTGTAAGTCCCGGAAGTAAGGCTCAATAGCCGCTTTCACGTTGCGACAGGTGAAGTTAAGTGGTTTATATGAGACAAGCCATAGAGTTCTACCAAATGCTAGTATGTTTGGAGGCTGGCTATTTGCCTTCGCAAAACGGTAGCTTCATCGCTCCAAACAGAAACCCATTTTGTAGACTCGAATTGAATTTGTCGTAGTATCAATAGTTTTGCTTTGAAGTTTGTTTGGAGCCTTAATTGTTTTAGTTGCCCGGCTTGTCCTGGGTTACCTTTTGGCAATTCTGTCAGGGGTCCAGTTGCGCCACAATTAAAGCGTATTCATGGCACTTGCCATTTAAATTTTCATTTTAATTTGCCATTGACTACCAGCACGCCTGCAAAACCGGTAAATATACAAACATACGTTAAAACTTGACATCCCATACACGAATATATTTTTGATTTCTCAAATTTTTTTTATTATATTTATATATTTTTTTTTATATATATACCCAATACTTTCTTTTCGCAGATATCGTTTATTAAGGCCTCAGCTTTTTAATTTGCTATATTTTTTTTATTTACTTTAAAGTTACAACTTGGTTTTAATTTCAGTTGTTAGCAGTAGTGGTTACTACTGATAGCTGGTGAAAGCATCAGTTTTCGGTTTTTATTTTTTCCTTGATATAATATATCTTTTAAGTTTTGGCCTTTTTTGCGTAAGGCGCTACTTTTTTATTATTTCTGTATGCCTTTTTTAACAAGGGCTAAAATTTTGTTGAGCTCTTTCGCAAAGCGCTAAGTTTTGGCTTTGGAGCATAGCGCTTCTTTTTCTATTAATTGTTTTTTTTTTTGTTTTGACGTAGAACGCTACTTTTTACTTCATTTTTTTTTTTGCAAGCCAGTAATGGGTTTAACTCGGTCGGCGAGGAATCAACTTTTGGCCGAGAGTGTAAATTCAAATTTGATAACCGATATGGAGAATGTACCGCACACTACGGTGACGACAGCGGAGTCCACTTCCGTTCCAGGCATTTCTGCCTCATTGGCACAGGTACCAGTCACCAGGACCACGTCGTCGGTTACGCCGGCAGTGCAGCAATTTATGACAATGGCCCATGATCGTTCGAATTTTCCGAATGACTCGCACATAACAAACAGTACTATAGTCTCTCCAGAATATAGAAGCATAACAGCCAGAGGTGTACAGCGAGAGTTTCGTACGAGCCGCTTGGGAGCTTCAGCACCAACACAAGCTGGCAATGCCGACCCAAGAGCAGATGTTGTCCATGCAATTCGGGAGGAATTTGCGCGACAGATGCAAGATTTGCAGCGAAATATGCAGTAACATATCGCAAGGGTCATGGGGCCGCAGGTACAACAAACAGCAAATAGCGCAGCAGCACCGGCAGGTAGTGAAGCTCGCGAACATCCTTCCCCACCTCAACCTGTGATATTTGGTCCACCGGGGGCACAACCTGTAGGTCAACAAAATGGTTCAAATTCAAACTACCAACAACAATTCCCATTGGACTTACCTGTGCCTATGTTCCGTCCGCAGCCATTGAATCCGCCGGCTTTCCAACCGCAGTCCTATTTCGTTCAGCCACCTAGTGCGCAGGCTGACTTCCAACATTTGCCTGGCAGTAGGGTTGACTTGTCCAAATGGGGTATAAAGTTTGATGGTACCAATAAGTCCATGGCTGCTGAAGATTTTATTTTTCGGTCGACGTTTTACGTCAGGACTATAACTGCTCGTTTAACGACATTCGTCGCAGTTTCTGGAGGATGCAGCCCTTAATTGGTATTGGAATGTTAGAAAGTTGACACCAATCCAATCCTGGGAAGATCTGGAGCGCGCTTTCTTGACTCAGTACCTTCGCTATGAAAATGAGTTTCAGCTCCAGAAGAAGATTATGGATCGCCGGCAAGCCCCTAATGAGTCGTTTGAGGACTTTTACAACGCCGTCCTCAGACTTAGGAACCAGAAGCGGTCAACCTACACGGAGCGCGATCTGGTTGAGATCATGAAGGGTAATTTAAAACCTTCCCTGTCCCACTTACTGTTTTCCGTCTGAATTTAAGGCCTCCAAGATTTTTGCCAGCAAGTTAAGAGGGCTGAGAACTTAGTTAGCAACCAGAAGCAACCATAAGCAGCGTCCGTTAGCACCGAGGGTGCATGAAATTTCTTATGAGGAGGAAGAGGAGCCTACCCAAAGCCTAGAGGTAGATGCTTTGGCAACCAGCAGCCGATATACGTGCTGGAATTGTAAGCAATTCAGCCATAGCTTTATGGACTGCCCGTCACCAGCCCGTCACGTCTTTTGTTTTCGATGTGGTCGAGAGAATGTGGTGGTCCCTAAATGCCCTGGATGTCAGGGAAACTGGATATTGAACCAGTCTCAAACGGGCGAGACTCGTTCAACTCAAACCTAAGCCCATTCCTAAAGGTACCGTGTCCTGTTTAACCAGCTAGGCCAGTTGAGATTTTGGTGAACACCCACAGAGAAACTGTGATTAGGGAGAAGCCAGCTGTTTGATCAATTAAGCCCCTACATCAATCCGCTGATACAAAAAGGCAAAACTGAGGATATTTGGTGAAATCTTGAGGCGTGTAAAAAGGGCTAGGGGAAGACGAAGGGCGATAAGACGGGAGATTATGTCAGCGTCGTTATATGAGGGCGAGGACTCGCGTTTTTATGTAAAAATATCGATAGATGGTGTCAGTTTAGAAGGGTTGTTGGACAGTGGAGCCACTGTGACATGTCTGGGCAAGGGTTGTATGGAGTTTGTGGAGAAGTCAGGCCTGGAAGCTAACCGTTTCTATTATTTTATTAAGACTGCAGATGGCAGTCCACATAAAATTGGCGGTTTCATCAAGGCGAAAATTTGTTTTAATAAGGTCACAGATTTGGTGACGTTTAATTTAGTCCCTAGCTTGAGCCGGCCCTTGTTTTTAGGCGTTGATTTTGTGCACAAGTTTGGCTTGTTCACAAATGTTTGTAGTCTTACGACAAACGGAGTTGATTTGTGCCCGGAGACGAAAGAAGTGGGGGATTGTATGAAGACCCATATTTTAACGCCAGACCAGCGGCAGCAGTTGGATGAAGTCGTTGCAAAGTTTCCGTGCTACACCAAGAAAGGTCTTGGGTGAACGCAACTCGAAAGAGCGAGAAGAATCGATTGTGCTTGGACGCTAGTAAGCTGAATGCCCTCACGATCAAGGACGCCTACCCTCTGCTGCACCTTGAAGGTCTGCTCAGTCGGTTGGGAGACACGTATTTTATCTCTAGCGTCGATCTTAAAGAGGCGTTTTGGCAGATACCATTAGATGCATCTAGTAGAGAAAAAACTGCATTCACGGTGCCGGGGAGACCTCTTTATCATTATACAGTCATGCTTTCGGTCTGTGTAATGCAGCCCAGAGGTTATGCCGCTTAATGGATAAAGTGATCCCTTCAGCACTTCGCGAGAGAGTTTTTGTTTATCTAGATAAGCTTTTGATTGTATCTCCAGACTTTAAAACTCACCTGAAGTTGCTAGCGCAAGTATTAAATTGTTTGGAATCGGCTGGCCTGACCATTAACGTGGCAAAATCGAAATTTTACTTCAAAGAACTCCTTTACCTGGAATATATAGTGGGAGGGGGAATTCTAAGACCTGGTCCCGAAAAAAGTGGATACAATTTCGCGATATACATACTCGAAAACCGCTAAACAGGTACGGAGCTTCATGGGAGCCACTGGTTGGTATAGGCGTTTTATCCCGGACTACGCTACAATCTCCACACCCATTTTTAACACCCTTAAGAAAGGCAAAACCTTCAGTTTTTCTGAGGAGGCGAAAGAGGCGTTTGACAAATTGAAGTCAGCCCTTACGTCAGCTCCCGTTCTCACCCATCCGAATTTTGAGAGGTACTTTTATGTCCAGTGCGATTCCTCGGATATAGGAATTGGCGTTGTTTTGTTCCAAAAGGATAAGACTGATGGTGAGCACCCCATTGCCTTTTTCTCACACAAATTAACATCAGCCCAGCGCAATTATTCTGTCACAGAGCGTGAGTGTTTGGCCGTGGTTCTGGCCATAAAGAAGTTTAGGCCTTATATAGAGCTTATGCGATTTACCGTGATTACTGACCACAGTAGTCTTGGTTATGTCTCATAAGGACCTTAGCGGTCGTCTCGCTTGGTGGAGTCTCCACTTGCAGGCATTTTCGTTCTCGATTGAACACCGGCGTGGTTCGAAAAATAAAGTCCCCGACACTTTGTCACGTTATGATATGGAGGAGATTTCTGTGAATGTAAACAATTTAATTATTTTAGATTCAGATGCTTTTAAGTCGAATGATTACCTGGATTTGATAGCCAAAGTCCAATAGAGTGGTGAGAATCTGCCAGATCTTAAGGTAGTAGACAACCTCGTATATAAACGTTTGACACCATATGACGGTGTGCCAGTGAGCGAGGATTTCTCTTGGAAACTTTGGGTTCCTCTTGAGTTGACGTCTAAGGTTATTGCCAAATGCCACGATCCGCCTCAGTCGTCTCACGAAGGGTTTGGTAAAACTCTTCGCCGTGTGAAGGAGTATTTCTACTAGCTACACCAAAAAATACAACTGCGCTTCTTTGTCGCAAATTGCCAGGTTTGCAGGGAGTCGAAGTCAGCCACCTATGGGAGCTGAGACTGAATCAGTACGACCGTTTCAGCGTATTTTCGTTGACTTTTTAGGTTCGTACCCCCGCTCGAAACAGGGTAATACTTTTATTTTTATCGTTTTGGATCATATGACAAAATTCGTGTTACTTAAAGCGAGTACCAAAAGTGTTGTTAAGTTTCTAATATCTGAAGTGTTCCACAAGTTTGGCACTCCAGAGACCATTCAGGGGAAACTGTTGGGGGCTTTTCACGCCAAGGATTTAAAGCAATAGCTTTAATATGTTTGGTGGTTCTAGTCCCAACATTCCGCATTTTTTTGTAAACTGCGCCTTTATCTTTTTATATTCAAAAATTTGTCAGTAAATATATTTTTATTAGTAGCTACTTACATAAACACCTACTAGTGAGATTAGTTAATTTTTTTTGTGAATTTTTTTTGTCTAACTTCAAGTGCTGTGCGGTTTAATTTTGCCAGATCTACCAATAGTTGGATTGACTTGTGTTGACAATACTTACTGAAATACAACACTGTGCTACTACAAACCGATTACTTCTCTGTGGCACATCGATACATGCAGCATTTTTAAAATAACGATAGTCGTGAACAACCATTCGCAGAAGCAACATCAAAGAAAACACGCCACGCCATATATGCATAAACCAAGTTTTTAACTGTAATATAATTTTTATTTCACAATTAAACTTTGTTAAAACTAATAACATTATCTCATGAATTAAATTAATATTTCTATTAAATTGAGTGTTTTCATTTGACGCCGTAACATTGTTTTGTTTTGTACACTGCGAGTGGGACCACGAAAATTGTCCGCGATATTTGATTCGTCATAATATAATTTGTTAAATCTGAAATACATTCAACCCGCGAATGGAAATGACCGAAAGGCCGAGAACAAGATCACAAGCCAGCGAATCTGACGTAGAGCAAAACCATGGTAATTCGTCGGATGGTGATAGCCTAAATTAAACTTTGGTCAATACGAATGTCACACTTGATGGCCAGGTCAGAGCTGTTGAACTGGTGGCCACACCAACAACTGAGGCTACGTCACCTTTGCCAACATGTCTGTCCACACCAGCTCAGGCGCCGCAGTTATTTGCAACACCAGAGATTTTTTCAACATTAATATCCACAATGACGTCCTTAAAATCCGCTATAGAAGATCTGAAACAAGATTAATGGCGTAAAAACAACGAGATAAACAGCAT
Organism: Melanophora roralis; assembly: GCA_963583895.1. Lineage (NCBI taxonomy): Eukaryota > Metazoa > Arthropoda > Insecta > Diptera > Rhinophoridae > Melanophora > Melanophora roralis. The sequence goes on along the minus strand of OY757187.1, from coordinate 77,154,593 downwards.
TCGCTCACAGATAGCGGAAAAAAACACAATTGTCTTTGCCACTGTAAGATTTTCAGCCAATCCCTAGTACATCTACAGGGCTGTCGCCACAAACATCTAGTTATTAACATATTCCACCATCGAATAATTTACAGCAATCGCCGCCGTCATCAAAAAATTTGCAGCAATTGCCGCCGTCATCAATAAATTTGCAGCAATTTCCGCCGTCATCAATAAATTTACGGCAATTGCCGCCGTCATCAATTAATTTGCAGCAAGTGCCACCGTCATCAAATAATTTGCAGCAATTGCCGCCGTCATCAACTAATTTGCAGCAATTGCCGCCGTTATTAAGCAATTTTCAGCAATTGCCGCCGTCATCAATCATTTTTCTACAAGTGTCGCCGTCATCAACTAATTTTCAGCAATTTCCGCCGTCATCAATTATTTTACATCAACCACCGTCGTCGTTGAATATTTTGCAGCAAATACCGCCATCATCAAATAATTCAAAACAATTGCCACCGTCAACGAATAATTTGCGTCAACTGCCGCCGTCACCATATAATATGCAACAATAACCGAAAGAATTTAATGAGACTGCAAAAGACACCCTTTATTACATCAAGAAGTCTCAAGTGTATCTACGGTAAATGATACTGACCCACCTGGTCATGTTCTACAATGTCATTATGGAAAGGGTAAGTCACAATTGTTCAATATTTTATCGTTGACTTTGCATGGTCCGAATGGGGCAGTGGCAGTTTACGCACTGCTAAGCGAGGGGTCCTCCGTGTCGTTGCTAGAGGAAAATATCGCTAGGTCTATGGATCTGAAGTGACAAAAATCGTCGATTACTCTTCAATGGTATGATAATATGCGTAAGACAGAACCTTCCATGAAGGTAAGTGTTGAGATTTCACCAGCACACGAACACAATAGGAAATACACTATTAGAAATCTGCATACTGTAATGGAATTGAATTTGCCGGTACAAAGTTTTGACAAAACCAATTTTGACTACCTGGAACATCTTCCAATAGAAAATTAAGAAAAAAAGAGACCATCGATGCTGATTGGCCTAGATAATTGTCTTTTAGGTCTGACTAAACAAGTTGTCGAGGCAGGTCCGTATCTCCCAGTAGCGTCTGCGACAAAGCTCAATTGAGTGGCTTACTGTCCAACCTTAGGAGAAGCAAATAATATAGCCAGAATTTGTCATATAAATGACAACAGCGCTTGGAAAGAGATTCATGGATAAGTACAAGACTATTTTTCTGTAGAAAATTTTGGAGTGAAAGCAACTAATATGGTTTTAGAATCCGATGCAGATAAACATGCCAGACAAATTTTGAAAAATTCGGTGAGAAAAAATAATGGACGTTACGAGACGGGGCTGTTGTGGAAGAAGGGTGATATTGTTTTACCGGATAGCTTTGAAATGGCCAAACAACGATTGCTTAAGGTTGAAAATAAAATAAAGCGAGACCCGGTCTATGCTGCCAACTATAAAAGGAGATTGATAAATATATCCACAAAGGTTATGCCAGATTGCTGTCAAAGAACGAAACGGAAAGAAACGAGTGTAATAAATTGTGGTATTTGCCATACTTTGGCATGACAAATCCACATAAGCCAGGGAAGTTGCGAATAGTTTTTGATGCTACGGCGACGTCGTCTAACGTGTCTCTAAATTCAGGTTTATCTAAGGGACCTGAAAGCGCCAAGCCAATGCAAAAGTTTTTGTTTAAATTTCGACAAGGGAAAATAGCTGTGGCAGGAGACATACAGGAGATGTTTTCTCAGGTGTCCATCATAGCCGCTGATCATAACTCCCAACGTTTTCTGTGGAGAGACAAGTTCAAACAGATCAAATTCTTGGTTTATATTGGAACAAAGATAATGATAGTTTTGAGTTCCATATTAAATTCCATAAGATCTGCCAGGACGTTTTAGAAGGAAGACGACCACCAACCAAAAGAGAAGTCTTGGGCATGGTTGTGGTAGTTTTTGACCCGTTCGGATTTTTAGCCAACTTTACTATATTTTCGAAACTGCTTATACAGAGAATGTGGAAATTGTGTTTGCAATGGGACGAACAACTTCCTTAACAAGTCCTGACACAATGGAACGCCTGGTGGAGAACTTGACAAGGTGAAACAGTTCTCGATACCCCGCTGCCATTTAACGTTGTTAGCTGAGGCTCACGAAAATCAACTTCATATTTTTGTCGATGCCAGCTCCAGTGCCTATGCTGCGGTCGCATATTTACGTATAAAATGCGAAGATGCGATTCATATATCGTTTGTTGTAGCAAAGTCTCGTTGTGCACCTTTAAGAGGAATGACAATCCCCCGTCTTGAGCTGCAAGCAGCCGTACTTGGTTGCCGTCTGAAAACGTCTATAGAGGAAAATCATGATTTCGTAATTAGTCGTACGGTGTTTTGGTCGGATTCAAAAACGGTGATTTTATGGATCCGATCTACTGAAAGGGAGTATAAACAGTTTGTTGCTTGCCGAATAAGTAAAATTTTAACGACAACGGTTCCTGAGCAATGGAGATTGTTGCCTACCGATTTGAATGTAGCTGATGAGGCAACGAGAGCCAAATTACCCATCAGTTTTAACTCTAATTCAAGGTGGCTAATGGGACCCGAATTTTTGAAGAGCGCTGAACAGTTTTGGCCAGCCGATACACCCGCTTGTGAAACCAGTCAGAGCTTATAAGAAGAGAAAGTGAATATAGTGTTGCTGTTAAACGCTGTGAGAGAACCGATTTTTAAGTTTGGACAATGATCATAGATTACTATCATCGGAAGAGGTATCACCAGAATGACCATGCTGTTAATAATGAGGTGAGACAGAGATTCTGGATACCATCTATTCGTTCCGTTCTTAGGTCAGTTAAGAAAACCTGTACTACTTGCATTCGCGATTCCGCCAGGCCTGCTCCACTACTAATGGGACAACTGCCAGTCGAGCGTGTAACACCTTATATACGTCCATTCAGTTTTGTTGGCCTGGATTATTGCGGGCCATTTTATGTTACAATCGGACGACGAAGGGAAAAGAGGTGGATTGATTGCCCTGTTTACATGTTTAGGTACACGAGCGCTGCATCTGGAAATTTCTGTCGACCTATCTACAGATGCATTCTTACCTTGTATGAGAAATTTTGTCAATAGACGAGGGGTTCCCGTCCGAGTCAGAAGCGATAACGGAACCAACTTTATTGGAGCGCAAAAGGAGATCACAAAGGAAACCCGTTTTTTTGATTGTGATAAAATTCAGCGAAATCTGTCTAAAGATAATATCGAGTGGATTTTTAACTGTCCAGGCAACGCCCATGCAGGTGGATGCTGGGAGAGGTTAGTGAGATGTGTAAAGCGACTGTTGTACAAAATCTTTAAGGAGGAGGCACCACGCTTGGAAACGTTCCAGAGTGCAGTGATAGAGGCTGAATGTATTGTCAACAATAGGCCATTGACTCAGCTACCAATTGATCCTTACTCCGAAGAACCCCTGACGCCAAACCACTTCCTTGAGCTGTACACAGGTACCCGGCCCTGAAAATGAGAAAGTGTGTTTGCGAAAGCAATGGCGAGTCGTCCAGAATTTGAAAGACAGGTTGTGGAAAAGATGGGTCGTTGAGTATTTACCACAATTACCAAAGCGTCCAAAATGGCGAGAAGAGGCTGCTCCATTACAAATCGGTGACGTGGTTCTTAATCTGGACGCCAACCAACCTAGGGGCCAATGGAAGTTGGGAAGAATAAATCGAGTTTTTTGGAAAAGGCAATCGAATACACTCGGCTGAGGTCAAAACATCAACTGGCTTGCTGCGCCGACCCACCGTCAAGTTGGCTGTTATGAAATTAAATGAATCCTCCTCTTAGAAAGGATTCACGGAGGGGGGAATGTTGACAACACTTACTGAAATACAACACTGTGCTACTACAAACCGATTACTTCTCTGTGGCACATCGATACATGCAGCATTTTTAAAATAGCGATAGTCGTGAACAACCATTCACAGAAGCAGCATCAAAGAATTCACGCCACGCCATATATACATAAACCAAGTTTTTAACTTTAATATAATTTTTATTTTATAATTAAACTTTGTTAAAACTAATAACATTATCTCATGAATTAAATTAATATTTCTATTAAATTTTGCGTTTTCATTTGACGCCGTAACAACTTGTCTTTCTACCGTGTAGTACATCGTCTTGCTCGACCAGTATACCTTCTAGTAATTGACCAACAGTGTGATCGTCAAAATGCTATATGGTGGAAATCCGTTAGAATGCTCTAGGGGAACTATGCCATAAAGAACTAGGATTCGTTAGTCACCTAGCAGATTGACCTAAATCTTATGTGTATGAGAGGTACTGGGAGTGGACAACAAAACCCCAGGTAAAATACGTGGCTCACACGGAGAAAGGGCAGTCAATACAGCTACGATTAGCTCTAGCAAAGAGCACTTATAAACCCGTGAAGGATTTGTTTTTAATAGATTTCGGACGATGAAGTCCATTTTTTTTGAGTACATAGATAGTACTTTTGGTTTTTAAAGCCATCAAAAGATCGCTGAAGTTTTTAATTATTTTATAGTAAAATTTTGAAAGAGTTTGCACTGACGTAAGCTATGCTTTATTTGGAGCAGTTTTGAAATGCCGTAATAATCAAAACATTTCCGAATATTTAATAAGTTGCTTCAATTATTTAGAAAACTCTACCTCAAACAACTGACCTAAAGTCATTTTTCAATGGTGTAAGGCCCATTATTCACATATTATGAGTAGGGATTTAAATAGTAAGGTTGGCAAATGCAATTCCTTGCGTTATTTCGTCAAACATGTTATGGCATTAACTTTCGATTTAAAACCGTTAAATGAATGTAAAATATGGTCTAAGCACATTTTTATTGTACTTCTCTATCAAAAGAAGAATTACACATATAGAGAAAGCTACAACATTCTACGAGGAAATTTTTCGGAAGCAAGCAATGTTAGTAGTGAAAGTTCCAATATAACAGAAGATAAAGAAATTAGAAACTTGGAGTCAATAGCTTCTAAAAATCCATTTAAAAATTTATTTTTTAAAATTTTCGATGAAATAGTTACTGATATAAAAAATATATCAATTAAAGGTGATGAAAATCTATATAGGAATTAAGAAGTTTGTAATCTTATCATTAACAAGTATTGTCCGTTTCTCCATATGTGGACTAACGTAATGGGTATTTTAGTAGACCCTTCTGGTGATCATCTTAGTAATGCTTCAGTGGAGTTTAGTTTTTTTTGCCAAAGCATATTTTATTAAAAAAATCTTCAGTACTACCTGGATATTTTGGCAAAATTGACAGGGAAGATAACATAAGTACCTTGAAAGATCTCAGGTATCGTTATAATATATTTGGTAAAATAGATATTGAAATATCTGCTTAAATAGCAGAAAAATATGCAATAGCAAAATGTTCAACACTCCATGAACCTAAAGATTCTAAATCGGTCGATTTATTACACTCTGAAGTAGCAGAATATATAGAGCACGAGTTTTGTGAAGAAACAAAAATTGTTCCCGAAGAAACATGGGGTAAAAAAGATGAAACTAAACAAAAAGCAATAAATCTAATTCAAATCCTATAGCCAAAAAAGCAAAAAAAATTGTCAGCAATCAGAAGATGTTCAGGATATCATTAGAGTTGAACCTAATGATTTTAAAAAAAAGTTGCGAATAAGTCAGGAACACACTTACTGTGAAACAAGCTCTTTAATAAACAGTACAAGAAACGAAAGGACCCAATGCTTTCTTTTTAGATATAATGGTTTATTTAGTTTTATTCATCCGACACTTAAACAGTGTGAAATCGGTTTTTACAATTTCCTAGACACCGAAGACTGGAATTCCTTAAAGCAGTGGTGTCAGTTGACAAACTTTGTTGTTGATTGTGCAATACTAAGCTTTATTAAAGAGTTAGGTTTAAAAAACGTTTTAAGCTTGCCATGCCAAATAAATGAAATTAACTTTGATAAAGTTGCCAAATTGCTTTCATTTCAGCTGGTTTTTCTTTTTATCCCAATTTTAAGTAATGCTCATTATAATCTTTGCATTTTAAAGCCTAAAACTCAAGAATTCTTTTTCATTGTTTCACTTTATGACCATACTGGTAAAAATTATTATAATAAATTTGTATCTAATAGCAACACAAATGAAGATTGGGTATTTATTACAATTTTAGAAAGATAAAAGCAGAAAGATGCTGTAAGCTGTGGCATTTTTTTAATATTATATATTATTAGTTTCTTAAAAGGAGAACCATTGTTAAAATTGTCATTTTCTAGCGAATCCAGAAATGAAATAAAGTCAATTTTGATTAGATGATTGCTCACAGTTTTGTTGCCACTGCGGAAAAAAAATGTTCTATTTGTAGTTATAACGTATGCAAAGACTGCAAAGTCAGTAAATATAAAAATAATTATAATGTATGCAAAATTTGCAGTGGTAGAATCTTACAACAATTATTATATTATGTGCTTGCGCTCTTGCACTACCTGTTCGCTCAATGTGTAGTTAAAAGATCTTATACTTGTGAAGTGTGTTAAAAAAGCCAAAAAGCCATAATTTTTATTTATTTGTTATTACTTATTTATTTAATTAATTATATATGCATGTAGAAAATAAGTAAAAAAAAATAATCACACTTCTATAAAAAAAACTCATAAATGATGGCTTTACTGCAAGATAAAATAATGGCATTTAGTTAATTGTATATGTAAATATAATATAGGTATTAAAGAAGTGTGTTAAAAATGCCAAAAAGCCATCATTTTTATTTAATTATTATTACTTATTTATTAAATAATTATATATGCATGGAGAAAATGAGTAAAAATAATAATCAAACTTCTATAAAAAAACTCATAAATGATGGCTTTACTGCACGATAAAAAAAATGGCATTTAGTTAATTATATATATAAATATAATATAGGTATTAAAGAAGTGTGTTAAAAATGCCAAAAAGTCTTAATTTTTATTTATTTATCATTACTTATTTATTTAATTAATTATATATGCATGTAGAAAATAAGTAAAAAAAAATAATCACACTTCTATAAAAAAAACTCATAAATGATGGCTTTACTGCACGATAACATAATGGCATTTAGTTAATTATATACATATATAAATATAATATAGGTAATAAAAAAGTGTGTTAAAAATGCCAAAAAGCCATCATTTTTATTTAATTATTATTACTTATTTATTTAGTTAATTATATGTACATATATGCATGTAGAAAATGAGTAAAAAAAATAATCAAACTTCTATAAAAAAAACTCATAAATGATGGCTTTACTGCACGATAAAATAATGGAATTTAGTTAATTATATATATAAATATAATTTAGGTATTAAAGAAGTGTGTTAAAAATGCCAAAAAGCCATCATTTTTATTTATTTATTATTACTTATTTATTAATTAATTATATATGCATGAAGAAAATGAGTAAAAAAAATAATCACACTTCTATAATAAAACTCATAAATTATAGCTTTACTGCACGATAAAATAATGGCATTTATGTTCTGTTTTTATAAGACGATCACTACTTGTCTTATAAACAACAAAATACATATAATTCGTACCCAGACGATCACTACTTGTCTTATAAAAACAGCACGTTAGTTAGCTATCATAAGAAGTATGCTGAGTAAAACTCACATGGTTTAGGCCTACTGGGGATGCCAGCCATGTAAAAAAATTGGCAACGCACCAAGTGTAGTACCTCAGTGGTGGTGCAAAGATCTACACAGTTACACAGTATATTCGAAACTTTAAATACTTTCTTAAATTCAATAGGCTTCGATGTGTTTCATGGCCCATTGGGTCATATTTATTAACAATTTTAAATAGACCTTGAATGTTCAATAGACTTCAATACACTTTTAACGAAATTTTAATACGAAATCATTGTTTAAAATCTACTTTTATCTATTTTAAATTGTTTATGGATATGGCCCAATAAGTTCAAAGAAAAACATAATTATCTATTTCAAGATAATTGCACCATGGCTGCTGTGAAATCATCCTATGTTGCCATATAGTTGAAACTTTAGAGGGCTGACATAACTCGCGTTGGAACAAATGGTAATGAAACTCACCATGAGCATTCACGTAACAAATATTTTACTTAGATATACATATATTACTTTATTAAGATACAATTTTTGATTTTTAAAAGTTAGAGCTCTGTATCAAAAGATTCCTTTATTACGGATTTAGCTATCATATACGTGCCAAAAAACGTTTTTGAAAAAGATTACAGAACCGTTTTTATTAACGGAAAAAGGTATCATATGTGCACCAAAAACCGTTTTTGAAAAATTATACAAAAATAAATCAATTCGTATCGATTTTCAAAAGTTTGCTAATCAATAACTTTTTTTTGCAAGTCTTTTGGGTCTATAACTATATATCAAAAGATGCGCATTAAGGTCCCCTATCAACTGATATAGGTGCCATAGGCGCACCCAGAACCGTTTTTGAGTTATAAGTGAAAAGGTGAAACAACTTTTTCAAGCGATTTTTACCAATTTTTAAAAGTTTGCTTATCGATAATTTTTGATCCCAAGTCTTTTGGCTCTATAGCTATATATCAAAAGATGAGCATTAAGGTCTCCTATCAACTGATGTAGGTGCCATATGCGCACCCAGAGCCGTTTTTGAGTTACAAGTGAAAAACTATATGAATGTTTTTTTTTTGTATGCTTTTGCTAACTCTTTCGCAATATAACACCCGATATTAAGTCTGTCAGGGAGTGCGTGATACTGCAGAAGATTCGTATTTAATTCCTCTGTTGATCGATGCATAAATATTAAGTGTACTTGCGATAGTTAACTTTTAACAAGGAAAAACTTGAAAATTTATACAGTCAAATTTACCTCGTCATACACTACATTAGGTAAAAATGTCGTAAGTGACAACCAAAAAATTAGATACTAGGGACTTTAAGCTATCGTTTGTTATTTTTTTAAATTTGTTTTTATTAAAATTTGAAATATTTATAATAATATAAAAACTCGCATTTTTTCATGATTTGTTTACATTAGTTGTGCTCAATAACTTTCTAGTAATCACTAGCAACGAGAGAGTAAAAAAAATATTTTCAAAGTTGCTCTCAAAAATATTTAAAAGTTAATGAACACTTTTACAGTCAAAACTTGCAAGCAAATGTATTTTGTTATTGTAAACTTATAAAAATTTAAAACTTAAATTTTTTTTCAAAGCATAATGACAGAAAGACTTTGAAATGTTTCTGATAGTAAAATTGTTACTAGTAGAAATTATCAGAAAGATTTTTTTATAAACATACTACGCTCTTTTTTGGCTCTCTAGCTGCTAATTTTTTTAGTACGTGATTACTTAAAGTGCTTACAGACGATATGTATTTTACACATGACATATCAAATTTTGCAGTGCGAAATTGATATCTGCCGTCTGAACGCGTTTAAACATTGCATGTGTGAAACACATATGTAAATGTCATATGACAAATTTGTAATTAGAGCGTGCTCTATTTTCATCTGACAAAGCATGTGTTATTAGCTGTTTTTAGAATAACAAGGAAAAGTAAGTTGTTTATTTTGGTTTGTAGGTTATGTCAGATGTAATTACATATGTACGTGTAAAAGCAAAATTTATAAGCCGTCTGTAAAATGAAAATTTTGACAGACATATGCAAATACATGTGGATTGCATAAGTGACTAGTTATGTGTAAAATACATATCGTCTGAAACCACTTTTACTAGTAATAATTATCGAAAATTATTTATAATTTTCTGTAAATGAACACACCTATTTTCACAAAAAAAATGTTGCTGAAAAGAAAAAAAAGGCTGCCAGGGTTTGTTTTCTTCTGGTCGATTTTATTTTTTGAGGATTATTTTGCATTTTAATATAATATTCTTGGCCATTGGGGTAGATAAAGGAAAAAAAGCCAACATTTTTTAACCAATATATTAAATAATTAATTCAAAATTAATAAGTACATTTATGCGCACAAGCCTATATACGTAAAGTCAAACGTCAAATGAGAAAAAAACACTATTAAACACACAAGCTTTATACACGTATACATTTTATGCCATAACAATTAGTCCAGTGTGTTAGGAAAAGAACAAAAATTGTTCGCTTAATCCTAGAATATTAACCCACGTAAATTTTACGTGTAGTTTTTTTTTGTTGTTGTTGCTACGCAAGTATACAGCAGTCTTACGAGACCAAATTCAACAAGTGCTTTTTTTAAAAGTTTTGAACAAATGCAAAAGCATAAACAAAGCGTATTTAGCCATTAACCCATTTAGAGCCAAACCAAAATGACAAGATAAACTTTGAAAAGATTTATATATATATAAAAGTCGTAGAAAAAAACAAATAAAAAAAAACGAAAAAAAGGTTCAAAATTTTTATTTTTAAGGACATAAAAGGGGTGTACCCAAATTGACACAGTGGCCACTTATGAGTGTAATTTTGAAAAATATCCTTTTCCAAGGCAAATTGTTTTCTTGCATTTTTTGCCACTACAGGTGCTTTTGTTGTGGCAAACGACACAACGTATGCGATTTGGAAGCTTTTCGGGAACGTGATTGGCGCCATAAAGCTGTAGACCTGCAATATTGGATGACGAAGGACGATCAGCAGTGTGTTTTTTTCTTGATGATTGCTTTAGGTAAAATCTAGCTATTGTTCATCGAAATAGTAGCTGGTCCATGCTGTTTTCTTTACTGCATACATACAAGCGCCAAGCATTTGTCATAGCCTTATCTATCATGTAGGTAAACAAGCCCCACCATCTCTTTTGCCCTGAATATCTATTCTGTATTAAGATATAGATTGATCCATTTCATCAACTCCGCCCATGCCTTTGTTGTAATTTTGGAACATTTCTGGAATTTGAATATTAATTTTTTGCTTATTTGGGAGCAGCATTCCTTTACATATTCTACTGGCTCATAAGAATCATGAATGGTAGCCATTGTGCAAATACTGTTATCCTTTCAACGAACCAACAATATTTCATTATTTCCATCAAACCTATTTTTAAATTCTGCTCTTGAATTTTTATCATCTCCTTTACGTTTGTCAGGGGGCAATTTTAAGTGCGATTTTCTCTTATTGTTCCTGTAGCACGGTAGCCTACATTACGTAGATCATTTAGCAAGTCCCAACTTGTAAAAAAAGTTATCAAAATAGACTTTGTGATTGGCAGGGCTTGTAGATAATTTATCAAGAAGCATTTTGACAACTCTATTACCCAACTCTATTAACCAAACCGAACTGGTTTGCCTCTAGTAAACTGCTTTGCGAATGACGACCATAATATTTCACCATAGACTCATAGATAGAAATAATTTCTTGGAAAATGCCAAATTGGTTGAACTTTTTGATAAGAATATCAGAAGGTTTGCGTAACTTAAACATTTTGTCAGTGGTTTTTGAAGCTTCATTATTATCGACAATCTGCAAATTTCTCTTAATTTCTTCAAATCTATTCCAAAAAATTAAGTTTGGCACAAGTTCTACTGCTATATCTTTATCTAAGGACCAATACATGCTTTCCTTTGGCAATTTGAAGTATCCAGATAGAATAAGAATACCAAAGAACACCTTTAGTTGTTTTGCGTGAAACTGGCTAAGATAAGCGATCATTTAAAAAACTTTTAGTCAAAATACAGATCAAATATTTGAACTGGTGTCAATACCTAACTATGTACTTCATACGGGTTTCACTTAGCAGCCGGTCATCAGTTTCTCCATTAATCTTCCAATATTTTGGTGCATATTTCCGCCAAGATGAAACTTGAAATGCGGATGGAATCTCATTCTCATTACACTGTTGCGTATTGGTTCTAATTCGAACCCTTTTAGCTCGTCATCACTTCTTTATATATCGAATTTAATCAAATAAAAGATTTTATGACATAAAACTTTTTACAGAAAATTTAATTATTGAAACTTTAACCTACCTACATTTCTGTATTATTGACCAAACTTACTTGATTATTATAGCTCTATATGTAATTTAATTTTATTCCTTTTATATTTTTTATAATCACTGGCCGTTCTAGTAATTATTTATGCATAAGTTTTTAAATATATACCAATACAATTTCAAAAAAGCCCAGAAAACTTAGTGTTCCCAAATTTGCACGGCGACCGTAAATGGGTTAAACTGCTTTAAGAGTGTCAAAATTAAAAAAGCGTATGACAACCACATATTGTTATGTTTGTAAAAGCGCCGCACTTTGTAGGGAGCATCAAATAAAAATATGCAAGGACTGTATTAACCAAGACTGATAGTATAAGCTATATACTTATGATAAGTATACGATTTGATCTTAAATATGAACTTTTATTTTTAATTTAAATTGTTTTTATTTAAATTTGTATGAATTATAAGTACATTTTTATTATTTAAAATAAATAAACAAAACAGGTTAATGAAATAACAAAATTCATGGAAGCAATTGAGGAAAAATTCCACAGTACGTAAAATTAACGTGGCTTTTGTATTAGCGTAGTATTAAATAGCGTTGGTATTCTATGGTTAAATCTTAATCTAGTCTGTGAAGGGCATTTTGCATACGATTTTTTTAAAAAGTTTTGGCAGCCTTAATGTGTATATTATCAAAAGTATACTTTAAAGTCAAAGTAAGAATTTTTTTGCATACGGCCGTTAGGCTTTTAATTGCAACTTGAAAGGCAAAAATTTAACGTCTGGCCGCTACGTTACATAGGATGTTTCGCATTTTTTGTGACAAATATGTATATTCTTTAAAGATGTATTACATATGACCTATCAAAATTTTCACTGCAAAATTGATACATGTCGTGTGAAGGCGTGGCAACAATGTTTGTAGTGGTTTTATACGAGATGTATTTTACACATGACTTGTCACTTTTGCAATCCACATGTAATTGCGTATGTCTGTCAAAATTGTCATTTTACAGATGGTTTACAATTTTTGCTTTCACACGTAGGCATGTTATTACATCTGACATAACCTCCAAACCAAAATAAACAACTTAGTTTTCCTTGTTTTTGTTCTAAAAACAGCTGATGACACATGCTTTGTCAGATGACTTTAACATACATATAATACAAGCGTTTACACGACGTGTATAAATTTTTCAGTGCAAAATTTGACAAATCATATGTAAAATACATCTTGTGTAAAACCACCCAAGGCGAATTCATAGAGAAGGTGGTCTCGGCAGATCAGCTGACTATTTTTTGCTCGTGTAATTTTCCTCACAATATGTCAAAAGTTTGTCTAAGTGCTTCTTCTTGATTAAAAAAAAATTACGCGTCGGTTAGATTTTTAAACTAAAAATTTAAAAAACTGTTCTTAATTAACAACAGTAAAACCAAATGATGCGTTCTTGTGCTTTGTGCAAAAAAACAAGTAAGAGCGCTATATTCGGCTGTGCCGAGTCTTATATACCCTTCACATTGACCTTTCGCAATCCCAAACTTTATTGCTCTAAGGCAAATTCTGAAGAAGTTGTGGGCATTTTCATATCATTTTTGTAAATTTTGTATGGCAACCCCCTTAGGGCGTGGAGATAGAGGGTAAGTATATTCTGGGAATATGTTTGGGAGGGAAAACTAATGGGTGTCGGTCGTACACTTTATTGCTCTAAGGCTAACTCTGAAGAAGTTGTTGGCATTTGCATATCATTTTCGTAAATTTTGTATGGCAACCCCCTTAGGGCGCGGAAAAAGGGGGTAAGTATGTTCTAGGAATATGTTTGGGAGGGAAAACTAATGGGTGTTGGTCGTACACTTTATTGCTCTAAGGCTAACTCTGAAGAAGATGTGGGCATTTTCATTTCATTTTTGTAAATTTTGTATGGCAACCCTTTTAGGGCGTGGAGATAGAGGGTAAGTATATTCTGGGAATATGTTTGGGAGGGGAAACTAATGGGTGTCGGTCGTACACTTTATTGCTCTAGGGCTAACTCTGAAGAAGTTGTTGGCATTTGATTATAATTTTCGTAAATTTTGTATGGCAACCCCCTTAGGGCGCGGAGATAGGGGGTAAGTATGTTCTAGGAATATATTTGGGAGAAGAAATTAATGGGGGTCGGTCGTACACTTTATTGCTCTAAGGCCAACTCTAAAGAAGTTGTGGGCATTTTCATATTATTTTTGTACGGCAACCCTCTCAGGGCGTGGATATAGGGGGTAAGTATGTTCTAGGAATATGTTTGGGAGAAGAAATTAATGGGGGTCGGTAGTATACTTATTGCTCTAAGGCCAACTCTGAAGAACTTGTGGGCATTTTTATATCATTTTTGAAAATTTTGTATGGCAACCCCCTTAGGGCGTGGTGATAGGGGGTAAGTATATTTAAAGAATATGTTTGGGAGAGAAAACTAATGGGGGTCAGTCGTACACTTTATTGCTCTGAGGCAAACTTTGATGAAGTTGTGGGCATTTTTACATCATTTTTGTAAATTTTGTATGGCAACCCCCTTAGGGCGTGGAGATAGAAGGTAAGTATGCTCTAGGAATACGTTTGGGAGGAAAAACTAATGGGGGTCTGTGATACATTTTTTTCGTCTACGGGCGACTCCGGGGAAGTTGTAGCGGTTTTTAACTTATTTTTTAAAATTTTGTATGGCAGCCATGTCAGGGGCTGGAGATAGAAAGTAAGTATGTTGCACAAAAATGTTTGGATGGATAAAATAATTCTGGTCGGTCTCACATTTTACCTTTGTAGGAGAACCCTGGAAGCCGTAGGAGCGATTTTAAAAATGTTTAAATTAAGCTTTGTATGGCAACGCTGTTATATGTATAGACACTAATCCTAATAAAATTTTTGTCTTGGTTGTGTTTCAATAATATCAACATGACTGTTTCTGTTTTTTTCTTTTTTTGTTGTTTTTTTGTTGTTTTTTTATGATTACATGCAAAAGTATGTTCTTTGTTGTCGTTGTAGACGAAGAAGAAAGATTTTGTGAGTTCTTGTTATTTGTCTTTGACATTCTTATGACGGTTTTAGTTGTTTTTGTAGAATCGCTCCTACCTAATAAGTGTACCCTGGCTAGAATTGAGCAACAACAAAATACATGCTTAATTTTTACAGGAAGTTGTTGTTTTAGGGACGGGGTCACCTTCTTATTCCACCATGGTCAAGACGTACAATAAGCCGCCGCCGCCGTCTCAAAATACCTCCGCCGCCGCCGAAATTTCTGCCTCAGCTTGTTTCTCCGCGACAGATATATACATAAATAATCAATGGTTAAAAATGTTTAACTTCTATAAAATTGTGCCTTTAAATAAATACATTAAACACAAAAGCAAAGTTATCTCGTATTGCAACAACTTATTTTACAAAGTTTTTTGTACTGCTGAGGAAGTGCAAATATTCTCAAGAGATTGGGAATGTATTACATTAGAAATACATGATGTGCAATTTTCTAGTATATCCGGTGATTCCGATCTTACTCTTCTTTCTCAACATAAGTTTTCAAGAAGAATTGTAATAAATGTTTACAATCTTTCAACCCAATTTACTTGCAATGATCGAACACCATATATTAATTGTTCTCTTGAGAGTAGTTCTGAGGTAACAGCTTTAGATTCATTTTACATGGATAGTGTATTATTTTTAGCTATAGGCATTGCCAATGGAAATATATTTCTCCAGACTAATATGCATAAGGATGTTCCTAGAAATGATTTTAAGTGCTATAAAGTGTGCTCCAAACGAATAAAAAGTATTAAATTTTCAAAACTAAATGAAAAAGATGTCATCATGTTTGTATGCTCTGATGCAGGAGTATATTTGTACAATTTATCCAGCAATTCAAATCTAAGCGATACTAAGGTAACTTTAGACAATCTAAATTCTTCAGTTCACTGTTGTACATTAAAAAAAACGGTTGAATTTGATGCAGAACAATATTATGTAGTAGCCCGCGATGATGGCCTGTATTGCTATACACCAGAAGGTAGAGGTCCATGCTACGCATTAAATGGGAATAAGAAAATATCTGCAAATTTTAGTGGAAAAAATTTAATTGTGCAACTAAAAAGCAATAAGTCTTTCGATTTGTCAAAATTTCAGTTGGTAATTATTGACATTGAAAATAAATTCGTTGTACTTAAAAAAGAATTTGATAGTGAATTTTGTGTTTTACCTGGAGAAGGAAAATCTAGCTGCTTCCTTTTAATATCTGGAGAAATATTTACTTTAAGAGAACATGAATTGAGTTATAAGCTATCACATTTATTAAAAAAAAAAATGTTTGATACAGCAATAAAATTCTTAGATGACTCAAAAGTTAACTCTGATATTGTGTCAGATACACTAGTTCAATATGGTGACCACTTATTACAACGTGGAGATACATCCGAAGCTGTTAAATTTTTTTCTAAAACGATTGGGAAAACATCTCCTTTTTTAATAATACATAAGTTAATTTATTTTCGTTACAACGAGTACCTTATTCATTACTTGCGCAACCTAGTGGAAACTGAATATAAAATGTTTGAATATGAGGAGTTACTCAACAACTGTTTACAACGAGTTGAATTACCAGCTAGTACATTTCGAATATTTGAGGGTAAAGAAAATGAATTCAATAAGCCCTATATTGGTCATGTAACATTAAATAGTTACGAGAGAACAGCATTGACATTAAAAACTTTTACGCAAAATCGAAATGTTCCTGATGATCTTTTAAATATGTCAACAAATTTTGAAGTCATAAATTTATTTTTTGAGTATGGGTACAATTTATTTAAATATTTTTCGAATGAACTAAAAAAATTATTAAAGCATCTTTTATCTAATAATTTTTCGAAAAATTATGAATTTTATAAAATAATACTCTCTTTATCTCTTTTGAATAAATCATGCGCAATTGAATTTATTGATACAATTAATAAAAATTCCAAACGAAAGTTCGCATGCAATGTTTGGCTAGAACTTATTCTGCAAATGTGGCAAAAAGGAAACATTGACATCCAGTTTGTTGTTAATTTCCTAAATATAAATGTATTGGAAATATCCATAGATAGTTTGTTTATCTTATGCAAGATTTATAAATTTTGGCCGGGTATTAAAATGATGTTTGATAAGTATGGTATGGATGTACAAAGTACACGTTGTTTAGTACAGTGTTTTGAAATGCTATCCCCCTGTACAAACGAAATTACAATAAAATACAATCGTCAGAAATTTAATCATAATTGGATTCGACTTTTAAAAACAGAAATAATAACCAAGAAATGTTCATTACAAACTGTCGCTGACACGATCAAAAATGTAATAAACTCCAATCCTTTTATTATTGTGAATATAATTGATGGTATAATGACAAACAATCTGTTTTTGCTTGCTAACTTAAATGAACTTTTGCTAGATGGTAACTGTTTTAAAAATTTTAAGTGCAGTGAACTCGCTTTATTTGTACAACTTTTGGATGAAAAGTCAATTCATATAGAACGAATATTAAATAATTATTTAAAAAGACCTATAGAGTTTCGTAATAGAAACTGTGAATTTTGCAAGCGAGTTATTAAGCAACCTTCAGTGTATTTTATATGCCAGCATTCCTATCATAGTGAATGTGTCAGACAATTCAGTGAGACTTTATATTGTATGGTTTGTTCAGATGTCCACACAATTGATAACGAAACAAAATTAAAATCGCTACTTTATAGTACAACGGATACTTCCACAAATAAAGATTTATTTTTATTCAACATTTCAACAAAAATGGGACAATCATTTCTTGATTTTTGAGGAGAACCCCAACAAGATTTTCTCCTGATCTGTAAACAAAGTCGATTTAAAAACGAATGTCAAAAGTAAAATGTACTTACTTATTTTTTTTGTTACATCGGTTTTGTTTTGAAATTTTGATATCGACCAAAGGAATGTCATTTGCTTTTAAATTTTAACATTTGCAGGCACGTATTTGTATATTAAAATTGTAATAAGATATAATTATCTTTTAAAGCTCAGATTTTAGCTTCAACTTCGGTATTTATTTTTAAAGTTATGTGTATTTTTTTAATATAAAACGTGAGTAAAACAGCCTTAGTGGCGAAAACCGCAAACAAGCGTAAACCAGCAAAAAGATCAACGAAATTGCAAAAAAGGAAAAAAGAATTAAAAAGAAAAGATTATCGCCCATGTTCTGACTCTCACGCGATTGTCAAATCACATGCGATTTGTAAATCGCAAAAAATTTTTTTGCATGTTCTGTAGTTCACGCGTTTTTTTTTTGCGTTTTGTTTTTTTTTTCGATGATAAAAACATGTTTCTTTTAAAAATACAAAACAAAAAACCAAGGAATATATAACAAATTGTACCTTTTTCTGCAACAACATTTTTTCTTTCTTGTTTTCCAATAAAGTTCATACATAAAAAAGTAAGCAACTGAAAAATGAAGATGTACATAACTAACAGTTTTTTAAAATTTAATTTTTATTGAGACTGTTTACAAAAAATAAAACAAATTGTGAAAATTATAACAAAAACCCCATATATTATAATTATGCATAGTTTAATTGGCTGTTTTCAACCTAGTTTGGGCAAAAAACATCGGTTCACCTCATCTACCTCTTGCGATTTGAAGTCGCAAACTTTCTTGCGATTGTGAATTTCAGAACACCTGTTATGCGATTTCAAATCGCATCGCCAATATTTTGCGAAATGCGATTGTCAGAACATGGGCGTATATTTATGTATCTTATCTAAAAATAGCCCTTTGGTGACTTATTACTGTAGTTAGCATGCTTATGCAATGTGTTTATAAGATATTATAAGTATGATTTGTAATTCCAAAAGTTTGTATATAAATTTACTCTTAATAAAAAAAAAATTTTTTACAACCTATTTAAAAATACAGGTGTCAATCTCGATTGAAAAGCTGAAAAAGTAGAGGATTAATTGGTCATTTTATTCCCCAAAAAACGGTAGGTTCATACTTCATGTGTCTAGCTAATGATACTACCCAGCTAGCATGTTCTATCATATTTTAGTCTCGGCTCTGCTGCACGATTAAAATAGTTGCTTATGCTTGTTCTATTTGTTTAAGTCTGATGCATTAAACACATTCAAGCTACAAGAACACAGAAACACACGAACACAAAAGTTACTTGCTACATTTGTGTCCGTGTGGCGGCTATTGAAATATAAACTCGCAATTCGCACTTTGCAAGAAAATAAGACCACGGCTGTCAGTTTTTTTCCAGGGTCCATCGTCAGAACGGTTATCAAAAATCGCCAAAAAATATTTTTTGGAGTTTAAAAACTAAGAAGGTCGCCGAAAAATTCGCCATAATAAAAATCTATTGGTTTTGACGAAGAAAACTCAAAAATTATTTTACTTAAATAAACATGGAATAAATAAGACTATTTTTTTAAGCTTTAGGTCTATTTATATCTTTATTTTTTTGCAAAATTTTCAATATTTCGCCACTCCGTTGTGTGGCATCATCAGGAGGTTATTTCAGTTAAATATTAAAGTTGTTATATTGGTTTTAAAATTAGCTTTTGGCTTTTCGAATAACGATTATAATATTAACAAATTTTTAATATAAACTTCAAAATATTTTGTCAAAGAAAATTTACAAAAGTGTACTAAAACTAAAATATTCGAAAATTTAAAAAATGTGTTATTACAAAATTTATACTATTAAAAAATGTATCCATATACCAATATAAGTGTGAATGTCAAGTTCAATCTATTCTAATATAAAAAATCCTAATATTAAGAATAATAGTGTTACTAAAAAGTAATAATATTAAGTGTTATACAGAGAAACAACATATAAAAAAAAAAAAAAAAAACCACAATACATGCATAAAAGAGTTTTGAAGAATCTAGTTAGGACAATGGTTACAAAATTTTAATATTAGTGTGTATATTAATTTAAGCTGTTCCAATATAAAAGTGTAATGTTAAGAATGCTAGTGTTACTAAAAATAACATTAAGTGTTATATACAAAAAACCAATATACATATAAACCAAGAAAACAATAATACATGTATTTAAAAATGTTTAAAGAAATTAGTTTAACATTGTATGTTTAATATGTATTAATGTAGTTACAAAAGATTAGTATCAGAAGTTTGTGTAATAAAGTGTAATTTTTTTTTTTAATTAACTTATGAAAAAAACATATACATATGTATGTATGCCTAAAAAACCATATTAGTCAAAATTAAATATGTGCTTATATAAATCCTATCTCTGTTATTTTTTACATATTAGATGTCTGTAATTCTGGGCAACATTGTCTGTGTCTGCTTTAAAATTAATTCTATGTGTTTTTGGAACGTTAATAATATTTAACATTTCTAACATGTATCTACGTTTATAATTATTTTCTTTATCCAATATTGAAACATTCTCAAAGTCTGGGTAGTGATCGAATTCCGAACAATGAGAAGATAACGCTGTTTTCTGTGAACTAGTGTCCCTATATCTCTGGTCAGATTTATGTCCAGCAATTCTTGTTTTAAGTTTATTTTTTGTAGTTCCTACATACACTTTCCTACATTCCTCCCTATCAGTTCCCTTGCAAGGTATCTTATAGACTATATTCGCCATATCCAACTTTTGTATTCTATCTTTTGTTTTACTAAATAATTTACCTAAAGTATTGTAAGTCTTAAACGCCATGCTATACTTCTCACAGTCAAACACTTTTGATCTTTTAACCCTTTTTGTCACTCCTGGTACATAAGTAAATGATTTATAAATCTTCGGTCCCCTTTCATTATTCCGACTATCTGCATTTTGGTCTGTAAATTGATTAATTAATTTAGAAATAAGTCCCCTGGGGAAACTGTTATCCCTTAAAATATTCCAAATAATCCTTTTGTTCTTCCTATGAAATTCTTTGTCACTTATTGTAAGTACTCTTCTCACCAAATTCCTTGCCGTATTTGTGATAACTTGTTTGCTATGCTAAGAATAATAATTAATTATCCTTCCAGAAGCCGTTGGTTTTTGATACCAATCTACTTTTAAGCCGTTACCTTTCCGTATAATTAACGTATCTAAATAAGAAAGTCTTGAATTGTCTTCTTTTTCCATTGTAAACTTAATACTTGGATGAAAACTATTTACATACTTAGTCATAATTCTTGGTTCTATTGTCATTTTCGCAATACAAGTATCCAATAATTCTTCCATAACTATATCTGCCACTATCGGAGAAGCAGGAGAGCCCATAGGAAGTCCCTTATCCTGTATATATATCCTTCCACCATATTGAAAATATCTGTTGTCCTCAATGCAAAATTTTAAAATCCTTAAAAAAAATAGGTCCTTATCAATATTTGTATACTCCTTAACCTTGTCCCATTTTTCCCTTATGATATCCATAGTCACATTCACCGGAATACTCGGGAAAAGAGAAACTACATCAAATGAAACTAACCTTTCATTGTCCTGTATTTGTTTGTCTTTTATCCTATTCCTAAATTGCAAAGAGTCCTTGACATTATACCTAGACTGATCAGTAATTTTTCTAAGAATGTCTGCTATATATTTACATATACCATAACAGGGAGAATTCACATACGAGCAAATTGGCCTCAAAGGAAAATTTTCCTTATGAATCTTCGGAAGCCCATATAATCTGGGCGCTGTAGCTACATTAGTTTTTAATATGTTTTTTTCCCTAACTGTAATAATTTCCTTCTTAAAAAGTTCTTCAACTAAATCATTATTTGTCTTCTGCAATCTACTTGTCGGATCTTTATTTACTAATCTGTACTGTGTCGTATCACCTACAATATTGTCCATTCTCAAATTATAGTCCTCTTTTTTAATTGCAACAGTACTGTTTCCCTTATCTGCTTTTAAAATAAGTAAATTTTTGTTTTTCTTTAAAAACCTATCTGTTTCATCTACCTTATTTAAAATAAATTTATCCCTGCTCGTTAGTTTAACCTTATTCATATGACTATCTAAAATTGTCGTAAACTCAGTCCTTGCTATTTCCTGGTCTTCCTTTTCCTGTATGGTCTGTATTAAATCCTCTTCCTCAGTTATTAACCTCATAGTCGGCAATTCCTCCTTCCTAACCGGCAAAGCGTGTTTATGCCCTAATGAAAGAGTCCACTGTACATCAGTAGGAATATCCGTATCTGTTTTATTAACAAACCAATTTTTTATTTAATCTGATCCCTAATTCTTTCTTTTGTATCTCCTCCAAATCATTAAACTTCCTAATATGAGTGGCCTTAACCCTCTCTCTATACGAACAAGATATTCTATATTCATACATGAAAAATTCATCTAATTCGTCCGTCGTTAAAAATCTTCTCAAACTATCGGTTATCACCCCCAACTCACCTTGAAACTGTTTCAATATATTGTGCTTTTCTCCAATACAAGCCCTTAAAATTTTGTTTTGAAAATCCAAGATAAATTTCTTAACTGCCTGTTGAATTCTAGGAAATCCTTTTTCCTCAAACATATTGGATACATTTCTTGTTGAATTCACTATGAATTTTGGGATAATTCCAGCATTTCTGCACCTTATAAGGAATGTTATAGCTGATTTCGTCTTTATTATTTTGTCCCTTATAGTCTTGAACCGATTTATAATAGTTTTAAGGCGTTGATCCTTCTTAAATTTATTGTAACCCATTTTCGATTATCTGTTGTTGTTGCGTGCTCACTTTTTGTTTAATTATCTATTTTTTCTAGTTTTTTGACCTTTTTAATGTTAGTAAATAAGACTATTTTTTTAAGCTTTAGGTCTATTTATATCTTTATTTTTTTTTGCAAAATTTTTTCAATATTTCGCCACTCCGTTGTGTGGCATCATCAGGAGGTTATTTCAGTTAAATATTAAAGTTGTTATTTTGGTTTTAAAATTAGCTTTTGGCTTTTCGAATAACGATTATAATATTAACAAATTTTAAATATAAACTTCAAAATATTTTGTCAAAGAAAATTTACAAAAGTGTACTAAAACTAAAATATTCGAAAATTTAAAAAATATGTTATTACAAAATTTATACTTTTAAAAAATGTATTCATATACCAATATAAGTGTGAATGTCAAGTTCAATCTATTCTAATATAAAAAATCCTAATATTAAGAATAATAGTGTTACTAAAAAGTAATAATATTAAGTGTTATACAGAGAAACAACATATAAAAAAAAATAAACAAAAAACCACAATACATGCATAAAAGAGTTTTGAAGAATCTAGTTAGGACAATAGTTACAAAATTTTAATATTAGTGTGTAGATTAATTTAAGCTGTTCCAATATAAAAGTGTAATGTTAAGAATGCTAGTGTTACTAAAAATAACATTAAGTGTTATATACAAAAAACCAATATACATATAAACCAAAAAAACAATAATACATGTATTAAAAAATGTTTAAAGAAATTAGTTTAACATTGTATGTTTAATATGTATTAATATAGTTACAAAAGATTAGTATCAGAAGTTTGTGTAATAAAGTGTAAATTTTTTTTTTTTTTTTTTAATTAACTTATGAAAAAAACATATACATATGTATGTATGCCTAAAAAACCATATTAGTCAAAATTAAATATGTGCTTATATAAATCCTATCTCTGTTATTTTTTACATATTAGATGTCTGTAATTCTGGGCAACATTGTCTGTGTCTGCTTTAAAATTAATTCTATGTGTTTTTGGAACGTTAATAATATTTAACATTTCTAACATGTATCTACGTTTATAATTATTTTCTTTATCCAATATTGAAACATTCTCAAAGTCTGGGTAGTGATCGAATTCCGAACAATGAGAAGATAACGCTGTTTTCTGTGAACTAGTGTCCCTATATCTCTGGTCAGATTTATGTCCAGCAATTCTTGTTTTAAGTTTATTTTTTGTAGTTCCTACATACACTTTCCTACATTCCTCCCTATCAGTTCCCTTGCAAGGTATCTTATAGACTATATTCGCCATATCCAACTTTTGTATTCTATCTTTTGTTTTACTAAGTAATTTACCTAAAGTATTGTAAGTCTTAAACGCCATGCTATACTTCTCACAGTCAAACACTTTTGATCTTTTAACCCTTTTTGTCACTCCTGGTACATAAGTAAATGATTTATAAATCTTCGGTCCCCTTTCATTATTCCGACTATCTGCATTTTGGTCTGTAAATTGATTAATTAATTTAGAAATAAGTCCCCTGGGGAAACTGTTATCCCTTAAAATATTCCAAATAATCCTTTTGTTCTTCCTATGAAACTCTTTGTCACTTATTGTAAGTACTCTTCTCACCAAATTCCTTGCCGTATTTGTGATAACTTGTTTGCTATGCTAAGAATAATAATTAATTATCCTTCCAGAAGCCGTTGGTTTTTGATACCAATCTACTTTTAAGCCGTTACCTTTCCGTATAATTAACGTATCTAAATAAGAAAGTCTTGAATTGTCTTCTTTTTCCATTGTAAACTTAATACTTGGATGAAAACTATTTACATACTTAGTCATAATTCTTGGTTCTATTGTCATTTTCGTAATACAAGTATCCAATAATTCTTCCATAACTATATCTGCCACTATCGGAGAAGCAGGAGAGCCCATAGGAAGTCCCTTATCCTGTATATATATCCTTCCACCATATTGAAAATATCTGTTGTCCTCAATGCAAAATTTTAAAATCCTTAAAAAAATAGGTCCTTATCAATATTTGTATACTCCTTAACCTTGTCCCATTTTTCCCTTATGATATCCATAGTCACATTCACCGGAATACTCGGGAAAAGAGAAACTACATCAAATGAAACTAACCTTTCATTGTCCTGTATTTGTTTGTCTTTTATCCTATTCCTAAATTGCAAAGAGTCCTTGACATTATACCTAGACTGATCAGTAATTTTTCTAAGAATGTCTGCTATATATTTACATATACCATAACAGGGAGAATTCACATACGAGCAAATTGGCCTCAAAGGAAAATTTTCCTTATGAATCTTCGGAAGCCCATATAATCTGGGCGCTGTAGCTACATTAGTTTTTAATATGTTTTTTTCCCTAACTGTAATAATTTCCTTCTTAAAAAGTTCTTCAACTAAATCATTATTTGTCTTCTGCAATCTACTTGTCGGATCTTTATTTACTAATCTGTACTGTGTCGTATCACCTACAATATTGTCCATTCTCAAATTATAGTCCTCTTTTTTAATTGCAACAGTACTGTTTCCCTTATCTGCTTTTAAAATAAGTAAATTTTTGTTTTTCTTTAAAAACCTATCTGTTTCATCTACCTTATTTAAAATAAATTTATCCCTGCTCGTTAGTTTAACCTTATTCATATGACTATCTAAAATTGTCGTAAACTTAGTCCTTGCTATTTCCTGGTCTTCCTTTTCCTGTATGGTCTGTATTAAATCCTCTTCCTCAGTTATTAACCTCATAGTCGGCAATTCCTCCTTCCTAACCGGCAAAGCGTGTTTATGCCCTAATGAAAGAGTCCACTGTACATCAGTAGGAATATCCGTATCTGTTTTATTAACAAACCAATTTTTTATTTAATCTGATCCCTAATTCTTTCTTTTGTATCTCCTCCAAATCATTAAACTTCCTAATATGAGTGGCCTTAACCCTCTCTCTATACGAACAAGATATTCTATATTCATACATGAAAAATTCATCTAATTCGTCCGTCGTTAAAAATCTTCTCAAACTATCGGTTATCACCCCCAACTCACCTTGAAACTGTTTCAATATATTGTGCTTTTCTCCAATACAAGCCCTTAAAATTTTGTTTTGAAAATCCAAGATAAATTTCTTAACTGCCTGTTGAATTCTAGGAAATCCTTTTTCCTCAAACATATTGGATACATTTCTTGTTGAATTCACTATGAATTTTGGGATAATTCCAGCATTTCTGCACCTTATAAGGAATGTTATAGCTGATTTCGTCTTTATTATTTTGTCCCTTATAGTCTTGAACCGATTTATAATAGTTTTAAGGCGTTGATCCTTCTTAAATTTATTGTAACCCATTTTCGATTATCTGTTGTTGTTGCGTGCTCACTTTTTGTTTAATTATCTATTTTTTCTAGTTTTTTGACCTTTTTAATGTTAGTAAATAAGACTATTTTTTTAAGCTTTAGGTCTATTTATATCTTTATTTTTTTTTGCAAAATTTTTTCAATATTTCGCCACTCCGTTGTGTGGCATCATCAGGAGGTTATTTCAGTTAAATATTAAAGTTGTTATTTTGGTTTTTAAATTAGCTTTTGGCTTTTCGAATAACGATTATAATATTAACAAATTTTAAATATAAACTTCAAAATATTTTGTCAAAGAAAATTTACAAAAGTGTACTAAAACTAAGATATTCGAAAATTTAAAAAATGTGTTATTACAAAATTTATACTATTAAAAAATGTATTCATATACCAATATAAGTGTGAATGTCAAGTTCAATCTATTCTAATATAAAAAATCCTAATATTAAGAATAATAGTGTTACTAAAAAGTAATAATATTAAGTGTTATACAGAGAAACAACATATAAAAAAAAAATAAACAAAAAACCACAATACATGCATAAAAGAGTTTTAAAGAATCTAGTTAGGACAGTAGTTACAAATTTTAATATTAGTGTGTATATTAATTTAAGCTGTTCCAATATAAAAGTGTAATGTTAAGAATGCTAGTGTTACTAAAAATAACATTAAGTGTTATATACAAAAAACCAATATACATATAAACCAAAAAAACAATAATACATGTATTAAAAAATGTTTAAAGAAATTAGTTTAACATTGTATGTTTAATATGTATTAATATAGTTACAAAAGATTAGTATCAGAAGTTTGTGTAATAAAGTGTAAATTTTTTTTTTTTTTTTTAATTAACTTATTAAAAAACATATACATATGTATGTATGCCTAAAAAACCATATTAGTCAAAATTAAATATGTGCTTATATAAATCCTATCTCTGTTATTTTTTACATATTAGATGTCTGTAATTCTGGGCAACATTGTCTGTGTCTGCTTTAAAATTAATTCTATGTGTTTTTGGAACGTTAATAATATTTAACATTTCTAACATGTATCTACGTTTATAATTATTTTCTTTATCCAATATTGAAACATTCTCAAAGTCTGGGTAGTGATCGAATTCCGAACAATGAGAAGATAACGCTGTTTTCTGTGAACTAGTGTCCCTATATCTCTGGTCAGATTTATGTCCAGCAATTCTTGTTTAAA
Source organism: Melanophora roralis (assembly GCA_963583895.1). NCBI lineage: Eukaryota > Metazoa > Arthropoda > Insecta > Diptera > Rhinophoridae > Melanophora > Melanophora roralis. The sequence continues at coordinate 77,127,333 of OY757187.1, read as the reverse complement.
GTTTATTTTTTGTAGTTCCTACATACACTTTCCTACATTCCTCCCTATCAGTTCCCTTGCAAGGTATCTTATAGACTATATTCGCCATATCCAACTTTTGTATTCTATCTTTTGTTTTACTAAATAATTTACCTAAAGTATTGTAAGTCTTAAACGCCATGCTATACTTCTCACAGTCAAACACTTTTGATCTTTTAACCCTTTTTGTCACTCCTGGTACATAAGTAAATGATTTATAAATCTTCGGTCCCCTTTCATTATTCCGACTATCTGCATTTTGGTCTGTAAATTGATTAATTAATTTAGAAATAAGTCCCCTGGGGAAACTGTTATCCCTTAAAATATTCCAAATAATCCTCTTGTTCTTCCTATGAAATTCTTTGTCACTTATTGTAAGTACCCTTCTCACCAAATTCCTTGCCGTATTTGTGATAACTTGTTTGCTATGCTTAGAATAATAATTAATTATCCTTCCAGAAGCCGTTGGTTTTTGATACCAATCTACTTTTAAGCCGTTACCTTTCCGTATAATTAACGTATCTAAATAAAAAAGTCTTGAATTGTCTTCTTTTTCCATTGTAAACTTAATACTTGGATGAAAACTATTTACATACTTAGTCATAATTCTTGGTTCTATTGTCATTTTCGCAATACAAGTATCCAATAATTCTTCCATAACTATATCTGCCACTATCGGAGAAGCAGGAGAGCCCATAGGAAGTCCCTTATCCTGTATATATATCCTTCCATCATATTGAAAATATCTGTTGTCCTCAATGCAAAATTTTAAAATCCTTAAAAAAAATAGGTCCTTATCAATATTTGTATACTCCTTAACCTTGTCCCATTTTTCCCTTATGATATCCATAGTCACATTCACCGGAATACTCGGGAAAAGAGAAACTACATCAAATGAAACTAACCTTTCATTGTCCTGTATTTGTTTGTCTTTTATCCTATTCCTAAATTGCAAAGAGTCCTTGACATTATACCTAGACTGATCAGTAATTTTTCTAAGAATGTCTGCTATATATTTACATATACCATAACAGGGAGAATTCACATACGAGCAAATTGGCCTCAAAGGAAAATTTTCCTTATGAATCTTCGGAAGCCCATATAATCTGGGCGCTGTAGCTACATTAGTTTTTAATATGTTTTTTTCCCTAACTGTAATAATTTCCTTCTTAAAAAGTTCTTCAACTAAATCATTATTTGTCTTCTGCAATCTACTTGTCGGATCTTTATTTACTAATCTGTACTGTGTCGTATCACCTACAATATTGTCCATTCTCAAATTATAGTCCTCTTTTTTAATTGCAACAGTACTGTTTCCCTTATCTGCTTTTAAAATAAGTAAATTTTTGTTTTTCTTTAAAAACCTATCTGTTTCATCTACCTTATTTAAAATAAATTTATCCCTGCTCGTTAGTTTAACCTTATTCATATGACTATCTAAAATTGTCGTAAACTTAGTCCTTGCTATTTCCTGGTCTTCCTTTTCCTGTATGGTCTGTATTAAATCCTCTTCCTCAGTTATTAACCTCATAGTCGGCAATTCCTCCTTCCTAACCGGCAAAGCGTGTTTATGCCCTAATGAAAGAGTCCACTGTACATCAGTAGGAATATCCGTATCTGTTTTATTAACAAACCAATTTTTTATTTAATCTGATCCCTAATTCTTTCTTTTGTATCTCCTCCAAATCATTAAACTTCCTAATATGAGTGGCCTTAACCCTCTCTCTATACGAACAAGATATTCTATATTCATACATGAAAAATTCATCTAATTCGTCCGTCGTTAAAAATCTTCTCAAACTATCGGTTATCACCCCCAACTCACCTTGAAACTGTTTCAATATATTGTGCTTTTCTCCAATACAAGCCCTTAAAATTTTGTTTTGAAAATCCAAGATAAATTTCTTAACTGCCTGTTGAATTCTAGGAAATCCTTTTTCCTCAAACATATTGGATACATTTCTTGTTGAATTCACTATGAATTTTGGGATAATTCCAGCATTTCTGCACCTTATAAGGAATGTTATAGCTGATTTCGTCTTTATTATTTTGTCCCTTATAGTCTTGAACCGATTTATAATAGTTTTAAGGCGTTGATCCTTCTTAAATTTATTGTAACCCATTTTCGATTATCTGTTGTTGTTGCGTGCTCACTTTTTGTTTAATTATCTATTTTTTCTAGTTTTTTGACCTTTTTAATGTTAGTAAATAAGACTATTTTTTTAAGCTTTAGGTCTATTTATATCTTTATTTTTTTTTGCAAAATTTTTTCAATATTTCGCCACTCCGTTGTGTGGCATCATCAGGAGGTTATTTCAGTTAAATATTAAAGTTGTTATTTTGGTTTTTAAATTAGCTTTTGGCTTTTCGAATAACGATTATAATATTAACAAATTTTAAATATAAACTTCAAAATATTTTGTCAAAGAAAATTTACAAAAGTGTACTAAAACTAAGATATTCGAAAATTTAAAAAATGTGTTATTACAAAATTTATACTATTAAAAAATGTATTCATATACCAATATAAGTGTGAATGTCAAGTTCAATCTATTCTAATATAAAAAATCCTAATATTAAGAATAATAGTGTTACTAAAAAGTAATAATATTAAGTGTTATACAGAGAAACAACATATAAAAAAAAAATAAACAAAAAACCACAATACATGCATAAAAGAGTTTTAAAGAATCTAGTTAGGACAGTAGTTACAAATTTTAATATTAGTGTGTATATTAATTTAAGCTGTTCCAATATAAAAGTGTAATGTTAAGAATGCTAGTGTTACTAAAAATAACATTAAGTGTTATATACAAAAAACCAATATACATATAAACCAAAAAAACAATAATACATGTATTAAAAAATGTTTAAAGAAATTAGTTTAACATTGTATGTTTAATATGTATTAATATAGTTACAAAAGATTAGTATCAGAAGTTTGTGTAATAAAGTGTAAATTTTTTTTTTTTTTTTTAATTAACTTATTAAAAAACATATACATATGTATGTATGCCTAAAAAACCATATTAGTCAAAATTAAATATGTGCTTATATAAATCCTATCTCTGTTATTTTTTACATATTAGATGTCTGTAATTCTGGGCAACATTGTCTGTGTCTGCTTTAAAATTAATTCTATGTGTTTTTGGAACGTTAATAATATTTAACATTTCTAACATGTATCTACGTTTATAATTATTTTCTTAACCAATATTGAAACATTCTCAAAGTCTGGGTAGTGATCGAATTCCGAACAATGAGAAGATAACGCTGTTTTCTGTGAACTAGTGTCCCTATATCTCTGGTCAGATTTATGTCCAGCAATTCTTGTTTAAAGTTTATTTTTTGTAGTTCCTACATACACTTTCCTACATTCCTCCCTATCAGTTCCCTTGCAAGGTATCTTATAGACTATATTCGCCATATCCAACTTTTGTATTCTATCTTTTGTTTTACTAAATAATTTACCTAAAGTATTGTAAGTCTTAAACGCCATGCTATACTTCTCACAGTCAAACACTTTTGATCTTTTAACCCTTTTTGTCACTCCTGGTACATAAGTAAATGATTTATAAATCTTCGGTCCCCTTTCATTATTCCGACTATCTGCATTTTGGTCTGTAAATTGATTAATTAATTTAGAAATAAGTCCCCTGGGGAAACTGTTATCCCTTAAAATATTCCAAATAATCCTCTTGTTCTTCCTATGAAATTCTTTGTCACTTATTGTAAGTACCCTTCTCACCAAATTCCTTGCCGTATTTGTGATAACTTGTTTGCTATGCTTAGAATAATAATTAATTATCCTTCCAGAAGCCGTTGGTTTTTGATACCAATCTACTTTTAAGCCGTTACCTTTCCGTATAATTAACGTATCTAAATAAAAAAGTCTTGAATTGTCTTCTTTTTCCATTGTAAACTTAATACTTGGATGAAAACTATTTACATACTTAGTCATAATTCTTGGTTCTATTGTCATTTTCGCAATACAAGTATCCAATAATTCTTCCATAACTATATCTGCCACTATCGGAGAAGCAGGAGAGCCCATAGGAAGTCCCTTATCCTGTATATATATCCTTCCATCATATTGAAAATATCTGTTGTCCTCAATGCAAAATTTTAAAATCCTTAAAAAAAATAGGTCCTTATCAATATTTGTATACTCCTTAACCTTGTCCCATTTTTCCCTTATGATATCCATAGTCACATTCACCGGAATACTCGGGAAAAGAGAAACTACATCAAATGAAACTAACCTTTCATTGTCCTGTATTTGTTTGTCTTTTATCCTATTCCTAAATTGCAAAGAGTCCTTGACATTATACCTAGACTGATCAGTAATTTTTCTAAGAATGTCTGCTATATATTTACATATACCATAACAGGGAGAATTCACATACGAGCAAATTGGCCTCAAAGGAAAATTTTCCTTATGAATCTTCGGAAGCCCATATAATCTGGGCGCTGTAGCTACATTAGTTTTTAATATGTTTTTTTCCCTAACTGTAATAATTTCCTTCTTAAAAAGTTCTTCAACTAAATCATTATTTGTCTTCTGCAATCTACTTGTCGGATCTTTATTTACTAATCTGTACTGTGTCGTATCACCTACAATATTGTCCATTCTCAAATTATAGTCCTCTTTTTTTAATTGCAACAGTACTGTTTCCCTTATCTGCTTTTAAAATAAGTAAATTTTTGTTTTTCTTTAAAAACCTATCTGTTTCATCTACCTTATTTAAAATAAATTTATCCCTGTTCGTTAGTTTAACCTTATTCATATGACTATCTAAAATTGTCGTAAACTTAGTCCTTGCTATTTCCTGGTCTTCCTTTTCCTGTATGGTCTGTATTAAATCCTCTCCCTCAGTTATTAACCTCATAGTCGGCAATTCCTCCTTCCTAACCGGCAAAGCGTGTTTATGCCCTAATGAAATAGTCCACTGTACATCAGTAGGAATATCCGTATCTGTTTTATTAACAAACCAATTTTTTATTTAATCTGATCCCTAATTCTTTCTTTTGTATCTCCTCCAAATCATTAAACTTCCTAATATGAGTGGCCTTAACCCTCTCTCTATACGAACAAGATATTCTATATTCATACATGAAAAATTCATCTAATTCGTCCGTCGTTAAAAATCTTCTCAAACTATCGGTTATCACCCCCAACTCACCTTGAAACTGTTTCAATATATTGTGCTTTTCTCCAATACAAGCCCTTAAAATTTTGTTTTGAAAATCCAAGATAAATTTCTTAACTGCCTGTTGAATTCTAGGAAATCCTTTTTCCTCAAACATATTGGATACATTTCTTGTTGAATTCACTATGAATTTTGGGATAGTTCCAGCATTTCTGCACCTTATAAGGAATGTTATAGCTGATTTCGTCTTTATTATTTTGTCCCTTATAGTCTTGAACCGATTTATAATAGTTTTAAGGCGTTGATCCTTCTTAAATTTATTGTAACCCATTTTCGATTATCTGTTGTTGTTGCGTGCTCACTTTTTGTTTAATTATCTATTTTTTCTAGTTTTTTGACCTTTTTAATGTTAGTAAATAAGACTATATTTTTAAGCTTTAGGTCTATTTATATCTTTATTTTTTTTTGCAAAATTTTTTCAATATTTCGCCACTTCGTTGTGTGGCATCATCAGGAGGTTATTTCAGTTAAATATTAAAGTTGTTATTTTGGTTTTAAAATTAGCTTTTGGCTTTTCGAATAACGATTATAGTATTAACAAATTTTAAATATAAACTTCAAAATATTTTGTCAAAGAAAATTTACAAAAGTGTACTAAAACTAAAATATTCGAAAATTTAAAAAATGTGTTATTACAAAATTTATACTATTAAAAAATGTATCCATATACCAATATAAGTGTGAATGTCAAGTTCAATCTATTCTAATATAAAAAATCCTAATATTAAGAATAACAGTGTTACTAAAAAGTAATAATATTAAGTGTTATACAGAGAAACAACATATAAAAAAAAATAAACAAAAAACCACAATACATGCATAAAAGAGTTTTGAAGAATCTAGTTAGGACAATAGTTACAAAATTTTAATATAAGTGTGTATATTAATTTAAGCTGCTCCAATTTAAAAGTGTAATGTTAAGAATGCTAGTGTTACTAAAAATAACATTAAGGGTTATATACAAAAAACCAATATACATATAAACCAAAAAAACAATAATACATGTATTAAAAAATGTAAAGAAATTAGTTAAACATTGTATGTTTAATATGTATTAATATAGTTACAAAAGATTAGTATCAGAAGTTTGTGTAATAAAGTGTAAATTTTTTTTTTTTAATTAACTTATGAAAAAAACATATACATATGTATGTATGCCTAAAAAACCATATTAGTCAAAATTAAATATGTGCTTATATAAATCCTATCTCTGTTATTTTTTACATATTAGATGTCTGTAATTCTGGGCAACATTGTCTGTGTCTGCTTTAAAATTAATTCTATGTGTTTTTGGAACGTTAATAATATTTAACATTTCTAACATGTATCTACGTTTATAATTATTTTCTTTATCCAATATTGAAACATTCTCAAAGTCTGGGTAGTGATCGAATTCCGAACAATGAGAAGATAACGCTGTTTTCTGTGAACTAGTGTCCCTATATCTCTGGTCAGATTTATGTCCAGCAATTCTTGTTTTAAGTTTATTTTTTGTAGTTCCTACATACACTTTCCTACATTCCTCCCCATCATTTCCCTTGCAAGGTATCTTATAGACTATATTCGCCATATCCAACTTTTGTATTCTATCTTTTGTTTTACTAAATAATTTACCTAAAGTATTGTAAGTCTTAAACGCCATGCTATACTTCTCACAGTCAAACACTTTTGATCTTTTAACCCTTTCTGTCACTCCTGGTACATAAGTAAATGATTTATAAATCTTCGGTCCCCTTTCATTATTCCGACTATCTGCATTTTGGTCTGTAAATTGATTAATTAATTTAGAAATAAGTCCCCTGGGGAAACTGTTATCCCTTAAAATATTCCAAATATTCCTCTTGTTCTTCCTATGAAATTCTTTGTCACTTATTGTAAGTACCCTTCTCACCAAATTCCTTGCCGTATTTGTGATAACTTGTTTGATTTGCTTAGAATAATAAATAATTATCCTTCCAGAAGCCGTTGGTTTTTGATACCAATCTACTTTTAAGCCGTTACCTTTCCGTATAATTAACGTATCTAAATAAGAAAGTCTTGAATTGTCTTCTTTTTCCATTGTAAACTTAATACTTGGATGAAAACTATTTACATACTTAGTCATAATTCTTGGTTCTATTGTCATTTTCGCAATACAAGTATCCAATAATTCTTCCATAACTATATCTGCCACTATCGGAGAAGCAGGAGAGCCCATAGGAAGTCCCTTATCCTGTATATATATCCTTCCATCATATTGAAAATATCTGTTGTCCTCAATGCAAAATTTTAAAATCCTTAAAAAAAATAGGTCCTTATCAATATTTGTATGCTCCTTAACCTTGTCCCATTTTTCCTTTATGGTATCCATAGTCACATTCACCGGAATACTCGGGAAAAGAGAAACTACATCAAATGAAACTAACCTTTCATTGTCCTGTATTTGTTTGTCTTTTATCCTATTCCTAAATTGCAAAGAGTCCTTGACATTATACCTAGACTGATCAGTAATTTTTCTAAGAATGTCTGCTATATATTTACATATACCATAACAGGGAGAATTCACATACGAGCAAATTGGCCTCAAAGGAAAATTTTCCTTATGAATCTTCGGAAGCCCATATAATCTGGGCGCTGTAGCTACATTAGTTTTTAATATGTTTTTTTCCCTAACTGTAATAATTTCCTTCTTAAAAAGTTCTTCAACTAAATCATTATTTGTCTTCTGCAATCTACTTGTCGGATCTTTATTTACTAATCTGTACTGTGTCGTATCACATACAATATTGTCCATTCTCAAATTATAGTCCTCTTTTTTAATTGCAACAGTACTGTTTCCCTTATCTGCTTTTAAAATAAGTAAATTTTTGTTTTTCTTTAAAAACCTATCTGTTTCATCTACCTTATTTAAAATAAATTTATCCCTGTTCGTTAGTTTAACCTTATTCATATGACTATCTAAAATTGTCGTAAACTTAGTCCTTGCTATTTCCTGGTCTTCCTTTTCCTGTATGGTCTGTATTAAATCCTCTCCCTCAGTTATTAACCTCATAGTCGGCAATTCCTCCTTCCTAACCGGCAAAGCGTGTTTATGCCCTAATGAAAGAGTCCACTGTACATCAGTAGGAATATCCGTATCTGTTTTATTAACAAACCAATTTTTTATTTAATCTGATCCCTAATTCTTTCTTTTGTATCTCCTCCAAATCACTAAACTTCCTAATATGAGTGGCCTTAACCCTCTCTCTATACGAACAAGATATTCTATATTCATACATGAAAAATTCATCTAATTCGTCCGTCGTTAAAAATCTTCTCAAACTATCGGTTATCACCCCCAACTCACCTTGAAACTGTTTCAATATATTGTGCTTTTCTCCAATACAAGCCCTTAAAATTTTGTTTTGAAAATCCAAGATAAATTTCTTAACTGCCTGTTGAATTCTAGGAAATCCTTTTTCCTCAAACATATTGGATACATTTCTTGTTGAATTCACTATGAATTTTGGGATAATTCCAGCATTTCTGCACCTTATAAGGAATGTTATAGCTGATTTCGTCTTTATTATTTTGTCCCTTATAGTCTTGAACCGATTTATAATAGTTTTAAGGCGTTGATCCTTCTTAAATTTATTGTAACCCATTTTCGATTATCTGTTGTTATTGCGTGCTCACTTTTTGTTTAATTATCTATTTTTTCTAGTTTTTTGACCTTTTTAATGTTAGTAAATAAGACTATTTTTTTAAGCTTTAGGTCTATTTATATCTTTATTTTTTTTTGCAAAATTTTTTCAATATTTTGCCACTCCGTTGTGTGGCATCATCAGGAGGTTATTTCAGTTAAATATTAAAGTTGTTATTTTGGTTTTAAAATTAGCTTTTGGCTTTTCGAATAACGATTATAATATTAACAAATTTTAAATATAAACTTCAAAATATTTTGTCAAAGAAAATTTACAAAAGTGTACTAAAACTAAAATATTCGAAAATTTAAAAAATGTGTTATTACAAAATTTATACTATTAAAAAATGTATCCATATACCAATATAAGTGTGAATGTCAAGTTCAATCTATTCTAATATAAAAAATCCTAATATTAAGAATAATAGTGTTACTAAAAAGTAATAATATTAAGTGTTATACAGAGAAACAACATATAAAAAAAAAAATAAACAAAAAACCACAATACATGCATAAAAGAGTTTTGAAGAATCTAGTTAGGACAATAGTTACAAAATTTTAATATTAGTGTGTATATTAATTTAAGCTGTTCCAATATAAAAGTGTAATGTTAAGAATGCTAGTGTTACTAAAAATAACATTAAGTGTTATATACAAAAAACCAATATACATATAAACCAAAAAAACAATAATACATGTATTAAAAAATGTTTAAAGAAATTAGTTTAACATTGTATGTTTAATATGTATTAATATAGTTACAAAAGATTAGTATCAGAAGTTTGTGTAATAAAGTGTAAATTTTTTTTTTTTTTTAATTAACTTATGAAAAAAACATATACATATGTACGTATGCCTAAAAAACCATATTAGTCAAAATTAAATATGTGCTTATATAAATCCTCTCTCTGTTATTTTTTACATATTAGATGTCTGTAATTCTGGGCAACATTGTCTGTGTCTGCTTTAAAATTAATTCTATGTGTTTTTGGAACGTTAATAATATTTAACATTTCTAACATGTATCTACGTTTATAATTATTTTCTTTATCCAATATTGAAACATTCTCAAAGTCTGGGTAGTGATCGAATTCCGAACAATGAGAAGATAACGCTGTTTTCTGTGAACTAGTGTCCCTATATCTCTGGTCAGATTTATGTCCAGCAATTCTTGTTTTAAGTTTATTTTTTGTAGTTCCTACATACACTTTCCTACATTCCTCCCTATCAGTTCCCTTGCAAGGTATCTTATAGACTATATTCGCCATATCCAACTTTTGTATTCTATCTTTTGTTTTACTAAATAATTTACCTAAAGTATTGTAAGTCTTAAACGCCATGCTATACTTCTCACAGTCAAACACTTTTGACCTTTTAACCCTTTCTGTCACTCCTGGTACATAAGTAAATGATTTATAAATCTTCGGTCCCCTTTCATTATTCCGACTATCTGCATTTTGGTCTGTAAATTGATTAATTAATTTAGAAATAAGTCCCCTGGGGAAACTGTTATCCCTTAAAATATTCCAAATAATCCTCTTGTTCTTCCTATGAAATTCTTTGTCACTTATTGTAAGTACCCTTCTCACCAAATTCCTTGCCGTATTTGTGATAACTTGTTTGCTATGCTTAGAATAATAATTAATTATCCTTCCAGAAGCCGTTGGTTTTTGATACCAATCTACTTTTAAGCCGTTACCTTTCCGTATAATTAACGTATCTAAATAAGAAAGTCTTGAATTGTCTTCTTTTTCCATTGTAAACTTAATACTTGGATGAAAACTATTTACATACTTAGTCATAATTCTTGGTTCTATTGTCATTTTCGCAATACAAGTATCCAATAATTCTTCCATAACTATATCTGCCACTATCGGAGAAGCAGGAGAGCCCATAGGAAGTCCCTTATCCTGTATATATATCCTTCCATCATATTGAAAATAACTGTTGTCCTCAATGCAAAATTTTAAAATCCTTAAAAATAGGTCCTTATCAATATTTGTATACTCCTTAACTTTGTCCCATTTTTCCCTTATGATATCCATAGTCACATTCACCGGAATACTCGGGAAAAGAGAAACTACATCAAATGAAACTAACCTTTCATTGTCCTGTATTTGTTTGTCTTTTATCCTATTCCTAAATTGCAAAGAGTCCTTGACATTATACCTAGACTGATCAGTAATTTTTCTAAGAATGTCTGCTATATATTTACATATACCATAACAGGGAGAATTCACATACGAGCAAATTGGCCTCAAAGGAAAATTTTCCTTATGAATCTTCGGAAGCCCATATAATCTGGGCGCTGTAGCTACATTAGCTTTTAATATGTTTTTTTCCCTAACTGTAATAATTTCCTTCTTAAAAAGTTCTTCAACTAAATTATTATTTGTCTTCTGCAATCTACTTGTACTTTATATAAATTATTTAGTAAAACAAAAGATAGAATACAAAAGTTGGATATGGCGAATATAGTCTATAAGATACCTTGCAAGGGAAATGATAGGGAGGAATGTAGGAAGGTGTATGTAGGAACTACAAAAAATAAACTTAAAACAAGAATTGCTGGACATAAATCTGACCAGAGATATAGGGACACTAGTTCACAGAAAACAGCGTTATCTTCTCATTGTTCGGAATTCGATCACTACCCAGACTTTGAGAATGTTTCAATATTGGATAAAGAAAATAATTATAAACGTAGATACATGTTAGAAATGTTAAATATTATTAACGTTCCAAAAACACATAGAATTAATTTTAAAGCAGACACAGACAATGTTGCCCAGAATTACAGACATCTAATATGTAAAAAATAACAGAGATAGGATTTATATAAGCACATATTTATTTTTGACTAATATGGTTTTTTAGGCATACATACATATGTATATGTTTTTTTCATAAGTTAATTAAAAAAAAAAAAAAAATTTACACTTTATTACACAAACTTCTGATACTAATCTTTTGTAACTATATTAATACATATTAAACATACAATGTTAAACTAATTTCTTTAAACATTTTTTAATACATGTATTATTGTTTTTTTGGTTTATATGTATATTGGTTTTTTGTATATAACACTTAATGTTATTTTTAGTAACACTAGCATTCTTAACATTACACTTTTAAATTGGAACAGCTTAAATTAATATACACACTAATATTAAAATTTTGTAACTATTGTCCTAACTAGATTCTTCAAAACTCTTTTATGCATGTATTGTGGTTTTTTGTTTATTTTTTTTTATATGTTGTTTCTCTGTATAACACTTAATATTATTACTTTTTAGTAACACTATTATTCTTAATATTAGGATTTTTTATATTAGAATAGATTGAACTTGACATTCACACTTATATTGGTATATGGATACATTTTTTAATAGTATAAATTTTGTAATAACACATTTTTTAAATTTTCGAATATTTTAGTTTTAGTACACTTTTGTAAATTTTCTTTGACAAAATATTTTGAAGTTTATATTTAAAATTTGTTAATATTATAATCGTTATTCGAAAAGCCAAAAGCTAATTTTAAAACCAAAATAACAACTTTAATATTTAACTGAAATAACCTCCTGATGATGCCACACAACGGAGTGGCGAAACATTGAAAAAATTTTGCAAAAAAAAAATATAGATATAAATAGACCTAAAGCTTAAAAAATAGTCTTATTTACTAACATTAAAAAGGTCAAAAAACTAGAAAAAATAGATAATTAAACAAAAAGTGAGCACGCAACAACAACAGATAATCGAAAATGGGTTACAATAAATTTAAGAAGGATCAACGCCTTAAAACTATTATAAATCGGTTCAAGACTATAAGGGACAAAATAATAAAGACGAAATCAGCTATAACATTCCTTATAAGGTGCAGAAATGCTGGAATTATCCCAAAATTCATAGTGAATTCAACAAGAAATGTATCCAATATGTTTGAGGAAAAAGGATTTCCTAGAATTCAACAGGCAGTTAAGAAATTTATCTTGGATTTTCAAAACAAAATTTTAAGGGCTTGTATTGGAGAAAAGCACAATATATTGAAACAGTTTCAAGGTGAGTTGGGGTTGATAACCGATAGTTTGAGAAGATTTTTAACGACGGACGAATTAGATGAATTTTTCATGTATGAATATAGAATATCTTGTTCGTATAGAGAGAGGGTTAAGGCCACTCATATTAGGAAGTTTAATGATTTGGAGGAGATACAAAAGAAAGAATTAGGGATCAGATTAAATAAAAAATTGGTTTGTTAATAAAACAGATACGGATATTCCTACTGATGTACAGTGGACTCTTTCATTAGGGCATAAACACGCTTTGCCGGTTAGGAAGGAGGAATTGCCGACTATGAGGTTAATAACTGAGGGAGAGGATTTAATACAGACCATACAGGAAAAGGAAGACCAGGAAATAGCAAGGACTAAGTTTACGACAATTTTAGATAGTCATATGAATAAGGTTAAACTAACGAACAGGGATAAATTTATTTTAAATAAGGTAGATGAAACAGATAGGTTTTTAAAGAAAAACAAAAATTTACTTATTTTAAAAGCAGATAAGTGAAACAGTACTGTTGCAATTAAAAAAGAGGACTATAATTTGAGAATGGACAATATTGTATGTGATACGACACAGTACAGATTAGTAAATAAAGATCCGACAAGTAGATTGCAGAAGACAAATAATGAATTAGTTGAAGAACTTTTTAAGAAGGAAATTATTACAGTTAGGGAAAAAACATATTAAAAACTAATGTAGCTACAGCGCCCAGATTATATGGGCTTCCGAAGATTCATAAGGAAAATTTTCCTTTGAGGCCAATTTGCTCGTATGTGAATTCTCCCTGTTATGGTATATGTAAATATATAGCAGACATTCTTAGAAAAATTACTGATCAGTCTAGGTATAATGTCAAGGACTCTTTGCAATTTAGGAATAGGATAAAAGACAAACAAATACAGGACAATGAAAGGTTAGTTTCATTTGATGTAGTTTCTCTTTTACCGAGTATTCCGGTGAATGTGACTATGGATATCATAAGGGAAAAATGGGACAAGGTTAAGGAGCATACAAATATTGATAAGGACCTATTTTTTTTAAGGATTTTAAAATTTTGCATTGAGGACAACAGATATTTTCAATATGATGGAAGGATATATATACAGGATAAGGGACTTCCTATGGGCTCTCCTGCTTCTCCGATAGTGGCAGATATAGTTATGGAAGAATTATTGGATACTTGTATTGCGAAAATGACAATAGAACCAAGAATTATGACTAAGTATGTAAATAGTTTTCATCCAAGTATTAAGTTTACAATGGAAAAAGAAGACAATTCAAGACTTTCTTATTTAGATACGTTAGTTATACGGAAAGGTAACGGCTTAAAAGTAGATTGGTATCAAAAACCAACGGCTTCTGGAAGGATAATTAATTATTATTCTAAGCATAGCAAACAAGTTATCACAAATACGGCAAGGAATTTGGTGAGAAGGGTACTTACAATAAGTGACAAAGAATTTCATAGGAAGAACAAGAGGATTATTTGGAATATTTTAAGGGATAACAGTTTCCCCAGGGGACTTATTTCTAAATTAATTAATCAATTTACAGACCAAAATGCAGATAGTCGGAATAATGAAAGGGGACCGAAGATTTATAAATCATTTACTTATGTACCAGGAGTGACAGAAAGGGTTAAAAGATCAAAAGTGTTTGACTGTGAGAAGTATAGCATGGCGTTTAAGACTTACAATACTTAAGGTAAATTATTTAGTAAAACAAAAGATAGAATACAAAAGTTGGATATGGCGAATATAGTCTATAAGATACCTTGCAAGGGAACTGATAGGGAGGAATGTAGGAAAGTGTATGTAGGAACTACAAAAAATAAACTTAAAACAAGAATTGCTGGACATAAATCTGACCAGAGATATAGGGACACTAGTTCACAGAAAACAGCGTTATCTTCTCATTGTTCGGAATTCGATCACTACCCAGACTTTGAGAATGTTTCAATATTGGATAAAGAAAATAATAATAAACGTAGATACATGTTAGAAATGTTAAATATTATTAACGTTCCAAAAACACATAGAATTAATTTTAAAGCAGACACAGACAATGTTGCCCAGAATTACAGACATCTAATATGTAAAAAATAACAGATAGGATTTATATAAGCACATATTTAATTTTGACTAATATGGTTTTTTAGGCATACATACATATGTATATGTTTTTTTCATAAGTTAATTAAAAAAAAAAAATTGACACTTTATTACACAAACTTCTGATACTAATCTTTTGTAACTATATTAATACATATTAAACATACAATGTTAAACTAATTTCTTTAAACATTTTTTAATACATGTATTATTGTTTTTTTGGTTTATATGTATATTGGTTTTTTGTATATAACACTTAATGTTATTTTTAGTAACACTAGCATTCTTAACATTACACTTTTATATTGGAACAGCTTAAATTAATCTACACACTAATATTAAAATTTTGTAACTATTGTCCTAACTAGATTCTTCAAAACTCTTTTATGCATGTATTGTGGTTTTTTGTTTATTTTTTTTTATATGTTGTTTCTCTGTATAACACTTAATATTATTACTTTTTAGTAACACTATTATTCTTAATATTAGGATTTTTTATATTAGAATAGATTGAACTTGACATTCACACTTATATTGGTATATGAATACATTTTTTAAAAGTATAAATTTTGTAATAACATATTTTTTAAATTTTCGAATATTTTAGTTTTAGTACACTTTTGTAAATTTTCTTTGACAAAATATTTTGAAGTTTATATTTAAAATTTGTTAATATTATAATCGTTATTCGAAAAGCCAAAAGCTAATTTTAAAACCAAAATAACAACTTTAATATTTAACTGAAATAACCTCCTGATGATGCCACACAACGGAGTGGCGAAATATTGAAAAAATTTTGCAAAAAAAAATAAAGATATAAATAGACCTAAAGCTTAAAAAAATAGTCTTATTTACTAACATTAAAAAGGTCAAAAAACTAGAAAAAATAGATAATTAAACAAAAAGTGAGCACGCAACAACAACAGATAATCGAAAATGGGTTACAATAAATTTAAGAAGGATCAACGCCTTAAAACTATTATAAATCGGTTCAAGACTATAAGGGACAAAATAATAAAGACGAAATCAGCTATAACATTCCTTATAAGGTGCAGAAATGCTGGAATTATCCCAAAATTCATAGTGAATTCAACAAGAAATGTATCCAATATGTTTGAGGAAAAAGGATTTCCTAGAATTCAACAGGCAGTTAAGAAATTTATCTTGGATTTTCAAAACAAAATTTTAAGGGCTTGTATTGGAGAAAAGCACAATATATTGAAACAGTTTCAAGGTGAGTTGGGGGTGATAACCGATAGTTTGAGAAGATTTTTAACGACGGACGAATTAGATGAATTTTTCATGTATAAATATAGAATATCTTGTTCGTATAGAGAGAGGGTTAAGGCCACTCATATAAGGAAGTTTAATGATTTGGAGGAGATACAAAAGAAAGAATTAGGGATCAGATTAAATAAAAAATTGGTTTGTTAATAAAACAGATACGGATATTCCTACTGATGTACAGTGGACTCTTTCATTAGGGCATAAACACGCTTTGCCGGTTAGGAAGGAGGAATTGCCGACTATGAGGTTAATAACTGAGGGAGAGGATTTAATACAGACCATACAGGAAAAGGAAGACCAGGAAATAGCAAGGACTAAGTTTACGACAATTTTAGATAGTCATGAATAAGGTTAAACTAACGAACAGGGATAAATTTATTTTAAATAAGGTAGATGAAACAGATAGGTTTTTAAAGAAAAACAAAAATTTACTTATTTTAAAAGCAGATAAGGGAAACAGTACTGTTGCAATTAAAAAAGAGGACTATAATTTGAGAATGGACAATATTGTAGGTGATACGACACAGTACAGATTAGTAAATAAAGATCCGACAAGTAGATTGCAGAAGACAAATAATGATTTAGTTGAAGAACTTTTTAAGAAGGAAATTATTACAGTTAGGGAAAAAAACATATTAAAAACTAATGTAGCTACAGCGCCCAGATTATATGGGCTTCCGAAGATTCATAAGGAAAATTTTCCTTTGAGGCCAATTTGCTCGTATGTGAATTCTCCCTGTTATGGTATATGTAAATATATAGCAGACATTCTTAGAAAAATTACTGATCAGTCTAGGTATAATGTCAAGGACTCTTTGAAATTTAGGAATAGGATAAGAGACAAACAAATACAGGACAATGAAAGGTTAGTTTCATTTGATGTAGTTTCTCTTTTCCCGAGTATTCCGGTGAATGTGACTATGGATATCATAAGGGAATAATGGGACAAGGTTAAGGAGTATACAAATATTGATAAGGACCTATTTTTTTTAAGGATTTTAAAATTTTGCATTGAGGACAACAGATATTTTCAATATGATGGAAGGATATATATACAGGATAAGGGACTTCCTATGGGCTCTCCTGCTTCTCCGATAGTGGCAGATATAGTTATGGAAGAATTATTGGATACTTGTATTGCGAAAATGACAATAGAACCAAGAATTATGACTAAGTATGTGGATGATTTATTTTGTATTGTTTCTGATTCCTCTAGTGAGTATATGTTAGACACTTTAAATAGTTTTCATCCAAGTATTAAGTTTACAATGGAAAAAGAAGACAATTCAAGACTTTTTCATTTAGATACGTTAATTATACGGAAAGGTAACGGCTTAAAAGTAGATTGGTATCAAAAACCAACGGCTTCTGGAAGGATAATTAATTATTATTCTAAGCATAGCAAACAAGTTATCACAAATACGGCAAGGAATTTGGTGAGAAGGGTACTTACAATAAGTGACAAAGAATTTCATAGGAAGAACAAGAGGATTATTTGGAATATTTTAAGGGATAACAGTTTCCCCAGGGGACTTATTTCTAAATTAATTAATCAATTTACAGACCAAAATGCAGATAGTCGGAATAATGAAAGGGGACCGAAGATTTATAAATCATTTACTTATGTACCAGGAGTGACAGAAAGGGTTAAAAGATCAAAAGTGTTTGACTGTGAGAAGTATAGCATGGCGTTTAAGACTTACAATACTTTAGGTAAATTATTTAGTAAAACAAAAGATAGAATACAAAAGTTGGATATGGCGAATATAGTCTATAAGATACCTTGCAAGGGAACTGATAGGGAGGAATGTAGGAAAGTGTATGTAGGAACTACAAAAAATAAACTTAAAACAAGAATTGCTGGACATAAATCTGACCAGAGATATAGGGACACTAGTTCACAGAAAACAGCGTTATCTTCTCATTGTTCGGAATTCGATCACTACCCAGACTTTGAGAATGTTTCAATATTGGATAAAGAAAATAATTATAAACGTAGATACATGTTAGAAATGTTAAATATTATTAACGTTCCAAAAACACATAGAATTAATTTTAAAGCAGACACAGACAATGTTGCCCAGAATTACAGACATCTAATATGTAAAAAATAACAGAGATAGGATTTATATAAGCACATATTTAATTTTGACTAATATGGTTTTTTAGGCATACATACATATGTATATGTTTTTTTCATAAGTTAATTAAAAAAAAAAAAATTTACACTTTATTACACAAACTTCTGATACTAATCTTTTGTAACTATATTAATACATATTAAACATACAATGTTAAACTAATTTCTTTAAACATTTTTTAATACATGTATTATTGTTTTTTTGGTTTATATGTATATTGGTTTTTTGTATATAACACTTAATGTTATTTTTAGTAACACTAGCATTCTTAACATTACACTTTTATATTGGAACAGCTTAAATTAATATACACACTAATATTAAAATTTTGTAACTATTGTCCTAACTAGATTCTTCAAAACTCTTTTATGCATGTATTGTGGTTTTTTGTTTATTTTTTTTTTTTTATATGTTGTTTCTCTGTATAACACTTAATATTATTACTTTTTAGTAACACTATTATTCTTAATATTAGGATTTTTTATATTAGAATAGATTGAACTTGACATTCACACTTATATTGGTATATGAATACATTTTTTAATAGTATAAATTTTGTAATAACACATTTTTTAAATTTTCGAATATTTTAGTTTTAGTACACTTTTGTAAATTTTCTTTGACAAAATATTTTGAAGTTTATATTTAAAATTTGTTAATATTATAATCGTTATTCGAAAAGCCAAAAGCCAATTTTAAAACCAAAATAACAACTTTAATATTTAACTGAAATAACCTCCTGATGATGCCACACAACGGAGTGGCGAAATATTGAAAAAATTTTGCAAAAAAAAATAAAGATATTAATAGACCTAAAGCTTAAAAAAATAGTCTTATTTACTAACATTAAAAAGGTCAAAAAACTAGAAAAAATAGATAATTAAACAAAAAGTGAGCACGCAACAACAACAGATAATCGAAAATGGGTTACAATAAATTTAAGAAGGATCAACGCCTTAAAACTATTATAAATCGGTTCAAGACTATAAGAGACAAAATAATAAAGACGAAATCAGCTTTAACATTCCTTATAAGGTGCAGAAATGCTGGAATTATCCCAAAATTCATAGTGAATTCAACAAGAAATGTATCCAATATGTTTGAGGAAAAAGGATTTCCTAGAATTCAACAGGCAGTTAAGAAATTTATCTTGGATTTTCAAAACAAAATTTTAAGGGCTTGTATTGGAGAAAAGCACAATATATTGAAACAGTTTCAAGGTGAGTTGGGGGTGATAACCGATAGTTTGAGAAGATTTTTAACGACGGACGAATTAGATGAATTTTTCATGTATAAATATAGAATATCTTGTTCGTATAGAGAGAGGGTTAAGGCCACTCATATTAGGAAGTTTAATGATTTGGAGGAGATACAAAAGAAAGAATTAGGGATCAGATTAAATAAAAAATTGGTTTGTTAATAAAACAGATACGGATATTCCTACTGATGTACAGTGGACTCTTTCATTAGGGCATAAACACACTTTGCCGGTTAGGAAGGAGGAATTGCCGACTATGAGGTTAATAACTGAGGGAGAGGATTTAATACAGACCATACAGGAAAAGGAAGACCAGGAAATAGCAAGGACTAAGTTTACGACAATTTTAGATAGTCATATGAATAAGGTTAAACTAACGAACAGGGATAAATTTATTTTAAATAAGGTAGATGAAACAGATAGGTTTTTAAAGAAAAACAAAAATTTACTTATTTTAAAAGCAGATAAGGGAAACAGTACTGTTGCAATTAAAAAAGAGGACTATAATTTGAGAATGGACAATATTGTATGTGATACGACACAGTACAGATTAGTAAATAAAGATCTGACAAGTAGATTGCAGAAGACAAATAATGATTTAGTTGAAGAACTTTTTAAGAAGGAAATTATTACAGTTAGGGAAAAAACATATTAAAAACTAATGTAGCTACAGCGCCCAGATTATATGGGCTTCCGAAGATTCATAAGGAAAATTTTCCTTTGAGGCCAATTTGCTCGTATGTGAATTCTCCCTGTTATGGTATATGTAAATATATAGCAGACATTCTTAGAAAAATTACTGATCAGTCTAGGTATAATGTCAAGGACTCTTTGCAATTTAGGAATAGGATAAAAGACAAACAAATACAGGACAATGAAAGGTTAGTTTCATTTGATGTAGTTTCTCTTTTCCCGAGTATTCCGGTGAATGTGACTATGGATACCATAAAGGAAAAATGGGACAAGGTTAAGGAGCATACAAATATTGATAAGGACCTATTTTTTTTAAGGATTTTAAAATTTTGCATTGAGGACAACAGATATTTTCAATATGATGGAAGGATATATATACAGGATAAGGGACTTCCTATGGGCTCTCCTGCTTCTCCGATAGTGGCAGATATAGTTATGGAAGAATTATTGGATACTTGTATTGCGAAAATGACAATAGAACCAAGAATTATGACTAAGTATGTAAATAGTTTTCATCCAAGTATTAAGTTTACAATGGAAAAAGAAGACAATTCAAGACTTTCTTATTTAGATACGTTAATTATACGGAAAGGTAACGGCTTAAAAGTAGATTGGTATCAAAAACCAACGGCTTCTGGAAGGATAATTAATTATTATTCTAAGCATAGCAAACAAGTTATCACAAATACGGCAAGGAATTTGGTGAGAAGGGTACTTACAATAAGTGACAAAGAATTTCATAGGAATAACAAGAGGATTATTTGGAATATTTTAAGGGATAACAGTTTCCCCAGGGGACTTATTTCTAAATTAATTAATCAATTTACAGACCAAAATGCAGATAGTCGGAATAATGAAAGGGGACCGAAGATTTATAAATCATTTACTTATGTACCAGGAGTGACAGAAAGGGTTAAAAGATCAAAAGTGTTTGACTGTGAGAAGTATAGCATGGCGTTTAAGACTTACAATACTTTAGGTAAATTATTTAGTAAAACAAAAGATAGAATACAAAAGTTGGATATGGCGAATATAGTCTATGAGATACCTTGCAAGGGAACTGATAGGGAGGAATGTAGGAAAGTGTATGTAGGAACTACAAAAAATAAACTTAAAACAAGAATTGCTGGACATAAATCTGACCAGAGATATAGGGACACTAGTTCACAGAAAACAGCGTTATCTTCTCATTGTTCGGAATTCGATCACTACCCAGACTTTGAGAATGTTTCTATATTGGATCAAGAAAATAATTATAAACGTAGATACATGTTAGAAATGTTAAATATTATTAACGTTCCAAAAACACATAGAATTAATTTTAAAGCAGACACAGACAATGTTGCCCAGAATTACAGACATCTAATATGTAAAAAATAACAGAGATAGGATTTATATAAGCACATATTTAATTTTGACTAATATGGTTTTTTAGGCATACATACATATGTATATGTTTTTTTCATAAGTTAATTAAAAAAAAAAATTTACACTTTATTACACAAACTTCTGATACTAATCTTTTGTAACTATATTAATACATATTTAACATACAATGTTAAACTAATTTCTTTACATTTTTTAATACATGTATTATTGTTTTTTTGGTTTATATGTATATTGGTTTTTTGTATATAACACTTAATGTTATTTTTAGTAACACTAGCATTCTTAACATTACACTTTTAAATTGGAACAGCTTAAATTAATATACACACTAATATTAAAATTTTGTAACTATTGTCCTAACTAGATTCTTCAAAACTCTTTTATGCATGTATTGTGGTTTTTTGTTTATTTTTTTTTTTATATGTTGTTTCTCTGTATAACACTTAATATTATTACTTTTTAGTAACACTATTATTCTTAATATTAGGATTTTTTATATTAGAATAGATTGAACTTGACATTCACACTTATATTGGTATATGGATACATTTTTTAATAGTATAAATTTTGTAATAACACATTTTTTAAATTTTCGAATATTTTAGTTTTAGTACACTTTTGTAAATTTTCTTTGACAAAATATTTTGAAGTTTATATTTAAAATTTGTTAATATTATAATCGTTATTCGAAAAGCCAAAAGCTAATTTTAAAACCAAAATAACAACTTTAATATTTAACTGAAATGACCTCCTGATGATGCCACACAACGGAGTGGCGAAATATTGAAAAAATTTTGCAAAAAAAATAAAGATATAAATAGACCTAAAGCTTAAAAAAATAGTCTTATTTACTAACATTAAAAAGGTCAAAAAACTAGAAAAAATAGATAATTAAACAAAAAGTGAGCACGCAACAACAACAGATAATCGAAAATGGGTTACAATAAATTTAAGAAGGATCAACGCCTTAAAACTATTATAAATCGGTTAAAGACTATAAGGGACAAAATAATAAAGACGAAATCAGCTATAACATTCCTTATAAGGTGCAGAAATGGTGGAATTATCCCAAAATTCATAGTGAATTCAACAAGAAATGTATCCAATATGTTTGAGGAAAAAGGATTTCCTAGAATTCAACAGGCAGTTAAGAAATTTATCTTGGATTTTCAAAACAAAATTTTAAGGGCTTGTATTGGAGAAAAGCACAATATATTAAAACAGTTTCAAGGTGAGTTGGGGGTGATAACCGATAGTTTGAGAAGATTTTTAACGACGGACGAATTAGATGAATTTTTCATGTATGAATATAGAATATCTTGTTCGTATAGAGAGAGGGTTAAGGCCACTCATATTAGGAAGTTTAATGATTTGGAGGAGATACAAAAGAAAGAATTAGGGATCAGATTAAATAAAAAATTGGTTTGTTAATAAAACAGATACGGATATTCCTACTGATGTACAGTGGACTCTTTCATTAGGGCATAAACACGCTTTGCCGGTTAGGAAGGAGGAATTGCCGACTATGAGGTTAATAACTGAGGGAGAGGATTTAATACAGACCATACAGGAAAAGGAAGACCAGGAAATAGCAAGGACTAAGTTTACGACAATTTTAGATAGTCATATGAATAAGGTTAAACTAACGAACAGGGATAAATTTATTTTAAATAAGGTAGATGAAACAGATAGGTTTTTAAAGAAAAACAAAAATTTACTTATTTTAAAAGCAGATAAGGGAAACAGTACTGTTGCAATTAAAAAAGAGGACTATAATTTGAGAATGGACAATATTGTAGGTGATACGACACAGTACAGATTAGTAAATAAAGATCCGACAAGTAGATTGCAGAAGACAAATAATGATTTAGTTGAAGAACTTTTTAAGAAGGAAATTATTACAGTTAGGGAAAAAAACATATTAAAAACTAATGTAGCTACAGCGCCCAGATTATATGGGCTTCCGAAGATTCATAAGGAAAATTTTCCTTTGAGGCCAATTTGCTCGTATGTGAATTCTCCCTGTTATGGTATATGTAAATATATTGCAGACATTCTTAGAAAAATTACTGATCAGTCTAGGCATAATGTCAAGGACTCTTTGCAATTTAGGAATAGGATAAAAGACAAACAAATACAGGACAATGAAAGGTTAGTTTCATTTGATGTAGTTTCTCTTTTCCCGAGTATTCCGGTGAATGTGACTATGGATATCATAAGGGAAAAATGGGACAAGGTTAAGGAGTATACAAATATTGATAAGGACCTATTTTTTTTTAAGGATTTTAAAATTTTGCATTGAGGACAACAGATATTTTCAATATGATGGAAGGATATATATACAGGATAAGGGACTTCCTATGGGCTCTCCTGCTTCTCCGATAGTGGCAGATATAGTTATGGAAGAATTATTGGATACTTGTATTGCGAAAATGACAATAGAACCAAGAATTATGACTAAGTATGTAAATAGTTTTCATCCAAGTATTAAGTTTACAATGGAAAAAGAAGACAATTCAAGACTTTCTTATTTAGATACGTTAATTATACGGAAAGGTAACGGCTTAAAAGTAGATTGGTATCAAAAACCAACGGCTTCTGGAAGGATAATTAATTATTATTCTAAGCATAGCAAACAAGTTATCACAAATACGGCAAGGAATTTGGTGAGAAGGGTACTTACAATAAGTGACAAAGAATTTCATAGGAAGAACAAGAGGATTATTTGGAATATTTTAAGGGATAACAGTTTCCCCAGGGGACTTATTTCTAAATTAATTAATCAATTTACAGACCAAAATGCAGATAGTCGGAATAATGAAAGGGGACCGAAGATTTATAAATCATTTACTTATGTACCAGGAGTGACAGAAAGGGTTAAAAGGTCAAAAGTGTTTGACTGTGAGAAGTATAGCATGGCGTTTAAGACTTACAATACTTTAGGTAAATTATTTAGTAAAACAAAAGTTAGAATACAAAAGTTGGATATGGCGAATATAGTCTATAAGATACCTTGCAAGGGAACTGATAGGGAGGAATGTAGGAAAGTGTATGTAGGAACTACAAAAAATAAACTTAAAACAAGAATTGCTGGACATAAATCTGACCAGAGATATAGGGACACTAGTTCACAGAAAACAGCGTTATCTTCTCATTGTTCGGAATTCGATCACTACCCAGACTTTGAGAATGTTTCAATATTGGATAAAGAAAATAATTATAAACGTAGATACATGTTAGAAATGTTAAATATTATTAACGTTCCAAAAACATATAGAATTAATTTTAAAGCAGACACAGACAATGTTGCCCAGAATTACAGACATCTAATATGTAAAAAATAACAGAGATAGGATTTATATAAGCA
Source organism: Melanophora roralis (assembly GCA_963583895.1). NCBI lineage: Eukaryota > Metazoa > Arthropoda > Insecta > Diptera > Rhinophoridae > Melanophora > Melanophora roralis. Next base: position 77,102,124 of record OY757187.1, on the reverse strand, counting down.
CATATTTAATTTTGACTAATATGGTTTTTTAGGCATACATACATATGTATATGTTTTTTTCATAAGTTAATAAAAAAAAAAAAAAAATTTACACTTTATTACACAAACTTCTGATACTAATCTTTTGTAACTATATTAATACATATTAAACATACAGTGTTAAACTAATTTCTTTACATTTTTTAATACATGTATTATTGTTTTTTTGGTTTATATGTATATTGGTTTTTTGTATATAACACTTAATGTTATTTTTAGTAACACTAGCATTCTTAACATTACACTTTTAAATTGGAACAGCTTAAATTAATATACACACTAATATTAAAATTTTGTAACTATTGTCCTAACTAGATTCTTCAAAACTCTTTTATGCATGTATTGTGGTTTTTTGTTTATTTTTTTTTATATGTTGTTTCTCTGTATAACACTTAATATTATTACTTTTTAGTAACACTATTATTCTTAATATTAGGATTTTTTATATTAGAATAGATTGAACTTGACATTCACACTTATATTGGTATATGGATACATTTTTTAATAGTATAAATTTTGTAATAACACATTTTTTAAATTTTCGAATATTTTAGTTTTAGTACACTTTTGTAAATTTTCTTTGACAAAATATTTTGAAGTTTATATTTAAAATTTGTTAATATTATAATCGTTATTCGAAAAGCCAAAAGCTAATTTTAAAACCAAAATAACAACTTTAATATTTAACTGAAATGACCTCCTGATGATGCCACACAACGGAGTGGCGAAATATTGAAAAAATTTTGCAAAAAAAATAAAGATATTAATAGACCTAAAGCTTAAAAAAATAGTCTTATTTACTAACATTAAAAAGGTCAAAAAACTAGAAAAAATAGATAATTAAACAAAAAGTGAGCACGCAACAACAACAGATAATCGAAAATGGGTTACAATAAATTTAAGAAGGATCAACGCCTTAAAACTATTATAAATCGGTTCAAGACTATAAGGGACAAAATAATAAAGACGAAATCAGCTATAACATTCCTTATAAGGTGCAGAAATGGTGGAATTATCCCAAAATTCATAGTGAATTCAACAAGAAATGTATCCAATATGTTTGAGGAAAAAGGATTTCCTAGAATTCAACAGGCAGTTAAGAAATTTATCTTGGGTTTTCAAAACAAAATTTTAAGGGCTTGTATTGGAGAAAAGCACAATATATTAAAACAGTTTCAAGGTGAGTTGGGGGTGATAACCGATAGTTTGAGAAGATTTTTAACGACGGACGAATTAGATGAATTTTTCATGTATGAATATAGAATATCTTGTTCGTATAGAGAGAGGGTTAAGGCCACTCATATTAGGAAGTTTAATGATTTGGAGGAGATACAAAAGAAATAATTAGGGATCAGATTAAATAAAAAATTGGTTTGTTAATAAAACAGATACGGATATTCCTACTGATGTACAGTGGACTCTTTCATTAGGGCATAAACACGCTTTGCCGGTTAGGAAGGAGGAATTGCCGACTATGAGGTTAATAACTGAGGGAGAGGATTTAATACAGACCATACAGGAAAAGGAAGACCAGGAAATAGCAAGGACTAAGTTTACGACAATTTTAGATAGTCATATGAATAAGGTTAAACTAACGAACAGGGATAAATTTATTTTAAATAAGGTAGATGAAACATAGGTTTTTAAAGAAAAACAAAAATTTACTTATTTTAAAAGCAGATAAGGGAAACAGTACTGTTGCAATTAAAAAAGAGGACTATAATTTGAGAATGGACAATATTGTAGGTGATACGACACAGTACAGATTAGTAAATAAAGATCCCACAAGTAGATTGCAGAAGACAAATAATGATTTAGTTGAAGAACTTTTTAAGAAGGAAATTATTACAGTTAGGGAAAAAAACATATTAAAAACTAATGTAGCTACAGCGCCCAGATTATATGGGCTTCCGAAGATTCATAAGGAAAATTTTCCTTTGAGGCCAATTTGCTCGTATGTGAATTCTCCCTGTTATGGTATATGTAATTATATAGCAGACATTCTTAGAAAAATTACTGATCAGTCTAGGCATAATGTCAAGGACTCTTTGCAATTTAGGAATAGGATAAAAGACAAACAAATACAGGACAATGAAAGGTTAGTTTCATTTGATGTAGTTTCTCTTTTCCCGAGTATTCCGGTGAATGTGACTATGGATATCATAAGGGAAAAATGGGACAAGGTTAAGGAGTATACAAATATTGATAAGGACCTATTTTTTTTAAGGATTTTAAAATTTTGCATTGAGGACAACAGATATTTTCAATATGATGGAAGGATATATATACAGGATAAGGGACTTCCTATGGGCTCTCCTGCTTCTCCGATAGTGGCAGATATAGTTATGGAAGAATTATTGGATACTTGTATTGCGAAAATGACAATAGAACCAAGAATTATGACTAAGTATGTAAATAGTTTTCATCCAAGTATTAAGTTTACAATGGAAAAAGAAGACAATTCAAGACTTTCTTATTTAGATACGTTAATTATACGGAAAGGTAACGGCTTAAAAGTAGATTGGTATCAAAAACCAACGGCTTCTGGAAGGATAATTAATTATTATTCTAAGCATAGCAAACAAGTTATCACAAATACGGCAAGGAATTTGGTGAGAAGGGTACTTACAATAAGTGACAAAGAATTTCATAGGAAGAACAAGAGGATTATTTGGAATATTTTAAGGGATAACAGTTTCCCCAGGGGACTTATTTCTAAATTAATTAATCAATTTACAGACCAAAATGCAGATAGTCGGAATAATGAAAGGGGACCGAAGATTTATAAATCATTTACTTATGTACCAGGAGTGACAGAAAGGGTTAAAAGATCAAAAGTGTTTGACTGTGAGAAGTATAGCATGGCGTTTAAGACTTACAATACTTTAGGTAAATTATTTAGTAAAACAAAAGATAGAATACAAAAGTTGGATATGGCGAATATAGTCTATGAGATACCTTGCAAGGGAACTGATAGGGAGGAATGTAGGAAAGTGTATGTAGGAACTACAAAAAATAAACTTAAAACAAGAATTGCTGGACATAAATCTGACCAGAGATATAGGGACACTAGTTCACAGAAAACAGCGTTATCTTCTCATTGTTCGGAATTCGATCACTACCCAGACTTTGAGAATGTTTCTATATTGGATCAAGAAAATAATTATAAACGTAGATACATGTTAGAAATGTTAAATATTATTAACGTTCCAAAAACACATATAATTAATTTTAAAGCAGACACAGACAATGTTGCCCAGAATTACAGACATCTAATATGTAAAAAATAACAGAGATAGGATTTATATAAGCACATATTTAATTTTGACTAATATGGTTTTTTAGGCATACATACATATCTATATGTTTTTTTCATAAGTTAATTTAAAAAAAAAAAATTTACACTTTATTACACAAACTTCTGATACTAATCTTTTGTAACTATATTAATACATATTAAACATACAATGTTAAACTAGTTTCTTTAAACATTTTAATACATGTATTATTGTTTTTTTGGTTTATATGTATATTGGTTTTTTGTATATAACACTTAATGTTATTTTTAGTAACACTAGCATTCTTAACATTACACTTTTATATTGGAACAGCTTAAATTAATATACACACTAATATTAAAATTTTGTAACTATTGTCCTAACTAGATTCTTCAAAACTCTTTTATGCATGTATTGTGGTTTTTTGTTTATTTTTTTTTTTTTTTATATGTTTTTCTCTGTATAACACTTAATATTATTACTTTTTAGTAACACTATTATTCTTAATATTAGGATTTTTTATATTAGAATAGATTGAACTTGACATTCACACTTATATTGGTATATGGATACATTTTTTAATAGTATAAATTTTGTAATAACACATTTTTTAAATTTTCGAATATTTTAGTTTTAGTACACTTTTGTAAATTTTCTTTGACAAAATATTTTGAAGTTTATATTAAAAATTTGTTAATATTATAATCGTTATTCGAAAAGCCAAAAGCTAATTTTAAAACCAAAATAACAACTTTAATATTTAACTGAAATAACCTCCTGATGATGCCACACAACGGAGTGGCGAAATATTGAAAAAATTTTGCAAAAAAATAAAGATATAAATAGACCTAAAGCTTAAAAAAATAGTCTTATTTACTAACATTAGAAAGGTCAAAAAACTAGAAAAAATAGATAATTAAACATATGAAATAATAATGTTTTTTTTTTTAAATAGATTAAATAGGTAAAAAAAATAACTATTTAATTAAAGTTTAAATTAATTTTTTTGTACACCAAGAAATTCAAAGGAAAAATTGAAAATATGTAAAACCAAGATCATATGTAGAATGGCAGTTACTTTGTAAAGTAACATATTGTTAAATATTAAAAACTTTGATTATTAGAATAAAACACGAACCTAATGCAGCATTGGTATTGTAGTAATTTTGTATGTAATATCGTTTAAAGCAAATCTGTGGCAAACAAGGTTATTGTTATTCAAAAAGGAGTAGTTTACGAGTTATGTTAATATAACTTCAGTAGTTTTTGAATGTGTGTATGTAAATATAGAAAGTTAAAAAAAAAAAGTTTTTTGCTTTTATAGCTCTTAATTTAAGATGAATTTAGTAAGCTATTAACTTCAGCTTCATCTGTGCCATTTTGGGTAACATACATAGTATTTGTATTAAATATATTTTTTTATTTATTTTTTTGGTTTAAAAACTTTGCCTTTTGTTGAAAAGAATCGCCAGCAATATCGCCATGGCGTCAAACCTAATTTTTAATAGCCAAGAGCACCAAAAAAATCGCCACATTTGGCGTAAAATCGCCATAACCGACAGCCGTGAATAAGACTGCTTATTTTCTTTTTTTTTGAACTCTCATTGGCGTTCGGACGGTTCAAGTCCTATTGCTTCATTATACCCTTCACATAGTGATAGGGTATATATCACTTTGTCATTCCATTTGTAATTTCTTTATTATTCATTTGCGACCCCATAAAGCATATATATTCTGGATCCTTATAGATAGGGAAGCCGATTTAGCGATGTCCGTCTGTTGAAATCAAGTTTCCGGAGTCAAATAAAAAGATACAGACCAGTTAATGGTGTCAAACTATAAGAAATATCCTGGAGACAATCGCTATTTAAAATCAGCAAAATCGGTTCACTATTGACCGAGATATAAGCGAAAACCCAGAGTAACCCATTTTTTTAGGACAAAATCCGTGCATATATCCCTATATATCTCAGTAAGTATAGTCACTCTTGCCACAAAACTTGGCACGGATACTCCTAAAGAAGGGACATAAATAATGGAAAAAGTTTTTTCAGATAGACATAGGGGAAGGAGTATTTTTCCTACAATTGCACAAATTAGGTGAAATATTTTATGCGCTATATCTCGTAAACTATAACAGCTATCGACTTAAAATGTTCTACAAAAAGGAATTGTACGCAAAGACCTACACTTTAAAGAAAAACATTTTTGAGTAGGGGCAAAAAAGGGGTAGCTCCCATACAAATCGACAATTATTATAAAATATTCGATAGGCTATATCTCGAAAACTATAAAAGATATAGAAATGAAATGTTCTACAAAAAGTAATTGGGCAATAAGGCCTACGCTTTAAAGAAAAAATTTTTTGAGTGGGGGCAAAAAAAGGGGTAGCTCCCATACAAATCGGCAATTATTATAAAATATTCGATAGGCTATATCTCGAAAACTATAAAAGATATAGAAATGAAATGTTCTACAAAAAGTAATTGGGCAATAAGGCCTACGCTTTAAAGAAAAATTTTTTTGAGTGGGGGCAAAAAAAGGGGTAGCTCCCATACAAATCGGCAATTATTATAAAATATTCGATACGCTATATCTCGGAAACTATATAAGATATCGAAATGAAATGTTCTACAAAAAGTAATTGGGCAAGAATGCCTACGCTTTAAAGAAAAAATTTTTTGAGTGGGGGCAAAAAATGGGTAGCTCCCATACAAATTAACGATTTTTATGAAATATTCGATACGCTATATCTCAGAAACTGTAAAAGATATCGAAATGAAATGTTCTACAAAAAGTAATTGGGCAAGCATGCCTACGCTTTAAAGAAAAAATTTTTTGAGTGGGGGCAAAAAAAGGGGTAGCTCCCATACAAATCGACAATTATTATAAAATATTCGATACGCTATATCTTGGAAACTATAAAAGATATCGAAATGAAATGTTCTACAAAAAGTAATTGGGCAAGAATGCCTACGCTTTAAAGAAAAAATTTTTTGAGTGGGGGCAAAAAAGGGGTAGCTCCCATACAAATTAACGATTTTTATGAAATATTCGATACGCTATATCTCAGAAACTATAAAAGATATCGAAATGAAATGTTCTACAAAAAGTAATTGGGCAAGAATGCCTACGCTTTAAAGAAAAAATTTTTTGAGTGGGGGCAAAAAAGGGGTAGCTCCCATACAAATTAACGATTTTTATGAAATATTCGATACGCTATATCTCAGAAACTGTAAAAGATATCGAAATGAAATGTTCTACAAAAAGTAATTGGGCAATAAGGCCTACGGTTTAAAGAAAATTTTTTTTTGAGTCGGGCAAAAAAAGGGGTAGCTCCCATACAAATCGACAATTATTATAAAATATTCGATACGCTATATCTCGGAAACTATAAAAGATATCGAAATGAAATGTTCTACAAAAAGTAATTGGGCAAGAATGCCTACGCTTTAAAGAAAATTTTTTTGAGTGGGGGCAAAAAAAGGGGTAGCTCCCATACAAATCGACAATTATTATAAAATATTCGATACGCTATATCTCGGAAACTATAACAAGTATCGAAATGAAATGTTATACAAAAAGTAATTGGGCAAGAAGGCCTACGCTTTAAAGAAAAAAATTTTGAGTGGGGGCAAAAAAAGGGGTAGCTCCCATACAAATTAACAATTATTATAAAATATTTGATACGCTATATCTCAGAAACTATAACAGATATCGAAACGAAATGTTCCACAAAAAGTAATTGGACAACAAAGTCTACAATTAAAAAAACAAAAATTTTTTGAGTGGGGACAAAAAAGGGGTAGCTCCCATACAAATTAACGATTTTTATGAAATATTCGATACGCTATATCTCGGAAACTATAACAGATATCGAAATCAAATGTTCTACAAAAAGTAATTGGGCAATAAGGCCTACGCTTTAAAGAAAAATTTTTTGAGTGGGGGCAAAAAAGGGGGTAGCTCCCATACAACTTAACAATTTTTATAAAATATTCGATACGCTATATCTCGGAAACTATAACAGATATCGAAATCAAATGTTCTGCAAAAAGTAATTGGACAACAAGATCTACAATTTAAAGAAAAAGCTTTTTGAGTGGGGGCAAAAAAGGGGTAGCTCCCATACATATTAACAATTTTTGTTAAAATTTCGATACGCTACTTCTGGAAAACTATTACAGCTATCGACTTCGAATATTCTACAAAAAGTAATAATCAAATAATTTATACATTTTGGAGAAGAGCAGGGGGACTAGAACATTTAATAAGTTTTATTAACCTTTAAGTATGAATAATGTCGAAAATTTTTAAAACTCTCTACCTCAAACCTTCCTCATCTATTTCTATTATTCATACGAACGTTAAAATTTTGTATATTTTTCTATGGACTTTAAAACTCGCACAAGGTTTTTTATTATATTATTTGCAGTACAAAATTACTCGGCTGGGTATATTTAAAGACCAATGTGAAGGGTATATAAGATTCGGCACAGCCGAATATAGCGCTCTTACTTGTTTGTTTTGATTTTTTCATTAATATACACTACTGCGTTTTTAAACATTTTCTTTTGTCCATCAAATTTAAGCAGCTGAATTTCAAGTACAAGCAAGTTTGTACTCAGGGTACACTTATCAGGTAGGAGCGATTCTGCAAAAACAACTTAAACCGTCATAAGAATGTCAAGGACAAATATCAAAATCTCACAAAATCTATCTTATTCTTTTTAAGTTATAAATTAAAATTATAAAAGAACCTTTAATAATGCCGTGTGGTTTGAAGATTGTATGTACAAAACATAGTAGAACATCAATTAGTGAAGTTTTATTGCTTTTTTGTTGTGTATTTTGTGTGTTTAATTTTTTTGTAAACAGAAGAAGCACCGCTGGAAGTTGGTCAAGCTTATTTTTGAAAGTTATCAATTAAAATTCTCAATAAAACTAAAATTAAACTGTTTATTAAGAAGATTTTTTAAATAAAATCAAGTTTATGATAAATTAGTGAAGTTTAAATATTATTTTGGTGTATATTTCCTGTGTTTAATTTTCTTGCAGGCAGAAGCTGCAAAATTGTAAATAAATAAAATGACATTTACCATTATCAAATATAAGGGATAGCAATAAATTTTTTTTCGTTTATTGCTAACGTGCTTACGCCATAGTAGTACGCTAGTGCTCCCAGATCGTTTTTTTGACTAATCTGTGTATATCTGTGTATATCTGTGACGATACTACAGTTGTTGTTTGTATAAAAGGAAAAAAATGCATAAACAAAATTTGACATTAATATAACGAATTACCGTTACTCAGCTGTTTATCTGAGGCTACCTGATATACGTGTACCCTTTATGTACTTTTTCAATTTCCCCTCACCCCGTTGTAAACAACCTACGCTGCTTTTCACAAAGTCCGATTATAATTTAACAGGAAGTTTAACCGTAAGTTAGGCAAAATTGCATTTCACAAAGTACGGTTAGTATTTAACAGGCAGAAATTAACCAAAAAGTCCGTGTAAAATTTAACTGAACAAAATCTTCCGGTTAATTGTTTTACTAAAACAAAAATAAAAAAGAAAATGGAAAGAAGAAATCAACATTTCCATTTTTGTAATGTTTTCAATATTCCAAGCTTGAAAGCCAAAAAGAAAAAAAGTTTTTACACGACGGGAGCATTTCTCTTTACGTATATAAAATGTTTTTTTATTTTCCACAACGAATACTACAACACCAATGCTGCATTAGGTTCGTGTTTTATCCTAATCAAAGTTTTTAATATTAACAAAGTACATTACTGCCATTCTACATACATATGCTCTTGGTTAAACATATTTTCAATTCTTCCTTTGAGTTTCTTGGTGTACAAAAAAATTTAATTTTAACTTTAATTAAATAGTTATTTCTTTTTATTTAATTAATTTAATAGAAACATTAATATTTCATATGTTTATTTAACTAAAATAATTTGTGAGTTTTTTTCGTCAAAACCAATAGATTTTTATTATGGCGAATTTTTTAGCGACTTTTTTAGTTTTTAAACTCAAAAAATATTTTTTGGCGATTTTCGAAAACTGTTCTGGCGATGGACCCTGAAAAAAACTGACAACTCTGATGAGCAATATGACTTTCAGTGGTGCCACTTTTGTATATGCAGAAAAGTGTATTGAGTGGCTTTTCTCATACTTAACTAAATCAAAGACAGGACAACCTCTGTAGTTGGCAGTGTGGTTTCCACCGCAATTGCTGCACTTCTTCACCCTAGGGTCATCTTTTGGTTTATCGCACTTGATTGTAACATGCAGATCCTCACATACAACACAAACAGAAGGCATTTTACAGTAAGTTTTTGTGTGGCCATATTCCTGACAATTTAAGCACTGTACAGGTCCAGATCGCTTATGCGGGACTTCCACTGTAACTCCACGGTGCATAATATATCTTAAACCATAAATGGGGTGAGTTTCGTTTTTCTTTAATTTGGCATCACCAGGCTCAAGTTAAACTCGAAACAATGGTTGAGGGTATTTTTCCCTGTTTCTAATATTTGTCACAGTTCTTACCTTAAATCCTTCGCTGCACAAACTGGTCTTTATCTCCTCCGGGTCAACATTTAAGTCAATTCCTTTTATGACTACCTGGAGGCCTTTTGCGTTTTTTAGCTGGTAAGTGTAAAAGTTCTTTTTTAACTTCTCAAATTCCGACACCGTGGCGCGATAAGCGTTCTCGTGATTTACTTGAATTTTGGTCTCATATATATGTTACCACGTTTTATGTTCGACACATAAAAGTTCTTTTCGCCTATTAATGCAACTAAAAATTTAATGAGGTCGTTCGAGTTTTTTTCTCTTAAATAAATTGGAGGAGGCTTATAATATTTTTCCGTAACGGGGCCATCATTATCATCTGTTTGCAGAATGGCAAAGCGATTTTGCGATGTGGTTGGCCTTTCATCGTCTCTTAGAATTTTTGCAGGTTGACTTACTTCTGCCGACTTCGGACTTCTCCCCCTTTTAAGAACTGTTACGTACCTGTCCATCTCTACCTGGATCTTAGGAGCACACGCAGAAATTGGGCCTGGAGCGCCTTTAGCAGTTGTAGGTGCGACACCAGAACTTGATAAAGAGGACCGCGATAAAGATAACACCTCGGTATTTTTTTTATAATTTTTAAACAGAGATTGGGCTAAATTTGTCCCTTGTTCAGTACATTTATTGAAGTTAGGCACACTTGCACTTAAATTATTTGTATTTGTTTTCGGTTTTGCACTTAAATAGTTTCTATTATATTCAGGGTCTCTAATGTTTTCATTGCTAACGCTTTCTGAGCTTAACACAATGTAAGCATTTCGGCTATTAGGCCCACTGTCACTACGATTACTGTTACTCATTAACCGTTTGGTTTTTTTGTTTTGTTTAGTTTGTTTTTATTTTCAATTCTCACTTATGTCTTGTAGGTATGTATATTTACAATTTTTTTTGTAACTTATTACAAATATCATCTATTACAAATATACACTCGCGTAGACACGTCCGTACACTACGAGATTAAGAGAGCAACTGTTATTTTAACTGAAGAGAAAATCTTTTGCTGTTTTTTATTACACTATTTTATACAATTTTAATTTCATTTGTTTACAAAAAATAACTTATTGAATTTTTGATTTAATTTCATTTGTTTCCCCTGTATTCAAATTAACCTGTTTTTTTTATATTATCATGTTATAGAAAATAGTTTTAATAAATTCTACCTTTTATAATGTTAAAATGAATTTTGTAGCGTTTCATATCAGCTTTCTCGGACACAGCATGATGGCCTAGAGCCCAACTAAGCGGTAAGTAGGGGTAAGGTAAGTGGTAACAATCGCAAAATTGGGACATCTAAAAAGGGTGATTCCGATGTCATGGAGGGGCGTCCAGCCTCTAAAGGGAGGGCCAATAAACTGGCGAAACACCAGCCAGTGATTGACTGTGTGTGGGTGTCTGTTAGATGTCTGCATTTGCCATGAACTTTTAGGATTGCTTTGGGTTCCCAAAACTTTATTTTTACTTTTAATATGTACACCCCTCAGAATCTGATACGGTTTTTGTAGCGGCTGTAAAACCGGATGTGTTGGCAAGAACCACCCCAAGACGGCGAGCTCTAGCCGGAGCAAAACGCCAGCGTACCGGAGCCGCCAACAGTCTGGTAATCCGTTTTTTTTTCTGTTTCCTTTTCAACCTTCGTTTAAAAACAGCCGTTCACTACAAATTTAGAAGTTTTTAATTGTATTTCAAAAATTTCTAATTCAATTTGTATTTCAGAATTTTCTATTTGTATTTCAGAACTTCCTAATTGTATTTCAGAAGTTTCCTTTTGTTTTTCAGAAATTTCTATTTGTATTTAAGAATTTTCCATTAAAAATACAAAAAAATTGTTCGAAACAAAAGTGGAATGCGAAAAACTGTGTATGAGGAAATGTGGCCAATACCTTCCTCTACCATGCCCCGTCCTCCAATTTTCGGCACATGTCTTTGTTTTTACCCAATATGCAGCAAGGTGTATTTAGTGACTTTTCTCATACTTAGTTTTTCGAAAAAGTTGTTCGAAAAAAAGTGGACTGGGAAAAACTGAGTATGAGGAAATGTGGCCAATACCTTCCTCTACCATACTCCGTTCTCCAATTTTTGGCACATGTCTTTGTTTGGAGCCAGTAAGTAAAATACTACGTGTGAGTAGTGTGTAATAATAATTTTATATATGTATAAATTGTATGTAAATTTTTTCCAAACTTAGTTTATTTATTATCAATTTCATATTCTTTTTTTATTCAAAATTATTTTTTTCGTTCTTGAAGTAAAATTCAGAAACTTATATAAAATCTTCATATGTATCAAAAAGTTTGTTAAAGTTCTAAAAAAGTTTGTTAAAAGCAAAAATCCTCTCCCATGAAGATTTTTGATGCTGCCATATCAAAAATACACATTTTGTATGGAAAAAGTGTGTCTATAAGCTTGGCAGCACCAATTTAAATATTTTACTCAAATTTTAGCGCCATTTTTTAATTGAGAGAGAATATCTAGTGCGCTCTCTGAAAAACTGAGTGAAACAAAAAGTTTGCCAAACTAAAAGTTTGTTATTTTCACGGAGATGTTAAAGCTTTATATTTTGCATTTTACCGTGTTGGCAGCACTAATCTGTTAACTGTTGCGTACATGGTACAATTACCATGGTTGCGTATAAAAATAGATATTAGTATACTATTTTTTTTATTTATTCTTGAACAGTTTTTAATACAAATGTTTGCTTCTTAATTTAGCTTAAGTTGATACAATTTTTTTTTAATAAAAGAAATTAATATTTTCCGTCAATGTTGAAAGAAACTTTCATTTGAAAAAAACTGGTTTTTCTAAAGCTACTTGCCGAGTAGAATGCATTTTCGAAAACAGCTACGCAATTTCATCATCAGTACTCTCTGAACGGTAGTAGTGTATTTTTGTTGTAAACATCACCTATTTAACTTACACGACCACGCCACAAAAGTAGCATTGACAGCAACCCGTAGTCATGTTGCCATTAGAAAAATTATTCTCATAAGCACACGTGCATTTTATTTTTGACTGGTTGTGTTCAGTAGTCTGTAGCGAGGAATGTTAATAATGCTTGATTCGTTTTATTTTATTATAAAGAATTGCCATACTAAAATTATAATACATATTATATTCTAAGATAGTGATGCCATATTATTATATTCATGTTATTTTATACTAATGGTAAGACATAAATGGTAAATATGCTGAAATGCTTTGTTAAAATATTGTTTTTTTTTTTGTTGATAATGGTACCCTTTTGGGCTCTTCTAAACGGAGGGAAAATTTCGGAATTCGATTTAAAACGAAATTTAAAATTCTTTTTATAATTACTATGTTAAAAGCATTGACAACTCGATCGATCGAGTAGAATTTCGAATTGAATGCCGTAATTTGCCCCCGGGTCTGTATAAAAATCACATTTTGTGCAATTCTTTATAATTGCGCACAATCTGTACCTTATGTTTTTGGAAAATACCTAAGTATGCAGTCGCTTCTAAAAAAAACTACAATAAACATAATAAAGAATTTGTATTACAAATTGTTATTTTTAACAAAAAATACATATTTCTAAGAGCGTTATTTATTTCTGTTTAAATATCCATCCTAAAACTATTTATGGAAAAGTGATCCTTGCATTATTGTTGTGGTTGAGTTAATCGTCCTAACTACCCAACTACACGAGCAATCTGCAAGCCAGGGCGAATTCATAGAGAAGGTGGGCTCGACAAATCAGCTGACTGTTTTTTGCTCGTGCAATTTTCCTTGCAATGTGCCAAAAATTTGTCTATGTGCTTCTTCTTGATTAAAAAAAATTAAGCGTCGGTTAGATATTTAAACTAAAAATTTAAAAAGTGTTTTTAATTAACAAATAGTAGAACTAAAAGATGCGTTCTTGTGCTTTGTGCAAAAAAAGTGTAAAAGGAGCTAGATCATTGTTTAGCATTCCTAAAGATGTGGCCACTAGAGCAAAGTGGAGTGAAATTTGTTTAAAAAGTTCAACACCCACATCGGTACTTTGTTCTGATGATTTTCTTTCAGACAGCTTTATTACCACCCACAACAAAAGGTTTCTTCTACCAGATGCGGAACCATTTATACCGCTTGTTCAGCAAAAAACAAAAGAAGTTACGGACAGTGTACCAGATAGTTTTCTTATCACAGAGTAAGTCAGTTTTTAAAGTTAATTATATACACACGCTCTCTTAATAAAAAAAAAAAATATTTGTTAATATACATACCTACAAGACATAAGTGAGAATCGAAAATAAAAACAAACTAAACAAAACAAAAAAACCAAACGGTTAATGAGTAACAGTAATCGTTGTGACAGTGGGCCTAATAGCCGAAATGCTTACATTGTGTTAAGCTCAGCAAGCGTTAGCAATGAAAACATTAGAGACCCTGAGTATAATAGAAACTATTTAAGTGCAAAACCGAAAACAAATACAAATAATTTAAGTGCAAGTGTGCCTAATTTGAATAAATGTACTGAACAAGGGACAAATTTAGCCCAATCTCTGTTTAAAAATTATAAAAAAAATACCGAGGTGCCATCTTCATCGCGGTCTTCTTTATCAAGTTCTGGTGTCGCACCAACAGCTGCTAAAGGCGCTACGGGCCCAATTTCTGCGTGTGCTCCTAAGATCCAGGTAGGGATGGACAGGTACGTAACAGTTCTTAAAAGGGGAAGGAGCCCTAAATCGGCAGAAGCATCTCAACCTGCAAAAATTTTAAAAGACGATGAAAGACCAACCTCATCGCAAAATCGTTTTGCAATTTTGCAAGAGGATAATGAGGCCCATGTTAGTGAAAAAAAGTCCTTTAAGCCACCTCCCATTTATTTGAGGGAAAAAAACTCAAATGATCTCGTCAAGTTTTTAGTCGGTTTGATTGGGGAAAATAACTTTTATGTTTCAAACGTTAAACGCGGTAACATATTTGAGACAAAAATTCAAGTGAACCATGAAAACGCCTACCGCGCCACGGTTTCGGAGCTCGAAAAACTCAGAAAAAACTTCTATACCTACCAACTCAAGACCGCAAAAGGCCTTCAGGTAGTTATTAAAGGCATTGATTCTAACGTTGACCCAGAAGAGATCAAGACCAGTTTGTTAAACAAAGGGTTTATGGTTAGGACGGTATCGAATATGAGAAATAGGGAAAAACACCCCCAACCATTATTCCGAGTGGAGCTTGAGCCTGGTGATATCAAATTGAAAAAAAGTGAAACTCACCCCATCTACGATTTAAAATATATTATGCACCGACGAGTCACTGTGGAAGTGCCACATAAGCGATCTGGGCCCGTACAGTGCTTAAACTGCCAGGAATATGGCCACACTAAAACTTATTGTAAGTTGCCAACTGTTTGTGTTGTGTGTGGGGATCTGCACGATACGACCAAGTGCGACAAGCCAAAAGATGATCCTAGGATAAAGAAATGCAGCAACTGCGGGGGAAACCACACTGCCAACTATAGAGGTTGTCCTGTTTTTAATTTAGTTAAGCGATCAACTAAGCCGAACATAGTTCCTGCCCCTCCCCAGCCTTTAAATATACCAACTACAAATATGCCTCCATTGGCACAACCAGCTACAAATCAAGTTTCTTACGCCGCCGCATTAAAGTCTAACCAGCCTAATTCACGTAAGTCTACCCAGCCTACAACACAACAAGAAGTGCCAACTAGCGAACCAACCGGGCCTAATTTTAGCCGCCTGGAAGCCGTAATTGACAATATGGTCACACAATTTACGCAGATTATGGCGCAAATGGCCAACATGATGCAAGAAATGCAAAAAATGCAGTCTGCTTTTCTGCAGGCTATGCTTAAAAGACCATGAACTGCCTCAGGGTTTGTTTCTGGAACGCAAACGGCATCCGCCAACACAAAAACGAGCTCGAATATTTCTTGATGAACCAAAAAATCGATGTTATGTGTATTTCTGAGACTCATATGACATCTAGAAGCACTTTTAAAATTAGTGGTTATTCTTTTTACGATTCAAAGGATCCTAGGGATAGATCATGTGGTGGCTCGGCTATTCTAATCAAATCAAGAATTAAACACCAATGGTTGGGTGGCCTCTCGGAATGTTATATCCAAGCTACGAACGTCTGCATTGATGAATTTTTCCATAACCTTGTTATTTCATCAGTTTACTGTCCACCCAGATTCTCCATAACGAAGGATCAGTACAACAGTTTCTACAAATCATTAGGTCCCCGCTTCATAGCTGCTGGAGACTATAACGCTAAGCACACATACTGGGGCTCCCGCCTAATTAGTCCCAGAGGTCGTGTCTTGTATGACTCAGTGTCGGAAATAGGACTTTTCGTTATTTCAACTGGACAACCAACCTATTGGCCAACGGACAATAATAAAATTCCAGACGTAATAGATTTTGGCGTGGCAAAAGGTATATCACCGGACCTTATTGAGGCTGAAGCCTCCTTCGATTTATCTTCTGACCACTCACCCACAATTATCACTATTTGCAGTCCTCACCAAATAGCAACTAGTGATTTTTTCTTATCAAAAAGAGTAAATTGGTTAAAATATAAAAAATATATCAGCTCTCACTGCTCGGATCACATACCACTAAAAACTCCCCAAGAAATCGATGATTGCCTAAATATCCTAAATGAAAACATTAAAAAAGCCGTTGAACATGCTTCTTCAACATACCGTCAGGTCAAATACAACAAAATTTTTTCTGTCGATGTTGAGGAGCTTTTATCTGAAAAAAGGAGAGCGCGAAGAGAATGGCAACAGCATAGATCGCCCCAACTTAAAACGAAGCTAAAAGAGTGTACAAATCGCTTAAAAAACTTGCTGGAGGTACACAGAATTGCATCAATTAAGAAGTATTTGGAAGGTCTAGACGCAACCCCTCAAACAAATTATTCTCTATGGCGATCAGCCAGTCGTCTCAAAAGACCCGTAATTGCAAAACCACCACTGCGCAATCTAAGAGGATCCTGGGCTAGAAATGATGAAGAAAAATGCGATCTGCTCGCAAGCCATTTAAGAAACGTGTTCACTCCTAATACATGCACTGACGTGAGGGAATTACCGCCTGTTGTTTCTAGACGTCCTATAGAAATACGTTTCCGATATTCAGATGTGGTAGAAGCTATTTCTAACCTTAATGATAAAAAAGCTCCTGGCGTTGATAAAATAAGCAACAAAATGCTCATTGAGCTACCTTTTACAGCAAAAAGAATAATTCTTTTTATTTTTAATGCCATAATACGGCTTGAACATTTTCCACCAATATGGAAAGTTGCCTTAGTTAAGATGATTCCTAAGCCTGGTAAAGATCCTTCTAAGGTGGAGTCTTATAGGCCTATAAGTTTGTTACCAACTTTGTCAAAACTGTTTGAAAAGCTGCTTAAAAACAAGCTTACTCCGATCCTGAATGAAAACAACTGCATTCCAGATCACCAATTTGGCTTTAGAAGTCAACATAGCACAATAGAACAAACTCACAGACTGGTGCAGGTTATAAGAAAAACTTTCGAGGAAAAAAAGTACTGCTCCGCGCTTTTTATAGATGTCTCTCAAGCTTTCGATAAAGTATGGCACGAAGGCCTGTTAAACAAACTAAAGCTAAACCTTCCAGCTAATATTTTCAACCTACTAGAAAAGTACATAACCGGTCGACAGTTTAAAATCAAAGAGGGAAACCAAATAAGTTCTTCTCAAACAATAGGGGCTGGTGTACCTCAAGGGAGTATACTAGGTCCAGTTCTGTACTTGCTTTACACAGCAGATATGCCAACCAATAGTTTTACACACACGTCGACATTTGCTGATGATACTGCTTTTCTTAGTATTCATAAAGACCCCAAAGAGGCTTCAAACCAATTGCAGCAACACGTAACCCAAGTTGAAAAATGGGCAAAGTTATGGGGAATAAAAATAAATGAACAAAAATGTACCCACGTAACTTTTACTTTACGCAAAGAAACGTGCTCTCCAATTCTTATTAACAACCATATGGTGCCTCAACGAACCGAGACAAAATATCTTGGTATTCACCTAGACCGCCGCCTCACATGGAAGCCTCATATAGATGCGAAGTTGACGCAAATGAAACTTAAAGCTACACAAATTCATTGGCTAATCGGCAGAAACTCTGTGCTTCGTCTTGATTGTAAACTTCTACTCTACAAATCGATTTTGAAACCAATTTGGTGCTACGGTATACAATTATGGGGCACTGCTTCCGCATCCAACATAGAAAAAATTCAACGCAGGCAAAACAAAATCCTAAGAATGATAACTGGTGCTCCTTGGTATGTTAAAAACAGCAACATCCACAAGGATCTACTAGTTCCACTAGTTAAATGCGAAATCCTGAACTATGTGGACAAGTATTTAAATAAGCTGGAAGCTCACCCAAATCCGCTCGCCCGAAACATCCTGCAACATAGTGGGCACACCCGCCTGAAAAGGAGGGATACTATTGCGCCTATATGAAGCTTGATAATTAATATGAGAACTTAAATTTTAGTCTGGCACTGGCTGGACTTATATTAACTACCTAGTTTTAAGATTTGAACACTTATTGTTAGTTCGCCACAGGCGAAGATTCAATAATAAATATATGAAACAAAAAAAAAAAAAAAAAAAATTATATACACATATGTATGTTGTAAATTTTAAAGTTAAATATGCAGTTTAAGGTTACAATATGCATGTAGCCCTTTACGTTTTAATTTATAGGTCGCACTCCTTAGATAAAGGCCATGCAAGTCATAAAATAACTGTTAAGGGTGCAACCTCCCTGTTTAGTTGGGACGAACTGACTTCAACAGCAAAAAATATGGCGGAGTGTAATACATGTAAATAACAAATTTCTCAAACACAGTAAGTAAATACAAGTTGAGTTTAAAAAAAAAAGTAATAACGTACCTTTTTTTAACCCAAACTTAAGGCCGTCTATTTTTAAATTGGAAAGCGACAATCTTCAAAAGAGAACCCGTGAGCTTGAGTCTGAAAATAAGGACTTAAGTCTCAAACTTAATCAAACAAATGCGGTAATACAAGGAATTAGAAAAATTTTCACTGAGGGCCAGATAAAGAAGCTAATGTCACCAAAAGTATCGACATGGAACTGGGATGATAGCTTAAGAGCTATTTGCTTGCACGCTGCGGGTCCCCGGGGGTACAATCATTTATATAAAACATGGTTTCCGCTACCTCATAAATCAACCCGTGCCCGTTGGTGCTCAAAAGTGTCTGTAAAGGAAGGATTGTTGACGAGTTCAATAGAATTTATGCGGTAAACTACGCATCTGAACCATGAAGAAAAAAATTTGTTTGCTAGCTTTGGATGAAATGAAGGTAGCGGAAACCTTCGAGTATGACCAAATCGAGGATGTCGTCAGGAAACCCGCAAACGACGTGCAGGTAGTAATGGCGCGCGGTATTAGGTCTTCGTGGAAACAGCCAGTTTTCTACGGATTTGACTGCAAATTTACAAAAGAAGTTTCGTTGCAAATCATATGTCAGATCGGCAGTGTAGGATTTTCTGTGGTGGCTTTTTGTTGTGACACGGGATCCAAAAATCACAAGTTGTGGAAGGAGTTAGAGGTTACACCAGGTAAGTTAAATTGCAGTAATAATAACACTTTAATAAAACAAATAATTTACACACAACATATAACAATATACAACACATACGTTAATGGTTAAAAAATATCATGTGCTACACGAATAATAACTTGCATGTCTGTAGATATAAAAATATGTTATAATAATTTTTAAAATTCAATCTCCTTAGACAAGCCATGGTTTACCAGCGCAGTCAATGCTGATGAAAAAGTATTTTGCTTCGCTGATGCACCACATTTGTTAAAATTAATTAGAAACCATTTCCCGGAGAGTGGCCTAATTGTTAATAATACGTTTTTGACGTCACGCACTATTGCTGATTTATTGAAAGTGACAGCTAAGTCTGATGTGTCCATCACATTTAATTTAAACGATGAGCACATATCTGTGAAAGGCGTAGGTAAATATAAGCTTACATTAAAACAAGTAAGAGCGCTATATTCGGCTGTGCCGAATCTTATATACCCTTCACATTGACCTTTCGCAATCCCAAACTTTATTGCTCTAAGGCAAATTCTGAAGAAGTTGTGGGCATTTTCATATCATTTTTGTAAATTTTGTATGGCAACCCCCTTAGAGCGTGGTGATAGGGGGTAAGTATGTTTTAGGAATATGTTTGGGAGAAGAAACTAATAGGGGTCGGTCGTACACTTTATTGCTCTAAGGCCAACTCTGAAGAAGTTGTGGGCATTTTACATCATTTTTGTAAATTTTGTATGGCAACCCCCTTAGGGCGTGGAGATAGAGGGTAAGTATTCTAGGAATATGTTTGGGAGGGCAAACTAATGGGGGTCGGTCGAAGACTTTATTGCTCTAAGAACGACTCTGAAGAAGTTGTGGGCATTTTTACATCATTTTTGTAAATTTTGTATGGCAACCCCCTTAGGGCGTGGAGATAGAGGGTAAGTACATTCTAGGAATATGTTTGGGAGGGCAAACTAATGGGGGTCGATCGAAGACTTTATTGATCTAAGAACGACTCTGAAGAAGTTGTGGGCATTTTCATATCATTTGTGTAAATTTTGTATGGAAACCCTTTTAGGGCGTGGAGATAGAGGGTAAGTATATTCTAGGAATATGTTTGGGAGGGAAAACTAATGGGTGTCGGTCGTACACTTTATTGCTCTAAGAACGACTCTGAAGAAGTTGTGGGCATTTTTACATCATTTTTGTAAATTTTGTATGGCAACCCCCTTAGGGCGTGGAGATAGAGGGTAAGTACATTCTAGGAATATGTTTGGGAGGGCAAATTAATGGGGGTCGATCGAAGACTTTATTGCTCTAAGAACGACTCTGAAGAAGTTGTGGGCATTTTCATATCATTTTTGTAAATTTTGTATGGAAACCCTTTTAGGGCTTGGAGATAGAGGGTAAGTATATTCTAGGAATATGTTTGGGAGGGAAAACTAATGGGTGTCGGTCGTACACTTTATTGCTCCGAGGCCAACTCTGAAGAAGTTGTGGGCATTTTTACATCATTTTTGTAAATTTTGTATGGCAACCCCCTTAGGGCGTCGAGATAGAGGGTAAGTATATTGTACGAATATGTTTGGGAGGGCAAACTAATGGGGGTCGGTCGTACACTTTATTGCTCTAAGGCCAACTCTGAAGAAGTTGTGGGCATTTTTACATCATTTTTGTAAATTTTGTATGGCAGCCCCCTTAGGGCGTGGAGATAGAGGGTAAGTACATTCTAGGAATATGTTTGGGAGGGCAAACTAATAGGGGTCGGTCGAAGACTTTATTGCTCTAAGAACGACTCTGAAGAAGTTGTGGGCATTTTCATATCATTTTTGTAAATTTTGTATGGAAACCCTTTTAGGGCGTGGAGATAGAGGGTATAGAGGAATATGTTTGGGAGGGAAAACTAATGGGTGTCGGTCGTACACTTTATTGCTCTAAGGCCAACTCTGAAGAAGTTGTGGGCATTTTTACATCATTTTTGTAAATTTTGTATGGCAACCACCTTAGGGCGTCAAGATAGAGGGTAAGTGTATTCTAGGCAATGTTTGGGAGGGAAAACTAATGGGTGTCGGTCGTACACTTTATTGCTCTTAGAACGACTCTGAAGAAGTTGTGGGCATTTTCATATCATTTTTGGAAATTTTGTATGGTAACCCCCTTAGGGCGTGGAGATAGAGGGTAAGTATATTCTAGGCAATGTTTGGGAGGGAAAACTAATGGGTGTCGGTCGTACACTTTATTGCTCTAAGGCAAATTCTGAAGAAGTTGTGTGCATTTTCATATCATTTTTGTAAATTTTGTGTGGAGATAGGGGGTAAGTATATTCTAGGGACATGTTTGGGAGGGAAAACTAATGGGTGTCGGTCGTACACTTTATTGCTCTAAGGCAAATTCTGAAGAAGTTGTGTGCATTTTCATATCATTTTTGTAAATTTTGTATGGCAACTCCATTAGCGCGTGGAGATAGGGGGTAAGTATATTCTAGGGACATGTTAAGGAGGGAAAACTAATGGGTGTCGGTCGTACACTTTATTGCTCTAAGGCCAACTCTGAAGAAGTTGTGGGCATTTTTACATCATTTTTGTAAATTTTGTATGGCAACCCCCTTAGGGCGTGTAGATAGAGGGTAAGTACATTCTAGGAATATGTTTGGGAGGGCAAACTAATGGGGGTCGGTCGAAGACTTTATTGCTCTAAGAACGACTCTTAGGAAGTTGTTGGCATTTTTATATCATTTTTGTAAATTTTGTATGGAAACCCTTTTAGGGCGTGGAGATAGAGGGTAAGTATATTCTAGGAATATGTTTGGGAGGGAAAACTAATGGGTGTCGGTCGTACACTTTATTGCTCTAAGGCCAACTCTAAAGAAGTTGTGGGCATTTTCATATCATTTTTGTAAATTTTGTATGGCAACCCCCTTAGGGCGTGGTGACAGGGGGTAAGTATATTTAGGAATATGTTTGGGAGGGAAAACTGATGGGGGTCAGTCGTACACTTTATTGCTCTGAGGCCAACTTTGATGAAGTTGTGGGCATTTTTACATCATTTTTGTACATTTTGTATGACAACCCCCTTAGGGCATGGAGATAGGAGGTAAGTATGCTCTAGGAATACGTTCGGGAGGAAAAACTAATGGGGGTCTGTGATACATTTTTTTCGTCTACGGGCGACTCCGGGGAAGCGGTTTTCACCTTATTTTTTAAAATTTTATATGGCAACCATGTCAGGGGCTGGATATAGAGAGTAAGTATGTTTCACAAAAATGTTTGGATAGATAAAATAATTCGGGTCGGTCTCAAATTTTACCTTTGTAGGAGAACCCTGGAAGCCGTAGGAGCGATTTTAAAAATGTTTAAATTAAGCTTTGTATGGCAACGCTGTTATATGTATGAACACTAATACTAATAAAAAAAGTTTGTGTTGGGTGTGTTTCAATAATATCAACATGACTGTTTCTGTTTTTGTTGTTTTTTTATTATTACATGCAAAAGTATGTTCTTTGTTGTTGTTGTAGACTCAAAAACACGAGATAGTCTTGGTTTATTGCTTTTATCTCTGTCATTTATCGGGCGATTTTGCTGAATTTCAATACCGATTTTCTCGCGACTATCTGTGACAGTTTGATACCACATTCGGGTCTATGCGATATCGGGGGGCTTCAGAAAGTTGATTTCAACCATAACACGGACAGACGGACATCGCTAAATCGGCCTTCCTATCTATAAGGATCCAAAATATATATACTTTATGGGGTCCCAAATGGATAATAAAGGAATTGCAAACGGAATGACAAACTTATATTTAAATGGAACCGGAAATGTAGAAGAACCAGAGGAAGAGCACAGCACCGAATTAGCGAATTCCTAGTGCTTAAGTGAAATATCTAACCTACAAACTAATGAAAATGACAGTTTTGTCGAAGAATGGTTGGAGGACAAACAAATTGCCAGTTTCAATGAAGCAAATGTAAATGGCATAGGTATTCTTCAAGAAGATGTTTTACAGTATAATAAAAAAGTAAAATCTTAAAGAATACGAAAGTCATGAAAATTCAGCTTCACGGGTCGACCAACTGTCTCGGGTATCTTTAAAAAAGCCAAAAGAATCATTTCTTGCTGAAATTAAAAAGCTAGAATTGACATTTGGAATAGTAAATGGCGAACATATATCTCATCGCAGCCACTTAAAGCATAGTTTAATGCAGCACAGCAAAACCATACCTCTGCCAGAAAATATTAAGGAGCTTTTTTTTCCAATGCCGAATTTATTTTCAAATCAAGCACCTTAACCAAAGACTGAAAATTTAAAAATCGAAGCAAAGCTTAATGGGCTTCAGCAAGTTGCTTAAAATAAAACTATTAAAGTAAGATTATATTTTATATTTAAAATTTTCTTTTAACTGAAATAATGTGTTTTTTTCGACCTTTTAATTGTTGTAAATAAAATACTCAAGCTCAAGGTCCAGTTCTTATTATAAAAATCAATTTATTTTTCCAATATTTCGACTTTCTTCGAAAGTCATCATCCGGGGATATCTGCAACTTTTTATAAAAACATATTTAACATTATAATTAAACATAGCAAGTATATCAATAAATAACAACAGTATACAAATCAATAACAAAATAGACAACACAAACAACAAATACAGATCATACACAGATTTTTATTTAAACATGTACACACAAACTTACATTGAATTTACATATAAAAACACAAACCTTAAAATTATCAATAACAAAATAGACAACACAAACAACAAATACAGATCATACACAGATTTTTATTTAAACATGTACACACAAACTTACATTGAATTTACATATAAAAACACAAACCTTAAAATTATCGTTGTTCTTTTTTCGTCGTTAAATACTGCACTGATTAAACTTAAAAATAATTAATACATTAAACCCTTTCTTTTGTTTATCAAATGACGGTAGCTCTGAGCAAAATTTTCTACGTCAGCTTTAAAGTTCATTCTCTTCGTTGTTAAA
This sequence comes from Melanophora roralis, assembly GCA_963583895.1. Classification (NCBI taxonomy): domain Eukaryota; kingdom Metazoa; phylum Arthropoda; class Insecta; order Diptera; family Rhinophoridae; genus Melanophora; species Melanophora roralis. The sequence goes on along the minus strand of OY757187.1, from coordinate 77,077,656 downwards.
GTGCTTATGATGTGGATCATCTCTACCATATACCTCCGTTTATTATTGCGTTCGCTCTGTAATATGCTCACACTATTGAAGTCTGGAATATGATTGTTTAGCACACAGTGGTTTGTCAATGCAGTTTTTTGGGAATTAATATGCTTGGATTTTTGGTCGGACTTATGGTTAGAAATACGAAGGGACAGTGTGTTTTTCGTAGTTCCAACGTACACCATTTTCCATTCTTCTTTTTCGTTGCCGTCACAGGGTATTTTATAAATAACATTTGATTTATCCATTCTTTTTACCTTATCTTTGGTCTTACTGTATATTTTAGCCAGGTTGTTGTCGGTTTTATGAGCAATCTTGAAGGTTTCATCATTATATAGCTTAGATTTTTCAAATCTTTCTGATATTTCAAGTACGTATGTGAGGGATTTAAATATCTTAGGGTCCATAGTGTTTTTAATACGGCTTTTCTTTTCATTTTGATAGTCGCGGATTAATTTATTTATTAAATTAATTGGGAAATTGTTGTCAAGTAATATATTTCTGATTTTAATTTTATTATTTTTATGAAAATTCAAGTCACTTAAGGTAAGCACTCTATTTATTAAACTGTTGGCCGTGTTGATAATAAGCCTTTTTGGGTGTTTGGAAAAGAAATTATTTATACGGCCTGATGCCGTTGGTTTTTGGTACCACTCAATCTTTAGTGCATCTTTATCTCTGATGACTAATGTATCGATATATGGTAAAGTTGAATTAAATTCCTTTTCGGCTTTCGAAGAAAGTAAGCTTTGCTTACAGTGCTGAACCCCATCATTACGCATTTAATAGATTTGTTATCCAGCTTGCGACGCTTTTTTTCAGGTATGTGTGCGAGAGCAGGACAACCAAAAACTCGCAAAAATTTTAAATTTAGGCGGCGACTAGACCAAATTTCTTCAGGGATCTTGCCCTCATCACGACATGGTACCCTGTTAATCAGAAAACAGGCTGTATTCGCGTCTTCAGCCCAAAAGCGATGGTTTAAACCGCTATCAATTAGCATACATCTTGTACGTTCCATCAAGGTTCGAATTATCCTCTCCGCAGTATCATTTTGCTCTGGAGAATAAGCACACGTCTTTTGGTGAATTATGCCATAGTCCTGCAAAAAACTTTCAAAATTATTATTTATATACTCGCCTCCGTTATCCGTTCTAAGACTTTTTATACTTGCTGAACACTGGTTTTCTGCCATTTTTTTAAAAACAACAAATGTATCAAAAACATCAGATTTTCTCCTAACCGGGTATACAAACAATTTTCTGGAATAGTCATCAACAAATGTTACCAGATATTGAGCTCCAGAAAATGAGCTCACACTCAACGGCCCTACAACATTAGAATGTACCAATTCTAATAGTTTCGTTGCTCTAGTACCTTCTTCTCTAACAGGCTTTCTGGTTTGTTTTCCTTTCACACAAACTATGCAAGGCGCTTTGGTTCCATATTTTAAACCAACACCTATTTTTTCATTTCTTCTAAATTTTTATCACAAATATGACCCATTCTTCTGTGCCATAAATCAATCTCCTTTTTAGCAACAAATGCATTATTAATTTTTGAGCGCGGTTCACTTTCTATTCTATATAACCCATTATAAAGCGTAGCCGAAGTTACAATCGTACCATCTTCATTGTAGATACGACATGTTTTGCCTTCAAAAATATTTTTTTTCCATCTTTAGCCATTTGTCTTACCGAAAGAAGATTTGCGCACAAATTTGGTACACATACTTTACCGTTACTCGTTGTTTATTATTCTTATTTAAAATATCTATGTCGATATCTCCGGCGCATTTAACATACAGTTCGTTTTTGTTTGCAACAGCAACTTTCTTGTCTTCTACGTACTTCATATTATAAATGAATTCGTTGTTGTGTATCATATGATTGCTGGCGCCGCTGTCTATGTACCAAATTATGAATTTGTCGCCATATATGTTGTTGTTGCAACGGTCATTTGTTTTCGCACAAACATTCATACCCATGCCCAATGCTATAAGCGTTGATGAAACCTCAGTTTTGACATTTTTTCTTTTAGGCTTATTTATATTTTTATCGTTACCACTATTTTGGTTCTTGTTTTGACAATTTCTTGAAATGTGTCCAAACTCTTTACAGTTGTAGCACTGAATTGGTTTTTTCTTTTTTTTATTGAATTTTTTTGTATACAGCACAGCTTCTTTTTCCGTGCCAGGAACATCAAATTTAACATCGTGTAATAGAAGATTTTTAACCATATCTACTGTTGGTTTTTCTTTGGAATTTTCTACGGCGATTACCAGTGGTTTAAAATCATCTGACAGCCCAGCTAACATTAGAGAAGCTGTCAGTTCGTCGTCTATGTTGAGTCCTGCATTTTTCACCCTTAAAACAGTTATTACCGACTCATTGACATATTCCTGTACGGAACTATAATTGCGCAGCTTCATATTAACCAGCTGTTTCAATAATTCCACTTTTCGCGTTAGGCCGGTATCCTCGCAAGCACTCATTAATGCATCCCAAGCTGCTTTAGCTGTTGTGGCCGTTGCTATGTGCCCATAATTACAGGGATCTACCATCAAAGTAATTTCAGCCAAAGCACGCTCATATAGAATTGCGTCGCCATCATCAACTTCGTCGGTTTGCACAATTTTCCTACATCCTTTGATGACCAGAAAAGACTTCGCTTGTCTCTTCCAAATATCAAAATTTTCGCGTCCTTTTAAACGCTTTAATGGAAATCCAACAGGGATATTTGCCATATTTTACGCTTTGCAAATAAATACCTAATTTCTATATACGAGAAGAAAAACTGTACTATTTTAAACCAAGCGCGACATGAAGCCCATAACCTGTTGTTTTGAGTTCATTTATTTAACTAACTTTTAATCGTAAAACAAAGAATTCTTTAGTATATGTATTATAAAACACAGTTGGAAAATAAAACGCATACATATTAAATATTACAAGCATGTAATAATAAAGTGCAGGAGAAATACAGTGAAACATAAATTTTCGTTCACTTTCAACAATAACAATTCGCCCTTGGCCTTTTGGATAGCGTTTGAGTCAACATCAATCCATATTCAAACAAATCCCATGTTCTATTATTTTATGTTTTTACGTACATAATTTATACGTACACCCGCAGACACTTTTTTCTCAAGTTACTTTTTAATAAACTAAAAAGCTTTTGCAATTGTAGCTCTTTAGTTGGGATCTTATTAAATACACACCACTTTCACCGCTTTTCAAATTTTTACAATATTTACTACCAATTATAAAATTTGTTGTATTCACGTTTTTCTTCTGCAAATAATTTGTGTGTTCTTATCAGGGTATACTAATATCAGGTAGCCTCAGATAAACAGCTGAGTAACGGTATTTCGTTATATTAATGTCAAATTTTGTTTATGTTTATGCAGTTTTTTTTCTTGTTTACAAACAACAAGTTTACTATTCTAAGAAAAGCAAAAAAAAGTGTTTAAATAATTCTTGAATTTTTTCTATTTTAAAGTTAATATAGTAAAATATAGTGTTTTATTATAAAAAAAAAACTACAAACAATTTTAATATTTAAAAACCGTATAGTTTAAAATTTGTTTTAAGTTTTCATAAAACGAAACATGCGGAAGTGCTGTGTGTGCAATAAAAAAGAAAAAAGTGGTAGTGGAAGCTTCTTTTTTGTCCCAAAAGATGAACGTGGTCGTATATGTGTTGTGGAATATAAACATTGTCATTACTTTGTGCGCCTAGAAGAAGGTATACAACCAAAAGTTTGCTATATGCCTGGGCCTAAAACACCTTCCGAACAAATTCAAAATTGTTGGAGCAAATGCGTAAACTCAAAGTTATTAACTCATTAACTGAACAATATGAAGCTAAAAGAGGACCACAAATGATAGTTAACATGAAATTGATTTCAGTAGGCTTTGAAGTGCAAGATGAAAAAGAAAAATAGCAATTGCTAACATTTTTGGGCTATGTTTAGAGTCCAGCCTCATTAAACTAGGACCGTGGGTGTCGTTAAAGAGTTATATTCCTAATTTTAATGTAAGATTAAGGATAGGTTATCACATGGGTAAAGTTGTTATATATATTATTTTTGCAATTGTATTTTTAAATCTTAATAATGTTTGTGTTTTATAAATGTATTTAAAATGCAAATAAATAAAAAATGCTATGAAGTACTTAATATTATTTTTTAAATTGCAAAATAATGTTTTTATTTATTATCGTGTGAATATGGAAGTACTAAAATTTCTGAACAGTTATTATAAAAACCTTTTTAATAAATTGTTAATATTAAATGTTTTATTGGTTTAAAATACATCGACATCAAAGTTATTTTAATTTTCTTTTATACGACCACACCAATTTTATAAGATCCTTATTTTCATACGACCCCACGGCTATAACAATTATAACGCTTGCTATGCCCAGCGAAAGACGCTTTAACGTGGAAAATATAGCCATTAGATAGTTATACTTGTCTATGTCTTGGCTGGTATTGGTGGCAAACATGTAGCCCTCAGTTATGCCATTAACTGCTAAAAAAATAAATAGCCAAACAGTGCCACTTCAGAAGCGTTATCGGCAAGCCATCTGCAATAAAATCAGCACCACCATACAACAGCAGTACGATGTTTGAATAACTTTGACCAAAAACCAAAGCAAGTAGTCCTATTGATGATACAACTAAAGATAGATGACTAAGAACTTGAGAGGCTTGCTGTACTTTACATGTACTTACGTGAGCCACTGTTGGTTGATAAGCTGAGCCCATGAGCATTTTTGTTGTTGCTGGGATGTGGCACTGACAGCTCAATTTTTTGCATTAAGCAGACTACTTTGTAAAACATTACGTGAGATCTTGTAATAAAATAAGTTGACCTGGGGATTTAATGCTTATCATAACTGTCCACACATTTTTCTCTGTCTTGCCTTTGATTGTTGCGCGAATTGTTCCTACTTTTAATTTTTTGGTTTTAAATACGGTTAAAGTGTAATGTCAGGGTACACTAATATCGCATTTTTAGTTTTTGTGTAAATTTCTCCTCACAAAATAAGCATTTATACACTTTTGAATTATCATGGACCTCACATATGTGCCGGTGCATATTGCAAATGCTTGTAAAGAGTTTATTACAAGACACGGACATACTTTACAGGTTTCCTCGTGCTTTTTTCCACTGCCATTCTTAATAACATTTAATATTAACAATTTATTAAAAACGTTTTTAAAATAACTGTTCAGAACTTTTAGTACTTCCATATTCACACGATCATAAATATAAACATTATTTTGCAATTTAAAAACTAAAGCCTTAGTTAGCCGAGCGTTGCTGCAACCGTACTGTAATGTTACGTACTGTAAGCACGTTGGTGCAGTTATAGAATATTTAAAAACGTGACATATGTTTTTCGCATTCATAAACAAAATAGCATTAGTAGGTATTGTTATACAGGCACTCGTTTGCCTGAACAAGTAAAATTAGATTTTCGTCGTCCATTTTTATTTTAATTTACACGAAAACTTTAAATTTATAAATTAATTAAAAACTTATTTTATTTGACTAGTTTATTTTTGATTTTGGTATGAAAAATAAACAGCTGTTTAAAAGACAGTGATGGGAATTAAAATTTTTCAAATGGGTTTTCGTTATGAAGAGAAAGTACCTAATGACATTAGAGAATATTTTGTGTCTATTTTTATGTATGGCTATAAATATGTTTTATTTATTATTTAGCATCTACAATTTAAATATAATAACCAAATTATAGTTTATTTAGTATATATGTATACCTAATAATAGATTTCTATACAATTTAAATCCTTATATATTTTACATTTATTATACACAATATATGTACTAAACGTATGCGCAAGACGCTTAAAAGTCTCCAGTTGTGCATTTTTTTCAAGCGAAAATAATTATTATAGTGGTAATTATCTGTAAAGCAAGTATAGCGAAAAAAGACAAAAACAATACTGAAAAAAGCATTATATAAAGTTAAATAATAGACAATATTATCAAGTGTACAAAGAAAATACCTAAATCTTCATAGTTCACAAAACAACATTTCAAAAATGCGTGAAATAAAATAAAAAAAAGAAACACGAAAAGTACTAATGGTTATTTTATCTTTCTTTCGCATATAAAAGTATATAAAAAAAGTACCATGAAAAAGAGCAAAAATACCACCAAATTATAAAACAAACAAGTAGCCCACAAGTAGCATACAAATGTCACGCAACAACGTAAGGAAATTCTATTTTTACAGAATGGTACGTTGCGGTTACAGTACGTTTTTTCGCTAAGCTTTTGCATTGCTTATCATAGGCCAACAGCTGATACATTACAGTACGGTTGCGCTCGGCTAATCCAACCTTAACAATTAGGCCTGTTCTGTAATCACGGTGATTTGAAATCACGAATGGTTTTAAAATCACGGAGGTGATTTCGTGGTGTTCTGAAAATCACGAGATTTTAAATTTTGCGGCGTGCTTTTCTTTTTTCGAAATCACGGGAAAACAGCTGATTTGTTTTGTTTACAATTATCGTTATAAAGTGTACGTAGAAATTTGTTAAAAAAGAAAAATTTACGAAATGCCAGGAGCAACTTTATTGACAACGATTGCTTTAAGAGAAAAACAGAAAAGGGATGATCGCCAAAAGAAACGGTTTTTGCGAGACTTATCAAATCCTTTGGAAATGGGTGAAAAATTGTAAGTTAATAAAACTTATGTAGAACGGAGACTTGATTTTACAGCAAAGTCTTTTTCAAATTTATGTCACTTTACAGGCTGAATAAGAGGGCTTTCCAAAAAATATTTGATGAAGTAACACCACGTCTAGTGAAGTGTTGTATTCCTGAAATTATTCAAATGGCCGCTGTTGTACGGTTTTTAGCAGTCGGATCCTTTCAAGGAGTTATAGCAAACGACATGAGTATAAGTATTGGACGTTCCACCTTCTGCAAAATTTTATGGAGAGTACTGAACTGTCTAGAGGAAACATTGTGTTCCAATTGGACACAAATCTCACTGGGCGTTCTAAAAAGTAGATTTAGATGTCTTAAAAGTTTTCTAATGTACACACCTTCTAAAGTGGCTACTATTGTCAATGTGTGCTGTGCATTACATAATATATGCAAACACTACAACATACCACTTGATGAAGAAATAATTCCAAACGTGGACGATGATGATTTAGCAACGACAGAAGCTGACGAAGATGAAATTACATCAGTAGTGATAAGAGATAATATAGCAAGGTCCCTTCATTCAAACATCACACTTTAACAATTACATATTATTTTTTATTAAACATAAATAACATTTCACTTAATTGAAAATAAATAAATTAAAAAAAAATAAATTCATTGCGGTTTACTGAGATCAGTTTTCTTAAAAATACACTTTAAAAAGTTTTAAGTGTTGGATGGTGATGGTTGCAATCCGAGTTTCATCTGCTCTCATTCTTTAATTTAATTTCATTTTTGGTTTTTAATCTTTGTTCCAAAACATAGTGATGCCTAGTAGCTTCCTTTAATTCCTTTTCTTTTAAAACCTTTACCTCCTTGACATTTCTTGATAATTATTTTAAATGTCTGCCACTTTCTTTGATTTCTCTTTTAATTTTTTCTAAATTACCATTTATTTTTGAAAAATATTCTGCTTCCATTTCAATAACATCCTCAACGTCTGCAACTTGTCGTTTACGTTTGCGATTGTGTTAAGGGTCTGTTGTTGTTGGCGTTGAAGGCCTGGAAGCTAATGTTTCACGTTCCGCGAACGTATCAGAGGAGGGCTGAACTTCTAATTCTAGGTCGGACTGTAATTTAGGTCCAGGAGTTTTTTTACAGGCAATTGATGTTGTAGGAAAATCTTCATTAATTTGACATATTTTTGTTGTTTTCGGCACACCATATGCTATAACGTTTTTAGGTCCATCCACCGACGTATACAAGCCACAGATGAGTGCCACCTGCTCATCACTAGGTGAGAGAATATATTTATTAAATCGCCCACCACCAGGTTTGCTAACTTTCAATTTATTGTGAGATAAGCGGTTCTTGACACACAATTTAACATGTGGATGTTAATAGTTATTCTTCACAATATCTTCTGCTTACCTTTTTCCAGGCCACCACATTTTTAGTAGGTTGAAAGAAACTTTCAATTTGAAAAAAGCTGATTTTTCTACCGCTACTAGCCGAGTAGAATGCATTTTCGAAAGCAGCTACGCAATTTCATCATCAGTACTCTTTGAACGGTAGTAGTGTATTTGGTTGTAAACATCACCTATTTAACTTACATGTAACAGAGAAAAGTATACGGTATCAGTGTTTTCCTTCTGTTTTTATTTTGTAAGTTAGGACGAAGTTTATTTTTCATATACACTATGCTTTTTTCCATTAAAAGTCTCTTTGGCAACACTTGACTAACGGACAAGCATTTGTCCATCTCTCAGATGGAACGAAACGCTTTTTATTATTGTATATCATACAATAGGGGTAATCACTTTTTAATTTCTTTTTTTGTCAACGACAAATTGACAGAAATTATTAAAGATCATTTTTCACCGTGCCATGTGTGAGTTATATGTTAATTTTTATTTATTGTTGAACTAATTGTTTTAATACAAATTTTTGATTTTTAGTTTGGCTTTAGTTCATATAATTTCTTTTTATTAGAAGAAATTATTATTTTCCGTTAATGTTGAAAGAAACTTTCAATTTGAAAAAAGCTGGGGCCAAATCGTCGCATTCGATTCGAATCGAAATTAAAAAATTCTTATTAGAATTCCTATACTCAAAGCATTGACAACTCGATCGATCGAATGAAATTTCGATTCAATTCGAATGCGACGATTTGGCCTCTGATTTTTCTACCGCTACTAGCCGAGTAAAATGCATTTTCGAAAGCAGCTACGCAATTTCATCATCAGTACTCTTTGAACGGTAGTAGTGTATTTGATTGTAAACATCACCTATTTAACTTACATGTAACAGAGAAAAGTATACGGTATCAGTGTTTTCCTTCTGTTTTTATTTTGTAAGTTAGGACGAAGTTTATTTTTCACATACACTATGCTTTTTTCCATTAAAAGTCTCTTTGGCAACACTTGACTAACGGACAAGCATTTGTCCATCTCTCAGATGGAACGAAACGCTTTTTATTATTGTATATCATACAATAGGGGTAATCACTATTTAATTTCTTTTTTTGTCAACTACAAATTGACAGAAATTATTAAAGATCATTTTTCACCGTGCCATGTGTGAGTTATATGTTAATTTTTATTTATTGTTGAACTAATTGTTTTAATACAAATTTTTGATTTTTAGTTTGGCTTTAGTTCATATAATTTCTTTTTATTAGAAGAAATTATTATTTTCCGTTAATGTTGAAAGAAACTTTCAATTTGAAAAAAGCTGATTTTTCTACCGCTACTAGCCGAGTAGAATGCATTTTCGAAAGCAGCTACGCAATTTCATCATCAGTACTCTTTGAACGGTAGTAGTGTATTTGGTTGTAAACATCACCTATTTAACTTACATGTAACAGAGAAAAGTATACGGTATCAGTGTGTTCCTTCTGTTTTTATTTTGTAAGTTAGGACGAAGTTTATTTTTCATATACACTATGCTTTTTTTCATTAAAAGTCTCTTTGGCAACACTTGACTAACGGACAAGCATTTGTCCATCTCTCAGATGGAACGAAACGCTTTTTATTATTGTATATCATACAATAGGGGTAATCACTTTTTAATTTCTTTTTTTGTCAACGACAAATTGACAGAAATTATTAAAGATAATTTTTCACAGTGCCATGTGTGAGTTATATGTTAATTTTTATTTATTGTTGAACTAATTGTTTTAATACAAATTTTTGATTTTTAGTTTGGCTTTAGTTCATATAATTTCTTTTTATTAGAAGAATTAATTTGACATTAATATAACGAAATACCGTTACTCAGCTGTTTATCTGAGGGTACCTGATATTAGTGTACCCTGGGTACACGTATATCAGGTAGCCTCAGATAAACAGCTGAGTAACGGTATTTCATTATATTAATGTCAAATTTTGTTTATGTTTGTGTATTTCCTTCCTTTTATACAAACAACAACTGTAGTATTGTAAGAAAAGTTCAAAAAGAAGAAGAAATATGTTGTGAGTGTTTGTTATTTGTCTTTGACCTTTTTATGACGGTTTTAGTTGTTTTCGTAGAATCGCTCTACCTGATAAGTGTACCCTGGTGTACACCGATTGTTTTGCTTGTTTATCTAATTTGACACAAGCAAATCACTGTTCATTGATGATAGACACTATTACCAATCTTTGAGATAAAGAAAAGGGAAATTGTTAGGGTTGCAAATTTTGGTACTATTGTTTCACGATTAATATTTTAAACTACGTGTGAAAAGTTAACACACTTTTTTTTGGCAAACTTTTTTCACTCATTTTGAAAAAGAGCTCATTTAAATGATTTAGAGTAAACATAAAAAGATGTTTGAGTACATATTATTTTTAAATATGCACAAAATATACAAAAATTTTGAAAGCAATTAAAATTTTTTTTTTTTTTTTTGATTAAAGAACAGTTTTTGTTTTTTTTTAGTTTTTTGACCTTTTTAATATTAATAAATAAGTCTTTTTTTTAATCTTTAAGTCTATTATATTTATTTTTGTAAAAATGTTTATTATATCGCCACTCCGTTGTGTGGCATCATCTCGAGGTTATTTCAATTTCACAAATTTATTTCGAAGTTTATGCTTATATACAAAATTTTTTATATTTTTACCGTTATTTAAAAATTGCTAACCAAAAAGCCAAAAGCTAATTTTAAAATTATTATGACAAATATAAAAATTAATTGAAATAACCTCCTGATGATGCCACAAAACGGAGTGCAAAATATTGAAAATTTGTACAAAAATAAATATAACAGACATACACACAAAAAAATAATCAAGGTTAAATTAATTAAGCCTCGTAAGTTAATTTCTTTTTGTATGAAAACGAAAAACTAACTAAGTCAAATAGGTAATTTTCATTTTAATTTAACAAAAAATCCAATTTAATGTTACTAAGCGAATTAGGTATCGCCTTCGAAACTATTTTTTACTGTTTTTTTTTATGTTTTTAACTGTCAATGGTAAAACAAATGTTTTAAAAAATGAAGGTGCGTAAAAAACTTATTTATATAAAATAAAACAACAAAATTTTTAATTGGAGTTTTAAGCAAAATGCGGAGGCAATTAATGGAGATGATTTAAAAAGTAAGTAATTTAACACATTTGTTGTTAATCTATGTAGGTTTTAAAAATAAACGAATTTCTTATTAACAGAACTGTTTCCTCAAAATTCAAACCCTGTTTCTCTGCTTCCGCAAAAAAGGAATTCAAGATTTCCGTTGGAATCTGGTCATAGCTTTCCTCTCAGGTATGTTCCAGAGGTTAAATTTGTTTCGACCGCCGGTGCCCAAAAAGTAAGAAGAAAAAAGGGCATGCAACCACGGAATTTTGTTTTTTAAAGTTTTGAAATTCTTTTACGCGTTTAATTCAACTTTTGGAACAAATTAACATCTTGAACACACCCGCATAGATAAAAGTAAATGTGTAATATGCGCAATTTTCAATAAAATATTGTGAGTCAAAACAAAAAGTTTTTAATTTGGTTTGGAGATTAGCTAATTTAAAAGAAGTAAATTTTGCCAAAGTTATAAGGGTAATGTACTTTGCTTTCATTGTTAGTTTAATAAAGTTTGTAAGTAACTTTAACTAATTTTTTTAGTTAATTTTTCGAGCATGGAAACCAACCTAAATTTAAGGCATATTACCTTAGGAACATAGTTACTGCCATTCTACCCTTTTTTTAGTTGAATTTATACTATGTTCTTAGGAAATATAGGCTTGAAAAATATACTTATTTATTAAAGATTAATATTTAAAATGTTATAGAAATATACATTTTTATAACGTCAGTACTATTATCAGACAGTAAGTAATTGGTCATTTTGCAAAAAAAAATTAAGTTTGATATTAATATTAAAAAAAAAAAAAAACGAATTTGTACGTAAAATTTATATTAATTGATAAATATTTGTTCATTTCTTTGTAGAAGAAATTAAGTTTGATATTAATCTTTTTTTTAAAAATTATAAAGGCTGTTCCAGATCAGGACATAAATACAACAGAACGTTATTGGTTGCTTTAACTTTTCCCAATATTCTATGGTACTGGCCACTTGCTGTTTTGACATTTGAGAATAGGGGTATTATTTTCAAATTAAGTTCTTCAATTACTTCTCTACAACTTTTACCTAAAATGCTGACAGACGCTCCGCTATCTAATAGACCTTTCATAACTTTGTGCAAAATTGTTTGGTAAGTTAATGTTATCTTTTAGCATGTTTCCATTGTGGGGTTTTTCAATGAACGTAGGGCCCCACTGATTCCTGCGTCCCTCATCCGGTTTTCCCGTTGGCAGTCTAGGCATATAGGAGCTATAACATTTGGGTTGCCACACCGGTAACAGAACAGAATCCTTTCAGCAGCATTGCAATCTCGAAAACCATGGCCAAGTACTTTACAATCCCAACACACAAGTTGTTGTTGTTGGGTTTTAAATACGGCTATATCTTCTAAATTATTGTCAATTTCTTCTTCAACATCCAGCTCGATTTCGTTAACACTTCTGGTGGGGCGTTGGATTGGCAGACTATTTCGCAAATCTCTCCTGGGAAAATTTCATTCAGCTTCTATACACTCTGTTCGCAATTGTTCAACGGACGATACTGAGATTGGATATACAATTCTAGCTACACTTTCTCTCACGTTTCTTTTCAAAATTTTGATCATGTCGTACTCAGGTATGGGCTGTACGAGTCTGCAGCGAAGTTTAGACATCGTGTGGAAAAATACATCTACAGATTCATTCGGCTGTTGCTTTCTTTCAACTAAATCTCGCATGATCTCGAAGTTTGACGTGTTTGTGCGGTATTGGTTATATAATTGGCATTTAAGCGTGGGCCATTTCATGACTTCATGTGTGCGGATGAGAAGCCAATACCAATCTTTAGCTGGTCCTACTACTAAGAGGTGGAAATCTCTCTAAATTTCATCCCAACTTATGCCATAGTGGGCTTGTAGGCGTTCTATTGTGAATATGAAATCTTCGACACTCATGCTAGTATTGTTTCCATTAAATAAAATTCCCATTTGTCTATTCGTATATTAATTTTTTATAAATTTCTGTTAGAATTTTCAGACGTTGGTGGGACTTGATTATCGAAAGAGAAGCCTATATTACCCCCTGAAACAATATTCGCTGGTAAGTTTTTTTTTAATAGTAACCAGCACTCAGGGGATGGCCCCTACACATGCATTGCATTGTGTTGGTATCAGGAAAACAGGTTATGGGAAGGAGGATAAAGGGAGTAGTGTTTGTGGACATTTGATTTAAATTTCTCGATATTTACTGTGGCAGGAAAGACATCAGTAGGAAGTTTATTTCACATACGAACTGTGCGACCGAAGAAGGAATTCTCCCTGTAATGAGTGGTGCGATTCACTGGCCAGTCGACTACGTATGGGTGTGCTCTTCTAGAAAAATGTGTATCACGCAAAAAGTTCCGGGTTCCGGGAACAAGTTCCCTGATTTCCTCAGAGCAAATTCCATTATAGTATCACGACGGTGTTCGAGTGAATCAAGACGGTTAGATACCACAACGTCGCCGATGAGTATCTTCGCTCGTTCCTGTTCGCGGTCAAGTAGCCCCAAAATAGATTTTGGGGTACCATCCCATACATGACAGTTGTATTTCATTTTTGGTCGGATATAGGTGGTATAAATATTGAGAAGATCAGATGGTGTAAAGTAATTCCTACACCGTTTAAGAAAACCAAGACATTTCGATGCTTCTTTCGACACAAGAAAAATGTGTTCCGTCCAGCGGACATCGCACTGGATTCTCATGCTCAGAACATCAAAATGAGTCTCTGTCTTCTCAATACTTATATCATCCATTAATACAGACGACGCAGCATCGTCCATTGTGCGTTTATGTGTCAAAAGACAACATTGGGTCTTACGGGCATTAAAATCGACCCTATTTGCACGGCCCCATTTGGAGATTACAATCAGATCGCGGTTAATCGAAACATTCATGCTCTGACTCCTAGCTCCAATCTCCAAAGAGCTAGACCTATGCTCAAAAGAGTATGAATGGCATATGCTGCTGTCGTCTGCAAAAGAATAAATAGGATTCGAAGTTGGACATAGAAGGTCATTCAGAAAGATAAGAAATAAAGTAGGAGAGAGGACGGAGCCTTGCGGTAACCCTGAATTGATTCTGAACTCGTTGGAAGAGATCCCATCTATAACAACACGAATAGTGCGATCTCTGAGAAAACTCGATGTAAATCGAGAAAATTTTTCACCGACACCAAAAGCAATAAGTTTAGATAGAGGTGAACAGTGCCAGAGCCTATCAAACGCCTTAGATATGTCCAGAGCCACCACTTTACTTTCGCCAAAATGATGAATTGAGGTACACCATTTTTCTGTCAGAAAGGCAAGTATGTCCCCCGTAGTAGAGGTGAGCGATCCCGTGATTTTTAGTGAATATCGTTAATAGTGAATGCGATTTTAAAATCACCGGTTATTTAAACAGTGAGGGTTATCACTGTTTAGCATTTTTCACTTCTTGTAAAAGAGTTATTTTAATCTCTGTTAAATTATTATACATAATGTTATTTTAAGCAGTAATTATGCGATTTTAGTTCTTTTAAACGAACTCCTGAACAACGCATTGGAAAATTTTTTTTTTTTTCATATATTTATTATTGAATCTTCGCCTGTGGCGAACTAACAATAAGTGTTCAAATCTTAAAACTAGGTAGTTTATATAAGTCCAGCCAGTGCCAGACTAAAATTTAAGTTCTCATATTAATTATCAAGCTTCATATAAGCGCAATAGTATCCCTCCTTTTCAGGCGGCTGTGCCCACTATGTTGCAGGATGTTTCGGGCGAGCGGATTTGGGTGAGCTTCCAGCTTATTTAAATACTTGTCCACATAGTTCAGGATTTCGCATTTAACTAGTGGAACTTGTAGATTCTTGTGGATGTTGCTGTTTTTAACATACCAAGGAGCACCAGTTATCATTCTTAGGATTTTGTTTTGCCTGCGTTGAATTTTTTCTATGTTGGATGCGGAAGCAGTGCCCCATAATTGTATACCGTAGCACCAAATTGGTTTCAAAATCGATTTGTAGAGTAGAAGTTTACAATCAAGACGAAGCACAGAGTTTCTGCCGATTAGCCAATGAATTTGTGTAGCTTTAAGTTTCATTTGCGTCAACTTTGCATCTATATGAGGCTTCCATGTGAGGCGGCGGTCTAGGTGAATACCAAGATATTTTGTCTCGGTTCGTTGAGGCACCATATGGTTGTTAATAAGAATTGGGGAGCACGTTTCTTTGCGTAAAGTAAAAGTTACGTGGGTACATTTTTGTTCATTTATTTTTATTCCCCATAACTTTGCCCATTTTTCAACTTGGGTTACGTGTTGCTGCAATTGGTTTGAAGCCTCTTTAGGGTCTTTATGAATACTAAGAAAAGCAGTATCATCAGCAAATGTCGACGTGCGTGTAAAACTATTGGTTGGCATATCTGCTGTGTAAAGCAAGTACAGAACTGGACCTAGTATACTCCCTTGAGGTACACCAGCCCCTATTGTTTGAGAAGAACTTATTTGGTTTCCCTCTTTGATCATAAATTGTCGACCGGTTATGTATTTTTCTAAAAGGTTGAAAATATTAGCTGAAAGGTGTATCTTTAGTTTGTTTAACAGGCCTTCGTGCCATACTTTATCGAAAGCTTGAGAGACATCAATGAAAAGCGCGGAGCAGTACTTCTTTTCCTCAAAGGTTTTTCTTATAACCTGCACCAGTCTGTGAGTTTGTTCGATTGTGCTATGTTGACTTCTAAAGCCAAATTGGTGATCTGGGATGCAGTTGCATTGGAAAAATAATATAAATTATAAATAAGAATTCAAAATACTTATGAATAAGAAATATCAATTTTCAATAGGTATGTAATTACAACAATATCCTATATTTATATTAATATTTTAAATTTACTTTAAATAAAATTTTAATACAAAATTTAAATTTATACCTTTTGAGATAAGTTTTAAAGCTCCCTTGGAGAATTGAGGTAAAGCTTTAATTTAGAAAAGCAGCTTACAATTCTTGTTAAATAGATTCCAAACATAAAAATATATAAAAATAGTTGAAATCCATTGTAACAAAAACAAAAACCTGAAAAACAAATAACACAAATTAAACTGTATATGTACATAACACAACTAAGTATAATATAACATTTGTGCTTTTTTCTCGTTTAAACGCGTTCGTCGGTTATTTAGGACTTGTCCAGCTTTTGAAAATATTCTTTCGCATGGAAATGACGATCCTAATGCACAATAATTTTCTTGACTTATTTGAGAAAGATTTGGATATTTATATTTATTTGTACTCCACCAATTAAATATTTTTATTTCTTGATAATTGAAAGTGAAGTTCAAAAAGCCTGATCGCAATAACTATAATTTTATTTCAGCTAACGATTTATATACATATGAATATCGCTTATTTACTCAAATGACGTAGTTCTAGAAATGCATTTTTGGCGTTAACGATACAGAATTGTTTGTTATGCTATGCTTTATGTCGTATATAAGTTTAATATTAAAATGTTTCTACTTATAACGTGTTAAAAAAATTTAATTATTCTTTAATTATAACGCAAGCAAACTAAAAACTTCATACTCATTTTTTTTCTTATTACGGCGTTATTTGCGCAAATGAGCGATTTTTTTATTGTTGTACCCTTACAAAGATTTTCGCTTCTCGTGTAAAGTTATATTTTTGTTAGCTGTGTTTTTTTTTATTTTAGCTAACGATATGCATTTAAAATAAATGTGTGTATAAATCTGTTTTTGAGTATTAATGCTTTAGCCGGCTCATAGCCGAATTTAATCCGCCGTCGCGGACAAACAGTGCTCGGCGCAGATCTCTGACGACACCTTTTTGGTAAAGTTTTTAACACCACTTTCACAAACACACATATAAAAACATAAGCGCTTTACTTCTTTTATAGAACAAAATGTTAACATGAAGCACAAAAATGTTACTTTACATTTTGCAAAGTTTAACATAATAAGAGTAACATCGCAGGTAAGAGTTACTGCACAATATTTCAAAATGTTACTTTGAGTAACATAATAAATTAAAAGTAATACTATGGTAGAAACAGTTACTTCACGGTTTATGTCACTGTCGTTACATGTCAAAAATGTTATTTGAGTAACACATTAAATTAAAAGTAACAGTAGCAGTTACTTCACAGTTTATGTTGCTGTCGTTACCAGTGATTTGCAAGTCACAGGTATAAAATCACAGGTACGGAAATATCGCTCATCTCTACCCCGTAGACCGCCTCTACGAAAGCCATACTGGCGGTCGCTTAATAAACCGTTTATCTCCAGATAGTTAACCAATCGGTAGTTAACCATACTCAACATAACCTTGGAGATCGCTGAACAAATTGCTATTGGTCGGTAATTTTCAGGGTTTTCAGCCTTTCCCTTTTTGGGGATCGGCGTAACATTAGCTACTTTCCAGCACATCGGAAATACTCCGGCATGATAAATACGGCTGAAGAGGTTAGCTAATGGACTCGACAGCGTCGAAGAACTTTCTTTTAAAACCTGTGCTGGTATACCATCCGGCCCAGGGGACTTACTAGTGTTGAGATTCAAAAGAACCCATTTAACTGCACGAGCTCGAAAGAATATGTCTGGCATAGTCCCAGACAATCTCTCAAGCTCGGGCAGTGGTTGGTTGCTTTCTGGCAAATATGAATTTGCTGCAAATATTTCAGCCAAAAGGTTAGCCTTTTCAACCGGGTCAGTGACTAATATGTCATTTTTTAACAGAGCAGGGATTGAAGAACCAGCGTTGTTCCTCGCTCTCTTAACAAATGACCAAAAGTTCCTGCTGCCTTTGGGGGCATCAAGAACCCTAGCACGCAGACGCTGTTCGAACAAAGCCCTTTCGCGCCTGAGTACTTTGGCACACGAAGATCTCGCGTGTTTGCGTAGCGAATCAATATCGGCGTTCTTGTTTCCACGCCATATACTAAATGCTTCCTCTCTGGGCCTTACTGCAGCTTTGCAAGTCTGGTTAAACCACGACTTCTGCCGACGTTTACTGGAGATCGTTTTTACCGGAATAAAGGATTTCATTCCCAGTAAAATAATACTTTCAACCATTTTCGCCATTGCATTGACATTATTGTCCAAGAAACATAGTTTCCAGTTAAACTGCCGAAAGAAATTGTTGAGCTCTGCTCAACGAGCCTTTTCGTATATAAAAATCGAACGCTTCGGGGCTGCCGTCGAAGCGCCGTGAAGCCCGGAGAACGAAAAGGAGGCGAAAACGGTGCAATGGTCCGAGTTTCTGAGAGGTGCAAGAACATCTACTTCGTACTTTTCAGGGTGCGAAGTAAGAAAAGAGTCGAGGGTATTATTCTGGTGCCCTTCAACACACGAAACGTGCGTTGGTTCGTTCACTAGTTGCGCAAGGTGATTGTGCGCGGCGAATAACTCAACAAAGCGGTCATCTGGAGTCGTATGGCCGGAATGGCGAACCAAAGAAGAATTGTGAACATTAAAATCACCAGCAACAACAATTTCACTGTTCGGACAATCCCCAAGGATTTTGGTCACGGAGTCAGAAAGGGAGTCGAAGCCACACATAGTGATATCCCTGCCAGCGTTTGGACTTCTATAAAGAAATCCGAAGTGAAGAGTGTACCACCTGATATTGAATTTTACCCAAATACAGCTAAATTCTGCATCAAACATGTCAAATGGTTGCTGACATTGGTACACAACGTCTGTTCTAATATACATCGCAATGCCCCGATGGAGGGAAAATAGTGTTAAAAGGTGGTACCCAGGTACCTGAAAATCCTGAGGGTCAGCATTTTCAGATACCTGAGTCTCACAAAGTGCAAGAACATCCGACCGATGGAGACTCACGTGAGCATACACTGAGAAGAAATTCGTTCTCAGCCCACGTATATTGCAAAAATCAATCCTGAACCGTCCTGTCATCATAAATAGAGAGAAAAATAAATCAAAGTTCCTCGTTTGCTAAATAAGCAATGTCGACAACCAATCGCTGCCAACTTGACTACACCAACGGCCAGTGTCGCCGTTGGGCAGTTAACCAGCAATTGACACCACATGGTCCATTTAGCAAAGAAATGGGTTCGTAAGGGGTTAAGAAATGGATATACAATGACTATTTTCAGGGTACCATAAAAGCCCTGATCTGGTAAAACAACGTTAAAACAGGCCACCAGTTGTCATCACTAGTCAAGTTTGTCCATCACTGGTTGGGCGCGTGTTGTTGTTCATTGTCCCGTTTTGTTATTTTGTTTTTGTTTCTTAAAATTTTGTTATGTTTGTTAAATTTTTTAGGTTTTGTTTTTGTTATTTTTTTTGCTTTCACAGAAATTTTGTCAGATTTAAATTTTTTTTTATTGTTTTTGGTTTGTTTTAGATTGTTTAATGATAAATCACTAGACGAAAACGAACAAATAAACACACAATACTTTAAATAATTAATATATTTATAAATAAATAGTTTAATACATAAAAAATATATAAATAAATAAATAAATATTAAATGTATAAATAAATAAAAATAAAAAAAATAAATATATATCAGTGAATAAATATATGTATAAATAATTAATAAAAAAATCTAATACATAAAACAAATGATGATTCCTAAGCCTGGCAAAGATCCTTCAAAAGTAGAGTCTTATAGGCCTATAAGTTTGTTACCCACAATGTCAAAATTGTTCGAAAAATTGCTTAAGAACAAGCTGACTCCGATCCTGAATGAAAACAACTGCATCCCAGATCACCAATTTGGCTTTAGAAGTCAACATAGCACAATCGAACAAACTCACAGACTGGTGCAGGTTATAAGAAAAACTTTCGAAGAAAAAAAGTATTGCTCCGCGCTTTTTATAGATGTCTCTCAAGCTTTCGATAAAGTATGGCACGAAGGCCTGTTAAACAAACTAAAGCTAAACCTTCCATCTAATATTTTCAACCTTTTAGAAAAATACATAACCGGTCGACAATTTATGATCAAAGAGGGAAACCAAATAAGTTCTTTTCAAACAATAGGGGCTGGTGTACCTCAAGGGAGTATACTAGGTCCAGTTCTGTACTTGCTTTACACAGCAGATATGCCAACCAATAGTTTTACACACACGTCGACATTTGCTGATGATACTGCTTTTCTTAGTATTCATAAAGACCCTAAAGAGGCTTCAAACCAATTGCAGCAACACGTAACCCAAGTTGAAAAATGGGCAAAGTTATGGGGAATAAAAATAAATGAACAAAAATGTACCCACGTAACTTTTACTTTACGCAAAGAAACGTGCTCTCCAATTCTTATTAACAACCATATGGTGCCTCAACGAACCGAGACAAAATATCTTGGTATTCACCTAGACCGCCGCCTCACATGGAAGCCTCATATAGATGCGAAGTTGACGCAAATGAAACTTAAAGCTACACAAATTCATTGGCTAATCGGCAGAAACTCTGTGCTTCGTCTTGATTGTAAACTTCTACTCTACAAATCGATTTTGAAACCAATTTGGTGCTACGGTATACAATTATGGGGCACTGCTTCCGCAGCCAACATAGAAAAAATTCAACGCAGGCAAAACAAAATCCTAAGAATGATAACTGGTGCTCCTTGGTATGTTAAAAACAGCAACATCCACAAGGATCTACAAGTTCCACTAGTTAAATGCGAAATCCTGAACTATGTGGACAAGTATTTAAATAAGCTGGAAGCTCACCCAAATCCGCTCGCCCGAAACATCCTGCAACATAGGTGAAAAGGAGGGATACTATTGCGCTTATATGAAGCTTGATAATTAATATGAGAACTTAAATTTTAGTCTGGCACTGGCTGGACTTATATTAACTACCTAGTTTTAAGATTTGAACACTTATTGTTAGTGCGCCACAGGCGAAGATTCAATAATAAATATATGAAAAAAAATAAAACAAATAAAAAAATTATAAAAAAATTAATAAATACTTAATTATTAATTAAAGAAATAAATAAACAATGACGCAAAAATTTAAATTATATAATGACGAAATAAAAAAGGATTTACACGCAAAGCAATTAACTTGACAGAACATTAATTAAAGGGATTGTTGAAATCAGCGGCGGCTAAACGGTTTTCTCTGATTCTCTTCTTATGAGCTATCATGAGGTTCAATTAAATCAATTTTAAAACAAAGGAAAGCGGTAATGAACGGTTCAGTTTGTGCTTCTTAATTATATACTTTTAGAATTCTTGAAGGCCAGATAGTTCGGTTTATCGGCACAACGGACCTCGAGCTTTGAGCTTGAGCGGCTGACGAGTCATCGCATAATGGTGAACATTTAGATTGAACTTAGTTCATATGCTTAGAATCATCCATTAATTCGTGTGAACTGTTCGTTAGCTTTTTCTATCATCCAAAGGTAATACAAAAATGTTTGCACTTCAGACTTTTCGGCTCATTGCCAAAAACGGCTGCGACTTATTTCACACTAACTTTGGATTCTTTCAAAAGCTCACGTTGGGCTATTTACGAAAATAATTCTTCTACTACCTAGTGTCTAGATGTCCTACACTAAGATATCTTTACTTTCTGTTTGGGCGCCATTTCTGTTACGTGACCTCTAAGAGGCTCTGCTGGACACCGACCCGTCTTGCTCCACGGTTACTTCTATGGGCGTAGTTCTCAACCCTTCAGCAGACCAAGGTACGTCACCAGATAATTTTTTTTACAAAACTACACAATCGCTCATTCCCAACCATACCTGTGATTACTCCATAAAAATAATTCTTTTACAGGGCCTAAGACCCGTCCTTTCTCACCTTTTCTGTTTCAACAACCCCTTTACAAATAATTTTACTCACACATATTCATTCTAAACAATACAAATTTTATTCAAGACATAGTTAATATTTTTACACTAAGCGTTTAAAATCAAAAAAAAAAAATTATCTTTTATAATATTTACAAAACATAAAAAAAAACACTTAATTTAAAATTCACAAAAAACATTACTTAATTTGTCCTAACAAAAAAAATCGATGCTAGCTTCTTCATTTAATTACTTCTTTTAGTTATATTTCAGCG
Source organism: Melanophora roralis (assembly GCA_963583895.1). Taxonomy (NCBI): domain Eukaryota; kingdom Metazoa; phylum Arthropoda; class Insecta; order Diptera; family Rhinophoridae; genus Melanophora; species Melanophora roralis. The sequence goes on along the minus strand of OY757187.1, from coordinate 77,055,321 downwards.
CAAAAATCTAAGCATTTGAAAAACTTATAGCATGGGACTTTTTCTCTTTCTAAAGCTCAAACTAATTTTTTTTTTTTGGTTCATTTAAGCTACACACTTTTGTTATTTATTTTTTTCGCTTACAGGCCTAAAGGAGCTCCCAAAATTTACTCCCGCCTAGTTTGTGCTCTATACTTTTTTATTTTTAAAAAAGTTTCTCTTTTATACCTCTAGCATTAATTCTTTACTTTTTGTTTTTTTTAGGACCGCGAAGCAACAAAAACTTAAATCTAAACACTCACAAATACACACATAAATTTTGACACAAATACACTCTCTTAAAGCTAGTTTCTTTAGTTTTAGTTTAACTACTTTTTTTACAAATTTTAACCAAATTTAAATAAAACTTTAACTTTTGATTTTAAAATTTTTCCCGCGTTTTTATCTTTTATTTAAACCGACGTTTACACAGTTTTCTGGGCTTACACACTCGATTCTATTTTTGATTAACTCCTTTTCTATGCATGTGTCTGTATATTGCCTTTGACTTTTTTCTTTATAATGGCCTACCTGGTTTTCCAATTTTTACCCGTTTAGGATTCTTTTTGGGACCACTCTTCCTGCCTTCTGTTTACCTTCGAGTAGGATCTTCCACAAAAATTGTAGTCGCGTTGGTACCAGCTATTAATTGTCACCAAACAAAAATAAGATTTATTTAGAATAGATCCTACTCTCTTCACCCTTAAAGCATCAAACACTTACGTAGGCTTTTTTTACAAACACAATAATTTTAATTTTTTGTAAAAAAAAATTTATTCTACTTTTCGAATTATGTCAGGATATGTATCCCGAAGCTCTTCCTTTTATTTATAAAATACTTCACAACTTTTTATCTTTTTCTTTTGTTCGCGCACTTTTTCGGTGCTTGTTCACTTTCAAAAATTCAAACAGAAAAATAACCCCGCTATAAAATTTTCTCGTATTTATACTGAATCAACCCTACGGGATTTATTTACTTTGTCACAAGTTTTTTTTCTGTTAGGTCATAACCTTTTTCTACCTGCAATACCGTTTTTGCGGATCTCTTCCATTATTTAAATAGAATTTAAAATACATAATTATTAAACTTTACTTCTCCTACGCCAATTTTAAAAGTTTTAAATCATATTTAAATTATTATAATCGACCATTATCCCATTTCCTCCGTATCCTTAATTTTTAATGTCCCTGGGTCCTTGCAAGTATCAGGCTGTCAGCAATTTTAGCAATATTCTAATTTCATTCATATCCTGCCTAAACTTAATTTTAAAACGTAACTGTTAGCTACCAACAATTTTTAATTTACGCACACTGACGTTTTACTACTATTTTTACAGCGTTGCCAACTCTTATCTTCTTTTAAGATTGAACACAACCCTACAAACCTATAGAAATGTCATTTTCATTCACTTACCAGACGTCAAAACAACACAAACAGCACATGGTAAGTATACTTATATTTTCAACAATTTTTATTTTATTTATTTTCAGAATTTACTTTTACTAAAAGATGTCTACTCTGGGTACTAATAAAGCTGGTGACCGTAAGTATCGTTCCCAATTTTCCTTTTAATGTAAATTATATTTTTTTTCTCTTTTCAGGTCATTAACAAAACTAACCTAACATTGTGCAATATAAAAAAAACAAAACTAACAAACTAACATTAAAACAAAAGCGAAGACGATAAAAACCTTGAGACCGGGACATGGGCAGGAACTGGTCATTCCATGATGCAAATTATCCATCAGCCCCTCTCTTTACATAAAACAACAAAACAACAAATATGTACAATTCAAGTGTGCACCGGGACATGAGCCGGAGCTGGTTCCTCCACATCGCATACGGGCTCCTCCCTGTTCAAATAAAATTATAAAATCCTGGATTTGAGGGCATAGGTCGATTCTCCCTCATCCAGAAGTAGTCAAGCTAAGACCTGTCCACGCAAAATTTTTTTCTGCGTGCCCTCACCCCCCGCAACACCTAAACATTATGTACATACATATTTACATAAGGGCCACACTGTTGTTGTTTTATTTGTTCCTCACTTCCAATGCACCAACTCATTAATTTACTTACAAGTATGTATGCAAAAACAATACAGGTTGCATTCTTGTTGACAACAACAACATATCATACTAGTAGGGTTTTTTCCCGGGAGTTCCCGTCCCGAAAATTCCCGGGAAACTGTTCGATTTTCATTTCCCGATTTTCCAGGAATTTTGTGCGGGAATCCCGGGATTTACACAACCTCGGACTTCAAGTAATTTTATAACATATTCATATTTTTTTTTTTATTTTTCCCTATTTTTAATTTATAATATATAAAATACTAAAAATATATGTAACACAATTGGATTTTTGCCTAACGAAGACTTCCCCGCTGATATCATTCTACAGTGATTGAACAGAAGATACTTAAACATTTGTTTATTTGGTAATGAAAATTCATTTTACAATTTGGGTATGGTCCACATCCCCGGTAGAAGTGGAGCTACTGAAATTAGAGTGCTTAGGGAAACACGTTTAGAGGAATATGATATTGAATTTTAAAAACATATAGTATGCACAATTACAGACGGCCCCAATGTTATGAAAAAGTTTGTGAAAAAAAGTCCAGTTGATGGAATTTTTTGCCTTAATCATGCCATACATTTGGCTGTTATAGATGTTTTCTACAAAAAGTCTACTGTCGTACTTGAATGTTCAGATGGTTCATCCGACGACGGTGATAATTTTGACGATAGCTTTTTAAATTATAGGAAATGTGACGTTTTTGTAAATAGTAATTACCAAGAAGTTTTAAATTCAACGCGAAAGGTTATAAAAATATTTAAAGGAGCCCAACGAAAAATGCTTTACTGCAAAAGTATGTTGTTGTAGAACATAATAAGGAAGTTTGTCGAGATTTGGATGTAATAACTCGGTGGAATTCGATAGTACCTATGATTGAAAAGTTTCTCTATTTGAAAAAATCAATTAAAAAAGCATTAATAGACTTGGAAATGGGAGACATATGGGTAGAGGAAAATAAAACTCGCTTAGAAGACATGCTTCAAGTTTTAAATCCTCTTACACTGGCCGTGGAAGCATTGAGTAGACGAAACATAAATTTATTAGCAGCTGATGCTATTGTATTGCTATTGTAATTGTAAAGAAATTAAGTCAATTTCTTCCCCTCTTGGGCAAAAAGTATTTAACGCACTATATCAACGAATAGAAGAAAGAAGAGATAAACAAATTTATTCTTTAATTAATTATTTAAAAGATCCAAATTTTTTTGATGCAAGAAACAATAATCTTTTTAAATATGAGCCAGAAAACGCTGTTGTTTTATACGCAGAAAATGTTTACAAACGTCTTTTTAATAAATGCAATGAAAATAAGAATGTAGAAATAAGTAATAATGGCTCAGACAACTGTAATACTCAAACCTTTGAGGATACCTTAAATGCTGCTATTAACAAAGCAAATTCAGTCTATAGTACCATGCCAAAAAGCTCATCACAATACTCAATGAAAAAAGAACTTAAGTTGTATGAAGCCAGCGGAAAACAGACTTAAAATATTGAAAACCTGTACAGTGCTCTCCTAACTATTCGAGCCACTTCTGTCGAAAGCGAAAGGGTTTTTTCAGTTGCAGGGAATTTTGTGAATAAAATAAGAAATCGATTATCAGATGAAACAATTAATGCTTTAACAATTTTAAAAAGCCATTTTCAACAAAATATATAATTTAGATTATTTATGTATGTACATTGTACACATGGAGTATTATGGACATACATATGTCTATAAAAAGAAAAAAAATATTAAAAATTTTTCTTAACATTTATTTAAACTTATTTATTTCGTTTATTTTTGTAAATGTTTTGTTCAAGTTTGTGTTAATTGTTAAGTTGTTGCTTCTTTTATAGACTGAATTGTTAAGTTTTACTTTGAACTCATTTCTTTTTACTTTTGTTTTTTTAATTCGTAAGGGTTTATATGTACATATGTATTGCTTATATACATTTTTTATTAAATATATAAAACCATGAACATGTAAATTTTTCTTAATTTGAAGAGCGGGATTCCCGGGAAATTAATTTTTGATTTCCCGTTTCCCGGGAAGCAAAAAAGTCCGGGATAAAAAAACCCTACATACTAGTTAAAAGAATTAAAGCGAGAAACAAATAATAAAACTAACGGTTAATTACCAAAGAAAGTTACAGTGGTTTGTATGTACCAAAATTAAGACAAATTACAGTGCTAACAGTGGGCGGCAAAGCAAACAAAATTTAAAACAATATAAATGGAAATTAAAAAGATTAATTATGAAACACAAAATATTTTTATACTGTTTATGTTATGCGGTGACCTAACAAGTCTAATAAGAGAATATATAAATAAAAACTTAACTATTTTTTTATATTTAATATAAATTTTTTTTTTATTTTTTGTAAATACCATTAAGTAAGTATTTATACCGATACTGATATAATCATAATACCGATACCGAAATTAAAGAATTAATACAGTTACCGATACCGAAATAATCAAAATAACGATACCGAAATTCAAATTTTTTAATACCGTTACCAATACCGTTATTCGCTTCGGTTGCCAACCTTGATTAATATTTTTTGCAAACGACTGCAATTTTTGGCAGCTTCTACAACAGGCTGCTTTAAAGAAAAATAAAATTAGATAGTCTGTTACAATATGATTCTATTACAAAAGCTGACGTAGTCGAAAATTTTTCACGATAGGTACCATTAAATTTTTAATACGCCAACAAATACGACAGACGTCTAAACACGCTTACCACGATAAGGGTGATTAAGATTCCTTTACTTGTTGGTGATAGTGACCCTATTTCAATACTCTATGCCTCGAAAACTCTTCCAGTTATTGACTTCAAGCTTATCGTTACCAACAGTGTGACCAGATTTTCAGGTAAAGTTAAAGCTAAATCACGTTTAAAACACAGCTAAAAACAAAAACCTAAAGCCAAAAAATAAAGCTATATTTTTTAGTTCGTTTTTAAAAAATGTCTTCGTTATTTAGATATTTCTCATAATATGAACGAAACGTTTGTGTGCTAAAAATATTAAAAAAAATTGTTTTAAAAATTTTGATTTTATTTACAAAAAGTTGGTAGACCCATACCTTAAGTATGAAGTTTTTAGAAGCAGGTGTTAATTTGCTGCCTGTTTTGGTAAAAAAAAAAACTAATTTGTTAGATATATATTAACAAAAAACGAAAATTTGTTTTTTTCTTAAATATAAATACTCACACGTAAAGTTTAGTAATTCATTTACAAACTTTTTTCATAAATACAAAACAATAAAAAATCTAAACTACAAGATTACATTTACACGATGCAATTTTTTTAATATTCCTTCGATGAAATTTTTGACAAAGTGAGTATAAAGAGTCAACAGTGGCGAGCACATATGTATTACTTAAAAACGCATAAAATTTTACAAAACACAAATAGTAGCAAAAAACAGTTATTTGTTCCGTAATTTTTGTTTTTTGAAAAATATGTAAAGCATAGACCTTTCGCTAGTAGCTACTTCTTTAAACGTCATAATTTTTTCAAACAAAATTCACCCTTAAATAAAAATGTGAAAGATTTCCGCCGCCTTAGAAAATCAAATCGTGGAAATGACAAAAAACGATAAATCAGCACGTGAAATTGGGAGAATACTAGGAATTTGCCACCGAACAGTGCTTCAAGTAAGAAAAAGAAAAAATGTAAGCATAGACAGTGCAAAAAAATCGCGACGAAGTTTGCTGACCGAGAGAAATGCACGGGCCATGGAACATTTGTTGGTTACGAAGCAGGCAAAAACACCAAAAGAGGCAGCAGCTGCGATCAACAAGCCAGTTAGTGAGTGGACAGCCCGCAGGGCGCTAAAAAGAATCGGGCTCACTTTAGCTATAAAGCAAAAAAAACCTGCACTGTCAGAAAAAAATTGAAAAGCACGACTTAAGTTCTGCAAAGACCATAAAAACTGGAGTGTAGAAGACTGAAACGGGTAATATGGTCAGATGAAACTAAAATAGATCGTTTTCAATCGGATGGCAAGGAGTACTATTGGCACCGTCCTTATGAAACCCTAAAAAAACACCAAGTAAAAGAAACCATGAAGCATGGAGGTTGATGCATTATGGTTTGGGCCTGTTTTACTTGGTGGCACCTAGGTCCAGTGGTGAAATTGAGGGAATAATGAAAAAAGAAGATTATCTTCATATCCTATCTTTAAGTCTTTCGAAGCAAACATGTATCCATAGGTGCTCGCGACTGTACATATATCATGAAAATGCCTTCATGTAAATTTTGTTCAAGAAAAGAAAAAAAAGATAATCTTTAATGTAAAAAGTTACATTGTTAGAAATCGTTTTTAAAGGTATTTTTATTTGTACATGCGTGACTCAATAAGTATTTAAAACCAATGACTGTAAAAATGAAAAAATTAAACTAAAAAATAAAAAATATTTTTTTAAACCTACCTAAAAAATTATCGTTATTAACCGTTTTTATTTAAATTAAAAAAATGACCATACTGATAAAAAAACAAAATTTACAAAAAACATGATTTTCAACAAATAAAGTTTAATACTATCAAAATGGTGGGCTTTACTTGACCCTACGATGTTTCATTGTGTCTGCTTTTTCCTTGAAAAATTATTTCGGTCCTGTTTGATTTGATTTTTTTGGCAAAAATACACTTTAAAATTCTTGTTAAATAAAAATATTAATATAATAATTTGTTTCAATGAAAGACATATATGTTTTTACATTTTTGAGAAATATATTTAAAGATTTTATAATATAACCAAAAAACAGAAAAAATGTTTGTGTCGCATTTGGATTTTTTTCTTAAAAATTGCCGCATTTAAAAGTATTTGTTTTGGGAAAACAAATTCTTACGTTTTTTTTTGTAATACCATACCTTCCTTATATCTTTGTTTTATTGAATTTTTGTACTGTTTCACGTTTTTTAAATGTCGCTAGAAGTAAGTTATTAAACAACGGTTCGGAAACTGTAATGTTGTAAATTCGAAGAAAATTTGGAGCTTGATACCTTTCAGTATAATTGAGATATATACCAAAAAATACAATACGACAAATTTTTAACTTTTAATATAGCTCCAAAAACTAGTTAAAAAGCTAAATTCAACTTCAAAAAAAAGCTAAAGGCTAAATGTAAATATTTCGGGCTAAATGAGGAAAAATAAAGCTAAATTTAGCTCCAAAAAAGCTTATATGGCCACACTGAATACAAGCCTTAAATTTAAAAATTTATTGTGAAAGCTATTGTAAAAGGTTTGCAAAGAAATATTTATTCAAGAAAACTGATCCTTTGTGACAATATTGGCAATCAGTGATTATAAAAAAGTTAACATGTCTAATGATATAACAAGCTTAAAGAAAAATTAACTAAACTTTTTCACTTTGTTCAAAATAAACCAAAAATAACTGACAAGTGCTGACATTTTTGAGAGCTTAAAGTACATATATTGTTTCAGGATCTTTCATAAATTTCTAGTACTGGGCGTTTTTTACGGATGCGGGTGCTAGCGATTTCCAAAAATTAATTAAAATTTTAAATTTCTGGTTGTTATAACATGTCTTAAATAGCTAAGAAACTGCGTTTCTTTAAACCGGATGATTAAATGTTTTAAAAATCGTATATAATGGACAAATTATTTTATGCACTTCGCTTGCATTTGTCCACTGCACATTAATGTATTCTTTCTGTTGAAATTGTGTATCTGGGGGAAAATTACGGCATTCGATTCGAATCGAAATTTAAAACTTTTTATTAGAATTCCTATATTTAAAGCATTGACAACTCGATCGATCGAGTAGAATTTCGACTCGAATCGAATGCCGTAATTTGCCCCCTGTTTTTTTTGTGCTTTTGCCAGAGCTATATCAATGTTGTTCTAAGTTTATAAAACAAATTTACTAATTGCTTAAAAACATTTGGAAAACAATTAAATTACATTACATCAGCTAATTAGAATTCTACCCAAAAAAAATCTGGGGCCAAATTACGGCACCCGTGAACGAGTAAACTTTCGTATCGAATGAAATTTCGTCACGTATCGAATGAATGGATTACCGCATTCGATAGCTCACGTATCGAAATTAAAATAGAATGTAAAAGATTTTTTTTTGCATTGTAATTGAATGAAAACATATGTTTTAGTAAAAAAATGCAACTTTATTCAAAAAAGGAAACACAAAATTTTGCTGTTCAAATCCCGTTAATTCGTACCCCGATAAATCGTAATTCCCGATAATACGTAATAAACTGTCGGTCCCTTGAAAAAATCTCGTTAATTCGCAAAATTTCCATACATTTTGGTCCCCTCGCTAATTCGTAATTTTTTTTGAAAATAAAATCTTCTTTACCTCTTATAAATCGTATTTGTTTGCTAACTACCACTTATAATTCGTAATAAAAACAACAGAAACATGAAAAGAATGATTTTTTTTACCGCTATTTTTTTGCGTAGGTTTTTACTTTTGCTTGTGTGTGTGTTTATTTTCTTAAGATTAGTTTGTTACATCAGTGTTTTTTATGTTTTTTCATCGTTTTATTAAATAAATTAAAAAACCCCGTTAATTCGTATTTATTTTATTTTAATCCCGTTAAATCGAAATCCCGCTAAATCGAAAACCCCTATAATTCGTAAGAAATGGCCGGTCCCTTGCGATTACGAATTATCGGGATTTGACTGTATATTGTTTTTGAGTAATTAATAAAAAAAAAACCAAATAAAAATGACTTCATTAGTTTTGTTGTGTTTATCTTCTGACTCAGATGATGAATCTAATACTATGCGTATAAGAAGGCAATTACGGTTTAAAAGTGATCCACTGTCATTGTCAGCTACTGCACCATTTAAACAAAATTTCGTTTAAAACTTTATCATTTAAGGTTTGTTAAGCGTTTTAGAGTTTCAAGAGGCATTTCATTTTATTCTTTGTGAGCTAAATTTTGAAGCACATACATAGGTATGTCTACTGCCTTACCACCAAAGCTGCATCTGGCCGTAACATTATCACTTTTAGCCAGTGGATCTTTTCAACATACCACTGGAAATGACTATTTAATTGGAATAAGTCAGAGCGGAATTTGCAAAACGGTTAACAAAATGATAAAAGAAATAGATAATAAGCTGTGTGCAAAATTTATTAAATTTTTACCAAAAAAATAGTCTGCTTTATGCTCGGAAGCGTTCATGCAGAAATTTAAACTCCCTGGCGGTAAATATAAAATCGCAATATAATGCTAGCTTTATGTAACATTTCCTTTATTTCTTAGTGATTGGTTGTATAGACGGCATTCATTTTGGGTTGCAAAAACCATCTCAAAATTACCATGTTTGGTAATTTATTTTTGGCCAAGTTAGGATGATCAACCATATCCTTTTACTTTCCATTTATTTTGTTAATATTGGTCCTAAAATTTTTATTTTATTTATTTATTTATAGCAGTTGCATTCTTAATCTCGTAGTTTACGGACGTGTGTACGCGAGTGTAATATTGTTAATAGGTGATATTAGTAATAGGTAGCAAACGAAATTATTAATATACATATATACACAAAAAAGTGAGAAAAGAAAAACAAAAACAACAATCTAAATAAAAAAAAAGCGAACTGTTAATGAGTAACAGTAATCGTAGTGACAGTGGGCCTGATAGCCGAAATGCTTACATTGTGTTAAGCAGTGTTAGCAATGAGAACATAAGAGACCCTGAATTTAATAGAAATTATTTAAATGCGAGACCAAAAATAATTACAAGCAATCTTAGTTCAAGTGCGCCTAATTTATATAAATGTACTGAACAAGGGACTAATTTAGCCCAATCCTTATTTAATAATTATAAAAAAAATTCTGAGGTACCATCTTTGTCGCGGTCACCATTGTCAAATTCTGGAATTGAACCTGCAGCTGCTAAAGCCGCATCAAGCTTAATTTCTGCACCGGCACCTAAGATCCAGGTAGGGATGGACCGCTATGTGACAGTTCTTAAAAGGGGAAGAAGCCCTAAATCGGCAGAAGCATCTCAACCTGCAAAAATTTTAAAAGACGATGAAAGGCCAACCTCATCGCAAAATCGTTTTGCAATTTTACAAGAGGATAATGAGGCCCCCGTTAGTGAAAGAAAGTCCTTTAAGCCACCTCCCATTTATTTGAGGGAAAAAAACTCAAATGATCTCGTAAAGTTTTTAGTCGGTTTGATTGGGGAAAATAACTTTTATGTTTCAAACGTTAAACGCGGTAACATATTTGAGACAAAAATTCAAGTGAACCATGAAAGCGCCTACCGCGCTACGGTTTCGGAGCTCGAAAAACTTAACAAAAACTTCTATACGTACCAACTCAAGACAGCAAAAGGCCTTCAGGTAGTCATTAAAGGCATTGATTCTAATGTTGACCCAGAAGAGGTCAAGACCAATTTATTAAGCAAAGGGTTTATGGTTAGGAGGGTATCCAATATGAGAAACAGGGAAAAACACCCCCAACCATTATTCAGAGTGGAGCTTCAGCCTGGTGATATCAAATTGAAAAAAAGTGAAACTCATCCCATCTATGATTTAAAATATATTATGCACCGACGAGTTACTGTGGAAGTGCCACATAAGCGATCTGGGCCCGTACAGTGCTTGAACTGCCAGGAGTATGGCCACACTAAAGCTTATTTTAAGCTGCCTACTGTTTGTGTTGTGTGTGGGGATCTGCACGATACGACCAAGTGCGACAAGCCAAAAGATGATCCTAGGATGAAGAAATGCAGCAACTGCGGGGGAAACCACACTGCCAACTATAGAAGTTGCCCTGTTTTTAATTCGGTTATGCGCTCAACTAAGCCGAAAATAGTTCCTGCCCCTCCCCAGCCTTTAGATATACCAACTACAAATATGCCTCCGTTAGCACAACCAACTACAAATCAAGTTTCTTACGCCGCTGCATTAAAGTCTAACCAGCCTAATGCACGTAAGTCTACCGAGCCTACAACACAACAACAAGTGCCAACAAGAGAACGAACTGGTCCCTATTTTAGCCGCCTGGAAGCCGTAATTGACAATATGGTCAAACAATTTACGCAGGTAATGGCGCAAATGACTAGCATGATGCAGGAGATGCAGAAAATGCAGTCTGCTCTTCTGCAGGCAATGCTTAAAAGACCATGAACTGCCTCAGGGTTTGTTTCTGGAACGCAAACGGCATCCGCCAACACAAAAATGAGCTCGAATACTTTTTAACACACCAAAAAATCGATGTCATGTTGATTTCCGAAACTCATATGACATCTAGAAGCACTTTCAAAATAAGTGGCTATACTTTTTATGATTCAAAAGATCCCAGAGATAGGTCATGTGGTGGTTCAGCTATATTAATTAAATCAAGAATCAAACACCAATGGATGGGTGGTCTCTCCGAAAGTTATATACAAGCAACAAACGTCTGCATCGATGAATTTTACCATAATCTCGATATTTCGTCAGTTTATTGTCCACCCAGATTCTCCATAACGAAGGATCAGTACAACAGTTTTTACAAATCTTTAGGTCCTCACTTTATAGCTGCTGGAGACTACAACGCTAAACACACATACTGGGGCTCCCGCCTAATAAGTCCCAGAGGTCGTGTCTTGTATGGTTCTGTATCGGAAATGAGACTTCACGTTATTTCAACTGGGCAACCAACATATTGGCCAACTGACCACAATAAAATACCAGACGTAATAGATTTTAGCGTAGCAAAAGGCATACCCTCTGAGCTTATTGAGGCTCAACCCTCCTTGGATTTATCTTCTGATCACTCACCCACAATTTTTACTATTTTCAGTCCTCACCAAATTGCAACTAGTGATATTTTTCTGTCAAAAAGAATAAACTGGTTAAAATACAAAAAATTTATCAGCACGCACTGTTCGGAACACCAATCTTTAAAAACTTCCGAAGAAATCGATGAGCGCCTGAGTAGCCTCAGTGAAAATATTAAAAAAGCCGTTGAAAATGCTTCTTCTACCTACCGTCAGGCCAGATACAACAAAATTTACTCTAGCGATGTTGAAAAGCTCTTATCTGAAAAAAGAAGAGCCCGAAGAGAATGGCAAAAGTATAGATCGCCCCTACTTAAGAATAAGCTGAAGGAATGTACAAACCGATTAAAAAACATGCTGGAAGTACATAGAATGTCATAATTGAAGGAATACCTGGAAGGTCTAGACGCGACTCCTCAAACAAACTATTCTCTATGGCGAACAGCCAGACGTCTTAAAAGACCCGTAATCGCAAAACCACCACTGCGTAACCTGAGAGGATCCTGGGCTAGAAATGACGAAGAAAAATGCGATCTGTTCGCAAGCCATTTAAGGAACGTCTTCACTCCTAATTCATGCACTGACGTGAGAGAATTACCGCCTGTTGTAGCAAGACGTCCTATAGAAATACATTTCCAATTTTCAGATGTTATAGAGGCAATTGCTAACCTAAATGACAAAAAAGCTCCTGGCGTTGATAAAATAAGCAACAAAATGCTTTTAGAGCTACCCTTTACAGGTAAAAGAATTATTCTTTTTGTTTTTAATGCCATAATTCGGCTTGAACACTTTCCGCCAGTATGGAAAGTTGCCTTAGTGAAGGTGATTCCCAAGCCTGGTAAAGATCCTTCGAAGGTGGAGTCTTATAGGCCTATTAGTTTGTTACCAACTTTGGCGAAACTATTCGAAAAGTTGCTTAAAAACAGGCTGAGTCCGATCCTGAATGACAACAACTGCATCCCAGATCACCAATTTGGTTTTAGAAGTCAACATAGTACCATCGAACAAACTCACAGACTGGTGCAGGTTATAAGAAAAGCCTTTGAGGAAAAGAAGTACTGCTCCGCGCTTTTTATCGATGTCTCTCAAGCATTCGATAAAGTATGGCACGAAGGCCTGTTAATCAAACTAAAACTCTATCTACCAGCTAATATTTCAAGTCTGCTAGAAAAATACTTAACCGACAGACAATTTATGATCAAAGAGGGAAACCAAATAAGTTGTTCCCAACCAATAGAGGCTGGTGTACCTCAAGGGAGTATACTAGGTCCAATTTTGTACTTGCTTTACACAGCAGATATGCCAGCCAACTGTTTTACGCACACGTCCACATTTGCTGATGATACTGCTTTTCTCAGTATTGATAAAGACCCTAAAGAGGCTTCGAGCCAACTGCAACAACACGTTAGCCAAGTTGAGAAATGGGCAAGGTTATGGGGAATAAAAATAAATGAACAAAAATGTACTCACATAACTTTAACCTTACGCAAGGAAACGTGCCCTCCAATCACTATTAACAACCATTTGGTGCCTCAACGATCCGAGACAAAATATCTTGGTATTCACCTGGATCGCCGCCTCACATGGAAGCCTCATATAGATGCAAAGCTGACGCAAATGAAACTTAAAGCTGCACAAATCCACTGGCTTATGGGTAGAAACTCTGTGCTTCATCTGGATTGTAAACTTCTACTATACAACTCAATTTTAAAACCTATTTGATGCTACGGTATACAATTATGGGGCACTACTTCCGCCTCCAACATAGAAAAAACACAACGCCGTCAAAATAAAATCATAAGAATGATAACTGGTGCTCCATGGTATGTAAAAACAGCAACATCCATAAGGATCTAGAAGTTCCACTTCTTAAATTCGAAATCCTGAAATATGTGGACAAGTATTTAAATAAGCTGGAAACACATCCAAACCTGCTCGCTCGAAGTATCTTGCAACATAGTGGACACTCCCGTCTAAAAAGGAGGGATACTATTGCGCTTAGATGAAAATAACTATTTATATTATGAGAAGGTAAATTTTAGTCTGGCACTGGCTGGACTAATATTATTTTCTTAGTCTTAAGATTTGAAAACTTATTGTTAGTTCGCTAAAGCGAAGATTCAATAATCAAAAATATGCAAAAAAAAAAATTTATAATTAGCTTCAGCTAAAATTTGTATAAAAACTTACATTTTGTCTGCCTTCACTGTCTATTGTTGCACATAAAATAAATTTCAAATGCTGTTTATCTCACGAACAACTTTTCGTTAGCCAGCACTCGATAGCGTACTCGTTAACGAATGCCATCATCAGAAATTACGATAACTCTTACTCGATAACGAATGCGGTAATCTCAAACAGTGATGCCAACAATTCAGAGGCAAAAAGAGCCTACCGAGTAGTCAAAAAGAGCTAAAAGGAGCTAAATTAGAAAATTGAGGGGTTTTCCATTTTAAATCTTTAAATGTATTTACTATTTAATTTGTACTTCAAGATTTTTTTACAAAAAGAAAAAAATAGAAAACATAATAATATTAAATAAAATTATTTACAACAGCAATTGATACAAATTTTTATCAACATTAACAATATGACCATACAAATTTACATACAAATAAGTAAAAAAATATTTTAATTTATTATATGTTTCAGTTGAATTTATTTTTACAAATACGCTTGCTGGTAACTCGTAGTTTAAACAGCAGGTGCTACACTTTTGTAAACCATATTTAATATGAATTAAACTATTAATCGTATTCAAAGCCATGGGGTTTCTTATTTTATTCGATACGATAATATTTTTAAAACAAGCAATAATGCATTTCAATCCAAAATTAGTCGGTTCTATCTAAATTTTTCCACTGGTACAATTTTAAATTTTTGGACCAATTTTACAGCTCTTAAATTTTTCTAAAAATATCTTCAAACATTTGTCACGCTAAATACCGAAATTTATTTCAACATCTTTAAATTTGTTGGAAGCTTTTCTCTAATTTCATAAATAAGAGTTTTTGTGAACTGTGTTAAATTACGTTTAACGATATGTTTACCTGATTCAGTTATATTAGAATCTTCGCATGTCTTCTCAAAGTCATATCCTAGATAACAGTTGATATTTATGAACGATTCAAATTCTCCAGCTATATACTCGAAGTCATCTGTCGGTTTAATGATTTTATTTGTCAGGCTTTGTATTAAATAAAATAAATCAGTGAATAGGTTTGTATGTTCCGTAAATACCACAAAAGCAAAACAATAGGGTAAAAACTAAAGGATTTACTATAAAATTCAAAAAGTGCCAAACGTGCCGTTTTCACAGTTGAAAAGAGCTGTGTTAGCTCCTTTTTTTAAAAAAGAGCTAAAGGAAAAATTATCGAGTTAGAAGCAGTTAAAAAGAGCTAAATCTAGCTCTAAAGTAGCTAAGTTGGCATCGCTGATCTCAAAAGCAAATATTACGAACAATTTTACTTGATCACGGATGCCGTAATTTGGCCCCTGTTTTTATATTCATAAACGTTTAAAATAACATTAACTTGACGTTAATTATGTATAATACTGAATCAATTTAATGTTAAAAAGTAAAAGAATTAAATTTTTGACAATTTTAACACAATTATTTAAGCATTTATATCCAAAAGAGAGGTGTTTACTAACACTCAGCTCTGCTTTTAAGATCTTTAGTGCCAAACAAGAAATATGACAAGAACTATGGCAAGCCTTCGCTATACACGGCCGGCCATGGCCCAATACCTTACAAGGTAGTATCGCTACGGCAACAACTACAACAAACTCGATACCAAATTTATGAAGTTGTTGTAAAAGCATCCCCGTTTATGTCAAAAACGTACTGTGTGACAAATATAACGAGTGGAAAAACTCGAGCAAAAAATAGTCAGCTGTTTAATCGATACTAACTTGTAAGGTAATTGTACCATGCGGCCGGCAAAGTTCAAGAAAAACAACTACGTCACCTAACGTTAAACAAAAGACTATTAATGAATTCACAAGGTCTTGTGAAATCATATGTTGTGAAATAATAGAACCAAAAAATATGAATGTTGTGAACAACCTCTTATATATAAGTGTGGTATTTAAAATCTAAACGAAAACACAATTGTTTTGCCTAAGATTCTAGTATTATACATTTTTAGGGTGGCGAGTGCTAGCGGCTTCCAAAAATTAAATAGAAAACTCGCCGTTTCGTTTTAGGCGCTTGGCGCATGACTTTGTATATAATATGACATCACAATAAACATATCAAACAAAGTTGTATTGTTTCACAACAAGCTTCGTATGAAAAGCAACAACAAAATTTTTATGCTATTGTGAAATTATATGACAATAATACAATATGCTATCGTATTGTACCTTGTGAATTCGCCATATATGTATATTTATAAAGATGTTGCACTTCCATACACTGTTTTATAACTGCTAAATTGGTGTGGGATTTATCATATTTGGGATTTATTGAAAGAGAGAGTTAATATAAATGGCAATAGAAATAACAGAAAGAAAATAAGCTCTCCGCAAAACAATTTGTAAGTGTATGTACGTGTGTAAATATTGCCAAAGAATATATCGTCGCAGAAAATGCGAAACGCCTTATCTAAAATAACATATAAAATTTACTTTTTTTATTTAGTTTGATCCGTAAAGTCAAAATATGTACATCATCTCGCCAAATTCTTTTTTCCAGCAGAAATTAATTTGTTAATTCTGGTTAACTTATATTAAAAAATTTTATTTATTCTCAACATATTTTTTATTTAAACAACATATTTTTTATTTAAACAAGTTGTTTGCTTCTGTAAAAGTTTTAACATGTAAGCTAAGGCATTTTGCATGTTCTATGACGATATACTTACATACAAAAACTGATGAAAAGAGAAGACGAAAAGTAAAAGCAAAAAAAATGGCCACCAAATTTTAAGAATTGAAACCAAGGCATATCGATACAAGGTGGCCGCAAGAAAAAAAATAAGAGAGTCGTTCTTTTAAACCTAATTTTTTTATATGGAGCTTGACACTAAAATTGAAAAATAATTTTAATTATAGTTTCAAACTCCATATAAAGAATAAATAGAAGGATAACGACTCCCTAATTTTTTTGCGGCCACCTTGTATAGATATGCCTTGAATAAGAACAAAAACATAAGTACATCGTACACGTCCATACAAACATTAATACATTTGGATGTACATATTCACATTCTTATTCTTTTTGTTTGTTTTTATATATGAATTAAGGTAAAAGTAGTAATGTTTCAATACAGTTTATGTGCAAAAAGCCGTGATAGTAGCGAGTAAATTTCAATGACTAGTTATAGGGCAACAATACGTATTTTATTGTTGTATAAATGAAACCAAGTCGGTTCGCAACGATTTAAAATGCCATTATTATCAAAATGAAAATAACTGAAGAAAGAAATAGTTTTTCTAAAAACTTTAAATTCATTATTCTAAGTAGAGAGTACTAAAATACCGCCCTATATATAATTATTGTATGTTTACTTTGATTTATTGAATTTAAAAACAATAACAAAAAATCTTCAAGGACAACTTTAAATTTTTTATTCTACATTTATACTCGTATAAAAAAAATATTACTTTGTTAAATTTTCATTACAGGCGAATTGGTTCAATTTTATTGTGATAAGATTTTTATTGAAAAACTTATTTTTTTAGTATAAAATTTTTGTTTGTTTTATTTGCGCAGAATAACTTTTGTTTTCAGATCGTTTTATTTTTTTATATGTACAGGTATATATTTGCAATTTTATTGTGACAGGTGTGGCTATTTTACTCACATTGTGTTTATTTCAGTGCAAACATCAAGTTCTAAGTTAAAAAACTAATTTTAAATGTAACTTTACAAATTTTAGTTTTCAAAAAATTTTCTTAAAGATCGCATTGTGTAAAGGTTAAATTATATGTACGTGACATAACCGTAACGCCATAGCCATAAGAATTGAAAATACAATTGGTTTCCGATTGGATTCCAACTGGATTCAATTGGATTTCAGTTGGATTTTCAATAGGTACGATTATGGCGTTACGATTAAATATTTTATTCGACAAAACAAACCACTGTTTAATATGAAAAAAAAACAAGTAAATAAAACAGAGGCGCTAAATTTTGCTGTTCCGAATCTTATATATTTACACTTCACATTGGTCTTTTTATAGTGTTTACGTATAACAATTGAATATAAGTTACCCTAATATAATTGTGTGCAGTGTGCGAGAGAACGAATTCTGCCTTAACTTAAACATCTCTTTTTATTCTTTCTCGTCGCCACGTCAGCAAAGAAATATGTATCATTTAAAATTAGTGTAAGTCTATCATTACATGAAGTCAGATCAATAAAAGAAGAGGATTAATCGCAACTTACAAACCCGCGACTCTTTAATTTTCTGTTGGATATTGGCTTTAGTTTTTTTCTACATAATTCCGTTCCCACCCCAACATCTTTTTTTGGTCCTTCGAGCCGGATTGGCAACGGAAGTGTTTAAAAAATAAATAAATAAAATAAGCTTAAAACCTATTCGTGTAAAAATAAAGAATACATATATAAAAATTATTAAAATTTACAAGAAAAATAATACAATCTGCAACCCCCCTGGTGTTAATCAGCCTGGCAGTTATCAACTCTCTGGCAGTTATCAACCCCCTGGCAATCTACAGACCTACTTGTAGTCACCAACCCCCTGGAAATCGTTACCCACTTTGGATTGTGGCATCCTCTGCATGAAAGCCTAGTTGAAGCTCCTATCAATTGTATTTTTTACCTAAGTAATAAAAAAAACGTAAGTTTTAAATTATTTATTTAAATTTACCTAAAAGTTAGAAAACGGAAAAAAAATCGTGAATACAAAAATATATAATTATGTACATAGGTACATAGGTATCAACGTACATATATATAATAATATGTGTGTATGTCGAAAAAAAGTGCAACAACAACTTGTGGTATGTACAGTTAGCTTTTTGTGGCATAAAATATCCCTTCATAATATAAAAAAGAATTCCACAGGAATTTTTTATATTTTGGTTAAATGCAAATTCTTTTGAACAAAAACAAAATAAATAAGCCTATCTCTTTGCAAAAGCTTTTGCTGCATTTTGTTCTCATTATTTTTATCATACTTAAAATAATGCTGCAGCAGTGACTTTCAAACTTATAGCAATCGAACTCAACTTTGCATTTAAAGAGTATCATTTGACAAAATCATTTACTCTGTCAAACAATATGCGACCAAAGGTTGTATTTTGAATACCCAACCAAAAGATTTGAGAGAGCCCTTTAAATAAGCTTAATTTGTTCAAACCGAACAACAACCTTAACAACCTTAAGCGGCAAATAAATTTAATAGATACATAGATGTATCAGGAAAAAAATGTAAACAAACCCAACTCTAACTAATTTGCTATAAAAGATGAAATTGTTCGCTTGTGGTCCGACTTCAGGGAGTGCTACGATGAGCTCCTAAAGAAGTTTGACAAATTGGAAGAAGAGGTTGAAATAGAAACGCTCAAAGCTAGATTTTATTCCACTTTCGAAGCACACGTCAGGATTTTGTCTAGATCCAATGAGCTGTTAGATAGCCTTTGTCATAAACCATCCAACAGCACCCCGAACTTGCAAGCACCCCCCTCAATAGATGCTAACCCTAACATTTTTTTGCCACCATGCGATACTGAGGTATTTCATGGAGACTATCAGTCATGGCCTACTTTCCGGGACATGTTTACAGCCTTGTATCGGAACAGTAAACGTTTGTCACCTGTCGAGAAAATGTGTCACCTTATAAAAAAGACACAGGGGGAGGCTCGCGACTTACTCAGGACTTGTCCAATAACTAATGATGGGTTTGAAATGGCTTGGCAAAATTTGGTAAATAGATATGAAAACAAGCGGATTCTAGTCAATGCTCAGCTCAAAATGCTTTTTAATATCTCCCCCATTTCTAAGGAAACCGGCAGCAACATTAGGAGCATTCAACGCACAATTAATGATTGTGTCACGAACCTTTCTCTTCTTCAAATCGTTACCAAAAACTGGGACATCATCTTTATTTATGTTTGCTCTACATGTCTTCCTGAAGTCACCCTCAGTTTATGGGAACAATCGCTCCCCAACAGCACCGAGTTGCCACAATGGAAGCAAATGGATGCATTTTTGACATCCAGATTTCAGACATTAGAATCTGTAGCTGATATACGCACTACATTTGCTACCCCTAATAACTCAAGTACCACAAAATCATCCCCTCAGAAAAAGTCTAATTTTATAGACCAGAAAAAGGTTAAAACCTATCGCACGAGTGTCTCTAACGACAAATCCGGATAATGCTCAATCTGTCCGGAATCACACCCCCTTCGGCTTTGCCCCTTCTTTTTGCAAATGTCAATTGACGAGCGCTTTACTATCGTTAAAAAACAGAAGCGTTGCACCAATTGTCTAGGTACGTCGCACGAATTCAAAAAGTGCCGAAGCCAATATGTTTGCCAACATTGCAAGCAGAAACATCACTCTCTGCTCCATCGAGCAGAAAAGTTTTCGAACGCAGGTCAACAATTAAACTCCCACACTACTTGCCAGTCTACAGCTTTCACTTTAAACCCCAATAACATTCGTGTTGTTAACCCCCCACAAGCGCCAGTCTTGAACACAAACCCCTCTACTTCTGCTGAAGCTGCAGCCCAAATGCGTCAAGCATTTTCGACACAAATACAGTCCACTTCAAATTCAACAGTTTTACTCGGCACGGCTCTGGTCGATATTTACGCAGAGGAGCTCAAATACACAGTTCGTGCTCTAATTGATTCAGCATCCGAAGCAACGTTTGTTTCGAAAAAACTTCAAACTAAGCTTTCGTTGAAAACAAGACACTCTCAAACTGAAGTCCATGGCTTAAACGATGCCTTGACTGCTACCTCAACCCAATTATGTTTCATTCGCATCGGCTCGCCCATTGATCAATCTTTTGAGACTTTTAACGATGCTTTTGTAGTTAAAAAGCTAACTGGACAGCTTCCCTATTACCCATTATCCGTACTTAAGAACGGCCAGTTTGCAGATTTAAGAATGGCTGACACACACCAACTAAGGAACTCTGATATTGACTTGCTAATTGGTGGTGATGTGTACCCTAAAATCATTAGGAATGGGTTGCGGTGGGACCACGATCAGGCTTTGGTTGCCCAGCAAACCGTCTTCGGATGGATTGTTACCGGAAAAGTGGCCACGCGAAACTTTATTCCATCAGTGTCAACATTTTTTAATAAAATTGGTCTCGAAAATCAATTGCGAAAATTTTGGGAATTGGAAGAAGTTCCAAGACCCACCCATCTTTCCCAGGAAGACCTTCACTGTGAAAAAGTATACCAAGCTACGACTTATCGTACAGAGACGGGACGTTTTGTTGTGTCACTCCCTTTTCGCCGGGAGTACCCTGACAATATTAACATCGGTCCTTCTCGTCATATTGCTCTATCGCAGTTTGTTAGAAACGAGTCTAGGTTATTGAAAAACCCCCCGTTGAAAGCCGAATATGATCGTGTTATCTCAGAATACTCCTCATTGAACCAAATGGAAAAAGTCACCCCGTCTTGTGGTATTGATACATACTACTTACCACACCATGCCGTAATCAAACCCGAAAGCACTACTACCAAGTTACGGGTAGTTTTTAATGCTTCTAGCCCCTCGTCAAATGGGCATAGCCTTAACGATCTGCTATACCCTGGTCCTACCTTGCAGTCAGACCTGACTATCCTGATTTTACGCTGGAGGCTTTTCCGGTACGTCTTTAATGCCGATATTGAGAAGATGTATCGCCAAATATTTGTCAACCCTGATCATACTCCATTTCAAAGGATAATATTTAGAAATTCCTCTGATGAAGACCCCCACGATTTTGAATTGAAAACCGTCACTTTTGGTGTCAACTGTGCCCCCTATTTGGCAATACGCACGCTCCTTGAGCTGGCAAACACATGTGAGAAAACAAACCCTGCTGTTTCGGATATTCTCCGAAACTATATGTACGTAGATGACGTACTGGCAGGCTCTCACACCCTCTCGTCAGCAATAGGCTTCAGAAACGAACTTATTGACGTTCTTCAATCAGCCGGTTTTTCTCTACGCAAATGGACGGCTAACAATGACTATCTCCTTAAAGACCTTCCTTCTGATTATCTCTTAGATGCAGAGTTTCTCAAACTCTCTGACTCTAGTACCACCAAGACATTAGGCTTGCGCTGGAATGCTGGCAAAGATCAGTTTTACTTTAAACTTAAAAACTCCCCCGATAAAACCGCCACAACGAAAAGATCCGTCTTATCCGAAATTGCGAAACTTTTCGACCCCGCCGGTTGGCTATCACCCAAAATAATCGTAGCAAAAATAATTATGCAACAGATATGGAGGGATGAAACAGACTGGGACGAAGATCTTAAGCCGTCCACGTTAAATCAATGGCGATCATTTCTCGACGACTATGATAATATACACCAAATACAAATTCCCCGATTTGTCGATTTTCACCCCTCATACTCTATCGAGCTCCATGGCTTCTGTGACGCTTCGGAGAAAGCTTATGCTGCCGCTCTGTATATACGTGCCGAATATTCAGGTTATATCTCCTGTCATCTATTAGCCGCCAAAACAAAGGTAGCACCCGTTAAGTTCGTTTCGTTACCACGCAAAGAGCTTTGCGGAGCTGAATTACTCGCTACTATGGTAGAAAGCATCCAGTCCCAACTCAACTTGAAAAACTATATGCTATTTATGTGGACGGATTCCACTATAGTCTTAGCGTGGCTGCAAAAGGCACCTAATAGGTGGAAAACATTCGTCGAAAACAGAGTGTCCTCAATCATCGAAAAAGTGGGGAATGAGTCTTGGTTTCATGTCGATTCGAAAAGTTATCCCGCTGATATGGCATCCCGTGGAATCACTATATCGCAACTGGTTTCAAACGATCTATGGTGGCATGGCCCAGATTGGTTAACTCTCCCTCATAGCAAATGGCCGAAAGGTACGGTATTCAATTTTTCTACCGAAGAAGAAGCAAAATCATTTAACACTTTCTTGGCCCAGATTGACAATACGGACTTACTCCAAACGATTTCTAATTTCCTAAGAGCTATGCGTATTATCTGCCACATATTTCGCTTCTACTACAAATGCAACAGACGGTTACGTCGCAAACTGAACACAACCACTGAGCTTACACGGAATGAGCTCGATCATGCCAAGACCCGTATGATAATTTCCTGTCAAAGGTTATATTTTAGAGACGAATACGGCTTATTATCCCAAGGCCTACCGATACCAAGAAAAAGTAACCTCTTAGTCTTTAACCCATTCATTGATTAACATGGAATTATAAGAATCAACGGTCGCTTAGCTAATTCTCCCACGCTAAATTATGATGAGAGATTTCCAATTTTATTACCCTACCGTGCCCGCTTCACTAACTTATTTTTGACGTATCTTCATTAATACTCACTTCATGGCCAAAATACTCTAATGTACAGATTAATGCGGATGTACTACTACGTTCCCAGACTCAAGAATTTGATCAAAACAATCTTGTCACAATGCCGAGCATGCGTCATTCAGAAACGCCAAAAGAGCCAACAACTCATGGCTGCCTTACCCCCTGAAAGAACCATACTCACCCGCCCATTTACAAATACTGGTGTTGATTTTGCTGGACCATTCGACATAAAAACATTCGCGGGGCGAGGCTGTAAGGTGACAAAGGGTTACGTGCTCGTATTTATCTGCTTCTCAACAAAAGCCATTCACCTCGAAGCTACGAGTGAAATTTCGTCTCAGGCATTTTTAGCGGCTTTTGCACGATTCTTTTCAAGACGTGGCTCCCCAAGCGCTATATATTCTGACAATGGAACGGCATTTGTAGGCGCCGCTCACATATTGAACGCTGAAAAGACAGATTTCATAGCATCGTTAAGACGGAAAGTACTTTCTGAAAACAGTTTTGTCATATTAGAGTGGCATTTTATCCCACCTGGTGCGCCGCATATGGGAGGTCTCTGGGAAGCAGGAGTCAAGAGTTTTAAAATGCATTTGAAAAGGATTTCTCACAGTCAGAGTTTTACCTTTGAGGAATTTTCTACAATGCTTGCTCGGATCGAGGCGTGTCTCAACTCTAGACCACTCAGCCCGATTAGCGACAACCCCACCGACCTCTGCGCTCTTACCCCCGGTCATTTTCTAATTGGAAATGCCCTACTATCACCCCCAGAGCCCGATTTGTCAGATCACTCGTTGTCTTATGTCAATCGTTGGCAGAAACTGAAGATCCTACACCATCATTTTGCTCAAAGATGGAAAGAGAAATATCTAAAAGAGCTTCACAAGCGTTCTAAATGGAAATACCCCCAGCGTGACTACGCTATTGGCGATCTAGTCATCATTAGAAAAGACAATTTACCCCCTAGTCAATGGCGGCTTGGCCGCATTGAAAATGTTATCCGCGGTAGAGATAACAGAGTTAGAGTCGCCGAAATACGAACTGCCACTGGCATCGTTACTAGGCCTATAGTCAAATTAGTTTTACTACCAAACCCTGAACACCAATAATATTTTCTATTTTCCCATCTATTTGTAGCGTAATCATGCCACGTCCACCACGCAGAAGTCTTTCGCCGTTAAAAGAAAAACACCAGCCCAACTACCACCGTCAGCGTTCTTCTCACCATGACTGCCGATTATGCCACCAAGACCATCCACTCAGAAAATGTCTTAAGTTCAAACGGATGAACGTGTCAGAGAAGTTGAAGACTGTCAAAAGATATCGGTATTGTGAAAACTGTCTAGCCCATTCACATTTAGGCAATCGCTGCCAAAACACTGAACGGTGTCATAAATGTGGAAGCAAACACCACACTCTGCTTCATCGACATATGCGCCTCTGCGCTCCCAAACAGAATAAACCCCTAGGTGCTCCCAGCCCGGCCTACTCTAGCGTACGAACGGTAACGTTGCTCCCAACTATTATTGCCAAAATTCGCTTCGGTGATGAGTGGGGTAACGTCCGAGGTCTACTGAACCCGTGTGTGTGCAGAGTTTTGTACAATCGCAGAATTCTTGGTCAAACGTTATTCGCTGCAGGAAGATACTATTGGCCCTGACCGTTGGTGTACTATTAAATTACGGCCTCGTTTTGATGATGGCCCCATTTTTAAAATAAAGGCAAAGGTGGTCCACGACTTGCCACAAAAACAACCAAAGGACCAGCTGGACGAGCGGGTAGCAGAACTATATACCAATCTACGCCTAGCGGACCCCCATTTCCATACAAATGCTGATATCAACATTATCCTTGGTGCTGACATTTATCCACGGCTCATAAAACCGGGCATTCAACCTGCATCAGTTGGGTCTCCAATGGCCCAGGACACCATCCTTGGCTGGACTATCATTGGCAAATTCGGAGTGTAATTAAGGTTTTTATAAGAATCATTCTCCTATCTTGAATTGTTAATATACATAGTTCCATATATTATTATTGAATTTTTTATACAATCCTTGCGTATGTACCTATATAACCTTTACTTTATTAAACACACTCTTAAAATTTTGTGTACTTTAAAATTTGGGTTTACGATACAGTTTTTATAAATTACCTTAAGATCTCAACACAAACGAATATTTTTTATTAATTTTGTAAATATATTGCTTTGGAAGCACTACTCTATACACATCTGCGGTTACCTGAAGTTGCACTTTAGCAAGGGGGCCGGGATGTTTACGTATAACAATTGAATATAAGTTACCCTAATATAATTGTGTGCAGTGTGCGAGAGAACGAATTCTGCCTTAACTTAAACATCTCTTTTTATTCTTTCTCGTCGCCACGTCAGCAAAGAAATATGTATCATTTAAAATTAGTGTAAGTCTATCATTACATGAAGTCAGATCAATAAAAGAAGAGGATTAATCGCAACTTACAAACCCGCGACTCTTTAATTTTCTGTTGGATATTGGCTTTAGTTTTTTTCTACATAATTCCGTTCCCACCCCAACATATATACTCAGCCATCTGATCTAGCTGATTTATTTTATACTGCGAATATTGTAATTAAAAAAAGTTTTTCGTGCCGGGTCTGAGGTCGATAGCTGTCCTAGTTTTTGAAATAGAAAACCTTACAAAATTTTATCGTTTGTACTATGTAGGATAGAAATACCATGTAAAAGATTAAAGGTCGAGAGTTTTAACTGTTTTCAGCATATTTTGTATTAAAAGCAGAACATTTGAAGTTTTCTAGATATAGCGTATCGAAAATTTTACAAAAACTGTAAATTTGTATGAGGTTCTCCGCGTCCCCTGCTCCGATCCCAATATTTTTTTTCATTATTGTAAAATTACTTATTGTACAACATTTTAATTCTATTGCTATTATGTTTCTCAGATTTAGCACTCTAAATATTGCAATTTAAGGGGAAATATAACTTCCCCTGCTCCTTTTTGAAAAATGATTTCCCCTGATTTTCCCTATCGTTAAAGTACCCGTGCTTAGTTTTGTGGCAAGAATGGCTGCATTTACTTAGATATATACATTATTTTGTCCTAAAAATGGATATGGGGTTTCGACTAAATCTCGATCATATGCTGACTTAGATAGCGATTGCCACAGGGATATTTCTGATTGTTCGATGCCAAAACGTTTTATGTGCGCAACTATTTGGATCCGGAAACATGATTTAAACAGTCACACTGATGATTTTTTTTTTAAACTGAAGACAAAAGTTATTTGTTAAAAAAAAAAATAATAAAATTATATAAATTAAAGTTTTAAAAATAAATAACGAGGTTTTATGTATACAATTAATAATTTAAAACTTCTAAGGAATGTTAAAAAGCGCTTTATTTGTACAGCTCTCTACATATCAAAATAAGGGTATTTAAATTCAACTCGAATCGACATGATTTCATTTTTACAGTAATAAAATATGTACGTATTTTTACCCTACAACTAGATTATCAACAACTTTCGCTACCGCGTTTGTTTTTGAACATAAGCTGCTTTTAAACATACTTCTTTGGCAAATTTTAAACAAAACCATCAATTTGCTTAAAAGAAGGTGTCTTTTTTTTTTGAATATACATAGAGGCATTCATATGCACGTATATATGAACGTAAAATCAAAAAGCAGCAAAATAAAAAAAATAAACATGGAAAACAATGTTTATATTGTATGTATGTACTAGAGGTCTGCTTGACTACACCCAAATGCCGTTTAAATACATTCGTTTGTTTTTCAACAACATAGTGTTTTTCATTCAATGTTAAACAAACTTAATGAATGAACCCACAAGCGAAAGCAAATAAAAAACAACTTCAACCGAAAACAAAATATTACCCATACATTCATATAAATAAATACTGAATAGAATGTGTGAATATTGCTGTATGATTGGTGTAAAAAATTATTATTCATTTGTGTTTGCAAATTTGTCGTTATTGTTGTTGTTAAACATTCATTAACTCGAAAAAACACCTGAATGTTTTTATAAAAACTCTAACTGTAATGAGACTTTGCTATGTTTTTGTATTTTCAAGTGTGTTTTATACACATTCAAAACGAAAACTGTAAAATGAATGTGTTCTTCTTGTATCATTGAGTGTAACACACAATACATTCTTTCTTGTGTTGTTACTGGCTTAACTTTATTTATCTCCCATAGAATGAAAAATGTTTGAATGAATATTGTTTTTGTTGTGTATAGGCAATTAAATGAATAAAGTCATGCAGATGTCTAGTATGTACATACATCCATATGTATATGTTGGTATGTATGAACATGCACCCACCATTAATATTTTTTGGCTGTTATTATTCTTAAAAATTGGCGTCAATTTTTTGTGATCTTTTTTTTTATTTTTTGTCTTCTCTCAAATTAAGAGTGTTTTTCCCTTTGCCTTTACCGTAACCACCAATTGCAAACTCAAAATTTCTGTTTATGAAAAATGCTTTAAGTGAACCATCTTTATAATCTATAGTCTTTGGTTAAACCAGACTATATATTTATAAAGATATTGCACTTCCATACACTGGTTTATGACTGCTAAATTGATGTGGATTTATCAAAATAGAGAGAGAGTTAATAAAAATGGCGATAGAAATAACAAAAAGAAAATAAGCTCTCAGCAAAACAATTTGTAGGTGTATGTACGTGTGTAAATATTGCCAAAGAATGTATCGTCACAGAAAATGCGAAACGCCTAATCTAAAATAACATATAAAATTTACTTTTTTATTAAGTTTGGTCCGTGAAGTCAAAATATGTACATGATGTCACAAAATTATTTTTTCCAGCAGAAATTAATTTGTTAATTCTGGTTAACTTATATTAAAAAATTTTGTGTTTATTCTCAAAATATTTTTTATTTAAACAAGTTTTTTGCTTCTCCTGTAAAAGTTTTAACATGTAAGCTAAGGCATTTTGCATATTCTGTGACGATATACTTACATACCAAAACTGATGCAAAAGAGAAGCCGAAAAGTAAAGGCAAAAAAATGGCCATCAAATTTTAAGAATTGAAACTAAGGCATATTCATACAAGGTGCAAGAACAAAAATAAGAAAGTCGTTCTTTTAATCCTTATTTGTTTTATATGGAGCTTGACACTTAAATTGAAAAATAATTTCTATTTTAGTTTAAACTCCATATAAAAAATAAAGAGAACGACTCCCTTATTTTTTTTGCGGCCACCTTGTATCGATATGCCTTGAATAAAAACAAAAACATAAGTACATACATCGTACATCGTCCATACAAACATTAATACATTTCGGTGTACATATACACATTGTTATTCTTTTTGTTTGTTTTTATATATGAATTAAGGCAAAAGAAGTTATGTTTCAATTAGAGGTCTGCGTGACTACACATAAATGCCGTTTAAATACATTCGTTTGTTTTTTAACAACATAGTGTTTTTCATTCAATGTTAAACAAATTAAATGAATGAACCCACAAGCGAAAGCAAATTAAAAACCACTCCAACCGAAAGCAAAATATTACCCATACATTCATATAAATAAATACTGAATATAATGTGTGAATATTGCTGTATGATTGGTGTAAAAAATTATTATTCAGCGCATTCATTTGTGTTTGCAAATTTGTCGTTATTGTTGTTGTTAAACATTCACTAACTCGAAAAAACACCTGAATGTTTTTATAAAAACTCTAACTGTAATGAGACTTTGCTATGTTTTTGTATTTTCAAGTGAGTTTTATACACATTCAAAACAAAAACTGTAAAATGAATGTGTTCTTCTTGTATCAGTGAGTGTAACACACAATATATTCTTTCTTGTGTTGTTACTGGCTTAACTTTATTTATCTCCTATAGAATGAAAAATGTTTGAATGAATATTGTTTTTGTTGTGTATAGGCAATCAAATAAATATAGTCATGCAGACATCTAGTTTCAATACAGTTTTTGTGTAAAAAGCCGTGATAGTAGCGAATAAATTTCAATGCGTAGTTATAGGGCAACAATACGTATTTTGTTGTTGAAACCAAGTCGATTCGCAACGAATAAAAATTCCATTATTATCAAAATAAAAATAACTGAAGCAAGAAATAGTTTTTCTGAAAACTTTAAATTCATTACTTTAAGTAGAGAGTAGTAAAATACCACCCTAAATATAATTATTGTTCGTGTACTTTGATTTATTGATTTTATTGAATTTAAAAACAAAAAATCTTTAAGGATAATTTTACTTATATAAAGTTTTTAGTTTTAAATTTTTGATTCTACATTTATACTCGTATAGAAAAAATATTACTTTGTTAAATTTTCATTACAGTTTATCAGGCGAATTGGTTTAATTTTATTGTGATAAGATTTTTATTGAAAAACTAATTTTTTTAATTAAAATTTTTTGTTTGTTTTATTTGCGCAGAATATCTTTTGTTTTCAGATCGTTTTATTTTTTTTATATGTACAGGTACATATTTGCAATTTTATTGTGACAGGTGTGGCTATTTAACTCACATTGTGTTTATTTCAGTGCAAACATCAAGTTCTAAGTTAAAAAAAACTGTAATTTTAAATGTAACCTTACAAATTTTAGTTTTCGAAAATTTTTCTTTAAAAAAACAAACTTTTTTTTATTAAAACTTAAATATACTGATAAAAAAAATTTTTCACGTTAAAATAACAAATGTCAATTTTTTATTAAAAAAATAAAGCGTGTATGGGACTGAATACTAGATAATGTACTCTCCCTTTTTTGAACTATTTTTTTAATATTAAAAAACAATAACAAAAAATCTTTAAGGATAACTTTAAATTTTTTATTCTACATTTATACTCGTTTAAAAAAAATATTACTTTGTTAAATTTTCATTACAGGCGAATTGGTTCAATTTTATTGTGATAAGATTTTTATTGAAAAACTTATTTTTTTAGTATAAAATTTTTGTTTGTTTTATTTGCGCAAAATAACTTTTGTTTTCAGATCGTTTTATTTTTTTATATGTACAGGTACATATTTGCAATTTTATTGTGACAGGTGTGGCTATTTTACTAACATTGTGTTTATTTCAGTGCAAACATCAAGTTCTAAGTTAAAAAACTAATTTTAAATGTAACTTTACAAATTTTAGTTTTCACATTGTGTACATTGTGTAAAGGTTGAATTATATGTACGTGACATAACCGTAACGCCATAGCCATAAGAATTGAAAATACAATTGGTTTCCGATTGGATTCCAACTGGATTCAATTGGATTTCAGTTGGATTTTCAATAGGTACGATTATGGCGTTACGATTAAATATTTTATTCGACAAAACAAACCACTTTTTAATATGAAAAAAACAAGTAAATAAAACAGAGGCGCTAAATTTTGCTGTTCCGAATCTTATATATTTACACTTCACATTGGTCTTTTTATATACTCAGCCATCTGATCTAGCTGATTTATTTCATACTGCGAAAATTGTAATTAAAAAAATTACAAAATTTTATCGTTTGTACTATGTAGGATAGAAATACCATGTAAAAGATTAAAGGTCGAGAGTTTTAACTGTTTTCAGCATATTTTGTATTAAAAGGAGAACATTTGAAGTTTTCTAGATATAGCGTATCGAAAATTTTACAAAAACTGTAAATTTGTATGAGGGCTACCCCTTCCCCTGCTCCGCTCCCAATATTTTTTTTTCATTATTGTAAAATTACTTTTTATAAAACATTTTAATTCTATTGCTATTATGTTTCTCAGATTTAGCCCTTTAAATATTGCAATTTAAGAGGAAATATAACTTCCCCTGCTCCTATCTGAAAAATGATTTCCCCTAATTTAGGTCCCTATCTTTAAAGTACCCGTGCTTAGTTTTGTGGCAAGAGTGGCTGCATTTATTGAGATATATACATTATTTTGCACTAAAAATGGATTTGGGCTTTCGACTAAATCTCGATCATAAGACCGAATATGCTGACTTAGATAGCGATTGACACAGGGATATTTCTGATTGTTTGATGCCAAACGTTTTATGTGCGCCACTATTTGGATCCGGAAACATGATTTTAACAGTCACACTGATGATTTTTTTTAAACTGAAGACAAAAGTTATTTTGTCAAAAAAAATTAAAGTTTAAAAAATAAATAACTTGAGGTTTTATGTACGCAATTAATAATTTAAAACTTCTAAGAAATGTTAGAAGGCGCTTTATTTGTATAGCTCTCTACATATCAAAATAAGGGTATTTTAATTCAACTAGAATCGACATGATTTCATTTCTACAGCAATAAAATATGTACGTTTTTGTACCCTACAACTAGATTATCAACAACTTTCGCTACCGCGTTTGTTTTTGAACATAAGCTGCTTTTGAACAATACTTTTTGGCAAATTTTAAACAAAACCATCAATTTGCTTAAAAGAATGTCTTTTTTGTGAATATACATAGAGGCATACATATGCACGTATGAATGAACGTAAAATCAAAAAAGCAGCAAAATAAAAAAAAATAAACATGGAAAACAATGTTTATATTGTATGTATGTACATACATCCATATGTATGTATATGTTGGTATGTATGTACATGCACCATTAATATTTTTTTTGGCTGTTATTGTTCTTAAAATTTGGCGTCAATTTTTTGTGATCTTTTTTTTATTTTCTGTCTTCTCTCAAATTAAGAGAGTGTTTTTCCTTTCCCTTTCCCTTTGCCTTTACCGTAACCACCCATTGCAAACGCAATATTTCTGTTTATGAAATTTGTTCCAAGTGAACCATCTTTATAGTCTATAGTCTTTGGTTAAACCATGAGCATGGCGCCATTTTTTTTCTGTTATTCTCATTAAGTGCAACATCCCTTAAATGCTAGGATTTGTTCATGGTGGAATAAGAAGGTGGTAACGTCCCTAAAACAACAACTTCCTGTAAAATTTCAGCATGTATTTTGTTGTTGCTAATTCCAGCTTGGTTGTCGAAAATGTAGCGAACACACATACACACAGTATTCAGCCATCATGGTGGAATAAGAAGGTGGGATCGTCCCTAAACCAACAACTTCCTGTAAAATTTCAGCATGTATTTTGTTGTTGCTAATTCGAGCTTGGTTGTCGAAAATGTTGCGAACACACATAAACACAGTATACACAACCATTGTATAACATAAACAATTGTCCAAGCTAAGTTAGAAAACATATGGCGGAAATAGAAGTCAGCTGATCAGTTATTCCTACCTTGTTCAATATACCTTGGATTTGTTGTTCAGTTTTACCAGGGTACACTAATAACAGGTAGCCTCAGATAAACAGCTGAGTAACGGTATTTTGTTATATTAATGTCAAATTTTGTTTATGTTTGTGTAGTTTTTTTCTTGTTTACAAACAACAATTTTACTATTCTAAGAAAAGCTAAAAAAAGTGTTTGAACAATTCTTAAAATTTTTTCTATTTAAAGTTAAAAAACGGGAAATATAATGTTTAAAAAAAAACTACAAACTAATTTTATATTTATAAACCGCATGGTTTAAAAAATTGTTTTAAGTTTTAAGAAAAACAAACATGCGGAATTGCTGTGTGTGCAACAAAAAAAGAAAAAAGTGGTAGTGGAAGCTTCTTTTTTGTCCCAAGAGATTTGTTTGTCTTGAGATTCGAATTGATGTTGATCCATTTTCACGTAACGACGTATTAGGTACAATTTCTCTTCACGACCATATGGCTATTGGCAAATATTAAATCTCCAAAACCAGTTGGCTTGCCAACATAGCCATTTTACGAGGGTGTAGGGAAAAATAATAATTTGCGCCAGACAGAGGGTTTAGCATATGCTCCTTTACATCCATTTTCTCCTCTACCACTTTGCATATTATTTTTTCCAATTCAGTTTAGTTGTGAGATTTGTCATCCTTTAAAATCTCATAGGCTGTGGCAATAAGCTTTAATTGTATTTCAGCATCTTTTTTCGCCTCTTCTATGCGGTGCATATCAGGATGATGCTTGGGAGCCAGCAGACTATATGCTTTGGCTATTTCGGATTTAGTGTTTTTAGTGTTATCACGTGTCACACCCAAGACATCATAACAATTTTGTTTGCCACAATACAGGCCATCCAATAGACCCCTACAGACTTATTGTCCATTCCTTTAGTGTTCTCTGCATTAGCATTGTATATATTTTTTTAACTTTTCAATAATAACATACGCGGATAGCAAACAAAATTACGTTTTTGTTAATGCCACGTTTTGAAATTGCTATAGTAACTTTCTTTAAGAACCCGGCGATGATTTTGACCACGGTTATACTTTTTAATTTAATTCTATTTCAAAGCTTTTGATTTTAATTTGCACATTTTTAAAACTCTTTTACTATTTTATTAGCTGCATTGTGTTGTAACTTGTAACTTAACCTACAAAAAATTCTGATTCTGCTTCCTACTTTCGTAAACAAAAAGTATCTATTTTGACATTAGTATGTCGATTTTCTACCAACAAAACGCATGCTGTAACTGTAATTTTGTTGTTTTTGCAGAACCGCTCCCACCTTCCTAAATACACCTTGAGTTTTACTCACTGATGTTGATACGATTGAGGGTTTTCACACTAGACTAGGTAATTTTTAATCCGCACAACTTTTGTTCTTTCGTATTTACACTAGACTAATTATGCTGGCATAAAATTGTGCACGTATACACAGCTTTGTGTGTGTTAGTAAAAAACGCAGAACCTGTGTTTTCATAAGTGTGTATGTGTTAGTTATGTTCTGCTTGTGCAGGGTTAAATCTGGTTGAAAAATTGTGCCAACCAAAAACCACTCTCTTCACCGACAAAGCCTACAAACTGCGGTTTTAGGCCAGCACAATTAGTCTAGTGTGAAAACCCTCATTGAATTGATGTTAATTTTTTGAACTGTGAATAAAATAAAAAAGCCAACAACAACGGCTCGAAGAAAATGATTTTGAATCATGCATTGGTATATGTCATGTTTGAACAAAAGAACAAAACTGGGTGGGTTTTCGTATCATGATTAGTATGGGTGACCATTTATTTCCTGTTCGAAATCAGTATACTTTTGTTTTTTCCTAAATAGGGCCTTTTTAGTTTTTATAGCCTAAGATTCTTTTTTAGTTTTAGGAATTGACCTAAAACTACTTTCTAATACTACTTTCTTATAATGTAAATTTTTCACCTAATAATGAATATTTTTGAAACAATAATGACGCTTAATAGACAAACAACATATTTTAATTACCTTTTTTTAATTTAAAAAATTATTAATTGGTATCTGAATGGATTTCAATAAACTATTTATTGGAACCATATAACTTTTTTTCCTATTCTTAAAACGAAAAATATTAAATGGAAAATTAAAAAGCCAATGAATGTTATTGTTATATCAAATCTTTTTTTTTATTAAAAAAATCAAAAAAAATCAGTAGACTTCTACCAAACTTTTAAAAAACCTCGTTAATAATTTTGCCTTAATATAATAACAATAAAAAACTTAGCGAGAGTTACTATAAAAAAGTAAAAAAAATCTAGAGATTTGTCAAACCAGTATTAATACAAATTTTGTTGATACAATAAGAAATGTCGTTGAAAATAAAAAAACACATAATAGATGATTGACTTGTTAAGAAATCATCAAAATAGCTCGTCAGATCATCTTTTTGAGGAGCCAAACATAATTTAATTACAACAACCGTCGGAAGATAAAAAGTCTTTAAAATACCAGTTAAGTCATTTCATTTGTAAATGCTGGACTAAGTTTTTATGTATCTAAGAAAATTTTTTGAAGAAAATACTTAAAATAAGAAAATTTTTCTAAAAAATTAGTACAATCAGTACGCTTTTTCAAAAATCAGTACATTTCAGTACACACCTTTTTAATCAGTACACTAAATGAAAAATCAGAACATGTACTGATGAAACCAGTACGAATGGTCACCCTAACCTGAGTAAACCAGTCTCTGATACATACATACACATTAGAGGCCAGCTCAAGACGACACTAAATAAGGCATCATCTCGAATTTTCAATTTATTGCATATACCTTACGTGTGCACAAACAATAATAAGTGCTGCGTTGTATTGTTCGCCAGCTCTTTTGTTTACTTAACTTAACTTAAATGAAAAATATATTCACACTTAAGTTAACAACAACGGCACATTAATTCATCATGATCACACACTTCAATTTCAATTCATCTCGGAAAACTAAATTTAAAAAAGCGAACGGTTAATGAGTAACGGTAATCGTAGTGACAGTGGGTCTGATATCCGAAATGCTTACATTGTGTTACGCTCCACAAGCGTTAGCAATGACAACATTAGAGACCCTGAATATAATAGAGACTATTGAAGTGCAAAACCAAAAACAAATACAAACAATTTGAGTGCAAGTGCTCCTAACTTAAATAAATGTACTGAACAAGGGACAAACTTAGTCCAATATATTTTAAAAAATTATAAAAAAAATACCGAGGTGCTATACTCATCGCGTTTCTTTTATCAAGTTCTGGCGCATTAAGGCCAATTTCTGCGTGTGCCCCTAAGATCCAGATAGGAGTGGACCGCTACGTAACAGTTCTTAAAAGGGAAAAAAGCCCTTAGTCGGCAGAAGCATCTTAACCTGCGAAAATTTTGAAGGACGATGAAAGTCCAACCTCATCGCAAAATGGTTTCGCCATTTTACAAGAGGATAATGATGGCCCCGTTACGGAAAAAAAGCCTTTAAGCCACCTACAATTAGTTTGAGAGAAAAAAAACTCTAACGAAATCATCAAGTTCTTAGTCGGTTTTATTGGCGAAAATAACTTTTACGTCACTAACATTAAACGTGGTAGCATATACGAGACAAAAATTCAAGTAAAGGTCCGAAACCGTGGTGCGGTTAAAAAAAAATTCTATACTTACCAATTTAAAAACGCTCAAGGTCTCCAGGTACAGTGATTAAACTGCCAAGAATACGGCCACACTTGTGTTATGTGTGGGGACCTTCACGTTACAACCAAGTGCGACAAACCAAAAGATAATCCTGGGGTGAAAAAGTGCAGCAAATGTGGAAAACACACTGCCAACTATAGAGGTTGCCCTGTTTTTAGACGCTCATCCAAGCCGAAAGTAGCTCCTGCCCCTCCCCAGACATTAAATATACAAAATACAAATATGCCCCCATTAGCGCAGACAACTACAAGTGAAGTTTCTTAGGCTAATGCATTAAAGTTTAACCAGCCCAAAGCACGCAAGTCTGCCCAGCCAACAACACATCAAGAGGTGTCAACTAACGAACCAACTGGTTCAAATTTTAGCCGCCTAGAAGACGTAGTTGACAATATGGTTAAGCAATTTACGCAGATCACGGCGCAAATGGCTGGCATGATGCAAGAAATGCAGTCTGCTCTTTTGCAGGCTACGTTCAAAATCCCATGAATTGCTTAGAGGTTTGTTTCTGAAACGCAAAAGGCATCCGCCAACACAAAAACAAACTCGAATATTTTTTAACACACCAAAACATTTATGTTGTGTTGATTTCTGAGACTCATATGACAACTAGAAGCACTTTTTCAAATAAGTGGCTATCCATTTTACGATTCAAAGGATCCCAGGCATAGATCATGTGGAGGCTCGGCTATATTTATCAAGTCAAGAATTAAACACCAATGGTTAGGTGGCATCTCCGAATTCTATATCCAAGCAACAAACGTCTGCATTGATGTTTTTTTTTATTTTTCGTCGGTTTATTCCCCACCCAGATTCTTCATAACGAAGGATCAGTACAACAGTTTTTACAAATCTTTAGGTCTGGAGACTATAACGTTAAGCACACCTACTGGGGCTCCCGCTTAATTAGTCCCAGAGGTCGTATCTTGTATGATTTCGTGTCTGAAATGGCACTTTGTGTTATTTCTACTTAGCAACCAACCTAACACAATAAAATTCCAGACGTAATAGATTTTGGCGTAGCAAAAGCTATATCCCCGGAGCTTATTGAGGCTCAAGCCTCCTTGGATTTATCCTCTGACCACTCACTTACAATAATCACTATTTGCAGTCTTCACCAAATAGCAACTAGTGATTTTTTCTTATCTAAAAAGAGTAAATTGGTTGAAATAAAAATATATATCAGCACTCACTGCTGAAAGACATATCACTAAAAACTTGCCAAGAAAGTGATGCACATAGGGGTATTTTGCCATTCTAGCCGGACATTACTTTTTATTTAAAATTTACTGAGTGCTCCTAGATTGATGAAATTTGGCACAAACATGTATTGCAGTCATAGGCATTTAAGGATTAAAAATAATGAAAATCAAACCAAGGGGGAAAAAGTTTCCCTTAGAAGAGCTAATACCACCTCTGAAAAATTAAAATTTTTTTAGGTTTTCAAAACTATTGTTAGGCAAATGCAATTTTAAACGAGAGCGAAAGCTAAAAAAATCTACATTTGGACAGTGTCGTCCTTTTCCCTTTCGTGGGCGGCGACATAAAGTAAAATTTGCAAAAATAATGTATATAATAAAAATAATGGATAACTTACGCTCAAAAACTATAAAAGTAAAATTTTTAAGCTTTTATGGGTAGGGGCAGAAGTAAACAAGTAATTTAAAGTATGAAAACAAAAACTAATTTAATTGAAAAAATATCC
This sequence comes from Melanophora roralis, assembly GCA_963583895.1. Taxonomy (NCBI): domain Eukaryota; kingdom Metazoa; phylum Arthropoda; class Insecta; order Diptera; family Rhinophoridae; genus Melanophora; species Melanophora roralis. Next base: position 77,017,303 of record OY757187.1, on the reverse strand, counting down.
TTTTGCACTAAGAACAGGAGTGCTACTGTTCTTTTTCGTCTGTTTACTCAAAGACCTCCTCTGAATCCTCTCGAAAATCAAGTACAGGGGGAAGCGTTAAAGAAACTGCATTTTTCGTAAAGGGCAATGACTCCTTTTTTGGAGTTGGTCTTATGCTAGTCATCAGTGGGTCAGAACTGAGCAAAAGTCTATTAATATTGGGCCTCATTGTGTTTGGCGTAGTTGTGCAGAATGTTGTCAAATTCGCCACAAAAACGACAAGGGTGCTATTCATATGGCATTGGCGTATTTGTTAGACGGTACCAAAAAAACTAAAAACGACTACGTCAACGCCAATCACAATAAGGGTGATTATCTACGTTACACAGAACTCTTAAAAACTTTCTTGCAAAATTCTGCCTGTAAACCCGAAAATGTTTTCTGATAACAGCCCAATAGACAATTGATCTATGTATTAAAATTTTGTGCATTGTAAATTAAAAAAATTTCTGAAACTGTATAAACACTGTTTCACCGCTGACACGTCGCTATCTCCTTGCCATTTTGAAAGTTCACACAATTTTCTACCTAAAAATCGCAATTTCTCTTTAACAAATTTATCTTTACATTCCCTTACTATTTGTTATAGCTCTAATCCTGTATAAACTTTTTCCATTTTACTCTCGTAGTTCCAAAAGGGTTCTGAAAACAATTTCGTGCAATAACCACAATTGTATATACACCAAAAAAATTAGTACTTGAATCACATATTCCTCTTTAAAAATAATTATTTTGTTGCATAAAATAGCGTCGTTAAGAAAACTGTCGCACAGGTATACATTACCAGGTTACGGGTGAGTAAAAACTACTACCTCGCACATCTTTTTTATACATGCAATGTCAGTGTAAAACCCAATTCAACCTGTTAAAAATTAATTTTTATTTACTTGTAACAATTTAAATAAAAAACATTTAAGAAACAATTATCAAAACTTTTTTGACTCACAAAAAAGTTTCTTACTCATATGTAAACACACAAGATGAGAAAAAGGTGAATTTTCAAAAATTCGCAAAAAAAATATGGCGCAAAAACGCGCAACGTTTTCTTTTTTCGTCTAAAAGTAGAGATTTCAGGCTTTATTGTGATAGAAAAGATTTTTAGGATAATGACTGCCTGCCATCACTTTCAAAAATCTTTTGATTTAATTTTTTTAATCAAAAAGTGAACAAAAAAAAACCTTTTTTTTAATTTCAAAGGGATTTTTTTAAAATAAAAAAAAATAAATAAGGTAATTGCTTATATAATCTTTCGCAGAAAAAAAATCAATGTAAGATATTGATTTGTTTAGTTAGCTACAAAAAAATATATTGTAAACCTCTCAAAACCATCAAAAATTAATAAATTGCACGCAAATTTACTTAACTTCCCTGACTTTGACAGTGCCTCAAAACGACAAATTGCAAGCAAAAGATTTGAAAATTCACTATCCGATACAGAATTTCGTTATCTGTCGAGCTGCGCACTTAAATTTTAATATTTCTTATATTTCCATTTTGGCTTAATGTCCGGCTAGATTGGCAGAATACCCCTATGTGCGATGATTGCCTGAGTATCCTAAATGAAAACATTAAAGAAGCCGTTGAACATGATTCTTTTACCTACCGTCAGGCTAAATACAATAAAAATTTTTCTGTCGATGTTGAAGAGCTTTTATCTGGAAAAAGGAGAGCCCAAAGAGAATGGCAACAGCATATATCGCCCCAGCTTAAAACTAAGTTAAGAGTGTAAAAAACGATTAAAAAACTTGCTTGAGGTACACCGAATTTCAGTTAGGGATTATTTGTAAGGTCTAAACGCTTCTAAACAAATTATTCTCTATAGCGATCAGCAAGACGTCTCAAAAGACCCGTAATCGCAAAACCTCCACTGCCCATTTTGAGAGGATCCTGGGGGGTTACTCTCTATTGCGATGCAAAAGAAAATTTGGTGCAAAAGGTAAATGCGTTAAGAATATAAATTGGTACTCTGTAACTCTTTCGCAAACGCTTTTGCGATTTTTGTTTTAATGTTTGCAACACTGACTAACATTGATATTATGTACTGTCAAAATAAGAAAAATAAATTACATTTCAAAACAAGCTTAAGCTTTTGTGAGTTATTTTATAAATATAATTATTTTATAAATATTATTAGTGTAAAATAAAACTGTGATGCACTCCGTAGCGATATGGATGGCAGACGAAAACGAGCCTGTTGCACAAATTACAAAAAGAATCTTAAGAATTAGGTGTTATATACTCTCATTAGAGGCCAGCCCAAGACGACACTAAATAAGGCATCATCTCGAATTTTTAATTCATTTCATACACCTTACGTGTGCACACACAAAAATAAGTACTGCGTTGTATTGTTCGCCATCTCTTTTGTTTACTTAACTTAACCTAAATGAAAAATATATTCACAGTTAAGCAAACAACAACGGCACATCAATTCATCATGATCACACACTTCCATTTCAATTCATCTCGAAACTTTACTGTTGGTCCTGGTGTCATAGTTATAAAAAACGGGGGTTGATTTTGAATGTACATATGTATGTAATGTAATGTAATTACGCATGAATTTTATATTGATTTGCCTGCTTGTGTACATGTTTGTTTATGTGTGTACCCATTCAACATTGTGTGTGTTTTTTCTGTGGCGTTTATTTTTTGTGCATACATACACAACTACATTACTCTTAAGTCTTTGTTGTTGTTGCCACACATAAGCACAGTAATTTTTTTTATCGACCACACCTCATGACAGTACATAAGTTGCGTCAACAACAGTGCCTGACACCACTCTTTATTCTTAACTACTCTACACTGCAGCACAAAAACTATGTCGGCTACTCTACATTACAGCACTTAAACCGTTTAACCGCACAATAACACAAGAAATAGAAAATTATGCGGTTCTTGAATTAGCTTGAATAGGACTTGATGCAGGTCTCTAGCTCTCATTAAGTGACCGCATGTAAGAATCAATCAATCCGACAATTTCGACCACAACCTATTTGTGGTTTGTTTCGCATTTGCTGCCTGCAAATACCCCTTCGCCAAATCACTACGTTGCACCACGAATTCAACTAGAATTTCAAATTGCCGCTGTTTTGTCAACAAATTATTTACTTTCTCCCTAAAAATAAGTTCATTCGTTTACTCAAAGTTTTTAAAATTTTTTTAATATTTTTACACAAAATCCAGTAAATGAGAACACAAATTGAGAGCCCAAAGTGACAGTTTTCTTACAGAGTATTTAAAAGTTTTTACTAGACAAAATTTTAATAGTAAAAATTACTAGTAAAATAAAACATGTTTTCTGATGTAAACAAAAAAAGTGAAAAAACAAACAGCTAACAAATTGAATAATGAGAAAAATTAAAGTGGTATAAAAAGTAATTTAATGTTCACAGGCGAAACAATGGAACAGCTACGAGATATATGTAGTTAGTACCTCAAGTTTAGGGGAAAGAGAAAATGAAACCAGACATGGCTATGTTTTGCAAAATGCAATATTGTGCCTAATAGATAGAGTCGTCATCTGAAAGCGATGATGAAGAAGATATAAATTTGCTTAAAATGTTAAAAAAAGGCAAATTTTTTTTTACCCTTAGCTTGTGTTTGAGAAAGGAAAAAGTATTACGCAATGCTACTTGCATGACACGGTTCCGACCTATACAGATAATGAGTTTCGAATACATTTAAGAATATACAAATCATTGTTTAAAAGCTTAAGCAATTTCAAAAATAAATGTTTTTTTTCCAAAAGCCAATACCCAAAATTAAATATTCGTGTTTTTATTAACGCTAAGTCTTTCCCTAGCTGTATGTATTGCTCCAGGTAACGCACAAAACAATAGTCTGAGACTCAACTTAAATTATACCGACAGACTCAGAATCACTTCCTTAGCCAATTTAAGCATATCTGTCTGGCTGGGTGTCCATATATTCAAGTGCTCAGTGTAAAGGTAGCATTTCTGAAAAAAATACTTTGGCATAGGGAGCAAGCCCATTGTTTGTGGTGGTGATCGTAATAGACTTTAACCCCAAAACCAAGTTAACCCCACTCACAAAAGTCAGCTTGTTTTTGCTTTAAAAATTTAATGCATTTTTTTCGAGTAATCAAGTAATTGCAATATATTTTAATCTATCAGCTGTTTTGAGTATGTAAAAATTTTCCGTTCGCGTACTTTTTACTTCAAAAATTTAAAGTGAAAGAAATTTCGTAAAATTACTCAGTATTTGCTAAGTTATTGGACTTTACTGAAAAAGTAAACGAATGAACAATTGGATCTACGCTCCAGAACGACCCGAGTATCACTCGGCCAAAGATTGTCAACTCAGCGACAGCTGTATCAGACGGAGGTTTTTTCCTCAGGTGAGCAAAATATACCGGCAGTTTTGCTCATAATTCTTTTGATAATGGCCGGCATTGAACAAAATCCAGGGCCCCGTATCTGGATTTGTTCTGTTTGTCATGAACGTATCTCCGCCAATGTCACCTCGGTGAAATGTACCGCCTGTAATGACTGGTGCCACTTGCTCAGGTCTCGCCAGCTATCGCGACTGGTCACCCAGCTTCGTAGCGAGTTGTTGTAGCTCCCAACCGGGAGGTAATAGCACGACCCCTTCGGTTACCGCCGCACAGACCCATGTCCAAACTACAACCACAGGACACAGTAGAGCCCCAGCAGCTCAATATGCCTGCGCCACAGTACGCGCCTCAACTACAACAACCATCAGCACAGACAGGAACCCCACCCCAACTGTCTTACACATCAATCTTGAATCCTCAGGGACACCATCTTATGCGGCCTCAGCACTCTGGTGAATACAACCAATCCTTTAAGATCATGCAATCAAACTGTAATGGTCTTAGGAATAAAGTCGTTGAAATCACCAGTTATATGCAGGACAACAACATCCTTATTGCCGCGATTCAGGAGACGAAGCTGCCCAGGGATTGTAGACTCTCATCTTCCAGTAACTACAACTTAGGATAGGGAGAGGGATCACGGAGGAGATCTCGCGTTTATCATCAGGCGAGACGTTAACCACACATTAACCACCCTACCCCCCTCTCCTTCACCCGACCCATTTCTGGAAGTTCTGAGCATTTCAGTGGACACTGGGGACACTGAACTGGAGTTCGTCAATGTTTACATCCCACCCGTTAACAGCATTGGGCATCGTTATCACCCCAGCATATCCCACCTTCTGCAAGGAGATAACAGGATGTTACTTGGCGATTTCAATGCTCACCACAAGAACTGGTATTTTCAATTACCAAATGTTCTACGCGGTAATCTCATTGCGGACCAGATAGACGAATCCGACTTCGCTGCGATAAATGAATGCTTCCCCACTAGAATAACTGCTAGGTGCTCAAGCTCCCCTGACATTTCCATTGTCTCCCAGTCGCTCCTAGCCTATACCACCTGGCAAGCCCTACCAGCACTTAGTTCTGACCACATTCCCATTGTGGTCACTGTGGAGAAGCCTAGCGACTTTTTTGAGCCCGATAAGCGTACGTTTGTGAACTACAACAAGGCCAACTGGCAAGGTTTCACAAACCTCATAGACGAAACTCTTCGTCACTTGCCGCCCCCCACGTGCGCCAAAAGGGGCGAGAAGGTCTTTAGGGACACTATTCTCAAGGCGGCAAGACGCTTTATCCCCGCAGGAAGAATTCCGAATGCAAGACCAGGTTTTCCATCAAATGCAGCACGTTTAGCACAGCAGCGCGATTTGCTATGTGCTAGCAACCCGGCAGATGAGCGTATCGAGCAACTGACGGCCGAGATCTCAGATCTCGTGAACGAACACCGTCGCAGTAAATGGTTGGCCCATCTTGACCAGTGCTCAACTAGCTCTAAAAAGCTTTGGTCTACCATTAAGAGTCTATCTGGAACAAAGAGCAACGATAACCTTGCTGCTGTTGCGTTTGAAGGCGCACAGCACACCGATGCCAGGAAATGCGCAACACAGTTTTGCAGGCAGTTCATTGAACACCCTACCATGCAGAACCGGACCAAACGAGCGGCCATACGTGGGATTAAGGGGCTCACACGTGACCCCGCACCCATCTCCTTCGTCCCCAGCGAAGTTGAGAACATAATCGCCAGATCGAAACCCTCAAAGGCGCTAGGTCCGGATGGCATCTCGATGCTTATGCTTAAGAAACTTGGCCCAGCAGGATTGGAGTATCTCACGCAACTTTTAAATAGCTCGATTCGCCAACTGGTGATTCCAGATGTCTGGAAGGTGGCAAGAGTTATTTCCATTCTAAAACCTGGTAAACCTGCTACACTTGGAGAGTCATATAGACCGATCTCCCTATTTTCACCCATAGCAAAGGTTTTGGAATCCCTCCCTGAAAGAGCATTTACAACTCGCTCCACACCAGCATAGTTTCAGGGAAGCGCATAGCACCACAACGGCCTTAAACATGATAACCAGCCATATTACAAACGGCCTTAACCAGCAAAGGCCCTGTCAGCGCACGATCGTGGCCGCTTTAGACTTATCTAAAGCCTTTGACACGGTTGATCACTCCCTGCTGATTAGTGACATCTCGAACTCCTCTCTTCCCAACGATGTCAAACGCTGGATTGCCAATTACCTATCGGGCAGACAAGCGTTTGCTGAGTTCAGAGGCCAGAAATCAAAAAACCGTAAGATAAAAATGGGCGTGCCTCAAGGAGGAGTGTTGTCGCCAATGCTCTTCAACATATATCTTGCGAAGATTCCAACCCCACCCCAGGATGTCTCATTGGTGTCATATGCCGATGATTGCACCATTATATCATCAGGTATGAGCATAGATGACACAAGTGACAAGGTATCGTAATACCTAGCCACCATCAATGACTTCTTCCGGGAGCGGAGACTAAGGTTATCAACCCCAAAATCGACAGTGTCCCTTTTCACCTCTTGGACAAAGGAAGTGAGGATGACCCTTGACATCTCGGTCGACGGCAGACTTATCCCCACGGTGCAGAACCCGAAGATACTGGGGGTAGTCTTCGATAATCTCCTCCACTTCTCATCGCACGCCACTTACATTAACCAAAAGGTGAAAAATAGGAACAAGGTCCTTAAAGCTCTTGCTGGCACCTCTTGGGGCATGGTTAAGGAGACTATCATAGCGCCGTATAAGGCCATCGGTCGCTCTCTACTTAACTATGCCGCCCCAGTATGGACCTCGTTCCTTAGTGACACACAATGGCGCAGTTTACAAACGGCTCAGAACAATGCACTTAGAATAGCTACCGGATGTGTTAAGATGACGAGCGTGGATCATTTACATAAGGAAACCAATATGCTGCCGGTTAGACAGCATAATATGCTTCTGACAAGGCAAAACTTGGTGGCTTGTCATCAGCCCTCCTATCCCAACCATCACATAGTGATGCGAGATCCACCCCCCAGACACATCAGGCAGGACTTTCGGCGTTACAGCAGTGGCATCCAGAACATGATACCACCCGATGTAACCCGGATGTCACTGACAAACGCACAGAGAGCGTTGCATCAAATGGCGGTCTCCAATGCTATCGAGGGATACAGATGCAACAAAGTCCTTGGGCAACACCCACCCGCTATTTCAAACGATGAGAAGCGGATCCCAAGACATACCCGTTCCATCCTTGCACAATTAAGATCGGGATGGTGCAGTATTCTGAACTGCTATCGCGAACGGATTATTCCCGGCACACTGAATCAGTGCCCTGACTGCCTCCAAAGTCCTCATGACTCAGTGCTTTTGTTTAACTGCCCCAATAGGCCAACTAACTTGCGCCCAATCGACCTATGGATGAAACCGACTGAGGTGGCACAATTTCTCCAGCTCCCAATGCCACCACCTGACTGACAAACGCCAATTTTAAATAAATCATCTCTTTTGAATATATTTTCAGGAAAAAACAACCTTCAACAGTGGAACTGTTACAACAACAACAATAACAAATTAATTATTAAAAGTAAAAAAAATTGAAGTATGTACAAGGTGGCGCAAAAGTAACCTTCCGATGTTTTTAGGCTGTAATTTAAAAAAAAATGAAAAACTTTGATTCTTCTTGTGGATTATTTTTATTTGGTCTTTTAAATTTTTTTTACATCAAGTCGAAAATATGATGTCATGTAAATGGCCGCCGCCACAGTTGATTGTCATTTGAGCCCTTTTTATGGCATTTTCCATCACTTTGGCCAAAACTTCCGGCGATAGGTTCTCACATTCTTGATGGATATTGTCTTTAAGAGCTGCAAGAGTCTGAGGCTTGTTGACATAAACACGCGACTTCAAAAAGCCCCACAAAAAGAAGTCTGGAGCGGTCAAATCAGGCGATCTTGCTGGCCAGTTCAAATCGCCAAAACGGGATATTAGGCGCCCGGGAAATGCATCCTTCAGCATATCGGTTGTGGCACGTGCAGTGTGTGCTGTTGCACCGTCCTGTTGGAACCACATGTTTTCTACTCCCAATTCATCAAGTTGCGGCAAAAAGAACTCGTTGATCATTGCTCTATAGCGCTCACCATTCACAGTAACCGTTTGGCCCGCGACGTCTTCGAAGAAAAAAGGTCCGATGGCTCCTCCAGCGAAAACAGCACACCATACAATAACTTTGAGCGGGTTTAATGGCTTTTCGTGGGTCATACGCAGATTTTCAGTGCCCCAGAAGCGTAAATTTTGCTTATTTACATACCCGGTAAGATGCAAATGGGCCTCATCACTCATGATTATTTTGATGAAAGTCACCGACCGATTATTGGTCAAGTAAATAGTCACCAATATTCCGCGTTCTGGAGCAGTGTAGCGTAACATTGTTTATTAACGTGTATTTCGCATGTGTTTACTACACAAATGTCAAAACAGATCTGACATTAGACGCCAATTGCAAAATTTATAGCATTTTCTGATAGGAGGATTACTTTTGCGCCACCTTGTACTTACATACATGTTTTTCTTCCTTTCCGTTTGGTCTTTGGCTGTCGAGAGTATTTGTGTGTATAAAATATGTTTGACATGCACTAACGTATTACAGAGTACGGTGCTACCAGACTTGCGAAAGAGAAAAATAGTAGATGAGAAAGCCAAACGTACAATCGCATAAGAGTAACAATTGTTCATTTTCGCTCAGATTTTCTTACGCATCGCAATAGAGAGTAACTCCCTGGGCTAAAAATGACGAAAAAATACACGATCTGCTCGCAAGCCATTTAAGAAACGTGTTCAATTCCAATACATGCACTGACGTGAGGAAACTACCGCCCGTTGTTGCTAGACGTTTCCGATATTCAGATGTAGTAGAGGCTATCGCTAACCTAAATGATAAAAAAAAGCTCTTGGCGTTGATAAAATAAGTACCAAAATGCTTTTATAGCTACCTTTTACAGCAAAAAAATAATTCTTTATATTTTTGCGCCACAATACGGCTTGAACATTTCCCGCCAATATGAAAGGTTGCCTTAATAAAAATGATACATAAGCCTGGTAATGATCCTTCGAAGGTGGAGTCTTAAAGGCCTATAAGTTCGTTAACAACTTTGTAAAATTGTTTGAAAAGCTGCTTAAAAACAAGCCGACTCCGATCCTGAATGAAAACAACTGTTTTCCAGATCAGAAGTCAACAAAGTACAATCGAATAAGCTCACAGACTGGTGCAGGTTATTAGAAAAACTTTTGAGGAAAAGAAGAACTGCCCCGCATTTTTAGTTAATGTCTCTCAAGCTTTCGGTAAAGTATGTCACAAAGGCCTGTTAAACAAGCTAAAGCTAAACCTTCCAGCTTATATTTTTAACCTACACGTATTAGAAAAGTACATAACCGGTCGACAATTTATGATCAGAGAGAAACCAAATAAGTTGTTCCAACCAATAGGGGCAGGTGTACCTCAATGGAGTATACTAGGTCCAATTCTGTACCTGCTTTACACGGCAGATATGCCAACTAATAGTTTAACGCACACATCTACATTTGCTGATGATACCGCTTTTCTCAGTATTCATAAAGACCCTAAAGGGGCTTCGAGCCAACTGCAACAACACGTAACCCAAGTAGAAAAAAGGGAAAAATTATGGGGAATAAAAACGAATGAGCAAATATGTACTCACGTAACTTTTAAATTACGCAAAGAAATGTGCTCTCCAATCCTTATTAACAACCTTATGGTGCCTCAACGATTTGAGACGAAATACCTTGGCATTCACCTGGACCGTCGCCTTACATGGAAGCCACATATAGAAGCGAAGTTAACGTAAATAAAACTCAAAGCTACACAAGTCCATTGGCTAATCGGCGGAAACTCTGTGCTTCGTCTTGATTGTAAACCTCTCAACTAAAAATCGATTTATAAACCAATTTGGTGCTATGGTATGCATTTATGGGGCACTTCCGCATCCAGCATAGAAAAAATTCAACGCCGTCAAAAAAAAAAAAATCCTAATAAAGATAAATGGTGCTCCTTGGTATATTAAAGACAGCAATATACACAAGGATCTACAAGTTCCACTAGTTAAATGCGAAATCCTGAACTATGTGGACAAGTATTTAAATAAGCTGGAAACACATCCAAATCCGCTCGAAACATCTTGCAACATAGTGGACACACTCGTCTGAAAAGAAGGGATACTATTGCACTTAGATGAAACCTTTGAAATTAATTTACTTTATTATGAGTTAAATTTTGGTCTTGCAGTGACTGGACTTATATCAATTACTTAGTTTTAAGATTTGAATACTTATTGTAAGTTCGCATTAAGGAAGATTCAATAATTAATATATAAAAAAAATTTTAGTTTTTCCCAAAAAGTGAAACAACATACATATGTATATAAGGTATGTTCTTGCATTCTACTTTAATTTTAGGAGTTTTGCAATCTACTTTTTACGTTTTATTTCCCGATTTAGTTTCAAACATATACAAAATTAAATAAAAATTTTCTACTTTTGCCAAAACATTAAAAAAAGGTTACTTTTAGAACTGAAGTGATTTTATATTTAAAGTGGAATGCAGGACATACCTGTATATTTTAGGTCCAAACAACGTTTATTTACTTTGATAATACAGTTGACTTAACAAAAAAGACTGGTGAAGACTATTTTGTTAGTTTGGTAATAGATAAGTAGATCATTTATTTTGGAAGATTTTAATATTCTAACTGTTTGCTTACTCGATTAACGACAAGTTCATTTGTACTAAATTTATAAAAAAATTAATAGTATTAATTCTTCCCTACTTTTAAACTTTTCTTGTCGTGGTTGATGCAAGTTTCGTCATTTACATTATGTTGACGCCAGCTTTGGTTAAGAGCTGTAGCATTTTCTTTTTTCTGAAGCTCTACTTCATTTAAATCATGCGTGATTTCTTTAATTTCCGTTTCTAAGTTATCCAGCCTTCGAATATCTGATAAACGTTCTTCAATTTCTAAATCTCTTGCAGTAGTGTCAACTGGCTTTGCCGATCCAAATACCTTTTTAATGGAAGTTCCAGTAGGCTTTAAAACTGTAATGTGATTATATTTTGATTCTATATTGTGTTCGGATTTAACATCTAGCTCTGGAAGTGGCAATGTACGCGGCTTAAGTATAAGCTTTGGTCGGTCTGATGTATTCTTTTCAGTTTGATTAACTTGTTCAATAGATTGTACATTTGTTGAATTAGATAGATTTTGAAGTCGCCATGAACCAGGAGTACTAAAATCATCAGATGTTGACTTTTGACCTCTATTAAAATTTCTTTCACTTTTGAAATTGTACAGGTCTCTCCTTTGATTACTGTCACGCCTCCAATTAGTCGATTCTCTACCGTCTTCATTATTAGTTACTGCATCGTAACCTTTTCTCGGACCACGTTGTCTTGCACTTTGTTCGTTTTCATTAGATAAGTCAATTCTTATTCTACGACCTTTAATTGCTGGGTTTGAAGCAGCTAAAGATTTTATTAAATCATCTCTGGTTTCGAATTCCACGTAACCAAAACCTCGGACCCTGCCAGTGTCACCCTCTTCTCGAGGAAGTCGTACTGACTTAACTCGGTAAGTATTAAAGTACTCATATATGTCTTCCTCTTTAACGTCAAATGGCAAATTGGTAACATATGCTATAAAAGGCGATTTATAAGGTATACAATTGTCATCTAAAATTCTGTTTGCTCTAGGAGCTGTTGGAAGCTGACAAACTACAGTTAGAACCTTTCCTCCATCGTCACTATCTTCGCAATCCGTACTCCTTATATTTTTAGCCACTTGCGTAGTTCCATGTGGAACATCGCTATCCCATAAAAAAGATTGTAATGATATGACCGTTCCTTTACTTTTCTTACTTTTTTTTCCTAAAAAAAATATAAATTTTAGATAAAAAAAACTATTAAAAATTTAACGGCTGGAAAATATATACATATATCGTTACTTTAACGAAAATTTTTAACTGAGTTTTTTCTTTGCTTATAACATATAAGAAGATAATCTACCGAAATATGCAAAAATATGTAATAAAAAAAATTAGTGTCTTTCTACATTATATTTGACCAAAATTTTTTTTATATTATATGTAAAAATATTTTAAAAAAATTTTAAGAAAAGAAAATTAAGATCACAGGTAGTTTAAATATGTATTTAGGTTGCGACATGCATTTTTTTGATAATGGGCCAGCAGAGACATAACATAATAGAGAGCGTTTCATCAGTCGTTTTAAAATGTATGGTAATTTTAACTAATCGTGTTTTTTATTTTTGTTTTAAAAAACTGTGTTAACTTAGTTTAAATTGAATAAAGCTATATTGACACCACCTAAGTTCTCATCCGAATTGAGTGTTAAAAAAATAATTTTAAATTTTTATGAGTGTCAAAAAACAATTTAATTTTTTAATTTCTAGTTTTACATTACGTCTAAGGAATTATAGCCTGTTTACCGATGTCGAAAGAATACTTTCGTTCGCATTCAAAGCGAAAGAAAACTGATTTCGGTTTACCTAAGTATACTTTAAGCGAACGTTCACTCGAAAGACAAGTCGAACGAAAACAAAAGCATTTTCATACAAAATTGGGTTTACCTAAGTCGAACGCAAGCTAAATATGCGAACGTAAATGTCAAAATCAGTCACATGTTATTTTGCTTTCGAGTGCCATAAAAGTATGTAGTTTTTGATGTAAATTAAAGACCACTGTGTATTAAAATGCTAAAAACTATAAGTTAAATATGTTCTCAAGGGTTATTGGTTAAAACATCATATTGTTTAAAGCAAAAATTAAATGAAATTTGATTTTAAAAAAAATCTACAAAAATTTTGTAAGTTTTAATTATGAAATGTTTTCAGTGATGTCAATTATGCCGAATTTTTACCTAATTTAAGACCACTTGTAGGAGTTTGTAAGCAAATACAACAAATTACCATCAAATATAATAAAAAAAATAACTCAAATCATCTCTTTTCATGTATTTTTGTTTCCTGACTATCTGGTGTGTATGCTGCTAGCGGGCTAAATACATAGTCATGAAGTACCGTTAGAAACACGTGATTGTAAACTAATGTTGAGCATATATGATCTAAAGATAATGTTTACATTGTATTTTCATTCTATTGTTCTTATTAGGTATTATATTATTTTCCCCCTTCTCAAAATACACCAAAAATCAATGCATTTTTTACTATGAGTTTTTACAGACTTTTACGCTTATAAAACTACATTTGGTATATAGTTCATAAATAAATTCCTCGTATACTTTTATTTTAAAAATGCAATAAAACCATAAAAAATTATAGGCTAAATGAATGGCAAATTCTTTCAATAAGTCGTTATTATTGCATAGCTATGTGTATATTTTGTAAACAAATATGTTTAAAAAAAAACAATGATCCAAAATTCTAGATATAGACACATAAAATATTTAAAAAAATATATTTCTTTTGTCTAAAAAATATTTATTTAAAAATGAAATTTTTATTATTATGGAATGATTAACCTTAATTAGGAAATGCGGGATTCATCTTTGTTGAATCTTATGAAACTTTAGAAAGGGGTCCCCTAGGACTTGTTAATACAGTGAACTCGCGAAAACGTGAATATCCAGAAACGTGAACATCCAGAAACGTGAACACTTTTTATTTAACATTAACTACTCTAAAACGTGAACAAACATTGAAAGCCCTCAAACGTGAACAGTTTTTTTCTGAAGTTTTTTGTTTGTTTACATTAATTTTATTAGTTTTGGGAGTCCCCGAATTATGCAATAAACGGATCTATAAGCGATATACATAGTTTTATTTGCAAAAGGTTGATTTTTGTGGTCAGATTAATAAGACAATTATGTATTACCCAAAAGCTTAGGTTTTAAAATTTTTAAATTGGACTTTTCGGGTTAAAGCGTTGTTAAGTTTTGACTAGATTTGGATGTTTTTGAACTAATAACAATAAATTGATAAAAAAAATTAAATTCGTTAGAAAATAATTAAAACATATCCAATCAGAAACGTGAACAAAATCGAAAACATGAACACCCTTGGTAAAAATTAGTTCACGTTTTCGCGAGTTCACTGTATTAAGCTATGTTAATTTTAACATGAAAAAAGATACACATTATTGAAAAGGACATTTTCTTTATCTGTTAGTGCTTTATAATTTAAGAAAGTTAGCATCACGGCTATATGTATAAAAAATTTTCTTATTGTGAAAGTGAGTGCATACTGTTGGGAGGCAAAAAAGTTGGCAACGTAAACATACATTATTACAAAACTTTTAGCAAAATAAAATATATATATATATTTTGATCCACACTTTAAAGAGAAAAAACTAATTTTTAAATTTAAAATTGATTTGAAGTATTGATTTTAATGAAAATTTCGCTTAACAAACCTATTGCAAATTTAAAAATTGTTTATGCAAATGCCCCAAAGTATGTAAGCATTTTACTATTTATATTTTTCTCTGTTGAAAACGAACCTGTCAGTAAAGGCGAACGATAATTGTCGAAATACGTAAACCCAAATTTATTCGAAAGTGAGTGACTAGCTTTCATTCGTATAGGTTTTCGTTCGACATCGGTAAACAGGCTATTAGTTTTAGTCCGCTAATTTTAAAAGTTGTTAAGCGGTAAAAAGATTATGGCAATACAACAACAAGCATTTAATCCTGTAACTTTTAAAAACTTTGATTTAAAACTCAGACGTTAAATAGTTTGAAAAAAGAGCACGTTCTATTTTCACCTGAGATTAGACAAAAATATTAACAAATTAAAATAGACATGTTTTTACACTATACAAATGAGACTTAGTTGTGAAACTCAGATGATAACACAGGAAGTGTAAATATAGCTCAAGCAATACATTTCATATTTAAATTCATAATTTTTTTCGATGGTTTCTTCTCTCAGAAAAAATCTTGAACTTTAATTTTGTAGCATTATTTTAAAACAACTTAAATCCTTACAATTCTTTATTTTTAGTGCCCGCAATGGTGGGTTAGACGGTTGAAAACAGATAAAACCAAAGATATGTTTGCACATTTCTAGTCGTTAGATTTTGCCATATTTCTTTTCTTTAAAACTAGTAAACGAATGTATATCGAACTGTAAAAGCCATTGAAAAATAGTCAATTAAACTTTTTTTACCGAACTATATATTTCTAATTATGATTTTTTATGTCCTACAACAACTCCTTGCATCAACAAAATAAGCTGAGGTTGGAATGGGTGGAATAATGCATGTTTTATAAAACAAATGTTTTGCATATTCAAAGATGCTGTTGCTTTTGGAAAAATGTTTTTTAAAAAACACAAGAAAACTTTCGTCTTGAGGTGGCAAATCAAATACAATTATTTGCACTTCAACAAAAAATTGAAAATCGAGAACGATTGTTGTCTATTATAAAAACTATTATATCCCTCGAAAGGCATAATATACCTCTCCGTGGACATCGAGATTGTTAGCTTCTGAAAATACAAGTTTGGAAGGTATTTTTCGTTCACTTCTGCGATTTCGCTTTAGGTCACCCTTTCCTTTCTTTTAGATGTTTCATATACATATGTATGTATATCGAAAACAGTTCAAACTTAAATAAATAAAAGTTTCCATAATCTTGTGTTAGAAAGTATACTAAAAAATATTTATGACGCTAAATAATCAGCCTTATTAGAAGTGTCGTTGGCGTATTTCGACAATTATCGTAGTCGTTGGCGTTTTTAATATTTTTCGGTACCATGTAAAATTAACGAAAACGACATTTTGGTAATAGAACAAAAAACACAGAATGTTTGAAAATTCTTACATTTTTAGTAAATTTTGTGTAACCCTGTTGTATAAACTGTCAAAAAATCAACCGTTGGCGGTGATAAAAATAACAATAAAAAAATACAAATTATTATTACGGCAAAAGTCAAACATATTTGACATGCCAAACTCCAAGTAAGCTTAATGTTTATATTATACTTAATGTATTTTAATAAAATTTTAAGTTTTGTTAGATACTTTAGACTCAATGAAGATGCTTTTAAGTATGTCCTTAACAAAATTGCTCCTAAATTAGAATAGTCAATAAGGTTTACATGTTTGCCACATATTTTCCAGCTGAAGGAAAAGGGTGCTGGTATTAACTCAACATCAGCTTAAGCTAATTTTCTGTTAGCAAAAGTATTTCATGAATTCATTGAGTTGACCTGCAATTTCACTCTACTCTTCTTTAAAATTTACTTTATTAATTTCACTTGTATTTGTGTATATCCCTTTGCTAAACTTATTTCTTTTTTTATTTTTGGGTTTAATTTTTAAAATGAACTATATAAAAAAAAAACATAAAAAATATTGCTTTTATTTTATTTACTACTTTATTTTGCTGAAACTATTTTTTTAATAATTTTTAATATATTTTTTTTAACTGTCGTTAACAAATACCTTAACGACGATTTTTTAAGTGTTTGACATTTTTTGACGAGACTCGTGGTACCGAAAATTGTAATAGAGTCGTTAGGAAATGTTGATTTATATCGTTTTTCGACAAACATGGTACCATTGAAACAAAAAGAATGATTTTCGACACAGAAACGATTCGACAACGACACTTATAATAAGGCTGAATATTCGATTATTTTTGACGAAACCACTAATTTATCAGAAAACAACCAAATTTCTTTAGCTTTAAGCAAAGACTATAGACTATAAAGATGGTTCACTTAGAACATATTTCATAAACAGAAATTTTGAGTTTGCAATGGGTGGTTACGGTAAAGGCAAAGGGAAAGGAAAAACACTCTCTTAATTTGAGAGAAGACAGAAAATAAAAAAAAAAGATCACAAAAAATTGACGCCAATTTTTAAGAATAATAACAGCCAAAAAAATATTAATGGTGCATGTTTATACATACCAACATATACATATGGATGTATGTACATACATACAATATAAACATTGTTTTCCATTATTATTTTTTTTATTTTGCTGCTTTTTGATTTTACATTCATATATACGTGCATATGTATGCCTCTATGTAGATTCAAAAATAAAACACCTTTTAAGCAAATTGATGGTAATGTTTAAAATTTGCCAAAGAAGTATTGTTTAAAAGCAGCTTATGATCAAAAACAAACGCGGTAGCGAAAGTTGTTGATAATCTAGTTGTAGGGTAAAAATACGTACATATTTTATTGCTGCAAAAATGAAATCATGTCGATTCGAGTTGAATTAAAATACCCTTATTTTGATATGAAGAGAGCTGTACAAATAAAGCGCCTTTTAACATTTCTTAGAAGTTTTAAATTATTAATTGTATACATAAAACCTCAAGTTATTTATTTTTTAAACTTTAATTTATATAATTTTATTTTTTTTTGACAAAATAACTTTTGTCTTCGGTTTAAAAAAAAATCATCAGTGTGACTGTTAAAATCATGTTTCCGGATCCAAATAGTGGCGCACATAAAACGTTTTGGCATCGAACAATCAGAAATATCCCTGTGTCAATCGCTGTCTAAGTCAGCATATGATCGAGATTTAGTCGAAACCCCAAATCCATTTTTAGGACAAAATAATGTATATATCTCAGTAAATGCAGCCATTCTTGCCACAAAACTAAGCACGGGTACTTTAACGATAGGGACCTAAATTAGGGGAAATCATTTTTCAAAAAGGAGCAGGGGAAGTTATATTTCCCCTTAAATTGCAATAATTAGAGTGCTAAATCTGAGAAACATAATAGCAATAGAATTAAAATGTTGTACAAAAAGTAATTTTACAATAATGAAAAAAAATATTGGTATCGGAGCAGGGGACGCGGTAACCCTCACACAAATTTACAGTTTTTGTAAAATTTTCGATACGCTATATCTAGAAAACTTCAAATGTTCTGCTTTTAATACAAAATATGCTGAAAACAGTTAAAACTCTCGACCTTTAATCTTTTACATGGTATTTCTATCCTACATAGTACAAACGATAAAATTTTGTAAGGTTTTCTATTTCAAAAACTAGGACAGCTATCGACCTCAGACCCGGCACGAAAAACTTTTTTTAATTACAATATTCGCAGTATGAAATAAATCAGCTAGATCAGATGGCTGAGTATATAAAAAGACCAATGTGAAGTGTAAATAGGTATATAAGATTCGGAACAGCAAAATATAGCGCCCTTGTTTTATTTATTTATTTGTTTTTATTTTTCATATTAAAAAGTGGTTTGTTTTGTCGAATAAAATATTTAATCGTAACGCCATAACCGTACCTATTGAAAATCCAACTGAAATCCAATTGAATCCAGTTGGAATCCAATCGGAAACCAATTGTATTTTCAATTCTTATGGCTATGGCGTTACGGTTATGTCACGTACATATAATTCAACCTTTACACAATGCGATCTTTAAGAAAAATTTTTGAAAACTAAAATTTGTAAGGTTACATTTAAAATAACAGTTTTTTAACTAAGAACTTGATGTTTGCACTGAAATAAACACAATGTGAGTAAAATAGCCACACCTGTCACAATAAAATTGCAAATATGTACCTGTACATATAAAAAAAATACAACGATCTGAAAACAAAAGTTTTTCTGCGCAAATAAAACAAACAAAAATTTTATATAAAAAAAATAAGTTTTTCTATAAAAATCTTATTACAATAAAATTGAACCAATTCGCTTGTAATGAAAATTTAACAAAGTAATATTTTTTTTATACGAGTATAAATGTAGAATAAAAAATTTAAAACTAAAAACTTTAAATAAGTAAAATTATCCTTAAATATTTTTTGTTATTGTTTTCAAATTCAATATATCAAAGTAAACGAACAATAATTATATTAAGGGCGGCATTTTAGTACTCTCTACTTAGAATAATGAATTTAAAGTTTTCAGAAAAACTATTTCTTTCTTCAGTTATATTCATTTTGATAATAATGGAATTTTTAATCGTTGCGAATCGACTTGGTTTCATTTATACAACATTAAAATACGTATTGTTGCCCTATAACTACGCATTAAAATTTATTCGCTACTATCACGGCTTTTTGCTCATAAACTGTATTGAAACATAACTTCTTTTACCTTAATTCATATATAAAAACAAACAAAAAGAATAACAATGTGAATATGTACACCCAAATGTATTAATGTTTGTATGGGCGTGTACGATGTACTTATGTTTTTGTTTTTATTCAAGGCATATCGATACAAGGTGACCGCAAAAAAATAAGGGAGTCGTTATCCCTCTATTTATTTTTTATATGGAGTTTGAAACTATAATTGAAATTTTTTTTCAATTTTATTGTCAAGCTCCATATAAAAAAATAAGGTTTAAAAGAACGACTCTCTTTTTTTTTTCTTGCGGCCACCTTGTATCGATATGCCTTGGTTTCATTTCTTAAAATTTGGTGGCCATTTTTTTGCCTTTACTTTTTGTCTTCTCTTTTCATCAGTTTTTGTATGTAAGTAAATCGTCATAGAACATGCAAAATGCCTTAGCTTACATGTTAAACTTTTACAGGAGAAGCAAAAAACTTGTTTAAATATAAAAAAAGTTGAGAATAAACACACAATTTTTTAATATAAGTTAACCAGAATTAACAAATTAATTTCTGCTGGAAAAAATAATTTTGCGAGACAATCAAAGTAAATTTTATATGTTATTTTAGATAAGGCGTTTCGCATTTTCTGTGACGATATATTCTTTGGCAATATTTACACACGTACATGCACCTACAAATTGTTTTGCTGAGAGCTTATTTTCTTTTTGTTATTTCTATCGCCATTTATATTAACTCTCTCTCTCTCTCTTTCAATAAATCCCAAATATGATAAATCCCACATCAATTTAGCAGTCATAAAACAGTGTATGGAAGTGCAACATCTTTATAAATATATAGTCTGCTTTGAGGTATTTAACGTATACGAAAAGTTAATAAAATAATTCATAAAAGAAATTAATATAAAATAAAATAAACAAAAACACATAAAGCACACATGGCACGGTGATATATAACAATTTGCAAAAAATTGTACATATAAAAAATATGGTAGCATCTTAATACCATCTGATAGATGGTTAAGGCTACGCTACGCTTACTTAGTGTTGTAACTAAGATATAGATGGCGTTAGTATAGTAGGAAATGGAAAAAAGAAAAAGCTTTGGTTTAGTTGGTTTAAGTGGAAAAAACTTCGTGCAGACTCACCTCGCCACATGGATCAGTGGGTTAAACGGCTGATGTTTACAACCAAATTAATAACTAACAACCGAACAAAGAGTACTGATGATGAAAATCGTAGCTGTTTTTCGAAAATGCATTCTACTCGGCTAGTATCGGTAAAAATCTTGTTTTTTCAATAAAATTTTCCTTTCTTAACTAACGCTAATAAAGTAGTAAAAAAAACTAAAAAAAAATATTAATTTCTTCATTTGCAATTAAATGAGAATTTAGTAAAGCATTGAACTTGAGCCTGAAAAAGAAAATAAAATTGTCGAAAAACTCTTTATTCAAATACTATTTTACCTTCAATGAAGTAAACTTTTAAATTTTACTCTTACCTAACATTTTGTTTTCACAGTTATCTTTTTTTATAAAATATACATGTCGTCATACACTTTTTATTTTATAAAAACAACATTTTTCCAAAATACGAAAAAAAGAATGTACATATATGTTATTAATGTATGAGCTTATAACCATTGTTTTACATCACTATGCCTCAAGTGACATATAAAATTATGGAGTTGCCAACGTCAGACTTAAAAAATCCTTAAAAATATTTTAGTTATGAATACAAAATTTAAAAAAAAAACATTTTTACCTAAATGTATTTAAAACTAAAATTAAGATTTTTTTTATGAATACAGCCGTATGTATCAGAAAAAAATAACAAAGTTAAATATTACTAAAAAGTAACTGACAAAAATAACTTTAACTGAAAATCAGTATTTTCGTTTAGTTGAAGCTTTTTAACCCTTCAAACCAGTTTAAAAAATATTGTATTAAAATTTTGCTATTTTTTTAAACAATTTTACGGAATACTTCCTAAATTATTACAGTCAGTTACTGTAATAATTTTTCAAGTATATAATAGATGTTTTAGCAAGATGTGATTTAGATATTTACCCAAATTATTTTGTTTTGATGCCGGCCAGTATGCTATGGCTGAAATGTAATTTTTCAGCTTTCGGCTACAATCAACCATGACAGAGGATACGGCTTAGCAATGTTGCATTCACATAATAAAATTGAAATTGACGCAAATGTCGTCCTTAGCAAATTTGCTTCAACAGGAAAGCATAAACTAATAATTAATAAAATATATATTTTTGGCTTTTTATGTTATTATAATTATTTTCAATGAATTAAACTTTTTTGTGGAGTTTTTGTTTTAAAAAACCGCTTAAAGCTAGTTTTTAAATTGTGTGCTTCATTTAGAATTTTCCCTCCCAAAAGCTTGAGCTAGATCCGCGCCTATATATACATAAATATATAGACATGTTTTGAAAATCATGTGATTTTAAATCACTTGTGGTTTTAAAATTACGATTGTAATTTAAATTTTTTAATTAATTTAATTTATCACAAAATTCAAAATAAGGTTCTTTAAAATGTAACCAAGTGATTATAAATCGAAAGGCATTTAGCTGACCGCTTTAAAAAAAGTTTTGTGTGTTTCTTGTGATTTTAATTCACGTTCACAAAAAGTGATTTTCAGAACATGCTTGAGTATTAAATTTTTTTTATCATTTTATGTGGAGACTTTAATAATGACTGGACCAAAAAACTCAATTTTTAAACTTAAAACATGAAAAAAAAAATCGCCATTAAACGGCATTATCAGCTGCCTTTTCTCATTAGGATGTTTCTATAACTTTTAATGCGAAAACTATCTGCTACGTAAGAACATTTTCCGCAGTTGGCGAGGAAGTGTTTCTGTAAAATTTTTAAGCGAGAGCTTCCCATCTTGAACTGTCAAAATAACTCAAAAAAAGAGTCGGCAAGATAATAAGCGCTTGAAGGAAAAACTATTAAAAAAGAAAAATTAATAATAAAATTAAACAAAACATATAAATTTATTTTTTCCATTTGTTAATTATTAACTAAAAAATTGATTAAGGATTACAAATTTTAAAAATTAATTTCTTTATATGTTAAATTTTTAAATCTGTTAATACATAAAATTATATATTATACCTATTAATTTTTTACATATTCTTTAAGGGTTTATTTTTATTTAATTTTTATATTCTATTTTTACTTTATTTGCTAATCTTTAATTTACTCTACAAGAAATTAATAATAACTATATTAAAACCTACATATGTAGGTATTTTTCCTAAGATTGAGATTTTGTTTAGTTAGGCTTTGTTTATTTTTTGATTTTTTTGCGCATGTGACTAAAAAACTCGTATTCGTTTGAAAGAATCTTTATTGCTCTTTGCTTAGAACTACTTTTTTCATAGCCCAATTGCAATGTTTTCGAAGTGGCATTTTTGCTTTAATATTTTTACACTTCATTTTAATTAGTTTTTTTTTTTAATTTCAAAAACAAAAAATGCATAAAAACTCGTAAAAAAAATATTAATTTTTACTTTTAATTTTATTTATTTCTCACTTAATTGAACAATATTAAAACATAAAATCTTAGAAAATAAACAAAAAATGCACAACAAGCAAAACTGTATATATTTTATTTTAACTTTTGCCTGTAGTCATTAATTTCTTTTAAATTAAAAAATTAAGATAAGAATATAAACTTAAATACCTTAATTCGTTTTTATTTAATTATAGTTTATTTGTTTTAAAATAAAACAAAATAACATTATACATAATAAACACAAACACACAAAATAAGAAAATAAAACAAATAAGAGCGCTATATTCGGCTGTGCCGAATCTTATATACACTTCATATTGGTCTTTGAATATACCCAGCGAGTTTTAAAGTCCATAGAAAACGTTAATTTTTATTTATTGTTGAACTAATTGTTTTTAATACAAATTTTTGATTTTTAGTTTGGCTTTAGTTCATATAATTTCTTTTTATTAGAAGAAATTATTATTTTCCGTTAATGTTGAAAGAAACTTTCAATTTGAAAAAAAGCTGATTTTTCTACCACATTTTCAAAAGCAGCTACGCAATTTCATCATCAGTACTCTTTGAACGGTAGTAGTGTATTTGGTTGTAAACATCACCTATTTAACTTACATGTAACAGAGAAAAGTATACGGTATCAGTGTTTTCCTTCTGTTTTTATTTTGTAAGTTAGGACGAAGTTTATTTTTCATATACACTATGCTTTTTTCCATTAAAAGTCTCCTTGGCAACACTTGACTAACGGACAAGCATTAATCCATCTCTCAGATGGAACGAAACGCTTTTTATTATTGTATATTATACAATAGGGGTAATCACTTTTTAATTTCTTTTTTTTTCAACGACAAATTGACAGAAATTATTAAAGATCATTTTTGCACCGTGCCATGTGTGAGTTATATGTTAATTTTTATTTATTGTTGAACTAATTGTTTTTAATACAAATTTTTGATTTTTAGTTTGGCTTTAGTTCATATAATTTCTTTTTATTAGAAGAATTTATTATTATTTTCCGTTAATGTTGAAATAAACTTTCAATTTGAAAAAATCTGATTTTTCTACCGCTACTAGCCGAGTAGAATGCATTTTCGAAAGCAGCTACGCAATTTCATCATCAGTACTCTTTGAACGGTAGTAGTGTATTTGGTTGTAAACATCACCTATTTAACTTACATGTAACAGAGAAAAGTATACGGTATCAGTGTTTCCTTCTGTTTTTATTTTGTAAGTTAGGACGAAGTTTACTTTTCATATATACTATGCTTTTTTCCATTAAAAGTCTCTTTGGTCACACTTGACTAACGGACAAGCATTAATCCCTCTCTCAGATGGAACGAAACGCTTTTTATTATTGTGGGAGCTACCCCTTCTTCTGCACCGCACCCCCCCACCCCCCCAAAAATTTTTTCTTAAAAGCGTAGGTCTTGATGTCCAATTACTTTTTGTAGAACATTTGATTTCGATATCTTTCATAGTTTCCGAGATATAGCGTATCGAAAATTTCATAAAAATTGTTGATTTGTATGGGAGCTGCTCCTTCTTCTGCCCCCACCACAAAAAAAATTATTCTTTAAAGCGATAGTCTTGATGTCCAATTACTTTTTGTAGAACATTTGATTTCGATATCTGGGGCCAAATTACGGCATCCGTGATCGAGTAAAATTGTTCGTAATATTTGCTTTTGAGATTACCGCATTCGTTATCGAGTAAGAGCGTTCGTAATTTCTGATGATAGCATTCGTTAACGAGTACGCTATCGAGTGCTGGCTAACGAAAAGTTGTTCGTGAGGTAAACAGCATTCGAAATTTATTTTATGTGCAACAATAGACAGTGAAGGTAGACAAAATGTAAGTTTTTATATAAATTTTAGTTGAAGCTATAAACAAATAAATAAAATAAACATTTTAGGACCAATATTAACAAAATAAATGAAAAGCAAAAGGATATAATGGCTCAATTTATGGTTGATCATCCTAACTTGGCCAAAAATAAATTACCAAACATATGTTAATTTTGAGATGGTTTTTTGCAACCCAAAATGAGTGCCGTCTATACAACCAATCATCAAGAAATAAAGGAAATGTTACATAAAGCTAGCATTATATTGCGATTTTATATTTACCGCCAGGGGGTTTAAATTTCTGCATAAACGCTTCCGAGCATAAAGCAAACTGTTCTGGTAAAAATTTAATAAATTTTGCACACAGCTTATTATCTATTTCTTTCATCATTTTGTTAACCGTTTTGCAAACTCCGCTCTGACTTATTCCAATTAAATAGTCATTTCCAGTGGTATGTTGAAAAGATCCACTGGCTAAAAGTGATAATGTTAGGGCCAGCTGCAGCTTTGGTGGTAAGGCAGTAGACATATGTCCCTCAGAATTTAGCTCACAAAGAATAAAATGAAATGCCTTTTTTGAAACTCTAAAACGCTTAACAAACCTTAAATGATAAAGTTTTAAACGAAATTCAGTAGCTGACAATGACAGTGGATCACTTTTAACCCGTATTTGTCTTCTACGCATAGTATTAAATTCATCCTCTGAGTCAGAAGATAAACACAACAGAACTAATGTAGTCATTTTTATTTAGCTTTTTCTTTTATTAATTACTTAAAAACAATATAACAGCAAAAATTTGTTTCCTTTTTTAACAAAGTTGTAATTTTTTACTAAAACATGTTTTCATTCAATTACAATGCAAAAAAATCTATTACATTCTATTTTAATTTCGATACGTGAGCTATCGAATGCGGTAATCCATTGATTCGATACGTGACGAAATTTTATTCGATACGAAAGTCTACTCGTTCACGAGTGCTGTATTTTGGCCCCTGTTATAGTTTCCGAGATAAAGCGTATCGAAAAAAACTATGAAAAAAAATTTTAGACGTAGGTTACGGTTTGTGTAATATTAGGGAATGGTAAGCAAAGCCGAAAATCGATTTTCGATTTTACGATCAACTATTTAAATCTCGATTTTCAAAGTCGATTAATCGAAGCTCATAGTCGATTATAATTCAAAATCGACTTTTGTTTTGATGCTATATTAAAATGGATACCCTCAAAAATGATTTTTATGTAAGCAAATGGAACTTTTCCTAAAGAAAGGTATTACTGGAATAGGTGTTTGTACGTACCTATTTAATGATTACAAATAACGCAGGTCATAAACAAATTCAGATAGTTCAACTTCATACATAATTATATACTTAAGTGCAAATATTTATTATAATTTCAATGTATGAAATTAAATAAGTGAGAATTTACATATGCACACACGACAGATATACATATTTAATTTTCAAAGTTATTTTTAGTGTACTGTGCACTGAACTATTTTTTCTCTTTTAATTGTTTAAACCTTTTTCCAAATCTGACTGCATTTTTAATTAACTTTCGGCGTCAAATATTACACGTTTCAAAACAATACACTAGCGCTTATATTAACACATGAGTTTTCGGTGCAGATAGTTTGAAATAAATTGTGTTAATAGAATAATTCTTAAAATTTAAAGCATTTTAAAATTTTTAGGTAAAATCGATTTTTTGGGCTCAATAATCGATTTCAGCATAAAATCGTCAACAAAAAGCCGATTACAAAAAATCGATTTTTTGGGGTTAAAATCGATTTTTCACTATAATCGAAGTGTATTTACCAGTCCCTATATAATATATCTATGTATGTCTCAAATACTGTCTTTGCGAAGAGTGATTTATATTCTTCCACACATTTTCCAACTGTATTTCAGAAATTTCAAATTCAATTTCGGAAATTTCAAATTCAATTTCAGAAATTTCTAATTCAATTTCAGAAATGTCTAATTAAATTTTAGAAATTTCTAATTGTATTTCAGAAATTTGTAATTCAACTTCAGAAATTTCTAATTCAATTTCAGAAATTTCTATTTTAATTTCAGAACATTTTATTTCAATTTCAGAAATTTTTATATGTATTTCCAAATTTTCTATTTGTATTTCAGAATTTTCTAATTGTATTTCAGAATTTTCCATTTGTATTTCAGAAATTTCTATTTGTATTTCTGAAATTGAAATAGAAATTTCTGAAATTGAAATACAAATTTACCTATACCGGGTATACCAGTACTGCCCCCTTGTTCTGTAACTGGCGAGAAGTTTTCGCAGCGAGAAAATTTTTTTTATTGTCATAGTCTTCCGATTATTAACAGTGTAACTTAGATAATACATAAACTATCATTATACAACGTTAAAAGTTAAAATAATTAGGTTTATCGTGTTCATCCTTTCTTTTACAAGGCGACTATAAACTTTTCGATGCGAGAAGTTCTCACTAAAGTTACAGAACACAAGCACTGGGTTTTTTATATACTGAGTTTGGCGTTTGTCAAAGCATGGATTTGTCTCGTCAAGACGTACAATTACAAATGGAGTTTTTACAACTTCATAAACTTGATATGGGATTTGTTGTAGTTGTTGTCTTAGTGACTATACCCTGAAAGGTAATTGTACCATTGGACAGATTGCGACTTAAGAGTAGAGATGCAAACGATACGTCGATGCTTTAAAAACATTGATATATCCTTCATAAACATCGATGTTAACAACCATGATATAAATAACCAGGTAGTCTCGTCGGCCCAACTGATTAGAGCCAAAGGGTGAGTTCCAAAACGTCATTTGCAATGCAACTTAACAAAGTAATGCATTCCTAAACGCAACCATGTAAACGTTGACAATGGGCCGTGTGAATAAAAAAATAGCTAACGCTAATACTTGAAATTTTTAAGTTTAAACTAGCTTAAAAGCGAATAAAAAAATCAGTTACAGCTAGTACCTTATAGTGATTAGTAGAAACGAGTTTTTCCAGCATTGACTCAAAAAAAAAAGTGTAAATAGAAACTAGTGAATGCTTAAAAATACTTGTTTATGCTTTAATTTTTGTAAGCATATGATCAAAGTGCTTGAGTTTGTGTTTTTCTGCTATATTAAAAAAAAAAGTTATTTTTCACTTAAAAATAGTATGCCTGCGTTTATGAACGTTCGTCAAAGGATTATTTAAATTAATATAGATTTCGGAAAGAAAACGTAAAATGGTTAGTGGAACATTTTTAGGAGAAAAGTGATGAAAACAGGAAAGCAACGCTGTTGCAAACATTTTTCTCCGCTTCCTTAGCGAAGACATAAAATCATGTTGCCACTGTGTTTTTCTTTTTTGATTTACCCTATACATGCAGTACAATAAATTTTTGTCATTTGCTATACATTTTTGTCATTTGTTGTCAATAATGGATCAAAAAAATATATGGAGACTATTTTCCCATCTACTAGTACAAAAATATATGTATGTTCAAACAATTGTTGGGTCACAAAATATTTTACATTTAACACTTTTACATTTTGGAACTAATATTTTTTTTGTTTCGTATATTTATTTCAAAAAGATGTAAGTGTGTTCACATGCAAATTTTTTTCAGCTGGCTTGGCCGTCACCTCTTCCAGCTTTTGCTACCACATTTTAGCACTCGCTATCTAGAATTATCAAAGAGTTATTCACACTTTTTACAGTTTAAACTTTTCAAAATAGCTAGTACTGAAAAGCTTAAGCTAGTGCTAGTACTTATCACTATGCAGTATAAACTACCTCTTTATTCACTCGACCCAATGTTACACATCCCTAAATGTATAAAAAAAATTACCGATACGCAAACCGATATTTTGTTCAAAATAAATTACAAACACATCAATCATGGCGGAACAAAAGTAACCAAATTTTCTTTTAAATTTAATTATTATTTAAACAGAATTTATTTATATCTTCAGGGAAGATTGCAAAGTGTTTCTAAATGTAAAAAAAATTGCAAAGCTTTTTTTTACAAAGTAAACAACATAGTTGGTTTCTTTGTATTAAAACAGTAGCAAAACCGCATCACTGCAATGTGTTTTGACGTTTTGGAACTCACCCAAAATGTCAAAGTTATGTTCTCCCTGTGAAAATGAAACAAAATTATTACAAATCGTTTTTTTTTTCTATGAGCTGTTGTTTGACACTTGGCTCTAATTTGTAGTTGCAGGGTCGAGATTATCTGGTTATTTGTATCATGGTCAACATCAATGTTTTGGTAGACAATTTTTCGGCGATACATCGTCGCACGTTGGGTTGAAATAGTTCGAAAGTGACGCTTAATTGAATTTTTAACATTAAGTTTTTGTATTAATATTTGGCATCGGATAAAATTCTACATCACTGTAAATTTTCAAGCATCTATCTTGTCAGCTAACTCCGTAGTGACGTGTCAAAGTACAAAATTTTTTGCAATTTTTTTAAAAAGCGAAAAAAGTAAAATTTTGCATTAAACGAGTCTGTAATTTTAAAATTTAACGTTAACAAAGAATGGAACCTTCAACTTCAGGTATTTAAGTTTACAAAAATGATGTAGTGTTTTTGAAAATATGTGTGAAAATATTTTTGACGATTTTTTTAAAAAAGGTCCAAAATTGGCCTATTTTTGATGTTTCGTGAACCATAACTTCTAAGTTAGTTAGGGTTGGGTTTTGATATTTCAAATAGATTTTTTCTCAGTTTAGATCCATTCATATCTAGTATTAATAAACAAAATGAGCGGAAAGAAAAGCAACAATTATCAAATTCCGAACTACAGCTTTTGCTATCGCCTATTATTTTTCAAGAAATACATACATGATAGTGAGAGTAATGATAGCGAAGATTATGATGATGATGGTGAGGATGAACATAATATGATTTCTTTTTAAGTGTATAACAATTATTGATAAACAAAAAAAATTATACAAATTTATTTCGTTACTTTTTTAAAAAAGTTTTAAAATTCTCAAAATCCTTCAAAACCCAAATTCAGACTTTATATTAAACTTATATTTATATTTATGCAAAATATAATTTTATTTTTTTATTTTTTAGAAAGAAGACAATAAAAGATTTTGTTTGCTTCTTATTTAAAAAAAAAATCACTTTCCATTTTAAAATTACGGCGAAATTTCTGAAACAAACTTTAATTTTCCGAAAAATAAAAATGTCTATAAAATCGTAAAAAAATTTTTTCCGTGTATATTTTTTTCAGAATATGGCTTTTTATGCATACATATTTATTAATTTAAAAAAAAAATATTCAAAAAAATGTGATTACGGCTCCCATGAAAAAATCCCCACTTTCGGTGTCATCGAACCCACTGTGCGTCGTCGTAAACTAATAACATCGACATCGTTCTTGAACTGCACAAAAAAGTGCTACGATCAGCGTTACCGTTAGGGCCACTAAAGTTGCAATTTGCAACTTTTTCATGTGCTTGGATGCTGTTGTGCCACTTTCACAAAATGCCCCCAAATGTGATACTTTTTATAAATCGTGCCACGTTTTTTATGAAATAAAATGATACTTTATTGCTTTTTGCTTTGTTAACACACCCTTTCTTAATGTACATATGTACATTATTTATTTTATTTTTTATTTATTTATTAATCCAAAGAATTTTATTGCCGCAAGCCCACAGGGCCTAAATTGGCTAGTCTACCAAGCATTACAATAACTATAACAAAAAAAGCCTTAATAATATTTGAAGTTTAATTACAATACACGATAATTATAATTGATAGTAAGAGAGACGAAAAAATTATTATTAATATTATATAATTTTATTTTCTTTATCAGGCTCAAGTTCACTACTATACTAAATTCTCATGTGAAATGAAGAAATTAATATTTTTTACTTTTTTACTACTTTATTAGCGTTAGTTAAGAAAGGAAATTTTTATTGAAAAAATAAGATTTTTACCGATACTAGTCGAGTAGAATGCATTTTCGAAAAACAGCTACGATTTTCATCATCAGTACTCTTTGTTCGGTTGTTAGTTATTAATTTGGTTGTAATAAGAAATGAAAAAAAGAAAAAGCTTTGGTTTAGTTGGTTTAAGTGGAAAAAACTTCGTGCCGACTCACCTCGCCACATGGATCAGTGGGTTAAATGGCTGATGTTTTACAACCAAATTAATAACTAACAACCGAACAAAGAGTACTGATGATGAAAATCGTAGCTGTTTTTCGAAAATGCATGCTACTCGGCTAGTATCGGTAAAAATCTTGTTTTTTCAATAAAAATTTCCTTTCTTAACTAACGCTAATAAAGTAGTAAAAAACTAAAAAATATTAATTTCTTCATTTGCAAATAAATGAGAATTTAGTATAGTATTGAACTTGAGCCTGATAAAGAAAATAAAATTGTCTTAAAACAAATAGTTCAACTAATTAATATTATATACTTATGTAAATGTAAGTGAACTAAGAGTAAACCCGAAATCTACACACGATTAGAGGCAAGTTTGGTCAGAAAGAGAGAAGAAAAAAAGGCAATAAAAATTAGCCAGTAGAAATGTAAGTGAACTAAGAGGAAACCCGAAATCTCACACGATCAGAGGCAAGTTTGGTCAGAAAGAGAGAAGAAAAAAAAGGCGATAAAAATTAGCCAGTAGAAATATTTTAATAGATTATTCAAAGAAGTTTTGGAAAATAGATTATTATGAAGTACAGTACATGTTGTAATTACACTAACACATTTATCAAGATTACAAGAAAAAAAAAAAAAATAAAAACAACCTAAACAAAGAAACTAACGGGTTTGCAAGTTGCTCAAGAAAACTTTCACAAATTTTTCAATGGAGTGGTTAAACCTTCGTTCATTATAGGGTATTGCTGAATTCCAAAGTCTACAGATTCTTACAAGATAAGACCTCTCCATGACCAATGAAGAGTATCTAGGACAAGGTAGAGAATAAAATCTACTAGACGACGCAAACCTAAATCTATTTAGAAGGTAAACGGGTTTACCATATTCTTGTAAAAAAATATGATTTGTCTTAATTGAACAGTGTTCAAAATTGCAGCCCAACAATTCAAAGCAGTAGTCCGAAACATGATCCCAGAGCTTAAGGTTATTGTTAGCAGAGGAAAAAAAACAATGTTGTTTGGTTGATAGGAAAAACTATAGTGACACGTTTTTATTTTTCAGTATTACAAATTTCAAAAAAAAAACCAAAACATGTTACAATATTTTCAAGGCTAAAATATTTTCATTACAAAACTTATAAACGGGTGTTTTAACAACAAGTGTTTTATAAATAATTACAAAACAAATCAACGAATTCTTAACACTTCCACTTTTGTTTTTTTTAAAAAAAAAATTATTTATTCTAAAATATTTAACAAATTTTTCATGTTGTTTAACTGATTCCTTAAGAGGGGTTTTGTTAATACATCAGCTAACTGCTCTTGCGTAGGTACATATTTTAATTGGAACATTTTTCTTTCATACATGTCTCGAATAAAATGAAACTTGACTTCAATGTGCTTAGTTCGTCTATGGAATTCAGGGTTTTTAACAAGTTTTATAGCACTCTGATTATCTATACACATCACATAAGATTTTATGTTGTCGCCTATTAGGTCTTTTAGCAACCGTTGCACCCAAATTAGCTCTTTTACTGCTTCACATGCTGCGATATACTCTGCTTCTGTAGTAGAAAGGGCTATAATATGCTGCATTCTTGACGACCATGAAATTGGACCATTGGATAACGTCATTACATTACCACTAGTAGAGTGTCTAGTTTCAATATCACCAGCATAATCGGAATCTGAATAACAATATAAAAACAAATTTTTAGTTTTAGTAAAAACAATTCCTTGATTCAAGGTTCCTCTTAGATATTTAAAAATTCGTTTTATCCCTGCAACATTTTCTTCATTATATGAATCCATAAAACGACTTGCATATGACACTGCGAATGCAATATCGGGTCGCGTAGCTATAGCTACATACATTAAAGACCCAACAGCTTCCCGGTAAGGAAAGTTTACTTTGCTTGATGCTGCACCTGGTTTTTGAATATATTCAACTGGAGTACTTACTGCTTTGGCATCTTTCATATTGAACTTTTCTAAAATTTTTTTAATGTAAGAAGTCTGGCGAACTAATATCCTATTTGGAGTTTGAACAATTTCCATTCCTAGATAGTACAGTGAATCAAAAACTTTAACAACTAATTCTCCTTTTAAAAAACATATGAACGATTCTGCTGTTTCCTTAGTTTCAGAGGCTATAATACCATCATCAATGTATATTGCTAATATAATTTTCTTTCCATCAATATCACCAACAAAAACACATGAATCTGCAGTATTAACCTTGAAATTGAATTTCTTTAATATGTTGGTAAACTTTTTGTTCCAGCATCTAGAAGCTTGCTTAAGCCCATAAAGGCTTTTTTTAAGTTTACAAACTTTTTTACTACCATCAGAAAACCCAACCGGCTGATACATAAAAATTTCTTCTTGAAGGTCCCCGTATAAAAATGCAGTTTTTATGTCAAACTGAGTAACTACATAATCAAGTGACACACTTAATGCTAAAATAGTTCTAACAGAGTCAAATTTTACTACGGGACTAAAAGTTTCTTCATAATCAACTCCCAGCTTTTGGGTAAATCCACGAACAACAAGCCTGGCCTTAAACCGTTCTATATTACCTTTTTGGTTTCTTTTAATTTTGTAAACCCATTTATTAGATATTGCTTTCTTTTCAGCTGGAAGTTCTACAAGATCCCATGTACCGTTGCTTATAAGAGATTTGTACTCCTCATCCATGGCGTTCTTCCACTGAATCTTGAGATTACTCATGATTGCCTCTTCGTAACTCTGTGGCTCTTCAAAGTCTGCGACTAAAACACAGTTTGTCTCACTAACTTTTTCATTTTGTTTTCCTGATCTTAAATTGTAACGTTTTACTGGAGCTTTATCATTTTCTGTATCTATAGAAGCATTCTCTAGATTTGATACATCATGAACATTGGGACCTATTACATTTTCAACAATTTCGTTTTCTGCATCCTCAAATTCATCATTTGAATCAGTTGTAAATCTATCTTCAACTTTTCTACTGTTATTATTCTCCCCCTCAATGTCATGATGTATACAATCTACATTCTTTTCTTGAAAAACTACCTGTGGATCAATATCCCTTATCACAACATTTCTTGAGACTTCTACTCGCTTTTCACTTGGTATCCAGACTCTATAACCTTTACAGTTTTCCTGGTAACCAACAAATATGCCCTTTTTAGATTTCGCGTCTAGTTTCTTACGTTTCTCTTGTGGTATGTGTACATAGGCATCTGAGCCAAAAATACGCAAAATAGATGTATCCGGTACTTTCTTAAACCATAGTTCATATGGAGTTTTATTTTTTTCTGGACTTTTACCTGTTCTATTCAATGTAAAAACTACATTATTCACTGCCTCTCCCCAATAACTAAGACTAAGTCCCTTGCTGTGTATCATAGATCGAGTTGCTTCTACTATAGTTCTCATATCTCGCTCAGCTCTACCGTTGTGTTCTGGTGTGTATGGTGCTGATTTTTGGTGTGTAACTTTATATTTACGTAAAATATCACTTACTTCTTTATTCACGTACTCCGTACCATTATCAGATCGCAATATTTTTACCTTTTTTCCAGTATCTGCTTCCACTTGATCAAAACATCTTGAAATTACATTGGAAATATCAGATTTGCTTTTAACACAATACACATAGCGGTAGTTGGAATAGTCATCACGAAAATTAACCATAAAACGAGCTCCACCAAAAGATTGTACTTGCATCGGCCCACATACGTCTGTATGAACTAGTTCACCAACTTCTTTTGCTCTGTTTAAGCTTTCTTTAAATGACAGTCTGTGCTGTTTTCCCATAAAACAGCCTTCGCAAAAGAAATCACCACCAGAATATTTTATATTTTGACGAGATAAAATATCTTTAACATGATTTTTGTCTTGATGACACATTCTAGCATGCCATACTTGTAGAGAACTAACTTCTATTGCAGCATTTGAAACACAAGGTTCTTTATCAACTTTTATTATTAACTTGAAAAGTTTGGAATTTTCTCTTTGACCTATTAGGCATACCTGGCCATTTCTCTTAAAAACGCATTTATTTCCATTTGCTTCAAAAGAATAACCCTTATCCAAACATGCATTAGTGGAAAAAAGATTTAGTTTAATTTTTGGTACATAAAGCACATTTGATAGGAAATTTGAATTCCAGACCTTACCATTAAATGCTTTTACATTAATATCACCTTTACCAATTGCAGGAATAATTTCTCCATTACCCACACGAATACTTATTGGGGTTTTAAATTGAACATAATTCTCGAACCATTCTATCTTGCTTGACATGTGCTCACTTGCACCAGAGTCAGCAAACCAAGTATTTTCCTCCGACCATCCCACGAATAAATGATCGCCTACAAAAGCTTCACCACTATTGTCGTTGCGATTATTGTTGTTGTTGGGGCAATCCCGTTTCCAGTGCCCAAATTTTTTGCAAATAAAACATTTACCTTTTGGCATTGGCTTAGTTCCTTGATTTTGTTTGCTGCTACTGAACTTCTTTTTCCCATGTTTTGCTGCAAATGCTTCTGACTTTAGCGGTTGAATACCCAATCTAGATTCTTCCATACATAATCTAGACGTTAAATTTTTGAGTGTTCTTTCGCCTTTATCTGTGGCTTCCCATGAAGAAAAAAAATGTTTGTATTCATTCGGAAGAGTCATTAGAATCTTTGTAATAAGCATGTTATCTGTGACTTTTTCTCCAAGATCTTCTAATTGTTTCGCTAACTTTTGCAATTTTGAAACGTGTACAGAAATTGTATCTTCTGGACTCTTCTCGTATTGGAAAAACTGTTGCTGTAGTAAATGTATTGATGTTTCTGACTTCTGCTCATATACATTTTCCAAAACTGACCACATATCAGCTGCTGTATTACAATTCATAATGTGAAGCAATGGCTCTTCACCCATAGATACCACCAAAACTTTCTGAGCTTTTGCATCCGCAAAAATCCACCTACTTATCTCCGCATTATCTTGTTCAGGCTTCTTTGTACTTCCATTTACAATGTCCCAAAGGCTACTTGCTCGAAGCATTACCTTTACTTGAAATTTCCACAAAGTCCAGCCTTCCGAACCTTCTAGCTTAGAGATTTTAAAGTCCTCCATTTTTAGCGACGAAAAACTTCTAAATTAACGTCTTTTTTTCCCAAAACTTTTATAATACTCAGGATGTTATGGATCTGGGCCCATAACCTGTTAGCAGAGGAAAAAAAACAATGTTGTTTGGTTGATAGGAAAAACTATAGTGACACGTTTTTATTTTTCAGTATTACAAATTTCAAAAAAAAAACCAAAACATGTTACAATATTTTCAAGGCTAAAATATTTTCATTACAAAACTTATAAACGGGTGTTTTAACAACAAGTGTTTTATAAATAATTACAAAACAAATCAACGAATTCTTAACAGTTATATATATATATAACGAGTTATACGGTTAAAACAAGTTTTTAACCTTTGTATTTTTGCATCAGAGGTACAAGAATAAACTTCAATTCCATACATGATCAACGGTAACCACAGCGACATAGCTACACGACGCCTTATAGACA
The DNA here is from genome assembly GCA_963583895.1 of Melanophora roralis. Taxonomy (NCBI): domain Eukaryota; kingdom Metazoa; phylum Arthropoda; class Insecta; order Diptera; family Rhinophoridae; genus Melanophora; species Melanophora roralis. The sequence goes on along the minus strand of OY757187.1, from coordinate 76,980,712 downwards.
GCGGCAAATAATAAGCAACATTATACAATTTTCGAAGCGTGAAAGAGATCATAGAACTTACGAAATTAACGTGACAATCAAACGTCCGCTTATCATCTAAAATAATTCCTAGAGTCTTGTGCTGCGACACAACCTCCAATACCTCATTACCTAGTTTAATTTCCAACATTACATCCACTTTGGAGAAGATCATTTGCCAGGATTTAACTTAAAAAAATTTCGATCGCTCCAGTCAACAATACGCACTAGTTCTAAATTAATTCTGTCACAGGAGTTGCTAAGCAAGGAGGTATCAAATTCCGCTAACAGTTGAACGTCATCCGCGTATGTATAACCTGTCAAAAAAGACAATTCAGCAAATATATCATTTGAATACACTGTAAACAACAATGGCCCCAAAATTGAGCCTTGACGTACTCCCCTCAAAGCCTGTATCACATTAGAAACATTTGTCCCAACCTGAACAAACTGGTACCGATCTGTTAGGTAGGAATATATTAATTTACACCCACTAGAGCCAAAGCCAAACGACTGATGCAACTTCTTAATAACCCATGAGATATAGAGTCAAATGCCTTGGTAAAGTCAAGAAAAACTAGCACACTAGTTTTGTCACTATCAAAGTTTCTTCTTATGGACTCAGTTATGTCCAATAGCACACCGGTAGTACTATACCCCGCTCTAAAACCTGACTGATAGCTATGAATTCATCCATTACATAGCACAGTGGGAGAAATGGCCAATCTGGTGGCGCTTTAAGGAAATTTTAAGTTTTAGAACTCAGCAATTTTTTATTTTTTTGGTAACTAAGAAACTAACGGATTTTTTTGTTTTGTTTTGCTCTCGATATTCGTGCACCTGTGATCTTTTAAACTTGACATATGTTTTAGCAAGTGCATTAATACTTCTCGCGCTTTTTTAAAGTTTAAAGTTTGTTTACACAACAAAACCATTAATTAATATATTTTTTTGAACTAGTGCTTAAATTGAAATTATTAGGTATGTATTAAATAAAACAAGTAGGAGCGCTATATTCGGCTGTGCCGAATCTTGTATACCATTCACATTGGTCTTTAAATATACCCAGCCGAGTAATTTTGTACTGCAAACAATATAATAAAAAACCTTGTGCGAGTTTTAAAGTTCATAGAAAAAATAACAAAATTTTAACGTTGGTATGAATAATAGAAATAGATGAAGAAGATTTGAGGTCGAGAGTTTTTAAAGTTTTCGACATTATTCATATTTAAAGGTTAATAAAACTTATTAAATGTTCTAGTCCCCCTGCTCTTCACCAAAATGTATGAATTATTTGATTATTACTTTTTGTTGAATATTCGAAGTCGCTAGCTGTAATAGTTTTCCAGAAGTAGCGTATCGAAAATTTTATAAAAATTGTTAATTTGTATGGGAGCTACCCCTTCTTCACCCCCCATCCGAAAATCTTTTTCTTCAGAGCGTAGCCCTTAATGCCAATTACTTTTTGTAGAACATTTGATTTCGATATATGTTATAGTTTCTGAGATATAGCATATCGAAAATTTAACAAAAATTGTTAATATGTATGCTACCCCTTTTTCGGCCCACACTCAAAAATATTTGTCTTTGAAGCGTAGGCCTTATTGTTCAATTACTTTTTGTGGAGCATTTGATGTCGATAGCTGTTATAGTTTCCCAGATAAAGCGTATCGAATATTTTATAATAATTATTAATTTGTATGGGAGCTACCCCTTTTTTTGCCCCCACTCAAAAAATTTTTTCTCTAAAGCGTAGGCTTTCTTGCCCAATTACTTTTTGTAGAACATTTCATTTCGATATCTGTTATAGTTTCCGAGATATAGCGTATCGAATATTTCATAAAAATTGTTAACTTGTATTGGAGCTACCCCTTTTTTTGCCCCCACTCAAAAAAATTTTTCTTTAAAGCGTAGCCCTTGTGGCCCAATTACTTTTTGTAGAACATTTCATTTCAATATCTGTTATAGTTTCCGAGATATAGCGTATCGAATATTTGATAATAATTGTCGATTTGTATGGGAGCTACCCCTTTTTTTGCCCCCACTCGAAAATTTTTTTCTTTAAAGCGTAGCCCTTAGCGTGCAATTACTTTTTGTATAACATTTCATTTCGATATCTGTTATAGTTTCCGAGATATAGCTTATAGAATATTTTATAATAATTGTCGATTTGTATGGGAGCTACCCCTTTTTTTGCCCCCACTCGAAAATTTTTTTCTTTAAGGCGTAGCCCTTAGCGTGCAATTACTTTTTATAGAACATTTCATTTCGATATCTGTTATAGCTTCCGAGATATAGCTTATCGAATATTTTATAATAATTGTCGATTTGTATGGGAGCTACCCCTTTTTTTGCCCCCACCCAAAAAATTTTTTCTCTAAGGCGTAGCCCTTAGCGTGCAATTACTTTTTGTAGAACATTTCATTTCGATATCTGTTACAGTTTTCGAGATATAGCTTATCGAATATTTTATAATAATTGTCGATTTGTATGGGAGCTACCCCTTTTTTTGCCCCCACCCAAAAAATTTTTTCTTTAAGGCGTAGCCCTTAGCGTGCAATTACTTTTTATAGAACATTTCATTTCGATATCTGTTATAGCTTCCGAGATATAGCTTATCGAATATTTTATAATAATTGTCGATTTGTATGGGAGCTACCCCTTTTTTGCCCCCACCCAAAAAATTTTTTCTTTAACGCGTAGCCCTTAGCGTGCAATTACTTTTTGTAGAACATTTTAAGTCGATAGCTGTTATAGTTTACGAGATATAGCGCATAAAATATTTCACCAAATTTGTGCAATTGTAGAAAATATACCCCTTCCCCTGGTCCTATCTGAAAAAAATTTTTCCATTATTTAGGTCCCTTCTTTTGGAGTATCCGTGCCAAGTTTTGTGGCAAGAGTGACTATACTTACTGAGATATATAGGGGTATATGCACGGATTTTGTCCTAAAAAAAAGGGTTACTCTGGGTTTTCGCTTATATCTCGGTCAATAGTGAACCGATTTTATTGATTTTAAATAGCGATTGTCTCCAGGATATTTCTAATAGTTTGACACCATTAACTGGTCTGTATCTTTTTATTTGACTCCGGAAACTTGATTTCAACAGACGGACAGACGGACATCGCTAAATCGACTTCCCTATCTATAAGGATCCAGAATATATATACTTTATGGGGTCGCAAATGAATAATAAAGAAATTACAAACGGAATGACAAAGTGATATATACCCTATCACTATGTGAAGGGTATAAAAATATGTTTGTGAGTTGTGCTTATATGTTTTTGTTATTAAATGTGGTAAACAAGTGACCTGTGTAAAATAGTGTTTTATTATATGTAACTTAAACTTCTGTAGAATAAAAGTTGGGAGTATTCGACGAATTCCGCTCCAACGTTTGGTTTATTTGTTTCTATGTTCTGTTTTCAATGTCCATTTGAAAAATCAGCTGCAGCTTTTTGCAACTTTATGATTTTTTACGTTTTTAGATGCAATGTCAGAGTCTAAACGTACTCTTTTTTTAATTTGGCTTTCTGAACCAGTACTAGCAAAAAAGTTTTTGGCGGTGGAAAATCATGTTTTTTCTAATGTTATTGATTCATCAAAATATAGCGAAGAACAATGTCAACAAATTCGTCAACAATTAAGAAATTTCGTTAATAAACAGCGGTACAAATGGACAAGTAGTCACAGAATCATGAAAACATTCGCAGATCGAAATAAAATATGGTTAGAACGAGATCTTATTTTTCCAGAACCAGCTATTGGTCGTCGTAAACATTTTTAAGAGTGCTCTACTAAAACTAAAACTCAAATAAAAATGGTTTCTTCTATTGTTGATAAGACGCCAACAGAAGAGTTAATGTTAGCAACGCGAGTTAGCCTATTAAAATCTGGAAAAAGGAATGCATCACAAGTTGTTTCGAAATTGAGCTCAGAACCAATAATAGCTTCAAAAATGCTTAAAATTGTAAATGCTGAGCCAAAAGCACCTATTCCATATACACCTGAGGAAGCCTTGGCTCTATATATAGACGGAGACTACTCAAAAAATACATATAAGTTAATGCAATCTGGTGCCAAAGAGCGAAATTGTAACATTTATCCAAGCTACGATGTTTTAGCTAAAACTAAAAAAGAGTGCTACCCCAATGACATACGCGTAACTGAACGTTCAGCAGAAGTAAATTTACAGTATCTTATTAACCATACTGTTGGACGTATAGTACAGGGTTTTCCAGCAGCATTTGAGGACCTCGAAATTGAATGCAAAAACAACGATTGCATAAAAGCCGTTTATAAATGGGGTTGTGATGGAAGCAGTGGTCACTCTACTCACAGGCAATGCTTTAGAATTCCCGAAACTGGAACTATTGATCAGCATTTATTTGCTGTATGTATTGTACCGTTGCTAATAAAAAATGGATCTTCAGTACTATGGAAAAATAATCGACCTTCTTCAACTAGGTTTTGCAGACCTATTAAACTAATTTTTGAAAAAGAGTCAGCAGACTTAGTTCGAGATGAGGTTGAAAATGTTAAGAGCCAAATTTCTCAAATTTTACCTACATCATTAAATCATTTAAAAATACAACATGAATTCCATTTGACAATGATTGACGGAAAAGTTTTAAACACCATAGCGGAGTCATCCCCACAGGCTTGCGGAATTTGTGGGGCAACTCCAAAATTGTTTAACAATCTGAATATGATTCAGTTAAGACAACCACCAAAACATTTGTACGAGTATGGATTATCCACACTCCATGCATGGATTCGCTGCTTTGAGTGTATAATTCATATCGCCTACAGACTACCAATAAAAACCTGGCAAGTTCGTGAAAAAAATAAGGAAATCGTTCAAAAAACGACAAAAACAAAAATCCAACTAGAACTGAGAAAACAAATGGGCATCCTGGTGGATATTCCAATGACCGGCTCAGGGAACACAAACACGGGAAATACTGCCAGAATATTTTTTAAGCAACCGATTTTGGCCTCTACAGTAACTGGCGTACAAATGGAATTAATTAAAAGATTTGGAATAATTTTGCGCACAATGGCGTGTGGGTATACAGTGAACACAGAATCTTTTCGCATATATGCTAGGGAAACTGCAAATATATTTGTAAGTGAATACCCCTGGTTCTACATGCCTGCATCCGTCCATAAAATTTTATTGCATGGTGCAGATATCATTGAAAATGTTTTCTTGCCAATAGAAATAATGTCAGAAGAGGCACTTGAGGCAAGAAATAAAGATTCCCGTAGCTATAGGCTTAACCACACACGAAAAACCTCAAGACTACACACTATGGAGGACTTAATACATGCATTGTTGGTTTCTTCAGACCCTTTCATTACATCTAAATCTAAAAGTACCTCAAGGTACTCAAAAAAACATATTGAAATAGATGATGAGGTCAAGCAACTTCTTTTAAATAAGTATGAGTTACCAGACACCCACATTTCGAAAAGCTCTGACTCAGAATAATTTTCGAAATAGTTTCTTTAAGAACATGAGCAAATTCACATATTATTATTATTATTATTATTTCCATAATTTACATCAAGAGTTTGTTACTTTATTTTTTTTTTTTTTTAATTAGAAAAATAATAAAATTACAAAAATAAAACACAACTGATTTATTTAAAAAAATACTATGCTTAAAGTTCATTTTTTTTAAGATATTAAAAAAGCAACGCAAAATTAGCAAATTTCTTTCACAGACCACAATCAATCAATGAAAAAAAATTAAAAAATATACAAATTTTAAATTAAAAAAGAAAAAAATAATATTTACAGAAAAAATCATTAAAGTAGGTTTCAGCATTGTCAAATTCCTATTTTACTGATAAATTTGCATGAATTTCTGGTTTTAAGCACTATTATTGGTGCATGCTGAGTGTAGGGTAAATTTCAAACAAATAAATAAATATAATATATAATGCCAAAAATACAATTTTGTTTGAAAAAAGTTTTAAAATCGAATGTATTACAAAATTATAAACATACATACATACTACTATTAATATATTAATTGTCGATGATGAATGATACAGCATTAATGGCGCAAACAGTACTGAAGCTGCGTGTCCCAAAAAATTTTTTTTGAAAGAGCATGTCCTTGGCTATAACTTCACTGAACATTTCTAATAGATCAGATCAGTAATTAAAAAGATATAGTAAAAGCGCCACTAGATTGTCCATTTCTCCCACTGTGCACAGGTGAGACATCATCTGCTCCCTAACAATTATTTCAAAAATTTCGAACAAACTGATAAGACACTAATAGGTCGAAAGTCAGAAGGAAGAGAAGGATTCTTTACCTTCGGTACTGGAACCACTCTCGCAACCTTCCAAATGTGAGGAACCTCACATGTTGTCAAGACCTTTTTAATGATAAATGTCATATGTGGTGAAACCACCGGAAAAATAGCCATCAAAAATCGCAAACTGATATCAACTCCAACAGCACGTGATTACACTGTTTTAATATATGTACATATGTATGTAAGCAGATTCATATGGATGTTCTGATGCGTGTTTAGCTTATGTATATGTTTCTTTGACTGCGTATACATACTTATGTCCAAGATACATTAAATAAGGTTCAGGTGTGTTTCAGAAGATTTCGTTCTTGTTCGAACAAATGAGAGTACAAAGAAAATTGCTCTCTAAATTTGCAAAAGTTACCCCAATTATCTGGAACACAAAGAATTTTGAAGCACTAATGCTCCTTTCTTTTAAAACAAAAATCTATTTTAGTAGTTTTAGACTCTTCAAACGCATAACATTTTACAAACACGACATTTACATTATTGGCAATAGCTGAAAAAAGTAAATAAAATTATGTCAAAGTATATTTTTATGATAAAGACATAAAGAAATATTTTTAAATTAATGTACATTTTTAGGTACATATGTACATATTAATTTTTTTCAGAAAAATATTAAAATCAAGCTTTATTTCTTTTGCAAAATGCGCAACTAGTTCTTAAATTTTAAAAGTAAACAAAAATAAGCTGATTTTCAAGTTCATGACTGAACTAACTTAAAGGAAAATTTCGGGTTAATTTTTACAGGAAAAATAATTAATCTCTCATACGCTCTCTTTTTTGCACGAACGTTGTTCCCTGAAACGCTTTTAGGAAAGTTTGGGTAACTTTGTGTAAGTTTGGACTACTTCGTTAAGCATCTAGAACACAACTATATATGTACATATGTATGTACGCACATATGGGGGATTTCATGTCAAGTGACCCAACTTTTTTTTCGATTGGAAAGAAATTTGAACCAAAGTAAGTTCTTGCAGAGAGTAGTTTAGACACAATTTTTTAAACACCATCGGTCAAGAACTCTCTGAGCTAGAGAGGTTCAAAATTTGACGTTTTCGGCAAATAGGTGTTTTTTCTCATACATGTAGTTTATTACCTTTTGCTTTTAAAAAATATTTTATGCTAATAAACAAAATAATTTAACCTTTCCGACGGTATGCAAGTACCAAATAAAGTCTCATACACTAGACACTGTATTACCAACCAAATTGTAGGCCTCTGGAATAAAATCACTTTTATATGGCAATGTCTGAACACATTTTGTTAATATTTTCAATGCATACCGTCGGAAAGGGTAAATTATTTTGTTTCTTAGCATAAAATATTTTTTTTTTTTCTTAAGAGATAATTTTACAATAATAGGATAAAAAATCAAAATACGCGAAAATTGGAAAACCTCTACCTTGAGTTACAAAACATTAATTTTTATAGATATCCCACTCGCATCCCACTAAGCGACTTCCAAGCTCTTCAAACAAAAGATCTAAGCTTTCTTTTGAGCCAAAACAAAAAAAAAAAAAAAAAAAAAAATGGGCACATTTGGAAAAAAAAAATTTTTTTCTAATTATTTTATAAAAAAAAAATAAAAAAAATTTTTTTTTAATTTTAAAATTTTTTTTCTGGAAGATTGAAAAAAAAGCTATCGAAAGTATTTCGGACGAATTTTGTTAAAAGCAAAAGGTAATAAACTACATGTATGAGAAAAAAAAACACCTATTTGCCGAAAACGTCAAATTTTGAACCTCTCTAGCTCAGAGAGTTCTTGAACGATCGTGTTAAAAAATTGTGTCTAAGCTACTCTCTGCAAGAACTTACTTTGGTCCAAATTTCTTTCCAATCGAAAGACATCGGTTTTAAAAGTTGGGTCACTTGACATGAAATCCCCCATATATTAACAAAATTTACTGTTTGATTTTTCCAATGCTTCAAACAAAATTTGAAAGTTAAGTTAAGTGCTTTTAGGTATAGCCTTTAAGTTACATAGATGTTAAGTCTTTAAGATACTATTAGCCTTAAAGAAAATAACTAAATATGTCTTAAATTTTTATACATATAATTTTTATACATATAATCAGTGTGACCGCTGAGAATTTTAAAAAAGTGGCACAAATAGTAGTTTTAGGAATAAAAAGTCGCATAAAAAAGTCGTTTTTGGAATAACAAGTTGCACCCATATTTAAGGCGTTTATTTAACTTTTTATTAATATTTTTACAAGTAATAAAAACAAAAACAGATCAGCAATTCAACAACACAAAAAAAATTGATAACAAATTAAAAATAAAAAATGTACCAAAAAATAATATAAGGAAACATTCATTAAAACAGAATTTTTGTACGTAGACACAAAAAAAGTCAAAATTTGTACTTGTCAAAAAGAGCCAAAAAGGGAATTGCAAAAAAAATTAAGTTTTATATAGTTTTAATATTATGAATATCGAATGCACTGTTTTTTAATTTACTTAAGACAAGTTGTCTGTCTGTTCTTTTTATACCCTTCACACAAGTGATAAGAGTATGTATAAGTTTGTCATTCCGTTTGTAATTCCTTTATTATCCATTTGGGACCCCATAAAGTACATATGTATATTCTGGATCCTTATAGATAGGGAAGCCGATTTAGCGATGTCCGTCTGTCCGTGTTATGGTTGAAATCAACTTTCTGAAGCCCCCCGATATCGCATAGACCGGAATGTGGTATCAAACTGTCACAGATAGTCGCGAGAAAATCAGTATTGAAATTCAGAAAAATCTCCCGATAAATGACCGAGATATAAGCAAAAAACCAAGACTACCTCGTTTTTTTGAGTCTACAACACAAACAACAAAGAACATACTTTTGCATGTAATAATAAATAAACAACAAAAAAAAACCAACAAAAAAAGAAAAAAAACAGAATCAGTCATGTTGATATTATTCCAACAAACCCAAAACAAAAATTTTATTAGTATTAGTGATCATACATATAACAGCGTTCCCATACAAAGCTTAATTTTTAAAATCGCTCCTACGGCTTCCAGGGTTCTCCTACAAAGGTAAAATGTAAGAACGATCCGAATTATTTTATCCATCCAAACATTTTTGTGGAACATACTCTCTATCTCCAGCCCCTGACATGGTTGCCATACAAAATTTTGAAAAATAAGTTAAAAACCGCTACAACTTCCCCGGAGTCGCCCGTAGAGGAAAAAAATGTATCACAGACCCCCATTAGTTTTTCCTCTCAAACGTATTCCTAGAGCATACTTACCTCCTATCTCCACGCCCTAAGGGGGTTGCCATACAAAATTTACCAAAATGATGTAAAAATGCCCACAACTTCTTCAAAGTTGGCCTTAGAGCAATAAAGTGTACGACCGACCCCCATTAATTTGCCCTCCCAAACATATTCCTAAAATATACTTACCCTCTATCTCTACGCCCTAAGGGGGTTGTCATACAAAATTTACAAAAATGATATGAAAATGCCCACAACTTCTTTAGAGTTGGCCTTAGAGCAATAAAGTGTACGACCGACCCCTATTAGTTTCTTCTCCCAAACATATTCCTAGAACATACTTACCCCCTATTGCCACGCCCTAAGGGGGTTGCCATACAAAATTTACAAAAAATGATATGGAAATGCCCACAACTTCCTCAGAGTTGGCTTCAGAGCAATAAAGTGTACGACCGACCTCCATTAGTTTCCCCTCCAAAACATATTCCTAGAATATACTTACCCCGTATCTCCCCCCTCTAAGTGGGTTGCCATACAAAATTTGTAAAAATTCGGATAAAAACCCCTACAACTTCTCCGTCACCCGTGGAGCGTTAAAAAATGACACCGACCCCTATTTAAAAATTAGAAATAAGTAAAAACAACTGGTTAAAAATAAAAAAAAGTTTGGGATTGCGAAAGGTCAATGTGAAGGGAATATAAGATTCGGCACAGCCGAAAATAGCGTTCTTACTTTTTTAAGTATCGAATAGCGTTTTTTAAATTAGGTTGAAACAACGACAGACAGACAACTTGTCTAAGTAAAAAGCAATAGCACATTTTAACTTCTTACTGGTTATTAGTCTGTACATATTAGTTTTTTCATATTATTTTTTTTAAACTTCGTTTCTGTACTTGTGTTTGAGTTCATCACCTAGAATCGAGTCTTCTAATTCAGTATTTAAATAATTTAAAGCTGACAGCACTGAGTTACAGGTCGTTACATTTATTTTGTTTGCCAATTTATATTTATATTACTTAGAAAAAATTCTTTTAGCACATGCGCTGCTGTGGGGAAATATAAAGATGTACGCAATTTATACAAATTTGGACACAACGGCTCGTTTAAATTTTTTAAACAACGCACTGTATGCCAAAAGCTATCGCCATTTTTAATTTCAAAAAATTTGTGGCGTGCAAAGTTTGGGAATAAAACAAATGTTCACATATGTATTCCAGGTATGTGTGTATGTATGCGCATATGCAAATAATGGAATTTGTTTAACAAAAAAGGGGCAAAAGTTCCAAAAATTTAAAAAAAGTGGCAAAATAGTGTCAGCATTAAAAAGTCGCACAAAAAGTCACATGCCCTTAAAAAGGTTGCAAAATGCAACTTTAGTCGACGAATGGTCACTCTGGAACCAGGTAGTCACGTCGGCCCAGCTGATTAGTGCCAAATTTCAAAATTATGTTCTCCCTGTGAAAATAAAACAACAAAAATTATTACTCATCGTTTTTTTTTTCTATGAGCTGTTGTTTGACACTTGTGTAATAATTTGTAGTTGTTGCAGGGGCGAAATTACCTGATTAGTTGTATCATGATTTGGTGTAAGAACTAATAAAATACATAAGACCAGTGTTGGAAAAAGTTAATAGGATCGTACTTTTTTTGATACTTCTTGTAGCACGTTACTGTAACATGTTACAAATTTTTGATGGCGAAGGAAGTAGAGAGGGCAGAGACGGTACAAAAGTAACACGATTTCTGTTTTTCATGTTACTTTTTGACGTTTTCGTTTTTCTTCTATTTTTTTTATTATCTTTCGTATATGCCATGGTACAATTACCTTTAAGGTAATTGTTCATCACAATTAAGGTAATTGTACCATGGTCAAAACGTTCAAGAAGAAGAATAAACAACGAAACCAAAATAAAAAAGGGACAAGTTTGTAGTAACATAATGTAAATGCTTGAAGTTTTTTTAAGTTACTTTAAAACGAAATAAGAAAAGAGTCATGTTACAAGTAACATAGTTTAAATGCCGTGTTGGATGATGGAATATACGGTGTTACTCCTCTGGCTAATTTGATACCTTCGCTTGCTTTTTCTAATTATTATTTTAAATGGATTATATTTGCCTCTTGCCAACTATCTTTTTCTTTAATACTTATGTCCGCAAATATGATCCATTTCACGAGAGGCTGGAAATAATATTTTTTGCATATGTATTATTGTACATAGGGCTGTCAGTTATGGCGATTTTACGCCAAATGTGGCAATTTTCAGTGCTCTTGGCTATTGAAATTTAAGTTTGACGCCATGGCCATGTTGTTGGCGATTATTTTAACAAACGGCAAAGTTTTAGAACTAAGTTCCAATTCGAACGATGCAAGTATTTAAGTTGAGCTGATTAGGTTGTAGGCAACGGGGTAAGGTAAAATTAAATGAGTGCAGGCTTGCTTGTACTTGCAAATAAGCTTGCTTGATTTTGATGGTCAAAAGAAAATGTCAAAAAACAGTGGTGTGTGTGTACATTCATGTAAAAATCGGAACAATTTTTTCTCAATTATTTTTAAAATTTATAAATACAGTTAATATAGAGGTGCAATCAATTAATTTTCGATAAGAAATAAGAAGGTCCCAAAATTGTCTTAAATTACGTGTAATATTATTACCCATGCAAAAGGTTAAAGGGTATATTCATAAAGAATTTTGAAATTTTAAACAGATACATACTGATTTTGTATGAAAACTTTGTTTAAAAAAATCTATTTTAAAATAAAATAAAATTAAATTAAAAAAGTGCAAAAAGGAGGCGTATACAGAAAATGTAGCTTTCAGGATTTTCTCCATGAGAAAAGATGTTTTTACATTAGCCAATTAATAAAGTAACCAGTGGTCGTCATTTCCAGCATTTCTTTTAAAGCAAAAAAATATTAACCTATAGGTAGTTTATTTAACTTGATGATTGGTAACTAAAGGCGGGCAAAAACATATGTATTTCATAGAGCTGCGATAAGAAAAAAATTTTAATATAATTTTTTCAAGCGGCTAACGTCAATACAATAGCATTGGGTGATAATAGCGTACCTAAACCAAAATTCAAATTTTTCAAAAAATATATTCAGTTCAGTTTCAATTTACTGTTGAACAAACTAAAAACACTTAAAATGCCTATGACTTTTTTTTTATTTATTTTTTGAGAAAAAAAATATGTTAATACTATTGCCGTTAAAAAAGTACCCTCGAAACATTTTTTTTGATACCCAAATGAAATTCTCTTTTTTCATCGCTGGTATGTATGTTACCCAAAATGACACAGATGAAACAGATGAAGCTGAAGTTAATAGCTTACTTAATGCATCTTTTTAATATCTTAAATTAAGTGCTATATAAACAAAAAACGTTTTTTAACTTTTTATATATACATACACACATTCAAAACTATACTCAAGGTAATATTAACATAACTCGTAAATTACTCCTTTTTGTTTGCGACAGATTTTCTTTAAACGATGTTACATACAAAATTACTACAGTACCAATGCTGCATTAAGTTTGTGTTTAACCTAAGCAAAGTTTTTAATATTTAACAACATGTTACTTAAAGGTACGTTTAGACTACGCTAATATTTGCCCAAACACAACAAATAATGGTTTGGGCTAATAGTATGGTTTGTGACTAATATTTGGGCATGCGTTTAGATTGCACTAATATTTGTTTGAATTTTATTTGCACAAATAACAGAAGATTTTGTGTCAGCCATGTTTGGTACAAATATTTGTATACCCCTTTACACTGCACAAATAATTTTATTTGTCCGGTGTGTATGACAAACATCTGTCAAATAAAGTTGTTGTTATGTTTATGAAATCCATCTGCCAAATAGTATCAAATTGTGTTTGTGAAGCAACGTGAAAAGTTAAAATGTTTAGTGACAGTGATATTGAAGATTTATTATTAATAACTAAATATAATATTTTGGAATTTTTTTAATCTGACCCCTTATTTTTTTTCTAAAGGTAAAAAATATGATATGTAAGCAAATCTGCATCTGTTTACCTTTTCAATTATATATAATATTTGTATATTATTAGTTATTTAATACTATATTAACTGCCCTTAAAACAGCTATCTTGCGTCAAATTTATTGAAAGTCCATTATTTTGTAGGGTGTGTATATATAGGTACATTAGCTATGGCATAGTGATATATGAAAATTTTTCCAACGAGATTTTGAAGTGCTCCCGGCTTTTATTTTGTTAGACTTGGAAAAAAAATACATATGGCAAAAAATGAGGGAGTTTGGTTGTGGGTAAATGGCGCCTCATCGAGGTCAAAGTTCATCGTAAAAGCAAAAAAAATCATAAAATGTCCAATAACTGCCGCGGAGTTGCTTCTAGAGTAGTAGAATGTAAGATTGACCCCCATTAAAATTTCCTCCCCAACATTTTTGTAGAACATACTTACACCCTATCTTCACTCCTTAGGGGGCTTGCCCTACAAAGGGTTAGTTTTTCATAAATGTTACCCCAACCGTCCTAAAAAGTTTTGGAGCGCCTCTTGAGTATTCAAAGGTACGACAAACCCCCATTGATTTTTCCCCTTCGACATTATTGTAGAACATACTAAAAACCTATCTCTGCTCCTTAGGGTACTTCCCCTTCAAAAAAAGATATAGAAATTTGCCTTCTTCTTCTTACTACTTTCAGGGCTACTATGGAGGACTCAAATGTATAATCGACCATTGATTTTTCTCACCTACCTAACCTATCTGTTCCTTTGTTCGTTAGGATACTTCCCTTCAAATAAGTTTTTTTTAAAATTTGACTTCTTGCTTAACTACTTTTGGAGGAGTTAAAAGTACATACCAAACCTCTTTCTCTGCTCTTTAAGGTCGTATACAAACAAAATCTTACATCTTTAATTTTTTATTAAATTTAATCCAGTAACAAGTTTTGAGGGTTTTATGTTTATTACTTTAATTGATTAATTTATTTTTGCAATGAAGTGGATACTTTTTTAAAAAAAACTTATTTGAAGGGAAGTATCCTAACGAACAAAGGAGCAGATAGGGTAGGTGAATGAGAAAAATCAATGGTCGATTATACATTTGAGTCCTCCATAGTAGCCCTGAAAGTAGTAAGAAGAAGAAGGCAAATTTCTATATCTTTTTTTGAAGGGGAAGTACCCTAAGGAGCAGAGATAGGTTTTTAGTATGTTCTACAATAATGTCGAAGGGGAAAAATCAATGGGGGTTTGTCGTACCTTTGAATACTCAAGAGGCGCTCCAAAACTTTTTAGGACGGTTGGGGTAACATTTATGAAAAACTAACCCTTTGTAGGGCAAGCCCCCTAAGGAGTGAAGATAGGGTGTAAGTATGTTCTACAAAAATGTTGGGGAGGAAATTTTAATGGGGGTCAATCTTACATTCTACTACTCTAGAAGCAACTCCGCGGCAGTTATTGGACATTTTATGATTTTTTTTTGCTTTTACGATGAACTTTAACCTCGATGAGGCGCCATTTATCCACAACCAAACTTCCCCATTTTTTGCCATATGTATTTTTTTTCCAAGTCTAACAAAATAAAAGCCGGGAGCACTTCAAAATCTCGTTGAAAAAATTTTCAGTTAATATAGTATTAAATAACTAATAATATACAAATATTATATATAATTGAAAAGGTAAACAGATGGAGATTTGCTTACATGTCATATTTTTTACCTTTAGAAAAAAAATAAGGGGTCAGATTAAAAAAATTCCAAAATATTATATTTACAGTTTTTTTTGTGAAAATTTTTTATATATTTTTATTTTTTTTTTATATTTTTTTATATAAAATGTTGTAGATTTAAGATAACGTAATGGATTTTAAAACTTTATTATAATATTATGTTATTTATTATTTAAATAAGAAACAAAAAGAGTTAAGTAACTTTAAAGTTATTTTCTGAGCTATTATATTACACGCATCTTAAAACTTGCCTATATTAATAACATTTACCCTCGTGACCCCATTTTTGAGCGGGCGGTGAATAACTTAATTAAAACTGAAAACTCAAAAGATAAGTTATTTTAATTTCGGGTCAATTTTTCAAAAACTGGCTTGCGTTTTTTTTTCTCGGCCAATAAATTTAAAATTTCGTTGAAAAATTCCATATTTTCGACCAATGCCTGGCGTAGGGTGCACGTCTAAATCCTTTCAAAAATATACTACTAATATATACTGAAGCCTGCTTTTTCCAAAAACGTTAAAAAAGAAATAATTATTTTTACAAATATTTGCAAAAAAAGTTAATCAATTGTGCTAAATTTTTGTCAAAATTATGCCATTTTTGAAATCACCTTGAAAATTTTGACTTTGAATATTTTTCACGGCTAGACGAATAAAGATAATTAAATAAATTTTTTTGTGCAGGCTTAACAAACTTTTTAGAAATACAAAAATATTTTTAAAAATATTTTTAGCATAACTACAATTGCAGACATTTGCAACAAACCAAATAAAGTCTAGGTCAAAAACAACAATTTTAAATTTCAAACCCAAATATCGTTTAAACTGTAACAGGTAATAAGAAAGAGTGATAATGTTTTCTTTTCAGATTTTAATTTTCATCAAATAAATCTAAAAATCATTGAAATCGGTTGATATTTACAAAAGTTATAAGCATAGAAATGTTTTGTAAGCCCGAGGAGGTCAACTTTGGCACCCTGTAGCTCAATGTATGTATATACAGGGTAGTCCAAAATTTTATTTTCTAAAACCTTGGGTCCTCCTCTACGACTCCTTCATACATTATTTTATAATTGGACAAATAGTTTCGAAGATACAGATTTATTACCATTTTTTTGCGTTTGGCCTCACTTTAACACGTTTCTACAATTGTTTGTCGCTATTTGTTCCGCCAAAAATATTGTAAGAACAAACAAAATATCGAGGCAAATATTTGTAACGACGTGCTGACAAAGTGTTTACACTATGCAAAGCTTTGTTCACAAGCAAAGAATTTTTTAGCCAACAAACAGTCGAAAAATATTTGGTGGCTAACAAATTCGAGTGTTTACACTAGGACAAACAAAATTTTTATTATTTTGCACAAATATTAGCACAGTCTAAACGCACCTTTAAAAAAGTAACTGTCATTCTACGTATGCGCTTGGTTATACATATTTTCAATTATTGTTCCTTTGAATTTCTTGGTGTACAAAAAAGTTTTTTTGTTTTTACTTTAATTACATAGTTTTTAAATTAAAAAAATATGTTTTGGATGTTTTCACATTAGTCAAGTAATAAAGTAGCCAGTGGTCGTCATTTACAGCATTTCTTTTAAATAAAAAAATATTAACCTATAGGTAGTTGCCTTGTTAAATGTTTCAAGTATACAAATTTCTTTGGCATAGCGTATAAAAAAGTTGTAAATTAACCTTTTAACTTGATGCTTGGTAACTAAACATATTTTATAGAGATGCGATTAGAAAAATTGGGCAAGTCAATGAAGAAACAAATGTAAATTTAATTTTTTCAAGCGGCTTACGTCAAATTTCCCAAATTAAAGGTCAGATTTTTAAAATAAATTTTACAATAGCATCGGATGATATTAACGGACCTGAACCAAAATTTAAATTTTTCAAAAAATATATACAGTTCAGTTTAGATTCACTGTTGAACAAACTAAAAACACTTAAAATGTCTATATGACTTTTTTAAATTTATTTTTGTGGATTAAAGTAAAATAGAAAAAGATATTTTAATACTATTGCCGTTAAAAAAGTACCCTCGAAACATTTTTTGATACCCAAATGAAATTCTAATTTTTCATCGCTGCTATGTATGTTACTCAAAATGGCACCGATGAAACAGATGAAGCTGAAGTTCGTAGCTTACTTTTTTTTCATATATTTATTATTAAATCTTCGCTAATGCGAACTAACAATAAGTATTCAAATCTTAAAACTAAGTAATATAATATTAGTTCAGTCAGTACCAAACCAAAATTTAAGTTCTCATAATGAAGTAAATTAAGTTAAATAGTTTCATATAAGTATCCCTTATTTTCAGACGGATGTGTCCACTCTGTTGCAAGACGTTTCGAGCGAGCGGATTTGGATGTGTTTCCAGCTTATTTAAATACTTTTCCACATAATTCAAGATTTCGCATTTAACTTGTGTAACTTGTAGATCCTTTTGAATGTTGCTGTTTTGACATACCACGGAGCGCCAGTTATCATTCTTAGGATTTTATTTTGACGGCGTTGAATTTTTTCAATGTTAGAGGCGGAGGCAGTGCCATATAATTGTATACTGAAGCACCAAATTGGCTTCAAAATCGATTTGTTGAGCAGACGACGAAGCAGAGAGTTTCTGCGTCAATTTCGCATCAATATGAGGCTTCCATGTGAGCCGGCGATCGAGGTGAATACCAAGATTGGATCGTTGAGGCACCATATGGTTGTTAAACGTGCCCTTTCTTTGCGAAAGGTAAAAGTTACGTGTGTACATTTTTGTTAATTTATTTTTATTCCCCATAACTTTGCCCATTTCTTAACTTGGGTTACGTGTTGTTGCAGCTGATTCGAAGCCTCTTTAGGGTCTTTATGAATACTAAAAAAAGCAGTATCGTCAGTAAATGTCGACGTGTGTGTGAAACTATTGATTGGCATATCTGCTGTGTAAAGCAAGTACAGAATTGGACCAAGTATACTGCCTTGTAATACACCAGCCCCAATTGGTTGAGAAGAACTTATTTGGTTTCCCTCTTTGATCATAAACTGTCTGCCAGTTATATACTTTTCTAGCAGGTTGGAAATATTAGCTGGTAGATTGAGTTTTAGTTTGTTTAAGAGGCCTTCATGCCATACTTTGTCAAATGCTTGAGACATCAATAAAAAGCGAGGAGCAGTACTTCTTTCCTCAAAGGCTTTTCTTATTACCTGTACAATCTTGTGGGTTTGTTCGATGGTACTATGTTGACTTCTAAAGCCGAACTGGTGATTTGGAATGCAGTTGTTGTCATTCAGGATCGGAGTCAGCTTGTTTTAAAGCAGCTTTTCGAACAGCTTTGACAAAGTTGGTAACAAACGTAAAGGCCTATAAGACTCCATCCTCGAAGGATCTTTACTAAGGCGACTTTCCATATTGGCGGGAAATGTTTAAGCTGAATAATGGCATTTAAAATAAAAAAGAATAATTCTTTTAGCTGTAAAAGGTAGCTCTAAAAGCTTTTTGGCTCTTATTTTATCAACGCCAGGAGCTTTTTTATCATTTAGGCTAGTAATAGCCTCTGCGACATCTAAAAATCGGAAGCGTATCTCTCTATATAGGACGTCTAGCAACAATAGGCGGTAATTCCCCCACTTCAGTGCATGTATTGGGAGTCAACACGTTCCTTAAGTGGCTTGCGAGTAGATCGCATTTTGCTTCATCATTTCTAGCCCCGGATCCTCTAAGATTACGCAGTGGTGCTTTTGCGATAATGGGTCTTTTAAGACGCCTGGCTGATCGCCATAGGGAATAATTTGTCTGAGCAGCCGCGTCTAGACTTTCGAGGTACTCTTTCAGTGATGCCATTCTGTGAACCTCCAGTAAGCTTTTTAGTTGGGTTGTACATTCTTTCAGCTTAGTCTTAAGTTCGTGCGATCTATGTTTTAGCCATTCCCTGCGGGCTCTCCTTTTTTCAGATACAAGCTTTTCCACATCGTCAGAGAAAATTTTGTTGTACCTCCCCTTAATTTAGAACGCTCAGCCAATCATCTATGTGTCCGGGAGTTTTAAGCGGTTTGTTCTCCGAGCAGTGGGTACTAATATATTTTTTATACTTTAACCAATTTACTTTTTTAGATAAGAAAAAAATCACTAGTTGCTATTTGTTGAGTACTGCAAATAGTGATTATTGTGGGTGAGGGGTCAGAAGATAAATCCATTGAGGCCTGAGCCTCAATATCCTCCGGGAATATACCTGTTGCTACGCCAAAATCGATTACGTATGGAATTTTATTGTGGTCGTTGGCCAATAGGTTGGTTGTCCAGTTGAAATAACGCAAGATGCCATTTCCGACACGGAATCATACAAGACACGATCTCTGGGACTAATTAGGCGGTAGCCCCAGTACGTATGTTTAGCGTTATAGTGTCAAGCAGCTATGACAGTAAACTGATGAAATAACAAGGTTATGGAAGAATTCATCGATGCAGACGTTTGTTGCTTGGATATAACATTCCGAGAGGCCACCCAACCATTGGTGTTTAATTCTTGATTTAATTAGAATAGCCGAGCCACCACATGATGTATCCCTGGGATCCTTTGATACGTAAAAAGAATAGCCACTTATTTTAAAAGTGCTTTTAGATATCATATGAGTCTAAGAAATCAACATTACATCGATTTTTTGGTTTATCAAAAATACTCGAGCTCGTTTTTGTGTTGGCGGATGCAGTTGGCATTCCAGAAACAAACCCTGAGACAGTTAATGGTCTTTTAAGCATGGCCTGCAAAAGTACAGACTGCATTTTTTGCATCATGCCAGCCAATTGTTTGACCATCTTGTCAATTACGGCTTCCAGGCGGCTAAAATTGTCCCCAGTCGGTTCGCTTGTTGGCACTTCTGGTTGTGTTGTAGGCTGGGTAGACTTACGTGCAATAGTTTGATTTAGACTTTAATGCGTTGGCGTAAGAAACTTGATTTGTAGTTGGTTGTGCTAATGGATGCATGTTTGTAGTTGAATATAGTAACTATTTTCGGCTTAGATGAGCGCTTAACTGAAGAAAAACAGGGCAACCTCTATAAGTGGCAGTGTGATTGCCACCGCAATTGCTGCATTTCTTCACCCTAGGATCATCTTTTGGTTTGTCGCACTTGGTTCTAACATGCAGATCCTCACACACTACACAAACAGACGGCAACTTAAAATATGCTTTAGTGTGGCCATATTCTTGGCAGTTTAAGCACTGCACGGGCCCGGATCGCTTATGTGTGACTAAACGGTTCCACTGTGACTAAACGGTGCATTATATATTTTAAATCATATATTAGGTGAATCATTTGTTCTTATTTTGACCAGGCTCAAGCTCCACACGGAATAATTACTGAGGGTATTTTTTCCCTATTTCTTATGTTTGATACAGATTTGACCTTAAATCCTTTGAGCATAAACTGGTTTTAATCTCATCCGGGTCAACATTTGAGTCAATGCCTTTTATAACTACCTGGAGGCCTTTTGCATTTTTAAGTTGGTAAGTATAAAAGTTTTTCTGGAGTTTTTCCAATTCTGTTACCGTGGCGCGGTAAGCGTTCTCGCGATTCACTTGAATTTTGGTTTCGTATATGTTACCACGTTTTATGTTCGACACATAACATTTATTCTCACCGATTAATTTAACCAATAACTTAATAAGGTCATTAGAGTTTTTTTCCCTTAAATAAATGGGAGGTGGCTTAAAGGCCTTTTCAGTAACGGGGGCATCATTATCCTCTTGCAGGATGGCAAAACGATTTTGTGATGAGGTTGGCCTTTCATCGTCTTTTAAAATTTTAGCACGTTGAGTTGCTTCGGCCGACTTCGGGCTTTTTCCCTTTTAATAACTGTTACGTAACGGTCCATCCCTACCTGGATCTTAGGAGCACTCGCATAAATTGGGCTTAATGCGCCTTTAGAATCTCTAGGGATAACTCCAGAACTTGATAAAGTTGAGCGCGATGAGGATGGTTCCTCGGTATTTTTTTTTATAATTTTTAAACAGATTGGTATAGATTTGTTCCTGGTTCAGTAAACTTATTTAAATTAGGTGCACTTGCACTTAAATTCTTTGTAATTGTTTTTGGTTTTGCACTTAAATTGTTTCTATTATATTCAGGGTTTCTAATATTTTCATTGCTAACGCTTGCGGAATTTACCACAATGTACACATTGCGGCTATTAGGCCCACTGTCAAAACGCTTTCTGTTACTCATTAACCGTTTGTTTTTTTTTTTATTTAGTTTGTTTTTATTCTCACCTATGTATTGTATTTAAGTATATTAAATTTTTTTTTTACTTATTTCAAATATTTTCGTTTTAAATCAAACTCGCGTTGACACGTCGGTACACTACGAGATTAATATCTTAAATTAATTGCTTTATAAACAAAAAACGTTTTTTTAACTTTCTATATATAACTTGTAAATTACTCCTTTTTGTTTATGACAGATTTGCTTTAAACGATGTTACATACAAAATTACTACAATACCAATGCTGCATTAAGTTCGTGTTTTAACCTAAGCAAAGTTTTTAATATTTAACAACATGTTACTTAAAAAAGTAACTGTTATTCTACGTATGCTCTTGGTTATACATATTTTCAATTATTGTTCCTTTGAATTTCTTGGTGTTCAAAAAATTTTTTACTTTAATTACATAGTTTTTAAATTAAAAAAATATGTTTTGAATGTTTTCACATTAGTCAAGTAATAAAGTAACCAGTGGTCGTCATTTACAGCATTTCTTTTAAAGAAAAAAATATTAACCTATATGTAGTTGTCTTGTTAAATGTTTCAAATATACAAATTTCTTTGGCATAGCGTATAAAAAAGTTGTAAATTAACTTTTTAACTTGATGCTTGGTAACTAAACATATTTTATAGAGATGCGATTAGAAAAATTGGGCAAGTCAATGAAGAAACAAATTTAAATTTAATTTTTTCAAGCGGTTTACGTCAATTTTCCCAAATTAAAGGTCAGATTTTTAAAATAAATTTTTACAATAGCATTGGGTGATATTAACGTACCTAAACCAAAATTCAAATTTTTCAAAAAATATATTCAGTTCAGTTTCGATTTACTGTTAAACAAACTAAAAACACTTAAAATGTCTATGACTTTTTTTTATTTATTTTTTGGGGATTAAAGTAAAACAGAGAAAAAAATATGTTAATACTATTGCCGTTAAAAAAGTACCCTCGAAACATTTTTTTTGATACCCAAATGAAATTCTCTTTTTTCATCGCTGGTATGTATGTTACCCAAAATGACACAGATGAAACAGATGAAGCTGAAGTTAATAGCTTACTTAATGCATCTTTTTAATATCTTAAATTAAGTGCTATAGAAACAAAAAACGTTTTTTAACTTTTTATATATACATACACACATTCAAAACTATACTCAAGGTAATATTAACATAACTCGTAAATTACTCCTTTTTGTTTGCGACAGATTTGCTTTAAACGATTTTACATAAAAAAATTACTACAATACCAATGCTGCATTAAGTTCGTGTTTTGACCTAAGCAAAATTTTTAATATTTAAAAACATGTTACTTTACAAAGTAACTGCCATTCTACGTATGCTCTTGGTTATACATATTTTCAATTCTTCCTTTGAATTTCTTGGTGTACAAAAAAATTTAGTTTTTACTTTAATTACATAGTTATTCCTTTTTATTTAATAAAAAAAAACATTAATATGTCATAAGTATATTTAAGTATAATAATTTGTGAAATTTTTTCGTCAAAAACAATACGTTTTTATTATGGCGAATTTTTTGGGACTTTTTTTGTTTTGAAATAAAATTTTTTTTTGTGATTATTGATAACCGTTCTGGCGATACACAGTGCTGTGTCCCAAAGACAAAAATACAATAAAAAAAAGGTTTTATATTGTAGATTAATATATATAGGTCGACAGATAACAATAATTTTTAAATAAATTTTTAGATTTAGCTCTTTTTGATGGCGCTAGGGAGCGCAAAAGTCAAAGAATTTGAAGTAAAAATAGCTAAGCAAATACCCGAGTCTTACATGCTTCAGGAAAACAGTTGTAAAAAAATGATTTTTTGGAGTATGAGGTTGAAATTTCCTGTATTATTATTATATTTCCTGTAGTAATTAACTATATTTGCAACTAACTGTAAAAAAATTTTTTCGTGATTTTTTTTTATAAGCATTTCTTATTGGTTTGAAAAATGCTTATTTTTCACTTAAGATCTAAAAATTTTTTAACTTTGATGGAAAATTAAAAAAAAAGAAAAATATGGTCTATGGGTTTTTATCATTTTTCAAAATTTCATACTGTTTTCTAATAACTTCAAGAAAAAAAAAATTTTAAATTTAACCACAACTTTAAAAAAAATATTTTTAAAAATGGCTATTTTCGGGATTTTTTCTCAAATTTCGACAGTTTTCTGGAGTTAAAAATAAAAAAAAAACTTACAATATATTAACATATAAAACCAAATTGACACCATTAGATTAGATTAATTAACGAGATAAATTAAAAAAATAAGTATAAAATTGTGTTTGCCTCTTTTTAACGCTGCAAGATGCCGCTAAATTAACAGATTGACGTTGGTGTTCCCACCACTTTTGCTAACTTTTTTTCCAAAAATATAGATAAGTTAGTATAAAAAAATTCTTGAAGTTAGCTAAATTTTTAAAGTGTTTAAAATGTAAGCTATGAACTGCCATAAAATTTGTTTTTTTCCAGGTCTGTTGTGACTACTTATAATAAATACTAGATGAAAAAATGACAAAAATTTAATGTTTTTCATAAATCTTATAAAACTTTGCATCACAGCAAACTAATACAGCAATTGAAAAACGCTAGATTTGACGCTTACCTACATATATTACTTACCGTTATTTTTAATTTAAATTGGAGATGGGTACGTGACAGAAGTTTTTTTTTTTGCAACATCCTTTGTTTGTAGTAAGCAAAATTGTTTGGTGGAGTGTTCGCAAATATTGCACACAGAAATTTCAGTTAAAGAAAAAATTAAAATTTTTTAATAAAATGTTCAATAAATTTATATGCTTATAATTTTTACAAACGAGTAAAAGCGAGGGCGTGTGGTTTAATAAATTAACGTACACATCCCTTATCATAGTGAAAACAAAGATTTTAATAAAACATCAAGTAATTGGTCAAAACAAATAATTTAAAGTGATGGATTTTATTTTATATAATTCAGATAAAGTTGACTGCTGGATAAAAGCAACTTCTAAAGATAAAGAAGGAAAAATAGGCGAGTGATATTTTGACAAAAATAAATTATTACAAAGTGTTTATTCTTTCACATCGAAATGAAAAATTTTTGGAAAGAAAGCAGGTGCAACTTAATGCATTAAAAAGAAAAACATTCTTCGTGGGTAAACAATATTTTTTTTGATGCTGATGAAGTAAGTTTTATAATTTTTAATTGCTATTCTAAAAAAAAGATATTATTAAATATATTTAATTTAAATTCTAAGCAACCAAGTACGAGGAAAATTGCTTATGAAAATTTGCTGCTTCCAACTCCAGAATGTGATACAACAGTGGCTTTACATGCAACAGAAACTTCATGTAGAAAACGTGGTAGACCGATGAAAGATTTTGGTAGCACTACAGTCAAAACTAGACACAGAAGAGTGGCAGAGTTAGTATTAAGATGTTCCCTTGATGAACTAGAATTTGCAGCGGAAAATTTAGAACGGGAATCTCATTCTGTTTTGCAAAGCCCAATGTCGAATTCAAAATGCTTACCAGCAACAAAAGCTTTGGCGCTATATATGAATTTAGATTTGACCGAAAGAAAATATAGTGTGCTACGTAACACAATAAATAAAATACACCCAAATTGTTTTCCGTCTCTGTATGCGTTACAAACTGAGAAAAAAAATTTATTTCGTCTATTGTGGTATCTGAAAACGAATTTCAGGGTGCTTGTCTGAAAAAGCATTGGAAGCCAACCACAAAATCGTGAGAAAAGCAAGACTGTCACATACGAGGAAAACGTCACGAAAATACACTCATAAAGATTTCATGACTTATTTAATACTAGGTGTGTTCATTTACAGAAAATTATCACTTATTTTCGATAATTATTACTAGTAAGTGTTCACGTACACAAAAAATTAGCAGCTAGAGAGCCAAAAAAGAGCGTAATATGTTTAGAAACAAAAATGTTTCTGATAATTTCTGCTAGTAAAAATTTTACTATCAGAAATTATTCAAACAGTCTTTCTGTCATTATGCTTTGAAAAAAAATTTAAGTTTTAAATTTTTATAAGTTTACAATAACAAAATACATTTGCTTGCAAGTTTTGACTGTAGGAGTGTTCATTTACTTTTAAATATTTTTGAGAGCAATTTTGAAAATATTTCTTTTTACTCTCTCGTTGCTAGTAATTACTGGAAAGTTATTGAACACAACTACTATCTTTAAATCCGTTTTTGATTTCAAAAAGGAATCCAAAGACCAAAAAAATTTATTATTTGCAGAAATTGATAAATATATACTTAAGAGAAAATGCTAATGAGCCAATTGAAGACGACGAGACAAATGTTTCATTGAGCGGCAATATTTTTTGGGAAGAGTCCAATTCTGAAGATGATTTATTGTAAAATAAAATATACATTTATATATTATTAAAAAAAAAATAAAACTATTAAAAAACGCACTTATACGTATTTTAAATTTAATTTTAATTTAGAAAGATTGTAATTTTGTACTTTCACGTTGTCGTCAAAATCATAATGTAGAACATTTTTAGCCAATTTGTTTTTTATTTTCTATTTTTATAAATAAATTTTAATGTAATTTGGCACTAACATTTGTTTGACACATAATAATAACCATACCACCCAATTTAATGAGAATCGGATAACTTTTGTAACATTCTTAGCATTTTTGCGAAAAAGGATATATGACAAGACATAAAGTACTTGCGTCAATCCCAATAAAAATTATCACACAAGTTACTAGCACGGGATGTAAATAATCTACGGACTATTGTAACTTTCTGTGCAGTTATGTAGTCAAAATTGAAAATTTCGTCCTTTCTATATATGGGCAGTAGGCGTGTCCTTTGCCCGATTTTTTCTAAAAATTGAATTTTTCTTAATTTAAGTATTTTATACTAGTGTACCAAATTTCAAAACTCTGGGACCACTCCTTCTATTTTTGTCCTATCACTATATGGGATCAAAGCACTGTGCGATGGGCCCCGAAAAAACTGACATCCCTGATTATAACAAAGTAATCAGTGGTTTTTGTAACATTTTTTTTAAAGCATAAAATATTAACCTGTGGGTAGTTGCCTTGTTAAATGTTTTTAATATACACATTTCTTTGGCATAGCGTATAAAAAAAGTTGTAAATAAACTTTTTGACTTGATGCTTGGTAACTAAAGGCGGGCAAAAAAACATATTTCGTAAAGATGCAATAAGATAAATTCAGCAAGTCAATGAAGAAAAACAATAAATTGAATTTTTTCAAGCTGCTAACATCAATTGATCCAAAATAAGGACAGATCTTTTAAATAAATTTTTACAATAGCATTGGATTATATTTTTCAAAAAATATAAACAGTTCAGTTTCGGTTCACTATTGAACAAACTAACAACACTTATACGACTTTTTTGTATTTAATATTTGTGGATTAAAGTAAAACAGAGAAAAAAAAAGATATTTTGATACTATGCCGTTAAAAAAGTACTCTCGAAATATTTTTTTGATACCTAAATGGAATTCTCATTTATCATCACTGGTAAAGACAAACAACCTACCATGAATAGGTTAATAATTGTATGAAATGCAATTAAAATTAAATAAAAATTGTTGTATTAGTCCGTTCATTATCGAATGTTGCTTTACAGTTATGTACAGTGGCTCACAGTAAAAGTGGTCCAACGGTGAGAAATAACTAGTCCAAAAAACCTATACTGCAGGGCTGTGGAAATCGATACCATCGTGCCCAGCGTTACCGTTGGATATTTTCAAAAAGTATCGAAAAAGAGGGGATTTATGCATAAAGGTGGCAACAAGAAGGGGATTTTTTAAAAAAATTGACACCACTTCAAATATTAAAATAAGTACACCAACACATATTTTTTAAAACGTATTTTGTTAAGTTTTTTTAAAATTTAAAAAAAATACTTTTTTTAAAAAATTCAACAAAATACATTTAACAATTATAAAACAAACAAAAAATAAAAAATGTTTATGGCATTGTTCCAGCTAATTAGAAATATATACATATGTATATAGATATTCCTGCCATATCTGCCAGATAAGTTTGGTTCAATATCGTCAAATTTTAGAAAAAAAAATCGTCAAAACAACTTTTTGAAATCGTCAAAGAATTGGCAACCCTAAAATTTATGTTCTTTGTTACTTAATAATAAAAAAACATCGGCATAAAAGTGCTAACAAGTAGTAACAACTTAACAAGCAAAATAAACTGATAATACAAAAAGAAAATCTGTATAAATATTTTTCGGTTTTTTCAAAAATAGTTTTTTTTTCGACACAAATAATAATTTTTATGTTAAATAATCTATTTCTGGCTCTGATTTTCTTTTAAAAGAGCCACAAACTTAAAATTTTCAAAAATCGTCAAATTCAGGGCGAAAATCGTCCAATTGTCAAAAGTTAATTTTGGCCCTAAAATCGTCAAAATGGCGATAAATTGTCAAAACTGACAGCTATGATACCTGTAATGAATATACCAATAAATTTGTATATTTTATTTCTGTGCAGCTTAATTTATGTATGTATGTATATCTTTATTAGTATTTCTAATACTTTGATTTCACATTGTTTATAATTTAAAATAAAATAAATAAATAAAATAAATAAATAAAAGAAAAATAAAAATGTTTGTTTAAACATTTAAATCATTTTTGACAAAATTTACACATTCCCTTTTAAATATATTAATATTGGTTTCCATTTTTATATCGCTTGGAAGAGAATTGAATAATTTGAGTCCCTTATGGAACAGCGATCTTTGCATAGATGATGTAGTAGCCATCTTTAGCCTGAAGTTATCTGCATTTCTTAATCCATATGGTTGTACTTCGCCGACGTACTTTATTTGGTCACATAAGTATTCAGGTGCATTACCATACTTAATTTTGTGAATAAAGCACAGTGTATTTAGTTTCAGTCTTTGTTTTATATTTAGCCACTTAAGCATATCAAGCATTACCCGTATATGTGCGTATCTGTTACATTTTAAAATTGTTCGCATTGCCTTGTTTTGTAACTTTTGAAGTCTTTCTATTTGAGATTCGTTGCAGCATGTATATATTATTGTAGACCCGAATTCAAAATGTGGTTTTATTATGGTATTATAGACATTTATGGAGGTTATTATAGATATTTTGTTTCTTAAGTTGAAACCAGTAACGTTTTGGAATAGTTATGCACTAGCTGCAACGAGGACTGTTGTAAGAGTGAGAAGTTTGTCCAAAGAGAGCAAAATTAAAAAACTTTAAACATCGAATAACAAGTGCAATAAAAAAAAGGATTAAAAGCTACGAACACTGGTATATAATATGTATATGAAACTGAAATATGACAACCTAATGTTGAATGAAAAAGGTCAGATGGGCAACTAGTTTGAAGTCCACAGTTTATTGTTATATTTGTAACACATTCTTGGTTCTTTATCTGCAGCGTTTTTTGAAATTTAAAATAATATACATAAATATGTATTAGTATGTGTATATATGACATACCCTGCAGAAAACTGGACTAGTCCATACATGCGTGTATGGACTAGTCCATAAAGGAGTAGGATTACTCCAAATGCATGTAAAAAACATGGTCTTTCTAGCATTATGATGTCCTAGGGCCGGACCACTTAACCCAGATTTGCATTGCGTCGGAGTAGTTTTAAAACTACTCTATCCTACCTACAAACAACGACAACTCGGTACGCAATCGTTAAAACACGAACGCATATCACTTAAGTAACTACAAGTTCTTGTTTGACAATGACATGGTCCATGACTGCATTACACAAGGACCATGTTGTAACTAGTCCATTTCAGCTAAAACGGACCATGTGGTCCAAGATTTTTTGCAGGGTATATGTATATACACATACTAATATATGCAGAGTGACCGTTCGTCGACTAGGTTGCATTTTGCAACCTTTTTAAGGGCATGTGACTTTTTGTGCGACTTTTTAATGCTGACACTATTTTGCCACTTTTTTTAAATTTTTGGAACTTTTGCCCCTTTTTTGTTAAACAAATTTCATTATTTGCATATGCGCATACATATACACATACCTGGCATACATATGTGAACATTTGTTTTATTCCCAAACGTTGCACGCCATAAATTTTTTGAAATTAAAAATGGCGATAGCTTTTGGCATGCAGTGCGTTGTTTAAAAAATTTAAACGAGCCGTTGTGTCTAAATTTGTATAAATTGCGTACATCTTTATATTTCCCCACAGCAGCGCATGTGCTAAAAGAATTTTTTCTAAGTAATATAAATATAAATTGGCAAACAAAATAAATGTTACGACCTGTAATTCAGTGCTGTCAGCTTTAAATTATTTAAATACTGAATTAGAAGACTCGATTCTAGGTGATGAACTCAAACACAAGTACAGAAACGAAGTTTAAAAAAAAATAATATGAAAAAACTAATATGTACAGGTAAATAACCAGTAAGAAGTTAAAATGTGCTATTGCTTTTTACTTAGACAAGTTGTCTGTCTGTCGTTGTTTCAACCTAATTTAAAAAACGCTATTCGATACTTAAAAAAGTAAGAACGCTATTTTTAACTGTGCCGAATCTTATATACCCTTCACATTGACCTTTCGCAATCCCAAACTTATTTTTATTTTTAACCATTTTTTTTTACTTATTTCTAATTTTTAAATAGGGGTCGGTGTCATTTTTTAACGCTCCACGGGTGACGGAGAAGTTGTAGGGGTTTTTATCCTAATTTTTACAAATTTTGTATGGCAACCCACTTAGAGCGGGGAGATACGGGGTAAGTATATTCTAGGAATATGTTTTGGAGGGAAAACTAATGGGGGTCGGTCGTACACTTTATTGCTCTAAAGTCAACTCTGAGGAAGTTGTAGGCATTTCCATATCATTTTTTGTAAATTTTGTATGGCAACCCCCTTAGGGCGTGGCAATAGGGGGTAAGTATGTTCTAGGAATATGTTTGGGAGAAGAAACTAATAGGGGTCGGTCGTAAACTTTATTGCTCTAAGGCCAACTCTAAAGAAGTTGTGGGCATTTTCATATCATTTTTGTAAATTTTGTATGACAACCCCCTTAGGGCGTGGAGATAGAGGGTAAGTATATTCTAGGAATATGTTTGGGAGGGCAAATTAATGGGGGTCGGTCGTACACTTTATTGCTCTAAGGCTAACTTTGAAGAAGTTGTGGGCATTTTTACATCATTTTGGTAAATTTTGTATGGCAACCCCCTTAGGGCGTGGAGATAGGAGGTAAGTATGCTCTAGGAATACGTTTGAGAGGAAAAACTAATGGGGGTCTGTGATACATTTTTTTCCTCTACGGGCGACTCCGGGGAAGTTGTAGCGGTTTCTAACTTATTTTTTAAAATTTTGTATGGCAACCATGTCAGGGGCTGGAGTTAGAGAGTAAGTATGTTCCACAAAAATGTTTGGATGGATAAAACAATTCGGATCGGTCTTACATTTTACCTTTGTAGAAGAACCCTGGAAGCCGTAGGAGCGATTTTAAAAATTAAGCTTTGTATGGCAACGCTGTTATATGTATGATCACTAATACTAATAAAATTTTTGTTTTGAGTGTGTTTCAATAATATCAACATGACTGATTCTGTTTTTTTCTTTTTTTGTTGGTTTTTTTTTTGTTGTTTTTTTATTATTACATGCAAAAGTATGTTCTTTGTTGTTTGTGTTGTAGACTCAAAAAAACGAGGTAGTCTTGGTTTTTTGCTTATATCTCGGTCATTTATCGGGAGATTTTTCTGAATTTCAATACTGATTTTCTCGCGACTATCTGTGACAGTTTGATACCACATTCGGGTCTATGCGATATCGGGGGGCTTCAGAAAGTTGATTTCAACCATAACACGGACAGACGGACATCGCTAAATCGGCTTCCCTATCTATAAGGATCCAGAATATATGTACTTTATGGGGTCCCAAATGGATAATAAAGAAATTACAAACGGAATGACAAACTTATATATACCCTTATCACTTATGTGAAGGGTATAAAAAGAACAGACAGACTTGTCTTAAGTAAATTAAAAAACAGTGCATTCGATATTCATAATATTAAAACTATATAAAACTTAATTTTTTTTGCAATTCCCTTTTTGGCTCTTTTTGACAAGTACAATTTTTTTTTTTTTTTTGTCTACGCACAAATATTCTGTTTTAATGAATGTTTTCTTATATTATTTTTTGGTACATTTTTTATTTTTAATTTGTTATCAAGTTTTTTTGTGTTGTTGAATTGCTGATCTGTTTTTGTTTTTATTACTTGTAAAAATATTAATAAAAAGTTAAATAAACGCCTTAAATATGGGTGCAACTTGTTTTTCCAAAAACGACTTTTTTATGCGACTTTTTATTCCTAAAACGACTATTTGTGCCACTTTTTTAAAATTCTCAGCGGTCACACTGCCTGGTTCTATTAGTCATGCACCAAATCAACAGTAGACTTCAACCAAATTCTTAAAAAAAACACGAATATTTTCTACCTTTATAGGTATAATAACCTCAATAAACCTATTGAGAATTACTATAAACAAACCAAAACGTTCAAGGGTTTTTTCTAAGAACCCAACAAACCATTTTTCGCTATGAGCTGTTTTGATTTTATTTTTAACTTATACATTTGAATAACCATTGTATTGTAAGGGCTACTGAAAACAAAACCTTTTTGTATTAAAACAATTTCCAACGGTTATTCAGGAATTGATCCCAATTTTCTTTGATCAATCCCTGAATAACCTTTGGAAATGGTTACAATAAGCCTGCTTATATTTACTTGAATCCGACTTTTGCAACACTTGTAAATTCACTTTCAATCTACATACATATGTATGCTGTCCACGTCTACTTTTTTCCGGCACATGTATGTACAAATGTATATACAAGACAACTTAGTTTTATTATTAAGTTTTTAACAATTAATATATTAAGAAACTAACTTGAAAACAATAATTACGAACCTGATGACATGTTGCTAAAGTTAACCAGATGAAAAACTTTTTAAAATATTTTGGTAGTATACTTATTCACACAAAGAAAGAAATAAAAGTCGGCGACACAGACCTGCGCCGAGGATTTTGGTTATCGGCGACGGCTAGCTAAGAAATCGACGGTGGCGGCCATGGTACAATTACCTTACAAGGTAGTATCGATTCAACAGCTGACTATATTTTGCTCGAGTTTTTCCACTCTCTAAATCTGTGCCTAATATGGTCCCAGTACCATCTGGCTGCTTGACCCACCAGTAAATGATGAAACCCACCCATAATCACTTCCCACGGACAACTATAGCTTCTCGACTCTAAATCTTCGTCTAACATCGTCCTATTAGTACCGTCATACTTTATTCCCCATTTAAACAATTCCGGATAAGGAGGTCTATACGTTTGAAATCCTCGGTCTCTAAATCTACTAAGCCCAGCATTCGCGCCCCGATTAGGATTACCCGCTCGGCAACCGTTAAGTGGATTATTACCCACATGACCAGGTGGGTCCTTAACAGGAATACCCGAATTACCGTTTTCGTTTCCCGGAGGCGGCATATCGTGCGGCCAATCTACATTATTCCTATCAACTGAATGATTACTTGCGCTGGACATAGCCACTCTGACGGCTTCGGTGACTGCCATCTGCATCTCTTTTTTTGTAACCTGTAACATATGATTCTGAGCTGAGCCTACGGCCGCTTCCATTACCTAAAAACTCCTGAACTATTTAATCTAATATCCCCATTAGGAGGTACTGTCAATGGACTAAGAGAAGGACGAGTTATTGTACTGCTCCCGCCTTGAGCCTGAAAATTCTCTCCTGTACTACTATCACTTACTCCCAAGTTGGCTGACAAACGCCCTGACTGACCTTCAGCCATCTTTGTCCAATACCGGGTTGTCACCGAAAATCAATTGCAACTTCACGAAATGTTATAATCTCTAACTTAAGAAAAAGCGATGCTTAAAGTGAATATCTGTGGACTTTTGACAAAACCACTTATTTGGAAAAAGTGAATTTTAAGGGAGAGCAAAAAAACTACTTAAACATCACAAAAAACATCGTGATTATTATCTAAAAAGTTTTAAAACCTAAACCTAAAGTAAGTTGAATTATTTTCCAATATTGAATTTTCGCATGTACTTGCGATGTTAAAGTAGTTTTTTTTTGATCTTCTGTAAAATTCACTTTTTTTCAAAAAGGTGGTTTGTCAAAAGTCCCCAGATATGTTTCACCTCTTAATCGTTAAACTAATTACGACGACCAATAAAAATCGAATATCTTATATATAAAAGAACAATTTTTTTTTTGTTAGTGACACCGCTTATAACTCAAGAACGGCTGGACCGATTTTAATGAAACTTGAAAAAAAGACATACCCGATATCTCGGAATGCGTTTTAGGCTTATTTGTTTTTGGAAATTCCGACTGGGCGTGGCACCTCCCATACAAATTGAACAGTTTTTTGACATAGCTCAATACCTATTATAGCTGAAGTCTCCAAATTTGGTACAGCTAACTTATTTATTGATGTGCATAATTGAGTTGTGTATGGGCGAACAAATAAATGGGCGTGGCACCCCCCATACAACAAAAATAGTTTTTTGTATATATCTCAATAACTGCAATACCCGAAGTCTCCAAACTTCGTACGAATGTTTATAGTACTAATATGCAAATTTAGGCTTTGTATGGGTGGAAAGAAATAAATGGGCGTGGCACCTCCTATACAACAAAAATAGCTTTTTGTATATATCTCAATAACTGTAATAGCTTAAGTCTCCAAACTTCGTACGGATGTTTATAGTGCTAATATGCATAATTGAGCTTTGTATGGGCGGGCAGAAATAAATGGGCGTGGCACCCCCCATACAACGAAAATAGTTTTTTGTTAATATATCAATAACTTTAATAGCTGAATTCTCCAAACTTCGTACGGATGTTTTTAGTGCCTATATGCAAAATTTAGCTTTGTATGGCGGATATAAATAAATGGGCGTGTACCCTCCAATGCAACGAAAATAGTTTTTTTATATAACTCAATAACTGTAACAGTTGAACTCTCAAAACTTTGTACAGATGTTTATAATGGTAATATGCATAATTTAGCTGTGTATGGGTTAAAGTCTCCAAATTTTGTGTAGGTATTTACATTGTTGATGTTTACAATTAAGGTGAGTTTGGGCGTGAAGAAAATAATAGGCGTGGCACCTCCTTTACCAGAAAAAATCTTTTACATATATATGTCAATAAATGTAACAGCCTAAATTTCCAAATTTAATATGGGTTTTTATTATGCTAATATGGATAACTAAGATGAGTATAGACAGGAAGTGAATTATGGGTGTGGAACCTCTAAACGCATGGAAATATTTATATGTTTATCCAGGGTTAGGCAGAATTTCAAATACTTGTATTTAAAATACGTATTTGAAATACAAATACGTATTTTGTATTTGTATTTGAAATACCACCTTCTAATGTATTTTGTATTTGAAATACCCAACACTGAAGTATTTTGTATTTCAAATACTTATGATGGCAAAATACATTTTTGCAAAATACATTTTTTTGTTATACAAAAAGTTGTCATCAGAAAAATTTAAAAATGTTAAAATTAAAAAAAAAGAATGGAAACTTTGTGTTCGTATTCACTCATGTCTTCGCAAGGCACGTTTTTTTACAGGTCTCACTCATTCAGGTAATATCAAGAGCTAAACGGATATTTGGAAATGTGAATGTCAAAAAAATTAAATTTTGTACTGCAAATAGGGTTTTTTGTTTCCCGGACTTTTTTGCTTCCTGGGAAACGGGATATCAAAATGTAATTTCCCGGGAATCCAGCTCTACAAAAAAAAAAATTTTACAGGGTGTACTTATAAAAAACTATTTAAATTTTTAAATGAAAAAATGTATATAAGTTAATACATACATATAAAAAACTTACGAATTTAATTTTAAAAGAAAAATGTAAAGCGATCAAAGTTAAACTTTACAATTCAGTCCAGGGTATACTTAACCAGGTTATATCAAGGCGAATTCAAGAACTTTGCCCTCTGAATTTACTTTTTGTGTTTGACCGGTGGAATTTAAAAAAAATACAAATTTCATACAAAATTATATGTATATTTGAAAAGTACGAATGTCAAACTTATTATAGGCAACTGGGCTCTTGATATTACCTGTTTGAGTGTACCCTAAATGCAATTATGAATAAATTTCAACCACTAAGGAATGACATCAGCGGGAAAGTCTTCGTTAGGCAAAAATCCAATTTTGCTACATATTTACGCTCGTATTTATAATAAATATAGTAGGCTTATAAGGGATTATTTGACAATTCGCATAGACATCTCTCAAATAAGCCCTTTATAACTATACTTAAATTTTTTATGAGTAATTATTTAATGTTTTATAAACCAAAAATAAGTAAAAAGTGGAAAAAAATGTGAATGTGAACGAAAATACTTGAAGAGCGAGTTTTTGTTTGTCCCGAGATTCCCGCACAAAAATCCCGGGAAAACGGGAAATGAAAATTGACGAATTTCCTGGGAATTTTCGGGACGGGAAGTCCAGGGAAAAGCCCCTAACTGCAAATAATATAATAAAAATGTCTTGTGCAGCTTTAAAGTCCATAGAAAACTTCACAAAGATTTAACGTTCGTATGAATAACGGAAATAGATGAAGAAGGTTTGAAGTCGAGAGTTATAAAAGCTTTTGACATTATTCGTATTAAAAGGTTAATAAAACTTGTTAATTTTTACGGGATCTTCTAGTCCCCCTGCTTCCCCTTAACTTTTTTTCTAAAATGTAGGTCTTATCATCGAATTACTTTTGTAGAACACTAGAAGTCGATAGCTGTTATAGTTT
The DNA here is from genome assembly GCA_963583895.1 of Melanophora roralis. Taxonomy (NCBI): domain Eukaryota; kingdom Metazoa; phylum Arthropoda; class Insecta; order Diptera; family Rhinophoridae; genus Melanophora; species Melanophora roralis. The sequence goes on along the minus strand of OY757187.1, from coordinate 76,944,304 downwards.
CCGAGATACAGCGTATCGAAAATTTCATAAAAATTGTTCATTTGTATGGGAGCTACACTTTCTCCTGCCCCCACTCAAAAATTTTTTTCTTTAAAGCGTAGGTCTTGTTGTCGAATTACTCTTTGTGGAACATTTGATGTCGGCAGCTGTTATAGTTTCCGAGGCATAGCGTTTCGAAAATGTCATAAAAAGTGTTTATTTGTATGGGAGCTAACCCTTCCCCTACCCCCCCCCCCCTACCCAAAAAATGTTTTTTTCAAAGTGTAGGCCTTATCATACAATTACTTTTTGTAGAACACTAGAAGTCGATAGCTGTTATAGTTTCCGAGATATCGCGTATCGAAAATTTCATAAAAATTTTTAATTTGTATGGGAGCTAAACTTTCTCCTGCCCGCACTCAAAAATTTTTTTCTCCAAGGTGCAGGTCGATAGCTGTTATAATTTCTAAGATTTAGCGCATGAAATGTTTCACAAAATTTGTACAATGACAGAGAAAAAACCACTTCCCTAGATCCTATCTGAAAAAAACTTTTTCCTTTTTAGGTCCCTATTTTCAGAGTGTCCGTGCCAAGTTTTGTGGCAAGAATGACTATATTCACTTAGATATATAGGGATATATACGCGGATTTTGTCCTAAAAAAATGGTTATTTTGATTTTGCGTTTATATCTCGGTCAATAGTCAATTGATTTTGCTAATTTTAAATAGCGAATGTCTTCAGGATATTTACAAAAGATTGACACCAATAACTGGTCCGTATCACTTTATTTGACTCCGGAAACTTGATTTCAACAGACTGACAGACGGACATCGCTATATTAACTTCCCTATCTACAAGAATCCAGAATATTAATACTTTATGAGGTCGCAAATGGAAAATAAAGAAATTTCAAACGGAATGACAAACTGATACATACCCTTATCACTATGTGAAGGGTATACAACAGAAATGCAAAGGGCGAATTTTTGAATTCCCCTTGATATTACTTTACTTTTAATTTAATTTGTTTTTCACATGCAAGGCACATACAGAGAACCAAGACACATTTAACCAGGTAATATTAAGGGCACAGCTGACTAAAATCAATTTGACATTTTCACGTTATAAAAATTAAATTTTGTATGAAATTTTTAATTTTTTAGACATTCTACCGTTCAAACACAAAAGGAAATGCAGAGGGCGAACTGTTTTCATAAAATTTAGCACCAGTCTGTTTTTATCCGGACCTATAGAAAGATTGTTTTTTTAGCAGGATTTATATATTCTTCAACAAGAGGCTGCCTATCTGATTAAACTTTTAAAAATCTTGTGTTCATGATTAATGGCTATAAATGTATTTTGTATTTCAAATAAAAGATACTAAAATACTGTATTTTGTATTTGAAATACTCGACTTGAAAATATTGGTATTTTTTATTTGAAATACAAGCGGAAGAAGTATTTTGTATTTCAAATACAGCAAAGCACGAATTTCGCCCAACTCTGTGTGTATCTAATTAACTGTGACAGCTAAGGTATCCAAACTGTTTGGGGCAGCACCTCCCATACCATTGGATTTTTTTACATGTACTTCAATAATTCTTATAGCTAAAGTCTCAAAATTGTTATGTATGTTTATATTTGCTAATATACATAATTGAGGTGTTTACTTAGGAGAAAAGGGAATAATGGACATGGCATCTCCCATACAACAAAAATACTTTCTTATATAAGTCTCAATAAAGGTACCTTTACACGGTAATACATATATTACGACATGTCAAAAAATGTTGTGGGATAATACAAAATCTCATCACGTAAAAGCATAATGTATTGGGTAGGAGAGAATACGGATGCAAAATTTGACAAGTGTTCGGTAAATGTTTATTTTCTAAACCATTTTAGAAACTTGTGTATTCTCATCACATCAGCGGTGTGAAAGATTGGCAGCACTAACAGCATCTAATGAAGGTGGCTACACTTAATGAAACAATACACAAACAATCAAAATAAAAGCAGATTTTTTTCATGTTGTTTTTGTTAATATTGTGGAACCTTAACCATATGGCGTTACCCCAAAAGGAAAGTGACAAGAAACAACCGATTTTGATTTTACCAACCTCATCCGTGTAAACATGAAAAATAGTTAGAACAGATTTTTATTCTCTTTTTTTAAACACGGAGAGAATTTCATAATATTTTGATTCTACAAAATCTAATTACTTTGTATTACCGTGTAAAGGTACCTTAACTGTAAAAAAACTTCAAAAAACGTGTTCATATTTTTCTTAAACCAGTTGAACGCAATTTAAATTATTAGTTTAAAAGTAACAGAAATAACCCAAAAATTACCAATAAAATGTTTATCCCTTTTTACCCCTTAGGATCAAAATTATCAAAATTTTATATTCATATTTTTTCGAGACCTGTCGAACGCAATAAAATATAATTTGAGCCCCTTTTTATCTTTTTTGGTTCCAAAGGAACAAAATAGATATAAGCAGTTTAAAAATATGGTTTTTACCCTGTCTCGCGTAATGGTCTAATATTTAAAAAAAGTACGAAAAATGCATTCATAACTTTGAAACCTGTCGAGCGCAAAATTAATTATAATTCTATCTTTTTTTTAGTTCAGAAGCTACAAAATTAACCAATACATAGTTCAAGTCTTTTTCTAAGCATTTAGGCTATGCAGTGATAAATCTGTCTGTCAGATAGCGTGTCATTAACGCAAATTTTTCTATACATTGTTTTATAAGCACAACAAACATTTAAAAAATTAAAAAAAAATATTTAGAAGTGGCGGATAGGGCTACAAAATAATGAAGCCATTATAAACTTAACTGTCTGGGAAGTTTTTCTTGGTAATAGCTTCCCATCATAAAAGATACGATAGGCTCAGCTTTTCTATTCACGCTTTATCAGCAATTTTCAGTAATTATCAAAGAAACAAACAAAACATGTTTATAACGTCATTGACATGCTATTAAGGATAATATTTTGTGAATTGTGTGTGTTAAGGCAAAATTTCGATCAAGTACATCTTCAAATATGTCAAGAAAGGCAGCGATATGGCAAACCTCCAATGGCAACGATGAAATTACGCGTTACTAAGTTGGGCGATATGTGAACTGCAATCAGGCGGTTTGGCGTATATTCCCATTCCCTATTCACGAATGTCATCCCACTGTTGCACATTTAACAGTGAATCTGGAGAATGGCCAACGAGTATATTTCACTGCGGCAAATGTTGTTCAACGTGCTGAAATACCTCCAGCGACAACATTGACAAGTTTCTTTGCTGTTTTTCAAAGCGATCCGTTTGAACAAACTTAACTTTACTCGGAAATGCCACGGTACTACACTTGAAACGCTTTTTCAAAAAATTTTTAACATCGAAAGAAAGGCACTATGGTTCCTGGGCATCCGGATGTGCGTTCCAGTGATGCTTTTGGTTGCATTTATACAGTTCATTCGAAGAATGATGAATGCTTTTATTTGCGGTTGTTGCTGGTAAATGTTCGTGGTCCAACATCATTTGCAGCATTTCGTACTGTTAATGGTATAGTCTGCCCAACATTTTGTGCTGCATGCCAAGATCTCAATTTGCTTGAAAACGATACTCATCGGGATACGACAATCGCTGAGGCATATACGAACATTATTCGCTATTGTCATTATTTGCTATTGACATGCTTTCCGTCAAGTCCAAGGAACAAATACAAGGACAAATGACAGATTTTACATCAATATTGTGTCAGCTCGAGAAATCCAAATCTTGAAGTCAATGCGAAGATGCATAACCTTATTTAACTTATTATGAAACCTTAAATTTTGGTCTGGTACTGACTGGACTAATATCAATTACATAATTTTAAGATTTGAATACATATTGTTAGTTCGCATTAGCGAACATTCAATAATAATAATATGGAGAAAAACAAAAGATGCATAACCGGGCCTTAATTGAAGACATGTGCTACCTTATTTGCGGCAGTTTGTTAGTCAGGTTGGGACTGCCAGCACCAGAACATGAAATGAATGAGTTACTAAATCGAATACGATCGACATGAGTTGAACCAATTAGTTCAAACCAATGTTTCCCTCTTAAACCTCCAACAAAAGGAAGTCTATGATATAATATTGAAGGCAATTGATGCCCCCAGTGGAGCTGGGAAGACATTCGTCATGTCATTGATTTAAGCCACTGTTCGTGTGAGATCCAACATTGCTGTAGCTTCACCTGGAATAGCGGCCACATTGTAAGAAGGATGCCGCACAGCTCACTTAGCGTTAAAATTGCCATTAAACCTTCAAAATAAAGAGCAACCGACATGTAACATTGCGAAAAACTCTGCCATGTCCAAAGTTTTATTAGAAGTTATATAATTATCTGGGACGAATGCACAATGGCACACAAACGCGCAATAGGAGCTCTTAAAATAACACTTAGAGATCTGCGCAGTTACTTAAGATGTGTTGGAGGTGCAATGATTTTACTGCCTGGTGATTTCCGCCGAATATTGCCAGTCATTCCAAGATCGACGGCTGCTGATCGAATAAGTGCTTGCGTTAAATCCTCAATTCTGTGGCGTTTTGCAAAGACAGTTGACAGAAAACATGAGAGTTATATTGCTCAACGATTTATCAGCTACAAGATTTCTCCAACCAACTGTTGACTATCGGTAATGGCCGTACTCCCGTGGACGAATCAAACGGACTAATTTCGTTTCCTCAAAATGTTTGTAATTTTGTATCATCAAAAGAACAGCTCATCCAGAAAGTATTACCCAACATAATTGCTAAAGGGAAAAATTATGACTGGTTGAGTGAACGGGCAATTTTAGCAGCTTAATGTATAGATGTTGATGATTTAAACTATGTATATAGTTCAGAATGAAATCGTTGGTACTCTGCATTCTTTTAAATCAATTGATTGTGTAACAAACGAAGATGAAGCCACCAACTATCCAACTGAAGTTTTAAACTCCTTGGATGTGCCTAGCTTACCACCGCACAACGTAGAACTGAAGGTTAGCTCGGTAGTTATCGTGCTTCGAAATTTAAACCAACCAAAACTTTGCAATGAAACACGCTTGGTAATAACAAAACTAATAGTCCATGTTACTCACGCAATTCAAAGGGGAAGAAGTTCTCATTCCGAAAATTCTGACGAGTTTAAGCGAACTCAATTCGCTATTAGTCTTACATTCGCAATGACGATTAAAAAAATCACAAGGACAATCCTTGAGTATTTGTGGTCTTAATTTAGAGAATTCATGTTTTCTCATGGCCAACTATACGTTCCATGTGCACGTGTGGGCAAACCATCTACTTTATGTGTACTTGCGCCTAATAACAAAACGAAAAGTTTCGTATATCACAAGGCACTGCCCTGAAGGGAATTAACCTAAACATAACTCATGCACGAAAATACAGAGCTTCCTTATTTTTGTAATCTTTTTGAATTTTTGTTTTCCTTGTAATTATATTCCAATAAACTATTTGACTAAATAAGCTTTGTACTCTTTTTAAAAAATCCATATATTCATGTAATATTTTAAGTCATGGAAAAATAACCATATACGGACATCCCTACGTGAAAGAAGACCAAAAAAGAAAAGACCCGTGTCTCCCAGTTTTGCCCAAAGTCATGCACTTTTTTTTATGGGTCCCCAAAGATTGGGGACCTTGGTGCCATTTTTGCAAAAAGTGATAATTTTCTCAGGCTCATATCTGGCAAACCGGTCGGAATTTTAATTTACTCTTTGAAGCAAAGTTGTAGCCCTTTTTATAAAGAACAAAAATTATGAACATAAAAAATTAAAAAAAGAAAAATTTTAAATCAAAGCCGCAAAAAACTTTAAAAAATTCAAATTTTTTTTACCTTTTTTCCCCTGTTCAGGTCCATAGGTAGCAAACCGTTCAAAATTCAAGGAAACAGTCAACTACAAAAATTTACCTAATATCCCAATAAACAACTAGAACATATAAACTTCCTAGGAATGATGCTTAACACCGTTTAGGTAGCTCTTAAGTAGCCGCAAAAGTTAAAAATTTCCCCAAAATGTATGTATGTACATACATGTAGTTATGAAGCTATCTCTTCCTTACGCTTAATAAAATTGCCTTAATTACATATATTGTATTTGTCTTTTGTGAATTAGAGAACTCTAGTGCATATAAATATGTGTATATGCATGTGAGATAGTAGCGAAAAGTCTTGCAACCTAAACAGGTAGGCAAACATTAAAATTGCTGGAAACCCTAAACAACAAAATACATCATACACAAATCGCAATTATGATCGTTAACGGTCTTTAATTAAATTATGTACATACTTTTTTTATTGCTTTGTTATTACTTTTTAATAATGATTGTTTATACCACCAATAAATTCCCCATGTACCTACTACCTATTTTTGTAATAAGAAAGGACAATCCAACATAAAATAGCAATTGGATAAATTTAAAAAGAAGAAATTATTGCACCCAAACTTATCAAGAAATCAACTACAAAAATTTACCTAAGATTTAAGTAAACAGCTGACGCGATCACGCACCGACCGCACACGCATCAAGGAACGCAGATCACAATATAAAAGCGACGCGACTCCCACATCAAGGCATTACACAGCGCGACGTCAACGAGATCTCAGCGGTGAAAGTTATAGAGAAAGTTCTACAACATAATCCGCATACAACATTGGCAAATGACAATTTTAATATGCAGTGTAAAAAGATTTATTTCTTTTGCTACATTTGCGGTCATCAAATCAGAAAAAATAATTCTATAAGATTTCAAAAGGAAAAGAATCTTTTAACAAGTGAATTTAAAAGTTGTTTTTCAAAGAAATAGATCTGGCCGGTGAAAATTACACCCATAACGCAGTGTGTCGCCAATGTTATAATAATCTCATAGCATGGTTGATTGGAGGAAAACATAGTATGAAATATTGTAAGCCGGTAAACTGGATTAATCGCCCAGGTGATCATGGTGGAACCAGTTCTTATGTATGCGTTAATTACACATCTTTATTTAATAGACATGATGAGAAGAACAAAATTCATAAAGCAACTGTAACAGCCACACTTCCAATGCTTGCACCTGAAAATTTTGTATTCCCAAGGCCGCAAACTCTAGATCGTAGGACAGAATTTACAGAAATTATTACATCAAGTGGGGTTTATGTTAATGTTTTATTTCTGCCCATATAATTGTCGTCATTTAATATGCGTACTTAATGGCCCTGACATTTGAAGCTATTCAAGAGCAAATTTGATTCATCGCTTGATGAAAATCATTCAATGGCACGGATTAACCTTCAGCGTGTATGATGTTAATAAGGTATGTGAAAAAGAAAAAGCTAATGATGGAAGGCAGTCTGGAAGCAACGTGCCTGTGGACACCATAAGTTCTGAATCAGAGTCAGATTCGGACGACGATTTGGATCCTCAACTTAAGAGAGCGCGATTTGCAAGTCCAGGGCCATCAACGAATATTTTTTTTTATTATTTTTTTTGTAATAGACAGCACAGTATCTCAATGTTGAAGAAAATAAAAAACAAATGAAATTCAAAAATTTTCGTAAAATTTTTAACTTTTGCGGCTACCTAAGCGTTACCTAAACGGTGTTAACAATTATTCCTAGAAAGTTTATATGTTCTAAAAAGTTGTTTATTAGGATATTAGGTAAATTTTTGTAGTTGACTGTTTCCTTGAATTTTGAACGGTTTGCTACCTATGGACCTGAACAGGGGGAAAAAGGTACAAAAATTTAAATTTTTTAAAGTTTTTTGCGATTTTGGTTTAAAATTATTCTTTTTTTTAATTTTTTATGTTCATAATTTTTGTTCTTTATAAAAAGGGCTACAACTTTGCCTCAAAGAGTAAAATTAAATTCCGAACAGTTTGCAAGATATGAGCCTGAGAAAATTATCACTTTTTGCAAAAATGGCACCAAGGCCCCAAATCTTTGGGGGCCCATAAAAAAAAAGTGCATGACTTTGGGCAAAACTGGGAGACACGGGTCTTTTCTTTTTTGGTCTTCTTTCACGTAGTGATGTCCGAATATGGTTATTTTTTTTCGTGTTGCACTGTGTAGTTGTTAGGTGGAACGAAGTTCACCGGGTCAGCTAGTATATAAAATAAAAAAATTTCTATTCAATGCATACACTTTGCCAAAAGATAACGCAATGGGAAAGACTAATATAAGGGTTAAGCCATACCATCAAAACTTTCAAACTCAGCAAGTTCGCCATGTTCACCTAGTGAATCAAATCACCATGCGTAGCAATTGATTTGTTCATACTAAAACAAAAACAAGTCTACACGCTCTGAATTATGAAGAAAACAAATTGTCACTGAACCATTAACGTCGCATTTGCGTTTGGTCATATAAACCACCACGCAAGACTAACATCAAGATGGTTCACAACGAAAAATATACCGATAAAGTAAAAGGATGCTCCGTAGCAATAGAACTGTCGACATTAACACGACCGCCTCCAGTCTACAGAACGCTCCACCTATCGCTCACTACGTTGGGCGCCATTTCTTGTTATGGTTTATGGGAATTGGCAGCAAGCGTCGTCTAAATGGTATTGTCGCTTGCAACGTTTGGGTTGTCATTTGCCTGTTCATGTTGACCTGGGTACAGCGGTACTATCAAAGGTCTTTCGGCTAAGCTCGTCGATGCGTGAATTCTTTCCAGGAAACACTAGGCGCTGCCCCACCCTACCACACAAGATGAGAAACTAGTACCACTGATTCTTACCTTGATACCTTTAAAACTTCGATAATGGAGTTTCAAGGTGTTGCGACACTGCCGTAGTTGGCCCTCCCTAATGGATTGTACCTGGAGCACAATCCCCTTATTGGCAACTCATTCCCTTGCACGATATGGCTACTCCTATCTCTCCCTCGACTACGTTACCCTTTTTGTGCTTTAATTGTTACGACACGTTCACGCTGATAGCCGGGGTAGACTCAGCGGATGACCGGGTCATATCCAGAAAAGAAATAAAAAGAAAAAAGACTTCAGTTTTAGACGTTTATTTGTTCCTTGAATAAGGAAACAAAAAGAAAGATAGTGATATAAAAATGCTAACAAAACACACAGCCGGCAGGGTTAGCTGCTCTGATCAGCGAACGGTAGCACGCGTCGTTTGGGTGCAGCCTGTCGCTTGGAGAGGTATCCCAGCCTCCAAGGGCAGTACTGTATCCCACAAGGTCTTCAATTGGTGAGGTAACCCGACCACCAAAAGGAGTTCTCGAGCGCCTGTGTTGTAGATCACGCCTTGGAGAGGTATCCCAGCCTCCAATCGCAACTTTTTCTCCTAAAACCTACTATTGAAGAAGTAACCCCGCCTTCAATAGTAGACTTCGTTGTACTCGCCGCAATTCTTAAGCATTAAATACATTTCTCGCTACAGGCTACCGAACACAACCTGTCAAAAATAGAATATACGTGTGCTTATGAGAATAATTTTTTTAATGGCTACAATGCAACACGACTACGGGTTGCTGTCAATGCTAATTTTGTGGCGTGGTCGAAATTAAACTAATTTCTATTTTTATACGCGACAGCTAACAGATTAGTGATGCCAATACGGTAAGATGCAAAAAATATTGTCTAAACAATACAAAAAGACTTTAGGTGGCACCACTGAAAGTCATATTGCTCATATGTTTATTTTATAGTGGTAGTCTAGTAAATATTTCAGTAGCAGCCAGTCGAACACAAATTTAGCAAGCAACTTTTGTGTTCTTGTAGCTCGAATGTGTTTAATGCATTAAGCCCCGTTAATAAAATTATATCAGAGAGGTAACCCAGCCTCTAATATAATGTTCTTACCGTTGCAACTGCCGCCAGCCAACTGCCACGATTTGTGATATGTCGCCCTTTTTATACTAACTGGCTGGTACTGGAAAAGATACACAGCCACACACACGACTGAGTTAGGTACGACACTCACACAAACCGTGGACAGTAATGCTATGTTGTTGTACACAAGTAAAAAAAGAAAAAATGAGAACACCTTTAACAATAACAACTTAAGTGTAATTTAATTATTCCAGTTACAGTTAAGCAGTGGTATGTATTTTTATGTATATATACAATTCAGGTACATACTTAATACCAACGGCAAGGATACAAAAATAAATATGCAATAATTCAATAAAAAAAATTAAATAAATAAATGTAAGTATAAAATTTACGTACATCTGTACCTACGTTAACGGAATATAATCCAAAAGAAATACTTCAATTTATAAATAAACAATGGTATGTATAAATACAAGAACAAGCAAAAAAAAATATGTTATGTGGGACACGTGTGTGCACAAAACGAACCAGTGACTTTGGGCCATCACAACTTCAACAAATCATTTTACACTACCAATCAAGATAAATCTATAAATTCAATGATTTATTATTATCCAACAAAGATAAGATTTATAAGCCTACATATAGGTATAAAAATATTTAAATGTATGTATATATACATAGGTTTTATATACTAAGGTAAATATATATATGTACAAAAAGTAACATTAAGAACACTTAGTATATTATTTGACTGGATGTTATTTAACTGGATGTTATCGGTAACTATCGGTAAATCACCCGTTATAATGATCAAGCTTGATAGTTTGGGGCCAGGGCCAGGGCCGAACCAACAACACTACACTCGTAGGCGGTTTTAAACCAAACGCAAACCTTTGGCGTTAAGTACCGATCCCAGCTTATTATATCTTGTCAGCTATAATATTTATGTTTCTTATTATTACAAATGTGTGTTTGAATTAAGTGGTAAAAAGATAGTTTTAATAGTTATTTTACGATAATATTGTTTTCTTTCAACTAAAAAAATATGTTCTATCCGGTAATCTAAGTTGTATGGATTTACATCTCATATTTAACGACAGGTAAGTTGTGTCACGGCAGGTGTTTTGTTGCAGCATATGTGGCTGGTACGGCTGGTGCTGTTTCCGGCAGCTGCGATTGAGGTTATGGTCGCGGAGCTCGAATAGTTCGGCCTTTTCTTGCACCTTTATAGTGCTGCTAGTTCTATCCGAGTGGCTGGTATTTGGAGCGGTGGCTGCGGGGGTTGCTTTGATGGTGCAGCAAAAATGCTTACAGTTGGTTTCACTCACCCTATCTGTGTGAGCCGCTGGATGTTGCTCGCGTGCTTCTCTTTCGCCCTCGGTACCAATATCCACAGGACACGTGATAGCACATATACGAATCCACGCACTCAAATCTATGCCACAAGTGCACTTTACTACAATGACCGAATATTCGGCGGCCAGAGCGATTACTTGCCCACACAGCTAGTTCCGGGTGTAATTTAACCAAGGTAATTTAATTCTTTACAGTTTTTTAAAACTTTTATATTTATATAAGTTTTAAAAACACAAATAATATTAATGAAAGTACCTTAAATATTAGTAATATGTCCAGTACTTTGGTGCAATATAATAATTTAGACAGTACTAAGGATTGTTAAGACTTCCTACACGGCATTTAGACTATGTTACTTGTAACACGGTACTGTAACATGCTACATGTTTTTGAAGGCAAATTAAGTAGAGAAGGCAGAGAAGTTACAGAAGTAACACGATTTCTGTTTTAATGTTTCTTTTTGACGTTTCTCTTTTGACGTTTTCGTTTTTTCTTCTATTTTTCTATATTTTCTTTCGTATATGCCATGGTACAATTACCTTTAAGGTTATTGTACATTACAATTAAGGTAATTGTAAGGTAATTGCACCATGGTCGAAACGTTCAAGAAGAATAATAAACAACGAAACCAAAACAAAATATAAAAAAGAGACAAGTTTGTAGTATCATAATGTAAATTCTTGAAGTTTTTGGAAGTTACTTTAAAACGAAATAAGAAAAGAGTTATGTTACAAGTAACATAGTCTAAATGCCGTGCTACTCTATAAAAATATAAAATGTTTAATTTTTTAATTTTACAGAAAATTATATGTCTATAGATATTTTAAATACGGCTGCAACTGAAAATGTCATATGTTAAAATAATTTTATTCATTTATACTACATATATATATTTCACTTACTCTTTTCAAAACCAAATTTCAGTTCTTTAAGTTATTTGCAAGTTTATAACATGTTGGTTCATCTCTGCTATAATCAGCAAATATTTTTTTAAAAAGTGGGCTGTAAGCATAATGTTTTAGGCTTTGAACATTCAACCCTACCAAGCTTACTTTTTTTTCAAAATGTCCAACAGTTTTTTTTTTATTATTTAAAACGATTTTCGAAAATAGGGGACAAAAATAAACAAATATTTTGCACCAAAAAAATGGTCACTGTTCATCCCTGGCAAAAGTAAATATTAAAAGTAGAGTTTGGCAAAGATATTTCTTTATGTGATTGACCGTTCTTTTTGTTCAGTTGTTAGTTACTGAACATTTTGTAGACTCTTTATTTGTGTCGTCAAGTATTGCTTTATAAATAAAGTTGCTTTTACACGATATGTATTTTCCACATAACTTGCTAGTTTTGTGTATGGCTTTCATTTTACGGATGGTTTATAATTTTCGCATTCACAGATACGTATGTAAGTACCTCTGGACCACGCTCTAATTAAAAATTTGTCAAATAAGAAATTTTCAATTTACATATGTTATCACACATTCGTACATTTTCACTTATTAACGCATTCACACGGCATATATCAATTTTGCACTGCAAAATTTGAAAAGTCATGTGTAAAATATATATCGTGTGCAAGCAACTTAGGAGAACAATATATAAAACAGTATTTTCTGCAAAATTGTTGAAAAAATATTGCAGTTTTTATTTACATATGTATGTAAATATGTTCAAAATTCAAGGAAACAGTCAACTACAAAAATTTACCTAAAATCCCAATAAACAACTTTCTAGAACATATAAACTTCCTAGGAATGATTCTTAACACCGTTTAGGTAGCTCTTAGGTAGCCGCAAAAGTTAAAAATTTCCCCAAAATGTATGTATGTACATACATGTAGTTATGAAGCTATCTCTTCCTTACGCTTAATAAAATTGCCTTAATTACATATATTGTATTTGTCTTTTGTGTAATAGAGAACTCTAGTGCATATAAATATGTGTATATGCATGTGAGATAGTAGCGAAAAGTCTTGCAACCTAAACAGGTAGGCAAACATTAAAATTGCTGGAAACCCTAAACAACAAAATACATCATACACAAATCGCAATTATGATCGTTAACGGCCTTTAATTAAATTATGTACATACTTTTTTTATTGCTTTGTTATTACTTTTTAATAATGATTGTTTATACCACCAATAAATTACCCATGTACCTACTACCTATTTTTGTAATAAGAAAGGACAATCCAACATAAAATAGCAATTGGATAAATTTAAAAAGAAGAAATTATTGCACCCAAACTTATCAAGAAATCAACTACAAAAATTTACCTAAGATTTCAGTAAACAGCTCACGCGATCACGCACCGACCGCACACGCATCAAGGAACGCAGATCACAATATAAAAGCGACGCGACTCCCACATCAAGGCATTACACAGCGCGACGTCAACGAGATCTCAGCGGTGAAAGTTATAGAGAAAGTTCTACAACATAATCCGCATACAACATTGGCAAATGACAATTTCAATATGCAGTGTAAAAAGATTTATTTCTTTTGCTACATTTGCGGTCATCAAATCAGAAAAAATAATTCCATAAGATTTCAAAAGGAAAAGAATCTTTTAACAAGTGAATTTAAAAGTTGTTTTTCAAAGAAATAGATCTGACCGGTGAAAATTATACCCATAACGCAGTGTGTCGCCAATGTTATAATAATCTCATAGCATGGTTGATTGGAGGAAAACATAGTATGAAATATTGTAAGCCGGTAAACTGGATTAATCGCCCAGGTGATCATGGTGGAACCAGTTCTTATGTATGCGTTAATTACACTTCTTTATTAAATGGACATGATGAGAAGAACAAAATTTATAAAGCAACTGTAACAGCCACACTTCCAATGCTTGCACCTGAAAATTTTGTATTTCCAAGGCCGCAAACTCTAGATCGTAGGACAGAATTTACAGAAATTACTACATCAAGTGGTGTTTATGTTAATGTTTTCTTTTCTGCCCATATAATTGTCGTCATTTAATAGGCGTACTTAATGGCCCTGACATTTGAAGCTATTCAAGAGCAAATTTGATTCATCGCTTGATGAAAATCATTCAATGGCACGGATTAACTTTCAGCGTGTATGCACCAGAGTCTTCGGAGGGGATCGAGACGCGGAACCGCAAGCAAGAGAATGGGTGAAAGAAATACTGTATTATTTTGAGAAAATCGGCATATCGATGACGTTAAAGCTACATTTTCTTTATTTTCATTCTGACGACTTTATTAAAAAATTCCCTACCGAATCCGATGAGCGAGGAGAACGGTTTCACCAAACCACAATGCCCATGAAAAAACGGTACAAAGGCAAAAAATTCGACGCATTGCTTGCAGAGGTAATATCAATTTTATTGATGCATGATCTTGCATTATTTTTGATTTCTTTTCTAATTCATTTCAGGTATGTTGGTGGAGTCACAAGATAACCCTTTATGATGTTAATAAGGTATGTGAAAAAGAAAAAGCTAATGATGGAAGGCAGTCTGGAAGCAACGTGCCTGTGGACACCATAAGTTCTGAATCAGAGTCAGATTCGGACGACGATTTGGATCCTCAACTTAAGAGAGCGCGATTTGCAAGTCCAGGGCCATCAACGAATATTTTTTTTTATTATTTTTTTTGTAATAGACAGCACAGTATCTCAATGTTGAAGAAAATAAAAAACAAATGAAATTCAAAAATTTTCGTAAAATTTTTAACTTTTGCGGCTTCCTAAGCGTTACCTAAACGGTGTTAACAATTATTCCTAGAAAGTTTATATGTTCTAAAAAGTTGTTTATTAGGATATTAGGTAAATTTTTGTAGTTGACTGTTTCCTTGAATTTTGAACGGTTTGCTACCTATGGACCTGAACAGGGGGAAAAAGGTACAAAAATTTAAATTTTTTAAAGTTTTTTGCGATTTTGGTTTAAAATTATTCTTTTTTTTAATTTTTTATGTTCATAATTTTTGTTCTTTATAAAAAGGGCTACAACTTTGCCTTAAAGAGTAAAATTAAATTCCGAACAGTTTGCAAGATATGAGCCTGAGAAAATTATCACTTTTTGCAAAAATGGCACCAAGGCCCCAAATCTTTGGGGGCCCATAAAAAAAGTGCATGACTTTGGGCAAAACTGGGAGACACGGGTCTTTTCTTTTTTGGTCTTCTTTCACGTAGTGATGTCCGAATATGGTTATTTTTTTTCGTGTTGCACTGTGTAGTTGTTAGGTGGAACGAAGTTCACCGGGTCAGCTAGTATATAAAATAAAAAAATTTCTATTCAATGCATACACTTTGCCAAAAGATAACGCAATGCGAAAGAGTAATATAAGGGTTAAGCCATACCATCAAAACTTTCAAACTCAGCAAGTTCGCCATGTTCACCTAGTGAATCAAATCACCATGCGTAGCAATTGATTTGTTCATACTAAAACAAAAACAAGTCTACACGCTCTGAATTATGAAGAAAACAAATTGTCACTGAACCATTAACGTCGCATTTGCGTTTGGTCATATAAACCACCACGCAAGACTAACGTCAAGATGGTTCACAACGAAAAATATACCGATAAAGTAAAAGGATGCTCCGTAGCAATAGAACTGTCGACATTAACACGACCGCCTCCAGTCTACAGAACGCTCCACCTATCGCTCACTACGTTGGGCGCCATTTCTTGTTATGGTTTATGGGAATTGGCAGCAAGCGTCGTCTAAATGGTATTGTCGCTTGCAACGTTTGGGTTGTCATTTGCCTGTTCATGTTGACCTGGGTACAGCGGTACTATCAAAGGTCTTTCGGCTAAGCTCGTCGATGCGTGAATTCTTTCCAGGAAACACTAGGCGCTGCCCCACCCTATCACACAAGATGAGAAACTAGTACCACTGATTCTTACCTTGATACCTTTAAAACTTCGAAAATGGAGTTTCAAGGTGTTGCGACACTGCCGTAGTTGGCCCTGCCTAATGGATTGTACCTGGAGCACAATCCCCTTATTGGCAACTCATTCCCTTGCACGATATGGCTACTCCTATCTCTCCCTCGACTACGTTACCCTTTTTGTGCTTTAATTGTTACGACACGTTCACGCTGATAGCCGGGGTAGACCCAGCGGATGACCGGGTCATATCCAGAAAAGAAATAAAAAGAAAAAAGACTTCAGTTTTAGACGTTTATTTGTTCCTTGAATAAGGAAACAAAAAGAAAGATAGTGATATAAAAATGCTAACAAAACACACAGCCGGCAGGGTTAGCTGCTCTGATCAGCGAACGGTAGCACGCGTCGTTTGGGTGCAGCCTGTCGCTTGGAGAGGTATCCCAGCCTCCAAGGGCAGTACTGTATCCCACAAGGTCTTCAATTGGTGAGGTAACCGATCACGCCTTGGAGAGGTATCCCAGCCTCCAATCGCAACTTTTTCTCCTAAAACCTACTATTGAAGAGGTAACCCAGCCTTCAATAGTAGACTTCGTTGTACTCGCCGCAATTCTTAAGCATTAAATACATTTCTCGCTACAGGCTACCGAACACAACCTGTCAAAAATAGAATATACGTGTGCTTATGAGAATAATTTTTTAATGGCTACAATGCAACACGACTACGGGTTGCTGTCAATGCTAATTTTGTGGCGTGGTCGAAATTAAACTAATTTCTATTTTTATACGCTACAGCTTACAGATTAGTGATGCCAATACGGTAAGATGCAAAAAATATTGTCTAAACAATACAAAAAGACTTTAGGTGGCACCACTGAAAGCTATATTGCTCATATGTTTATTTTATAGTGGTAGTCTAGTAAATATTTCAGTAGCAGCCAGTCGGACACAAATTTAGCAAGCAACTTTTGGGTTCGTGTGTTCCTGTAGCTTGAATGTGTTTAATGCATTAAGCCCCGTTAATAAAATTATATCAGAGAGGTAACCCAGCCTCTAATATAATGTTCTTACAGTTGCAACTGCCGCCAGCCAACTGCCACGATTTGTGATATGTCGCCCTTTTTATACTAACTGGCTGGTACTGGAAAAGATACACAGCCACACACACGACCGAGTTAGGTACGACACTCACACAAACCGTGGACAGTAATGCTATGTTGTTGTACACAAGTAAAAAAAGAAAAAATGAGAACACCTTTAACAATAACAACTTAAGTGTAATTTAATTATTCCAGTTACAGTAAAGCAGTGGTATGTATTAATATATATATACAATTCAGGTACATACTTAATACCAACGGCAAGGGTACAAAAATAAATATGCAATAATTCAATAAAAAAAATTAAATAAATAAATGTAAGTATAAAATTTACGTACATCTGTACCTACGTTAACGGAATATAATCCAAAAGAAATACTTCAACTTATAATTGAACAATGGTATGTATAAATACAAGAACAAGCAAAAAAAATATGTTGTGTGGGACACGTGTGTGCACAAAACGAACCAGTGACTTTGGGCCATCACAACTTCAACAAATCATTTTACACTACCAATCAAGATAAATCTATAAATTCCATGATTTATTATTATCCAACAAAGATAAGATTTATAAGCCTACATATAGGTATAAAAATATTTAAATGTATGTATATATACATACATAGGTTTTATATACTAAGGTAAATATATATATATGTACAAAAAGCAACATTAAGAACATTTAGTATATTATTTGACTGGATGTTATTTAACTGGATGTTATCGGTAACTATCGGTAAATCACCCGTTATAATGCAAGTGGGCACCCACCCTCCCTAATGATCAAGCTTGATAGTTTGGGGCCAGAGCCGAACCAACAACACTACACTCGTAGGCGGTTTTAAACTAAACGCAAACCTTTGGCGTTAAGTACCGATCCCAGCTTATTATATCTTGTCAACTATAATATTTATGTTTCTTATTATTACAAATGTGTGTTTGAATTAAGTGGTAAAAAGATAGTTTTAATAGTTTTTTTTACGATAATATTGTTTTCTTTCAACCAAAAAAATATGTTCTATCCGGTAATCTAAGTTGTATGGATTTACATCTCACATTTAACGACAGGTAAGTTGTGTCACGGCAGGTGTTTTGTTGCAGCATATGTGGCTGGTACGGCTGGTGCTGTTTCCGGCAGCTGCGATTGAGGTTATGGTCGCGGAGCTCGAATAGTTCGGCCTTTTCTTGCACCTTTATAGTGCTGCTAGTTCTATCCGAGTGGCTGGTATTTGGAGCGGTGGCTGCGGGGGTTGCTTTAATGGTGCAGCAAAAATGCTTACAGTTGGTTTCACTCACCCTATCTGTGTGAGCCGCTGGATGTTGCTCGTGTGCTTCTCTTTCGCCCTCGGTACCAATATCCACGGGACACGTGGTAGCACATATACGAATCCACGCACTCAAATCTATGCCACAAGTGCACTTTACTACAATGACCTAATTTTCGGCGGCCAGAGCGATTACTTGACCACACAGCTAGTTCCGGGTGTAATTTAACCAAGGTAATTTAATTCTTTACAATTTTTTAAAACTTTTATATTTATATAAGTTTTAAAAACACAAATAATATTAATGAAAGTACCTTAAATATTAGTAATATTTCCAGTACTTTGGTGCAATATAATAATTTAGACAGTACTCAGGATTCTTAAGACTTCCTACACGGCATTTAGACTATGTTACTTGTAACACGTTACTGTAACATGCTACATGTTTTTGAAGGCAAATTAAGTAGAGAAGGCAGAGAAGTTACAGAAGTAACACGATTTCTGTTTTAATGTTTCTTTTTGACGTTTTCGTTTTTTCTTCAATTTTTCTTTATTTTCTTTCGTATATGTCATGGTACAATTACCTTTAAGGTAATTGTACATTACAATTAAGGTAATTGCACCATGGTCGAAACGTTCAAGAAGAATAATAAGCAACGAAACCAAAACAAAATATAAAAAAGAGACAAGTTTGTAGTATCATAATGTAAATTCTTGAAGTTTTTGGAAGTTACTTTAAAACGAAATAAGAAAAGAGTTATGTTACAAGTAACATAGTCTAAATGCCGTGCTACTCTATAAAAATATAAAATGTTTAATTTTTTAATTTTACAGAAAATTATATGTCTATAGATGTTTTAAATGCGGCTGCAACTGAAAATGTCATATGTTAAAATAATTTTATTCATTTATACTACATATATATATTTCACTTACTCTTTTCAAAACCAAATTTCAGTTCTTTAAGTTATTTGCAAGTTTATAACATGTTGGTTCATCTCTGCTATAATCAGCAAATATTTTTTTAAAAAGTGGGCTGTAAGCATAATATTTTAGGCTTTGAACATCCAACCCTACCAAGCTTACTTTTTTTTCAAAATGTCCAACAGTTTTTTTTTATTATTTAAAACGATTTTCCAAAATAGCGGACAAAAATAAACAAATATTTTGCACCAAAAAAATGGTCACTGTTCATCCCTGGCAAAAGTAAATATTAAAAGTAGAGTTTGGCAAAGATATTTCTTTAAGTGATTGGCCGTTCTTTTTGTTCAGTTGTTAGTTACTGAACATTTTGTAGACTCTTTATTTGTGTCGTCAAGTATTGCTTTATAAGTATTTTCCACATAACTTGCTAGTTTTGTGTATGGCTTTCATTTTACGGATGGTTTATAATTTTCGCATTCACAGATACGTATGTTAGTACCTCTGGACCACGCTCTAATTAAAAATTTGTCAAATGAGAAATTTTCAATTTACATATGTTATCACACATTCGTACATTTTCACTTATTAACGCATTCACACGGCATATATCAATTTTGCACTGCAAAATTTGAAAAGTCATGTGTAAAATATATATCGTGTGCAAGAAACTTAGGAGAACAATATATAAAACAGTATTTTCTGCAAAATTGTTGAAAAAATATTGCAGTTTTTATTTACATATGTATGCAAATTTTTTTAACAGATTTTATTATTTTCAAAATTAATATTGGTTTTGACACAAAAAATCATCTGAGTTGAAATAGTCTATTGGGATATTTATATATTAAATAAATTTATAAATAAAAGAAATAAAAAACCCATGAAAGAAAACCATGAGAAAAAAGTGAATAAAAAGGAAACGAAAAATTCACATTGTCCATACCGCTGAACTGTTTAATTGAATTAGTTCGCTCATGAACAGCCCAACACTTATTTGACCAGTGCCCATGTTCTGTAACTCTCGCCTCGAGAAACTTTTCACTTAAAACATGCAAAATGAAACAAAATCGCTACAAATTGACACAAACAACTGACTTTTCTCACCACCCTGTTTCTGTAACTTTTCATGCGAGAACTATCTGTCACGTAAGAAAATTACTCGTTAAACACAAGAAATAGTATTTCTGTAAAGTTTCAAAGCGAGAACTTTTTACTTCAAACTGTCAAAAATACTCACATATAAAAAGACTGCGAGAAAAAAAGGATTAAAATGTATAAAATGATTAATAAAAATATAGAAAAGGTAAGTGCAAATGTTTTGTGTTATTCAAAAATTATTTAAATTTTGTGAGTTTTAGAAAAACATGAGAGTTTTGAAGCAGCAAAAAGAGAAATTAGTAGAGTTTATGTCAACTCCGCCGTCACTTAAGCTATACTATACATTTTTTATAATTTTTTCAACAAGCTTGTTTATTTTTTTTATATTTTTTGGTTAAAATTTGTAAATATCTTTACTTTTGTTATTTCTGGCGCACAATTTTTATATGGTTTTCTTTTTTTTTTTTCGTGGTTTTGTTTACTTTTTTCTCACCTTTCTGAGAGTTCTAACGTAATGACGTAAACATTTTATGCATTTCTCGCCAAAAGTTACAGAAACACTTTTTTCTCACATGTCGAGAAACGATTAGAAATTTTGTTTCATGACTTTTCGATGCGAGAAGTTCTCACCAAAGTTACAGAACATAGGCACAGGTGGTGTTACGAGCAAAGCTGATCAACTTTTTTCATGCATAAATCGAGGCATGAGCTAACGAAAACTACAACAAAAACAAAAATTTATCACCAAATTTTGTTGTTGTAGAATCACCACCACCTGATACATTATTGCGCTATGAAGTTACAGGGTACACTCAACCATGTAATATTAGAAGCTCAGCTGACTTAAATCAATTTGACATTTTCACGTTATAAACAGTTGATTTTATATGAAATTTTTAATTTTTCTGACATTCTACCGTTGAAACACAAAATGGAAATGCAGAGGGCGAATTTTTTTAATTTCGCCTTGGGTTTACCTTGTTGAATGTGCCTTGGTATAATACATAGCTTACTTACGTGTGAAACACTTTTTATTTAGATATAATATATAATATATATATTTACAACTTTTGTTTTACACTTGTTTTAATTTAAATAAGTTTCATTAACTTGAAACACCTTGAAATAAGCTTCTTGATTTATTTAGTACAAGATGGTATAAGTATAAAAAATATGTTGTTTTTTAATACATAGTTTTTAACAGTACCAAAACAAAGTAACCTATTGTTCAAGGTATATTGAACAAGGTAGGAATAACTGATCAGCTGACTTCTATTTCTGCCATATGTTTTCTAACTTAGCTTGGACACTTGTTTATGTTATACAATGGTTGTGTATACTGTGTGTATGTGTGTTCGCTACATTTTCGACAACCAAGCTGGAATTAGCAACAACAAAATTCATGCTGAAATTTTGCAGGAAGTTGTTGTTTTAGGGACGATCCCACCTTCTTATTCCACCATGCTATTGTTAATATATCCGTTGATTAATGAAGCCGTCCGATAAACTTAATTTAGTGGTACCATCTTATAGTAACATATGTGCATGGCGGAATAAGGTGACCTCGTCCCTTCAAAAAAAACTTTCTGTAAAACATTTACATGCATTATTGCCCTTTTTGTCACACACACTAATATAACATAAAAAATTTGCCAAGCTATGTGGAAAACATGACGAAAATAAAAGTTAATTGACCAGTTGCTCTACCTTGTTCAAGTACCTTGCATACATGAGAGTTGGCTTGTACCGTGATTTAAATTTCAATGTTCCATGTATATAAAACAAAATGCTGTCAGACTTTTTTTTTTATAAAAAGGTGACTGTAGGAGATTTTTTGGTAGTTTACCATATTTCTATTCTGAGCCAACTTGGCCAGAATTTATTAAAAACACTTTGTTTTAATTTTAGTTTAAGTTCCTTGTTTAATTAACTTTATTTATTTAAATTCATTTTACTTTCTAATTTATTTTTTCTTAATTTAAATTTAGGTTTTATTTTGATTAATTTTATTTGGCTTAATTTTAATTCATTTTAAACATTTTAATTATTATTATTATATATATAAGTATATGCCGCTTCTTGCGGAGAACAGATCAAAACTTCCACTTAACTCAAATTATTTTACAATACTCCCTTGTTTCTGCCTCTTGCAGAAACATCAAATTATTTTTAGATATTAAAGACAATGTTAAGATATACATATATACATATTTACATACATACATGCAGACGTACAAGCATAAGCAATGATCTGATTTTGTACCTGCAGTTACACTTGTTGTTGGCACAAAAATTTTTATTTATTCTGCCATTAAATGTACGTAAATATGTATGAAGTTTGTTGTTGTATGCACTTGCATGCGAATATTTTGAGGAATGTATTAAAGTTAAACAGTTAGATCAATTTTAATAATTTTGTAAACAAATGACAATATCAAATAGAAATAAAGATAAATAGAATTTGTGAACATACTTATTTGAATACAATTATTAGAGTTTGCAGTTGATGTAATTTTTAAATTCCGTTTGGGGAAAAAATCCCAAATATTCTCCCCCGCGAAGAACAGTGGTTCTTAGGTAGTAGATATTGGGTTATCTTCATTATAAATTTCATTGGATGGCAAAAAGCAAATTTTAGTTATAAGGCGCTTGATATACTTGCCGTTGCAGTAAAGCGCAACTGCTCGTACTAATCCATCTATACCGGGATGTAATTCTTCGACTTTGGCAAGTGGCCATTAACCTGGTGTACTTCGTACACATATAGACAAGAAGAAAGATAAAGCCCTTTCTGCGGTTTGCAGAGATGAAGTTTTTATAGCATAGTCTAGTCCACTATGCATAAAAGATCGAGTTAGTTGCAGTCGGGCAGCTGGTAGATTACCCATGAGCTGTTGATATGATTGTTCTTTGTACTTTAAACAAACGATGCATTCACGTTGAACTCGTTTAGCTAGGTTGCGAGCTGAAACGACGCAGTATTTTTCAGCCACAGAAGATTGCATATGCTGTGGGCCACCGTGAAGAGTTTTTGAATATGCATCTAAAAATAGAAGAAAAGAAAGGGGATTTTGTTTCGATAACAAAATCGGATGCTTAGTGTTGTAGGGTAGAGTTGAATTCGATAATCGACCTTCAACTCAGAGAATCCCATATTCATCCAGAAGGGGGGGATAATTTTGCAGTGTTGCTTTGATTGAAAACTTTGTGTTCCAATTGTAGTGCTTTTATTTCTTCTTGAAAAGAAACAGCTTGTGTTAGTTTGGTAAGTAAATTAAGCGAAGTTGCTAGTTTTGTTGTTTTTAGAAAACCAACTTCTCTGTTGCTTCGCTGCAGTTTGGTGTTGTAAAAACGGAATATATATGACGTCACACGTATCAATTTGGATAGCCTTGAAAATCTAGTTGTTATTTCTGGATATGTTGCATTAGTTGTTTTTGTAAGATGAACCGCAACATTGTTGTTAGCTATGTTTTCATTAAACGTTTCAGTAGGGGAAGAAGGCCAAGATTCAGGTGTGTATTGAAGCCAAGGTGGGCCTTTCCACCAGAGATTGTGATTGACCAGTTGTTCAGGCATGATACCCCTAGACGCACAGTCTGCAGGGTTGTCTTTTGTAGGAACGTATTTCCAGCTATAAACATCTGTAAGACGTTGGATTTTTTCTACTTGGTTAGCACATGAACTTCTAAGCGCGTTGATTTCGTTTTTAACCAAGATGGAACTAT
Source organism: Melanophora roralis (assembly GCA_963583895.1). NCBI lineage: Eukaryota > Metazoa > Arthropoda > Insecta > Diptera > Rhinophoridae > Melanophora > Melanophora roralis. Next base: position 76,920,164 of record OY757187.1, on the reverse strand, counting down.
GGTACTATCGGTCCAGTATAATGTTTCTTTAATATTGAAATCTACGCTGGCGTTGATTTTGGCAATTAGGGATGCCATGTGGGCTGCTGCATTTAGCTTAAGCCGAGGTATTGTTTCACCCCTCAAGGGAACAACCTTTGTTTTAGCTTGTAGCAAGTTGACTGGTATCTCACCAGATTCTGTTGTTACACGAGCGTGGACAACTGCTGCATAGGCTGCTTTTGAAGCGTCGCTAAAGGCATGAAGATCTATATTTGACTCATTAGGCCTGTAGCCAACCCATCTTGGAATTTTTATTTCTTCAAGAGTTTTAAGCTTCGAACGAAAATGAACCCATTCACGTAGGATATCATCTGGTAGGGCATCATCCCATCCTAACTTTAATTTCCAAAGTTTTTGGAAGATTATTTTCGCTTTGACAGTGGTAGCGGACAACCAGCATTTCTTAGACTCTTCAGCGAAGTCTAGTTTCTTTTCAGCACTAATTTCAGGCTGCTTAAGTCTTTTTAAAGCATTGTAATCTGTGTGAAAAAATGAAGGTAGCTCGTGACCTTCGAGTAAATTTTTAAATGGTAAATAAACGGTAGATCTCCCATTTTCCTCACGGGAGTGAGTTTCGCTGGATATTTTTCCGCACAGCTCATCTTCTGTGGACATCTGTTTTGTATCTAGTAATTCCCCTTGTTCCCAAAAAGACGAGGTTGTTCATCTAGAGAACAAAGATTTGAAGAAATTATTCTAGTAGCCATAGAAGTCTTGATTGACCCTGATAGCATCCAACCAAATTGAGTTTCTTGCAAAAGCAGACGGTTCTCAAACTTTTTCATGCCTGGCAGTATTACATCACTGTAGACATCATTTCCCAGAAGAATGTCAATTTTATTTTGAGTAAGAAAATTTGGATCTGCAAGAAAGTATTCTGAGAGATCTGGAATGACAGTAGAAGAAATTTTGTTGGGAATGTATGATGTAACTTTAGGCACTACTAGAGCAGAAACGGGCAATTGAAATTGTTGATCGTATCTTGAATGGATCGTAAATCGAACAGATTTTTTCACGGTGACTGCCGGGTTGCCTCCAATGCCAGAAACATTTACTCTAGTTTTGGTTATTGGTACTGGTAACAGTTTAGACAGCTCTTCAGAAATAAATGAGCTTTGGGAATCCTGGTCAACCAGAGCTTTTACACAATAGGTCTTATGCAAAACTTTTATTAAAACGTTTACATTTGGCAGTAGCGCAGGATTAAAAGATTTTATACTTAAACTTGAAATATTTGTACTTACAGTAGAAGCTCTTGAGGTAGACTGTGTAGCAGGGGGCTGAGAAGTCTGGCTTTCACTGGTATTACTTACTACAGATGAGGTAGTGGGAACAGCATTGTGTTTAGAAAACTCGTTATGTAGAATAGTATGGTGTGCTTCACTGCAAATGTGGCACTAAGTATTTAGTTTACAAGACGATTGTAGATGTCCACGATTAAGACAGTTTCGGCAAAGACGATGCTGATTTACTAACAGCATTTTATCGGCTGAGGATAAAGTTGTAAACTTAAAACATTTGTAGAGGAGGTGACGTTTGTGGCAGCAAGGGCAGTTATTGTCACTGATGGTTGAGGCAGTATAAGCCCGTAAACTTTTAGTAGGTTTCTTACGGTTTTCTTTGCCGTGTGGGCGTGTGATTGAGACCTCTTCTTCTAAACACTCAAGTGTGCGAAACGTAGTTTCCAGAAATTTCAGCATTTCTGACATCGCCGGAATGGATGTGCTAGCTTGGAGTGATTGCTCCCATTCTTTACGCGTTTGGGGTTCAAGCTTTTGAGTAATTAGATAGACTAGAATTGGATCCCACGTTGATATATCAATATCCAGAGACCTTAACTGGGAAAGGCAAGTTCGCGTTGTATCTAGCAGCTCCTTTATAGTTTTGAACGTGCCATCCGAGGTGGGCATAGAAAATAATCGTTTTAAAATTTGTTCAACCAGTGGAATCTCTCCTCGAGAGCATCCCATGCTAAATCGTAACTAGATTCTGCTGCTGGATACTCGTTAACTAGGCTCAGTACGCTACCAGTACAAGAAGACTTCAAATAAAAATATTTCTGTACCTTTGTGAGAGAATGATTTTGATGTACAAGTGTTTTAAACATATCTCTGTATGAAATCCACTCCAAATAGTCGCCAGAAAATGTTGGTAAATCAATTTTCGGAAGCCTTGCTCCAGCACACACTGATTCATTTCGGCTACTGTTTGCGAAGGTACTTGCATGAACTGTTGGAGTCTGAGGGGCATCAAATTCATACATTAAATCTAGAAAATTGGTTTTTAACGAGATGTAGATATCATAACATTTGTAGAAAGTGTCACATCTTAAATACGGATCATCTTTTTCAGCAATTGAATTTTCTCGAATCATCTCTATGATTTGGTCATGGTTGTTCTTGAATATTTTAAAACTGCTTTCCACATCATCTAAAACAGCTTGAATATATCCTCTTGATAAACTATCCCTCGGTTTATCTTGCAGGTTTTTACTTACTCGTTCAATATGTTTGAAGATCTTCTTTTGGTCTTCAATAGCTTGTTGAGGAGAAGCCATTTTTATTTTAAGAATTTAGCTCGAAATTCGTTAGTAAAAAATTAGCTCCACACAGGCGAATTATACACTAGCACGTAGAGAGACGGCAGTAGGTTTATATTTCACAAAAAAAAAGGAATTGTCGGCGCAGGACAATTGCAACTGTTTAATGGACCGTAGGCGAGACGGCAGCACATTAATTGTTCACTTTGATTTTAATTAACTGTCATCACATGGACAGTTATCACTTTTTTACAACCGTAGGCGAGACGGCAGAATATAATTTTTTTCACTTATAATTGGGTTATTTGTCAGCACACGGACAGTTCCCGGGTTTCGGCACCATTTTTATGTAGGAGATTTTTTGGTAGTTTACCATATTTCTATTCTGAGCCAACTTGGCCAGAATTTATTAAAAACACTTTGTTTTAATTTTAGTTTAAGTTCCTTGTTTAATTAACTTTATTTATTAAAATTCATTTTACTTTCTAATTTATTTTTTCTTAATTTAAATTTAGGTTTTATTTTGATTAATTTTATTTTGCTTAATTTTAATTAATTTTAAACATTTTAATTATTATTATATATATAAGTATATGCCGCTTCTTGCGGAGAACAGATCAAAACTTCCACTTAACTCAAATTATTTTACAATACTCCCTTGTTTCTGCCTCTTGCAGAAACATCAAATTATTTTTAGATATTAAAGACAATTTTATTTTTTTTATCAGGCTCAAGTTTAATACTATACTAAATTCTCATTTATTTGCAAATGAAGAAATTAATATTTTTAGTTTTTACTAATTTATTAGCGTTAGTTAAGAAAGGAAATTTTATTGAAAAAACAAGATTTTTACCGATACTAGCCGAGTAGAATGCATTTTCGAAAAACAGCTACGATTTTCATCATCAGTACTCTTTGTTCGGTTGTTAGTTTAATTTGGTTGTAAACATCAGCCATTTAACCCACTGATCCATGTGGCGAGGTGAGTCGGCACGAAGTTTTTTCCACTTAAACCAACTAAACCAAAGCTTTTTCAATTTTTCCATTTCTTATTACTAACGCCATCTCAATTTAAGTTTTAACACTAAGTTAGAGCGTAGCGTAGCCTTAACCATCTATCAGATGGTATTAGAAGGCTACCATATTTTTTATATGTACAATTTTTGAAATTGTTATATATATATCACCGTGCCATGTGTGCTTTATGAGTTTTCGTTTTTATTTATTAGTTGAACTATTTGTTTTTAATGGCTGATGTTTACAACCAAATTAAACTAACAACCGAACAAAGAGTACTGATGATGAAAATCGTAGCTGTTTTTCGAAAATGCATTCTTCTCGGCTAGTATCGGTAAAAATCTTGTTTTTTCAATAAAATTTCCTTTCTTAACTAACGCTAATAAAGTAGTAAAAACTAAAAATATTAATTTCTTCATTTGCAAATAAATGAGAATTTAGTATCTTATTAAAGACAATGTTAAGATATATATACATATTTACATACATACATGCAGACGTACAAGCATAAGCAATGATCTGATTTTGTAGCTGCAGTTACACTTGTTGTTGGCACAAAAACTTTTATATATTCTGCCGTTAAATGTACGTAAATATGTATAAAGTTTGTTGTTGTATGCACTTGCATGCGAATATTTTGAGGAATGTATTAAAGTTAAACAGTTAGATCAATTTGAATAATTTTGTAAACAAATGACAATATCAAATAGAAATAAAGATAAATAGAATTTGTGAACATACTTATTTGAATACAATTATTAGAGTTTGCAGTTAATATAATTTTTAAATCCGTTTGGGGAAATAATCTCACATAGTAAATTTTATGCACTCAGAAAAAGGAATGCAATGTACGGATTTGATCGCGTTAATTTTTATATAAAGCAATTGTACTTCACATAAGTTAAGTTAAATTTACTGAGTATGCAATGTAATCAACTATATTTTATCCTTCGCATTCGTAGGCAAAGATTATATATAAAAAGTTTAAAAGCTAATTGTTTGATCTTTTTACCTATGAATCATACAGTGTAGGTATGTATAGTTGCAATTTTTAACCTAAACGGTTGCTTAACTAACTTTAATTAAATATATTACGAAAGTAAGGTATAAAATGTAAATATTTTTTAAAAAAATTCAAGAAGCTATTAGGAAATACTATATAGGGCAGTTTTATTCCCATATTGATTCCCATTAAGGTTTTTTTTTCATATTTTTTTTTTAATCTTCGCCTGTGGCGAACTAACAATAAGTATTCAAATTTTAAAACCAAGTAGTTAATATTAGTCCAGCCAGTGCCAACTAAAATTAAAGTTTTCATATTAATTAATAAGCTTCATATAAGCGCAATAGTACCCCTTCTTTTCAGACGGGTGTATCCACTATGTTGCAGGATGTTTCGGGCGAGCGGATTTGTATGAGTTTCCAGCTTATTTAAATACTTGTCCACATACACACAGAAAAAAACACAAATGTAAAATCAACATGAAAACATGTTGATTTCGAATCATTGTAAGTTTCTGAAAAAATATAAAAACATTTTAAAATTAACATTGGTTCGTATTAATTTAAAAGTTAAACATGTTGATTTTACATTTTTTGTAATAAAATTAATATTGTGCAATGTTGAAATTAAGAGTTTTATCTTAAAAGGTAAAATTAAAATTGTGTCTAATTGAAACAACATTGACCAATGTTAAATCTACGTTGCAACATTATAAATTAACGTTGTTGAAGTTTTGAGTTTAAAATTCATGTAATATCAACAAAGAATCATGTTAATTTAACATCTGCTCACTATAAATCAAAGTTGAAATCAGATTAAAACAAAGTTGAGCAACATTCATTTGACATGAAAACATGTAAAAACAAAATGATTTATAAAAAAGTACCGCTATTTTTCGTTATTTAAAATGACAAATACATTTTTATTTTAGTATGGTTGAAACAAGTCTCGTGCGTGGTGTTTAAAAAATTGTATATTTTAGTAAGTGTTTAACTTAAAGTTTTAATAAAATGTGTTCACCAGATAATAATATTCTTCCTTTTGTTGTGCAAGAAGAAGTAACAATTGCGGAAAATAATTTCTCCAATAACGCGGAGGATAATATAATATTACACATTCCAATTGTGTACAATACCCAAGGCCAGCTAGATGAGCTATTAGAAGGTTTTAACTTAAGTGACGTTAAACCATACCTAACAAGTATATATATATAATATAATTATTTTCTGAGTAAAAATAAAATTTACGAAAACATTTAGGAGCTCAAATTTCATTTGAAAGCTTGAAATATTTATCGAAAGAAGATATTAAAGAAGCTATACCCCCAGTTGGACTTCGTGCATGTTTTGGAGAAAAACTATTTAGTTGGAGAAAAAGTGAGGTAAAATAAAAAGACAAGAAGTTATAATAATTAAGGCTTATCAAATTTAAATTCGTTTTTCCAACAGTATGGTATTGTTGATGATACTCTAGCTGAAACTGTTGCTAATAAAGTAGTTTCATGGCTACATAATAACCCAAATATACAATCAACATCTACACCGACATCATCTACTTTTTCAGCTGTTAAAAGCTTTTTTTTTTTTATTTTTATTTTAAGAATTTAGCTCGAAATTCGTTAGTAAAAAATTAGCTCCACACAGGCGAATTATACACTAGCACGTAGAGAGACGGCAGTAGGTTTATATTTCACAAAAAAAAAGGAATTGTCGGCGCAGGACAATTGCAACTGTTTAATGGACCGTAGGCGAGACGGCAGCACATTAATTGTTCACTTTGATTTTAATTAACTGTCACCACATGGACAGTTATCACTTTTTTACAACCGTAGGCGAGACGGCAGAATATAATTTTTTTCACTTATAATTGGGTTATTTGTCAGCACACGGACAGTTCCCGGGTTTCGGCACCATTTTTATGTAGGAGATTTTTTGGTAGTTTACCATATTTCTATTCTGAGCCAACTTGGCCAGAATTTATTAAAAACACTTTGTTTTAATTTTAGTTTAAGTTCCTTGTTTAATTAACTTTATTTATTAAAATTCATTTTACTTTCTAATTTATTTTTTCTTAATTTAAATTTAGGTTTTATTTTGATTAATTTTATTTTGCTTAATTTTAATTAATTTTAAACATTTTAATTATTATTATATATATAAGTATATGCCGCTTCTTGCGGAGAACAGATCAAAACTTCCACTTAACTCAAATTATTTTACAATACTCCCTTGTTTCTGCCTCTTGCAGAAACATCAAATTATTTTTAGATATTAAAGACAATTTTATTTTCTTTATCAGGCTCAAGTTTAATACTATACTAAATTCTCATTTATTTGCAAATGAAGAAATTAATATTTTTAGTTTTTACTAATTTATTAGCGTTAGTTAAGAAAGGAAATTTTATTGAAAAAACAAGATTTTTACCGATACTAGCCGAGTAGAATGCATTTTCGAAAAACAGCTACGATTTTCATCATCAGTACTCTTTGTTCGGTTGTTAGTTTAATTTGGTTGTAAACATCAGCCATTTAACCCACTGATCCATGTGGCGAGGTGAGTCGGCACGAAGTTTTTTCCACTTAAACCAACTAAACCAAAGCTTTTTCAATTTTTCCATTTCTTATTACTAACGCCATCTCAATTTAAGTTTTAACACTAAGTTAGAGCGTAGCGTAGCCTTAACCATCTATCAGATGGTATTAGAAGGCTACCATATTTTTTATATGTACAATTTTTGAAATTGTTATATATATATCACCGTGCCATGTGTGCTTTATGAGTTTTCGTTTTTATTTATTAGTTGAACTATTTGTTTTTAATGGCTGATGTTTACAACCAAATTAAACTAACAACCGAACAAAGAGTACTGATGATGAAAATCGTAGCTGTTTTTCGAAAATGCATTCTACTCGGCTAGTATCGGTAAAAATCTTGTTTTTTCAATAAAATTTCCTTTCTTAACTAACGCTAATAAAGTAGTAAAAACTAAAAATATTAATTTCTTCATTTGCAAATAAATGAGAATTTAGTATCTTATTAAAGACAATGTTAAGATATATATACATATTTACATACATACATGCAGACGTACAAGCATAAGCAATGATCTGATTTTGTAGCTGCAGTTACACTTGTTGTTGGCACAAAAACTTTTATATATTCTGCCGTTAAATGTACGTAAATATGTATAAAGTTTGTTGTTGTATGCACTTGCATGCGAATATTTTGAGGAATGTATTAAAGTTAAACAGTTAGATCAATTTGAATAATTTTGTAAACAAATGACAATATCAAATAGAAATAAAGATAAATAGAATTTGTGAACATACTTATTTGAATACAATTATTAGAGTTTGCAGTTAATATAATTTTTAAATCCGTTTGGGGAAATAATCTCACATAGTAAATTTTATGCACTCAGAAAAAGGAATGCAATGTACGGATTTGATCGCGTTAATTTTTATATAAAGCAATTGTACTTCACATAAGTTAAGTTAAATTTACTGAGTATGCAATGTAATCAACTATATTTTATCCTTCGCATTCGTAGGCAAAGATTATATATAAAAAGTTTAAAAGCTAATTGTTTGATCTTTTTACCTATGAATCATACAGTGTAGGTATGTATAGTTGCAATTTTTAACCTAAACGGTTGCTTAACTAACTTTAATTAAATATATTACGAAAGTAAGGTATAAAATGTAAATATTTTTTAAAAAAATTCAAGAAGCTATTAGGAAATACTATATAGGGCAGTTTTATTCCCATATTGATTCCCATTAAGGTTTTTTTTTCATATTTTTTTTTTAATCTTCGCCTGTGGCGAACTAACAATAAGTATTCAAATTTTAAAACCAAGTAGTTAATATTAGTCCAGCCAGTGCCAACTAAAATTAAAGTTTTCATATTAATTAATAAGCTTCATATAAGCGCAATAGTACCCCTTCTTTTCAGACGGGTGTATCCACTATGTTGCAGGATGTTTCGGGCGAGCGGATTTGTATGAGTTTCCAGCTTATTTAAATACTTGTCCACATACACACAGAAAAAGACACAAATGTAAAATCAACATGAAAACATGTTGATTTCGAATCATTGTAAGTTTCTGAAAAAATATTAAAACATTTTAAAATTAACATTGGTTCGTATTAATTTAAAAGTTAAACATGTTGATTTTACATTTTTTGTAATAAAATTAATATTGTGCAATGTTGAAATTAAGAGTTTTATCTTAAAAGGTAAAATTAAAATTGTGTCTAATTGAAACAACATTGACCAATGTTAAATCTACGTTGCAACATTATAAATTAACGTTGTTGAAGTTTTGAGTTTAAAATTCATGTAATATCAACAAAGAATCATGTTAATTTAACATCTGCTCACTATAAATCAAAGTTGAAATCAGATTAAAACAAAGTTGAGCAACATTCATTTGACATGAAAACATGTAAAAACAAAATGATTTATAAAAAAGTACCGCTATTTTTCGTTATTTAAAATGACAAATACATTTTTATTTTAGTATGGTTGAAACAAGTCTCGTGCGTGGTGTTTAAAAAATTGTATATTTTAGTAAGTGTTTAACTTAAAGTTTTAATAAAATGTGTTCACCAGATAATAATATTCTTCCTTTTGTTGTGCAAGAAGAAGTAACAATTGCGGAAAATAATTTCTCCAATAACGCGGAGGATAATATAATATTACACATTCCAATTGTGTACAATACCCAAGGCCAGCTAGATGAGCTATTAGAAGGTTTTAACTTAAGTGACGTTAAACCATACCTAACAAGTATATATATATAATATAATTATTTTCTGAGTAAAAATAAAATTTACGAAAACATTTAGGAGCTCAAATTTCATTTGAAAGCTTGAAATATTTATCGAAAGAAGATATTAAAGAAGCTATACCCCCAGTTGGACTTCGTGCATGTTTTGGAGAAAAACTATTTAGTTGGAGAAAAAGTGAGGTAAAATAAAAAGACAAGAAGTTATAATAATTAAGGCTTATCAAATTTAAATTCGTTTTTCCAACAGTATGGTATTGTTGATGATACTCTAGCTGAAACTGTTGCTAATAAAGTAGTTTCATGGCTACATAATAACCCAAATATACAATCAACATCTACACCGACATCATCTACTTTTTCAGCTGTTAAAAGCTTTTTTTTTTTTATTTTTATTTTAAGAATTTAGCTCGAAATTCGTTAGTAAAAAATTAGCTCCACACAGGCGAATTATACACTAGCACGTAGAGAGACGGCAGTAGGTTTATATTTCACAAAAAAAAAGGAATTGTCGGCGCAGGACAATTGCAACTGTTTAATGGACCGTAGGCGAGACGGCAGCACATTAATTGTTCACTTTGATTTTAATTAACTGTCACCACATGGACAGTTATCACTTTTTTACAACCGTAGGCGAGACGGCAGAATATAATTTTTTTCACTTATAATTGGGTTATTTGTCAGCACACGGACAGTTCCCGGGTTTCGGCACCATTTTTATGTAGGAGATTTTTTGGTAGTTTACCATATTTCTATTCTGAGCCAACTTGGCCAGAATTTATTAAAAACACTTTGTTTTAATTTTAGTTTAAGTTCCTTGTTTAATTAACTTTATTTATTAAAATTCATTTTACTTTCTAATTTATTTTTTCTTAATTTAAATTTAGGTTTTATTTTGATTAATTTTATTTTGCTTAATTTTAATTAATTTTAAACATTTTAATTATTATTATATATATAAGTATATGCCGCTTCTTGCGGAGAACAGATCAAAACTTCCACTTAACTCAAATTATTTTACAATACTCCCTTGTTTCTGCCTCTTGCAGAAACATCAAATTATTTTTAGATATTAAAGACAATTTTATTTTCTTTATCAGGCTCAAGTTTAATACTATACTAAATTCTCATTTATTTGCAAATGAAGAAATTAATATTTTTAGTTTTTACTAATTTATTAGCGTTAGTTAAGAAAGGAAATTTTATTGAAAAAACAAGATTTTTACCGATACTAGCCGAGTAGAATGCATTTTCGAAAAACAGCTACGATTTTCATCATCAGTACTCTTTGTTCGGTTGTTAGTTTAATTTGGTTGTAAACATCAGCCATTTAACCCACTGATCCATGTGGCGAGGTGAGTCGGCACGAAGTTTTTTCCACTTAAACCAACTAAACCAAAGCTTTTTCAATTTTTCCATTTCTTATTACTAACGCCATCTCAATTTAAGTTTTAACACTAAGTTAGAGCGTAGCGTAGCCTTAACCATCTATCAGATGGTATTAGAAGGCTACCATATTTTTTATATGTACAATTTTTGAAATTGTTATATATATATCACCGTGCCATGTGTGCTTTATGAGTTTTCGTTTTTATTTATTAGTTGAACTATTTGTTTTTAATGGCTGATGTTTACAACCAAATTAAACTAACAACCGAACAAAGAGTACTGATGATGAAAATCGTAGCTGTTTTTCGAAAATGCATTCTACTCGGCTAGTATCGGTAAAAATCTTGTTTTTTCAATAAAATTTCCTTTCTTAACTAACGCTAATAAAGTAGTAAAAACTAAAAATATTAATTTCTTCATTTGCAAATAAATGAGAATTTAGTATCTTATTAAAGACAATGTTAAGATATATATACATATTTACATACATACATGCAGACGTACAAGCATAAGCAATGATCTGATTTTGTAGCTGCAGTTACACTTGTTGTTGGCACAAAAACTTTTATTTATTCTGCCGTTAAATGTACGTAAATATGTATAAAGTTTGTTGTTGTATGCACTTGCATGCGAATATTTTGAGGAATGTATTAAAGTTAAACAGTTAGATCAATTTGAATAATTTTGTAAACAAATGACAATATCAAATAGAAATAAAGATAAATAGAATTTGTGAACATACTTATTTGAATACAATTATTAGAGTTTGCAGTTAATATAATTTTTAAATCCGTTTGGGGAAATAATCTCACATAGTAAATTTTATGCACTCAGAAAAAGGAATGCAATGTACGGATTTGATCGCGTTAATTTTTATATAAAGCAATTGTACTTCACATAAGTTAAGTTAAATTTACTGAGTATGCAATGTAATCAACTATATTTTATCCTTCGCATTCGTAGGCAAAGATTATATATAAAAAGTTTAAAAGCTAATTGTTTGATCTTTTTACCTATGAATCATACAGTGTAGGTATGTATAGTTGCAATTTTTAACCTAAACGGTTGCTTAACTAACTTTAATTAAATATATTACGAAAGTAAGGTATAAAATGTAAATATTTTTTAAAAAAATTCAAGAAGCTATTAGGAAATACTATATAGGGCAGTTTTATTCCCATATTGATTCCCATTAAGGTTTTTTTTCATATTTTTTTTTTAATCTTCGCCTGTGGCGAACTAACAATAAGTATTCAAATTTTAAAACCAAGTAGTTAATATTAGTCCAGCCAGTGCCAACTAAAATTAAAGTTTTCATATTAATTAATAAGCTTCATATAAGCGCAATAGTACCCCTTCTTTTCAGACGGGTGTATCCACTATGTTGCAGGATGTTTCGGGCGAGCGGATTTGTATGAGTTTCCAGCTTATTTAAATACTTGTCCACATACACACAGAAAAAGACACAAATGTAAAATCAACATGAAAACATGTTGATTTCGAATCATTGTAAGTTTCTGAAAAAATATTAAAACATTTTAAAATTAACATTGGTTCGTATTAATTTAAAAGTTAAACATGTTGATTTTACATTTTTTGTAATAAAATTAATATTGTGCAATGTTGAAATTAAGAGTTTTATCTTAAAAGGTAAAATTAAAATTGTGTCTAATTGAAACAACATTGACCAATGTTAAATCTACGTTGCAACATTATAAATTAACGTTGTTGAAGTTTTGAGTTTAAAATTCATGTAATATCAACAAAGAATCATGTTAATTTAACATCTGCTCACTATAAATCAAAGTTGAAATCAGATTAAAACAAAGTTGAGCAACATTCATTTGACATGAAAACATGTAAAAACAAAATGATTTATAAAAAAGTACCGCTATTTTTCGTTATTTAAAATGACAAATACATTTTTATTTTAGTATGGTTGAAACAAGTCTCGTGCGTGGTGTTTAAAAAATTGTATATTTTAGTAAGTGTTTAACTTAAAGTTTTAATAAAATGTGTTCACCAGATAATAATATTCTTCCTTTTGTTGTGCAAGAAGAAGTAACGATTGCGGAAAATAATTTCTCCAATAACGCGGAGGATAATATAATATTACACATTCCAATTGTGTACAATACCCAAGGCCAGCTAGATGAGCTATTAGAAGGTTTTAACTTAAGTGACGTTAAACCATACCTAACAAGTATATATATATATATATAATATAATTATTTTCTGAGTAAAAATAAAATTTACGAAAACATTTAGGAGCTCAAATTTCATTTGAAAGCTTGAAATATTTATCGAAAGAAGATATTAAAGAAGCTATACCCCCAGTTGGACTTCGTGCATGTTTTGGAGAAAAACTATTTAGTTGGAGAAAAAGTGAGGTAAAATAAAAAGACAAGAAGTTATAATAATTAAGGCTTATCAAATTTAAATTCGTTTTTCCAACAGTATGGTATTGTTGATGATACTCTAGCTGAAACTGTTGCTAATAAAGTAGTTTCATGGCTACATAATAACCCAAATATACAATCAACATCTACACCGACATCATCTACTTTTTCAGCTGTTAAAAGCTCTAAGCTATCAAAGGTAACATTTCGTAATATGGTTTCAATTCACATAATCATTGTTGGACCTCTTTTATTTAAGAGCCTTGAATTAATTTTGAAAGACGCCCTCAAAGGAAAATCTATTATTACATACTATAAAAAACACAGCCATTTGACAGATTTGCTGCGTGCGGATTTAATTAACATAATTTTAGAAGATATATTTTATAACGAAGTAAAATTGTCACCAAAAGGTCTGCCAGCTATTGTGGAAGAAATCCTAGAAAACTTCTCCAACGAAAACAAAGTAAAACCATAGCAATCGAAGTGTTACATAACTTTTGAGTAATTTTAGTTTTTATATTCAGGAATATTATTTTATACCACGGGGCAGACAAGCAAATCTTGGTGGTAAGCTGTGGTACTTGTCAATCAAAAATCAAAACGAGGAAGATTGCTACGTAAATTTAACGACAGCTTAGACACTTCAAAACCAAGCACAGTACGTTCCGAATTCGATGAATCAATATTACAATCGTTGAAAACTTCCCTTTCAAGAGATTTTTCGAACTGGGATGATGTAAAAGATAAATGGCAACGTACTTTTCAACTAAGGCAAAAAGAACTTAAAACTTCTAACAGCAATTTTGAATTTATAAGCAACTGGCCACTTTATTCTAATCAAAGATCTGAAGAACTAGTAAGTTATTTAAAATTAAGATGACTTTTTTTTATTAAAAATACTAACTTTTTTACAGATTAATATTGATTTTAACCTTCTTCATCCGAATAAATCTCATCTGCTTTTTAGCAAATGGAATGAATTTACCCAGAAAGTCAAAATATATTACCACCTTTATATTAAAGATAAAAAATCAAAAGAAGTTCTGGCACATGAAAATGAAACATTTAATCAAAGTTAATATTAGTTTTTACTATTTTTCTTAATTTTTTAATTATTGCTTGAGTTCCTAAACTCAAAACAAATTTCAATATGTTGATTTGTTTTATGTGTCATAAAGAAAATACCATTATTGCCAAACCTAATACAACATTATCAAATATTTCACTTCCTTAATTCAAACAGTACAATTCAATGCCAACAAGAAAACTGTGCCCAAAAATTCTCAAATTTCAAAACATTTAAAGCTCACATTAATCGAATTCAATTTAACCATAAGAAGCTAAGTCAATATCATATTCAACAGTCAGTAAGCTTAAGCCCTTCAAACCAACTTTCAGCAAACTTAATTCCTGCAAATCATCACAGTTGTTCTAATTTTAGTGAAAATGTTGCAATAAATCACTCTGTAGTCGACAAAAATGAATTGAAATCTAAAACAGTTTTCATAAAAGACGAATTATTCAATTTTTCTTTATTTTTGTACGCAGATCCAATGCTGCCAAGAAAAAAGATTCCGGCTATACAAAGTTCAATAGCAAATATATTTTCCAACCTGGAGGAATGTATACGAATATCTTTAAATATCCAAAACCTCAATACAAGCATCTATGATTTATTGCAATTTTTAAAGAATCAATTTTTTGAAATCCTGACAGAACATACGTTTTTTAAAATATTAAAAAAAAGACAACTTTATGAGGATTTAATATATATTGCTATTTCAAACCAAATTTCAGAACGAGTAAGAGAAGGGAATCCGGGATTTCATTCAAAAACGTTTAGTTGTTGCTTTATGCCAATAAAATTTCAATTAAAAAAAATATTTGAGATACCCGCAATCTTAAACACATCGTTGAAAATTAAAAAAGAGTCTCTTGAACAAAAAATAATAACTAATTTCTTTAACGGGGATATTTTCAAATCTCGGAAAATTCAATTATCAAGTAAACACATAATTCCATTGTTTATATATTTTGATGATTTTGGCATAAATAATCCTTTGGGTTCCCATTCGAAATCTATTACAGCTATCTATTATAGTATACCTTCTTTACCTCAACAAGTTATATCAAAGATTGATTTTATTTTCCATCTAGGTTACGTAAACAGTTCTGATATCTAATGAAATGAAAAAACATTTTTTCATTTAATACAAGAACTAAAATACTTAGAAGAAGAAGGACTTGAAATAATAGTATCAGGAAAAACCCAAAGAATATATTTTACTGTTGGTTTGGTTCTTGGCGACAACTTGGGGCTTAATTCGATCTTGGGTTTTGTTAAATCATTCAATACTAAAAGGTTCTGTAGAATTTGTCGTCGTGAGCGTTGTGAAATGCAAAAAGATAATACGGAATTAAGTTTTTCTTTAAGAAGCCAAGAAAATTACGCATCTGACATTTTATTAGATAACTTTAGGGAATCCGGCGTAAGAGAAAATTGCATTTTTAATGACCTTAGCGCATTTCATGTAACCCAAAATATATCATTAGATTTAATGCATGACCTTTTTGAGGGGGTTTGCATTTATGATATTTGTAATACTTTGATCTCGTTAACTAATAGTAAGATATTTTCCCTAAATGTTTTTAATAGCCGCAGAAGATTATTTCCATATGGTGAAGAAGATGTAGGAAATTTAGGCCCTGATATATTACAAAAAGCACTACAAAAATTTAATTTAAAAATGACTGCACGGGAATTGTGGACTCTTACAGATTTCATACTTCTTATTATTGGTGATTTAGTTCCCAGTACAAATTCTCATTGGAAGCTTTTGATTGCATTGGTTAAAATTTTGGATAATTTATTAAAAAGTAAATACACAGAAAGTGATTTAGATACACTTCAACTATTAGTTAGAGAACATAACCAAAGTTTTTTAAATCTTTATGGTTCGCTCAAGCCAAAGACACATTTCTTACTGTATTATGTTACTTTTATCAAAAAGTGTGGACCTCTAAAGCTTTTATGGAGCTTAAGATTTGAAGCAAAACACAAATATACAAAAAGATATTGTAATAACATTAATTCAAGAGTTAATACTCCATTAACACTTTCTAAAAAAGCGGGATTGAGTTTTGCGAAATTTCTCGTAGAATATGGAAATGGGATACCAGGATCTATTGAATTAAGTTCCACAGATATAGTTAAACCTGTCCATGACTTTAGTTATATTTTTAAGCACTTGGAAACTAATTTTGATAATGTTGTTTATTATTGTAAAGCAACGTTTTTAGGACGAGTTTACAAAAAAGGCATATATCTTACAATCAACAATGAATCCTTAAAATTATTTAAAGTTTCCGAGTTATTGAAAATTTGTAATAATATATATGTTTTATGTTATGAAATTGAAGTTATTAATTTTGATGAACATTTTCAATCATACTTGGTAGGAAAATTAAAGAACGATATCATTTTCAAAGAACTTAATGAATTTACTAGCCCACCTTTGCATCTGTTTCCCATTAACAATGGCAGAACATATTTAAGAAATAAAATTTTGTAATTATACTTTTATGAATTATATGTACTTTATTTATGTATATAAAAAAATAAAAAATAAATTTTGTTTCATTAATAAAATTGGTTATATATTATTTCTATTTGGCAACCCAGTAAGTAGGGGGATGTTTTTACATGATTAACACATTAATTTTAAAGCCATTTCATTTTAAATCAACTATAAATCCTTATTGAAACAATATTAAATTCATATTAATTTAACATTTTTTCATGTTATTTCAACATGATTATAACATTAATTTTAAATGAATTTCATAATAAATTAACAATCATTGTCATATTGATTTAACACTAAAACCATGTTGATTCAACTTTTAAGAAGTTTGATTCAACAGGACATGCCATGCAATTTCAACATGAATTTAACTTCAAATCAACTATACTCGCGTATTAAATCAACATGATTTGTAGTTGTTTTGAAGTGAAAACATATTGTGTGTAAGTTACTACAAAACCACGTTGATTTAACATGAAACAGCTATGAAGCAAAATCGATACCGAAAATAGTAAAATCAACATGATTTTGTATGGTTTTTACAATGACTTTTTTCTGTGTGTAGTTCAGGATTTCGCATTTAACTAGTGGAACTTGTAGATCCTTGTGAATGTTGCCGTTTTTAACATACCAAGGAGCACCAGTTATCATTCTTAGGATTTTGTATTGACTGCGTTGAATTTTTTCTATGTTGGATGCGAAAGCAGTGCCCCATAATTGTATACCGTAGCACCTAATTGGTTTCAAAATCGACTTGTAGAGTAAAAGTTTACAATCAAGACGAAGAACAGAGTTTCTGCTGATTAGCCAATGGATTTGTGTAGCTTAATGTTTCATTTGCGTCAACTTCGCATCTTTATGTGTCTTCCATGTAAGACGACGATCCAGGTGAATGCCAAAATATTTCGTTTAAAATCGCTGGGGCACTATATGGTTGGTAATACGGATTGAGGAGCATGTTTCTTTGCGTAAAGTTAACGTTACGTGCGTACATTTTTGCTGATTAATTTTTATTCCCCATAACTTTGCCCATTTCTCTACTTGGGTTACGTGTTGTTGCAGTTGATTCGAAGCCTCTTTAGGGTCTTAATGAATACTGAGAAAAGCGGTATCATCAGCAAATGTAGACGTGTGCGTAAAACAGTTGGTTGGCATATCTGCCGTGTAAAGCAAGTACAGAATTGGACCTAGTATACTCCCTTGAGGTACACCACCCCTATTGGTTGGAAATAACTTATTTGGCTTCTCTCATTGATCATAAATTGTCGACCGGTTATGTACTTTTCTAAAAGATTAAAAATATTAGCTTTAGTTTGTTTAACAGGCCTTCGTGCCATACTTTATTGAAAGCATGAGAGACATCTATAAAAATCGCGGAGCAGTACTTCTTTTTCTCAAAGGTTTTTCTTATAACCTGCACCAGTCTGTGAGTTTGTTCGATTGTACTATGTTGACTCCTAAAGCCAAATTTGTGATTTGGAATGCAGTTGTTTCCATTCATAATCGGAGTCAGCTTGTTTTTAAAGAGCTTTTCGAACAATTTTGACAAAGTTGGTAACAAACTTAGAGGCCTATAAGAATCCACCTTCGAAGGATCTTTACCAGGCTTAGGAATCATCTTTACTAAGGCAACTTTCCATATTGGTGGGAAATGTTTAAGTCGAATTATGGCATTAAAAATAAAAAGAATAATGCTTTTAGCGGTAAAAGGTAGCATTTTGTGGCTTATTTTATCAACACCAAGAGCCTTTTTATCATTTAGGTTAACGATAGCCTCTACAATATCTGAAAATCGGCAACAACAGGCGGTAATTCCCTCACGTCAGTGCACGTGTTGGGAGTGAACACGTTCCTTAAGTGACTTGCAAACAGGTTGCATTTTTCTTTGTCATTATTAGGATCCTCTCAGATGACGAAGTGGAGGTTTTGCGATAACGGGTATTTTTAGACGTCTGGCAGCTCGCCATAGAGAATAATTTGTCTGGGAAGTCGCATCTAGGCTTTATATTTATTCACTGATGCCATTTTGTGCACCTCCAACAAGTTTTTTGATTGGTTTGTGCATTCTTTCAGTTTATTTTTAAGTTGAGGCGATCTATGCTTTTGTCATTCTCTCCGGGTTCTCCTTTTTTCAGATAAAAGTTTTTCAACATCTGCAGAAAAAATTTTGTTGTACTTGGCCTGACGATAAGTAGAAGAAGCGTGTTCCAAGGCTTTTATAATGTCTTCATTAAGGCTGTTCAGACAATTATCGATTTCTCCGAGTGGTTTTAGTGGCTAGTTTTCCGAGCAGTGGGCACTTATATATTTTTTATATTTCAACCAATCTACTTTCTTTGTTAAGAAAAAATCACAAGTTGCTATTTGATGAGAACTGCAAATAGTGATTATTGTTGGTGAGTGGTCAGAAGATAGATCCAAGGAGGCTTGGGCCTCAATAAGCTCTGGGGATATACCTTTTGCTACGCCAAAATCTATTACGTCTGGTATTTTATTGTGGTCTGTTGGCCAATATGTTGGTTGCCAAGTTGAAATAACGTGAAGTCTCATTTCCGATACAGAATCATACAAGACACGACCTCTGGGACTTATTAAGCGGGAGCCCCAGTATGTGTGTTTAGCGTTATAGTCTCCAGCAGCTATAAAGTGAGGACCTAATGATTTGTAAAAACTGTTGTACTGATCTTTCGCTATGGAGAATCTGGGTGGACAATAAACTGACGAAATAACAAGATTATGGTAAAATTTCTCAATGCAGACGTTTGTTGCTTGTATATAACTTTCGGAGAGACCACCCATCCCCTGGTGTTTTATTATTGATTTAATTAATATAGCTGAGCCACCACATGACCTATCACTGGGATCTTTTGAGTCGTAAAAAGTATAGCCACTTAATTTAAAAGTGCTTACATGAGTTTCAAAAACCAAACTGACATAAATTTTATGGTGAGTAAAAAAATATTTGAATTCGGTTTTGTGTTGACGGATGCCGTTTGCGTTCCAGAAACAAACCCTGAGTCAGTTCATGGCCTTTTAAGCAGTACCTGCAGAAGAGCATACTGCATTTTTTGCATTTCTTGCATCATACCAGCCATTTGCGCCATTATCTGCGTAAATTGTTTTACCATATTGTCTATTACGGCTTCCAGGCGGCTAAAATTGGGGCCCGTAAGTTTATTTGTTGGCACCTCTTGTTGTGTTGTTTGCTGGTTAGGCTTACTTGCGTTGGGCTGGTTAGACTTTAATGCGTTGGCATAAGAAAGTTGACTCGTAGTTGGCTGTGTTGGTGGGGGCATAGAAGTAGTGGCTATATTTAACTGCTGGGAAGGGGCAGGAACTACTTTTGGCTTTGATGAGAGCCTTACTAGATCAAAAACAGGGCAGCCTCTATAGTTGGCAGTATGATTTTCACCGCAATTGCTGCATTTCTTTACACGAGGATCCTCTTTTGGTTGTCGCACTTTGTCGTAGCACGCAGGTCTCCACACAAACAGACGGTAATTTGCAGGAGGCCATGGTGTGACCATATTCTTGGCAATTTAAGCACTGCACGGGCCTAGATCGCTTATGTGGCGCTTCAACTACAACTCTGCGATGCAAAATATATTTTAGGTCAAAGATAGGGTGAGTTTCATTTTTGTTGGGGGAAAAAAAAAATCATAACAGCGAATAGCGAATATTGGTTTGTTGGATTTTTAAAAAAACTAAAACGTTTTGGTTTGCTTATAGTAATTCGCAATTTGTTTATTGAGGTTATTATATAAAGACAGAAAATATTCATGAGTTTTTTAAAAATTTGGGTTGAAGTCTACTGATGATTTGGTGTAAGAACTAATGAAATGCATATAGACAAACTTAACCAACAACAAACCCTATAAATATACCAAAAAATTGGGATTAAATCCTAAGTAATTTTATAAATTGTTATTAATAATTTTGATACATATTTGAAATAATGGAACCTAAGTTGTTAAATTACCATTTACATATAAAAACTTATTTTATACTGAGTAATTTTAAGAAATCACTTTCGGAAAAGCACAAAAAGTACGCGATTGAAAAATTTTTGAAAAACTTAATTTATCAAAGCAGCATACATTTAAATATATAGTAACTATTTTACAAAGAATAATCATTTAAAGTTATATTTTTTTGTAAACAAAATTCACAAATTCTTAGACGATAAAAATTGATTTTGATACTTATTTTTTTTTGTTTACATTGAATAATAAAAACGGTAAAAAATATGGTTATTCATTTATTTTGTTAGATATGTTTTATGAATAAAAAAAACTAATGTTCTATGATTGTTTTGTAGTATTGTTAATCCTATATTATATTATTAAAATATTTTCGTATATATTTTTTTTAATAAGAAATCTTACAACGATATTTTTCTTATCACTTATGTAGGTATGATGCTATATATTAGATATACAATTATAAATCATTTAAAAGAAAGGAATTCTCTTAATACATACACAATTTTTATTTTCCTTAGTTATATTGTTATAAAAGTATTTTTTAATATTTTTTCACCTATTTTCTTCGATCTTCTGTTTTAATGCCTTTGCCCTATTTATTTAAGCTCAAGATCTTTTGTTTTTTTGTTTTTTCGATATTTCGCCACCACAATGGGAAGCTTCGTCAGGAAAATTTTTTATTTTTAATAAACAATTCAAAAAAATTATTTTAAATATTATTAACAACAATTTCAAAGGAAACGGAAACAGAAATATTTTGACATACTAGTACATACCCCAGCAAAAAATACTGCCTCCATCCGAGCAGGTTTGTAAGGGAGAGTTTTTCTCTCTCTCCCTTCCCAACCTGCCTACGGAAGGCATGATTTTTGTTTGCAATGTCCCACTTGGCAGCACTTAGTGGGAATCTTTTTTCAAGGCTTGAAATATGCGCATCGGTTATGTCTTTTTGAAGAGCTTTTTTCAAAGCAATACAGATGCCCATAACGCATGTCTTCAAAGATGCTCTTAAAAAATGCCTTTTTAATGTGCATTTTAAAAAAACTAAAAAATACGCTTTGAAAATGTCCCTTTTATGCGCTTCATTTCAACCATCGTATATTCGCTGAAATAATATTAAAAAAAGAACACTATAAGAGGCATTTTATTTATAAGTTAAAATATATTTGAAATTTTTAAGTTCTTTATAATCCAAAGCATTGCTAAATAATATACAAAAATTAAATAGGTAATTCAAAACACAAATTAGTAAAAAGTAATTAAAACAACCAATAAAAACTTAAATTATCCGTATTATAAAAACCTATTTTTCTTAGAAAACTAAACTAACATTTTAAATGTATGTATACCCTAAAACGATCTATTCACTCATAAACGAATTGTCCTTTGTCTGATTTTGGTTTTCTTATTTGCTTTTATAGTACCTATTTTTGGCGCATCTAATAGATTTTCTTAGCTGATCCAAAAACATAGTTTTTGTGATGTTAATTGTGTCAGTTGAACCTATGAAAATTATATTTTTAATAAACAAAAGCCTTTCGTTTCGTAAACAAAAATAAGCAATAAAATACTTACAATAAATAGCATTTAGAAGCTTCGGATAATCTAAAAGTCTTTGCTTATGCTGTCTTCCATCAACGTTGTAGTGTAAAAGAAGGGAGATATCGAAAATATTTAATATATTTTTCTTGATTCCACCACGGTCCAAAAGTATTTTTATGGTAGAAATCTGAAAAGAAAACGAATTTCAGATACATGTGTATATATACATACACTTTAAAAAAACTTCGATATGTAAGGAAAGTAAACAAATACTTATCAAACATTTCATTGATTGTTAGATTTTTTAAGTTAACTTACCATTGCCTCCTTTGAGTCATCATCTATATCCAATTCCATATTTTCAAGATCTAATTTAGAGCGAAGAGTAAAGCTTTTAATGTATTTTGATGAACTGGATCCTGCCGCCCTATTCTGTAACTCGCTAAAGCTAAAACTCTATCGCTAAAAATCTAAAAAAGCTTTTTGGCAATTTTTAGCTACGAGTGCAATTCTGTTATTTATATCGCCTTATTTAGCATAGTCCTAAATTTTAATTCGCCGCAAATAAAGCTTTTATTTCTATAGCTAAAATTTTCTAATATCGAATTCTCTAATTTAAAATTAGCGATTTGATCTCTAAAATTTTTAAAATTTTAGCATCAAATATTTTTTAGTGCTAAAAATTGAGTAGAGGATAATATTTGTTTATTTAATGTTTTCAATGAAAAATATTTTTAATTTAAGCAAGAAAATTAAAGTAAAAATACAATTATATTATATTTTGTAAAAATGTCTAGAGATTCTAAACAATTGCTTAGTTAAATTAATTGTTAAAAATATAAATCAGTTCCCTAATTATATGAAATATCTTTTAACATAAATTGATTGGCTATTTTAAGCCGTTTTACAGCAATATAAAACAAAAAATATTTTTCGGCACCTTTTTGTTATGATATATGTATAATATTAATTCTTTAAAACACAATACATACATACAAAGACCCTACTAATTGTTTACTTATTGCAAACATACATACATATTTGCAAACAATTAAGGCTGCCATCATATAAACATGTCGCCATAATTTCCGCGATTTTTGGTTTCATATATTAGTACTACATTTCAGTTATATACATACATATTAAAATACATAAATATTTAAGTCTGTATGTATGAAAAATTAAGAAATGTTTAAGCATATATTTTAAAATAAGTTATATACAAATATTTTCTTATATATTTTATATATTTGTTGTAAGCAAACGCATAACATTTTTTAACAAACGCTAATAATAATGTAAGGCAGCACTTATAACAAAGTGGATTAAAACAAAAGGTGGTGTTATCTCGTCAGCAGATTATTTTTTGTTTTGCCTTGCTCCAACACCATGACATAAAAGGCTGCATATTTTGCGTTTATTTCATTGTGTGTTTGCTTGTATTTTTTATCGTTTAGGTGTTTGTCTTCGGACTTACAATGTAAAAATTCCATATGATTGTTGGTGGTGTATTTGTAATACCAACGCTACCACCTTCTATAGATCTAACTTGACATATAAATTATCAAAAGCTCCCACATGTGTTTGTCTCTTTTCAGCATCATACTATCGAGGCAGAGGGAATGAAAAAGTCTGCTGATAGTAAATTAGCTACGGCGAAAAATTTAAACTTTAGCTAAGCAATAAACCATACGGAATACCAATTTAGCAAAGTAGCTAAAATATTCGCCGTAGTTTATTTTTAGCATTTTAGCGATCGAGATTTAGTTTTAGCTAAGAGAATTACAGAATAGGTGTGCTGCTGGGCATATGTTTGATTGAGTATTAACTTTTATTTCTGATAAAAGTTCGACTATAACTTTATTCTGATTGGTGACAGTATCTGTATTGAAAAATTTAAATATATCCAAATGCATGTATAAAGAATAATTAAATTTGCTTAACTCATCATCCTTGAATACCTTTTAACTCCTTAACCTCCCCTTTTATCATTGAAAGTTCATTTTTTACAGCTACGAGGTCTAAAAAGTTATTTTTTTAAATCTTTTATTTAATTATAGGTAATAACATTATCTTTTATTACCTTCAATTACTTTAAAAAAATTTTTGGGAACTTCATTAATTTTTTCCAATATAGTAGTAGTAGCACCTAATGGTGTTATGTCATGACTTAGTTGTGTTATTTGCTTTTTTGGAGCCATTTCACTATAGAAAATAAAAAAATATTATTTGATCAAAAATGTAATGTAAATGTATTATACATATGTAACTATACATATAATTCAAAATTGTGATTTTTATAATTTTAATAATTTAGAAATTATGTACAAAAGGTATTAATAACCGCTCGTTGTTGTATGGCAAAGATACTAGTTTAGCTGATATTTCTTTTAATTCAAAGAATTCTTTCTCAAAAATTTCTGTATTAATCACACATATTCCAATCTCCTTTGATGGTATAGGTTTTTGAAAAATTTCTTTGGATTTAAAAAAACTTTAACCTGAACAGAATTGTTTTCATAAAAATCAATAATTTGAGCCGGAAACTGACCCTTTATTATGCAATAACTATCTGCGATGTTTTTTCAAATAATCCCGATTCTGATGTAAAGGACCTAATATTTCCCTCAGCATTTCTTTTAACTCCTTTGATTCTAGCGTTTTTAATTATTGGTAAATCAATAAAAGTATTAAAAATCTGTTTTTCTATTTGCTGTGGATTTCTGACTGATTTTTTTAAACTTTTCATCATATTCTCAAATGGATAAGCTGTAAGATCCGAAAGCGACCCAAATTGCTCGGCGGTATGACCTAAATGCAGGAGATATGCGAGATATGCTAGTTTCGACATAAATGTTTTAAAATTGTTTAACAAAATTTTTTAACATGTCATTTGCAAAATTAATTTTATCTTGAGTTACCGTGTGGCTTGTTAACATTTTGTAGGAACACGCTAAAAGTAAAAAATGCTTTAAAAAATATTGACTTGTAAATTCTTTAAGCACTACTAAACCTGTGTAAAGAAGAAATTGGCGAAATTCGACGGCTTTCCATCTTGCCATTTCTAAAAAAGATCGAGGTTTTCTGGCAAACTCTATTGGAATAAATGGTGACAAAGATGTTAGTAAAGATGACATCAGTTCCCTAGATTGTGCAGAAAGATGTTCTACTGATCTGGATAATACTCCCAGTTTTAATATGTTACTAGTTTTTTCAGCTTTTATTAATCTATTTCTTTGCCTTTTACCGACCATTTTCAACTTACCAACTACTTATGTATGTATGTATGTATTTATAAAGGTAATATGTATATTTAAAAATATTTTTTGTAAAAAAGACCAAAAATATGTACATACATATTATTATATATATTACATATATATAATATGTATAAACAAAATACCCTAAGGAAAGAGAACCTTTTGCGAGCCACTCTAAGAAATATGTAAAAAGCAAACTTATTTAACTGTAAGAGTAACGGAGCATGCCGGGCATTAAAAATTGCACCAACAACAACGAGAAAAAAACGGCGTCAAGTAAAACTTTATAAAAAAATTTAAAAAAAAGACACACGCTTAACATAGAAATACATCTATAGATATGTAAGCTACTTACCTTATTTTAACTGTAAAATAAATAATATATGTATGTAAACTGTCACTTTAACACTTTGAATATTTTTATTTAAACTTTAACACTTACGGGAGGTCTTTGCCTGTGGAGTTTTAATTTCAACTAAAATTCTTGTAAATTAATTGCGTCATATAAAAATTATAGATCGTTTAAGATCGTCTATTGTTTTTAAAAAACAATCGTATTAACGAAATAAATATTATCTAAAATCTCTGCTTTCCATTAACTGCATCCTCGTAAGCGAGAGATTTTTTTTTATTTTTAACTAACATATCTCTGCCTTACGCTGTAGCGTCCTCAGGAGCGCATCAAAACTGCGCATTTAGAAAACATGATAATATTGTACTGCCTCCAAAAACTAAATTTTTTTTTGCTGGGTACATTAAACAAATTATCTAACTAACAAAAAATTAAAAACATACATAGTACATAGTATAAAAACATTACATAATTGTGAGGAAATTAATTAAACTAATATTCAGATCTTATTTACTAAAAGCCTATAATTTTGGGCTACATTAGCTGTGTCTGTTTTATAATTAATTCGTTGTGTAGATGGAAGTTTTATAATTTGTAACATTTCTAACATATACCTTCGTTTATAGTTGTTCTCTATATTCAAAATTGAAGTGTTTTTGAAATCTGGATAATGATCTGAATTAGTACAATGTAATGATAATGCTGTTTTTTGTGTTGTGGTACTGTCTCTATATTTATGATCTGATTTGTGTCCAGCAATTGTGGTTTTTAGTTTATTTTTTGTTGTACCTACATATACCTTATTACAATTGTCATTTTCACTACCCTTACATGGTATCTTATATACTAAATTGGACATTTCAAATTTATCTATTTTACCCTTTGTCTTGCTAAAATATTTATCTAACGTGTTAAATGTTTTATGTGCCATTTTGTATTTCTTATTATCATAAATTGTCGAGTTTTCTAATCTTTCAGATAAAAGAGGAACATAAGTAAGTGATTTATAGACCTTAGGTTCAGTTTGCGTTTCCCTGTTCAAATTAGTCCGGTTCCTATATTGTCTTATCAATCTGCAAACTAGTGCAATTGGAAAATCATTGTCAATCAAAATATTTTTAACCTTCTCCATATTCTTCCTATGAAATTCCATATTACTAATCTTCGAAACTTTCTCAATTAAATTCCGTGCTGTATTAATAATAACTCTCTTAGGATGTTTCGAATGATAATTAATAATTCTTTCCGATGACGTTGGCTTCTGATACCAATCTATTAATAAATTTTCACCCTTTCTTATAACTAATGTATCCAAATATGGAATCCTAGAATCACATTCCTTTTCAATAGTAAATTTTATATCCCCATGGAACGAATTAAAAACCATTAAAACATTATCAATCAAATGACTCGGAACAATACAAAATAAGTCATCCACATATTTCGTTATAATGGGGATATAAAATTTACTATTGAAAAGGAATGTGATTCTAGGATTCCATATTTGGATACATTAGTTATAAGAAGGGGTGGAAATTTATTAATAGATTGGTATCAGAAGCCAACATCATCGGGAAGAATTATTAATTATCATTCGAAACATCCTAAGAGAGTTATTATTAATACAGCACGGAATTTAATTGAGAAAGTTTCGAAGATTAGTAATATGGAATTTCATAGGAAGAATATGGAGAAGGTTAAAAATACTTGATTGACAATGATTTTCCAATTGCACTAGTTTGCAGATTGATAAGACAATATAGGAACCGGACTAATTTGAACAGGGAAACGCAAACTGAACCTATGGTCTATAAATCACTTACTTATGTTCCTCTTTTATCTGAAAGATTAGAAAACTCGACAGTTTATGAAAATAGGAAATACAAAATGGCACATAAAACATTTAACACGTTAGATAAATATTTTAGCAAGACAAAGGGTAAAATAGATAAATTTGAAATGTCCAATTTAGTATATAAGATACCATGTAAGGGTAGTGAAAATGACAATTGTAATAAGGTATATGTAGGTACAACAAAAAATAAACTAAAAACCAGAATTGCTGGACACAAATCAGATCAGAAATATAGAGACAGTACCACAACACAAAAAACAGCATTATCATTACATTGCACTAATTCAGATCATTATCCAGATTTCAACAACACTTCAATTTTGAATATAGAGAACAACTATAAACGAAGGTATATGTTAGAAATGTTACAAATTATAAAACTTCCATCTACACAACGAATTAATTATAAAACAGACACAGCTAATGTAGCCCAAAATTATAGGCTTTTAGTAAATAAGATCTGAATATTAGTTTAATTAATTTCCTCACAATTATGTAATGTTTTTATACTATGTACTATGTATGTTTTTAATTTTTTGTTAGTTAGATAATTTGTTTAATGTATGTACTAGTATGTCAAAATATTTCTGTTTCCGTTTCCTTTGAAATTGTTGTTAATAATATTTAAAATAATTTTTTTTGAATTGTTTATTAAAAATAAAAAATTTTCCTGACGAAGCTTCCCATTGTGGTGGCGAAATATCGAAAAAACAAAAGATCTTGAGCTTAAATAAATAGGACAAAGGCATTAAAACAGAAGATCGAAGAAAATAGGTGAAAAAATATTAAAAAACTGAGAGCACATCAGAATAACCGGAAATATGGAGATTAATTGCGATGAACACTACAACAATATTAAGGCAACACAGGAAATAAAGAGGAAAATAAATAGATATAAGTCTATTAGGGATAGGATAGTTAGAACAAAGGCACCTATAACCTTTTTAATCCGTTGCCGTAACACAGGTATAATTCCAAAATTTATTAAGAACTCCACTAAAAATATTTTTAATCTTTTCGAGGGTAATGAATTGCCAGCTATACGAGGAACATTATCAAGAAACGTTCAATTCTTTCAAAGCAAGATTCTCAATTTGGCTATTAAGCAGAAGCATCAAATGTTAAGGCAACTTTCAGCAGAATTAGAATATGTATCAGAATTTTTAAGTTATAATTTACAAACTGATGTTTACAACAAATTTATTCAACACCAAAACAGGTTAGCTATGTTTTTTAATATTAAGATAAAAGAGGTACATAAGAAAAAGTTTGACTCCCTTATGGATTTATGGAGAAAGGATTTAGGAATTAGACAAAACACAAAGTGGTTCGTGAACAAATCAGATTATGATGTTCCGGCTGATGTACAGTGGGTTCTTTCTCTAGGACAAAAACACGCTTTACCAGTAAGAAGAGAAAATTTGCCAATTTTAAAAGTTATAGCGGATGGGGAGGACTTTATACAGACAGTAACTGATAAAAAAGATCAAGAGACGGCTAGGAATAAATTCACAAACATTGTTGATGACCATTTAAATAGGGAACGTTTGACAAATAGGGATAAATTCGTTTTAGAAAAAGTGGACACAACTGAAAAGTTTTTAAAGAAAAATAAAAATTTACTTATTTTGAATGCGGATAAGGGGAATACGACTGTTGCAATGAATAGATGTGACTATGACTCGAGGATGATGGACGTTGTGGGTGATATTACCACATACCAATTGTCTAATAAGGATCCGACGAACAAATTACAGATAACAAATAATAGTTTGATAGAAGAACTGTTTAAATTGGGGGTTATTACACCAATTGAAAGAAACAGGCTTAAAACGAATGTATCTACGGCACCAAGGTTGTATGGGGTACCTAAGATACATAAGGAACATTTTCCTTTAAGACCAATTTGTTCATATGTCAATTCACCATCATATGAACTGTGTAAATATATTGCGAATATTCTTAGGAAATTAACTGAGAATTCTAGATATAATGTGAGAGATTCTTTACAATTTAGGGAAAGGATAGAGAATATAAAGATACAGGATAATGAAAAACTAGTTTCACTTGATGTAGTATCTTTATTTCCAAATGTACCAGTGGAGATGGCACTAAGTATTATTGAGGAGAAATGGGATTTAATAGAAAGTTATACAAATATAAATAAGGATCTTTTTCTTCGCATTCTTAGATTCTGTTTACTTGATAATAGGTATTTCAAATATGACGATAACATATATATACAACGGAAAGGACTTCCAATGGGATCTCCAGCATCTCCGATAGTAGCAGATATTGTTATGGAGAAATTATTAGATTACTGTGTTGATAGATTAGATGTAAAACCGAAAATTATAACGAAATATGTGGATGACTTATTTTGTATTGTTCCGAGTCATTTGATTGATAATGTTTTAATGGTTTTTAATTCGTTCCATGGGGATATAAAATTTACTATTGAAAAGGAATTTGATTCTAGGATTCCATATTTGGATACATTAGTAATAAGAAGGGGTGGAAATTTATTAATAGATTGGTATCAAAAGCCAACGTCATCGGGAAGAATTATTAATTATCATTCGAAACATCCTAAGAGAGTTATTATTAATACAGCACGGAATTTAATTGAGAAAGTTTCGAAGATTAGTAATATGGAATTTCATAGGAAGAATATGGAGAAGGTTAAAAATATTTTAATTGACAATGATTTTCCAATTGCACTAGTTTGCAGATTGATAATACAATATAGGAACCGGACTAATTTGAACAGGGAAACGCAAACTGAACCTAAGGTCTATAAATCACTTACTTATGTTCCTCTTTTATCTGAAAGATTAGAAAACTCGACAATTTATGATAATAGGAAATACAAAATGGCACATAAAACATTTAACACGTTAGATAAATATTTTAGCAAGACAAAGGGTAAAATAGATAAATTTGAAATGTCCAATTTAGTATATAAGATACCATGTAAGGGTAGTGAAAATGACAATTGTAATAAGGTATATGTAGGTACAACAAAAAATAAACTAAAAACCAGAATTGCTGGACACAAATCAGATCAGAAATATAGAGACAGTACCACAACACAAAAAACAGCATTATCATTACATTGTACTAATTCAGATCATTATCCAGATTTCAAAAACACTTCAATTTTGAATATAGAGAGCAACTATAAACGAAGGTATATGTTAGAAATGTTACAAATTATAAAACTTCCATCTACACAACGAATTAATTATAAAACAGACACAGCTAATGTAGCCCAAAAATTAAGGCTTTTAGTAAATAAGATCTGAATATTAGTTTAATTAATTTCCTCACAATTATGTAATGTTTTTATACTATGTACTATGTATGTTTTTAATTTTTTGTTAGTTAGATAATTTGTTTAATGTATGTACTAGTATGTCAAAATATTTCTGTTTCCGTTTCCTTTGAAATTGTTGTTAATAATATTTAAAATAATTTTTTTGAATTGTTTATTAAAAATAAAAAATTTTCCTGACGAAGCTTCCCATTGTGGTGGCGAAATATCGAAAAAACAAAAGATCTTGAGCTTAAATAAATAGGACAAAGGCGTTATAAAAGTATTTTAATTTTATTAATTTTAAAATTTTTCTTTAAGTGTAAAGTGTTTTTGCACAGAAATATACGCTACTTACACAATGTTTCCCTTTTTTTTACTAAAGCTACTTTTCCATAACGTATTAAGCGCGCGAGATAATAAAGTAGAACTGGCAAACTAAATTTTCCACTCACTCAAGAGAGAGAGAGAGAGAGAGAAAATTACTCATTGTGCAGAAGAATGAGTATTATATATTTCTTTGCAGATTTTTTTTCTCTTTTTTTAGCATGCTGCCAGACTAATATTTTGTCTTTAAAAAAGTAATACCAATTCATTTTGTATATTACAAAGGCAGAGTTGCCATTCTTATTAATTTTAATGTATCAACCAAAGAAATACATACACGGCATTCGGACTTTGTTACTTGTAACATGACTCTTTTCTTCTTTCGTTTTAAAGTAACTTTCAAAATCTTCAAGAATTTACATTATATTACTACAAACTTGTCTCTTTTTTATTTTGGTTTCGTTGTTTATTCTTTTTCTTGAACGTTTTGACCATGGTATAATTATGTACCTTAATTGTAATGTACAATTACCCTTGTAACATGTAACAGTAACGTGTTACAAGTAACATAGTCTAAATGCCGTGATAGTAACATAGAATAAAAATTAATTATTTCAAAAAAATCTTTTAATTTTGGCAGAGTTGCCGTTATTATTAACTTAAATGTATAAACCAAATAAATACATAGTAAGACAGAATAAAATTAATTATTTCACAAAAATCTCTTATATCTTTACGTTTATTTTAATTTTTACATAAAATTATCTTGTATAATAATGTTGGACACCTTGCTGCAATAGGAAAAGTAACTCAGTGTTTTGTTAATGATGACTTAATAAAATTGTAATTTATTTCATATATAATATTTTACATAGGTTTCCACACAACCAAGGAGGTACTATGCACTATGCTTTGCCAATTATTTTATATGGCTGGCATCCCCAGTAGGAATAAAACTATAATAAAAAACAATATCACAGTTATTTTATGAAATATTTTTGGTTTTTGTTACGAAAGTCCAAATAAATTAAAACGATAAAATATTTTGTTTAAAAATTTTGCATACTTTGGAATCTTTTGTCCAATGTTTATATGTGCAATTAGCGCAAATATAGTAATCACAGTTTTTACAAATGCATATTTCAGCATTTGCCTTTTTCAGGCAACCGCAACGACAACAAAATCTTGTCTTGTCTTCTTGAGTTTTTAACAGCAACCTTTTTATTTCCTTTCTGAAAATATTTGAGTTACATAACTGTTTTATGGGCTTGTTCTTAAGAATATTTTGAGCATACATCAAAACAAATACTCCACAACTAGAGCTATCGTTTTGTCTTGAACCTTCATCTCTGTCAGAAATTTCTTTATATTTCCAAGACGAAAGTTTTTCATTTAAGTGGGTTACAAAACTGTCATATATAGCTTTACCAACCTTTTGATCAGAAAAAGAATTAATGTGCATAAATTCATGGGTATTGATATTTGGGATGCATAATGTAAAGTGGCCACAATTTAACATTGGAATAAAAAGCAAACTTAGTTGATTTTTTGCTAATAAGTTAAACTTATCGATCTGTATAGTGTCATACTGACAAGGCATACTGTAACAATGGACAGATCCACTCTGTTTGATAATTGTTAGCAAAGAAACATCTAATATAGAGTTAGTTAACCATTGACCATTGCTTAAGGAATTCCAATCCGTGGAATCTACGTAGTCGTAATAACCTATATCTACCAAATTTGATATATTATTAATTTTAGAATATAATACATCAAATTTAAAAAGGAAAAAATTTTCGTCTTTTACGTCAACTTCACTTTGTATAGCATTACTATATATATTAGCAATTTTTTTTTCTTGCCTTTGCCGCAAACATTATTTTTGGACGAATCGCTTTTTGTTTTATTTCGTCTATTTTCCCCCATTCTTCCTCTGGTTCGGTTTTAATGTTAGTTAAGGGATTACTTTGATTTACCTGGGATTGTGTTTCCTTTAAGCTATAACTATGTTCAGCCTCTATTATTTCCACATTTTTTTCAATAAAACTCTCCAGATATTTATCATTAGGAGTTGAGGTCTTTGTTTATACGAATACCGTTATCGATTTCACTGAAATCATTTAAGCTTAAAACAAGGATATCTTCAAAATCCTCATAAATTTTTCCAAACATTTTATAATTATAACGAATTTCTTTTAAAGTACTGAGATAATCCATTCTCATGATGCTCACAAAAATATCTGGCCTTACAGATTTCTGTGGCATTAAAAACATATAATAATATGTTTTTGCAAATAATATGCAAACTCTACGGGTGCATTACTAACGTGCTCTCCTGATGGATCGACGTGAATACCCATAATATTTGTCCGCATAACAATAAATGGACAATATTTATTTAATAAAAACATGCAAATGTCTTCGTTACGATATGGGTTTAAGGCTTTACCAGTTGTTACATGTTTTAAGATATTACTGATTTCATCAAAAACTTCGAGAAACATTTTTTTAAATCGACTTTTAACTGCCACGGACTCTAACAAATCAGATTTTTCATCACTGGGCAGCATGTACTCCTTTTTTATTGTCATCGTCAACATCTATTACAAACTGTTGTAATATTTCGAAGCTGACTTCAAAAACAGAAGACTTACATAGGGGTAGTAAAACAGTAAATATATGTTTAAGCCATCGTTAACATTCTTCTACTGTTTTTAGATTAAATGCCGCTACTAAGCAATACTTAAGTAAAGGTCTAAAAATATGATTTTTACCCAATTTTGCATTTTAATCTTTGCAAATTACATGAATGTAATGGCATTTGCACCACTGCAATATGACAAAATCAGGCTTTGCATTTGAATTTTTTTTTTTAATTATTTAAAAATGTGGCACAAGCTGTAAGGTACTGGGACAGAAATTGATTATTAAAACTTTTTAGGACAGCACCATATAATGCAGCACTTACATCTGTGCAAACTCTTCTACGGTGCGGCCACTCAAATTGATACTTAATTTTATTTTCTTTCATAAATAATTTTAATTTGTCTATCTCAGTTAAAGTGTGCCTAGAAAGAATTGCTTCTGCAATCGGAAGAATTTTTTTTAATTTACAATTTTGCAAAACTAATTTGTAACTTAAAATTCTTTTTTCAGCACATTCAACATGTTTAACGCTTACACCAGAAGCATCTAAATGAAGTGTAAATTTAGAGTCTTCTAGAATATTAACATTACTTGAAATAGTTTCAAATGTGTGCTTTTCCCTTGTATAAACTGTTAATGGGGAAGAAACGAAATGTATATAGTTTTTATATGGACCCCTTTTCATCAAAATAAGGGAAAAAATTGGATCTTTATGATAATATCTATCATAGTTGTATTCCGACTTTACTTTTCTTAATGTTGCCAAGTTATGAATATTTTGAAGATTTCCTTCTTTGGCAATATCACCGGCGGTAACTAAAATTTGGCGCTTTCTATATAAATATGCTTTATTTTCCTTAAGCTTATTTTTCAAAACATTTCTTTTAATACCGCTGATTTGACATGCACTTCATTTTTGGCATGGTGTATCTCTTTGGTTCTATAAACAGTTGTTTTACCAAAAGAAGTTATTTCAAACCGAAACGTGGTACAGTCATTGAATTCCAAAACGCAGTTTGCTTTGCATCACAAAATTTCAAGTTTTTCCTGAAAGCAAAGATGAGGTTTTTGATAATATCTTCTACTTCCAAATGAGTGTTTACAGCTATATTAATATCGTGGAAGCAAAAAACGTTGTCAAAATTGTAAGGAGTGTGTAAGGGAAAAAGTAGAAAATTTGTAATGCAAAGCAAACTGCGTTAGTAATTCAGCCGTACTGGTTTTACCAAACATTATATTATAAAAACATAAAATGCAAACATTGTTATATTTTGCATATTCTTCTCTAATTAGGTCTTCAATAATTTTTTTCTTTGTAATTTTTTCGTTTTGATTTTTTAAAATATCAATTTTTATTGAAAATGTGCAATCTAATATATTTTTTTTAAATGTTCTTTGGGGTTTTTGCATTTAGACTCTCCACGAAATACAACTCTATTACATTTTTCATTAGGATTAGGTATCTTTCTGTACTTCAGAAAGTTTGAAACATTTAATGAATCATCTGTGACTTCAAAAGGACCTAAGGTATGATCACGATTTTTTTTAGTTTCAGATTTTTCATCAGAGTTTTGGGTATTACTGAAAATATTTTGACTGTCATTTTTGTCGTCAGAATGAATAACATTATTTATTTCATTACTAGTTTTAGACATAATTTTACTAAGGATTTCATATAAAATTTCCTTAATTTCTTTAAAGTCAGAATTAAATGAATCGCTGACAACAGATTTAATACTTTTAGAAATGTCTACAGCAACATTTTTTAATGATGATTCTAAAACTATTTTTATTTCTTCATTTAAATTTTGGAGGTTAACATGTTGATTTTCTTTTTTATCATTTGTTAACGAAATAATATCGAAATCTTTAGCTAAGTTGCCATCGTTAAAAAAAATTGAAGAATTTTTAACTTCAACTGAACTTTTGCTTAGCGCAATTCTGTTGTTAATTTATCATCTAATAATGCACACAAATAATCTTGTTTCATTGGAAACGATTTAAGTTCAATATTTGACATGGGTGCTGACAACAAATGGCAACCGGATATTTTTTTAATATCATATTTTGGGCGATTTTACCCTTAGGCGTATCTAACGCACTTTTATTTAACTTGCGATTTTTAAGCAAGTACTTTGCCATACTAGAAATTTTTTTTCTATTTTTTAAATTATTTTTTATTTTATAATATTTACTTTTAGTACAGTATAAAGAAGATATAATTTTTTCAAATAAATTATTATTTTTTGAGGAAAGTCTTTGCAAATCCTCTAAAAATTTTCTAGTATGGACTTTAAATCACTTAAACTATAACTTGACTTATACTTCATCTTTCCTTTAAATCAGCTCAAATTTTAGCTCCTAGTTCTCGTCTCCTAGTTTGTACCCACAAAGGTTCTTAACTTCGAAACTAAATTGAGGAAGAATTAAAAAAAAAATATAACATATTTAATATTATTTACAAAAATAGTCAAGTAACGATATATGCATACATATGTACATTACATATTCTGCATTTTTAATTATATAAAAGAATAAAAGATTTTAGCCTAAAATAATTAATTGTTTACAAATTATTCATGATTAATAATTATGAAAATATGTCCTGGAACTTTATTGCCGTGCAGCGCATTTCCCCAATTATGCACCATGTTGATAATGCATCTACCCCATCTCTGTTTATGATACACTGGAATCACTAAAAGATAGTCTGTAATAAGATAAAAAATTAACCCACTACTTCGTCACCAAAGTTTTAAATAATATCTAAAACAACGTATTTAATGCAAAATAGTACTATAAGCGCAAAAAAGTAAAATTTACCAGATTTTTTTGCATTATCTTAATCTCGACTTTAATCTGGGTGAATATCCCGTAATAGGCGGCTAATGGTAACAATAGCTTACAGGGTATAGTCGATTCAACAGCTGTTGTATTGCACTGTTTTTGTAGTGTGTGACTCCTTCTACACTTTACCGTGGGACTTTTGGGAAAATACATGCTTTGGTGTATTTGAAATACAAAATGTAAAATACTTGTTCCGCTTGTATTTAAAATACCAAATACTTTCAAGCCGAGTATTTAAAATACAAAATACAGTATTTCAGTATCTTTTATTAAAAATTCAAAATACATTTATATCCATTAATCAATCGATAAATCATGAATTTCCTTTCATGAGCACTAGATTTTTTAAAGTTTCATCAGGCAAGCAGCCTCTTGTTGGAGAATATATAAGTCCTGCTAAGGAAAACAATGTTTCTACAGGTCCTGATGAACACAAACTGGTGTCAAATATAATGAAAACATTTTTCATATTTGGGTAGCCCTTAAGACTGGAAAGTTCCTTACCCCTAATCTTCATTAGCAATATATATGTTAACATATATTGCAGCAAATGTCATAATTATGATATCTGTAATGTTGTCTGATCTATTGCGTACATTTTTATTGCCAAAACTTTATTGAGCAATAATTGTCAACCATTTTTCGAAAGCAATTATTGCGGATATAAATGTCTAACTCAATTGTCATTTTTAAGTGACATTTAAAAATGGACGCCAAGTAATACAAAGCGACAAAAAATAATTTTTATAAATTTTTCTTAAAAATCGATCATTTTTTGAATAGTTTTGTTTTTTGTAATGAATTAAGATAAATTTTGGTTCCCATACCCTTAACATAGGCGAGGCAATAAGCAATAATTTCCCGTTATTCTTCCGATGTTATTGCCATATTGCTAAGATATTTACTGCTAATTTAAACGAGGCGTTACTTTCGTCATGAGAGAAGCTGGAAGTTGGAGTCACAACCCCAATGTCTGACACGGCTGAATACGAAAAAAATTTTCCAATCTGTTTTTTCTTCTTTTGGAAATTGTAACATTTTTCAATTTTGGTTATGACAACATTTGTACAACAAAAAAATGTATTTTGACTATAAGTATTTGAAATAGTAAATACAAAATACTTCAGTGTTAGGAATTTAAAATACATTAGCAGATGGTACGTATTTGTATTTCAATTACAAGTATTTCAAATACTGCCCAGCCCTGTCCACGGTATATGCACGCACGAACTAATGACCACACAAACTAATGTTAATATAAAACAATCCCACAAACCCATATATTAGTATTAGGTAAGTAAAGAGGTATATTATAACTAAGGACTGATTTGAATTTGTTAAATGAGCCAAAAACTTTGTATAAAAGAAGAAAAATGTTCCTTAAGAATTTAAATCATAATTTGGATTTCAAATTCAATAAACGCTTTTAGAGCTGTAGCACACTCAAGAGAGTAACCAATTTTGTATCTTTTCATTCCTCTAAATTTAAACTACAAAAACTATTATTTTATTTACTTAACAAGCTTACAGCTTCGCCTTAATCTTTATAGTTTCTTATTGGCAATTTTCTCATTGTTAAAACTGCAAAAAAAAATTTTCTAAGGATTTTTTGCGAGTTTTGAGAAAATTGTTGCGATGAAACCAGAAAACAACTGCAAAACATCCCTTTTAGCAGCAATTCTTATAAAAAGTACACACTTTGAAACATGTTTATGCAACCAGGCATGTTTCATTAATGGTTGAATAATCTATGGTCAAACAAGACGATTTTAGTTGCTCAACACTTTTTTTAGTCCACAAACATGTTGCAAAGTTTGTACATACCATGGTACTATTACTTTACAAAGTAGTATCGATTTAATAGCTGTCAAACAGAACGTTTTTTTACATAAACGACGATGCTTTTACAAAAAATTCATAGATTTGGTAGCAAGTTTTTTCTAGTTTTGTCGTAGCGATAATACCAGGGTACACGTATATCAGGTAGCCTCAGATAAACAGCTGAGTAACGGTATTTCGTTATATCAATGTCAAATTTGGGTTATGTTTATGTATTTTCTTCCTTTTTTACAAACAACAACTGTAGTTTTATAAGAAAAGCTCAAAAAGAAGAAGAAAGATTTTGTGAGTTTTTGTTGTCCTAATTGTCTTTAACATTCTTATGACGGTTTAAGCATTAAATACATTCCTCACTACAGGCTACCGAACACAACCAGTCAAAAATAGAATACACGTGTGCTTATGAGAATAATTTTGTTAATGGCTACAATGCAACACGACTACGGGTTGCTGTTAATGCTAATTTTGTTGCGTGGTCGAAATTAAACTAATTTCTATTTTTATACGCGACAGTTAACAGATTAGTCTTGCCAATACGGTAAGATGCAAGTAATATAGCTTAAACAATACAAAAAGACTTTAGGTGGCACCACTAAAAGTCATATTGCTCATATGTTTATTTTGTAGTGGTAGTCTAGTAAATATTTCAGTAGCAGCCAGTCGGACACAAATTTAGCAAGCAACTTTTGTGTTCGTGTGTTCCTGTGTTCTTGTAGCTTGAATGTGTTTAATGCATTAGTTGTTTTTGTAGAATCGCTCCTACCTGATATAGTTCAAGGCGAATTCAAATAAGGTGAACTCTTTAGCTCAGCTGATCATCAGATGTTTTAAACATTTTTGCCAAATTGTCAAAATTTGTGTTTTTATGTGTGTTTATACCAAACATTTAATTCAAAAGCTTTATTTGAAAAAAAATGTTATAAGCGCGTTAAAACTTAACAAATTGTTTATTTATTTACATTTTGTTGTTCGAAATGAGTGCTTAACGTATTTGAGTAAAAAGTTTGTTGTTTAAAAAGTGAAGGAATATACCGAACTGCTCGCTGTGAAAAAAAGTATTTCAAGGGGAGTGGAACTTTGTTCCGAGTTCCCAAAGACGCAGGAAGTAGAAAGAAGTAAAATGAAATCTGTGGCGTAAACTTTTCTGCAACCGCTCGCATTTGTACCGACCACTTTTTGGCCACAAGCATTGTAAAAGCTGGTAATTAAACAACCCTAATGCCATTTGCTGAACCTTTTTTGTAGTAATTTACACAGTAAGTTATTTTTCTTTTCAAATCCATGCCCATGAAATAAATAAAATGATTATTTAAAAGTTTTTTCCTTTTTGCAGATCTTGAATTTAACATCATCTGCATATTTATTGCTTACGGCAGCGAGTCCACCTCCCAAGAAAATAAAAGTTCTTTTCAGAGCTACAAAAATTTTTTTTTAAAAGAGAATGAAGTTGGCAGTTTCTTTTAGTTGGCTTAGGAGTTAAAAATTTGCCTTAAAAGATTAAATAAAAAAATGTTTATACTTCCTTTAGAGAGTCGCAAGTGAATATTGCAGAAATTACAAAAGTATTAGTTGAGGCTTTAAATGTTTTTGTTGATTACTGTTTTAAACTCTTAATATTTTCATTAGTGGCGTTCAAACAAAGTGGATTATTCCTACCGAAATTCTTAAACTAATCAAAATTAAATTTTAAAAAACGCTCCTTTTCAGAAGGAATTATTAATTTATTTACTTTAAAAAAAATATAATAAACAAAATGTATTTTTGTTACTTTAAGAAAAATTATTTCGTTTTTTATGGTGTAAAAAAAGTTTATTTTTTTGTCTTAACAAATAAAGTTAGTTACCCTTCCATAAAAAAAACTAACAAAGAAACTAAGTTCGTTTGGTTAATGTTTGAAAGCTATAAGTGTGTTGTGTAGCTACATATAATACGTCCACCCGTACTTAAAGAACCAATGTTAACTAAGAGAATTTCGGCCCTTTGAAGTTTTTCAACACGTGCCCCCTTTTATCGCCATCTGTGCAAACACCCAACAAACGATGTCATATATAGTAGGAAATTTCTAATTCAATATAAATTTCCGGTAATTGACCAACAGCACCTAAAACTTGTCTAACCAAACGATAAGCACGACATAGGGTAGGATCTATTTTAGTTCCAACGCCAATCAGACTACCAGGCACTGCATAATGTAATTTATTCGTTTCAGCATATAATGATACTATGCGCGAAAAGATGGGACGACCGTCCTTGGTTACTAGAATAGTGCGTACTTCGATTTCCTTGGCAACTTTTAAACCACCGCACAATATTGAACCACCAGCAACGCACAAAATCTTAAATAAAAAAAAAACAATTATTTTGATGTTAGTTTATTAGTAGCCCTAAGGGCTTTGGGTTCAGACTCTGTAAGGTCGAAGGCGGTTAGAGACTGTAGGACGGCGCTTCGGGAGCTTGGCACGGCCGTAAGGCTGTGATGGGTTCCCGGTCACTCCAAGATACCCGGTAACGAATATGCCGACGAATTGGCACGGAAGGGAACCGAACTACCTGCCACTGGGGCGGTCACATCGATCCTTCCCCCATTGTGCGAACTCTACGGAATAATCGATGGGTACTTTAGAGTCCTGGCGAACCAGAAATGGACGAATACTGCTGGATGTATGGTCTCAAAATCTCTATGAAAAGCAGCTTCGGAAAACCGGACGAAAACCCTTCTATCTTTGGGTAAGAGGGACCTTAAGCTGATCACTGGCCTTTTGACCGGTCAGTGCAGTATAAGATCGTTGGAGGCAAACTGGAAGCCAAACTCGGTCGACTTCTGTCGACTATGCGAAGACGAAGAGGAGATCGAGACTGTAGAGCATCTGTTGTGTCGATGCCCGGCGATCGCTAGGAGGAAGAACCGGCACTTTGGTGTACCCTACTATGACCACCTCTCTGCGCTCGCCGACTGTGACCCAAGGGTCTTACTAGGATTGGCGAGAGGGATGACATGGCTGGCGAGAGGTTGCAACTGATATCCGAAGCAAAACACGTGCCAAATGGACAACCGACAACGACTCGTGACGGACACTGCCACCCTCTCACTTACTTACTTACTACTATTCTACTACTACTACTCTAACCTTTGTCCTTTCTACCTATATCTTTCATGTTCCTACATCTGGGCATACCTTTCTATTTACTCTTTATTTTATTACTTCTTTCTTATAGGACAGTCACAATGGACAAATTGTCTCTGGGTGATGCGGTGAGCGTATCTCACTGCATGTCCTTTTAACCTAACCTAACCTAGTTTGTTAGTAATTAGGTGCTTACATCAATATTATATTTTGATTGGGCCGATAATTGAATGATTGGTGCACCTTCAGCCACTGTGCCCTGCACAAGTTTTGTTGTCTTCGTATTGGTCCTTGGCTTGTGATTTTTTAACTAAATCGATTTTGTTTTCCAAAATCAAAATTTGTTTCAGTTTCATAATCTCAATGGCATCCAAATGTTCAGATGTTTGTGGCTGGGGACATGATTTGTTGCAGCGTCCATAACAGCGGCGCCGTTCAACATTGTAGCCATAAGAATATCGTGACCGGGGCAATCGACAAAACTTACATGACGAGCCAGCCTAAAGCGACCAGAGCACGAACACGTGCACAGGGAAAACTGGCATCTTTACCTGAACTGTCGGAAACACAACATGCAGGTCGCGGGCATTTGGATTTGTCACATTTATAAATTTTAGGATTGGCGTAAACCACATTTTTAATATCATGAAAAAATTAAACTTCCGACACTTTTTTTACATTTTATTTCTTTATCTCGAGTTAATTTTATTTCCATAAAAACAAACAATTTTTGACATTTTGGTAAATTTTACACAAACAAAATGCCTGCAGTTTTTTCAGTGTTGTAGTTGTTGCCGCGACGAATTCACCTTATTGAATTCGCCTTGATATAGTTGTACCCTGGATAATACCTTGTAAGGTAATTGTACCATGACGGTGGATAATGATCGGCGGATTTTCAGCCGCAGCTATTAGACGATCTGGCTTCGTTCTCTTCTTCACGATGTTTGCTAGTGTATCAAGTAATATTAAACATATTCCTAGTTTTTATAACTTATTGAACAGGCGAAGTGAATTTATCAGTGTACGTTGTACAAGTTTTTTTAACAAACGTAAGTTATTTGGAAAACGTAACGTGAAAAATGTACATGTTATGCTTGTTTTTCACGGCCGGTATATCCATCATATTCTAAAGGCGGTGTCACATAGAATCCGTCGTACGTCATTTAACTGACAGCTAAGTTGAAAAAAATGTTTTATTATAAAAAATGTCACATTAAGTACGTCTCCTTCAACACAATGTAGTAAAGTTGGGCAACTTTTAACGTACGTCAAGTACTTTGACAACTACCAGCTGGTTCATAACCTTAATTTTGATTGTTTTTGCACGCGGTCCTATAAAAAATCAGCTGATTTAATATCCGTTTATAAAGGATTCTATGTGCGTCAGTTAAAAAGACAACGCTTGAAGTACGACGGATTCTATGTGCCACCGCCTTAAAGGGCTGTCATATCTATCATTTTCTAAAGGGCAATGTAAAAAAATTACCGAAACTTTTGCATCCTCGCACCTTTGAATTTTATAGACCAAAAATCATATACTATGTACAGTGGTTCAAACGTATAATTGGACACTAGGTGTGCGATTATTCAAATGCCAATTTTTTCACTTCTACGACAATAATTTTAAAAAACTTTGATACAGAGTTATAGGTTATTGAAAGACCTTTAAAACAATATATAATACTTAACACATTTTATCCAAAAACATTTTTAAAAATAAGAAATAAAACAAA
Organism: Melanophora roralis; assembly: GCA_963583895.1. NCBI lineage: Eukaryota > Metazoa > Arthropoda > Insecta > Diptera > Rhinophoridae > Melanophora > Melanophora roralis. The sequence goes on along the minus strand of OY757187.1, from coordinate 76,876,570 downwards.
ACCATTAAATTTTATGTCAAACGTATAATTGGACAGTCTGTAGTTTTTGGTCTTGGAAGCAAAACCTTTTGCTTTTATTACTGTTTTCAACCGCCTGGGTATCGACTGCACGAGTTTGATGAAAAAATCCGGAGATATGTTGTTCCACTCACGCCTTATTCCCTACTTCAACTGCTCCACTGTGTTGAAAGTGGACTTATAGAGTTTACGGGCAAGTTCTTCCAAAACATGCGTGAAATCGATAAAACTGTTGATCGATGCCCGTCTACAGTTCACGCTATCATTAAATGGCATAAAAAACATTTCTAGTCGAAAATTAAAGTTGTGTTGGCCAAGGAAAAAAATTAAATGATCATGATGAGCGGCGGATTTTGATGAAAATAAAAACAAAACCATTCACGACGGCGAATAAATTAAAGAATATGGTGCAAACGGCTTTGGAAAAAGATGTTTGCGCCGAGACCATTCGAAACGTGTTAAAGAAGAATGATTTTCATGGGCGAATAGTCAGAAAAAAGCCCGATATAAGTCAAAAAAATAAAATTGCAAGGGTGAAATTTTGTAAGAAGTACTTTTTTAAAAATTCTGACTTTTGGAGAACGGTAATTGTACAAAAACTTGTTTAATTTTATTATTTTAAACCTTGTTAATTATCTTATAGGTACTCTTTACTGATGAGTGTAAATTTAACCTGCATGGCTTAGATGTAAAACAATACGTTTGGCGTAAGCTAAATACTGAGTTTTTGCCTACTAACACTCGGGCTATGGTCAAGCATGGGGTAGGGTAGGTGATGGTGTGGGGATGTGTTTCCAGTGCAGGAGTAGGGAACATTCATTTTATAGAGGGCAAAATGAATCAATTCCAATTATTGGACATTTTAAAACAAAATGTGAAGCAAAGTGCCGATAAATTGAACATATTAGACACATTTGCTTTCTATCAGGACAAGGATCCGAAGCACACTTCACACGTTGCGATAATGTGGCTCATACATAATTGTCCAAAATTACTGCAAACACCAACACAGTCCCCAGATCTAACATTATTGAGCATGTTTGGGAAGAACTTGCCCGTTAACTCTATAAGTCCACTTTCAACTCAGTGGAGCAGTTGAAGCAGGGAATAAGGCGTGAGTGGAACAACATATCTCCGGATTTTTTCATCAAACTCGTGCAATCAATACCCAGGCGGTTGAAAACAGTAATAAAAGCAAAAGGTTTTGCTTCCAAGACCAAAAACTACAGACTGTCCAATTATACGTTTGACATAAAATTTAATGGTTTTGTTTTATTTTTAAAAATGTTTTTGGATAAAATGTGTTAAGTATTATATATTGTTTTAAAGGTCTTTCAATAACCTATAACTCTGTATCAAAGTTTTTTAGAATTATTGTCATGTAAGTAAAAAAAATTGCATTTGAATAATCGTACACCTAGTGTCCAATTATACGTTTGAACCACTGTACATATCTTAACTGCTCAAGGCAGGGCTGTCAGTTGTGGCAATTTTACGCCAAATGTGGCGATTTTTTAGTGATTGTGGCTATTAAAATTTAGGTTTGACGCCATGGCGATATTGTTGGCGATTATTTTAACAAACGGCAAAGTTTTTAAACTAACTAAAGAAATTATAAACATATTTAATACAAATACTATGTATGTTACCCAAAATGGCGCAGATAAAATAGATGAAGCTGAAGTTAATAGCTTCCCAGCAAAAAAAAATTGATGCGATTTTTTACAGACCACATTTAAATCACATCTAAAGATGCTATTGCATATTTTCTGGTTTTGTTGCATTTAATTAAATGCAGAAAAAAAACTGGCATTATAAATGAATCGCCGATGTCATTGTTTTGTTTTGTATTGAGCAACGATTTACACTTGGTTGAAGTGTTGTAATAAATTTTAGGTTTATATCACATAAAAAGCTAGATTTAAAAAGAACATTAAAATCGCATTTTAGATCAGAAAATTCCTTCCTTAGTAGGAGTGTTTTTTCCCCACATATTAAATGCAGAAAAAGTTCTACTTCAAAATAACACCTTAGTATGGAAATTTTGTAGCATCGAAAATGTTGATTATATGCGGTTTAAATTTGGCAAAAATAAATAGCATCCCTCCAATGACAACCCTATGTAAAATTCATTGGTTTTTCCTCAAAATTTGAAGTGATTCAAGTAAGCTAGTTCTGGGTTTTTTCTACTTCTTTTTCCTCACTTTTTTTACTGGGTTACTAAATGCATCTTTTTAATTGCTTAAATTAAGTGCTATTTAAGCAAAAAAAAACGTTTTTTAACTTTTTATGTATATACAGGGTGCTTCAAAAAAATATATACACACTTTGAACTTCCAAAGAAAATTTATTTACCGTTCTACAAAGTTAAATTTCAGGAAAATAGAAAGCTGAAAGTCCAATGTAAATGAAACATAAATAACGAATGTTAATACTGTTCAAATTGGTGACTTGCAGCATCAATACAATTCTGAGTACGAGTCACCTTGCCTTGAAGATTTGTTAGGAGAGCGTTGAAACAGTTCCAAGACTGCCGTTGATGACTCATCACTTGTAGCTGTTCGAGGCCGACCTGAATGACCTTTATGCACATCACACACTGTTGCATGAACTTCGAATTTGTCTCGTATGCGTGTAATTGTTAATCTTGAAGGTGGTTCTGTATCATACTCCCTTCTCCACTGTCTTTGAACTTCATTTACATTCTCAAACTTCCAGTACCACTTAATAACCTGCTTACGTTCTTCAAAACTCAAACGTACGTCCCCCATGTTGATATTACAAATTCCAACTGATAATATAACATAGAGGGACGATTATGCTGGCACCTGGCGAAGAAATATAACATTAGCCTTGTAGAGCGGGAAAACTACAATAGTTTAAAGTGTGTATACATTTTTTTGAAGCACCCTGTATACACACATTCAAAAACTATACTCAAGGTAGTATTAACATAACTCGCAAATTCCTCCTTTTTGTATAAAATAACCTTGTTTGCCATAGATTTTACATACAAAATTATTGCAATACCAAAGTTGCATTAAGTTCGTGTTTTAACCTAAACAAAGTTTTTAATATTTAATAACATGTTACTTAACAAAGTAACTGCCATTGTACGTATGTTTGCTCTTGAATATACATACATATTTTTTCAATTCTTCCTTTTAATTTCTTGGTGTACAAAAAAATTTAATTTTTACTTTAATTTATTGAATAAAAACCCATTAATATTTCATATGTTTGTTTAAGTAAAATAATTTTTGAGTTTCTTTCTTCAAAGGCCAATTTTTTGGCGACTTTTTTGGTTTTTAAGCTCAAAAAAATATTTTTTGGCGATTTTTGATAACCGTTCTGGCGATGGACCCTGAAAAAAAATTGACAACCCTGGCTCAAGGTGGTTTTATACAAGATGGATTTATACAAATGAAGGCTGGATTAGCCGAGCGCAACCGTACTGTAATGTATCAGCTGTTGGCTTTTGGCTTATGAGAAGCAATGCAAAAGCTTAGCGAAAAAAAACGTACTGTAACCGCAACGTACCATTCTGTATAAAATAGAATTTCCTTACGTTGTTGCGTGACATTTGTATGCCAGTGATGGGCTACTTGTTTGTTTTATAATTTGGGGGTATTTTTGCTCTTTTTCATGGTACTTTTTTTATATACTTTTATATGCGAAAGAAAGATAAAATAACCATTAGTACTTTGCGCTGTTTCATTTTTTTATTTTATTTCACGCATTTTTGAAATGTTGTTTTGTGAACTATGAAGATTTAGGTATTTTCTTTGTACACTTGATAATATTGTCTATTATTTAACTTTATATAATGCTTTTTTCAGTATTGTTTTTGTCTTTTTTCGCTATACTTGCTTTACAGATAATTACCACTATAATAATTATTTTCGCTTGAAGAAAATGCACAACTGGAGACTTTTAAGCGTCTTGCGCACACGTTTAGTACATATATTGTGTATAATAAATGTAAAATATATAAGGATTTAAATTGTATAGAAATCTATTAATAGGTATACACATATACTTAATAAACTATAATTTGGTTATTATATTTAAATTGTAGATGCTAAATAATAAATAAAACATATTTATAGCCATACATAAAAATAGACACAAAATATTCTCTAATGTCATTAGGTACTTTCTCTTCATAACGAAAACCCATTTGAAAAATTTTAATTCCCATCACTGTCTTTCAAACAGCTGTTTATTTTTCATACCAAAATCAAAAATAAACTAGTCAAATAAAATAAGTTTTTAATTAATTTATAAATTTAATGTTTTTTTGCAAATTAAAATAAAAATGGACGACGAAAATCTAATTTTACTTGTTCAGACAAACGAGTGCCTGTATAACAATACCTTTACTACACATTACACGTAACATTACAGTACGGTTGCAGCAACGCCCGGCTAACTAAGGCTTGACTTGTCGAATTTTCACTGCAAAATTAAAACGCGTGGAAACATTGCTTGTGTAAAACACATAACAAGTTTTTAATTAAGGTGGTTTTATACAAGATGTATTTTACATATGACCTGTCAAAATCTTTACTGCAAAATTGATACATTTTAAGTGAACGCGTGGCAACATTGTTTGGGTGAAACACATACGTATGTAACTCTACGTCTTGACCAGCCAAAAATTTGTCGAAACAAGAACACGACCAAGGTATATTTAACAAGGTAGGAATAACTGATCAGCTGACTTATATTTCCGCCATATGATTTCCAACTTAGCTTGGACACTTGTTTATGTTATACAATGGTTATGTATACTGTGTGTATGTGTGTTCGCTACATTTTCGACAACCAAGCTGGAATTAGCAACAACAAAATACATGCTAAAATTTTACAGGAAGTTGTTGTTTTAGGGACGTTCCCACCTTCTTATTCCATCATGAACACGACGTCAGCAGAATAATTGTAAAAAATTTGTTTACGTTTTTTTGGCTTGGAGAAAACGTACTCATGTTTTGTCAATTCATAGTTTATGTATATGATATTGTTAAATAATAATCAAGAAGTATTTTCCTTCCGGTTAAAGTTTCACTTGTCGGTTTTAAATGTCAAAATTCATATAGAGGAATTGTAAATAAGTTAGCCACCCTAAAACTATTACCATCTTGATATTGAATGTTTTCTCTGACATCCAAAATGGCGTTTGATGGCAGACATGGTTGAGAAAACATTTTCTCTGACAACGATGACTGAACAAGAACAAAACATCGACAAGAGCGGTCCAGTTGAGACAAAACGATGTGCGAACAAAGTTTTGTTCAATGGCAGAACAAAATTATGACTCGTCAAGACACTAAGTTAAAGTCACATGACAAATTTTCAATTAGAGCGCGTTCTATTTTCATCTGACAAAGCATGTGTCATCAGCTGTTTTTAAAACAACAACAAGGAAAAGTATTTTGCTTATTATTGTTTAGAGGTTATGTTAGATGTATGTAATACGTACGTTTTAAAGCAAAAATCATAAACCAGCTGTAAAATGACAATTTTGACAGGCAAGCAATAACATGTGTATTGCAAAAGTGACAAGTCATGTGTAAAATACATCTCGTATAAAACCACGTTTACACTGCTGCATCAAGTTTAAAGGCGAGTTGAATGGAATAACTGATAATTAAGTTGCTTTCAAGTTTGAGTTTAAGTAACTTACCGGCCAGACGTTCAGTTTTTGCCTTCAAGTTGCAATACACTCAAACATTTTTACTAACACACCCAAACTTTTCGAACTTGAAAGTAACTTGATGATTAATTTTCCCATTCAACTCGCCTTTCAACTTGATGGTCAAGTTAACAGCTGATTATAGTTATTTTTCGTATATTTTCCTTTTTTCATCTTCACCTTCATCATCGTAATCTTCGCTATCATTACTCTCACTAACATGTATTTCTTGAGAACTTATAGGCGATAGCAAAAGCTGTAGTTCGGAATTTGATAATTGCTGCTTTTCTTTCCGCTCATTTTGTTTATTAATAATAGATATGAATGGATCTGAACGGAGAAAAAATCTATTTTGAAAATCTTCGGCTGCATTTGCGAGCAAAGTGTTGCCTATAATTTTTAAAATCTTTATTTCTGGCTTCCTGAGCTTCTTCTGAAAGTTCTCCAATCGGTAAAAGGGCATATTTTATGATTTCGGGTCCATGAATTAAAAATTTATGTATTGTAGGAGTCATACAATAACAACAATAGTAAACATTGAATGAATGACTATAGCAAAACATGTTAAATACATGACTTTGAAAAAAACACGACTTCAAACAGAAAAATGCTAATAGCAAAAAATGGAACAACAAAAACGCAAATTTTCTTTTTTGTATAAACAAGCTAAGATTCCATACTTTTAGAAAATATATGATTCAAAACCCAACCTTTACTAACTTAGAAGTTATGGTTTACGAAACATCAAAAATAGGCCAATTTAGATCTTTTTTTAAAAAAATCGTCAACAATATTTTCAAAAACACATCATTTTTATATACTTAAATACCTGAAGTTGAAGGTTCCATTCTTAAAATAACACTTTGTTTACGTTAAATTTGGAAATTACGGACTCGTTTAATGCAAAATTTTACTTTTTCGCTTTTTAAAAAAGTTGCAAAAAATTTTTAACTTTGACACGTCACACAGTGGTATTTCTTTATACATTTTTGTGCAAAAAATATAAGGAGTGGTCCTAAACTATTGAAAGTTGGCATCGAGCATTGTATTGACTTAATTAAGAAAAACAGAATTTTGTCCAAATTGCCCACATCCACCGCCCACCTCCCATACATTAACAAGCGAAACCTGTGTGCAAAATTTTAGTTACATCAGGCACGCCCACCTCCCATACATAAAAAACAAAACCTGTGTGTAGAGCTTTAATAATATCAGCCCCTCCCAACACCCACCGCCCACTTCCATGCAATCCGAATCAATTTTTGACATAGTTTTTTAATAAATTAAAACGAGTTAGCTAAACCCCAGACGAAAAACTTTTGAAATTAAAAGATTACAAGAACGTTGTTGTAGATAATTTCAGTAAATTCAAAAATTGGCCCCGAGTGTATTGATCAGGTTGGTATACAGCACATTAGTTGTCTGGGGAAATCAAAATACCTTTGCAGTTTTTTTTAGCCGATTTTACTTTTTATAGCCCTATTGAAAAGTTATTTTACTGCATGTTACAAATTTTTTATCATCCTAACTGTTTCGGCGTATATCCGAGTTTTCCATAAAGAAATTAGAAATAAAACAACACCAATTAAGAGTTTGATTGGAAGATATATGTATGTGAGTAGCACTGCGATATTATAATTGCTGGAGATATAAATATAGATTGGAAATGTGATTTTTACAAAAATAAAATTGAAAGTATACTTAACGACAATGGACTTAAACAAATAATGAATGAATATACAAGAATAACTCAGAATTCAAAAACTACAATTGACTACATAATTACGAATAATGAAAGAATATCAGCTAAAACTAATATAAATAATAAAATATCAGATCATGAGTCTATAGACATTTTTATTAATTGTGGTGTGCAAGTATCGGAAGAAAGAAACAAGGAAATATAAATTTTTAAATATAATAAAAGTATTTTCAAAACTGAATTGGGTGCAATATTATCATTGAATGAAAATCTTACTGTGGATGAACAAGCTAAAAATTTTGATAAATGTGTGGAAAGTACATTGAAGAAATTTATAGTAAAAAAGGAAATAAATGATAGAACTAATAATAAATGGTTTAATAATGAACTAAGAATTATGAAATTAGAAAAAACTAACCTATATCAAAGAGCAGTGTTTGAAAATAGCAGCATAGCATGGGCGAATTATAGGAGCATAAGAAATAAATATAAAGTAAAAATAGAAAATGAAAAAAATAGTTATATAAACGAAAAAATATCTAACACAAGTAGTCAAAAAGAAATGTGAAGTGTTGCAAAAGAGCTAGTATTAAGGAAACCCAAAAACGTGATAAAAACTGTGATATTTAACCAAATAGAGTACAAAGAGAGCATGCAAATAGCAGAGCAGTTTAATCATTATTTTGTAAATAGCATTTAAGACATAAGAAAATCTATTGATTATGAGCAATATGAAAACCAAATACCTGTGATAAATAATAATTTTAAGTTTCGTGCAACATCTTTATTAGAGTTAAAAAGTATCACTAAGAATATAAAAAAGAAACCTGACTTTAAGAAAATAACGAAAGATATAATTTTAGACAATTGGAATTTACCTGGCAATGTTTTAGGGAAAATAATAAATCAATCGTTTGAGAATGGAACTTTTCCCGATAACTGGAAGGAGTCGATGGTTACTCCAGTAGAAAAAATAAAAAACACAAATAATATGAAGAATTCCGGCCTATTAATGTTTTAAAAACGTGTAAAAAACGAATGGAACAAATTGTAAAAAATCAATTGCAAGATTATATGGAAAGCAACGGTTTCATATCCAAATATCAGTCAGGTTTTCGAAAAAAACACTCTTGTGTAATAAATAGGTGGAAGTTTATAAATAAAAAAATAAAATATTGGCTATCTTCCTTGATTTTAATAGAGCTTTCGAAACTATAGACAGAGACATACTCATAAAAAAACTATATAAATATGGCATAAGAGATAAAGAACTAAAGTGGTTTGAGTCCTATTTAACAAATCGCAGACAATATACAAAAGTGAATAGTGTGAAATCTAGTGCTATAAACAATAATTATGGAGTACCCCAAGGCTCAATTTTAGGAGCTCTTTTATTCATTATATATATAAATGATCTCGAAAAGGTTTTAGCAAGATGCGAAATTATTCAATATGCCGACGATACGCTCATTTTGACGGAAGCAGAAACAGAAGAAGAATGCTACGAAAATATTACAAGAGATATGTATAATATAAATAATTGGTTAAAAAACTATAAATTAAAATTAAATGAAAATAAAACAAAGATAATGGAAATAAATATGAGTAGTAATATAACATATGAAATAAACAACATTGCAATAGAAAAAGTAAATAACTTTAAATATTTAGGTTTCATTATAGACAAAGAATTAAAATTTAATGACCATATTGTCACTTACGTGGACATCAATAGTTGAACAAATATAATTAATAAACGAATATTTGTAATAATGTCAGGAATGTTATTTTGAATTCATTAAAGTATTTTTAAACACTAACAATAATTAAATAATATAAAAGGAACGTAAGTATATCGCTGCCGACCGTCTTCTTATTTTTAACGATGCGTCTTCTTGCACACTTCTTTTGCTAATCAGTTAATTTTTCAAATGACGAAAATCATGTAAAGATAAATGTCAAGCATGCTCACAGTTGTATTTATTCACAGGGTGACAGCTCGGCCTATTCTGACTCTGAATCGTCCTCGATTCCATCGGATGTTTCATCAAGGGTTGGACAACTGCTGCACCACGGTCGGCTGAGTAAACGGACGAGAACTTTCGATTCGATATTTGAATTCCCGGGATGTCTTCAATTAGGTAGCGATCATTACCCAAAACTTTGGCAATTGCATATGGACCACGGAATTTGGGTTCAAGCTTTCGTGAGTCACCTGTTGCGGGGGCTTCATTTTCTATAACGACTATATCACTTTCGGCGTATTGCCTTGGGGCTGCATGTTTGAAATTGAATCGTTTCTCCCACTTGACCCTTTTCTTTCGTATGTTCTCCACAGCCAGATTTCGTTTATCTGCCATGGGGATAACATTTTCCACTACATCATCATGGACAGCGGCTATCAGATCTTCAGTTGTCGTACGTAAATATGATAAGATGGTTTGGTTGGCACGTTCGACTTGCCCATTCGCCCCCGGCGTACGTACAGCAGTTTTAATATACCTGATAGAGTGGTGATCACAAAAGTCTTCAAATGATTTTGCTGTGAAGGCGGTGCCTCGATCGCTAACAATATTTTTGGGCAGGCCGAAATACGAGGTCATCTCATTCAGGGCATTTATTACAGGGACAGTCTTCGTGTTTCGAATGGCTTTTACGATAAGGTATTTGCTAAACGAGTCTGAGATTGCCAAAACGTAGCAGTGTCCTCTTTTGCTTTTCGTAAAAGGACCCAGATGGTCAATATGGACGGTATGGAACGGAATTGGCGGGATGTCGCTAAAGTGAAAACGTGCTTCGGACTTACCAGTACGATTTTTGTTGTAGCAACACTTGATACAACTGGCAATATAATCCTTGGTGTATTTGCGCATTTTGGGGAACCAAAACTTCTGTTTAATTCGTTGGATCGTTTTGTCGAGTCCGAAATGACCCATGTCATCATGAGAATATTTTACTATTCGCCACCGGATGTCCTTAGGAATAACTAATTTCGGGCCAGTTTCTTCGTTGTGGTAAAGTCGGTGATTACGCAAGCAATACTTGGTTTTGATTTGCTTTTCTTGATCGGACTGCAATTCTCCCTTGAGAACGCCCATTGTCTTAAGTAGTTTTTCATCTTTTAGCTGCATCGTTACTACCCAATCATCGACTTCTGCGGTGACCTTCATCATAAATCCTGCAAGTTCCATTTCATTCGGCGGATTATCAGGGGCACGGCGTAAAGCATCGACGTGCGCCATTCGGCTGCCTTCACGATGAGTTAGAGTAAAATCGAATTCCTGAAGCCGCACCCACCATCGGGCCTTTTTAGATTTTAACTCCTTATGAGCTTTTATCTGGGCGACGGCTGAACAATCAGTAACTAGCCGGAAATGTTTCCCCAACAGATACATCTTAAAACGATCAAGCACCTTAACTACGGCAAGGGCTTCGAGCTCATAGCTGTGGTATCGGCTTTCGGCGTCGGTACAGTGCCGATTGTAATAGAAAATGGGTTTCCAATCGTTACCATCAACAGATTGTAACAAAATACCTGCTAAACCAATACTACTGGCATCAGTATTCACTTCATGAAAAGCGTTTCGGTCGTAAAGGGCAAGAACTGATTGTGCCGTGAGCGCGTCGACGAGTTTCTCAAACGCTTTTTGTTGCTCTCCGCCCCAAACGAAAATCTTATTAGTTTTACGCAGCAACGTTGTAATCGGCTTTGTTATTACAGAGTAATCTTGCACGAATTTTCTGAAAAACCCTGTCAGACCAAGGAATCTTCGTACCTCCGTTATATTTGAAGGCGGTTGTAAATCTCTAATAGCGCTAATTTTCTTGTCACCTGGTCGTTTACCACTTTCATCAATTACGTGCCCAAGATAAGAGATCTTCGTGGCCAAAAAACCGCATTTGTCATATCGTAAAGTCAGGCCACTTTCGGTAAGTATATTCAGAAATCTCTCTAGCCTTGATAGACCTTCTTCAACCGTCTGACTCGGAATCACCAGGTTCATTTGGCGACGAGTTTATTCATGACCGACTGAAAAACTGCGGGGGCATTAACGAGCCCAAACGGCATTCGGTTATATTCAAAGTGTCCATCGTGGGTAACAAATGCTGTGTATTTTTTTGAATTTTCGTCCACTTCTATTTGATGATACCCCATGCGAAGATCCAGTTTCGTGAAATACCTGTTATTTGCCAGCTGCGCGAATTGCTCATCCATAACAGGCATTGGATACGGTATTTTAGACGTTATTGAATTCAATTGTCGGTAGTCGACACAAATGCGATGTTCACCATTACTCTTGCCGACTAAAACAACCGGTGAGGCATACGACGAATCGGACACTCGGATAATTACGTGTTTCAAAAGGTCGTTGGTTATGTCAGTCAAAATTGAACGTTTGGCGAATGGATCTCGATGAGGCTTAGACTGAATAGGTTTGTTAGACGTGAGCTGAATCTCCATTTTAGCGACCCTAAATTTACCAAGATCGGACGTATCATCGGCAAGACATTTTCGGTGCTTCAAAAGTAAAACCTTTAAACTCTCCCTCTCGGATGGTAAAAGTTCATTATTGGTTTGAATTTCATTAAATTTCTCAAGTCGACAGTCGTCCTGTTCGATAACCAAACGTTTACCTTCCCCGCATAAAATATCCCTACCGAGTAGTATGTTTTCAGTTAACAACGTATCGTCTACAACTAGTAGATCAACTTCAACTGTATTGTTATCAATCAGCAAAACGACGTGAACTTTACCAGTACAATTGTAACGGCCACCACCAAAACCTTTTAAGAAAATATTCGCATTTTCTACTTGACCGACAGTAGCAGCGTACGTTGCACGAATTAAGGACCTGTTACTACCAGGGCCCCCAAATGACCGCGTTTCGTGTCCGTTGACTTCTACCATTTTTACTATGTCACCTTCGTTTTGGTTTGCGGCGGGCTTTGCTATAAAATCAATTTGGTTGACCGATGCCTTTTCAGTTGGTTTGTTGGGGCATTTATCCGTTGTGTGGGTCGTACGTTTACAATGGCCACAGCGGGGTTTTCTAGACGGCTCCGGCCAGTCTATTGAAAAATGTCCCATCTCCGCGCAGTTGTAACATTTTAGCTTATCGTTAGGTTTCTTCGTAATCTTTGCATTGTTTACACACTTGTCTGTTACCGGCGTTATTTTATTGAACTCCTGCGGCGGTGTTCATTACATTGTTGAAGTTACAATAGCTATTTATGTCTCTTAGCAGCTGATTACACAAATCGTAATCATTTGATATTTTCTTTTTCAAGTCTGGGTCGTTTATACCGTTTATGATGTGCCTAGCTATAGCTGACTCGGGCAGACCACCTTTTTTTCCTAGGGCATACATTTTAAAATAGTATTCGTTTGGCGACTCACCTGGACGTCTCTTGGTTTGACACATCTTTATATGGACATCGGCTACGTTGTCTACGTGTGGAAAATCCCTCAAAATTTTTTCCACAAACTCTTGCCAGGTATTGAAAACAATTTGTAAGGAGTCAACCCAATACTTTGCGGTCCCTTGCATCTTTTGTTGTACCGCAAATATTAAGTTATAGTCACTCCAGCCATAAGCTTGTCTTAAGACGTTTACTCGCTTGACGAATTGTGACGAGCTCAGCGATTGTTCAGATGACTGGTTAAAATCGGGTATAATAGCAATCATTTCCCTTACATCACCATAAGGGCTCATATGGACGTTATTGCTCGTACGGAAAAATTGTTCATAAACGTTAGGTGCTGACGATGGGTACGGTCCCGTGGTTCTGCACGACGACTGTATTTGTGGATGAACATTCGTTACATAGCATGGTGCTTGTTGTGATATTTGTGGAGCTGCTGTAAACACACTACTTTGTTGTTCGTGAAACCGTGGTTCTACATACGAAATACTAGCTGACGGTTGATATACGCTATGATTGAAGAATACTGGTTGAGACGACGGATGTTGACTAGGAAAACTGAAATTCACGTGCTGCGATAACGTTGGCAGCATTTCAGGTTGTTGATATGTGGGACTCGACGAAATAACGTGTTGTATAGGCGGTTGCCCCATTTCCATCTGGTGCTCGTTGTCTTTATTGACGTTTGTGGCTGTTGTACGTGTGCCACTTACTAAGTTGCATGACGAAGCAACAGGTTGATTGTTTCCGTATGAAACAGTAACATTCGTATGACGCCCTGGAGGGCGTTCGTTTGAAGCAACAGGTTGCGGTGGCAAAAACGATGGCGACTGTTGTAGTCTCCTTGTCACTGCTCTCATGTTCGCTAATGTATTTTCCAACTGCTCAATTCGCTCACTCATAGTTGGCAGACTTCGTGCTTCACTTTTATTCTCCAGACGCTCAATTAATTGTTTCTTATTTCCCGTACATGGTAGACCACTCTCTCTACATTTCGTTTGTAGATTCTTAACAGTCATATTGCGAAAATTTTCCATGTTTGTGCGTCTCACAAACTATAAAGCCGGTTGCTTATTTTTTTAGAATATTTTCTCGTACGTACGTATGAAATCGTTGCGCATGGATACACTTTTTATACTCACAAAGGTATCCCACTTCTGAAATAATGTCACTTACGTGGACATCAATAGTCGAACAAATATAATTAATAAACGAATATTTGTAATAATGTCAGGAATGTCATTTAGAATTCATAAAATTATTTTTAAACACTAACAAATTAAATAATATAAAAGGAACGTAAGTATATCGCTGCCGACCGTCTTCTTATTTTTTACGATGCGTCTTCTTGCACACTTCTTTTGCTAATCAGTTAATTTTTCAAATGACGAAAATCATGTGAAGATAAATGTCAAGCATGCTCACAGTTGTATTTATTCACAGGGTGACAATATTAAATATATATGTAGAAAAATTGATAAAAAGATAAGTTTTTTTAAGCGTATAAGAAACAAAATGTCCATAATAACAGCAATAAATATATACAATACAACCCAGTAAAAAAGTGAGGAAAAAGAAGTAGAAAAAACCCAGAACTAGCTTACTTGAATCACTTCAAATTTTGAGGAAAAACCAATGAATTTTACATAGGGTTGTCATTGGAGGGATGCTATTTATTTTTGCCAAATTTAAACCGCATATAATCAACATTTTCGATGCTACAAAATTTCCATACTAAGGTGTTATTTTGAAGTAGAACTTTTTCTGCATTTAATATGTGGGGAAAAAACACTCCTACTAAGGAAGGAATTTTCTGATCTAAAATGCGATTTTAATGTTCTTTTTAAACCTAGCTTTTTATGTGATATAAACCTAAAATTTATTACAACACTTCAACCAAGTGTAAATCGTTGCTCAATACAAACAAATTTATAATGCCAGTTTTTATTTCTGCATTTAATTAAATGCAACAAAACCAGAAAATATGCAATAGCATCTTTAGATGTGATTTAAATGTGGTCTGTAAAAAATCGCATCAATTTTTTTTGCTGGGAATTATTAAACCGAATTTTGAATACGGATCAACTATTTTATATACGTGTTGCTCAGACCAACAATTAATAAGACTACAAAAACTACAAAATAAAGCCATGCGTGCAATTTTAAAATGTAATCGTTTTACGTCAATAAATTCAATGTTAGATATGTTAAAACGGTTAAATATAAAACAAAGACTAGAAATTAATACTATAAACTTTATTCAGAAAATAAAGAAAGGAGATGCACCCGAGACGGTAATTCCCAAGGTTTTCGAACTACTGGCCTCTTTAAATACCAACAGTTTTGAGTCAACTAAGTATTCAGACGGTAATCCCTCCAAAATTTATCATTCGCGGTCCATTTCCTGAGTGCAGCGTTAATTTGACCCCGGGCCGCCACAGCACTCGAGACATCGTGCGCTCCGGTCAACACGTCGTCGACGTACATTCCTCTTCCCAAAATACTCGCGGCGAGGGGGAACTCTTCCTGACAATCATTTGCCAACTGCAAAAGAGTCCGAATGGCCAGGTAGGGAGCACAATTTAAACCAAAGGTTACCGTTTGCAGTTCATACTCGGATACCTGCTCCTGAGACGAACTTCGATATATAATTCGTTCAAAAGGGGTGTGATTTGGATGAACACGAACTTGCCTGTACATCTTTGAAATATCACAATTAAACACAAATTCGTATAAACGCCAACGCACAATTAATGAAACTAAATCAGTCTGCAAGGTAGGACCTACAAAAAGACAGTCGTTCATACTATTACCATTAGACGTCCTATTTGACGCATTGAAAATTACTCGCAGTTTTGTACTTTTTCTCTCAGATTTAATCACGGGAAGATGGGGCAAATAACATGACAAGGTAACGGCTCAGTCCGTAGGTCCCACAGGACGCATATGATCTGACGCTAAATAATCCATTAAAACCTCGTCATACATACTCTTTATCTCAGGCTTACGTGCAATAGAAGATTAAATCCTACAAAACTGTTTCATAGCACCCGTTTTCGAAGTTCCCAAATTCAACTCGTTGGGAAACTCTGGTCTAAAAGGTAAAGACACAATATATCTACCCGAAGCATCACGATTGGTAGATTTCCGATAAATTTCCTCACAGATCTTATCCGAAGACGAAACAATTTTATCCCGTGGAGCCTCCTCGATTTCCCAGAATTTTAAAAGGTTCTGATTAAAGCTGTCTTTCTCGGAAAAGGAAACAGCTGTGGAAAAGACCCTTATATGATCAACCCCTACAGAATTGGTTGGGCCTGTCAGAATCCACCCAAACACAGTTTTGTGAGCCATTAACGAGCCAAAAATATTTCGACGAACTTCACCAAGAACGATTTTGGGGTATATATCAGCGCCGAGTAAAAGATCTACTGGTCTGTTTATGTAAAAGTTGCAATCCGCCAATTGTAAATTTGGTAATTCACCCTTTATATCCGAGGGACAAAAAAAGGACGGTAAATTACCCGAAATCGAAGATAAAACGAGGGCCGATGTCGATAAATTAATCCGATTGTCTACCGGAGACCCAACTTTAATCAAACAAATTTTCGTAGAAGTAGTAGAAGCCCCTGAATCAACGCCGGAAATCTTAACATTCGTAGAATGTGACGGAAGTCGTAGTTGATTTCGCAAACGCCCAGAAATAAAGGAAGCTTCAGACGCTAGGTCTATTAGTGCCCTTGCTGGGTACGTAGTACCATGACAAATAATAGAGACCAAAGCAGTCCCTAATAACACAGACGAATTCTGTGCTATGTGATAAACTTAACGATTCGAATTAGCGCGGGCATCGCCGATGTTGAAGGCAACTGTGGATCGATTTCATGCTGCTGAACAGCTGGCCTCGCACTAGCTGTATCGGCCACACTCGGCGTCGATACAGTAGATACAGACACTTCCCGATGAAGTAAGGTATGGTGTCTTTTGTTACAAATAAAACAACCATGTTCGCTCTTGCAATCCTTCACCTTATGTGACCTTGAAAGACAATTAACGCAGCAATAAAATTTTTTAATGTTCGAAAAGCGGTCAGAAACAGACAAATTCTTAAAACGGCCATGATTTTGTTTCGGACATAAAAAACAAGTATTCGATAAACTGGTTCTAGACAAATGAGACTTTACCTTTTGCTCTTTTACTTTTTTATTAGACTCCATATTCGTCAAATCGCGTATACTATCTAAAGTCTGAATTCGTTCCGTTAAAAACAGATCCAAATCCTTCCACAAGGATAAGACAGTTTTGTCCCTAATCGTCTGTTCCCAGAGCGTGACCGTCTGAGATGGTAACCGCTGTATACAAATAAATACAATAAGTGGATCCCAGTGCTTAGTCAATATATTATAAATTGACATTGCTGTCAAAAACCCATTAATACCGCGTTGTAGCGTCTTTTAAGCCGAACTAGTCTCCTTCGCGATCGATTCTGAACTGAACAAACACTTTAATTGATTATTGACCAGCATGCGAGGATTTTCGTATGTGTACTTCAAATTCTTCCATGCTATATCAAACCCAGAATTCGTCAACGGACACTTAGATACAATATCCTTGGCATCCTTACCGGTCCCCTTAATTAAATAGCACAATCTTTCAATGTTACTAAGACGACTATTATTTATATACAAAGCTGTAAAAAGATCCCTAAATGTCGGTCATGGAAGATAATCACCATCAAAAATATCCGTATCACATGGTGGAAGTGGTAAATTGTGACAAACATTATCATTATTTGGCGCAACATTTCCTATAGTAGTATTTTCGGCTGCCTTAGATTTGGCTTGTAACTCATCAATTTTAATATGCATAGCCGTTAAACATCTGGCATAAGTATTAAAAGTGCTCTGATATTTTTCAGCAACCACTTCAGAAACCTCCGGTGCTGTCTTCGAAGAAGCATCAATATCAGATAAGCATTGTTCATATTTATCCTTCACCTTTTCCCATAACTTCTTTAACTCATCACTCAATACCTCTATATAATATATATGCTGGTCTTCTTCACGAATCTTATTAAAATTCACTTCAAATTTAAACACAGCATCTGAGGCGTGAGTAAACCCTTCGAGCAGTTTAAACGACATATCTAAATTACAACTATGACAAAAGTTATCTCAAAACTGGGGAAAAAGTCAAGCAAAAATATGGCAGCGTTTAATACAGGGGCCAAATCGTCGCATTTGATTCGAATCGAAATTTTAAAATTCTTATTAGAATTACTATACTTAAAGCATTGACAACTCGATCGATCGAGTGAAATTTCGATTCGAATCAATTGCGACGATTTGGCCCCTGTATTAAAAAATTTAAAACTTTTATGAAAAAATTACGAATCAATATATATAGTCAATTCGACCGACCGTAGGGTAACTATTGCAATTCCAGTACAGGAGAAGAAGAATATACCTTTTAATAATTTTCTTCACAATAATTGTGATAAATTCAAGAAACAAATTAAATTAAAACACAATATTTCTTTATTTATTATTTTTTCACTATTTAAATTATTAAAACTTGTTTTTAAATAAATTTATTTAGTTTATTTTCAAAATATATGTATATCAGTGGTCTTCACCCATATTACCCAGCTAACGAAGATTTTCGGGTTTTTACTTACTCTTTTCGTGAATATTACAACCAGGGTTTTCCAAAATAAATTGTTTTCCTACCAAAATGCTTCTTAAAATCTGCAAACAGCAACTGAATAACTAATCCTGATTAAATTGTATTTTTAAATAAATATCGTATTTTGTTTACTGATATTGCTTTTATAATTCATGGCGAGCTACTTTTATTTTATTTTTCGATCGTAAACTTAAGAAAACATAATAAATTATTAACATTACACAATCTTTCATAAATAAAAAATCCAGCCGCTTTGTTTTCATCATTGCAAATGGTAATCATAATCAAAACAACAAACATATGAAAAATAAAAAATTTCAATTAGTAGCTTGTTAGCTTTCAAACAGAGTAGGTGCATGTCGCATGTTTTTATTTTTCAGAGAGAGCTAAAAATGTTTTTTCTGCACTGCAGCGTTGCCAATTAGTGTGTAATTATCCAAAAATAATTTGGAGCTCTTTATGTTTGCAATATAGGTAGAGCTAAAATTTTTTTGATAATTACAGTAAGAAATTGATAGCAAGCTACATAAATTTATGCAATTTAAAAACTTTTTCATAATTCAGGTAAAAACCCTCGGGCATACATATAAATTTTTTACAGCATTTTAGAAAAAAATATTTATAATAATTATGTGGGATATTAAGTGGGAAAATCTTTTTTGTTTTCTTTAAACATATTCAAAGAGGCTGAGTGCCTTGTATGCAACCAGTTACTAAATAATATGTTTGCATCGCACCTTAAGCGGCATACAATGCATATTGAGTTTCATTCTGTTTCAGGAAATGAGAGAAATCAAATAATAAAAAAACTAAAAGAAGATTTTCGACTCAAAAATCTTTGTATCCAAAATAGATGCTCAAATAACTCTACCAATACAGATAGCCAAATCAAGGCTTCACATATAATCAGCTTAGAATTAGCTAAAAAATATCGTTATAATAAAACAAAATATTAATAATTTTATATTTTGCCTTGAAATAAAAAAAAACATAAGCTTACAAAACACTGATACACAAAAACAAATATAGTTAAAACAATACTTTAATTTTTTATAAAAATGAATTATTTTGGTTTTTATTTTTACATTTTTCAGTTGGTACTGTATTACTGAATGAGCACGATATGTTGTGCTACGTTTTTATTTTTTTTTTATATATAATTTGATATGTTCTGTTTTTTCACTTAAAATGCAGATTTGTTTTTTCCAAATTTGCAGTTCTTATAAAAAAAATAATGGCAACGCTGACAATAATACTCTCATTTTAAGTGCGTTTCTCTTTGTGAAGACCACTTATTTATATACATACATATATGTGTGTACGTATGTATGTAAACTATTTCGTTTTGTTGCAACCCCCGTTGATTTTTTTGCTTACACGGCCGCTATATTAAATCAACTTAATTTTTTTCCAATTTCTTTTTATTTATTAACTTATAAATTTTTTTTCTTTTCAATTTACAAATTTATTTTACACTTTTAATTAAATTTTATTACTTAAGCTGTCCGTCCGCGTAAACAAACTTAGTTTTGACAAACTAACGATCGTGAGTTGCAAAAAAATCGAAATGCGATTGATTTAAAATGTTTAATGATCAATAACCAATTTATTTTCTTTTTTTTCATGTAAAAAGCACATACACATAAATATGAAAAAATATGCGCTTATGTATTTATTTATTTTTCTATTTAAAAACACAAATCACTTTTTAATCAATTTACTAACCTGTGTTTCTTTATATATTTGTTGAACTGTAAATAAATTTAATCCTCGAAAAAGGCGATGAAACTCCTTAAGGTTGATTTATCCGGTTCGTAAGGACCAATTTTTCGGCGTATATCCGAGTTTTCCGTAAAGAAATGAGAAATAAAACAACACCAATTAAGAGTTTGATTGTAATATATTAATCTTTTAATTTAATTTTGAAATTTACCTTAAAAAGGTGATTTTGTATATGAATACAATATGGCACGTAGTGTCGTGGCTGATAACCAAAAAACGAGTAAGTTATTATCATGTATACTTATATAAAAAGGTAACTAACAATATTTAAGTACCGTTACCGGTTCATGTACTCCCTATATATGTATATTATAAAATCAAGGTGTAAGTTTGTTTGTTTGTCACCTAATCACGCCTAAACGGCTGGACCGATTTTCATGAAATTTGGAATGTAAATACCTTGAAGCCCTGGGTGTGCGATAGGCTATACGTTTTTGGAAGTGCCCACAGCACTTCAAATCTTACTGTACTTATACTGAAAAAAAAATAACTTTTAATACTGGTGCACATGTTGTGCACCAGTATGTACACATTTATAAGGCCTCTAACGGAAAAAATTTTAAGGCAAAAAAGGAGGCGGGACCACGCCCCCTAAAACAAAAATTATATGATAGGCACTTATTCTAGACCGATTTTTTCGAAATTAGTTCGCATATAAACGGCTTCTAAAGTTAAAATTTTGGAGGTAAAAAAGTGGGCGGTGCCACGCCCACAAAAATTAAACTTTTTTTGCTGGTACTTTTAGTGCACCGATTTTTTTTAAGCTTGGCACACATATAGAAGGCCTCTAATTCTGAAATTCTAAAGGACACAAGCTAGGGGTTGTTGCACCCACAAAAATTTTAGTCTTCATGCTGATTCTTCTATTGTTGCAATTTTTATGAATCTCAAAAATTTTCGGTACAATAATTAGTGGCACAAAGATGGACAAACGTGCAAAGTTATGTGAAGATAGAGCAATATTTGAGCCAGTTACAGCATAAAACGCTTAATCCGGGAGGACATTTGCATGGGAGCTAGGTCAAAAAATTAACCGATCATCACCACAAACAACATGCTTTTTTCCTATGCCAAAAAGCATATCTGATCCAAGTTTCACAGAAATATCTGCAAAAATGCGGTCTCTACTCTGTTCAAAAGAATACATTAACTCCAAGCCGGACTGACGGACTGACATGTTTTAATCGACTCAGGAAGTGATTCTGTGTCGATCCGTATAATTAGAGGTAGGTTTGAGACCTTTACTTATGTAGGGTATAAATATTTGTACAAAAACATAATCAAATTTTGGTATAACAATATAAGAGAACTTTAAACTCCTTTTGAAAGACACTTGAAATGTAATTATACTATAAATTAAGAACGATTGATATATACAGGGTGTACCCCGGCAAGGTATACTAATTTATTTTACCGCCATTTTGGTAAACGTTAGTCTTAACAGTTCGTATTTTGCAGTCGTGAAGTAGAGACATGGCAAATTTATTATGAAAAAATATTTAATAACCCCAGTTTTCATGAAAAAATAATAATGAGTGCCGAGGCATATTTTCATTGGAGTGGATATGTCAATAACCAGAATAGTCGGTTCTGGGTAATAGAAACCGCTCAAATTATCCATCAGTCACTTTTGCATCCATTAAAAGTGGAAGTCTGAGGTGCAATTTGGTCAGGAGGAATCATTGCAGCTTACTTTTTTAAAACTGAAAACGGCGTAATGGGAAGCGATGTCCTCATATGTTTGAAAACTTTTTATTTAATTTAAGAAATGGTGATGATGATTGGCCTGATTTGACTGCTCCGGACTTCTTTTTGTGGGGATATCTGAGCAGCAAGGTTTATGCATATAAACCAACTTTCCAGCGGACAAACTAGCCTTTGCTTTAACAATTAAATAATCCCAGGTTGCTGGTTTGCACTTGGAACTCCTCCCCGCTTCTCTCATGGCATGTTGTAAGTCGCCTGTTCTAGGGTACTAAGTGGATAAAATTTACACATATTTGCACTAAATGGAAAAACTCCTAACAGAGTGGAAAATAGCGCTTTATGAAGTACCTAACGACCCGTCATTTTTTTTATAAGCTACAAACTGTACTATTAATATTTGTATAGTAATTTAAAACATAATAATCCAGATTTGTTTTGTTAGGTTTTGTTTGCATAATTTCACACAATATTGCTTATGGGTTTATTGTTTATGTAAAAGTTTTATTAACAACACTAAGGGGTATTTCGTGTAAAAATACACATACTAAAGGCATAGACAGCTCATCAAAACGATTAAAATTTCGAGTTGAATCGAATGCTGTAATTTTCCCACAGTTTTATATGCACTTTTTTTAAGTTAAAAATTTGCTTCCAAACTTTACCTTTTGAGATTATTCCCGCGCAACGCCGGGACGGGTAAACTATAAAAGGCTAAGTATTAACCTATTACAGGCCGAACTCACTGTTTTGTACTTAAACATTAACTCAAACTTTATTTAAAATATAAAAATGTTTAAAAAAATGAAATAGAGGTAATATTTTCCCCTTTTAATCCATTTTTAAAATTTTAGGGATTTTTTAGCACGGGAAAGCAAAGTTCGATTTAGGTAAATTTTTACGATCATATTTTTATACCAAATCGATTTTAATAAAACCACCCTAATATTCACATATACATAAGTATAAGCAAAATGTGCCCAAAATAAGAAATAATAAAACATTTATTCGTCAACTAACGTTTCATTAACTACATCATCTAGTTCTAAAAAATATTTGTGAGGTTGACGTCTTATACCAAATTTGTACGGATCAGATAATGCAAGCAAATGATGCAAAACATCAGTATTTGTATAAATTTAATTGCACTTTTTAGAAAACATTAATCTATATTTCCTGTTATCTTTATTACGAGCTTATGCTTCCTCGGAGACCATACCAACAGGAAGTACTGCTGCATCAATAATCTCCTTTCTATGTATTATTTTATAGACAGTTACAGGCATGTAGTACCAGCTATATTTTTTAACAAATAGCTCAGCCGTATCCCACGAAAATTGTTGAAAGTTTACAGTATAAATTTTCTGGCCACAGTCCACTTTTTTTTCGAACAACTTTTTCGAAAAACTAAGTATGAGAAAAGTCACTCAATACACTTTTCTGCATATTGGGTAAAAACAAAGACATGTGCCAAAAATTGGAGAACGAGGCATGGTAGAGGAAGGTATTGGCCACATTTCCTCATACTCAGTTTTTCCCAGTCTACTTTTTTTTCGAATAACTTTTTCGAAAAACTAAGTATGAGAAAAGTCGCTCAATACACCTTGCTGCATATTGGGTAAAAACAAAGCCATGTGCCAAAAATTGGAGAATGGTGCATGGTAGAGGTGGTATTGGCCACATTTTCTCATACTCATTTTTTCCCAGTCACCTTTTTTTCGAAAAACTAAGTATAAGAAAAGTCACTCAATACACTTTTCTGCACATTGGGTAAAAACAAAGACATGCGCCAAAAATTTGAGAATGGGGCATGGTAGAGGAAGGTATGGGCCACATTTTCTCATACTCAGTTTTTCCGAGTGCACTTTTTTTTCAAACAACTTTTTCGAAAAACTAAGTATGAGAAAATTCACTCGATATATTTTCTGCAAATTGGGTGAAAACAAAGACATGTGCCAAAAATTTGAGAATGAGGCATGGCAGAGAAAGGTATTGACCACATTTCCTCATACTCAGTTTTTCCCAGTCCACTTTTTTTTCTAACAACATTTTCGAAAAACTAAGTATGAGAAAAGTCACTCAATACACTTTTCTGCATATTGAGTAAAAACAAAGACATGTGCCAAAAATTGGAGAACGAGGCATGGTAGAGGAAGGTATTGGCCACATTTCCTCATACTCAGTTTTTCCCAGTCCACTTTTTTTTCGAAAAACTAAGTATCAGAAAAGTCACTCAATACACTACTCTGCATATTGGGTAAAAACAAAGACATGTGCCAAAAAATTGGAGAATGGGGCATGGTAGAGGAAGGTATTGGCCACGTTTTCTCATACTCAGTTTTTCCCAGTCCACTTTTTTTTCGAACAACTTTTTCGAAAAACTAAGTATGAGAAAAGTTGCTCAATACACCTTGCTGCATATTGGGTAAAAACAAAGACATGTGCCAAAAATTGGAGAATGGGGCATTTTAAAGGAAGGTATTGGCCACATTTCCTCATACTCAGTTTTTCCCAATCCACTTTTTTTTCGAAAAACTAAGTATCAGAAAAGTCACTCAATACACTACTCTGCATATTGGGTAAAAACAAAGACATGTGCCAAAAAATTGGAGAATGGGGCATGGTAGAGGAAGGTATTGGTCACGTTTTCTCATACTCAATTTTTCCCAGTCCACTTTTTTTTCGAACATCTTTTTCGAAAAACTAAGTATGAGAAAAGTCACTCAATACACTTTTCTGCAAATTGGGTAGAAACAAAGACATTTGCAACTTTACATTCTGAAATATATAAAATCAGAATTTAGATTTTAACTTATTTATTTAATTATTTTATTGCCAAATTCCAAATAAAAAACCAAATATAACCAAGCCGCTTTAAAATCACAAAAATTTGAACAAAATCCTTTGATTTTAATTTTAAAGTGATTTTCAGAACATTTAATATCAATATAATTCTTAAAATTAAAAACTTATCATTTTACGTTGTAATTTCAAACCGGAGATTATTGCATCTGTAGTGGTTTGTTAGCTTGGTTTCGTACAGGTGGCCTTAGTTAATCAGCTGAGTAAGGGTATTTCGGATGTTTAATTGTAAAAATTTGTTTATGTTTATGTTTTTTATTCTCTTTTACTAACAACAACTAAAGAATCTTAGAAAATCTCAAAAAGAAGATGAAATAATTTGTGTGTTTTTGTTATCTGTCTTTGACATTCGCACTTCCATTTTAGTTGTTTCTGTAGAACCGCTCGCATGCGAACCTGTATGCATGCGCTTTGGTTTCATATAAGCAATAAAAAGTAGTGCCAAGTTTTAAAACTATTTTTTATCCATGCCAGACCTTTTAGGCATATAACATTCTAAGTATTTTGAATTATAAAAATAAACGATATCTAACATTTATTAATTCAGCATTAATGCATATACAAAGTACAATCGGCCATTTGAAATATGGGTGTGATCATTCTCTTCTCTTCCTTTTCCATTAAAAGAGGCATGAATTTGTCGATTTTTTTAAAAATTTACAAAAAAAAAACATTCTATTTCCCATTACCAAGCACTGCACTGCACCCTAAATCATAAACAAACAACTCAAAATTCTTTAATCATTTAATTTTTCCTAATCCAAAGCCAAGTCGGAATCTTTAATAACTCTACAACTTCGTTTACATATAGTAAACTTTGTTTTAATACGGTTTTATATTGTTATATAAAAATGTTTTTGATAGAACACTTTTGGCTTTTTTTACCATACGCATTGATATAGTAGTCTTTGTTTGTTTAGTTTTTTTAGTTTTGACAAAAACTAAAGTTAATTTCAATTTGGCCGGTAAATTAATGCACTCGTAGTCTTATTACATAGAAAATTTTACTGCAAAACGAATTAATTATACATATGTATGTATATAAAATATAATAAAAACTTTTCTTAAAATTAATGTTTTTATTTAAACCTAAGCCAGTTTTAAAACCAAAAAGACGCAATAATCTTTACGGTAATTGAGAAATTTAATCATCGTTGGATTCCACATTTTCGGTCTGCATGTTCTTAAAGGTTGAATTATACGTGACATAACTGTAACGCCATAGTCATAACAATTGAAAACGCAATTGGTTCAGATTGGGTTCCAATTGGATGTTTAATAGGTATGGTTATGTCATGTATAATTCAACCTTTAAGGGGGGTACGGGAACATAAGTAACCAAGATGTACAACTTATTGTGTGAATTTTTATTATAACGGCGACGCACAGTGGCATTGCTTCGTACATTTTTGTGCAAAAAATAGAAGGAGTGGTCCTAAACTATTGAAAGTTGGCATCGAGCATTGTATTGACTAAATTAAGAAAAAAATAGAATTTCGTCCAAATCGCCCACGCCCACCGGCCATCTCCCATACATCAACAAGTGAAACCTGTGTGCTGAGTTTTATTTACATCAGCAACACCCAGCTCCAATGCATAAAAACGAAACCTGTGTGCAGAGCTTCAATGACATCAGCCCCTCCCAACGCCCACCGCCCACCTCCCATGCAATTCGAATCCATCTTTGACTAAGTTTTTTAATTAATTAAAAGAGTAGCCAAACCCCAGACGAAAACATTTTTATTCGAGTATTTTGAAATTTAAAGATTACAAAAACGATGTAAATAGTTTCAATAAATTTAAAAAATTGGGCCCGAGTGCATTGATCGGGTGGTCTACAACACATTAGTTGTCTGGGGAAACCATAATAACTTTGCAGTTTTTTTACCCAATTTTGGTTTTTATAGCCTTATTGAAAAGATATTTTACTGCATATAACAAATTTTTTATCATCTTAAATTAAACTTAACTTAAAATATAAAAATGTTTAATAAAATGAATAAGAGGTAATATTTTCCCCTTGTAATCCATTTTTAAAATTTCAGGGATTTTTAGGCACGGCAAGGCAAAGTCCGATTTAGGTAAATTTTTTACAATCATATTTTTATACCAAATCAATTTTTATAAAACCACCCTAATATTCATATATAAGTATAAGCAAAATGAGTCTAAAATAATAAAATATTTTATTTATTCGTCAACTAACATTTCTTTAACTACATCATCTAGTTCTAAAAAATGTTTGTGAGGTTGACGTCTTATACTAATTATGTACGGATCAGATAATGCAAGCAAATGATGCAAAACATCAGTATTTGTATAAATTCAATTGCACTTTCTACAAAACATTAATCTATATTGCCTGTTATCTCTATTACGAGCTTCTTCTGTTCCTACCAATAGAAAGTACTGCTGCATCAATTATCTCTTTTCCATGTATCAGTATTTTATAGATAGTTACAGGCATGTAGTACCAGTTTTATTATTTAACAAATAGCTCAGCCGTATCCCGAAATCGAAAATTGTTGAAACTTTACAGTATCAATTTTCTGGCCACATGTTATTACCTGAAGAACGATTCGGAAGCGAACTAATGGTTCTTCATTAACACCTGTTATATCAGCAACAAGTACAGAGTTGAGAAAGAAACGCCTTGAAGTATTGCCAGCGTTCGAAGAGCCAGGTCCTTGTTGTACAGCATCTACTCGCAATCTCATTCGTTCTTTAAATGCCGCCTGAACTCTATTCTTGTTTAAAACCCTTGTTTTTTTTTCTTCGATCACAGACCATTTTTTGAAAATATTGTTATAAGCTACATTGAGTACAGACATTATTAATTTTGTTTGAGAGTTTTATGATGAAATGCCCCATTTACAAGCCTAAATATCAATTATTTTCTTTGAAATTATGCCCAAATCGTTCATTTCTGAGAGTTTTGCTTAACAAATATAACATACAGCTGCTGAAGCAGTATTTGTAACGGACTGAACCGTTTCGTAATCTAGCATCGTGAACACTAAATTCTGTCTTACACCGAATTATTTGCCGCATACTACAACGTTCGTTTTCTCCAAAGCAGCAATATCGGACTTCATGTTTCAACAACCACTTAAACTTTTTCTTTAATCTCTTTGGTGAATTCAACGAAAATTGGACGACAGTACCTTGTTGATGATGGACTTTTATTACGCCAGTATTCTTTTTCAGTGTTTGATTTTAAACTTAAAGGTATCATCGATGCTAATAGCAGACTCTTGCCACTTGCATCAGTTGGCAAACACTGATTGTACTCTGCATGATCAGAAGATCAATCGCAACCCCACTTCGACGTAAGAGTGTAATTTAATTTGTGCATATCATTAACTTTTTCGCGCGAAAAACTTTCAAAAAGACGCTTTGTGGTGTGATCTATCAAACTTTGAAAGCTTACAGAAGCTTCATTTTCTGATACGCGGACTTCATTGGGATAAAGTTTTTTTTTTCTCTTTTAGTACCTTTATATAAGGTGGTAAAACATCAAATTCCCTTTTTGCAAAACATATTTTACTGTCTCCTACTGATGTTTTGTTAACTCTGCATCCAACATTAACGGCTAGCGAAGTTGACGAAGGAATATATGGTTGTGATTAATTTTTTGCTCTCGTTACTGCACTTTCTATTAGTAATTTTTGTTGGCTAAATCAGCAGCTTTGTACCTCTTATTACGTCCTTTGCAATCATCGAATTCCTTAACAGGTCTTCCCTTTCTCTTTGGACAACTAGGTTGATCATCAGCAAGTTATATTCAAATACATATATCTAAAAAAAATGTTGTGGCATTCAAAATTTACAATAAGTGATTTTTGTCTTAGAACTTACTTTTTAGCCAAGCACAATTCTTCTTAAAAAAAAAAATAAAAAAAAAATTGTTTGTACGATTTCTCCCAGCATTCATAAAAATAACTGAGAAATCGATTCTGAATTGTTTTTTTTTCACTATTTCGATTTTATTAATCATAATCACTGGGTTCTTTCCTCTAATAAAATCAGTTAATACATCAACATTATTACCGCAATTAAAAATTTCCTTACACAATTCGCTATATGATACAGAAACTGAAATCATTTTAATATTTAATTATGCTGGACAGTTTTAAAATATTTTTGCTTTTATTATTATTTATTCAAACGGTTTTATTAACCATAAAATGCGCAAGAATGCCGATTTTAACAAATTTTTAATAAATAAGTGAAATATCATTAAAATAGTTTAAGCCTTAATGTATGCAACACATTTTATTAAAAAAACCTGAGCAGCATCATTCTTGACTTTTTTTTTAGAAAATTTACAAGTTTGTTCAACGATCAGCGAAAGACGGTGAATTTTTTTGGGTAAATTCAAAGAATAGACTCTCATCCCTTATTTTGTTGCAGTAAGAGGACGGAGGTAGACGGAGCCAATTTCTTTTTTTTTCCAAGGAAAACTGCAAACACCGAATTTTATAAAGCTATTTTAATTTGCTTATATTTACTAAACTGCGTATGTAATACAAATATATTTTCTTTTAAACTAAAAGGCTGTGTATTTCAGTAAAAACAGCATTAAAATATTAGCAATGAAAGTATCTTTCACGCATAAGCTACTGAGTTTCATGAACATTTTCACCTGTTTTCGATTTACAATACTTAAGTGACTTTACTAAACTTTTTTTAAGACAAAATATAACTTTTTATTAAAAAAAATTATTAATTTTTCTTAGTGAAACACTTTTCTATAAAACAGCATCATTAGATTTTTGAAAAGTATATGTCGAAAATTGGCTTTTTTGCCACCAAAATACCACTGTGCGTCACTACGGAGTCACCTGACAAGATACATAGATGCTGGAAAACTTACATCGAGTCGTAAAATAGCTCTGTGCCTGTGTTCTGTAACTTGAGTGAGAACTTCTCGCATCGAAAAATTTGTAGTCGCCTTGTAAAAGACAGGATGAACACGATAAACCTAATTATTTTAACTTTTAACGTTGCATAATGAGAGTTTATGTATTATCTAAGTCACACTGTTAATAATCGGAAGACTATGACAACAAAAAAATTTCTCGCTGCGAAAACTTCTCACAAGTTACAGAACATGGTCATTATTTTTTATCGCACTTCGAGAATTTTGTGTCTCACTCTTGCATGTGGGGAATTGTTTGGCGTCACATAGCTGTACTGAGATACAGTTATCGGAGGCTTTTATGATTGTCTGCATGCAAAAAACATGTTGAATATATGGAGGAGAACCACTAAATTCAAAAAAATTTAAACATTTTGATTACATGGAGGAAACCACTAAACTCAATTATAAATAATCTACGTACAATTAATTTTACAAATACCTTGATCAAAATCAAAGTATCCAGACCGTCACAGCTTCCTATTCAAAGGCATAGGTCGACTGTTTTCGCTTGTCTGGATCAACGTGGGACACCCTGGCGCTTTGGTTATGTTCCTCTGCCATTAAATTTTAATGTTAAAAAAAAAGTTTAATTTTTTAACAAAAAGTGAAAAATTGAAAATTTTGAGTTGACGCCCTTTAGTTGAACAGGTGCGATTTGCATACATATGCGTGCTGCTGATTTTTTTCACTAACCTTGTGTTAATAATTCTTTTAACTTTTACTTCTACACCTTCGCGTTTCCTAAATTTCCATGATGTTGTTGCTTCCGCAATTAGGACTCTTCCGTCGATATTCTATTCTACAAAGAAAAAACAAGCATTAAAATGCGCATACATACATATATGTACCTATATTTATATCGATGCTTTTTTCGCTTACCTCTTATTTCTTATATTTATTTTCTTTGACAAATTCAAGATCGATATTAATAATTTAATAAAAACACAATTTTATTTATTTTTTTTTCAATTAAAACATATATAGTTCACATACATATAAGTATACGTAATAAAAACTTTTTTGTTTACATCAATGATTATTTCTAATATTACACTGTAACAAATAATTCTTTCCGAAAGCACAGAAGAATCTGGAAATATTTTCGAAGCAGAAAAAAATATGGTTATGTTTTGTAAAACTGAAAATGTGCAAAAGTTATTTGGTGCCCAAAGTGTTTGTGAATATGATAATGAAATGAATAGCAAAATCGGTCGAAGTAACAGTGATGTGCATACATCTTTTTTTTTTTTTTTTGTTTCATATATTTATTATTGAATCTTCGCCTGTGGCGAACTAACAATAAGTGTTCAAATCTTAAAACTAGGTAGTTAATATAAGTCTAGCCAGTGCCAGACTAAAATTTAAGTTCTCATATTAATTATCAAGCTTCATATAAGCGCAATAGTATCCCTCCTTTTCAGGCGGGTGTGCCCACTATGTTGCAGGATGTTTCGGGCGAGCGGATTTGGGTGAGCTTCCAGCTTATTTAAATACTTGTCCACATAGTTCAGGATTTCGCATTTAACTAGTGGAACTAGTAGATCCTTGTGGATGTTGCTGTTTTTAACATACCAAGGAGCACCAGTTATCATTCTTAGGATTTTGTTTTGCCTGCGTTGAATTTTTTCTATGTTGGATGCGGAAGCAGTGCCCCATAATTGTATACCGTAGCACCAAATTGGTTTCAAAATCGATTTGTAGAGTAGAAGTTTACAATCAAGACGAAGCACAGAGTTTCTGCCGATTAGCCAATGAATTTGTGTAGCTTTAAGTTTCATTTGCGTCAACTTCGCATCTATATGAGGCTTCCATGTGAGGCGGCGGTCTAGGTGAATACCAAGATATTTTGTCTCGGTTCGTTGAGGCACCATATGGTTGTTAATAAGAATTGGAGAGCACGTTTCTTTGCGTAAAGTAAAAGTTACGTGGGTACATTTTTGTTCATTTATTTTTATTCCCCATAACTTTGCCCATTTTTCAACTTGGGTTACGTGTTGCTGCAATTGGTTTGAAGCCTCTTTAGGGTCTTTATGAATACTAAGAAAAGCAGTATCATCAGCAAATGTCGACGTGTGTGTAAAACTATTGGTTGGCATATCTGCTGTGTAAAGCAAGTACAGAACTGGACCTAGTATACTCCCTTGAGGTACACCAGCCCCTATTGTTTGAGAAGAACTTATTTGGTTTCCCTCTTTGATTTTAAACTGTCGACCGGTTATGTACTTTTCTAGTAGGTTGAAAATATTAGCTGGAAGGTTTAGCTTTAGTTTGTTTAATAGGCCTTCGTGCCATACTTTATCGAAAGCTTGAGAGACATCTATAAAAAGCGCGGAGCAGTACTTTTTTTCCTCGAAAGTTTTTCTTATAACCTGCACCAGTCTGTGAGTTTGTTCTATTGTGCTATGTTGACTTCTAAAGCCAAATTGGTGATCTGGAATGCAGTTGTTTTCATTCAGGATCGGAGTAAGCTTGTTTTTAAGCAGCTTTTCAAACAGTTTTGACAAAGTTGGTAACAAACTTATAGGCCTATAAGACTCCACATTAGAAGGATCTTTACCAGGCTTAGGAATCATCTTAACTAAGGCAACTTTCCATATTGGTGGAAAATGTTCAAGCCGTATTATGGCATTAAAAATAAAAAGAATTATTCTTTTTGCTGTTAAAGGCAGCTCAATAAGCATTTTGTTGCTTATTGTATCAACGCCAGGAGCTTTTTTATCATTAAGGTTAGCTATAGCTTCTACCACATCTGAATATCGGAAACGTATTTCTATGGGACGTCTAGAAACAACAGGCGGTAATTCCCTCACGTCAGTGCATGTATTAGGAGTGAACACGTTTCTTAAATGGCTTGCGAGCAGATCGCATTTTTCTTCATCATTTCTAGCCCAGGATCCTCTTAGATTGCGCAGTGGTGGTTTTGCGATTACGGGTCTTTTGAGACGACTGGCTGATCGCCATAGAGAATAATTTGTTTGAGGGGTTGCGTCTAGACCTTCCAAATACTTCTTAATTGATGCAATTCTGTGTACCTCCAGCAAGTTTTTTAAGCGATTTGTACACTCTTTTAGCTTCGTTTTAAGTTGGGGCGATCTATGCTGTTGCCATTCTCTTCGCGCTCTCCTTTTTTCAGATAAAAGCTCCTCAACATCGACAGAAAAAATTTTGTTGTATTTGACCTGACGGTATGTTGAAGAAGCATGTTCAACGGCTTTTTTAATGTTTTCATTTAGGATATTTAGGCAATCATCGATTTCTTGGGGAGTTTTTAGTGGTATGTGTTCCGAGCAGTGAGAGCTGATATATTTTTTATATTTTAACCAATTTACTCTTTTTGATAAGAAAAAATCACTAGTTGCTATTTGGTGAGGACTGCAAATAGTGATAATTGTGGGTGAGTGGTCAGAAGATAAATCGAAGGAGGCTTCAGCCTCAATAAGGTCCGGTGATATACCTTTTGCCACGCCAAAATCTATTACGTCTGGAATTTTATTATTGTCCGTTGGCCAATAGGTTGGTTGTCCAGTTGAAATAACGAAAAGTCCTATTTCCGACACTGAGTCATACAAAACACGACCTCTGGGACTAATTAGGCGGGAGCCCCAGTATGTGTGCTTAGCGTTATAGTCTCCAGCAGCTATGAAGCGGGGACCTAATGATTTGTAGAAACTGTTGTACTGATCCTTCGTTATGGAGAATCTGGGTGGACAGTAAACTGATGAAATAACAAGGTTATGGAAAAATTCATCAATGCAGACGTTCGTAGCTTGGATATAACTTTCCGAGAGGCCACCCAACCATTGGTGTTTAATTCTTGATTTGATTAGAATAGCCGAGCCACCACATGATCTATCCCTAGGATCCTTTGAATCGTAAAAAGAATAACCACTAATTTTAAAAGTGCTTCTAGATGTCATATGAGTCTCAGAAATACACATAACATCGATTTTTTGGTTCATCAAGAAATATTCGAGCTCGTTTTTGTGTTGGCGGATGCCGTTTGCGTTCCAGAAACAAACCCTGAGGCAGTTCATGGTCTTTTAAGCATAGCCTGCAGAAAAGCAGACTGCATTTTTTGCATTTCTTGCATCATGTTGGCCATTTGCGCCATAATCTGCGTAAATTGTGTGACCATATTGTCAATTACGGCTTCCAGGCGGCTAAAATTAGGCCCGGTTGGTTCGCTAGTTGGCACTTCTTGTTGTGTTGTAGGCTGGGTAGACTTACGTGAATTAGGCTGGTTAGACTTTAATGCGGCGGCGTAAGAAACTTGATTTGTAGCTGGTTGTGCCAATGGAGGCATATTTGTAGTTGGTATATTTAAAGGCTGGGGAGGGGCAGGAACTATGTTCGGCTTAGTTGATCGCTTAACTAAATTAAAAACAGGACAACCTCTATAGTTGGCAGTGTGGTTTCCCCCGCAGTTGCTGCATTTCTTTATCCTAGGATCATCTTTTGGCTTGTCGCACTTGGTCGTATCGTGCAGATCCCCACACACAACACAAACAGTAGGCAACTTACAATAAGTTTTAGTGTGGCCATATTCCTGGCAGTTTAAGCACTGTACGGGCCCAGATCGCTTATGTGGCACTTCCACAGTGACTCGTCGGTGCATAATATATTTTAAATCGTAGATGGGGTGAGTTTCACTTTTTTTCAATTTGATATCACCAGGCTCAAGCTCCACTCGGAATAATGGTTGGGGGTGTTTTTCCCTATTTCTCATATTCGATACCGTCCTAACCATAAACCCTTTGTTTAACAAACTGGTCTTGATCTCTTCTGGGTCAACGTTAGAATCAATGCCTTTAATAACTACCTGAAGGCCTTTTGCGGTCTTGAGTTGGTAGGTATAGAAGTTTTTTCTGAGTTTTTCGAGCTCCGAAACCGTGGCGCGGTAGGCGTTTTCATGGTTCACTTGAATTTTTGTCTCAAATATGTTACCGCGTTTAACGTTTGAAACATAAAAGTTATTTTCCCCAATCAAACCGACTAAAAACTTGACGAGATCATTTGAGTTTTTTTCCCTCAAATAAATGGGAGGTGGCTTAAAGGACTTTTTTTCACTAACATGGGCCTCATTATCCTCTTGCAAAATTGCAAAACGATTTTGCGATGAGGTTGGCCTTTCATCGTCTTTTAAAATTTTTGCAGGTTGAGATGCTTCTGCCGATTTAGGGCTCCTTCCCCTTTTAAGAACTGTTACGTACCTGTCCATCCCTACCTGGATCTTAGGAGCACACGCAGAAATTGGGCCCGTAGCGCCTTTAGCAGCTGTTGGTGCGACACCAGAACTTGATAAAGAAGACCGCGATGAAGATGGCACCTCGGTATTTTTTTTATAATTTTTAAACAGAGATTGGGCTAAATTTGTCCCTTGTTCAGTACATTTATTCAAATTAGGCACACTTGCACTTAAATTATTTGTATTTGTTTTCGGTTTTTCACTTAAATAGTTTCTATTATATTCAGGGTCTCTAATGTTTTCATTGCTAACGCTTGCTGAGCTTAACACAATGTAAGCATTTCGGCTATTAGGCCCACTGTCACAACGATTACTGTTACTCATTAACCGTTTGGTTTTTTTGTTTTGTTTAGTTTGTTTTTATTTTCGATTCTCACTTATGTCTTGTAGGTATGTATATTAACAAATATTTTTTTTTTGTAACTTATTACAAATATCACCTATTACAAATATACACTCGCGTAGACACGTCCGTACACTACGAGATTAAGAGAGCAACTGATGTGCATACATCTGATAAATCAAACATTGGTAACTAAGTACTTACCTGAGGAACAGGAATTGAACTTAAAATATTTACTTAGCGGAGACATAAAGGAAAAGGTCAAACATTGGGCATTAGGAAACCTTTCTACGCTAACACAAAAAACTGTTGACGATTTGTTAATATGTAGTTTAAAGGTCGCAAGGTTATACGCCACTTCCAAAAAGTTGTAGAACTCTTCTTGAGACTTTAAGTGTAGCTTGCAATGCGAATATAATGACAAGTTCTGATAACACTCTGGGAAAATTTAAGTATTTTGGAATAAAAAAATCTTGACATAATATTCCCAAGTCGTTATTCAGAAGATAAAATAATTAAATAGTTCATGTTGATGGAATGGATATTTATAAAAATCTCAAAAAAGGATTTTGGTCAATAATGGGTAAAGTGTATACCACCAACTACCGACAAAATCATTCCTGACAGGCTTATATTTTGGAAATTCGTAACCAAAATCTAAAGATTTTCTTTCTGATTAAGACAAAAAAAATTGGTAATTAGTTCAATATTAAATGTTTAAAAATAACGGTGATTTTTTTAATTAAATATTTGTAGCTCACTTGTAAGTTCTTTGATGTTTGTACGTAATGTAAGGTGATTTTAATGTTTGTTTTCTTTTTGTGTTTTATATGTATTTTATTTAAGAGTCCTGATGATGCTAACCGACGGTTAGCGAAATATAGACAATTTTTAATAAAACAAATTATTAAAAACAACAACAGACCTCGAGCTTGTTTCACTTAATATAAAACTAAGAAATAATATACTTGTTTTACTAAATATAAAACTTTTAAAAAGTGATTATTATTAATGGGGATGCAGTATACATTTAAAATAAAAGCTTTCTGTTGCGATATGCCTGCTCGAGCATTTATAAAATGTACAAAAAGCCACACAGGATTTTACGCCTGCAAAGGATGTTTGATAAAGAGCAAAACAATAAAGAACACACGAATTTTTAAGGAAGTTCAATGTGAAGAACGCACCTTAATTTATTTTAGAAATAAAAGTAATCCTGCAACCCTATTCTGTAATTCTCTTAGCTAAAGCTAAATCTCGGTCGCTTAAATGATAAAAATAAACTACGGCGAATATTTTAGCTACTTTGCTTAATTGGTATTCCGTATGCTTTATCGCTTAGCTAAAATTTTAATTTTTCGCCGTAGCTAATATACTATCAGCAGACTTTTTCTTTTCCTCTGCCTTGATAGTATGATGTTGAAAAGAGACAAACACATGTGGAAGCTTTATATCAGTGGTCTTCACAAAGAGAAACGCACTTAAAATGAGAGTATTATTGTCAGCGTTGCCATTATTTTTTTTTTTTATAAGAACTGCAAATTTGGAAAAAACAAATCTGCATTTTAAGTGAAAAAACAGAACATAACAAATTATATATAAAAAAAAATAAAAACAGCACAACATATCGCGCTCATTCAGTAATACAGTACTAACTGAAAAATGTAAAAATAAAAACCAAAATAATTCATTTTTATAAAAAAATTAAAGTATTGTTTTTACTATATTTGTTTTTGTGTATCAGTGTTTTGTAATCTTATGTTTTTTTTATTTCAAGGCAAAATATAAAATTATTAATATTTTGTTTTATTATAACGATATTTTTTAGCTAATTCTAAGCTGATGATATGTGAAGCCTTGATTTGGCTATCTGTATTGGTAGAGTTATTTGAGCATCTATTTTGGATACAAAGATTTTTGAGTCGAAAATTTCTTTTAGTTTTTTTATTATTTGATTTCTCTCATTTCCTGAAACAAAATGAAACTCAATATGCATTGTATGCCGCTTAAGGTGCGATGCAAACATATTCTTTAGTAACTGGTTGCATACAAGGCACTCAGCCTCTTTTAATATGTTTAAAGAAAGCAAAAAAGATTTTCCCACTTAATATCCCACATAATTATTATAAATATTTTTTTGTAAAATGCTGTAAAAAATTTATATGTATGTCCGTATGTTTTTACCTGAATTATGAAAAAGTTTTTAAATTGCATAAATTTATGTAGCTTGCTATCAATTTCTTACTGTTATTATCAAAAAAATTTTAGCTCTACCTACATATATTGCACACATAAAGAGCTTCAAATTCTTTTTGGATAATTACACACTAATTGGCAACGCTGCAGTGCAGAAAAAGCATTTTTAGCTCTCTCTGAAAAATAAAAACATGCGACATACACCTACTCTGTTTGAAAGCTAACAAGCTACTAATTGAAATTTTTTATTTTTCATATGTTTGTTGTTTTGATTATGATTACCGTTTGCAATGATGAAAACAAAGCGTATGGATTGTTTATTTATGAAAGATTGTGTAATGTTAATAATTTATTATGTTTTCTTAAGTTTACGATCGAAAAATAAAATAAAAATAGCTCGCCATAAATTATAAAAGCAATATCAGTAAACAAAATACGATATTTATTTAAAAATACAATTTAATCAGGATTAGTTATTCAGTTGTTGTTTGCAGATTTTAAGAAGCATTTTGGTAGGAAAACAATTTATTTTGGAAAACCCTGGTTGTAATATTCACGAAGAGAGTAAGTAAAAACCGGAAAATCTTTGTTAGCTGGGTAATATGGGTGAAGACCACTGCTTTATATACTTTTTATAAGTCAAGTTGAATCTAAAGAAGGTGGTAGCGTTGGTACTGCAAATTTTACACAAACAATCATATGGAATTTGTACATTGTAAGTCTGGGGACAAGCACCTAAACTATAAAAAATTCGAACAAAAACACAATGAAATAAACGTAAAGTTTGCAGCCCTTAATGTCTAGGTGTTGGAAATAGGCAAAATAAAAAATAATCTGCTGACGCAATAACACCACATTGTGTATTATTCCACTTTGTTATACGCGTTGCCTAACATTATTATTAGCGTTTGTTAAAAAATGTTATGCGTTTGCTTACAACAAAAATATAAAATATATAAGAAAATATTTGGTTTTAAATAATTTTAAAATATATGCTTAAACATTTCTTTATTTTTGCTACATACAGACTTAAATATTTATTTTAATAAAAAGTATTTAAGTGAAATGTAGTAGTATATGTAACCAAAAGTCGCGGAAATTATGGCGGCATATTTATAGGATGGCAGCTTTAATTGTTGGCACATATGTATGTTTGTTTGCAAGTAATCAAAAATTAGAAGGGCAAAGACTATAGATTATAAAGATGGTTCACTTAGAACATATTTCATAAACAGAAATTTTGAGTTTGCAATGGGAGGTTACGATAAAGGCAAAGGGAAAGGAAAAACACTCACTTCATTTGAGAGAAGACAGAAAAAAAAGAAAACAAAAAATTGACGCCAATTTTTAAGAATAATAACAGCTAAAAAAATGTTAATGGTGCATGTACATACATACCAACATATACATATGGATGTATGTAAATACATACAATATAAACATTGTTTTCCATGTTTATTTTTTTTTAATTTTGATTTAACGTTCATATATACCTGCATATGTATGCCTCTATGTATATTCAAAAAAAAAAAGACACCTTCTTTTAAGCAAATTGATGGTTTTGTTTAAAATTTGCCAGAGAAGTATTGTTT
The DNA here is from genome assembly GCA_963583895.1 of Melanophora roralis. Taxonomy (NCBI): domain Eukaryota; kingdom Metazoa; phylum Arthropoda; class Insecta; order Diptera; family Rhinophoridae; genus Melanophora; species Melanophora roralis. Next base: position 76,837,398 of record OY757187.1, on the reverse strand, counting down.
AAAAGCAGCTCAAAGTTGTTGATAATCTAGTTGTAAGGTAAAAATACGTACATAATTTATTGCTGTAAAAATGAAATCATGTCGATTCGAGTTGAATTAAAATACCCTTATTTTGATATGTAGAGAGCTGTACAAATAAAGCGCCTTTTAACATTTTTTAGAAGTTTTAAATTATTAATTGTATACATAAAACCTCAAGTTATTTATTTTTTTAACTTTAATTTATTTAATTTTATTTTTTTTTTGACAAAATAACTTTTGTCTTCAGTTTAAAAAAAAAAAAATATCAGTGTGACTGTTAAAATCATGTTTCCGGATCCAAATAGTGGCGCACATAAAACGTTTTGGCATCGAACAATCAGAAATATCCCTGTGTCAATCGCTGTCTAAGTCAGCATATGATCGAGATTTAGTCGAAACCCCAAATCCATTTTTAGGACAAAATAATGTATATATCTCAGTAAATGCAGCCACTCTTGCCACAAAACTAAGCACGGGTACTTTAAAGATAGGGACTTAAATTAGGGGAAATCATTTTTCAAAAAGGAGCAGGGGAAGTTATATTTCCCCTTAAACTGCAATATTTAGAGTGCTAAATCTGAGAAAGAAACATAATAGCAATAGAATTAAAATGTACAAAAAGTAATTTTACAATAATGAAAAAAAATATTGGGATCGGAGCAGGGGACGCGGTAGCCCTCATACAAATTTACAGTTTTTGTAAAATTTTCGATACGCTATATCTAGAAAACTTCAAATGTTCTGCTTTTAATACAAAGTATGCTGAAAACAGTTAAAACTCTCGACCTTTAATCTTTTACATGGTATTTCTATTATACATAGTACAAACGTTAAAATTTTGTAAGGTTTTCTATTTAAAAAACTAGGACAGCTATCGACCTCAAACCCAGCACAAAAAACTTTTTTTAATTACAATATTCGCAGTTTGAAATAAATCAGCTAGATCAGATGGCTGGGTATATAAAAAGACCAATGTGAAGTGTAAATATATAAGATTCGGAACAGCAAAATTAAGCGCACTTGTTTTATTTATTTATTTGTTTTTTTTTTTTCATATTAAAAAGTGGTTTGTTTTGTCGAATAAAATATTTAATCGTAACGCCGTAACCGTACCTATTGAAAATTCAACTTAAATCCAATTGAATCCAGTTGGAATCCAATGGGAAACCAATTGTATTTTCAATTCTTATGGCTATGGTGTTACGGTTATGTCACGTACATATAATTCAACCTTTACACAATGCGATCTTTAAGAAAAATTTTCGAAAACTAAAATTTGTAAGTTTACATTCAAACTTACAGTTTTTTTAACTTAGAACTTGATGTTTGCACTGAAATAAACACAATGTGAGTAAAATAGCCACACCTGTCACAATAAAATTGCAAATATGTACCTGTACATATAAAAAATAAAACGATCTGAAAACAAAAGTTATTCTGCGCAAATAAAACAAACAAAAAATTTAAATTAAAAAAATAAGTTTTTTAATAAAAATCTTATCACAATAAAATTAAACCAATTCGCCTGATAAACTGTAATGAAAATTTAACAAAGTAATATTATTTCTATACGAGTATAAATGTAGAATCAAAAATTTAAAACTAAAAATTTTAAATAAGTAAAATTATCCTTAAAGATTTCTTGTTATTGTTTTTAAATTCAATATATCAAAGTAAACAAACAATAATTATATATAGGGCGGTATTTTAGGACTCTCTACTTAGAATAATGAATTTAAAGTTTTCAGAAAAATTATTTCTTTCTTAAGTTATTTTCATTTTGATAAAAATGGCATTTTTAATCGTTGCGAATCGACTTGGTTTCATTTATACAACAATAAATTACGTATTGTTGACCTATAACTATGCATTGAAATTTATTCGCTACTATCACGGCTTTTTGCACATAAACTGTATTGAAACATAACTTTTTTTACCTTAATTCATATATAAAAACAAACAAAAAGAATAACAATGTGAATATGTACACCCAAATGTATTAATGTTTGTATGAACGTGTACGATGTACTTATGTTTTTGTTTTTATTCAAGGCATATCGATACAAGGTGGCCGCAAAATAATAAGGTAGTCGTTATCCTTCTATTTATTTTTTATATGGAGTTTAAAACTATAATTGAAATCAATTTTAGTGTCAAGCTCCATATAAAAAAAAGGTTTAAAAGAACGACTTTCTTATTTTTTTTCTTGCACCTTGTATGGATATGCCTTGGTTTCAATTCTTAAAATTTGGTGGCCATTTCTTTGCCTTTACTTTTCGTCTTCTCTTTTGCATCAGTTTTTGTATGTAAGTGTATCGTCACAGAATATGCAAAATGCCTTAGCTTACATGTTAAAACTTTTACAGTAGAAGCAAAAAACTTGTTTAAATAAAAAACAAGTCAGAGCGCTATATTCGGCTGTGCCGAATCTTATACACCCTTCACATTGGTCTTTAAATATACCCAGCCGAGTAATTTTGTACTGCAAATAATATAATAAAAAACCTTGTGCGAGGTTTAAAAGTCCATAGAAAACTATACAAAATTTTAACGTTCGTATGAATAATAGAAATAGATGAAGAAGATTTGAGGTCGAGAGTTTTAAAAGTTTTCGACATTATTCATATATAAAAGTTAATAAAACTTATTAAATGTTCTAGTCCCCCTGCTCTTCTCCAACTTTTTCTCCAAAATGTATGTATTATTTGATTATTACTTTTTGTAGAATATTCGAAGTCGATAGCTGTAATAGTTTTCCAGAAGTAGCGTATCGAAAATTTTATAAAAATTGTTAATTTGTATGGGAGCTACCCCTTCTTCACCCCCCATCCGAAAATTTTTTTCTTCTGAGCGTAGCCCTTGATGTCCAATCACTTTTTGTAGAACATTTGATTTCGATATCTGTTATAGTTTCCGAGTTATAGCATATCGAAAATTTAACAAAAATTGTTAATATGTATGCTACCCCTTATTCTGCCCCCACTCAAAAAATTTTTTCTTAAGAGCGTAGCCCTTGATGTCCAATCACTTTCTGTAGAACACTTGGTTTCGATATCTGTTATAGTTTCCGAGTTATAGCGTATCGAAAATTTCATACAAATCGTTAATTTGTATGGGAGCTACCCCTTTTTTTGCCCCCACTCAAAAAATTTTTTCTTTAAAGCGTAGGCCTTCTTGCCCAATTACTTTTTGTACAACATTTCATTTCGATACCTGTTATAGTTTCCGAGATATAGCGTATCGAATTTTTTATAATAATTGTTGATTTGTATGGGAGCTACCCCTTTTTTTTGCCCCCACTCAAAAAAATTTTTATTACAAGCGTAGGCCTTATTTCCCAATTACTTTTTATAACAGATATAGTTTCCGAGATATAGCGTATCGAATATTTTATAATAATTGTTAATTTGTATGGGAGCTACCCCTTTTTTTGCCCCTACTCAAAAAATGTTTTCTTTAAAGCGTAGGCCTTCTTGCCCAATTACTTTTTGTACAACATTTCATTTCGATAGCTGTTATAGTTTCCGAGATATAGCGTATCGAATATTTTATAATAATTGTTGATTTGTATGGGAGCTACCCCTTTTTTTGCCCCCACTCAAAAAAATTTTTCTTTAAAGCGTAGGCCTTATTTCCCAATTACTTTTTGTAGAACATTCGATTTTGATATCCGAGATATAGCGTATCGAATATTTCATAAAAATCGTTAATTTGTATGGAAGCTACCCCTATTTTTGCCCCCACTCAAAAATTTTTTTCTTTTAAGCGTAGGCCTTGTCCAATTACTTTTTGTAGAACATTTCATTTCGATATCTGTTATAGTTTCCGAGATATAGCGTATCGAATATTTCATAAAAATTGTTAATTTGTATGGGAGCTACCCCTTTTTTTGCCCCCACTCAATAAAATTTTTCTTTAAAGCGTAGGCCTTATTACCCAATTACTTTTGGTGGAACATTTGATTTCGATATCTGTTATAGTTTCCGAGATATAGCGTATCGAATATTTTATAATAATTGTTGATTTGTATGGGAGCTACCCCTTTTTTTGCCCCCACTCAAAAAAAATTTTCTTTAAAGCGTAGGCCTTCTTGCCCAATTTCTTTCTGTAGAACATTTCATTTCGATATCTTTTATAGTTTCCGAGATATAGCGTATCGAATTTTTTATAATAATTGTTGATTTGTATGGGAGCTACCCCATTTTTTGCCCCCACTCAAAAAATTTTTTCTTTAAAGCGTAAACCTTCTTGCCCAATTACTTTTTGTAGAACATTTCACTTCGATATCTGTCATAGTTTCCGAGATATAGCGTATCGAATATTTTATAATAATTGTTGATTTGTATGGGAGCTACCCCTTTTTTTGCCCCCACTCAAAAAAAATTTTCTTTAAAGCGTAGGCCTTCTTGCCCAATTTCTTTCTGTAGAACATTTCATTTCGATATCTTTTATAGTTTCCGAGATATAGCGTATCGAATTTTTTATAAAAATTGTTAATTTGTATGGGAGCTACCCCTTTTTTTGCCCCACTCAAAAAAATTTGTCTTTATAGCGTAGGCCTTATTGCCCAATTACTATTTGTTGAACATTTGATTTCGATATCTGTTATAGTTTCCGAGATATAGCGTATCGAATATTTTATAATAATTGTTGATTTGTATGGGAGCTACCCCTTTTTTTGCCCCTACTCAAAAAATGTTTTCTTTAAAGCGTAGGCCTTCTTGCCCAATTACTTTTTGTACAACATTTCATTTCGATACCTGTTATAGTTTCCGAGATATAGCGTATCGAATTTTTTATAATAATTGTTGATTTGTATGGGAGCTACCCCTTTTTTTTGCCCCCACTCAAAAAAATTTTTATTACAAGCGTAGGCCTTATTGCCCAATTACTCTTTTTATAACATTTGATTTCGATATCTGTTATAGTTTCCGAGATATAGCGTATCGAATATTTTATAATAATTGTTGATTTGTATGGGAGCTACCCCTTTTTTTGCCCCTACTCAAAAAATGTTTTTTTAAAGCGTAGGCCTTCTTGCCCAATTACTTTTTGTACAACATTTCATTTCGATACCTGTTATAGTTTCCGAGATATAGCGTATCGAATTTTTTATAATAATTGTTGATTTGTATGGGAGCTACCCCTTTTTTTTGCCCCCACTCAAAAAAATTTTTATTAAAAGCGTAGGCCTTATTGCCCAATTACTCTTTATAGAACATTTCATTTTGATATCTTTTATAGTTTCCGAGATATAGCGTATCGAATATTTCATAAAAATTCTTAATTTGTATGGGAGCTACCCCTTTTTTTGCCCCCACTCAAAAAATTTTTTCTTTAAAGTGTAGGTCTTTGCGTACAATTACTTTTTGTAGAACATTTTAAGTCGATAGCTGTTATAGTTTACGAGATATAGCGCATAAAATATTTCACCAAATTTGTGCAATTGTAGAAAAAATACCCCTTCCCCTGGTCCTATCTGAAAAAACTTTTTCGATTATTTAGGTCCCTACTTTAGGAGTATCCGTGCCAAGTTTTGTGGCAAGAGTGACTACACTTACTGAGATATATAGGGATATATGCACGGATTTTGTCCTAAAAAAATGGGTTACTCTGGGTTTTCGCTTATATCTCGGTCAATAGTGAACCGATTTTGCTGATTTTAAATAGCGATTTTCTCCAGGATATTTCTAATAGTTTAACACCATTAACTGGTCTGTTTCAACAGACGGACATCGCTAAATCGGCTTCCCTATCTATAAGGATCCAGAATATATATGGGGGATTTCATGTCAAGTGACCCAACTTTTTTTTTCGATTGGAAAGAAATTTGGACCAAAGTAAGTTCTTGCAGAGAGTAGCATAGACACAATTTTTTAACACGATCGGTCAAGAACTCTCTGAGGTAGAGGGGTTCAAAATTTGACGTTTTCGCCAAATAGGTGTTTTTTCTCATACATGTAGTTTGTTACTTTTTGCTTTTAACAAATTCGTCCCAAATACTTTCGATAGCTTTTTCTTCAATCTTCCAGAAAAAAATATTTTTAAAATTAAAAAAAATTTTTTTTTTATTTTTTTTTATAAAATAATTAGAAAAAAATTTTTTTTTTCAAATATGCCCATTTTTTTTTGTTTTTTTTTTGCTCAAAAGAAAGCTTAGGTCTTTTGCTTGAAGAACTTGGAGGTCGCTTAGTGGGATGCGAGTGGGATATCTATAAAAATAAATGTTTTGTAACTCAAGGCAGAGGTTTTCCAATTTTCGCGTATATTCTGTTTGATTTTTTTGCTATTTATGTAAAATTTTCTCTTAAGCTAAAAAAAAAATTATTTTATGCTAAGAAACAAAATAATTTAACCTTTCCGATGGTATGCAAGTACCAAATAAAGTCTCATACACTCGACACTGCATTACCAACAAAATTGTAGGCCTCTGGAATAAAATCACTTTTATATGGCAATGTCTGAACACATTTTGTTAATATTTTCAATGTATACCGTCGGAAAGGTTAAATTATTTTGTTTCTTAGCATAAAATAATTTTTTTTTTAGCTTAAGAGAAAATTTTACATAAATAGGAAAAAAAATTAAAGTAGAATATACGCGAAAATTGGAAAACCTCTGCCTTGAGTTACAAAACATTTATTTTTATAGATATCCCACTCGCATCCCACTAAGCGACCTCCAAGTTCTTCAAGCAAAAGACCTAAGCTTTATTTTGAGCAAAAAAAAAAAAACAAACAAAAATGGGCATATTTGAAAAAAAAAAATTTTTTTTCTAATTATTTTATAAAAAAAAAATAAAAAAAAAAATTTTTTTAATTTTAAAAATATTTTTTCTGGAAGATTGAAGAAAAAGCTATCGAAAGTATTTGGGACGAATTTGTTAAAAGCAAAAAGTAACAAACTACATGTATGAGAAAAAACACCTATTAGCCGAAAACGTCAAATTTTGAACCCCTCTAGCTCAGAGAGTTCTTGACCGATCGTGTTAAAAAATTGTGTCTATGCTACTCTCTGCAAGAACTTACTTTGGTCCAAATTTCTTTCCAATCGAAAGACATCGGTTTTAAAAGTTGGGTCACTTGACATGAAATCCCCCATATATTTTATGGGGTTGCAAATGAATAATAAAGAAATTACAAACGGAATGACAAAGTGATATATACCCTATCACTATGTGAAGGGTATAAATATGTTGAGAATAAACACAAAATTGTTTAATATAAGTTAACCAGAATTAACAAATTAATTTCTGCTGGAAAAAAGAATTTTGCGAGATGATGTACATATTTTGACTTTACGGATCAAACTTAATAAAAAAAGTAAATTTTATATGTTAATTTAGATAAGGCGTTTCGCATTTTCTGTGACGATATATTCTTTGGCAATATTTACACACGTACATACACCTACAAATTGTTTTGCTGAGAGCTTATTTTCTTTTTGTTATTTCTATCGCCATTTATATAAACTCTCTCCCTGTTTCAATAAATCCCAAATATGATAAATCCCACATCAATTTAGAAGTCATAAAACAGTGTATGGAAGTGCAACATCTTTATAAATATATAGTCTTTGAGTAGGGTCTTTAAATGTATGTATGTATCAGAGTACTGCAGCCGGTGTTTCAAAAACAAGTAAGTTTTATTCAACACACAAAAAAAACAGGTTACTTCTTCTTCATCTCTTAAATATGCCGTAGCACTCCTTATATTTATTCATTTTAAATATATCAGAATAATGATTGTGTGTCAACTTTGCACAAAAAATCATGCAAAACATGTAACTTAATCATACCGGGTGTTTACCACATTTTCAACTATGCATGTTCAACTTTAATCATACCAAACAACGCAAAAAGTAAGTATATTTGTATCGAGTATTAAACATGCATTGTTTCAGATTTCATTATTAACTCTAAATGATTAAATAAAGCATTCATATTAAAACCAAGTGTCGAACATGCATAGTTGAAAATGTGGTAAACACTGGGTATGATTAAACTGCATGTTGTGCAATTTTAGCGATTTTGCGGCGAATTCAAATTCAGGACGACCTAAATTGGGCAATATAAATAACAGAACTGCACTCGTAGCTAAAAATTGCCAAAAAGCTTTATTAGAGTTTAAGCGATAGAGATTTAGCTTTAGCGAGTTACAGAATAGGACGGCTGAACACCATTTATATGAGATATAGAAAACTTTGTAGTACTTGATGAAATGCATATGCTATACCTTGGGGTTAGTAAGTTTTTAGAAACTCAGTTTTATTTGTAACGCAAGCAAATGTTAAAACTTTACAAAAAAAATCTATTTAATATTTCTAAAGATATAACAGTGGAATTCCAGAGAAAATATTTTGAATTAGCAGATATAAGAAATTGAAATTGAATTAATGCAAAATTTTTATGGTCAAAACTCGCAGACCATGAATATTCATAATCTGATTCATATTGCAGACGATGTAATAAATAAGGGAGCGAAATTATCACAAGTTTCGGCGTTTGATTTCGAGAACAGTCTTTGTTTTTTTAAAACTTGTTTAAAGTCTCTTACCAAATCAATTGCACAACATTCCAACAAATTAGACAAAAATGTTCCTTTATTGTTTTATTTTAATAAAAATACTAAGTACACTTTGGGAAAAGTTAGGGGCAACTCTGAATTAAAAGTTAGTTTTACTTTAGTAAGTATTTGTGGTTTTATAATTAAAACAACCTATTCTGATAACATATGTATGTTTACTGCAAAATGGCTATATACTAATAGTGAAAGAAATTATGAGTTAGCCTCTTTTAAACTACAAATCTAACGATATTTTTTTAAGGGGTAACATTTTTCTTGAAGTTGATGCGTTTTTCGAATATCCACTTTCATCAAAATTAATAGGATTATATAGTGTGAGGAACTTAGACAGCAATGTCGCTGAGTTTAACATAAATGCAGTTGAACAAAAATGTATTCTAAGAAAATTTGATTTGCTATTACTTTATTATATAATTGACTTGATATATAATGTATTTAATGTATATAATGAATATAAGCAGACGTATATGTATGTATGTAATATATATAATTAAAAAAAATAAAACGTTTATTTTTTCACCTGAAATTGCTTTTTTGTATTTTTTTAACTTAACACGGCAGCAGGATATTAGTTAAAGCTGTATATTTTTATCAACATTATTGCAGCTGCGTAGAATTATTCTAAACACGACAATACAACTCTAAAATCGTATGTTTAATTTAAAAGTGTTTTGCCGGTGTAGTAATTTTGTAAATACTAAATTTTTTTTTGTTTTTTTGTATCTTCAGTATTGTGATATTACAAGATTTGCAAAAAGAATTAAATTTTGTATTTACAGTATTGTGATGATAATAAATTTTGAGCAAAGTCGTAATTTCTGCCTGGGAAGTTTTAGGGTAACAATGCAAATTTTATTGCTGTATAAATGAAGACAACGAATAAAAATGCCCTTATAATAACTGAAGAAACAAATAGTTGTTCTAAAAACATTAAATTCATTATTTGAAGTGCAAAAAAGAGAGTACTGGTACCCCGCCCTAAATAAAATGATTGTTCGTGTTCTTTGGAATATTGAGTTTTCATAACAATAGAGAATCTTTAGGGATAATTATACTTGTTTTTTAGTTTCAAGCTTTACAAATTTAATTTTAGCTTAATATACATAGAAAAACCTTAATATATTTTAGTTTTCAATTTCTTTTTTGCTTCTTTTATTTGCGCGGATTAACTTTTTTTCAGACTATTTAATTTTTTTAATTGTATACTTAAGCTATATTTACACTACCTAAGTTCTCATCTGAGTTGAGTGTCAAAAAAATAAGTTGAAATTTTTATGAGTGTCAAAAAACAATTTGAAATTTTTATTTTTAGTATTACATTACATCTGAGAAATTATAATAAGTCCACTGATTCTAAAAGTTGTTAAACTGGTACAAAGTGTATGGCAATACAAAAACAAGCATTTAATCCGGTAACTTTTAAAAACTTAAATTTAAAACTCAGACGTTAAATATTTTGAAAATAGAAAACGTTCTATTTTCAACTGAGGTTAGACAAAAATATTTACAAATGAAAATAGACATGTTATTACACTACACAATTAGGTCTTAGTTGTGAAACTCAGATGACAACTCAGGTAGTGTAAATATAGCTTTAGGAGGTACAAGACTGTGATAGGTGTGACCTTAAACATTTCTGTTTAAAAAAATTTGTTCCTAACCTATTTCAAAAAAATCATTTGCTTTATTTATTTTATATTTTTAGAAGTTTTTGACCGTATTTCATATCTGAAATCGACAAAAAACCATTTTTTCTTAAAAAAAAACACTTTTTGTCATATTTTAAAAACATTGTTGAGAAATATTTCTTCCTTTAAAATAAATGTTCATTTGTGTGTATCGAAATACTACATAATGTGCTCTCCTTTTTAAACTATTGTTTAATATTAAATATTTTATACGGCAAAACCATTTTGTAATACGAAGAAAACATGTATTTGTTTTAATTCTTTTAAACTAAAAGGTCACAGTAGAATACTGTAGTAGACATTATAAGCAGAAACATACAATGCTTGGATATCATAGCTCCTTTTAATTAACATATTTAAAATGATTGAATTAAAATCAAAAATGTGAGTAAAATCGTCACATCGGTTACAATAGAATTGCCGATATATACAATTTTTAAAACCAAAGATAAAAGTGGGTTGGTAGCTTGCTGCACGCAAACTGTCAAGTGGAGTCTGAATGACACCGTTTTCACACCGCTCGTCAGACAAGAGGTCCCTTAGACAAAAAGGTCCAAATGGGGTACTAGGCCCACCCCGTCGCGCTGATGTATCACGATAAATCGTTCCGTCCTATTGGGATACATACCCTAGGTTGTCCATTACGTGAGTGCGGAAGAATCTGTGCCTCTTCGCGGCCAGGGCAAGGCATTCACAGAGAAGATGGAAAACTAATTCCTCCTCTCCCCTGTTCCAACAGCTACGACAGTGGTCAATAAAAGAAAGTCGGAGTCGTTTCGCATGCTTTTCTAGCATCCAGTGACCTGTCAGCACCGCCAGCAACTTCGAAATGCTCTTTCGGTTCCGGTTGATAAGTTGCGCTGTACACCTAATATCAAAAAAGGGGTACATCTGCCTTGGAGCCCTACATGTGTCCAAATTCCGCCACCTATTATCAGCCGTGTCAAGAATAAATTCAAAGATTCTGCTTCTAATAATCTCCAACGGAATCGCGACTGAATCCGCTTTGGAAATGTTCAAAGCAGTTCCGAATCTAGCTAGCTCGTCTGCCCGTTCATTATCATAGTAGCCCCTATGCGCAGGGCCCTAAACCAATGAAATGTCAGACTGTTTACCTATCCAGGATAATTCTTCCTTGCACTGGCTGACTAATCGAGATGTGGTAGTGTATGACCTGAGTGATTAGAGTGCCATCTGAGTATCGACAAATATAGCAATATTGTGTCACGTAGCAACTTACATGCCTGCCGAACCACAAATATATCCGCCTGAAATACACTGCATTCATCCGGTAGGCAAAAAGAAGCCCTGATTTCCAGTTCCTAGAGAATACACCAGATGCTACCCCACCTAGAGCCGTCTGTAAAGATCCTGGCGTCATAGCCATCCTCTTGGTTACCCCTTTCCCACTCGCTCCTGGAGGGGATTTAAACTTTGAACAGACTATCAAAATTCATATAGGGAGTAACGTAGTCAGATTGTTGGTTCACGAGTGAGGTCAGTTTGGACCGTATCCCCGCATGGCCATATATTCTCGGTCTCCAACATCCCGACGACCTGAACCTCACTTCGCCACTCGCAGATTTGACCTATATGTAAAGATCAATGGGAAAGAGATGCAACATAGTGTTCAGTACCTCCAAAGGACTAGTTCGCAACGCGCTCGTAATCCTGACGCATGCCGATCTCTGAATTTTGTACAATGGGTCCACTGCGTATCTACGCCCCAACGCCGTCCACTAAACCAGAGATCCGTAAGTATTAGACGTAAAATGGCCGTGTACATCCACTTAACCATTCTAGGGCTTAGTCCCCATTTTGCCCCGAACATCTTCCGACACGTTAAGTAGGCTACTGTAGCCTACTCGACCCTGTGTCCCGTAACCGCGGGAGTCTGAAACCTGGTATCATTGTCTATACCGTCAACAGCACCAGTTCCGTCTTGCCAGGGCGTACTCCTAGACTACTACCCGTGGCCCAGTTACAGAGTAATCTCAGGGCGCTAGACACTTATAACGTATGGAAGCATTTCCGATACCAGTATCACACCTTTTTTCCCTTTGCCGTCCAGTTCCCTGAGGATCGTTGTAACGACTAGCCAAATCTGTTACCAAGATTCGCTGTGACTATTTTTGAGTTAAACATGGATACTATCTAGTTGCAGATGTACTCCTCAACATCTAGATCAGTAAGGGCACGTTGAATTGCAAGAGTGGCCACGTTGTTGAAGGCACAATTTTATATCCCAGAATTCCGCAAAAAAGTATTCGATCGATCTCTGTTGTGCCCAGAACTTTGTGCAGGGCTGTTTGCCTAGTGCGACCCCTTAGGTAGGCCTGCTGACTATTCGACAGATAAGTGCTGCCCTCCAGTCTAGGCCTCATGTAGAAGTCAATGAGTCTCTCCAGCCTTTTAGGCTGGAAGGATGAAAGACTTATTGGGCAAAAGTCTTTTGCACTCCATTCCCCCTACCGATCTTTTGAATAAAAACAAGTCTGGCCTTCCTCCAGTTCCTTGGAACATAGCCAAGAGAAAGGCAGCCTGTGAATATCCTGTGAAGACACGGGATGATGTGTACTCTTGCATTTTGCAGCATTCGCGGAAAAAATGCCATCTGGCCTAGATGACTTAAATGGGGAAAAAGTGCTAATCGCTCATGAAATTCTATCGTATATGATTATGCTTTCATCGATCGAATATTGAGTCGCACTCAGCCTCTTTAGCTGCCTCCTTACAGCCAGGGAAGTGGGTGCTCATCAGGATATTAAGCGTTTCCTGGCGGATTCCTTACTGCCATCTATAGCCCCGCAAAAATCTCTCCATGCGCTTCTCTTTGCGGCCACTATAGCCTTCTTCTTCTCCTTTAGCTTATCACGGTAAGGCCGGCACGATTTACTGATTTAAAATTCATCAGAGGCTCTGCGTGAGTCTTCTCGTTGTTTAAAAAGCTCCGAATTCTCTCATGGAGGGAAGCCCTTCTTAACCCTAGTTACAGGACAGAAAAATTCAAAGGCCTTAACCACCGTCTTATTAAGTTTTGCTTCCATCATCTCAATACCAGCGATCGAATTTTCGAATTCCTTCTTATCTGTTTTTTTCAATATTTTCTTTTTTATTTTCATTTAGAGTTTCTTCTATTTTCGGTGCCACGAGTAGGCAAGTAGGCGGATAGACGATTCATGCAGTGACGCCGTACATGGGTTAGTCGAAAAAAGTTACAACTTTGGAGGAGAGCTGTTTTGGACTTATCTTCTTTAACCACTAATTAGCCATTCATGTTCTCTTACGTATATATATATATATATATATATGTATGTATATACAAAAAAACCAAAAGGCACAAAAATTAAAAAAAATATATAAATATATGTATATCGGTATGTGCATGCACGATGAATATTTTTGCGTTTTTTATTATTAACATTTGGCGTCAATTCTGTACGATCTTTTATTTGCTGCTTCTTTCTATCTTCCCTCAAATCCAGAGAGTGTTTTCCCCTCCCTATGCCCCTACCCCACCAACCAATAAACTCTTAGTTTATGTTTATGAATAATATTCTAACTACACCATCTCTATAAACCTATAGTCTTTGGTATTAATGGTGAAACTCTGTACCTTTTTTTGAATCGGTAGAAAATTTGCTTTATCAAATAAATTTTTTTAAACGTTAATGGAAAATATTACACTCTTGTAAGAAAAAAAGAAAAATAAATAAAAATGTAGACTTAAGCCAAAATAATAAAAGTAAAAATTTGTCTTAAATTAAGTACTTCAATTATACATCGATTTTACCAATGCAAGGATTATAAAATTTTTAATACGTATAGTTTTACAATCGAGTTATAAAAGTATAAAGTTTTTGCCACTTTCTTTTTTTAATCAATTTTCAAAAAATTCAAATTTATCAATTTTTGCCCAAACTTTTTATCGTTGCGGGCCAAATACATCTGAAACCGTTGACAATTAAAAAAAATTATACTAACAGATTTAAAATAATTTTATTATTAGTCTGTCGATTAAATTAGATAACACCTTTCCGAGCTCTGATACAATCAATAGCCTTTAAAAAAATCTCATATTTTTGTACTTACAGACAAATCTAAACAAGAGCGGCAGGCGTTTTTAAGCTGTCAAAAATTCTCATGCCCATACAAATTGTATGAATCAAACCTAAATACCGCGGCGCGAACGCTTTGTAATTGGAAAATTAAATTTTGACAAAGCGTTAAGAAGCAAAGTTAGTTGCGAAAGGAAAAAACAATATGTAAACAAATAATAAATAGTCCAACTAATAAGCGCCCTCCAAACCACCTCTGTAGGCGATTCTGAAGCCCAGGGCAGTTGCAGACAAGATGTTCTACCGTCTCTATCTCCTCCTCGTTGCCGCATACACTGCAGAAATCTGGAGAATTCCTGTCCCATATGTTTGTCCTATATCTCACATCGCAGTGCCCTGTGAGAGTCCCAATAATGCACCTCAGAACCCCCCTGCTTTTCTTGAGCAGCAGTTCAGTGTCCCTCCTGTCCAGCCTGGGCCATTACAGTCAAGAGATCCTGCAATCAGCCCTTTGCCTCCAGGTTTGGCTCCCTTGTCAATTATCCAAGCCCCTATCAGCCTCACCGGCTCACAAATAAGTCCAATATCCCGGGCTAATCCCTTCCTTGCCAGTCCAATCTCATTGCCGGAAGCGCTACAATGACCCGGAACCCAACAAAGTCTAACCTTGCGTGTCACCTTGATCGCCCTAAGAGCACGTCTGCAGTTGTCCACGAGTCCAGACCGGGCAAAATTACCCTCTAGAGCCTTAAGCGCGCCCTGACTATCAACGTAGATTGTCACGTCCCCTCTCCTATCTGCATTTTCCCCTCTCCTATCCGCATTCTCGCCAGAATTTCAGCCTGGATAACGCTGTACTTCCGGAAGTCTGTAGGACATTAAGACACCCGTGTCCATTATATAGACACCAGCTCCGGTGCCTACCCCCATCTTCGATCCATCAGTAAAGACTTTAACGAAATCCTTAATGGGAAAAAGATGTATAATGATATCCAGTGCTGCCTGGGGTGTACTATTCCTGGACCTCTAATGCCTAGTACTACACATCAGTGGACCTTTGTCAAGAGCTTCCATATGTCGTCTCTTTCTAGGGACCTCCACTATACGAGATTATGTAGCATACACGGGTAAATACCGTCCAGTCCTGTGACTTATAGGGCTGAAAGGTATTCACCGCCTATTTTACCATATCAAGCATTACCAGGTCCTCTGCCACCCCTGTTATGTCAGTTATCTCCTTAGGAACTTCCGTCACGTCCCCGGATAGCTTCTGCACCCTGGAAAGTGGGTACTCATCAACAATTCAAGGGTATCCGAGCTAGACTCCGTCCACGAGCCATCAGTTCTCTGAATGTATTCAAGTCCACTAGGATCCTTGGGTAGTATCCTCCTAAACCTTGACATCTCGCTTTCGGAGCTAATATACTCACCCTTGTACTTATTGAAGGATATCCTGTACTTTTCCCCATCTGCATCGTTCGTAGTGAACTTTGCCCTAATAAATAGCCTTACCATCGTCCGTTGCTCCCTGAGCTCTCTGGTCCATCAGCGTGGCTGTTCCCTCTTGTCTGGAAAGACCTCCGGGCATGCCCGGTCAAAAACTCTCCACCTCCCTGTGCGAAACCTCAAAAAGTTCAGTATTCCCTATCTTCAACAAAAACTCTTCGCTGAAGATCTCCAGATCCGTCCCTTTCAGATTCCTATAGGGAGCTTTAATGTGATGGCTTTGGTCCGAGAAGCAAGTCATTCGACACCCTTCATTCCCCTACAAAATCCCTGCCTACATTAGTAAGCGTGAGATCGATAACTGCTTTTCTATCCCTATTTCTGAATTGTCGGTTACTTGTTTTAACTTTTTGGAAAAAAATTTACTTTTTGTAATTTTTTGATGCAATATAATTTTTATTATAAAAAAATTATCATAAGTTGAATTTTTTTCTAGGCAATTTTTTCTATTTTAGTCTGGTTACAAAATTTTGTTTGTTGTGGTAGCACTGTTTGGAACATTGCCGCAATGGCTGCCGTTTTTGTTTAGGTATGCAAGTTAAGCGTTAGATCTTTGCGGAAATAAAACGCAACGCTTTGCGCTCTTGTTTAGGTTTGTCTGTTAGGGGACCATAACTCTTCAAAAAAAGTGGCTATCGAAAGTCCTACAAAAGTTGAAATTTGTTGCACAGTGTAACTAATGTATAAAAGGCGTTTCTTATAGTATTTTTCTTTAAAAAAATTTTTGTCGGATTATCCCTGTAAATGTTTTCTGGAAAAACTGTTGAATTTGCAAAATAACACACACGTTATATATTTAAAATATCTATTAAAGCTTTTATTATTTTTACTTATTTCAGTTCCTGGCACAGATTTATGGAAGGGAGTTACTTCCGTAAGCAATGCTGGTAAAAAACGTGGAAGAGGAAAAGGAACTGGAAAGATTATAGCCAAAGATTTAAACAGGGGACAAATAATTGGAGTTGGAAAAATAAATATATTATGGCCTGGATTAAATTCGCCTATTATAAGAGGGAAGGAAATTATTCAGCAACAAAAGTCACCAGAAAATATTGAAAGAGAAAAAAGTATATTAAAAATACGTGATTCCTTTAGTGGATTTCGTGTAGCAAAAGTAAGCCCCATTGACCGTGGTTGGTCTGGCTCAAAAATGCCTGGAAGAAGCATTGGCCCACCTGATTCAGTAGGGGATGATAATTTTGACGGGTTTGATACACGAGTTCTTGAAAACAAAATAGTTTTCATAATGAAAGGAAATATGGGGAGAAAACGAAGATTTTCAGTTATGTGTGTTACAGGAAACGGCAAAGGACTGGCCGGATTTGCCACTGCAAAAGCTTCGGAAGCACGAGCTGCATTGAAAAAATCTAAAAATAGAGCTGGGCAAAAGTTAATGAAAGTTGAATTGTGTGACAACCGAACAATATTTCATGACTTTTACTGTGCATTTGGAAAAACAAAAATTTTCGTTTCCAAAAAACCTGAGGGATATGGAATAGTTTCCCATCGTGCAATTCAAACAATTTGTAAAGTTGTTGGTATACGTGATATACATGCTAAAATAGAAGGATCCACAAATTTGCAGCATGTTGTAAAGGCTTTTTTTATTGGAATTTTAAAGCAAAAAACTTACAAACAAATCGCTGATGAAAAAAAAACTTACATAGTTGAACTAAAGCAAGAGCAAGAAAGATTACCTCATGTTGTAGCTAGTCCAGAGTTATGCAGAAAGCAAAGTGCTATTACTAAAGACAAAATAATGAATTTTACCCAATATGTTTTGGGAAATAAAATTGTGTTAAAAAAAGAGAAAATACCCCCCTTTTATACTAATTCTACGGGATACAAATTATTTTCGAAAAAACAAGAAATTTTAAGAAATCAACATAATGTGAGACTTAATATGTGGATCAAATATAACGGCATTAAAAGTTTTTTGTCAAACAAGATATGAAAGAAAAATATTTTATTATTAAGAATATATAATTATTATTATTTTATAATTAATAATATTTATTAATAAACATTACATTTCTAAGTACTTTGAAATGAATCATTTTAGTTTTATTCAAATGAAAAATTAGCTAGTCATTTTGTTTTTTATATAGACTATCTGTCATATCTGCCCATGATATGAACAAAGGTAAAATGTAAATAGGAATTAATGTTGTTAAATGTAAATGTTAAATGAAAGGAAAAGTAATAATAAATCTGTTAAGTCAGTCTGTAAACATAATTAAATGCGTGTAGTTTGATTATAACAATTTGCCGACGAGGCAAAAAAGTAAGCAGACGAGTTTAACCTCACTTTTTACAGTTCAAGTGAATTTTATTAATTGTTTGTTAATCGTCATCAGCAGTATTTTTTGCTTTTAGTGTTTTTGATCATAAACCAACCACTTTTTGCTCTTAAGCCTGGTACTCTTGTTCGATTTTACGAAAAAAGTTGAGGAACATTAGTTTTTTCGTTTGAAAATTTTACAAGCAGCATTCTTATATAAACCCTTAAAATATGCTACATTTTTTATATTATATAGACAAAATCCATGTTTTTATGTGTTGCTTGGTAAACAAAATAAAATATTGGAGTCTTTTATTTTTTTTTTTTTTTTTTTTTTGGATTTTCCTGTCAACTGCAAAACGTATCGGACGTATAAAATAAAACAAAAGAAAGCTCGGAGAAATATTTTAAAAATAATTTTCAAACAATTTGAATTTTAAAAGAAACAAATTTTTTTTTGTTTTTTTTTTGTGATATTTTTTTATTTAATATTACGGAGAAAATCGAGTAAAAGAAACTAATTAGTATCTGTGAAATTAACAAACGACAATGGAAGGTGATACATCACTCTTCCAAACTGGAGGACGACCTCCTAATCCATCTAATGGTAATGTGCCTACGGAAAGTCGTGATGAAGTTCATACGGATCAGGAAAATTTTTCGATTTGCTCGTTGGATGATGAATTTACAACTGTCAAAAACAAAAAAAGGAAATGTCAAGGTGACGTAAGTCTCAATGCTTCAAAATTTCAGTTTAAAAATTTAGATAAGGTAGTTTATAATGTAAATTGTTCAAATAAGTTTTCATTACTGGGTGATTTAAATGTCGAGTCAAACGAACCAAAAATTACCGAAAGTTCCGGTAGTAGAAATATTAACGTCAATAATGATTTGTCGATGCACAATTTAAAAACAAAGGGTTATTGCCCTCCAATTTTTCTCGAAAATGTAAATGTTAAAACCCTAATTGACCAGTTAAAATTAAAAAACGTTGAATTTAAAATTAAAAACCAATCTAAATATAAAAGTAAGTTGTATTTTAAAGACGCATCTGCACATTTAGAGATGATGCAACTATTAAAGGAGAAGGAAATTCCGTCTTTCACTTACACTCCCAAAGAATATAAGTGCCAGAACATTATATGTAGAGGGCTATACTACAAAACGGACACAAGCGATATTAAATCAGAGATTAATAAAATTGCTCCAGATGTTGTTGAAAATGTCTCAAAGTTTAGTACAGAGTACTCCAAAGCTCAAAATATTGATACCGGACTATTTTTGATAGTTTTAAAACAAAATCGTAAAGTAAACGAGTTGACCGGCAATGAAAGCGGTCATACCTCTAATTACAGAGGTTGTCCCGCTTACAAAAAGTACGTTTCTTTTAGGAAGAAATCAATACAGGAAGCAAAAGATAGGAGGAGCGCAGCTGCTTCTAATGTTGCAGCGGCAACAAATACGTCAAATACTCAGTATTTAAATCAAAATTTTTCCAGTTTGTTTAATAATGTTAATGAGGTGCCTAATCAGAATATAAAAGGGAAACCGCCTATAGTTCAGGAATTTATGAAACTGGCAAAGCTTCTTTGTGCTCCAGAGCCACTTACCTTAGATGATAAAATAAACAATTTTATGCTTAACTATAAAACAATGACAAAAGATCAAGCTAAAAAAGAGTGCTTGAGTTTAATTAAAGATATTCAAGATGTCTATGGTCCGTAATTCTTTAAACGTAGTTACTTTTAATGTTGGTTCTCTTGTCCATATAGGCAGGAGAATTGAGCTAAACAAGTTATTGAATCAATGCAATGTTGAAATGGCTTTTCTCCAAGAAACGCATTTGCCGTCAGGAAAAAAATTATATCTTAATAATTTTACAGTTTTAAGAGACAGCAGCTCGTTGGGTGTTGGTATAGCTATTAAGGACTCTATTTCTTTTTCAATTGTTAATATTTCGAATCTCAGATTTCCAAACTTTTTTGTGGAATTGAATTTGATGATTAATGGCTCTGTTAAGAAAATTTTGTGCGGTTCAATTTATTTTCAATGTAACAGTAGTCGCCAATTTATTCGTGAAGGCCTTTCGTTGATTCTGAATTTTTCAAACAGCTATGACGGGTTAATATTGGGTGGAGACCTAAATGCAAAACACATTTCCTGGGGGGATATTAATAGTAATTTTAATGGGGAAGTACTTTCGTCTTGGCTTCAAGATGAATCGTTATCAGTCACTAGAATATGTGACACTTATCCCACATATCCAGGGGGATCGTCTCATCTAGACCATTTTATAGTTAGCACTAGCATAATTGAAAATTCTTCATCAAACTACAAACTAACAACACTTTCTACTTTTTCGGATCATATTCCTTTAAAACTTCAGATTTCTTTTGCAAATTTTAATTTTATTTTAAAATCTCCCAATGAGTATATGTCGTTTAAGGCTACTAACTGGACTGTATTCAAAAATGATTTAAGTAATGCACTAATGAATCACTTTCCACCGGACAATAAAAATCTAACAAATGCTGAAATAGAATATTTTATTGATGAGTTTAATACTTCTGTCAATTTTATAATAAAAATTCATTCTAAAAAAAGTGAAAATAAAAGCTCAAAATACATTGTTTCAGACAAAGTAAAAAATTTACTTAAAATTAAATATAATTGGCAAAAAGACCTGAAAAAAATTTATACTAGAACTCTTAATAGAAGGCATCCTCAATATATGCTTATCTCAAAGCAAATCGATTTAATCAAAATTATCATAAAGAAGCAAATTGAAGTTGAGCAAGCTTGTCTCTTAAAGGAAAAATTAAGCCAAATAAACCTGGACCATTTGCTTATAAAAATATTTTTAAAATTATAGGAAATACTAAAAAGTCATGTTGTAGGGATATTTCAGTAAATGGTGTTAAAATTACTCAGTCAGATCAAAAACTCAATGTCTTAAAAGACCATTTTTCCTCTCTTTACCAAAATTCTCCCCCAATTGGAAATGTTTTGGAAATAAATGAGACAATAGCACACAAGGTTTCTCAGGTTCCGAGTTGTACACAATTTAATGATGATAGTCGTTCTTCAGATAACCAACATAGTTTAAAATTTGTCAATTTAAATAACATTTTGGATATAGCTAAATCAATAAATAACAAAAAATCTTCTGGATTAGATAATATTTCAAATTATTTAATTCGGAAATTTCCGGCCAATGCCTTTCAGTATTTGACCATAATATTTAATAATTGCCTTAATAACTCTTATTTTCCAAATACGTGGAAAATTGCCAAGATCGTTCCAATTCAAAAGCAAAAAGGTAACACTGATATAGACAATTTACGACCAATTTCATTGCTTTCCAACGTGGGAAAATTATTTGAAATGGTTATTCGTATCAAAATGGATGCAGGAGTGAATAGAGATTATATTACTCAGGAACAGTTTGGATTTAAGAAAGGCAATTCTACGTTACATGCTTTACTAAAATTTACAACTGATGTTGTACAAAATTTAAGAAAAGAACAATGTACAGTCGCGGTGTCTCTTGATGTTGAAAAGGCTTTTGATAAAGCCTATCATAACGGCATTCTCTTTAAAATGGTAACGATTGGTTTTGATGCCGCAATCATAAAAATGTTTCAAAGCTTCTTTCAAAATAGACAATTTTGTGTACAGCTTGACAAAGAATTATCTTCATACGGTAATGTTTACTGTGGTGTTCCACAAGGTTCAGTGCTAGCGCCCCATTTGTATAATATATTTATGAACGACTTCCCTCACGAGTACAATAGTTCCAAAGGAATTCTTTATGCCGACGACTCGCTGCTTTATGCGCATGACTTGTCACCTTTAGTTGCACTGCAGCGTGTTTCTTTGCATCTTGAACATGTTAACAGATTTTATTCTTATTGGGGTATTAAAATAAATACATCAAAAAGTAGTGCAATATGTTTACGTAATGCTTCCGGAAAATGTAAATATAATGTTGTTCCAGAAAGTAAAAGTTTAAAATTAAAGTTAAATGGATCTGAAATCGAACTTAAGGACAATGTAAAATATCTTGGAGTTAATTTTAATAAGCTTCTTAAGTTTAATAAGCACGTAAATGGTACTATTGAAAAGGCAAATCGAGTTAAAGGCGCTTTTTCAAATCTCTTTAATAGTAGATCATTGCCAATTAAAACTAAGTTGCTTTTATATAAGGTTAGCATAAGACCAATTCTTCTCTATGCGTATCCTATATGGTTTACTATTTCTAAAACAACAATGAAGAAAATGGAAATATTTGAGCGCCATATTGTAAGGAAATGCATAGAGAGGAATTTTAAATCCTTAAACAAAAAATTTTCAAATGAATCTATTTACAAACACGCAAAGTTATCTCCTATTTCCTATTATGCGCTCGATTTAATGAGACGTTTTGTAGTTAATCTGTCCTGCTTCGAAGGAAGCGTAATACAAGATTTATTAACTTTTGAGAAGGATTTAAGTTGGTCAAACACAAACTATATTTCTACTATCGGAATTTTACAGGAAGAACCTATTAGTTTTCCTGGTACAAACTTTTATTCAAGTATTACTCCCGGTATACATAGGGGATAATGTTTTTTTATTGGTATTATATATATATATATATGTGTGTGTTATATATATACATATATATATGTATATGTAAATACATATTTTTATTTATTTTTTTTTCTCATTTTTGTTTTCTTTTATAGATTTAAGTAGGTTAAGAATTAGGTTTTAAGTGTGTAGTATTAAGCTGATTATATGTGGGTTTTACCCTACGAGTAAAGTCAAATGCCGGGAGCAAGCGTTGTTTATTTTTAATTTATTGTTTATCTAAATGTATAAATGATTTTCTTAAATTTATCTTAATAAGCAAGTTGCAAAACCAATTAACATGTTATGTCATTAAAATAATACGATATAGTTTTAAGTTTTCTCATAGAACGTACTGTTTGTAAATCCTATAATATGAAAAGAAAAGAAGTCTCAATAAAGTTAACTAACTAACTAACTAACTAACTATTGGAGTCTTTCAATAACCAAAACATAATAAAAGTTTATTTGATAAATTTCTTTTTTATTTAATTTTCAATGATTTTATAACAAGTGTAATAGTTTATAAAAAAAAAATCAGATTTTTTAGAGTTTTATGTTGTTTTTAACTTTAGTTCATGCTTGGTATAATGGAAATCATTAAAAATAATCAAGATGTTTTGTTTTTTTTTAATATTTTTGTCCTGTTAACATTTGCATACTCATTTTTAACTTGTTTTTTATATGTCAATTACGTTCGATTTTAGGCTTTTGAAAAAATTTCGTGCGGACTAACATAAGCATAAAGCTAGATATTGTGTTCGGCATTTCGTGCGAAATGCTGTCAAACTCTATATACATACATATAAAAAACTTATACAAAATATTGTTGAAATATTTGGCGAATTCACAAGGTACGATACGATAGCATATTGTATTATTGTCATATAATTTCACAATAGCATAAAAATTTTGTTGTTGCTTTTCATACGAAACTTGTTGTGAAACAATACAACTTTGTTTGATATGTTTTTTGTGATGTCATATTATATACAAAGTCATGCGCCAAGCGCCTAAAACGAAACGGCGAGTTTTTTAATATAATTTTAAGAGCCGCTAGCACTCGCATCCGTTAAAAATGTCTATACTAAAAACTTAGGCAAAACCGCCAAAGAAGATTCCTTAAGCCGCCTTCGCCGGCAAAAATAGCCGGCACTGCTCTTTGACACATCAGCTGTTTTTTGTTTACGTAAAAAATAACAAAATTCTTGTGATTTTTTATTAAAACTTTGCTTATTTTAATGGATTTTAGAGATTCTAACCAGGTTAGATATAGACCATTTTGTGTTTTCATGGGTCTAATTTCTACAAATTATTAAGTTAAGCCAAGAGCAGCACCAGATTTATGTACATAAATATGTGTTTGTTTTTTATCGTTTGGTCGTATCAGCTGATTTAGATTTTAAATACGACACCTACAAATATACGAAGAGTTGTTCACAACGGTCATATTTTTTGGTTGTATTATTTTACAATATATGATTTCACAAGACTTTGTGAATTCAGCAATTGTTGCATAAATAGTACTCTGTTCATTTTGTGATAAACATGTGAAATGTATCTGGCAACATTTAATCAACATTTCTATTTTCGTGTGAAATAACTACAGCTTATGTTATTCCGCACGAAATTTTTTTAAAAGCTTGAAATCGGTCATATATGAGTCGTTTATTTATAAAAAAAACTTTTCAAAAATATTGGAAAAAGTGCAAATGCAAACAAGACGAAAACATAAAAAAAAAATTGCAAATTATCTTAATTATTTTTAATGGTTTCCATTATACAAAGCATGAAATAAAGATAAAAACAATATAGAACTCTGAAAAAATCTAACTTTTTTAAACTAAACACTTTTTAAAAAATCATTGAAAATTTTTTATACAAAAAAGAAATTTATTAAATAAACTTTTTTTTAGCAAGCAACACATAAAAACATATGGATTTTCTCCATACACTATAAGAAATGTAGCATATCTTAGGAGTTTATATAAGAATATTGCTTGTCAAATTTTCAAACGAAATAACTAATAGTTGTGTTCAATAACTTTTCAGTAGTTACTAGCAACGAGTGAGTAAAAAGAAATATTTTCAAAATTGCTCTCAAAAATATTTAAAAGTAAATGAACACTTTTACAGTCAAAACTTGCAATGTATTTTGTTATTGTAAACTTATAAAAATTTAAAACTTAAATTTTTTTTCAAAGCATAATGATAGAAAGACTGTTTGAATAATTTCTGATAGTAAAATTTTTACTAGCAGAAATTATCAGAAACACTTTTGTTTCTAAACATATTACGCTCTTTTTTGGCTCTCTAGCTGCTAATTTTTTGTGTACGTGAACACTTACTAGTAATAATTATCGAAAATAAGTGATAATTTTCTGTAAATGAACACACCTAATGTTCCTCAACTTTTTTCGTAAAATCGAACAGAGTACCAGCAAAGATTATATATTAATAAGGATATTGCACTTTCATACACTGTTTTATGACTGCTAAATTGATGTGGATTTATTATGTGGATTTATTAAAATAGAGAGAGAGAGAGTTAATAAAAATTTTTTTTTTTTTTTTTTTTCATATATTTTATTATTGGATCTTCGCTTAAGCGAACTAACAATAAGTATTCAAATCTTAAGACTAAGTAATTAATATTAGCCCAGCCAGTGCCAGACTAAAATTTAAGTTCTCATAATAAAATAGTTATCTTCATCTAAGCGCAATAGTATCCCTCTTTTTCAGTCGGGAGTGTCTACTATGTTGCAAGATACTTCGAGCGAGCGGATTTGGATGCGTTTCCAGCTTATTTAAATACTTGTCCACATATTTCAGGATTTCGCTTTTAACTAGTGGAACTTCTAGATCCTTATGGATGTTGCTGTTTTTCACATACCACGGAGCACCAGTTATCATTCTTAGGATTTTATTTTGACGGCGTTGTATTTTTTCGATGTTAGAGGCGGAAGCAGTGCCCCATAATTGTATACCGTAGCACCAAATTGGTTTTAAAACCGAGTTGTAGATTAGAAGCTTACAATCAAGACGTAGCACAGAGTTTCTACCAATTAGCCAGTGGATTTGAGCAGCTTTAAGTTTCATTTGCGTCAGCTTAGCATCTATATGAGGCTTCCATGTAAGGCGGCGATCCAGGTGAATACCAAGATATTTTGTCTCAGATCGTTGAGGCACATTATGGTTGTTGATAGTGATTGGAGGGCACGTTTCTTTGCGTAAAGTAAAAGTTACGTGGGTACATTTTTGTTCATTTATCTTTATTCCCCATAACTTTGCCCATTTCTCGACTTGGGTTACGTGTTGTTGCAGCTGGTTCGAAGCCTCTTTAGGGTCTTTGTGAATACTAAGAAAAGCAGTGTCGTCAGCAAATGTCGACGTGTGTGTGAAACTATTGGTTGGCATATCTGCCGTGTAAAGCAAGTACAAAATTGGACCTAGTATACTTCCTTGAGGGACACCAGCCTCTATTGGTTGGGAACAACTTATTTGGTTTCCCTCTTTGATCATAAATTGTCGGCCTGTTATGTATTTTTCTAAAAGGTTGAAAATATTAGCTGGAAGGTTGAGCTTTAGTTTGTTTAGAAGGCCTTCATGCCATACTTTGTCGAAAGCTTGTGAGACATCGATAAAAAGCCCGGAGCAGTACTTCTTTTCCTCAAAGGCTTTTCTTATAACCTGTACCAACCTGTGAGTTTGTTCGATGGTACTATGTTGACTTCTAAAGCCGAATTGGTGATTTGGAATGCAGTTGTTGTCATTCAGGATCGGATTTAGCTTGTTTTTTAACAGTTTTTCGAACAATTTTGACATTGTGGGTAACAAACTTATGGGCCTATAAGATTCTACCTTCGAGGGATCTTTGCCAGGCTTAGGAATCATCTTTACTAAGGCAACTTTCCATATAGGCGGAAAATGTTCAAGCCGAATTATCGCGTTAAAAATAAAAAGAATGATTCTTTTAGCAGTAAGAGGCAGTTCTATGAGCATTTTGTTGCTTATTTTGTCAACGCCAGGAGCTTTTTTACCGTTAAGGTTAGCGATAGCCTCTACAACATCTGCAAATCGGAAACGTATTTCTAGAGGACGTCTTGCAACAACAGGCGGTAATTCCCTCACGTCAGTGCATGAATTGGGAGCGAATACGTTTTTGAAGTGATTTGCGAACAGATCGCATTTTTCTTCATCATTTCTAGCCCAGGATCCTCTCAGATTGCGCAGTGGTGGTTTTGCGATAACAGGTCTTTTAAGACGTCTGGCTGATCGCCATAAGGAATAATTTGTCTGAGGAGTCGCGTCTAGACCTTCCAGGTACTCTTTCAGTGATGCCATTCTGTGAGCCTCCAGCAAGCTTTTTAGTTGGGTTGTACATTCTTTCAGCTTAGTTTTAAGTTGGGGCGATCTATGTTTTTGCCATTCCCTGCGGGCTTTTCTTTTTTCAGATACGAGCTTTTCCACATCTTCAGAGAAAATTTTGTTGTACCTAGCCTGGCGGTAGGTAGAAGACGCATGTTCAACGGCTTTTTTAATGTTTTCATTTAGGACGCTCAGACAATCATCTATGTCTCCGGGAGTTTTTAGCGATTGGTTCTCCGCGCAGTGCGTACTAATATATTTTTTATATTTCAACCAATTAATTCTTTTTGATAAGAAAAACTCACTAGCTGCTATTTGGTGAGGACTGCAAATAGTGATTATTGTGGGTGAGTGGTCGGAAGATAAATCCAAGGAGGCTTGAGCCTCAATGAGCTCCAAGGAAATACCTTTTGCTACGCCAAAATCAATTACGTCTGGAATTTTATTGTGGTCTGTTGGCCAGTAGGTTGGTTGTCCAGTTGAAATAACGAAAAGTCCCATTTCCGACACGGAGTCATACAAGACACGACCTCTGGGACTAATTAGGCGGGAGCCCCAGTACGTGTGCTTAGCGTTATAGTCTCCAGCAGCTATGAAGCGGGGACCTAATGATTTGTAGAAATTGTCGTACTGATCCTTCGTTATGGAGAATCTGGGTGGACAGTAAACTGATGAAATAACAAGGTTATGGAAAAATTCATCAATGCAGACGTTTGTTGCTTGCATATAACATTCAGATAGGCCACCCAACCATTGGTGCTTAATTCTTGATTTGATTAAAATAGCAGAGCCACCACAGGATCTATCCCTGGGATCTTTTGAATCATAAAAATTGTATCCACTAATTTTAAAAGTGCTTCTAGATGTCATATGAGTTTCGGAAATCAACATGACATCGATTTTTTGGTGTGTTAAAAAGTAGTCGAGCTCGTTTTTGTGTTGGCGGATGCCGTTTGCGTTCCAGAAACAAACCCTGAGGCAGTTCATGGTCTTTTAAGCATGGCCTGCAGAAGAGCAGACTGCATTTTCTGCATCTCCTGCATCATGCTAGCCATTTGCGCCATTATATTCGTAAATTGTTTGACCATATTGTCAATTACGGCTTCCAGACGGCTAAAATTGGGACCAGTTGGTTCACTTGTTGGCACTTGTTGTTGTGTGGTTGGTTGGTTTGGCCTTTGTTCATTGGACTGGTTTGACTTTAGAGCGTTGGCGTAAGAAATTTGACTTGTAGTTGGCTGTGATAACTGTGGAATGTTTGTTGTTGGTATATTTAACGGCTGGGGAGGGGCAGGAACTACCTTCGGCTTAGATGAGCGCATAACTAAATCATAGACAGGACAACCTCTGTAGTTGGCAGTGTGGTTTCCACCACAATTGCTGCACTTCTTCACCCTAGGGTCATCTTTTGGTTTGCCGCACTTGGTTGTAACATGCAGATCCCCACATACAACACAAACAGAAGGCAACTTACAGTAAGTTTTTGTGTGGCCATATTCCTGACAATTTAAGCACTGTACAGGTCCAGATCGCTTATGCGGGACTTCCACTGTAACTCTACGGTGCATAATATATCTTAAACCATAAATGGGGTGAGTTTCGTTTTTCTTTAATTTGGCATCACCAGGCTCAAGTTCAACTCGAAACAATGGTTGAGGGTATTTTTCCCTGTTTCTAATATTTGTCACAGTCCTTACCTTAAATCCTTCGCTGCACAAACTGGTCTTTGTCTCCTCCGGGTCAACATTTGAGTCAATTCCTTTTATGACTACCTGGAGGCCTTTTGCGTTTTTTAGCTGGTAAGTGTAAAAGTTCTTTTTTAATTTCTCAAATTCCGACACCGTGGCGCGGTAAGCGTTCTCGTGACTTACTTGAATTTTGGTCTCATATATATTACCACGTTTTATGTTCGACACATAAAAGTTCTTTTCGCCTATTAATGCAACTAAAAATTTAATGAGGTCGTTCGAGTTTTTTTCTCTTAAATAAATTGGAGGAGGCTTAAAATTTTTTTACGTAACGGGGCCATCATTATCATCTGTTTGCAGAATGGCAAAGCGATTTTGCGATGTGGTTCGCCTTTCATCGTCTTTTAAAATTTTTGCAGGTTGACTTACTTCTGCCGACTTCGGACTTCTCCCCCTTTTAAGAACTGTTACGTACCTGTCCATCCCTACCTGGATCTTAGGAGCACACGCAGAAATTGGGCCTGGAGCGCCTTTAGCAGCTGTAGGTGCGACACCAGAACTTGATAAAGAAGACCGCGATGAAGATGGCACCTCGGTATTTTTTTTATAATTTTTAAACAGAGATTGGGATAAACTTGTCCCTTGTTCAGTACATTTATTTAAATTAGGCACACTTGCACTTAAACTGTTTGTATTTGTTTTCGGTTTTGCACTTAAATAGTTTCTATTATATTCAGGGTCTCTAATATTTTCATTGCTAACGCTTTCTGAGCTTAACACAATGTAAGCATTTCGGCTATTAGGCCCACTGTCACTACGATTACCGTTACTCATTAACCGTTTGGTTTTTTTATTTTGTTTAGTTTGTTTTTATTTTCGATTCTCGCTTATGTCTTGTAGGTATGTATATTAACAAATTTTTTTTTTTTTGTAACTTATTACAAATATCACCTATTACAAATATACACTCGCGTAGACACGTCCGTACACTACGAGATTAAGAGAGCAACTGAGTTAATAAAAATGGCGATAGAAATAACAAAAAGAAAATAAGCTCTCAGCAAAACAATTTGTAGGTGTATGTACGTGTGTAAATATTGCCAAAGAATGTATCGTCACAGAAAATGCGAAACGCCTAATCTAAAATAACATAAAATTTACTTTTTTTATTAAGTTTGGTCCGTGAAGTCAAAATATGTACATCACCTCGCAAAATTATTTTTTCCAGCAGAAATTAATTTGTTAATTCTGGTTAACTTTTATTAAAAAATTTTTTGTGTTTATTCTCAAAATATTTTTTATTTAAACAAGTTTTTTGATTCTCCTGTAAAAGTTTTAACATGTAAGCTAAGGCATTTTGCATATTCTGTGACGATATACTTACATACAAAAACTGATGCAAAAGAGAAGACGAAAAGTAAAGGCAAAAAAATGGCCATCAAATTTTAAGAATTGAAACCAAGACATATTAATACAAGGTGCAAGAACAAAAATAAGAAAGTCGTTCTTTTAATCCTTATTTGTTTTATATAGAGCTTGACACTAATATTGGAAAATAATTTCAATTTTAGTTTCAAACTCCATATAAAAAATAAAGAGAACGACTCCCTTATTTTTTTTGCGGCCACCTTGTATCGATATGCCTTGAATAAAAACAAAAACATAAGTACATCGTACACGTCCATACAAACATTAATACATTTCGGTGTACAAATACACATTGTTATTCTTTTGGTTTTTTTTTATATGTATATGAATTAAGGTAAAAGAAGTTATGTTTCAATACAGTTTTTGTGCAAAAAGCCGTGATAGTAGCGAATAAATTTCAATGCGTAGTTATAGGGCAACAATGCGTATTTTGTTGTTGTATAAATGAAACCAAGTCGATTCGCAACGAATAAAAATTCCATTATTATCAAAATGAAAATAACTGAAGCAAGAAATAGTTTTTCTGAAAACTTTAAATTCATTACTTTAAGTAGAGAGTAGTAAAATACCGCCCTAAATATAATTATTGTTCGTGTACTTCAATTAAAATCTTTAAGGATAATTTTACTTATTTAAAGTTTTTAGTTTTGAATTTTTGATTCTACATTTATACTCGTATAGAAAAAATATTACTTTGTTAAATTTTCATTACAGTTTATCAGGCGAATTGGTTTAATTTTATTGTGATAAGATTTTTATTGAAAAATTTATTTTTTTAATTAAAATTTTTTGTTTGTTTTATTTGCGCAGAATATCTTTTGTTTTCAGATCGTTTTATTTTTTTATATGTACAGGTACATATTTGCAATTTTATTGTGACAGGTGTGGCTATTTAACTCACATTGTGTTTATTTCAGTGCAAACATCAAGTTCTAAGTTAAAAACTGTAAATTTAAATGTAACCTTACAAATTTTAGTTTTCGAAAATTTTTCTTTAAAAAAACAAACTTTTTTTATTAAAACGTTTGTACTATGTATAATAGAAATACCATGTAAAAGATTTAAGGTCGAGAGTTTTAACTTTTTTCAGCATATTTTGTATTAAAAGCAGAACATTTGAAGTTTTCTAGATATAGCGTATCGAAAGTTTTACGAAAACTGTAAATTTGTATGAGGGCTACCCCTTCCCCTGCTCCGCTCCCAATATTTTTTTTCATTATTGTAAAATTACTTTTAATTAAACATTTTAATTCTATTGCTATTATGTTCCTCAGATTTAGCGCTTTAAATATTGCAATTTAAAGGGGAAATATAACTTCCCCTGCTCCTATCTGAAAAATGATTTCTCCTAATTTAGGTCCCTATCTTTAAAGTACCCGTGCTTAGTTTTGTGGCAAGAGTGGCTGCATTTATTGAGATATATACATTATTTTGCCCTAAAAATGGATTTGGGGTTTCGACTAAATCTCGATCATAAGACCGAATATGCTGATTTAGATAGCGATTGACACAGGGATATTTCTGATTGTTTTATACCAAACGTTTTATGTGCGCCACTATTTGGATCCGGAAACATGATTTTAACAGTCACACTGATGATTTTTTTTTAACTGAAGACAAAAGTTATTTTGTCAAAAAAAATTAAAAAAATTAAAGTTTAAAAAATAAATAACTTGAGCTTTATGTATGCAATTAATAATTTAAAACTTCTAAGAAATGTTAGAAGGCGCTTTATTTGTATAGCTCTCTACATATCAAAATAAGGGTATTTTAATTCAACTCGAATCGACATGATTTCATTTCTACAGCAATAAAATATGTACGTATTTGTACCCTACAACTAGATTATCAACAACTTTCGCTACCGCGTTTGTTTTTGAACATAAGCTGCTTTTGAACAATGCTTCTTTGGCAAATTTCAAACAAAACCATCAATTTGCTTAAAAGAATATGTCTTTTTTGTGAATATACATAGAGGCATACATATGCACGTATGAATGAACGTAAAATCAAAAAAGCAGCAAAATAAACATGGAAAACAATGTTTATATTGTATGTATGTACATACATCCATATGTATATGTTGTTATGCAAGATTAATAAATAACAAGGTTACGACATAACAAATTGAAAACTTGCATTTTCTGCGCATGTGGTCAAATGACGTCACGAAACAGTCTCTCATTTCAAAATAATGTAAACATAACAGTGGGACAATTTCCTAACTTTTGGAGAAAATGTTTTCTAATTTGTTTTTTGTTAATCGTGTTATAAAAAAATTAAATGTTCAAATAATTTATAATATTAAATAACATTTAGAAAAAAAAATTAAAACATTTAAAATTAGTTTATTGTTTTACTAAATTTTCGTTTTTGGTTATTTGTGTTTTGCTTGATTTCCGCATTAAGCGATCTTATTCTAAGGTTTATCCACACAAACCAAAATACTTCTAGCTTACCCATTTCATATTTTAAATTTTATTTCAAAATCTTCCTGTTTTAAATGTAATAAGCAAATTCTCTCCCTATATATTTTATTCGGTGTGACCAGATTTTCAAGTAAAGTTAACAAACAAAAACATAAGGCCAAAAAATAAATCTAATTTTTTAATGCGTTTTTAAAAAATTTCTTCGTTATAAAGATATTTTTCATAATATGGACGAAACGTTCGTGTGCTAAAAATATTTAAAAAGAAAGTTTGTTTTAAAAATTTTGATTTTATTTACAAAAACTTGGTAACCCATACCTTAGGTAAGAAAAAAAATAATATGTGTTCATATACAAGAGATTTTTAAAAAAGTTTTTAGCAGCAGGTGTTAATTTGCTGCCTGTTTTGGTAAAAAAAATTTGTAAGATCCCTGCAGGAAATGTCAATAGAGAATCACTAGAAACTCACTACTGACATTGTCACCAGTACTACTGTTAAGCTATACCTCAGACAATGCTCTTTGCTATTAACAAAAAATCAACTGCTGACATTGGTACTATTGACAAGGTGCTTCTTTTGGGGTCATATGTACACATTGAAACCAGCGATTAACTAGTACCTTTTAGCAATTTTAGTATACAGTACTACTGATAAGCTAAACGATTGTCAATGTGTTTTTGCAATAGACATTTAACATGCGTCTGTCATTGAAAACAAGTATGATTTGTGTATATAAATCACTTTTATAGCACAGCAGAAAAAATAAAAAAGGCCATAATGTTGCTGATACATTTTTGCATTTGACGGCAAACTGAAGCATTAATTTGCCGCTGACAGTTTTGTTTTCTTCTTATCAAAGCTTAATATAAAACTGTAGACGTACTGTTGACAATGTCGCCAAAAAGGCAACATAATAGTCGATAAAAGTGTTGACATGGGGACACTTGTTCCCAAGTTTCCTTCAGGGATATATATAAAAAAAAAACAAACATTTGTTTTTGTTTTAAATATAAACACTCACACACTATTCGTTAATTTTTTTACAAAAACACGTAAAATTTAGTAGTTTATTTGTAAACTTTTTTCATATAGACAAACACTTGAAACCAATAAAAAATCGAAACTATAAGATTACATTTACATGATGCAATTTTTTTAATATTCCTTCAATAAAATTTTTGTTTGTTGACAAAACGAGTTGAAGTGACTACTTTTCTACACAGTTCGTAAAAAACCGAAAATTTTCATTCAAGTTCATACTTACATGTATATATCATGAAAAATGCCTTCATGTACATTTTGTTCAAGAAAAGAAAAAAAGATAATCTTTAATGTAAAAAGTTACATTGTAAGAAAGCATTTATAAAGGTATTTTTATTTTTACATGTGTGCCTCAATAAGTATTTAAAACCAATGACTGTTAAAATGAAAAAATGAAAATCAAAAAAATAAAAAATATGATTTTTTTAAACTAATCTATAAATATAATAATTATCGTTGTTACCCGTTTTTATCAAAATTAAAAAAATGACCGTCCTACTAAAAAAAAAAAATTACAGAGAACATGATATTCAACAAATATAGTTTAATACTATCAAAATGGTGAGCTTTACTTGATCCTACGATGTTTCATTGTGCCTGCTTTTTTCTTGAAAAATTATTTCGGTCCTGTTGGATTTGATTTTTTGACAAAAATACACTTTAAAATTCTTATTAAATAAAAATATAAACATAATAATTTGTTTCAACGAAAGACATAAGTGTTTTTACATTTTTGAGCAATATATTAAAATATTTTTTAATTTAACCAAAAAAATTTTTTATTACTGTCAGGCCGATTGCAAAATTTTATCCGAAGCTTTTTTTGTTTTTCATGGTTTTTTGGGAAAGAGTAAAAGGACACAGCTAAAATAAGATTTGTTAAGAACACGCTCACAATTAGTTTTAGCACAATTTCTCACTTGAATTTTTCTGATCGTTTTGCATGCATTGGCCCACTGCACACTTCGTGTTTACGATTTGCTTCGAAATTTTAAATAAGTTTTTTTGCTCTTATAGCTTTTAAATACACTTCGCACACAATTTTTATAATAACTAAAAAATTCTTTTTAAATAACGAAATTCGACAAATTAATTTTTTGGAGAAATGTCAAAGTGATTTTAGTGCAGGGTTGTCAAATCTCACATAACATATAAATCTTTTCCGGCAAAATTAGGAATTAATCTAGAGCAATAATAATTTCAATTTTAGTGTCAAACTCCATACAAAAAAAGCAAAGAGTAAGAGAATGACTGTCTTATTTTTTTAGGGATGTTGCACCTAATGAGAATAACAGACAAAAATTGGCGCCATGCTCATTGTTTAACGTAAGTTGACGTAGTTGTTTCTCTTTAACTTTGCCAGCCGTGTATAACAAAGGCTTGCTATAGTTCTTGTAATATTTCTTGTTTGGCACTAAAGGTTTCAAAAACAGTGCTAAGTGCTGGTTTTCTTGTGGCTATAAATGCTTAAATTATTGTGTTAAAATTGATTCAGCATTATGCATAATTAACAGAAAGTTAATATTATTTTAAACGTTTATGGATACAAAAAAACAAAATTTTTTTGGGTAAAATTCAAATTAGATGATGTAGTGTGATTTAGTTGTTTTTCAAATATCTAGCGCTTTGTTTTTAAGCAATTAGAAACTTTGTATTATCAACTTATGACAACACTGATATAGCTTTGACAAAAGTATTCACACACTGAATAAATTCACAAAGTATAAATTCATGCATTGATCAAACGAAGATAATTTTATTCGAGGCAGATTTTTGTTCAACTCATTAAAATCGCTTAAGAGTTTAACACCAGATAAAATCAAGATAAAACGTAATTATGCTATTCTCTGGTACGTAAACATACTACTGCGCCATTTTTCATTGTTAATGAGAAAATTCCAAACGAAATTGGGAATTTTCATTTGAAATTCAGAATTTTTATTTGTAATTGAGAAAATTCCAATAAAAAATGAGAAAATTTTACATGATATTGAGAAAAAAACCAAAAAAAATTAAAATTTGAAATTAAAAATATTTTATATTAAATCAAGATTTGTTTTTAGAAAATGCCTTCTACCACCATCGTATTCAACTAATTTTTAAAACGCTTTATCGACGCGTTAAAAATAAAGCGCATTCTTGCAGTGCTTAATTTAATAAAATTATATGGTTGGAGAAAAAAACAATGTTTAGGCAAAGATAAATGTACCACACGTCAATCTTCTCCAATGTCGGAGATCAAACGCTCGCTTTTAAGAAGAAATTAAAAACGTGTGTTATTACCACAGATTGCTTATCACAACATTAAATTAGTTTAGTTTGGATCTGGAAGATAGGCCAAAATATATCTCTGCTACTTATTTAATAAAATTGCCTGCATAGATTTGTATTTACCTTTCCATATTTTTATTTATGTTGCGTTATGAATGCATTTATGTTGTACCTTTTGTATGTACGTTCATACTAATTTTAAATAAAATTTTATTTGGAATTTTCTCATTTCCAATTATAATATATTCACAATTTTAAATGCAAATTCTCAAGTTCAATAAAAATTTTCTCATTTACAGCAAAAAATGAACAAAACTATTATATCGAACATTTGTTCTTGGCTTCCAAAAGGGCTTTTTATAAATTCAATATTGAGTAAGTAGCCAGGTTGACACCGGCTTCGGGAATGTGTTATCTTAATTTCTGGGGTATCTTCAGCTTAATATATTGTTAATTGGTTCCAAATATATTATATCCATTATACCTATATAGACATGCATGCATACATCCTTAGTTCATTAAAATTAACGCATTTAAACTTATTACGCTCATATTCATATTTCAAATTTAAAATATTCTCATTTGGACCATTAATATTAGTCATGCAAATTAAAGTTTTCAATACAAATAAAGCCCTAAATGATTTAAAAATACAAAGAATAGGCAACCCTTGCATGGGTTAAACTACGTCATCAGAGAGGCAAACATGCGCAAGTCGCAATCTCTAATAGTCTATCATTCTTGGTTGTTATGTATGTACATGCACCATTAATATTTTTTTGACTGTTATTGTTCTTAAAATTTGGCGTCAATTTTTTGTGATCTTTTTTTTTATTTTCTGTCTTCTCTCAAATTAAGAGAGTGTTTTTCCTTTCCCTTTGCCTTTACCGTAACCACCCATTACAAACTCAAAATTTCTGTTTATGAAATTTGTTCCAAGTGAACCATCTTTATAGTCTATAGTCTTTGGTACCAGGCTTTAAGCACGAAAAAATAAATGTTGATTGAATGTTGCCAGATACATTTCACATGTTTTTCACCCTTCGAACAGAGTACCACTTATGCAACATTATTTCACAGATATTTCGTACTAATTTTTTCTATATGGAGTTTTACAACATTTCGCACGAAATGCCGAACACAATACCTAACTTTAGGGTAAAGCAGCGCACAGTGGCGCCTTTTGACTTTTTTCGTTGCAGAAATTATAACTTTTGAAATATTTAAGATACTTTAAAGATTTAAAAATATATTGGCAGAAGACACTTTAGGCTTTAAAATAATGTATACAAAATATTGCTAGAAGTACAGGGTGCTCTAAAAATTGCGGTCAAAAAAGAATAATTTTTCCAGTTAAATGTTAAAATGTTTATTTTATATAAGTTTTTTTATTTGTATCACTAATACATATTTTTATATTCTTCTAATATTTAAATGTATATTAAGTAATTATGCGTTTTCGTTTTTTTATTAGTTGAACTATTTGTTTTAAGACAATTTTATTTTCTTTATCAGGCTCAAGTTCAATACTTTACTAAATTCTCATTTAATTGCAAATGAAGAAATCAATATTTTTAGTCTTTACTACTTTATTAGCGTTAGTTAAGAAAGGAAAATTTTATTGAAAAAACAAGATTTTTACCGATACTAGCTGAGTAAAATGCATTTTCGAAAAACAGCTACGATTTTCATCATCAGTACTCTTTGTTCGGTTGTTAGTTATTAATTTGGTTGTAAACATCAGCCATTTAACCCACTGGCCTATGTGGCGAGGTGAATCGGCACAAAGTTTTTTCCATATAAAACAACTAAACCAAAGCTTTTCTTTTTTCCTTTCCTATTACTATGCTAACGCCATCTATATCGTAGTTACACTAAGTTAGCTCAGCCTTAACCATCTATCAGATGGTATTAATTGGGCTACCATATTTTTTTATATGTACAATTTTTCCAAATTGTTATTTATCACGGTGCCATGTGTGCTTTATGCGTTTTCGTTAATTTATTAGTTGAACTATTTGTTTTAAGACAATTTTATTTTCTTTATCAGGCTCAAGTTCAATACTTTACTAAATTCTCATTTAATTGCAATAGGGCTATTAATACCATCTGATAGATGGTTAAGGCTGCGCTAACTTAGTGTGACGATAAAGATGGCGTTAGTAGAGTAATACGAAAGGAAAAAATAAAAAGCTTTGGTTTAGTGTTGCGGGGGGGGGGGGGGTCCTAAAGAGAATAGCAGCCCATACAAAACGCCACAACCGCCAGTGAAATTTTGGGCATGACGGCGGGGAGAAAACACCTGGGGAGATGGCAAATCAGCCTTAAATTTTTTTTATCTCCCATTAAGTTAATTGAAGTATTCAATAGGGGGGAGGGGCATGCGGCCAAATGGAACCACTAGTTCCAGCCCGAGTCCGTGATAAATTGTTTTTTTGGTTTGTATAAATTTTTTTCGTTTGTTTCTGTTGATGTTTTTTTGCGATTTGTTGTTCTTTTTTTCTGTTGTAATTTTTAGTTAATAATATTCTTGGTGTTTTTAGTTTTTATTTTTGTCTTTAGTTTCTTAAGGGTTTTAGTTTCTCTATGTATTTCGTTTGTTGAGCTTTTGTATTTTGTTGTAGTTTTGTTTAATGGTAACTTGTTTCTATGTATGTAGTTTTATTTGTTGAACGTCTCGTATTTTTCTAGTACCTGTAAAGAAAAGTAGATTTAAAAAGATTCTTTACTTGAAATTGGAACGATACATACTTACCTGTTTTTTTTAGTCACTAATATGTCCCAGAAACCTGAAATTAGAATAAAATAAAATGAATTTATTAATATAAAACTTACCTGTCTGCAACCATCAAAGTTAGAATAAATGAATTTAGCTGTTGGTACGCCTGCTCATGTTGTTATTACTGTAGAGGAGTATGCGCAACAGGGTACCACACTTAATGATATAAAAAGAGTAGAGTGGTATTTTCATTCATGGGAAAAGGAAAATAGTAAAATAACAATAATTTTAGATATTGTAAAATTGAATGAAAATACATGTCTGCTAAAATTTATGATAACCTGATACTGTAAAAGCCCATGAGGCAAGGAAAATTAAGGAAAATTCTAGAAAATATCTTACATAAAATATGGCGTTGGTAAGAAATTTCTTTATTGAAATAAGTCCAACAAAATTTTGTATAGGCGCGAAAAATGCTTTTAAAATTTATTTTATTTATTTATAAATATTATAAATCATGTGGAGGTAGTTGAAAAAAAAAATTTTGCGCAAAATTAACTACCAATACAAAGAAAATTTGGCTAACATAAAGAGAGAAAAATATTTTTAGCGGGATAGTTTTCGGGTTTTTGACGAAAATGTAGAGGGATTTAATAATTATAAAAGGGTAAAAGTACAGAGCAGCAGGAGAGTTAGTGAAAAGTGATTCAGCATAAAACATAAAAAATTATCAGTTAAGAATAATAAAAATATTAACTTTAAAATTTTAATAAGATAAAAAGCAACAAGTTTAAATATATTAGAAAATATTGGATTCCTTAACGGAAAAGCGGAGTGTGGCTAATATTGCTCAAAGTTTAAATTAGAAAAATAATTGTTACCTGGCTATTGATATCGGGGGTAAGAAGAAAGGCCAAGACGTCCCCAATTCCAAAACAAATAAAAAAATATACAGGTAATAACATTTAATCTATTTATTTTATATTCGATTTTGTGCGAGAAGAACAAAAAGTTTTGCGTTAAAGCCAAAAAGTTCTGACTGCCGGCTAAAATAAAGTAAGAAAAAGAGCAGAAAAAAAATCCAGTTATATAAATGAGTAATTTCAACAACCAGAAAATAAGAAAATTTTTCAAGTCAAAAAACTAAGCCTAGAAGTTTTAGCCATACGAAAAGAAACGGAAACTAGTGCATCACCGTGAATATATAAGAGTCTTTTTGAATACTTACTAGAAGAGGAAAGCCGAAAATAGAAACAACAAAAGAGGAGTGTATTTTTAGGAACAATTTTATTTTTTTTTTGTGTTAATGTTTTATGTATCGTAAATAAAATGTGTGTTATTGTGAATATGTTTGTTTTGTGTTTAAATTAAAATTTCAGTTAAATTTTGTTTTTAAGAGTTGTTTAAACTGAAAAGAAAAAAATTACAATTGAAAAAGAAAGTTTAAGAGTAGGGAATTTCTATTTTTACGCTCAATACAAAAGCGCAAAATAAATAAATTAATTAAGTTTAAGAAAAGTAGTAGTATTCACGTCCCTAGAGAGCTCTTTCAGGCGTAGGCAAAATTAATCTGTAAAGTGACGTCCTAAAGCGAGGATCTAGTATTGAGTGGAAAAGAAACTGGAATTAGAAAAGTTAAAAAAAAATTAAATTTTAATAAAAACGAAAAGAAATAATTGTAATAAAAATCATTATTGTGTGTTAGTTGTTGTCGTGTTAGTGAAAGAAAAAAATTGTTTAAATAAGTGTTTGTTTTAGTGCTTAAGATATATAAAATTAATAAATATGATTCTTTATATTGGAAATAGTTGATAACTAAATTATGGTAGAGCAGTCGTTCGGAAAGTGGGTCGTAAAGGAACTGTTTTGGATGAAAGGAAGAGAGTTTACGACAAGGTAATAGATTAGTTGAAATAGCGCAATTAGAAATTTTGTTTCTGAAGTTAATGTTTATAGCCTCCTGAATCGAAAGAGATAAAAGAGTAGTATGAAAAATTATTCTTTATGAAGCATGAATATCTAAACATATACCTACAGAAAGGTTCACAGCAGCTTGACATACATAATGGTGTAGTGTTTTAATTGTGTTGTGCCTGTTCTGATGTGAGAAAAGTAAAGTTTTAGTTTTGATAGAAAAAAAAGGGTGAAGCGATTGTGAAGTATCAAATAGCCGCTCGTAATAAATGTATGTACATGCGAGTCACCTGAATGTAGTACTGGATATTTTCACCGAGTGTCATAATCTCATTTCTGTGTAAAATAAAATGATGTACGATGGCCCGCAGACCTTTTTGTGCAGTGTCCTGAATTTCTGTTTGAGTAACATATACGTCGAATGCCTAAAATTAAAATTTATAACCGCTGCAACTGTCATGACCCTACATCATTGCCAAATCTATTATGAAAATAAAGAGTTGTGATTAAAAGATAAATATAGAAAATACTTAAATCATTGTAAAAGATTTTAACATTTGTAGTAAATCCTGTGTTTGGTGTAAATATTGATTATTGACCAATTAGAGTTTTTGTAAATTTAAATATTAACATTTATAAATTATATTTTTTTTTGGTAGACAGTAAAGTGTATGTGTAGCTTGAGAAGTTTGTATATCAACATTTGTATGTATTTTTATTTATTTATTGATGTATTTGTTTGTATTTGTACGTGTTTGTATGTTTAGGAGTTTGTGATTTTTGTTTTGAATTGGTTAAACGTTTCCGTCCTCTTGTATAAAAATTTGTTAAAATAAGTGCATAGTCCTTTATATATATAGTTTATCACAAAGGGACAGAGGAAACGGACCCAAGTGGGCTGCACAACTATTGCTTCAACATTTCCGCAGCCGCCTGTTCAACCTAACCTATATATAAAGTTGCAGTAGTATTTGTTTTTTTTTTGTGTTTCGTAGCTATTTATATTGTGTTTTTTTGGTGTTACCATTGTAATTATATATCTTATCGTAAATTCCATATATATATATCAATTTTTATCTTTGCTAACTTATATTTTACCCCAAATAAACTATTTTTGTGGGAATAACGCCCTGTAAGAAATATAGCTCTTGAACAGAGTATGAGTAGCGAACAAAACCAAGAAAGCCTGTCTAGAAAAAGAGAAAGAAATCCCCACTTTGATCTGAATAGATCTGTGTTTAGTCCATTAACGAAAATAAATAGAACTAAAAATATAAATAGAAAAATGTCTCACCCTCCAAGATTAAAAACCAATCAGATTATAGATATGTCCCAGACTATTAATGCGCGTAATCCAGCCCTAATAACAAATAGTAGTGCGTCCGGTGCTACTTACAATAATGAGAGTACTGGAGTAGAAGATAGTATTACTCCTGAAGTTAGAGAAATAGTACTCGATGAGGCCATAAGTGTCCAAAAAACTCTAGAAGAAAAAATAAAAAATATTGTACAGGAGAAAATGAGCGAATTTAGAAAGAGTCTGGCTGAGTTAACAAACATTGTAGTTGATCTTGCTAAGGTAACAGCTCCAAACCAAAATATAGGTGTAGGTAACTTAAATGGTACAAACCCAACATCAAGTAACAGAACGTCACAAGCAGCAGATGTAGTAAATTCGAGACCAGTATCCAACAATAGTTCGGATACTAATAGCATGTCAAATATAGACAACCTACCATTACCATATCAGAGACCCTTTAATCTAAATACAAATTTCCCCAAATACAGATCTACAACGAATTAGAGTAGACAAAATGGGAATCAATTTCGATGGAAACCCATCACATTTAAGTATAGACGATTTTGTTTTCCGACTTGAGCATTTACAGATGCATTATGGGATACCATGGTCTGAAGTATTGTCCGGGGCAGCCAAAGAATGGTATTGACTATACGTTAAAACCCATCGCGTATTAAGGTGGCCAGGGTTGCGACATGCTCTCATGGGAGAATATCAAACCAGTCGTTCAAATTTCGATATAATGACCGAACTAGTCGAGAGGAAGCAACAAGGGGGAGAAACAATTGACCAATTTTTCCAGGCCATGTGCCAGATAAGGTTAAATCTAGGGCAGCCTATCCCCGAATATGATATAATTAAGATAATAAGGCGTAAAATTAAAGAGAGTATAGGGAGAATAGTCTATCCGATTTCCGTATTCTCGGTAGAATCGTTGCGAGTGGAATGCAACGAGGCCGAAAGAAACTTCCCGAGAAGAGATACACGTAACGTGCAACATGTTGGACGGGGAAATAGGCACGTTAACGAAATTTTTATATAAGGAGGTGACGTGTCTTGGGATGGAGAGGCAAGCTCATTGGATTTTGAAGAAGTTGCTGCAATAAAAATCAGCTCACAACCGAATAAACAGCCGATCGTGTGCTGGAACTGCAGGAAACATGGGCATGTTTTCATGAAATGCACAGCACTGGAGAGGACGATATTTTGCTACAGGTGTGGTAAACAGAACGTCATAACCCCGAGGTGTCCGAATTGTCAGTCGGGAAACCACTCGAAGAGCGTAGGCTGGAAGGGGGACCAACGTTCAGCAGGAAACCATTCCCCTTCGGAGAAATAAATAACAAAAAAGAAGATTAGTTTAAATTATATAATATGTCCCAAATTCGACATTACTTACCAATAGATGTTAGACAAAGAAACTATGATTTGGTTAGAAATAAAATTTTTGGAAATGGTTATAGATTAGATCGTATTTCAAATAGAATTATAACGGTTCGGGAGAAATTCAGAGAACGCCGTAGAATGAGAAAATTGATTGTTGAGTCGGTAAATAGAATTCGAGGAGATGGTCAAGACAATAGGTGTTTCGCTGAAGTTTTAATAAATGATAAACTAGTTAAGGGTTTGTTAGACACAGGAGCGTCGGTCAGCATATTATGAAAGAGACGCAGAGAGTTTATAAAGGACTTAGACCTTGAAATACAACCGTTATTGACCAATGTGAAAACTGCCAGTGGTCAATATTACCGGGTGTTAGGAAAAGTAAACGTATCCATTAAGTACAAAGAGCAGGAGCACAAAATGCTGCTGTATCTTTGCCCAGATTTGGAACAAAAACTATATTTAGGAATTGATTTTTGGAGATTATTTAAATTAGCCCCAGATATAATAGAAACTAACGAAATAGATATGGTTTAGATAAGTCAAGATTTTGATACAGATAGCAACGAATATAAATTAAGACCGCATGAATTAAGTGATGATCAAGGAGTAATATTGGAGGAAGTAATTAGAGAGTTTGACACATTTGAAGAAAAGGGTCTAGGGATAACTCACTTAGAAAAACATACAATTAAGCTGATAGAGGGTGCTGAGCCCATAAAGGATCGCTATTATCCTATATCCCCTGCCGTTCAGGACATAACCTTTAAAGAGATAGATCTGATGCTAGATATGAATGCGATAGAGTTAAGTGAAAGCCCGTGGTCAAATCGAACCACAATTGTCAGAAAACTAGGCAAACCCGCTTTTGCCTAGATGCTCGAAA
The DNA here is from genome assembly GCA_963583895.1 of Melanophora roralis. Lineage (NCBI taxonomy): Eukaryota > Metazoa > Arthropoda > Insecta > Diptera > Rhinophoridae > Melanophora > Melanophora roralis. The sequence goes on along the minus strand of OY757187.1, from coordinate 76,793,221 downwards.
ATTAAATAAACTTACAATAAAAGATGCATATCCGCTTCAAAATATCGACGGTATCTTGAGCCGTATAGACGAAACGTATTATATCAGCAGTGTCGATTTAAAATACGTCTTCTGGCAAATCGAGCTGGACACTGAAGGCAAATCCTACACCGCATTCACTGTAGCTGGTAGACCTTTATACCAGTTTAGAGTGATGCCGTTTGGGCTATGCAATGCTGCTCAAAGACTTTGTCGTCTTATGGACAAAGTCATACCGAACCGTCTGAGAGAATTGAAGTATCTAGGTTTTATTATCGGAGGGGGCACAATCAAAACAGATCCGGAAAAAGTACAGGCAATACGTAAAATAAGTCAGCCAAAGTCAGTACGAGAGGTGAGAAGTTTTCTCGGTACTGCAGGGTGGAATAGGCGATTTATAAAAGATTTTGCAGCCATATCTTCCCCGTTGACAGATACTTTGAAAAAGTATTCAATGTGATGCGTCAGACACAGGTATTGGAGCAGTGCTATACCAGTTGAACGAAAGTAAAGAAGAGCACCCAATAGCGTCTTATTCGCAAAAATTAAACCCCTGTCAAAAAAACTATACGGTCATGGAAAAGAAATGCTTAGCAGCCGTAATGGCGGTGAAAAAGTTCAGGCCGTATGTCGAAATGATGCCATTCACCATCATTACCGACCACGCTAGTCTGAAATGGTTAATGACCTTGAAAGATTTAAACGGTAGTCTAGCGCATTGGTCTTTGCAATTGCAGGCGTTTGATTTTCAAATGGAGCACAGAAAAGGCATCGAGAATACTGTAGCTGACATGCTCTCACGTTTACCTGAAAATGAAGCGGCCGACAGAAGATTTGCTGGACTTTGAGACGACAGAATTTGAGTCCGAAGAGTATTTGTCTCTTATGAAACAAATTAGAGAAAATATTGAGAGTTTGCCAGATATAAAAATAACCGATGGAAAAATTTTCAAGAAAACTCTTGATAAACAAAGTATTGAGAATCCTTACCAATGGACATTGTGGATACCATCAACCCTGACGCACGTTATAATAGAAAAGACCCATACAGCAAATACATCAGCACATGGGGGGATGGCAAAAACTTTGGAAAAGGTAAAAAGATTTTTCTACTGGCCAAGAATGACTGTCCAGATCAAAGAATTTGTAAGAAATTGTCAGGTTTGTTAGGAAACAAAGCCATCAAATAGAAACCTTTTTTTTTCATATATTTATTATTGAATCTTCGCCTGTGGCGAACTAACAATAAGTATTCAAATCTTAAAACTAGGTAGTTAATATAAGTCCAGCCAGTGCCAGACTAAAATTTAAGTTCTCATATTAATTATCAAGCTTCATATAAGCGCAATAGTATCCCTCCTTTTCAGGCGGGTGTGCCCACTATGTTGCAGGATGTTTCGGGCGAGCGGATTTGGGTGAGCTTCCAGCTTATTTAAATACTTGTCCACATAGTTCAGGATTTCGCATTTAACTAGTGGAACTTGTAGATCCTTGTGGATGTTGCAGTTTTTAACATACCAAGGAGCACCAGTTATCATTCTTAGGATTTTGTTTTGCCTGCGTTGAATTTTTTCTATGTTGGATGCGGAAGCAGTGCCCCATAATTGTATACCGTAGCACCAAATTGGTTTCAAAATCGATTTGTAGAGTAGAAGTTTACAATCAAGACGAAGCACAGAGTTTCTGCCGATTAGCCAATGAATTTGTGTAGCTTTAAGTTTCATTTGCGTCAACTTCGCATCTATATGAGGCTTCCATGTGAGGCGGCGGTCTAGGTGAATACCAAGATATTTTGTCTCGGTTCGTTGAGGCACCATATGGCTGTTAATAAGAATTGGAGAGCACGTTTCTTTGCGTAAAGTAAAAGTTACGTGGGTACATTTTTGTTCATTTATTTTTATTCCCCATAACTTTGCCCATTTTTCAACTTGGGTTACGTGTTGCTGCAATTGGTTTGAAGCCTCTTTAGGGTCTTTATGAATACTAAGAAAAGCAGTATCATCAGCAAATGTCGACGTGTGTGTAAAACTATTGGTTGGCATATCTGCTGTGTAAAGCAAGTACAGAACTGGACCTAGTATACTCCCTTGAGGTACACCAGCCCCTATTGTTTAAGAAGAACTTATTTGGTTTCCCTCTTTGATCATAAATTGTCGACCGGTTATGTATTTTTCTAAAAGGTTGAAAATATTAGCTGGAAGGTGTATCTTTAGTTTGTTTAACAGGCCTTCGTGCCATACTTTATCGAAAGCTTGAGAGACATCAATAAAAGCGCGGAGCAGTACTTCTTTTCCTCAAAGGTTTTTCTTACAACCTGCACCAGTCTGTGAGTTTGTTCGATTGTGCTATGTTGACTTCTAAAGCCAAATTGGTGATCTGGGATGCAGTTGTTTTCATTCAGGATCGGAGTCAGCTTGTTCTTAAGCAATTTTTCGAACAATTTTGACAATGTTGGTAACAAACTTATGGGCCTATAAGACTCTACCTTTGAAGGATCTTTGCCAGGCTTAGGAATCATCTTTACTAAGGCAATTTTCCATATAGGCGGGAAATGTTCAAGCCGAATTATTGCGTTAAAAATAAAAAGAATTATTTTTTTTGCCGTAAAAGGTAGCTCTAAGAGCATTTTGTTGCTTATATTATCAACGCCAGGAGCTTTTTTACCATTTAGGTTAGCAATAGCCTCTACAACTTCTGTAAATCGGAAACGTATTTCTAAAGGACGTCTAGCAACAACTAGTGGTAATTCCCTCACGTCTGTGCAAGTATTGGGAGTGAACACGTTTTTGAAATGATTTGCGAACAGATCACATTTTTCTTCGTCATTTCTAGCCCAGGATCCTCTCAGATTACGCAGTGGTGGTTTTGCGATAACGGGTCTTTTAAGACGTCTGACTGATCGCCATAGGGAATAATTTGTCTGAGGAGTCGCGTCTAGACCTTCGAGGTACTCTTTAAGTGAAGCTATTTTGTGAACCTCCAGCAAGCTTTTTAATTTGTTAGTACATTCTTTCAGCTTAGATTTAAGTTGGGGCGATCTGTTCTTTTGCCATTCTCTTCGGACTCTTCTTTTTTCAGATAAAAGTTTTCCCACATCGTCAGAAAAAATTTTGCCGTACCTGACCTGACGATAGGTAGAAGACGCATGTTCAGCGGCTTTTTTAATGTTTTCATTTAGGACTCTCAGACTATCGTCTATGTCTCCGGGAGTTTTTAGCGGTTGGTTTTCCGAACAGTGGGCACTAATATATTTTTTATATTTTAACCAATTTATTTTTTTATATAAGAAAAAATCACTAGCTGCTATTTGGTGAGGACTGCAAATAGTAATTATTGTGAGTGAGTGGTCAGAAGATAAATCCAGGGAGGCTACAGCCTCAATAAGGTCCGGGGATATACCTTTTGCCACGCCAAAATCTATTACGTCTGGAATTTTATTATTGTCCGTTGGCCAATAGGTTGGTTGTCCAGTTGAAATAACGAATAGTCCTATTTCCGACACGGAGTCATACAAGACACGGCCTCTGGGACTAAATAGGCGGGAGCCCGAGTATGTGTGCTTAGCGTTATAGTCTCCAGAAGCTATAAAGCGGGGACCTAATGATTTTTAGAAACTGTTGTACTGATCCTTCGTTATGGAGAATCTGGGTGGACAGTAAACTGATGAAATAACAAGGTTATGGAAAAATTCATCAATGCAGACGTTCGTAGCTTGGATATAACATTCCGAGAGGCCACCCAACCATTGGTGTTTAATTCTTGATTTGATTAGAATAGCCGAGCCACCACATGATCTATCTCTAGGATCCTTTGAATCGTAAAAAGAATAACCACTAATTTTAAAAATGCTTCTAGATGTCATATGAGTCTCAGAAATACACATAACATCGATTTTTTGGTTCATCAAGAAATATTCGAGCTCGTTTTTGTGTTGGCGGATGCCGTTTGCGTTCCAGAAACAAACCCTGAGGCAGTTCATGGTCTTTTAAGCATAGCCTGCAGAAAAGCAGACTGCATTTTTTGCATTTCTTGCATCATGTTGGCCATTTGCGCCATAATCTGCGTAAATTGTGTGACCATATTGTCAATTACGGCTTCCAGGTGGCTAAAATTAGGCCCGGTTGGTTCGCTAGTTGGCACTTCTTGTTGTGTTGTAGGCTGGGTAGACTTACGTGAATTAGGCTGGTTAGACTTTAATGCGGCGGCGTAAGAAACTTGATTTGTAGTTGGTTGTGCCAATGGAGGCATATTTGTAGTTGGTATATTTAAAGGCTGGGGAGGGGCAGGAACTATTTTCGGCTTAGTTGATCGCTTAACTAGATTAAAAACAGGACAACCTCTATAGTTGGCAGTGTGGTTTCCCCCGCAGTTGCTGCATTTCTTTATCCTTGGATCATCTTTTGGCTTGTCGCACTTGGTCGTATCGTGCAGATCCCCACACACAACACAAACAGTAGGCAACTTACAATAAGTTTTAGTGTGGCCATATTCCTGGCAGTTTAAGCACTGTACGGGCCCAGATCGCTTATGTGGCACTTCCACAGTGACTCGTCGGTGCATAATATATTTTAAATCGTAGATGGGGTGAGTTTCACTTTTTTTCAATTTGATATCACCAGGCTCAAGCTCCACTCGGAATAATGGTTGGGGGTGTTTTTCCCTGTTTCTCATATTCGATACCGTCCTAACCATAAACCCTTTGCTTAGCAAACTGGTCTTGATCTCTTCTGGGTCAACGTTAGAATCAATGCCTTTAATAACTACCTGAAGGCCTTTTGCGGTCTTGAGTTGGTAGGTATAGAAGTTTTTTCTGAGTTTTTCGAGCTCCGAAACCGTGGCGCGGTAGGCGTTTTCATGGTTTACTTGAATTTTTGTCTCAAATATGTTACCGCGTTTAACGTTTGAAACATAAAAGTTATTTTCCCCAATTCAACGGACTAAAAACTTGACGAGATCATTTGAGTTTTTTTCCCTCAAATAAATGGGAGGTGGCTCTAAGAGCATTTTGTTGCTTATATTATCAACGCCAGGAGCTTTTTTACCATTTAGGTTAGCAATAGCCTCTACAACTTCTGTAAATCGGAAACGTATTTCTAAAGGACGTCTAGCAACAACTAGTGGTAATTCCCTCACGTCTGTGCAAGTATTGGGAGTGAACACGTTTTTGAAATGATTTGCGAACAGATCACATTTTTCTTCGTCATTTCTAGCCCAGGATCCTCTCAGATTACGCAGTGGTGGTTTTGCGATAACGGGTCTTTTAAGACGTCTGACTGATCGCCATAGGGAATAATTTGTCTGAGGAGTCGCGTCTAGACCTTCGAGGTACTCTTTAAGTGAAGCTATTTTGTGAACCTCCAGCAAGCTTTTTAATTTGTTAGTACATTCTTTCAGCTTAGATTTAAGTTGGGGCGATCTGTTCTTTTGCCATTCTCTTCGGACTCTTCTTTTTTCAGATAAAAGTTTTCCCACATCGTCAGAAAAAATTTTGCCGTACCTGACCTGACGATAGGTAGAAGACGCATGTTCAGCGGCTTTTTTAATGTTTTCATTTAGGACTCTCAGACTATCGTCTATGTCTCCGGGAGTTTTTAGCGGTTGGTTTTCCGAACAGTGGGCACTAATATATTTTTTATATTTTAACCAATTTATTTTTTTATATAAGAAAAAATCACTAGCTGCTATTTGGTGAGGACTGCAAATAGTAATTATTGTGAGTGAGTGGTCAGAAGATAAATCCAGGGAGGCTACAGCCTCAATAAGGTCCGGGGATATACCTTTTGCCACGCCAAAATCTATTACGTCTGGAATTTTATTATTGTCCGTTGGCCAATAGGTTGGTTGTCCAGTTGAAATAACGAATAGTCCTATTTCCGACACGGAGTCATACAAGACACGGCCTCTGGGACTAAATAGGCGGGAGCCCGAGTATGTGTGCTTAGCGTTATAGTCTCCAGAAGCTATAAAGCGGGGACCTAATGATTTTTAGAAACTGTTGTACTGATCCTTCGTTATGGAGAATCTGGGTGGACAGTAAACTGATGAAATAACAAGGTTATGGAAAAATTCATCAATGCAGACGTTCGTAGCTTGGATATAACATTCCGAGAGGCCACCCAACCATTGGTGTTTAATTCTTGATTTGATTAGAATAGCCGAGCCACCACATGATCTATCTCTAGGATCCTTTGAATCGTAAAAAGAATAACCACTAATTTTAAAAATGCTTCTAGATGTCATATGAGTCTCAGAAATACACATAACATCGATTTTTTGGTTCATCAAGAAATATTCGAGCTCGTTTTTGTGTTGGCGGATGCCGTTTGCGTTCCAGAAACAAACCCTGAGGCAGTTCATGGTCTTTTAAGCATAGCCTGCAGAAAAGCAGACTGCATTTTTTGCATTTCTTGCATCATGTTGGCCATTTGCGCCATAATCTGCGTAAATTGTGTGACCATATTGTCAATTACGGCTTCCAGGTGGCTAAAATTAGGCCCGGTTGGTTCGCTAGTTGGCACTTCTTGTTGTGTTGTAGGCTGGGTAGACTTACGTGAATTAGGCTGGTTAGACTTTAATGCGGCGGCGTAAGAAACTTGATTTGTAGTTGGTTGTGCCAATGGAGGCATATTTGTAGTTGGTATATTTAAAGGCTGGGGAGGGGCAGGAACTATTTTCGGCTTAGTTGATCGCTTAACTAGATTAAAAACAGGACAACCTCTATAGTTGGCAGTGTGGTTTCCCCCGCAGTTGCTGCATTTCTTTATCCTTGGATCATCTTTTGGCTTGTCGCACTTGGTCGTATCGTGCAGATCCCCACACACAACACAAACAGTAGGCAACTTACAATAAGTTTTAGTGTGGCCATATTCCTGGCAGTTTAAGCACTGTACGGGCCCAGATCGCTTATGTGGCACTTCCACAGTGACTCGTCGGTGCATAATATATTTTAAATCGTAGATGGGGTGAGTTTCACTTTTTTTCAATTTGATATCACCAGGCTCAAGCTCCACTCGGAATAATGGTTGGGGGTGTTTTTCCCTGTTTCTCATATTCGATACCGTCCTAACCATAAACCCTTTGCTTAGCAAACTGGTCTTGATCTCTTCTGGGTCAACGTTAGAATCAATGCCTTTAATAACTACCTGAAGGCCTTTTGCGGTCTTGAGTTGGTAGGTATAGAAGTTTTTTCTGAGTTTTTCGAGCTCCGAAACCGTGGCGCGGTAGGCGTTTTCATGGTTTACTTGAATTTTTGTCTCAAATATGTTACCGCGTTTAACGTTTGAAACATAAAAGTTATTTTCCCCAATTCAACGGACTAAAAACTTGACGAGATCATTTGAGTTTTTTTCCCTCAAATAAATGGGAGGTGGCTTAAAGGACTTTTTTTCACTAACAGGGGCCTCATTATCCTCTTGCAAAATTGCAAAACGATTTTGCGATGAGGTTGGCCTTTCATCGTCTTTTAAAATTTTTGCAGGTTGAGATGCTTCCGCCGATTTAGGGCTTCTTTCCCTTTTAATAACTGTTACGTACCTGTCCATCCCTACCTGGATCTTAGGAGCACACGCAGAAATTGGGCCCGTAGCGCCTTTAGCAGCTGTTGGTGCGACACCAGAACTTGATAAAGAAGACCGCGATGAAGATGGCACCTCGGTATTTTTTTTATAATTTTTAAACAGAGATTGGGCTAAATTTGTCCCTTGTTCAGTACATTTATTCAAATTAGGCACACTTGCACTTAAATTATTTGTATTTGTTTTCGGTTTTTCACTTAAATAGTTTCTGTTATATTCAGGGTCTCTAATGTTTTCATTGCTAACGCTTGCTGAGCTTAACACAATGTAAGCATTTCGGCTATCAGGCCCACTGTCACAACGATTACTGTTACTCATTAACCGTTTGGTTTTTTTTGTTTTGTTTAGTTTGTTTTTATTTTCGATTCTCACTTATGTCTTGTAGGTATGTATATTAACAATTTTTTTTTTGTAACTTATTACAAATATCACCTATTACAAATATACACTCGCGTAGACACGTCCGTACACTACGAGATTAAGAGAGCAACTGAAATAGAAACCTTATGCCTTAAAATCGGTCAAGAAGTAGTAACCGAAAGGCCATTCCAAAAACTGTATATAGATTTCCTGGGAAAATATCCCAGATCCAAAAGTGATAACAGCTACGTTTTTATAGTGATGGATCATTTTACTAAATTTATATTTCTAAAAGCAATGAGAGATGCTACCACTAACAACGTTTTAAAGTTTTTAACACAGGAAATCTTTTATAAGTTTGCCTGAAATTATCCATAGTGATAATGGGTCACAGTTCATTGCAAAAGGATTTCAAGATTTGATAAAGCCATTCGGAATTAAATATATGAAAACTGCATTTTATTCTTCCCAATCTAATGCGACCGAGAGAAGGAACAAGTCTGTGTTAGCAGCAATTAGAGCTTATTTGGATGAGGACCACAGAGACTGGGATCTATACTTGGCGGAGATTGAGTGCGCATTACGAAATTCAATACATTCAGCAACTGGATTTACACCGTTTTTTGCTTTATTTGGCTTTCATATGTTTTCGAATGGAGTAGACTATAGATTAGCTCTAAAACTAATGTCTTTATCAGATCACGAAATAGCAAAAATAACTAACAACGCAAAGCTGGAATTGATCAGGGCAGAGATAAGAAGAAACATGCATGAGGCCTATGAAAAGAGTGCAGCTAGATATAATAAGCGAGCCAGAAATATAAAATTAGTCCCTGGACAGGAAGTTTATAGGAAAAATACGGTGCTAAGTGACTTTGGTAAAACAAAAATGCAAAATTTTGTCGGAAATTTCTTAAATGCAGAATAGTGAAACCTATAGGCAACAATATGTACGAATTGGAAGATTTGCAAGGAAAGCCTATAGGGGTATATCACGTAAAAGATATAAAAGTTTAAAATTTGAGTAATAAATCTGTGATAAAATCTTTAATACAAAGTGCAATATTAGGATAACTAAAACCGCGTGACTATATAAATATATATATACATATACAAATATTTACATATGAGTAGAATTGTTGCATTGTGTTGTCCTAATATTTTACTATGTACCTGATTTTTTTAAGATTTTTATACTATCTGCTATACACCAATAATAACGTGCAATATTAATATAAGTAAACAATAACCCGAAATTTAAAGTGTGAATACCCTAATGTCAATCTATCTAAATTCTCACAAATATTATATTCATACCTATATAGTATAATGGTAACATTTTGTATGTACTCACTCGTGTCCATAGTTATGTTGTATTAAAATAATAAGAGACTCAATCGAAAATGTGCAATATACAAACCAAATAAATTGCAGTATTGAAACTAATTTTAAATTCCGTGCAATAAATATACTAGAACTTAAGAACATTGTTAAAAAATAAAAAAATAAAGTCGACTATGAAAAAATCTCAAATAAAATTATACTTGACAACTGAAATATAAAAGGAAAAATACTTTTAAAAATTATAAATAAATCCTTGGAGACTGGTATTTTTCCCGAAAACTGGAAAGAAACTATGATAACACCTGTAGAAAACACCTAGGAAAATTGAAGAGTATAGGCCAATTAATACACTAAAAACATTTGAGAAAATACTAGAAAAAGTGGTTAAGGAACAACTAGAAGAATATATTGAAAAAAATAAAATATTGTCAAAATATCAATCAGGATTTCGAAAAAAAACACTAATGTAAACCATGGTTAATTATGTAATTAGCAAATGGAAAAATATTGAAAAACACAAAAAAATAATGGCAATATTTTTTGACTTTAAAAGGGCTTTTGAGACTATAAACCGGGAAATTATGCTAAAAAAAACTTTCCATGTATGGAATACGGGGCACAGAATTAAAATGGTTCGAGTCGTACCTGAAAAATAGAAAACAATTTACAAAAGTGAATGATAATCTATCAACTAAGATAGAAAATGATTTTGGTGTACCACAAGGTTCAATTTTGGGTGCTCTTCTTTTTATATTATACATAAATGATATGCCAAATATATTAGAAAAGTGTGAAATGGTGTTATATTCAGACGATACATTGGTATTTGCAGAAGGAGATGATGATGATAGTTGTCAAGAAAAAATGAGCCACGATATAAACAAAATAACTATTTGGTTAAAAATGAACAAACTAAAGCTTAACGAAAATAAAACTAAAATAATTGAAGTAAATATGAATTCAGAAAAAACATTTATGATAAATAACGAAGAAATCGAAAAAGTTGAAAACATTAAGTACCTAGGTTTTATAATAGATAAAGACTTAAAATTTAAAAACCACATGGACTATGTTTGTAAAAAAATTGGTAAAAAAATTGGACTTTTTAGAAGAATAAGAAGAAAAATATTAAAAACAACCGCAATAAACATATAAAACACAATAATTAAACCTCATTTTGAATATGGGTCCACAATAATCTTTACTTGCTGTAACAAATCCCAACTTGAAAGGATGCAGAAACTTCAAAATAAAGCAATGAGAATAATACTAAACTGTAACAGATATACGCACATAATTGACATGCTACAAAACCTTAAATGGATGAATATAGAGCAAAGACTTAAATTTAATACGTTGATCTTTATTAAGAAGATGAAAGAAGGGGATTCGCCTGAATATCTTAAGGAACAGATAAACTTTGTAAGAGATGTTCAACCATATCAGCTGAGAAATGCAGATGATTTTCGTATCCAACGGGCTGCAACAACTCAAATGCAAAGATGTCTTTTTTTCAAAGGGTTGCAACTATTTAATACTTTACCAATGAACATGAAAACTGAGATAGATAGTAAATTATTTAGAAAAAAATGTGTAAATTTTATACGATTTAGTGAAATTTTGTAGAACTTTTTTTATATTTTGTAATGACAAAGTTATTTAGTACTTTTAAAGTATTTTTATACTGTAAATAAAAAATAAAAAAAATAAAAAAAAAATTCTTGTTCTACTGTTGTGTTGTATCTGTAGAAAGTTGAGTTGTGTTTGTTGATATGTGTGGTGTTGCATGCTTGTATAGTTGAAGCGTAGTAATTGGTTGTGTTGTTTTCGTTGATATATGCATTAAGCACATTCAAGCTACAAGAACACACGAACACAAAAGTTGCTTGCTAAATTTTGTGTCCGACTGGCTGCTACAGAAATATTTACTAGACTACCACTACAAACAGCGATGCCAACTTAGCTACTTTAGAGCTAAATTTGGCTCTTTTTAACTGCGTCTAACTCGAAAATTTTCCCTTTAGCTCTTTTTTAAAAAAAGGAGCTAACGCAGCTCTTTTCAACTGTGGAAACGGCTCGTTTGGCACTTTTTGAATTTTATAGTAAATTCTTCCGTTTTCACCCTATTGTTTTGCCTTTGTGGCATTTACGGAACATACAAAGCTATTCACTGATTTATTTCATTTATTATAGAGCCGGACAAATAAAATCATTATACCGACATATGACTTCGATTACATAGCTAGAGAATTTGAATCTAAAATAAATAACAACTGTTATCTAGGATATAACTTTAAGAAGGCATGCGAAAATTTTAATATATGTAACTGTATCAGATAAACATATCGTTAAACGTAATTTAATACAGTTCATAAAATCTCGGCATTTAGCGTAACAAATGTTTTTTTCGCAGGATTTAGAATATACTTTAAGTGTTATAAAAGAACTTGAAGATGATATAAAAGAAATTGAAGAGCTGTAAAATTGCTTAAAAAATTTAAAATTGTACTAGTGGAAAAATTAAGATGGAACTGACTAATTTTGAATTGAAGTGCATCATTGCTTGTTTTAAAAATATTATCGTATCGAATTAAATAAGAAACCGCATGGCTTTGAATACGGTAATAGTTTAATTCATATAAAATATGGTTTACAAAAGTGTAGCACCTGCTGTTTAAACTACGAGTTACCAGCAAGCGTATTTCTAAAAATAAATTCAAATAAAACATATATTTTTTTTTTCATATTTTTATTATTGAATCTTCGCTTTTGCGAACTAACAATAAGTATTCAAATCTTAAAACTAAGTAATTTATATTAGTCCAGTCAGTACCAGACCAAAATTTAAGTTCTCATAACATAGTAAATTAATTTAAACAGTTTCATCTAAGTTCAATAGTGTCCCTTCTTTTCAGACGAGTGTGTCCACTATGTTGCAAGATGTTTCGAGCGAGCGGATTTGGATGCGTTTCCAGCTTGTTTAAATACTTGTCCACATAGTTCAGGATTTCGCATTTAACTAGTGGAACTTCTAGATCCTTATGGATGTTGCTGTTTTTAATATATATATTTTTTGTGTATGTGTATTGTTAATGTTGATAAACATTTGTATCAATTGCTGCTGTGAAATAATTTTTTTATTTTTAAATATTTTCTATTTTTTTTTTCTATTATTTTTATTTTGGAAAAAAATCTTAAACTACAAAATAAATAAAAAATACATTCATAGATTCAAAACGGAAAAATCCTCAACTTTCTAATTTAGCTCCTTTTAGCTCTTTTTGACTACTAGGTAGGCTCTTTTTGCCTCTGAATTGTTGGCATCACTGACTACAAAATAAACATATGAGCAATATGACTTTCAGTGGTGCCACCTAAAGTCTTTTTGTATTGTTTAAGCTATATTATTTGCATCTTACCGTATTGGCAGCACTAATCTGTTAACTGTCGCGTATAAAAATGGAAATTAGTTTAATTTCGACCACGCCACAAAATTAGCATTGACAGCAACCCGTAGTCGTGTTGCATTGTAGCCATTAAAAAAATTATTCTCATAAGCACACGTGTATTCTATTTTTGACTGGTTGTGTTCGGTAGCCTGTAGCGAGGAATGTATTTAATGCTATACATAGCTAATTTGTTGCATGTATAGTTGAGTTTGTGTAGTTGTTCGAAAGTGTGTAGATCGCTGTTTGTGTTGTTTGAAAATTTCATGTAGGGTGTAGCATTGGTTTTGTTTGATCCGCAGGGACCTGAAAATATAAATAAGTAGAAACAAAGTAATAGTTTTACAATAGAATCAACATAAAATTACTTCCCGCAAAATAATAAAGTTAGGTACACCGATGGGGTGTAGCAATGGTTTGGACCTTTAAGGTATAAGAGGACACCAGACTGATGGTCATGGATAGGCGGCGACTTCCGCAATCAGTGAATAGGAAGAATAAGGTGTGGACCCAAATGTTTGTTTACTTTCATGATTTTGTGTTGCCTTAAAAGGGCGTTCATTTTGATTTTTTTTATATGCACATCGGAGTGCACTACTGATTTTTGTTTTTGTAGTGTTAGGGTTGCCTCTACGATTTCTTTTCACGGGAAAGAAACTGGGCAGAGTATGTGTGTCTAGAGATGACTGAGTACACAGTCGGTGGATGGGCCAACGGAATCTGTGAAAAGATAACAGGGAAGTAAAAACGTTCTCGGATTTGAATATCAAGGAATTATCAAAGTACAAAGCTGTATGACATACTTAGTTTTTTTGCCTGGCTAACATTAGGGTGATGAGACTCGTGGTCAGCCCTGTGGGTGTTTTCCACGTTGGGCTTTTGGTTGAGAGAAACACCCGCACACCGTTCTCGCTGGTAGCCGGAAAAAGAGGACTTAATTTAAAACAGTCACATACCTGGTACATGGAACCAGCGATACCCAAACTACTTATCAATATAATTTCCATGCGTAGACGGGTAACATATAATTTAGTATCTACCAGCGACCCCGGAGTTTTGTTGCGGGGGGGGGGGGGGTCCTAAAGGGAATAGCAGCCCGTACAAAACGCCACAGCCGCCAGTGAAATTTTGGGCATGACGGCGAGGCGAAAACACCTGGGGAGATGGCAAATCAGCCTCAAATTTTTTTTATCTCCCATTAAGTTAATTGAAGTATTCAATAGTGGGGAGGGGCATGCGGCCAAATGAAACCACTAGTTGCAGCCCAAGTCCCAGTGACAAATTGTTTATTTTTTGTTTGTATAAATTTTTTTAGTTTGTTTCTGTTGATGTTTTTTTGCGTTTTGTTGTTCTTATTTTGCTAATTTTTAGTTAATAATATTCTTGTGTTTCTTGGTGTTTTTAGTTTGTATGCGTATTTTTTGATTTGTAGTTTTTTTATTTTTTGTCTTTAGTTTCTTTAGGTTTTTAGTTCTTCTATGTATTTCGTTTGTTTAGCTTTTGTATTTTGTTGTTGTAGTTTTGCTTAATGGTAACTTGTTTGTATGTATGTAGTTGTATTTGTTGAACGTCTCGTATTTTTATAGTACCTGTAAAGAAAAGTAGATTTAATAAGATTCTTTACTTGAAATTGGAACGATACATACTTACCTGTTTTTTTAGTCACTAATATGTCCCAGCAACCTGAAATTAGAATAAAATAAAATGAATTTAATAATATAAAACTTACCTGTCTGCAACCATCAAAGTTAGAATACCAATAAATGAATTTAGCTGTTGGTACGCCTGCTCATGTTGTTATTAGTGTAGAGGAGTATGCGCAACAGGGTACCATACTTAATGAAATAAAGAGAGTAGAGTGGTACTTTCAATCATGGGAAAAGGAAAATAGTAAAATAACAATAATTTTAGAAATTGTAAAAATGAATGAAAATACATGTCTGCTAAAATTTATGATAACTTGATACTGTAAAAGCCCATGAGGCAAGGAAAATTAAGGAAAATTCTAGAAAATATCTTACATAAAATATGGCGTTGGTAAGAAATTTCTTTATTGAAATAAGTCCAACAAAATTTTGTATAGGCGCGAAAAATGCTTTTATAATTTATTTTATTTATTTATAAATCATGTGGAGGTAGTTGAAAGAAAAAAATTTAGCGCAAAATTAACTACCAATACAAAGAAAATTTGGCTAAAATAAAGAGAGAAAAATATTTTTAGCGGGATAGTTTTCGGGTTTTTGACGAAAATGTAGAGGGATTTGATATTTATAAAAGGGAAAAAGTACAGAACAGCAGGAGAGTTAGTGAAAAGTGATTTAGCATAAAACATAAAAAGTTATCAGTTAAGAATAATAAAAATGTTAACTTTAAAATTTTAATAAGATAAAAAACAACAAGTTAAAATATATTGGAAAATATTGGATTCCTTAACGGAAAAGCGGAGTGTGGCTAATATTGCTCAAAGTTTAAATTAGAAAAATAATTGTTACCTGGCTTTTGATATCGGGGGTAAGAAGAAAGGCCAAGACGTCCCCAATTCCAAAACAAATAAAAAAATAGCCAGGTAATATAATTCAGTCTATTTATTTTATATTCGATTTTGTGCGAGAAGAACAAAAAGTTTTGCGTTAAAGCCAAAAAGTTCTGGCTGCCGGCTAAAATAAAGTAAGAAAAAGAGCAGAAAAAAAATTTAGTTATATAAATGAGTGATTTCAACAACCAGAAAATATGAAAATTTTTCAAATCATAAAACTAAGCCTATAAGTTTTAGCCATACTAAAAGAAACGGAAACTAGTGCATCACCGTGAATGTATAAGAGTCTTTTTGAATACATACTTACTAGAAGAGGAAATCCGGAAATAGAAACAAGAAAAGAAGAGTGTATTTTCAGGAGCAATTTTATTTTATTTGTGTAAATGTTTTGTGTATCGTAAATGAAATTTGTGTTATTGTGAATATGTTTGTTTTGTGTTTAAATTAAGATTTCATTTCATTTTTGTTTTGAAGAGTTGTTTAAACTGAAAAGAAAAAAAATTACAATTGAAAAAGAAAGTTTAAGAGTAGGGAATTTCTATTTTTACGCTCAATACAAAGCGCGAAATAAATAAATTAATTAAGTTTAAGAAATGTAGTAATATTCACGTCCCTAGAGAGCTTTTTCAGGCGTAGGCAAAATTAATCTGTAAAGCGACGTCCTAAAGTGAGGATCTAGTATTGAGTGGAAAAGAAACTAAATTAGAAAAGTTAAAAAATTAAATTTTAATAAAAACGAAAAGGAATAATTGTAATAAAAATCATTATTGTGTGTTAGTTGTTGTCGTGTTAGTGTAAGAATAAAATTGTTTAAATTTTTTTTTTCCTAAAGTGAGGATCTAGTATTGAGTGGAAAAGAAACTGAAAGAAAAGTTAAAAAATTAAATTTTAATAAAAACGAAAAGGAATAATTGTAATAAAAATCATTATTGTGTGTTAGTTGTTGTCGTGTTAGTGTAAGAATAAAATTGTTTAAATTTTTTTTTTTTTTTTTTTTTTTTTTTTGTTCATATATTTTATTATTGAATCTTCGCTTAAGCGAACTAACAATAAGTATTCAAATCTTAAAACTAAGTAGTTAATACTAGTCCAGTCAGTACCAGACTAAAATTTAAGTTCTCACAATAAAATTAACTAATTTCAAAGGTTTCATCTAAGAGCAATTGTATCCCTTCTTTTTAGGCGGGTGTGCCCACTATGTTGCAGGATGCTTCGAGTGAGCGGATTTGGATGTGATTCCAGCTTATTTAAATACTTGTCCACATATTTCAGGATTTCGCATTTTACAAGTGGAACTTCTAGATCCTTGTGGATGTTGCTGTTTTTGATATACCAAGGAGCACCAGTTATCATTCTTAGAATTTTGTTTTGACGGCGTTGGATTTTTTCGATGTTAGAGGCGGAAGCAGTACCCCATAATTGTATACCGTAGCACCAAATTGGTTTTAAAATCGAGTTGCAGATTAGAAGCTTACAATCAAGACGTAGCACAGAGTTTCTAACAATTAGCCAGTGGATTTGAGCAGCTTTAAGTTTCATTTGCGTCAGCTTAGCATCTATATGAGGCTTCCATGTAAGGCGGCGATCTAGGTGAATACCAAGATATTTTGTCTCAGATCGTTGAGGCACATTATGGTTGTTGATAGTGATTGGAGGGCACGTTTCTTTGCGTAAAGTAAAAGTTACGTGGGTACATTTTTGTTCATTTATCTTTAGTCCCTATAACTTTGCCCATTTCTCAACTTGGGTTACGTGTTGCTGCAGCTGGTTCGAAGCCTCTTTAGGGTCTTTGTGAATACTAAGAAAAGCAGTGTCGTCAGCAAATGTCGACGTGTGTGTGAAACTATTGGTTGGCATATCTGCCGTGTAAAGCAAATTGTTTAAATAAGTGTTTGTTTTAGTACTTAAGATATAAAAATTAATAAATATGATTCTTTATATTGGAAAAAGTTGATAACTAAATTATGGAATAAATTGATTCGAAAGGCAATGGTTTAAGGTAAGTGGTAGAGCGGAAAGTGGGTCGTAAAGGAATTGTTTTGGATGAAAGGAAAAGAGTTTACGACAAGGTAACCTGGGGAATATCACCTGTCACCAGCGATAGGCATCGCGTCTATGGGAAGTTTGTTTAAGTGTGTTTTGTTTTGTTTGTGTAACTTGTGTTTTTTTTTAAATGTTGACGGGCGATCCGACGAAGGGTTGGGACCTCCTGAGAGTCTATTGAGCTGGCTTGGGAACTCGTCGGATGTGCGTGCTGTAACATTAGTTGGTTTAAATGGAAAAAATTTCGTGGCGATTCACCTCGCCACATAGGCCAGTGGCTGATGTTTACAACCAAATTAATAACTAACAACCGAACAAAGAGAACTGATGATGAAAATCGTAGCTGTTTTTCGAAAATGCATTCTACTCGGCTAGTATCGGTAAAAATCTTGTTTTTTCAATAAAATTGTCCTTTCTTAACTAACGCTAATAAAGTAGTAAATACTAAAAATATTGATTTCTTCATTTGCAGTTAAATGAGAATTAAGTAAAGTATTGAACTTGAGCCTGATAAAGAAAATAAAATTGTCTTAACCCTCTGTAGCTGACGTCGTAGTCTGACTGACACCGCAAAAACAAAATTCTTATGCAGCTTTGTACAAGTCGAAGATAGAAACTCTATACACTCGTTACATTTTCTATTTTTGTTTCTGCGCTGCTCAGTATGAAAAAATGGTATGTGGTCAACGCGCCTGTGCAGCTGTGCGCAAAAGTGTCTGTAATACCCACACGTCAGCATCAGTGTAAGTACCTAGCAGACCACCACGTCAGTATTTTTGTGAAATTGCATAGTGTCTGCAAGACCTCACATCAGTAACATCGTAAAATTACTAGTGTCTTTCAGACCTCACATCAGTAACATCGTAAAATTACTATAGTGTCTTTCAGACCTCACGACAGAAAAATCATATGTATATCGTTTTTATAACGTATATTGCTTTATATATTTTTATGAACTTCAGACGGAATTTTAAAAAGTAGCGAGCAGCATATAATTGAGTGTCTCGAGGAAATTGAAGAAGAGGATTTTAGTGGCGATGTGCCATAAATGATCCAAATTTTTAATCAGAATAAATTATATATGACTATCATTCCTCTGCCTCCAAAAATTCCACCTTCGACAGCTAGAGGTAGAAAGCTATTTCCGCCTAAAATCAAAAGGAGAACAAACTACAAATGTTGTTACTGCTTAAAGCTTATTTGCTTGCAGTATTCTAGTCCTGTATCTGAAAACCTTGAAGAAAAAATGTAATTTTTTGATACTAAATAAAAAATGATCCCACCGTACGATTTGATTTAAAATCAAAACATAATATATATACATAATATGTATTCTCAAAGATAAAGAAAAAACTTTTTTAAAATTTATTAGAATAGTGTTTTTTGCTTTGTTTTTAAGAGAAGAGTACTATTTTTGTTGTTTTAGTGCAACTAAATAAAATAAACCATATATAAAAAAAAAACGTTATTAACTCAAGTTTTATTTTTACATTAGCTTAAAATATATTTACTGCTTAGATTAATAAGCACAGGAGATGCTAGCGTAAAAATTCAATATTGGAAATTAATTTTAATTTGAGGTCTGCTCGACCCTACATCAGTTACATTATAAAAATAAATGCACGTCAGTTGCAGAGGGTTAAAACAAATAGTTCAACTAATATATAAACGAAAACGCATATAGCACACATGGCACGGTAATAAATAACAATTGGGAAAAATTTAACATATAAAAAATATGGTAGCCCTATTAATACCATCTGATAGATGGTTAAGGCTGCGCTAACATAGTGTAACTACGATATAGATGGCGTTAGTATAGTAATAGGAAAGGAAAAAAGAAAAAGCTTTGGTTATGTTGGTTTAAATGGAAAAAAACTTCGTGCCGACTCACCTCGCCACATAGGCCAGTGGCTTAAATGGATGATGTTTACAACCAAATTAATAACTAACAACCGAAAAAAGAGTACCGATGATGAAAATCGTAGCTGTTTTTCGAAAATGCATTCTACTCGGCTAGTATCGGTAAAAATCTTGTTATACCCTTCACATAGTGATAAGGGTATATATCACTTTGTCATTCCGTTTGTAATTTCTTTATTATTCATTTGCGACCCCATAAAGTATATATATTCTGGATCCTTATAGATAGGGAAGTTGATATAGCCATGTCCGTCTGTCTGTCTGTCTGTCCGTCTGTTGAAATTAAGTTTCCGGAGTCAAATAAAAAGACACAGACCAGTTAATGGTGTCAAACGATCAGAAATATCCCGCTACCAATCGTTATTTAAAATCAGCAAAATCGGTTTACTATTGACCGAGATATATGCGAAAACCCAAAGTAACCCATTTTTTTTAGGACAAAATCCGTGCATATATCCCAATATATCTCAGTAAGTATAGTCACCCTTGCCAAAAAACTTGGCACGGATACTCCTAAAGAAGGGGCCTAAATAATGGAAAAAGTTTTTTTCAGATAGGACCAGAGTAAGGGGTATTTTTCCTACATTTGCACAAATTTGGTGAAATATTTTATGCGCTATATCTCGTAAACTATAATAGCTATCGACTTAAAATGTTCTACAAAAAGTAATTGTACGCTAAGAACTACACTTTAAAGAAAAAAATTTTTGGGTGGGGGCAAAAAAAGGGGTAGCTCCCATACAAATTAACGATTTGTATGAAATTTTCGATAAGCTATATCTCGGAAACTATAACAGATATCGAAATTAAATGTTCTACAAAAAGTAATTGCGCAACAAGGGCTACACTTAAAAGAAAAAATTTTTTTGGGTGGGGGCAAAAAGGGGTAGCTCCCATACAAATTAACAATTTTTATAGAATATTCGATACGCTATATCTCGGAAACTATAACAGATATCGAAATGAAATGTTCTACAAAAAGTAATTGGGCAACAAGGGCTACACTTTAGAAAAAAATTTTTTTGAGTGGGGGCAAAAAAAGGGGTAGCTCCCATACAAAGTAACGATTTGTATGAAATTTTCGATACGTTATATCTCGGAAACTATAACAGATATCGAAATGAAATATTCCACAAAAAGTAATTGGACAACAAGGGCTACACTTTGAAGAAAAAAAATATTTGAGTGGGGGCAGAAGAAGGGGTAGCTCCCATACAAATTAACAATTTTTATGAAATTTTCGATACGCAATAACTTGGAAACTATAACAGATATGAAAATTAAATGGTATACAAAAAGTAATTGGGCAACAAGGCCTACGCTTGAAGGAAAAATTTTTTGAGTAGGGGCAGGGAAAGGGTTAGCACCCATACAAATTAAAAATTTTAATGAAATTTTCGATACGCTACTTTTGGAAAACTGTTACTTAAAATATTCTACAAAAATCAAATAACTCATACATTTTGGAGAAAAAGTTGGAGAGGAGCAGGGGGACCAGAAGATCCCATAACATTTAACAACTTTTATTATATGAATAATGTCGAAAACTTTTAAAACTCTCGACCTAAAACCTTGTTCATCTATTTCTATGGGCCTTAAAACTCACACAAGGTATTTTAAATATATTATTTGCAGTACAAGATATTCGGCTGGGTATATTAAAATACCAATGTGAAGGGTATATAAGATTCGGCACAGCCGAATATAGCACTCTTACTTGTTTTTTCAATAAAATTTTCCTTTTCTAACCAACGCTAATAAAGTAGTAAAGACTAAAAATATTGATTTCTTCATTTGCAGTTAAATGAGAATTTAGTAATGTATTGAACTTGAGGCTGATAAAATTGTCTTAAAACAAATAGTTCAACTAATAAATAAACGAAAACGCATAAAGCACACATGGCACGGTAATAAATAACAATTTGGAAAAATTGTACAGATAAAAAATATGGTAGCCTTATTAATACCATCTGATAGATGGTTAAGGCTGCGCTAACTTAGTGTAACTACGATATAGATGGCGTTAGTATAGTAGTAGGAAAGGAAAAAAGAAAAAGCTTTGGTTTAGTTGGTTTAAATGGAAAAAACTTCGTGCCGACTCACCTCGCCACATAGGCCAGTGCACGTTGGTCAAAAATCCATTTTTTCTGGCCAAAATGTATTTTTTTTGTTGTCTTGTTTTGCACTTTTTAGTTTTTCATAACATTATCATCACTTCAAATCACAAAAAAAAATATTTTGTTTTTATATACCGTTATTTAATGTTAATGTGTACAGCGACAAACCTACAACTTTTCGATATTGTTGAACAATTTAGTGCGAGCAGTGCATTTGAAGTGTTTGGTCAAAGAATAATTTAGAAACAAAAAAATTAAATTTAATTAAAATATTTATGGATTTATGGATTTTAAAAATATAATAGCTAGATTTAGAAAAACCTGTATTTTTTTAAGGCATATAAAAAATATAAAAAAATTGTTTTTTCGAATTAATTATAACATTAAAAAAAATGTCCGAATTTGTCCGGTGCGAAACACAGTATTCGAAAATACTTATAGTCTATAGAGTATTATCTGTAAATATATCCTTCAATTTTTTTCAATTCTTAAAAATAAATAATTTTTTCTTAGGTAACGTTAGCACCAAAAATGCCAATCTTTTTAAAACATGGCTGCAAAATTCTTCAAAAGCGGGAAAAAAGAAAGCTTTTTTGACAAATATTATTAAAACAATCGGCGAAGATAACTCTTTTAATGAGACTTTTTTGTAATAAGTTGGGGCAAGAGTGGCGAGTCACAGTTTCTTAAAATATTTGAAGTCCCGAAATGACAAGTGGCTTATATCTGAAGTAATTTTCAAAATATATAAAGTGAAAATAGATGTCCCATGTTCTTCTAGAGCTGGTCAGCCAAGCTTACTATATTCAGAAATGTTCGAGCACATCAAAAGAAGGGAAGCGACAGGCCTTTCATCATTAAAGCAAAATGAGACAGATTTAATAATTCATGCGGCATGTATTTCAGCTCGAAAAAGGGGGAAAAATGATTGAGCTGCTGTTTTAAAAATTAAACTAAAATTCTAACGCGTCCATATAAAATCAGAAATGTATGCTGTAAAAATTTCAAAGATCCTGTTTAACTTTCTGACTAGAAACCGTTTGCATTTTATTGAAAACGACTTCACAAAAAAGCAATGCTCTAATATTCGCATGGAGAATATAGATACAAAAAAATTGTAACATATTTCCCCCCTATTATAGACTTTTAACAGTGAAAGCTCTCTGTAGGCCTAGCAATATATTTGTAAGTGAAAAGTTGAAAAAATATCCTTACAAATGCTGTTGCAACATACTGCAGCAAGAACTGTAGAATCGCAAAAAGAAGTCATTTTAGGTATAATGAATATTGAAAATAGAGCACTAATTTCGTCAGAATTAATCTTAAGTTATGGATTTGAAGGTAGTAGTGGCTAAGCTCAATTTAAGCAATGTTTTAATTATTCAAGCTCACCTCAAAATACTGATTACAACCTCTTTGCAACCACTGTAATACCATAAAGATTAATCGATACTTCAGGAAAACCTTTATGGTGTAATATTACTCCCTAATGACCTAGATATTGCAGGCCAGGCTAGAATATTTAATAAGTGTTTTATTTAACATTAATACTTTTTTAATTTTTATGCATTGTATTGACTTAAACATGTTAATCCTATCTAATATATTTTTGTTTGAAGCAAACAAATATGTATGTCTAAAACAAACTTGAAGATCCTTAGGCTTACATAGGGTTTTTTTATAAAATTTTTTAATATCAAATGCATTCCTAAATTTCATATATTTGATAAAGCATTGTTATAGTAATTCACAATAACTCATTTATTAATAAAATAAATTGATATATTTTACAAAAATAGTTTTGGCCAAAAAAAATGAATTTTTGACCAATGTGCAGTGGGTTAAATGGCTGATGTTTACAACCAAATTAATAACTAACAACCGAACAAAGAGTACTGATGATGAAAATCGTAGCTGTTTTTCGAAAATGCATTCTACTCGAAAAGTATCGGTAAAAATCTTGTTTTTTTCAATAAAATTTTCCTTTCTAATAAAGTAGTAAAGACTAAAAATATTGATTTCTTCATTTGCAATTAAATGAGAATTTAGTAAAGTATTGAACTTCGGCCTGATAAAGAAAATAAAATTGTGTTAAGTAATTAGTTTAACCCGGTGCGCTTTGCAATACTCAATCTTTAAATCCAAAAGTTTAGAACAAAACACTTATATAACATGTTATACCAATATTAATTTTTTTTTCTATTACGAAAAAACATTTTTGAAATATTTTTATTATTAATATATTAATGCTATAGATATTTTGTTATTTAGTATTTTTTTTAATTAGAATAATTGTTTTTTAGTTCTCTTTGATATACGTAATGCCAAATGAAGCACACAATTGAAAAACTAGCGTTTGTTTTTTAATTATAAACTTAACAAAAAAGGTAAATTCATTCAAAATAATTATAATTACATAAAAGGCAAAAAACATATTTATGAAATTGATAGTTTATGGTTTCCTGTTATAGCAAATTTGTTGAACACGACATTTCCGCCAATTTCAATTTTATTATGTATATGCAACATTGCTAACCCGTTAAGCCTTTCCTCTGTCATGGTTAATCTCAGCCATGTTTTAATACGGCGAATGGTGGAAAGTGACATTTCAGCCGCTGGCAGCATTAAAACAAAAATCATGAATATTATTCGCAAATTTGCTAAAACATCTGTTATATTTCCTGCAAAATCTCAGCCTTTCATTTCGATATAAGCAGTTTTTATACCCTTCACATAAGTGATAAGGGTATATATAAGTTTGTCATTCCGTTTGTAATTTCCTTATTATCCATTTGGGACTCCATAAGGCATATATATTCTGGATCCTTATAGATAGGGAAGCCGATTTAGCGATGTCTGTCTGTCCGTGTTATGGTTGAAATCCACTTTCTGAACCCCCACGATATCGCATGGACCCGAATGTGGTATCAAACTGTCAGAGATAGTCGCGAGAAAATCGTTATTAAAATTCAGCAAAATCGCCCGATAAATGACCGAGATATAAGCAAAAAACCAAGACTACCTCGTTTTTTTGAGTCTACAACAACAACAAAAAACATACATATGTAGGTTATAAAAGAAAATGATTTAGCGCCAGCAAAAATTTTTACAAATAGTAAATATTAAAAGTGAAAAAAATTTATTGCAGAAACTAGTTTAAAAAAACATGTCTGATGAACTAACTGCAAGTCTGAACGTCACTTTTTATTGCCTAACAGTATGTTTTTTTTACTTGTTTATATTGTTTTTCTTTGTTATATACACGCATTTCAAATCACAAACAAATTAAATGTTTCGATAACAGACAGATATAAGCTAGCAGCTACCTCTGTTTATCATTCTAAAGGTACCTTTACATGGTAATACATATATTATGACTTGTCAAAAAATGTTGTAGAATAATACAAAATCTCATCATGTAAAAACACAATGTATTGAGTGGGAGCAAATACGGATGCAAAATTAGACAAGTGTTCGGTAAAGGTAGCTTTACACGGTAATACATATATTACGATATGTCAAAAAATGTTGTGGGATAATACAAAATCTCATCATGTAAAAGCATAATGTGTTGGGTAGGAGAGAATACGGATGCAAAATTTGACAAGTGTTCGGTAAATGTTTATTTTCTAAACCATTTTAGAAACTTGTGTATTCTTATCACATCAGAGGTGTGAAAGATTGGCAGCACTTACAGCATCTAATGAAGGTGGCTACACTTAATTAAACAATACACAAACAATCAAAATCAAAGCAGATTTTTTTCATGTTGTTTTTGTTAATATTGTAGAACCTTAACCACATGGCGTTACCCCAAAAGGAAACTGGCAAGAAACAACCGATTTTGATTTTACCAACCTCATCCGTGTAAACATGAAAAATAGTTAAAACAGATTTTTATTCTCTTTTTTTAAACACGGAGAGAATTTCATAATATTTTGATTCTAAAAAATCTAATTACTTTGCATTACCGTGTAAAGGTACCTTAAGTGGTACCTAGGAAGGTACATACATACATATGTATGCAATAATAAAACAAATAAAAAAACACGGAAAAAACTTAATGAGTCATGGTGATATTATTGAATCACACCAGTGCTGCCAGAATTTTTCTAGGCAAAATCAGCTAATACTAAAGATTTTTTAACAAAATATTTGCAAAATCTGCACTTCATTGTAAAAATCTTCACGTGAGTTAAAACCACTTTATTCTTTGTTTATTTTGTTTTAATTTAATTTATATTACATGTTTTGTACATGTAAACTAACACAATAAGAAATCAACCTCGCTTATAATAAATATTAAAACCAGGGCTGTCAGTTATGGCGATTTTACGCCAAATGTGGCGATTTTTTAGTGCTCTTGGCTATTAAAATTTAGGTTTGACGCCATGGCGATATTGTTGACGATTTTTTTTAACAAACAGCAAAGTTTTTAAACTAAGAAAATAAATGAAAAATATATTTAATACATCTCAAATTAAGTGCTATCTAAGCAAAAAACTTTTTTAAACTTTCTATATACACATACACACATTCAAAAACTGTACTCAAGGTAACACACGTCCACATTTGCTGATGATACTGCTTTTCTCAGTATTGATAAAGACCCTAAAGAGGCTTCGAGTCAACTGCAACAACACGTTAGCCAAGTTGAGAAATGGGCAAGGATATGGGGAATAAAAATAAATGAACAAAAATGTACTCACATAACTTTTACCTTACGCAAAGAAACGTGCCCTCCAATCACTATTAACAACCATTTGGTGCCTCAACGATCCGAGACAAAATATCTTGGTATTCACCTGGATCGCCGCCTCACATGGAAGCCTCATATAGATGCAAAGCTGACGCAAATGAAACTTAAAGCTGCACAAATCCACTGGCTTATGGGTAGAAACTCTGTGCTTCATCTGGATTGTAAACTTCTACTATACAACTCAATTTTAAAATCAATTTGGTGCTACGGTATACAATTATGGGGCACTGCTTCCGCCTCTAACATAGAAAAAATACAACGCCGTCAAAATAAAATCCTAAGAATGATAACTGGTGCTCCGTGGTATGTCAAAAACAGCAACATCCATAAGGATCTAAAAGTTCCACTAGTTAAATGCGAAATCCTGAAATATGTGGACAAGTATTTAAATAAGCTGGAAACACATCCAAACCCGCTCGCTCGAAGTATCTTGCAACATAGTGGACACTCCCGTCTAAAAAGGAGGGATACTATTTAAAGTTTTTAATATTTAACAACATGTTACTTAACAAAGTAACTGCCTTTATACATATGCTCTGGGTTAAACATATTTTCAGTTCTTCCTTTTAATTTCTTGGTGTACAAAAAATTTAATTTTGACTTTAATTAAATAGTTATTTCTTTTAATTTAATTTATTTATTAAAACATTAATATTTCATATGTTTATTTAAGTAAAATAATTTGTGAGTTTTTTACGTCAAAACCTATAGATTTGAATCATGGCGAATTTTTCTGGCGACTTTTTTAGTTTTTAAACTCAAAAAAATATTTTTTGGCGATTTTTGATAACCGTTCTGGCGATGGACCCTGAAAAAAAACTAACAACCCTGATTGAAACTAATTAATGGTTAATTAAATAATAATTTCAATAACAAAACAAAAATTTGTACGTGGACGCTAATGTTAAAGCAATATGTGTTAGTTCCAGTTAAAAGGGATCAATGGGCAAAAAAATTAGTTTTGGAGAAAAAGGATTTTATCAAGCTAATTTTGAAACGCTTAAGCACTTTTCTTTTCTTTGTTCATCAATGCGTGTTGTCTATTTTAAGAATCTCCAAAAAAGTAAAAATAGGTTTTTTTATAGTTCGCCTCTTTAAACTGAAACTTTCAAATAGGTACATATTTTATTAACATCAATATTTATTCATCCGCGTAAATACCTAAAAATAACATTTTAAGTAAGCCTGGAGAAATTGAATTGTCAAAACAGTGGGAATTTTTACTTTTTAAATAATCTTTTGTATATAAGATCCAGGATAAAGACTCATTTTTTTTCTACACACCTTGCAAACAGTTATACTATGAGATTGCCCGTTTTATTATTTATATAACATCAAGTTTTAATCAATTGCTTATTTTGTTGTTGAAACATTTTTTGTCAAGGTAAGCAGATATTAGTTGCTGAAGGTCGGTTGTTCGGTTCTTTTGTAATGTGTTCTTTAATCCCTATATTATTAATTATTTTAAATAGCTGTCAGGGTTTCAGCTGTTAATTAAGGCGTTCAAAAGAACTGCCGAATTATTGGAGAGTCTTTCAATTAAACACAAGGCAGGTTGTTGCCAATATTGTATTGTAATTTCAAGTCTGTCTTTATTTAGGTTTGTATGGACTTATATACTATGGCTGAGATTTTACTCTAGCCGTTCTTACTTATTCTAATCATCGACAGAGTTCTGTTTATCTCTGTCGGCATTATGAGGATATCAATATTTGTCAATGACTAACTCCCTTTACTATTGTCATGACCAATCAGTATATTTTAATATTGGAATGCACTTAATTTGCATTTCCACTCAATTTGTTTCATTCACTTACATTCTGATTGATTCTTATATTTGTCGTAAGTCAGTTCTGCTGTCATTTGATAGTGCACAATACCCTACTATGATTTGGTTGGTGTGTATAAATATCAGAGTTGTTTAAGGGTATGCGGTGGCAACTTTGAGGTACACTACACCCTCACCGCTAAGAGAAAAATTAGGGGATTGGTTTTTCTTGATATGCTCATATTTTTAAAATTATTAGAATTTTACATGTATGTACTTATTTACTATTACAAAGTAGTTGTTGATATAGTTTTTATAATTTTACAATTTGTATTAAAGACGTTATAGTAATTCTTAATGTAGTATTTAATATTTTTATAATTTTATAATTTTAAAAAAAGAATTCTTATAATTTTTAATGTATATTGTGTACTTAATTATTGTCTCTTAACTCTATATATGGTTTTAATTGATTATTATGGAATTCTTTTTCATTTCCGTGGTAGTCTATTATAGTATTTACACCGTTTTGCCTTATGATCTTATATGGACCTTTGTATGGGCTTTGATTCTTTTTCCTATTTTCTACTTTCAATAAAACTAAATCTCCTATATTTAGATTTAACCTATTACTATATCTATCTTCTAAATTTCTTTTTTATTTTATCCTAGTTGTAAGTTTCTTAGCTCTATTTAAAGAATATTGTAACTTTTGCTTAAGTTCTTTTGCATAATCTTCATAGTTATATACTTTATCTCCTTCACTGTTTTTAAATTCTGATGGTAAGCATGGTAATTTACCATATTTTAAAATTATTTGTTCTACTAGTGTTTTGGCAGTTGTAGGTGCGTCTTTTGTTGACATTGGGTGAGCAACAACGAATTTTGTTAGCTCGCACTGCATAGTCAATATGTATCTGTATCCGTTTGAAATACGAAGTGGTCCTACAGTATCAATTGATATTGTCTCAAAACTGTTGCTTGGGGTGTCTGTTAATGTAAGTGGTTCTTTAATGTGTTTGGTTTGTTTGTTTATGTTACACTTGTCACAGTATTTTACGAATTGCTTTACCATCTTATTCATGTTTTTCCAAATGTACCGCTGTTTCAATTTAATTATTGTTTTTCTTATTCCTAAGTGGCCTGCGTGTGTGGCATTGTGGAATTCATCGATGAGTTTATATTTCAGTATGTCATCTGTTATTCTTGTTGGGGCATTGTAAATTAATATTTTTAATTGAGGACTTTTGTTGTTTATTCTTATCTTTGTATTTGCTTCTTTTAAATCTTTCATTGTATACATTTCAAATATTTTATCATTCTTTGCTATAGCTAATTCTTTTATATTTTCTTTCTTCATCTTAGATATCAGTTTCCTCAGAATCGAATCTAGTTTCGCTGAGTTATCGCTGAATCTTGCATGCATATTACTTTCATTTTGTACGTTTTGGGCATGTAAATTCGTCATATTCGAATCTTGTTTCGATGAATTATCATTACGTCCTTTATTTATATAATTATTATTTTGGGTACGTGATTTCTTGATGATCGAATCTTGTTTCGATGAATTGTCATCACGTCCTATGTGCACAATATTATCTTAAATTTTTATGTCGACTTCTTCTATATTTTCAAATTTATTAAATTGCAATTTCTTCATATTCTTAATATCATTTATGGGTGTGCATTCCCATATTAGAAGTTGATCAGACTCCTGAGAGATACATCTTCCCATATTATTTCTATTCGCGCGCTCTGTATTCATATTCATTTTTCTTTCTTCATTCATTTTATTTGCCTCTTTATTTGTATTTTCATTTTTCTTTGTCATCGCCCTTGTGGTTATTAGTATTTTCTTTTCATTTTCATCATTTTCCAACGGTATCATATGTTTTAGTACGTCTGAGTTTATTTCTATTCTTGATAATGCATCCGCATTAGTGTTGATTTTCCCTTTCTTATAAATTATTGTGAAGTCATAATCGCTTAAATCTAGTCTTATTCTTGTCATTTTTGATGATGGATTCTTATGTGAAAATAGTGATATCAACGGTCTATGGTCTGTCACTACTATGACCGTATATATATGGTTTAAAGAAATTTATTCCCCAGTGAATTGCGAGCAATTCTTTTTCAATGATTGGTTTATTCATATCATGCTTTTGAAGAGATTTACTTGCGTAGGAAATTGGTAAGTCTTTACCAATTTCACCTTGTGATAGGACTGCTCCTAGTGCGTAACTCGAGGCGTCAGTCGTTAAAATAAAAGGTTTGTCAAAATTTGGGTAATGTAAGATTGGTGGGTTTATTAATTTTTCTTTTAGACTATCAAAAGCAGTTTGGCATTCATTTATCCATAAAAATTTTACTGATTTTCTCAATAGCACATTTAAGTATTCGCAATGTCCGCAAAATTCGGTATGAATTTTCTATAATAGTTGCAGAATGCAACGAAACGTCTAATTTCATCTGCGTTTCTAGCAGGGTAGGAAGAGCGCTCGAATAAATAAAATTAATTGCTCAAATATTTTTTTATTAAGTTTAACCAAAAGCAAATTATTTATAGTCTCTTTTGATAATTTAGATCGCATTTTGGTTAAAATTAGTGAAAGCGCACTAAAGGATCTTTCAACGGAAACTTGAGTTGATGGGACAGATAACGCTACATCTAGCAATGCTCCCAGTTCTGGATCAGATTTTCTCGTATTTATCCAATGCTCCAAAATATTTGTTTCAAAGGGAACTCTTTCAGCATTACATAAGTTTTCTAGTTTTTGTTTTGTTGTTCGGTATGTAGGAGGAGTTTGATAAATAAGCAAATTCATTTTTGCTTCTAACTTTGAAAAAGTTCCCGAAGATGATGGTATGGGCGATGTTAAGTTGCTTTGTGTATAGGCAGTGGGTTCGCTTGCCGTATCTGCTGGCTGACCTACCAAACGTTTGATCATTTCAAAAGTTATCGTATACAATATTTTTAAAACTTTTTTTGCTGTTAAACCAAAGTCAAAAGGTAATTTTTGTTTCAATTTTTAAATAATCGGACCACGAAGAGAAATACGCCCATTAATAATAATCGTAATTGTTTAATTTTAAAATTAAAAATATGTACATAGGTTGTTACATTTAAAAGAATATAGAATGTATAAGTTCATTTGCCCTAAGAAAATCGTTAATTGTTTTCAACAATTAGGTATAATTTTTTTATTTCATACAATAGTTTAAAAAGTTTGTAGCAAATACTAAAAATCATGAATATTGTGGGATTTTTAAACAAAGCAAGTAGGCATCTTAATGGGTTTAAACTTTTTTTTTAAAACCTTGTGTTTATTTAAATTCTAGTTTTCTATTTTTTTTTCTGTAAAAATATTATTGTGGTTGGCATTAAAGTTATAATTAATATTTTTTGAATATTATTTTTATATTTTGAATACAAAAAGCGATGTACCAAAAATAAATAATAACAGTAGTCTAACTAAACGACAAGTTTTGTTCTTATGCCAAAAAATATAAATAAATGGAAAACAAACACAATTAGTCTAATATATTATTGTTTGCCAGTTTGCTTTAAAAGTTATTAATAAAGGAAAAAAAAATAAAAAAACATCTAGATTAAACTATTTAACATTTACATATGTTATAAAAAATACAAATTTTACTATCTAGATACATTAATTAATATTAACTTTCATTAACGAATAATATCTAAGTGTTTTTATATTTTTTATTATGCTTGTTACATTTGCAAACATATCAACAATAAGAAAAACCCAAAAAAAACACCCTAATAAACTATACACATACCTGCTTACAATTCTTTTGCACAGTCTAAATTAACAAAAGCAATAACAACGCATACACACATATTTTTAGCTTCACGAGAACAATTTTTACAAAAATTACGTTCGCATCGCGATTTGAATTTTCAACTTCACGATCTTAAAATGGAATTCCCTTCACAACTTCAATTTTAAACTCGCGAGAACAATTTTTAAAACGAGATTTATAAATAGATTTCGACTCGCAAGACGAGAAAAAAACAAAGATCTTAAAATAAAAATTCCACTCGCAACTTTCATTTAAATCTCGCGATAACAATTCCAAAAACGAGAATTATAATTAAAATTACGCTCGCGAGCGGAATTTTTTCCTACCCTGATTTCTAGGTATTGGGTAATTTTTTATAACTTCGTATTAAGCTGGGTCTGTTTTAACGCCGTCCTTTGTTATTAAATGTCCTAAGTATACCACCTCTGGTCTTAAAAACAACATTTCTTTGGATTCAGTTTTAAATTGTATCGCTGAAGTCTGTCTAAAACTTTGACAAGATTTTGATTGTGATGGTTCAAACTACATCCGTATACAATTATGTCATCAACATAGAGAAAAGCTTCTGAATCAAGTCCTGAAAGTGCTATTGTAAGCATTCTCTAAAAACTGATCGATGAAATTTTAAGTCCAAATGGTAGTCTTTTAAATTGGTAGTATCCCTGTTGTGTAGAAAAAGCTGTAAGTGGTCTTGAGTATTTTTCCAATTGAATTTGGTGAAATGAACTAGTCATATCAAGAGTCGAAAACCATTTAGCTCTTCCTAGTTTATCCAAAATATCCTCCAGTCTAGTTAGTGGAAATTTGTCATTAACTATTTTGTCATGTAGCTTTCGAAAGTCTACTACAAGTCTCCATTTTCGTTTGTCTTCCGTTTTCTTTTTGGGTACCAAAAGAAGTGGAGCATTGTAGGGGCTAACCGATGGTTCTATTATATCGTCATTTAGCATATTTTGTACTTGTTCATTTATTATGTCCGAGTGTGTGTGGGGTAGTCTGTAGTTTTTTATATACACCGAAGTTTTATCTGAAGTTGTAATGTTTTGTTTATAAAAATTGTTTACAGTTAATTTTTCATTCTCTAAATGAAATACATTTTGATATTTTTTGAATATGTTTATTAATTCTGATTTTGCATATTCATCAGTTTCATTTAATTGCAAGTTATTTACAATTTGTTGAAAACGTTCGTCATTGTCTAAATTTGTGTAACTTAATATGTCATAATTCTTAAGTGGGTCAGTGTGCAGTTTTATGCCCTGTAAAATCTGTGTCTCATTCGTTGTGTTTAAAATTTTAATATGTGTCATTCCGTTTTTTGGTGCTATTGAATTACTTAACAAAACACCGCTTTTTAATTCATTATTAAGTATTACGCAATCTTCAGTGAGGTTTAATTTTAATGGTTGTAAAATTTCTGTTCTTGGGGGTATAGTAATTTGTTTGCATTGGCAGAATTATGGTTTCATTATTGGTGAACAAAGAAATTGTAAATGTCTCGTAATCTATTTTGCATAAGTATTCTCTTAAAAAGTCTCTTCCTAGTATTCCGTCCGTCTCTATTGGAAAATTATCATCTACTAGATAAAATTTAAATCTGCATGTTTGGTCTGCTAGGGAAAATTCAAGTTCACTTGTCCCCAATGAATGTATTTCTTCTTTAGTGATGCCTGTTAATTTACATCTATTATTTATATTTAGTGGTTCATCATCAAAAATTGTTTTAGTTCGACATAATGATATGTCGGCACCTGTGTCGACAAGAAATGTTAAATCTTCATTTTTATATTTAGCGATTATATAATTTGTGTTGTTATTAGAAACTTTAAATACTCTTAATTTTGGCTGTCCGGAATTTCCTTGTATTCCGAGCCTTCCTCGTTTCCCTCGTCTTGTACTATATGTACATTTCTTCTATTGTTATTGTTTCCGTAATTGTTGTTGGTTCTATAGGAATAATAATTTCTATTGTTATTGTAATTTCTGTAGTTTCTATTGTTGTTATCGTTTCTAGGTGTATTACGGTTGTAATTGCTGTTTGTCGCTGAATTATTGCCATTCCTGGCGTAATTGTCAGAACTCCTGTTGCTTGTGTTACCGTTTGAATTATGGTTGCCATTTCTACCATTTGGGAAATTATTGTTATTCCTAGTATAGTGTTCAAAACTTTTGTCGTTTCTATTACTGTTTGAACTGTAGTTATTACTATATCTATTGTTTGTGAAGCTATGGTTCCTATTATGACGGAAATTACTATTTCTGTGTACGTTATCATTGGTTTTACGCTGCTGTTTTTGTACGTACAGCACCGAGTTGGAAGTCAGTTTACTTTCGTTTTCCAGTTCTAGAGCAAGTTCAACAGCGTCTTGCAAGGTCTTTGGACGAGCTGCAAAAATGGCTGTCTTAAAATTGTCATTAATACCTCTTTTAAAAGTATCTAGAGAAAGCTTTAAATTTATTTTGATAATAACATTTTTCTCTGCTTCTGTGGCGTCATCACCAAGTTCTTCTATTCCGAATTTGTTTAAATTGTATATAGCCTTCATTATTCTTTCTTTGAATGTGCTAACCGACAATTTCCCTTGGAAAATAGTGTTTAATTGTGATTGCAACTCTGGAATGGTCTTTGTACTTTTGTACCTCTGTTGTAGTAATAGTTTTAATTCATCGAAATTTTCCGGCTTTGCATAACTACCTATTGCGGTTCTTACCCCTGAGGTTAATTTTGCGTGGTAGACATATTGTAGGAGAGTGCTTTGGACACTGTTTCTAAACTAAATGCTGCCATTGTATTTCCTATTTGTGATGGTTCTGTCTCTAATGGGTTTTTAATGTCTTTGATTAAGTACTCTTTGATTTTCTTAATTATATTGCTAAATTCTAATCTGAGCACTGCTATTTTCTTTTCATCTTCTTCTTCTTCTAGTTGTGCTAACTCAAATTCTTCTGTTATAATTCGTATATTGTTTTTTCGAATATGTCCTTCCTAGACTTTTCTTTAAATTCTTTAATATGTCTTTAAGTTTTATTAAACTTCCTTCCATCTATCTTCACTTTCTATACTTCTGTTATCTTATTTCTACTATTGTTTCTGTTTTTACAACTATTAATAAACTTATACATACTATACAATAAGAATATGATTAAAGCAATAATTACTAAGACTTTTGTTATTTTAGACAACATTTATAATTGTACAGCGAAAATATTTGTTTTTCTTTACCTTGTTTTATTTTATGTATATTTGAAATAGTATTGGGTACAATTATTTATAAATTGTATCAAATTTATTTTTCCTTTACCGCCTGCTACTAAGTATTGCATACATTAACCTTATGATGTAGGCAATTATCAATAGAGCTAATGTGATTATCATTATTATCTCAAAAATGTTCACATTCTCTTCTTTATGTTCACTTTGTATTCTTACGGCATTCATATATTCTATAATTTGCTGATTGTTCTGTTCGCTTTCATGGTTTTCATTCTTTCCTACCTCGTATCCTGCAAAAACTAGTGGAATTGCTTTTAGAATGTTCTTCCACCATGCCATCTTGATAATATTCTCTTAATGATTGTATTTACTTAATTATGAAGTAAATAAATGTACATATATATTTTTTTTTTCTCTTTACTATTGGATTTCTGGCTTGACCTTTTTAATATTAAACATTACAAATTCTAATTTTTCTTTATAAAAATTTAATTTTTTTTTTAAATGTTTATCCTTGAAACTCCTTATCTTCGATCTTATAATTCTTTGCATTGCCTTCTCTGTTGCTAAATTAAAGTCCCTGTACAGTATCGCTAGTTCCTTCCTCCTCTGGTACTGCTTCCCAGCTCGTTTCTTTTTCTTCTTAATTATTGTTGTCTAAGTAAACTGTCCAGCGTGCAAAATTTTCGTCCACTTCCACGGACATCTATTATTGAAGGATAAAAATTTCGCTGGTTCAAGATTATCAGGATCAGTTCGTCGTTCGCAGGATCGCCATGTAATGTGTTCTTTAATCCCTATAGCCCTTGGTTATTTTAAATAGCTGTCAGGGTTTCAGCTGTTAACTAAGGCGTTCAAAAGAACTGCCGAATTATTGGAGAGTCTTTCAATTAAACACAAGGCAGGTTGTTGCCAATATTGTATTGTAATTTCAAGTCTGTCTTTATTTAGGTTTGTATGGACTTATATACTATGGCTGAGATTTTACTCTAGCCGTTCTTACTTATTCTAATCATCGACAGAGTTCTGTTTATCTCTGTCGGCATTATGAGGATATCAATATTTGTCAATGACTAATTCCCTTTACTATTGTCATGACCAATCAGTATATTTTAATATTGGAATGCACTCAATTTGCATTTCCACTCAATTTGTTTCATTCACTTACATTCTGATTGATTCTTATATTTGTCGTAAGTCAGTTCTGCTGTTATTTGATAGTGCACAATACCCTACTCTGATTTGGTTGGTGTGTATAAATATCAGAGTTGTTTAAGGGTATGCGGTGGCAACTTTGAGGTACACTACACTTTGCCGGGACATTTTTTTTTCGTTCTACATGGTATGTATTTCTATTGTACATAGGAACTTTAAAATTTTGTACTGTTTTTAATATCAGCAACTAGTATAGCTATCGGCCTTAAGCCTGGTACAAGGAATTTATATTATAATATTTGCAGTACAAAATAACTCGGCTAAAAAAGATAGCTGGGCATATTAAAAGACCAATGTGAAGGGTATATAAAATTCGGCACAGCCGAATATAGCGCTCTTACTTGTTTTTTTTATCAATTTTTTTAAATTTTAATAAATCTGCAAGTTATGAAGTTAAAATTTCTAAATCAGTAAATGTATTGTAGTAATATTCTGCGGCAAAAGTTGAGGGATGCTAAACAAATAAAGGACGCCCTTTGAGAGACCTTATTTTAAATCTTGTAAAACAGATTCAATTAAGAGTATGTAGCCCTCGATGGGTAGTATGGCTGTTTTCATAAATGCAGTATGATTTGCATCACGAAATTTCAACTTCTTCAATTTCACACACAGTTTTAACAATTTTCTGTGTTTCCAAAGCATTTACATGACTTTAAACACTCATTTGGAAGCAGAAGATATTATCAAAACATTCAGCTTTGCTGTCAGAAAGAATTTGAAATTTCGTAATGCAAGGCATACTGCGTTTAGGAATACAGCATATATTTCGACATCTTCAAAATGATTTTTCTTTAAAATCTAGGCTTTTGAACTAAAATTCCTATACCAACGCAAATATTATTTTACCCCTTCAAAAATAGTTTTAAATTGTGTGTGGGCTTTATTCCTTTTAGTGTTAAGACACTTTATCAGGGTTTTTTATAAAAGATGATCCTTTTGTAAATCTATACCCTGCTTTTCTAAAATTACACTTAGCGAATGTGTGACGGTATATATATCATTTTAAATATGTAATGAATAGGTAAATTCGAAAGTGCTCAAAGAAGTTCTTAGTAATAAGGCTTTTAAAGACATATCCCTATCTTTCCACTCGGGTATCTTTTTCAAGTCCTCTATTATGTGCTTTATTTTTACTGCAAATTGAATCATGACTTATCGTGATGCGCATAATGGAGACGACTTTGTACCTAGATATTTCAAAAAAGTCGCATTTCGCTTCGGATGATGCTTTTTAAAACATAAATTTGGTTTCTTTAACAAACGATACAACTTTTTGTATATATTGCCTTTCGATATTAAGTGGTTAAGTCTATTAGAAAAGCAAAGCGCTTGTTTTGCGGTTTGTTGTATTTTTTTACTGCTCTTTTTTTTGCCAGGGGGGTTATTATGTAATTCGATTCGAAAGAAAAAACTTACGAATTCGTACAAATGGTATTTTGTAGTACGATCTTCGTAAATTTATTTACGAACGTACGGAAAAATAAAAAGTGCCCATTCGTAAATGCAACTATGTAATACGAAAGGCACTGTCAAATACGATAAAACGTTCGTATTTAATTCGAAAGGTATTTAGCAGTCGAAGAAAATAAAAATAAATATAAAATGTAAGTATTTTCATAAAAAAAGAATATAAATAAAAATATAAAATAAAAAAAATCTACGAGTTTTAATACAAAATGTTTAATTTTTCATTGGTGAAACTTTATAGGAGGAATCACATAAAAAATGTAACACAAAGCAAAGGCAATATGAAATTATGGTGGATTTTATGACGAAACATCCCAATTTAGCCCAAGGCCGCCTTAAAGTTTCCAATGCTAAAAGCAAGTCGAGGGATTTGTGGACAAGGTTGTCTCTTAGATTTAGACGCTGCTGGCCCACCATCTCATGATTGCACCAAATGGAAAAAAGTAAGTTTGTTTTCAAGTCCTTAAGCAGAGTATGCTCGATTATTTATTTATTTTTTATTTGTAGGCATGGGCAGATTATAAAAACCACATTAAGGTAAAATGCCGGGAGAACAAAAATAGCATATCAGGAACTGGAGATAGCCCAAGTAAGTTTTGCTCCCTAACTCAACTTGAGGAGAAAGTTGCCGCACTGCTATCCATAGACAAGGGCGTGAGAGGCGTGGATGAAGGTTTTAACTTTGGTGCCAGTTCAAAAATATCTGCAGCAACGTCAAGTTTGAGTTCTACAAATGTAAGAAATGTTCATTTAGAGGATGACGATATTTTTGAGAAATATTTTAATATCACTGGCAATGAGCCACCTTCAAGCCCTTCTGAAAATATTGTTGTAAATACTCCTAGAAGACATTCTGCAGAAGAAAACAAGTGAACAACCAAATAACGTACCAGGGAAACTCAGTCAAAGTTATGTCGGAAATCAAGCAGAATCTGGAGGGTTGCTTAAATATTTTAACAGATGTCAACCGAAACCTTGCTGACGTAAATTAATATTTAAAAAAAAATTGTGACTGGGAGGAACCTCAATACAAACTTGCAAAGGAAAAGTTTGAGTTTAAAAAAAAAGCGAAATAGAAAAAACCAAAGGAAGAGTTGGGAAATTGGAGCTCAAAAAACAAGCAATTGATCTCAAATCTCAAAAATACGATCTTAACGAATAATTACATAATTTTTCATAGTTTTTTTAATCCTAGGCTTTTATTTATTTTTTACGAGCTATACTCAAAATAATATAAACATGAATTATTGTAGCACAACTTTTATTATTATTTTTATCTTGTTAAATGAATTGTTTTTGATTTGTTTTTATTAAATAAAAATGTTTATGTTTTATTAAATTCTTAGCATATTATTCTTTATTTCATTCCTTATATTTTTTGCAATATCAGAAAAATTTCTTTCTATAACTGTATTGCTGCTTGTTAAACAAGTTGATGAATCTAAAGGAGGGTCATCAACATTAAACATAATGCATATATTGTGTAAAGCACAGCATACATTTAGAATTTGAAAAGCCTTTTTGGGCGCATAATGCAGTTGCTGCTAAAAGACAACGAAATCTTGCCTTTAGCACGCCAAATGTTCTCTCAATTATGGATCTTCCCTTTGAATGCTGATCGTTGAAAAACGATTCGGGAGAACTTTCACCAGCATTTCTGTATGGTGTTAAAATCCATGGCTCTAGAGGGTATCCGAAATCTCCTGAAACAATGTTTAGTTTTAGCACGTTTGAAATTTACAAAAAATAAATGTCTACCAAGGATTCTTGTCCTGTATCTCTACTAAGATACTTCTCTTTAAAGTATTGCCGCTCCTGAGACAAAGTCCATCCATGGAAATCGTGACTTGCTCCACCAAACCGTCCATCTATTGCCCTTATGTACGTTTCGTTATCACATATCTATAAAATAAAAATTCAATTTCGTTTTACTCAGTTCATACATTTATGTACTTACAGCTATAGCATTAATACTATGTTTAAGTTTTCGATTGAAAAATAAATGTTCATCGGTATTAGGCCTTATAATTTCAATATAAGTACCATCAACTGCTCCAATTACCCCAGGTATACCACATTTTTGAAAAAAATATCTCTTAGCCTCCACTTTATTGTCTTCCGTCATATCAAGTACAATATGCAGAGGACAAAGCTTTTTTTCAATAACTTCGCATACCTCTGACAAACATGCTGAAATTGAGGCTTGTGAAAATCCAATGAGACGATCTTGGCTAATTTGATGTTGGTATCCACCTTGTGCCAAAAACTTTAATGTAGCGGCCAGTTTTAATAATTGTGGTATAGCAGTTGACCTTTCCGCAATTATTGCAATTCTATGCAATATTCAAAAACTGTTACATTATGTAAATATAGCAACAAATGCGATAAATAAATATTTTCTTTTCACGAAAATAGTTAAAAAAAGTTGATCTAATCAAATCTAATCAAAAATAATCAGATAATCTAATCAATTACTTTTTGGATTAGTTTTGATTAGAAATGCTAATCGTCACTAATTGTGATTAGATTTTTGATTATTTCTAATCTAATCAATTAGTAATCGTGTAAAATGGCAATTTAATTTTCTAATCCAATTGCTAATCATTAGGATTTCTAATTATTATTCCCAAGCTATGATTTGATGTATCCCTAATTAACTTTCGTTGCACTCTTTCTGAAATGCCATCATTTCCGTCTTCACTATTCCTGACCACAATAAAACACAATCCATTTAATTTTATTTATTTATGTATTACTAGCTTACCCGTCCCGGCGTTGCGCGGGAATAATCTTAAAAGGGAAATTTGGAAGCAAATTTTTAACTTAAAAAAGTGCATATAAAACTGGGGGAAAATTACGGCATTCGATTCAACTCGAAATTTTAATCGTTTTGATGAGCTGTCTATGCCTTTAGTATGTGGATTTTTACACGAAATACCCTTTAGTGTTGCTAATAAGACTTTTACATAAACATTAAATCAATAAACAATATTGTGTGAAATTATGCAAACAAAACCTAACAAAACAAATCTAGATTATTAAGTTTTGAAAATGGGTAATGTTTATCCCCCTAGTACCCTAGAACAGAAGCGGGGGGGGGGGTTTCCAAGTGTAAACCAGCAACCTGTGATTATTTAATTGTTAAAGCAAAGGCTAGTTTGTTTGAATACCGCAAGCGTTAAGAATTGGAAGGCAAACCTTTTGGATTACTTGGTATATG
This sequence comes from Melanophora roralis, assembly GCA_963583895.1. Taxonomy (NCBI): domain Eukaryota; kingdom Metazoa; phylum Arthropoda; class Insecta; order Diptera; family Rhinophoridae; genus Melanophora; species Melanophora roralis. The sequence goes on along the minus strand of OY757187.1, from coordinate 76,752,392 downwards.
AAGTTTAAAAATATCTTTTCCTTAGAACTACCCTGTTGGTACTGTTGCTCCAATAACATTGCCATGCACAGGGTGTTTAAAGGTGGTTTATATGCAGAAACCTTGATCAGATATCCCCATAAAAAGAAGTCCAGAGCAGTCAAATCAGCCCAATCACCATCACCATTTCTTGAAATAATTTATTGTGGAAAGAGATCTCGGAGAAGTTCCATTGTAATCCTAGCTGTATGCGATGTAGCACCTTCTTGTTGATACCACATGTTAGCCAAACCCAAAGTATGCAGTTGCTGCATTAAAAAGTTTTCAATCATATCAGGATATCGCTTCCCATTACGCCGTTTTCAGCTTTAAAAAAGTAAGCTCCAATGATTTCTCCTGACCAAATTGCACACCAGACTTCCACTATTAATGGATGCAAAAGTACTGATGGATAATTTGAGGGGTTTCTTTTACCCAGAACCAACTATTCTGGTTATTGACATATCCACTCAAATGAAAATATGCCTCGGCACTCATTATTATTTTTTCATGATTAAAAAACGCGTTGGGTTACTGAATATTTTTTCATAATAAATTTGCCATGTCTCTACTTCACGACTGCCAAATACGAACTGTCAAGACTAACGTTTACCAAAATGGCGGTAAAATAAATTAGTATAACTTGCCGGGGGACACCCTGTATATACCAATCGTTCTTAATTTATAGTATAATTACATTTCAAGTGTTTTTCAAAAGGAGTTTAAAGTTCTCTTATTTTGTTATACCCAAATTTGATTATGTTTTTGTACAAATATTTATACCCTACAAAAGTAAAGGTCTCAGACCTTCCTCTAATTATACCGATCGGCACAGAATCACTTCCTGAGTCGATTAAAACATGTCAGTCCGTCAGTCCGGCTTGGAGTTAATGTATTCTTTTGAACAGAGTAGAGACCGCATTTTTGCAGATATTTCGATGAAATTTGGAACAGATATGTTTTTTGGCATAGGAAAAAAACGTGTTGTTTGTGGTGATGATCGGTTAATTTTTTGACCTAGCTCCCATACAAATGTCCTCCCGGATTAAGCGTTTTAGGCTATAACTGGCTCAAATATAGCTCTATCTTCACATAACTTTGCACGTTTGTCCAGCTTTGTGTCACTAATTATTGTACCGAGAATAAAAATTATTGGTCAATTTTTGAGATTCATAAAAATTGCAGCAATAGAAGAACCAGCATGAAGGCTAAAATTTTTGTGGGCGCAACAACCCCTAGCTTGTGTCCTTTAGAATTTCAGAATTAGAGGCCTTCTATATGTGTGCCAAGTTTAAAAAAAATCGGTGCAATAAAATTACCAGCAAAAAAAGTTTAATTTTTTTGGACGTGGCACCGCCCACTTTTTTACCTCCAAAATTTTAACTTTAGAAGCCGTTTATATGCGAACTAATTTCAAAAAAATCGGTCTGGAATAGGTACCTATCGTATAATTTTTGTTTTAGGGGGCGTGGTCCCGCCGCCTTTTTTGCCTTAAAATTTTCTTTCGTTAGAGGTCTTATAAATGTGTAAAAAATTTTGAAAAAATCGGTGCAACATATGCACCAGTATTAAAAGTTATTTTTTTGCAGTAGAAGTACAGTTAGATTTGAAGTGCTGTGGGCGTGGCACCTCCCCTTTTTCCAAAAATGTATAGCCTATCGCACACCCAGGGCTTCAAGGTATTTACATTCCAAATTTCATTAAAATCGGTCCAGCCGTTTAGGCGTGATTGCGTGACAAACAAACAAACAAACAAACTTACACCTTGATTTTATAATATATATAGGGATTACTTTTAATAGTGTTATTTCAACTTGAACTTTTCCTTTTTTATATTTTGTTTTTATTTTGGGCCATGATGCAATACAAACAAGGTAGTGGTATTTCTAGTGCATATACAACACCAAAAACAAGATGGCATTTTTACATTGTAAATGCGTAAAAATGTCAAAATGTAAATCAGCTTTTGACATTTTCAATCACAAGCAAAGCAAAACAAACAGAAGTCAGCTGATGATTTACCACTTTCTTTAAATATTCTTGTACCTGTCTTTGAAGTTAAGGCACAGTGCTGGCAACCTTTACCTAAAAAATATGTGTTTAGCGTTTTTTATGCAAATACAACTCTATGTAACATTCGATCGAATTAGACAATACAAATTTACTTTTGAATCGGAAATTCCTTTCGAAAAGTTTAACTTTTCGAATCGAATTATATAATAACCCCCCAGATTTTCTATCGGGTTTCAATCTCTACACAATTTTCAAAATCCAGACAAATGTTTTTTAAATCTCTTAAAACTACTGATAATAGTGTTGCTTGCATTAATTGATACTTTGACGTCATCGCCCACATTATTTAAAGCCTCTTCAAATGCGTCTATAAAGCCGATGAATTCTCCTTTTACTAACTTTTCGTTTACTTTAACGCTAAAGAAGTTTGGGTTTTTCCTGATAAATCAGTGGTTTCGTCAAAACTATTCGAATATAATTTAGTCTCATAAATATTGTTAAGTATAATTTCTATAATAAGATTATGAAAACTTTTATTCAATTCAGTTTAAAGTGTTTTCGATATATATGAACCTTCTAAAGGAAAACGGTGGCCTAAAATTTCATCTCCGGCATTTACACGAAATAACAGAAGTGAACGAAAAATACATTCCGAGCTTGTATTAACAGAAGATAGCAAAGGACCATCATCTCGATGTTCACAGATAATATGCCTTCCAAGGGAAATTAAAGTTTTTAAAATAGACAACAAACGTTCTTGATTTTTAATTTCCTTCCCCCCCCCCCCTACATCCAAGCCTGGATGTAGAGTTTACATTAGTAATGGACCTGATGACAACAGGCTCACACTGGGGATTTCGTGGTAAAAGTCAAATTGTCAACATACTTTTCATGCAATATGCATTGATATTTTGAAATGTTAGACTAACTGGTACAATAAAATCAAAAACAATTACTCCGTTCTGACTGCTAGTTTATTTTATAGCCGTCTCAAACTCAGTACTAGTATGTTTTACCGAACCAACTTGATTTAAACATTAGAGTTTCAAAACAAATATTATTATATTATCTGAGCTAACGTGTTTGTTTTTATTTTTTATTTAAAGTAGTATATCTCAGTATACTAAAATTGAAAAAATAAACTCTGCAGAGACTTAAGGCTTTTTTTGTTTGTTTATTTTTATGAACATATAACAAAAATCCCTTTTTTTCCAAACATTTGGACCTGCAATATTAGTAATTCCTTCCCACATTTGAAAATCGCTACCAATACAATGTCTTATATATGTTTTTAAATCTTTATTCAATTTCAAGTGCAACCAGGTGCCACCTCTCAATTTTTCGCATTAGACAGTACAACATTTTCAACTGATTGATTCACGACTCCATGTTGATAAGGCTCTTTTATTTAACATAACTCAAGAACAACTAGTCGAATTTTGCATAAGCAACAGTTTCGCAGCTATAAATAAGTGTGAAGAAAAAAACTATTTTTTGCCTAAAACATTATTTCTTTTTAATTAAAAAATCCAAAACGGTAAAAAATGTCCTATTACTTTTACGTAAAGTCACATAACCTTTAAACAAAATGAGACATAAATCATGAAAACCAATGAACGCGTTTCGCTTTTATTCACAATTAAGTAAAGGTGGGATTTAAAAAATTTGGTCGATATATGCACAAAATTCTTCGGAAAAAACATTGATGACTTTTTATGATTCTCGAAGTGAAAAAAAAGTAATAAACAAAATCTTATGATTGCAGTAGCGAAGTAATCAGCGCTAATAAATTTGCGTAGACAATTAAAAGGAAAGTGCACTTTTTTAATTATTTGGGGTTTTCCGTTAGTTACCTGCATGATTTTTTTACAGAAATTGCACCCACATTTATGAGTGCTCATGTTTTGGAACGTTTCGAAATACGCGCCCATTCAAAAGTACCTGTCAGTAAAATATTAAAAATATGTAGTATTTATACTTAGGTGTTCATTGATCGATTTTTGTCATTTAACAATTGCCGACGAGCGCAAAAAGTACAAGCGATTTTTCTCCATTTTTATACCCTTCACATAAGTGATAAGGGTTTATAAAAGTTTGCCATTCCGTTTGTAATTTCTTTATTATCCATTTGGGACCCCATAAAGTATATCTATTCTATATCCTTATAGATAAGGAAGCCGATTTAGCGATGTCCGTCGGTCCGTGTTATAGTTGAAATCAACTTTCTGAAGCCGCATAGACCCGTAAGTCAAAAATAGCCGCGATAAAAGCGGTATTGAAATTCAGCAAAATTGCGCGATAAATGACCGAGATATAAGCAAAAAACCAAGACTACCTCCTATTTTTTAGTCTAAAAAAACAACAAAGAACATACTTATTTATGTAATAATAAAAAAAACAACAAAAAAGAAAAAACAGAATCAGTCATGTTGATATTATTGAACCACACCCAAAACGAAAATTTTATTAGTATTCATTCATATAACAGCGTTGTCATACAAAGCTAAATATAAAAATTTCCTTAAATCGCTCCTACGGCTTTCAGGGTTCTCCCACAAAGGTAAAATGTAAGACCGACCAAACAATTTCGGATACAATATATAAAGGCTTTTACTCTAACTTCGAACAAAGATGACAGGATTCTAATCGCACGAAGTCGCGATTTGAAAAAAAAGAATACAAATTGGCTTGACCGCACATTTACAATTAAGTTTACTGATGCTGAATGTTCTACCAGTTCTGCACTTGGTCGCCAACGTAAATTGTTTGAGGAGTGCTGTGATCGCGCCAAACAATACAAAAGGAATAAAGTACGTGCTATTTTTCTTTAAGAAGTAATTGATTTTACTTCTAGTATTTCAAAAACTAACCACAAAATTTGTACATTAAAAACTTTGGGGATGTTTACAAAGCTTGAACTTACAAAAGGAAAATACGAGTATCTAATGCATTGGTTAGAAAATAAGGGGTAGAAAATACTCGTACCATATAAAAAACTTACGAAAGAAAAATCTAACAGTTATCCTCAAGGAATTTATATTACTGAAAGTTCAGGCAATGTACCTCTGCAAAAACTGTGGGGTCATACTGCTAAGAGTTCTAGAGACCAAGTCAGTAAAGGAAATAAATAAAATTGAAAGCGGAAATCTAACAATGTACTATAAATTGGGATGTGATGGAGCATCTAGTCAAAGCGAATACCAACAGAGATTTTAGATGATCGAATTGCTGATTTATATATGACATCAGTTGTACCATTTGAATTATCATTAAGAAATGACATAAATAAATTAGTATGGAACAACAATAAACCCTTTTCCACACTGTATTGTAGAACACTACAGTTTGCATATTAAGTTATATGAGAAAAAAAAGAGAAGAATCGGTAAGGAGACATTTAAACTAAAAGAATTTGAGTTAACAGTTAATAATCGTAACTTTAAAGTAAAACATGAATTATATTTTACAATGATTGACGGCAAGACAGCACAATCAGTAACAGAAACAGCAGAAGCAACTTCTTATTTTAAAAGAAGCACGAAGATATTTGATAAAGCGTAAACTTAAAGAGAAAATTGGAATACAGGTTGATACTGTTAAGCAAGGCTCTGGTACGACAAATTCAGGAAATACGTCACCAAGATTCTTTGCTAATCCTGCGTGGATTTCCGAAATCACGGGTGTAGATGAAAACATAATCAAGAGGTTTTCAATAATTCTCTAAGCTACAACAACCACCGAGGTAGTAAATCCAAAAAAATTTGGAAATTTTTGTCTGGATACGGCAAAAGAGTTTGTTGCACTGTACGAGTGGTACAATATGCTACACAGAAAAAACTGAGTTGTAGAATCAGTAACAAATTTCAGAGAATCAGTAAATATTTTGTCTGGCTGAGGACCTACAACGAAAGTTGTAAATTTAGACAAACAATTTTGCAAGAATTTTAGTTTGTGTTAAAAAATTTTGCTGAACTGGTTAAATATTTTATTTGTCTAGGCGAAAATTTTGTTTGATTTAAAAATCAAATAAAAATAATTAGAGACTATTAAATAAATTGACTAAAGAAATAAATTATTTTGAACAAGAATTTGTTTGAAAAATTTTTTTTGTAGTTTTTTGTGTGTACCTACACTTCACAAAATTCTGATTCATGAAAAAGATAATTAAATAATTAATAACAGAGTTGGGCAAAATACATGCTTTGCTGTATTTGAAATACAAAATACTTCTTCCGCTTGTATTTGAAAATACCAAATACTTTCAAGTCGAGTATTTGAAATACAAAATACAGTATTTTAGTATCTTTTATTTGAAATACAAAATACAAAATACATTTATAACCATTAATCAATCGGTAAAACATGAGTTTCCTTTTATGAACACCAGATTTTTAAAAGTTTAATCAGATAAGCAGAAAATATATAAATCCTGCCTAGGTGTATTTAAGATATTAAGATATTTGTGTACCCTGAATCCCGCTTAAGAAAAGAATCTTTCTACAGGTCCTGATGAACACAGACTGGTGTTAAATTTTATGAAAACAGTTCTCTGCAAGGCACATTCAACAAGATAAAGGGCGAATTCAAAAAATTCGCCCTCTGCATTTCCTTTTTTTGTTTGAGTGGTAGAATCTCAGAAAAATTAAAAATTTCATACAAAATTAAATTTATATAACGTGAAAATGTCAAATTGATTTTAATCAGCTGGGCCCTTAATATTACCTGGTTGAATGTTCCTTGGTTCTCTGAATGTGAAAAACAAATTAAATAAAAAGTAAAGTAATATCAAGGCAAATTCAAAAATTCGCCCTCTGCATTTATTTTGTATACGCTTCCCATAGTGATAAGGGTATATATCAGTTTATTATTCCGTTTGTAATTTCTTTATTATCCGTTTGCGACCTCATAAAGTATATATATTCTGGATCCTTATAGATAGCAAGGTTGTTATAGCCATGTCCGTCTGTTGAAATCAAGTTTCCGGAGTCAAATAAAGTGATACGGACCAGTAATTGGTGTCAAACTATAGCAAATACTCTGGATACAATCGGGTTTTAAAACTAGCAAAATCGGTTTACTATTGACCGAGATATAAACGCAAACTCATAGGACAAAATTCGTGCATATATCCCACCTCAGTAAATATAGTCATTCTTGCCACAAAATTTTTCTGGTTGGGGGCAGAAGAAGGTGTAGCTCCCATAAAAATTAACAATTTTTATGTAATTTTCGATACGCTGTATCTCGGAAACTATAACAGCTATCGACTTCTAGTGTTCTACGAAAAGTAATTGTATGATAAGGCCCACACTTTGAAAAAAAAACACTGTTTGGGTAGGGGCAGGGGAAGGGCTAGCTCCCATACAAAGAAACACTTTTTTTGACATTTTTGAAATGCTATGTCTCGGAAACTATAACAGCTATCAATTTCTTGTGTTTAGAAAAAAAATTTTAGGGTGGGGGCAGGAGAAGGTGTAGCTCCAATAAAAACAACAATTTTTATGCAATTTTCGATACGCTATATTTGGAAAACTATAACAGCTACTGACTTCTTGTATTCTACGAAAAGTATTTCGATGATAAGGCATACATTTTGGAAAAAAAGTTGGAGAGGAGTAGGGGGACTAGAAGATCCTATAAAAATCAACAATTTTTATTAACCTTTTAATACGAATAATGTCAAAAACTATTATAACTCTCGACCTCAAACCTTCTTCATCTAAAATCAAGAATTTTATTCTTGAATTTACCCAAAATCTTTCTTGAAATTTGTAAGTTCGATCCGTACTTACATTTTCCTTAATCAAGCATATTCGGATTGCTTCAACAAATCAAGCAGAAAAAAGCTTGTTGTTTTAATATATTATTTTACATTTGAAAACAAAGTGACTCGGTGGCCTAGAGGTAACGCGCTTGTGCTGCAGTTCAGGAAGTCCCTGATTCGAATCTCTGCTTCGGTAAGTACAAAAAATAAAATTTTTAAATTATAAATTTTAATTATCTATAAAATAAAATCTAAAATTCTTCTTTTTTAATAAAGCTCCATAAGTCAAAAAAATTACATTTGATTTATAAGTTTTGTTTTGTATTTGACCAATTTGATGATATTAATTGTTTCTATGGGGGTTTCCCACGGGCTATATAAGGTCAATTGCTTTCATATATAAATAAAAACGAACTATATATTCATTTTCAATTTTAGTTTTATTTTCCCGACGTTTCGTTTGCTTTTTTCAAACTTCTTCAGGGGTTCTTGTTGTTGTTTTTTGAAAATCTGGCAAAAGTACAATAATTTATTTATTTAATTGATTTCATTTTCGAATTATTCCCGTTTACGGCTTATATCAATCTTTTTTTTTTTGCTTAAATCAAGTACGGTTGCGAGCTTAAATCAATCCTTTTTTGGCTTAATTGTGGCTAAAAGTAAGAAATTCGTACTTAAAAAATTTAACTTCGAGTAAAAAATTTCGTACTTGATTTAAGAAAAAGCGTACTCACCGTACTTTTGACACCGCTATGGCTTGATTTAAGTAAAGTTTTCTTCGATAATTTTTTGTGTGTATTTCTATTATCTTTGCTGACGTTAAAATTTTGTAAAGTTTTTCTATGGACTTTAAAACTGGCACAAGGTATTTTTTTTATATTATTTGCAGTACAAAATAACTCGCCTGTGTATATTAAAATACCAATGTGCGTATATAAGATTCGACACAGGCAAATATAGCGATCTAACTTATTGTGTTTAAAAGTGTGAATGTCAAAAAATTTTGATTTTTGTACAAAATTTAATTTTTTGACATTCACATTTCCAAATATCCGCTGAGCTCTTGATATTACCTGAATGAGGGAGTCCTGGCAAAGAACGTGCCTTGCTAAGGTTAAGACATGAATGAATACGAAGACAAAGTTTTCATTCTGTTTTTTTTTTGGAAATTGTAACATTTTTCAATTTTGCTAATGACAACTTTTTGTATAACAAAAAAATGTATTTTGAAAAATGTATTTTGACATCATAAGTATTTCAAATACAAAATACAAAATACTTCAGTGTTAGGTATTTCAAATACAAAATACATTAGAAGGTGGTATTTCAAATACAAATACAAAATACGTATTTGTATTTCAAATACGTATTTTTCCCAAGTATACCAGTTGATTTCGCTTCAAAGACAATAGAAGGAAGATGGGATGAAATTGAGAAGAACACGAATATACCTAAGGAATTATTTATGAAAATTTTAAGTTTTTGCATCAAAGACAACAGGTACTTCAAATATAAAGATAAAGTTTATGCTCAGCGTAGGGGCCTCTCAATGGGATCACCTGCTTCGCCAATTGTGGTAGACATCGTCATGGAGGAATTACTGACAACAAGTGTCCAGAGACTTAATATAAGCCCTAGACTTCTAACTAAATATGTTGACGACCTGTTTGGGATTATAAATGAGAATGCAATAGAAGAGACACTGAGACAACTGAATAGTTTCCACCAACAAATTAATGTTACAATGGAAGAGCAAGCAAATGGACGGCTGCCATATTTAGATACTATGGTTATAAGAAGAGGTAACAAAATAAAAGTAGATGGGTACCAAAAACCAACAGCGTATGGTAGAATTATAAATTTCCATTCGTGTCAACCAAAGAAAGTTATTATAAACACAGCGGAGAATTTGGTAAGAAGAGTTTTGACAATAAGTGACAGACAATTCCATAAGGATAATATTAAAAAACTTAAAAACATATTAAAGCAAAATTCTTTTCCGGCCAATTTGATTAACACCTTGATTTATAAGAATATAAAGGTAAAACATACTGAGCAGAAAGAAAATGTCAAATTGTTCAAGTCGATAACGTATGTAGGTACCAGGCTTATCTGAACGAGTTAAAGTAGCAAAAATTCAAAACGAAGAGAGATTCGGACTGGCACCCAAGGCCGAAAATACTTTAAGAAAACTTTTTTCCAACGCTTAAACTAAAGTTGACAAGATGGATAAGACGGACGTAGTATATCAGATAAAATGAAAGGGAAATGAGCATAATATCTGCGAACAAGTATACGTGGGAACAACTAAAAATAAATTGAAAACTAGAATATCCGGGCACAAAACTGACATTAAATGCAAAAATATTTTATAGACGCAAAAAACAGCACTTACAGCCCACTGTGCAGAAAGTGGACATGCACCTAACTTTGATGACTTAAAAATATTACAGAGAGAAGAGAAATACAATAAAAGATATACACTTGAGATGTTACACATAATTAACACACCGTTACATAAGAGAATTAATTTTAAAAGCGATACTGATAATTGTGCACAAAGCTATAGGTACATTATAAATAAGAACAAAAGTTGCAATTAGTTAAATTTTATACGTACAAGTTTTTTGTTGACTCAATGTAAGTGTTTGTATATATTTATAGGGTTTGTTGTTGGTTAAGTTTGTCTATATGCATTTCATTGGTTCTTACACCAAATCATCAGTAGACTTCAACCACCCAAATTCTTAAAAAACTCATGAATATTTACTGTCTTTATATAATAACCTCATTAAACAAAATGAGAATTACTATAAGAAAACCAAAACGTTCAAGTTATTATATAAAGACAGTAAATATTCATGAGTTTTTTAAGAATTTGGGTGGTTGAAGTCTACTGATGATTTGGTGTAAGAACCAATGAAATGCATATTGTACAAAAATTTATAGTAAATATCAACCCAAACACTTGAATTTGGACTGTACTATATTTTATTTTTCCTGTAAATCTTCAAGCACTTGGAACTTGAAGACAAAATGATAAAAATAATTAAAAAACCAACTTTCTGCTAGTTACTAACTAATTTTTTATTTTTATTCAATTATTTATACTAAATTTAAATACACATTATGCTGACTTGACAATATAACAAAAATGTAATTTGATCTATTAAACCAAAAATAACTTAATATTAACCAATTACAATTGAAGAAAATAAACCAAAAATAACTTGAAATTGACCAATTATAATTAAATGAAATTTGATATACTTAATATTAGGGGTATTCATTATGAGCAAAATTATGAGTATACCCTGATAGGGGTATTCACGATATGCAAAATTATGAGCTTTAACATCCTCCCCCCCGTTGAACGGATGTTTAACAAAGTTTACAACAGCAGCTGCTATACCTGGGAGATATGGTTGAACTAGACGTCTAGGATAAATCTATTACCTTCATGGCGGGGCATTGGTATCGGTGTCATCTTAGTATCTCGTAACTCAATGTTTTCGTGAGTGGTCACAGTGCTCGTTGAATTTTTTACCTTACATCCTTTCTTACATTTACTTAGCAGTATGGCGAGTGTGGCTAAACTTATTGAAAGTGCTAGGTACCCAACCGCATGACTGTGTTGTTGGTGGGACTTAAGTTCATTCGGTAAGTCCAAATTTTTTTGCTCTTTTAACGACTTCTGTAAGGTTAGTAGCTCCTTTATATTTTTGTCATCCACGTTATCCAGGCTAATATAGGTTGATTGATTCACGGATTGAGTATCGTAACCTGTTGCCGACAAGTCGGAAATCCTGCCAAGGCTGGTGTATGACGACCTTATTATAGTCGATATAGTTTTTTGTCCACTCATGGTAACAAACTCATTTTTAAGAACACATTCTGGCTGAAGCGCAAGTAAGCCGGATCCTTTGAACGAAAGATTAATGATGTCTCTGTTACAAACAGCTGTTGCACGTGATGGCGATGAGGGGGAATATATCCATTGATTTCTCTTGTTAAGTGGGATCCATTTGGAGTTAGATTTTTCTATTTTGCAAGTATGTGTAGTTTTGTTATTATACAAATTTATTTCACATTCACACATCTCTGAACCATAGCTGTATTGGATATGAGCGTTGGAACATAGGAAGACGTCTTGTTTTATGATGTTGCAGGAGTTTAGCTCTGACCTTGTAAGAAGTATATATTGTTTACGGGACGGATTTATACCCAGAAAGGTAGTACATGGCTTGATGGCCACCATGCTGTTGTTTATTGTGTTGGGTACAGGAGTCAAATATAATACCATAAACTCCTCATCTTCAACTAATGGTAGAGTGACCTTGAACACTACATGTTGACTAGTGAGCCTTCCTTGAACCGTCATCAGTTTAAATAGTTCTAGGAGTTCATCCTTATCAGTAACGGGAAGATGGGTTGACGTTGGTGCATGCAGTTTTATTTGATTGACTTCACCTTGTAACTGGTCTGGAGTTAGTAATAGTGGACTGATTTTTCCGTGATGCGTATCGATAAGAGTGTTGAGAATTGACGACTGTATTTCCTTTACATTGTTTGCAGCCAAAGTTAATTCTAGAACTCCAGAATTAAATAGTTGTGTAAGTTGTACTTGAACTAGCCAATTACCGATGTTTTCCACAGTATCCACAATGGTTTTAAATTTCCGTTCCAATTGCTCAAATTTTGCCTTAGCTGCCATTTGATTCTGTCGCATAATATTCAGTGTCGAGTCGACAATTGATGTTTGATTTTTTAGCAATTTTAGTAAAAATGACTCATTTTCCTTTACTTGTCGAATTGTATCAGATATTTGGTCAGCATAGTCTGAGTCCAATATTCCAAATAGCGAATAAGCAACATTTCCAACTATATTCAGGGCTCCTCTTTTACTTCGTAACAATCGATTCTCCAGCTGTAATTCACCTTCTAATTGCTTGAAGTGATCAATAATGTGCAGACATGATTCGTTTTGCCTTATCAGTTTACAAAGTTCCTGTAAGGATTTTGTGCCATTGGTCAGAATGGATGTTTCCGACCAGTAGGTGGTTAAATCGTAATAAACAAATATATTCCATTCGGTAGTTGCCATTAAGGTTTTACCGATTTGCTCAAAGTGGATTCCCAATTTGGATCCAAATTTCCTATTTTCGACTGGATTCCCAAGTACTAATGGTAGTAGAAGCATCACTATGACTAATGTTAAATTAATAGGATTTGTGCATGTTCTCTTTCTTTTGGCCTTGGGTTCTTTGTTGCAGTCAGAGGAGAGGTCAAAACCAGTTTGCTCGTTATCATTTGTACCATCAACAGCTGTCTTAGAATCTTGATCAATGGGTAAGAGGGCAAGTCGGTGTATTGGCCGTTTGAATATTCCATTAGTAGTTTTTATTTCTACGACTCTAACGACACCATCATCACCAGGGTGAGCTTGTACAATTCTCGCCAAGGGCCATCTCATAACTGGTAGGTTGTCTTCCTTGACTACTACCATGTCTCCAATCTTGATGTTAGGACACTGTTTAGTCCACTTATAACGTTGCTGGAGCTGGTTTAGATACTCAGCAGACCATCGTTTCCAAAATTCTTGCTTGAGATGAGAGACAAGTTTCCAATGGGACAAGCCTGATACCCTTGCTGGAGCTGCACTGCTGTCTATTTGCGATGTGAGCGCCTCACCAATAAGAAAGTGACCAGGAGTAAGTGCCTCAAGATCGTTTGGATCATTCGACATTGGCGTCAATGGGCGGGAGTTAAGAATTGCCTCAATTTCTACTATTATTGTTTCCAGTTCTTCCTGTGTTAGAGATGCTGATGCAACGCTGCGTAATAGAAGATGCTTCGCTGACTTCACTGCAGCTTCCCATAACCCGCCGAAGTGTGGTGCTCGCGGTGGAATGAAATGAAATTGAATACCTTTTGAACTGAAAGTGGAAGTGATTGCTTCTTGTCCCTTGTTGGAATGGATGCTTTCGGCCAATTCTGATAGTTGATTTTTAGCACCAATGAAATTCGTAGCGTTATCAGAATATATGTTCTGACAACGGCCTCGACGGCTGATGAAACATTTCAGTGCACCAATGAATGCTTCAGTTGACAGATCGGTTACCAATTCAAGATGTGTGGCCTTGGTTGCAAAACAACAAAACACAGCTATATATGCCTTGGTTGGCCTTTTACCTCTGGTCTTGTGGTGAATCCAAAATGGACCACAATAGTCAACTCCTGCATTTATAAAGGGACGAGAAGGAGTGACACGAGGTTGGGGTAAATTTCCCATGAATTGATGGATTAGTTGTGGCCGCGCTCGGGTACATTTAACGCATTTTTGGACTGTTGATCGAGCCATTATTTTGCCCTTTATTGGCCAAAATCGTTGTCGTATGATGTATAATAGTGCTTGCGGTCCGCAATGTTTGTTTTCTTCGTGAGCCATTGTAAAAAGAAGTTTTACGAGGGGATCATTGTAGGGAATCAGCATTTGATGTTTTGCATCGTATGATATGGATGATGCCTCTAATCGGCCCCCTACTCTGAGTATCTCTCTGTCATCGATGAATGGAGACAGACTACTTATTGAACTCTTTTTATCAACCTCGTTGCGTTTCTGAAGTTGATCGATTTCTTGTGCGAAGTCAGCAATCTGAATTTTGTGGATAATGAAGAAGAGTGAGTTTTCTAATTCCTTTGAAGTCAAGAATAAATCTTTCGGACGAAGCATCTTGGGTGTTCTTGAGTTGTTTATAAATCGCATAACATATGCTAGAATCCTCTGCAGCGTCTTAAAGGAATTCTTGTGATTGATTCTGTATACCAGATCGTTAGAAGTTGATACCTCAATTGCTGCGACCGGAGTCACTTTCTTTCTTTCATTATCATTATGGGTTGCTAGAGATGGCAAAAACTTTGAGGGCCATGACTCGTCCCTTCCGTGAAGGAAAAGAGGTCCGTAAAGCCATAAATTACATGTTGGCAATTCCGCTGCTTGAAGTCCTCTAGACAATACGTCAGCTGGGTTATCCTTTGATCTCACATGTCGCCATTGATCAGGTAGCGTTAATGACTGAATTGTTGATATCCTATTAGCCACAAAGGTGTTAAAGGAGGAGGATTGTGCGTTTATCCAGGACAGCACAATCTCGGAGTCAGTCCATAGATGTATTGGTGTATTCTGTAACTTGAGGTCGCCTTTTATTCTATCTACAAGTTGGGCCGCTATGACTGCTGCACATAGTTCTAATCTGGGTAGTGTCTGCTGTTTCAACGGAGCCACTCGTGATTTTGCACACAGCAGTCGTACTATCACGCGTCTATCCTTAAGAATTGCTCGAACATATGAAACTGCACCAAATGCCTTTTCAGATGCGTCTGCAAACACATGCAACTGCAATTTCACTGGAACCTCCCCATTGAATAGATGGCGTGATATCTTAAAGCCGTTTAAGCTACTTAAATCATTTCGAAACGCCTTCCAAGTCGCGCAAAGATTATCAGGTAAAGGTTCATCCCAACCTAGGCTTTGTTGCCACAATTGTTGAATGAAAATCTTTGCTTTAACCACCACAGGAGAAAGAAGCCCAAGAGGATCAAATAATTTTGCTATATCAGAAGTTGCGGTACGCTTCGAAATTACTTCAAGTTGATTGAGTTTCACCTTGGCGCAGAATTGATCGGCTTTGGGCAACCAAAATAACCCAAGAGTTTTGATAGTGTTTGTATTGCTGCCATTGAAATCCAGATTAACTTCTTGGTCACCAATAGGGATGTTTTTCAGTAATTGTGAATGGTTTGCGCACCATTTTTTCAAACTGAAGCCATGCTTTTTTAAAATGGTGATGAGTTCTCGTTGCATTTCGATTGCTACATTGAGGTTGTCTGAGCCTCCAAGACCATCGTCCACATAAAAATTGTCTTTTAGCATCTGAGAGCCATATGGGAAATTTACAGAGTTTTCATCAGCTATTTTTTGTAGACATCTCGTGGCCAGGTAAGGCGCCGCACGTGTTCCATACGTAACTGTGGTTAATTTGTAATAATCAATGGGTGCATTTGGATGCTCTCTCCAGATAATTACTTGAAATTGATGATTGCTTGGATCAAGTAGAATTTGTCGATACATCTTTTCGATATCCGTTGTAAATACGAATTTTGGCAATCGAAATCGGAGGAGAATTGAAAATAACTCACTTTGCACAGTAGGACCAGTGTACAGTAGATCGTTCAATGAATAGCCTGAAGAAGTTTTAGCTGACGCATCAAAGACCACTCGAAGTTTTGTCGTAGAGCTATCTGGTTTCAGTACGCTGTGGTGAGGAATAAAATATTTTAGACCACACAAGGTATCGATATCGACTCTTTGCATGTGGCCTAATTGTTTATACTGTCTCATGAATTCTACATATTGTGTCCGGATAGCTTCATCTTTCAAGAGTTTGCGCTCTAAGCTCGTGAACCTATTAAAAGCGATGGCATGCGATTCTCCCAAGGCCTCTGGGTTTTCTCGAAAGGGAAGTCTGACTATAAATCGACCTTCTTGGTTAGTATGCACATGCTGATTAAAGTCCATTTCACATAACTTGTCGGAGGGTGAGAGTGGTCGTTCGATGGTCTTAAGCTCGTCTAATTTCCAGAGCTGTTCTATGGTTTCTTCTAACGATGTGGGGGTATCAAATATCGCACAAGTAAATGCGCATTGAGAATTTTGTGACGCATACCCCGTGACTGAACCACCTACAATCCAGCCGAGAGCAGTGTTCTGTATCACTGGTAAGTCGTCATTAAGGCGAATTGTTCCACTCTGGGTGAGTTTATAGTAAAATTCTGCTCCAAGCAGAATATCTATTTTTTCAGGAACATTGAATTGGGGATCTGCCAATGGAATATTGCTTGGAATGTTCCAGGTTGAAATGTCAATATGTCGACTTGGTTGTGGTGGTATGATACTTGGTAGCACATACGCATCTAGATTTGCAGAGAAGTTGAGATCCCTTGACTTCATCTCGACCTTTACACGATAATTTGACCTTTTCTGAGTCTCACCAACACCATCGATACAGAGCGAGGTCTCTGTTGGAGACATAAACAATTTTTGTGTTACACGTCTTGATACGAGATTAACTTGTGATCCAGAATCAAGTACTGCCCTGAACTGGCTTGAAATACCGTTAGGAGCAGAGATAATCACCTTTGCTGTTGCATTTGTAGCTGCTGAAGTTGTTACGACAGTGTTTTCTGACGACGTGACTGGTTGAGCACCTGATTGAGGGGATGTGGTTCTTGAGGCTAAATTTGAGTTGGAGGAGGATTGTTGAGGTATTTGTTGCAAATGCAGCAAAGTGTTGTGCTTTTTCATACACTTCTTGCAGCTGCTTGAACTGCAAGTTTTTGATGTATGACCTGTTTTGAAGCAGTTTACACAGAGTCCTTGTTTCTGAACCCATTGAAGCCGGCTTGATACTGGCTGGTGCAAAAACTGGTTGCACTTATAGATATTGTGGACTCCATTGTGGCAGAAGTTGCAGGAACTGTTTGTTATGCTTGATGATGCAATCGATGAAGTAGCCTTGTTTGTGGTCTTCTCCTTTTGACCGATAGCTTCCATTGACTGAAACTGGATTTCCAAAAATGATAGCAAATCGACTATTGTAGGTACTTCTCTGGGTTCCTTCAGTGATTGAACGAACCTGATGTGTGTGGTTTTATCCAGCTTTTTTATTAAAATCTGCAGCAATATTGCATCCCATGAAGTTGTCTCAATACCAAGGTTGTTTAGTGCTAACAAGCATTCTTTAGTAGTGTCATGAAGACCCTTAATGGCCGTTACATTTGATGTACCTGCTGATTGATTCATTATTTTATCAACCAAGTTTGCTACCAGAATTCGTTTGTTGTTGTACCGATCTTGTAGTGTTTTCCACGCAGTGACGTAGTTAGCGTCTGATAGGGAAAAATGGCTTATTAGGTGCGCTGCTTCCCCAGATACATTGCTCTTCAGGTACCACATTTTTTGGATTGCAGGTATCGGTTGCTTATCTACCATTTCAGAAAACAACTCATAAAACTGGCGCCATTTTAGGTAGTCACCATCGAACTGCGGTATAGTGATCTTGGGCAGCTGTGATGAGCTTCGGGTTGATGCACATGGGATATCGACAGTTGCTTGTGCTGCATTAACGCCGTGGATCTTATCAGCCATAATGGACCAGTTGGTTACCTTTTCCTGAACCAAATCGTTAAGGATGTAGAAGTCTTCCGTATTGAAATCAAAGGCAGATGGATCTTCAATGTTTTCAAGAATCTCATCATATAGATCCTGGATTTGGTTCCAGAGCTTATTGATAGTGTCCAGCTTTACGCTATAATATGCACGGGGATAACTATCATCGTTGTTCGTGGAGTCACTTAGCATTCTTCTTAAGGCTGTCATCCTGGCTGCTGCCCTGCGGATGAGTCCTTGATGATTGGTACGAATTGGGGTAGTAACTCCATGAGCCACATTACCATGCTTCTGCATAACAACGGCATGATTCGTACTTAGAGTCTTTTGTTGATCTTCAGCTGCGGGCTTAAGACGCCTAGCTTCATTTTTAAATATTTCTAAGTATGTTTTAGACAATTCATTAATTTTCGAGTAATAGTCTCCAGTGAAGTACTCGTGACTTGTGGCCAAGTCTGAGGCAACATCCAGCGATCGTAGCCTAGTATCTTGATCCTCGAACTGATCCCAAAGTTCAGTGAGGCGTCGGGCACGTTCGTCGAAATAAGTTGCTGCTGTTTTTCGAATGGCTGAATCCTTTTTGAAGTTACGAATGAGCGCCTGAATGGCTTCACCTGTATTCAGCAGTAAATCTAGCAGTTGATTTGGCTTATCCATCTCAGAAGATCACGTCGGGGTCACCAAAAATGTACAAAAATTTATAGTAAATATCAACCCAAACACTTGAATTTGGACTGTACTATATTTTATTTTTCCTGTAAATCTTCAAGCACTTGGAACTTGAAGACAAAATGATAAAAATAATTAAAAAACCAACTTTCTGCTAGTTACTAACTAATTTTTTATTTTTATTCAATTATTTATACTAAATTTAAATACACATTATGCTGACTTGACAATATAACAAAAATGTAATTTGATCTATTAAACCAAAAATAACTTAATATTAACCAATTACAATTGAAGAAAATAAACCAAAAATAACTTGAAATTGACCAATTATAATTAAATGAAATTTGATATACTTAATATTAGGGGTATTCATTATGAGCAAAATTATGAGTATACCCTGATAGGGGTATTCACGATATGCAAAATTATGAGCTTTAACAAACTTAACCAACAACAAACCCTATAAATTAACAGGAAAATTGGGATTAAATCCTAAATAATTTTTTAAAAATTGTGTTTGTATATATTTATGCTTGTTATTTTTAACAGCACAATGGGACAAAATTGTGATTTATATGTTTTGTTTTGCTAATTTTTGTTTTTAAGATTCCTGAAGATAACATCCAAAGGATGTCTAAATATCGAAAGATTTTAATTACCGAAGAAAAAATTAAAACAAAAATATGACCTCGAGCTTAATTATTTTAACTTTATAAATAATAAATTAAAAAAGTTATTTTAATTTTTTGGTTAGTAGGGCTTTATAAATTGTAGGTAATGATATACATTTCTCTAACTTTCTTTATTTTGATTACTTTTGTGTATTACTATACAAATAAACTAAATTTGTGATGAAATCACTGCATTTTTTGACATATATAAATTTTTTTCCTTACCTCCATACAAAAATCCCCAGTGTGCAGCTGTCGGTAAAGATCCCGATATTCCTGCGAATATCTTGTAGTACCGCAACCAGTTAGCCGCTTTGCCTATTGCCGACAGTTCAGCCTGCAGAACTCTGCATTCATCCGAAAGTTTAAACGAGATCCTGCCTGTACAATGTATATGCCTCTACCAACACCAGTTTTTCCTTTAGACCCATCCGTGTATATCTCCAGATCGACAGGTCCTGAGGAAATGATTTTATCCACCCTCCCTCTGAAACGACGAAGGAGAGTTCCTGCGGAGAAAAGGTTCCGGTGTGCAGTAGTCAATTAGATCGGGAACAAAATCGACAGTCCCGATAAGGCTCGCGTGACCCCATGTTCCATCCTCCCACAGCATGCAGCCTTATCGCGGTATTCAGCGCCAGCTTCCTCGCTAGAAGATTCGCTGGAAGCCAGTAAAGTAAATTAAAAGTGACCAAGTCGGAATCCTGCTCCTTGCGCCTGTTATCAGGATCGCCATATTGCGCATCGCCCTCTGAATACGCAAACGATTCGTGACAGAGTTCATAGCCTTCCACCATATCATGGCTTCATTAAAGAGAATCGGCTCTATTACCGTCCTATAGAGCTAGCTGATATTACGGGGACTGAGTCCCCAGGTCCTGCCAATGGCGCGTTTGCACACATACATCGCGGTCTGTGCCTTCGCTGCTCTCGCGTCCACGTTTGCCCTCCAGGACAACTTACAGTCCGGAATTACTCCTAAATATTTTGCACTTTCCAATAAAGTCAGTACCACTCTGTTCAGTGTCGAGGATTCAAAAAAAGGAATCTTGTATCTGTTCGTAAACAGCACGAGCTCCGTTTTAGGAGGGTTGATAGATAATCAGTTCTCTTCGCTTCACTCGGTAAGTGTCTTCAAAGCCAATTCCATCCCATCAGAGATGGTATACAGATGGACTCCAGATATAGCAACTGCCACGTCATCCGCGTATGCGACAGTTCTTATTCCCATTAAGTCCATATTCTTGAGCAACAAACCTCCCGGAGGGGTTTTTCTAATAGCTGATCTCGTAACCTTAGCTCGTCCATTGTAGACCTTATTATCCTACATTCCAGCAGGTTGGAAATGAATACAACCTGAGAATCATCAACCCCCGTCTCACGTAAGGCCCCGATGGCAGATAATTGGTTGCCGTTGTCAAAGGCGCCCTCTATATTCAAAAACGACACAAACGTATAGTTCCTTAATTCAAGAGACTTTCGATATAGCCAACTACCGAGTGGAGAGCCGTTTCCACCGAACTGCTCTTGGTATAGGCGTTTTGGGATCCCGACAGGAGGCTGGGGTGGATTGACGCTCTAAGGTGCACGTCGACCATCCTTTCCAGTATCTTAAGCAAGAAAGACGTGAGACTTATCGATCTGTAGTCATTTGCCTTCGTGTGTGATGCCTTACCTCGCTTAGAGATAAAAACGACATTAGATTCCGTCCACTGTGTGGGTAAATATGACCAGGAAAGACAAGAGATGTTGATAGGCCTCGGAGTACCTCCAGCGTTTTTGTGGCTCTCTGTAGTCCAAGTTCCATCATCCCTTTAAATATATCCGTGGACGGTGCGCGATTAGGACAAAAGCTTGCGCAAACGGCTCGTCTCAGACGAGTTTTCAGCGCTGCAATAGAAGTTTGTCCAAGTATCACGTTTGGCACCCCTTACTTCGTTCTTAAACCTGTTCAGTGTGGCCTTGTACAGAGTCTAGCTTCCCGTCCTCTCCATTAAAAAGTTTCCCGCCGGTCTCGTCTTTGATGGATGACCACCAAGAAAGGATTGGGGGGCAAGACAATGACGTAGACTCTTTAAAAGTTCGTCCTCCTCCTCGAGTGGATCCGCCAGGTTCTACGATTCATCTCCCAAGCTGCAGTTACAGTATCTTCATCACTTTAATTAGACAACATGAAGATATTAAGTTGCTTTTTGGCCATTATACAAGATCTAATCTTACCATGCACATTCGCATACAAAAACTTGTAGTCTCTAGCACTGAGTCAAGAATTTTACCCCCAGAGGTCCAGGGTTCCGCTCTACGGCACGAAGAGTAAGTGCAGAAGATGCTGCTTTAGAGTAGTGAACATTAATTTGTGTCACCTTGTAGCTCCATTACCATCGGAAACTATCCAGTCATGAGTGGGGAGCTCAGGGTTACCGATTTTTATAAAGTTAAGAATTTCCTCGAGGTCATGTGGTTCAGCCGGAATGGTCGCTACGGATCTCGGATGACGATTGATACTGTCACACATAGGGGTATTTTGCCATTCTAGCCGGACATTACTTTTTATTTTTTACAATGAAGCTTCTTAAAAATTACTAAGTGCTCCTAGATTGATGAAACTTGGCAGAGGCATGTATTGTAGTCATGGGCATTTAAGAATAAAAAATATTGAAAATCAAAAAAAAATTAAAATTTTTTTTTTAAGTTTTCAATACTATTGTTAGGCAAATGCAACTTTAAACGTAAGCGAAAGCTTAAAAAATCTACACTTGGACAGTGTCGTCCTCTCCCCTTTCGTGGGCGGCGGCATAAAATAATATTTGCAAAAATAATGTATATAATAAAAATAATGGATAACTTAAGCTTTTATGGGTAGGGGCAGAAATGCCCCCAAACACCACCCCCCGAAACGGCCCTGTACAAAAAAAATTTTTTATATTTTGCTTATTTTTTACAAAAAAATTATTTATAAGCTTGTTTGTCGCTTTTTTTTTGTAATTTAATGTATAAAACATACCTGATAATAAGTAATTTATATATAACAATAACTTATTTACAGAAGTAACAAGTAATTTAAAGTATGAAAACAAAAACTATTTTAATTGAAAACATATCCTTTGGACTAAGAACAGGAGTGCTACTGTTCTTCGTCTATTTCTTCAAAGATCTCTTCTGAATCTGAATCCTCTTGAAAATCAAGTACAGGGGGAATCATTAAAGAAACTGCTTCTTTCGTAAAGGGCAATGACTCCTTTTTTGGAGTTGGTCTTATGCTAGTCATCAGTGAGTCAGAACTGAGCAAAAGTCTATTAATAATATCTACGTTACACTGAACTTTTGAAAACTTTCTTGCAAAGTTCTGCCTGTAAATCCGAACATTTTTTCTGATAACAGCCCAATAGGCCCATGTATTGAAATTTCCGAAACTGTATAAACACTGTTTCACCGCTGACATGTCGCCATCTCCTTGACATTTTGAAAGTTCACACAATTTTCTACCGAAAAATCGCAATTTCTCTTTAACAAATTTATCTTTACATTCCCTTTTTATTTGTAATAGCTCTAATCCTGTATAAACTTTTTCCATTTTACTCTCATAGTTTCAAAAGGGTTCTGAAAACAATTTCGTGCAATAACCACAATATAGATACACCAAAAAAATGAGTACTTGAAGCACAGATTTGTTTCTCTTTAAAGTATAATTTTATTTTTGTTGTATAAAATAGCGTCATTAAGAAAGCTGTCGCACAGGAATACATAACCAGTTTAGGGGTGAGTAAAAACTACTACCTCGCACATTCCTTTTTATACATACACTAGCTAAGCCCCGGTGTGCTTCGCTACCCCAATCATAGTAAAATTATTAAAATATGTAAACAAAAGAATTTATATATTTTTTAATTTATTGGTTGCCTCACATAAGTTCCAATTTGAATTATGTTTCTATCTTTATTGGTTGAAAAGTAACAAAAAACGCATAAAAAAAAATTAAAATATATTTTTAACCCTGTTTTCCCCTTTTGGGTCCAAAATTAAAAAAGTACGAAAAACGTAATAATATTTTTTTAAGACCTATCGAACGCAATTTGAATTACGTTTATATCTTAATTGGTTTAAAAGTAACAAAAAATACCAAAAAGTACCAAAAGATAATTTTAACCCCTTTTTCCCCCATTTCGGACCAAAATGAAAAAAAAACTCCAGATACCTGTCTGTTTATTTCTTAAGGAAAACGCAAAACTTTTTAAATTTTGTTTCTATCTTATATACATTAAAAGATAGTAGGCTACAGGTTTTTCCTTTTTTGTCCCCTTTTTATCCCTTTACGGGCCTAATTTCTAAAAATTCGTATGTATTTAAGCAAACATGTATTTAGCTCTACGCGTTTGATCAGTATGGCTTTGGGTAATTTGGTTAGGTATTCATAACCAGACTTTCCCACACAAATGTGCGTAGTGTGGGCGTGGCAGCAAAGATTTCCAAAAAAAAGTTGCCAATTGTTTCTTCCAGACTTGAATTAACTCACTGTAAAAACTTCAAAAAAATCGATCCACTGGTGTGGCCAGCTATAAATTACAAACATACATACATACAAACATACATATGTACTTACATACATACAAACATACATACATACATACATACATACATACATACATACATACAAACATACATACATACATACATACATACATACATACATACATACATACATACATACATACATACCTACATACCTACATACATACATACATACATACATACATACATACATACATACATACATACATACAACCTTTCTTTATATAATACTAGCTAAGCACCGGTGTGCTTCGCTACCCCAATCATAGTAAAATTATTAAAATATGTAAACAAAAGAATTTATATATTTTTTAATTTATTGGTTGCCTCACATAAGTTCCAATTTGAATTATGTTTCTATCTTTATTGGTTGAAAAGTAACAAAAAACGCATAAAAAAAAATTAAAATATATTTTTAACCCTGTTTTCCCCTTTTGGGTCCAAAATTAAAAAAGTACGAAAAACGTAATAATATTTTTTTAAGACCTATCGAACGCAATTTGAATTACGTTTATATCTTAATTGGTTTAAAAGTAACAAAAAATACCAAAAAGTACCAAAAGATAATTTTAACCCCTTTTTCCCCCATTTCGGACCAAAATGAAAAAAAACTCCAGATACCTGTCTGTTTATTTCTTAAGGAAAACGCAAAACTTTTTAAATTTTGTTTCTATCTTATATACATTAAAAGATAGTAGGCTACAGGTTTTTCCTTTTTTGTCCCCTTTTTATCCCTTTACGGGCCTAATTTCTAAAAATTCGTATGTATTTAAGCAAACATGTATTTAGCTCTACGCGTTTGATCAGTATGGCTTTGGGTAATTTGGTTAGGTATTGATAACCAGACTTTCCCACACAAATGTGCGTAGTGTGGGCGTGGCAGCAAAGATTTCCAAAAAAAAGTTGCCAATTGTTTCTTCCAGACTTGAATTAACTCACTGTAAAAACTTCAAAAAAATCGATCCACTGGTGTGGCCAGCTATAAATTACAAACATACATACATACAAACATACATATGTACTTACATACATACAAACATACATACATACATACATACATACATACATACATACATACATACATACATACATACATACATACATACATACATACAAACATACATATGTACTTACATACATGCAAACATACATACATACATACATACATACATACATACATACATGCATACATACATACATACATACATACATACATACAAACATACATACATACATACATACATACATACATACATACATACATACATACATACATACATACATACATACATACATACATACATACATACATACATACATACATACATACATACATACATACATACATACATACATACATACATACATACATACATACATACATACATACATACATACATACATACATACATACATACATACATACATACATACATACATACATACATACATACATACATACATACATACATACATACATACATACATACATACATACATACATACATACAACCTTTCTTTATATAATATAGATACAGAGATCACATATCAAATATTTTTCAAAAGAAGTTCAAACTTCTCTTATATTGTTATATCCAAATTTTATTATGCTTTTGTGCAAATTTTTGTACCTCACCAAAGAGAAAGGTCTGAGACCCACCTCCAATTATACCGATCGACACAGAATAACTTCCTGAGTCGATTAAAACCTGTCAGTCCATCCGTCCGGCTGGGAGTTAGGCTGAATTCCAAAACGCAGTTTGCCTTGCATTACAAATTTTCAACTTCTTCCCTTATACACTCCCTACAATTTGACAACGTTTTTTGCTTCCAGGGCATTAATATAACTGCAAACACTCATTTGGAAGTAAAAGATATTATCAAAAACCTCATCTTTGCTTTCAGGAAAAACTTAAAATTTTGTGATGCAAAGCAAACTGCGTTTTGGAATTCGGCGTTAATATATGTATTCTTGTAAACAAAGTAGAGACCGCATTTTTGCAGATATTTCGATGAAATTTGGAACAGATAAGTTTTTTGGCATAAAAAAAAGCATGTTGTTTGTGCTCCCATACAAATGTCCTCCCGGATTAGGCGTTTTGGGCTATAACTGGCTCAAATATGGCCTTATCTTCACATAATTTTGAACGTTTGTCTATCTTTATGCCACCAATTTTTGTACCGAAAATAAACATTATCGGTCTATTTTTGAGCTTCATAAAAATCGCAACAATAGAAGAACCAGTATGAAAACTTACATTTTTGTGGGCGCTGCAATCCTCAATTTTTGTCCTTTAAAATTTCGGAATTAGAGGCCTTCTATATGTGTGCCAATTTTAAAAAATCAGTGCAATAAAAGTACCAGCATAATAAGTTTAACTTTTATGGGCGTGGCACCGCCCACTTTTTTACCTTTAAAATTTTAACTTTAAAAGCCGCTTATGTGCGAACTAATTTCCAAAAATCGGTCTGGAAGAGGAATTTAAATTATTTTTTTATCTTAATTGATTTTAAAGTTACAAAAAGTACTAAAACATAATTTTAACCCTTTCTTGCCCTTAGGATTTTAAAATTAAAAAAGTATCTAAAAACGTACTCATATTTTTTAGGCCTGTCACACTTCATTTGAATAATGTTCCTATCTTTATTGGTTTAAAGTTACAAAAAACGCATAAAAAAATGAAAATATATTTTTAACCCTTTTTTCACCCTTTGGGCCCAAAATTTAAAAAAAGTACGAAAAACGTAATCATATTTTTGTAAAACCTATCGAACGCAATTTGAAAATTTTTTCTATCTTTATTGGTTTAAAAGTAACAAAAAAGTACCAAAAAGTACCAAAATATAATTTTAACCCCTTTTTTCGCCCTTTCGGACCAAAGTTAAAAAAAAACTCCAGATACCTGTCTGTTTATTTCTTAAGGAAAACGCTAAACTTTTTAAATTTTGTTTCTATCTTATATACATCAAAAGATAGTAGGTTACAGATTTTTCCCTTTTTGTCCCCTTTTTATCCCTTTACGTGCCCAATGTTTAAAAATTCATGTGCATTTAAACAAACATGTAAAGCTTAACACGTGTTATAAATTTCATGTATTAAGCCCTACGCGTTTGATCAATATGGCCTTGGGTAATTTTGTTAGGCCATTCATAACCTAACCTTCCCACACAAATAGGCGTATTGTGGGCGTGGCAGCAATAGTTTAAAAAAAAGTAGCCTATTGTTCCTTCCAGACTTGAGATATTTCCCTGTAAAAATTTCAAAAAAATCGGTCTACTGGTGTGGCTAGCTATAAAATACAAACATACATACATACATACATACACCCCTTCTTTATATAATAGAAGATAGATTGTCAGTGTAAAACCCAATTTAAACTGTTAAAAATCAATTTTAATTTACCTGTAACAATCAAAGTAGAAAACATAAAAAAAAATTAATTATCAAAACTTTTTTGACCCACAGAAAAGTTTCTTACTCATATGTAAACACAAAAGATGAGAAAAAATAGAAAAAAGTAAAATTTTTTAAAAATTCGCCAAAACGCGCAACGTTTTCTTTTTTCGTCTAAAAGTAGAGATTTCAGGTTTTATTGTGATGGAAAAGATTTTTAGGATAATGAATGCCATCACTTTTAAAAACCTTTTGGTTTTGTTTTTTTAATCAAAAAGTGAACAAAAAAACCTCTTTTTTAATTTCGAAGGAATTTTTTTTAAATAAAAATAAAATAAAGTAGTTGCTTATATAATCTTTTGCAGAAATAAAAAATCAATGTGAAATCTTTGTTTGTTTAACTACAAA
Organism: Melanophora roralis; assembly: GCA_963583895.1. NCBI lineage: Eukaryota > Metazoa > Arthropoda > Insecta > Diptera > Rhinophoridae > Melanophora > Melanophora roralis. The sequence goes on along the minus strand of OY757187.1, from coordinate 76,724,655 downwards.
AAATATATTGTAAGCCTCTCAAAACGATCAAAAGTTAATAAATTGCAGGCAAATTTACTTAACTTTCCTGACTTTGACTGTGTCTCAAAACGACAAATTGCAAGCAAAAGATTTAAAAATTTACCATCTGATAGAAAATGTTGTTATCTGTCGAGCTGCGCACTTAAATTTTAACATTTCTTCAATTTCCATTTTGGCTTTATTTTTGGGCTAGATTGTGCGTCGACAGTGACCACGTCCAACCACGCCCCTGGCCACATTTCTCCAAGGGCTGCTTTGGCTAGTTTCAGCAGATTTACCGACCGTTCGTTGGCGCATGCCATAAGTTTTACGTGGCCCTTAAACCAGCCAGCGTCATTGATTTGAGAGGCTGGTCCGGGATTTTCCCTAGAGATACTTCAGAACACCCCCATCATTTTCTGACGAATGACTCCCCAATTTCCTTTGGGAGATGGCTTTGTCGCTTTTGCTTCTGTCGATAGCAGCCCTTACAAGCAGATTTTTAGCGATCTCGCTGTAAGGCCTGTTAACAACTGTAGAGGATCTTTGCCTCTTCGCATCCGGTTGGTTGGTGGATGCGTTTGAGGTGTTCTCGCCTGATCGTTGCCGTTTGGGCGCGGCAGAAGAGCCTGGATCAGGCTCGCATCCTACCTTAGCAAAAAAGGCCTTAGCCCAAATTAGCAACGATCTTGTGGTCGGCCGTCAGGGAATCAACCCTTTTATCACCAAGTCGTCTAATAATATGCGTAGCGGCTCGCTTGGGTGCGGCTTCTCTGCGCTTTTATTGCCTGCGGCTTTCTTTTGCCGCATCTGAAGTTATTGGCGCCACTGCGCCAGAATTTATAGATGTGGCAGATGATGTGGGGGCATACCCATCACCTGCTGTGGTTACCGAAACGGCAGGGGGCTAGGCAGCTTTGAAAGTGCCTGCCACGACGGGCAGAGGCACATCACTGCTTGTGGGCCTACTGTCATCCGTAGAAAGATCAGTAGATTTAATGCAGTGCCAATTTGAGTTCACCAGACTGACCATCCGTGAATTTTTTTCGTTTTTGTGTTTTATTGTTATCTATAGACATATGATTGTCACGAGTATGCACGTAAAGGGAGGACCAGCCATGTAGTGACGACGTAAGCGAACTGAGCAACTAAGATCACAACCGACCCTTGATATAGCATTGGAGGTGGCTACAACTTGGAACTAGTCTTGTTTAAACACTATTTAGCCCCTTAGGTTCTCGGCGCTGCGTCCACAACCTTAACCTTACAAGTTTTGGTCCGCGGGATACCAGCGTATGGGAAAGATGGAGGCATTAACAGGAGTGCCGGACCATTTGTTAGATGTATCTAGAAATCCTGGTACTACCTAAGGATGGAGCAGAATATGGCACACTATGCATTACTGTGCTTTCGCTCCACCTTAGCAATGTCAAGAGTGCTGGATCATTTGTCAGATGTATCCAGAATCCTGATACTACCCAAAGACTTGAAATGTGATTTTGTTGGGGAATAAGGGGACTCATTACATAAATAGTATCACGATATTCCTCAACTAACTCAACCTCTAATATAACTGTTCGATTTTCGCAGTATCGACAGTATAGTAAAGGTCCCCCCTATCCGCCCCCTGGGGACGCGTCCAATGGGAGACTAACATCTCCACAAGCATTTTCTGTTTTTCTGTGACTTTTTGCAAATTGCACACTTTAAAGTTGACGAGGTATCTGTTATTAAATTTAGGACTTTGCCATCAATCATTGAAAGAAAAAATTCATAATTGAAACAATTTTTCCATTCTTCATTTCAATAAGAGAAAGCTTTAGTTCCAAAATTTGCTTTTATACCGTTTACTGTAGATTTGAATATTTCTTTGCAAATTAAAAAAAAACGTCTGCATTGATTAATTTTCCCATAAGCTTGTTATTTCGTCGGTTTATTCTCCGCCAGATTCTCCATAATCAAAGATCAGTACAACAGGTTTTACCAATCTTTAGGTGCCTGGATTAACGCTGCTGGAGACTATAACGCTAAGCATACGTACTGGGGCTCCCGCCTTAATAGTTCCAGAGTTCGTGTCAAGTCATTTAAGGAACGTGTTCACTCCCAACACGTGCACTGACGTGATGGAATTCCGCCTGTTGCTTGGCATCCTATAGAAATACGTTTCCGATTTTCAGATGTTGTAAAGGCTACATAAATATTAAAAAAGCTCCTGGCGTTAATAAAATAAGTAACGAAATGATTTAAGAGCAACCTTTTACCGGTAAAAGAATTATTCTTTTAATTTTTAATGCCATAACTTGGCTTGAAGATTTCCCGCCAATATGAAAAGTTGCCTTAGTAAAGATGATTCCTAAGCTTTGTAAAGATCCTTCGAAGGTGGAGTCTTATAGGCCTAAAAGTTTGTTACCAACCCTGTCGAAATTGTTCGAAAAGATGCTTAAAAACAAGCTGACTCCGGTCCTGAATGGCAACAAGTGCATTCCAAATCACCAATTTGGCATTTCGAAGTCAACATAGTACCATCGAACAAACTCACAGACTGGTGCAGTTTATAAGAAAAACTTTTGAGGAGAAGAAGAACTGCTCCGCGCTTTTTACAGATGTCTCTGAATAAAGAATTTTTTTTTTTTTTTTTTTCATATTTTTATTATTGAATCTTCGCTTTTGCGAACTAACAATAAGTATTCAAATCTTAAAACTAACTAATTTATATTAGTCCAGTCAGTACCAGACCAAAATTTAAGTTCTCATAACATAGTAAATTAATTTAAACAGTTTCATCTAAGTTCAATAGTGTCCCTTCTTTTCAGGCGAGTGTGTCCACTATGTTGCAAGATGTTTCGAGCGAGCGGATTTGGATGCGTTTCCAGCTTGTTTAAATACTTGTCCACATAGTTCAGGATTTCGCATTTAACTAGTGGAACTTGTAGATCCTTATGGATGTTGCTGTTTTTAATATACCAAGGAGCACCAGTTATCATTCTTAAGATTTTGTTTTGACGGCGTTGAATTTTTTCTATGTTAGAGGCGGAAGCAGTGCCCCATAATTGTATACCGTAGCACCAAATTGGTTTCAAAATCGATTTGTAGAGTAGAAGTTTACAATCAAGACGAAGCACAGAGTTTCTGCCGATTAGCCAATGAATTTGTGTAGCTTTAAGTTTTATTTGCGTCAACTTCGCATCTATATGCGTCTTCCATGTAAGGCGACGGTCCAGGTGAATGCCAAGGTATTTCGTCTCAAATCGTTGAGGCACCATATGGTTGTTAATAAGGATTGGAGAGCACGTTTCTTTGCGTAAAGTAAAAGTAACATGGGTACATTTTTGCTCATTAATTTTTATTCCCCATAATTTTGCCCATTTTTCAACTTTGGTTACGTGTTGTTGCAGCTGGTTCGAAGCCTCTTTAGGGTCTTTGTGAATACTAAGAAAAGCGGTATCGTCAGCAAATGTAGACGTGTGCGTAAAACTGTTTGTTGGCATATCTGCCGTGTAAAGCAAGTACAAAATTGGACCTAGTATACTCCCTTGAGGTACACCAGCCCCTATTGGTTGAGAAGAACTTATTTGGTTTCCCTCTTTGATTTTGAACTGTCGACCGGTTATGTACTTTTCTAGTAGGTTGAAAATATTAGCTGGAAGGTTTAGCTTTAGTTTGTTTAACAGGCCTTCGTGCCATACTTTATCGAAAGCTTGAGAGACATCTATAAAAAGCGCGGAGCAGTACTTTTTTTCCTCGAAAGTTGTTCTTATAACCTGCACCAGTCTGTGAGTTTGTTCTATTGTGCTATGTTGACTTCTAAAGCCAAATTGGTGATCTGGAATGCAGTTGTTTTCATTCAGGATCGGAGTAAGCTTGTTTTTAAGCAGCTTTTCAAACAGTTTTGACAAAGTTGGTAACAAACTTATAGGCCTATAAGACTCCACCTTAGAAGGATCTTTACCAGGCTTAGGAATCATCTTTACTAAGGCAACTTTCCATATTGGTGGAAAATGTTCAAGCCGTATTATGGCATTAAAAATAAAAAGAATTATTCTTTTTGCTGTAAAAGGTAGCTCAATGAGCATTTTGTTGCTTATTGTATCAACGCCAGGAGCTTTTTTATCATTAAGGTGAGCTATAGCTTCTACCACATCTGAACATCGGAAACGTATTTCTATAGGACGTCTAGAAACAACAGGCGGTAATTCCCTCACGTCAGTGCATGTATTAGGAGTTAACACGTTTCTTAAATGGCTTGCGAGCAGATCGCATTTTTCTTCATCATTTCTAGCCCAGGATCCTCTTAGATTGCGCAGTGGTGGTTTTGCGATTACGGGTCTTTTGAGGCGACTGGCTGATCGCCATAGAGAATAATTTGTTTGAGGAGTCGCGTCTAGACCTTCCAACTACTTCTTAATTGATGCAATTCTGTGTACCTCCAGCAAGTTTTTTAAGCGATTTGTACACTCTTTTAGCTTCGTTTTAAGTTGGGACGATCTATGCTGTTGCCATTCTCTTCGCGCTCTCCTTTTTTCAGATAAAAGCTCCTCAACATCGACAGAAAAAATTTTGTTGTATTTGACCTGACGGTATGTTGAAGAAGCGTGTTCAACGGCTTCTTTAATGTTTTCATTTAGGATATTTAGGCAATCATCGATTTCTTGGGGAGTTTTTAGTGGTATTTGTTCCGAGCAGTGAGAGCTGATATATTTTTTATATTTCAACCAATTTACTCTTTTGGATAAGAAAAAATCACTAGTTGCGATTTGGTTAGGACTGCAAACAGTGATAATTGTGGGTGAGTAGTCAGAAGATAAATCCAGAGAGGCTTGCGACTCAATAAGCTCCGGGGATATACCTTTTGCTACGCCAAAATCTATTACGTCTGGAATTTTATTGTGGTCGGTTGGCCAATAGGTTGGTTGTCCGGTAGAAATAACACAAAGACCCATTTCAGATACGGAATCATACAAGATACGACCTCTGGGACTAATTAAGCGGGAACCCCAGTAGGTGTGTTTAGCGTTATAGTCTCCAGCAGCTATGAAGCGGGGACCTAAAGATTTGTAAAAACTGTTGTACTGATCCTTCGTTATGGAGAACCTGGGTGGACAATACACTGACGAAATAACTAGGTTAGCGAAAAATTCATCAATGCAAACGTTTGTTGCTTGAATATAGCATTCGGAGATGCCACCTACCCATTGGTGTTTAATTCTTGATTTGATTAGTATAGCCGAGCCACCACATGATCTATCTCTGAGATCCTTCGAATCATTAAAATGGTATCCACTTATTTTAAAAGTGCTCCTAGATGTCATATGAGTCTCGGAAATACACATGACGTCAATTTTATGGTGTATTAAAAAATATTCGAGCTCATTTTTGTGTTGGCGGATGCCGTTTGCGTTCCAGAAACAAACCCTGAGGCAGTTCATGGTCTTTTAAGCATGGCCTGCAGAAGAGCAGACTGCATTTTCTGCATCTCCTGCATCATGCCAGCCATTTGCGCCATTATATGCGTAAATTGTTTGACCATATTGTCAATTACGGCTTCCAGGCGGCTAAAATTGGGACCAGTTGGTTCACTTGTTGGCACTTGTTGTTGTGTGGTTGGTTGGTTTGGCCTTTGTGCATTCGACTGGTTTGACTTTAGTGCGCTGGCGTAAGAAATTTGACTAGTAGTTGGCTGTGCTAACTGGGGAATGTTTGTTGTTGGTATATTTAACGGCTGGGGAGGGGCAGGAACTACCTTCGGCTTGGGTGAGCGTTTAACCAAGTCAAAAACAGGGCAACCTCTATAGTTGGCGGTGTGGTTTCCGCCGCAATTACTGCATTTCTTCACCCTAGGATCTTCTTTTGGCTTGTCGCAGTTGGTCGTATCGTGCAGATCCCCACACACAACACAAACAGAAGGCAATTTACAATATGCTTTGGTGTGGCCATATTCCTGGCAGTTTAAGCACTGTACGGGCCCAGATCGCTTATGTGGCACCTCCACTATAACTCTACGGTGCATAATATATCTAAGATCATATATCGGGTGTGTTTCATTTTTTTTCAATTTAATGTCACTGGGCTCAAGCTCCACCCGGAATAATGGTTGAGGATATTTTTCCCTGTTCCTTATGTTTGATACATATTTGACTCTAAAGCCCTTCATGCACAAATTGGTTTTAATTTCCTCCGGGTCAACATTAGAGTCAATACCTTTTATAACTACCTGGAGGCCCTTAGCGTTCTTAAGCTGGTAAGTATAGAAATTTTTCTTAAGTTTTTCGAGCTCCGAAATAGTGGTGCGGTAAGCGTTTTCATCATTCACCTGAATTTTTGTCTCGTATATGTTACCTCGTTTAATGTTAGTAACGTAAAAGTTGTTTTCTCCAATCAAACCTACTAAAAACTTTACAAGATCATTCGAATTCCTTTCCCTCAAATAAATCGGAGGTGGCTTAAAGGACTTTTTTTCAGTAACGGGGGCATCATTATCCTCTTGCAGAATGGCAAAACGATTTTGCGATGAGGTTGGCCTTTCATCGTCTTTCAACATTTTTGCAGGTTGAGATGTTTCTGCCGATTTTGGACTTCTCCCCCTTTTAAGAACTGTTACGTACCTGTCCATCCCTACCTGGATCTTAGGAGCACACGCAGAAATTGGGCCTGGAGCGCTTTTAGCAGCTGTAGGTGCAACACCAGAACTTGACAAAGAAGACCGCGATGAAGATGGCACCTCGGTATTTTTTTTATAATTTTTAAACAGAGATTGGGCTAAATTTGTCCCTTGTTCAGTACATTTATTCAAATTAGGCACACTTGCACTTAAATTATTTGTATTTGTTTTCGGTTTTGCACTTAAATAGTTTCTATTATATTCAGGGTCTCTAATGTTTTCATTGCTAACGCTTTCTGAGCTTAACACAATGTAAGCATTTCGGCTATTAGGCCCACTGTCACTACGATTACTGTTACTCATTAACCGTTTGGTTTTTTTGTTTTGTTTGTTTTTATTTTCGATTCTCACTTATGTCTTGTAGGTATGTATATTAACAATTTTTTTTTGTAACTTATTTCAAATATCACCTATTACAAATATACACTCGCGTAGACACGTCCGTACACTACGAGATTAAGAGAGATATAAAGAATGGCATGAAGGCCTGTTAAACAAACTAAAGCTCAACATTCCACCTGATATTTTCAACATTTTAGAAAAATACATAACCGGTTGACAATTTATGATCAAGGAGGAAAACCAAATAAGCTGTCCCCTACTAATAGGGGCTGGTGTACCTCAAGGGAGTATATATGCCCCAATTCTGTACTTGCTTTACACGGCAGATATGCCAACCAACAGTTTTACGCACGCGTCTACGTTTGCTGATAATACCACTTTTCTCAGTATTCTTAAAGACCCTAAAGAGACTTAAAGCTAACTGCAACAACACGTAACCCAAGTAGCAAAAAGTGCAAAGTTTTGGGGAATAAAAATTAATAAGCAAAAATGTACTCACGTAACGTTTACGCAAAGAAACGTGTGTAGTGTATTCACCTACATACTGAACATACTTACTAACTAACAATAGCGTACACAAAACATTAACCCCAACTAACGACACATGACACCCTTCAACACTTAACAATAAGCACTAAATAGTTTACATAATTAGACGAAATTGCAATTGGTCACCCAACCCAATTGCAATAATGTGCAATAGTGTAACAATATCAAATATCCAATGACTAAGTGAAAACCAGGAAATAAAGTAAAACACATTAGGTAAGGGGAAATCGAAGCAAGCTGATTGGCTAAAAATCAGTATGACAGTTTTAGAATAGTTAGAGTAAAATAGTATATAAAAAAACATTTTTGGCTTTTAAGCCTGTTGTTTACTTTGATTCTCAATTTCTAAACATCGGCTTTTTAGCCATAAGATTGTTGGCGTAGCTTGCCTTTCAATAAGGCAACCTTTAGGGAAGAAGTCTAAACTTGTTCATGCACGAACAAAGTCTCCTTTTTGTTTTACGTGGCGATCCTGCATCTCTCGATCCTGAGATGGTAGAGTGGTAAAACTACGGATGGACAATAGCACGAAGTTGTAGCGAATCCAGGCGATTTTTGCAAAGTGGGAGCAGCCAGCAACAGAGATAAACGTGCCCCAGGAATATACACTAATAGCAGCGGAACCGGTAGAGGCACCAAGGAATACACCGACACCGAAGAACGCGCGACCGCAACCTCTTACCATAGAGGAGAGAAGAGAAAGGCCACAGTATTAGAGGAGCCCCAAAAGACCAGAAGGCCAAGAGCAGGCAAGAAGGTGAAGGTAAGGAAGCAGATTGCGGAGTTACACAGGGTACAACTAAGGACAGCACATGGGGAACCCTCAAAGCAAGGTTTTGAATAACACACCGGTGGAGATAATGATTAGCTCCATAGAGGTCAACAAGCCGGTCATTCCAGAATATGTAATCACCGTTCTGGTAGTGGCTATAATACTTTACATAGCATATAAACTTAACAGATACTTCAAAAATTATGTTATTAAACACAAGAATGACAATAGTACAAATGTTTTAATGTTATAGGTACTTCTACAAAGTATTTTTTTTTATAAATTTTATATTATTAATTTATAGGGTTTGTTGTTGGTTAAGTTTGTCTATATGCATTTCATTGGTTCTTACACCAAATCATCAGTAGACTTCAACCACCCAAATTCTTAAAAAACTCATGAATATTTTCTGTCTTTATATAATAACCTCATTAAACAAAATGAGATAAAGACAGAAAATATTCATGAGTTTTTTAAGAATTTGGGTGGTTGAAGTCTACTGATGATTTGGTGTAAGAACCAATGAAATGCATATAGACAAACTTAACCAACAACAAACCCTATAAATTAACAAAAAAAAATTGGGATTAAATCCTAAATAATTTTTTAAAAATTGTGTTGTTTATATTATTATTTAACGTATATTTTTTTCCAAGTACTTATATTGTATGTATTGATTTATATAACTTGATGAAGTAAATTCGGATCAAAATTATAAAACAAAAAAGGTTTTTATTTGGTGGTAAGCAATAGATGGAAAGTGTTTATGACGAATTGACGAGGATTTTGGTGAATTTAAGGAAGACGACAGGTAGACCCTATACAGAAAAGACGATTGAAGGGAAGTTCGAGAGAATACAGAAATTGAAGGAAGCATTTGAACTTTTGCTCAATGAACGATCAGAGGAAACAGAGACGGTAGGAATTCGGATAGGCTTCAACAAAACGTATAAACAGATTCGACGGTTATTACACAAACAACTAGGTACCACGGAGGACAAAATGGCAACTTTTAGCATAGAACTGGCATTGAAGGCTATTCCAACCTTTGATGGATGGCATAGGGAACTTGAGCCATTTTTGACAATAGTACAAATAATACACGACTCACTAGCTGATGACAGGAGTGTACTGATAAAATTAGTTCTTAGTGTAAAACTAGAGCCAGGTGTACGGAAAGCTTTAAGCACGACCAATATTTCAACATTTGCTCAATTACATACCGAACTGAAATTAAGGTACAAAGCGACATAGACAGTACAACAGGTACATACGTCTTAATCGTCGATGGTGCAAGGAAATATGAACGTAGAAACTTATAAGAATAACATTTTGAACTTGATAGATGAGCTGAACCGGTAAACGTTGAGAATCTTGGAACGAGTGCGACGGAAACCGATAAACAGGAAATTATGAAGTCGAATGACTCATATGCGCCGACAGTGTTCAAAAACTGATTAAGGGATAGCATCAGACAAACCATATTTGCAGCACAACCCAAAAGTTTTACAGAGGTCACGACGTTTGCATTGGAAATAGAGAAATCAAATACAAAGCAAGTTGCGTTTGTAAGATATAATAATAACTACAAGGGTCGAGGTAACAACAACAACAACAGAAACAATAATAACCAGAATAGGAATCGTGGAAGGAACAATATCAATATGAATAATGGGCGTGGAAGCTATAATAATCAACGCGCCAATAACAATAATGGAACGAGCGGCAATAAGCAAACAATAATTATAGGAAAGATGCAAATTACCGAAATGATCAAAATCAACGCGCGCAGAATAATAATGGGAGATAACAAAATCACAACAATACGCGACGAGTCAATATTATAGAAGCATCGGGAAACGCGATGGGTCAGGCGGAAGGCTCTCACGAGAACGGACACCAATACGGTCTTCCACCACAAGACCAAAATTAAGAATTTTCAAAATATCTGAAAATCTCACTAATTACGTTACCATTGGGTGCGATAATGCATCTAAACAGCTGACATTTTTAATTGACACTGGATTTTACAGACAGGGAAAGAAAGATACAAACGCGGATGCATTATCAAGAATAAAAATAACTTCTGATGATTTGAAGGCAGTAATACGATTCAAAGATGACAAAGCAGCGAAAAGAATGCTTGCAATAACAACGGGTATTTCCACAAGAGGTCATAACAAGAAAACTAGAGAGAACGACACTATACCGAAGTCCGTACAACTTCATATGTGGCAGTGTACCTCCATAGCTGATATCAGGAATGTAAGGAAATTACATTTTAACGAAAATGCAACAGTGAGGTGTGGCAAGAAACCTACAAAACCAGTTTTGATTATGGAGAAGCTCATCAATACTATGAAAAAATATGACATCAAGGAATTAGCGCTACCTATAAATGATGAAATATTTAAAAATATAAAGATAAACAAATTAAAGAATTATTATGAAGAAGCAAATGCGAAGTGTAAAAGGCCAAATTTAAATATATTAATATATACCCCACCAAAGAGAATAACTGAAGACATTATAAAATACAAATTGATCCAGGAACAACACATGGAGGACACCTGGGAGTAAGGAAAACAGTCATCAAATTAAAACAAAGATACATATGGAAGAATAAGTATAAAACGGTAAAAACATATAAAAACAATTGTCATAAATGTGCCGCAAATACACAAACAAAACATATTAAAGAAAAATTTATTATAACGACCACACCAAGTGACACTTTCCAAGTAGTAACAATTGACACCGTCGGACCCTTACGTTTGTCAAATGGGTACAGATACATTTTAACAATGCAATGTGATTTAACTAAGTACGTTATAGCACATCCAATGAGCAATAAGCATGCAACAACTACGGTAAAAACATTGGTTGAACAGTTGATACTAAAATATGGCCATTTTAAAATACTCAAATCAGATAAAGGAACCGAATTCACAAATGGGTTGATGAAGAACATATGTACTATGTTAAAAATATAACAAACATTTTCGACACCGTATCATCATCAAACTATTGTGGTTCACTGGAAAGAAATCACAGAGTTTTAAATGAGTTTTTACTAAACTACGCCACCAACGACGAATGGGACACATTGATACCATATTTTACATTCGCATACAATACAACACCAAACATAGATACACAGTACACTCCGTTTGAATTGATTTTCGGCAAGTTACCCTCATTACCAACTGATACACTTAACATGACTTAACCAATTTATGACTACGACAACTATGCCAAAGAACTTAAAAATAAATTACATAATGCACTTGAGAATGCAAGAAATATTACGATACAAACTAAAACAGAACGTAAGCACATACAGAATCAACAATACAATAACCCTTTGGATTTGAATGTTGGAGATCTCGTGTTACTGAGAGTAGAAAACAGGAAAAAGAATATGAGCACATACGGACCGTACAAGTTAGTAGAACGAAGGGGGGTAAACACAATTATTGACTACGACGGCAAACATAAAGAAATTCACAGCAACTCGCTTATACCTATAAGTTAAACGGTAGAATAAAAAAAAAATACATGAGAAACAAATGTAAACAAAATTCTTTACAAACAACAATAGAATATCGAATGTCAATGAGAATGTATAAACAAAAAAAAAAAATTTACAAAATATTTAAATAAAATCTCATAAAGAAACGAAAGAAAAACTTTATATAAAAGTAACAAGGGAAAAAGAAAAAGTTTATGAAAACATATGTTAAGAAATTTTTATTAGAAATATACAAACTTATATTCATAATATATTCATATAATATTATACAAACATACACTAAGGAAATAAAATTAATCGATTGTAACCAACACAGACCAAGTAAATTCTATGATTCTTATATACATATTTAACTTTAACAATAATTAGAAATAATTTCAAATAAGATAACACATTTATTATAAATATTACATATTACTAACAGATCAATTAATATATACACAGAAAAAAAATATCACTCAATTTGGGTTAACAACATCTTTTGTTGAAATAAAATTTGTTGTTTAACCAATTTGGTTGTTGATGCAATAAAACGTCTTGTTAATATTACAAAAACACTATTTTACTCTCTAACAGCAACCAACATAAAAAATAAGCATGTATGTATGTATATAAATAACACTAATAATGTCAATCTGGATGTATGTATGTATGTATGAATGTATGTATGTATGTATGTACGTATGTATGTATGTATGTATGTATGTATGTATGTATGTATGTATGTTAAAAAAATAATTTTAATATAAAAAAGCTGTTTGCAAATCCAATCCAGATTGACATTATTAGTGTTATTTACATACATACATACATACATATATACATACATACATACATACATACATACATACATACATATATACATACATACATACATACATACATACATACATACATACATACATACATACATACATACATACATACATACATACATACATACATACATACATACATACATGCATACATACATACATACATACATACATACATACATACATACATACATACATACATACATACATACATACATACATATATACATACATACATACATACATACATGCATACATACATACATACATACATACATACATACATACATACATACATACATACATACATACATACATACATACATACATACATACATACATACATACGGGTTATTATGTTCAAAGCTGTCAAAACTTAAAAATGGTAAATTAAATGTCATACATACGTGCAAAAAAAAATTAATTTACACTATATTTCCACCTCCATTGGCAGTTTTCAGCGTGAAAAATTTTCAAAAGCAGAACCTCAAGAAACTTTTGTGCTAATTGAGAAAAGTTTCAAAGAAGTAGAAGCAATACTGCAATGTTGAAAACATCTTCTTTAAGTAATTGGAGATCTCTTGGACATAAAAGGAGTTTCCGGTTATTTTTATGGTAGGAATAATATATCCCATAGTGAAAACGCCCACAGCAATTAATATTTTAGTTTAACTGATATTTTTATTTAATTTTAAGTTTCCAATGTTTTTGCAAACATTTTTTTATAAAGTTGTATTCCAAAACGCAGTTTGCTTTGCATTATAAATTTTTAACTTCTTCCCTTATACACTCTTTACAATTTTGACAACGTTTTTGGCTTCCAAGGCATTAATATAGCTGAAAACACTCATTTGGAAATATAAGATATTATCAAAAACCTCATATTTGCTTTCAGGAAAAACTTAAAATTCTGCGATGCAAAGCAAACTGCGTCTTGGAACACAACCAAAATGTTAAAAATGTAAAACCGTCCACTGCCATTAGTCAAATATTAGAGTAAATACGTTTTAAAAAATTAAGTGTCATAAAATTAAATTTAACATACAGATACAGATATGCAAAACCCATTTTCCATTTTATAAAGATTCAACAATAACAATAAAATGAAAATATTAATATTCTTATAAAATAACGTGTATAATTTAATTAATTAAAATTTGTTTTGTATCTAAAGTTATTTTTCTTTCATCTGTTATAAAATTATATAATATGCAATTTTGCAACAAATTTTAAAAATATTAAATAAAATTAATTTTTGTTTTTTATTTATATATGCAGGTGTATTTTGTTAAAAAACTGGCTAAAAACTAACAATTTTTTTTGTTAATTTAACCAAAAATTTGTTTAAAAACATTCCTAAGGTTAACAATTTTCATTGTTAATATAATGATGACTGTAGTTAAATATTTTTTTGAAATATAACAATATGAGTTGTTAATGTGACAGTAATTTTGTTGACTTGGCTATCAACAATCAACTTACAAATATCATTGTTGTATTTACAATTTCTATTGTTGGTTGAGTTTTAATTAAAATTATAATTGTATTTACAAAAAATTTAATTGTATTTACAACAAATTTTTTTCTGTGTAGTTATTAAATTAAGCAAACTGTTATAGTGAAGATAGAAAACTTGTTGCTTCATTTCCTTTCAAGAAGTAAAATAAAACCCCAAATTTTCACTTAAGGGCAGACACATGACACCCTTCAACACTTAAGAATAAGCACTAAATAGTTTACACAATTAGACCTAACCCAATTGGAATAATGTGCAATAGTGTAACAATATCAAATATCCAATGACTAAGTGAAAACCAGGAAATAAAGTAAATCACATTAGGTAAGGGGAAATCGAAGCAAGCTGATTGGCTAACAATCCGTATGGCAGTTTTAGAATAGTTAGAGTAAAATAGTATATAAGAAAAAATTTTTGATAAATTAAAACAGAGTTAATCTTAACAGTATACTGTATACTGTTGTCAATCACAATGGACAAATTGTCTCTGGGTGATGCGGTGAGCGTTTCTCACTGCATGTCCTTCTAACCTTAACAGTATACTTGGCTCTTTAGCCTATTGTTTACTTTGATTCTCAATTCCTAAACATCGGCTTTTTAGCCATAAGATTGTTGGCGTGGCTCGCCTTTCAATAAGCAAACCTCTAATCTTGCTCATGAACGAACAAAGTCTCCTTTTCATATATTTACTTTTTAAAGTCTCCTTTTTGTTTTACACGTGCTCCCAAACCCGTATTAACAACCATCACCTGGATCGTCGCCTTACATGGAAGACACATATAGATACGAAGTTGGCGCAAATTAAACTTAAAGCTACACAAATCCATTGGCTAATCGGCAGAAACTCTATGCTTCGCCTTAATTGTAAACTTTTACTCTACAAATCGATTTTGAAACCAATTTGGTGCTACGGTATACAATTATTGGGCACTGCTTCCGCATCTTACATAGAAAAAAATTCAGCGCCGTCAAAACAAAATCCTAAGAAGGATAACTGGTGCTCCTTGGTATATTTAAAACAGCAACATCCACAAGGATCTGCAAGTTCCACTAGTTAAATGCGAAATCCTGAACTATGTGGACAAGTATTTAATTAAGCTGGAAACTCACCCAAATCCGTTCGCGCGAAACATCTTGCAACATAGTGGACACACTCGTCTGAAAAGAAGGGATACTATTGCGCTTATATGTAGTTTATTATATCTATTATAAGAACTTTAATTTAAGTCTGGCACCAAAATTAATTAACTATTTTTTTTTTCTCTTATTATTATTATTATTATTATTATTATTATTATTATTATTATTATTATTATTATTATTATTATTATTATTATTAAATAAAAAATAAAAAAAAAATATTCGTCTTTGGCGAACTAGCAATAAGTATTCAAATCTTAAAAATAGGTAGGTAATATTAGTCCAGCCAGTGCCATACTAAAATTTAGGTTCTCATGTTAATTAATAAGCTTCATGCAAGCGCAATAGTATCCCACCTTTCTAAGAGGTTGGAAATATTAGCTGGAAGGTTTAGCTTTATTTTGTTTAACAGGCCCTCGTGCCATAATTTATCGAAAGCTTAAAAGACATCTATAAAAAGCGCGGAGCAGTACTTCTTTTCCTCAAAGGTTTTTCTTATAACCTGCACCAGTCTGTGAGTTTGTTCTATTATACTATGTTGACTTCTAAAGCCAAATTGGTGATTTGGAATGCAGTTGTTTCCACTAATAATCGAAATCAGCTTGTTTTTAAAGAGCTTTTCGAACAATTTTGAAAAAGTTGGTAACAAACTTATAGGCCTATAAGAATCCACCTTCGAAGGATCTTTACCAGGCTTAGGAATCATCTTTACTAAGGCAACTTTCTATTTTGGCGGGAAATGCTCAAGGCGAATTATGGCATTAAAAATAAAAAAGAAAACATTTTTTTAGGTAGCCTTAAAAGCATTTTGTTGCATATTTTATCAACACGAGGAGCCTTTTTATCATTTAGATTAACAATAGCCTCCACAATATCTGAAAATCGGAAAAGTATTTCCACAGGACGTCTAGCAACAACAGGCGGTATATCCCTCACGTCAGTGCACGTGTTTGGAGTGAACACGATTCTTAAGTGACTTTCAAACAGATCGCATTTTTCTTTGTCATTTTTAGCCCAGGATCTTCTCAGATTACGCAATGGAGGTTTTGTAACAACCGGTCTTTTTAGACGTCTGGCAGCTCGCCATAGAGAATAATTTGTCTGGGAAGTCGCGTCTAGGCTTTCTAAATATTTAATCAGTGGTGCCATTCTGTGCACCTCCAACAAGGTTTTTAATTGGTTTGTGCATTCTTTCAGTTTATTTTTAAGTTGACGCAGTCTATGGTTTTGCCATTCTCTCCGGGTTCTCCTTTTTTCAACATTTGCAGAAAAAATTTTGTTGTACTTGGCCTGACAATAAGTAGACGAAGCATGTTCAACGGCTTTTATAATGTTTTCATTAAGGCTGCTCAGACAATCATCGATGCCTCCGGGTGTTTTTAGTGCTTGCTTTTCCGAGCAGTGGATGCTGATATATTTTTTATATTTCAACCAATC
Source organism: Melanophora roralis (assembly GCA_963583895.1). Taxonomy (NCBI): domain Eukaryota; kingdom Metazoa; phylum Arthropoda; class Insecta; order Diptera; family Rhinophoridae; genus Melanophora; species Melanophora roralis. The sequence continues at coordinate 76,707,894 of OY757187.1, read as the reverse complement.
TACTTTCTTAGTTAAGAAAAAATCACTAGTTGCTATTTGATGAGGACTGCAAATAGTGATTATTGTTGGTGAGTGGTCAGAAGATAGAGCCAAGGAGGCTTGGGCCTCAATAAGCTCCGGGGATATACCTTTTGCCACGCCAAAATCTGTTACGTCTGGTATTTTATTGTGGTCTGTTGGCCAATAGGTTGGTTGTCCAGTAAAAATAACGAAAAGTTGCATTTCAGGGACGGAATCATACAAGACACGACCTTTCGGACTGATTAGGCGGGAGCCCCATTACGTGTGCTTAGTGTTATAGTCTCCAGCAGCTATAAAGCGGGGACCTAAAGATTTGTAAAAACTGTTGTACTGATCCTTTGTTATAGAGAATCTGGGTGGACAATAAACTGACGAAATAACCAGATTATTGTAAAATTCCTCAATGCAGACGTTTGTTGCTTGTAAATAACTTTCGGAGAGACCACCCATCCCCTGTCGTTGATTATTGATTTCATTAATATAGCTGAGCCACCACATGACCTATCTCTGGGATCTTTTGAATCATAAAAAGTATAGCCACATATTTTTAAAGTGCTTCTAGATGTCATATGAGTTTCGTAAATCAACATGACATCAATTTTGTAGTGCGTTAGAAATTATTCGAGTTCGTTTTTGTGTTGGCGGATGCCGTTTGCGTTCCAGAAACAAACCCTAAGGCAGTTCATTACCTTTTAAGCATGACCGGCAGAAAAACAGACTGCATTTTTTGCATCATACCAGCCTTTTGCGCCATGATCTGCGTAAATTGTGTTACCATATTGTCTATTACGGCTTCCAGGCGGTTAAAATGTAGGTTCGTTTGATGGCACCTCTCTTTGTGTTGTTGGCGGGTTGGGCTAACTTGGGTTGGGCTGGTAAGACTTTAATGCGTTGGCATACGAAAGTTGACTGGTAGTTGGCTGTGCTAGTAGGGACATAGAAGTAGTGGCTATATTTAACTGCTGGGAAGGGGCAGAAACTACTTTTGGCTTTGATGAGCACCTTACTAAATCAAAAACAGGGCATCCTCTATAGTTGGCACTGTGGTTTCCACCGCAATTGCTGCACTTCTTCACCCTAGGATCTTCTTTTGGTTTGTTGCATTTGGTGTAGCATGCAGGTCCCCACAAACAACGCAAACAGAAGGCAACTTACAACAAGTTTTGGTGTGACCATACTCTTGGCAGTTCAAGCCCTGTACGGGCCCAGATCTCTTGTGTGGCGCTTTAACAACAACTTTACGATGCAAAATATATTTAAGATCTGCCAATTAGCCAATGAATTTGTGTAGCTTTGAGTTTCATTTGCGTCAACTTTGCATCTATGTGGGACTTCCATGTAAGGCGACGGTCCAGGTGAATGCCTCAAATCGTTGAGGCACAATATGGTTGTTAATAAGGACTGGAGAGTACGTTTCTTTGCGTAAAGTAAAAGCTACATGAGTACATTTTTGCTCTTTAATTTTTATTCCCCATAATTTTGCCTACTACTCTACTTGGGTTACGTGTTGTTGCAATTGGCATGAAGCCTCTTTAGGGTCTTTATGAATACTAAGAAAAGCGGTATCATCAGCAAATGCAGACGTGTGAGTAAAACTGTTAGTTGGCATATCAGCCGTGTAAAGCAAGTACAAAATTGGACCTAGTATACTCCCTTGAGGTACACCAGCCCCTATTGGTTGGGAACAACTTATTTGGGTTCCCTCTTCATAAATCATAAATTGTCGACCGGTTATGTACTTTTCTAATAGGTTAAAAATATTAGCTGGAAGGTTTAGTTTATTTTGTTTAACAGCCTTCGTGCCATACTTTATCGAAAGCTTGAGAGACATCAATAAAAAGCGCGGAGCAGTACTTATTTTCTTCAAAGGTTTTTCTTATAACCTGCACCAGTCGGTCAGTTTGTTCGATTGTGCTATGTTGACTTCTAAAGCCAAACTGGTGATCTGGAATGCAGTTGTTTTCATTCAGGATCGGTGTCAGCTTATTTTTAAGCAACTTTTCAAACAGTTTTGACAAAGTTGGTAACACACTTATAGGCCTATAAGATTCCACCTTCGAAAGATCTTTACCAGGCTTAGGAATCATCTTTACTAAGGCAACTTTCTATATTGGTGGGAAATGTTCAAGCCGTATTATGGTGTTAAAAATAAAAAGAATTATTCTTTTTGCTGTAAAAGGTAGCTCTTAAAGCATTTTGTTGCTTAATTTATCAACGCCGTGAGCTTTTTTATGACTTAGGTAATAGCTTCTACCACATCTAAATACCGGAAACGTATTCCTAAAGGATGTCTAGCAAAAACAGGCAGTAAGTCCATCACGTCAGTGTATGTATTGGGAGTAAACACGTTTTTTAAATGGCTTGCGAGCAGATTGCATTTTTCTTCGTTATTTTTACCCCAGGATTTTCAGATAAAAGCTCTTTAACATCGGCAGAAAAAATTTTGTTGTATTTGGCCTGACGGTATGTATGAGAAGCTTGTTCAACGGCTTTTTTAATGTTTTCATTGAGGATACTCCATCATCGATTTTTTGGGGAGTTTTTAGTGGTATATCTTCCAAGCAGTGAGTGCTGATATATTTTTTATATAGTTGCTATTTGGTGAGGACTGCAAATAGTGATAATGGTGGTAAAAACTGTTGTACTGATCGTACTTCGTTATTGAGAATCTGAGTGGGGAATAAACCAATGAAATAACTAGGTTAGGAAAAAATTCATAAATGCAGACGTTTGTTGCTTGAATATAGCATTCGCAGATGCCACCTAACCATTGGTGTTTACTTCTTGATTTGATTAGTATAGCCAAGCCTGCACATGATCTATCCCTGGGATCCTTTGAATCGTAATATGAATAGGCATTAATTTTAAAAGTGCTTTTAGATGTCATATGAGTTTCTGGAACGCAAACGGCATCCGCCAACACAAAAACGAACTCGAATATTTTTTAACACACCAAAACATTAATGTATTGTTGATTTTCGAGACTCATATGACAAACATGCATGTGTAAGCAAAAAAAAAATAATAATAAACGCACGATCGCGAGTCAAGTCACTTACGATACCATCCCCATTTAAGGTACATACGAATATTTATACATAAATAAATTTAAATACATTTAATAAAATATTCTTGAAATTGTTATTACTTGCTAGTCCATACAAAACATTAGTAGCTTTAGCAAATTATTAAATTGCCACATTTTCAGAATTCAACTGGAATAGAACAAAATGCGAAAAATAATGGATTTTAAGCAAATTGATAAACATTTCACCCAAAAAATTAAGGATTTTTATTTAGATATTTTATTATTCCAAATATTGCACATTTCCGTACCATTTTCTTAAACACCAATATATGTACATACATATCTCGCAGTGTGCGGACGACTACGCGAGTGTTAATTAGATAGAGCATATATATGTATATTAGTAATATATGTATATATATAATAATATGTATATAATAATAATTTAAGGTGACAAGACGTGTTATCATGGATCAGCCGGCTAATTCTCGTTGCGCTAAGTGTTTTAATTCGATAAAGTCTAAATTTATCGCCTGCCATGTCTGTAGAGCTAAACTGCATCTAATTTGTGCAAATATAGATGAAAAAGTTGCACTATTTTGTACAAATAGAAACATTGTTTTTAATTGTGATGATTGTTTGAATATTACTTCAAATTTCGTTTTACACATATCTCTGTTAACTATGGAAGTAAGGGAGATTAAAGAGCAATTTGTTAATTTTTACAACATTAATAAAAAAGAAGTAAATACCAAAAACAAACAAAAGGCAAGTACCAATGCTGCTTCTGCTGCTGTCACTGCGGTTGACAGGGCTGTCAGTTATGGCGATTTTACGCCAAATGTGGCGATTTTTTAGTGCTCTTGGCTGTTAAAATTAAGGTTTGACGCCATGGCGATATTGTTGGCGATTATTTTAACAAACGGCAAAGAAATGATAAACAAATTTAATACAAATACTAAGTATGTCACACACAATGTCACAGATAAGACAGATGAAGCTAAAGTTTATAGCTTACTAAATGCATCTTTTTAATTTCTTAAATTAAGTGCTATATAAACAAAAAAAAACGTTTTTTTAACTTTATATGTATATATATATATATATATATATATATATATATATATATATATATATATATATATATGTCACGCGTATCGTTTGGGGACACAAAAATTTTTAACTTTTTTTGATAAATTCTGATAAAAAATAAAAAAATATTATACCCGTATTTTTTTTTTTTACTTAAAGTTTATTATTTTTAGAAAAATAACGCTTTAAGTATGTTCCGTGTCCTTTGAGGACACTCATATATATTGCGTGTTCTTTGAGGCCATGTCCTCAAAGAACTCCCTACATTTATGAAAAACATTATTGCCAGATCTTTTACATTTTAATATAAAAACTTAACGCCGCCGTCATGTTTTTTTAAGTAGCCATTGAACTTTAGCTTTTGTACTAGAGAAAATAGCATTTAAAAGGTAGTAGCACAGGATCAGCTTTTAATTATTAAGTTTGCCTTGCTAAAACAGCTAAATAAACAAATAAAAAGATAATTTAATAAATTAAGCTCTAAAGCTGCATACAATTTGTTTCTCTAATGGTATTTATATTTGAATTTCATAATATTAAACGTTTTCCTAGCAACTTTAATGTCAAAATTTCATATGGGCGTTGGTGATGTGTTATTAGCACTATCTTGTATTGTTAAACTGTTTTGAGTATTTTAATATGGTGCCATGGTACAATTACCTTAGGGTAATTGGTACAATTACCTTAAGGTAGGGCAATATATGTTTGTTATCAAAAATACCATAGAAAATGGTAAAAAGTTTTTACAATAAAATTTTTCAAATGTGACATATTTTCTTTATTAGTAGGCCATAAGAGGTATCCAAAAATGTTCAGGTGTCGCTCCCAAAGACTAGGGGTTAGACGCTATCGTCCTTGCATCAATCTAACTCAACTAAACTAAATAAAAAGTTGCATAGGATGATAGAAAATGAAAATTAAGAAAACAAGAAGAAAATATTAAACAAAAAAATTCTCGCAAGACAATAGCTTTCGAGTTATGGACCCATAAAATTTTGATATGAAACAGCAATTTTTAAATTGCGATCAATCTTACTCAACTTAAAAAGTTGCATAGGAAGAGAGAAATATAATAATGAAGAGAAAGCTATTAAGCAAAAAATTTATCGCAAGATCATTGCTTTCGAGTTATGGACCCATAAAATTTTTATATAAAACAGCGATTTTAAGGTTGCATCAACCTAACTCAACTAAACAAATTAAAAAGTTTCATAGAATAATAGAAAATTGATAATTAAGAAAAATGGAGAAAATATTAAACGAAAATAGTTCTAGCAAGATCATAGCTTTCGAGTTATGGACCCATAAAATTTTTATATAAAACAGCGATTTTAAGGTTGCATCAACCTAGCTCAACTAAACTAATAAAGAAGTTGCATAGGATAATAGAAAATTGATAATTAAGAAAAATGAAGAAAATATTAAACGAAAATAGTTCTAGCAAGATCATAGCTTTCGAGTTATGGACCCATTATATTTTTATATAAAACAGCGATTTTAAGGTTGCATCAACCTAACTCAACTAAACTAATTAAAAAGTTTCATAGGATAATAGAAAATTGATAATTAAGAAAAATGGAGAAAATATTAAACGAAAATAGTTCTAGCAAGATCATAGCTTTCGAGTTATGGACCCATAAAATTTTTATATAAAACAGCGATTTTAAGGTTGCATCACCCTAACTCAACCAAACTAATTAAAAAGTTTCATAGGATAATAGAAAATTGATAATTAAGAAAAATGAAGAAAATATTAAACGAAAATAGTTCTAGCAAGATCATAGCTTTCGAGTTATGGACCCATAAAATTTTTATATAAAACAGCGATTTTAAGGTTGCATCAACCTAACTCAACTAAACAAATTAAAAAGTTTCATAGAATAATAGAAAATTGATAATTAAGAAAAATGGAGAAAATATTAAACGAAAATAGTTCTAGCAAGATCATAGCTTTCGAGTTATGGACCCATAAAATTTTTATATAAAACAGCGATTTTAAGGTTGCATCAACCTAACTCAACTAAACTAATAAAGAAGTTGCATAGGATAATAGAAAATTGATAATTAAGAAAAATGAAGAAAATATTAAACGAAAATAGTTCTAGCAAGATCATAGCTTTCGAGTTATGGACCCATAAAATTTTTATATAAAACAGCGATTTTAAGGTTGCATCAACCTAACTCAACTAAACTAATAAAGAAGTTGCATAGGATAATAGAAAATTGATAATTAAGAAAAATAAAGAACATATTAAACGAAAATAGTTCTAGCAAGATCATAGCTTTCGAGTTATGGACCCATTAAATTTTAATATAAAACATCGATTTTAAGGTTGCATCAACCTAACTCAACTAAACTAATAAAGAAGTTGCATAGGATAATAGAAAATTGATAATTAAGAAAAATGGAGAAAATATTAAACGAAAATAGTTCTAGCAAGATCATAGCTTTCGAGTTATGGACCCATCAAATTTTTATATAAAACAGCGATTTTAAGGTTGCATCAACCTAACTCAACTAAACTAATTAAAAAGTTGCATAGGATAACAGAAAATTGATAATTAAGAAAAATAAAGAAAATATTAAACGAAAATAGTTCTAGCAAGATCATAGCTTTCGAGTTATGGACCCATTAAATTTTTATATAAAACAGCGATTTTAAGGTTGCATCAACCTAACTCAACTAAACTAATAAAGAAGTTGCATAGGATAATAGAAAATTGATAATTAAGAAAAATGAAGAAAATATTAAACGAAAATAGTTCTAGCAAGATCATAGCTTTCGAGTTATGGACCCATTATATTTTTATATAAAACAGCGATTTTAAGGTTGCATCAACCTAACTCAACGAAACTAATTAAAAAGTTTCATAGGATAATAGAAAATTGATAATTAAGAAAAATGGAGAAAATATTAAACGAAAATAGTTCTAGCAAGATCATAGCTTTCGAGTTATGGACCCATAAAATTTTTATATAAAACAGCGATTTTAAGGTTGCATCAACCTAACTCAACCAAACTAATTAAAAAGTTTCATAGGATAATAGAAAATTGATAATTAAGAAAAATGAAGAAAATATTAAACGAAAATAGTTCTAGCAAGATCATAGCTTTCGAGTTATGGACCCATAAAATTTTTATATAAAACAGCGATTTTAAGGTTGCATCAACCTAACTCAACTAAACAAATTAAAAAGTTTCATAGATAAATAGAAAATTGATAATTAAGAAAAATGGAGAAAATATTAAACGAAAATAGTTCTAGCAAGATCATAGCTTTCGAGTTATGGACCCATAAAATTTTTATATAAAACAGCGATTTTAAGGTTGCATCAACCTAACTCAACTAAACTAATAAAGAAGTTGCATAGGATAATAGAAAATTGATAATTAAGAAAAATGAAGAAAATATTAAACGAAAATAGTTCTAGCAAGATCATAGCTTTCGAGTTATGGACCCATAAAATTTTTATATAAAACAGCGATTTTAAGGTTGCATCAACCTAACTCAACTAAACTAATAAAGAAGTTGCATAGGATAATAGAAAATTGATAATTAAGAGAAATGAAGAAAATATTAAACGAAAATAGTTCTAGCAAGATCATAGCTTTCGAGTTATAGACCCATAAAATTTTTATATAAAACAGCGATTTTAAAGTTGCATCAACCTAACTCAACTAAACTAATTAAAAAGTTTCATAGGATAATAGAAAATTGATAATTAAGAAAAATGGAGAAAATATTAAACGAAAATAGTTCTAGCAAGATCATAGCTTTCGAGTTATGGACCCATAAAATTTTTATATAAAACAGCGATTTTAAGGTTGCATCAACCTAACTCAACTAAACTAATAAAGAAGTTGCATAGGATAATAGAAAATTGATAATTAAGAATAATGGAGAAAATATTAAACGAAAATAGTTCTAGCAAGATCATAGCTTTCGAGTTATGGACTCATAAAATTTTTATATAAAACAGCGATTTTAAGGTTGCATCAACCTAACTCAACTAAACTAATAAAGAAGTTGCATAGGATAATAGAAAATTGATAATTAAGAAAACTGAAGAAAATATTAAACGAAAATACATAGTTCTAGCAAGATCATAGCTTTCGAGTTATGGACTCATAAAATTTTTATATAAAACAGCGATTTTAAGGTTGCATCAACCTAACTCAACTAAACTAATTAAAAAGTTTTATAGGATAATAGAAAATTGATAATTAAGAGTTATAATAGGGAAAGTGAAACAACTTTTTCAAGCGATTTTTTCCAATATTCAAAAGTTTGCTAATCGATAACTTTTGATTGAAAGTCTTTTAGGTCTATAGCTATATATCAAAAGATGCGCACTTAAATCCTCTATCAACTGATATAGGTGACATATGCGCAATTAGAACCGTTTTTGAGTTATAATAGGAAAAGTGAAACAACTTTTTCAAGCGATTTTTACCAATTTTCAAAAGTTTGCTAATCGATAACTTTTAATCGCAAGTCTTTTGGGTCTATAACTATGTATCAGAAGATTTTTTTTTTTTTTTTCATATATTTGTTATTGAATCTTCGCCTGTGGCGAACTAACAATAAGTGTTCAAATCTTAAAACTAGGTAGTTAATATAAGTCCAGCCAGTGCCAGACTAAAATTTAAGTTCTCATATTAATTATCAAGCTTCATATGAGCGCAACAGTATCCCTCCTTTTCAGGCGGGTGTGCCCACTATGTTGCAGGATGTTTCGGGCGAGCGGATTTGGGTGAATTTCCAGCTTATTTAAATACTTGTCCACATAGTTCAGGATTTCGCATTTAACTAGTGGAACTTGTAGATCCTTGTGGATGTTGCTGTTTTTAACATACCAAGGAGCACCAGTTATCATTCTTAGGATTTTGTTTTGCCTGCGTTGAATTTTTTCTATGTTGGATGCGGAAGCAGTGCCCCATAATTGTATACCGTAGCACCAAATTGGTTTCAAAATCGATTTGTAGAGTAGAAGTTTACAATCAAGACGAAGCACAGAGTTTCTGCCGATTAGCCAATGGATTTGTGTAGCTTTCAGTTTCATTTGCGTCAACTTCGCATCTATATGAGGCTTCCATGTGAGGCGGCGGTCTAGGTGAATACCAAGATATTTTGTCTCGGTTCGTTGAGGCACCAAATGGTTGTTAATAGTGATTGGAGGGCACGTTTCTTTGTGTAAAGTAAATGTTACGTGAGTACATTTTTGCTCATTAATTTTTATTCCCCATAATTTTGCCCATTTCTCTACTTGGGTTACGTGTTGTTGCAATTGGCACGAAGCCTCTTTAGGATCTTTATGAATACTGAAAAAAGCGGTATCATCAGCAAATGTAGACGTATGCGTATAACAGTTGGTTGGCATATCTGCCGTGTAAAGCAAGTACAAAATTGGACCTAGTATACTCCCTTGAGGTACACCAGCCCCAATTGGTTGAGAAAAACTTATTTGATTTCCCTCTTTGATCATAAATTGTCGACCGGTTATGTACTTTTCTAAAAGGTTGAAAATATTAACTGGAAGGTTAAGCTTAAGTTTGTTTAACAGGCCTTCGTGCCATACTTTATCGAAAGCTTGAGAGACATCAATAAAAAGCGCGGAGCAGTACTTCTTTTCCTCAAATGTTTTTCTTATAACCTGTACCAGTCTGTGAGTTTGTTCGATTGTGCTATGTTGACTTCTAAAGCCAAATTGGTGACCTGGAATGCAATTGTTTCCATTCATGATCGGAGTCAGCTTGTTTTTAAAGAGCTTTTCGAACAATTTTGACAATGTTGGTAACAAACTTATAGGCCTATACGACTCCACCTTCGAAGGATCCTTACCAGGCTTAGAAATCATCTTAACTAAGGCAACTTTCCATATTGCCGGGAAATGTTCAAGCCGAATTATGGCATTAAAAATAAAAAGAATAATTCTTTTAGCGATAAACGGTAGCTCTAAAAGCATTTTGTTGCTTATTTTATCAACACCAGGAGCCTTTTTATCATTTAGGTTAACGATAGCCTTTACAACATCTGAAAATCGGAAACGTATTTCCATAGGACGTCTAGCAACAACAGGCGGTAATTCCCTCACGTCAGTACACGTGTTGGGAGTGAACACGTTTCTTAAGTGACTTGCGAACAGATCGCATTTTTCTTTGTCATTTATAGCCCAGGATCCTCTCAGATTTCGCAGTGGAGGTTTTACGATAACGGGTCTTTTTAGACGTCTGGCAGCTCGCCATAGAGAATAATTTGTCTGGGAAGTCGCGTCTAGGCTTTCTAAATATTTATTCAGTGATGCCATTCTGTGCACCTCCAACAAGTTTTTTAATTGGTTTGTGCATTCTTTCAGTTTATTTTTAAATAGAGGCGATCTATGCTTTTGTCATTCTCTTCGGGTTCTCCTTTTTTCAAATAAAAGCTTTTCAACATCTGCAGAAAAAATTTTGTTGTACTTGGCCTGACGATAAGTAGACGAAGCATGTTCAACGGCTTTTATAATGTTTTCATTAAGGCTGTTCAGACAATCTTCGATGTCTCCGGGTGTTTTTAGTGGTTGGCTTTCCGAGCAGTGGGTGCTGATATATTTTTTGTATTTCAACCAATCTACTTTTTTAGTTAAGAAAAAATCACTAGTTGCTATTTGATGAGGACTGCTAATAGTGATTATTGTTGGTGAGTAGTCAGAAGATAAATCCAAGGAGGCTTGGGCCTCAATAAGCTCCGGGGATATACCTTTTGCTACGCCAAAATCTATTACGTCTGGTATTTTATTGCGGTCTGTTGGCCAATATGTTGGTTGTCCAGTTGAAATAACGAAAAGTCCCATTTCAGACACGGAATCATACAAGACACGACCTTTCGGACTAATTAGGCGGGAGCCCCAGTACGTGTGCTTAGCGTTATAGTCTCCAGCAGCTATAAAGCGGGCCCCTAAAGATTTGTAAAAACTGTTGTACTGATCCTTCGTTATGGAGAATCTGGGTGGACAATAAACTGACGAAATAACGAGATTATGGTAAAATTCCTCAATGCAGACGTTTGTTGCTTGTATATAACTTTCGGAGAGACCACCCATCCACTGGTGTTTGATTCTTGATTTAATTATTATTGCTGAGCCACCACATGACCTATCTCTGGGATCTTTTGAGTCGTAAAAAGTATAGTCACATATTTTGAAAGTGCTTCTAGATGTCATATGAGTTTCGGAAATCAACATGACATCAATTTTTTGGTGTTTTAGAAAATATTCGAGTTCGTTTTTGTGCTGGCGGATGCCGTTTGCGATCCAGAAACAAACCCTGAGGCAGTTCATGGTCTTTTAAGCATAGCCTGCAGAAAAGCAGACTGCATTTTTTGCATTTCTTGCATCATGTTGGCCATTTGCGCCATGATCTGCGTAAATTGTTTTACCATATTGTCTATTACGGCTTCCAGGCGGCTGAAATTGGGGCCCGTAGGTTCATTTGTTGGCACCTCTCTTTGTGTTGTTGGCGGGTTAGGCTTGCTTGCGTTGGGCTGGTCAGACTTTAGCGCGTTGGCATAAGAAAGTTGACTCGTAGTTGGCTGTGCTAGTGGAGGCATAGAAGTAGCTGCTATATTTAACTGCTGGAAAGGCACAGGAACTACTTTTGCCTTTGATGATTGCCTTACTAAATTAAAAACAGGGCAGCCTCTATAGTTGGCAGTATGATTTCCACCGCAATTGCTGCATTTCTTTACACGAGGATCATCTTTTTGTTTGTCGCACTTTGTCGTAGCATGCAGGTCTCCACACACCACACAAACAGAAGGCAATTTGCAGTAAGCCTTGGTGTGACCATATTCTTGGCAATTTAAGCACTGCACGGGCCCAGATCGCTTATGTGGCGCTTCAACCACAACTCTACGATGCAAAATATATTTTAGGTCGTATATAGGGTGAGTTTCATTTTTGTTTAATTTTACATCACCAGGCTCAAGCTCCACCCGAAATAATGGTTGGGGATGCCCTTCCCTGTTTCTAATGTTTGACACAGATTTGGCTTTGAAGCCTTTGCTGCACAAACTGGCCTTAATTTCTTCCGGGTCCACATTTGAATCAATACCCTTAATCACAATCTGGAGGCCTTTTGCGGTCTTTAGTTGGTAGGTGTAAAAATTTCTCTTCTGTTTTTCAAATTCCGAAACGGTAATCGTTTTCGTGATGAACTTGAATTTTGGTTTTGTAGATGTTACCACGTTTTATGTTCGACACATAAAAGTTGTTTTCACCGATCAATCCTACTAAGAGCTTAATGAGGTCGTTGGTGTTTTTCTCCCTCAAATAAATTGGGGGAGGCTTAAAAGTCTTCTTCTCGGGTAATGGAGCATCGTTTTCCTCCTGCAAGATGGCAAAACGGTTTTGCGATGACGTTGGCCTTTCGTCATCTTTCAGAATTTTTGCTGGGTTATTAATCTCTGCCGATTTGGGGCTTCTTCCCCTCTTAAGAACTGTTATGTAACGATCCATTCCTACCTGGACCTTTGGAGCTTGTGAAGAAAAATGACCATGACCGTCTTTAGCAGCTGCTGGTTCAACACCAGAACTTGATAAGGATGAGCGCGATGAGGTTGGCACCTCGGTATTTTTTTTATAAATTTTAAAAATAGATCGGGCTAAGTTTGTCCCTTGTTCAGTAGCCTTATTTAAATTGGGAGCACTTGCACTCAAATTGTCTGTATCAGAAGATGCGCACTAAAATCCTCTATCAACTGATATAGGTGGCATATGCGCACCCAGAACCGTTTTTGAGTTATAATAGAAAAAGTGAAACAACTTTTTCAAGCGATTTTTACCAATTTTCAAAAGTTTGCTAATCAATAACTTTTAATCGCAAGTCTTTTGGGTCTATTTCTATATATCAAAAGATGCGCATTAAGATGTCCTATCAACTGATATAGGTGACATATGCGCACCCAGAACCGTTTTTGAGTTATAAGTGAAAAAGTGAAACAACTTTTTCACCAATTTCAAAAGTTTGCTAATCGATAACTTTTAATCGCAAGTCTTTTGGGTCTATAGCTATATATCAAAAGATGCGCATTATTGTCCCCTATCAATTGATATAGGTGTCATATGCGCACCCGGAACCGTTTTTGAGTTACAATTGAAAAATTAAACCAATGTTTTTTTTTGTACGCTAACTCTTTCGCACTATAACACCCGATAATAAGTCTGTCAGGGAGCGTGTGATACTGCAGAAGATTTGCATTGAACTCCCCTGTTGATCGGTATATAAATATTAAGTATACTCCAAATAGTTAACTTTTTACTTGAAAATTTATACAGTCAAATTTACCTCGTCATACACTACATTAGGTAAAAATGTCGTAAGTGACAACCAAAAAATTAGATACTAGGGGCCTTGAGCTATCGTTTGTTATTTTTTAATATTTTTTTATTCAAAATTGAAATATTTATAATAATATAAAAACTCGCAATTTTTTCATGATTTGTTTACATTTTCACAAAAAAAATGTTGCTAAGAAGAAAAAAAAAGGTTGCCAGGGTTTGTTTTCTTCTGGTCGATTACCAAAGCACGCAAAAGAAGTTAACAAACAATTTGACAGCTGGCAAACAATTTGACAACTGGCAAACAATTTCTACAGAGTTGCAAAAAGGGGAGTTTTTCGGTAAATTTTACTCAATAAAAATTTCGGTGCCAATATTTTTAAAAGTTTTGAATGAAACAAATTCTTAAACCCTTTAAAAGCGTATAACAGCTAAATGTGAAGAGTTAAAAGATTTTAAAAAAGTACGGATGACCCTACAAAACATTTACAACTAGCCGCTCTAACTCTACAAACTGTTAGAAAACTCTTAAAGGATTTTGATAGCAATTTGTTTTAAAAAATTCATTGTGCACTATAACGGCATATGGCAGTTAATAGTAGATAGCTAAAAGATTCCAAAAATGTATAGGTAGTCCCTTATAAGGACCAGCAGATGGATACCATAGCCCAACAAACAATTCATTATGTGACAAATCTAAGAAAAAATGGTAAAAAGTTTTTATAATAAAAACTGTTAAAATATTCGTTGAGCACTATAGTGGCATATATCCACTTACAGTAGATAAAAAAACGTTTCCAGAAATGTATAGATGTCCCTCCCAAAGACTGGGCGTTGGACGCTATAGCCCTGGCAAATGATGATTTTATGAAAAATACCATAGAAAATGGTAAAAAGTTTTTATTATAAAAATTTTTAAAATATTCGTTAAGCACTATAGTGGCATATATCCACTTATAGTAGACTAAAAGAGGTTTTGAAAAATGTATAGATGTCTCTCCCATAGACTGGGCGTTAGACGCTATCGTCCTGGCCAAAAATGATTTTATGAAAAAAACCATAGAAAATGGTAAAAAGTTTTTATTATAAAAATTTTAAAATATTCGTTGAGCACGATAGTGGTATACACCCACTTACAGGAGACTAAAAGAGGTATCCAAAAACATATAGATGTCCCTCCCAAAGACTGGGCGTTAGAAGCTATCGTTCTGGAAAAACTGATTTTTTGAAAAATACCATAGAAAATGGTAAAAAGTTTTTATTATAAAAGTTTTTAAGATATTCGTTGAGCACTATAGTGATATACACCCACTTACAGGAGACTTAAAGAGGTATCCAAAAATATATAGATGTCCCTCCCAAAGACTGGGCGTTAGAAGCTATCGTCTTGGAAAAAAATGATTTTATGAAAAATACCATAGAAAATGGTAAAAAGTTTTTATTATAAACATTTTAAAATATTCGTTGAGCACGATAGTGGTATACACCCACTTACAGGAGACTAAAAGAGGGATCCAAAAACATATAGATGTCCCTCCCAAAGACTGGGCGTTAGAAGCTATCGTTCTGGAAAAACTGATTTTTTGAAAAATACCATAGAAAATGGTAAAAAGTTTTTATTATAAAAATTTTTAAAATATTCGTTGAGCACTATAGTGGGATATACCCACTTACAGGAGACTAAAAGAGGTATCCAAAAATATATAGATGTCCCTCCCAAAGACTGGGTGTTAGAAGCTATCGTCCTGGCCAAAAATGATTTTATGAAAAATACCATAGAAAATGGTAAAAAGTTTTTATTATAAAAATTTTTAAAATATTCGTTGAGCACTATAGTGGTATATACCCACTTACAGGAGACTAAAAGAGGTATCCAAAAATATATAGATGTCTCTCTCAAAGACTGGGTGTTAGAAGCTATCGTCCTAGAAAAAAATGATTTTATGAAAAATACCATAGAAAATGGTAAAAAGTTTTTATTATAAAAATTTTAAAATATTCGTTGAGCACGATAGTGGTATACACCCACTTACAGGAGACTAAAAGAGGTATCCAAAAATATATAGATGTCTCTCCCATAGACTGGGCGTTAGACGCTATCGTCCTGGCCAAAAATGATTTTATGAAAAAAACCATAGAAAATGGTAAAAAGTTTTTATTATAAAAATTTTTAAATATTCGTTGAGCACTATAGTGGTATATACCCACTTACAGGAGACTGAAAGAGGTTTTCAAAAATATATAGATGCCCAAAGACTGGGTGTTAGAAGCTATCGTCCTGGCCAAAAATGATTTTATGAAAAATACCATAGAAAATGGTAAAAAGTTTTTATTATAAAAATTTTTAAAATATTCGTTGAGCACTATAGTGGTATATACCCACTTACAGGAGACTAAAAGAGGTATCCAAAAATATATAGATGTCTCTCCCAAAGACTGGGTGTTAGAAGCTATCGTCCTAGAAAAAAAATGATTTTATGAAAAATACCATAGAAAATGGTAAAAAGTTTTTATTATAAAAATTTTAAAATATTCGTTGAGCACTATAGTGGTATATACCCACTTACAGGAGACTAAAAGAGGTATCCAAAAACATATAGATGTCCCTCCCAAAGACTGGGCGTTAGAAGCTATCGTTCTGGAAAAACTGATTTTTTGAAAAATACCATAGAAAATGGTAAAAAGTTTTTATTATAAAAGTTTTTAAGATATTCGTTGAGCACTATAGTGGTATACACCCACTTACAGGAGACTAAAAGAGGTATCCAAAAATATATAGATGTCCCTCCCAAAGACTGGGTGTTAGAAGCTATCGTCTTGGAAAAAAATGATTTTATAAAAAATACCATAGAAAATGGTAAAAAGTTTTTATTATAAAAATTTTTAAAATATTCGTTAAGCAATATAGTGGCATATATTTGCTTATAGTAGACTAAAAGAAGATTCCAAAAATGTATAGACGTCCCCCCCAAAGACTGGGTGTTAGAAGCTATCGTCCTGGTCAAAAATGATTTTATGAAAAATACCATAGAAAACGGTAAAAAGTTTTTATAATAAAAATTTTTTAAATATTCGACGATAGCGTCTAACGCCCAGTCTTTGGGAGAGACGTCTATACATTTTTGGAAACCTCTTTCAGTCTACTATAAGTGAATATATGCCGCTATAGTGCTCAACGAATATTTTAAAAATTTTTATAATAAAAACTTTTTACCATTTTCTATGGTATTTTTCATAAAATCATTTTTTTCTAGGACGATAGCTTCTAACGCCCAGTCTTTGGGAGGAACATCTATATAGTTTTGGATACCTCGTTTAGTCTCCCGTAAGTGTGTGTATACCACTATAGTGCTTAACGAATATTTAAAAAATTTTTATAACAAAAACTTTTTACCATTTTCTATGGTATTTTTCATAAAATCATTTTTGGCCAGGACGATAGCTTCTAACACCCAGTCTTTGGGAGGGACATCTATACATTTTTGGAAACCTCTTTTAGTCTACTATAAGTAAATATATGCCACTATAGTGCTCAACAAATATTTTAAAAATTTTTATAATAAAAACTTGTTACCATTTTCTATGGTATTTTTTGTAAAATCATTTTTTTCCAGGACGATAGCTTCTAACGCCCAGTCTTTGGGAGGAACGTCTTTATAGTTTTGGATACCTCTTTTAATCTCCTGTAAGCGGATATATGCCACTATAGTGCTCAACGAATATTTTAAAAATTTTTATAATAAAAACTTTTTACCAATTTCTATGGTATTTTTCATAAAATCATTTCTTTCCAGGACGATACCTTCTAACGCCCAGTCTTTGGGAGAGACGTCTATACATTTTTGGAAACCTCTTTCAGTCTACTATAAGTGAATATATGCCACTATAGTGCTCAGCGAATATTTCAAAAATTTTTATAATAAAAACTTTTTACCATTTTCTATGGTATTTTTCATAAAATCATTTTTTTCTAGGACGAAAGCTTCTAACGCCCAGTCTTTGGGAGGGACATCTATATGTTTTTGGATACCTCTTTTAGTCTCCTGTAAGTGGGTGTGTACCACTGTGGTGCTCAACGAATATTTTAAAAATTTTTATAATAAAAACTTTTTACCACTTTCCATGGTATTTTTCATAAAATCATTTTTGGCCAGGACGATAGCTTCTAACACCCAGTCTTTGGGAGGGACATCTATATAGTTTTGGATACCTCTTTTAGTCTCCTGTAAGTGGATATATGCCACTATAGTGCTCAAAGAATATTTAAAAATTTTTTATAATAAAAACTTTTTATCATTTTATATCGTCATTTTATTTGTGAAGTTTTACTTAAGCTCGTGGGTACAAAAACATTCGCAAAATTACCACGTGCTCACACATATACGAGAATAGTACGTTTTTTGCAACCCTGAAAATTGTTTTTTTAATTGTTTGTTAAATTCTTGGCGATTACCAAAGCATCGTTTATTGCATGGTACAATTACCACGGTACAATTACCATGGTACAATTACCATTGTACAATTACCATGGTACAATTACCTTACAGGGATATACTCAATTTAACAGGTAACTATTTTTTGACCGAATTCGCTCACGAGTTCAAACTGTCAAAACCGAATGTTTTCCATTAACGACGTTGCTTTTAAAACAACTTCATTTATTTGGTATTATGGTCGTTTTAGTTATTTCCGTAGCGACTATACCTAATAGGGTAATTGTACCATGGTTTATTGCAAGTCATGATTGCAAGGAAGATTTAAAAAGGTGGCCGCGTTAGAGATACAACCAATGCAATGAAAAAAAAACATTCATGTTGGTACAACATCAGAAGCTAAATATATTTGTGTGACATATTAAACTAACAAATAACAAGAACTAACCAAATTTAGCTTTGCTAACTGGGCCACCTTGTATTTGAATATACCATGCTTACATGGTATGCCAAAATTTGTTTAAAACTAGAAGACTATGTTGTATGAATTTAAATACCAAAAACAAAAACTTTGTAAGTGCTTTATATTTTATTCTTATAGTGCATTTACACTTGTAATTTTAAAACTAGTTTATGTTAATAAACTACTTTTATAAACTATACAGTTTACATAAGCATATAAACAATTTAAGTTGTTTATGCTTGACAAGTCATAAAACGGTTGACATTAATATTATAAATTTTAATAAAAATATGGACGTTATTACGAAAAAAAATATTTGTGATGTATTTTTTATTTATCATTCATTCATCTAAAAAACACCGTTTATATACATTAATTTATTTTACTTTTTTTTTGTATTATGTTATTTGGTGTTTTCTAAGAATAAATCAGGGTACACTAATGGCGAATTTTAAAAAATTCGCCATCTGCATTTCCTTTTTGTGTTTGAAAAAGTGAGTGTTAAAAAAACTTTCAATTTCAAACAAAATTAATAAACCTGACATTCACTTTCACAAAATTTCAAGGCAAATTTATATTCAGCTTGGCTAAATAAAAAAATAGAGTTGCATTAACGAAAACAAATAAAAAGTAAGAAAAATATATTAAATGAAAAAGCTCTCGAAAAAGCATAGCTTTTGAGTTATCGACCAATTATACTTTATAAAATGAGCGATTTTCTAATTAAATTAATCTTACCAAACTAAACTTACTTAAAAGTTACACAGACTGATAGAAAATGCAAACTGAAAAAGAATATTATATTAAAAACTCTCGGAAAGACATAGATTTAGAATAATGGACCTATTAAATAAGCGTTTTAAGCTTAAAATAATTTTACCACACTTAACTAACTAAACAGTTGCATAGACTGATAGAAAAATTCAAAATAATAAGGAAAATATTAAATAAAGAAACTTTCAGAAAGACACAGCTTTCGAGTTATAGACCTATTAAATTTCATTAAAATTAGCGATTTTAAGTTTAATTAATCCTACCAAACTTAACTATTTAAACAGCTACAAGACTAATAGAAAACTGAAAAATATATTGAATAAAAAAATATCGGAAAGACCTTTTAATTTTGTTTATAAAATAATTGATTTTAAGTTTGCACCAATCCCACCATATCTAACTAACTAAAAATCTTCATAGATTCAAAGAAACTTTTAAAATAAAAAGAAAATATTTAGTGGAAAAACTCTCATTGTAGCATAGATTTCGAGATATAGACCTACAAAGCTCCTACAAAAAGACCGATTTCAGCTTAAGTCAATCTTAGCATAATGAAAAAGCTAAAAATTGCACAGAGGGGTAGAAAATAAAAAAATAAGAGGAAAATATTAAATGAAAAAAATTTTGCAAAGGCATAGCTTTCGAGTAAAGGGCCTATAAACTTTCTAAATAATAAAGTGATATCAGCTTAAATAGATCCTATCGGACTAAACTAACTACAAAGTTGACCTTAACTAGACTCTTAAAAAAAACGTTCTTTACTTTTCTAAATATGTACATATGTATATTGAAAATGATAAAAATCAGTACCAACACATGTTCAATTGCGATTGACTATAATTGTACCATGTGTACGTTTTAAAATCAAAAACATCACAGTCAATTGTTAAACTATTTACAACGCCGTCAAATCAAACAATTTTGACAAAAAATGTGGCAATACCCAAATGGAAGATGAAATATTTAAATAGAAATTTTATGAGCTTAAAGAGTATATATAGTTAAAACAATGCTTATAGAAGGCTTAAATAAAGTAGAGAATATAATTTAAAACATAATCTCAAACTACAAAAAAAATGTCCCCAAACTATAATGTCCCCAAACTATGCGTGTGACATGCGATTAGTTTGGGACTGTCCCGAAAGTATGCAAGTGTCCTTAAAGTATGCTTTGCATTCAAAAAATGTCTTCGAACTATGCCCGGGACATATATATATATATATATATATATATATATATATATATATATATATATATATATATATACTTCAATATGAGATTTATTTTTTTTTTTACTATTTTTTTATTATTATATTATAAAATTTTCAAACAAATTAATAAATAAAATATATACATAAATAGTATTGTTTTGATTTTTATTTCTAATCAACTTTGTTGTGTATGGTTAGGGTCAAGCTTTTGTATTCAATCAACTTAATTAAATCAACTGTTTCACACACATTCATACATATCAATGAAAAAACCACAACAGAAACCGCATCTGATTACTTAGCTATTTATTAATTTATTGGTTGTATACTATACTTGTTAACTGCAAAACTACGCTTAACAGCATACTTGACACGTGCTTAATCCTACTTTACGCATTCAAAATAATTGTGTTTTCCTTTATATATACACATACACATATATATACATATATAAACATTTACTATAAACAAACATCACCAGTCATAAAATCTAAAATAAATCAAGTCATACAGCATAACCCAAAAATAATCTACATCTTGCTGAAGCATATACCTACAGGCACATTACAAAATCATAAAACTAGCATAGATTTTCAATTACTCTATAAATAAACGCGTGCTAAGCACCGCAACATTTATGTATTATATGAACAACCCCGTGCAAGTAGCTTAGCTAAGACACAACCCATTCACAATAACACTTGCTTAATCCTACTTTACGCATTCAAAATAATTGTGTTTTCCTTTATTTATACACATACACATATATATAAACATTTACTATAAACAAACATCACCAGTCATAAAATCTAAAATAAATGAAGTCATACAGCATAACCCAAAAATAATCTACATCTTGCACATTATAAAATCATAAAACTAGCATAGATTTTCAATTACTCTATAAATAAACGCGTGCTAAGCACCGCTTAAATAAACAATAGAATTTTCACTTGTAATGATCCATACCAAAAGTAGCAGAAAAATTACATCTGTTGATTTTAACTCTTAAACATTTTTTATTTTTGTCTATATGTCGATCTGTCTGCCTATGTATGTACTAGCTGTAAACCTTATCTATCTTGAAAATAATTTGTTTCCCACACTTGGATTTCTTTACATATATTTCACACAATAATTTTTATTTTTTTTGACTAGTTGTCAGATATATTTTTTATAAAAATACATACAAATTACACACTAAAATATAACGTTTCTTCTTTTTAATAAAGAAAAAGAAAAACGGGTAAAATGGTTATGCAGTGCATACATTTTACATTTTGATATAAAGACAAATTCTAATATTAACTAAACACCCCTTTACATTTTGTACCTATACAAATTGATTTGTAGGAAAAAACAAAAAGTGATTTGGCTCCGCCACAAGCATTAAAAGATCATTAGTTTAAAATGGATTTGAAAACACACTAAAAAAGAAGATTTTTAGTATAAAAACAACTCTTACATTCACATTAAACATGTATATATTTCCCTATGTATTCACAGTATAATATTGTCCATTATAAACATGGAGAAAAAGTATAGCTCGCTCTTAGGCTTATGTTTTTAAAACTTCTAAAGAAGGAATATACTAAAGAAAAACGTTGCCAAACAAGTAAGGATGCCACCTTGCGGTAACTCCTGCTTTTAGTATAAAACATTTATGTATTATATGAACAACCCTGTGCAAGTAGCTTAGCCAAGACAGAAAGCCACATGTATTTATGGTATAATATTGTCTATTAGAGACATGCACCATATTTACATCAGATCAACAAGGATGCCACCTTGCGGTAACTCCTGCTTTTAGTATAAAACATTTATATATTATATGAACAACCCTGTGTAAGTAGCTTAACATTTATATATTATATGAACAACCCTGTTCAAGTAGCTTAGCCAAGACACAAACCATTCACAAATCCCCTTAATGTGCGGTAGTGATGTTAGCGGAGACACAAACCAGGCAGCGCAGTCAAGTTGGATTAGAAACGGGAGTTCCTATCTACTAGGATGAAAATAATGGTAAGGTAATGAAGGAATTTGTAGGATTCCGAGCAAAATTGTATTCATGTAAAACTGAAGATTTGAAAGAAGCCAAGAAAGCTAAGGGTATCAAAAGTAATATATCTAGAAATTTAAGTTTATCCGATTATAAAGACTGTTTATATAAGAAAATATTCTATTGAAGTATGTATATTTTTAAATCAAAATTACATACTAATTATACATCCTTTAATAATAAGATATCTTTAAGTTATTTCGATAATAAGAGATATTTATGTAGTGACAATATTAAAACATTAGCTTGGGGTCATTATAATGAAAAATTTTTAAATGATGATGATAATTTTTTCATGCAAATTGATAATGATGAAGAATTTCAAAATTATAAAGATCGATTTATGAATGATAATGATGAACGTGATATTTTTATGGAAATAGATAACGGCAGGAATTTATAAATTGTAGAGATTAATTTATGAATGACAATGATGGAGATGATATTTTAATGCAAGTTGGATAAAAATTATCATCATTATTTATTAATATTTTTAATATGTCAGTGAGTAATAAATCTAGTAGATATAATAATAACAACAATAATAATAATAATAATAATAATAATAATAATAATAATAATAATAATAATAATAATAATAATAATAATAATAATAATAATAATAATAATAATAATAATAATAATAATAATAATAATTATGCGGAGGTGCTGAAAGATTTGCGCAGCAAAATTACGACTGATGAATCGGTAAAGGTGAAGTCAGTCAGAAAAACGAAGGCGGGAGCCATTCTCTTGGAGCTCGGGAGAGGGGAGAAAGTTAAACCGGAGTTCGTACAGCAATTAAAGAGTACGGTACGAGAAACAGCCTCTATTGCAGAGCTCACGTCAAAATCTACGATTGAGATACGGGACCTTGATTCCTTGACTCTCAAGGAGGAAGTAGAGACGGCAATTAGAGAGGTGCTTGCTGACCCAGGAGAGCAGATACAGACGACGATCACGGCGCCGAATGCACGGGAACAAGTTCGGGCCTTTGTAGTTTTATCCGCGAAAGGAGCCGCGAGACTCAAGGAAGTTGGCCACGTAAAAATCGGATGGATCCGAGCCAAGATACGTATGTGCGAATACCCCCGTAGGTGCTATCGCTGCCTTGGAACAGGTCACACCCAAGCGAATTGCTCCGGCCCAGACAGAAGAGATACGTGCATTAGGTGCGGGAAGCTAGGGCACAAAATGAGGAACTGCAAATCACCCCCCAACTGCGTTCATTGCACAGATGCAAAACGCGACCGGACTGATCACCTAGCCGGTTCAAGGAGGTGTCCACTAGCCAGAAGATGATAAGAGTGCTCCAGGCAAATATGCACAGAAGCCGGGCAGCAGACGCTTTGCTCGAACAGATGGTTGCAGAAAACGAAGCAGATGCCGTCATCATCAGTGAGCAGTATGGACGAATGTCCCGAGACGCCTGGTTTGAGGATGAAACAGGTACTGCTGCACTTTGGCTGCCTTGTGGTAGTAGGCTTGCCGTCACGCAGCATGGGGCCGGCATCTGTTACACGCACGTGCGAGCCAGTGGTTTCACGCTGATGAGCTGCTACCTCACTCCTAGTGATAGCATAGAGCAATTCAGAACGAAACTGGACCTAATCGAGGATAGGGTTCATGATATAGGTGGCCCTTTTATAGTAGCTGGAGATTTCAACGCCAAGGCTGTTGAATGGGGCTCCCGGACAACGAACACACGTGGGAGGTACATCCTAGACATGTCTGCCAGGCTGGGTCTGATAGTGGCAAATACGGGGAACGCCACTACCTTCAGAAGACCGGGATGTGAAAACACCACCCCGGACATCACTCTGGTGTCCGAGAGCCTGGCTGGAGCAATTCAAGGATGGAAGGTTATGGAAGAATACACTGGAAGTGACCACCAATATATTAACTTCCAAATCGTGGAGAGAGCGAATCCCAGCTTTGTGCCAAGAGCGAGAGGTACACGCAAGTGGAAAGCGGACAAATTGAACCCCGGAGCTTTTCTGTCAAATTTCGATGGAGCTGCAATCGAAACTACCACTGACGCCAGCTCCCTTGCGACCGCGATGGTGCACCGCATCACTCAGGGCTGCATCGCATCGATGCCGCTTATAACCCGTCGCACTAGAAGGCGGCCTGTGTACTGGTGGACATCAGAAATCGCCCAACTCAGACGAACCTGCCTCCGCAGCAGAAGGCGGTACACCAGAGCTAGAAGAAATGGTGAAGCGCTGCTGGAAGCCGAAGATTTCAGACGCTCACGGAAAGCGCTGAAAGATGCAATTTTCTCAAGCAAGAAATCGAAATGGGAGGAGCTCCGGAGCGATCTGAACAGCAACCCTTGGGGACTCGGCTACAAGATCGTAACGGGGAAGTTAGGGGCAAATTCCGCCGGCCCACATCTGAACGGCGAGGACATCAGCAACATTGTGGAGAATTTATTCCCCACGCACACCCCGCTGTGTGAGGAACATGAACCCGAAGTCGGTGGAACGCTTATCCCCTTCACTGAAGAAGAGCTTAAAACCGCAGCGAGATGTCTTAAAAATGGCAAGGCCCCCGGTCCGGATGGAATACCAGCCGAGGTACTTAAACTGTTGGCTGAAAGCCGACCAGAACCGCTAACTGCAGTATATAACGCGTGCATAGCCCAAGGTGTCTTTCCTAAACAGTGGAAGATACAAAAGCTCGTGCTGATTAGTAAAGGAAGAGGTGATCCGGTGCATCCGTCATCATATCGCCCCCTTTGCATGCTGGACAGTGCCGGAAAACTACTGGAGAAGCTACTGCAACGTAGATTGGCAGAGGCTGTGGAGATAGCGGGGGGACTATCGGAAAGACAGTATGGCTTTCGGCAGGGCAAATCGACTATTGGTGCAATTGAGGATATAGTGAGACGCTTTGAACACGCCCAATGCAGACGTTATTACCCAAAGCGCACGATAGTGCTGGCCACACTTGACGTACGAAACGCTTTCAACAGCCTACGTTGGGTGGACATAATGAAAGCACTACGCGAAAGATTCCGCGTCCCCGGATACCTGCTAAGAATTCTTCAGAGTTACCTGAGGGATCGCGAGCTCCTCTTCGACACGCCAGAGGGCCAGAGAGCTAAGACGGTCACGTCCGGTGCCGCGCAAGGATCTATCTTGGGTCCTGATCTTTGGAACCTGAGTTACGACGAGATCCTGAGCATGGACATGCCTGAGGACACACAACTTGTGGGGTATGCAGATGACATAGCGGCGGTCATTTCAGCGCGAGACATGGACGATGCTAGGAGAAAGTTAAACCAAGTCATGATAAGGACTAGGATATGGCTTGAGGACCACGGTCTGGAGCTCGCTGCAAACAAGACTGAGGTCATCCTTATGACTAGGGGCCACATGCCACTTGAAGTTGATTTCCAGTTTGGCGATATTTCTTTGGTGACGCAGAAGGCAGTGAAATATCTGGGCGTGAAACTAGACTGCAGGCTCACGTATTGGGCTCAGATTCAACACGTGGCCACCAAGGCAGCGAAAGTGACTGGTATGCTAAGCAGACTGATGGCAAATATAGGCGGCCCAACACAGGGCAAAAGAAAGCTGATCATGGCAACAACTAATTCAATATTGTTGTACGGCAGCGAAATCTGGGGAGATGCGATGAAGTCTAGAGGCAAGCGCAGGGCACTGGAGGCGGTACAGCGCACAGCGGCACTCAGGGTGGCCTCGGCCTACCGCACTGTCTCAGGCGCGGCAGTGTTCGTGATTAGCGGAGAGATACCTGTCGACCTCTTGGCCCGTGAGCGGAAAGAGGCATGGGATGCAAGAGAGGACAGTGCTGGTATAAGTGCCACAGAGCGGAGATCGCAAACCATCCAGCGATGGCAAGCCAGATGGAGCGCAGAAACGGTCGGCAGATGGACGCAAAAGCTGATCCCTAATGTAGAGAGATGGACCCAGAGGAATTTTGGAGAGGTTAACTACTTCTTAACCCAATTCCTCTCAGGACACGGCTACTTCCGAAAGTACCTGCATCGCATGGGGAAGGTAGATGACGCCGGATGCATCTACTGTGGAACGCCGAACGATGATGCGGAACACACTTTCTTTGATTGTGCCAGATGGCAAGCTGAGAGAGATGCCTTGAAGGAGCAGATTGGTGATTGTCATGTCACCAATATAATTGACAAAATGCTCGAAAGTGAAGACAACTGGAGCGCGGTAAGAAGGTACTCTGAGTGCGTCCTTCGAAATAAGAAGAGAGACCTCGACGCATCGCAAACCGATGCCCCCCCAAACAGAGACACAAGAAGACGAGCCAATAGCATGACGCTGGCTACAAACCTGGCGGTCCCAGACGTGGGAGAGTAGAAGATAGTCCTTTTTAGGACGTCGTTTCTGGGCCCTTCCCGAAGTAATGCAGAAAGCGGTTCCGGGAAGGGAGTCTCACCAGAAGAGGAGGAGGGATTGTTTTAGTGGATGAAACACCACATAACGCAGCTGACGACGGTCACTGTAAATGCGAAAGCATTTTAAACCCTACCTCACCTGCCAAAAAAAAAAAAAAAAAAAAAAAAAAAAAAAAAAAAAAAAAAAATAATAATAATAATAATAATAGTAATAATAATAATAATAATAATAATAATAATAATAATAATAATAATAATAATAATAATAAAAATAATAATAAAAAATTTTGCAAAAAAATAAACATATAAATAGACCTAAAGCTTAAAAAAATAGTCTTATTTATTAATAATAATAATAATAATAATAATAATAATAATAATAATAATAATAATAATAATAATAATAATATTTAATAATAATAATAATAATGATAATAATAATAATAATAATAATAATAATAATAATAATAATAATAATAATAATAATAATAATAATAATAATAATAATAATAATAATAATAATAATAATAATAATAATAATAATAATAAAAATAATAATAATTATAATAATAATAAAAATAATAATAATAATAGTATGTAAATAATGAATAACAATAAGAAAAAAGAAAAAAATTTGGTAGGTTTCGGTCACTAGATTTGTTAAGTGTAACCTAACATATTAATTAACATTTTAATTAACACGTTGGATTATACTTAATTAAACTAGTAAGCATAAGCTAAAATGCTACCGAACGCGTCCACAGGTTGCGGATAGTGGAACGCCCAGTAAATATATTGGGTAGCTGCGAATAAAACAAAATAAGCAGTCGCGGACAATTTTAGTAGTTTTTAGTTTTTAGTGATTACTAATAACAATTCGCAATGTATAAAGGCGAATGAATAGTCTTAAAGAACAAATTTGAAATTTTTGTAAATAATTAAGAACACAATACTATAAAATCTTTAGTTATTTATTTCAAATTATATTTATTAAATAAAAATTTAAGACATAAATGTCTGCAATTAAACGTATTAAACTTTTGTTTTTGTTCATAGTTGTATTTGATAATAGTTTTTAAATAGTTTACTAGTCCTAGAGGTGGCTGTAAGTTTCCAAAACTATAAAAATATTCTTTATAGTTGTGATTTTTAAAGTAGGCTACCCAATGTGTTCCAGGACCACTAGAATTATCTAAGTTAATTATACCACATTCTTGAACTAATGGTTTTTTAGGTAAACTGTCACGCATAAAAACACCTCTGAAATGTTTTAGGTGTTTTCCATATTTTAATAAATGTAGATGATTTAATGGCTGATTGGGTGGATTATTTAAAAGTTTTTTGGAGTTGATTTATAGTAAAGTCCAAATCCAGATTTATACGGTCTCAGATATAAACCTTTCCCCATAGCAATTGATTCCATATATCTATTATGACGAGTTGCTTCTGCTAGTTGCTCTTTTCCTTTTTTTATATCATTAACTGCTTTAAAAATAGCTGATCCTCCTGTTGCTAAGCCTCCAAGTGCAGATAATGCTGTCAGAATTGGAATAAATGGTAGGAATCCGCCAATTTTTGGCATTGGTATTAATTGCCCTTGGAATAATTATTATTCCTCTTGAATTTTGAGTTTATGATTTTTTGCGCCATTTTAATAGCAGAATTGATACTTTCAGGTTTTTCTTTTTTTAATATCTTTAATGCATTTTTTACAGTAGTAGAAAATAATTTTTTGTTATATTTGTTTCCCTTTTTAACTTTTTCTTCGATTTGCTTTTTTTCTGAATTTTGTAGTTCTTCATACCTAATCCAAATTTAACTTTTGCTTTCATCCTGTTTGTCACAAGCCAGGCGTGCGCTCGTTCTTTGAAACTACTATCGTTGGATATAACTCGCTGCCAAGATTTTTCCGCCAATATTTTATCGGCTTGATGTCTTTTGTTTATATTGTTTGTTTTTGAATATGTAATATCGTGTTGTCTACAAGCTGCATCTAATAAATTGATCCCTTTATCTCCTCTTGCTAAACGTTTTTCAAGTTTTGTTTCAGGTCCACAAAACTCATAACCAGGTAAATGTAACTCAATAGGCAATTTGTTTATTAAGTTGTTTACTAAGCCGATACCAGTTTTATACTGATTAGGTTCAGATCCGTTGTTGTAGTTTATACCCATTTTATACTTTAATTATTCAAAGATGTGTCAATGTTTAATCCTATTGATATTCTAAATTCAAATGATAAGTTTCTATTAAAAAAGAGGAATTATATAGCAAAACAAATTAGTTTTAAATATGCGATTGGTAAAGCAAGCAAAAGAAATCGTAGTAAGAATGTTGCTCTCTTAATCTCGTAGTGTACGGACGTGTCAACGCGAGTGTATATTTGTAATAGGTGATATTTGTAATAAGTTACAAAAAAAAAAAATATTTGTTAATATACATACCTACAAGACATAAGTGAGAATCGAAAATAAAAACAAACTAAACAAAACAAAAAAACCAAACGGTTAATGAGTAACAGTAATCGTTGTGACAGTGGGCCTAATAGCCGAAATGCTTACATTGTGTTAAGCTCAGCAAGCGTTAGCAATGAAAACATTAGAGACCCTGAATATAATAGAAACTATTTAAGTGCAAAACCGAAAACAAATACAAATAATTTAAGTGCAAGTGTGCCTAATTTGAATAAATGTACTGAACAAGGGACAAATTTAGCCCAATCTCTGTTTAAAAATTATAAAAAAAATACCGAGGTGCCATCTTCATCGCGGTCTTCTTTATCAAGTTCTGGTGTCGCACCAACAGCTGCTAAAGGCGCTACGGGCCCAATTTCTGCGTGTGCTCCTAAGATCCAGGTAGGGATGGACAGGTACGTAACAGTTCTTAAAAGGGGAAGGAGCCCTAAATCGGCAGAAGCATCTCAACCTGCAAAAATTTTAAAAGACGATGAAAGGCCAACCTCATCGCAAAATCGTTTTGCAATTTTGCAAGAGGATAATGAGGCCCATGTTAGTGAAAAAAAGTCCTTTAAGCCACCTCCCATTTATTTGAGGGAAAAAAACTCAAATGATCTCGTCAAGTTTTTAGTCGGTTTGATTGGGGAAAATAACTTTTATGTTTCAAACGTTAAACGCGGTAACATATTTGAGACAAAAATTCAAGTGAACCATGAAAACGCCTACCGCGCCACGGTTTCGGAGCTCGAAAAACTCAGAAAAAACTTCTATACCTACCAACTCAAGACCGCAAAAGGCCTTCAGGTAGTTATTAAAGGCATTGATTCTAACGTTGACCCAGAAGAGATCAAGACCAGTTTGTTAAACAAAGGGTTTATGGTTAGGACGGTATCGAATATGAGAAATAGGGAAAAACACCCCCAACCATTATTCCGAGTGGAGCTTGAGCCTGGTGATATCAAATTGAAAAAAAGTGAAACTCACCCCATCTACGATTTAAAATATATTATGCACCGACGAGTCACTGTGGAAGTGCCACATAAGCGATCTGGGCCCGTACAGTGCTTAAACTGCCAGGAATATGGCCACACTAAAACTTATTGTAAGTTGCCTACTGTTTGTGTTGTGTGTGGGGATCTGCACGATACGACCAAGTGCGACAAGCCAAAAGATGATCCTAGGATAAAGAAATGCAGCAACTGCGGGGGAAACCACACTGCCAACTATAGAGGTTGTCCTGTTTTTAATTTAGTTAAGCGATCAACTAAGCCGAACATAGTTCCTGCCCCTCCCCAGCCTTTAAATATACCAACTGCAAATATGCCTCCATTGGCACAACCAGCTACAAATCAAGTTTCTTACGCCGCCGCATTAAAGTCTAACCAGCCTAATTCACGTAAGTCTACCCAGCCTACAACACAACAAGAAGTGCCAACTAGCGAACCAACCGGGCCTAATTTTAGCCGCCTGGAAGCCGTAATTGACAATATGGTCACACAATTTACGCAGATTATGGCGCAAATGGCCAACATGATGCAAGAAATGCAAAAAATGCAGTCTGCTTTTCTGCAGGCTATGCTTAAAAGACCATGAACTGCCTCAGGGTTTGTTTCTGGAACGCAAACGGCATCCGCCAACACAAAAACGAGCTCGAATATTTCTTGATGAACCAAAAAATCGATGTTATGTGTATTTCTGAGACTCATATTACATCTAGAAGCACTTTTAAAATTAGTGGTTATTGTTTTTACGATTCAAAGGATCCTAGGGATAGATCATGTGGTGGCTCGGCTATTCTAATCAAATCAAGAATTAAACACCAATGGTTGGGTGGCCTCTCGGAATGTTATATCCAAGCTACGAACGTCTGCATTGATGAATTTTTCCATAACCTTGTTATTTCATCAGTTTACTGTCCACCCAGATTCTCCATAACGAAGGATCAGTACAACAGTTTCTACAAATCATTAGGTCCCCGCTTCATAGCTGCTGGAGACTATAACGCTAAGCACACATACTGGGGCTCCCGCCTAATTAGTCCCAGAGGTCGTGTCTTGTATGACTCAGTGTCGGAAATAGGACTTTTCGTTATTTCAACTGGACAACCAACCTATTGGCCAACGGACAATAATAAAATTCCAGACGTAATAGATTTTGGCGTGGCAAAAGGTATATCACCGGACCTTATTGAGGCTGAAGCCTCCTTCGATTTATCTTCTGACCACTCACCCACAATTATCACTATTTGCAGTCCTCACCAAATAGCAACTAGTGATTTTTTTTTATCAAAAAGAGTAAATTGGTTAAAATATAAAAAATATATCAGCTCTCACTGCTCGGAACACATACCACTAAAAACTCCCCAAGAAATCGATGATTGCCTAAATATCCTAAATGAAAACATTAAAAAAGCCGTTGAACATGCTTCTTCAACATACCGTCAGGTCAAATACAACAAAATTTTTTCTGTCGATGTTGAGGAGCTTTTATCTGAAAAAAGGAGAGCGCGAAGAGAATGGCAACAGCATAGATCGCCCCAACTTAAAACGAAGCTAAAAGAGTGTACAAATCGCTTAAAAAACTTGCTGGAGGTACACAGAATTGCATCAACTAAGAAGTATTTGGAAGGTCTAGACGCAACCCCTCAAACAAATTATTCTCTATGGCGATCAGCCAGTCGTCTCAAAAGACCCGTAATCGCAAAACCACCACTGCGCAATCTAAGAGGATCCTGGGCTAGAAATGATGAAGAAAAATGCGATCTGCTCGCAAGCCATTTAAGAAACGTGTTCACTCCTAATACATGCTCTGACGTGAGGGAATTACCGCCTGTTGTTTCTAGACGTCCTATAGAAATACGTTTCCGATATTCAGATGTGGTAGAAGCTATTTCTAACCTTAATGATAAAAAAGCTCCTGGCGTTGATAAAATAAGCAATAAAATGCTCATTGAGCTACCTTTTACAGCAAAAAGAATAATTCTTTTTATTTTTAATGCCATAATACGGCTTGAACATTTTCCACCAATATGGAAAGTTGCCTTAGTTAAGATGATTCCTAAGCCTGGTAAAGATCCTTCTAAGGTGGAGTCTTATAGGCCTATAAGTTTGTTACCAACTTTGTCAAAACTGTTTGAAAAGCTGCTTAAAAACAAGCTTACTCCGATCCTGAATGAAAACAACTGCATTCCAGATCACCAATTTGGCTTTAGAAGTCAACATAGCACAATAGAACAAACTCACAGACTGGTGCAGGTTATAAGAAAAACTTTCGAGGAAAAAAAGTACTGCTCCGCGCTTTTTATAGATGTCTCTCAAGCTTTCGATAAAGTATGGCACGAAGGCCTGTTAAACAAACTAAAGCTTAACCTTCCAGCTAATATTTTCAACTTACTAGAAAAGTACATAACCGGTCGACAGTTTAAAATCAAAGAGGGAAACCAAATAAGTTCTTCTCAAACAATAGGGGCTGGTGTACCTCAAGGGAGTATACTAGGTCCAGTTCTGTACTTGCTTTACACAGCAGATATGCCAACCAATAGTTTTACACACACGTCGACATTTGCTGATGATACTGCTTTTCTTAGTATTCATAAAGACCCTAAAGAGGCTTCAAACCAATTGCAGCAACACGTAAGCCAAGTTGAAAAATGGGCAAAGTTATGGGGAATAAAAATAAATGAACAAAAATGTACCCACGTAACTTTTACTTTACGCAAAGAAACGTGCTCTCCAATTCTTATTAACAACCATATGGTGCCTCAA
Organism: Melanophora roralis; assembly: GCA_963583895.1. Classification (NCBI taxonomy): domain Eukaryota; kingdom Metazoa; phylum Arthropoda; class Insecta; order Diptera; family Rhinophoridae; genus Melanophora; species Melanophora roralis. The sequence goes on along the minus strand of OY757187.1, from coordinate 76,674,881 downwards.
CGAACCGAGACAAAATATCTTGGTATTCACCTAGACCGCCGCCTCACATGGAAGCCTCATATAGATGCGAAGTTGACGCAAATGAAACTTAAAGCTACACAAATTCATTGGCTAATCGGCAGAAACTCTGTGCTTCGTCTTGATTGTAAACTTCTACTCTACAAATCGATTTTGAAACCAATTTGGTGCTACGGTATACAATTATGGGGCACTGCTTCCGCATCCAACATAGAAAAAATTCAACGCAGGCAAAACAAAATCCTAAGAATGATAACTGGTGCTCCTTGGTATGTTAAAAACAGCAACATCCACAAGGATCTACTAGTTCCACTAGTTAAATGCGAAATCCTGAACTATGTGGACAAGTATTTAAATAAGCTGGAAGCTCACCCAAATCCGCTCGCCCGAAACATCCTGCAACATAGTGGGCACACCCGCCTGAAAAGGAGGGATACTATTGCGCTTATATGAAGCTTGATAATTAATATGAGAACTTAAATTTTAGTCTGGCACTGGCTGGACTTATATTAACTACCTAGTTTTAAGATTTGAACACTTATTGTTAGTTCGCCACAGGCGAAGATTCAATAATAAATATATGAAACAAAAAAAAAAAAAAAAAAAAAAATTAATCATAGTATATTGTTACCAAATACAATACGAGCATTAATTGTTGGGCTCTCAAACTGTGGTAAAACAAATGTTATGATCAGTCTAATAGAAAGCGCTAATGGTCTTCGCTTTAAAAATATTTACATATATTCTAAATCTTTATATCAACCAAAATATTATTATCTCAAAAAATTAATAACTCCAATGAAAGAAATCAACCTTTTTACATTTGCGGAAAACGAAAAAGTTCTAAGCCCAGCTGAATCAAATCCCCATTCAATAATAATATTCGATGATGTTATTTGTGGAAAGCAAGATACTATGAGAGATTACTTTTGTATGGGTAGACATAGACATATAGATTGTTTTTACTTATGTCAAACTTGCACAAAGATTCCCAAGCATCTCATACGCGATAATTCCAACATGATAGTACTATTTAAACAGGATGAAATGAATTTACGACATATATATAATGATCATGTTATCGGTGATATGTCATTTAAAGATTTTACAAACATATGTAGTGAGTGTTGGAAAGATAAGAATGGGTTTGTTGTTATTAGTAAGGATAATTCAACCAATAATGGTCGATATAGAAAAGGTTTTGATAAATATATTCAGCTGTAAGGTTATAATTTAATGTCTGTTGACCGCAGTCAGAAAGAAAGCAGATTATCAGAAATAAAATCAAATCATCATTAGATATAAAGCAGATAATCATCAGATATAAAGCAGAAGATCATCAGATATAAAGCAGATCATAAGCAAATAGAAAACAGATCATAAGCAGATATAAAGCAGGTCATAAGCAGTTAGAAAGTAGATTGCTTTTAGGTATAGAGTTGATCAGTTCATATTGAAACGTCTAAATATGGACAATAAATTTTTGGGTGATATTGTTAAGACAAGAGAGATATTTAAAGAAAAGTTTAAAAAAATTAAATTAAATAACGAAGATAGAGTTCAAGTGTTAGAAGATACATTTCAACCTATAACAAGACCTTTAAAACACATTATAAAAAAAAAAATTGATAGTTATCAACAGGATGACTTATCAGAAAAAAACTTTAAACCTTCCACAACAAAGTCATACATTACAAATAAACAAACTAATGAAGGGATGAAAAATAACAAAATAGATGATTATGAATTAAAGAATGATACTTTAGTAACACAAGTTTTACCACTATCATCAGAGGGTAGCTCTGATAATTATGATGATGCTGAGAGTTATGAATCTATATCTGAAAATAAAAAACTCCCACTAGTGGAAAATATAAAATTACTCATAAAAAATAATACGATTGACACAGTTTATGGCTTTAACATTGATAAATATGGTAATTGGCGATATGCCAATAATTAACTTAAATTTAGTGGGGATAATAAAGTTCAAATAGGAGTACCAATGTGGGAAATGACTTCAGGATTATTTGAATTAGTTTTTCATTTAAAACCTATTCATTATACTAAAACTGATTTAAAAAAATACAAAGAACTTTAAAAAATATTTTTAAAATCAATCAGCAAAAACCCAAAAACTTGCAGTTAGATGATGGCAAAGCCTCTAATAACAGCTCATCCTGACCGTCGTTCATGGCCAAGAATGTTACAACATCTATTGGTGGTAACTCTTCAATTTTGATTATTTTAATAGGCTCTTTCTGTGATAATATATTCATAAATAAATCATCATCTTCTTTCATGAATTGATGAAACACTGCTTCAGATGATGTTAATGGTACCTTTGTTTCTATTGGCGATGGCGCTGATGATGTTGATGACGTTGTTGTCTCTGTTGAAGATGATGCTGATGATGTTGATGATGATGTTGCTGTTGACGAAGTTTCTTCTATTTTCCGTTTTTTGTTGTAGTACGTCTTTAACTTGTAATATAAAAAGGTTCTCCCTGTCAAGTTATATTCCTCATTGTGCTGTTTTCGAATGTGTCTTTTTTGATTCGACACATTCGAAAAACTAACAATTTTGCATATTGGGCACAGTATTTTTGAATGCATTTTTTTCTTTTCGGATAGCCCAGAATACTGAATCACTGCTCTAAAAGAGTAGAACTTATATACATTTTTCTAAGTGCACTACTACATACATAAGTACAATAATATGAATGCATTCTGCATTCCTTTATTTGAGAAAATTTATCCATGCCTTTGTTAACTATTGTACGAAGGGATACACAGCAGGTATCTGTTAAACCTAAAAAAGGTCATTTAAAGTTTTCTATTTGCATTCATTAATAAAACAAAGATACCGAATAAGCAACAGGAGATATTTTTAATTTTTTGCAGGTGTTAAATCTATGAAGGTCATTTATAGTTTTAAATGTATATTTTATCCCTAAAACAAAGGTACTTAACAAAGGAATTTTCAATATCCTTTTGAAACAGTAAATAGAAAAGAAATAAATTTATGACCGGCTCAGTTCACGAATGTAACCAAAAACTAGCAAAAACACGACTACCTTTTTTCAATTAACGTTATATGAAAGCATTGCTTTGTTTGAGAAAATTTTTTCAATTCCTTTGTTAACTATTGTATTAAGGGATACACAGTAGGTATTTGTTAAATCTAAAAAGGTCATTTATAGTTTTGTATATGCATTCATAAATAAAACAAAGATACCGAATAAGCAACAGGAGATATTTTTAATTTTTTTTTTTGCAGGTGTTAAATGTAAAAGATCATTAAGAGTAATGCATGTTTATGCCTGTCTTATATTTTTGATGTAAATTGTTCTTAAAAGAATATATAACTGTGACCTTGAATTAGTTGCGTTTTAAGTAAAACCTTACCTTGAAATTCTTACATTTATAAAATAAATTGTAGACTTTTTCTTTGTTTAAAATTTTTTATTTTCTATATATAAAGTACAGGCTCCTAAAAATGTTAGTTATATTTAAGTTCAAATATTGCAAAACCATTCGGTGATTGACGTCTTTTGTAAATAACTGTCCAGGTTTTTTCATTTATATTGGCTAAGTAAGGATCCTCTTTGTTCAAGTATTTAACAATCCTTTGTGGAAGAAAAAACCATTCATTATTTTCTAAATATACAATAACTTTTGATCAATGCTGTGTGACCTTCCACTCGAAATTTATAATTTCGTAAGTTTGATTCAATGGAATATCATCAATTCTGGTGTACTCTGGCTTTATACCTTGCGCAAAATCAATTATTTGTTGATACACCTAAAAAATTAATGTATGTATATAAATAAACGAAAACATTTATTACAAATTTTTGATTTTCAGTTTGGCTTTAGTTCATATAATTTCCTTTTATTAGAAGAAATTATTATTTTCCGTTAATGTTGAAAGAAACTTTCAATTTGAAAAAAGCAGATTTTTCTACCGCTACTAGCCGAGTAGAATGCATTTTCGAAAGCAGCTACGCAATTTCATCATCAGTACTCTTTGAACGGTAGTAGTGTATTTGGTTGTAAACATCACCTATTTAACTTACATGTAACAGAGAAAAGTATACGGTATCAGTGTTTTTCTTCTGTTTTTTTATTTTGTAAGTTAGGACGAAGTTTATTTTTCATATACACTATGCTTTTTTCCATTAAAAGTCTCTTTGGCAACACTTGACTAACGGACAAGCATTTATCCATCTCTCAGATGGAACGAAACGCTTTTTATTATTGTATATCATACAATAGGGGTAATCACTTTTTAATTTCTTTTTTTGTCAACGACAAATTGACAGAAATTATTAAAGATCATTTTGCACCGTGCCATGTGTGAGTTATATGTTAATTTTTATTTATTGTTGAACTAATTGTTTTTAATACAAATTTTTGATTTTCAGTTTGGCTTTAGTTCATATAATTTCTTTTTATTAGAAGAAATTATTATTTTCCGTTAATGTTGAAAGAAACTTTCAATTTGAAAACTATCAAAGGAATCCGATTGTTGGTGGATTCTATGAACATGAACTATTAAAGACACATTTTCCAAATACATACTTGATTGAAAATGTTATTAAAACTAAGGGACACCAGGTATACGTAAAATGGTTGGGATTTTTCAATCAACATAATTCTTGGATCAATAAAGATGAACTTCAATATATATATATATATATATATAAGTTAACACAGAAAACATTCAAACTCCAAAAATATAATTCACACGCTAACAAAGCCTACGTTGCATCTCCAATTACAACATGTCTCAACAGCAACGTAGCTTTGTTCCCATTAATATTACTGACTGTGCTGTTCCCACCAAAATTGCTGAGTATGCGTCTGGCCAACATGAAGAAGTGGCGTGATCGGCTGAATGCTAGGGTAGCTTAAGTAAAGTGTATTTAAAAATAATCACTTGTATTTTTACCTTGAATCAATAAAGTCGTGTTGTGCGGTTAAAGAACGCACAACTCAAAAAATATTTTTTTATATAAAATTCTCAACGCGAATTTAATTGGCGCCCGAGCAGGGACCTCCTTCCGAACGTAAAGGAGGTTTACAAAAAAGGTAAAAATACGGTCAAGCCTTGGCGGGCCCCCCAGTACCCCTTAAAAGGACAAAAAGGATTGACGTTATGTCAAAGCCCGTTAAGCCCGGTAAAACGGAAAACTAATTAATAAAAATTAAGAAAAGTGAATGCTTGAAAAGAATAGACAAAAGTTAAGTGTAAACTCAAAGAAAAATTAAAAATAAGTAAAAAGTTTAATAAAAAGAAATTAAAATAAGTAAACTACAAATATAAAACCAAAGTAATATATTAAAAACCCGATAAATTAAATAAGAAATGAACAAGCTATAAAAAAATTGTGAATAAAAAATCATTGCAAATATAAATAAGCTTTTTGAAAAACTTAAAGTGAACATATAATTGAGAAAAAAAAGGATAATAAAGTGAAAATAAAAAGAAATAAACACAAAATAAAACTAAGGAGCAAAGAAAAAATTTTTTTAACGATAAACATTTAATGAAAAAAAGTATTACAACAATAACAGTGGAATTGAAAAGAAAGTTAAAAGTGGAACGATAGTGAACTGAGGAAAAGATAATAAAGAAAATTTAGAATTGGTGAAAAATTGGGAACACCAGCCAAAGGAAGTGAACATTAAGGACATACAAAATTTTAAGCATCAATACGACAAAACTACAAACATCAACTCAACATCTGTATCAACACCCGCTGCCAAAATTCAGAAGAATGCTGACAACATTTTTAGCGTAAGAATTATTTTCCTGTACTTTTAATCTTGTTTTATATATTTTTTTTTGCTGTAAACAAAATTTTTATTTAGAATCTAAGCTCAAAAATTTATATTTTTATACTATTTTCATTAGACTTACTAACTATAAGAATTTTCCCCAAATTATTATCCGCATCGGTTTTTCTTTAGTTTCATATTAAAATCCAATACACTAAATTATATTTCTTTTATTCAGACTCAAAATTTGATATTAAATATATTTTTTAAAAAAAAAAATTTTGGCCATTTGCGTCGTTTTTTTTATTGAAATTTGGTTATTGTTAAATTATCCGTTCTCTGGTATTCGAGATCTGCTGAATAGGCCCTTAAGAGTTGATTTTTCCCATATTATTTACCATGCCGAACGAAACCGTTGATCAATTGACCGAAAGATTAAGCAGAACTCTCACGATGGCACAACCGAGTGGGGGGGCAGCTGCTATAGGGGGTTTGACCTCGACTCAGAGGGAGCAAATAGCATCGATGATAAATGAGGCCCTTAGGCCACCCCCCGACCTTTTACTGGAAGAGGGAGCCGATCAACCGATAGTTGCTGCTACGACCAGACTAGAGGAACTGGACAAAGTTCCTGATATTGTGAAATCTCTAAGAGAGTTTTCCGGCAAACAAGGGGAATTTAATTCCTGGAGAAAAGCTGTTGATAGGGTCTTAGGACTTTACGAATCCGTGAAGGGAACTGGGCGGTATTATGCGATTTTGCATACCATTCGCACAAAGGTTACTGGGGAAGCAGATGCTGCTCTAGAGTCATACAGGACTCCTCTCGATTGGCCCAGAATAAAGAAGTGCCTTATGATGCACTACTCCGATAAACGAGACATAGGTTCGTTGGAGTATCAGATGAATAGTCTGCGTCAGGGTAATAGAACCATAACTGAGTTCTACCAGACGGTTTACCAACACTTGTCGCTAATTCTCGATAAGGTTTCTTGTTTAGAATTGGGAGAAAGCAGCCTACGCACAATGACGAGTACATACAGGGAAAAGCCGTTGGATACTTTTATAAGAGGACTTAATGGGGACCTACCAAAATTACTTAGTGTTCGTGAACCCACTTCACTGCCACAGGCATTACACATATGTCTCAAGTTGGATAATATGACGTTCCGTATGAGCCAAGCACAGGGGCAAATGTCTAGGACGAACATACACCAAGGTATTACGAATCGACCTTTGGCAAATGGACGAAGATTTTATCCTGAACTTGTTAACATGGGGGGACCAACGCTACAAAGACCACCAATCCCGCCTCGTTATAGTTCTACGAATAACTTTAACCGAAATTACGATCCAAACTATCGTAATTCAAATACGATTCCGAACACCCAGCTAAATTGGGGATTGCAACCTAATCTGGGGATGCATAATAGATTCGCGAATCGAAACGCTCAACCTTCAAATTATTCCTTCAAACCACCCATTGTAGAACCTATGGACGTGGACCGATCGACCCAGACGAGACAAGTTAACTACATGAATAGACCACCAATGAACCAATTTGTCAAAAGACCAGCTGGAGGATCTTTCCAAGGCCCAGTTAACAAATTACAAAGAAACTTCCACATGAGTGCTGACTATGTACCAGAGGACATGCAAAATGAATGGGCGTACTACCCGCCCGAAATAAATGATCCCGATATGTACGCGCGAAATGCAGAAGCCGGATGCGATCAAGAATATTTACAGCAAATACCCGATGAATTAGAAGCCGCAACAGAATACCAGGAAGAACAGCTAGATGAAGTCCAGCCGTTAGTGAATTTTTTAGACTAAACTGTTCCTCGTTACCGTACTTTGAGGCGAAAACGAGGAACGGAGAGGTACTCACGTTTTTAATAGATACAGGAAGCAACAAGAACCACATTAGACCCGATATAGTACCGAAACCAAGGAATAACGACAAAATTTTCTTTACCAAATCAGCGAACGGCGGAATCAGCATTTCACAACATACTTTCTTGAACTTATTTGGAATCCAGAAAGCACCCTTTAAATTTTTCTTATTACCTAATTTTGACTCATTCGATGCAATATTGGGAAATGACAGTATGAAGGAACTCTCAGCCGTTATTCATACGGCTGAGAACTATTTTACTATAAAGGGTGGACAAAAGATAAAAATAAAACAACGTATATCACAAAGTGTGAACAATATGGAAATACGAACACAACATTTGAATGAAAATCAGAAATTATCCCTTGAGAAAATTATTGAACATCATAGCGACCTTTTTGCCGAGCCAGACGAGAAACTCACATATTCCACCGTAGTAGTTGCAGATATAAGAACGGAAAATGAATTACCAATATACGCGAAAAATTACCCATATCCCATGGCACTGAAAGACGTCGTAGAAGAAGAAATTAGTCGATTAGTGCGCGATGGTATAATTAGACCCTCACGGTCTCCATATAACTCACCTATATGGGTAGTACCGAAGAAAGAAGACGCCTCGGGAAAGAAAAAATTTAGGTTGGTAGTAGACTTTAGAAGGCTGAATGCGGTGACGATAGCGGACAAATACCCCATACCGGATATTAACGACGTACTTTCTAACCTAGGAGAAAATCAATATTTTACTGTTTTGGATTTGAAAAGCGGTTTCCACCAAATCCCCCTTAGAGAAAAAGACAGAGAAAAAACGGCCTTTTCCGTTAATAACGGTAAATACGAATTCACCAGATTACCGTTTGGGTTAAAAAATGCCCCTTCAATTTTCCAAAGGGCACTTGATGATATACTACGACAGTTTATTGGTAAAATATGCTATGTTTACGTGGACGATATTATTATTTTCAGCAAGGATGAACAATCACACCTGGAACATGTTAACAAGATTTTTAACACATTGGAGCAAGCCCATATGAAAATCCAACTGGATAAATGTGAATTTTTTAAACGGGAAGTGGAATTTCTAGGATTCATTGTATCAAAAGATGGTATAAAAACGAATCCCAAAAAGGTCGAATCGATATTAAAATTCAATTATCCTAAGACATTAAAAGAGCTCCGTTCGTTTCTGGGTCTGTCCGGATACTACAGGCGCTTTATTAAAGGCTATGCCGATATAGCCAAACCCTTAACGATCTTACTAAGAGGAGAAGAAGGACGTATATCAAAATCAGCATCTAGCCAGATTAAGGTAGACTTGAACGACGAAGCAAAGGGAGCTTTCGACGCACTTAAGGATGCGTTAGTATCAAGAGAAGTAATTCTTTCATACCCTCAGTTTGAAAAGGAGTTTCAACTAACAACCGATGCTTCAAACGTCGCCATTGGAGCTGTACTTAGCCAGGACGACAAACCGATCACATTTATTTCTAGAACACTCAATAAAACCGAAGAAAGCTATGCAACCAACGAAAAAGAGATGCTTGCCATCATATGGTCATTAGTCTCTTTAAGAAATTACCTTTATGGATCAAGGAAAGTAATTATTTATACTGATCATCAGCCACTTACCTACGCTCTTAGCAACAATAATAATAACTCTAAGATGAAAAGATGGAAATGCATTCTGGAAGAATACAACTATGAACTTAAATATAAAACTGGTAGAACAAATGTGGTAGCTGATGCCTTGTCAAGAAATAATTGTGGACTAAACGCTCTAGAGGAATAACCCAGTTCTTCTACTATGACTCAGCATAGTGCGGAAAGCTCATCTGAACATTTAATACCTAGTGTCGAAGCTCCTATCAATGTATTTAAGAATCAGTTGATAATCAATATTGGCAATTCGGCCTCATATCAGTTTAACATAATCTTTCCGGGATTTCACCGCCACCTTATAACAGAAACCGACTACGACGAAGAGAAACTAATAAATATTCTTAAGAAATACCTTAACCCATCCGTAATAAATGCCATCAAAACACCCGAACCAATAATGGGAAAAATCCAGAAAATATACCCAAACCATTTTTCGAGCTACAAATGTAGATTTACTCAACTCATGGTTGAAGACATAACATCTGAAAATGATCAAGAAAACATTATAATTGAGGAACACAATAGAGCTCATCGTAACGATAGGGAAAACAAAGTACAGATTTTAGGAAAATATTACTTTCCAGGAATGAATGGGAAAATTAAGAGAATCATAAAATTATGTTCCACATGTAAGAAAAGCAAGTACGAACGACATCCAAATGATCCAGTACTTAAAGAGACGCCAGTTCCAACGTATCCAGGCCATACTATTCATATCGACATTTTTTCTACGGACAAGAAACTAATTTTAACGTCAATCGATAAATTTTCGAAATATGTTCAAGTCAAACAGCTACAAGGCAGATCTATTGAGAACATTAGAAGGCCTCTAAGGGAACTCCTGTTTTTTTATGGAGTACCAAAGAACGTAGTTATGGACAATGAACCTTCATTAAACTCTGCATCAATCATGTTTATGATGAAAGACGACTTAAAAATTAATGTTTTTACCACACCTTCCTATAGGAGCGAATCAAACGGGCAGATAGAACGATTTCACTCCACATTAGCGGAATTAATGAGATGTCTGAAAGAAGATGGAACGTCTAGGAACTTTGAAGAATTGCTGGAAAGATCAGTAAATGAATATAACCACTCAATTCATTCTACCACTAAAAGAAGACCTGTAGATTTGTATTTTGGACGCACAATCGAATTCTCCCCACAGGACTACGAAAAAACAAGACTGTCAAACATCGAAAGGCTAAAACGGAAACAGGAACAAGATATTGCTTACCATAATAAAAAGAAAACACCTATTAAGAATTATGTGCCTGGCCAGCTAGTATATGTAAAGAACAACAAAAGATTGGGCACGAAATTGAGTAGTCGCTTTAAAAGCGAGATAGTAAAGGAGAACAGAGATACAACAATTGTCACGAATAGTGGCCGTGTGATCCATAAGAGTCACATCAGAAATTAGAAACCTTTTCCCTATCCTCAGACTACTGTACACCTTGGGACGAATTGAACTTAAACGCTAATATTTTTTTTTACAGGATACTACTAACCTTCGAGTCTATTATGGGTGAATTCCAGATAATGGATTACTCCAATTCGAGATTGGTCGTTGTAAACACCGGCCCGGCGAAAATCCAAACAGGCGTTTTTAGATTGATTCACACGATTGATTTGGGACAATACGAGGAATTGGTGCAGAAACTTGAAGATGGACTTCGCATGTATAACGAAACTGACAATTCGATGCTACCTTACCTATCGTACACCATATCCCAGATGAAATCCAGTCTAACCAGACTTAGATCGAAGGCAAGGACAAAGAGATCACTTGACTTTATTGGAAGTGCTTGGAAGTGGTTGGCCGGAAGTCCCGATCATTTTGATTTCGAAATTATAGAGAACAAAATTAATAATGTTTTGCAAAATAATAATAACCAAGTTGTAATAAATCAAATGGCACTGGATAAAGTTAACAAATTATCCATCATGACAAACAACATTTCAAAATTATTAGAGAATAAACATCAAGAAAAGCCTTTAATAGATTTTAAATATAAGTTAGAGATTGTTAAAGAAGAATTATCCAATATTGAATACGCAATTCATTGGGCCAAATCAAATACAGTAAATTCATTTATTTTTTCTAATTCTGAAATAGAAATTCTAAGAAATATCTTTAATAATGATAATATCCCATTTGGTAACATAGACGAATTGTTAAATTTTTCCAAAATTAAAGTAGCTTCGAATGACAGGGAAATAATTTATATCGTAAATATCCCAACAACGAATAAGCAGAATTGTGAAAATCTCTTAATTAGACCTGTAAAAAGTAAAAACTTAGTGATTAAGACAAATTTTAAAAATATATTAAATTGTTATGGTAAAATATATGGAATAAAAGATGAATGTAAAAATTACAATAGTTTAAGTATTTGTGGAAAAGAAAATACCATAGACTTAAGCGAATCAGAATGTATCCCTAATTTGATAAAGAGTAAGCCATCACGATGCATAACAACAAACGATGAACATGTGGCGCTTATAGAAAAAATTGACGAAAGTATGATACTACTGAACCAATTTGCAGGAAATATATCTATCGATAACTCAACAATCGTTTTAAATGGCACCTTTTTGATTCACCATCTTAATTCTACAATATGGATAGGTAACCAAACATATTCAACAACTCAGGTTACCTTTTCTAAGCCATTACCTGCATTGTTCCAGCCAGTTAACGTGAATTTTAAAGAAGAAGTGATAACTTTGGAAAGAATGGAAGCTTTAAATGTTAACAATTCTCACATTATACAACAACTACAAGTCGAAAACAAAGTTAATTTGTCCATTAATATTGTGCTAATATTAGCTCTGTTACTACTGATCATTATTATCTCGGCCATAAGGCAAAATCGCAATAAGATAATTAAGGAACATAAAGTTTCGGAAACCGACAAGAAAATGCAACCGCCAGAAGAAGAAGCAAAAACAACAGAGGGCACTAATGTTTGCCTAAACCGGAAGAAATCCCTATCATTGTCAACGGAAGGTTTAGGAAGAAGCAAGATTCACAATTTACCATTTTTTTAAAAAAAAAGAAAGAAAGTTATCATACGAGGACGTACGATCTTAGAGGGGGAGGAGTTAACACAGAAAACATTCAAACTCCAAAAATATAATTCACACGCTAACAAAGCCTACGTTGCATCTCCAATTACAACATGTCTCAACAGCAACGTAGCTTTGTTCCCATTAATATTACTGACTGTGCTGTTCCCACCAAAATTGCTGAGTATGCGTCTGGCCAACATGAAGAAGTGGCGTGATCGGCTGAATGCTAGGGTAGCTTAAGTAAAGTGTATTTAAAAATAATCACTTGTATTTTTACCTTGAATCAATAAAGTCGTGTTGTGCGGTTAAAGAACACACAACTCAAAAAATATTTTTTTATATAAAATTCTCAACGCGAATTTAATTTATATATATATATATATATATATATATACTTCAATATGAGATTTATTTTTTTTTTTTACTATTTTTTTATTATTATATTATAAAATTTTCAAACAAATTAATAAATAAAATATATACATAAATAGTATTGTTTTGATTTTTATTTCTAATCAACTTTGTTGTGTATGGTTAGGGTCAAGCTTTTGTATTCAATCAACTTAATTAAATCAACTGTTTCACACACATTCATACATATCAATGAAAAAACCACAACAGAAACCGCATTTGATTACTTAGCTATTTATTAATTTATTGGTTGTATACTATACTTGTAAACTGCAAAACTACGCTTAACAGCATACTTGACACGTGCTTAATCCTACTTTACGCATTCAAAATAATTGTGTTTTCCTTTATATATACACATACACATATATATATGTATATAAACATTTACTATAAACAAACATCACCAGTCATAAAATCTAAAATAAATGAAGTCATACAGCATAACCCAAAAATAATATACATCTTGCTGAAGCATATACCTACAGGCACATTACAAAATCATAAAACTAGCATAGATTTTCAATTACTCTATAAATAAACGCGTGCTAAGCACCGGAACATTTATGTATTATATGAACAACCCTGTGCAAGTAGCTTAGCTAAGACACAAACCATTCACAATAACACTTGCTTAATCCTACTTTACGCATTCAAAATAATTGTGTTTTCCTTTATTTATACACATACACATATATATAAACATTTACTATAAACAAACATCACCAGTCATTAAATCTAAAATAAATGAAGTCATACAGCATAACCCAAAAATAATCTACATCTTGCTGAAGCATATACATACCTACAGGCACATTATAAAATCATAAAACTAGCATAGATTTTCAATTACTCTATAAATAAACGCGTGCTAAGCACCGCTTAAATAAACAATAGAATTTTCACTTGTAATGATCCATACCAAAAGTAGCAGAAAAATTACATCTGTTGATTTTAACTCTTAAACATTTTTTATTTTTGTCTATATGTCGATCTGTCTGCCTATGTATGTACTAGCTGTAAACCTTATCTATCTTGAAAATAATTTGTTTCCCACACTTGGATTTCTTTACATATATTTCACACAATAATTTTGATTTTTAAATTTTTATTTTTTTTGACTAGTTGTCAGATATATTTTTTATTAAAATACATACAAATTACACACTAAAATATAACGTTTCTTCTTTTTAATAAAGAAAAAGAAAAACGGGTAAAATGGTTATGCAGTGCATACATTTTACATTTTAATATAAAGACAAATTCTATTATTAACTAAACACCCCCTTACATTTTGTACCTATACATATTGATTTGTAGGAAAAAACAAAAAGTGATTTGGCTCCGCCACAAGCATTAAAAGATCATTAGTTTAAAATGGATTTGAAAACACACTAAAAAAGAAGATTTTTAGTATAAAAACAACTCTTACATTCACCTTAAACATGTATATATTTCCCTATGTATTCACAGTATAATATTGTCCATTATAAACATGGAGAAAAAGTATAGCTCGCTTTTAGGCTTATGTTTTTAAAACTTCTAAAGAAGGAATATACTAAAGAAAAACGTTGCCAAACAAGTAAGGATGCCACCTTGCGGTAACTCCTGCTTTTAGTATAAAACATTTATGTATTATATGAACAACCCTGTGCAAGTAGCTTAGCCAAGACAGAAAGCCACATGTATTTATGGTATAATATTGTCTATTAGAGACATGCACCATATTTACATCAGATCAACAAGGATGCCACCTTGCGGTAACTCCTGCTTTTAGTATAAAACATTTATATATTATATGAACAACCCTGTGTAAGTAGCTTAACATTTATATATTATATGAACAACCCTGTTCAAGTAGCTTAGCCAAGACACGAACCATTCACAATTACCCTTAAACGTGCGGTAGTGATGTTAGCGGAGACACAAACCATGCAGCGCAGTCAAGTTGGATTAGAAACGGGAGTTCCTATCTACTAGGATGAAAATAATGGTAAGGTAATGAAGGAATTTGTAGGATTCCGAGCAAAAATGTATTCATGTAAAACTGAAGATTTGAAAGAAGCCAAGAAAGCTAAGGGTATCAAAAGTAATATATCTAGAAATTTAAGTTTATCCGATTATAAAGACTGTTTATATAAGAAAATATTCTATTGAAGTATGTATATTTTTAAATCAAAATTACATACTAATTATACATCCTTTAATAATAAGATATCTTTAAGTTATTTCGATAATAAGAGATATTTATGTAGTGACAATATTAATACATTAGCTTGGGGTCATTATAATGAAAAATTTTTAAATGATGATGATAATTTTTTCATGCAAATTGATAATGATGAAGAATTTCAAAATTATAAAGATCGATTTATGAATGATAATGATGAACGTGATATTTTTATGGAAATAGATAACGGCAGGAATTTATAAATTGTAGAGATTAATTTATGAATGACAATGATGGAGATGATATTTTAATGCAAGTTGGATAAAAATTATCATCATTATTTGTTAATATTTTTAATATGTCAGTGAGTAATAAATCTAGTAGATATAATAATAACAATAATAATAATAATACTAATAATAATAATAATAATAATAATAATAATAATAATAATAATAATAATAATAATCCTTATGACTAGGGGCCACATGCCACTTGAAGTTGATTTCCAGCTTGGCGATATTTCTTTGGTGACGCAGAAGGCAGTGAAATATCTGGGCGTGAAACTAGACTGCAGGCTCACGTATTGGGCTCAGATTCAACACGTGGCCACCAAGGCAGCGAAAGTGACTGGTATGCTAAGCAGACTGATGGCAAATATGGGCGGCCCAACACAGGGCAAAAGAAAACTGATCATGGCAACAACTAATTCAATATTGTTGTACGGCAGCGAAATCTGGGGAGATGCGATGAAGTCTAGAGGCAAGCGCAGGGCGCTGGAGGCGGTACAGCGCACAGCGGCACTCAGGGTGGCCTCGGCCTACCGCACTGTCTCAGGTGCGGCAGTTTTCGTGATTAGTGGAGAGATACCTGTCGACCTCTTGGCCCGCGAGCGGAAAAAGGCATGGGATACAAGAGAGGACAGTGCTGGTATAAGTGCCACAGAGCGGAGATCGCAAACCATCCAGCGATGGCAGGCCAGATGGAGCGCAGAAACGGTCGGCAGATGGACGCAAAAGCTGATCCCCAACGTAGAGAGATGGACCCAGAGGAATTTTGGAGAGGTTAACTACTTCCTAACCCAATTCCTCTCAGGACACGGATACTTCCGAAAGTACCTGCATCGCATGGGGAAGGTAGATGACGCCGGATGCATCTACTGTGGAGCGCCGGACGATGATGCGGAACACACTTTCTTTGATTGTGACAGATGGCAAGCTGAGAGAGATGCCTTGAAGGAGCAGATTGGTGATTGTAATGTCACCAATATAATTGACAAAATGCTCGAAAGTGAAGACAACTGGAGCGCGGTAAGAAGGTACTCTGAGTGCGTCCTTCGGAATAAGAAGAGAGACCTCGACGCATCGCAAACCGATGCCCCCCCAAACAGAGACACAAGAAGACGAGCCAATAGCATGACGCTGGCTACAAACCTGGCGGTCCCAGACGTGGGAGAGTAGAAAATAGTCCTTTGTAGGACGTCGTTTCTGGGCCCTTCCCGAAGTAATGCAGAAAGCGGTTCCGGGAAGGGAGTCTCACCAGAAGAGGAGGAGGGATTGTTTTAGTGGATGAAACACCACATAACGCAGCTGACGACGGTCACTGTAAATGCGAAGGCATTTTAAACCCTACCTCACCTGCCAAAAAAAAAAAAAAAAAAAAAAAATTATAATAATAATAATAATAATAATAATAATAATAATAATAAAAAATTTTGCAAAAAAATAAACATATAAATAGACATAAAGCTTAAAAAAATAGTCTTATTTATTAATAATAATAATAATAATAATATTTAATAATAATAATGATAATAATAATAATAATAATAATAATAATAATAATAATAATAATAATAATAATAATAATAATAAAAATAATAATAATTATAATAATAATAAAAATAAAAATAATAATAATAATAATAATAATAATAATAATAATAATAATAATAATAATAATAATAATATAAGCTTAGTAGTATGTAAATAATGAATAACAATAAGAAAAAAGAAAAAAATTTGGTAGGTTTCGGTCACTAGATTTGTTAAGTGTAACCTAACATATTAATTAACATTTTGATTAACACGTTGGATTATACTTAATTAAACTAGTAAGCATAAGCTAAAATGCTACCGAACGCGTCCACAGGTTGCGGATAGTGGAACGCCCAGTAAATATATTGGGTAGCTGCGAATAAAACAAAATAAGCAGTCGCGGACAATTTTAGTAGTTTTTAGTTTTTAGTGATTACTAATAACAATTCGCAATGTATAAAGGCGAATGAATAGTCTTAAAGAACAAATTTGAAATTTTTGTAAATAATTAAGAACACAATACTATAAAATCTTTAGTTATTTATTTCAAATTATATTTATTAAATAAAAATTGAAGACATAAATGTCTGCAATTAAACGTATTAAACTTTTGTTTTTGTTCATAGTTGTATTTGATAATAGTTTTTAAATAGTTTACTAGTCCTAGAGGTGGCTGTAAGTTTCCAAAACTATAAAAATATTCTTTATAGTTGTGATTTTTAAAGTAGGCTACCCAATGTGTTCCAGGACCACTAGAATTATCTAAGTTAATTATACCACATTCTTGAACTAATGGTTTTTTAGGTAAACTGTCACGCATAAAAACACCTCTGAAATGTTTTAGGTGTTTTCCATATTTTAATAAATGTAGATGATTTAATGGCTGATTGGGTGGATTATTTAAAAGTTTTTTGGAGTTGATTTATAGTAAAGTCCAAATCCAGATTTATACGGTCTCAGATATAAACCTTTCCCCATAGCAATTGATTCCATATATCTATTATGACGAGTTGCTTCTGCTAGTTGCTCTTTTCCTTTTTTTATATCATTAACTGCTTTAAAAATAGCTGATCCTCCTGTTGCTAAGCCTCCAAGTGCAGATAATGCTGTCAGAATTGGAATAAATGGTAGGAATCCGCCAATTTTTGGCATTGGTATTAATTGCCCTTGGAATAATTATTATTCCTCTTGAATTTTGAGTTTATGATTTTTTGCGCCATTTTAATAGCAGAATTGATACTTTCAGGTTTTTCTTTTTTTAATATCTTTAATGCATTTTTTACAGTAGTAGAAAATAATTTTTTGTTATTTTTGTTTCTCTTTTTTAACTTTTTCTTCGATTTGCTTTTTTTCTGAATTTTGTAGTTCTTCATACCTAATCCAAATTTAACTTTTGCTTTCATCCTGTTTGTCACAAGCCAGGCGTGCGCTCGTTCTTTGAAACTACTATCGTTGGATATAACTCGCTGCCAAGATTTTTCCGCCAATATTTTATCGGCTTGATGTCTTTTGTTTATATTGTTTGTTTTTGAATATGTAATATCGTGTTGTCTACAAGCTGCATCTAATAAATTGATCCCTTTATCTCCTCTTGCTAAACGTTTTTCAAGTTTTGTTTCAGGTCCACAAAACTCATAACCAGGTAAATGTAACTCAATAGGCAATTTGTTTATTAAGTTGTTTACTAAACCGATACCAGTTTTATACTGATTAGGTTCAGATCCGTTGTTGTAGTTTAAACCCATTTTGTACTTTAATTATTCAAAGATGTGTCAATGTTTAATCCTATTGATATTCTAAATTCAAATGATAAGTTTCTATTAAAAAAGAGGAATTATATAGCAAAACAAATTAGTTTTAAATATGCGATTGGTAAAGCAAGCAAAAGAAATCGTAGTAAGAAATGCGGACGAGGAACAACATAAGCAATTTCAAATTAATCATAGTTTATTGTTACCAAATACAATACGAGCATTAATTTTTGGGCTCTCAAACTGTGGTAAAACAAATGTTATGATCAGTCTAATAGAAAGCGCTAATGGTCTTCGCTTTAAAAATATTTACATATATTCTAAATCTTTATATCAACCAAAATATTATTATCTCAAAAAATTAATAACTCCAATGAAAGAAATCAACCTTTTT
Source organism: Melanophora roralis (assembly GCA_963583895.1). Taxonomy (NCBI): domain Eukaryota; kingdom Metazoa; phylum Arthropoda; class Insecta; order Diptera; family Rhinophoridae; genus Melanophora; species Melanophora roralis. The sequence goes on along the minus strand of OY757187.1, from coordinate 76,655,906 downwards.
ACATTTGCGGAAAACGAAAAAGTTCTAAGCCCAGCTGAATCAAATCCCCATTCAATAATAATATTCGATGATGTTATTTGTGGAAAGCAAGATACTATGAGAGATTACTTTTGTATGGGTAGACATAGACATATAGATTGTTTTTACTTATGTCAAACTTGCACAAAGGTTCCCAAGCATCTCATACGCGATAATTCCAACATGATAGTACTATTTAAACAGGATGAAATGAATTTACGACATATATATAATGATCATGTTATCGGTGATATGTCATTTAAAGATTTTACAAACATATGTAGTGAGTGTTGGAAAGATAAGAATGGGTTTGTTGTTATTAGTAAGGATAATTCAACCAATAATGGTCGATATAGAAAAGGTTTTGATAAATATATTCAGTTGTAAGGTTATAATTTAATGTCTGTTGACCGCAGTCAGAAAGAAAGCAGATTATCAGAAATAAAATCAAATCATCATTAGATATAAAGCAGATAATCATCAGATATAAAGCAGAAGATCATCAGATATAAAGCAGATCATAAGCAAATAGAAAACAGATCATAAGCAGATATAAAGCAGGTCATAAGCAGTTAGAAAGTAGATTGTTTTTAGGTATAGAGTTGATCAGTTCATATTGAAACGTCTAAATATGGACAATAAATTTTTGGGTGATATTGTTAAGACAAGAGAGATATTTAAAGAAAAGTTTAAAAAAATTAAATTAAATAACGAAGATAGAGTTCAAGTGTTAGAAGATACATTTCAACCTATAACAAGACCTTTAAAACACATTATAAAAAAAAATTGATAGTTATCAACAGGATGACTTATCAGAAAAAAACTTTAAACCTTCCACAACAAAGTCATACATTACAAATAAACAAACTAATGAAGGGATGAAAAATAACAAAATAGATGATTATGAATTAAAGAATGATACTTTAGTAACACAAGTTTTACCACTATCATCAGAGGGTAGCTCTGATAATTATGATGATGCTGAGAGTTATGAATCTATATCTGAAAATAAAAAACTCCCACTAGTGGAAAATATAAAATTACTCATAAAAAATAATACGATTGACACAGTTTATGGCTTTAACATTGATAAATATGGTAATTGGCGATATGCCAATAATTAACTTAAATTTAGTGGGGATAATAAAGTTCAAATAGGAGTACAAATGTGGGAAATGACTTCAGGATTATTTGAATTAGTTTTTCATTTAAAACCTATTCATTATACTAAAACTGATTTAAAAAAATACAAAGAACTTTAAAAAATATTTTTAAAATCAATCAGCAAAAACCCAAAAACTTGCAGTTAGATGATGGCAAAGCTTCTAATAACAGCTCATCCTGACCGTCGTTCATGGCCAAGAATGTTACAACATCTATTGGTGGTAACTCTTCAATTTTGATTATTTTAATAGGCTCTTTCTGTGATAATATATTCATAAATAAATCATCACCTTCTTTCATGAATTGATGAAACACTGCTTCAGATGATGTTAATGGTACCTTTGTTTCTATTGGCGATGGCGCTGATGATGTTGATGACGTTGTTGTCTCTGTTGAAGATGATGCTGATGATGTTGATGATGATGTTGCTGTTGACGAAGTTTCTTCTATTTTCCGTTTTTTGTTGTAGTACGTCTTTAACTTGTAATATAAAAAGGTTCTCCCTGTCAAGTTATATTCCTCATTGTGCTGTTTTCGAATGTGTCCTTTTTGATTCGACACATTCGAAAAACTAACAATTTTGCATATTGGGCACAGTATTTTTGAATGCATTTTTTTCTTTTCGGATAGCCCAGAATACTGAATCACTGCTCTAAAAGAGTAGAACTTATATACATTTTTCTAAGTGCACTACTACATACATAAGTACAATAATATGAATGCATTCTGCATTCCTTTATTTGAGAAAATTTATCCATGCCTTTGTTAACTATTGTACGAAGGGATACACAGCAGGTATCTGTTAAACCTAAAAAAGGTCATTTAAAGTTTTCTATATGCATTCATTAATAAAACAAAGATACCGAATAAGCAACAGGAGATATTTTTAATTTTTTGCAGGTGTTAAATCTATGAAGGTCATTTATAGTTTTAAATGTATATTTTATCCCTAAAACAAAGGTACTTAACAAAGGAATTTTCAATATCCTTTTGAAACAGTAAATAGAAAAGAAATAAATTTATGACCGGCTCAGTTCACGAATGTAACCAAAAACTAGCAAAAACACGACTACGTTTTTTCAATTAACGTTATATGAAAGCATTGCTTTGTTTGAGAAAATTTTTTCAATTCCTTTGTTAACTATTGTATTAAGGGATACACAGTAGGTATTTGTTAAATCTCATTTAAAGTTTTGTATATGCATTCATAAATAAAACAAAGATACCGAATAAGCAACAGGAGATATTTTTAATTTTTTTTTTTGCAGGTGTTAAATGTAAAAGATCATTAAGAGTAATGCATGTTTATGCCTGTCTTATATTTTTGATGTAAATTGTTCTTAAAAGAATATATAACTGTGACCTTGAATTAGTTGCGTTTTAAGTAAAACCTTACCTTGAAATTCTTACATTTATAAAATAAATTGTAGACTTTTTCTTTGTTTAAAATTTTTTATTTTCTATATATAAAGTACAGGCTCCTAAAAATGTTAGTTATATTTAAGTTCAAATATTGCAAAACCATTCGGTGATTGACGTCTTTTGTAAATAACTGTCCAGGTTTTTTCATTTATATTGGCTAAGTAAGGATCCTCTTTGTTCAAGTATTTAACAATCCTTTGTGGAAGAAAAAACCATTCATTATTTTCTAAATATACAATAACTTTTGATCAATGCTGTGTGACCTTCCACTCGAAATTTATAATTTCGTAAGTTTGATTCAATGGAATATCATCAATTCTGGTGTACTCTGGCTTTATACCTTGCGCAAAATCAATTATTTGTTGATACATCTAAAAATTAATGTATGTATATAAATAAACGAAAACATTTATTACAAATTTTTGATTTTCAGTTTGGCTTTAGTTCATATAATTTCTTTTTATTAGAAGAAATTATTATTTTCCGTTAATGTTGAAAGAAACTTTCAATTTGAAAAAAGCAGATTTTTCTACCGCTACTAGCCGAGTAGAATGCATTTTCGAAAGCAGCTACGCAATTTCATCATCAGTACTCTTTGAACGGTAGTAGTGTATTTGGTTGTAAACATCACCTATTTAACTTACATGTAACAGAGAAAAGTATACGGTATCAGTGTTTTTCTTCTGTTTTTTTATTTTGTAAGTTAGGACGAAGTTTATTTTTCATATACACTATGCTTTTTTCCATTAAAAGTCTCTTTGGCAACACTTGACTAACGGACAAGCATTTATCCATCTCTCAGATGGAACGAAACGCTTTTTATTATTGTATATCATACAATAGGGGTAATCACTTTTTAATTTTTTTTTGTCAACGACAAATTGACAGAAATTATTAAAGATCATTTTGCACCGTGCCATGTGTGAGTTATATGTTAATTTTTATTTATTGTTGAACTAATTGTTTTAATACAAATTTTTGATTTTCGGTGCTGTGTACAAATACACATTATTTCTTATGGGGAAATCGATATATGATAATCCTAATTGGATAAATATATGCACTGGCATTGCTAAACCTATACAGATCAATGCTTATAGGAACGAATACACACATCAATCCTAATTGATTCTTATTGAATTCTAATTGGAAAACACATTAATTGTAATTGGGTTACATGTGAATTCTGATTGGAAAAAATTCTCGCCCCCACCCTGCTCCTTATGGGAAAACATGTACGGATCACTCCTTATGGAAAACGTGTACGGCTAACACCTTATGGAAAAACATTTACGGATCACTCCTTATGGAAAACGTGTACGGATCACTCCTATTGTTCCAGAATCCCCACAAATATACTACTGGTAAGGACTACAAATAGTGATTATCGTGGGTGAGTGGTGAGAAGATTAATCCAAGGAGGCTTGGGCCTTAATAAGCTCCGGTGATATGCCTTTTGTTACGCCAAAGTCTATTACGTCTGGAATTTTATTGTGGTCCGTTGGCCAGTAGGTTGGTTATCCAGTTGAAATAACGTGAAGTCCCATTCCAGACACGGCATCATACAAGACGCGACCTCTGGGACTAATTAGGCGGGAGCCCCAGTAAGAGTGCTTGCCGTTATAGTCTCCAGCAGCTATGAAGCGGGGACCTAAAGATTTGTAAAAACTGATGTACTGATCTTTCGTTATGGAAAATCTGGGCGGACAATAAACTGACGAAATAACCAGATTATGGAAAAATTCATCAATACAGACGTTTGTTGCTTGAATATAAGATTCGGATAGGCCACCCAACCATTAGTGTTAAATTCTTGATTTAATTAATATAGCAGATCCACCACATAATCTATCCCTAGGATTCTTTGCGTCGTAAAAAGTATAGCCGCTTTTTTTTTAAATTTCTTCTAGATGTCATATGAGTCTCGGAAATTAACATTTTTTTTTTCATATATTTATTATTGAATCTTCGCCTGTGGCGAACTAACAATAAGTGTTCAAATCTTAAAACTAGGTAGTTAATAAAAGTCCAGCCAGTGCCAGACTAAAATTTAAGTTCTCATATTAATTATCAAGCTTCATATAAGCGCAACAGTATCCCTCCTTTTCAGGCGGGTGTGCCCACTATGTTGCAGGATGTTTCGGGCGAGCGGATTTGGGTGAGCTTCCAGCTTATTTAAATACTTGTCCACATAGTTCAGGATTTCGCATTTAACTAGTGGAACTTTCAGATCTTTGTGGATGTTGCTGTTTTTAACATACCAAGGAGCACCAGTTATCATTCTTAGGATTTTATTTTGACGGCGTTGTATTTTTTCTATGTTAGAGGCGGAAGCAGTGCCCCATAATTGTATACCGTAGCACCAAATTGGTTTTAAAATCGAGTTGTAGAGTAGAAGTTTACAATCCAGTCGTAGCACAGAGTTTCTACCCATTAGCCAGTGGATTTGAGCAGCTTTAAGTTTCATTTGAGTCAGCTTCGAATCTATATGAGGCTTCCATGTGAGGCGGCGATCCAGGTGAATACCAAGATATTTCGTCTCAATTCGTTGAGGCACCGTATGGTTGTTAATAAGAATTGGGGGGCACGTTTCCTTACGTAACGTAAAAGTAACGTGGGTGCATTTCTGTTCATTTATTTTAATACCCCATAACTTTGCCCATTTTTCAACTTGGGATACGTGATGTTGAAGTTGTTTTGTGGCCTCTTTAGGGTCTTTATGAATACTGAGAAAAGCGGTATCGTCAGCAAATGTAGACGTGTGCGTAAAACTGTTTGTTGGCATATCTGCCGTGTAAAGCAAGTACAAGATTGGACCAAGGATACTCCCTTGAGGTACACCAGCCCCTATTGGTTGGTAACAACTTATTTGGTTTCCCTCTTTGATTTTAAACTGTCGACCGGTTATGTACTTTTCTAGTAGGTTAAAAATATTAGATGGAAGGTTGAGCTTTAATTTGTTTAACAGGCCTTCATGCCATACGTTGTCGAACGCTTGAGAGACATCTATGAAGAGCGCGGAGCAGTATTTCTTTTCCTCAAAGGCTTTTCTTATAACCTGTACCAATCTGTGGGTTTGTTCGATGGTACTATGTTGATTTCTAAATCCAAATTGGTGATCTGGAATGCAGTTGTTTTCATTCAGGATCGGAGTCAGCTTGTTTTTAAGCAATTTCTCAAACAATTTGGACATTGTTGGTAACAGACTTATAGGCCTGTAAGACTCCACCTTTGAAGGATCTTTTCCCGGCTTAGGGATCATCTTTACCAAGGCAACTTTCCATACTGGCGGGAAATGTTCGAGCCGTAATATGGCGTTAAACATAAAAAGAATTTTTCTTTTTGCTGTGCATGGCAGCTCCATAAGCATTTTATTGCTGATTTCATCAATGCCAGGAGCTTTTTTAGCATTTAAATTATTGATAGCCTCTACGACATCTGACAACTGAAAACGTAATTCCATAGGGCATCTAGCAACAACAGGTGGTAATTTACTCATGTCAGTGCATGTATTTGGAGTGAAGACATTTGTTAAATGACTTGCGAGCAGATCACATTTTTCTTCATCACTTCTTGCCCAGGATCCTCTCAGATTACGGAGCGGTGGTTTCGCGATAACGGGTCTTTTAAGATATTTCGCTGATCGCCATAGTGAATAATTCGTCTGAGGAGTCGAGTCTAGACCTTCGAGGTGTTCCTTAAGAGATGCCAATCGGTGAACCTCAACAAATTTTTCAATCGGTTTGTACATTCCTTCAACTTGGCCTTAAGTTGAGGTGATCTATGCTTTTGCCATTCTCTTCGGGCTCTCCTTTTTTCAGATAAAAGTTTTTCCACATCGGCAGAATAAATTTTGTTGTACTTGGCCTGACGGTAAGTAGAAGAAGCATGTTCAATGGCTTTTATAATGTTTTCATTTAAGCCGTTCAGACAATCATCGATGTCTCCGGGTGTTTTTAGTGGTTGGTTTTCAGAGCAGTGGGTGCTGATATATTTTTTATATTTTAACCAGTTTACACTTTTTTTTAATAAAAACTCACTACTTGCGATTTGGTGAGGACTGTAAATAGTGATTATTGTGGGTGAGTGGTCAGAAGATAAATCCAAGGAGGCTTGGGCCTCAATAAGCTCCGGTGATATGCCTTTTGCTACGCCAAAGTCTATTACGTCTGGAATTTTATTGTGGTCCGTTGGCCAGTAGGTTGGTTGTCCAGTTGAAATAACGTTAAGTCTCATTTCAGACATGGAATCATACAAGACGCGACCTCTGGGACTAATTAGGCGGGAGCCCCAGTAAGAGTGCTTGGCGTTATAGTCTCCAGCAGCTATGAAGCGGGGACCTAAAGATTTGTAAAAACTGGTGTACTGATCTTTCGTTATGGAAAATCTGGGCGGACAATAAACTGACGAAATAACGAGATTATGGAAAAATTCATCAATACAGACGTTTGTTGCTTGAATATAAGGTTCGGATAGGCCACCCAACCATTGGTGTTTAATTCTTGATTTAATTAATATAGCAGATCCACCACATGATCTATCCCTAGGATCCTTTGCGTCGTAAAAAGTATAACCACTTATTTTAAAAGTGCTTCTAGATGTCATATGAGTTTCGGAAATCAACATGACATCGATTTTTTGGTGTGTTAAAAAGTATTCGAGCTCGTTTTTGTGTTGGCGGATGCCGTTTGCGTTCCAGAAACAAACCCTTAGGCAGTTCATGGTCTTTTAAGCATGGCCTGCAGAAGAGCAGACTGCATTTTCTGCATCTCCTGCATCATGCTAGCCATTTGCGCCATTATCTGCGTAAATTGTTTGACCATATTGTCAATTACGGCTTCCAGGCGGCTAAAATTGGGACCAGTTGGTTCACTTGTTGGCACTTGTTGTTGTGGGGTTGGTTGGTTTGGCCTTTGTGCATTGGGCTGGTTTGACTTTAGTGCGTTGGCGTAAGAAATCTGACTTGTAGTTGGCTGTGCTAACTGGGGAATGTTTGTTGTTGGTATATCTAACGGCTGGGGAGGGGCAGGAACTACCTTCGGCTTAGATGAGCGCTTAACTAAATCAAATACAGGACAACCTCTATAGTTAGCAGTGTGATTTCCACCACAATTGCTGCATTTCTTCACCCGAGGATCATCTCTCGGTTTGTCGCACTTGGTCGTAGTATGCAGGTCTCCACACACAACACAAACAGCAGGCAACTTGCAATAAGTTCTGGTGTGACCATACTCTTGGCAATTCAAGCACTGTACGGGCCCAGATCGCTTATGTGGCACTTCAACAACGACTCTACGATGCAAAATATATTTAAGGTCATAGATAGGGTGAGTTTCGTTTTTTTTCAGTTTTATATCACCGGGCTCAAGCTCAACTCGGAATAATGGTTGGGGATACCTTTCTCTGTTTTTAATGTTTGACACAGATTTGGCTTTGAAGCATTTGCTGCACAAACTAGCCTTAATTTCTTCCGGGTCCACATTCGAATCAATGCCCTTAATAACAACTTGGAGGCCTTTTGCGTTCTTAAGTTGATAGGTGTAGAAGTTTTTGTTATGTTTTTCAAGCTCCGAAACCGTGGTGCGATAAGAATTTTCGTGACACACTTGAATTTTAGTTTCATAAATGCTACCACGTTTTATGTTCGACACATAAAAGTTGTCTTCGCCGATTAATCCAACTAAAAACTTTATAAGGTCGTTTGAACTTTTCTCTCTCAAATAAATTGGGGGAGGCTTAAATGTCGTCCTCTCAGTTAGCGGGGCATCGTTTTCCTCTTGCAGTATTGCAAACCGATTTTGCGATGTGGTTGGTTTTTCTTCATCTTTCGACATTTTTGCTGGGTTGGTAACCTCTGCCGATTTGGGGCTTCTGCCCCTTTTAAGAACTGTTATATAACGGTCCATTCCTACCTGGACCTTTGGAACTTGTGAAGAGATTGGGCTGGGACCGCTTTTAGCTACTGTAGCTTCAATTCCAGAATTTGATAAAAATGACCGCGGTGAGGATGGTACTTCGGTACTTTTTTTATAATTTTAAAAAGGGATTGGGCTAAGTTTGACCCTTGTTCAAAGCACTTATTTAAATTGGGTGCACTTAAACTTAAATTGTTTGTATTTATTTTTGATTTCTCACTTAAATAATTTTTATTGTATTCAGGGTCTCTAATGTTTTCATTGCTCACGCTTGTGGAGCTTAACACAATGTAAGCATTTCTGCTATTAGGCCCACTGTCACGACGATTGCTGTAACTCATGTACCGTTTGCTTTTTTATTTAGTTTTTTTTTTTTTTTTTTTTGTTTTGTTTTTTACTTTTTCACTTTTGTATACTTATATGTATGTATATTAATAAAAAATTTTTGCCACCTATTACAAATATGTATATTCGCTCTTTTTAACACTCGCGTACACGTCCGCACACTACGAGATTAAGATCACGAATGGGAAATGACATAAATTTTTTTGTTTACTAAAAAGTATTCGAGTTCGTTTTTGTGTTGGCGGATGCCGTTTGCGTTCCAGAAACAAACCCTGAGGTAGTTCATGGCCTTTTAAGCATGGCCTGCAAAAGAGCAGACTGCAGTTTTTGCATTTACCGTATCATGCCAGCCATTTGTGCCATGATCTAAGTAAATTGATTAACCATATTGTCAATTACGGCTTCCCGGCGGCTAAAATTGGGGCCCATATGTTAACTTGTTGGCACCTCGTGTTGTGTTGTTGGCGGGTTACGCTTACTTGCGTTGGGCTGGTTAGACTTTAAGGCGTTGGCATAAGAAACGTTACTTGTTGTTGGCTGCGTAAGAGGGGGCGGGGCATTGTAGTAGTAGTTATGTTTAACTGCTAAGGAGGGGCAGGAACTACTTTTGGCATTGATGAGCGCTTCAAAAAATCAAAAACAGGGCAGCCTCTATAGTTAGCAGTGTGATTTTCACCACAATTGCTGCATTTCTTCACCCGAGGATCATCTTTCGGTTTGTCGCATTTGGTCGTAGCATGCAGGTCTCCATAAACAACACAAACAGCAGGGGCCAAATTACGGCACTCGTGAACGAGTAGACTTTCGTATCGAATGAAATTTCGTCACGTATCGAATGAATGGATTACCGCATTCGATAGCTCACGTATCGAAATTAAAATAGAATGTAATAGATTTTTTTGCATTGTTATTGAATGAAAACATGTTTTAGTAAAAAATTAAACTTTGTTAAAAAAGGAAACACAAAATTTTGCTGTTATATTGTTTTTAAGTAATTAATAAAAAAAATTAAATTAAAAATGACTACATTAGTTTTGTTGTGTTTACACTCAAAAAAAAGTTTACTAAATTTAAGGAAATTTTACTTAACTTAAAGAAATTCGGTAATGATTTGGCTCCAAGGAAAATATTTCTTATATTTAGTTTAAAATTTTCTTAAGAATTAGTACAAAAAAATTTAATGGGTAAACTAAAACTTAGTAAATTTTTTTTTAAACGCAGTTGATTTGTAACCTTTAACTGCAACTGACAATTTTTTTACACAAATTAAATAAAATGAGACCAACATTAAGTTAATTTGTTCAACTTTTAAGAAAGTTATTAACTTGTTTTAAGGAAATAAATATTGGTATTCAGTAATATTTTACTTAATACAAATCCCATTTTCCTTGTTTTAAGTATATGATTTTACTCAACGTAATGAAAATTTTCGTAAAAAACAAACTAAAATTCTTAATTTTAGTATTCAGCGCTAACTTAATTTAATTATTATTTGCTTTGAAACAAGAACATTTCCTATAAAAAGGGTACAAGCTTAAACTTAAAATAAGCAAGTTTTCTTCTTTATTTGAGTAAGTGTTATTCTTATTTTAAGTAAAAGATTTCCTAAGAACAAGAATTGTGTACTTACTTTTATTCAATATTAGTACCTAATTAAAGTACAAAAGTTATAAATAAAAATCATTTCTTTCATTTAGTAATTTTCGTTTATTTTTTTTTATGGAAAATACAGTATACAATAAATGTGTACATACAAGTTTCTTAATTATTAGAGGTGTTAATATAGGTTTTAAATCATCTTAAAAGTTTAGATATTCTGATTTGTAATGAAAAATTTGTAAACTATCAAAAACATATATTTATTATTTAATATGGCATGTATTTTTTATATGCAGGTTTCCAGTTATTTACTAAGTTTAAGAGTAAGGTTCTATTACTTTTGGGCCCCGCATCAAAAGTTGTTACCTTAAATCCTAATTGGCATATTTTCTGGTAGTTGGCAGTGGAAGTGTACCATTTATTAAGTGCAAGAATATTCCATTTTCTAAATCTGAAAATATAAATTAAAGTATATTATAAATTTTTAATTAAAACTTTTATTAGTTTATAATAATAAGGCAGCACCACCTTATTTATAAACAACTTCATTTTTGTTTAAAAATTATAAAGCAAATTTCAAATCATGAACAAAGCGGTAATAATAATAGAAAGTCTTGTTTTTCAAAAATGTCTTTGCAGTTGTTAAATAAAATGTTTTAAACTAATGCATGTATGTAGGTATGTTATATTTTTTAAATATCTTGAAGTTCTTTTTATTTATAATTTATCTTTATTAGTTACTAATCTTTCAGAAGTTTTTCTTTTTTTTTTATAAGCTTACATCATTGTTGCATTTCTTTTTAATATAAAAATTGTAATTAATTTTGAGGCACAAACCTAGATGTAAATAATTTCATTGCGAATAACTATAACTAAATTTATTGGGTCAAACAGGAATTTTTTAATTGCTTTTTACAAGTTTAAAATTGAATATGATGTACTTAGGATGTCCTGCAGATAAATAAGTTGGGGTTAATAAAACCAGCTTAGTTTTGGTCTGTTAAATGCTAACATATATTTACCAGTCACATTTGTGACCTTGGCTCATTGAAATAAGCGAATGAGATTTAGTTTAGAAAAGAGACTTTGATTTGCCAAACTGATAAGAATAACACTTTGATAATAAAAAGTTGCCCATGAACTGAAACACAAACTCGTTTATCCTCATGCGAGATTATAAATGGGGATCGATAAGAGCAATTGTACTTTGACCTGCATCTTCGATCCTTTAAACCAATAACTCAATGGCCTAGTATAAATTCTGAATCTTACAGCAAACAGTACCAAATAAAAACATACCGAAATTATTTTCTGAAGCTCAACAATTTTAATTTTTAAACTTGTAAAAATCAAAACGTTATTAGGTATTAACTTTAAAATAAAAACCCCTATTAATTAAAATATATTATCATTAAATTTTTAATGATAGATAACAAAAAATCACGACTCATCTTTTTAAACAAATTATTTTAATATTTGATACAAAAGTTAAAAAGCTACAAGTTTTAATAAACAACTACCTCAGATATAATTACAACTTTTTAATTAAAAGAAATATAATTTTGAAACAAATACAAAAAATTTGACGCCGTAAATATATCTCGTACTTTTGTCGATCAATGACTATGTAATGGGAACACTTACCTTTAGTAGCTTCTTGAAACTTTTCCTCCTTTAACACACTTGAGGTTAGGTTTCTCCGTACCAGTTCTTAAATACGAAAAAGGTTTATTTATTATCATAAGAATAGAGAAATACCAATAAAGTTTAATGTTTTGCTTATGTACATACATATCACTAATTTGCCAGAACAACGTCATAATTGAAAAAAAGACATATCGCGAAAAAGGCGTTTGAAGCTTTAATTTGTTTTTTTACTTACTACCAAAGACAACCAGCATTTTCTGTTCAAACGAAAAAATTAGAAACAGTTCAAAGATGAAATCTAAATACAGTGAAAAAAGCATAGAATAACAATAATTCTGTGTAGTTAGCCCCAAAAATGAATTTTTTGCGTAATGACGTTGTTCTGGCAAATGAGGGATTTCTGTTTTTTTTTAAATAAGTTTATAGAACTGTTTCATTTCCTTTTCATATATAAAAATTGGGATTGATTTTGAGGCATAAACCCAGATGTGAATAGTTTAATTACAAATAACTATATTTAATTTTGTAGGTTAAAACTGGAATTTTTCATTTGCTTTTTACAAGTTTAAAATTTAAAATGATGTACTTAGGATGTCCTGCAGATAAATAAGTTGGGGTTTATAAAACCAGCTTAGTTTTGGTCTGTTAAATGTTACCATATATTTACCAGTCACATTTGTGACCTTGGCTCATTGAAATAAGCGAATGAGATTTAGTTCTAGAAGAGACTTTGATTTGCCAAACTGATAAGAATAACACTTTGATAATAAAAAGTTTCCCATGAACTGAAAGACAAACTCGTTTATCCTCATGCGAGATTATAAATGGGGATCAATAAGAGCAATTTTACTTTGACCTGCATCTACGATCCTTTAAACCAATAACTCAATGGCCTAGTATAAATTCTGAATCTTACAGCAAACAGTACCAAATTAAAGCATACCAAAATTATTTTCTGAAGCTCAACAATTTTAACTTCTAAGCCTGTAAAAATCAAAAGCGTTGTTCTGTATCAAGTTTAAAATGAAAGTCCCTATAAAAATTTATATTCATTAAATTTTTAATGACAGATAACAAAAAATCACAACATACCTTTTAAAATAATTTTTTTTTAAATATTTGATACAAAAAACAAAAAAGCTTCAAGTTTAAGCAACTACCTCAGATGTAATTACAACTTTTTAATTAAAAGAAATATAATTTTTTTAAAAATAGGAAAATTCCGCCGTATGCTTGTCAACGTATTTTAATTGTTCTTTTTTTGCATAATTTTTTTATTTTTAAAACAAAACTGCATCATTATTTAACACTTTTGGTCTTAAAAAATGTTAAAACTTGTGGTCGTACGTAGACTTTTGTCGGCCACTGTACATATATGAGTGTATGACATTTCACTTTTTGTATTTTAAATTTTCTCACGCATATGCACTGTTCTTATTCTAATTTTTTAAGTTTTTAATAATAATTGTATTTTAGCACTTACCTTTTCTTAATTTTTCTCACTTTTTTAATCACTTCTTACGTATGTATGTATTTAATTTTTCTTACACAAATTTTTTAAAATTATTTTTGACAGACAGCAATAATAAACTTTCAAATGGCTTGAATAAAGGGTTTCTTTATGAGCAAAATAAAACAAAACAACTTCAGAGTTGGGAAAATGCATACATAATTAATTTCAAATTACAAATTGAATTTGAAAAAAACTAAACAAGAAAACACTTTTAATTACTTGCTTTATTGTTAACGCTTTAAAAAAGAAAATTATTTTGTATACTGTGGTTTTAAGTATTATTTTTTTAAAAGATTTTTTCTAAGATCATTAATACTTTTTTTAAAATAAAATTATTTATATTAAATTGAATTTTTTTAGTTTTGACATAAATATCTGATTTTTCTCTAAAATGCGTTTTTCCAAATCAGTTATTTATTTGTTCAATATGATATTTCATTTTAAGTTTGAATAATTATTTAGATTTTTATACCCTTTACATAGTGATAAGGAAATATACCAGCTTGTAATTCCATGTGTAATTTCTTTATTATCAATTTGCGACAAAATCCGCGCATATATCCCTTTATATCTCAGTAAATACAGCCACTTTTTCTACCAAAATTAAAACAGATACTTTGAAGATAGGGGCCTAAATTGGGGAAACAAATTTCCGGATAGGAGCAGAGGAGGCGGTACTTCGCCTAAAATTGTCAAAATTTTGTGAAATATTTTATGCTGAGAAAATATAACGCTATAAAATTCAAATGTGATACAAAAAGTTATTTTACAATAATGCCTACATCTTGGAAAAAATTATTTGGATAAGAGCTGGGGTAGGGGTAGCCTCCATACAAATTAACAGTTTTTGACAAATTTTCGATACGATATATAATGGAAACTACAACAGCAATTTACTTTAAATGTCTTTCAAGAAGTAATTGTACAATAATGCTTCATTTAAAAAAAAAGTTTAGTTGGATAGAAGCAGGGGCACCCGTCACACTTCATGAAATTTCTATTATACCTTAAAATTTTGTAAGGCTTTCTCTTTTGAAAAAACTAAAATATCCTCAAAATCCAGATTAAATATTTTTTTATATTAAGTTTTTTGCGGTAATATAACAACTTGACTAGATCAGATGTCTGGGTATACAAAAAGACCAATGTGAAGGGTATAAAAGATTCGGCAAAGCTGAACATAGCGCTCTTATTTGTTTAACCTTTTTTTTATATTATCTTGCGATAACTTGAATTTCCGTATTTGGCTAAGTCTAGTTTACTAACACACCTCTGAATAAAAATCTAATAGGTAAAGTCTCAATTTTAAAATTTTGAATTTTTAACTTAAGCTTTCTGCCAAGATAAATTAACTATGCAAAGATACTCCTACGGGAAGATACTCCTAATAATACTAAAATTAGACACAAGCATTCAGATATGTGGTGTGAACACATTTTCCCATTTCAGGCTTTCTTCTTGTATTTAAATTTTTTTACCATCTTTCATAACTTTTTTTGTTTAAAGTTGTGGTAAATATGCAAATTTTTTTTAAAGAATTTTGGTTAAAGAAAATTATAGTTTAAAAAAGTTTGTTACCTTCAAAACTTTCCATCCCTGATATCCATATACTTACATTTACAACAACATTGTTGATTTTTTAGGTACTCATTCGGTGTTGCCGACTTTAAAAGTTTTATAAGTTTTGGATACATGATACAAATGTTTTTTTCTTTTCTGAAAAAAAGCTATCAGAAATTTTGTTAAGGTTAAAATTTAAATGCTAAAAAATTTAGCAAGAGTTTGCATTTTGGTTAGACGATAATAATGATTCCAAGAGACTTTCAATGGCAAATTTTCTAACATGTTCAACCAGGTAATATTAAGAACCCAGCTGATTAAAATCAATTTGACATTTATACGAAATAAAAATTAATTTTATATGGAATTTTTAATTTTTCTGACATTCTACCGTTTAAACACAAAAAGGAATTGCAGAGGGCGAATTTTTTGAATTCGCCTTGAGTTTGCCATGTTGAATGGGCCTTGGGTACTATAAATAAAATATTTTTGTTAGATATGAAAACGTCATAACATATATGTAAGTACTTATTTGTGTACATAAAATTGTGAGTGTAATTTGAATTAAGTTTATCGTAAAAATAATATGTGTTCTTTAATTTTAAATAGAGAGAGTTTATTTAAATCTTGGATATCGCAAGTGAGCTTAACAAAATTGTTCAGGGTTTTTTATTGTTATTGAATTTAAGCCAAAGTGAATTTAGTGCATTTAATTTTTGTTTATCTTTAAGATTGCAAGTATAAGAATTGCCTAAATTTTTTATACACATAATCTACATCAAAAGTGTATGGATTTAAAATTTTGGTAACTTTCGTTGCAAAAAATTTATAACTGCGGTAGCACCGATTGTATTCAATTAAGTAAAATGTTGTATTATATTTAAGTTAGCAAGCATATTCTCTTTACTTTCAATAAGTAAATTTTTTTTATTTTGAGTTAAAATTATTATTTTTAAGTTAATTTTTACTAAGTTTAAGTAAAGTCCATGAACTAAAATTTAGTTTATATCTAACTTAAATGTAGTACAATCTTTTTTTTGAGTGTATAGACAGCACTCATTTTGGGTTTCAAAAACCATCTCAAAATTAACATATGTTTGGTAATTTATTTTTGGCCAAGTTAGGATGATCAACCATAAATTGAGCCATTATATCCTTTTGCTTTCCATTTATTTTGTAATATTGGTCCTAAATTGTTTATTTCATTTATTTATTTATAGCTTTAACTTAAATTTGTATAAAAACTTATATTTTGTCTACCTTAGCTGTCTATTGTTGCACATAAAATAAATTTCGAATGCTGTTTACCTCACGAACAACTTTTCGTTAGCCAGCACTCGATAGCGTACTCGTTAACGAATGCTATCATCAGAAATTACGATAGCTCTTACTCGATAACGAATGCGGTAATCTCAAAAGCAAATATTACGAACAATTTTACTCGATCACGGATGCCGTAATTTGGCCCCAGGTAACTTGCAATAAGTTTTGGTGTGACCATACTCTTGGAAATTCAAGCACTGTACGGGCCCAGATCGCTTATGTGGCACTTCAACAACGACTCTACGATGCAAAATATATTTAAGGTCATAGATAGGGTAAGTTTCGTTTTTCTTCAGTTTTACGTCACCGGGCTCAAGCTCAACTCGGAATAATGGTTGGGGATACCTTTCTCTGTTTTTAATGTTTGACACAGATTTGGCTTTGAAGCCTTTGCTGTACAAACTGGGCTTAATTTCTTCCGGGTCCAGATTTGAATCAATATCCTTAATAACAACTTGGAGGCCTTTTGCGTTCTTAAGTTGATAGGTGTAGAAGTTTTTGTATGTTTTTTTACTTTTTCACTTATGTATACTTATATGTATGTATATTGATAAAAAAATTTGCCATCTATTACAAATATGTATATTTGCTCTTTTTAACACTCGCGTACACGTCCGCACACTACGATATTAAGATCACGAATGGTGAATAATAATAAAGTTGATGCGAATTTTCCTGTCAAAATTTTTTTAACGTTGAATGTTTTAAATGAAGGTTCTTATTAGAGCTGTGCCAAATCGTTCATTTCAGTGATCGCTCAGTTTCGTTCAATTTACAAAAATTAACCCGTTCGTTCAATCGTTCACTTCTGAACGACAGTACGGCAACATGTTTTTTTAAAGATTTGTTTTAAAATAGCTTGTGGTTTTGACATTCAAAATAGAAAAAACTTTTTGTGAAATAAAATTTAAATAATCCATATATAAAAATTGTGTAAAAAGTGTATATTAATCCATAAAAACACAAACACTATAATAAGTCAAACTTCTTAGAAAAAGACTGTTAAACCAAATTTAAAAAAATTATGGCAGTGCCACAGCGATGGTCAAAAGAAATATGTACGCACATTCGCAAACTTTTTAAAGCAACTCTTATCAATACACAAACAATCAACTGAAACAAAAGAACATAACATAAAAAACACATCTGAACGAACGAAATTGTGACATAAAAAAGACCTGAAGAAACAAACATTGAACGGAACACAATTGAACGAAAAGCGCTCAGTAAAATAACCGGATCACTTCGTTCAATTCGGTGATCCGTTCATTTTGACCCGTTCGTTCATGAGCCACACAGCTCTAGTTCTTATGAAAGTACTGGGAGTAGGTTATTTTATTTTATCGATTTTTTAACTTTATAAATTGTCTTTAAAGTTGCAAACGTAACATATAAGCATATAGCATATTTATTTGCATAAGCATGTGTTGTCTAAGTTAGCCTTAATCCAGGGAATAAATTTGCTTACCCTGGTATAAACGCCAGGGTAACCATCTCTGCCACAGCCTACACCCCAAGAGACAATACCAACGATAAAGTATTTGACTCCATTAGAAAGTAATAATGGGCCACCGCTGTCACCTTGACAAGAATCCATATTTGGTTTCCCTGCACAGAGCATTGTGGACGTAATTCTGGAACTTTTATATTTTTGGTTTCTGCATTCCTTAATTGACATAATAGGCACTTTAACTTGATTGACGATGGATGGTAGATCACCTCCTTCAGCAGTCCTTCCCCAACCAACAGCAGTTCCAACGCGTCCTGTAGAAAAATATTGAATACGCAGTATAATAAAAATAAGGTAAGAGGCTTATCAGCAGTAACACTAAAAAAATTTAATAATACTTATATTTATTTGAAAATCCTAAAAATTCTTATTCCTAATTTTAATCAAAGCACATTAAAAACTGAAAGAAGCAATTGACTAGCTGATTTTTACTCCCGCCATATGGCTTATTAATGTCTGGCCAAACCCACATAGAGAATTTTTTACAAGATACAGCAAATACTAGGGAAGTTGTAGGAGTTATTGCCCTCTTTTTATTAAATTTTTTATGGCAACCGCCCAAGGGGGAGGGGATAGGGGGTAAGAATGTTCTAGGGAAATGTTTGCGAAGGAAAATTAGTTGGAGTCAGTCCTACATTTGACCTATCTACGGACCTACGGACACCCTGGAAGCTGTAGGGGAGGATATTGCACTTTAGGCGATATTCTAGTAGTTTGTTTGGGAGAGAAAACTTATGAGGGTTGAGCATATTTTTTTTTTCTCTAAGGCCGACTCTGGGGAAGTTATGGGCGTTTTTACATAATTTTAGTACATTTTTTATGGCAACCGCTTCGGGGGATGGTGAAAGGAGTTTGTTTGGGAGAGAAAAAATAGTGGAGGTCTGTTATACATTTTATTCTTCTAGGGGCGAATACAGAGAAGTTATAGGAGCTTTTACCCTATTTTTTAAATTTTGTGTGAAAACCATGTTAAGGGCTGGAGGTAGGGGATAAGTATGTTCCATAAAAATGTTTGGAAGGAAAATTAATTGGGGGCGGTCTTACATTTTACATTTGTAGGACCACCCGGAAAGCTTTGTGAACGATTAAAAAAATTTTTAAAAATGAAACTTTGTATATCAACCTTGTTAGAGGGCGGAGATAGGGTGTAAGTATGATCCACAAAAATGCTTGCGGGAAAAAATTAGTGGGAGTCGGTCTTACATTGCACATTATGCGGGACAACTTCGGGGCAGTTGAAGAGGTTTTAATGTAAAAATTTTTGAGAAATAAGGAGAAGTGGTCTTGATTTTTGGCATATATTTCGGTCAGTTATCGGGCTAAATTTCATAAGCGATTTGCCTGCAGATACCACTTAAGGGTCTACGCGACATCGGGGGGCTTCAAAGAGTTGATTTTAGCCATAACACGGACAGACGGACTTCCCCATCTATAAGAATCCAGAATATATATACTTTATGAGGTCGCAGATGATATTAAAGAAATTACAAACGGAATGGCAAACTTATATATACCCTTATCACTTATGTGAAGGTTTTAAAAATGTGTTTTGCTTGCAATTCTCCTTGCACTTATGTTATTTGGAGGTAATATTATTATTATTATCTCCAAAAAAAATTTTTTAATTTATCGTATACGGAACAATCTGGAAATTTTTTTCTTTTATTTATAGAGCATACGATAAAAAAAGTTAAATACTGCTGTAAATGTTAAATCTTTGCCGTAATTGGCAAGACTTTATTAAATATATTTATTTTGGTAGACAAAGAATGAAGGCCTTATTTTGCCATCCCTACCGTAAGCAAACTTTCCTTGGACCAATAGAGTCCTTATGATTGGAATTTATTATAAACATTCCTTATACAATTGATGTTGCAAAAAAAATTATTTTTAATAGCCTTTTAAGTTTTAGCTAAAATTATGATACATGTTTTGGTAACTATTCCAGATTGAGACCTCAAGCCTGCACGTGATTATATGATATACGATAACTATGGGAAGGCGCACATAGGGGTATTTTGCCATTCTAGCCGTACATTACTTTTTATTTTTTACAATAAAGCTTCCTAAAAATTACTGAGTCCTCCTAGATTGATGAAACTTGGCAGAAACATGTAATATAGCCATAGGCAATTAAGGATTAAAAATAATAAAAATCGGACAAAGGGGGGAAAAGTTCCCCTTAGAAGAACTAATACCATCTCTGAAAAATTAAATTTTGTTTTAAGTTTTCAATACCATTGTTAGGTACATGCAACTTTAAACGTAAGCGAAAGCTAAAAAAATCTACACTTGGACAGTGTCGTCCTCTCCCCCTTTGTGGGCGGCGGCATAAAGTAAAATATGCAAAAATAATGTATATAATAAAAACAAGTAAGAGCGCTATATTCGGCTGTGCCGAATCTTATATACCCTTCACATTGGTCTTTAAATATACCCATCCGACTAATTTTGTACTGCAAATAATATAATAAAAAACCTTGTGCGAGTTTTAAAGTCCTAAGTTCTAATCCCCTTGCTCTTCTCCAAATTTTTCTCCTAAATGTATGAATTATTTGATTATTACTTATTGTAGAATATTCGAAGTCGTTAGCTGTAATAGTTTTCCAGAAGTAGCGTATCTAAAATTTTATAAAAATTGTTAATTTGTATGGGAGCTACACCTTCTTCGCCCCCCACCCAAAATTTTTTTCTTTAAAGCGTAGGCCTTGTTGTCCAATTTCTTTTTGTAGAACATTTGATGTGGATAGCTGTTATAGTTTCCGAGATATAGCGTATCGAAAATTTCATAAAAATTGTTGATTTGTATGGGAGCTACTCCTTTTTCACCCCCCATCCAAAAATTGTTTTCTTTAGAGCGTAGCCCTTGATGTCCAATTACTTCTTGTAGAACATTTTATTTCGATATCTGTTATAGTTTCCGAGATATAGCGTATAGAATATTTTATAAAAATTGTTAATATGTATGGGAGCTACCCCTTTTTTTGGCCCCACTCAAAAAATTTTTTCTTTGAAATGTAGGCCTTGTTGCCCAATTACTTTTTGTAGAACATTTGATTCCGATATCTGTTATAGTTTCCGAGATATAGCGTATCGAATATTTCATAAAAATCGTTAATTTGTATGGGAGCTAGCCCTTTTTTGCCCCCACTCAAAAAATTTTTTTCTTTAAAGCATAGGCCTTATTGCCCAATTACTTTTTGTAGAACAATTGATTTCGATGTCTGTTATAGTTTCCGAGATATAGCGTATCGAATATATTATAAAAATTGTTAATTTGTATGGGAGCTACCCCTTTTTTGCCCCACTCAAACAAATTTTTCTTTAAAGTGTACCCCTTGTTGTCCAATTACTTTTTGTGGAACATTTCATTTCGATATCTGTTATAGTTTCCGAGATATAGCGTATCGAATATTAAATAAAAAGTGTTAATTTGTATGGGAGCTACCCCTTTTTTTGCCCCCACTCCAAAAAATTTTTCTTTACAGTGTAGGCCTTGTTGCCCAATTACTTTTTGTAGAACATTTGATTTCGATATCTGTTATAGTTTTCGAGATATAGCGTATCGAATATTTTATAAAAATTGTTAATTTGTATGGGAGCAACCCCTTTTTTTGCCCCCACTCAAACAATTTTTTCTTTAAAGTGTAGACCTTGTCGTCCAATTACTTTTTGTGAAACAATTTAAGTCGATAGCTGTTATAGTTTACGAGATATAGCGTATAAAATATTTTACCAAATTTGTGCAATTGTAGGAAACATACCCCTTCCCCTAGTCTTTTCTGAAAAAACTTTTTCCATTCCCTTCTTTAGGAGTATCCGTGTCAAGTTTTGTGGCAAGAGTGACTGTACTTACTGAGATATGCACGGATTTTGTCTCGCTTATATCTCGGTCAAGAGTGAACCGATATTGCTGATTTAAAATAGCGATTGTCTCCACGATATTTCTAATAGTTTGACATCATTAACTTGATTTCAACAGACGGACATGGCTATATCAACTTCCCTATCTATAAGGATCCAGAATATATATACTTTATGGGGTCGCAAATGGATATAAAAGAAATTACAAATGGAATGACAAACTGATATATACCCTTATCACTATGTGAAGGGTATAATAATGGAAAACTTACGCCCAAATACAATAAAAATAAAAGCAAAATTTTTAAGCTTTTATGGGTAGGGGCAGGAATGCCGCTAAACACCACCCCCCGAAACGGTCCTGTCCAAAAAAATTTTTTTTATATAGTTTGCTAATTTTCACAAAAAATTTATTTTTAAGCTTGTTTGTCGCTTGTTTTGTAATTTAATGTATTAAATTTATCTGAAAATAAGTAATTTATATATCTGTGGACTTTTGACAAAACCACTTATTTGAAAAAAGTGAATTTACCAGGAGAGCAAAAAAACTACTTTAACATCGATACATGCAAAAATTCAGTATTGGAAAATAATTCAACTAACTTACTTTTTAATTTTAGGTTTTACAAATTTTTAGATAATAATCACGATGTTTCTTGTGATGTTTAAGTAGTTTTTTTGCTCTCCTGTAAAATTCACTTTTTTCAAATAAGTGGTTTTGACAAAATATCCCTTTCCACTAAGAACAGGAGTGCTACTGTTCTTCTTCGTCTGTTTCTTCCAAGACCTCTTCTAAATCTGAATTCTCTTCAAAATCAAGTATTGGGGGAAAGAATTAAAGAAACTGCTTCTTTCGAAAAGGGCAATGACTTCATTTTTGGAGTTGGTCTTATGCTATTCATCAGTGGTTTAGAACTCAGCCAAAGTCTATTAATAATATCTACGTAACACTGAACTCTTAAAACTTTCTTGCAAAATTCTGCCTGTAAATCCGAAAATGTTTGTTTCGTGCCTCAGCCGCTTCTTCTGATAACAGCTCATTAGGCAATTGTTCCATGTATTAAAACCCTGTGCATTGTATATTAAAAAATTTTCTGAAATTGTATTAGCACTGTTTCACCGCCGACATGTCGCCATCTCCTTGACATTTTGAAAGTGCAATTTCTCATTAACAGATTTATCTTTACATTCATTTGTAATAACTCTAATCTTGTATGAACTTTTTCCATTTTACTTTCGTAGTTTTAAAAGTGTTCTGAAAACAACTTCGTGCAATAAACACAATATATATACACTAAAAAAATAAGTACTTGAAGCACAGATTTATTTCTCTTTAAGGAATAATTTTTTTAAAACAATTTTTTAAGGTTTTTAAAGCTGGTACATTTATTTTGTTGCATATAATAGCGTTATTAAGAAAGCTGTCGCCATGTTAAATTTACCAGTTTAGGGGCGGGTAAAAACTACTGCCTCTCACATTCCTTTTTATACATGCAATGTCAGTGTAAAACCCAATTTAACCTGTTAAAAATTAATTTCAATTTACCTTTAATAATTTAAATAAAAACCATTAAAAAACAATCAATTATCAAAACGTTTTATGACCCACAAAAAAGTTTCTAACTCATATGTAAGCACACAAGATGAGAAAAAACAAAATAAAGTGAAATTTTCAAAAATTCACCAAAAAAGATGGCGCAAAAACGCGCAACGTTTTTTTTTTCGTCTAAAAGAAGAGATTTCAGGTTTTATTGTGATGAAAAAGATTTTTAGGATAATGACTGCCATCACTTTCAAAAACCTTTTGATTTTATTTTTTTTTAATCAAAAAGTGTACAAAAAAACCTCTTTTTTAATTTCAAAGGAATTTTTTTAAATAAAACTTTAAATAAAAAATAAAAAAAAAATAAAGTAAAGTAGCTGCTTATATAATCTTTTGCAGAAAGAAAAAATCAATGTGAAATCTTTGTTTGTTTAACTACAAAAAAATATATTGTAAACTTCTCAAAACGATCAAAAGTTAATAAATTGCAGGCAAATTTACTTAACTTTCCTGACTTTGACAGTGCCTCAAAACGACAAATTGCAAGCAAAAGATTTGAAAATTCACTATCCGATACAGAATTTTGTTATCTATGGCGTACTTAAATTTTGACATTTCTTAAATCTCCATTTTGGCTTAATGTCCGGCTAGATTGGCAAAATACCCCTATGTGCGACGATATATGTAGATTAAATAAGTGTTTAAATAACGATTTCAAATTTTTTTGCTTAGATTTTTTATACATCACTTAAAATCTTAATATTACTGAAAATAATTAAGTTGAATTTTGAATGAAAAATGACTGCAATTCGGCTTTGAAGAATATTAATAGAAAATTATTGAAAGCAATCTCGTTGCGTTCTCAATCTCGTAGTGTACGGACGTGTCTACGCGAGTGTAATATTAGTAATAGGTTATATTAGTAATAAGTGGCAAACAAATTTATTAATATACATATGTATATTAGAGATGAGCGATATTTCCGTACCTGTGATTTTATACCTGTTACTTGCAAATCACTGGTAACGACAGTGACATAAACTGTGAAGTAACTGCTACTGTTACTTTTAATTTAATGTGTTACTCAAATAACATTTTGACATGTAACGACAGTGACATAAACCGTGAAGTAACTGTTTCTCCTATAGTGTTACTTTTAATTTATTATGTTACTCAAAGTAACATTTTCAAATATTGTTCAGTAACTCTTACCTGCGATGTTACTCTTATTATGTTAAACTTTGCAAAATGTAAAGTAACATTTTTGTGCTTCATGTTTACATTTTGTTCTATAAAAGAAGTAAAGCGCTTATGTTTTTATATGTGTGTTTGTGAAAGTTGTGTTAAAAACTTTACGGTGGATTAAATTCGGCTATGAGCCAGCTAAAGCATTAATACTCAAAAACAGATTTATACACACATTTATTTTAGATACATATCGTTAGCTAAAATGAAAAAAAGCACAGCTAACAAAAATATAACTTTACACGAGAAGCGAAAATCATTGTAAGGGTACAACAATAAAAAATTCGCTCATTTGCGCAAACAACGCCGTAATAAAAAAAATATTTCGAAAAAAATGCGTATGAAGTTTTTAGTTTGCTTGCGTTATATAGAAAAGAATTATTAAATTTTGTTAACACTTTATAAGTAGAACCATTTTCAATATGATTCTAATATACGAAATAAAGCATAGCATAACAAACAATTCTGAATCGTTAACGCCAAAAATGCCTTTCTAGAATTGCGACATTTGAGTAAATAAGCGATATATGTACATATATAAATCGTTAGCTGTTTTTGTTACAATGGATTTCAACTATTTTTATATATTTTTATGTTTGGAATCTATTTGACAAGAATTGTAAGCTGCTTTTCTAATTAAAGCTTTACCTCAATGCTCCAAGGGAGCTTAAAAACTTATCTCAAAAGGTATAAGTTTAAATTTTGTATCAAAATTTTGTTTAAAGTAAATTAAAAATATTAATATAAATATGGGATATTATTAAAAATTTATATTTCTTATTTATAAATATTTTGAATTCTTATGTATCATTTATATTATTTTTCCAATGCGTTGTTCAGGAGTTCGTTAAAAAGAACTAAAGTCGCATAATAACTGCTTAAAATAACATTATATATATTAATTTAACAGAGATTAAAATAACTCTTTTACAAGAAGTGAAAAATGCTAAACAGTGATCACCGTCACTGTTTAAATAACCGGTGATTTTAAAATCGCATTTACTATTAACGATATTCCCTTAAAATCACGGGATCGCTCACCTCTAATGTATACCTTTGTATGTGCATGTAAGTTATGTTATTTAAAATTATTGGCTTGGTTTTTATTAATTTTTATTTCTTCCATAGCCAGCCTTTCCTTCATTTCCAACTCCGGAATTTTTAAATACTTTTGTTGTTCTAGCTCGGCCATTTTTATGCCTTTTTGTACTTCTAATTCCTTTATTTTTATTTCTTTCTGGTTTTTAATTTCATGCTCACTTAAAAGAACTTTCCTTTCCTTTAACATAAGTGTTCTTTCCATTACACTTACTTCTTTCTCTTTCAATTCTCTGTCCAAATCAAGTTTTTTCTTTTTAAATTCTATTGCTTCATTTTGCCAAGCTAATATGTCTGATACAACAGTGCTGGAATAAATTCCCTTTTTGCTGGACTAAGCGTGTACATACAAAGAATCTTGTGAAGAATCGTTTGAAGCAGTAATGGTAACATCTTCTGTGGAATTGAGTATCCCTTCAATGCTAGAATCAAAGCTATCTGTTGTCATAATAGATGTGTTGTTATTTACTGATTGGCGTCCAAAAATTCCCTCTAATTCCTCAAAATAGCAGCACATATTCAACAACGTACCTACCCACATACATTTATTAAAAGATTTTTACATAACACACAAATGTATACCAAAACGTACTTTTAATGGTACTGCCGTCCATACTTCCTTGTCCTGTGCTTTCTTCCCATTGCTTGGCCTTATTGTAATTTGATTTTAAGTTTCTTACTTTAGATCGGATCTGCTTCCAATCAATGGCAATGTTCTTCTCCTCTGCAAACCTTCTATAAAAAATTTGAGCCGTGGGTTTTTAAATTTAAATGTTTATGTAAATGAACATAATTATAAGCTTATAACTTTTAATTATTGTACATATGTATATGTATACAGATATTTTTTTATAAAAACGCACCTCGAAATCCTGGTTTTCCTGCAAAAATTCATTTAAGCATTTTTCCTCAGAAAACGACAATTTTTTTACTGGATTCATGCGAATTCTTTTTTGCTTTGTCTAAAAAAGTAAATATAAAAAGTGTAAAAATAAACTAATTTATATGAATTATCAAATCTTACCACGATTAAGGAATTTTTTTCCATTTGAGAATATTAAATTATTATTAAATAAATAAACTTTTAAGCTTTTTTTTTAAATTTTTCTTCTTCAACTAAAGTTGACATTCAAGTAATTTAATAGCATTATTTCAAACCGGGAGTGGGAGTTTTAAAATAAGGTGAATTTATTATAAATATTAAATAATAAGTAATTTTAATTTAAATATTCAAAAACCTAATTTGAATTTAATTAAGAAAATATCAATCATTAAAAAGAAATAATTCTCTTGTGTTATTCATCACATACTTAGAAGATTTTATTAAAATTATTACACAAGTGAAACATTTCCAGGTATGAAATAAATACAACATATTTTAAACATATGAAAAACAATCGTAAATTTAAAACACACTTTTGTATGAAAATTACCAACAACAAAACTACGATATTGTATATTTATATAATTAGACGACGCATACGACGATAACATGAGCTTGTGAATTGGACAAATATTTTGTTAGCTCTCACACCATCTCACATTACACCAAAAATCGATGCTGACAACTGTATAATGTGTATACAGAAAACGATACAACAATACTCCGTTGTAAAAAACAACAACAATAGACCAAAAGAGAATCAGGTAATAGTGATTGTGTTATTAAAATATTAAGTTATGTGTTTTTTTTAATTATTTAACTTTATTTTCTCTGATATCGGGCAGGGACGTTAAGGATACACATTTCTATCAAAAAGGATAAGTTTCATAACATATTCAGCCTAAAAAGATCAATTTCTTTTTATATCTTTCATTTATGCCAATTTACATCAGACCCCTGCGCCAAACACTTTTGCCAGGGCCGTTGGTTCGTGGAATCTACCAAAAACAACTGATGGTTTACTAATTATTTTTATATAAAGTTTTGGCATAACTTTAAACATAAAACAATAAAAACTGATGTACACCTTTCACAAGATTGGCTACTAGACTTATCAAAAGCTTCCGCAGAAAAATGAAAGAGCGGTAATTTTAAGATATCAATACTCCTAACATCCCAACGTAGGCAAACGCCCATGCCCTGACATAAGTCTCATGTTCACCGATATTTCTGGCCGGGCATGATAGCACCATCTTCTGGTACCTCAAAAATCGCTAAACTAAGAGAGTAAATCTGGCACCACCAGTGTGACCGCTGAAAATTTTAAAAAAGTGGCTAATAGTCGTTTTAGGAAATAAAGTCGCATAAAAAAGTCGTTTATGGATAAAAGTTACACTCTTTTTTAAGCCTTTATTCAACTTTTTATTAAAGTTTTTACAACTAATAAAAACAAAAACAGATCAACGATTCAACAGCACGTTCGTTACAAAAAAGGTGGAAAAATAGTTTCAGCATAAAGAAGTCGCACAAAAAGTCACAGGCCCTTGAAAAGGTTTCAAAATGCAACTTTAGTCGACAAACGATCACTCTGGGCACCACGATACACAACATTCCATACAACCCTGTTTGTAGTACTACTTTTCACAACTGCGTGTTTTATTAGTAATTGTACGTGCGAGAAATTAACATACTTTTTTTTTGGCAAACTTTTTTTTCACTCATTTTGAAGGAGAGCAAAAAAAAAAAATTCTCTCTGGAAATAAATTTTGTTGAGTGATAATTTTAATCAGTGCAACCAAGTTCATGCACAAAAGGCTTTGCCGTTTTATAATATACTATGGTATGATTTCTTTTTGGGGACACGGCTCATTTAAATGATTTGGAGTAAACGTAAAAAGATGTTTGAGTACACATTATTTTTATATATGCACACTTTAATTATTTTTAAATAAAGTGGTGGATTTTGAAAACAATTTAAATTTTTTTTATATTAAAGAACAATATTTGTTTTTTTCTAGTTTTTTGACCTTTTTAATATTAATAAATGAGTCTATTTTTTAATCTTTAAGTCTGTTATAGGTATATTTATTTTTGAAAAAATTTTCAATATTTCGCCACTCCGTTGTGTGGCATCATCATGAGGTTATTTCAATTTCACAAATATATTTCGAAGCTTATGCTTATATACAACATTTGTTAATATTATTACTGTTATTTAATAATTGCTAACCAAAAAGCCAAAAGCTAATTTTAAAACTATTATGACAAATATAAAAATTAATTGAAATAACCTCCTGATGATGCCACACAACGGAGTGCGAAATATTAAAAATTTGTACAAAAATAAATATAACAGACATACACACAAAAAAATAATCAAGGTTATATTAACTAAGCCTCGTTAGTTAATTTCTTTTTGTATGAAAACGAAAATCTAAGTTTTACTAACTAAGTCAAATAGGTAATTTTCATTTAATTTAAAAAAAATCCAAGCTAATGTAACTAAGTGAATTAGGTACCGCCTTCAAAATTGTTTTTTACTGTTTTTTTTAGTTGTAAATGGTAAAAAAATGTTTTAGAAAATGAAGGTGCGTAAAAAATTTATTTATATAAAATAAAACAAATTTTGAATTGGAGTTTTAAGCAAATGCGGAGGCAATTATTGGAGATGATTTAAAAAATAAGTAATTTAAGACATTTGTTGTTAATCTAGGTTTAAAAAAAACGGATTTCTTATCAACAGAACTGTTCCCTTAAAATTCAAACCCTGATTCTCTGCTTCCGTAAAAAAGAAATTAAAGATTTCCGTTGAAATCTGGTCATGGCTTTCCTCTCAGGTATGTTCCAGAGGTTAAATTTGTTTCGACGGTGCACAAAAAGTAAGAAGAAAAAAGGGCATGTAACCACGGAATTTTGTTTTTTAAAGTTTTTAAATTCTTTTACGCGTTTAATTCATTTTTCGAAACAAATTAACCTTTTGAACAACCCGCATAGATAAAATATTATTAATATTAATATTACACATTTAATATACGCAATTTTCAATAAAATATTGTGGGTCAAAATTTTTTAATTTGGTCTGGAGATTAGCTAATTTAAAAAAGGTAAATTTTGCTAAAGTTATAAGGAAGGGTAATATACTTGCTTTCATTGTCTATTATATAAAGAAGGGGTGTATGTATGTATGTATGTTTGTATTCTATAGCTGGCCACACCAGTGGATCGATTTTTGTGAAATTTTTACAGAGTGTTACTTCAAGTCTGAAAGGAACAATGGGCTACTTTTTTTTTGAAATTATTGCTGCCACGCCCACACTACGCCCATTTGTGTGGAAAGGTCAAGTAACAAAATTACCCAGAGCCATACTGCTCAAACGCGTAGAGCTAAATACCTGAAATTTACAACACGTGTTAAGCTTTACATGTTTGTTTAAATACAAATGAGTTTTTAAACATTGGGCCCGTAAAGGGATAAAAAGGGGACAAAAAGGGAAAAATCGGTAACCTACTATCTCTTGATGTATATAAGATAGAAACAAAATTTAAAAAGTTTAGCGTTTTCCTTAAGAAATAAACAGACAGGTATCTGGAGTTTTTTTTTTTAATTTTGGTCCGAAAGGCCGAAAAAAGGTGTTAAAATTATATTTTGGTACTTTTTGTTACATTTAAACCAATAAAGATAGAAAAATTTTTCAAATTGCGTTCGATAGGTCTTACAAAAATATGATTACGTTTTTCGTACTTTTTTTTTAATTTTGGGCCCAAAGGGGGAAAAAAGGGTTAAAAATATATTTTGATTTTTTTATGAGTTTTTTGTAACTTTTAAACCAATAAAGATAGGAACATTATTTAAATTAAGTGTAACAGGCCTAAAAAATATGAGTCCGTTTTTAGATACTTTTTTAATTATTAGACCCTAAGGGGGAAAAAGGGTTAAAATTATATTTTAGTACTTTTTGTAACCTTAAAATCAATTTAGATAGATTTTTGGAAATTAGTTCGCACATAAACAGCTTTTAAAGTTAAAATTTTGAAGGTAAAAAAGTGGGCGGTGCCACGCCAATTAAAGTCAAACTTTTTATGCTGGTACTTTTATTGCACTGATTTTTTTAAATTGGCACACATATAGAAGGCCTCTAATTCCGAAGTTCAAAAGGACAAAAATGGAGGATTGCAGCGCCCACAAAAATGTAAGTTTTCATACTGGTTCTTCTATTGTTGCGATTTCTATGAAGCTCAAAAATAGACCGACAATGTTTATTTTCGGTACAAAAATGGGTGGTATAAAGATAGACAAACGTGCAAAATTATGTGAAGATAAGGCCATATTCTAGCCAGTTAGTGCCCAAAACGCTTAATCCGGGAGGACATTTGTATGGGAACTAGGTCAAAAAATTAACCGATCATCACCCCAAACAACATGCTTTTTTCCTATGCGGTCTCTATTTTGTTCACAAGAATACATTAACTCCCAGCCGGACGGATGGACTGACAGGTTTTAATCGACTCAGGAAGTGATTCTGTGTCGATCGGTATAATTAGAGGTGGGTCTCAGACCTTTTTCTTTGGTGAGGTACACAAATTTCCACAAAAGCATTATAAAATTTGGATATAACAATATAAGAGAAGTTTGAACTTCTTTTGAAAAATATTTGATATGTGATCCCTGTATATTATATAAAGAAGGGTTGTATGTATGTATGTATGTATGTATGTATGTATGTATGTATGTATGTATGTATGTATGTATGTATGTATGTATGTATGTATGTATGTATGTATGTATGTATGTATGTATGTATGTATGTATGTATGTATGGATGTATGTATGTATGTATGTATGTATGGATGTATGTATGAATGTATGTATGTATGTCTGTATATATGTATGTATGTATGTGTGTATGTATGTATGTTTGTATTTTATAGATGGTCAGACCAGTGGGCTGATTTTTTTTGAAATTTTTACATGGAGAATAAAAAGGGGGCAAAAAGGGAAAAATCTGCACTTTCTATCTTCTTAAGTAAATAAGATGGAAACAAAACTTAAAAAAGTTTTGCGTTTTCCTTAAGAAATAAACAGACAGGTATCTGGTGTTTTTTCCAATTTTGGACCGAATGGGAAAAAATAGGTTTAAAATATATTTTGGTAGTTTTGGGTACTTTTAGTTACTTTTAAACCAATAAAGATAGAAACATTATTACATTGCTTTCGATAGGTCTTAAAAATAGGATTACGTTTGTCGTACTTTTTTCAATTTTTGACCCAAAGGGGAAATAAAAGGGTTAAAAATATATTTGGTTTTTTTAGGCATTTTTTGTAACTTTTAAACCAATAAAGATAGGAACATTATTCAAATTAGGTGTGGCAGGCCTAAAAATAATGAGTACGGGTTTGGGTTCTTTTTTAATTATTGGACCCTATAAGGAAAAAGGGTTAAATTTATGTTTTAGTACTTTTTGTAACTTTAGAACCACCATTAAAAATAGAAAAATTATTTAAATTGCATTCGTCAGGTTCCCAAAATATGTTAATCTGTTAATAAAGGACTAGAATTATATATAGAAGTTTATAAAAGAATTTTTGATAACTAAAGTTTTCTAGATGTCTCCAAAACTATAAACCTCATGAATTCCCAATTTTTACATGTTAATTAAAGATTAGGGCTGACTTATAATTTGTTGCAACTTAAGTGGGGCAACCAGTAAATTAAAAAATATATAAATGCTTTTATTTACATATTTTGGTAATTTTACTATGATTGATGTAGCGAAGCACACCGGGGCTTAGCTAGTTAGTTTAATAAAGTTTTTAAGTAACGTTGACTCATTTTTTAGTTGATTTTTCGAACATGGAATCTAACTTAAATTTAAGGCATATTACCTTGGGAACATAGTTACTGCCATTCTACCCTTTTTTTAGTTGAATTTATACTATGTTTTTAGGAAATATAACCTATAGAATTTTTTGTGTGAAAAGCTTGGAAAAATAGACTTATTTATTAAAAAACAATATTTAAAATGTTATAGAAATATGCATTTTTATAACGTCAGTACTATTATCAGACAGTAAGTTGGTCATTTTGCAAAAAAAAAAAATAAATTTGATACTAATATTAAAAAAAAAACTAATTTGTACGCAAAAAATGTGTAATAATCAATAAATATTTGTTCATTTCTTTAATAGTTGGTCACTTTGCAAAAGAAATTAAGTTTGATATTAATCTTTTTTTAAAAAATTAGCTTGTACGTAAAAATGTATATAAATTGATAAATATTTGTTCGTTTCTTTGTTATAAAAAATAGATTAAACAGATTTTTATTTACTTTTGTTAACTATTGCCAATTATGTTAATGTTGTGTTAAATCACCAAAATAGACTTTATCCTAAAAGCAGGGTACACTTATACAGGTAGTGTTATGAACCCTGATATAAATTCGTCTTGAAATTTTGTGAAAGTGTTTGTCAGATTTATTAATTTTGTTTTAAATTGAAAAATTTTTTCACATTCTTTTTTACAAACACAAAAAGGTAATGCCCAGTGCGAATTTTTTGTATTATTGAAAACTGTTACTTAATGTACCTTGGTTGGACTCTTGGTATCACTGCATTAGTGTACTCTGAAAAATCTAACATCTAGGGATCGCCCTAAACGAATGTAAAAAGGAATCTAGAAATTATTTTGTTTAGATGTGAAAAAAACAAATTATTTTTAAAAATGTGAACATAAATAAAAAAAGAATATATTTAAAGGACTTTGAATAGAAAATAAGCGTCCTTTATAACAATAAAAATGACCAAAACGAAGGCGTAACAAGTCTGCCATAAATAAAGGGGTAATCCGTGGGTGCACCATTCATTTGGCCAAGCGCGCCTCCAACATTGGCTTTCAAAAACGTGCTCCCCGTGCTATGAAGGAAACCCGCAAGTTTGCTGAAAAGAAAATGGGTACAAATGATGTCAGAATCGATACCCGATTAAGCAAGCACATATGGTCTAAGGGTATAAGGTTAATAATAACAAATAATTAATAATTTTTTATTATTACTTTACTTTCTATGTAAGTTTTATTGTGTAGATGTCCTGATACATACGGGCAAAAATGAATTAAACTATTTGTTTATTTTATATCAACTCCACTTCGTGTGCGCATACGCTTGTCACGTCACACAGTGGTATTTTGGTGGCAAAAAAGCTAAATTTGACTTATATTTTCTAAAAATCTAATAATGCTGTTTTATAGAAAAGTGTTTCACTAAGAAAAATCAATAATTTTTTTTAGTTAAAAGTTATATTTTGTCTTAGAAAAAGTTTAGTGAAGTCACTTAAGTATTGTGAAACGAAAACAGGTGAAAATGTTCATGAAACTCAGTAGCTTATGCGTGAAAAATATTTTCATTGCTAATATTTTTAATAAATTACACAGCCTTCTTTTTAATTTAAAAAAATATATATTTGGATTACATATGTAGTTTAGTAAATACAAGCAAATTAAAATAGCTTTATAAAATTCGGTGTTTTCAGTTTTCCTTGAAAAAAAAAGAAGTTGGCTCAGTCTACCTCCGTCCTCTTACTACAACATAATAAAGGGTGAGAGTCTATTCTTTGAATTTAACCAAAAAAAATCACCAACTTTCGCCGATCGTTGAACAAACTTGTAAATTTTCTAAAAAAAAAGTCAAAAATGATGCTGCTCTGAACCAATTGCGTTTTCAATTGTTATGACTATGGCGTTACAGTTATGTCACATATAATTCAACCTTTAAGAACCTGTAAACCAAAAATGTGGAATCCAACGATGATTAAATTTCTCAATTACCGTAAAGATTATTGCGTCTTTTTCGTTTTAAAACTGGCTTAGGTTTAAATAAAAACATTAATTTTAAGAAAAGTTTTTATTATTTTTTATATACATACATATGTACATACATATGTATATTCAATTCGTTTTGCAGTAAAATTTTCTATGTAGTAAGACTACGAGTGCTGTTTGCATTAATTTACCGGCCAAATTAAAATTAACTTTAGTTTTTGTCAAAAATAAAAAAACTAACAAACAAAGACTACTATATCAATGCGTATGGTAAAAAAAGCCAAAATCATTACTTCATAAGTGTTCTATCAAAAACATTTTTATATAAAAATATAAAACCGTATTAAAACAAAGTTTACTAGATGTAAACGAAGTTGTAGATTTATTAAAGATTCCGGCTTGGCTTTGGATTAGGAAAAATTAAATGATTATAGAATTTTGAGTTGTCTGTTTTTGATTTAGGGTGCAGTGCAGTGCTTGGTAATGAGAAATAGAATTTGTTTATTTTTTAAATTTAAAAAAAATCGACAAATTCATGCCTCTTTTAATGGAAAAGGAAGAGGAGAGAATGATCACACCAATATTTCAAATGGACGATTGTATTTTGTATATGTATTAATGCTGAATTAATAAATATTTATTAAAAGAAAGTATATAAACAAATTAAAATAATTATTAATGTTCAATATCGATTATTTTTATAATTCAAAATACTTAGAATATGTAATAGGCCTAAAAGGTCTGGCATCGATAAATAAATAGTTTTAAAACTTGGCACTACTTTTTATTGCTTATCTGAAACCAAAGCGCATGCATACAGGTGGGAGCGGTTCTACAAAAACAACTAAAAAGGAATTCACTCTAAAATTAAAATCAAAGGATTTTGTTCAAATTTTTATGATTTTAAAGCGGCCAGCTAAATGCCTACTGATTTGAACAATCACTTGGTTATATTTGGTTTTTCATTTGGAATTTTGCAATAAAATAATTAATAAATAAGTTAAAACCGAAATTCTGATTTTAAAATTCTGATTTTATATGTTTCAGAATGTAAAGTGGAAAATGTCTTTGTTTTTACCCAATATGCAACAAGGTGTATTGAGTAACTTTTCTCATACTTAGTTTTTCGAAAAAGTTGTTCGAAAAAAAAGTGGACTGGGAAAAACTGAGTATAAGGAAATGTGGCCAATACCTTCCTCTACTATGCCCTATTCTCCAATTTTTGGCACATGTCTTTGTTTTTACCCAATATGCAGCAAGGTGTATTGAGTAACTTTTCTCATACTTAGTTTTTCGAAAAAGTTGTTCGAAAAAAAAGTGGACTGGGAAAAACTGATTATGAGAAAATGTGGCCAATACCTTCCTCTACCATGCCTCATTCTCCAATTTTTGGCACATGTTTTTGTTTTTACCCAATATGCAGCAATGTGTATTGAGTGACTTTTCTCATACTTAGTTTTTCGAAAAAGTTGTTCGAAAAAAAAGTGGACTGGGAAAAACTGAGTATGAGGAAATGTGGCAAATATCTTCCTCTACTATGCCCTATTCTCCAATTTTTGGCACATGTCTTTGTTTTTACCCAATATGCAACAAGGTGTATTGAGTAACTTTTCTCATACTTAGTTTTTCGAAAAAGTTGTTCGAAAAAGAAGTGGACTGGGAAAAACTGAGTATGAGGAAATGTGGCCAATACCTTCTTCTACTATACCCTATTCTCCAATTTTTGGCACATGTCTTTGTTTTTACCCAATATGCAGCAAGGTGTATTGAGTAACTTTTCTCATACTTAGTTTTTCGAAAAAGTTGTTCGAAAAAAAGTGGACTGGGAAAAACTGATTATGAGGAAATGTGGCCAATACCTTCCTCTACCATGCCTCATTCTCCAATTTTTGGCACATGTTTTTGTTTTTACCCAATATGCAGCAATGTGTATTGAGTGACTTTTCTCATACTTAGTTTTTCGAAAAAGTTGTTCGAAAAAAAAGTGAACTGGGACAAACTGAGTACGAGGAAATGTGGTCAATACCTTCCTCTACCATGCCCCATTCTCCAATTTTTGGCACATGTCTTTGTTTTTACCCAATATGCAGCAAGGTGTATTGAGTAACTTTTCTCGTACTTAGTTTTTCGAAAAAGTTGTTCGAAAAAAAAGTGGACTGGGAAAAACTGATTATGAGGAAATGTGGCCAATACCTTCCTCTACCATGCCCCATTCTCCAATTTTTGGCACATGTCTTTGTTTTTACCCAATATGCAGCAAGGTGTATTGAGTAACTTTTCTCATACTTAGTTTTTTGAAAAAGTTGTTCGAAAAAAAAGTGAACTGGGAAAAATTGATTATGAGGAAATGTGGCCAATACCTTCCTCTACCATGCCTCATTCTCCAATTTTTGGCACATGTTTTTGTTTTTACCCAATATGCAGCAATGTGTATTGAGTGACTTTTCTCACACTTAGTTTTTCGAAAAAGTTGTTCGAAAAAAAAGTGGACTGGGAAAAACTGAGTATGAGGAAATGTGGCCAATACCTTCCTCTACCATGCCCCATTCTCCAATTTTTGGCACATGTCTTTGTTTTTACCCAATATGCAGCAAGGTGTATTGAGTAACTTTTCTCATACTTAGTTTTTTGAAAAAGTTGTTCGAAAAAAAAGTGAACTGGGAAAAATTGATTATGAGGAAATGTGGCCAATACCTTCCTCTACCATGCCTCATTCTCCAATTTTTGGCACATGTTTTTGTTTTTACCCAATATGCAGCAATGTGTATTGAGTGACTTTTCTCACACTTAGTTTTTCGAAAAAGTTGTTCGAAAAAAAAGTGGACTGGGAAAAACTGAGTATGAGGAAATGTGGCCAATACCTTCCTCTACTATGCCCTATTCTCCAATTTTTGGCACATGTCTTTGTTTTTACCCAATATGCAGCAAGGTGTATTGAGTGACTTTTCTCATACTTAGTTTTTCGAAAAAGTTGTTCAAAAAAAAAGTGGACTGGGAAAAACTGAGTATGAGGAAATGTGGCCAATACCTTCTTCTACTATGCCCTATTCTCCAATTTTTGGCACATGTCTTTGTTTTTACCCAATATGCAGCAAGGTGTATTGAGCGACTTTTCTCATACTTAGTTTTTCGAAAAAGTTGTTCGAAAAAAAAGTGGACTGGGAAAAACTGAGTATGAGGAAATGTGGCCAATACCTTCCTCTACCATGCCCCATTCTCCAATTTTTGGCACATGTCTTTGTTTTTACCCAATATGCAGCAAGGTGTATTGAGTGACTTTTCTCATACTTAGTTTTTCGAAAAAGTTGTTCGAAAAAAAAGTGGACTGGGAAAAACTGAGTATGAGGAAATGTGGCCAATACCTTCCTCTACCATGCCCCATTCTCCAATTTTTGGCACATGTCTTTGTTTTTACCCAATATGCAGCAAGGTGTATTGAGTGGCTTTTCTCATACTTAGTTTTTCGAAAAAGTTGTTCGAAAAAAAAGTGGACTGGGAAAAACTGAGTATGAGGAAATGTGGCCAATACCTTCCTCTACCATGCCCCATTCTCCAATTTTTGGCACATGTCTTTGTTTTTACCCAATATGCAGCAAGGTGTATTGAGTGACTTTTCTCATACTTAGTTTTTCGAAAAAGTTGTTCGAAAAAAAAAGTGGACTGGGAAAAACTGAGTACGAGGAAATGTGGCCAATACCTTCCTCTACCATGCCCCATTCTCCAATTTTTGGCACATGTCTTTGTTTTTACCCAATATGCAGCAAGGTGTATTGAGTGGCTTTTCTCATACTTAGTTTTTCGAAAAAGTTGTTCGAAAAAAAAGTGGACTGGGAAAAACTGAGTATGAGGAAATGTGGCCAATACCTTCCTCTACCATGCCTCATTCTCCAATTTTTGGCACATGTTTTTGTTTTTACCCAATATGCAGCAATGTGTATTGAGTGACTTTTCTCACACTTAGTTTTTCGAAAAAGTTGTTCGAAAAAAAAGTGGACTGGGAAAAACTGAGTATGAGGAAATGTGGCCAATATCTTCCTCTACTATGCCCTATTCTCCAATTTTTGGCACATGTCTTTGTTTTTACCCAATATGCAACAAGGTGTATTGAGTAACTTTTCTCATACTTAGTTTTTCGAAAAAGTTGTTCGAAAAAAAAGTGGACTGGGAAAAACTGAGTATGAGGAAATGTGGCCAACACCTTCTTCTACTATGCCCTATTCTCCAATTTTTGGCACATGTCTTTGTTTTTACCCAATATGCAGCAAGGTGTATTGAGTAACTTTTCTCATACTTAGTTTTTCGAAAAAGTTGTTCGAAAAAAAGTGGACTGGGAAAAACTGATTATGAGGAAATGTGGCCAATACCTTCCTCTACCATGCCCCATTCTTCAATTTTTGGCACATGTTTTTGTTTTTACCCAATATGCAGCAATGTGTATTGAGTGACTTTTCTCATACTTAGTTTTTCGAAAAAGTTGTTCGAAAAAAAAGTGGACTGGGAAAAACTGAGTATGAGGAAATGTGGCCAATACCTTCCTCTACTATGCCCTATTCTCCAATTTTTGGCACATGTCTTTGTTTTTACCCAATATGCAGCAAGGTGTATTGAGTGACTTTTCTCATACTTAGTTTTTCGAAAAAGTTGTTCGAAAAAAAAGTGGACTGGGAAAAACTGAGTATGAGGAAATGTGGCCAATACCTTCCTCTACTATGCCCTATTCTCCAATTTTTGGCACATGTCTTTGTTTTTACCCAATATGCAACAAGGTGTATTGAGTAACTTTTCTCATACTTAGTTTTTCGAAAAAGTTGTTCGAAAAAAAAGTGGACTGGGAAAAACTGATTATGAGGAAATGTGGCCAATACCTTCCTCTACCATGCCCTATTCTCCAATTTTTGGCACATGTCTTTGTTTTTACCCAATATGCAACAAGGTGTATTGAGTAACTTTTTTCATACTTAGTTTTTCGAAAAAGTTGTTCGAAAAAAAAGTGGACTGGGAAAAACTGAGTATGAGGAAATGTGGCCAATACCTTCTTCTACTATGCCCTATTCTCCAATTTTTGGCACATGTCTTTGTTTTTACCCAATATGCAGCAAGGTGTATTGAGTGACTTTTCTCATACTTAGTTTTTCGAAAAAGTTGTTCGAAAAAAAAGTGGACTGGGAAAAACTGAGTATGAGGAAATGTGGCCAATACCTTCCTCTACTATGCCCTATTCTCCAATTTTTGGCACATGTCTTTGTTTTTACCCAATATGCAACAAGGTGTATTGAGTAACTTTTCTCATACTTAGTTTTTCGAAAAAGTTGTTCGAAAAAAAAGTGGACTGGGAAAAACTGATTATGAGGAAATGTGGCCAATACCTTCCTCTACCATGCCCTATTCTCCAATTTTTGGCACATGTCTTTGTTTTTACCCAATATGCAACAAGGTGTATTGAGTAACTTTTTTCATACTTAGTTTTTCGAAAAAGTTGTTCGAAAAAAAAGTGGACAGGGAAAAACTGAGTATGAGGAAATGTGGCCAATACCTTCTTCTACTATGCCCTATTCTCCAATTTTTGGCACATGTCTTTGTTTTTACCCAATATGCAGCAAGGTGTATTGAGTAACTTTTCTCATACTTAGTTTTTTTTCGAGTTGCTCTCTTAATCTCGTAGTGTACGGACGTGTCTACGCGAGTGTATATTTGTAATAGGTGATATTTGTAATAAGTTACAAAAAAAAATATTTGTTAATATACATACCTACAAGACATAAGTGAGAATCGAAAATAAAAACAAACTAAACAAAACAAAAAAACCAAACGGTTAATGAGTAACAGTAATCGTTGTGACAGTGGGCCTAATAGCCGAAATGCTTACATTGTGTTAAGCTCAGCAAGCGTTAGCAACGAAAACATTAGAGACCCTGAATATAATAGAAACTATTTAAGTGCAAAACCGAAAACAAATACAAATAATTTAAGTGCAAGTGTGCCTAACTTAAATAAATGTACTGAACAAGGGACAAATTTAGCCCAATCTCTGTTTAAAAATTATAAAAAAAATACCGAGGTGCCATCTTCATCGCGGTCTTCTTTATCAAGTTCTGGTGTCGCACCAACAGCTGCTAAAGGCGCTACGGGCCAAATTTCTGCGTGTGCTCCTAAGATCCAGGTAGGGATGGACAGGTACGTAACAGTTCTTAAAAGGGGAAGGAGCCCTAAATCGGCAGAAGCATCTCAACCTGCAAAAATTTTAAAAGACGATGAAAGGCCAACCTCATCGCAAAATCGTTTTGCAATTTTGCAAGAGGATAATGAGGCCCCTGTTAGTGAAAAAAAGTCCTTTAAGCCACCTCCCATTTATTTGAGGGAAAAAAACTCAAATGATCTCGTCAAGTTTTTAGTCGGTTTGATTGGGGAAAATAACTTTTATGTTTCAAACGTTAAACGCGGTAACATATTTGAGACAAAAATTCAAGTGAACCATGAAAACGCCTACCGCGCTACGGTTTCGGAGCTCGAAAAACTCAGCAAAAACTTCTATACCTACCAACTGAAGACCGCAAAAGGCCTTCAGGTAGTTATTAAAGGCATTGATTCTAACGTTGACCCAGAAGAGATCAAGACCAGTTTGCTAAACAAAGGGTTTATGGTTAGGACGGTATCGAATATGAGAAACAGGGAAAAACACCCCCAACCATTATTCCGAGTGGAGCTTGAGCCTGGTGATATCAAATTGAAAAAAAGTGAAACTCACCCCATCTACGATTTAAAATATATTATGCACCGACGAGTCACTGTGGAAGTGCCACATAAGCGATCTGGGCCCGTACAGTGCTTAAACTGCCAGGAATATGGCCACACTAAAACTTATTGTAAGTTGCCTACTGTTTGTGTTGTGTGTGGGGATCTGCACGATACGACCAAGTGCGACAAGCCAAAAGATGATCCTAGGATAAAAAAATGCAGCAACTGCGGGGGAAACCACACTGCCAACTATAGAGGTTGTCCTGTTTTTAATTTAGTTAAGCGATCAACTAAGCCGAAAATAGTTCCTGCCCCTCCCCAGCCTTTAAATATACCAACTACAAATATGCCTCCATTGGCACAACCAACTACAAATCAAGTTTCTTACGCCGCCGCATTAAAGTCTAACCAGCCTAATTCACGTAAGTCTACCCAGCCTACAACACAACAAGAAGTGCCAACTAGCGAACCAACCGGGTCTAATTTTAGCCGCCTGGAAGCCGTAATTGACAATATGGTCACACAATTTACGCAGATTATGGCGCAAATGGCCAACATGATGCAAGAAATGCAAAAAATGCAGTCTGCTTTTCTGCAGGCTGTGCTTAAAAGACCATGAACTGCCTCAGGGTTTGTTTCTGGAACGCAAACGGCATCCGCCAACACAAAAACGAGCTCGAATATTTCTTGATGAACCAAAAAATCGATGTTATGTGTATTTCTGAGACTCATATGACATCTAGAAGCACTTTTAAAATTAGTGGTTATTCTTTTTACGATTCAAAGGATCCTAGGGATAGATCATGTGGTGGCTCTGCTATTCTAATCAAATCAAGAATTAAACACCAATGGTTGGGTGGCCTCTCGGAATGTTATATCCAAGCTACGAACGTCTGCATTGATGAATTTTTCCATAACCTTGTTATTTCATCAGTTTACTGTCCACCCAGATTTTCCATAACGAAGGATCAGTACAACAGTTTCTACAAATCATTAGGTCCCCGCTTCATAGCTGCTGGAGACTATAACGCTAAGCACACATACTGGGGCTCCCGCCTAATTAGTCCCAGAGGTCGTGTCTTGTATGACTCAGTGTCGGAAATAGGACTTTTCGTTATTTCAACTGGACAACCAACCTATTGGCCAACGGACAATAATAAAATTCCAGACGTAATAGATTTTGGCGTGGCAAAAGGTATATCACCGGACCTTATTGAGGCTGAAGCCTCCTTGGATTTATCTTCTGACCACTCACCCACAATTATCACTATTTGCAGTCCTCACCAAATAGCAACTAGTGATTTTTTCTTATCAAAAAGAGTAAATTGGTTAAAATATAAAAAATATATCAGCTCTCACTGCTCGGAACACATACCACTAAAAACTCCCCAAGAAATCGATGATTGCCTAAATATCCTTAATGAAAACATTAAAAAAGCCGTTGAACATGCTTCTTCAACATACCGTCAGGTCAAATACAACAAAATTTTTTCTGTCGATGTTGAGGAGCTTTTATCTGAAAAAAGGAGAGCGCGAAGAGAATGGCAACAGCATAGATCGCCCCAACTTAAAACGAAGCTAAAAGAGTGTACAAATCGCTTAAAAAACTTGCTGGAGGTACACAGAATTGCATCAATTAAGAAGTATTTGGAAGGTCTAGACGCAACCCCTCAAACAAATTATTCTCTATGGCGATCAGCCAGTCGTCTCAAAAGACCCGTAATCGCAAAACCACCACTGCGCAATCTAAGAGGATCCTGGGCTAGAAATGATGAAGAAAAATGCGATCTGCTCGCAAGTCATTTAAGAAACGTGTTCACTCCTAATACATGCACTGACGTGAGGGAATTACCGCCTGTTGTTTCTAGACATCCTATAGAAATACGTTTCCGATATTCAGATGTGGTAGAAGCTATTTCTAACCTTAATGATAAAAAAGCTCCTGGCGTTGATCAAATAAGCAACAAAATGCTCATTGAGCTACCTTTTACAGCAAAAAGAATAATTCTTTTTATTTTTAATGCCATAATACGGCTTGAACATTTTCCACCAATATGGAAAGTTGCCTTAGTTAAGATGATTCCTAAGCCTGGTAAAGATCCTTCTAAGGTGGAGTCTTATAGGCCTATAAGTTTGTTACCAACTTTGTCAAAACTGTTTGAAAAGCTGCTTAAAAACAAGCTTACTCCGATCCTGAATGAAAACAACTGCATTCCAGATCACCAATTTGGCTTTAGAAGTCAACATAGCACAATAGAACAAACTCACAGACTGGTGCAGGTTATAAGAAAAACTTTCGAGGAAAAAAAGTACTGCTCCGCGCTTTTTATAGATGTCTCTCAAGCTTTCGATAAAGTATGGCACGAAGGCCTGTTAAACAAACTAAAGCTAAACCTTCCAGCTAATATTTTCAACCTACTAGAAAAGTACATAACCGGTCGACAGTTTAAAATCAAAGAGGGAAAC
This sequence comes from Melanophora roralis, assembly GCA_963583895.1. Classification (NCBI taxonomy): domain Eukaryota; kingdom Metazoa; phylum Arthropoda; class Insecta; order Diptera; family Rhinophoridae; genus Melanophora; species Melanophora roralis. The sequence goes on along the minus strand of OY757187.1, from coordinate 76,612,242 downwards.
CAAATAAGTTCTTCTCAAACAATAGGGGCTGGTGTACCTCAAGGGAGTATACTAGGTCCAGTTCTGTACTTGCTTTACACAGCAGATATGCCAACCAATAGTTTTACACACACGTCGACATTTGCTGATGATACTGCTTTCCTTAGTATTCATAAAGACCCTAAAGAGGCTTCAAACCAATTGCAGCAACACGTAACCCAAGTTGAAAAATGGGCAAAGTTATGGGGAATAAAAATAAATGAACAAAAATGTACCCACGTAACTTTTACTTTACGCAAAGAAACGTGCTCTCCAATTCTTATTAACAACCATATGGTGCCTCAACGAACCGAGACAAAATATCTTGGTATTCACCTAGACCGCCGCCTGACATGGAAGCCTCATATAGATGCGAAGTTGACGCAAATGAAACTTAAAGCTACACAAATTCATTGGCTAATCGGCAGAAACTCTGTGCTTCGTCTTGATTGTAAACTTCTACTCTACAAATCGATTTTGAAACCAATTTGGTGCTACGGTATACAATTATGGGGCACTGCTTCCGCATCCAACATAGAAAAAATTCAACGCAGGCAAAACAAAATCCTAAGAATGATAACTGGTGCTCCTTGGTATGTTAAAAACAGCAACATCCACAAGGATCTACAAGTTCCACTAGTTAAATGCGAAATCCTGAACTATGTGGACAAGTATTTAAATAAGCTGGAAGCTCACCCAAATCCGCTCGCCCGAAACATCCTGCAACATAGTGGGCACACCCGCCTGAAAAGGAGGGATACTATTGCGCTTATATGAAGCTTGATAATTAATATGAGAACTTAAATTTTAGTCTGGCACTGGCTGGACTTATATTAACTACCTAGTTTTAAGATTTGAACACTTATTGTTAGTTCGCCACAGGCGAAGATTCAATAATAAATATATAAAAAAAAAAAAAAAAAAAATACTTAGTTTTTCGAAAAAGTTGTTCGAAAAAAAGTGGACTGGGAAAAACTGATTATGAGGAAATGTGGCCAATACCTTCCACTACCATGCCTCGTTCTCCAATTTTTGGCACATGTTTTTGTTTTTACCCAATATGCAGCAATGTGTATTGAGTGACTTTTCTCATACTTAGTTTTTCGAAAAAGTTGTTCGAAAAAAAAGTGAACTGGGAAAAACTGAGTACGAGGAAATGTGGCCAATACCTTCCTCTACCATGCCCCATTCTCCAATTTTTGGCACATGTCTTTGTTTTTACCCAATATGCAGCAAGGTGTATTGAGTGACTTTTCTCATACTTAGTTTTTCGAAAAAGTTGTTCAAAAAAAAAGTGGACTGGGAAAAACTGAGTATGAGGAAATGTGGCCAATACCTTCTTCTACTATGCCCTATTCTCCAATTTTTGGCACATGTCTTTGTTTTTACCCAATATGCAGCAAGGTGTATTGAGCGACTTTTCTCATACTTAGTTTTTCGAAAAAGTTGTTCGAAAAAAAAGTGGACTGGGAAAAACTGAGTATGAGGAAATGTGGCCAATACCTTCCTCTACCATGCCCCATTCTCCAATTTTTGGCACATGTCTTTGTTTTTACCCAATATGCAGCAATGTGTATTGAGTGACTTTTCTCATACTTAGTTTTTCGAAAAAGTTGTTCGAAAAAAAAGTGGACTGGGAAAAACTGAGTATGAGGAAATGTGGCCAATACCTTCCTCTACTATGCCCTATTCTCCAATTTTTGGCACATGTCTTTGTTTTTACCCAATATGCAGCAAGGTGTATTGAGCGACTTTTCTCATATTTAGTTTTTCGAAAAAGTTGTTCGAAAAAAAAGTGGACTGGGAAAAACTGAGTATGAGGAAATGTGGCCAATACCTTCCTCTACCATGCCTCATTCTCCAATTTTTGGCACATGTATTTGTTTTTGCCCAATATGCAGCAAGGTGTATTGAGTGACTTTTCTCATACTTAGTTTTTCGAAAAAGTTGTTCGAAAAAAAAGTGGACTGGGAAAAACTGAGTATGAGGAAATGTGGCCAATACCTTCCTCTACTATGCCCCATTCTCCAATTTTTGGCACATGTCTTTGTTTTTACCCAATATGCAGCAAGGTGTATTGAGCGACTTTTCTCATACTTAGTTTTTCGAAAAAGTTGTTCGAAAAAAAAGTGGACTGGGAAAAACTGAGTATGAGGAAATGTGGCCAATACCTTCCTCTACCATGCCCCATTCTCCAATTTTTGGCACATGTCTTTGTTTTTACCCAATATGCAGCAATGTGTATTGAGTGACTTTTCTCATACTTAGTTTTTCGAAAAAGTTGTTCGAAAAATAAGTGGACTGGGAAAAACTGAGTATGAGGAAATGTGGCCAATACCTTCCTCTACCATGCCCCATTCTCCAATTTTTGGCACATGTCTTTGTTTTTACCCAGTAAGTAAAATAATACGTGTGAGTAGTGTGTCATAATAATGTTATATATGTATAAATTGTATGTAAATTTTTTCCAAAATTAGTTTATTCTTTATCAAATTCGTATTATTGTTTCATTAAAAATTATTTTTTTCGTTTCTGAAGTAAAATTCAGAGACTTATATAAAATCTTCATATGTATCAAAAAGTTTGTTAAAGTTCTAAAAAAGTTTGTTAAAAGCAAAATTCCTCTCCCATGAAGATTTTTGATGCTGCCATATCAAAAATACACTTTTTGTATGGAAAAAGGGTGTCTGTAAGCTTGGCAGCACCTATTTAAAAATTTTACTCAAATTTTAGCGCCATTTTTTAATGAGAGAGAATATCTAGTGCGCTCTCTGAAAAATTGAGTGAAAAAAAAGTTTGCCAAAAAAAAAGTTTGTTATTTTCACGGAGATAGTAATTGTCTCCTGTTTTCTTGTCGTGTGTAAGTGAAGTGTGTGTGAAATTACAAAGAAACTAGTGTTGGGCATAATCTTTCTTTTCAGGGAATCGTTCACAATCGGTCAGAAAGGTTAAAGGAAATAGTTCGTTCTTTTCGTTCATCTTTCTTTTATGAAAGATGTTTTGTGTGAAAGATGTTCTGTGGGAAATATGAATGACCGACTGAAACAAGACATGTTGACAGCTTTTTTTCTTATTTAACGAAAATGGTAATATGGAGTGTAAATTGATAAACAAAAAAAGAAAATTTTTAGTGATAAATAAGTTAAATATATGTTAATAATAAAAAAAAAATAAATGTGTGGGGCATGAAATACAAGAGATGTCTGTAATTAAAATAGTTATTTCATTATTGATAAAACTATGAATCTAATAAAGAAAATAACTATATAACAATTGTGTGTGCCAAATGAAAAACTGTTTTTATTTTCGGCCACAGTGACAGACTACCGTTCAATTGAAATAGTTCTTTCATAACCGACGCAATTCTGTGTGAAACATGAAAGGTGAAAGATGAACGAAGAAAGGTTTGAAGGAAAGAGTACGAACTGTTTCTCATCTTTCCTTTTACAGAATCGTTCAATTGAACTAGTTCGTTCATGACCGACACAACTTTATTACTTTATTATTATTATTATTATTTTATTAGTAGTATTTGTAATACTTTTAAATTACATTTCATAAATCATTTAAAATAAAATTATTTTAATAATTATTTTAAAGCTCTAGTTAACATTAATATTTCTAATGAAATTAACAACTTTTTTTCTAAAAATGTTCATATTTGTTTCTTCTTTAATAAGAAAAGGCATCATGCTGTATTTTTGTAGCCCTTTGTAAAATAGTGAACGTTTTGTTGTATTTGTATCTGCTCGTTGCAATCTAAATTCCAAATTATTCCTTAAGTTATACGGCTGAACATCACCAACATATTGCTGCTGTTCCATAAGATAATCGGGTGCATCGCCCATTTCCATTTTTTTAATGAAGGTCAGAGTTGTAAGTTCTAATCTTTGATGTATATTCATCCATTTTAGCGTATCTAACATATATCTTATTGATGTCAAACGGTTGCATTTCAAAAATGGTTTGCATCGCTTTGTTTTGTAATTTTTGTAGTCGGTTTAACTGGGTATCGGTACAGCAGGTATATAATATCGTACATCCAAATTCAAAATGAGATTTAATAATCGTGTTGTATACATTTATTGCTGTTATAATTGACATTTTATTTCTAATACGTTTAAAAAAACCTATTTTCGTTCCAATTTTTTTACATATGTATATATTCTACATGTTCTTTAAAATTTAATTCCTTGTCTACTAGAAAACCCAAATATTTTATAGTATTTACTCACTCAATCATCACATCATTTATTTTCAAAGTTATATTATTATTATTCATATTTATTTCCATTATTTTTGTTTTAGTTTCGTTTAGTTTTAACTTATTCATTTTTAACCAGCTATTAATTTTATTTATATATGTTTGTAAGTTTTCATAACACATCTCATCCGTTGGCGCCTCTGAGAAAATCAGAGTATCATCAGCGTATAGTACAATTTCACATTTTTCCAGAACTTTCTCCATGTCGTTGATATAAATGATGAACAAAAGTGCTCCTAAAATTGATCCTTGAGGTACACCAAAATCGTTGTCTATTTCCATTGATTTTATATTATTAATTTTTGTCTTTTGTTTTCTATTATTTAGGTATGATTTAAACCATTTTAATTCAGTGTCTTGTATACCGTACTTGTATAGCTTTCTTAATAAAATATCACGATCTATCGTTTCAAATGCTCTTTTAAAGTCGAGAAACGCGGCTACAATTTTATTATTTTTCTTCATATATTTCCATCTATTAATAACGTAATTTAAGGCAGTTTCACATGAATGATTTTTTCGAAACCCCGATTGATATTTCGAAAGTATTTTATTTTTTTCCATGTACTCTTCTAATTGGTTTTTGACAATTTTTTCCATAATTTTTTCACATGTTTTTAAGCCGTTAATAGGTCTATATTCTTCACACTTAATCGTATTTTTTACTTTTTCTATCGGTGTAACTATCGATTCCTTCCAGCTGTTCGGGAATGCTATATACAGTATCTTGTCGCCTAATATGTCCCAGTTATCTAGTATTATTTTGTTATTTACTCTAATGTAGTCTGGTTTTTTATTTAAGTCTTTACATATAATTTTCAACTCTTGTAGATTTATTGCACGAAATTTGAATTTTATGTTTATCACAGATATTAGATTCTTATATTGCACGTACTGAATAGAATTATTTATTTCTTTTATGCTGTCGACAAAATAGTTATTAAAATTTTCAGCTATTTCTATATTATTCTTATATTCTATATTTTTAAATATCACAGTCTTTATCATAGATCTGGGTTTTCTTAGCACTAATTCTTTTATTTTGTTCCACATTTCCTTTTGGCCACTTGCATTGCATATTTTGTTGTCAATATATTTATTTTTCTCTTTCTCAATATTTAGTTTATACTTATTTCTTATTATCTTATAGTTATTCCATGCCTCATAATTATTTTCAATAACTGCTCGTTGGTATCTAAAAATTTTTTCCATCTTCATAGTTCTTAGTTCATTACTAAACCAATTATTACTATATTTTTTATTTATTTTCTTTCTTACAGTGAACTTGTTTATTGTGTCTTCAAGACATTTATCAAAATGATTTACGTAAAAGTCTAAATTATACATTTCATCACATTCTATTATTGCACTCAGTTCATTTTTAAATCTAACTTTATTATATTTGAATATTATCACTTCTTTTACTTTTTCGTCAGGTATATTCTCTTTAGTAATAAATATGTCAATAGATTCATGGTCTGCTATTTTATTATTTGTGTTAATTTGTGCCGAAATGTTTTCATTATTTGTTATCACATAGTCTATTAGTGTTTTGGAGTTCTTTGTTATTCTGGTATAATCACTCATTATTTGTTTTAGACCATTATCACGCATCATGCTTTCTAATCTACTTTTATAAAAATCTTTCAACCAATCTATATTGAAATCTCCTACTATGATAATGTCACAGCTTTCCTCACATATTTCATCCAATATTTCCTGGAAATCGTTGCAAAATTCTGATTTTTGACCACTTGGCGACCTGTATACAACTGTAATTATAAATGATGCTTTTTCGCACTTTGCTTTATAAACACTTATCCAATATTTTGTTTCCTTAACGTATTCTTTAATTTTCTTGATAGTCCAATATTTTTTGAAATATAAAATTACTCCTCCAGTTCTATTAGACTTAGATAAGGTGCTATAATTGTAATAATTCTCAATTTCAATTTCAGATTCGTTCACAGCCTCTGTCAGATGCGTTTCAGATAAAACTATAAAATCTGGATTATTTTCTTCGATTATTATCTCAAGTTGATTTAAATTATTGATCAAACCTTGTATATTGGTATATATTCCATGCAATTGCTTTGGTTGTTAGAAAGCTACGCCCATCCTTTTCTTTTTTAAATTAAGTTTATTTTGATATACCGGACATTCTCTGTTCAAAGTGCTATGGTTTTCATCGAGTCCTAAATTAAGCCTTTTATTTTCTTTTATACAGTTGATACATTTATTTATAACTTCTTTATTGCATTCAGTACCTTTATGCTTTCCATGACATTTATAACAAGATTCATCATTTTTACACTCCGATGCCTTGTGGTTGTATCCCTGACACTTAAAACACTGTAGTACATTTGTTCCATCAAAAACTCTGCATCTGTCCCATCCAACATTTATTTTTTGATTTGACATAACTTTAGGGTATGACTCATTATCAATTTTTATTTTTGCATTATATATTGTTTTATTGTATCTTTTTGTTTCAAACATTTTCACTATTTCCATTTTGCTTTTTTCTAATATTTTATTTTGTTTCTTAATTTTTTCCAGTAGATCTTTTTCGGGTATTTTAAAGTTCATGTCCGTTACAATTATTTGCATTTCGACTTGTTTCGGAACCGTTATTTCATAATTCTCGCTTATTTCATTTTGTATTGCTTCTTTTATTTTATTACGCTCTTCAACATTCTCACTTTGGATAACTAAAGTTCCATTTTTTCCATTTTCAACATCATTTATTTTAAAATTTATTGGATTTATTTTTTGATTTAAATCTGCTTTTGTTTTTACAGCACTTTGTTTTCCCTTTGGTTTTATTATTAATGGGATATTTTTCGAAACATCTGGCATCACCGTATTTTTTGCAACTGTTTGGGCATACGACATTTTCGTTTTAACGTTGGTTTCGTTTATTACCTTCTTTATTTCATTACATATTTTTATACTACTGTTCTCTATTGTATTGCACATATCTTTGTTTTTATTTTCAATTTCATTTATATTACCGTATAAGTTTTTAACTAGTTCTACATTATTCTCACACATTTTTTGTATTTTATCTATTTTCTTAAATCTTTCATCATATTTAATTTCAATTGCTTCCAGTAGTGCTTTAATTTCATTTTCATTTTGTTTCAAAGAGCTCTCAAATTCATTTTTGTATTCTAATAATGTTTGTTTGTTTTTATTCACTGCATCTTGGATTTCCCCCAAAACAAGATCAACATTTTGGATATATCTCATGCAATCATTACAAATAAAACGAATATAATTGTCTTCATCTATAATTTTTGCAGAATACTGATCAATACCGGCACACTTTTTTGAGAAATGATACACTTTGTCACATACTCCATTACATCTTATTCCAGTTTCTCCCCTAATTGCTGATCTGCATTTACTGCATTCAGCCATTATTTAAACTATTTTACAAGTTTTTACACTTCCAAAATAATTGTTTATCTATTGATTACTTTTATGATTTTAAATAGTCGCTATCTATTTTTTAAAACACAATATTTTTATTTTTATTTAATTTTTCACGGAGCTTTATTATTTTTGCTTCTTATTCAACCAGTGTTGTACCATGGTCTACAACTCTAAAGAAACATTTAAGAACATTTATATAATGAAATACAATAGAAAAACTAATAATAATTGTGCAGTTTAAAGAGTAGTGTTCCGCAAAAATAACAAACCAGGAAAGTATAGGTAAGTAAAGAAGTGATACAAAATTGAGAAAATCAAACGCGCCGGAGATAGAAAAGTGTCCCAGAAATTTGTGTAAAATTTTAACTATTTATCTAAATATATTCAATTTAGCTACAAAATTTTTAAGCTTGTATATGTGAAAATGCATATAAGAAAAAAAAAGATAATTAAATTTAGAAGATTCTTGAAAATGTAATTTCTTTCGATTTTCCATTTTCGTTTTACCATCTCCCTCAGGGTACACGTATATCCGGTAGCAGTGTGACCAGATTTTCAAGTAAAGTTCAAGCTAAATCACGTTTAAAAAACAGCTGAAAAGTGCTAAAATAAAAACTTAAAGTCAAAAAATATAGCTAAATTTTTTTATTCGTTTTTTAAAAAATTTCTTTGTTATTTAGACATTTCTAAATCACGTTTAAAAAACAGCTGAAAAGTGCTAAAATAAAAACTTAAAGTCAAAAAATATAGCTAAATTTTTTTATTCGTTTTTTAAAAAATTTCTTTGTTATTTAGACATTTCTCATAATAGGAACGAAACGTTTTTGTGCTAAAAATATTTAAAAAGAAAATTTGGTTTTATTTACGAAGATTTGGTAGACTCATACCTTCAGTAATAGTACGTTTCCATTATAAGCAAATTAAGTAATTTTGAGGAAATCATTTCGAAGTGTTTCCATTACGTTGTAAGTAATTTTATGTTCGAATTCAATCTGACACATATATCAGGTGGCCTCGGTTATTCAGCTGAAACCGGTGTTTCGATATTAAAATATCAAATTTTGTTTATGTTTATGTATTTGATTCTTTTTTACAAACAACAACTGTAGTTTTCTTAAAAAAGCTTAAAAGAAGGAAAAAGATTTTGTGAGTTTTTGTTATCTGTCTTGACATTCTTATGACAAATTAAGTTGTTTTTGTAGAACTGCTCCCACCTGATGCATGCTCCTTGCAATCAGCTGTCATTTTTTCGCATTTGCTACTCACCAATAATGGATTCCCCAAAGTTGCATTTGTAAAAATAGCCTCCGCGCAGTGTTGCATAGACAAATTTCGAAATAATCTTGAGCAAATCAAGTCATTTGAGATGATTTGCTCATATGAAAAATATATGGGAAATCATGTAGCAAATTACTTAATTTGAGCAAATTAAATGATTTGGCGCAAATCACGTAGATGGAAACGTAGTATAAGAAGAAAAATAATATGTGTTCATATACATATGCATGTACAAGAGCTTTTTTAAAAAGTTTTTAGAAGCAGGTGTTAATTTGCTGCCTGTTTTGGTAAAAAAAAAACTAATTTGTAAGATATGTATTTAAAAAAACAAAAAACGTTAAATTAAAAAATGACCGTCCTGCTAAAAAAAACTAAATTTACAAAGAACATGATTTTCAACAAATAAAGTTTAATACCATCAAAATGATGAGCTTTACTTGACCCTACGATGTTTCATTGTGCCTGCTTTTTTCTTGAAAAATTATTTCGGTCCTGTTTAATTTGAATTTTTAAAAAAATAAACTTTAAAATTCTTATTAAATAAAAATATTAATATAATAATTTGTTTCAACGAAAGACATAAGTGTTTTACATTTTTGAGCAATACATAAAAACATTTTTTAATTTAACCAAAAGACGGAACAAATCTTTGTGTCGCATTTGGATGTTTTCTTTAAAATTGCCGCATTTAAAAGTATTTGTTTTGGAAAACACATTCTTACGTTTTTTTTTTTGTGATACCATACCTTCCTTATTTCTTTGTTTTATTGAAGTTTTGTGCTGTTTCACGTTTTTTAAATGTCGCAAGAAGTAAATTTTTAAGCAAAACAATGGTTCGGAAACTGTAATTTTGTAAATTCGAAGAAAATTTGGAGCTGATACCTTTCAATATAATTGAGATATATACCAAAAAATATAATACGACAAATTTTTGACCTTTTATCTAGCTTCAAAAACTACTAAAAAAGCTGAATCCAATTTCGAAAAAAGCTAAAAAAAAGCTAAAGGCTAAATGTAAATATTTCGGGCTAAATGAAGAAAAATAAAGCTAAATTTAGCTCCAAAAAGCTAATATGGCCACACTGTCCGGTAGCCTTAGATAAACAGCTGAGTAACGGTATTTCGTTATATAAATGTCAAATTTTGTTTGTGTTTACGTATTTTTTACTTTTTTACAAACAACAACTGTTGTATTGTAAGAAAAGCTCAAAAAGAAGAAAAAAGAATTTGTGAATTCTTGTTATTTGTCTTTGACATTCTTATGAGGGTTTAGTTGTTTCTGTTGAATCGCTGATATGAGTGCGCCTTGATCTCCCTGCAACAAAAATTTAAAAAGTGACAAAAAACAAATGTTAACAAATAAAAGGAAGTAAAATTTATTTAAGGATAAAAAATTTTAACAATAAAAAACAAAAGTGAACAAACTATGTACTAAGAGTGAAATACATGAACATTTAAAAGTTATATAAACGTGCAGGCTTCTTCCATCAAAATAAAGCAAAGTCAAAGTAGTGTAAAACAGAATAAGAAAAAGAAAAGTTCATTGACCTTTACTATTAACACAAATTTCAAAAATAAATTTAATAAAAGCGTTAACAATAATCAATCATAGAAAAAAAATGTGCATATATGTTTCAGTTTTGCGTGACAAAGTCATTTAATTTTAAAATGTGCCAAATAAATAAGTGTTTCCAACGCTTCATACTTTTTTTCAACTTGTTAAATTAGACTATCAGAGACCTGCGCCGAGGACTTTTGTCGGCGGCGGCGGCTCGTTAAAAAATTGTCGGCGGCGGCTCAAAGCCGGCTCCGTGACGGCTGAAAGTACAGACACACATATATGTATGTACAATGCATTAGCACATACTTATTTACTAAACGTTGCAAGGATGATAGTTAATTAAACATTATTTATTTAATTTTAAACGAAAACTTATAAAAACTGCTGTCAATTCCAAGACAGACGGCACTCCTTATGCAACTCTGACGTATGGCACTAATATAAAGGCGAAACAAATTGTTTTTAATATAATTTTATTCTATTGGATTACACAAATATGAAGTATATGCAAAAAATACTGGAAATAACGATGAAAATGTTAATGGCAGATAGTCAGATTAAAAGTTTTATTAACATATTAGTTTAAAGTGCATTAAAAATTTGTTTGTTTCATTATTTAGTGTGTGGTAAACGCAACAAACAACATAAAAAAGTTTAAAAAATGTTCGAGCGGCAGCTATTTTTCAGCCGACAAAACGCCGAGAAAATATTGGCGGCGGCGGCTATCACAAACTTATCGGCGGCTTGGGTCGGCCGGCTTTCAGCCGATCAGCGCAGGTCTCTGTAGACTATTGAATAGATCAAAGAAATTAATGTGAGTAATAAAAAAAATAAAATATTTGTAATAAGTACATGTATGTATGTATACTTTTTAATTTTATCTTTAATGTTAAAAAATAAAAAGCAAAAATAATATTTGCGATTTCATACTTAATTTTTTTTACAAAAAAAATTCGAAGTATAAAGTACGGATTAAAATTCGCCGTTGCATTAAACGCAAAGATAAAAACATTGTTTACTAATATAAATGATGCATTACCCTAAAATCACCCAAGTGGATCAAAAAAAGTGAGGAAATATCTCCTCTTGCATCGAGTAGTAACTTGTTGCTCTTTAATCCAATAAAATAGCAGTTCTTGTTTGGATTTTAAAATTAAATCACAATAAAGAATTTTAATAAAATATTGCTTTTTAATTTTTTCAATACTAAACAATAAATCAGCCTGGACATACCAAAACAAAATTAAATTAATAAAACCATGTATTTCACTTTATACAAACACTAATAAACGTTAAGAGATACACATTTTTAATTTATTATCCCAAATTTAATTTCAGATATACAAACAACGATATGCGACAGAAAATCTTTTATAAACACGATATGACAAGGAAAACAGTAGAAAACTGGGACGACGAAACAAGTGTCTGCAGGGTGGAAAATTTCTTACATAGATTTCTTGATCGGGTACAAAATTAACTTCTTTGCATATTTAATTATGTTGCTTTTCCCCTTTTTCATAAGCTTTATGTTAACATTCCATTACTTCTTTTCTCCTTCTTTTTTCCAGAATATCTTTTTCAGCCTTTAGTTTTCTGGCTAGTTCGTAATCATGCCCAGAGTTACATATATATTTGCTGAGAGAAAACAACAGAATAAGGGTTGATAACTATAGATTCGTGATATAAGCTGCGAATGGCATACTCTATCTCTGGTAGATGCAAATCTCAATCACGGTGACCCCCTTTTAAATGTGCTCTAATGCCAGCTAATATAGACTGATTTGCTCTTTCCGATGCATTTTCCTACGGACTATAAGCGGCATTCCTTATATGCTTAATTTTAAAGGTTTAGGCATCATTTTAAACTCAGAGGAAGTAAATTGTGTACCGTTGTCAAAATGTTTGATTTCGGGTGTACCAAATGTTTAGAAAGCATACCGGATAAGAAAATCGACGACCTGCTGCGCTACAGCCTCTTTCATTGGTGGTATAAATATAAATTTAGAAAAGTGAAAACTACCAAGGCATGTTGATTCTTTCGTTTTGAAAGTGAATATTTACCTAAAAAATCAATATACAATTTTAAAAACGGACGGTGAGTCCATTTTTGCTCTTGTGACAAAATTTGTTGGTTTTATTTGTTCGGAAATATGGTTCTTAACGTGCTAAATCATTTTTGGCCAATTATAAAATTGCCTAATCCGATTTAAGGTTTTGCTTATTCCTCCATGACCAGATGTTAGTTCGTCATGAGACTTTGAAATGATGGTGATTATTAAATTTTCGGGTCGTCTTTCGCAAAAGAAATTTTCTTGTAAATTACACTGTCTGAAATCTTCAAATCAGGTAAACGATCTTGGTTTTCTTCGATAGCACGTACAATTTCCTTATATTCTGGTGATTCCAACTCTGGATGTAGTTTCAAAACCTAAAATATCAATTTCATTTATGTTTAGGTCTTCTGAGTCTGGCACTGACCTGGACAACATATCTGCCACAACGTTTTCGGAACCCTTTCGATGTTTAAAGCGAAAGTTATAGGCCTAGAGCTGCAGAGATCAACGAGCTAGACGGCCATTCAAATCCTTAACACTCATCAACCATTTTAAACTATCGTGGTCAGTTGTAATAGTGAACTCCATCAGCTCAATATAGAGTCTGAATCTTTCTACGACCAATAAGGCAGCAAGGCACTCCTTATTGGACATTTCCCGCCTATATGGAAAATTGCCTTAGTAAAGATGATTTCTAAGCCTGGCAAAGATCCTTCAAAGGTAGAGCCTTATAGGCCTATAAGTTTGTTACCCACAATGTAAAAATTGTTCCAAAATTTGCTTAAGAACAAGCTGATTCCGATCCTGAATGAAAACAACTGCATTCCAGATCACCAATTTGGCTTTAGAAGTCAACATAGCACAATCGAACGAACTCACAGATTGGTGCAGGTTATAAGAAAAACCTTTGAGGAAAAGAAGTACTGCTCCGCGCTTTTCATTGATGTCTCTCAAGCTTTCGATAAAGTATGGCACGAAGGCCTGTTAAACAAACTAAAGCTAAACCTTCCAGCTAATATTTTCAACCTATTAGAAAAATGCATAATCGACAATTTATGATCAAGGAGGGAAACCAAATAAGTTCTTCTCAACCAATAGAGACTGGTGTACCTCAAGGGAGTATACTAGGTCCAGCTGTGTACTTGCTTTACACAGCATATATGCCAACCAATAGTTCATAAAGACCCTAAAGAGGCTTCAACAAAAATGTACCAATGTTACTATTACTTTACGCAAAGAAACGTGCTCCCCAATCACTATTAACAACCATATGGTGCCTCAACGAACCGAGACAAAATATCTTGGTGTTCACCTAGATCGCCGGCTCACATGGAAGCCTCATATAGATGCGAAGCTGACTTAAATAAAACTTAAAGCTGCTCAAATCCACTGGCTTATTGGTAGAAACTCTGTGCAACGTCTGGATTGTAAACGTCTACTCTACAACTCGATTTTAAAACTAATTTGGTGCTACGGTATACAATTATGGCGCACTGCTTCCTCCTCTAACATAGAAAAAAATACAACGTCGCCAAAACAAAACTCTGAGAATGATAACTGGTGTTCCTTGTAATATTAAAAACAGCAACATCCACAAGGATCTAGAAGTTCCACTAGAAAAAAGCGAAATCCTAAACTATGTGGACAATTATTTAAACAAGCTGGAAACACATTCAAATCCGCTCGCTCGAAGCATTCTGCAACAAAGTGGGCACACCCGCTTAAAAAGAAGGGATACTATTGCTCTTAGATGAAATTTTTGAATTTAGTTATCTTTATTGTGAAAACTTAAATTTTAGTCCGGTACTGACTGGACTAGTAATTATTACTTAGTTTTAAGATTTGAATACTTATTGTTAAAGCGAAGATTCAATAATAAAATATATGAAAAAAAAACTTACTGTTGCACCTGTATCTTACGACGTCAGCAAAAACTTTTGGGTCTTTTTTTAAAATGAGAATCTATTTCCTGGACAGATTCTTTTACGAAATTTCTTGTGGCTCTTTTCTCTTTATAACGCTTTCTTGTTCGACGAACTCTTGGTGAAATTCTACCGGTAAGCTCTTTCTCACTCTGGCCAAAAATTCGTTTTCTAGCTTCGAGATAGTTCTAAGACGATCTTCATAAGTTTTAAGGATTGGTTTCGATTAATTTGGTAAGTTATGTGTATTATAACTATGAGAATATATTTTACAGTCCCCGTTTTCCCCCAGATTGGTCATTGTACCTATACATTGGACACCGCGGACGTTCGCACAAAGCGGGATTTGTCCGCTTCCATAAGGCTCTTGCAATCGTTTTTCGGTTTGCAATTTGGAATATATTTGGGATATACTGTACGTTCTTAACCGCACTTGTAGCAGAAATATTGCGGACTGATGACTCACACTCCATACATGTGTGACAAATGGCTTTGCAATTCCAGCATTTTACCTTGCTTTTTCCCTGCTGGACCAATGCACCTACTGACATTGCATCATGCTCGTATTCTAAATCATGTAAGTTTTCTTCAACAATTTTACTAACATTTTGGCAAAGGTAAAAATGCAAGCTATGGGGCTGTGAAATTGTCTGAATCTCTCGTTTAGGAAACTGTTGTTCCATTTCCTTACACTTCTCTCCTAATTGCTCTATAGTATATACTGTCATTGGGTTAACCATTTTAGCCAGGTGTTCCCTAAGGTTACCCTTTATAATCCTGATTTATTTGTAATTAGGTACTGGTGTTCTACGCTTAGCTCTCAATGACATCATTGCATGGAAATAGGAATCAATCGATGCACCTGCTTGCTGTTTTTTTTCGTGTCGACTCTATTATAAGTTCCAAATCTGTGCGAGAAGACTGAAACTGTTGCAAAAGACTGAAGCGTACCGTAGGCCAATCTAATGATTTATTATTAGGTTCCATACCCAGTCGGGACCAAATCTTTAAAGCGCTTACAGAATTTTTATAATTCTGTAAATACAACCAATACCATTCCTTAGGATGACCTTTAAACAGGAATTGAAAATCTCTTAGAACTTATTTCCAGGGAATTGCATAATGAGCTTGTAGGTACTCTACTTAAAAATAAAATCTTCTATAGTAGGCGAGCTACCTCCATCAAAAACTATATTCCATATATTGATGCAGATATTTTCTACAACTAGCTCCAAATTTTTTCACACGATCTCATTTAAGAATACGGGGCCTAGGGTCAAAATGTTTGAGAAATGCTGGCCACTTTCACGAAAAGTTTCAAAGTCGTTTGGTCTTCTATAAGCAACTGTGGGTTTGAAATGGGCTGATAATAATTTTTAGGGTTTAATTAAGGCTGATTTTTATAACAAATATTAATAGGGCGATTCATAATTTTTTTATGGACCGTACATCGCACAGTGGGGTTTTTGATGCTAAAAGTGGGAATTAATTCGAGATAACTTTCCCTGTTTCTTATTTTAATTTTTTTTAGCCAAATTCACTTTAAGAAGTAAAACTAATTAATTTTTATATATTATTTAGACAAATTTTATTTATTTTCCATTAGTAAGTTTTTAAAACATACCGTTTATAATGCTAGAAATTTCAATATTTCCATAAAAATATTATTATTCACATATTTCTATTCTTTATCCGATTCGTTATCATCATCATTAATTATTATCATTATCATTTTCACTATAATTAGTATAGGTATCATTATCATCATTATTGGCATCTTCTTCACCATTGAGGTTTGATTCAAATATTAACAATTGAACTGCTTCCATAGGCAAGCTATGGGTTTTTTTCTCTTTCAGTTTTCTCATATTAGATATAACTGAATCTGAAGTAACTAATAGTCTTTTAAATATATCTTCATTTCATTTTACTCTATAACATTTTCGCGAAAAAGCTCCCTAAAATTTTTTAAATCTTTCTTTTAAGCTTCTTGTGCTTCTTCTGTCAACTGTCCAATTGGTAGTAGAACGTGGTTTATAATTTCTGGACCATGGAATAAAATCTTGAACTCCTCTTGAATACGTGCTTTATTTTTTTCAACAACTTATGTTTCGATGCCCGATCTAGCTTCCATTTACTTTTTGGAAGCTTATATGCCAAATGGAGCAGGGATTCAAAAAATTTGATCCATTCATGCAGAATCGACAAACTGAACTCCAAGATTTCTGTTTTTACTTGCAAATAAATTATTTTGTCAGTATTAATAAATTCTTTAGAAGTAGCACCACACAAAAAGCATTTTTGTGTACTAGTAGTTTCTGTAAGAGCATTGCATATTTTTTTATCTACCATGGATAGGACCAACTTATCATTGACTTTTAAGCGTTTTTCTCCATAAGAAATGACAGACTCTTAAGGATTTTTTATATCCTGATCCACTTTATCTTTTTGTTCTTAGCAACAATCGTGGTTTCTTTTAAAAATTCCACTTTCAATGGCCTACAATATTGTTTTTGTTGCGATTATTATTGTTTTCCCTTTCTTCTTTAAATATGCTTTTATCTACTCTAATTAAAAATGTAAATACAGGCTCTCATAAAAACAAAAATAATAACACTAATGTTTTTACTGCTTTTTTAAAAAGGTAACTTTTTATATGTATGTAGGTGCAACAATATATTTAAATTTTATTTTAAAATGTGCAAAAACGTGCAGAAAAATTTTTCATAAATATTTTCAAAAGCGTTTATATTTTTAGAAAAAAAATTTATTTTTTCTTAATTTGGCTTAATTCACAACTATTTATCGACATATTTCCCGAAATCCACTAATTTAAAGGCTAATGCGCGAAAATTAATTAAAAACAATACCACAAATCACACACAAAAATAAGAAGCCCAAATTAGTCTTGACAACCTGAGGTTGAAGGTTCCATTAAAATATTTTTAAGTATCACTTTAAAAAACGCTTAAAACATATTTTTAAGACACCAAAAGTTGAAATTTATATTGCATGCGAGTAAAACTTCAAAAAAATAAAATTTTAAAAGTGTATAGTAACATAACGGTAGTGATCAAAAACAAAATTTTTCGCACTAGTAATGCAAAATGTTGTGTACTTTTACCGACTTCAAAAATTTTTTCGTTTCTCTTAAATTTAATTTTGCAATTAATTCCCATTTTTGGTATCAAAAACCCCACTGTGCATCGGTTCAAAGGATTAATATTGGGTGGGGTATTCTGAAATTGTACATCAAAATTCAATTCCTTTAAACCCTCCTCACTTCTCTGCCTCTCCCTACTCTCACGGCACGATGAGCCTTTAAAAGGTTCACAAAGTCTCTGCCCTCTTTCAGTGGTTTTATAACCTCATCTACTTCAATTCTAAATCTTCATAAATGTTCAAAAACGTGTCTGCTACCCATTGGGACATTTCAGTCTTTAAATCATTAGTGCCTTTTTTAAAAATATTTATCATTTCGCTCCTGGTATCTTAGCATATTGTTTGCGGTTCTTCTAGCCAACCCTCATCTGATAAATTAAATAAATTTTGTCCCTTGTCTATTACATTATGTTCCAAAGAACTCGCAGTTACTAACCATGTATCTTTTACCTGTCCACCTTAACATTTTCTGGCCCCTGTTATGGTTTCTGTTAAATCTGTGACTGTGGGATCCTCATATATAGATGGTCTTTCCGTGGGCAATTCACGGCCAACCGTTGAACGATAATTATCATATTCCAACTGCCTTTGAGCCCTACGACCTTTCTCAGACTGTATCAATTGTATGGGGCTGTGTTGCAGTTTTGGCCTCTGACCTGTGGTTAATTGTTGACCTACGTTCTGATCTTGTGACATCTTATAAATTTTTCTTCTAAACAATTAAGCAAAACGAACAAAATAAATAACGAAACAAGTTTCCAAAAAATTTTATAAACATATATGTCCCAAAATAAGATGAGCAACTGTGGTCGCCAGCCCACGCCACAGGTCATCATCTAATTTTATTGCAGCTACTAATAGTAAACAAAAATTGTTGATACAAACGAGATGATAAACGAAACGCGATGAAATAAACATAGCTTGTTACAATTGGCCTGCCCTGTCAGCAATGTTAACATTAATTACTTAAAAGGGGTTGCCTGGCTTTCTTGCATGTGCCTTTTTTGCTGTGCCAGCTTTCAAACCACATTTGATGTAGCGCGCTCTGGGCTTAAGTTGCATACAGCTAGCTCTAAGGGATTAAAACATAACCTAAAATTGTTTTACTAGCTAACCTACGCTATTAAGTCACAGAAAACTTACCTTAATGTTTTCCCCCTTCTACTAAGTATCCTAGGATTCGGCTTTCCTTGGCTTTCCCCCATGGAATCTCAAACCACTAGTAAATAAAAAAAGGATTTTTTTTCGATGCTTTATTTTTTGTTGTAGTATGCTGTTTCCAAATTTAAAATTCTTTGTTTTTTTTATAACTTTTGTCCTTTTTTTCTTATATTAATTTTTAAACGTTTATTATTAAATATTTAAATACAATAATAACCCGTTCACAGACTTTCACTTGCGCACAGTTTCACAGACAATTTTCGTCCAATCTTGCCATTTTTACATTTCCAAATTTTCTAAAAGTTTTTACCGCCTATCCGACATCTTTTTTTCTCTTTCTTTTACTTCTAAAAGTTTCTATAAACTTTTCCTAAAATATGATTTTATTATTTTTTTTAATTTCTAAAACTCAAATCTTCAGTTTTACCCAATTATTTTCACCATATTTCAAAAAAATTTTTATTAATTTTCTTTAAAATATCACAAATAGCAAGAACTTTATTCATAATTTTGAAATTTTAAACTTTATTCTTTTTTTCACGCTTTATTGGTTTACTTATTAGGTATTACACATACTTCCGTACTTTAGTACTGTATGCAAATACAACATTTTGTTAGCTCTCAGACCATCTCACATTATGATCAATGCCGACAACTGTATAATGTGTATTCAAAAAACGCTACAACAACCCTCTGTTGTCAAAAGTAACAACAATAGACCAAAAGAGAATCAGGTAATGGTGGTTGTGTTATTAAAATATTATTTAATGTGTTTTTCTTAATTATTTAACTTTATTTTCTATAGATATTGGACAGGGACGTTAAGGATATATATTTTCATTAAAAGGGTAAGTGTCATAACATATTCAGCCTAAAACGATAATTTTTTTTTATTTTTACCAATTTACAGCAGACCCCTGCGCTGACTATTTTTGCCAGCGGCGTTGGTTTACGGAGAAAAAATAATTGATGGTTTACCAATCATTTTCATATGAATTTTTGGCATAACTTTTATCTTAAAAACTGACGTACACCTTTTTTTGATTTGGCAGTTTTCATCTGTTAAAGACATTTTCCTATGAATTACAATATAACACAAAAAAAATTTAAAACTTACTGGAATTTTACATACATATCTACTTCATTTATTTTTAAATAAGATTTAGATGTACAAATATTTAAAGATAGAAATAAATAACCCCTACTCCCTGATATTGAGGATTAAAAATAAGCATACCTAAAATTATAACATTATTGTTAACTAAACAAAAATAAACAAAAAAAAAAATTAAATAAATGCAATGAATTTTACTCTGATAAGCATTAAGATGTATTTGTGCTAGCAGGTGTAAAGATCAAAAGGTAAGATATTGAAAGAGGTGGTCGGCATAGGGGTAGCCGAACCTTTCCGTCCGAGGCTACCATGTTTTGAGGTGGGCCAGGTAGACCATAACACCTGCGTCTACCAGAAGACAGGAAGTTGCCTCTTTTACTGCACTGGCGCAACGATTCTGTCACATGAGCACCTACGCCCATTTAATTACCGCGACGAACACCCGCCCATGCCCGCGAGTGAAGTCGTGCGGGAACTCTAAGTTGCCAGTGTGTCGGTTGTTCAGGGGACCAAACAAAATCTGCTGATGGTAATGAACTGTCTGATATGAGGGACCATATTGAAATGTGACACTTTGGCTAAGATTCACCTTCAATTAGAGCGCTCCAATTAAAATCATTTTCTGAGTCAATTAAATTAAAGCCTTGTCGTCCCCTGGGTTTCTATGTATTCTTGTAAAGAAAATATTTTATTCAGAAAATAAATTCTTACAAATTTTTAAAAATGTTTTGTCAGATGTTTATCGACCTAAACAAAATTTAAATAATTAAAATAATTTTAATACACTTTTTGCTGCTATTAAATATATATCTATTTAGTTTTTTGAGCAAACAATTTAAATTTCAATTTATCTGGAAAAATCAGTACAATCAGCACATTTTCTAAAAAATCAGTACATTTTTTTTTTCATATATTTTATTATTGGATCTTCGCTTAAGCGAACTAACAATAAGTATTCAAATCTTAAGACTAAGTAATTAATATTAGCCCAGCCAGTGCCAGACTAAAATTTAAGTTCTCATAATAAAATAGTTATCTTCATCTAAGCGCAATAGTATCCCTCTTTTTCAGACGGGAGTGTCTACTATGTTGCAAGATACTTCGAGCGACTGGATTTGGATGCGTTTCCAGCTCATTTAAATACTTGTCCACATATTTCAGGATTTCGCTTTTAACTAGTGGAACTTCTAGATCCTTATGGATGTTGCTGTTTTTCACATACCACGGAGCACCAGTTATCATTCTTAGGATTTTATTTTGACGGCGTTGTATTTTTTCGATGTTAGAGGCGGAAGCAGTACCCCATAATTGTATACCGTAGCACCAAATTGGTTTTAAAATCGAGTTTTAGGTTAGAAGCTTACAATCAAGACCTAGCACAGAGTTTCTACCAATTAGCCAGTGGATTTGAGCAGCTTTAAGTTTCATTTGCGTCAGCTTAGCATCTATATGAGGCTTCCATGTAAGGCGGCGAATTAGGTGAATACCAAGATATTTTGTCTCAGATCGTTGAGGCACATTATGGTTGTTGATAGTGATTGGAGGGCACGTTTCTTTGCGTGAAGTAAAAGTTACGTGGGTACATTTTTGTTCATTTATCTTTATTCCCCATAACTTTGCCCATTTCTCGACTTGGGTTACGTGTTGTTGCAGCTGGTTCGAAGCCTCTTTAGGGTCTTTGTGAATACTAAGAAAAGCAGTGTCGTCGGCAAATGTCGACGTGTGTGTGAAACTATTGGTTGGCATATCTGCCGTGTAAAGCAAGTACAAAATTGGACCTAGTATACTTCCTTGAGGGACACCAGCCTCTATTGGTTGGGAACAACTTATTTGGTTTCCCTCTTTGATCATAAATTGTCGGCCTATTATGTATTTTTCTAAAAGGTTGAAAATATTAGCTGGAAGGTTGAGCTTTAGTTTGTTTAGAAGGCCTTCATGCCATACTTTGTCGAAAGCTTGTGAGACATCGATAAAAAGCCCGGAGCAGTACTTCTTTTCCTCCAAGGCTTTTCTTATAACCTGTACCAACCTGTGAGTTTGTTCGATGGTACTATGTTGACTTCTAAAGCCGAATTGGTGATTTGGAATGCAGTTGTTGTCATTCAGGATCGGATTTAGCTTGTTTTTTAACAGTTTTTCGAACAATTTTGACATTGTGGGTAACAAACTTATGGGCCTATAAGATTCTACCTTCGAGGGATCTTTGCCAGGCTTAGGAATCATCTTCACTAAGGCAACTTTCCATATAGGCGGAAAATGTTCAAGCCGAATTATCGCGTTAAAAATAAAAAGAATGATTCTTTTAGCAGTAAGAGGCAGCTCTATGAGCATTTTGTTGCTTATTTTGTCAACGCCAGGAGCTTTTTTACCGTTAAGGTTAGCGATAGCCTCTACAACATCTGCAAATCGGAAACGTATTTCTAAAGGACGTCTTGCAACAACAGGCGGTAATTCCCTCACGTCAGTGCATGTATTGGGAGTGAATACGTTTTTGAAGTGATTTGCGAACAGATCGCATTTTTCTTCATCATTTCTAGCCCAGGATTCTCTCAGATTGCGCAGTGGTGGTTTTGCGATAACAGGTCTTATAAGACGTCT
Organism: Melanophora roralis; assembly: GCA_963583895.1. Taxonomy (NCBI): domain Eukaryota; kingdom Metazoa; phylum Arthropoda; class Insecta; order Diptera; family Rhinophoridae; genus Melanophora; species Melanophora roralis. The sequence continues at coordinate 76,589,669 of OY757187.1, read as the reverse complement.
GGCTGATCGCCATAAAGAATAATTTGTCTGAGGAGTCGCGTCTAGACCTTCCAGGTACTCTTTCAGTGATGCCATTCTGTGAGCCTCCAACAAGCTTTTTAGTTGGGTTGTACATTCTTTCAGCTTAGTTTTAAGTTGGGGCGATCTATGTTTTTGCCATTCCCTGCGGGCTTTTCTTTTTTCAGATACGAGCTTTTCCACATCTTCAGAGAAAATTTTGTTGTACCTAGCCTGGCGGTAGGTAGAGGACGCATGTTCAACTTTTTTTAATGTTTTCATTTAGGACGCCCAGACAATCATCTATGTCTCCGGGAGTTTTTAGCGATTGGTTCTCCGCGCAGTGCGTACTAATTTATTTTTTATATTTCAACCAATTAATTCTTTTAGATAAGAAAAACTCACTAGCTGCTATTTGGTGAGGACTGCAAATAGTGATTATTGTGGGTGAGTGGTCAGAAGATAAATCCAAGGAGGCTTGAGCCTCAATGAGCTCCAAGGATATACCTTTTGCTACGCCATAATCAATTACGTCTGGAATTTTATTGTGGTCTGTTGGACAGTAGGTTGGTTGTCCAGTTAAAATAACGAAAAGTCCCATTTCCGACACGGAGTCATACAAGACACGACCTCTGGGACTAATTAGGCGGGAGCCCCAGTATGTGTGCTTAGCGTTATAGTCTCCAGCAGCTATGAAGCGGGGACCTTATGATTTGTAGAAACTGTTGTACTGATCCTTCGTTATGGAGAATCTGGGTGGACAGTAAACTGATGAAATAACAAGGTTATGGAAAAATTCATCAATGCAGACGTTTGTTGCTTGCATATAACATTCAGATAGGCCACCCAACCATTGGTGCTTAATTCTTGATTTGATTAAAATAGCAGAGCCACCACAGGATCTATCCCTGGGATCTTTTGAATCATAAAAATTGTATCCACTTATTTTAAAAGTGCTTTTAGATGTCATATGAGTTTTGGAAATCAACATGACTTCGATTTTTTGGTGTGTTAAAAAGTAGTCGAGCTCGTTTTTGTGTTGGCGGATGCCGTTTGCGTTCCAGAAACAAACCCTGAGGCAGTTCATGGTCTGTTAAGCATGGCCTGCAGAAGAGCAGACTGCATTTTCTGCATCTCCTGCATCATGCTAGCCATTTGCGCCATTATATGCGTAAATTGTTTGACCATATCGTCAATAACGGCTTCCAGACGGCTAAAATTGGGACCAGTTGGTTCACTTGTTGGCACTTGTTGTTGTGTGGTTGGTTGGTTTGGCCTTTGTGCATTGGACTGGTTTGACTTTAGTGCGTTGGCGTAAGAAATTTGACTTGTAGTTGGCTGTGATAACTGGGGACTGTTTGTTGTTGGTATATTTAACGGTTGGGGAGGGGCAGGAACTACCTTCGGCTTAGATGAGCGCATAACTAAATCAAAGACAGGACAACCTCTGTAGTTGGTAGTGTGGTTTCCACCGCAATTGCTGCACTTCTTCACCCTAGGGTCATCTTTTGGTTTGTCGCACTTGGTTGTAACATGCAGATCAGTACATGTACTGATGAAATCAGTACGAATGGTCACCCTAACTATATATCACATCTGCAGATATTAGGGACTCATATATTAAAAAGTTCAAAAAATCATACTTATAATAAACCATGGCGGAATAAAAAGGTGACCTTGTCCCTAAAACAACAACTTACTATAAAATTTAAAAATGTATTTTGTTGTTGCTCAATTCCAGCTTAGTTGTCAAAAATGTTGGGATCACACATACACACAGTATACATAACCATTATAGAACATAAGAAATTTGCCAAGCGGAAATAGAAGTCAGCTTTTTAATATACCTTGTAATAAACCTTTTTTGCGCCATGGTTATTCACTCATTCGTGATCTTAAACTCGTTGTGTGCGGACGTGTTACGCGAGTGTTAATAAGAGCGAATATTTGTAATAGGTGGCAAACAATTTTTATTATATACATACATACATATTGTATACATAAGTGAAAAAAATACCAAACCAAATAAAAAAAAAAAATCAAACGGTAAATGAGTTACAGTAATCGTCGTGACAGTGGGCCTAATAGCAGAAATGCTTATATTGTGTTAAGCTCCACAAGCGTGAACAATGAAAACATTAGAGAATACAATAAAAACAATTTGAGTGAGAAACCAAAAATAAATACAAACAATTTACGTGCAAGTGCACCAAATTTATATAAGTGTTTTGAACAAGGGACAAATTTAGCCCAATCTCTTTTTAAAAATTGTAAAAAAAATACCGAGGTACCATCCTCATCACGGTCTTCCTTATTGAATATAGAAACTGAACCTACAGTTTCTAAAGACGGTCACAGTCAATTTTCTTCACAAGCTCTAAAGGTCCAGGTAGGAATGGACCGTTTTATAACAGTTCTTAGGAGGGGAAGAAGCCCCAAATCGGCAGAGGTTACTAACCCAGCAAAAATTTTAAAAGATGAAGAAAATCCGACCTCATCCCAAAATCGTTTTGCCATTTTGCAGGAGGAAAATGACTGCCCATTACCCGAAAGAAAGTCATTTAAGCCTCCCCCAATATATTTGAGAGAGAAAAACTCAAATGATACTTAAGAACGCAAAAGGTTTCCAGTTTGTTATCAAAGGTATTGATTCAAATGTTGACCCAGAGGAGATTAAGACCAGTTTGTGCAGCAAAGGCTTTAAAGCGAAGTTTGTATCAAGAAACAGAGAAAGGTATCCCCAACCAATATTCCGAGTGGAGCTTGAGCCTGGTGATGTTAATTTAAAAAAGAATGAGACTCACCCTATTTATGACCTAAAATATATTTTGCACCGTAGAGTTGTAGTGCCACATAAGCGACCTGGGCCCGTACAGTGCTCAAACTGCCAGGAATATGGTCACACCAAGGCTTATTGCAAGTTGCCTTCTGTTTGTGTTGTGTGTGATGACCTGCATACTACGACCAAGTGCGAAAAGCCAAAAGATGATCCTCAGGTAAAGAAATGCAGCAATTGCGGAGGAAACCACACGGCCAACTATAGAGGTTGTCCCGTTTTTGATTCAGTTAAGCGCTTATCTATGCCGAAAGTGGTTCCTGCCCCTCCCCAGCCTTTAAATATACCAGCTACAAACATACCTCCATTAGCACAACCAACTACAAGACAAGTTTCCTATGCCAACCCAGCCTACAACACAACAAGAGGTGCCAACAAATGAACCAACCGTGTCCAGTTTAAGGCGCCTCGAAGCCGTAATTGACAATATGGTTAAACAATTTACGCAGATCTTGGCGCAAATGGCTGGCATGTGTCAACTTTGCATCTATACGTGACTTCCATGTGAGGCGGCGATCCAAGTGGTTGCCAAGATATTTCGTCTTAAATCGTTGAGTCACTGTTTGGTTGTTAACAAGATTACTGAGATAGGCAGTATCATAAGCAAATGTCGATGTATGAGTAAGATTATTTGTGGGCATATCTGCTATGTAAAGCAAAAACAGAATTGGACATAATATACTCCCTGAAGTACCCCCGAACCTATTGATTTAAGATAGCTTAAGCAGTTTCCTTGTTTTATCATAAATTGTCTGCCAGCTATGCACTTTTTTAAAAGGTTAAAGATATTCACTGGTAAGTTCAGCTTTAACTTGTTTAAAAAGGCTTCATGCCAAACTTTATCAAAGGCTTGGGAGACATCAATAAAAAGCGCGGAGCAGTATTTCTTCTCCTCAAAGACTTTTCTTGAAACCTGTGCTAATTTGTGGGTATTGGTGATTTGGAATGCAGTTGTTGCATATAGCATCGAAGTAATCCTGTTTTAAAGAAATTTCTCGAAAAACTTATAGGTCTGTAAGACTCCACTTTCGAAGGATCTTTTCCCGGCTTAGGAATCATCTTTACCAATGCAACTTTCCATACTGGCGGGAAATTTTCGAGTCGTAATATGGCGTTTAAAATAAAAATAATTTTTCTTTTTGCTGTGGAAGGCAGCTCTAAAAGCATTTTGTTGCTTCGTTCATCAAAGTCAGGAGATTTTTTAGCATTTAAATTATTGATAGCCTCTACGACACCTAAAAGTTGGAAACATATTTCCATAGGACATTCTAGCAACAACAGGCGGTAATTTACTCATGTCTGTGCATGTATTTGGAGTGATCACATTTTTCTTCATTATTTCTTTCCCAGGATTTTCTCGGATTTGCGATAACGGGTCTTTTTAGACATTTAGCTAATCGCCATAGTGAATAATTGGTCTCAGGAGTCGAGTCTAGACCTTTAAGGTGTTCCTCAAGAAATGCCATTCTGTAAGCCTCTAGCAAATTTATCAATTGGTCTGTACATTCTTTCAACTTAACTTTAAGTTGGGTGATCTGTGCTTTTGCCATTCTTTTCAGGATCTTCTTTTTTCAGATAAAAGCTGTTGCACATTGGCTGAAAAAATTTTGTTGTATTTAGCCTGACGATAGTAAAGAAGCATGATCAGTAAAGCTGCTCAGACAATAATCGATGTCTTCAGGAGTTTTTCGCGGTTGGTTTTCCGAGCAGTGGGTGCTGACAAACTTTTTGTATTTTAACCAATTAACTCTTTTTAACAAAAATATATCACTAGTTGAAATATTTTGAAGACTGCAAATAGTGATTATATTGGGGGAGTGGCCTGAAGATAAATCCGGGGATATGCCTTTTGATATGCCGAAATCTATAACGTCCGGAATTTCATTATGATCACTTAGCAAAGAGGTTGGTTATCCAAATGAAATAACGTTAAGTCCCATTTTAGATACGGAATCATACAAAACACGACCCCTGGGACTAATTAAGCGAGCGCTCCGGTACGTATGCTTAGCGTTATAGTCTCTAGCAGCTATGAAGCGGGGACCTAAAGATTTGTTAAAACTGTTACACTGATTCTTTGTTATGGAGACAATAAACTGGCAAAATAACTAGGCCATGGAAAAATTTATCAACGCAGACGTTTGTTGCTTGTATATAACATTCGGAGAGACCACCCATCCATTGATGTTTGATTTTCGATTTGATTTTTATAGCCGAGCTACCACATGATCTATCTCTAGGTTCCTTTGAATCGTAAAAAGCCACTAACTTTGAAATTGCTTCTAGATATCATATGCGTCTCGGAAATCAACATTACATCAATTTTTTGGTTATTAAAAAATATTACAGTTCGCATATGTGTTGGCGAATGCCGTTTGTGTTCCAGAAAAAACCCCTGAGGCAGTTCATGGCCTGCAAAAGTGCAGACTGCATTTTTTGCATCATGCCAGCCATTTGCGTCATGATTCGCGTACATTTTTTAACTATATTAACAATTACGGCTTCCAGGTTGGTAAATTTGGACCCAGTTTGTTCGTTTGTTAGCTCCTCTGGTTGTGTTTTAGGCTGCGTGGGCTAACGTGCATTGGGCTGGTTAGACTTTAATGCGTTGGCGTAAAAAACCTAACTTGTAGTTAGTTGTGCTAATGGAGGCATATTTGTAGTTGGTATATTTAAAGGCTGGAGCGCTTAACTAAATTAAAAACAGGGCAATCTCTATAGTTGGCCGTGTGGTTTTTACCGCAGTTGCTGCATTTCTTCACCCGAGGATCATCTTTTGGTTAGTCGAACTTGATTGTAGCATGCACACACAACAAAAACGGAAGGCAACTTGCAATAAGCTATGGTGTGACCATATTCCTGACAGTTCAAGCACTGTACGGGCCAAGATCGCTTATGTGACGCTTAAACTACAAATCTACGGTGCGAAATATATTTTATGTCAAATATGGGACGAGTCAGATTTTTTCTTAAATTTACATCACCAGGCTCAAGCTTCACTCGGAAAAATGGCTGGGGATACATTTTTTTATTTCTAATATTTGATACAAACTTTGCTTTAAAGCCTTTGCTGCACAAACTGACCTTAATATCTTCCGGGCCAACATTTGGTTCAATACCTTTGATAACAACCTAAAGGCCTTTTGTGTTCTCAAGTTTATAGGAGCTTTTCAAATTCCGAAACCATGGTGCGGTAAGCATTTTTGTGATTCATTTAAATTTTAGTCTCATATACTGATGCTACCATGTTTTATGTTCGGCACATAAAAGTTTATTTTCCCCTATTAAAACTCTATAAGGTCGTTTGAGTTTTTCTCTCTCAAATTAATTGGGGGGTCTTAAATGTCTTCCTCTCAGTGAGTGGGCATCGTTTTCCTGAGTTAGTCACCTCGGCCAAATTGAGGCTCCTGTCCCTTTTAAGCACTGTTATATAGCGGTCCACCCCTATCTGGACCTTTTGAAGAGAGTGGGCTAGGACCGCCTTTAGAAACGGTAAGGTCAACCCCAGAATTTGATAAAGAAAACCGCGATGAGGTTGGTACCTCGGTATTTTTATTATAATTTTGTTCAGTACACTTATTTAAATAAGGCGCACTTGCACTTAAATTGTCTTTAGTTATTTTCGGTTTTGCACTAAAATATTTTCTATTATATTCTGAGTCTCTAATGTTTTCATTGCTTACGTTGTGGAGCTTAACACACTGTAAGCATTCCTGCTATTAGGCCCACTGTCACGACGAAGTGATTTCCCGTTTGCTTTTTTTATTAAGTTTGTTTTTTTGTTTTGTTTCTTTAATTTTCTCACTTATGTATGTATATAAGTATGTATGCACATATATTGATAAAAACATTTTCCACCTATTACTAATATGTATATTCGCTCTTATTAACACTCTTGTACACGTCTGCACACTACGAGGTTAAGATTACGAATGAGTGGTGCTATGTGGCAATTAAAAGGCAGTATCGCTGTGTGGTTAAATAAAACGGGTTAAAGAGGAAGTTGTAGAATTTAAGAGGATGAACCCTACTTTTCTATAGCCTACTTTTATTTTATACAGCTGGTGAGGTCCCTGCTTTGAGGAACTGCCGAAATCGAGAAACTTAAATTATTAAAACAAGGCCTAGCAGTCGAATTCTGTCGTTTCTAATTTAAGTCTGCTTTTATTTACCATTTGTCTTTAGCTTTTATACTGCTTGTGAAAATTGTTCTAACTAGTTATTTAGAATTACTTATACTTATTTGTTTTTAAAAGAAAATAGATATGTATATATTGCAATTCAAATAAATATTTGGATATTTATTAAAATTTAAATATTTGGGTCACATGTTTCATGCAATATGAAAGGCACACTTTAATTTTTGTAACTCGAGTCGTTTGTTAATTGGTTGTCATTCCACACAGTTTAGTTTGGTATGTGCATACAGTCATATTGCATGACGACGCACAGTGCTTTGATCCCATATAGTGATGGGACAAAAATAGAAGGAGTGGTCCCAGAGTTTTGAAATTTGGTACACTAGTATAAAATACTTAAACTAAGAAAAATTAAATTTTTTGAAAAAATCGGGCAAAAGACACGCCTACTGCCCATATATAGAAAGGACGAAATTTTCAATTTTGACTACATAACTGCACAGCAAGTTACAATAGTCCGTAGATTATTTACATCCCGTGCCAGTAACTTGTGTGATAATTTTTTTGGGGATTGACGCAAGGACTCTAGGTCCTGTCATATATCCTTTTTCGCAAAAATGCTAAGACTGTCACAAAAGCTATCCGATTCTCATTAAATTGGGTGGTATGGTTATTATTATGTGTCAAGCAAATGTTAGTGCCAAATAACATTAAAATTTATTTATAAAAATAAAAAAAAATAAAAAACAAATTGGCTAAAAATCTTCTACATTATGATTTTGACGACAACGTGAAAGTACAAAATTACAATCTTTCTAAATTAAAATTAAATTTAAAATACGTATAAGTGCGTTTTTTAATATTTTTATTTTTTTTAATATATATTTGTATGTTTATTTTATTTTACAATTAAACATCTTTAAAATTGGACTCTTCCCAAAAAATATTGCCGCTCAATGAAACATTTGTCTCGGGGTCTTCAATTGGCTCATTAGCATTTTCTCTTAAGTATATATTTATCAATTTCTGCAAATAATAAATTTTTTTGGTCTTTGGATTCCTTTTTGAAGTCAAAAACGGATCTAAAGATAGTATTTAATAAGTCATTAAATATTTATGAGTGTATTTTCGTGACGTTTTCCTCGTATGTGACAGTCTTGCTTTTCTCACGATTTTGTGGTTGGCTTCCAATGCTTTTTCAGACAAGCACCCGGAAATTCGTTTTCAGATACCACAATAGGCGGAATAAATTTTTTTTCTCAGTTTGTAACGCATACAGAGACGGAAAACAATTTGGGTGTATTTTATTTATTGTGCTACGTAGCACACTATATTTTCTTTCGGTCAAATCTAAATTCATATATAGCGCCAAAGCTTTTGTTGCTGGTAAGCATTTTGAATTCGACATTGGGCTTTGCAAAACAGAATGAGATTCCCATTCTAAATTTTCCGCTGCAAATTCTAGTTCATCAAGGGAACATCTTAATACTAACTCTGCCACTCTTCTGTGTCTAGTTTTGACTGTAGTGCTACCAAAATCTTTCATCGGTCTACCACGTTTTCTTCATGTAGTTTCTGTTGCATGTAAAGCCACTGTTGTATCACATTCTGGAGTTGGAAGCAGCAAATTTTCATAAGCAATTTTCCTCGTGCTTGGTTGCTAAGAATTTAAATTAAATATATTTAATAATATGTTTATTTTAGAATAGCAATTAAAAATTATAAAACTTACATCATCAGCATCAAAAAAAATATTGTTTACCCACGAAGAATGTTTTCCTTTTTAATGCATTAAGTTGCACCTGCTTTCTTTCCAAAAATTTTTCATTTCGATGTGAAAGAATAAACACTTTGTAACAATTTATTTTTGTCAAAATATGACTCGCCTATTTTTCTTTCTTTATCTTCAGAAGTTGCTTTTATCCAGCAGTCAACTATATCTGAATTATATAAAATAAAATCCATCACTTTAAATTATTTGTTTTGACCAATTACTTGATGTTTTATTAAAATCTTTGTTTTCACTATGATAAGGGTGGTTTAATAAATTAACGTGTACGCTTTTACTCGTTTGTAAAAATTATAAGCATATAAATTTATTGAACATTTTATTAAAAATTTTTAAATTTTTTTTAAAACTGAAATTTTTGTGTGCAATATTTGCGAACACTCCACCAAACAATTTTGCTTACTACAAACAAAAGATGTTGAAAAAAAAACTTCTGTCACGTACCCATCTCCAATTTAAATAAAAAATAACGGTAAATAATATTTGTAGGTAAGAGTCAAATCTAGCGTTTTGCAATTGCTGTATTAGTTTGTCGGAATGCAAAGTTTTATAAGATTTATGAAAAACATTAAATTTTTGTCATTTTTTCATATAGTTTTTATTATAAGTAGTCACAACAGACCTGGAAAAAACAAATTTTTTGGCAGTTCATAGCTTACATTTTAAACACTTTAAAAATTTAGCTAACTTCTAGCGATTTTTTATACTAACTTTTATATATTTTTGGGAAAAAAGTTAGCAACAGTGGTGAAACACCAACGTCAATCTGTTAATTTAGCGGCATCTTGTAGCGTTAAAAAGAGGCAAACACAATTTTATACTTATTTTTTAATTTATCTCGTTAATTAATCTAATCTAATGATATCAATTTGGTTTCATATGTTATTATATTGTAAGTTTTTTTTTATTTTTAACTCCAGAAAACTGTCGAAATTTGAGAAAAAATTACCAAAATAGCCTTTTTTAAAAATAATTTTTTTTAAGGTTGTGGTTAAATTTTTAAAATTTTTTTCTTGCAATTATTAGAAAACAGTATGGATATTTGAAAACAGAAAAAAACCCATAGACCATATTTCTATTTTTTTTTTAATTTTCCATCAAAGTTAAAAAACTTTTAGAGCTTAAGTGCATACTAAGCCTTTTTTAAAATAACAAAAACTATGTATAGGAAAATAATATACTAAAAATGTTTTTTCACAGTTGGTTTCGAATTTAGTTAGCTATTTCAAGAAAAACTTTGAATCTCCTAGTTCAAAAAATTTAATTTTTACAATTATTTTTTTACAACAATAAAAACACAAAGTTAATTTGGGATTTTAGTGTAATTTTATAGCGTAAAATACATACAAACGCAAAAACTTTACTATTTTTGCTATTTTTTTATTAAACAGTATTAATTTGAATTTATATTTTACAAAATTTGTAGTTTTTTTTCTTTTAAACCTTAGAAACCTGTCAAAATTTGAGAAAAAAATCACGAAAATAGCCATTTTTAAAAATACTTTTTTTTTAAAGTTGTGGGTAAATTTTAAAATTTTTTTTCTTGAAGTTATTAGAAACCAATATGGATTTTTGAAAACAGAAAAAAACCCATAGACCATATTTTTCTTTTTTTTTAATATTCCATCAAAGTTAGAAAATTTTTAGATCTTAAGTGAAAAATAAGCATTTTTCAAACCAATAAGAAACATTTAAAAAAAAGAAATCACGAAAATTTTTTTTCACATTTCGTTGCAAATATAGTTAGTTACTACAAAAAAAAAAATTTCAATCTCATACTTCGAAAAATCATTTTTTAGAACTGTTTTCCTGAAGCATGTAAGACTCGGGTATTTGCTTAGCTATTTTTGCTTTAAATTCTTTGACTTTGGCGCCCCCTAGCGCCACCAAAAAGAGCTAAATCTAAAAAATTCTTTAAAATTTATTTAAAAATTATTGTTATCTGTCGACCTATATATTTTAATCTACAATATAAAACCTTTTTTTTATTGTATTTTTGTCTATGGGACACAGCACTGCGACGTGGGTACACTACAAATTTTTTACAACTGATCTAGGCTTCAGGCGCTGTACATTCAGATGCATTTGTTTGTAATATAGGTGTGAGGGCTTATTACACATACGTTTGCAATTTACGAAAGAATATGGTGAAAAATGTAATTCCTTGTGAGGACGATTGAAGAATATTTTTGGTAAATTTGTCGCAATTCGGATTACACACACAAGCGAAAAAGCAAAAGAATGGATTATTCTTAAAACTGTATTTTTTTAATTTTTAACTGTTAAAATGTTTTTATTTCTTATGTATTTTTAAGATAAATTTTTTAAAGCTGACTTCATAATTTGTTTATCATAAAAAATGTTTGTTGTGAATAAAATTATTCTCCTGAACTTGAAATACTAAAAAAGTTATTTATTTACAGTAAAAATTTTTTTTAGCCATACTAATAGGTCTATAAGAACGATATTTTGGCATATGACTAAGAATACAAAGGCACATGTTATTTACTTTTTTCTAAACTTTTTGGCTGAAGGCTTTCAAGGATAGCAGGACAAAGGTTTAAAAAGAAATTTCTTTTTGTTCGGACAGCCTAGGAAAAAAAATATTCTTAAATATGTATCTTTAATAATTTTAAAGCCTTTTAAAAAGACAGAGGATCTGGAATTGAAAAACTGAGCACGTAGATTTATTAAACTTGGTCTGTAGATTACTGTGTATATATCGAATTATTATTGTTTAGGAAATGTAACATCATGGTGTATACAACAAATATTTATATTTTACAGGAAGACAGCTTTACAAAGTGTATCACAGCAATAAAAATTTAAAAAAATTTTAGGAATCGTGAGAGACAGAGCTTCTAGGATCAGACCATTTTTTACCCATATTTAAATTTTGAGGCTAATTTTCTCCAAACGCAAGGCTTTCATTGTTTAAAAAAGTGTATGATATTTTGCTCATAACAAAATATGTATGCTAACTAACGAGCTGATATCTTTTCTTTTCGAAAATCTACACTAAGAATTTACAGTAGACAGTTATTTAGCCTAATACCTCGATTTTAAACTTTTTTGAAAGTTACGCCTTTTTGCATTTTAGCTTACGAAATATTAAAAGTTGATGTTTTATTTACCTGCAGGATCATAGTTTTGTCGAGGCAGACAAACTGGTTTTATAATTTTTGAAAACGAGATAGGTTTTCTCAACTTCATCAATGCGATATCATTGTTGTATGTTTCGGGGTTAAAATTAATATGTTTCGTTATACTCGTAACAGCCCTTTGAATAGCTTTAGACTCAGATGTAATTTTTTGATCGTGGTCTCCAAATATAACTCTTATTTTTGATCTTCGAAGTTTTTTTACACAATGAGCAGCGGTTAAAACATAATCCTGTGTAAGTAAAGATGCACCACAATGAAATTTTCCATCATAAACAATACGTGCCATCCATGGGAATTGGTTAACACCAGTAGGCCTTCCACCTATTATCCTTATTTCTTCATTTGAAACACCACAATCTAAAAGTAAAGAGAAATAGTTTTCTTTTATCATGTTTTTTGTTAATTAAAGTTTTTTTTTAATTTTATGAGCTCAGTGCTTTCTTAATCTCGTAGTGTACGGATGTGTCTACGCGAGTGTAATATTGGTAATAGGTGATATTAGTAATATGTGGCAAACGAATTTATTAATATATTTACATACACAATTTAGTGAGAAAAGAAAAAGAACAACAAACTGAATAATAAAAAAAGCGAACGGTTAATGAATAACAGAAATCGTCGTGTCAGTGGGCCTAATACCCGAAATGTTTACATTGTTTTAAGCTCAAGCGTTAGCAGTGAAAACATCATGGACTCTGAATATAATAAAAATTTTTAAGTGCAAAACCGATAATAATAAAGACAATTTAAGTGCAAGTGCTCCTAATTTAAATAAGTGTACTGAACAAGGGACAAACTTAGCCCAGTTAAGGGTATTGATTCAAATGTGGACCCGGAAGAAATTAAGACCAGTTTGTGCAGCAAAGGCTTCAAAGCCAAATCTGTGTCAAACATTAGAAACAGAGAAAGGCATCCCCAACCATTATTTCGAGTGGAGCTTGAGCCTGGTGATGAAAAATTGAACAAAAATGAAACTGGCCCTATATATAACCTAAATTATATTTTGCATCGTAGAGTTGTGGTTAAAGCGCCACATAAGCGATCTGGGAACATGCAGTGCTTAAATTGCCAAGAATATGGTCACACCAAGGCGTACTGCAAATTGCCTTCTGTTTGTGTGGTGTGTGGAGACCCGCATGCTACGACAAAGTGCGACAAACCAAAAAATAATCCTCGTGTGAAGAAATGCAGCAATTGCGGTGGAAACCATACTGCCAACTATAGAGGCTGCCCTGTTTTTGATTTAGTAAGGCGCTCATCAAAGCCAAAAGTAGTTCCTGCTCCTTCCCAGCAGTTAAATATAACCACTACTTCTATGCCCCCACTAGCACAGCCAACTACGAGTCAACTTTCTTATGCCAATGCGTAAAAGTCTAACCAGCCCAACGCAAGGAAGTCTAACCCGCCAACAGGACAAAGAGAGGTGCCAACAAATGAACCTACGGGCCCCAATTTCAGCCACCTGGAAGCCGTAATAGGCAATATGGTAAAACAATTTACGCAGATCATGGCGCAAATGGCTGGTATGATGCAAGAAATGCAAAAAATGCAGTCTGCTCTTCTGCAGGCCATGAACTGCCTCAGGGTTTGTTTCTGGAACGCAAACGGCATCCGCCAACACAAAAACGAACTCGAATATTTTCTAACACACCAAAAAATTGATGTCATGTTGATTTCCGTAACTCATTTGACATCTAGAAGAACTTTCAAAATATGTAGCTATACTTTTTACGACTCAAAAGATCCCAGAGATAGGTAATGTGGTGGCTCAGCTATATTAATTAAATCAAGAATCAAACACCAGTGGATGGGTGGTCTCAACAAATGTCTGCATTGAGGAATTTTACCATAATCTCGTTATTTCGTCAGTTTATTGTCCACCCAGATTCTCTATTACGAAGGATCAGTACAACAATTTTTACAAATCTTTAGGGCCCAGCTTTATAGCTGCTGGAGACTATAACGCTAAGCACACGCACTGGGGCTCCCGCCTAATTAGTCCGAAAGGTCGTGTCTTGTATGATTATGTGACTGAAATGGGACTTTTCGTTATTTCAACTGGACAACCAACCTATTGGCCAACAGACCACAACAAAATACCAGATGTAATAGATTTTTGCGTAGCAAAAGGTATATTCCCGGAGCTTATTGAGGCCCAAGCCTCCTTGGATTTATCTTCTGACCACTCACCAACAATAATCACTATCAGCACCCACTGCTCGGAAAACCAACCTCTAAAACACCCGGAAACAACGACGATTGTCTGAACAGCCTTAATGAAAACATTATAAAAGCCGTTGAACATGCTTCGTCTACTTATCGTCATGCCAAGTACAACAAAATTTTTTCTGCAGATGTTAAAAAGCTTTTATCTGAAAAAAGGAGAGCTCGGAGAGAATGGCAAAAGCATAGATCGCCTCAACTTAAAAATAAACTGAAAGAATGCACAAACTAATTAAAAAACTTGTTAGAGGTGCACAGAATGGCATCACAGAAAATATATATTCAGAAAGCCTAGACGCGACTTCCCAGACAAATTATTCTCTATGGTGAGCTGCCAGACGCCAAAAAAGACCCGTTATCGCAGAACCTCCCTGCGAAAAATGCGATCTGTTCGCAAGTCACTTAAGGAATGTGTTCACTCCCAACACGTGTACTAACGTTAGGGAATTGCCGCCTGTTGTTGCTAGACGTCCTATGAAAATACGTTTCCGATTTTCAGATGTTGTAAAGACTATCGTTAACCTAAATGATAAAAAGACTCCTGGTGTTGATAAAATAAGCAACAAAATGCTTTTAGAGCTACCGTTTATCGCTAAAAGAATTATTCTTTTTATTTTTAATACCATAATTCGGCTTGAACATTTCCCGCCAATATGGAAAGTTGCCTTAGTTAAGATATTAAGGATCCTTCGAAGGTGGAGTCGTATAGGCCTATAAGTTTGTTACCAACATTGTCAAAATTGTTCGAAAAGCTCTTTAAAAACAAGCTGACTCCAATTATGAATGGAAAGAATTGCATTCCAGATCATCAATTTGGCTTTAGAAGACAACATAGCACAATCGAACAAACTCACAGACTGGTGCAGGTTATAAGAAAAACATTTGAGGAAAAGAAGTACTGCTCCGCGCTTTTTATTGGTGTTTCTCAAGCTTTCGATAAAGTATTGCACAAAGGCCTGTTAAACAAACTAAAGCTAAACCTTCCAGCTAATATTTTCAACCTATTAGAAAAGTACATCACCGGTCGACAATTTATGATCAAAGAGGGAAATCAAATAAGTTTTTCTCAACCAATTGGGGCTGGTGTACCTCAAGGGAGTATACTAGGTCCAATTTTGTACTTGCTTTACACGGCAGATATGCCAACCAACTCTTTTACGCATACGTCTAGATTTGCTAATGATATCGCTTTTCTCAGTATTCATAAAGACCGTAAAGAGGCTTCGTTCCAATTGCAACAACACGTAACCCAAGTAGAAAAATGGGCAAAATTATGGGGAATTAAAATTAATGAGCAAAAATGTACTCACGTAACTTTTACTTTACGCAAAGAAACGTTCTCTCCAATTCTTATTACCAATCATATGGTGCCTCTACGATTTGAGACGAAATACTTTGGCATTCATCTGGTCGCCTTACATGGAAGTCCCACATAGATGCGAAGTTGACGCAAATGAAACTTAAAGCTACACAAATCCATTCGCTAATCGGCAAAACTCTGTGCTTCGTCTTGATTGTAAACTTTTACTCTACAAATCGATTTTGAAACCAATTTGGTGCTACGGTATACAATTATGGGGCACTGCTTCCGCATCCAACATAGAAAAAATTCAACGCCATCAAAACAAAATCCTAAGAATGATAACTGGTGCTCCTTGGTATGTTAAAAACAGCTACATCTACAAGTTCCACTAGTTAAATGCGAAATCCTGAACTATGTGGACAAGTATTTAAATAAGCTGGAAACTCACCCAAATCCGCTCGCCCGAAACATCCTGCAACATAGTGGACACACTTGTCTTAGAAGGAGGGATACTATTGCGCTTATATGAAGCTTGATAATTAATATGAGAACTTAAATTTTAGTCTCGCACTGGCTGGACTAATATTAGCTACCCAGTTTTAAGATTTGAATACTTATTGTTAGTTCGCCACAGGCGAAGATTCAATAATAAAAATATGAAAAAAAAAAATTTTATGTGCTGTGAATACGAAACCATTGGTAGACATTAAAACATATACTTTAAAAAAATTTAAAGGTTCATCTGTTAAGGTACAACTTGAATTAAAGTACCAACCTAAAATTTTCTTCAATCATAGTTCTTTTGTCAGTTGCTTAGTTTTTGTTGTTTAAAAAAACAGCCCCGACAGATTTGGATAAAAAGAAAATTGCGTGTTGAAATATACACATCTTGCTATACATGCATAAATCTTGTTAAAATTTCCAACGAAAGTAATTATAAACAATCTTCGATTTCTCTATTTTTGTTGTGTTACTTGATATTTTTTTCCGTGGTTTTGCTTTTTGATTACTGCTACAAAGTGCATAAACCCTAAATATGACGAAATAATACGACATCAGCAAAAATTCAATTTTATTTATTTGTAGTTTGTTTATTTGTAAAATCAGCAAAAATTCAATTTTATTAATTTGTATGTTGTTTATTTTGTAAGCTCATCAAAACAAATCGATTGTGTAATTTTGGTATTTATTAAGTTTATTTGTAGTATTTCCTTTTATTGCAATACAGCAATAAAGAGTATATAAGAATTAATTTAAGTTAATAAAATTTAGAACTATTTCATCAATTGAAGTGTTCTAATTTACCAATTTACAATTCAACCAAGTTCAAGTGCTTGTGTTAAAAAAAATATTCCATCAAGTGAATCGTTCTCATTTACCTATTCACCATTTAACCAAGTTTCCAGTGCTTGTGTTTAAACTTTAATTATCTTGGTGCAACTGCCTTGATAACAATCTAAGCTTAATCCATTATCCACAAAACTCATTTGATTGGAAAAACAGCCAACCATTAACATTTGGTGACCCCGACGTAATTATTTCTGTAATCGAAGGCCCTCCCGTAATAGGTAAGGATCCTGCATCAGAGAGGCAAATCACCTGCAACCTACTAAGAAGTGCATTCCTCAGCAGCAAGGTCCTGAAACGCCAGATCCTTGACACGGAACACATTCTTCCATTAAGAGGTACAAATCTCCAGCAAGAAACACGATGCCCACTGCCCACGGAGACACCGACGCTACACGCATGGACCAACTTACCGCGTCCCAGTGAGCAACTGGAGACGTAATAGAGTCCGTAATTCGGAATTTTAAGAAGGACTCAGCTTCGAGGAAACCATCAGCTATTATAAAGAAAGTCTAAGACGGTTGAATGAAGCATGAGATGAGTTCAAAATTACCGATAACAAAATACGTTGCCATGAAAACCCGCGGCTAGACCACAAATACTTAACAGATAACTATTGCCAGGGGATATCCGAAATCACCGTAAAGTACAGGGAAATATTTGAAGCTAACATGATGGAAGGTTCATCCGAAGCTGGCCTTCAAGGTCGTGCCATCAACCAGCCAACATCACCTATAAGAACACTCTGTTCAGAAGGTAAACCTGCATCCCAATCTGGATCAACAACACCTGCTATCAGGCCTTCACTGGCCCGGCTACTCACCATGCACCCAACTGCAACCAATATACCGTTAAAAGCGAAGCTATGGGGCCAAATCCAGGAGTCCAGTCTTTACCTGGTGAAAGAAGGATATAATATAAAGGCTAACACTGATCTGGAGAAATTAGTAATTGAAAACTTTAGGTTGTCTTCATGCTCATCTGATCAGAACTACGTGCCTACACAGCCCAATGTACCACCACTGTCAAAAATAACAATACCTTAATTTAGGAGGGACTAAGTATTTAAAGTGGAGAGCTTTTTACGACATGTTCTCTCAATTAGTTTAGAGCCAGCCACTTCCTACTGTTCAAAAGATATGGGACCTTAACTCAAACGTGAGAGGAAAAGCTGAAAAACTCATAAGTCATCTCTCGCCAACTGCAGAAAATTATGCTACTGTATGGAATTTGCTGCAAGAGCGATTTAATAATAGCGGAAATCACTCTTGGTAGCATATTTGCAATTAATGCAGATATGCATTAGTTGCTTGCAATTAAGTGTGAGTATCTTTTTCTAAGTGTGTAGCAAACTTTATACAACAGCTGATTGTGTTGGTGTTTAAAAAACAAAAAGTATTGGTTCCATCTATTAAACAGTTTCATGATACCACACAAGAATGCCTACATATATTAAACAACATTAGGATCGACACTGCCTCTTGGGATCCCTTGTTACTTCACCTTCTTACCAAAAAATTGGATCGCGGTATCACATCCTGTATGAGAGATCCATCATGAATCCAAAGGAACCACAGCAGATAACACACATTTTAAACTATCTTAAAACCCGTTTTTAATCTATGGAAGCGAAAAATCATAAAGAAAAACCAGCAGAGACATATGCATTTGTGTCGTCAGTCAGACAACCAGAGCCCACATGCACACTATGTAACAATGGTTCTTACCACCTTTATCGGTGTCAAACATTTCAAGATCTTCCACCATCAAAACGCCTGAACTTTGTTCAGAAACTATTGTGCGAAAACTGTTTTAAAGCAGGACACACATCCAAAATATGTACGCTTAGGCTCTGCACAAGATGCAGAAAAAACGTAATTCACTGCTGCATCTAGAGCCTGCTTAGCCATCAAAATAAGTAGCATCAAATGCCATCGCACCACTAAGAGATAAAACCCCCGAAGGCTTGATGACAACAAGCCGGTCCACAGAAGCAAACTCGTATGTTATTCTTAGCACAGCAATAATAAAAACTAAAACAAATACAAAAGAGGTAGATTGCCGTGCACTGCTTGACTCAGGATCTCAAGTTAACCTGATCACCGATCGATTGGTGAAACGGCTTGGAATCTGGAAACAGATGTCATATATCAACATCAGCGGAATTTCTAATACCAACACCAAAACACAACATGGAGTCAATGTTGCCTTACAGTCACGAACTAGCAGTTTCTCCACACGCATCGAAGCGCTTGTGCTACCTCGCATCATCGCACCACAACCATCGCAGTTTATCAGCATCTACGATTTGCCGATACCAAAAAATATCACATTAGCTCATCCCGACTTTAATCGATCTAACAAAATAGACTGACCATTAGGTGCAGAACGCTATCAACAGCTGCTCACAATCGGAATAACTCCCAATCCTGCAGAACACTGTACTTGGTTGGATTGTAGCTGAAAAAATACATGATACACAGCCAACCAACGCAATATGTGGAGTATGCAAGACTGACGAGACTCTTGAAGCCTCTACCGTTCGCCTGTGGGAATTGGATGAGTTAACAATATACGAAAACCCACTGTCAATAGCAGACAAATAATGCAAGGAACATATTCTGCAATACACCATAACAAACCAGCAAAATCAGTTCGGGGTAAGAATACCATTTCATCAGAGCCCTAGTAGTTTAGGCGAATCACACGGCAAAGCCCTTAATTGTTTGCTTGCGCTCGAACGTCGGCTTCAAAAAAACCCAGAGCTACAAATAGAATACATCAAATTCATATTCATGGACAATTTTGAGGCGCCGGGGCATATGTCAAGGTTACGATCAGAGGCAATTATGCCTCCAAACTACTTTATCGCACATTACTGTGTATTGAAGCCAGAGAGTTAAATCAGTAAGCTCCGTGTCGTTTTCGACGCTTCGGCTAAAACATTCTCGGGCATACTCAAGCGAGCCATTAAGTACCTAGCACCCTTCCGAGACTCCATGACAAGAACGCAGAGAAAAACATATGAGAAATCTTACTTCTCACTCATAACATTAGCACAAACTGTGAAGTTATGCCCTTTACGGATAGCACGGCGCTCACACAACTCAACCAGGATATACAATGGTTGTAAACCATGGGGAACCCCACTAGAGTGAGCGCCGCTTGTGAACAAGACAGGTTGCAGTTCGAACTACAATCCGTAACATCTCCGACATACAGAGCCATCTGCACCAGCAAATAGCGGACTTTCCATCACAACTCAACTATATAAAATATCATCATGCCACCATTGCGCTGTAAACGGATTGAAGCAACCCAAGAAACTCCCTATCAGCAGTGCTTCAATACATTCCACCACCGTACTTTGCAGTTTAAGTAACGTAAATTTAGATAACACACCATGTATTAAAAAAAAAGAGGAGAGACATCTTAGAGCAATTGAAGGCTGTCGATCAATCTCTGTTAGGCATGGCTCAACGGCGGTTACATACATATAAATAACACAATGAAACAGTAAAAAAAATGCACAAAGTCGATGGTATAGGTTCTATTGTACTACTAAAGGTGAATAAGACCCTGTACTCGGTTTTGCCAATTTGACTACCAATTTTTATTTTATGGACCTCCAAAGATTTTGAAAATCAGTGTACCACTCAAAAAAAGGTGGGTACCGTGAAATAACTCCCAAATGAAATAACTCCCAATGGAAAAAATGAAATAACTCCCAAATGAAATAACTCCCAACGAAAATGAAATAACTCCCAATCGAAAAAAATGAAATAACTCCCAACGGTAAAAATGAAATAACTCCCAATGTTTGGGAGTTATTTCATAAAAGTCACAAAAAAGTGAAATAACTCCCAAATGAAATAACTCCCAACAAAAATGAAATAACCCCCAATTACAAAAAAAATAATTGTTTTATGAAATAAGTCCCAACGGAAATGAAATAACTCCCAACAATAATGAAATAACTCCCAACGAAAATGAAATAACTCCCAACGAAAACGAAATAACTCCCAATTAAAATATATATAAAACGAAAACCTTTTGTATCCATAAATAAGATGTTACTAACGTAAAATTATTTTCTAAACAAACAAACCAAATGACTGCCGGCCTCCGTCTGGACGCAGGATAAGTTAACTCTCGTGGATCGAACCGCCGGTTTCGTTACAGCTTTAGGACAGGCGCGTGGACTTGAGGCACCTTTTTGGTTAAATAATTTTTTAGTAAAAAGAGTTATTTAGATAGCCGGCCTTCGGCCGGGCGCAAGGAAAGAAACATCCAGTGGATTCGATCCGCCGGCTTCGCAGTAGCCTTCGGCCGGGCAATGGACTTACAGCTCTACTGCTTTCCATATAAAGCTTCGCCACAAAAAATATGAATTTAATGACACTTTAGTTATGAAGCTGCAAATACTTCCGATGTACTACAGTTTAAAGTATATTCCCCGACCGAAGGCTACTGCGAAGCCGGCGGATCGAATCTACTGGAGTTTTTTTCCTTGCGCCCGGCCGAAGGCCGGCTATTTATGCCACTTTTTTTTAAACCCAAATTTTCAATTCATTGTCACCTTTTGTATCCATAAATTAGATATCACTAACGTAAAATTATTTTCTAAACAAACAAACCAAATGACTGGCGGCCTTCGTCTGGACGCAGGATAAGTAAACTCTCGTGGATCAAACCGCCAGCTTCGTTACAGCTTTAGGACAGGCGCGTGGACTTTAAGCACCTTTTTGGTTAAATAATTTTTTTAATAAAAGGGAGTTATTTAGATAGCCGGCCTTCGGCCGGACGCAAGAAAAAAAAACTCCAGTGCATTCGATCCGCCGGCTTCGCAGTAGCCTCCGGCCGGGCAATGGACTTTAAGCTCGTTTGCTTTCCATATAAAGCTTCGCCAAATAAAACATGAATTGAACATGAATTTTATGACACTTTAGTTATGAAGCTGCAAATACTTCCGATGCACTACAGTTTAAAGTATATTCCCCGGCCGAAGGCTACTGCGAAGCCGGCGGATCGAATCTACTGGAGTTTTTTTCCTTGCGCCCGGCCGAAGGCCGGCTATATATGCCAGCTTTGTTACAGCTTTAGGACAGGCGCGTGGACTTTAGGCACCTTTTTGGTTAAATAATTTTTTTAATATAAAGGAGTGATTTAGATAGCCGGCCTTCGGCCGGGCGCAAGGAAAAAAAACTCCAGTCCATTCGATCCGCCGGCTTCGCAGTAGCCTTCGGCCGGGCAATGGACTTTAAGCTCTACTGCTTTCCATATAAAGCTTCGCCAAATAAAACATGAATTTTATGACACTTTAGTTATGAAGCTGCAAATACTTCCGATGTACTACAGTGTAAAGTATATTCCCCGGCCGAAGGCTACTGCGAAGCCGGCGGATCGAATCCACTGGAGTTTTTTTTTCTTGCGCCCGGCCGAAGGCCGGCTATATACCCACGGTTTTAAACCCCCAAAACTTTTAAATAAATGTCACCTTTTATACAAGCGTGATTAAATTTTTTTAAATGCTCTGGTATATACACTTGCTTTTAGTAAAATGAAATAACTCCCAATAAAAATGAAATAACTCCCAACAAAAATGAAACAGCTCCCAATAAAAATGAAATAACTCCCAATAAAAATGAAATAACTCCCAATGATAGAAAATGAAATAACTCCCAACAAGAATGAAATAACTCCCAACACTTCGAAAAAATGAAATAACTCCCAACAAAATTTCATTGGGATTTATTTCATTTGGGAGTTATTTCATTATGAAATAACTCCCAATGAAAAATAATGAAATAACTCCCAACGCATTGGGAGTTATTTCATTATGAAATAACTCCCAATTTGTATGGAAAAAAATTGGGAGTTATTTCATTTTTTCATTGGGAGTTATTTCATTTGGGAGTTATTTCACGGTACCAAAAAGGTGTCCTCAGTTTTTTTTTTACTTTTTTCGGCATAACTTACTAGGACTCATATTTTTTCCCTAAGAATATTTTATAAAATTGTAGCCATTGTAGATCTGAACAACTTTTGTGAATATTTCAATACAATCTGAATATGTCTAGGCATCCGAAATAGCTCACAGAGACCACTTTGTACCTCTAAAAATGTTGTTTTTCGCTATTTTTTAATCTAAACGTATATGTATACAATTTTTAAGACTTCTAGTTTTCACCAGAAAGGTCAGTAGACATATAAAACGTTTCACCATAATCATATTTATCATCATCGTCATCATTATTATCATCTGAATACTAATAATTCTCCAAATAATGATAGTTCATCATAATCCATGGACAAGTATTCAAATAAGCTGGAAACACATCCACGCCCGCTCACTCGAAGTATCTTGCAACATAGTAGACACTCCCGTCTGAAAAGGAGGGATAATACTGCGCTTAGATAAAGATAACTATTTCTAATATGAGAACTTAAATTTTAGTCTGGCACTGGCTGGACTAATATTATTTCCTTAGTCTTAAGATTTTTTTTTCATATTTTATTATTAAATCTTCGGCTTTAGCGAACTAACAATAAGTATTCAAATCTAAAAACTAATTAATATATATTAGTTCAGCCAGTGCCAGACTAAAATTTAAGTTCTCATAATAAAATTAATTAATTCAGTATTTTCATCTAAGTGCAATAGTATCCCTTCTTTTCAGACGAGTGTTTCCACTATGTTGCAAAATGTTTCGAGCGAGCGGATTTGGATGTGTTTCCAGCTTGTTGAAATACTTGTCCACATAATTAAGGATTTCGAATTGAACTAGTGGAACTTGCAGATCTTTGTGGATGTTGCTGTTTTTAATGTGCCAAGGAGCACCAGTTATCATTCTTAGGATTTTATTTTGACGGGATTGAATTTTTTCTACGTTTGAGGCGGAAGCAGTGCCCTATAATTGTATACCGTAGCACCAAATTGGTTTTAATATCGAGTTGTAGAGTAAAAGTTTACAATCAAGACGTAGCACAGTGCTTTGATCCCATATAGTGATGGGACAAAAATAGAAGGAGTGGTACCAGAGTTTTGAAATTTGGTACACTAGTATAAAATACTTATATTAAGAAAAATTCAATTTTTTTAAAAAATCAGGCAAAGGACACGCCTACTGCCCATATATAGAAAGGACGAAATTTTAAATTTTGACTACATAACTGCACAGAAAGTTACAATAGTCCGTAGATTATTTACATCCCGTGCTAGTAACTTGTGTGATAATTTTTATTGGGATTGATGCAAGGACTCTAGGTCCTGTCATATATATTCTTTTTCCCAAAAATGCTAAGACTGTTACAAAAGTTATCCGATTCTCATTAAATTGGGTGGAATGGTTATTATTATGTGTCAAACAAATGTAAGTGCCAAATTACATTAAAATTTATTTATAAAAATAGAAAATAAAAAACAAATTGGCTAAAAATCTTCTACATTATGATTTTGACTACAACGTGAAAGTACAAAATTACAATCTTTCTAAATTAAAATTGAATTTAAAACACGTATAAGTGCGTTTTTTAATAGTTTTATTTTCTTTTAATCATATACAAATGTATATTTAATTTTACAATAAATCATCTTCAGAATTGGACTCTTCCCAAAAAATTTTGGCGCTGAATGAAACATTTGTCTCGTCGTCTTCAATTGGCTCATTAGCATTTTCTCTTAAGTATATATTTATCAATTTCTGCAAATAATAAATTTTTTTGGTCTTTGGATTCCTTTTTGAAGTCATAAACGGATCTAAAGATAGTATTAAATAAGTCATTAAATCTTAATGAGTGTATTTTCGTGAGTTTTCCTCGTATGTAACAGTCTTGCTTTTCTTACGATTTTGTGGTTGACTTCCAATGCTTTTTCAGACAAGCACGCTGAAATTCATTTTCAGATACCACAATAGACGGAATGAATTTTTTTCTCAGTTTGTAACGCATACAGAGACGGAAAACAATTTGGGTGTACTTTGTTTATTGTGTTACGTAGCACACTATATTTTCTTTCGGTCAAATCTAAATTCATATATAGCGCCAAAGCTTTTATTGCTGGTAAGCATTTTGAATTCGACATTGGGCTTTACAAAACAGAATGAGATTCCTGTTTTAAATTTTCCACTGCAAATTCTAGTTCATCAAGGGAACATCTTAATACTAACTCTGTCACTCTTCGGTGTCTAGTTTTGACTGTAGTGCTACCAAAATCTTTCATCGGTCTACCACGTTTTCTACATGAAGTTTCTGTTGCATGTAAAGCCACTGTTGTATCACATTCTGGAGTTGGAAGCAGCAAATTTTTATAAGCAATTTTCCTCGTGCTTGGTTGCTAAGAATTTAAATTAAATATATATAATAATATCTTTATTTTAGAATAGCAATTAAAAATTATAAAACTTACATCATCAGCATCAAAAAAAATATTGTTTACCCACGAAGAATGTTTTTCTTTTAAATGCATTAAGTTGCACCTGCTTTCTTTCCAAAAATTTTTCATTTGGATCAGAAAGAAATAAACTCTTTGTAATAATTTATTTTTGTCAAAATATGACTCACCTATTTTTCTTTCTTTATCTTTTATCCAGCAGTCAACTATATCTGAACTATATAAAATAAAATTAATCACTTGTTTGACAAATAATATTTGTAGGTAAGAGTCAAATCTAGCGTTTTTCAATTGCTGTATTAGTTTGTTGTGATGCAAAGTTTTATAAGATTTATGAAAAACATTAAATTTTTGTCATTTTTTCATATAGTTTTTATTATAAGTAGTCACAACAGACCTGGAAAAAACAAATTTTTTGGCAGTTCATAGCTTACATTTTAAACACTTTAAAAATTTAGCTAACTTCTAGCGATTTTTTATACTAACTTTTATATATTTTTGGGAAAAAAGTTAGCAACAGTGGTGAAACACCAACGTCAATCTGTTAATTTAGCGGCATCTTGTAGCGTTAAAAAGAGGCAAACACTATTTTATACTTATTTTTTAATTTATCTCGTTAATTAATCTAATCTAATGATATCAATTTGGTTTTATATGTTATTATATTGTAAGTTTTTTTTTTATTTTTAACTCCAGAAAACTGTCGAAATTTGAGAAAAAATTACCAAAATAGCCTTTTTTAAAAATAATTTTTTTTAAGGTTGTGGTTAAATTTTTTAAATTTTTTTCTTGTAATTATTAGAAAACAGTATGGATTTTTGAAAACAGAAAAAAACCCATAGACCATATTTTTCATTTTTTTTTAATTTTCCATCAAAGTTAAAAAATTTTTAGAGCTTAAGTGCATACTAAGCCTTTTTTAAAATAACAAAAACTATGTATAGGAAAATAATATACTAAAAATGTTTTTTCACAGTTGGTTTCGAATTTAGTTAGCTATTTCAAGAAAAACTTTAAATTTCCTAGTTCAAAAAATTAAATTTTTACAATTATTTTTTTACAACAATAAAAACACAAAGTTAATTTGGGATTTTAGTGTAATTTTATAGCGTAAAATACAAACAAACGCAAAAACTTTACTATTTTTGCTATTTTTTTATTAAACAGTATTAATTTGAATTTATATTTTACAAAATTTGTAGTTTTTTTTCTTTTAAACCTTAGAAACCTGTCAAAATTTGAGAAAAAATCACGAAAATAGCCATTTTTAAAAATACTTTTTTTTTAAAGTTGTGGGTAAATTTTAAAATTTTTTTTCTTGAAGTTATTAGAAACCAATATGGATTTTTGAAAACAGAAAAAAACCCATAGACCATATTTTTCTTTTTTTTTAATATTCCATCAAAGTTACAAAATTTTTAGATCTTAAGTGAAAAATAAGCATTTTTCAAACCAATAAAAAACATTTAAAAAAAAGAAATCACGAAAATTTTTTTCACATTTCGTTGCAAATATAGTTAGTTACTACAAAAAAAAATTTCAATCTCATACTTCGAAAAATCATTTTTTAGAACTGTTTTCCTGAAGCAAGACTCGGGTATTTGCTTAGCTATTTTTGCTTTAAATTCTTTGACTCTGGCGCCCCCTAGCGCCACCAAAAAGAGCTAAATCTAAAAAATTCTTTAAAATTTATTTAAAAATTATTGTTATCTGTCGACCTATATATTTTAATCTACAATATAAAACCTTTTTTTTTATTGTATTTTTGTCTATGGGACACAGCACTGTGCGACGTGGGTACACTACAAATTTTTTACAACTGATCTAGGCTTCAGGCGCTGTACATTCAGATGCATTTGTTTGTAATATAGGTGTGAGGGCTTATTACACATACGTTTGCAATTTACAAAAGAATATGGTGAAAAATGTAATTCCTTGTGAGGACGATTGAAGAATATTTTTGGTAAATTTGTCGCAATTCGGATTACAAACACAAGCGAAAAAGCAAAAGAATGGATTATTCTTAAAACTGTATTTTTTTAATTTTTAACTGTCAAAATGTTTTTATTTCTTATGTATTTTAAAGATGTTATGTGATAAATTTTTTAAAGCTGGCTTCATAATTTGTTTATCATAAAAAATGTTTGTTGTGAATAAAATTATTCCCTGAACTTGAAATACTAAAAAAGTTATTTATTTACAGTAAAAATTTTTTTTTAGCCATACTAATAGGTCTATAAGAACGATATTTTGGCATATGACTAAGAATACAAAGGCACATGTTATTTACTATGACAGATATCGAAATGAAATGTTCTACAAAAAGTAATTGGGCAAGAATGCCTACGCTTTAAAGAAAAAATTTTTTGAGTGGGGGCAAAAAAAGGGGTAGCTCCCATACAAATTAACAATTTTTATGAAATATTCGATACGCTATATCTCGGAAACTATAAAAGATATCGAAATGAAATGTTCTACAAAAAGTAATTGGGCAAGAATGCCTACGCTTTAAAGGAAAAATTTTTTGAGTGGGGGCAAAAAAAGGGGTAGCTCCCATACAAATTAACGATTTGTATAAAATTTTCGATACGCTATAACTCGGAAACTATAACAGACATCAAGGGCTACACTCTTAAGAAAAAATTTTTTGAGTGGGGGCAGAAAAAGGGGTTGCATACATATTAACAATTTTTGTTAAATTTTTGATATGCTATATCTCGGAAACTATAACAGATATCGAAATCAATTGTTCTACAAAAAGTGATTGAACATCAAGGGCTACGCTCGGATGGGGGGTGAAGAAGGGGTAGCTCCCATACATATTAACAATTTTTATAAAATTTTCGATACGCTACTTCTGGAAAACTATTACAGCTATCGACATCGAATATTCTACAAAAAGTAATAATCAAATAAATTATACATTTTGGAGAAAAAGTTGGAGAAGAGCAGGGGGACTAAAACATTTAATAAGTTTTATTAACCTTTAAATATGAATAATGTCGAAAACTTTTAAAACTCTCGACCTCAAATCTTCGTCATCTATATCTATTATTTATACGAACGTTTAAATTTTGTTATTTTTTCTATGGGCTTTAAAACTCGCACAAGGTTTTTTATTATATTATTTGCAGCACAAAATTACTCGGCTGGGTATATTTAAAGACCAATGTGAAGGGTATATAAGATTCGGCACAGCCGAATATAGCGCTCTTACTTGTTTTAATTTATCTCGTTAATAAATCTAATCTAATGGTTTCAATTTGGTCTTATATGTTGTTATATTGTAAGTTTTTTTTTTTATTTTTAACTCCAGAAAACTGTCGAAATTTGAGAAAAAATCACCAAAATAGCCATTTTTAAAAATAAGTTTTTTTTAAGTTTTGGTTAAATTTTTTTTCTTGAAGTTATTAGAAAACAGTATGGATTTTTGAAAATAGAAAAAAACCCATAGACCATATTATTCTTTTTTTTTAATTTTTCATCAAAGTGAAAAAATTTTTAGAGCTTAAGTGAATACTAAGCATTTTTTAAACCAACAAAAACTATGTATAGGAAAATAATATACAGTTGGTTTCGAATATAGTTAGCTATTACAAGAAAAAATTTGAATCTCCTAGTTCAAAAAATTAAATTTTTACAATTATTTTTTTAAATCAATTAAAAGCCAAGGTAATTTGGGATTTTAGTGTCATTTTAGAGCGTAAAATAAAATACAAACGCAAAAACTTTACTATTTTTGCTATTTTTTTGCTTTTTTTTATTAAACAGTATTAATTTGAATTTATATTTTACAGAATTTGTAGTTCTCTAAACCTTAGGAACCTGTCAAAATTGGAAAAAAATCACGAAAATAGCCATTTTTAAAAATAATTTTTTCGACCTATATATTTTAATCTACAATATAAAACCTTTTTTTATTGTATTTTTGTCAATGGGACACAGCCCTGTGCGCAGCACAGAGTTTCTTCCAATTAGCCAGTGGATTTGGGCCGTTTTAAGTTACATCTGTGTCAGCTTTGCATCTATAAGTGACTTCCATATGAGGCGGCGATCCAGGTGAATACCAAGATATTTCGTCTCAATTCGTTGAGGCACCGTATGGTTGTTAATGAGAACTGGGGGGAATGTGTCCTTGCGTAAAGTAAAGGTAACGTAGGTGCATTTTTGTTCATTTATTTTAATACCCCACAACTTTGCCCATTTCTCTACTTCGGATACGTGATGTTGAAGTTGTTTTGAGGCCTCTTTAGCGTCTTTATGATTACTGAGAAAGCCGGTATCATCAGCAAATGTCGACGTATGAGTAAGACTGTTTGCGGGGATATCTGCTGTGCAAAACAAATAGAAAATTGGACCTAGTAAACTCCCTTGAGGTACACCATCCCCTATTGGTTTAGCACAGCTTAAGCAGTTTCCTTCTTTTATCATAAATTGTCGACCAGTTATGTACTTTTTCAAAAGTTTATAGATATTCACTGGTAAGTTCACCTTTAACTTGTTTAGCAGGGCTTCATGCGAAACTTTATCAAAGGCTTGAAAAACATCTATAAAGAGCGCGGAGCAGTATTTCTTTTCCTCAAAGGCTCTTCTTATAACCTGTACCAATATCTGTGGGTTTGTTCGGTAGTACTATGTTGACTTCTAAATCCGAATTGGTGATTTGGAATGCAGTTGTTGTCATATAGGATCGGAGCTATCTCGTTTTTAAGCAATTTCTCAAACATTTTACACATAGTTGGTAGAGCTGTGTAGCTCATGAACGAACGGGTCAAAATGAACGGATCACCGAATTGAACGAAGTGATCCGGTTATTTTACTGAGCGCTTTTCGTTCAATTGTGTTCCGTTCAATGTTTGTTTCTTCAGGTCTTTTTTATGTCACAATTTCGTTCGTTCAGATGTGTTTTTTATGTTATGTTCTTTTGTTTCAGTTGATTGTTTGTGTATTGATAAGAGTTGCTTTAAAAAGTTTGCGAATGTGCGTACATATTTCTTTTGAGCATCGCTGTGGCACTGCCATAATTTTTTTAAATTTGGTTTAACAGTCTTTTTCTAAGAAGTTTGATTTATTATAGTGTTTGTGTTTTTATGGATTACTATACACTTTTTACACAATTTTTATATATGGATTATTTAAATTTTAATTCACAAAAAGTTTTTTCTATTTTGAATGTCAAAACCACAAGCTATGTCAAAACAAATCTTTAAAAAAACATGTTGCCGTACTGTCGTTCAGAAGTGAACGATTGAACGAACGGGTTAATTTTTGTAAATTGAACGAAACTGAGCGATCGCTGAAATGAACGATTTGGCACAGCTCTAATAGTTGGTAACAGACTTATAGGCCTGTAAGACTCCACCTTCAAAGGATCTTTTCCCGGCTTAGGAATCAT
Organism: Melanophora roralis; assembly: GCA_963583895.1. Classification (NCBI taxonomy): domain Eukaryota; kingdom Metazoa; phylum Arthropoda; class Insecta; order Diptera; family Rhinophoridae; genus Melanophora; species Melanophora roralis. The sequence continues at coordinate 76,559,084 of OY757187.1, read as the reverse complement.
CTTTACCAAAGCAACTTTCCATACTGGCGGGAAATGTTCGAGCTGTAATATGGCGTTAAAAATAAAAAGAATTATTCTTTTTGCTGGGAGAGGCAGCTCTAAAAGCATTTTGTTGCTAATTTCATCAATTTAAATTATTGATAGCCTCTACGACATCTAAAAGTTGGAAACGTATTTCAATAGGACATCTAGCAACAACAGGCGGTAATTTACTCATGTTAGTGCATGCATTTGGAGTGAATACATTTGTTAAATGATTTGCTAGCAGATCACATTTTTCTTCATCATTTCTTGCTCAGGATCCTCTCAGATTACGTAGTGGTGGTTTCGCGATAACGGGTCTTTTAAGATATTTCGCTGATCGCCATAGTGAATAATTCGTCTTAAAATTTGAATACTTATTGTTAGTTCGCTTAAGCAAAGATTCAATTATAAAATATATGCAAAAAAATAAAATAATCCACCATAATGCACCATTATTTAGAATATTTTAGCCGCCAACTTTCAACGAAATTTGATGAACAAGGTGAACGGTTCCATCCAACAGCATTGCCATTTAAGTTAAGCTAATTAAGACGATTTATAAATGTTTACGTATATAGAAAATTTGTTTACAATTTCTGACATGTTCGTTTCTTGATATAGAAGGAAGGGTCTACGGATGCCGTTGACAAAAAATATATTTGAAGACCCAGATTTCAAAAAAATGGCAAAGCAGATGGAAGTAGAAGGTGAAGAACAGGAAAGTGCAGACTATGATGAATATATGTGATAATAATGATGACGATGATGATGATGATTATGGTGAAAAGTTGTATATGTCTACTGACCTTTCTGATGAAAACTAGAAGTCTTAAAAATTGTTTACATATACGTTTAGATTAAAAAATAGCGAAAAACAACATTTTTAGAGGTACAAAGTGGTATTTGTAAGCTATTTAAGATGCCTAGACACATTCAGATTGTATTAAAATGTTCGCAAAACTTGTTCAGATTAAAATGGCTACAATTTTGTAAAATATTCTTAGGGAAAAAATATAAGTCCTCGTAAGTTATGCTGAAAAAAGTAAAAAAAAAAAATTTTCTCCTATATTTTTGCAAAAAAGTGCAGAAAAAAAATTAATTTTTGCGCATCAAATGTTTACAAAATTTGTTTAGTAAACTCTTCACTATATTATTGCTAAAGATATATAAGCAATATCATCATGTCTGAATTAGCTGTTGCCCAAAAACTGAGGATACCTTTTTTTCAGTGGTACACTGATTTTCAAAATCTTTTAAGGTCAACAAAAAGTAATTGGTAGTCAAATTGGCCAAGCCGAGTACAGGGTTTTAATCACCTTAGGTAGTACAATCGAACATATACCATCGACTCCGTGCATTTTTTCAAAAGTCTTCATTTGTCTCACAGTCTAATTCTTGTTAAATTTGCCAACGATAAGTAATTATAAACAACTGTGGTGCAGCGATTTACTTTTGAATTTTTATTTACGTTTGTCAACACTGTTTTTTTGTAATCATGTGGATTATGAAAGCGTTAACAAACACTGATTTAGATTTTTCTCGAATTGATCTTCTTTACTTTGATTTTAGTTTGTTTAAGTAATGTATAATAGTTTATAGGTTTTTATTTTGCTTCGAATAAATATTGAAATATTAACTAACACGCTGCAAATTGGTGACCCTGACGTACAGGATTCACCAGGTTCCACCGTTTTGGCCCGACCACGGTGAGATTTGGCTAGCTGTCTCGAAGACAAATTTCTTAAATAGATTGCGAGTCACGTATTGTTAATGGAAAAATCCGTAGAAGCTAGTGATCAGAATTCAACTAGGAGATTGGAAGCTTGTTTGCACGATCGATGATTATTTTGTTATGGATAGGCTCGGATCCAGAGGGGGGGGGGGGAGGAAAGAAAATTTCCCCCTCTCAAAACAATTTAAACTTCATATTTGATTTAATAAGTAAAAATATTGGTAGCTATGAAACAAACGTTTCATATAATTTATTTCACAATTTTATTCAAGGAACCCAGCAAAAAATAATAGAGATTTTGTAAGCAGTAAATACTTTTTCTAGTATACAAATGCGCTTCGCAGCAAGCACTTATCTATTCCCTTAATTAATGCAATTGTTAATTAATGCAGTAAATGTAAAACTTTTTACCGTTTTACACACTCGCTTACTCAAGTGCATACTAAGAAGCACTACTGTAAGGCAGTGAGTAAAAAAAACATTAGTTTTTCGTCAAGTAACGAACATAATAACTCGGCAAAACATTTATTTCGATGACGCAATAAATTTAGACAACTAAAGAAGCGCTAAAATTACATGAATTAAGTGGATATTCATAGCCCCGAAATAAGCACTTAACATTAAATGCAACTAAGTGGGACATCCCGAACAAATATCATGCCATACGTAAGCAGGTTTGTAAGCTTTGCTGCCTTGATATTCCCTTATAAACCTACCTACGGCGTAGCAGCAGTTTTTGCTGGGAAGCTGTTGCTTTTTTTTTTTCTCTTATATTTTATTATTGAATCTTCGCTTAAAAGAACTAACAATAAGTATTCAAATCTTAAAACTAAGAAATTCATACTAGTCCAGTCAGTACCAGACTAAAATTTAAGTTCTCACAATAAGGATAACGAATTTTAAAAGTTTCATCTAAGAGCAATAGTTTCCCTTCTTTTTAGTCGAGTGTGCCCACTATGTTGCAGGATGCTTCGAGCGAGCGGATTTGGATGTGTTTCCAGCTTGTTTAAATACTTGCCCACATAGTTTAGGATTTCGCTTTTTACTAGTGGAACTTTTAAGTCCTCGTGGATGTTGCTGTTTTTAATATACCAAGGAGCACCAGTTATCATTCTCAGAATTTTGTTTTGACGACGTTGTATTTTTTCTATGTTAGAGAAGGAAGCAGTGTCCCATAATTGTATACCGTAGCACCAAATTGGTTTTAAAATCGAGTTGTAGAGTAGAAGTATACAATCCAGACGTAGCACAGAGTTTCTTCCCATTAGCCAGTGGATTTGAGCAGCCTTAAGTTTCATTTGAGTCAGCTTCGCATCTATATGAGGCTTCCATGTGAGGCGTCGATCTAGGTGAACACCAAGATATTTTGTCTCGGTTCGTTGAGGCACCATATAATTGTTAATAGTGATTGGGGAGCATGTTTCTTTGCGTAAAGTAAAAGTTACGTGGGTACATTTTTGTTCATTTATTTTTATTCCCCATAACTTTGCCCATTTTTCAACTTGGGTAACGTGTTGCTGCAATTGGTTTGAAGCCTCTTTAGGGTCTTTATAAATACTAAGGAAAGCAGTATCATCAGCAAATGTCGACGTGTGTGTAAAACTATTGGTTGGCATATCTGCTGTGTAAAGCAAGTACAGAACTGGACCTAGTATACTCCCTTGAGGTACACCAGCCCCTATTGGTTGAGAAGAACTTATTTGGTTTCCCTCTTTGATCATAAATTATCGACCGGTGTTGTATTTTTCCAATAGGTTGAAAATATTAGCTGGAAGGTGTATCTTTAGTTTGTTTAACAGGCCTTCGTGCCATACTTTATCGAAAGCTTGAGAGACATCAATGAAAAGCGCGGAGCAGTACTTCTTTTCCTCAAAGGTTTTTCTTATAACCTGCACCAGTCTGTGAGTTTGTTCGATTGTGCTATGTTGACTTCTAAAGCCAAATTGGTGATCTGAAATGCAGTTGTTTTCATTCAGGATCGGAGTCAGCTTGTTCTTAAGCAATTTTTCGAACAGGTTTGACATTATGGGTAACAAACTTATAGGCCTATAAGACTCTACCTTTGAAGGATCTTTGCCAGGCTTAGGAATCATCTTTACTAAGGCAATTTTCCATACAGGCGGGAAACGTTCAAGCCGAATTATTGCGTTAAAAATAAAAAGAATTATTCTTTATGCCGTAAAAGGTAGCTCTAGGAGCATTTTGTTGCTTATATTATCAACGCCAGGAGCTTTTTTTACCATTTAGGTTAGCAATAGCCTCTACAACATCTGTAAATCGGAAACGTATTTCTAAAGGACATCAAGCAACAACTCGTGGTAATTCCCTCACGTCTGTGCAAGTTTTTGGAGTGAACACGTTTTTGAAATGGTTTGCGAACAGATCACATTTTTCTTCGTCCTTCCTAGCCAAGGATCCTCTCAGATTACGCAGTGGTGGTTTTGCGATAACGGGTCTTTTAAGAAGTCTGGCTGATCGTCATAGGGAATAATTTGTCTGAGGAGTCGCGTCTAGACCTTCGAGGTACTCTTTAAGTGAAACTATTCTGTGCACCTCCAGCAAGCTTTTTAATTTGTTAGTACATTCTTTCAGCTTAGATTTAAGTTGGGGCGATCTGTTCTTTTGCCATTCTCTTCGGACTCTCCTTTTTTCAGAATCAATGCCCTTAATAACTACCTGTGGTCTTGAGTTGGTAGGTATAGAAGTTTTTTCTGAGTTTTTCGAGCTCCGAAACCATGGTGCGGTAGGCGTTTTCATGGTTCACTTAAATTTTTGTCTCAAATATGTTAACGCGTTTAACGTTTGAAACATAAAAGTTATTTTTCCCAATCAAACCGACTAAAAACTTGACGAGATCATTTGAGTTTTTCACTAACGGGGGCCTCATTATCCTCTTGCAAAATTGCAAAACGATTTTGCGATGCGGTTGACCTTTCATCGTCTTTTAAAATTTTTGCAGGTTGAGATGCTTCTGCCGATTTAGGACTTCTTCCCCTTTTAAGAACTGTCACGTAGCGGTCCATCCCTACCTGGATCTTAGATGCCGGTGCAGAAATTAAGCTTGATGCGGATTTAGCAGCTGCAGGTTCAATTCCAGAATTTGATAATGGTGACCGCGACAAAGATGGTACCTCAGAATTTCTTTTATAATTATTAAATAGAGATAGGGCTAAATTAGTCCCTTGTTCAGTACATTTATTTAAATTAGGCGCACTTGAACTAAGATTGTTTGTCATTATTTTTGGTCTTGCATTTAAATAATTTCTATTAAATTCAGGGTCTCTTATGTTCTCATTGCTAACACTTGTGGAGCTGTTGCTTTTGGAAAAAGGTTTATAAAGACACAAGAAAACTTTCGTCTTGAGGTGGGAAATCAAATATAAATATCTTAAAATTCTAATTTCCCTCGGAAAATATAATATACCTCTCCGTGGACATCGAGATGATGGATGGTCCTTTGCTGTCTTCTGCAAATGCAAACCAGTGTTGCAAAAGCTGATATGATCGTACTTTTTTTGATACTATTGGATGTTGGCAAATACCATGTTAGGTTAGGTAGAAGAACAGGCAGCCGTTGCAGAGGCAAATAGAATAGGTTGAGTGAAAAGAAAGAAGAAATTTAGAGAAGGATAAGAAAGAAAGAACAGAAGAATGAAGCAGACTTACCAGGGTCTCTGGTGGGAATCGAACCCACAATCCCCAGACTGGTAGACAAATGCACTAACCACTGGCCTACCGAGGCACCCAAAAATACCATGTTGCTCCTTTGGCTAATTTGATACCCTCTTTTGCTTTTTCTAATTATTATTTTAAATGGTTTGGTTTTGCCTCTTGCTAACTATCTTTTTCTTCCCATGTGCTTTTCTTTAATACTTGAGTACGTAAATATGCTCCCTTTTACGAGAGGCTGTAAATAATATTTTTCGCTATATTATTTTCCAATCAAAGGTTTCGAAAAATAAATGATAAACAGGTTTAAAAAAGTGACTTTTAGATTAACTTTAAAAAACATATCTTTTTCTCAACATTTTTTAAAAATTATTAATACAGATTAAATAGAAGTGAAATGCATTTAATTTTTCTTAAGAAATTAGAAGGTCCCAAAATTGTTTTAAAAAGTATTTAATGGTAAATTACGTACAATATTATTACCCACACAAAATGTTAATAGATTTGAAATGCTGTTTTTGAATTAAAATTTTGTTAAAAAAACCTATTATAAAATAAAAAAAATTATATTAGAAAAATATACAGAAATTAGAAAAAATTACAGAAAATATAGCTTTGAGAAATTCTTCCATGACAAAAAATGTTTTTACATTAGGGGTTTTAACCACTACTTCCACAAATATTTCATACTTGGGTGACAAAGTAATCAGTGGTCATAATTTGTAACATTTTTTTAGAGCATAATATATAACCTACAAGTTGCCTTTAATATACACTTTTCTTTGGCAAAGTTGTAAATAAACTTTTTAACTTGTTGCTTGGTAACTAAAGGCGGGCAAAAAACATATTTTATAGAGATGCGATAAATTCAATTTTTTCAAGCGGCTAGCATCAGTTTTCCCAAATTAAAGGTTAAAATTTTACAATAGCAATAGATAATATTAACGGACTTAAACCAAAAATCAAATTTAAAAAAAATATATACACTGAGAAGAAAAGTGCGCTTTAAAATTAAATGTGAACACTTTCAAATTTTATTTGAAGTACCTCAGCCTATAGTTTCTTATGGGAGGCACAAAAAAAATATTTTTTAAAAGTGATAATTTTAAGTTTTTAAAGACTTTACGCTTAACTTTAAAGTTAAAGTTTTTGTTTTTAATGTTAAACACATAAATTTAAAAATGTTGGCTTTATTTTATAATGACAAACTTTATATTTTAAAGTAAAATATCTTATTTATAAAGTAATCACTTTTAAAATTGTATTAAAAGTAAATGCATTTAATTTAAAAATTTTAAACTTTAAAAAATAAAATTTAAACGTTTATTTTTGAAGTGTAAACTTTGGAATGTAAAGTGATCAATTGGCAGAAAAGTGTTAACGTTTACATTTAAAGTGTTCACTTTATAAATCAAAGTGTTACTTTCTTATTTAAAGTGTTCACTGCAAAATTTAAAGTGTTCACTTTAATATTGAAAGTGTTAACTTTTAAACTCAAAGTGTCACTTTAAAATTTAAAGTGTTCACTTTAATATTGAAAGTTTAAGTTTTGAATAAAAAGTGTTAACTTTGATTTTAAAGTTTTTTACTTTAATATATAAAGCGTCAGTTTATTATTAAAAGTGTTCACTTTGACATTTAAAGCGTTCACTTTAATATTAAAAGTGTTAACTTTTAAACTCAAAGTGTCACTTTCAAATTTTAAGTGTTCACTTTAATATTAAAAGTGTAAACTTTTAAACTCAAAGTGTCACTTTTAAATTTAAAGTGTTCACTTTAATATTGAAAGTGTTAACTTTTAAACTCAACCCGTCACTTTCAAATTTAAAGTGTTCACTTCAATATTAAAAGTGTTAACTTTTAAGCTCAAAGTGTCACTTTCAAATTTAAAGTGTTCACTTTAATATTGAAAGTGTTAACTTTTAAACTCAAAGTGTCACTTTCAAATTTAAAGTGTTCACTTTAATATTAAAAGTGTTAACTTTTAAACTCAAAGTGTATTTGTTGGAACTAAACGTGAACACTTTAAAATGCAACGTTATAGTTAACTGAATTTAGAAGTGTGAAAAAGATACAAGAATGACCAGTCAGGGCAAAATTATACAAGAAAATGACATGCTGCGAATTCTTTGCAATGATATTCAAATTAACGGGCAGGGTAAATTAACGTACACAAGTGTTGATGAAGATACGGATCTCCTTAATCTGCTAAAGGAGTTTGATTTGGAAACACTTTTTCTTAACATAAAAAGTAAGTAAAAATTCTTAGGCAATATTAACACTTATGCAATATTATTAATGTTTCTTAGATGCTGGAATAACTTTTCGAAGCTTAAAGTTTTTATCAAAAGAAGACATTGCGGAAGCAGTTAAAAATATTGGTCTTCGAGCACAGTTTAGAGAAAAGTTGTTTTTCTGGCGCAAGTCAACTATTCTGTGAACCTCCAGCAAGCTTTTTAATTTGTTAGTACATTCTTTCAGCTAAGATTTAAGTTGGGGCGATCTGTTCTTTTGCCATTCTCTTCGGACTCTCCTTTTTTCAGATAAAAGTTTTCCCACATCGTCAGAAAAAATTTTGCTGTACCTGACCTGACGATAGGTACAAGACGCATGTTCAACGGCTTTTTTAATGTTTTCATTTAGGACTCTCAGACTATCATCTATGTCTCCGGAAGTTTTTAGCGGTTGGTTTTCTGAGCACTAATATATTTTTTATATTTTAACCAATTTATTTTTTTAGATAAGAAAAAATCACTAGTTGCTATTTGGTGAGGACTGCAAATAGTAATTATTGTGGGTGAGTGGTCAGAAGATAAATCCAAGGAGGCTACAGCCTTAATAAGGTCCGGGATATACCTTTTGCCACGCCAAAATCTATTACGTCTGGAATTTTATTATTGTCCGTTGGCCAATAGGTTGGTTGTCCAGTTGAAATAACGAAAAGTCCCATTTCCGACACGGAGTCATACAAGACACGACCTCTGGGACTAATTAGGCGGGAGCCCCAGTATGTGTGCTTAGCGTTATAGTCTCCACCAGCTATGAAGCGGGGACCTAATGATTTGTAGAAACTGTTGTACTGATCCATCGTTATGGAGAATCTGGGTGGACAGTAAACTGATGAAATAACAAGGCTATGGAAAAGTTCATCAATGCAGACGTTCGTAGCTTGGATATAACATTCCGAGAGGCAACCTAACCATTGGTGTTTAATTCTTGATTTGATTAGAATAGCCGAGCCACCACATGATCTATCCCTAGGATCCTTTGAATCGTAAAAAGAATAACCACTAATTTTAAAAGTGCTTCTAGATGTCATATGAGTCACAGAAATACACATAACATCGATTTTTTGGTTCATCAAGAAATATTCGAGCCCGTTTGTGTTCCAGAAACAAACCCTGAGGCAGTTCACGGTCTTTTAAGCATAGCCTGCAGAAAAGCAAACTGCATTTTTTGCATTTCTTGCATCATGTTGGCCATTTGCGCCATAATCTGCGTAAATTGTTTGACCATATTGCAAATTACGGCTTCCAGGCGGCTAAAATTAGGCCCGGTTGGTTCGCTAGTTGGCACTTCTTGTTGTGTTGTAGGCTGGGTAGACTTACGTGAATTAGGCTGGTTAGACTTTAATGCGACGGCGTAAGAAACTTGATTTGTTGTTGGTTACGCCAATGGAGGCATAATTGTAGTTGGTATGTTTAAAGGCTGGGGAGGGGCAGGAACTATTTTCGGCTTAGTTGATCGCTTAACTGAATTAAAAACAGGACAACCTCTATAGTTGGCAGTGTGGTTTCCCCCGCAGTTGCTGCATTTCTTTATCCTAGGATCATCTTTTGGCTTGTCACACTTGGTCGTATCGTGCAGATCCCCACACACAACACAAACAGAAGGCAACTTACAATAAGTTTTATTGTGGCTATATTCCTGGCAGTTTAAGCCCAGATCGCTTATGTGGCACTTCCACAGTAACTCGTCGGTGCATAATATATTTTAAATCATAGATGGGGTGAGTTTAACCTTTTTTTTCAATTTGATATCACCAGGCTCAAACTCCACTCGAAAAAATGGTTTGGGGTGTTTTTCCCTGTTTCTCATATTCGATACCGTCCTAACCATAAACCTTTTGCTTAGCAAACTGGTCTTGATCTCTTCTGGTTCAACGTTAGAATCAATGCCCATAAATACATTTAATAATGCAAGTGACAGAAGAAAACCCAGTGTTAAGCCTTCTTCTTAAGATTGATTAACCGACAGAGGCACGACAATTTTTTAAGCAGTATCAAAATCATTGAAACAAATACAATAACAATAAAGCAAGTGTGAGTATCCTTTCTTGAGGGTAATTAATTTGCCAAAATCCGGAGGATTCCAACCTAGGGGACAACCTGGTAAAAAAAATCTTAAAAACAAGATACACATAAAGTTCACCATAAATATCATGCTTTTGATTTTGATTTTTGCGACGCATGTCGCGTATTTGTATACCACAATATCCTATTTTATTATTTTGTCGGTCTTACAGCACTTAATTTTTGTTTGATATTTTTTGGCTTCAGCTTAATAAATTCAATTTTTTTTTACAAAAATTTTTGATATATGGTAAGACTTTACACGAACAAAAATTCCTTTTTTGTTATAATGTTGTAGTTGTAGCCCTTTTGCCACCACCTTGAGTAATACTATATTTGTATGGCCACACTATGGCATTGGCTGTTATAGGAAAACAAAATTTTTTTAAAAATTATTGCTACTTTGTGGTAACTTAAACATACTTAAGTAAAAATTAATTTTCAATAAATTTTACAAACATTTCAAACTAGTTAAACTTTTTGGCGTTTTTTTTTTTTTGCATAAACGTAAACATCTTTTTCTGTAGTGCGATTCAGTAGCTTTTAACGATTCGACGATCGTTATATTTTCGACAGAAATTATTGTTTGCTGCTACGGCCATGTGATTCATTAAGAAGTTTTTAATGATAGTGGACAAGTTGATTTTTGTATGTATTTTATTTAAAAAAAATTTTAACAAAGCGAAAAGCATAATTATAGTAAATATAATATGTAATATACAAAATAATTTTTTGTCGATAAAACTAACAACACACGATTGTCAAAATTGCTTAAAAGTTTTCTGCTTACTTAACAATAACAGGTGGCTTTAGCGGTAGCTAATATCGTTAAAAAGCTTAGCTTAATCGCAAAATTCTTATATTTATTGTTAACTTATTTTAACGATGCGAATATCATTAAAATGAGTTACTGAATCGCACCGCTGCTGTTTTTTTTTTTGTCATACTGTGCTTCATACAACGAATTTACGCAGCGCATTTTAGCTCACGGATTCGTCGCTTTTCCGGGTTGTGCTCTTCGCATAAAGGCGAAGTCATATTTGTGTGAACTTACCACAATTGCATGTTTTAATATAAGCATCTTCAAAATCGGTGTCGTCATTTATGCTATCACCAAAAACATTTGAAATTCCTGATCCAATTCGAAATATTGCATCAAAAAGAAATTTACTTGTACGGTTTTTAGTGTCATTTATTAAACTATTATTAAACGTTGCTTCAATATTGTATTTATTTATAGTGTTAAATAAAACCAAACAAAGGAGAAAGTTAGCTAGAACCATTTTGAATATAAATTATTAATTTTGACTTCATTATTGTATTATTTTTTTCCTTGGTTTTTATAAAAATAGAGAAAATAAGAGAATATCGAACGTAAAGCTAGACACACTAAGAAATTATAGTTCTTTACAACAGGTTATATACTGTTCACTTTATTAAAAAACTTAATTACGTTACATTGGAAAAATTATTTCAATCTTTAACGCTGCGGCCACAAGTTCAAGTTTTTGCTTTCAAGTTGATCACACGTTGTTTGTCAAATTCATTTGAATTGATGGTTGTGACGAGGCTGCACGCAACTTGATCAAGGAATAAACTTTAAGCTGGGATAAAAAACATGCTGACAAGAAAACAGAAAAAAAATCACTCAGTTTGGGTTAACAACATCTTTTGTTGAAATAAAATTTGTTGTTTAACCAATTTGATTGTTGATACAATTAAACGTCTTGTTAATATTACAAAAACACTATTTTACGCTCTAACCAAAACACTCAAAAATAGTTTTTGTTGAACAGCATCCAACATAAAAAATAAGTATGTATTAACGTAAATAACACCAATGATGTCAATCTGGATTTAATATGCAAATTGCTTTTTTATATTAAAATTATTTTTTCAACATGCATACATACATATACAATAAAAGTTGTCAACACTATTTTTCGAGTTTTTATGTTCAAAAATCGCAAGAAGAGCAAGCTTTGAAAAAAGCAAAGACGTCAAAATCAAAAACGTTTACTTTTTGTAATTTGGTGTGTCTGATAAACATAAAAAAGTGTTCCTAAAAAAATTAAACCAAAATATCAGTGAAATCTTTTTATAAAAAAGCTATCAAAACTTAAAAATGGTAAATTAAATTAATTGTTTTATTTGCAAAAAATTATTTATTCACACTATATTTCCACCTCCATTGGAAGTTTTCACTTAATCTGACGGCTCAAAGCCGCGTGAAAAATTTTCAATAGCAGAACTACAAGAAACTTTTGCGCTAATTGGGAAAAGTTTTATAGAAGTCGATGCAAAGTATAATCTACTTAAACTGCAATGTGTTTCTATGCAACCTCTTATCTAAGTGTTTGGAGATCTTTGGGTCATCAAAAGCTTTTCCGTTTTTTTTTTGGTATAAGATATTTCGTAGTGAAAACGCTAAAAGCAATTAATATATAAATTTAACTGATATTTTTATTTAATTTAAAGTTTTCAAATAACACAGTCCGAAACTTTTTATTTGTTTTTGCCAACATTTTTTTAAAAAATAGAAAGCCCTATTGCAATTGTTAAACTGTCCACTGTCATTATTCAAACATTAGAGTAAATACGTTTTAATAGCTTAAAATACCATAAAATAAAATTTAACATAAACATATATGTACATATATGTGTTTATCTTCAGATATAAGGGCTTACTATAATGTGCTTTTGCTTACTTAAGCAAAAGTGCGAATACACATGTTTAAATGTGTATAACTATAATGTTCTTAAGCAACATTTCGTTAAGTTTGGTCAAGTTACATTTGTTTAAGCAAATAGCGAACCTGATCGTACTTTGCTTAATGTAAGTTAACTCTCCCAAAGTTAACACAAAATTTTGCTTTGCTCACGCTTCCGGCCTGGCAATAAACAAAGGTGTCATGATTCGATTCTTAAGAAATGATTACACTAATTGGAGCGCGCGTTTGCACTAAATGATAAATAATGCAACGCAAGCGTCTGCCACTAAATTAATAGGAATCGAATCACGCCACTTGTTATTTAGAATAATTAGTTTGAATATAAGAAAAAACATTGTGTAGAAATAAGAAGTTCTTTTTATAACTCAATAAAGTGAGGTCGTAAGGACCAAAAAACAGAAAAAAAAATTGTGTTTTTTTTTCAAGGTTTGAACATAAAAAACCTTAACTGGCGCCCGAGCGAATTAAGTCGGGTATCCTTTAAAAAAAAACAGAAATAAATGTTTTTATAAAAAGGAACAACGGAACCTACCGCAAAAAGTCCTCAAGTAGCACAGCGCGTAGGTAACATTAAACCCGCGAAGAAATAAAAAACCAAAAGCCCTCAAGAAGTGCGGTTAAAAAAAAAATAATAGTGCAAACCAAAAGCCCCCAAGAGGTGCGGTTTCAAATTTTTTTATATAAACCAAAAGCCCTCAAGAAGTTCGTGTAAACCAAAAGCCGTAAAGAAGTGCGGTTACAAAAAATTTTAGTACAAACCAAAAGCCCTCAAGAAGTGCGGTTTCAAATTTTTTTATAGTATAAACCAAAAGCCCTCAAGAAGTGCGTGTAAACCAAAAGACCTCAACAATTAAAGTGATTGCTTGACAAAAAAACTAACTAAATAATAATTTAATAAGAATAAGAACCAGACTGTTAAAAGGTCTTAATAGAAATAAAAGCTAATGTACTGGAAAAATAAAGAAAAAAATAACCTGAGAAAGAAGGGAAAAATAACATAAACTGTGCCAAATATTTTTATTTCTCTCCCCATATAACAAAATCATTAAAAACTTTAAAAATTAAAAAAGTTGGAAGCAGCCATTCATTAAAGGAGAAGCAAAGAAATCTGGAAAACTATCAAGAAAGAGTGAAGAAATCAAGGAAACTACAAGATAAAGATCGTGATGGAAACGGCCCCTTAGTAGCAGCAGCAAAAAGGTAGCATAACGTGCTAGCCATCTATCCAGACAAGGTATTTTTAAAAAAAAGCTTAGACTCAATTACAAAAGGTTAAATTAAAAAATATATATACATATATGTATATAAATTACAATTTAAAGTGAAAATAAATTTTTAAAAAAAAACATTTTTATATAACAAAAAATTAGAAGAAAAAAGGGGTTTTTTTTTTTAATAATTAAAAGAATAATAATGTCTAACCCGGAAAATTTAATACGGCCTTCTGTCCTCCCTCAAGGTAGCAATCGGTTGCCTAACTCGCAGATTAGTCTAGATGAACTAAGGACATTAATTTCTAATATTGCAACAGAAGTATTTACTAGACAAGGACCACAATTAATTCAAGAGACGCTTAATCCTAACGCAGGACTAAACATAGTTAGGGACCAAGAAATAGAAGAACGATTCAGAAATAACTTAGGAGATCTTGACAAGATTCCCGATATTGTTAAGAGTCTCCGGGAATTTTCTGGGAATCAGGGCGAATTTAACTCTTGGAAGAAGAGTGTAGAGCGTGTTCTTCAAGTTTATGAGAGCACGAAGGGCACACCAAGATACTACGGCATACTGAACACTATTAGGAATAAAATTGTTGGAGAGACCGACATATCTCTCGAATCATATAACACCCGTTTGGATTGGACAGCTATTTCAAGATGTCTGTCCCTGCATTACGCAGATAAGAGAGACCTGGCAACTCTCGAGTACCAGATGACCTCACTTATTCAAGGCAGATCCTCTGTGCAGGATTTCTACCAAAGGGTATATAAACATTTATCTTTGATATTAAACAAACTAGGAACTCTGAATGCGTCAAATGAATCTGTTTGCTTGCTAACGCAAACCTATAGAGATAAAGCCCTTGATACATTTGTGCGGGGACTAAACGGGGACCTCCCGAAACTTTTGGGAATGAGGGAGCCAGTAGACCTCCCTCAGGCACTTCACTTATGTTTGAAGCTCGAAAATCAAACATATCGAGCAAATTATGCTCATGGTAATAACTTTAACAGAAGTGGATATAATTTACAAAACCAATCATCGCGTAACTATAATCCAAATCAATTTAATCGTAATCCACAACTTCCTCCTCGCTCACGTCCTATGACATTCTACCCTCAGCTTGTACATAACCCACAAGCGACTCGCGAAAATTTCCATTTTAATAATCCTCAGCAGAGATTTGCACCGGACAGACGCTTTGATTTTCAATCACAACCACCCCCTAGACCACAAAATCCAAAACCACAACCTACCCCAGAGCCAATGGAGGTAGATGAAAGTTTACGCACTAGGAGAATTGATTATATGAACAGACCACGTCCTAATTATACTAGAGACAGACCACCGCCATCAGTCAACCAACCACAAAGGAAAATCGCTCGTAATTTCCACCTTGATGCCGGATGTCAGCAGTATGAGGCTCAGCTTCAGAAATCGGATGAGGAAGAAGAACAGACCTTAGACGATTATCTAGACTCTACCCAAGATCCCCAGGTTCTGGGCGATCAATATATGGACTTTAATGATATCCATTTTTTTAGAAAATTAAGCTCCTCGCTGCCCTACAAAAATTTACAACGAGGAGCGACGAAAAGCTCAAAATCTTGATCGATACCGGGTCAACTAAAAATTATATTCAACCACGGTACGTCAAACACCCCCTAGCAAATAAGAACGTTTTTTATGCAAAATCAGTAGCAGGTAATGTTGAAATTAAAGAACATACCTTCGCTAACTTGTTCAATATTAAGGAAAAAATAAAATTTTACCTAATGCCAACTTTAAAATCATTCAATGGTATATTAGAAAATGAAACGCTTAGACAGCTTGATGCAGTTATTCACGTGAGTAAAAATTTTCTACAAATAAAAAATGGTATAACAATACAATTGAAGCAACTTGAATCCCACGCTCCTTTGAACTCAGTCGAAATACAAGATAATCACCTGACTCTAACACAAAAAGAAAAATTAGGTATGATTGTGGCTAAGCACGCGAAACTATTTTCAGAGCCCGATGAAAGACTGACTTACACAACTAAAGTAGTAGGAGAGATTCGTACGGAATCCGACCCTGTTGCGTTAAAATCCGAAATTGAAAAACAAATTGATAAGCTTCTAGAGGACGGAATTATTAAACCATCGCGTTCCCCATATAACTCTCCAGTATGGATTGTTAGCAAAAAACCTGATTCAGCAGGAAACAAACAATATAGAATGGTTATCGACTACCGAAAACTAAATTCGGTGACGATTTTTGACCGTTATCCGATACCGGAAATTAACGTCGTCACTTCGCAACTACGCGAAAATAATCTTTTCACTGTAATTGATCTAAAGAGCGGGTTCCACCAAATTCCTCTGAAACCAACAGATTACGAAAAACCCGCTTTTTCCGTGTGCAATGGTAAATATGAATTTACCAGATTGCCCTTTGGTCTGAAGAATGCCCCGTCGATCTTCCAGCGAGCACTTGACGACATTCTTCGTGATCATATTGGGAAAAGATGTTACGTATATATCGATGACATCATTATATTTAGCAAAACAGAAGACCAGCACTTGGAAAATATTAGTAAAATTTTTAAGACTCTAGAAGACGCAAACCTTAAAGTGCAATTAGATAAGTGCAAATTCCTGCATAAAGAAGTCGAATTCTTAGGGTACATCAATCCGCGGAAGGGATAAGAACAAATCCAACCAAAGTAGAAGCAATAGCTAAATTCCCAGAACCCAAAACACTTAAGGCACTCAGGTCATTCCTAGGCTTATCCGTATACTACCGAAGATTCGTGAAGGACTACGCAAAATTAGCCAAGCACCTAACATCGCTCCTAAGAGGGGAGGAAGGTAGAATTTCAAAAAAAAAATCTTCCCTTATCCCAATAAATCTTGGTTCGGAAGCCAAAGAAGCATTCAACAAAATAAAAAACTCCTTGGTATCCGAAGACATACTACTAGCACACCCTGATTTCACCAAAGACACGGAACTCACAACTGACGCATCAAAATATGCTTTGGGCGCAGTTCTTTCACAGAACAACAAACCGATATCCTTCATCTCCAGAACCCTTAGCAAGGCAGAAGAACATTATGCCGCTAATGAAAAAGAATTCCTTGCCATAATATGGGCACTAAATTCATTCCGTAATTACTTATACGGACCAGCAAATGTTAAGATATACACGGATCACCAACCTCTCATCTATGCATTAAGCAACAAAAACAATAACAGCAAGATGAAAAGGTGGAAGGCCATCCTAGAGGAGTATAACTACGAGCTTCTATATAAACCAGGGAAAGCAAACCTCGTTGCGGATGCCCTTTCAAGAATACCACGCGAAACTAATACCCAAACACTATCTATAGCAACAAATAGCGCCGAGAGTTCGTCTCATAATTTAATATATCACGTCGATGCACCCATAAATGCATTTAAAAACCAAATCATCCTTGAGAACGCTCAGATACCTAATTACAAATTCGAAATTGTGTTCCCTAGTTACCACAGACATAAGATTTCTCAACCCCACTTTAACGCAGAAAATTTGGTACAAATTTTGAAAAAATTCTTGTATCCATCAATCATTAATTGCATAAAAGCATCTGAATCAACCATAGGAATAATACAAGAAATATTTTCAGACCATTTTCAGAATTACAAAATAAGATTTTCCAATAAACAAGTCAGGGATATTAAGAACGACCAAGAACAGGAAGAAATCATCCTAAAAATTTATAAACGTGCTCACAGGAATGCAAGGGAAAATAAATCGCAAATCCTAGAGGAATGTTTTTTTCCCGCAATGTCAAGGAAAATTAAAAACGTCATTAAAAAGTGTGTCATATGTAAAGAGAACAAGTACGACCGTCATCCACCAAAACCCCAGATACAACCAACGCCCATCCCACAGCATCCAGGGCAAATAGTTCATATAGACATACTCATAGTTGGGAAGGAGTTAGTGCTAACGGCAATCGACAAATTTTCCAAGTACGCTACGGCGAAAACCATACAATCCAAAGCGACCGAAGATATAAGGCAACCCTTAAGGGATATTCTTTTTACATTCTTTCCGGAAAGCCTAGTGATTAACAACGAAAAGTCGTTTAATTCGGAGTCTATAAATTTTATGATAGAAAATGAATTCGGTATAAAAATCTTTCGAACCGCCCCTTACACAAGTAGTTCTAACGGCCAAGTGGAGCGATTCCACTCGACGTTACAGGAAATAACGCGCTGCTTACAGACGGAGAAAATACACCGGTCATTCCAGGAATTACTTGAAAGATTCGTTAAAGAGTACAATCTGTTAATACATACCGTTACAGGGAAAAAACCTATAGAAGCATTTTTTGGGAGACGGGTCGGTACCGATCCCGAATTACTAGCGAAAGACAGGGAAGAAATCACTGTAAGACTTTTAGAGAAACAAAAAAACGACCTCGCCTATCATAATGCAAACAGGGTACCCCCGAAAGAATACTTAACGGGTGAAGAAATTTTTGTCAAAATTAATAAAATATTAGGAAATAAATTATCAGCTAAATATAAAAAAGAAACGGTTGCACAGAACTTTAATTCCACAGTCAAAACCAGCTCAGGAAAAATCGTGCATAAAAATAATATTAAGCAATCTAAAACCTTTTTGATACGAACTTCATAACAATACTCTTACTTTTTTTATAGGACAATATGAGACTCCTACTACCATTCCTTATATGGATACTAGCGTCGAACGCACAACAACTAGATGTACAGGACTTAACCAATAATAATGGGCATATACCTATTAAGACAGGCGAGCAGAAGACAATTAGCTATTATAATAAAGTTCTAACCTAACCGCATACGAGGAGACGATGCTTTTAATCTCCAAAAACATAGGAACTTTAAACGCTACCACTTTTGAAGACAAACAACTTATCAATACAATTGATAAAACTTATATATTGCTCAGTGCGCGAATTGGTAACCTTCACATAAACTCCAAATCCAGAAGAGGACTTTTCAATATCGTCGGAAAAGGCTTAAAAATAATTGCATGATCCATGGACAGCGAAGACGAACAGGAAATACGCGAAACCATTTCAAAAATACATGACAACGAACGGGCTACTGACAGAACAATTAACAACTTAACTCTTGTAAGCAATCTAATGAGCGAACAGATTAATAACATCACAACGCATATAAATAAACAACAAGCCCTCATTAGCAGTTACATTAATAAGTTTCAATATGAAACACAAAATAGAATCAAAACACTCGAGGACGAAGTCCAATTCATTCAGCACATATATAGGATTAACAATGACATACTTCTTTTGAACAATCACGTTGAAGATGTTGGACAAATGATTTTTTCATGTAAGCTAGGCGTTATCCCCGCCGATATTCTGACACAAAAGGAACTAGATGTAATCGCAGACCTCGACAGTTATAGGAACATAAAAATTGTGGTACTTTTTCAAAATAACAATATCATTTTAACATTACTCATACCCCAATTTTCTTTTAATATTTTGTCAAAAATAAAATTCGAGCCACTTCCAAATATTCAAAATAAATCAATTGTATTAAATGAAACAGAAATATTGGCTGATAGCAATAACAACATTTATAATATAAACATTAAAGATAATTTGGAAAAAAATTTAATTGCATTAAATAACACTGTGTGTAATTTTTTAAGTCATGGAAAAATAACCATATTCGGACATCACTACGTGAAAGAAGACCAAAAAAGAAAAGACCCGTGTCTCCCAGTTTTGCCCAAAGTCATGCACTTTTTTTGTTATGGGCCCCCAAAGATTTGGGGCCTTTTTGCCATTTTTGCAAAAAGTGATAATTTTCTCAGGCTCATATCTTGCAAACCGTTCGGAATTTTAATTTACTCTTTGAAGCAAAGTTGTAGCCCTTTTTAAAAGGAACAAAAGTAATGAACATAAAAAATTAAAAAAAAATAATTTTAAATCAAAATCGCAAAAAGCTTTAAAAAATTCAAATTTTTTTTACCTTTTTTCCCCTGTTCAGGTCCATAGGTAGCAAACCGTTCAAAATTCAAGGAAACAGTCAACTACAAAAATTTACCTAACATTCCAATAAACAACTTTTAAGAACATATAAACTTCCTAGGAATGATTCTTAACACCGTTTAGGTAGCGCTTAGGAAGCCGCAAAAGTTAAAAATTTCCCCAAAAATGTGTGTATGTACATACATGTAGTTATGAAGTTATCTCTTCCTTACGTTTAATCAAATTGCCTTAATTACATATATTGTATCTGTCTTTTGTGTAATACAGAACTCTTGTGCATATAAATATGTGTATATGCATGTGAGACAGCCGCGAAAAGTCTTGCAACCTAAACAGGTAGGCAAACTTTAAAATTGCAGGAAACCCTAAACAACAAAATACATCATACACAAATCGCAATAATGATCGTTAACGGCCTTTAATTAAATTATGTACATACTTTTTTTTTCTTTGTTATTACTTTTTAATAACTATTGTTTATACCAACAATAAATTACCTACATACATATGTTTCTACTACCAATTTTTTTAATAAGCGGGGACAATCCAAAATGAAATAGCAATTGGATAAATTTAAAAAGAAGAAATTATTGCACCCAAACTTATCAAGAAATCAACTACAAAAATTTACCTAAGATTTCAGTAAACAGCTCACGCGATCACGCACCGACCGCACACGCATCAAGGAACGCAGATCACAATATAAAAGCGACGCGACTCCCACATCGAGGCATTACACAGCGCGACGTCAACAAGATCTCAGCGGTGAAAGTTATAGAGAAAGTTCTACAGCATAATTCGCACACAACATTGGAAACTGACAATTTCAATATGCAGTGTAAAAATATATATTTCTTTTGCTACATTTGCGGTCATCAAATCAGAAAAAATAATTCTACAAGATTTCAAAAGGAAAAGAATCTTTTAACAGGTGAATTAAAAAGAGCATATAAGTTATTTTTGGACGAAATAGATTTGACCGGTGAAAATTACACACCTAACGCAGTGTGTCGCCAATGTTATAATAATCTCATAGCATGGTTGAATGGAGGCAAACATAGTATGAAATATTATAAGCCGGTAAACTGTATTAATCACCCAGGTGATCATGGTGGAAACAGTTCTTATGCATGCGTTAATTACACATCTTGATGACATGATGAGAAGAACAAAATTTATAAAGCAACTGTAACAGCCACACTTCCAGTACTTGCACCTGAAAATTTTGTATTCCCAAGGCCGCAAACTCCAGATCGTAGGACAGAATTTACAGAAATGACTACAGCAAGTGGTGTTACTAATCAAGATCGATTTGATACCGAATATGAGCCCCAACAGGAAAGAGATGGACCAAAACTAATAACTAATAAAAAATCAAATTCTACGAAAATAAATGGAAGATTTGCTGTGATTTTAAGGTCATCAATATTTTGCAAGGAATCATCGATGAGGGCGGCTTTTCAAAATTCTTTTGTTTTCTTTGTAATTGGGATTTGCGCTCAACTGTAAATCAATTCCAATGTAATTCATGGAGCCAAAGAGGAAGTGTGCAGGAACAAATGAAACAACATAGACTTAAGAATGCACCTTTAATTGACAATACTCAAGACATTTTGCTGCATTTGCTCCATATAAAATTAGGAATTGTTAAAAAATTCATTGAAGTAGCCGTTGTAAATTGTTCAAGCGATGACAAAATTAAAAAAGCTATTGCAGTAAACTTAGAACGATTTTTTGTTCACCTCGTTGTACTATAGCTATTTACACGATGTTAATGTTTTCTTTTCTGTCCTTATAATTGTCTTCATTTAATAGGCTTACTTAATGGCCCTGACATTAGAAGCTATTCAAGAGCAAATTTAATTCATCGCTTGATGAAAATCATTCAATGGCATGGATTAACCTTCAGCGTGGTGGGGATCGAGACGCGGAACCGCAAGCAAGAGAATGGGTGAAAGAAATGCTGTATTATTTTGAGAAAATCGGCATATTGATGACGTTAAAGCTGCATTTTCTTTATTTTTATTCTGACGACTTTATTAAAAGAATCCCTACCGAATCCGTTAGCGAGGAGAACGGTTCCACCAAACCACAATGCCCATGGAAAAACGGTACAAAGGCAAAAAATTCGACGCATTGCTTGCAGAGGTAATATCAATTTTATTGTTGCATGGTCTTGTATTATTTTTGATTTCTTTTCTAATTCATTTTAGGTATGTTAATGGGGTCACAAGATAACCCCTTATGATGTTAATTAGGTATGTGAAAAGGAAAAAGCTAATGATGAAAAGCAGTCTGGAAGCAACGTGCCTGTGGACACCATAAGTTCTGAATCAGCGTCAGATTTGGACGAAGATTTGGATCCTCAACTTAAGATAGCGCGATTTGCAAGTACAGGGACATCAACGAATATTTTTTTTTATTATTTTTTTGTAATAGACAGCACAGTATCTCAATGTTGAAAAAAATAAAAAACAAATGAAATTCAAAAATTTTCGTAAAATTTTTAACTTTTGCGGCTACCTAAGCGCTACCTAAACGATGTTAAGAATCATTCCTAGGAAGTTTATATGTTCTTAAAAGTTGTTTATTGGGATGTTAGGTAAATTTTTGTAGTTGACTGTTTCCTTGAATTTTGAACGGTTTGCTACCTATGGACCTGAACAGGGTAAAAAAGGTAAAAAAAATTTGAATTTTTTAAAGTTTTTTGCGATTTTGATTTAAAATTCTTTTTTTTTTAATTTTTTATGTTCATTACTTTTGTTCCTTTTAAAAAGGGCTACAACTTTGCTTCAAAGAGTAAATTAAAATTCCGAACGGTTTGCAAGATATGAGCCTGAGAAAATTATCACTTTTTGCAAAAATGGCAAAAAGGCCCCAAATCTTTGGGGGCCCATAACAAAAAAAGTGCATGACTTTGGGCAAAACTGGGAGACACGGGTCTTTTTTTTTTTTGGTCTTCTTTAACGTAGTGATGTCCGAATATGGTTATTTTTTTTCGTGTTGCACTGTGTAATAAATGCCTATCAAATATTTTAGATTTTAAGGAAGCCCAATGTGAACTCGAAAATTCAGAAAAAAATTTAATTACAGAAATAACTCAAGGATTAATTATATTTAAGAATTTCGAAGAAATTATCACTCATGACTGCAGTAAATTAAAAATAAAGCAGAAAGGACCGTTTCTTATCAGATTCGAAAACTGTAAAATTAGTGCACTTAATAAAACTTATGTTAATGTTAATTTCAGGATATATGATACATTTGTTTTACCTAACATGATTACAAAAATTACAGATAATAATAATAACACAAAACTTAATTTAAAACTTGAAAATTTATATATTAAACAGCTGCAGCATGAGGATAACATTAAAATATTAGCAAGCAAAAACGAAAATACACATGTAATTAGT
The DNA here is from genome assembly GCA_963583895.1 of Melanophora roralis. NCBI lineage: Eukaryota > Metazoa > Arthropoda > Insecta > Diptera > Rhinophoridae > Melanophora > Melanophora roralis. The sequence goes on along the minus strand of OY757187.1, from coordinate 76,535,897 downwards.
TTAAGCACAGACGTGGCAATTATAATTCTTTTTTTATAACATTTGTAATAATTCACAAGATAAAGCAGAAATGGTACATATCGTCAAATCCACAAATAGCCACGAGCTATATCCCAAATATAAAAGATGGACCATTTCTGCAAATCGCAACTCCCCAATTCAATAAATAATCGATCGAGGACAATCGACTTAAGAGGGGAGGAGTTAACTCTCCCAAAAGTTAACACAAAATTTTGCTTTGCTCACGCTTCCCGCCTGGCAATAAACAAAGGTGTCATGATTCGATTCTTAAGTAATGATTACACTAATTGGAGCGCGCGTTTGCACTAAATGATAAATAATGCAACGCAAGCGTCTGCCACTAAATTAATAGAAATCGAATCACGCCACTTGTTATTTGGAATAATTAGTTTGAATATAAGAAAAAACATTGTGTAGAAATAAGCAGTTCTTTTTATAACTCAATAAAGTGAGGTGTTTTTAAGTTTTAGATGTTAGTTAAATAACATTTTGCGAAAAAAAATCCATATATTTGGAATATAAAAGTAAAACAGTTTTTGCAAAAGTACTAATATTTGCAACTGAGCTCTGTAAGTATTTAAGTTCAAAAAGTACGATATAGCCACTGAAAAGTCTTCAATAAGTTAATTAAGCATTTGACAGGCTTTTCGTTGATATTTGACATTAGCTTTAGTTTGTTTAAGCACAATATAGTTAGGCCTATAGATACGCAAAACCCATTTTTTATTTTATAAAAAGTCAACAATAACAATAGAATGAAAATATCAATATCTTTCTAGTTTCTTTTCAAAAAATATTTTTTGGAATAACGTGTTTAATTTAATTAATTAAAATTTGTTATGTATGCATCTAAACTTATTATTCTTTTATATGTTATAAAATTATGTAAAAAAATTGTGCAAAAAAATAAAAAAATATGTTTTTCATTCAAAAACTGGCCGAAAATTAACAATTTTTCTTTTTAATTTGACAAGAGATTTATTTAAAAAGATTTCTACGGTTAACAATTTGCATTGATATTTTAATTATGACTGTAAATATTTTTATGAAATATAGCAATAAGAGTTGGTAATGTGACAATAATTTTGTTGACTTGGCTATCAACAATCAACTTACAAATATCATTGTTGTATTTACAAATTCTATTGTTGGTTGAGTTTTAATTAAAATTTTAATTGTATTTACAAATAATTTAATTGTATTTACAACAAATTTTTTTCTGTGAACAGAGTACGATAGCTTTGTTGACAAACAAATGGCCAGAATAAAACACATAAGGAGTAAAATAGAAGAAAACACAATATTAAAATAACCACACTAAAAGAAAATCGTTTTAAATCATTAGGGTTTACATTCAATGATCGATGGTTTAAAAACCAAACTGACGTTAACATTCCAGTAGAGTACAAATGGATTTTATCTTAAGGTAAAAAAATTTTCTTTACCAGTAAACGCACGCATTTTTTCACCAATAAATATAATCACGGATATTGAGCACTGCATTAAAGATATAAATGAAAACACAGACGAAGATAAGGATGTAGCTCGCTCTAAGCTAGCTAACAGAATTGTGACATTTGAAAGAAAAATCAGGAATACACCGAGGGAAAAATATATATTGACGGCCTTTAAGAAAACAAAAAATTTTTAAATAGACATAGTAAAAAAGTTATTATTCAAGCCAATAAAGGTAATAAGACAGTAGCATTGGATACTTACAAAAGGTAAATGAGAGAACTACTGGATGACAAAAATACGTACAAAGTTTTAAGAACAGACCCAACGACAAAATTACAATGAACAACATAGTTTCTGACTTGTAAAAATGTGGACACATAAATTTGTGGCAAAAACAACAGCTTAGTTGTCCAGCTCCAACAGCACCAAGAATATACGGCTTACCAAAGATCCACAAGGCTAGAACAGCTCTCAGAACTATAATATCGTCTATAAAAGTACATTGTTACAATCCGTTAAAACATATCGGACAAATTTTGAAGAGGATAATATTAACAAAATATAACTTAAAAAATTCTATAGACTTTAAAAACCAATTGGGAAAAATAAAACAAGATGCGAACGAAATAATTGTATCTGTTTACGAACACTCCTGTGTACACAGCGATTCGCAACATTAAGAGAAAATGGGACATGAAAAAGGAAATCACAAAAATGCTTAATTTCTCGAAATTTCAAAATTTTGCCTTCCCGACAATAAGTATTTCATTCATGACAAAAACATTTATCAACAAGTGTTTGGAAGCCAATTGGAAACCCGTTGTCTGCTGCTATAGCAGATATATTACAAGACGATCTTCTTGACGATGCAATCACAGATTTAAAGGAAAAAAACATACAAATAAAATACATAGCCAAATATGTAGATGACACAATAGCTAGAATTAAATTTGACGAGGGTTTTTAGGATCTCATACTGATCCTAAAAACCCTCAATCAATATCCCCACAAATAAAATTCACGACAGAGATTGAACACAAGGAGGAAATCACATACCACGAAACAAAACTGAGAAGACAGGGGGATAAAATTACTTTTGACTGGTATTCAAAACCAATGGCCTCGAGAAGATAATTGAATATTTCTACGACTCAACCAAAAAGTCAAATAATAAATACAGTCAAAAACTTTATTAAAAGAATCTTTTAAACAAGCAATACACAGTTTTACAATAAAAGTGAAAAGAAAATTCTAAAAATAATTGCAATGCTTATATAAGACACAAAGAACCGCTTAAGTAAAATATATAAGACCAACATTGAAAACAGCAACAAAATTTAAACAAAAATTGTATAGTATACCGTACATCCCTGGCCTAACTGACAAAATACGAATCAAAAAAAATAACAACACAAGAAAACATAAATATCTCTTGCATATTAGACGAGCGCAACAAGAAAAACAGTATTTACAAAAACCAAAGATCCAATATACAAACAACAACAAAGCAACATTCTGTATGAAATCAAATGAAGCGGGAATGATAAAGAAAACTGTGATCTTAAACAAAAAGAACATAACGCTGGGGCTAGACGTGCATTTTTATTTCTGAACATAAGCCATAACGTTGCGCATAGGGGTATTTTGCCAATCTACCCGGACATTAAGCCAAAATGTAAATTTAAGAAATGTGAAAATTAAAGTGCCCAGCTCGACAGATAACAAAATTCTGTATCGGATAGTGAATTTTCAAATCTTTTGCTTGCAATTTGTCGTTTTGAGGCACTGTGAAAGTCAGGAAAGGAAAGTAAAGTAAATTTTCCTGCAATTTATTAACTTTTGATGGTTTTGAGAGGTTTACAATATGTTTTCTTTGTAGCTAAACAAATAAAGATTTTACATTGATTTTTTTTTCTACGAAAGACTATATAAGCAACTGCCTTATTTTTTTTATTTTTTGTTTTGAGTTTTAATATAAAAAAATTCCTTCGAAAATAAAAAAAGAGGTTTTTTGTTCACTCATTGATTGGAAAAATAGAATCAAAAGGTTTATGAAACTATTATCCATCACAACAAAACCTGAAATCTCTACTTTCAGACGAAAAAAATAAACGTTGCGCGTTTTTGCGCCATTTGTTTTTGGCGATGTCAAGAAAATTTCACTTATTTCTGTTTTTTCGCATCTTGTGTGTTTACATATGAGTAAGAAACTTTTTTGTGGTTCAAAAAAGTTTTGATAATTAATTGTTTTTTTAATATTTTTTATTTTAAATGTTTTTAACAGGTTAAATTGGGTTTTGCACTGACATTGCATGTATAAAAGGGAATGTGCGAGGTAGTAGTTTTTACTCACGCCTAAGCTGGTAATGTATACCTGCGCGACAGCTTTCTTAATGACGCTATTTTATTCAACAAAATAATTGTACCTGTCTTAAAAACCTTTGAAAATGGTTTTTTTTTCATATCTTTTATTATTGAATCTTCGCTTAAGCGAACTAACAATAAGAATTCAAATCTTAAAACTAAGTAGTTAATACTAGTCCAGTCAGTACCAGACTAAAATTTAAGTTCTCACAATAAAATTAACTAATTTCAAAGGTTTCATCTAAGAGCAATTGTATCCCTTCTTTTTAGGCGGGTATGCCCACTATGTTGCAGGATGCTTCGAGCAAGCGGATTTGGATGTGATTCCAGCTTATTTAAATACTTGTCCACATATTTCAGGATTTCGCATTTTACAAGTGGAACTTCTAGATCCTTGTGGATGTTGCTGTTTTTGATATACCAAGGAGCACCAGTTATCATCATTTTGACGGCGTTGGATTTTTTCGATGTTAGAGGCGGAAGCAGTACCCCATAATTGTATACCGTAGCACCAAATTGGTTTTAAAATCGAGTTGTAGAGTAGAAGCTTACAATCAAGACGTAGCACAGAGTTTCTACCAATTAGCCAGTGGATTTGAGCAGCTTTACGTTTCATTTGCGTGAGCTTAGCATCTATATGAGGCTTCCATGTAAGGCGGCGATCTAGGTGAATACCAAGATATTTTGTCTCAGATCGTTGAGGCACATAATGGTTGTTGATAGTGATTGGAGGGCACGTTTCCTGCGTAAAGTAAAAGTTACGTGGGTACATTTTTGTTCATTTATCTTTATTCCCCATAACTTTGCCCATTTCTCAACTTGGGTTACGTGTTGTTGCAGCTAGTTCGAAGCCTCTTTAGGGTCTTTGTGAATACTAAGAAAAGCAGTGTCGTCAGCAAATGTCGACGTGTGTGTGAAACTATTGGTTGGCATATCTGACACCAGCCTCTATTGGTTGGGAACAACTTATTTGGTTTCCCTCTTTGATCATAAATTGTCGGCCTGTTATGTATTTTTCTAAGAGGTTGAAAATATTAGCTGGAAGGTTGAGCTTAATTTGCTTAGAAGGCCTTCATGCCATACTTTGTCGAAAGCTTGTGAGACATCGATAAAAAGCCCGGAGCAGTACTTCTTTTCCTCAAAGGCTCTTCTTATAACCTGTACCAACCTGTGAGTTTGTTCGATGGTACTCTGTTGACTTCTAAAGCCGAATTGGTGATTTGGAATGCAGTTGTTGTCATTCAGGATCGGATTTAGCTTGTTTTTTAACAGTTTTTCGAACAATTTTGACATTGTGGGTAACAAACTTATGGGCCTATAAGATTCTACCTTCGAGGGATCTTTGCCAGGCTTAGGAATCATCTTTACTAAGGCAACTTTTCATATAGGCGGAAAATGTTCAAGCCGAATTATCGCATTAAAAATAAAAAGAATGATTCTTTTAGCAGTAAGAGGCAGCTCTATGAGCATTTTGTTGCTTATTTTGTCAACGCCAGAAGCTTTTTTACCATTAAGGTTAGCGATAGCCTCTACAACATCTGCAAATCGGAAACGTATTTCTAAAGGACGTCTAGCAACAACAGGCGGTAATTCCCTCACGTCAGTGCATGTATTGGGAGTGAATACGTTTTTGAAGTGATTTGCGAACAGATCGCATTTTTCTTCATCATTTTAAGCCCAGGATCCTCTCAGATTGCGCAGTGGTGGTTTTGCGATAACAGGTCTTTTTAGACGTCTGGCTGATCGCCATAAAGAATAATTTGTCTGAGGAGTCGCGTCTAGACCTTCCAGGTACTCTTTCAGTGATGCCATTCTTTGAGCCTCCGACAAGCTTTTTAGTTGGGTTGTACATTCTTTCAGCTTAGTTTTAAGTTGGGGCGATCTATGTTTTTGCCATTCCCTCCGGGCTCTTCTTTTTTCATATACCAGCTTTTCTACATCTCCAGAGAAAATTTTGTTGTACCTAGCCTGGCGGTAGGCAGAAGACGCATGTTCAACGGCTTCGCAAATGTTTTCATTTAGTACGCTCAAACAATCATCTATGTCTCCGGGAGTTTTTAGCGGTTGGTTCTCCGCGCAGTGGGTACTAATATATTTTTTATATTTCAACCAATTTATTCTTTTAGATAAGAAAAACTCACTAGTTGCTATTTGGTGAGGAGTGCAAATAGTGATTATTGTGGGTGAGTGGTCAGAAGATAAATCCAAGGAGGCTTGAGCCTCAATGAGCTCCGAGGATATACCTTTTGCTACGCCAAAATCAATTACGTCTGGAATTTTATTGTGGTCTGTTGGCCAGTATTTTGGTTGTCCAGTTGAAATAACATAAAGTCCCATTTCAGACACGGCATCATACAAGATACGACCTCTGGGACTAATTAGTCGGGAGCCCCAGTACGTGTGCTTGGCGTTATAGTCTCCAGCAGCTATGAAGCGGGGACCTAAAGATTTGTAAGAACTGTTGTACTGATCCTTCGTTATGGAGAATCTCGGTGGACAATTAACTGATGAAATAATTAGGTTATTGAAAAACTCATTAATGCAGACGTTTGTTGCTTGCATATAACATTCAGATAGGCCACCCAACCATTGGTGCTTAATTCTTGATTTGATTAATATAGCAGAGCCTCCACAGGATCTATCCCTGGGATCTTTTGAGTCATAAAAATTGTATCCACTAATTTTAAAAGTGCTCCTAGATGTCATATGAGTCTCGGAAATCAACATGACGTCAATTTTATGGTGTATTAAAAAATATTCGAGCTCGTTTTTGTGTTGGCGGATGCCGTTTGCGTTCCAGAAACAAACCCTGAGGCAGTTCATGGTCTTTTAAGCATGGCCTGCAGAAGAGCAGACTGCAATTTCTGCATCTCCTGCATCATGCTAGCCATTTGCGCCATTATATGCGTAAATTGTTTGACCATATTGTCAATTACGGCTTCCAGACGGCTAAAATTGGGACCAGTTGGTTCACTTGTTGGCACTTGTTGTTGTGTGGTTGGTTGGTTTGGCCTTTGTGCATTGGACTGGTTTGACTTTAGGGCGTTGGCGTAAGAAATTTGACTTGTAGTTGGCTGTGCTAACTGGGGAATGTTTGTTGTTGGTATATTTAACGGCTGGGGAAGGGCAGGAACTACCTTCGGCTTAGATGAGCGCTTAGCTAAATCAAAAACAGGACAACCTCTGTAGTTGGCAGTGTGGTTTCCACCGCAATTGCTGCACTTCTTCACCCTAGGGTCATCTTTTGGTTTGTCGCATTTGATTGTAACATGCAGATCCCCACATACAACACAAACAGAAGGCAACTTACAGTAAGTTTTTGTGTGGCCATATTCCTGACAATTTAAGCACTGTACAGGTCCAGATCGCTTATGCGGGACTTCCACTCTAACTCTACGGTGCATAATATATCTTAAACCATAAATGGGGTGAGTTTCGTTTTTCTTTAATTTGGCATCACCAGGCTCAAGTTCAACTCGAAACAATGGTTGAGGGTATTTTTCCCTGTTTCTAATATTTGTCACAGTCCTTACCTTAAATCCTTCGCTGCACAAACAGGTCTTTATCTCCTCCGGGTCAACATTTGAGTCAATTCCTTTTATGACTACCTGGAGGCCTTTTGCGTTTTTTAACTGGTAAGTGTAAAAGCGGTAAGCGTTCTCGTGATTTACTTGAATTTTGGTCTCATATATGTTACCACGTCTTATGTTCGACACATAAAAGTTCTTTTCGCCTATTAATGCAACTAAAAATTTAATGAGGTCGTTCGAGTTTTTTTCTCTTAAATAAATTGGAGGAGGCTTATAATTTTTTTCCGTAACGCGGCCATCATTGTCATCTGTTTACAGAATAGCAAAGCGATTTTGCGATGTGGATGGCCTTTCATCGTCTTTTAGAATTTTTGCAGGTTGACTTATTTCTGCCGACTTCGGACTTCTCCCCCTTTTTAGAACTGTTACGTACCTGTCCATCCCTACCTGGATCTTAGGAGCACATGCAGAAATTGGGCCTGGAGCGCCTTAAGCAGTTGTAGATGCGACACCAGAACTTGTTAAAACAAAATTATTCTTTAAAGGGAAACAAATCTGTGCTTCAAGTACTAATTTTTTTGGTGTATACCTATATATATTGTGGTTATTGAACGAAGTTGTTTTCAGAACCCTTTTGAAACTACGAGAGTAAAAGGGAAAAAGTTTATACAAGATTAGAGTTATTACGAATAGTACGGAAATGTTAAGATAAATCTTTTGAAAAGAAATTGCGATTTTTAGATAGAAAATTTTGTGAAATTTCAAAATGTCAAGAAGATGGTGACATTTCAGCGGTGAAACAGTGTGTTTATACAGTTTGAGAAAATTTTTTAATATACAATTCACAAGATTTTAATACATGGATCAATTGCTTATTGGGCTGTTATCAGAAAACATTATCGGATTTACAGGCAGAATTTTGCAAGAAAGTTTTGAAGAGTTCAGTGTAACGTAGATATTATTAATAGAATTTTGCTCAGTTCTGACCCACTGATGACTAGCAAAAGACCAACTCCAAAAAAGAAGTCATTGCCCTTTACGAAAAAAGCAGTTTCTTTAATGCTCCCCCCTGTACTTGATTTTGAAGAGAATTCAGATGAGTTCTTTGAGGAAACAGACGAAGAAGAACAGTAGCACTCCTGTTCTTAGTACAAAAGGATATTTTTTTAATTAAACTAGTTCTTGTTTTCATACTTTAAATTACTTGTTACTTCTTTAAATAAGTTATTGGTATATTTTTTTTTCTCATATTTTTATTATTGAATCTTCGCTTAAGCGAACTAACAATAAGTATTCAAATCTTAAAACTAAGTAATTTATATTAGTCCAGTCAGTACCAGACCAAAATTTAAGTTCTCATAACAAAGTAAATTAATTTAAACAGTTTCATCTAAGTTCAATAGTTTCCCTTCTTTTCAGACGAGTGTGTCCACTATGTTGCAAGATGCGTTTTCAGCTTGGTGTATATTGGTATATATTAATTATATATTTTTAGATAAATTTAGTACATTAAATTACAAAAAAAGCGACAAACAAGCTTAAAAATAATTTTTTTGTGAAAATTAGCAAAATATATAAAAAAAATTTTTTTGTTCAGGGCCGTTTGAGGGGTGGGGTTTGGGGGCATTTCTGCCCCTACCCATAAAAGCTTAAAAATTTTACTTTTATAGTATTTGGGCGTAAGTTATCCATTATTTTTATTATATACATTATTTTTGCAAGTTTTACTTTATGCCGCCGCCCACGAAAGGGGAGAGGACGACACTGTCCAAGTGTAGATTTGCTTAGCTTTCGTTAACGTTTAAAGTTGCATTTGCATAACAATAGTATTGAAAACTTAAAAAAAAATTTTTTTCAGAGGCGGTATTAGTCCTTCTAAGGGGAACTTTTTACCCCTTCGTTCGATTATTATTATTTTTAATCCTTAAATGCCTTTAACTACAATACAGGTCTCTGCCAAGTTTTATCAATCTAGAAGCTCTCAGTATTTTTAAGAAGCTTTATTGTAAAAAATAAAAAGTAGTGTCATGCTAGAATGGCAACATACCCCTATGTGCGTCGGCAGAATGACGTTCAAGCTTGCGTTTAGAGTGGGGTAAACGTAAATGAGCAAGAACACAAACTAAAAATTTTTGTTGAGAGAGGTTGCTGTAAATATAGATAAAAAATGCATGATATTTATTGTGTTAACCTTTTTTCGTTTATTTCTCACTTCTTATATAATTAAAAATATTTCTTTATTAATTTATTTTGTTTTTGTATAATTTTTGTAAGAATTTTTTTTTAATATTTGTTATCTACGCAAATTTTTATAACAACAACAACGTAGTTTGACAGTTTGTGTCCTAACATAATTGCTCAGCTTTGTGTTAGAAAACTTCTTTTCTAACTCTAAAATTTGCGGTCCACACAGTCATTTTTTGTGTTAACAACAGATTTTGAAAATTGCGAACATAAAAATTTCCAAACGTCTGTCTCGTGTAGAAAATAAGTAAAGAGCGGTAAAGGATTAACAGCACTGGCACAACATATACTTAACAGAGGTCACACAGCTGATTTTGAAGGAATTTAAATAGTCGACAAAGAGAATACAGAGTGAAAAAGATACATGAAAGAAATCTTACACATACAACGTAATATAAAACAGACGGTGAACTTGAAAGAGAACACTGACAACATTAATAATTGTTTTAGAGCTGCCATACAATCAGCGTTACCGTTAGGGCCACTAAAGTGGCAATTTGCCACTTTTTTAAGTGATTCAATACAAATGTGCCACTTTTACAAAATGCCCCCAAATGTGATTCTTTTTGTAAGTCGTGCCACTTGTTTGATACTTTTTACAAAATAAAATGATACTTTTTTCTGCTTTTTGTTTTGTTAATACACCCGTCCTTAATAAATGCACATTACACTGTTTTAATGTATATGTACATATGTAAGTAAGCACTTTAACAATTGGTGGCTATTCTTTTTACGATTCAAAGGATCCTAGAGATAGATCATGTGGTGGCTCGCCTGTTCTAATCAAATAAAGAATAAAACACCAACGGTTGGGTGTCAGCATCGATGAATTTTTCCATTACCTTGTTATTTCATCAGTTTACTGTCCAACCAGATTCTCCATAACGAAGGATCAGTACAACAGTTTCTACAAATCATTAGGTCCCCGCTTCATAGCTGCTGAAGACTATAACGCTAAGCACACATACTGGAGCTCCCGCCTACTTAGTCCCAGAGGTCGTGCCTTGTATGATGCCGTGTGTGAAATGGGACTTTATGTTATTTCAACTGGACAAACAACCTACTGGCCAACGGACCACAATAAAATTCCAGACGAAATCGACTTTGGCGTAGCAAAAGGTATATATAAGGGGTGCCCCGGTAGGTCAGTGGTGAGTGCACGATCCTTTCAGTCTGGGGGTTGTGGGTTCGATTCTTACCAGAGACCCTGGTAAGTCTGCTTCATTATTCTGTTCTTTCTTTCTTATCTATCCTTCTCTAAATTTCTCCTTTCTTTCCATCTCAACTTGTTCTATCTGCCTCTCTAGGTAACACAAAGGGACCGAATTAAGCGGACCCAAGTGAGCTGTATCCTTTCCTTCAACGGCTGCCTGTTCTACCTAACCTAACGTAAAAAGTATATCCCCGGAGCTTATTGAGGCTCAAGCCTCCTTGGATTTATCTTCTGAGCACCCACCCACAATGATCACTACATATTTGCAGTCCTCACCAATTAGCAGCTATTGATATTTTTCTTATCTAAAAGAATAAGTTGGTTAAAATATAAAAAATACATTAGCGCCCAATGCTCGAAAAATCAACCGCTAAAAACTCCCGGAGACATAGCGTCCTAAATGAAAACATTAAAAAAGGTGTTGAACATGTGTCTTCTGCCTATCGTCAGGCCGGGTTCAGCTAAATTTTTTTGTGGGAAAACTTTTATCTGTAACAAGACGAGTCCGAATAAAATAGCAAAATCATAGATCGCCCCAACTTAAAACTAAGCTGAAAGAATGTACAAACCAATTAAAAAGCTTGCTGGAGGTTCACAAAATGGCATCACTTAAAGAGTACCTAGAAGGTTTAGACGCGACTCCTCAGACAAATTATTCCCTATGGCGATCAGCTAGACGTCTTAAAAGACTCGTTATGGCAAAACCACCACTGCGTAATCTGAAAGGATCCTGGGCTAGAAATTACGAAGAAAAATGTGATCTATTCGCAAATTATTTCAAAAACGTGTTCACTACCAATACTTGCACAGACGTGAGGGAATTTTACAGCTAAAAGAATAACTCTTTTTATTTTTAACGCAATAATTCGGCTTGAACATTTCCCGCCTATATGGAAAGATGCCTGAGTAAAGATGATTCTTAAGCCTGGCAAAGATCCTTCGAAGGTTGAATCTTATAGGCCTATACGTTTGTTACCCACAATGTCAAAATTGTTCGAAAAACTGTTTAAAACAACTGTTTAAAATCACCAATTCGGCCTTAGAAGTCAACATAGTGCCATCGAAAATACTCGCAGGTTGGTACTGGTTATAAGAAAAGCCTTTGAGGAAAGAAGTACTGCTCCGCGCTTTTTATCGATGTCTCACAAGCGTTCGACAAAGTATGGCATGAAGGCCTGTAAAACAAATAAAAGCTCAACCTTCCATCTAATATTTTCAACCTTTTAGAAAAATACATAACCGGCCGACAATTTATGATTAAAGAGGGATACCGAATAGGGGCAGGTGTACCTCAAGGGAGTATACTAGTTCCAATTCTGTACTTGCTTTACACAGCAGATATGCCAACCAATAGTTTTACACACACGTCGACATTTGCTGATGATACTGCTTTCCTTAGTACTCATAAAGACCCTAAAGAGGCTTTGAACGAACTGCAATTACACGTAACCCAAGTTGAGAAATGGGCAAAGTTATGGGGAATAAAAATAACTGAACAAAAATGTACCCACGTAACTTTTACTTTACGCAAAGAAACGTGCTACACAATCACTATTAACAACCATATGGTGCCTCAACGATCCCGCTATTCACCTGGATCGCCGCCTCACATGGAAGCCTCATATAGATGCGAAGCTGACGCGTATGAAACTCAAAGCTGCTCAAATCCACTGGCTACTGGGTAGAAACTCTGTGCTTCATCTGAATTGTAGCCAGTTTTTGTCTTAATTTAAACTTAAACTAAAATATTTTTTTTGCGCGAGTTAGTAAGAAAAATAATATAAACAAAACAAACAATAAATATCAAATAAATAAAAATAAGAACAACAACAGGAACAATAATAAAACAAATAGTGCTGCCATGTTTGTTATAAAAATAGTTTTATAAGCACTGCTTTTAAGTTTGTAAACCTAGTCTGTTAAAGTCCGTTATTTTTAAATAAAATATTTTTCTGTGCTTGTACCAGTAACGCAACTGAGATCAAAATGGCTTGTTTAGTTAAAAGCTGTAAACTCGACTCAAACTATGAAAATATGATATGTTGCTGGCTATGTCATGGCCTTTGTTAAATGTTAAATGCAGTAGCCTTTCTATGATTTTAGCCCAGGCACTTAGTAACAATAATGGTTTACACTGGTGCTGCAATGATTGCAAAAAAATTGGGTTAAATTTTTACCGTTTTTTCGAAGGGACTAAGAAAAGCTTCACTGAAATTCAGGATCAATATTTAAAGCTTTCTAAGCAAATTGCTGACTATGGAGCTTTGTTTGAAGATTATAAAAAATCGTTAAATAATACAAAATCACCTTCGTCGTCTCCCAAACGTCGTAAGTCTGCTCGGAATACTAATAAAGAGAAACAAACTGCAAATTCTGCTTTCTCCATTGCTGACACGGAACATCATGAAGTTAGACAGCCTGGAAATAATGCAAAAAATGTAGATGAAAACATTACTCTTTTAAACACGGGACCCTTAACTTCTAATATAAACGTTAACGTTACACCGGTCTCAAACCTGTACGATTTCTCTTTAAAGAATCAACCAGCTGTAAGTTTGTCTACGACTGAGGGTATTATTAACCCTGTGTCACCTTTAATAAGCAGCCAAACAACACATAACCCGCTGAGGGCTATTGCTCCTAAAAAAGCTGTATTTGTATCACGTTTAGCTTTTGAAACGTCTGTAAGCGATGTTGAATTTTTCATTAAATCCAAAATTGGATGTAGTGCTGATATTTTATCGTTTAAATTTAATTACTCTGTACCACGGGAGATGGCATCTTTCAAAGTTTTAGTTCCGGATCAATATTTTGATAAAATTGTGGATCCTACTTTCTGGCCCGTAAATACATTTGTGCGTGAATATACCTCTAGAGGATATCATAATCCAGCTGCTCGCCTTCCTTTAGTTAACACAAATATCTCAAAAAACTAAGTGCTAATACTGTGGACAATATTTTCTTAGTCTACCAAAACGTAAGAGGACTTTATACCAAATTATCATCTCTTTTTGTTAATAGTTTTAACATAAATCATCAGATAATAACTTTTACTGAAACTTGGCTTACTGAAAATGTCTTGAACTCTAAAATAGTTTGTGATTATTTTCAAGTATTTAGACGAGTTTGAGAAAATAATTAAAAATCAGGAGGCGTCATCATTGCTGTTTCGAATATTTTTCCGTCTGAAGCCTTAACCATTGACTCACCTTCCAATATTGAAATTATTGGCGTTAAAATAAAAGTTGGTCATAGAAATATTTTTATTACATGCTCCTATATTCCTCCGGCATCATCTCTTTCAGTTTACGTCAAACATGCTAAAGCTATTATGTATATATCGTCTAATGCTAAAGTGAATGATTTGATTGTTTCTGCTGGTGACTTTAACTGCCTTCTATTAAATGGAATTTTTCACCTGATGATGGGTTCTTAGGTTAACTCTGTTTATTAACGATCTTCCTAGTGTAATCAAGTTCTCCACTGTTTTAATGTATGCGGATGATGTAAAAATTTTCTTAAGTTATAATTAGTACTCAGATCATTATCTTCTACAATATGATTAGAACTCATTATACTCCTGGTGCAACTCTAATCTGATGGAGCTTAACTTAATAAGTGTAAACATATGTCTTTCTATAGGGGCAGGTTTTTCAACGTTAACTACAACTTGGGAAACCACCAGCTAGAAATTTTTTTCTACAATCTTGGACTTAGGAGTCTTGTTAGACTCTAAGTTGAATTTTATTAAACATATTTCTCTAACAGTGAGCAAAGCACGAGGCGTTCTTGGTTTTATTAAACGATGGTCTAAGGAGTTTAAAGACCCATATATTACCAAACAACTATTTGATCCGCTTGTAAGACCTGTCCTTGAATATGCATCCGTAGTGTGGGATCCTTCATACATGGTACACAGCAATTGTGTTGAATCGGTACAAAAGCAATTTTTATTGTTCTGTCTCCGTAGCTTACACTGGAACCCACTTTATCTTCCACCATACTCCAGCCGGTTACCGCTTATCAAGATGCCAACCCTTAAGAGCCGTAGAACCATGTTAAACGTGTCATTTATGTTAAACATAATTAATGGAAACATATCTGCTGAATTTCAGCTTGACAACATATTATTTAATGTTCCTGTTCGCCCGTCTCGAAACTATGAATTAATAAAAGTTGGCTTCTTCAGAACAAATTATGCTAATGCTGATTCATTTAAACGAATGTGCAGTCAATTTAATAAATTTTATAATATAGATTTTTCAGTTAGTCCAAATGCTATTAAATGTAAAATAATTTCTTTGTTGAGTAATCAAAAATACATGTCTGTATATATGTTTTTATATGTTACTTAAATGTTAAACTAAAAGCTGTCTGTAAGGAAAAAAAAATCCATAGACAGAACTTTAAATAAATAAAAAAAAAAACTCAATTTTAAAACCAATTTGGTGCAACGGTATACAACTATGGGGCACTGTTTCTGCCTCTTACATAGAGAAAATACAACGTCGTCAAAACAAAATTCTGAGAATGATAACTCGTGCTCCTTGGTATATTTTAAACATCA
The DNA here is from genome assembly GCA_963583895.1 of Melanophora roralis. NCBI lineage: Eukaryota > Metazoa > Arthropoda > Insecta > Diptera > Rhinophoridae > Melanophora > Melanophora roralis. Next base: position 76,520,500 of record OY757187.1, on the reverse strand, counting down.
ACAACAACAAGGATCAAGAAGTTCCACTAGTAAAATGCGGAATCTTAAACTATGTGGACAAGTATTTAAATAAGTTGGAAACACATCCGAATCCGCTCGCTCGAATCAACAAAGTGGGCAAACCCGTCTAAAAAGAAGGGACACTACTGCGCTTAGATGAAACTTTTGGAATTAATTAATTACTTAATGCAACTTAAATTTTGGTCTGGTACTGACTGGACTAATATTAAACACACTTAGTTTTAAGGTTTGAATACTTATAGCCTGTTTACCGATGTCGAAAGAATACTTTCGTTCGCATTCTAAGCGAAAGAAAACTGATTTCGGTTTACCTAAATATACTTTAAGCAAACGTTCACTCGAAAGACAAGTCGAACGAAAACAAAAGCATTTTCATACAAAATTGGGTTTACCTAAGTCGAACGCAAGCTAAATATGCGAACGTAAATGTCAAAATCAGTCACATGTTATTTTGCTTTCGAGTGCCATAAAAGTATGTAGTTTTTGATGTAAATTAAAGACCACTGTGTATTAAAATGCTAAAAACTATAAGTTCAATATGTTCTCAAGGGTTATTGGTTAAAACATCATATTGTTTAAAGCAAAAATTAAATGAAATTTGATTTTAAAAAAAATCTACAAAAATTTTGTAAATTTTAATTATGAATTGTTTTCAGTGATGTCAATTATGCCGAATTTTTAACTAATTTAAAGCCACTTGTAGGAGTAAATAAACAAAAATTGCAAATTACCATTAAATTTAACAAAAAATTAACTGATTTTTGTTTCCTGATTATCTGGTGTGAATGTTGCTGGCACGCTTAATACATATTCATGAAGTACCGTTAGAAACACACGATTGTAAACTTATGTTGTGCATATATGATCTCAAGATAATCTGCAAAATTATTTTGATAATGTTTACATTGCATTTTCATTTTATTGTTCTTATAAAATATATTATTTTCCCCTTTTTTAAAATCAACCAAAAATCAATGCACTTCTTAATGTGGATTTTTACAGACTTTTACGCTTATAAAACTACATTTGGTATATAGTTCATAAATAAATTCCTCATATACTTATATTTTAAAAATGCAATAAAACCATAAAAAATTATAGGCTAAATGAATGGCAAATTCTTTCAATAAGTCGTTATTATTGCATAGCTATGTGTATATTTTGTAAACAAATATGTTTAAAAAAAATAATGATCCAAAATTCTAGATATAGATACATAAAATATTTAAAAAAATATATTTCTTTTGTCTAAAAAATATTTATTTAAAAATGAAATTTTTATTATTATGGAATGATTAACCTTAATTAGGAAATGCGGGATTCATCTGTTAGTGCTTTATAATTTAAGAAAGTTAGCATCACGGCTATATGAATAAAAAATGTTCTTATTGTGAAAGTGAGTGCATACTGTTGGGAGGCAAAAAAGTTGGCAACGTAAACAGACATTATTACAAAACTTATAGCAAAATAAAATATATATATGTATATATTTTGATCCACACTTAGATTTGATCCACTTTTAGATTCAAAATGGATTTGAAGTATTGATTTTAATGAAAATTTCGCTTAACAAACCTATTGCAAATTTAAAAATTGTTTATGCAAATGCCCCAAAGTATGTAAGCATTTTACTATTTATATTTTTCTCTGTTGAAAACGAACCTGTCAGTAAAGGCGAACGATAGTTGTCGAAATACGTAAACCCAAATTTATTCGAAAGTGAGTGACTAGCTTTCATTCGTATAGGTTTTCGTTCGACATCGTTAAACAGGCTATTATTGTTAGTTCGCTGAAGCGAAGATTCAATAATAAAAAAATATGAACAAAAAAAATATGGATTGTTTTGCTACTCATGCGTACGTAGCTCTTGAATATGTTTCTTGTGATTGCGTATTCTTATGTCCAAGATACATTAAATAAGGTTTAGGAATGTTCCAGAAGGTTCGCTCCTGTTCAGACAAATTAGGTTAAAAAGAAAATCGCTCCCTAAATTTTCCAAAGTTACCCAAATTACCTGGAACACAAAAAACTAAATTTTGTACATTTTGAAGCCCTAATGCTTTTTTATATTAAAATTTTAATCTATTTTAGTAATTTAGGACTCTTAAAACGCATAACATTTTACAAACACGATATTAACATTATTGGCAATAGCTTAAAAATAAAATAAAAATCTGTTAAGGTATATTTTTAAAAAAAAGGAAGAAATATTTATGAATGAATGTACATTTTCACGTACTTATTAAATTTTTTAGAAAAATATTAAAATTAGGCGTTATTTCTTTTACAAAATGTCCAACTAGTTTTTGAATTTTGAAAGAAAACAAAAATCAGCTGATTTTTAACTTCTTATCCGAACTTATTCAAAGGAAAAGTTCGGGAGATTGCACAGGAAATGAAAAATAATTACTCTCTCATACGTTCTCTTTTTTGGGTAGGTTAGGTTACGAAGGGTAGTGACGAGTCCAAAAGCCCGCCACCTCCACTCGGAGGCCCTTAGGCCCATTGTGAATCCCTTCAGAAGAGTCGAGAAGAAAATAAAAACAGTAAGTCAAAGCGATTCATAGGTAAGAAAAAAGGATAAAGAAGCAAGAGTACCGTCCGCAAGATTCCTAAGAAAGTCAGTAGTCCTAGGCTCTGAGTCACCTAGCTGCCCAGCCACCCGACCTCCTTAATGAAGCCTATGATGCTCCCCAGCCCACTGTCAGGGAACTCACCAAGTCCATCTAAGAAGCGTCGTACAAACCACTTCTGTCGGCGAATCTGCAGCCCAGGGCAGTGGCAGAGAAGATGTTCCACCGTCTCTATCTCCTCCTCGTCCCCGCATACCCTGCAAAATCTGGAGAGTTCCTGTCCCATTTGTTCGTCCTGTATCTCACATCGCAGTGTCCTGTGAGAGTCCCAATAATGCGCCTCAGAAACCCCCTGCTCTCCTTGAGCAGCAGGTCAGTGCCCATCCTGTCCAGCCTGGGCCATAAAAGCCTGGAGATCCTGGTTTGGCCCACCTGCAAGCTCCTGGCCGCCATTCCAGCAACAAAGTCCCCGATGGGAAGAAGATGCAGAATGATATCCAGCGCTGCCTGTGGTGTACTTTTCCTGGCCCCTGTAATGCCCAGTACCGCACATCTCTGGACCTTAGTCAAGAGCTTTCCTATGTCGCCCCTTTCCAGGGCTCTCCACCATACAAGGCAACCGTACGTAAGAACTGCTTTTACAACAGATGTGTAAATCCAATTTACCATAGCCGGGTGTAACCCACAGTTCCTACCTATGGCGTTCCTACAGGCATAATAGGCATTGAGAGCCTTCCTTACCCTTTTCTTACCCTTTCCTCTGCGTTCGCCCTCCAGTACAACTAGCCATCCAGGACGATACCCAGAAACCTGGCCCAATCCGCTAGCTCCAGCTGAACCCCGTCAAGCCCTGGCAGCTCAAACTCTGCCACCTTGTACTTCCTGGTAAAGAGAACTAGCTCTGTCTTCCCTGGGCTTACACCCAGTCCCTGGCCAACGTAGACAAGTCGGATAATGCACCCTGCATTATCTTGCTCGTAGTGGACAGGGATTTCCCCGTCACCAAAACCACGTTGTCGTCCGCATAAGCCACTACTTTGATTCTTTTTGAGTCAAGCCGTCTCAATACCCCGTTGGCTACCAAAATCCACAGCAATGGCAACAGTACCCCTCCCTGTGGCGTTCCCCTAACCGCACTCCTTTTCAGACGCTCATTTCCGCACTCAGAGTTGATTATTCTGCGCTCTATGAGCCCCACCACATCATGAAGCGAACCCTCAACAGATTTACCCCTAAGGTAAGCATGCTGAGCATTACTAATGACGTGCGTATCAATCGTGTTCCTAAGACAAAGATCGATCAGCCGTTCTAGCGTCTTCAATAGGAACGACGATAGACTGATCGGTCTAAAATACCCTGGCTTCGAGTGGCTGGCCTTTCCAGCCTTGGGTATGAAAATCACCCTCACCTCTCTCCACCTCAAGGGTATGTAACCTAGTGTGATGCTAGCAGCAAACACCCTCGTCAGGAGTAGCAATCCCTGCGTCGAAAGATTCTGCTTTAGGGTAAGTTTGGGTAACTTTTTGTAAGTTCGTACTATTTCGTTAAGCATCTAGAACACAACTTTATGTGTATTAACAAAATTTACTGTTTGATTTTTTCAATGCTTCAAACTAAATTTTAAAGTTATTTGGTGTAAAGTACTTTAACGTATAGCCTTAAAGTTATGTAGACGTAAAGTCTTTCAGATACTATTAGCCTTGAAGATTGGGTTGCAAGTAAAGAACTTTTTCAAAAGTTTAAAAGTGCTTAAAAACTAATTTATGGTAAATAATATATCTTAAATTTTTATACCTATATACACATACCAATACATATTTATGTATATTATTTTAATAGTCAAATATCGCAGCAGATAAAGTAACTAGTTTGTGTTACAAATATAACTGTGAACTTCAAAATAGTTGCATATCTGACCTTTTTAAAATACATCCATTTTAACATTAGGTTGTTATAGGAGCCCAACTAGTTCCGTTTTATATAGTTATATACTAGTTAAAATGCTAGTTTTTTGTTCGTAGCTTTTTATCTGTATTTTTTTATTGCACTTATTATTCAGCACAGCCGTATTTTAACTAAAATATGTTTAAGGATTTTTTAAATCTTATGTTGGCTACGCCATTAATTTTATTTGTCACTTGATTCCTGGTGATTTGATTTTTTTATACATCACTAAAAATATTAACATTACTGAAAAAAATTAAGTCGAATCTTGGAAAATGGTAGTATATATGAATGAAAATTGACTGTAAGGCTCAATATTTATTTTTAAAAACATCTATATTTTTCTTTATAATGCTAATGTATTGATTCCCACAGTTGCAAACTGAAAAAAAAGGCCGTAAGGCCAATAGTTTGTAAAAATTATCAAAGTAAAAATTAAAACAGAATAAAACACAAAAAAAAAGGTTAGAATATTTAAAATTGGGAAAAACGCAATAAAAATACAAAAAAAGGGTTTGGAAATTTGCTTAAAATGGGATTAAAATAGGGTCGAACCAATATTAAAATTTGTGTAATTACACAAGGTTTTACATAAGTTTTTTAAGCCAGAATTCCTTTTTTATGCAATACGCAGTGATATTTTGAAATTTTAGACTAAATGGTACAATCAAACTTAGTACTTGTATGTTTTATCGAACCAACTTAATATAAACCTAAGAATTTCAAAACGAATATTATTTTATTGTGTGAGCTAACGTATTTCTTTTTATTTTTTTTTTAAAGTAGTATATTTCAGTATACTAAAATTGAAAAAATAAACTCTGCGGAGACTTAAGTTTTTTTTGTTTGTTTATTTTTATGAACATATAACAAAAATCCCTTCCCACAGTTTGAAATCACTACTAATACATTGTCTCATATTTGTTTTTAATTTTTTAATCACTTTTAAGTGCCTCCCCAGTCACTATTAACAATTATATGGTGCCTCAACGAACCGAGACAAAATATCTTAGTGTTCACCTAGATCGCCGCCTCACATGGAAGCCTCATATAGATGCGAAGCTGACTCAAACGAAACTTAAAGCTGCTCAAATCCACTGGCTAATTGGTAGAAACTCTGTGCTACGTCTGGATTGTAAACTACTACTCTACAATCGATTTTAAAACCAATTTGGTGCTACAGTATACAATTATGGGGCACTGCTTCCGCCTCTTACATAGAAAAAATACGTCGTCAAAACAAAATCCTAAGAATGATAACTGGCGCTCCTTGGTATATTAAAAAGAGCAACATCTACAAGGATCTACAAGTTCCACTAGTTACATGTGAAATCCTGAACTATGTGGACAAGTATTTAAACAAGCTGGAAACACATCCAAATCCGCTCGCTCGAATCATCTTGCAACATAGTGGTCACACTCGTCTGAAAAGAAGGGACACTATTGCTCTTAGATGAAACTTTTAAAATTAGTTATCCTTATTGTGAGAACTTAAATTTAAGTCTGGTACTGACTGGACTAGTATTAATTTAAGATTTGAATACCTATTGCTAGTTCGCTTAAGCGAAGATTCAATAATAAAATATATGAAAAAAAACTTTTAAGTGCCACCAGGTGCAACCTCTTAATTTGTTGCATTACACAGTACAACATTTTTCAGCTGATTTATACGCGACTTAATTCTGATAACGCTTTTTTGTTTAACATAAGTTAAGAACCACTAGTCGGATTTTGCTTAAACAAATTTAGATAAATCAAGAATTACAACTACTTTCATCTGTTTATATAACGTTTCGCTACATAAGTAACAGCTTCGCAGTTATAAATAAATGTATGCAGAAAAAAATATATTTTTTGCCTAAAAAATTAGTTTTTTTTTAATTCATAAAAAATCCACAACGGTAAAAAAGTGCCAAGTCCTATTACTTTCACGTAAAGTGGCATAAGCTATGAATAAAATTAGACATAAATCATGAAAATCGATAAACGCGTTTCGTTTTTATTCAATTTATATAAAGGTATGAATTTCAAAAATTTGCTCCAGATATGCACAAAATTCTTTGCAAAAAACATTGACGAAGTAATAAACAAAAATTATTTGATTTTTATGATTGCAGTAGCAAAGTAAAAAGCGCTAACAAATTTGCGTGAAAAATTATATGGAAAAGAATAAAGTTGACTTTTTTAATTATTGGGGTTTTCCTTACCTACATGATTTTTTTTACTGAAATTGCACATTTATGAGTGCTCATGTTTTGGAACGTTTCGAAATATGCGTCCATTCATAAGTAGCGGTCAGTAAAATATTCAAAAATACGTAGTATTTATTGATGTTCATTGATCAATTTTTGTTGAAAGCTGTACCCGTATATAAACAAACAAATTGAGTGTCCTTTACATATAGCTTATGATATAGCTTATGATAAGAATTAAAGCTTGAACTTAAAGAGAAAATTGGAATACAGGTTGATACTGTTAAGGAAAAGTAGTATATTTGTGGGGATTCTGGAACAATAGGATTGCTCCGTACACGTTTTCCATAAGGAGTGATCCGTAATGGTTTTCCGTAAGGAGTAATCCGTACACGTTTTCCATAAGGAGTGATCCATACATGTTTTTCCATAAGGAGTGAGATGGGGGCGAAAACATTTTTCCAATTAAAATCCAATTATAATCCAGTTAGAATCTAATTAATGTGTTTTCCAATTAGAATCCAAATAGAATGTTCTTAGCGTTTGCAATTAGAGTTCAATTGGAGATCAATACGATTTCAATTAGAAGGCAATTGGAACCCAACTTTAATCCAATTAGAACTCAATTAGGGTTGATGTGTGTATGCGTTCCTTTAAGCATTGATCTGTATAGGTTTAGCAATACCAGTGCATATATTTATCCAACTAGGGTTATCATATATCGATTTCCCCGTAAGAGATAATGTGTATTTGTACACAGCACCCATAATTTTTATTTATAATGTGTGTTTTTCTCTTAAATAACAATCATTTATTCTCTATGAATTCATTTAAACATTGAGTGTTTAACGCTTTAGTTAATTGAGAGTTTTATTGTCTGCTATAAACTTGATATAAAAGGCTGTAAAGTGGTTTACTTAAGTTATTTCTGTTATCATCGCTTCAAAGTACACGTAATAGAATGGTAAAAATAAAATTTCTTAAAATAAAGGTTTTCGTTTATTTATATACATACATTAATTTTCAGATGTATCAACAAATAATTAATATTGCCCAAGGTATAAAGCCAGAGTACACCAGAATTGATGATATTCCATTGAATCAAACTTACGAAATTATAAATTTCGAGTGGAAGGTCACACAGCATGGATCAAAAGTTATTGTATATTTAGAAAATAATAAATGGTTTTATCTTCCACAAAGGATTGTAAAATATTTGAACAAAGAGGATCCTTAGTTAGCCAAAATAAATGAAAAAACCTGGACAGTTATTTACAAGGACGTCAATCACCGATTGGTTTTGCAATATTTGAACTTAAATATAACTAACATTTTTAGGAGTCTGTACTTTATATATAGAAAATAAAAAATTTTTTACAAAGGAAAAGTCTACAATTTATTTTATAAATTTAAGAATTTCAAGGTAAGGTTTTACTTAAAACGCAAGTAACTCAAGGTCACAGTTATATATTCTTTTAAGAACAAATTACATCAAAAATATGAGACAGGCATAAACATGCAAAACTCTTAATGATCTTTTACATTTAACACCTGCAAAAAATTAAAAATATCTCCTGTTGCTTATTCGGTATCTTTGTGTTATTAATGAATGCATATACAAAACTAAAAATGACCTTTTTTAGGTTTAACAGATACTTTCTATGCATTCCTTAATACAATAGCTAACAGAGGAATTGAAAAAATTTTCTCAAACAAAGCAATGCTTTCATATAACGTTAGTTGAAAAAAGGTAGCCGTGTTTTTGCTAGTTTTTGGTTACATTCGTGAACTGAGACGGTCATAAATTTATTTCTTTTCTATTTATTGTTTCAAAAGGATATTGAAAATTCCTTTGTTAAGTGCCTTTTGTTTTAGGGATAAAATATACATTTAAAACTATAAATAACCTTCATAGATTTAACACCTGCAAAAAATTAAAAATATCTCCTGTTGCTTATTCGGTATCTTTGTTTTATTAATGAATGCATATACAAAACTATAAATGACCTCTTTTAGGTTTAACAGATACCTGCTGTGTATTAACAAAGGCATGGTAAATTTTCTCAAATAAAGGAATGCAGAATGCATTCATATTATTGTACTTATGTATGTAGTAGTGCACTTAGAAAAATGTATATAAACTCTTCTCTTTTAGAGCAGTGATTCAGTATTCTGTGCTAAACAGTTAAAAAACAATTGAGTATTCTGGTCTAAACATTTAAAAAATCAATTCAGTGTTCTGTGCTAAACATTTAAAAAACATTTCAGTATTTTTAGTTAACATTTTAAAAAAACAATTCAGTGTTCTGTACTAAATATTAAAAAAAAAATAAACAATTCAGTATTTTATGCTAACTAAACATTTAAAAAAAACAATTCAGTATTCTGTGCTCAACTAAATATTAAAACAATCTTATTTGGTAAGTAAAAACTATTAAGTGTATATTATTTAAATATTTATTCAAACCAAAAAATAATCATAGCATTAGTGTTTAAAAAAATTTATTTTATGTTTGTATTCATAATAATTAAAGTAGGCTTACTAAGAGCTTATTTGACAATTATGCTAAAAACATCTGTCAAAAAAGCCCTTAATAAGCCCATTTTAATTATTATGTATATGATGGCTAGTTTATAAGTATGTTATTTTGATTATTTTAAGATCATATAAAAAATATAATAGCAAAAAAAGTTTTTTTAATCATGAATTTTTAAAAATGAAAGTGGTACAAAGGGCATTTAAGAATAGAATAATGACCTATTCATATAAAAATACGAATGAAGAATGTCTACTACCAGCGTTATTTTTGGAGGAAGCTAAGAAGCCGTTCGAAAAAGAAGTGTTTTCATTTTTAAATTGCAATTTAGCTTTAAAGTTTAACATAGAGTTGTTTGGTTTTTATGCTTAAGGGGACCTAAATGATATGGAAAATAGTGCGATAGAGGTGAAGCATTTTCAAACCAAAATGAAGGAAATTTTTCACATTGATGGTTTTAATAATGAATATAATAACAATGTTGATAATATTAAAAGTAAAATGGAAGAGTTTCAAGAACGAGATAGTGGATGGACCCTTATTGAACTCATTAAAATCCATCTAAATTTAAATAAATACCAACCATTAAAAGGTTCAACATATATTCCGCTTCCACCTAAACTCACACTGAAAAAAGCATGCATAAATGTGCAGAATAATGACGATTTCTGCTTCAAATGGTCTCTTCTTTCTGCTGTTTCAAATCAAGCTAATAGTCAGAGACCAAATAACTATGCTGTTAACATATCAGATGCAGTAATTGACTATAATGGATATTCTTTTAATTTCAATGGTTTATGCTTCCCCCTTAAATTAAAAGATATAAATTTATTTGAAAAAAATAATGCAAATATAAGCATTAATGTATTTGGATATTATGATGACAAAGATTTGATTGTCGGACCTTATTATAAAACTAAAGAAATCAAGCCACTTCATATTAATTTGATGTTTATAAATACAAAAAAATATAATGGACGCAACTATATCACACTATGTCTGGATAAAAAATATGTCAAGGTAAAATTTATTATAAATTTATATTTAATGTGTGTTTTAATTAATTGTAATTTTTATATTTTTTTTTAAATTAACAGATTAATAAGATCACAACAAAATAAAAATAAGAGTAGTATTTTTGTTTGTGATTTTTGTATTCATCATTTCCAGGAAAAGCAAGATTTGGAAAAACATGTGAAAAATTGTAGTAGAAAGATAAGTTATGTACCCCAAGCAAATAAGGTAAAACTAGAATTTAAGAATTATAATAATTGTATGAATGTACCATTTGTGGTATATGCAGACTCGGAATGCATATTTGAAAATATTCAAACATGTGTTCCGAGAGGGGATATTTCATCGACAACATTAGTTGATAAACATATCCCCAATGCTTTTTCTTATTATATTAAGTGTAGTTTTCGCATTCTTAATCTCGTAGTGTACGGACGTGTCTACGCGAGTGTAATATTGGTAATAGGTGATATTAGTAATAAGTGGCAAACGAATTTATTAATATACATTCATACACATATTAGTGAGAAAATAAAATAACAACAAACTAAATAAAAAAAATCGAACGGTAAATGAGTAACCGTAGTGACAGTGGGCCTAATAGCAGAAATGCATACATAGTGTTAAGCTCCACTAGTGTGAGCAATGAAAATATTAGAGACCCTGAGTATAATAAAAACTATCTAAGTGCAAAACCAAATATAGTTATTAAAAATTTAAGTTCAAGTGCACCTAATTTAAATAAAGGTATTGAACAAGGGACAAACTTAGCCCAACCTCTTTTTGAAAATTATAGAAAAAATACACAGGGACCTTTGTCATCGCGCTCACCTTTAATAAGTTCTGGGTTTTTACAAAAAGCTGCTAAAGGGACATTAAGCCCAATTACACCGTGTGCTCCTAAGATCCAGGTAGGAATGGACCGATACGTTACAGTTCTTAAAAGGGGAAGAAGCCCGAAGTCGGCTGAAGTAAATCAACCTGCAAAAATTCTAAAGGACGATGAAAGGCCAACCACATCACAAAATCGTTTTGCCATTCTGCAAACAGATGATAATGATGGTCCCGTTATGGAAAAAAATTTTAAGCCTCCTCCAATTTATTTAAGAGAAAAAAACTCCAACGACCTAATTAAGTTTTTAGTTGGACTGATCGGCGAAAAGAACTTTTATGTGTCAAACATAAAACGTGGTAACATATATGAGACCAAAATTCAAGTGAACCATGAGAACGCTTACCGCGCCACGGTGTCGGAATTTGAAAAAATTAAAAAAAACTTTTACACTTACCAGCTAAAAAACGCAAAAGGCAACCAGGTAGTCATAAAAGGTATTGACTCAAATGTTGACCCGGAGGAGATAAAGACCAGTCTGTGCAACGAAGGTTTTAAAGTCAGGACTGTGACAAATATTAGAAACAGGGAAAAATACCCTCAACCATTGTTCCGAGTTGAACTTGAGCCTGGTGATGCTAAATTAAGGAAAAATGAAACTCACCCCATTTACGATTTAAGATATATTTTACACCGTAGAGTTACAGTGGAAGTTCCGCATAAGCGATCTGGGCCTGTACAATGCTTGAATTGTCAGGAATATGGCCACACAAAAACTTACTGTAAGTTGCCTTCTGTTTGTGTTGTATGTGGGGATCTGCATGTTACAACCAAGTGCGACAAACCAAAAGATGACCCTAGGGTGAAGAAGTGCAGCAATTGCGGTGGAAACCACACTGCCAACTACAGAGGTTGTCCTGTCTTTGATTTAGTTAGGCGCTCATCTAAGCCGAAGGTAGTTCCTGACCCTCCCCAGCCGTTAAATATACCAACAACAAACATTCCCCAGTTAGCACAGCCAACTACAAGTCAAATTTCTTACGCCAACGCACTAAAGTCAAACCAGTCCAATGCACAATGGCCAAACCAACCAACCACACAACAACAAGTGCCAAACCAACCAACCACACAACAACAAGTGCCAACTAACGAACCAACCGGGCCTAATTTTAGCCGCCTGGAAGCCGTAATTGACAATATGGTCAAACAATTTACGCAGATAATGGCGCAAATGGCCGGCATGATGCAGGAGATGCAGAAAATGCAGTCTGCTCTTCTGCAGGCCATGCTTAAAAGACCATGAACTGCCTCAGGGTTTGTTTCTGGAACGCAAACGGCATCCGCCAACACAAAAACGAGCTCGAATATTTTTTAATACACCATAAAATTGACGTCATGTTGATTTCCGAGACTCATATGACATCTAGGAGCACTTTTAAAATTAGTGGATACAATTTTTATGACTCAAAAGATCCCAGGGATAGATCCTGTGGAGGCTCTGCTATATTAATCAAATCAAGAATTAAGCACCAATGGTTGGGTGGCCTATCTGAATGTTATATGCAAGCAACAAACGTCTGCATTAATGAGTTTTTCAATAACCTAATTATTTCATCAGTTAATTGTCCACCGAGATTCTCCATAACGAATGATCAGTACAACAGTTTTTACAAATCTCTAGGTCCCCGCTTCATAGCTGCTGGAGACTATAACGCCAAGCACACGTACTGGGGCTCCCGACTAATTAGTCCCAGAGGTCGTGTCTTGTATGATGCCGTGTCTGAAATGGGACTTTATGTTATTTCAACTGGACAACCAACCTACTGGCCAACAGACCACAATAAAATTCCAGACGTAATTGATCTTGGCGTAGCAAAAGGTATATCCTCGGAGCTCATTGAGGCTCAAGCCTCCTTGGATTTATCTTCTGACCACTCACCCACAATAATTACTTTTTGCAGTCCTCACCAAATGGCAACTAGTGAGTTTTTCTTATCAAAAAGAATAAATTGGTTGAAATATAAAAAATATATTAGTACCCACTGCACGGAAAACCAACCGCTAAAAACTCCTGGAGACATAGATGATTGTCTGAGCGTCCTAAATGAAAACATTAAAAAAGCCGTTGAACATGCGTCTTCTACCTACCGCCAGGCTAGGTACAACAAAATTTTCTCTGACGATGTGGAAAAGCTTGTATCTGAAAAAAGAAGAGCCCACAGGGAATGGCAAAAACATAGATCGCCCCAACTTAAAACTAGGCTGAAAGAATGTACAACCCAACTAAAAAGTTTGTTGGAGGCTCACAGAATGGCATCACTAAAAGAGTACCTGGAAGGTCTAGACGCGACTCCTCAGACAAATTATTCCTTATGGCGATCAGCCAGACATCTTAAAAGACCTGTTATCGCAAAACCACCACTGCGCAATCTTAGAGGATCCTGGGCTAGAAATGACGAAGAAAAATGCGATCTGTTCGCAAATCACTTCAAAAACGTATCCACTCCCAATACATGCACTGACGTGAGAGAATTACCGCCTGTTGTTGCCAGACGTCCTTTAGAAATACGTTTCCGATTTGCAGATGTTGTAGAGGCTATCGCTAACCTAAATGGTAAAAAAGCTCCTGGCGTTGATAAAATAAGCAACAAAATGCTCATAGACCTGCCTCTTACTGCTAAAAGAATCATTCTTTTTACTTTTAACGCGATATCTTGGCTTGAACATTTTCCGCCTATATGGAAAGTTGCCTTAGTAAAGATGATTCCTAAGCCTGGCAAAGATCCCTCAAAGGTAGAATCTTATAGGCCCATAAGTTTGTTACCCACAATGTCAAAATTGTTCGAAAAACTGTTAAAAAACAAGCTAAATCCGATCCTGAATGACAACAACTGCATTTCAAATCACCAATTCGGCTTTAGAAGTCAACATAGTACCATCGAACAAACTCACAGGTTGGTACAGGTTATAAGAAAAGCCTTTGAGGAAAAGAATTACCTCTCCGGGCTTTTTATCGATGTCTCACAAGCTTTCGACAAAGTATGGCATGAAGGCCTTTTAAACAAACTAAAGCTCAACCTTCCAGATAATATTTTCAACCTTTTAGAAAAATACATAACAGGCCGACAATTTATGATCAAAGAGGGAAACCAAATAAGTTGTTCCCAACCAATAGAGGCTGGTGTCCCTCAAGGAAGTATACTAGGCCCAATTTTGTACTTGCTTTACACGGCAGATATGCCAACAAACAGTTTTACGCACACGTCTACATTTGCTGACGATGCCGCTTTTCTCAGTACTCATAAAGACCCTAAAGAGGCTTCCAACCAACTGCAGCAACACGTAACCCAAGTTGAGAAATGGGCAAAGTTATGGGGAATTAAGATAAATGAACAAAAATGCACTCACGTAACTTTTACCTTACGCAAAGAAACGTGTCCTCCAATCATTATCAACAACCATAATGTGCCTCAACGATCTGAGACAAAATATCTTGGTATTCACCTAGATCGCCGCCTTACATGGAAGCCTCATATAGATGCAAAGCTGACTCAAATGAAACTTAAAGCTGCTCAAATCCACTGGCTAATTGGTAGAAACTCTGTGCTATATCTTGATTGTAAGCTTCTACTCTACAAATCGATTTTGAAACCAATTTGGTGCTACGGTATACAATTATGGGGCACTGCTTCCGCATCCAACATAGAAAAAATTCAACGCAGACAAAATAAAGTCCTAAGAATGATAACTGGTGCTCCTTGGTATGTTAAAAACAGCAACATCCACAAGGATCTACAAGTTCCACTAGTTAAATGCGAAATCCTGAACTATGTGGACAAGTATTTAAATAAGCTGGAAGCTCACCCAAATCCGCTCGCCCGAAACATCCTGCAACATAGTGGGCACACCCGCCTGAAAAGGAGGGATACTATTGCGCTTATATGAAGCTTGATAATTAATATGAGAACTTAAATTTTAGTCTGGCACTGGCTGGACTTATATTAACTACCTAGTTTTAAGATTTGAACACTTATTGTTAGTTCGCCACAGGCGAAGATTCAATAATAAATATATGAAAAAAAAAAAAAAAAAAAGTGTAGTTTTAATAATGATTTAAATAAGCTATGTAGCTTTACAGGATTAGATTCACCGAAACAGTTTATAGAGGGTTTGGTTAAAGATATTTGGCGAATTCACAAGGTACGATACGATAGCATATTGTATTATTGTCATATAATTTCACAATAGCATAAAAATTTTGTTGTTGCTTTTCATACGAAACTTGTTGTGAAACAATACATCTTTGTTTGATATGTTTTTTGTGATGTCATATTATATACAAAGTCATGCGCCAAGCGCCTAAAACGAAACGGCGAGTTTTTTAATTTATTTTTAGAGCCGCTAGCACTCGAATCCGTTAAAAACGTCTATACTAAAAACTTAGGCAAAACCGCCAAAGAAGATTCCTTAAGCCGCCTCCGCCGGCAAAAATAGCCGGCACTGCTCTCTGACACATCAGCTGTTTTTTGTTTACGTAAAAAATAACAAAATTCTTGTGATTTTTTACTAAAACTTTGCTTATTTTAATGGATTTTAGAGATTCTAACCAGGTTAGATATAGACTATTTTGTGTTTTCATGGGTCTAATTTCTACAAATTATTAAGTTAAGCCAAGAGCAGCACCAGATTTATGTACATAAATATGTGTTTGTTTTTCTATCGTTTGGTCGTATCAGCTGATTTAGATTTTAAATACGACACCTACAAATATACGAAGAGTTGTTCACAACGGTCATATTTTTTGGTTGTATTATTTTACAATATATGATTTCACAAGACCTTGTGAATTCACCAATTAAATATTTACAGGATAAATATTTATCTTTGGTAAAACCCATGATACCCTTAACCGAACAGGAAAATTTTGAATTTCTTTTGATCAATATATGTCATATTTGTTCTAAAGATATTTTACATGAATTAAAGGTGAAAGATCATTGTCATTTAAGTGGCAAATATAGAGGACCTGCCCATAATTCATGTAATCTTAATTATAAAATACCAAAATTCTTTCCAATAATTTTCCATAACTTTTCGGCATACGATTGTCATTTATTTGTTAAAGAGCTTAACCAAATTGATGATGGTTCTATTAATATAATTCCTCTTAATAAGGAACTATACATATCCCTTTCAAAAACCATTAAAGGTAATAAAGGGGATAATATTGAATTACGATTTTTAGACTCATATCGATTTATGTCATCTAGTTTGGACAACTTGGTTAAAAATTTAACAAACAGTGATTTGAAGTTAGTTAAATCAATATATTCTAATGAAAGCCAATTTAATTTATTGATAAGAAAAGGTGTGTTTCCTTATAGTTATTTAAATTCTATAGAAAAACTTAATGAGTCTAGTTTACCAAGCATTGAACATTTTTATAATAAATTGACAGACACAAAATGTTCTTCTGAAGATTATAACCACGCTCAAAAAGTTTGGAAAACATTTGATTGCAAAACTTTGGATGACTATTTAATGTTATATCTAAAGACTGATGTTTTATTGTTAGCTGATGTTTTTGAAAACTTTATGACAATTTGTAAAAACATTTATCATTTGGATCCATGTCACTATTACACAGCTCCGGGACTTTCATGGGATGCCATGCTTAAATTTACAGGCATCAAATTAGATTTACTGACGGACATAGACATGATAACATTTCTTCAAAAGGTTATTAGGGGAGGTATTGTGCAATGTTCTAAAAGGCATTCTATCGCAAATAATAAGTTTTTATCGAACTATAATAATGGATTACCTTCTAAATATTTAATGTATTTAGATGCAAACAATCTATATGGTTGGGCAATGTCAGGAGCTTTGCCCGAGGGTAATTTTCAGTGGGTAGAAGATGTTGATAGTTTTTGTTTGGATTCAGTTTCAAACGATTCAAATATTGGATATATATTAGAAGTTGATCTGATATACCCAGCTGAAGTTCATGACATCCATAATAATTTACCATTTTACTCAGAAAATAAAAATCCTCCTAACTCTAAAGAAAAGAAGTTAATTACTGACTTAAATGATAAATATGAATACATAATTTATTATAAAAATTTGCAACAATGCTTAAAACATGGGTTAAAATTAAAAAAAATCATAGAATATTAAAGTTTAAGCAGTCTGCTTGGTTAAAAACATATATCTCATTAAACAATTCTCATAGAATCAATGCTCAAAATACTTTTGAAAAAAACTTCTTCAAATTACTAAATAACGCAGTATATGGTAAAACCATGGAAAACGTAGACAAGCGAAAGAATGTTAAAATAGTAAACAGTTGGGAAAGTGTTGGAAGGAAAATTGGAGCTCGTTTCCTTATTGCAAAACCAGAATTTCATTCCTACAGCATATTTGAAGAAAACATGATAGCAGTAGAACTTAATCAAAGTTATTCACTTTATAATAAGCCTGTATATCTCGGATTTACAATTCTAGAACTTTCAAAGTGGAAAATGTATGACTTTCATTACGATTACATACTTCCTAAATATAATTTGAAAGCAGAACTAAATTATATGGATACAGATTCATTTATATACACAATAGAAACTAACGACTTTTATAAAGATATAGTTAACGATATTGATGAAAAATTTGATACGTCAGAATATGAAGCTAATAATAAATTTAGTATTCCACAAAAAAATAAAAAAATATTAGGTATGATGAAGGATGAAAATAACGGTAAGGTTATGAAGGAATTTGTAGGATTACGAGCAAAAATGTATTCATTTAAAACTGAAGATTTGAAAGAAGTCAAAAAAGCTAAGGGTATCAAAAGTAATATATCTAGAAATTGAAGTTTATCCGATTATAAAGACTGTTTATATAATAAGAAAATATTCTATGGAAGTATGTATATTTTTAAATCAAAATTACATACTATATATACATCCTTTAATAATAAGATATCTTTAAGTTATTTAGATAATAAGAGATATTTATGTAGTGACAATATTAATACATTAGCTTGGGTTCATTATAATGAAAAATTTTTAAATGATGATGATAATTTTTTCATGCAAATTGATAATGATGAAGAATTTCAAAATTATAAAGATCGATTTATGAATGAAAATGATGAAGATGATTTTTTTATGGAAATAGATAACGATCAGGAATTTATAAATTGTAGAGATCAATTTATGAATGACAATGATGGAGATGATATTTTAATGCAAGTTGAATAAAAATTATCATCATTATTTATTAATATTTATAATATGTTAGTGAATAATAAATCTAGTAGATATAATAATAATAATATAAGCTTAGTACTATATAAATAATGAATAACAATAAGAAGAAAGAAAAAAAATTAGGTAGGTTTCGGTCACTAGATTTGTTAAGTGTAATCTAACATATTAATTAACATTTTAATTAACACGTTGGATTATACTTAATCAAACTAGTAAGCATAAGCTAAAATGCTACCGAACGCGTCCACAGGTTGCGGATAGTGGAACGCCCAGTAAATATATTGGGTAGCTGCGAATAAAATAAAATAAGCAGTCGCGGACAATTTTAGTAGTTTTTAGTTTTTAGTAATTACTAATAGCAATTCGCAATGTATAAAGGCGAATGAATAATCTTAAACAACAAATTTGAAATTTTTGTAAATAATTAAGAGCACAATATTGTAAAATCTTTAGTTATTTATTTATTTATTTCAAATTATATTTATTAAATAAAAATTTAAGACATAAATGTCCGCAATTAAACGTATTAAACTTTTATTTTTATTCATAGTTATATTTGATAGGAGTTTTTAAATAGTTTACTAGTTCTAGAGGTGGCTGTAAGTTTCCAAAACTATCAAAATATTCTTTATAGTTGTGATTTTTAAAGTAGGCTACCCAATGTGTTCCAGGACCACTAGAATTATCTAAGTTAATTATACCACATTCTTGAACTAATGAAATGTTTTAGGTGTTTACCATATTTTATTAAATGTAGATGATTTAATGGCTGATTGGGTAGATTATTTAAAAGTTTTTTGGAGTTGATTTATAGTAAAGTCCAAATCCAGATTTATATGGTTTCAGATATAAACCTTTCCCCATAGCAATTGATTCCATATATCTATTATGACGAGTTGCTTCTGCTAGTTGCTCTTTTCCTTTTTTTATATCATTAACTGCTTTAACAATAGCTGATCCTCCTGTGCAGACAATGCTGTCAGAATTGGAATTAATGGTAGGAATCCGCCAATTTTTGGCATTGGTATTACCCTTGGAATGACTACATTTGATTTATTATTCTTCTTGAATTTTGAGTTTATGATTTTTTGCGCCATTTTAATAGCAGAATTGATACTTTTAGGTTTTTCTTTTTTTAATATCTTTAATGCATTTTTAACAGTAGTAGAAAATAATTTTTTGATATATTTGTTTCTCTTTTTTAACTTTTTCTTCGATTTGCTTTTTTCCTGAATTTTGTATTTCTTCATACCTAATCCTAATTTAACTTTTGCTTTCATCGTGTTTGTCACAAGCCAGGCGTGCGCTCGTTCTTTGAAACTACTATCGCTGCCAAGATTTTTCCGCCAATATTTTATCGGCTTGATGTCTTTTGTTTATATTGTTTGTTTTTGAATATGTAATATCGTGTTGTCTACAAGCTGCATCTAATAAATTGATCCCTTTATCTCCTCTTGCTAAACGTTTTTCAAGTTTTGTTCCAGGTCCGCAAAACTCATAACCAGGTAAATGTAACTCAATAGGCAATTTGTTTATTAAGTTGCTTACTAAACCGATACCAGTTTTATACTGATTATGTTCAGATCTGTTGTTGTAGTTTATACCCATTTTATACTTTAATTATTCAAAGATGTGTCAATGTTTAATCCTATTGATATTCTAAATTCAAATGATAAGTTTTTATTATAAAAGAGGAATAATATAGCAAAACAAATTAGTTTTAAATATGCGATTGGTAAAGCAAGCAAAAGAAATCGTAGTAAGAAATGCGCACGAGGAACAACATAAGCAATTTCAAATTAATCATAGTGTATTGCTACCAAATACAATACGAGCATTAATTGTTGGGCCCTCAAACTATGGTAAAACGAATGTTATGATCAGTCTAATAGAAAGCCCTAATGGTCTTCGTTTTAAAAATATTTACATATATTCTAAATCTTTATATCAACCAAAATATTGTTACCTCAAAAGTTAATTACTCCAATCAAAGAAATCAACCTTTTTACATTTGCGGAAAACGAAAAAGTTCTAAGCCCAGCTGAAGCAAATCCCCATTCAATAATAATATTCGATGATGTTGTTTGTGGAAAGCAAGATACTATAAGAGATTACTTTTGTATGGGTAGACATAGACATATAGATTGTTTTTACTTATGTCAAACTTATACAAAGATTCCCAAGCATTTCATACGCGATAATTCAAACATGATAGTACTATTTAAACAGGATGAAATGAATTTACGACATATATATAATGATCATGTTATCGGTGATGTGTCATTTAAAGAATTTACAAACATATGTAGTGAGTGTTGGAAAGATAAGTATGGGTTTGTTGTTATTAGTAAGGATAACTCAACCAATAATGGTCGATATAGAAAAGGTTTTGATAAATATATTCAGTTGTAAGGTTATAATTTAATATCTGTTGACCGCAGTCAGAAAGAAAGCAGATTATTAAAAAAAACAAATCATCATTAGATATAAAGCAGATCATCATCAGATACAAAGCAGATCATCATCAGATATAAAGCAGATCATCATCAGATATAAAGCAGATCATAAGCAAATAGAAAACAGATCATCAGCAGATATAAAGCAGGTCATAAGCAGTTAGAAAGTAGATTGCTTTTAGGTATAGAGTTGATCAGTTCATATTGAAACGTCTAAATATGGATAATAAATTTTTGGGTGATATTGTTAAGACAAGAGAGATATTAAAAGAAAAGTTTAAAAAAATTAAATTAAATAACGAAGATAGAGTTCAAGTGTTAGAAGAAACACTTAAACCTATAACAAGACCTTTAAAACACATTATAAAAAAAATTGATAGTTATCAACAGGATGACTTATCAGAAAAAAAACTTTAAACCTTCAACAACAAAGTCATACATTATAAATAAACAAACTAATGAAGGGATGAAAAATAACAAAATAGATGATTATGAATTAAGGAATGATACTTCAGTAACACAAGTTTCACCACTATCATCAGAGGGTAGCTCTGATAATTATGATGATGCTGAGAGTTGTGAATCTATATCTGAAAATAAAAAACTCCCACTAGTTGAAAATATAAAATTTCTCCTTAAAAATAATACGATTGACAAAGTTTATGGCAATTGGCGATATGCCAATAATGAACTTAAATTTAGTGGGGATAATAAAGTTCAAATAGGAGAACCAATGTGGGAAATGACTCCAGGATTATTTGAATTAGTTTTTCATTCGAAACCTATTCATTATACTAAAACTGGTTTAAAAAAATACAAAGAACTTTTAATTTATACAAACGCACATAAGCGTTGCTATCAATCAAATGATCAAATTAAGGGTACACGAGCGTATGAATATCTTCATATCATAAAAAACTTATTTAACACAAAACCAGATGATTTAACGAAAGGTTGGGGTATTTCATTAAAATCTGTTAACAACCGAAAACCTAACTATATATATTGGAATGAAACGAATGAGTTAGTCGATAGATTACATTTACTTATTTCATCAGAGGCAGCTGGTCATAATAACCATAAGAACGAAATAATTTCTATTGTGGAAGAACTTAGAGAAGCTAACGTAATATATTAAAAAAAAATTAAATAAAATAAAATAAATAAAATGAATTATATAAATAAATTTGGAGAAAGTTCAATTAAACATAAAATAAGTAATCCTGCATTTAGGGTCTGCTCCCATAATATACAAATTCAAAATATTAAGAAGGACGTAGACTATATAAACAATATAATAAAGGCTTTTCAAAATAAATTAGATAATGTGGATATAAGTGTTTTAACTAAAATACAACAAAAGCTCAATGAAATAGAAAATTATATATTTGGAATAGAAAATATCAAAAACGAATATGATTATAAATTAAATATTATAAGAAGCGATATAAAAAAATCAATTACAACGTTGTTGAAGAAATGCACTTTGTAAATAAGAATTTAATAAAGAATATTGAAGAAAGGTTTAAAAAAATTGATGGTTTTATTTCTAAATGGAATGTAGAAAATCATCAAACTGATGTAAAAAAACGGAAAATTGAATTCCATAGAATTAAAGTAGCAAAATAAAAAAATTCAATATATTTAAAAAGATAAAAAAAAGGAACCAGTCGATTGTATGCATACATATTAATAACATGATTGCGGATACTGATAAGAAAAAAATAGTTGACGAGCTACACAAACAAGCTAGAAAAAATTTTAAAAGAAGACGAGTAGTTATGAAGGGAATTGATGATTTGTGGCAAGCTGATCTAGTTGAAATGGGAAATTATGCTAAACATAACAAGGGATATTGTTATCTTCTAACTGTAATAGATACTTTTTCAAAAAAAGCATGGACTGCAGCCATAAAAAAAACTGCAGCTTGTGTAGCTAACGCATTAAAAAATATCTTTAAAATCAATAAGCGAAAACCCAAAAACTTGCAGACAGAGTTCTTCAATAATTAATTTAGGCAATTAATGGATAATAATCAAATAAATCATTACTCAACATATAGTATTCTGGAAGCATCAATAGTAGAACGATTTAATAGAACATTAAAAGGACTGATGTGGAAAGAGTTTAGTTATCAAGGAACATATAAATGGATTAACAAACATGAAGAACTTGTTAACAAATATAATAATACATTTCATAGAACAATAAAGATGACTCCTAACAAAGTAAACCATTCAAATGAAAAAAATTTACTTAACACAGTATACAGCAATTTAAAGATATTTAAAAGACCTAAGTTTAAAGTTAACGATTTTGTTCGAATAAGTAAATATAAACATACTTTCGAAAAAGGATATACACTAAATTGGACTACAGAAATATTCAAAATTAAAACTATTGAAAACACCAATCCTAATACATTTTTATTGGAAGATTATCAAGGACATGAAATCAAAGGCCCTTTTTATGAATATGAGATTATGAAAACTAAATTTCCAGAATCATATTTGATTGAAAAAATTTTAAAAAGAAAAAGAAATAAGGTCTTTG
The DNA here is from genome assembly GCA_963583895.1 of Melanophora roralis. Classification (NCBI taxonomy): domain Eukaryota; kingdom Metazoa; phylum Arthropoda; class Insecta; order Diptera; family Rhinophoridae; genus Melanophora; species Melanophora roralis. The sequence goes on along the minus strand of OY757187.1, from coordinate 76,497,107 downwards.
TTAAATGGTTGAGGTTTTCATCACAACACAACTCTTGGATAAACGTCAACACTGCATAATAAAAAACTATTACAAAATTGTAGATCTTTTATTCATTCGCCAGCGGTTACAATGTCAATAACATTAACATTAAACGGAGATTCTTCCTTACTGATTGCAAACTATTTTCCATCAATTGAACTTAAAGAAAATTATGTTTGTGGTCTAATAAGTTTTGATACTTCTCACTCAATTCCTAATATCGATATAGAAAATAATTTGTTTCATATTGGTAATTATGAAATAGAGATTCTCGTTGGATCATATAAATTTTCTGATATAGCGAGACTACTCACTAAAAGATATCAAATTCTAAATGAAAATGGTCTTCTTTCTCTGGAAGCAAATCATAACACACTTCAGACATATATTAAAAGCAGTTTAGATCCAGTTTTATTTAACAAAACGAGGTCAATTGGATCTTTGCTAGGTTTTAGCAAAAGAGTGTTAAACGCAGGTGTGAAACATTATTCTGATAAAACAATAGATATAACGAAAATAAATACTATAGTTATTAAATGTAACATTGTATGTGGGTCATATATAAATAACACGTCTGCACATATTTTGCATCAGTTTTCACTTAACGTTAGCCCAGGATATAAAATAACTGAAGCTCCGGCTAATGTTATATATTTACCGGTAAATTCGAGAACTATTAGTAGTATTGTTTTGAAAGTTGTCGATCAAGACGGAAATCTTATAAATTTTCGTGGTGAAAAAATAACTGTTCGATTACATTTAAAACCTATTTAAGTATGATCATATTTAACAAAAATGAGTTGCAAAAAGATTCGGCATTCATTCTTTCTTCATCAACTGAAGGTGAAATAGAAAAACCTTTATACTTTAAAAATCGCTTCAAAGAAAACAATAAACAAAATTTTACAGTCTTAAAAAACAGGCTAGCATTCTTAATAAGACCAATAAGGAGATTCTAATTAATCTAGGATTCAAATTAAAAAATTAAAATTTATTACACAGTGTAATACAAAACAATATAATAAAATGAGTAGTATTATAAATATTTTACAAAAACCTCAATTTGATAACTCAATCATCAAAAAAGAGTATCACAGCTATAACTCTTACTTACAATCATTTAAAAACAATGATGAAATACGTATCACAATTCAAAACCAGGATTTATATGTTTTACCACATGAAAGTCTCTTATATATTGAAGGACGTGCAACAAAGGAAGATTCAACGCCTTCATCTTCTATACATCTGTTAAATAACTGTATGGCACACCTTTTTGATGAAATTCGATATGAAATTAATGGTGTAGAAATTGATCGTACACGACATTTAGGAATTGCAACAGAATTGAAAAACTATGTATCGCTTAATAAATCTGAAAGTGATAATTTATTAAATGCGGGGTGGTCACCATTTAATAATACTGATCTTAAACTTATAAATGGATATTTCAATTTTTGTGTACCATTAAAGTTATTACTTGGATTTGCTGAAGATTTTAATAAAGTAATAGTTAATTCTAAGCATGAGTTGATTCTTTTACGATCTAAGGATGATAAACAAGTTTTAAGTTTTGATGTTCTGACTGAAAATATTAAAATTAACATTATGTTGTTGTTTCTCTTGACGATAATGCTGTTGATGATGATGTTGCTGTTGACGAAGTGTCTTCTATTTTCCGTTTTTTGTTGTAATACGTCTTTAACTTGTAATATAAAGGGGTTCTCCCCGTCATATATAAGTTATATGCCTCATTGTGTTGTTTTCGAATGTGTCTTTTCTGATTCGACACATTCGAAAAGGTTACAATTTTACATATAGGGCACAATATTTTTGACTCCATTTTTTCTATTATATTTTTTATATGATCTAAAAATAATCAAAATAACATACTTATAAACTAGCCATCATAAACATAATAATTAAAATGGGCTTTTTTGACAGATGTTTTTAGCATAATTGTCAAATAAGCTCTTAGTAAGCCTACTTTAATTATTATGAATACAAACATAAAATGAATTTTTTTAAACACTAATGCTATGATTATTTTTTGGTTTGAATAAATATTTAAATAATATACACTAAAAGGGGTTTCGCACGATATGTATTTTACACATGACTTGTCACTTTTGCAATCCACATGTATTTGCGTATGTCTGTCAAAATTGTTATTTTACAGGCGGTTTATAATTTTTGCTTTCACACGTACATATGTAATTACATCTGACATAACCTCCAAACCAAAATAAACAACTACTTTTCCTTGTTGTTATTCTAAAAACAGCTGATGACACATGCTTTGTCAGATGAAAATAGAGCACGCTCTAATTACAAATTTGTCATATGACATTTACATATGTGTTTAACACATGCAATGTTTAAAGGCGTTCAGACGGCAGATATCAATTTCGCACTGCAAAATTTGACAAGTCATGTGTAAAATACATATCGTGCGAAAGCACCTTAAATAATTTTTACTTACCAAATAAGATTGCTTTAATACTTAATTGAGCACAGAATACTGAATTGTTTTTTTTAAATGTTTAGTAAGCATAAAATACTGAATTGTTTATTTTTTTTTAATATTTAGCACAGAACACTGAATTGTTTTTTTAAAATGTTTAGTTAGCGCAAAATGCTGAAATGTTTTTTTAATGTTTAACACAGAACACTGAATTGATTTTTTAAATGTTTAGCCCAGAATACTAAATTGTTTTTTTAACTGTTTAGCACAGAATACTGAATCACTGAGTAGAGTTTATATACATTTTTCTAAGTGCACTACTACATACATAAGTACAATAATATGAATGCATTCTGCATTCCTTTATTTGAGAAAATTTATCCATGCCTTTGTTAACTATTGTATTAAGGGATACACAGCAGGTATCTGTTAAACCTAAAAAAGGTCATTTATAGTTTTGTATATGCATTCATTAATAAAACAAAGATACCGAATAAGCAACAGGAGATATTTTTAATTTTTTGCAGGTGGTGTTAAATGTAAGAGATCATTAAGAGTTTTGCATGTTTATGCCTGTCTTTTTTTGATGTAATTTGTTCTTAAAAAAATATATAACTGTGACCTTGAGTTAGTTGCGTTTTAAGTAGAACCTTAGATATTTAAAATTTTTTTTTCAGGTGTTAAATCTAAAAAGGTCATTTATAGTTTTGTGTATGCATTCATTAATAAAACAAAGATACCGAATAAGCAACAGGAGATATTTTTAATTTTTTGCAGGTGTTAAATCTATGAAGGTCATTTATAGTTTTAAATGTATATTTTATCCCTAAAACAAAGCTACTTAGCAAAGGAATTTTCAATATCCTTTTGAAGCAATAAATAGAAAAGAAATACATTTATGATCCTCTCGGTTAATGAGTGTAACCAAAAACTAGAAAAACACACCTACCTTTTTTCAATTAACATTATATGAAAGCATTGCTTTGCTTGAGAAAATTTTTTAATTCCTTTGTTAGCTATTGTATTAAGGAATGCATAGAAAGTATCTGTTAAACCTAAAAAAGGTCATTTATAGTTTTGTATATGCATTCATTATTAAAACAAAAATACCGAATAAGCAACAGGAGATATTTTTAATTTTTTGCAGGTGTTAAATGTAAAAGATCATTAAGAGTTTTGCATGTTTATGCCTGTCTTATATTTTTGATGTAATTTGTTCTTAAAAGAATATATAACTTTGACCTTGAATTAGTTGCGTTTTAAGTAAAACCTTACCTTGAAATTCTTACATTTATAAAATAAATTGTAGACTTTTCCTTTGTAAAAAATTTTTTATTTTCTATATATAAAGTACAGACTCTTAAAAATGTTAGTTATATTTAAGTTCAAATATTGCAAAACCATTCGGTGATTGACGTCCTTTGTAAATAACTGTCCAGGTTTTTTTCATTTATATTGGCTAAGTAAGGATCCTCTTTGTTCAAATATTTTACAATCCTTTGTGGAAGATAAAACCATTTATTATTTTCTAAATATACAATAACTTTTGATCCATGCTGTGTGACCTTCCACTCGAAATTTATAATTTTGTAAGTTTGATTCAATGGAATATCATCAATTCTGGTGTACTCTGGCTTTATACCTTGGGCAATATTAATTATTTGTTGATACATCTGAAAATTAATGTATGTATATAAATAAACGAAAATCTTTATTTTAAGAAATTTTATTCTTACCATTCTATTACGTGTACTTTGAAGCGATGATAACAGAAATAACTTAAGTAAACCACTGTAGAAGATTTTTTGGTAGTTTACCATATTTTTATTCTGAGCCACTTCGCCAGAATTAATTAAAAACACTTTGTTTTATTCTTAATTTTAATTTCATTATTTTATTTATTTATTTAATATAAGTTCATTTTAGTTTATTTAATTTTGCTTAGTTTAAATTTAGATTTTACATATTTTAATTATTATTATAGATTTAAGTAAATGCCGCTTCTTGCGGAGAACAGATCAAAAGACTTCCACTTTAAACAAGTTACTTTACAAAACTCCATTGTTTCTGCCTCTTGCATCAAATTATTTATTATATTAAAGACAATGTTAAGATATATATATATATATATATACATACATACATACAGACGTACAAGCATAAGCAATGATCTGATTTTGTACCTGCAGTTACACTTGTTGTTGGTACAAGAATGTTTATTTATTTTGCCGTTAAATGTACGTAAATATGTATGAATGTTTGTTGTATGCACTTGCATATGAACATTTTTGGGAATGTTTTAAAGTTTAACAGTTAGATCATCTTTAATAATTTTGTAAGCAAATGACAACATAAAAGAGGAATATAGATAAATAGAATATGTGTACATACTTATTTAAATACAATTATTAGGGTTTGCAGTTGATGTAATGTTAAATAACCGTTTGGGGAAAAAATTCCAAACATTCTCCCCCGCGGAGAACAGTGGTTCTTAGGTAGTAGATATTTGGTTGTCTTCATTATAGATCTCATTGGATGGCAAAAAGTAAATTTTAGTTATAGGGCGCTTGATATACTTGCGGTTGCAGTAACGCGTAACTAGTCGTACTAATGCATCTATACCGGGATGTAATTCTTCGACTTTGGCAAGTGGCTATTAACCTGGTGTACTTCGTACACATATAGACAAGAAGTAAGATAAAGCCCTTAGAAGTTGCTGCGGTTTGAAGGGATGAAGTTTTTATAGTAATAGGACCAGCATAGTCTAGCCTACTATGCTTACAAGATCGAGTTGGTTGCAGTCGGACAGCTGGTAGACTACCCATGAGCTGTTGGCATGATTGTGCTTTGTACTTAAAACAAACGGTGCATTCACGTTGAACTCGTTTAGCTAGGTTGCGAGCTGAAACGACCCAGTATTTTTGAGCCACATAAGACTGCATATGCTGTGGGCCACCGTGAAGAGTTTTTGATTGTGCATCTAAAAATAGAAGAAAAGAAAGGCGATTTTGTTTCGGTAACAGAATCGGATTTTTAGTGTTGTAGGGTAGAGTTGAATTTGATATTCGACCTCCTACTCGGAGAATCCCATATTCTTCCGAAAAGGTGGATAATTTTGCAGTGTTGCTTTGATTGGAAACTCTGTGTTCCAATTGTAAGGTTTTTATTTCTTCTTGAAAAGAAACAGCTTGTGTAAGTTTGATGAGTAAATTGAGTGACGTTGCTAATTTTGTTGTTTTTAGAAGACCAACTTCTCTGTTGCTTCGTTGCAGTTTGATGTTGTTGTAAAAACGGAATATACATGACGTCACACGTATCAATTTGGATAGCCTTAAAAACCGAGTTGTTATATCTGGATAGGTTGCACTAGTTGTTTTTGTTAGATGAACAGCAACATTGTTGCTAACAAGTTTTTCATGAAATGTTTCAGTAGGGAAGGAAGGCCAGGATTCAGGTGTGTATTGAAGCCAAGGTGGGCCTTTCCACCAGAGATTGTGATTGACCAGTTGTTCAGATATGAGACCCCTAGACGCCCAGTCTGCGGGGTTGTCTTTTGTAGGAACGTATTTCCAGCTATGAACATCTGTAAGACGTTGAATTTTTTCTACTCGGTTCGCCACATAAACTTCTAAGCGCGTTGATTTGGTTTTTAACCACGATAGAACTATGGTACTATCTGTACAGTAGATGGTTTTGCCAATATTGAAATCTACGCTGGCTTTGATTTTTGCAACTAGGGATGCCATGAGGGCTGCTGCATTTAGCTCAAGCCGAGGTATTGTTTCACCCCTCAAGAGAACAACATTTGTTTTTGCTTGTAGCAAGTTGACTTGTACCTCACCAGATTCTGTTGTTACACGAGCGTAGACCAATGCTGCATAGGCTGCTTTTAAAGGCATGAATATCTGCCAAGCCATCTTGGAATTTTCATTTCTTCAAGAGTTTTAAGCTTCGAACGAAAATGAACCCATTCACGTAGGATATCATCTGGTCGGGCATCATCCCATTCTAGTTTTAATTTCCAAAGTTTTTGGAAGATTATTTTCGCTTTGACAGTGGTAGCGGACAACCAGTATTTCTTAGACTCTTTAGCGAAGTCTAGTTTCTTTTCAGCACAAATTTCAGGCTGCTTAAGTCTTTTTAAAGCATTGTAATCTGTGCGCAAAAATGAAGGTAGCTCGTGACCTTCGATTAAATTTTTAAATGGTAAATATACAGTAGATCTCCCCTTTTCATCACGGGAGTGAGTTTTGCTAGATATTTTTTCGCACAGCTCATCTTCTGTGGACATCTGTTTTGTATCTAGTAATTCCTCTTGTTCCCAAAAAAGACGAGGTTGTTCATCTAGAGAACAAAGATTTGAAGAAATTCTTCTAGTAGCCATAGAAGTCTTGAGTGACCCTGATAGCATCCAACCAAATTGAGTTTCTTGCAAAAGCAGGCGGTTCTCAAACTTTTTCATACCTGGCAGTATTAGATCACTGTACACATCATTTCCCAGAAGAATGTCAATTTTACTTGGAGTAAGATAATTTGGATCTGCTAGAAAGTATTCTGAGAGATCTGGAATGACAGTAGAAGAAATTTGGTTGGGAATGTATGAGGTAACTTTAGGCACTACTAGAGCAGTAATGGGCAATTGAAATTGTTGATCGTATCTTGAATGCATCGTAAATCGAACAGATTTTTTGACGGTCGCTGCCTGGTTGCCTCCAATGCCAGAAACATTTACTCTAGTTTTGGTTATTGGTACTGGTAACAGTTTAGACAGCTCTTCAGAAATAAATGAGATTTGGGAACCCTGGTCAACCAGAGCTTTTACACAATAGGTCTTATGCAAAACTTTTATTAAAACGTTTACAGTTGGCAGTAGCGCAGGATTAAAAGATTTTATACTTAAACTTGAAATATTTGTACTTACAGTAGAAGACCTTGAGGTAGACGGTGTAGCAGGGGGCTGAGAAGTTTGGCTTTCACTGGTATTACTTACTACAGATGAGGTAGTGGGAACATGATTGTGTTTGGAAAACTCGTTATGTAGAATAGTATGGTGTGGTTCACTGCAAATGTGGCACTTAGTATTTAGTTTACAAGATGATTGTAGATGTCCACGATTAAGACAGTTTCGGCAAAGACGATGCTGATTTACTAACAGCATTTTATCGGCTGAGGATAAAGTTGTAAACTTAAAACATTTGTAGAGGAGGTGACGTTTGTGGCAGCAAGGGCAGTTATTGTCACTGATGGTTGAGGCAGTATGAGCCCGTACACTTTTAGTAGGTTTTTTACGGTTTTCTTTGCTGTGTGGGCGTGTGATTGGGACCTCTTCTTCTAAACACTCAAGTGTGCGAAACGTAGTTTCCAGAAATTTCAGCATTTCTAACATCGCCGGAATGGATGTGCTAGCTTTGAGTGATTGCTCCCATTCTTTACGCGTTTGGGGTTCAAGCTTTTGTGTAATTAGATATACTAGAATTGGATCCCACGTTGATATATCAATATCCAGAGACCTTAACTGGGAAAGGCAAGTTCGTGTTGTATCTAGCAGCTCCTTTATGGTTTTAAAAGTGCCATCAGAGGTGGGCATAGAAAATAATCGTTTTAAAATTTGTTCAACCAATTTTCTTTTGTTGTGGAATCTCTCCTCGAGAGCATCCCATGCTAAATCGTAACTAGATTCTGCTGCTGGATATTCGTTAACTAGGCTCAGTGGGCTACCAGTACAAGAAGACTTCAAATAAAAATATTTCTGTACCTCTGTGAGCGAATGATTTTGATGTACCAGGGATTTAAACATATCTCTGTATGAAATCCATTCCAAATAATCGCCAGAAAATGTTGGTAAATCAATTTTCGGAAGCCTTGCTCCAGCACACACTGATTCATTTCGGCTACTGTTTGCGAAGGTACTTGCATGAACTGTTGGAGTCTGAGGGGCATCGAATTCATACATTAAATCTAGAAGATTGGTTTTTAACGAGATGTAGACATCATAGCATTTGTAGAAAGTGTCGCATCTTAAATAAGGCACATCTTTTTCAGACATCGAACTTTCCCGAATCATCTCTATGATTTGGTCATGGTTGTTCTTGAACATTTTAAAACTGCTTTCCAAATCATCTAAATTAGCTTGAACATATCCTCTTGATAAACAATCCTTAGGTTTATCTTGCAGGTTTTTACTTACACGTTCAAGATGTTTGAAGATCTTCTTTTGATCTTCAATAGCTTGTAGAGGAGTAGCCATATTTTTTTATTTTCAGAATTTAGCTCGAAATTCGTTAGTAAAAAATTAGCTCCACACGGGCGTATTAAACACTAGCACGTAGAGAGATGGCAGTAGTTTATGTTTCACAAAAAAAGAATTGTCGGCGCAGGACAATTGCAACTAGTTAATGGACCGTAGGCAAGACGGCAGCACATTAATTGTTCACTTTTATTTTAATTAACTGTCACCACATGGACAGTTATTACTTTTTTACAGCCGTAGGCGAGACGGCAGAATATATTTTTTTTTCACTTATATTTGGGGTTATTTGTCAGCACATGGACAGTTCCCGGGTTTCGGCACCATTTTTATGTAGGAGATTTTTTGGTAGTTTACCATATTTTTATTCTGAGCCACTTCGCCAGAATTAATTGAAAACACTTTGTTTTATTCTTAATTTTAATTTCATTATTTTATTTATTTATTTAATATAAGTTCATTTTAGTTTATTTAATTTTGCTTAGTTTAAATTTAGATTTTACATATTTTAATTATTATTATAGATTTAAGTAAATGCCGCTTCTTGCGGAGAACAGATCAAAAGACTTCCACTTTAAGCAAGTTACTTTACAAAACTCCATTGTTTCTGCCTCTTGCAGAAACATCAAATTATTTTTAGATATTAAAGACAATGTTAAGATATATATATATATACATACATACATACAGACGTACAAGCATAAGCAATGATCTGATTTTGTACCTGCAGTTACACTTGTTGTTGGTACAAGAATGTTTATTTATTTTGCCGTTAAATGTACGTAAATATGTATGAATGCTTGTTGTATGCACTTGCATATGAACATTTTTGGGAATGTTTTAAAGTTTAACAGTTAGATCAACTTTAATAATTTTGTAAACAAATGACAACATAAAAGAGGAATATAGATAAATAGAATATGTGTACATACTTATTTAAATACAATTATTAGGGTTTGCAGTTGATGTAATGTTAAATAACCGTTTGGGGAAAAAATTCCAAACAACCACTTTACAGCCTTTTATATCAAGTTTATAGCAGACAATAAAACTCTCAATTAACTAAAGCGTTAAAAACTCAATGTTTAAATGAACTCATAGAGAATAAATGATTGTTATTTAAGAGAAAAACACATATTATAAATAAAAATTATGGGTGCTGTGTACAAATACAAATTATTTCTTACGGGGAAATCGATATATGATAATCCTAATTGGATAAATATATGCACTGGTATTGCTAAACCTATACAGATCAATGCTTAAAGGAACGCATACACACATCAATCCTAATTGAGTTCTAATTGGATTAAAGTTGGTCTTCTAATTGAAATTGTATTGATCTCCAATAGAACTCTAATTGCAAACGCTAAGAAAATTCTATTTGGATTCTAATTAGATTCTGATCAAATTATAATTGGAGAACACATTAATTAGATTCTAATTGGGTTCTAACTGGATTCTAAACCATTACTGATCACTCCTTATGGAAAACGTGTACGGAGCAATCCTATTGTTCCAGAATCCCCACACATATACTACTAGCAAAGCTCTGGTACGACAAATTCTGGAAATACGGCACGAAGATTCTTTCCTAATCCTGCTTTAATTTCCGAAATTGGTTTCAAAATTAAGTTGAAGAGTAAAAGTTTACAATCAAGACGAAGCACAGAGTGTCTGCCAATTAGCCAATAAAATTGTGTAGCTTTAAGTTTTATTTGCGTCAACTTCGCATCTATGTGTCTTCCATGTAAGGCGACGGTCCAGGTGAATGCCAAGGTATTTCGCCTCAGATCGTTGAGGCACCATAAGGTTGTTAATAAGGATTGGAGAGCACGTTTTTTTGCGTAAAGTAAACGTTACGTGGGTACATTTTTGCTCATAAATTTTTATTCCCCATAATTTTGCCCATTTCTCTACTTGGGTTACGTGTTGTTGCAATTGGCACAAAGCCTCTTTAGGGTCTTTGTGAATACTGGAAAAAGCGGTATCGTCAGCAAAGGTAGACGCGTGCGTAAAACTGTTTGTTGGCATATCTGCCGTGTAAAGCAAGTACAAAATTGGACCTAGTATACTCCCTTGAGGTACACCAGTCCCTATTGGTTAGGAACAACTTATTTGGTTCCCCTCTTTGATCATAAATTGTCGACCGGTTATGTACTTTTCTAATAGGTTGAAAATATTAGCTGGAAGGTTTAGCTTTAGTGTGTTTAACAGGACTTCGTGCCATACATTATCGAAAGCTTGAGAGACATCTATAAAAAGCGCGGAGCAGTACTTTTTTTCCTCGAAAGATTTTCTTATAACCTGCACTAGTCTGTGAGTTTGTTTTATTGTGCTATGTTGACTTCTAATGCCGAAATGGTGATCTGGAATGCAGTTGTTTTCATTCAGGATCGGAGCAAGCTTGTTTTTAAGCAGCTTTTCAAACAGTTTTGACAAAGTTGGTAACAAACTTATAGGCCTATAAGACTCCACCTTCGAAGGATCTTTACCAGGCTTAGGAATCATCTTGTCTAAGGCAACTTTCCATATTGGTGGAAAATGTTCAAGCCGTATTATGGCATTAAAATTAAAAATAATTATTCTTTTTGTTGTAAAAGGTAGCTCTATAAGCATTTTGTTGCTTATTTTATCAACGCCAGGAGGATTTGTATTATTAAGGTTAGCAATAGCTTCTACCACATCTGTAAATAAGAAACGTATTTCTGAAGGACAACTGGCGGAAATTCCCTCACGTCTGTGCAAGTATTGGGAGTGAACACGTTTCTTAAATGGCTTGCGAGCAGATCGCATTTACCTTCATTTCTAGCCCAGGATCCTCTTAGATTGCGCAGTGGTGGTTTTGCGATTACGGGTCTTTTGAGACGACTGGCTGATTGCCATAGAGAATAATTTGTTTGAGGAGCGACGTCTAGACCTTACAAATAATCCTTAATTGAAGCAATTCTGTGTACCTCCTGCAAATTTGTTCAACGGTTTGTACACTCTTTAAGCTTCGTTTTAAGTTAGGGCGATCTATGCTGTTGCCATTCTCTTCGCGCTCTCCTTTTTTCAGATAAAAGCTCTTTAACATCGACAGAAAAAATTTTGTTGTATTTGACCTGACGGTATGTTAAAGAAGCATGTTCAACGGCTTTTTTAATGTTTTCATTTAGGATACTTGGCCAATCATCGATTTCTTGGGGAATTTTTAGTGGTATGTTTTCCGAGCGGTGAGTGCTGATATATTTTTTATATTTCAACCAATTCACTCTTTTAGATAAGAAAAAATCACTGGTTGCTATATGGTGAGGACTGCAAAGAGTGATAATTGTGGGTGAGTGGTCAGAAGATAAATCCAAAGAGACTTGCGCCTCAATAAGCTCCGCCGATATACCTTTTGCTACGCAAAAATCTATTACGTCTGGAATTTTATTGTGGTCGGTTGGCCATTTCAGATACGGAATCATACAAGATTCGACCTCTGGAACTTATTAAGCGGGAGCCCCAGTAGGTGTGTTTAGCGTTATAGTCTCCAGCAGCTATGAAGCGGGGACCTAAAGGTTTGTAAAAACTGTTGTACTGATCGTTCGCTATGGAAAATCTGGGTGGAGAATAAACCGACAAAATAACTAGGTTAGGGAAAAACTCATTAATGCAGACGTTTGTTGCTTGGATATAGCATTCGGAGATGCCACCTAACTATTGGTGTTTAATTCTTGATTTGATTAGTATAGCCGAGCCTCCACATGATCTATCCCTGGGGTCCTTTGAATCGAAAAATGAGTAGCCACTTATTTAAAAGCGCTTCTAGATGTCATATGAGTCTCCGAAATCAACATTACATCAATGTTTTGGTGTGTTAAAAAATATTCGAGTTCGTTTTTGTGTTGGCGGATGCCGTTTGCGTTCCAGAAACAAACCCTCAGGCAGTTCATGACCTTTTAAGCATAGCCTGCAAAAGAGCAGACTGCATTTTTTGCATTTGTTGTATCATTCCAGCCATTTGTGCCATGAGCTGCGTAAATTTCTTCACCATATTGTCAAATTCGGCTTCTTGGTGGCTAAAATTTGAACCAGTTGGTTCGCTTGTTGGCACCATTTGATGCGTTGTTGGCTGGGCAGACTTGCGTGCTTTGGGCTGGTTAAACTTTAATACGTTAGCGTAAGAAACTTCACTTGTAGTTGTCTGTGCTAATGGGGGCATATTTGTAGTAGGTATATTTAATGGCTGGGGAGGGGCAGGAGATTATTTTGGCTTGGATGAGCGTTTAACTTAGTCAAAAACAGACAACCTCTATAGTTGGCAGTGTGGTTTCCACCGTAATTACTGCATTTATTCACCCTAGGATCTTCTTTTGGCTTTTCGCAGTTGGTCGTATCGTCCAGATCCCCACCCACAACACAAACAGAAGGCAATTTACAATATGCTTCGGCGTGGCCATATTCCTGGCAGTTCAAGCACTGTATGGGCCCAGATCGCTTATTTGGCACCTCCACTATAACTCTACGGTGCATAATATATCTTAGATCATATATGGGATGTGTTTCATATATTTTGAATTTAAGATCACTAGGCTCAAGCTCCACCCGGAATAATGGTTTAAAAAACCATGAAGTGCCTCAGGGTTTATTTCTGGAACGCAAACGGCATCGGCCAACACAAAAACGAGCTCGAATATTTCTTGATGAACCAAAAAATCGATGTTATGTGTATTTCTGAGACTTATGTGACATCTAGAAGCACTTTTAAAATTAGTGGTTATTCTTTTTACGATTCAAAGGATCCTAGGGATAGATCATGTGGTGGCTCGACTATTCTAATCAAATCAAGAATTAATCACCAATGGTTGGGTGGCCTCTCGGAATGTTATATCCAAGCTACGAACGCATTGATGAATTTTTCCATAACCTTGTTATTTCATCAGCTTAGTGTCCACCCAGATTCTCCATAACGAAGGATCAGTACAACAGTTTCTACAAATCATTAGGTCCCCGCTTCGTAGCTGCTGGAGACAATAACGCTAAGCACACATACTGGGGCTCCCGCCTAATTAGTCCCAGAGGTCGTGTCTTGTATGACTCCCTGTCGGAAACAGGACTTTTCGTTATTTCAACTGGACAACCAACCTATTGGCCAACGGACAATAATAAAATTCCAGACGTAATAGATTTTGGCGTGGCAAAAGGTATATCTCCGGACCTTATTGAGGCTGTAGCCTCCTTGGATTTATCTTCTGATCACTCACCCACAATAATTACTATTTGCAGTCCTCACCAAATAGCAGCTAGTGATTTTTTCTTATCTAAAAAAATAAATTGGTTAAAATATAAAAAATATATTAGTGCCCACTGTTCAGAAAACCAACCGCTAAAAACTCCGGGAGACATAGAAGATAGTCTGAGAGTCCTAAATGAAAACATTAAAAAAGCTGTTGAACATGCGTCTTCTACCTATCGTCAGGTCAGGTACATCAAAATTTTTTCTGTCGATGTGGGAAAACTTTTATTCGAAAAAAGGAGAGTCCGAAGAGAATGGCAAAAGAACAGATCGCCACAACTTAAATCTAAGCCGAAAGAATGTACTAACCAATTAAAAAGCTTGTTGGAGGTTCACAGAATGGCTTCACTTAAAGAGTACCTCGAAGGTCTAGACGCGACTCCTCAGACAAATTATTCCCTATGGCGATCAGCCAGACGTCTTAAAAGACCCGTTATCGCAAAACCACCACTGCGTAATCTGAGAGGATCCTGGGCTAGAAATGACGAAGAAAAATGTGATCTGTTCGCAAATCATTTCAAAAACGTGTTCACTCCCAATACTTGCACAGACGTGAGGGAATTACCGCCAGTTGTTGCTAGACGTCCTTTAGAAATACGTTTCCGATTTACAGATGTTGTAGAGGCTATTTCTAACCTAAATGGTAAAAAAGCTCCTGGCGTTGATAATATAAGCAACAAAATGCTCTTAGAGCTACCTTTTACGGCAAAAAGAATAATTCTTTTTGTTTTTAACGCAATAATTCGGCTTGAACATTTCCCGCCTATATGGAAAATTGCCTTAGTAAAGATGATTCCTAAGCCTGGTAAAGATCCTTCAAAGGTAGAGTCTTATAGGTCTATAAGTTTGTTACCCACAATGTCAAAATTGTTCGAAAAATTGCTTAAGAACAAGCTGACTCCGATCCTGAATTGAAAATGAAAATATAGTCTTTTATTTACATTGGAGATACTTTTTAATGACCTTGAAAGCCTGTTGTAAAGAACATACAATTAATTATCATTAAAAAGAAAACGGTCGATAAATAATATTCGTATAAAATATATTAAGTTTCGCTTTCTTTCATTTTTGGGTTATTCTCTTAGGTTTTATTCTTGAATTTTATTTGAATGAGAATCATCAGAGAAAGTAAAACTTTTTTATTTTGTAAGTTAGGACGAAGTTTACTTTTCCATATACACTATGCTTTTTTGTATTAAAAGTCTCTTCGCAAGATTTGACTAACGGTCAGGCATATCATCCATCTTTCAGATGAAATGAAACGCTTTTTCATTATTGTATATTATACAATAGAGGGTAAATCTTTTTTTTTTTTTTTCCAACGACAAATGAACTGAAATTAAAGATCATTGCGCCGTGCCATGTGTGAGTTTACATGCTTATTTTTGTTTAACTGATTGTTTTTAATACAATTTTTCTTTTTATTTTGGCTTAAGTTCATTTTATAATTTCCATTTATTAAAAGAAATTAATATTTTCCCGTTAATGTTGCTAGAAAGTTTTTATTAAGGAAAGCTGTTTTTTTTTCCACCGATACTAGCCGAGTAGAATGCATTTTCGAAAGCAGCTACGCAATTTCATTATCAGTACTCTTTGATCGGCAGTAGTGTCTTTTGGTTGTAAACATCACCTTTTTACAAGGTTGGCCACCGAAACATATAACGGTATCGGTAACGGTATTAAAAAATTTGTCACTTCGGTATCGGTATTTTGATTATATTGGCATCGGTGTTTTTTAATTTTATTACTTTTAAAATAAAATAAACTATATTGTTAGCGATTTTTGTTTGGTTTAAAGAAAAAGGATAAAGATGGCTTTAGTAGAACAATAAATGGAACAACACAAACGCACTAACATTAATTTTTTATGGCGCCAAGCTTTTTGTTTAAAAAGTTACAAGACGAAATATTGTTGGAAAGAAACTGCAAGTGTAATGAAACCATCTTAATGGCCCTTCGCCCATTAAACTAATTCTGCCAGAACAAAATGACAGTGATGGCAAGAGGTGAACAGTTTGGTTATTTGTTGGCGTAATTTTTCAACCAGCCTCAACCCCGCACTAGCAGCACAAAACCAATACATAAACATTTAAAAAATAACAGGTTTGCTTCTTTTTTAACACAGCGAATATAGTCATAGGTCGCCCGTCGTGGTGTAACAATGAATAAGAAAGAGGAGGGGTGCTGGTCGCGCAAGCAGACTAAAATTAATATATGTATGTAAATTAATTAATTAATATAAAATTTTAGGCAATTGGGTTGGAATAAATATAAAAAAACCAACATTTTTGAAAACAAAAATATTTGTTTATTTTTAACTTTTGGGGATTTTTTTCCATTTAAGTATAATATTCTTGGCCATTGGGCTGAATAAAAGCAAAAAATTATTAGCATTTTTAAACCAAACAATTAAGTTATAAAATAAAAAACAATAAGTACACTTATGCGCTCAAACCTATGTACGTAAAGTCAGACGTCAAATGAGAGAAAAAACACTAATACACACACAAGCTTCATACACGTATACATTTTATGCCAGAACAATTAGTCCAGTGTGTTAGGAAAATAACAAAAATTGTTCGCTTAAATCTTAGTCTAGTCTGTGAAGGGCCTATTAAGTTTACTTTGTAAAAAGGCTATTAGACACGCATACTTGTCTTAAGACATGTTTGATAGCATACTTTGGGTTTAGCTATTACACTGTCGAACGCTGACGGCATATTTCAGCACACAGAAATTTTTAAAGCGAAAACATGGCAATGAAGCGGAAAGTTGTAGTGGCTATGGTTATCAACGAAATATTATTTTTTTTCTATTTCATTTAATTGTTCTTTTAATTAATTTTCAATTGTTTATTGTGGTACAGATCAGATCTGATTTTATTTGCCATAATTGTGGGAAGCTTTTATATTTTTCAATAAACTCTCCCCAGAAAATAATATTAGAAAAATGCCTTTTTTTAAATTTGTGATATGCATATAGCAGCGGAAAAAAGCTAACTAAATTTTTGTATGAACTATGACGGAAACGCTATAAGATGAGTATGTTGGTATGCGACAGACATAAGAAATTAAAAAATTTTTTGAAACCCAACATACATGTCTGACATACTCGACATACATGCTGTTACACAGTGAGTTTTGGTCATACATGTCTTAAGATAAGTATGCGTGTCTAATAGCCCTTTTAGGAAACAAAACAATAACAGCGTTGCAATTGTGGAACGTGAAGTAAGCAATACTACTTCTAAGAAACAGTGTAAATTGATGTGACATATAATGTCATATGTACATGTGTTTAGTTTTTGCTACTTGAATTATTTTTGGATTTTTATTACCAAAGCATATAATCGTAATACCGGTATCAAAGGAAACGGTATTTTGATACCGATATTTTTCGAAACAAATTATTTCGGTATTGGTATCAATACCAAAATAAAAAGAAAAATTGTATTAAAAACAATCAGTTAAACAAAAATAAGCATGTAAACTCACACATGGCACGGCGCAATGATCTTTAATTTCAGTTCATTTGTCGTTGGAAAAAAAAAAAAAAAAAGATTTACCCTCTATTGTATAATATACAATAATGAAAAAGCGTTTATTTCATCTGAAAGATGGATGATATGCCTGACCGTTAGTCAAATCTTGCGAAGAGACTTTTAATACAAAAAAACATAGTGTATATGGAAAAGTAAACTTCGTCCTAACTTACAAAATAAAAAAGTTTTACTTTCTCTGATGATTCTCATTCAAATAAAATTCAAGAATAAAACCTTAGAGAATAACCCAAAAATGAAAGAAAGCGAAACTTAATATATTTTATACGTATATTATTTATCGACCATTTTCTTTTTAATGATAATTAATTGTATGTTCTTTACAACAGGCTTTCAAGGTCATTAAAAAGTTTCTCCAATGTAAATAAAAGACTATATTTTCATTTTCAATATTTTCCGACGTTTCGTTGGTTATTTTCCAACTTCATCAAAGTTATTTTTGAATTTTATTAAATCTGTCAACATTATTTGGTTTACAGAGAAAGAAGAGATTAAAGAAATACAATTAGAGTTACATATAAAATTTTTTTGATGTTAAAAATTTATTTACAACGATTTGCAAAAATATAAGAATCTACGTACAAAATTATTATGTGTCTATTCATGTTACTTACATTTGCCTTTATTAAAAATTACATTTCTTTTCTCTTAAAAATTATATCACAGTTTTGTAAAGGTTGACAACACAACAAAAAACTTAACTTAGATCACAGATGTTTTAAACTAAAATATTGCTATTGTGTAATTGGCGTTCGTATTATCTTTGTCTTCTTTTGTATTTATTGCACTCTTTGAATTTTGTTGTATGCGTAAACTTTCCAGCGTATATCTCTTATTTCCCCTTTTCTCTTTATCTAGAATTTTTACTTTATTGAAATTAGGTTTGTGTCCCTTGCCAATACAGTGTTGTGCCAGTGCAATTGATTGTTTTCCTTTTCGTATGTCTGCTTTATGTTCGTCCATTCTGGTGCCAAGGTTTCTTTTTGTTGTGCCAATGTAAACTTTTCCACATTGTTCGTTGTTGTTGCCTTCACACTCAATCTGATATACCACATTACTTTGCTCTCTGTGTTAAATTCTAGTCTTTGTTTTTGTAAATAAGTTTTGTATTGTCTTATTTGATTTGTATCCAATTGTTTCTTCTTTGTCTTTTATTATTTCTCTTAGGGCCATTATTACAACTTGGCGTTAGCTTAAAGTGAGATTTTATCGGTCGGATAAAAACATTTTCATTATTACAACTTTCTTTTAACCTAAAAATGAGCGATAAATTAAAGGCAAGTTCGTCTTGGCGGTAAGTTTTACAAAGAGGATTTATGTTTAAGTTACCATATTTTCTTATTTTAATATGGTAGCACTATCCGTTACACAATTTTTGCTTTTCAAAATGTAAACAAAAGTGCGTCGTTGCCACTACAATTTTTCGCAACCTTATAACTCCTTCAAAAGTAGTCGGTAATTGCTAACGGTATTGCCACACAATAAGAAATATGTATTTAACTTTACCGGCAAGTTGTAATAATGGAAATTTGCTAACGGCCACTTTATCGCCCTGTTCTGTTAACGCTACCATTTACTACCGCCAACTTTGTCGCCAAGTTGTAATAATGGCCCTTATTCTTTTGTTTTCAGTTAGTCGCGGGATAAATGGTAGGCTGTAATATTTGTGGTTGCCAGATGGTTTGTCTTTGTTACACTCTATTTGGGGACTATTGTTTTTGCCCCTATTTATTAGGGAATTTATTAAACCCATTGGAAAGTTGTTGCTAGTTAATATTTGTTTTATTTCCAAAGTATTTTGTGTTTTAAATCGTTCTTCACTTAGTTTAAACACTTTTTCAATTAAGCTTTTGGCAGTATTTATTTTCTGTGTTATTGGTTGTGTAGAATTAAAGTTAATAAGACGTCCAGAAGCTATAGGTTTCATATACCAGTTTGTTATTATCTTGTCCTTTTCTCTATATATTTCCATATCAAGATATGATATTGATCTGTTCTTTTCCTTTTCTAGGGTAAATTTTATTTTGTTATGGTAGGAGTTGAAAGTTTGAAGTATTGTTTTTTCGTCTTTTTCCTTTATTATACCAAATAGATCGTCGTGATACTTAGTTATTAATTTTATTTCTATATTATTTTTCTTTAGTTCTTTTATGCAATCTTCAAGTAGGGTATCTAGGATAATATCAGCAATTGTCGGTGATAGTGGATTTCCCATTGGCATACCAAAAATTTGATGGTAAACCTTGTCGTCATAAATAAAATAATTATTATCGTTTAAACAAAACTGTAGTATTTTCAAAAATTCCACCTTACTTATTGCTAAGTGAATAGGTATGTTTGTAAATAACGATACTACGTCCAGTGATATTAGAATTTTATCTTCGTCTAATTTTATAGTTTTCAGTTTTTCCTTTAAAATGTATACGTGTATGAAGCTTGTGTGTGTCTGACTTTACGTACATAGGTTTGAGCGCATAAGTGTACTTATTATTTTTTATTTAATTACTTAATTGTTTGGTTTAAAAATGCTAATAATTTGTTGCTTTTATCCAGCCCAATGGCCAAGAATATTATACTTAAATGGAAAAAAATCCCCAAAAGTTAAAAATAAACAAATATTTTTGTTTTCAAAAATGTTGGTTTTTTTATATTTATTCCAGCCCAATTGCCTAAAATTTTATATTAATTAATTAATTTACATACATATATTAATTTTAGTCTGCTTGCGCGACCAGCACCCCTCCTCTTTCTTATTCATTGTTACACCACGACGGGCGACCTATGACTATATTCGCTCTGTTAAAAAAGAAGCAAACCTGTTATTTTTTAAATGTTTATGTATTGGTTTTGTGCTGCTAGTGCGGGGTTGAGGCTGGTTGAAAAATTACGCCAACAAATAACCAAACTGTTCACCTCTTGCCATCACTGTCATTTCGTTCTGGCAGAATTAGTTTAATGCGCGAAGGGCCATTAAGATGGTTTCATTACACTCGCAGTTTCTTTCCAACAATATTTCGTCTTGTAACTTTTTAAACAAAAAGCTTGGCGCCATAAAAAATTAATGTTAGTGCGTTTGTTTTGTTCCATTTATTGTTCTACTAAAGCCATCTATATCCTTTTTCTTTAAACCAAACAAAAATCGCTAACAATATAGTTTATTTTATTTTAAAAGTAATAAAATTAAAAAACACCGATGCCAATATAATCAAAATACCGATACCAAAGTGACAAATTTTTTAATACCGTTACCGATACCGTTATATGTTTCGGTGGCCAACCTTGTAAAAAGGTGATGTTTACAACCAAAAGACACTACTGCCGATCAAAGAGTACTGATAATGAAATTGCGTAGCTGCTTTCAAAAATGCATTCTACTCGGCTAGTATCGGTGGAAAAAAAACAGCTTTTCTTAATAAAAACTTTCTCGCAACATTAACGGGAAAATATTAATTTCTTCTAATAAATGGAAATTATAAAATGAACTTAAGCCAAAATAAAAAGAAAAATTGTATTAAAAACAATCAGTTAAACAAAAATAAGCATGTAAACTCACACATGGCACGGCGCAATGATCTTTAATTTCAGTTCATTTGTCGTTGGAAAAAAAAAAAAAAAAAAAAGATTTACCCTCTATTGTATAATATACAATAATGAAAAAGCGTTTCATTTCATCTGAAAGATGGATGATATGCCTGACCGTTAGTCAAATCTTGCGAAGAGACTTTTAATACAAAAAAACATAGTGTATATGGAAAAGTAAACTTCGTCCTAACTTACAAAATAAAAAAGTTTTACTTTCTCTGATGATTCTCATTCAAATAAAATTCAAGAATAAAACCTTAGAGAATAACCCAAAAATGAAAGAAAGCGAAACTTAATATATTTTATACGAATATTATTTATCGACCATTTTCTTTTTAATGATAATTAATTGTATGTTCTTTACAACAGGCTTTCAAGGTCATTAAAAAGTATCTCCAATGTAAATAAAAGACTATATTTTCATTTTCAATATTTTCCGACGTTTCGTTGGTTATTTTCCAACTTCATCAAAGTTATTTTTAATTTTATTAAATATGTCAACATTATTTTGTTTACAGAGAAAGAAGAGATTAAAGGAATACAATTAGAGTTACATATAAAATTTTTTTGATGTTAAAAAATTATTTACAACGATTTGCAAAAATATAAGAATCTACGTACAAAATTATTATGTGTCTATTCATGTTACTTACATTTGCCTTTATTAAAAATTACATTTCTTTTCTCTTAAAAATTATATCACAGTTTTGTAAAGGTTGACAACACAACAAAAAACTTAACTTAGATCACAGATGTTTTAAACTAAAATATTGCTATTGTGTAATTGGCGTTCGTATTATCTTTGTCTTCTTTTGTATTTATTGCACTCTTTGAATTTTGTTGTATGCGTAAACTTTCCAGCGTATATCTCTTATTTCCCCTTTTCTCTTTATCTAGAATTTTTACTTTATTGAAATTAGGTTTGTGTCCCTTGCCAATACAGTGTTGTGCCAGTGCAATTGATTGTTTTCCTTTTCGTATGTCTGCTTTATTTTCGTCCATTCTGGTGCCAACGTTTCTTTTTGTTGTGCCAATGTAAACTTTTCCACATTGTTCGTTGTTGTTGCCTTCACACTCAATCTGATATACCACATTACTTTGCTCTCCGTGTTAAATTCTAGTCTTTGTTTTTGTAAATAAGTTTTGTATTGTCTTATTTGATTTGTATGCAATTGTTACTTCTTTGTCTTTTATTATTTCTCTTAGGGCCATTATTACAACTTGGCGTTAGCTTAAAGTGAGATTTTATCGGTCGGATAAAAACATTTTCATTATTACAACTTTCTTTTAACCTAAAAATGAGCGATAAATTAAAGGCAAGTTCGTCTTGGCGGTAAGTTTTACAAAGAGGATTTATGTTTAAGTTACCATATTTTCTTATTTTAATATGGTAGCACTATCCGTTACACAATTTTTGCTTTTCAAAATGTAAACAAAAGTGCGTCGTTGCCACTACAATTTTTCGCAACCTTATTACTCCTTCAAAAGTAGTCGGTAATTGCTAACGGTATTGCCACACAATAAGAAATATGTATTTAACTTTACCGGCAAGTTGTAATAATGGAAATTTGCTAACGGCCACTTTATCGCCCTGTTCTGTTAACGCTACCATTTACTACCGCCAACTTTGTCGCCAAGTTGTTTTCAGTTAGTCGCGGGATAAATAGTAGGCTGTAATATTTGTGGTTGCCAGATGGTTTGTCTTTGTTACACTCTATTTGGGGATTATTGTTTTTGCCCCTATTTATTAGGGAATTTATTAAACCCATTGGAAAGTTGTTGCTAGTTAATATTTGTTTTATTTCCAAAGTATTTTGTGTTTTAAATCGTTCTTCACTTAGTTTAAACACTTTTTCAATTAAGCTTTTGGCAGTATTTATTTTCTGTGTTATTGGTTGTGTAGAATTAAAGTTAATAAGACGTCCAGAAGCTATAGGTTTCATATACCAGTTTGTTATTATCTTGTCCTTTTCTCTATATATTTCCATATCAAGATATGATATTGATCTGTTCTTTTCCTTTTCTAGGGTAAATTTTATTTTGTTATGGTAGGAGTTGAAAGTTTGAAGTATTGTTTTTTCGTCTTTTTCCTTTATTATACCAAATAGATCGTCGTGATACTTAGTTATTAATTTTATTTCTATATTATTTTTCTTTAGTTCTTTTATGCAATCTTCAAGTAGGGTATCTAGGATAATATCAGCAATTGTCGGTGATAGTGGATTTCCCATTGGCATACCAAAAATTTGATGGTAAACCTTGTCGTCATAAATAAAATAATTATTATCGTTTAAACAAAACTGTAGTATTTTCAAAAATTGTGTTCTTGGTATCTTCGTATGATTTGTAAGCAAATTCCAACTTTTCATTATGTTACTTATTGCTAAGTGAATAGGTATGTTTGTAAATAACGATACTACGTCCAGTGATATTAGAATTTTATCTTCGTCTAATTTTATAGTTTTCAGTTTTTCCTTTAATTCTATTGAGTTTCTGATATTATACTCGTCTAATATAATGTTTTTTAAAATACTATCAACATATTTTGATAGTTCGTAGCAAGGTACGCTTACAGATGATGATATTGGTCTTAAAGGAGTTTCCAGTTTATGTATTTTTGGCAATCCATATAGCCTAGGAGCGGTTGCTGCATTTGAA
Source organism: Melanophora roralis (assembly GCA_963583895.1). Classification (NCBI taxonomy): domain Eukaryota; kingdom Metazoa; phylum Arthropoda; class Insecta; order Diptera; family Rhinophoridae; genus Melanophora; species Melanophora roralis. The sequence goes on along the minus strand of OY757187.1, from coordinate 76,473,313 downwards.
GTTAGTTTACATTTTTCTTGCTTACTAATATATTCCTTTTTATACATGTCCAAAACGGGTGAGTTATTTGCTTTTTGTAGTCTTTGAGTTGGATCCTCTTTTATGGTTTTATATGTATTCTTGTCTTCTAGTAGTTTTCTCATTTTCTCTTTATAGTCTTCCCTGTATAGTATAACAGTTTTGTTTCCCTTATCTGACTTTGTTATAATTATATCATTTCTTTATTTTGTCAGAAGTCTCCTTGTGTCTTCATAAATTTCAAGTATGAACTTCTCCTTACCGTTGTTTTTTGTTGTTCTTCTATATGTTAAAATTCTATTAGCTATTTTCGATTTAGCTACTTCCTTTTCTCTATCATCTGTAATAGTTTGTACCCATTGCTCTAAGTCAGCTATAAGTCCAATTGTAGTGAGTGTTTTACCTTCTATTGGCAAGGCTCACTGTCGTTTTATTGACAAACCAATCTGGGTTGTATTTTAGATTGTATTCATCCAATTTTACTTTTTTCAAACTTGCAATCTTTACTGAATGTGTCCTTTCAATTTTTGTCTTTATTTCCCTATATCTGGAATTTTGCATTTTAAAAAATTGTTTGTACTCATCCCTATTTATATATTGTGTTATTATACTTTCGTCATAGCGTATCTCCCTTTTTATTTCATGTACATTATAGTTTGTCTCTTTTATTTCCAAATTAAGCATTTTCATGTGGAACTTATATTCAACCTTATTAAGCAATTTTAGTATTTTTTTCTGATGCCAATAGTTGTCTTGCGATTTTGGTCGTATTCAGTAAATACTTCGGCGTCAAACCTTTTTTCCTCCAGGTAAGTAAATACTTCAGTCGTTCTGTTTGTTTAGCTAATCTCATTATATTCCTACAATATCTCTTTAGTACTGAACAAGTTTCCTCGTTGTACTTCTTTTTATATGTGTAAAAAAGCTCATCGTGTTGCTGCGTTCAATTATTAAAATCGGCGGGCCCTCCGATAGTTCTATACGTATATTATTTATCGACCTTTTTCTCTTTTATGATAATTAATTGTATGTTCTTAACAACAGGCTTTCAAGGTCATTAAAAAGTATCTCCAATGTAAATAAAAGACTATATTTTCATTTTCAATATTTTTTTATATTTTATTTTAACTTTTTCTCATAATCATTAATTTCTTTCAAACTCAAAAAATTAATATATAAACATATACTTTAATACATTACTTCAATTTTATTTATTTATAGCTTATTTATTTTAAAATAAAACAAATTACCATAATAAAAAATAATACTATACCTTATTACACACAAAAAAAATATCTAAGAAAACTTTACTTAAATCAAGCCATAGCGGTGTCAAAAGTACGGTGAGTACGGTTTTTTTTAAATCAAGTACGAAATTTCTTACTCCAAGTAAAGTTTCTCTAGTACGAATGTCTTACTTTTAGCCACAATTAAGCCAAAAAAGGATGGATTTAAGTTCGGAACCGTACTTGATGTAAGCCAAAAAAAGATTGATTTGAGCCGTAAACGGGATTAATTCGAAAATATAATGTAATTTTTGATTTATGAGGCTATATTCAAGAAGAAGAATTTTATATTTTATTTTTATTTTATAGACACTTAAAAAATTTACAATTTAAAAAGTTCATTTTTTGTACTTACCGAAGCTGGGATTCGAACCAGTGACTTTCTGACTGCAGCACAAGCACGTTAGCTTTAGGCCACCGAGACACTTTGTTTTCAAATGTAAAATAATATATTAAAACAACAAGCTTTTTTCTGCTTGATTTGCTGAAGCAATCCGAATAGGCTTGATTTAAGAAAATGTAAGTACGGATCGTACTTAAAAATTTCAAGAAAGATTTTGGATAAATTCAAGAATAAAATTCTTTTTTTTTTCATATATTTATTATTGAATCTTCGCCTGTGGCGAACTAACAATAAGTGTTCAAATCTTAAAACTAGTTAGTTAATATAAGTCCAGCCAGTGCCAGACTAAATTTTAAGTTCTCATATTAATTATCAAGCTTCATATAAGCGCAATAGTATCCCTCCTTTTCAGGCGGGTGTGCCCACTATGTTGCAGGATGTTTCGGGCGAGCGGATTTGGGTGAGCTTCCAGCTTATTTAAATACTTGTCCACATAGTTCAGGATTTCGCATTTAACTAGTGGAACTTGTAGATCCTTGTGGATGTTGCTGTTTTTAACATACCAAGGAGCACCAGTTATCATTCTTAGGATTTTGTTTTGCCTGCGTTGAATTTTTTCTATGTTGGATGCGGAAGCAGTGCCCCATAATTGTATACCGTAGCACCAAATTGGTTTCAAAATCGATTTGTAGAGTAGAAGTTTACAATCAAGACGAAGCACAGAGTTTCTGCCGATTAGCCAATGAATTTGTGTAGCTTTAAGTTTCATTTGCGTCAACTTCGCATCTATATGAGGCTTCCATGTGAGGCGGCGGTCCAGGTGAATGCCAAGGTATTTTGTCTCGGTTCGTTGAGGCACCATATGGTTGTTAATAAGAATTGGAGAGCACGTTTCTTTGCGTAAAGTAAAAGTTACGTGGGTACATTTTTGTTCATTTATTTTTATTCCTCATAACTTTGCCCATTTTTCAACTAGGGTTACGTGTTGCTGCAATTGGTTTGAAGCCTCTTTAGGGTCTTTATGAAAACTAAGAAAAGCAGTATCATCAGCAAATGTCGACGTGTGTGTAAAACTATTGGTTGGCATATCTGCTGTGTAAAGCAAGTACAGAACTGGACCTAGTATACTCCCTTGAGGTACACCAGCCCCTATTGTTTGAGAAGAACTTATTTGGTTTCCCTCTTTGATTTTGAACTGTCGACCGGTTATGTACTTTTCTAGTAGGTTGAAAATATTAGCTGGAAGATTTAGCTTTAGTTTGTTTAACAGGCCTTCGTGCCATACTTTATCGAAAGCTTGAGAGACATCTATAAAAAGCGCGGAGCAGTACTTTTTTTCCTCGAAAGTTTTTCTTGTAACCTGCACCAGTCTGTGAGTTTGTTCTATTGTGCTATGTTGACTTCTAAAGCCAAATTGGTGATCTGGAATGCAGTTGTTTTCATTCAGGATCGGAGTAAGCTTGTTTTTAAGCAGCTTTTCAAACAGTTTTGACAAAGTTGGTAACAAACTTATAGGCCTATAAGACTCCACCTTAGAAGAATCTTTACCAGGCTTAGGAATCATCTTAACTAAGGCAACTTTCCATATTGGTGGAAAATGTTCAAGCCGTATTATGGCATTAAAAATAAAAAGAATTATTCTTTTTGCTGTAAAAGGTAGCTCAAGGAGCATTTTGTTGCTTATTTTATCAACGCCAGGAGCTTTTTTATCATTAAGGTTAGAAATAGCTTCTACCACATCTGAATATCGGAAACGTATTTCTATAGGACGCCTAGAAACAACAGGCGGCAATTCCCTCACGTCAGTGCATGTATTAGGAGTGAACACGTTTCTTAAATGGCTTGCGAGCAGATCGCATTTTTCTTCATCATTTCTAGCCCAGGATCCTCTTAGATTGCGCAGTGGTGGTTTTGCGATTACGGGTCTTTTGAGACGACTGGCTGATCGCCATAGAGAATAATTTGTTTGAGGGGTTGCGTCTAGACCTTCCAAATACTTCTTAATTGATGCAATTCTGTGTACCTCCAGCAAGTTTTTTAAGCGATTTGTACACTCTTTTAGCTTCGTTTTAAGTTGGGGCGATCTATGCTGTTGCCATTCTCTTCGCGCTCTCCGTTTTTCAGATAAAAGCTCCTCAACATCGACAGAAAAAATTTTGTTGTATTTGACCTGACGGTATGTTGAAGAAGCATGTTCAACGGCTTCTTTAATGTTTTCATTTAGGATATTTAGGCAATCATCGATTTCTTGGGGAGTTTTTAGTGGTATGTGTTCCGAGCAGTGAGAGCTGATATATTTTTTATATTTTAACCAATTTACTCTTTTTGATAAGAAAAAATCACTAGTTGCCATTTGGTGAGGACTGCAAATAGTGATAATTGTGGGTGAGTGGTCAGAAGATAAATCCAAGGAGGCTACAGCCTCAATAAGGTCCGGGGATATACTTTTTGCCACGCCAAAATTTATTACGTCTGGAATTTTATTATTGTCCGTTGGCCAATAGGTTGGTTGTCCAGTTGAAATAACGAAAAGTCCTATTTCCGACACTGAGTCATACAAGACACGACCTCTGGGACTAATTAGGCGGGAGCCCCAGTATGTGTGCTTAGCGTTATAGTCTCCAGCAGCTATGAAGCGGGACCTAATGATTTATAGAAACTGTTGTACTGATCCTTCGTTATGGAGAATCTGGGTGGACAGTAAACTGATGAAATAACAAGGTTATGGAAAAATTCATCAATGCAGACGTTCGTAGCTTGGATATAACATTTCGAGAGGCCACCCAACCATTGGTGTTTAATTCTTGATTTGATTAGAATAGCCGAGCCACCACATGATCTATCCCTAGGATCCTTTGAATCGTAAAAAGAATAACCACTAATTTTAAAAGTGCTTCTAGATGTCATATGAGTCTCAGAAATACACATAACATCGATTTTTTGGTTCATCAAGAAATATTCGAGCTCGTTTTTGTGTTGGCGGATGCCGTTTGCGTTCCAGAAACAAACCCTGAGGCAGTTCATGGTCTTTTAAGCATAGCCTGCAGAAAAGCAGACTGCATTTTTTGCGTTTCTTGCATCATGTTGGCAATTTGCGCCATAATCTGCGTAAATTGTGTGACCATGTTGTCTATAATTCTTGATTTTAGAAAGCGAGTTTTATTTCTGTGTCGACAATGGATCCTCTATATGTTAGACAAAAAAATCGCTGACTATGTTGGAGTACGGGGAAAAATCATGATTTCAATGTTAAATGGTTTGGTGGCCGCATAGTGGACCATTTCGCGAGAAGACGGTCTAAAATCGATAACTTTTGACTGGATTAGAATTTTTAAATACAGTTTTTTTTTGTTTACTAGATGAGACTACTGGTTAGAAAAATAGTTATAAATTGTTTAAAATGCATTTTAAGTTTAAGCTAATTTATGTTCAAAAGTGAAGTATTAAAGCTTGTTCTTATTAAAAACTTAAACTTTGTAAGAAAGTTCCAACCTTTGACCCCGTGAAATTTTTAGTACGCGGGGCCAAAGGTTGGTTTTTTAAGAAGTTTGAGTTTAAAATTGGTTTATGAAGTCCAAAATAGACATAATAAATAATATGTGTGAACTTTTATTATAAAGCTGTACTATTAATTAAAAAATTTCAGTAAATATTTCTTCTAAATAGCCTTGGTTTTCATCTTCTAGAAGATGTTGCTCTCTTAATCTCGTAGTGTACGGACGTGTCTACGCGAGTGTATATTTGTAATAGGTGATATTTGTAATAAGTTACAAAAAAAAATTGTTAATATACATACCTACAAGACATAAGTGAGAATCGAAAATAAAAACAAACTAAACAAAACAAAAAAACCAAACGGTTAATGAGTAACAGTAATCGTTGTGACAGTGGGCCTAATAGCCGAAATGCTTACATTGTGTTAAGCTCAGCAAGCGTTAGCAATGAAAACATTAGAGACCCTGAATATAATAGAAACTATTTAAGTGCAAAACCGAAAACAAATACAAATAATTTAAGTGCAAGTGTGCCTAATTTGAATAAATGTACTGAACAAGGGACAAATTTAGCCCAATCTCTGTTTAAAAATTATAAAAAAAATACCGAGGTGCCATCTTCATCGCGGTCTTCTTTATCAAGTTCTGGTGTCGCACCAACAGCTGCTAAAGGCGCTACGGGCCCAATTTCTGCGTGTGCTCCTAAGATCCAGGTAGGGATGGACAGGTACGTAACAGTTCTTAAAAGGGGAAGGAGCCCTAAATCGGCAGAAGCATCTCAACCTGCAAAAATTTTAAAAGACGATGAAAGGCCAACCTCATCGCAAAATCGTTTTGCAATTTTGCAAGAGGATAATGAGGCCCCTGTTAGTGAAAAAAAGTCCTTTAAGCCACCTCCCATTTATTTGAGGGAAAAAAACTCAAATGATCTCGTCAAGTTTTTAGTCGGTTTGATTGGGGAAAATAACTTTTATGTTTCAAACGTTAAACGCGGTAACATATTTGAGACAAAAATTCAAGTGAACCATGAAAACGCCTACCGCGCCACGGTTTCGGAGCTCGAAAAAATCAGAAAAAACTTCTATACCTACCAACTCAAGACCGCAAAAGGCCTTCAGGTAGTTATTAAAGGCATTGATTCTAACGTTGACCCAGAAGAGATCAAGACCAGTTTGCTAAGCAAAGGGTTTATGGTTAGGACGTTATCGAATATGAGAAACAGGGAAAAACACCCCCAACCATTATTCCGAGTGGAGCTTGAGCCTGGTGATATCAAATTGAAAAAAAGTGAAACTCACCCCATCTTCGATTTAAAATATATTATGCACCGACGAGTCACTGTGGAAGTGCCACATAAGCGATCTGGGCCCATACAGTGCTTAAACTGCCAGGAATATGGCCACACTAAAACTTATTGTAAGTTTCCTACTGTTTGTGTTGTGTGTGGGGATCTGCACGATACGACCAAGTGCGACAAGCCAAAAGATGATCTTAGGATAAAGAAATGCAGCAACTGCGGGGGAAACCACACTGCCAATTATAGAGGTTGTCCTGTTTTTAATTCAGTTAAGCGATCAACTAAGCCGAAAATAGTTCCTGCCCCTCCCCAGCCTTTAAATATACCAACTACAAATATGCCTCCGTTAGCACAACCAACTACAAATCAAGTTTCTTACGCCGCTGCATTAAAGTCTAACCAGCCTAATGCACGTAAGTCTACCGAGCCTACAACACAACAACAAGTGCCAACAAGTAAACCAACTGGTCCCAATTTTAGCCGCCTGGAAGCCGTAATTGACAATATGGTCACACAATTTACGCAGATTATGGCGCAAATTGCCAACATGATGCAAGAAATGCAAAAACTGCAGTCTGCTTTTCTGCAGGCTATGCTTAAAAGACCATGAACTGCCTCAGGGTTTGTTTCTGGAACGCAAACGGCATCCGCCAACACAAAAACGAGCTCGAATATTTTTTGATGAACCAAAAAATCGATGTTATGTGTATTTCTGAGACTCATATGACATCTAGAAGCATTTTTAAAATTAGTGGTTATTCTTTTTACGATTCAAAGGATCCTAGGGATAGATCATATGGTGGCTCGGCTATTCTAATCACATCAAGAATTAAACACCAATGGTTGGGTGGCCTCTCGGAATGTTATATCCAAGCTACGAACGTCTGCATTGATGAATTTTTTCATAACCTTGTTATTTCATCAGTTTACTGTCCACCCAGATTCTCCATAACGAAGGATCAGTACAACAGTTTCTACAAATCATTAGGTCCCCGCTTTATAGCTGCTGGAGACTATAACGCTAAGCATACATACTGGGGCTCCCGCCTAATTAGTCCCAGAGGTCGTGTCTTGTATGACTCCGTGTCGGAAATAGGGCTTTTCGTTATTTCAACTGGACAACCAACCTATTGGCCAACGGACAATAATAAAATTCCAGATGTAATAGATTTTGGCGTGGCAAAAGGTATATCCCCGGACCTTATTGAGGCTGTAGCCTCCTTGGATTTATCTTCTGACCACTCACCCACAGTAATTACTATTTGCAGTCCTCACCAAATAGCAGCTAGTGATTTTTTCTTATCAAAAAAAAAATAAATTGGTTAAAATATAAAAAATATATTAGTGCCCACTGTTCGGAAAACCAACCGCTAAAAACTCCCGGAGACATAGACGATAGTCTGAGAGTCCTAAATGAAAACATTAAAAAAGCCGCTGAACATGCGTCTTCTACCTATCGTCAGGTCAGGTACGGTAAAATTTTTTCTGACGATGTGGGAAAACTTTTATCTGAAAAAAGAAGAGTCCGAAGAGAATGGCAAAGGAACAGATCGCCCCAACTTAAATCTAAGCTGAAAGAATGTACTAACAAATTAAAAAGCTTGCTGGAGGTTCACAAAATAGCTTCACTTAAAGAGTCCCTCGAAGGTCTAGACGCGACTCCTCAGACAAATTATTCCCTATGGCGATCAGCCAGACGTCTTAAAAGGCCCGTTATCGCAAAACCACCACTGCGTAATCTGAGAGGATCCTGGGCTAGAAATGACGAAGAAAAATGTGATCTGTTCGCAAACCATTTCAAAAACGTGTTCACTCCCAATACTTGCACAGACGTGAGGGAATTACCACCAGTTGTTGCTAGACGTCCTTTAGAAATACGTTTCCGATTTACAGATGTTGTAGAGGCTATTGCTAACCTAAATGGTAAAAAAGCTCCTGGCGTTGATAATATAAGCAACAAAATGCTCTTAGAGCTACCTTTTACGGCAAAAAAAATAATTCTTTTTATTTTTAACGCAATAATTCGGCTTGAACATTTCCCGCCTATATGGAAAATTGCCTTAGTAAAGATGATTCCTAAGCCTGGCAAAGATCCTTCAAAGGTAGAGTCTTATAGGCCTATAAGTTTGTTACCCACAATGTCAAAATTGTTCGAAAAATTGCTTAAGAACAAGCTGACTCCGATCCTGAATGAAAACAACTGCATCCCAGATCACCAATTTGGCTTTAGAAGTCAACATAGCACAATCGAACAAACTCACAGACTTTGAGGAAAAGAAGTACTGCTCCGCGCTTTTCATTGATGTCTCTCAAGCTTTCGATAAAGTATGGCACGAAGGCCTGTTAAACAAACTAAAGATACACCTTCCAGCTAATATTTTCAACCTTTTAGAAAAATACATAACCGGTCGACAATTTATGATCAAAGAGGGAAACCAAATAAGTTCTTCTCAAACAATAGGGGCTGGTGTACCTCAAGGAAGTATACTAGGTCCAGTTCTGTACTTGCTTTACACAGCAGATATGCCAACCAATAGTTTTACACACACGTCGACATTTGCTGATGATACTGCTTTTCTTAGTATTCATAAAGACCCTAAAGAGGCTTCAAACCAATTGCAGCAACACGTAACCCAAGTTGAAAAATGGGCAAAGTTATGGGGAATAAAAATAAATGAACAAAAATGTACCCACGTAACTTTTACTTTACGCAAAGAAACGTGCTCTCTAATTCTTCTTAACAACCATTTGGTGCCTCAACGAACCGAGACAAAATATCTTGGTATTCACCTAGACCGCCGCCTCACATGGAAGCCTCATATAGATGCGAAGTTGACGCAAATGAAACTTAAAGCTACACAAATTCATTGGCTAATCGGCAGAAACTCTGTGCTTCGTCTTGATTGTAAACTTCTACTCTACAAATCGATTTTGAAACCAATTTGGTGCTACGGTATACAATTATGGGGCACTGCTTCCGCATCCAACATAGAAAAAATTCAACGCAGGCAAAACAAAATCCTAAGAATGATAACTGGTGCTCCTTGGTATGTTAAAAACAGCAACATCCACAAGGATCTACAAGTTCCACTAGTTAAATGCGAAATCCTGAACTATGTGGACAAGTATTTAAATAAGCTGGAAGCTCACCCAAATCCGCTCGCCCGAAACATCCTGCAACATAGTGGGCACACCCGCCTGAAAAGGAGGGATACTATTGCGCTTATATGAAGCTTGATAATTAATATGAGAACTTTAATTTTAGTCTGGCACTGGCTGGACTTATATTAACTACCTAGTTTTAAGATTTGAACACTTATTGTAAGTTCGCCACAGGCGAAGATTCAATAATAAATATATGAAAAAAAAAAAAAAATCTTCTAGAAGTATTTAGCTTCTTCGGATATTGGACATATAGGGATCTGACGTGCATAATAAAATAGTAATAAGGTCTTCTTAAGTACAACATCTGGAAATTTTTCTGGTGTTGTGGTCGCAAAAGAATCTGTAGTCCTTGTTTCTTTTACCTTGCGCTTCTTCAGATAGATCCCCTATTGGTAGCATATTGTGTTTAATTATTTATTCCCCATGGTACAAAATTTTATGAACTGTGGATGGCATATATCTCCAGGGGTATTTCTCGTTATAAAGTACATCTGTTTTTTGGCATACTCTACAAATTTTTTTGCATTTATGTTTCTGTTGCATGCCTAAACTTGTAATATAATGTTTAAGCGCTTTATTAGGGCCAAATCTACACCAGAGTGCTGCTTCGAGTACTAAATTTTGCGGTGTATTCACTCATTTACTCTGATTTTTTGTGATTCATACCGTTTTTGTTTAATCACAAGAAATGAATTTTAACTAAAGAGCTCATTTTAAACTCGTACATTGAGCTCTTGTAGTCGAAATAAACATGCATGTTTGTGAATCTTTTTTGCGGTATGGTACGAGACTCTGCAAGAAAACAAAGCGGTGTTAGATTAGTCTTGCAATATTCGTTTTCAAACGAATTACATATAAAGTTTCAATCAGCTGCAGCATGTATGATTGAGTCGTCTCATTCAATAGCGCTAAAAATGGAGTACCAACCAATCATTTATGCTACAGTTTTGTTCACTTTCGAGTGTGTTACAAAAAAAATTTTATGCATATGTATGAACTGCATTTTGTTTGCTAAAATACAAATGATAAGTAAGACAATGATTTCCAATCATTTTAAATTTTTTGATAGCACAGAAGGTATCTTTGTCATGCTCTTGACCAAAATAGATATCAGCAAAATTTAAAGGATTGGCCAGTTCGTGCTATAATTTTGTTTCTATATTTCACTCGGAAAATTAAAAACTACCTTAACGTTATGTTTAAATTTCATCATTTATCCTAAGACAGTAACTAAAAGATTAAATATTTCTTTAATTTTTTGTTTCAAGTGAAGATTTAATGAAAATCGTAATTTCTTTATACGAAGGCGTTTTTTTTTCTTGGCCAGCCTTAAAACCATTTTTCAATTTTTATTTTAAATTTTTAGTGGCTTTGTGCTTCCTTGTATACAATGTTTAATGTTGTTATTTTTTGGCAACAAAATGAACTGGTTTTCTCGATTTCCAACTCGTGATAAACCGACATATAAATGGCCATGTGAAAAACATGCTTTGCGAAAATCAATTCCAACCAAAGAAAAGGTTTGTCCTTGAGACTTGTTAATAGTCATCGCAAAGGATATTTTCAATGGGAAGTGTAAGCGTTTAAATGATATAGGCAAGACCGAAGGAATCATAGGAATGGCTTAACACAAAACTACAGTTATTGTTTTTTTTAACTGAGTTCTTTTTTTGTTGTATATAAGCAAAAGCATTCACCTACAGCGTGTGTGTGTATCTTTGTAAATTGCTTTTTTGCTTGGTTTTTATCCCATTCTAAGCTCTATTTGGTAGTACTAAGCACAGTATATAATATTGCACAATATTTTGAGACTAAATGTATCACCATATGTTAAAAAAAACTAATTTTTGTATGAAAGGTACCTCAGCTTTGAGCCTAAAAATATGTGACTTAAATAGAAAAATGTTTAGTAAAATAACTTTCACAAAATCTTAAGCAGATAGCGATTATAGTTCTCGAGATATACCATCAAGTCCATTTAATTTGTATGGGAGGTACTACGCACACTTAAGGTAAAAAAATAAACTATAGCCTTTGTCCTTTCAAAAAGCAAAAAAATAACATTGGTGAAAAAATCATCCAAATTGGTTAGGCAGTTCCGGAAAAATTAAGACATACAAAAAAACTTTTCCTCTTTATTATATCAGTATAGATTGGTATGTGAATTGAATATGTGCTGTTTTTCGAAGCCGATTGAGTGACCGTTTTGTGCGTTCGTGTATATTTTGTGATTGCAACAAAATCAAAATACACATGAAACGTTCAAGACATTCACTTAATCGGGTTTGAAAAACAGCTTTTTGAAAAACAAACAGTTTTAGGATTGTTTGATTCTTGTTAAAAATATAAAATTTTTGTAAGAGAAATTAACAAATAAAACAGAAGAATTTAATAATCAAAAACAAGTTATTTTTATTTTAAAATATAAAAAAAAAGACACAGTTATTCAATAGAAATTTTTATTTCCGTTTCCAGTTTTGTTAACTAAATGCCCATTACTTTGAGCAACATTTTCTGTAAGATTAACTTTAAAGCGGATACAGAAAATGTTGCTCAAGTTATAGACGTTATATTTTATATTATACTTAATATATTTATATTTTAATCTTATAACTTTTTTTTTGTGTACTGTTCAAAAATGTTTTCATTTCTTTAATATTAACAATTTTTGATTTTTCGTTATTTGAGTTTTGATTGTTTAAAACCTCGTGATTTTGTTGATTATATATAAAAAATTAAATTTAAAAAATTAAAATTTCCCTGAAGAAGCTACATAAAGATTTGCGAAATATTAGCGAAAATATAAACAAATTAAGAATAATGTGCTGTTTTTACAAGCCAATTGAGTGATCGCCTGGGACCTTTTATGTGTATTTTTTTATTGCAACAAAAACAAAATACACATAAACCGTCCAAGACAACCAATCGACTTGTAAAAACAACGCATACAATTTTTTAACTTAAGCCCGAATAAACAGATTGTACATTTACTAAACAATAAAGATCAAAAAAATCCATAATACTTGGAAGATTTTTTTATATAAATTAATAAACTAAAACAATTCAGAAGATTCAACAAAACAAACAATTTAAAAGCAAGCAAAGTGATTAAAAAAAAATAACAAATATTTCGTAAATAAAATTAAATAAAATATAACACATTTTGAGATCCAATATTAATTTTTTTTTATAACAAACAATAAGTTCACTTTTTAGTTAAAAAATTTTTATAAAACGAATTATAAAATAACATTATAGAGCCTCAGAAAACTGTGTATTGCTTTAATTTTATTAACAATAAAAGGACAATAATAGATTTTGCTTAACAACAAATTCAGCTAATCATAATTTTTTTATTTTTAAAACCTTTTAAAAACCTACTACTAATTTATGTATGTACGTATGTAAAGAGGTATTAAAACAGTTTTTTAAGCAAGATATATTAACCATAACAAACAACTTATTTAAATAAAAAACTATCGGTGTAAATAATAACATTTTCAGCAACAAAATTAAAGTTTAAGAAATGTTGTACTTTGATTGGGAGTTAAGATTTCGTTCATTTTAAAATTGCTGAATGTGTATAAAATAAGTGGCTCGAGCCTATAACAAGAATATGAAAACAATCGTACCAAAGAAATATTCATGTTCGTTGCGCCCACAAGTATTCATAATGATTGTTTGAAATGAGCTCTTTGATTAAAATGCATTTCTTGTGATTTAACAAAAGCGGTTTGAATCAGTTTTGTGATTAAACAAAAGCGGTTTGAATCAGTCTTGTGATTAACCAAAAGCGGTTGGAATCAGTTTGAGTCAAATTAAAAATGCGGTACAGAATGTGAGCCACCACTTTTAAACAAACGAATAATGTCTCATTTGCAACAGATACACACTCCTTACTGATTTTTTTGGTTCATGTCGATGTTTGAAACAGAATAACATTGACGAATAATTTTTTGATTCATACCGCATTTTTAGCCGTAGTGATTGAATAGGCTCGTTCATACTCCTTGCAGTCCTCTGATCTACACCTGTAATAGATGCTGCACTTTCTGGATCTGAAAAAAATTTCCTTGCAGCGTTGCCATCATTTGTGTTTCCTTCTTCTTGCTTTGGCTGATCGATCATTAGGCCTAGTTCTAAATATTTTTCTTGAATATATATTTTTTTTTGATTTTCTCACTGTTGGTCCTAACGGAACAAAATCCAAATCATAACCTTATTTAATAATAAAACGTATTCTAGCATGAAGAGGGGCAATCAAAATTCATATGCTGCTTTAAAACTGTCATCTTTTGGAATGGGATGGCTTGATATCTTTTGGCATATAATGCACCTTGACGATGCTTTTGTATCAGTTAAAGCTTGTGCATTTTTTCCATCAATCACTGTGGTACACATTTAAAATTTACTTCGACTTCCTGACCATCAATTGAAAATATTTCACGTTGAAGAGCTTTAATTTGATCTGTTATTTTTTTGACTCCTTCAGTTAGGACATCTTTTTTTTCTTTTTGGAATGTAAATTTTATTGGTCTGCAATACTTTGCTGAAGAAGGTATTTCATTTTTCCACACATCAATTTTTGTTGCTCTACTAGTTGACGGCTCTAAGCCGGAAACCTTTTTTTTAAGCGCAATGGAACGAAAGATACCACACATAAATTAAATAAATCAGCATTACATTCCTTGTAGTCTCTAAACAGAGGACCCATCCCATCCCCATTTAGAAATTAAAGTAATGCTGTCATTTCCAAGTTTTTTCAAACATTGAGCATCAAGCGTATTTAACAACCGCTCGGCAGTGTGTTCAGGAAGATCTTGCAATTTTAATTCTGCTGAAGTGAAAGTGACAGTTATAGCAGTTTGAGGAGGTAAACATTCTTTTTTGACAGCGACAAAATATCTATACTCTGGAAACATCCCAGAATTCTTTTCGTTGGTTCGCTTCCGCAATTCCTTATACTGATTTTTAGTTAACTTTAAATCTAAAAATAGCACTAACGCTTTTTCTGGAGTAAACTTTTTGTCTTTATTTGGTGTAGGAATATTTTTCAAAATTCTGTTTGTACGCCTTGGACTTGCTTCTATTACTGTTTCAATTTTCTTAATTTTTGTTTTTTTTTTTATTTTGTGTTAGTTGTATTTGATGCGAAAATGAGTCCTTGATAATTACTGGAGAAATTTCTTCATTGATATTCTGAAGTTTACGTCTTCGAGTTCTTTCACAACATTCGTCAATTGGTTTTGCTGGTCCACCCTGTTTTCCACATTCACTGGCATTTGGAAAAAAAATTTCGAAAACAAGTTTCTTTGACAACCATTCATGTTATAAGAGCATTCAACGTATCGTTTTTTCAATACCTTTGCAAAATTTTGAATTTTTTGTGTGTGTAGTTCAATTTCATCTGTATTGCATATTTTTAAAAATTGATTGCTTAGTATATGCAACTCCACATCGCGCACTTTATTTTGTCGAAAGAAAATATCAGCGAGATCTCTATAAGTGTACTTAGCTATTGTTCAATTTGTAATGAATAGCAATTAAAAAGACATAACTTTAAAAACTTTTACTCAAAAAAAAAAAAAAAATACAGCTAGAAAGGCATTGTTACCGTTGAAAAATTGTAAAAAGGGACACAAAAAGAAAAAAGTGGCAAAAGAAGAAGATTTCTGAAAAAAGGGGGACAAAAGGCCACTTTAGTCGCAAAACGGTAATGCTGTAGACAGGTAGCATCACTTTCACATGGGCACATACGAAGGGTGGAAAAACCACAACACAAACAATAGACATTCACACATTGCTTTCCATGAATTTCCATATCAATTTTTAATGGTTTACAAAACATTTCACGCACAAGATAGTTCATACCTTATTTGATGACATTATCATAGAAAACAACAAATATTTGCAGGTCGTTTATGATTTTGTTTATTGTTTTAATAACATGCTCACAAATGTATTCTGCTTACTAAGAAGTCTATAATTTTTGGCTAATTGCGGTATCCTTTCTGTTTTTGTACTTCTACCTGTAAGAGCGTTTGTAACATATGTATAAATGGTGTTTACCATAATTAGTTAAGATCTGCTTGTTATTGTGTGCAGTTGTAAATATATACATATATGTATGTATGTATATATCTATTTAAAACCCGTCTCTTATGAAAGCAATTTGATAAAAAAAAAACTAAAATACTTGAAAAAACACATTACAAAAAAAAAATTTGTCAAGCTCTTTTACTAAAATTTTGCAAAAAATATTTGACCTTGTGTCACGAAAATTGGTCTGGTGCTCACGGTCAGATCGTCCCGGGTATACAATAGGATATAGGGGTATAGAGGAGAATTTTATCTACTAAATAGTGCAAATTTCTTTTTGTTCTCTTATGTTCTGTAAAAGTTTTGCTCTATTAAAAATGGGAATTTAGGAAGTTTTGGACCTTAAAAAACAAGAAAAAAATTATTTCTAAACATCATAAACAATTTATTTTTCTTGTAATCATAGCCAACAAATAGGAAAGTTATCCAAAGTTTATTTCATTTGAAAATCTTTTAAAAGCAAAAAGTTATAGAAGTTTAAAAATTAAAATCTTACTAAGAAATTTCCCATTTTAGCAAAATGCTGAGAATGTCCATTTTGGATCACGCTGTTCTCTATAATATATGTGAAATAAAGTTTTGATTTTTTGGCTCACAAAGTACACTAGTATCTACATTCGAAGGAACTTTAACATTTTTCAATCGGTGACCAAAAAAAATGAGTTTTGGCTGACTTCCCATAGAATGGTCTACTGTGCGCTCGTCGAGGTTGCAGGATAACAAAAGGATATGTCTTAGTATTCGGTTGCTTCTCTACAAAAGCCATTCGCCTTGAAGCTTCCAGAGAAATTTGCACCAAAGCTTTTTTAGCGGCATTTTTAGAGTTCCTATCCCGCCACGGTACTCCTAGAGTAATTTTTTCTTATAATGGGAGTGCCTTCGTAGATGCTTCAAATATTCTTCAGCGGGATCACAAAAATTTTAAAACGGCCATCCGGAAAAACCTCCTAACGAAACAAGCTTTCCAGGAACTTATATGGCGATTTATTCCCCCAGGTGCTCCACACATGGGCAATCTCTGGGAGGCTGCGTTCAAGATCTTTAAAGCTTACCTCAAGAAAAAAACTCATGCAAAAAATTTTACCTTCGAAGAATTTATCACGATGTTTTCCAGAATAGGAGCATGTCTTAACTCTAGGCCCTTGAGCCCCATGAGTGAAAATTCCGAAGACTTGTGTGCCCTTACGGCTGGGCATTTTCGTATTGGAGCCCTCTTGCTCTCCCCTCTGAACCTGATTTTGCTACCCAGTCACTAAGCTTTGTGAATCGATGGCAAAAATTAAAGGTTCTTCACTACCATTTAGCCTGTAGATGAAAAAAAAAAAATACCCACAGGAGATGCACAAGCGTATAAAATGGAAATATCCCCAAAGAAATTTAGCTCTTGGGGGTATGGTTGTAATAAAACAGGACAACCTTCTCCCGCATGAATGACGTATTGGTCGAATTGAAAAACTACACCCCGGCGACGATAATAACGTCAGAGTGGTTTCCGTCCGTGCTTAAAATGGTCTAATTTCCAGGCCTTTCGTCAAGCTTGTCCTACTGCCCTCTGCCAACATGACATAAAAACCCACTTATCTTTTTTTTCGTATCTTTTCCAAAATCATGTCGCCACATATGCACCTATTTAGAAGTTTCCCCCCCCCCCCTTGAACTAAACCAACGCTGCGCACATCTCAAACCTAGCTTTTTCAAACTCCCAGATTGTGGATAGTGCAACAAGGACCATCCCTTACGGAGATGCCGCCAATTCCGTAGCCTTAACATCATGAAAAAGTTGCAAGTAATCCAGAAACACCGCTATTGTGAAAACTGTTTAGCACATAGTCACGTATTGCGTTAGTGTCGCAGTCTAGATTGCGGTAGACGACATCATACATTACTTCATTTACATAAAACAGTCATCGAGTGATACCCCTAGCACGGTCTGTGACCTTAGTGCCTACTGTCATTATAAAGGTAAATTTGGGAAATGAGTGGATCAACATACGAGGTCTTCTAGACCCCAGTGTGGAGCAGAGCAAAATTGCAGAATTTATACCAAATCGATACAATCTGCCAACCGAGGGGTCAAATTCAAAACAGTTCTGCAAAATCACTTTTAAACCACATTTCTGCAAGGCGCCCACTTTAACGATTACTGTTCAAATAACTAACAATTTACCTCGGAAAATTCGATCAGAAGGTATTGATAGAGATTTCAGTGCCCAATTTAAGAACTTACGCTTGGCCGACCCCAAACGATGTGAACATTGTTTTGGCTGCAGACATGTATCCACAAATCATAAAGCCTACTCAAGTATCTAACACGAATTGTTACCTTATATAAACTTTGTTTTTTTCCCTTATTTTGATTGTTAAACTGGTTTTCTATCAATATTATGAACTATTAACTATACAAATATATTCAAAGTAGCTTTAAGTTTTGAATTTAACTTTATCGAACTTTGTCTTTAGCCCCACTCTTTGTTGCGTCAACGCAAGGAGGCCGGGATGCTTAAGCGACAAATAAAATTATTAAATAACTTTCGGTAAATTGTATAACCCTCTAATTATACACCCAACTGTATTGGAAATCTTATACTTCTCACTGGAACTATCACTTACGTTATAGCTTAGTGCTCATTAATGTAAAATCTTAGTTTTAAGTATGTAAGCTGAAGTTGAATAGTGAATACAAAAATAAGTCAATAAAAAGTGAAGTTAAAAGTTTATTCTCCCACAGCCATTATTTTTCAATACCGTACATTTGAAGTAAGAAATTGGATCCGCAACTAAACACAACAAGGAATACCCTGACGATGAAGTGTATAGCGTTTTTGATATACATAAAACAGGATTGCAACTACGTACATACATATGTATGCATATCTAACATATATCCAATATTTACTACAAAAATTAGTTTACTGTTCTTTATTGAACGTCTTGACCAGGGTACACTTATCAGGTAGCCTCAGATAAACAGCTGAGTAACGGTATTTCGTTATATTAATGTCAAATATTGTTTATGTTTATGTATTTTCTTCCTTTTATACAAACAACAACTGTAGTATCGTAAGAAAAGCACAAAAAGAAAAGAAAGATTTTCTGAGTTTTTGTTATTTGTCTCCGACATTCTTATGACGGTTTTAGTTGTATTTGTAGAACCGCTCCTACCTGATAAGTGTACCCTGGTCTTGACGTGAAAAATTCACGCCTTGACAAACGTCAAACTCAGTATCAGAGACCTGCGCCGACTAAGCTGAGCCGCCGAACATTATCCATAGTCGCCGCCGCCGGAAATTTTTCCGCTAAAAATCGGCTCAAGCTCAGCCGTCGATCATATTTACATATTATAATTTTCTTAATTTTTTGGATTGCATTGGCAAAAAATTTTCAGTAAATCCTATGTAATTAACAGCTTTCAAAACTAAAATTATTTGGCAGTTTAAAAAAAACTACTAAGTAAAACCAAGTATCTACTAAGTGGATACATTGCCATTATTGCTAATTTTAACAAGAGCGCTATATTTGGCTGTGCCAAATTTTAGATACCCTTCACCTTGGGCTTTCGAAACCCCGAACCTTTTTTTAATTATTATCCGTTGTCCTATTTATAAATTTTTAACTCTCTTAGGGTGATAAGAGCAGCTGTAGGGGGTTTTACTCTAATTTTTTTCAAATTTCGTAGGGAATTTTACTCTACCACCTTAGGTGATAGAGGCAGGGAGTAAGTATGCTCTAGGAACATATTTGGAATGAAAATTTAATGGGGGTGTGTGATAAATTTTATTCCTCTTGGGTCGATTTCAAGAGGTTTTTACCTTATTTTATTTTTAATTTTGTGTCGCTACCCTCTCAGAGCTTGGTGACAGGGGGTAAGTAGTTTCTAGGAATATGTTTGAGGGGAAACTAATGGAATCGGTGGTACACTTTATTTTTCTTAGGCCGACTCTAAGGAAGTTGTGGCATTAAAACTTCATTTCTGTAAATTTTGTATGTCAGCCCCATTAGATGATGATGATGATAGGGGGTAAGTATGTTCCAGGAATATGTTTAGGAGGGAAATTAATGGCGGTCTGTTATACATTTTATTCCTCTATGGGCGAATCCGGGAAAGTTGTAGGGGGTTTAAACCCTATTTCTTTTATTTTGTATAGCGACCCTTTTATTGCGTGAAGAAAGGGGGTAGGTGTGTTTTAGAAATATGTTTGCAATTAGAAACAAAAGGGGGTTGGTCTTACATTTTATTTCTCTAAGGCCGACTCTGGGGAAGCTATGTGCGTTTTAACATAATTTTTGTAAATTTTGCATGGCAGCCCCCTTAGATGATGGCGATAGGGGGTTCGTATACTTTAACAAGACGTTTCAGGGGAAAAACTAACATTTTATTCCTCTAGAGGCGAATTTTTTATGGTAATCATGTTAGGGGCTCAAGATAGAGGGTAAGTATGTTCCACAAAAATGTTTAGAACGACAAATTAATTGGGGTCGATTTTACATTTTAAGATTTAAAGAAATAAAAAAAATTAAATATTGTAGCTATCCTAGTTGGTTATATTGAAAACAGTACAAAATTTTGACGTTCCTATGTACAATAAAAATGCACACCATGTAAAACGAAAAAAAAATTTAAAGTTGTGTAAACAAAAAAAATATTTTTTTTTAATTTGCCACGGCCTGGTATCGAACCACCGACCATCACTAACTAATGTCTGCTATCCTTGCTTCTACTTACTCATCCCTAGTCTTCATTAGCAATAAATATGTTAACATATATTGCAGCAAATGTCAAAATTATGTAATCTCTAATGTAGACTACTCTATTGCGTACATATTTATTGCCAAAATTTTATTGAGCAATAATTGTCAACCATTTTTCGAAAGCAATTATTGCGGACATAAAACGCCAAAGTCAATTGTAATTTTTTAATGACATTTAAAAAAGGACGCCAAGTGATACAAAGCGATAAAAAATTAATTATTTCTGCCAATTTTCCTTAAAAAAACGATGATTTTCTGATTTGTTTTGTTTTTTATAATGAATTAAGATAAATACGTGTTCCCATACCCTTAACATAGGCGGGGCAATAAGCAATAACTTCTCGTTATTCTTCCGACGCTATTGCCTTATTGCTAAGATATTTATTGCTAATTTGGACGGGGCGTCAGCTATCGCCAATACACAAGGCGAATTCATAGAGAAGGTAGTCTCGCCAGATCAGCTGGCTATTTTTTGCTCGTGCAATTTTTCTCACAAAATGTCAAAAGTTTGTCTATGTGCTTCTTCTTGATTTAAGAAAAAAAAATACGCGTCGGTTAGATTTTTAAACTAAAAATTTAAAAAAGTGTTATTAATTAACAAACAGTAAAACCAAATTATGCGTTCTTGTGCTTTGTGCAAAAAAACAGTGTTAAATTAGTTTTATTCACGTTTTTCTTCTGCAATTAATTTGTTTTTTTTTAATGAAGCCATATACAAATAATTTGTGTTTTTTTTTAATGATGCCATATTTGTGTTTGACATTTTAGGTACGAATTTTTCGTCCTGCATTCACCTTGTATGAATTCGCCTTGCCAATACATCGCAGAAATTGTTTAAAGAGCGAAATAAACAATCATTGAACAATTTATGTTATATAAACCTTTGATATGAGCAACCTCATAGTAATTGTACTCAGGTGGGGGTTATTCTACAACAACAAGTTTTCGTGAATAAAATTTTTGTTTTTGTTGTAGTTTTCGTTGGCTCAGGTGTCAAAAAAAGATATGTAAAAGTAAACAACTTTGACAACCCAGCCTCGATTTATGCATGAAAAAAGTAGATCAGCTGTGCTCGCAACACCACCTGGTAATATAATGTCACCATGAATTGTGTTAAGGCTGATTAGTACGCCTATAATAAACGCCTAAACAAAATGTCACATTAGTCATGATGTCATAACACGGCTTTCGCTTTCTATTCTAAAGATTGTAACACTTATATCTTGTTTATCGGTCTAACAGGTAATCCTTACTCCTAATAAATCATTTATTGTAAATCATAAATCCTAAAAAAAATCGTTTGTTTCTATTTCTATTTTTTCCTATTGGGGTTTATGACGGAGTTAATAAAATAAACAAGATTATTTTATTAGCTATATCTACTGGTTTCCTGAATTCCTCTCCAGCTTTACATTATTCCGTTTCTCACCCAAACATTTGGTCCCTTAAAAACAGATTGGGAAGAGGGAAACCATTCCATTCTCCTGGAGTTTATTGGATTACTTCAAGTAAACCCGTCTACAACAACAAGATTCTACATTCCTCCATAGCGGCTGATAAAAGGTACGTTTATTATTTTGCTTTAGTCAGCCTATATTCGTCGTGCATTTCATTTCGGGTGAATTAAAAAAAAGTGTTATAAATAAGAAATTCATAAATATTCATACAAAATTTAATAATCATATAACTAAAATCTACAAAAAAAAACAAAATTTACAAAAGAAAAAGGGAAAAGTTTAGAAGAAATTAAATTGAAAGAATATAAGAGAAAGAAAAAATAATCGAAATAAAGTTTACTAAAGCTAAATGGATGTGTTCAAAAGGTGAAGTGAAGAAGCAACAAAGAAAAATTTAACTTAAATCGCCCAGATCTTAAATAAACTATCCATAGTTCTGAAGGTCTTCATCTGTAAGTAAAAGCTCATGCGAATAAACATATCATCAATTTAACCCTGTTTGTTCTCAAACGATCGATATTTCTTACGATCATAAGTAGGGTAGGTTAGGTTAGGTTGAACAAGCGGCTGCGGAAATGTTGAAGTAATAGTTGTGCAGCCCACTTGGGTCCGTTTCCTCGGTCCCTTTGCGATACCTGGGGAAGAGAAGAAGAAAAAGATATATAAGATAGATTAATAGAGATAGAAAATTAGAAGGAAAGGAAGGAAAGTCATCATGTGTGGTCAGCTGTAGTCGTCCCATATTGGCCGCTGTCCCCAAACCAACCGCTATCCCTAATAAAGGACGCTAGGTTGTTTATGCCAATGTTGGCCACGTCCGACAGGCCATTCAGTCTACCGATACCGAAGTGCCTGATCCGAATGTCCTCCAGTGCCGGACAAAAACATAAGAGGTGCTCTACGCTCTCGGTCTCCTCTTCGTCCTGACAACTTCTACAGAAGTCATTTCAAGGCAATCCCAATCTTTCGGCACGGGTGCCAAATCGGCAGTGGCCGGTAGTTGCGGCCACGGTATCCCTTATCCTTCTCTTATCCAAATCAAGGAGGGACCTCGAACGGCCTGGATTTATCCTCGACCAGGTCATCCGAGTAGTTCCGCACCTGGGTTCGTGAGACCATCTAGCCCCTGCAATTCCCCGAGAATATTCATCCACGCGGACTTTGCAAGAGGAGAGGGGATGCCACAAAAGTGGTTAATTGCCCGATCATCCAATCTAGCACCATTTCTGGCAAGTGCATCAGCAGCACAGTTACCCGTATTGGTCCCGTGTCCCCTCACCCACGCCAAGGTGATTTCAGAATGCATCGCCATCCAGTTTAAGGATGCCCGGCATTCACGGATTAGTTGTGATGTTGAATATACATCAGTAATGGACCTGATTGCAGCACGGCTGTCAGTGAAGATTCCGATATTCCTGCCAAATATCCTGTAATACCGCAACCCGTTAGCCGCCTTGCATATCGCAGACAATTCAGCCTGCATAACACTGCATTCATCCGGAAGTTTAAAGAAATCTGGACTCCTGCCTGAACAATGTATATACCTCCACCAATACCAGTTCTCCCCTTTGACCCATCCGTGTACACCTCCAGATCGATGGGTCCCGAGGAGATCAATTCATCCGCCCCTCCCTATGAAACAACAAAGGAGAAATTCCTGCGTATGAAAGGTTCCGGTGTGCAGTAGTCAATCAGATCGGAAACAATATTGACCGTCCCGATAATACTCGCGTGACCGCTTGTCCTGTGCTTCCATCCTCCCACAGCATGCAGCCTTATCGCGGTGTTAAGCGCCAGCTTCCTCGCTAGAAGATCCGCTGGGAGCCATTTGAGTAGGGTAAAAAGCGACCTAGTCGAAATAGTCCTCATTGCGCCTGTTATCAGGATCGCCGCATTACGTATCGCTCTCTCAATACGACGATTCGTGACAGAGTCCATAGCCTTCCACCAGACCATAGCTCCATAAAATAGAACCGACTCTATTACCGCCCTGTAGAGCCAGCTTACATTACGGGGACTGAGTCCCCAAGTTCTGCCAATGGCGCGTTTGCACACATATGTACATCGCAGTCGGTGCCTTCACCGCTCTCGCCTCTACGTTCGGCTTCCAGGACAGCTTGCTGTCCAGAATGACTCCTAGATATTTCGCACTATCCGACAAAGTCAGTCTTACCCCGTTCAGCGCCGGGAGTTTAAATGAAGGAACCTTGTACTTGTTCGAGAACAGTACGAGATCCGTTTTTGAAGGGTTGATAGATAAACCGTTTTCTACGCTCCACTCAATTAATGTCCTTAGAGCTAGTTCCACCCGTCAGAGATGGTATTTAGATGGATTCCAGATATCGCAACTGCCACGTCATCCGCGTATGCGATAGTTCTTAGTCCCATTGAGTCCATATTCCTAAGCAACAAGTTCAGTGTCATGATCCACAGCAATGGTTATAGGACACCTCCTTGAGGGGTTCCTCTATTAGCCGATCTCGTAACCTCAGCTTGACCAATTGTAGACCTTATGATCCTACGTTCCAACAGGTTGGATATGAATGCAACCAGAGAGTCATCAACCCTTGTCTCGCGCAAGGCCCGGAGGACACTTGGTAGTTGAATTTGTTAAAAGCGCCCTCTATATCCAGGAACGACCCAAGTGTATAGTTTCTAAATTTAAGAGACCTTTCAGTATAACCAACTAGCGAGTGGAGAGCCGTTTCCACCGATCTGCCCTTGGTATAGGCGTGTTGGGACCCCGATAGGAGGCTGGGGTGGATTGTCGCCCTAAGGTGCACGTCGATCAGCCTCTCCAGTGTCTTGAGCAAGAAAGACGTGAGACTTATCGGTCTGTAGTCCTTTGCTCTTGTGTGCGATGTCTTACCTCCCTTAGGTATGAAGACAACATTTGATTCTGTCCACTGTGTGGGGATATATGACCAGGAGAGAAAACCTCGTAAATATTGAGAAGCCATGGAGTAACTAGCTCAACGTTACGCTGCAGGTCCGTTGGAATCAGTCCATCCGGTCCAGGTGACTTAAATGGTTTGAAGCTGTTGATCGCCCAAAGCAGCATATGATTATCCAATTGAATCGGTGTGGATGACCGCTTATAGGTGGTATTAGTGGGCACCCTATCCGAGATATTGAGAGATCACGGGAAGTGGGTGTCTATCAGTACTTCCAGTGTTTCGTGGCTGTTCGTAGTCCAAGTTCCATCATCCTTCTGGATATAGCCAGGGACGACGGGCGATGTGGACAGGAGCTTGCGCAGACGGCTCGTCTCAGACGAGTTCTCAACGCTACAACAGAAGTTCCTCCAAGTACCGCGTTTGGCACTCCTCACTTCGTTCTTAAACTTGTTCAGTGCGGCCTTGTACAGAGTCTAGTTGCCCATCCTCTTTGCCTCATTGAAGAGTCTCCTGCACTTCCTGCCGGTCTTATCTATGGTAGATGACCACCAGGGCGGTTTCTTCCTGCCCCTAGGAAGGGTCGGGGGGCAGGACATTATCGTAGCTACCCTAAAGGAGCTCGATAGCGTCAGTACAGCTTTCTCTATGTCACCAACTGTGGCGATAGTCGGTGCCGGGGGTAGCATGTCCCGCAGATAGGCATTCTGCATTTGCCAGTTTGTCCTCCTCCTATTCACGTAGGGAGTCGCTCTGTCCTGATTTCCCAAAATAGAGAGTTCAAGGTACCTGCGGTCTGAGAAGGAACAGTCATCCGACACCCTCCAGTCCCTAATAAGGTCAGCACTTTCCACGCTGACCAATGTTATGTCCAAAACCTCCTGTCTGTTCGCAACAACAAAAGTAGGTTCTGAACCTTTGTTCACAACTGTCAGGTCAGTCTCTAGTATGAAGTTCATCAAATACTCACCTCTAATATTGGTGTTTGTGCTGCCCCAGATTTGGTGATGGGCATTTGCATCGGCTCCAATGATGACTGGAATCCGATTTGCTTTCGCTGCGCCAACCGCTTTACGGACAAGATGGTTTAGTGGTGAGTCCTTGTGGTCGTGCGCCATGTAGCTTGAGAGGATCCACCATGTTTTACCATTAGTCTCCCAAGCTGCGGTTACAGTATCTTCATTGCTGTAATCAGACAGTATGAAGATATTAAGTTGCCTTTTGGCCATTATACAGGATCTAATCTTACCATGCACGTTCGCATACAAAAGTTTGTAGCCTCTAGCACTGAGTCCACGAATTGTGCCCCCGGAGATCCAGGGTTCCTGGACTAGTATGAGTCTTCGCCCCGCTCTACGGCACGAAGAACAAGTGCAGCAGATGCTGCTTTGGAGTGGTGAACATTAATTTGCGTCACCTTCGCCATTGTCTGGGGCGTAGATGACTGTTACGTTTCCGCTCTCTGAATCGGAATCCAAAAGAGCGTCCTCGTCCTCCGCTACATCCAGGCGACCAAGAAGATCACCAATCAAACCTGAGTCTGCTTGATTATCCTTCTGGGAGACTGGCTGAGCAGGATCATCACTACCAGCGTCTTTTACACCACGCTCGGTCAATTTGCTAACACTAGCAGCAAGGGGGTCGAGTTTGTTGTCGCTTCGGCAGATATTAAATCTGATACTCTCAAAGCCGTAAAATATCACACCCTTCCTCTGCCGAAGCGGCGCCAACGATTCCTTATTTAGAACGACAACCACCTTTCTTGTAGCTCCATTAGCATCGGAGACCTTGACTACCTTCCAGTCGTGAGTGGGGAGGTCAGGGTTACCGATCCTTATGAAGCCAAGAATTTCCTCGGGGTCATGTGGTTCAGCGGGAATGGTCGCTACGGATCTCGGACGACGAGGGAGTTCGTTACTCTTCATTTACGTTTGCTATAAACTCTCTTAGGCAAACTTAATTTTTTCTTACGGTGTTCATATTTTTCTCTTTGACTCTTACAATACTTCATTTCTCCGCTTTAAAACTTCTTACACTCTTAAAAACTGCATTGGAACAATTGCAGCTTTCTCTTACTTACATTGGGGTCTTTAACAATATTCCACTTTTTTCATCTCTGTGCTGTAATTTGCAATCTCTTTATTGATTTCCTTTTTATTAAAAAATATCAAACATATACGCATACATAATTTTGTTTTAATTTGGAAATTAAAAACTTATTATTTATTGGTGAACAGTGTTACCATAAGGTCATCAATCGTAAAACAAAGTTAAAGGCTTGGTTAGCCGACCGTAATGTACTGTTGCTGTAACGGAACGGAACAGCTGATTGTTTTTGGTATGTGTAAAGCAATTAGACCAGTTATAGTGTAACTTAACAGTAACGTACGATCCTGTATAAAATAGAAACTGTTTACATAACTACGTGACATTTGTTAAGAGTAGTGCCAACTTGTTCATTTTTGAAGACACTTAAAATATAAATACTTTGTTTAAAACAATAAAATTTTCAAAATTCCTGAAAAGATTAAATGAGTAATATTTATTTATGTGTGATAAAGTTCCTGCATAATTTTGTATAAAAAATTTATTTTACTAGGGGGTTGTTAATTTATATAAAAAAATTGTATACATATATGAATTTTTCTTTTAAAAAAATGTTTTATAAAATGTTTATGCAAGTTCTGATTAATTTATTTAAATAGTAAATTTTTCCTTTGTGAAACTCTTTTATTAAATATTTAAGCAAATTTCCTTATTTTACATATCGCGCACGTTTTTAGCACCAATAATTTAAAATTCATCAGAATGATTTATTTTTTCTAACCAAGCTCCCAGACAAGGACTATATATTCATAAAGATGTTGCACTTCCATACACTGTTTTATGACTGCTAAATTGATATGGGATTTATCATATTTTGGGATTTATTGAAAGAGAGAGAGAGAGAGAGAGAGTTAATATAAATGGCGATAGAAATAACAAAAAGAAAATAAGCTCACAACAAAACAATTTGTAGGTGTATGTACGTGTTTAAATATTGCCAAATGTAAATATATCGTCACAGAAAATGCGAAACGCCTTATCTTAAATAACATATAAAATTTACTTTTTTTTTATTAAGTTTGGTCCGTAAAGTCAAAATATGTACATCATCTCACAAAATTCTTTTTTCCAGCAGAAATTAATTTGTTAATTCTGGTTAACTTATATTAAAAAATGTTGTGTTTATTCTCAACATATTTTTTATTTAAACAAGTTTTTTGCTTCTCCTGTAAAAGTTTTAACATGTAAGCTAAGGCATTTTGCATGTTCTATGACGATATACTTACATACAAAAACTGATGAAAATAGAAGATGAAAAGTAAAGGCAAAAAAATGGCCACCAAATTTTAAGAATTGAAACCAAGGTATATCGATACAAGGTGGCCGCAAGAAAAAAAATAAGAGAGTCGTTCTTTTAAACCTTATTTTTTTTATATGGAGCTTGACACTAAAATTAAAAAATAATTTCAATTATTGTTTCAAACTCCATATAAAAAATAAATAGAAGGATAACGACTCCCTTGTTTTTTTGCGGCCACCTTGTATCGATATGCCTTGAATAAAAACAAAAACATAAGTACATCGTACACGTCCATACAAACATTAATACATTTGGGTGTACATATTCACATTGTTATTCTTTTTGTTTGTTTTTATATATGAATTAAGGTAAAAGAAGTTATGTTTCAATACAGTTTATGTGCAAAAAGCCGTGATAGTAGCGAATAAATTTCAATGCGTATTTTATTGTTGTATAAATGAAACCAAGTCGATTCGCAACGATTAAAAATGCCATTATTATCAAAATGAAAATAACTGAAGAAAGAAATAGTTTTTCTGAAAACTTTAAATTCATTATTCTAAGTAGAGAGTACTAAAATACCGCCCTAAATATAATTATTGTTCGTTTTCTTTGATATATTGAATTTAAAAACAATAACAAAAAATCTTTAAGGATAATTTTACTTATTTAAAGTTTTTAGTATTAAATTTTTTATTCTACATTTATACTCGTATAAAAAAAAT
Source organism: Melanophora roralis (assembly GCA_963583895.1). Taxonomy (NCBI): domain Eukaryota; kingdom Metazoa; phylum Arthropoda; class Insecta; order Diptera; family Rhinophoridae; genus Melanophora; species Melanophora roralis. Next base: position 76,444,440 of record OY757187.1, on the reverse strand, counting down.
ATTACTTTGTTAAATTTTCATTACAGGCGAATTGGTTCAATTTTATTGTAATAAGATTTTTATTGAAAAACTTATTTTTTTAATATAAAATTTTTGTTTGATTTATTTGCGCAGAATAACTTTCTGTTTTTTTTATATGTACATGTACATATTTGCAATTTTATTGTGACAGGTGTGGGTGGCTATTTTACTCACATTGTGTTTATTTCAGTGCAAACATCAAGTTTTAAGTTAAAAAACTGTAATTTTAAATGTAACCTTACAAGTTTAGTTTTTAAAAATTTTTCTTAAAGATCGCATTGTGTAAAGGTTGAATTATATGTACGTGACATAACCGTAACGCCATAGCCATAAGAATCGAAAATACAATTGGTTTCCGATTTGATTCCCACTGGATTCAATTGGATTTTCAATAGGTACGGTTATGGCGTTACGATTAAATATTTTATTCGACAAAACAAACCACTTTTTAATATGAAAAAAAAAAAAACAAATAAATAAATAAAACAAAGGCGCTATATTTTGCTGTTTCGAATCTTATATATATACACTTCACATTGGTCTTTTTATATACCCAGCCATCTGATCTAGCTGATTTATTTCATACTGCGAATATTGTAATTAAAAAAAGTTTTTTGTGCCGGGTTTGAAGTCGATAGCTGTCCTAGTTTTTGAAATAGAAAACCTTACAAAATTTTAACGTTTCTACTATGTATAATAGAAATATCATGTAAAAGATTAAAGGTCGAGAGTTTTAACTGTTTTCAGCATATTTTGTATTAAAAGCAGAACATTTGAAGTTTTCTAGATATACCATATCGAAAATTTTACAAAAACTGTAAATTTGTATGAGGGCTACCGCGTCCCCTGCTCCGATCACAATATTTTTTTTCATTATTGTAAAATTAATTTTTGTACAACATTTTAATTCTATTGCTATTACGTTTCTCAGATTTAGCACTTTAAATATTGCAATTTAAGGGGAAATATAACTTCCCTTGCTCCTTTTTGAAAAATGATTTCCCCTAATTTAGGTCCCTATCATTAAAGTACCCGTGCTTAGTTTTGTGGCAAGAGTAGCTGCATTTACTGAGATATATACATTATTTTGTCCTAAAAATGGATTTGGGGTTTCGCCTAATTGTCGATCATATGCTGACTTAGATAGCGATTGACACAGGGGTATTTCTGATTGTTCGATGCCAAAACGTTTTATGTGGCGCACTCATAGCCGAATTTAATCCGCCGTCGCGGACAAACAGTGCTCGGCGCAGATCTCTGACGACATCTTTCTGGCAAAGTTTTTAACACCACTTTCACAAACACAAATATAAAAACATAAGCGCTTTACTTCTTTTATAGAACAAAATGTAAACATGAAGCACAAAAATGTTACTTTACATTTTGCAAAGTTTAACATAATAAGAGTAACATCGCAGGTTAGAGTTACTGCACAATATTTCAAAATGTTACTTTGAGTAACGTAATAAATTAAAAGTAACACTATAGTAGAAACAGTTACTTCACGGTTTATGTCACTGTCGTTACATGTCAAAATGTTATTTGAGTAACACATTAAATTAAAAGTAACAGTAGCAGTTACTTCACAGTTTATGTCACTGTCACAGGTATAAAATCACAGGTACGGAAATATCGCTCATCTCTAATACATATGTTTAAAAGTACTATTGTTCTTAATATATGTACATAAAAATATCTTGTATGCTTTCCCTACAGATAAAATAACTAGTATGCAGTAAAAAACATACTGGTTGCTTTTGATAAACTATCAATTTAAACATTAGATTGTCAAAGGAGCTAAACTAGTTTAATTTCATATAGTTATATACTAGTAAAAATACTGTTTTTTTTCTATCGTTTATAGCTTTATTCCTGTTTTTTATTTTTTATTACACTTATAACCAAGTACTGTGCATATTTTAACCTTTTGTTTAATTTTGTTCTTTTTTGACTGGTACAAGCATATCACTTTTGCAACAGTTCTGGTTGCAACGAGTACATAACTATTCCAAAACGTTACTAGTTTCAACTTTAGCTGCAAGGTTGTTAAGCAATCAATGTAGTATATTAGGTTCTCGATTAAACATACATACATACATATGTATATCAGAAGTTGTTAGTAAGAAATCGTTGTGAAGCTTTCAAAATAAGGAAGTAAAATACAAAGTTGACAACACCATTAAAGCATCTGTTTATATTTAAATATTTGCATTTTTAAAAACTGTTCCTCAACTAAACTTTTAATCTTTCTAAAAATGTTATTGTTATATCAGCTATTATATAGTCCCGGTTGATTGGTCGAACTCCCCCTTTTCTTAGGCGCCATATCTTTGTTTCTATTTTTTTAAAAGTTTAAGAAAACTTAAACACACAAACATTTCTTTTAAGTCTATTTAAATTTTTTATTAACACTTTTTAAATATTGTTTAGGATTTTATCCCAATTTTCTTGTATATTTATAGGGTTTGTTGCTGGTTAAGTATGTCTATATGCATTTCATTGGTTCTTACACCAAATCATCAGTAGACTTCAACCCAAATTCTTAAAAAACTCATGAATATTTTCTGTCTTTATATAAGAACCCAACAAACCAATTTTCGCTGTTTAATTTTCTTTTTCTTTTACAAGAAAATTGTGATAAAATCCTAAATAATATAAACAACAAGGTTTTGTTTATCGGTAGCCTTTATAATACATTTAGTTATAACCAATGGTTATTAAAATGTAAAGGGGAAAAAGAAAATCAAAACAGCGAATAGCGAATATTGTTTTGTTGGATTCTTAAAAAACTCGAACGTTTTGGTTTGCTTATAGTAATTCTCAATTTGTTTATTGAGGTTATTGTATAAAGACAGAAAATATTCATGAGTTTTTTAAGAATTTGGGTTGAAGTCTACTGATGATTTGGTGTAAGAACCAATAAAATGCATATAGACATATATTTTTATTATTATTTTTATTAAAAAAATTTTAATTTAATTTTGTATGTCAAAGGCATATGTCACGTTTTTAAGTTTCTATAATCGTGTTAATGATTTTACGGTAAGTCAACGGCACGACACATTCCATCAACGGTCGGCTAACCCAGCCTTAAAGAAAATTAACCTTACATATAATTGTTCTATAAATAATATATTACATATATGTGGCTTGCGCTGTTTTTAATTAATAAAAATTCGCAAAACAATTCATATAAGCACTCTGATCACCAAGCTACCGCAGTGAAAATAATATTTCTCCAATCGCATTCAAAAAAGCAAGTTCAAAAATTTCTTTATTATATTTCTAATACAAAAACATTTATATCCATTCGGAACTGCTTGAAATAAACTGGTAAACTTACTGAGCAATTTGTACTAAGAATCTGTTAAATTATTGAGAAATTTGTACGAAGAATAAAAGAAAAAATAAATAACCAAAAATATATATAAGTAGCTTTCGATAGCTTATCGAAAATTTCATAAAAATTGTTAATTTGTATGGCAGCTACCCCTTTTCACCCGCCACCCAAAAAATTTTTTCTCTTAAACATAACTCTTGATGTCCAATTACTTTTTGTAGAACATTTGATTTCTATATATGTTATAGTTTCCGAGATATAGCTTATCGAAAATTTCATAAAAACTGTTAATTTGTATGGGAGCTACCCCTTGTTCACCACCCACCCAAAAATTTTTTTTCAAAGCGTAGTCTTTGTTGTCCAATTACTTTTTGTAGAACATTTGATTTCGATATCTGTTATGGTTTTTAAGATATAGCGTATCGAATATTTCATAAAAATTATTAATTTGTATGGGAGCTACCCCTTGTTCACCCCCCACCCAGAAAATTTTTTCTTCAAGGCGTAGGTTTTGTTGTCCTATTACTTTTTGTAGAACATTTCAAGTCGATAGCTGTTATAATTTCCAAGATATAGCTTATCGAAAATTTCATAAAAATTGTTGATTTGTATGGGAGTTACCCCTTGTTCACCCCCCACCCAAAAATTTTTTCTTTAAAGCGTAGTCTTTGTTGTCCAATAACTTTTTGTAGAACATTTGATTTCGATATCTGTTATAGTTTCCGAGATATAGCGTATCGAAATGGTCAATTTGTATGGGAGCTCCGCTTTTTTCACCCCCAACAAAAAAATGTTTTCTTTAAAGTGTAGGTCTTATTGTAAATTTTTTTTCTGTAGAACATTTGAAGTCAATAGCTATTATAGTTTCCGAGATATAGCCCATAAAATATTTCACTAAATTTGTGCAATTGTAGGAAAAATACCACTTCCCCAGATCCTATCTGAAAAAACTTTTTGCATTATTTAGGTCCATACTTAAGGAGTATCCGTGCCAAGTTTTGTGGCAAAAGTGACTATATTTACTGAGATATAAGGGATATATGTATGCACGGATTTTGTCCTAAAAAATGGGTTACTTTGGGTTTTCGCTTATATCTCGGTCAATAGTGATTCGATTTTGCTGATTTTAAATAGCGATTGTCTCCAGGATATTTCTTATAGTTTGACACCAATAACTGGTCTGTATCTTTTTATTTGACTCCGGAAACTTGATTTCAACAGACGGACATGGCTATATTAACTTCCCTATCTATAAGGATCCAGAATATATATACTTTATGGGGTCGCAAATGGATAATAAAAAAATTACAAACGGAATGACAAACTGATATATACCCTTATCACTATGTGAAGGGTATAAAAATGGTGCTTAAAAACGATAAATTTTAAAATTATACATGAGTTACACATGCAACCAGTTACACATGGGCTACAAATGAAACAAAAAAATTACACATGAAATGAGTAATTACACGTAAGGTGGCGACACTGTTAACAAGGCAACTACCTATATTTTATGCTTTAAAATAACGACCACTGATTACTTTGTTACCTAAGTATGAAATATTTGTGAAAGAAATGGTTAAACCCCCAATGACTAATGTAAAAGCATCTTTTGTTATGAAGGAAACTCCCAAAGCTATATTTTCTGTATACGCCACCTTTTTACACTTCTTGAAATATTTTTTTTTAATTTAAAAAAAGGTTTTTAAACGAAATTCGCATAAAAAATCAGTATTTCAAGTCTTCTTTAATTTTTAAAATTGTACCCATTTTACCATTAAAGACTATATAAAACATTTTAGGGTCCTTCTATTTTCTAAACAAAAATTAAATGATCCAATAATTTTTTCGAATTTGTATAAAATGGCAAGATATCTCGTACATAATGATATCTGGTTCTTCCGATTGCACTTCGATGTTAACTGTATTTGCAATTTTAAAAAAATGTTTGAAAAAAGGCAAAACAAAGCCTTTCTATGATTTACTATTCGAAACCCTTGATTGTTAAATAATATTGCAAAAATATATTATCGTGGAAGGAAGCATATTTACGTACTAAAATATTAAAGAAAAGCACATGGAAATAAAAAGATAGGCAAGAGGAAAAAATTTATTCAAAATAATAATTGGAAAAAGCAAAAGAGGGTATTAAATTAGCCAAAGAAGTAACACGGTATTCTTCACCACCCAATAGTATCAAAAAAAGTACGATCGTATCAACTTTTGCAACACTGTTGCAAAGTTTTGTTAACGCGACATCTAAATATTAAATATTCTTTTCAACAAAATTATCAATCCATTTTTTTACTTATGAAATATTTCTTATTTTTAAATAGGGGTCGGTGTCATTTTTTCACGCTCCACGGTTTTCAAATTTTGTATGGCAGCACCCTTAGAGGGTGGAAATAGGGGGCAAGTATATTCTAGGAGGAACTAATGGAGGTCAGCGATACATTTTATTTCTCTGGGGGCGAATCCGTAGAAGTTGTAGCCTTTTTTACCTAATTTTTTAAAATTTTGTATGGCAACCATGTAAGGGGCTGGAGATAGAGGGTAAGTCTGCTCCACAAAAATGTTTCGTTGGATAAACTAATTGGGGTCGGTCGTACACTTTATTGTTTTAAGGCCAACTCTGAAGAAGTTGTGGGCATTTTCATGTTTTTTTTTTCATATTTTTATTATTGAATCTTCGCTTTTGCGAACTAACAATAAGTTTTCAAATCTTAAAACTAAGTAATTTATGTTAGTCCAGTCAGTACCAGACCAAAATTTAAGTTCTCATAACAAAGTGTAGCGTGACTAACACTGTAGGGCATTACTTATTACTTGTGTACCGACACAACCAACATAACAGCAACAATTAGCAAATTCAATTGCACACAAGCAAGCTAATTTGATGTTTACGTAATATGACCCTCCGCGACCAATATAGAATATTCTCACGCTGCATTTCTTGCAACTCTTGCATTCCCTTAAATAAAATTATGATTATTATTTTAAGTGAATATTTTTAAGGAGAAATAAATTTAATTGTGCATTATCAGCACTTATTGAGGGGAAATTCAGTTTGTTAAATTATTCCAAATTAGTATAAATAAGGCACGTAGTTTGTAAGAAAATTTAATCAATAAACAACACTCCTCAGAGCTGGTCAATTTAGCTCGGAGTTCAAATCCAAATTTAAACCGCCTTTCAATAACTTTTCTACATGGCGATCCTGCCAAACTTGCAGTGCTTAGTTAAAAAAGCACGCAAGTATAAATAAAATATAAAATAAATAATCCTGCCAGAAATATATAAAATAAATGATCCTGCAACAATATGTGCAGACAACAAAGAGTGCTAATAACCAAGCACCTACTACGAGAAGGACTGACAAATAAAAAGTTGTTCATAATAGTCCTGGCGTTACAGCCAAAGGTCCGCCAGCAGCGATAGAAGATAGTCTGGCCAATAGACTAGCATAATATGAAGGACAAAAACAACAACAGGTGGCCATAAAACTGAAAACCATATTCCAGGGGTAGTTAAGCCCAAAAGCAGAGGTAGCTACACCAAAAAAACTAAAACAAGAAGTAAACAGCCATCCACCACCAATGCAAAAACGAGTCAAGGAGTTGGAGAAAAGTATAAATGTAAGAAATTATAAATAATTTAAGCATATATGTACATAAACTTATATAAAATTTAAAAATATTTTCTATTGATGAAGTGCTTTCTTAGTAGAGCACTCTTAGGGAGAAAAAAGAAATGTGTGCGTTAATAGCGATGCACCGTTAGGCAAGCAGGCGTTAACCGCCATTTGCAAAAATTTTTTTTTTTTTAACAAGTTATTTTTTTATTACGTTATTCAAATAAAAATACATTTTAATAGATTTGACAGTCTCAAGCGCAATTAATTTGTTACTTAAAATATACCTCTTGTGTTTTGTTTAATAAATTATAAATAAATAAAACAAATCAAATTTTATATAAGCGAATATTTTTTAAGATGGATAAGGATAAAGAGGCCTTTCAATTTAGTTTTGAGTACAGGACAGAGGAAGAAATACAACAAGGCATTAAAATGCTAACAGAATTATGGAAATTGTTAGGAATAGAAGGAACACCTACTAGGGAAGACATTATTGAAAGAAGGACAGTAGAACTATAAATAGCACTAATGATAGAAAAATGGGGAAAATTTGATTAAACATGGGCGGAACACAGACAAAATTCGATAAACCAAACGCAAACTTGGTAAATGACATAGAGGTAGTTCAGCAGGAAATAACTTTACTTCCAATAGAAATTTGCGTGATAATAATCACGATAATACTGGTTTTGAATTTTATAATACGCATTTATCAAATGCACAGTAAGACATTGAAGAAGAAATACATTAGCAGAGCCAATGATTTGGACAAAGTTTAATGGCCAAATGGGAATTAATAAGGAATTTTATCTTAGAAGAAAAAGAGAAATTTAAAAAGGCATACAAATGCATAAACAAGAACATTTATATAAGACCCGAAACATTGAAAAAACATTAAGACATATCGATTGACTCACTAGAGTCAATAAGGAAAATAATTTTTGCGAATAAAGCAAAATTTACTAAAGAACACGAGGACGAGGTATTGGAAATATTTTGGTATTTAAGAGACCAATTGATAAAAATTTTGTCTAAATATGACATTCAACAAAAAATACCTCATGATATAAATGAGAGTATAATAATAGACACTAATTTGATAATGACAAATGAACAAAAAGACGAATTAACCACAATGTCACAGACTGTAGTAGAATTTTTGAATACGGCTTCGAAATTAATTTGTGATTTTGACGGAAGACCGGAAAATTTGCGACCATTTCTGGACTCTCTTCAGCTCGTAGATACACTTAAAGGAACACATGAACTGGTAGCGGTTTCATTGATAAAGACTAAATTGAAAGGAACCGTTAGAAATTTAATTAGCAATGAGAATACCATTGGTTCCATAGTTGATAGACTAAAAAGTACAGTTAAAGGCGAATCTGTGGAGGTACTGTCAGCGAAAATTATGAACACCAAGCAAAACAATAAAACGGCTAACACTTATTGTGCTGAGATAGAATCGTTAGCGAAGATCCTTGAAAGTACCTATATTGCAGAGGGATTACCCCTTGAACTAGCTGGAAAATACTCTACACAACTTGCAGTCCAAGCAATGACCAAAAATTGTACAATAGACCGCGTAAAGCTTATAATGGAAGCGGGTCAATTTAGCAATATGAACGAGGCAGTAAGCAAATTTGTCGACAGTTGTACAGAAGCAACTGGACAACAAAATTCTGTTTTATATTACAGACAAAAACGGAACAATGGTTATAACAATACAAGGAAATTTAGAAGAGAGGGTTATAACACTCCCCGGAGTTACAATAACAACAATTATAGAAATAATAACAACAATAATTATAGAAATAATAATAATAACAATAGTTATAGAAATAATAACAACAACAATAACAGACAAGGGCATGTTAATAATCGCAGAGACAGGAATTATGTCAGAGCGACAGAGTCTAACGAGACTAAACCGGAAAACTAACTTCATCCCCTAAGATAAAACAAATAAATAGAAGAGTATACAGTCTTAACCTTAATTTATGCTTCTTCATCAATGTCAGAATAAATGAAACAAATATATACGTAAACTTACTGGTAGACACCGGAGCTGATATTTCACTGGTAAAATTAAAATATTTTGATAAGAATCAGATTAACACTCAAAATTACACAACGTTACGTGGAATAGGACACGGTAAAGTAGAATCTCTAGGAAATATATTTTTTTAATTTAAAATATGACAAATTTTTAATACCACATCATTTTCAAGTGGTAAAGAATGATTTCCCGATACCCTGCGATGGTATTATTGGTATGGACTTCATAAAAAAGTATAACTGTATATTACAATTTGACGAAGATGGGGATTACCTTATCTTACGTCCTTTTAATATATCACAACCCATAGAAATACCCATGACAACTGGCAATGATAATGTCATTCTACCACCGAGATCAGAAGTTATACGTGAAATAAAAATAATTAGCCAAACAAAGGAGCTATTGATCCCAAATCAGGAGATTGAACCAGGTGTTTTTATTGCAAATACATTGGTAAAGTCAAGTAAGGCATTTGTTCGTATTCTAAATACCAACAACTCTATCATCAAAATTGACCAAAGAAAATTAAAAACCGAAAGCATCTCTGATTATGATATCATAAAAAATTAAACTAAAACGAAAAATAGAAAATCTGATATATTGAAAATTTTGAATGAAAATTTCCCGAAACCATTTGCAGACACATTAAATACATTGTGTTCAGCATACACAGATATTTTTGGTTTAGAAACAGAAGCAGTATCAACTAACAACTTCTATAAACAAAAGTTAAGAATGAAAGATACAGAGCCAGTATACATAAAGAATTATCACATACCACATAGCCACAAGGAAGAAATTGATAAACAAGTGGACAAATTAATAAATGATGAAATAGTTGAGCCATCATACTCAGAATACAACAGTCCAGTTTTACTGGTACCAAAGAAATCACTCCCCGGTTCAAACCAAAAGAGATGGAGACTAGTCATTGATTATAGGCAAATCAACAAAAAATTGGTAGCAGATAAATTCCCTTTACCTAGAATTGACGACATTTTAGATCAATTGGGTAGAGCAAAATATTTTTCTTGTTTGGATTTGATGTCAGGATTCCATCAAATAGGTTTAGAGGAAAGTTCCAGAGATCTTACATCGTTTTCAACGAACAATGGATCTTACAGATTTACGAGATTACCATATGGTCTTAAAATAGCCCCAAATTCTTTTCAAAGAATGATGACACTTGCTTTCAGCGGCTTACAACCCAATCAAGCATTTTTATATATGGATGATTTAGTAGTGTTGGGATGCTCGGAAAAACACATGCTTTCAAATTTGACAAAAGTATTCGATTTGTGTCGTACACACAATCTTAAGTTACACCCAGAAAAGTGTTCATTTTTTATGAGAGAAGTTACTTATCTTGGACACAAATGTACAGATAAAGGAATATTACCCGATGATAGCAAATATTCAACAATAGAAAATTATCCTACACCAACGGATGAAAAGAGCACAAAAAGATTTGTAGCGTTTTGTAACTATTATGGACGATTTATAAAGAACTTTTCAGAACATTCCAGACATCTCACAAGATTATCCCGGAAGGGAGTAAAATTTGAATGGACACAACAGTGTGAGGACGCATTTCAGTATTTAAAGAAAGCACTAATGAACCCAACTTTGCTGCAGTATCCAGATTTTACAAAGGAATTTTGTATAACAACTGACGCCAGCAAATATGCTTGCGGCGCGGTGTTGACACAGGAGTATGAGAATACACATTTACCTGTAGCCTATGCTTCAAAGACGTTTACAAAAGGTGAAAGCAATAAATCTACAATCGAACAGGAATTAATAGCAATATACTGGGCTATTAACCATTTCAAGCCATATATATATGGTAAACATTTTCTCATCCGTACAGACCATAGACCATTATCCTATTTGTTCTCAATGAAGAATCCTAGCTCCAAACTGACAAGGATAAGACTGAATCTTGAAGAATACGACTTCACAGTGGAATATCTTAGGGGGAAAGATAATTATGTTGCCGACGCACTATAAAGAATTACTATAAAAGATTTACAAGATATTAATGAAAAGACAAATAACATACTAAGAATGGAAACAAGAGCTATGACACGCAGAAAAAATAATATCAAAAAGGAAACCCTGAATAATGAAAATACAAAGGAAAATGTAAATAAAGAGCCCAAAATATATACACCGGTAAAAAATACTGACGTCAGAAAATATTATAAATTAAAGATTACCCCAGGAAGATGCTATATAAAGCGAGGTAAATCTATCACAGCAAATATTACTATCAATGATTTGTTTGTTAATGGGAATATTGACTTAGGACAATTTTTCCCAAGGCTCGAGAAAGTTGCCGATAAACACAACATTGATAAGATACAAGTGGCACCTAGCGAGAAAATTTTCGAATTTGTCTCGGTTGATAATTTTAAACAAATGGGCAATAAATATTTATTAAAGTTAAAAGTAGCGCTACTTAACAAGGTGATCCACATAAATAAGGAAAATGCTGATAAGATTCAGGAAATATTAAATAAATACCACAATGATCCAATAGAAGGAGGACATTGCGGAGTCTACAGAACAATAGAAAAAATACGAAGATATTATTACTGGAAAAATATGTCTAAAGATATAACGAGGCATGTGAAAGAATGTCACAAGTGTCAAATAGCCAAAACTACAAAACATTTAAAAAGTCCATTAGTTATTACACAAACACCAGCTGCAGCATTCGATACAGTGTTCGTGGATACAATAGGACCATTTCCAAAATCCGAAATTGGCAATGAATATGCCGTTACGCTAATATGTGATTTAACGAAATATTTAGTCACCATACCAATAACAAACAAAAATGCTAAGACAATTGCTAAGGCAATTTTTGAAGAGTTTATTCTTACCTTTGGTCCGATGAAGACGTTCATTTCGGACATGGGTACTGAATATAAAAACTCCATACTCATGGAGCTATGCGATCTACTAAAAATTGAAAAGATTACTTCGACAGTTCACCATCATCAAACATTAGGGACAATCGAAAGAAGTCACAGAACTTTTAACGAATACGTACGATCCTACATATCAGTAGACAAAACTGACTGGGACATATGGCTTAAATACTTTACATATTGTTTTAATACCACGCCATCTACTGTTCATGGTTATTGTCCATATGAACTAGTTTTTTCAAAAATACCGAACAGATTCCAACAGTTCGACGAAGTAGACAGAATTACCCCACTATACAACGTAGACGACTACGCCAAAGAGGCGAAATTTAGATTAGAAGTAGCACATAAGAGAGCTCAAGTACTATTAGATAGAAATAAATTAAATCAGAAGTTTCATTATGATAGAAATATATTAGATTATAATTTTAAAGTAGGAGATTTAGTTTTATTAAAAAAGGAATCAGGTCATAAAACAGAACCAAAATATAAGGGTCCATTTAAAATTAAAAGTATTGATAAAAGAAATAATATTACTTTAATAGATGATAACACAAAAAAAAACAAATAGTTCATAAAAATAGAATTAAGATATATTATAATGCATAAAACATAAGCCAATAAAATATAAAATTAATAGATTTAAGTACCACATTGTATTCATGAATACAATACAATCCAATATAATATGTATAAAATAAGAAAAATTAAATTACGAAATAACAAATAGTTATAAATTAATGGGAATCACTATTATTTAAGAATGTCCATAAAACAAAAGTTGTATGAACATTCTTCCGAAAAGTGGAGGTGTAGCGTGACTAACACTGTAGGGCATTACTTATTACTTGTGTACCGACACAACCAACATAACAGCAACAATTAGCAAATTCAATTGCACACAAGCAAGCTAATTTGATGTTTACGTAATATGACCCTCCGTGACCAATATAGAATATTCTCACGCTGCATTTCTTGCAACTCTTGCATTCCCTTAAATAAAATTATGATTATTATTTTAAGTGAATATTTTTAAGGAGAAATAAATTTAATTGTGCATTATCAGCACTTATTGAGGGGAAATTCAGTTTGTTAAATTATTCCAAATTAGTATAAATAAGGCACGTAGTTTGTAAGAAAATTTAATCAATAAACAACACTCCTCAGAGCTGGTCAATTTAGCTCGGAGTTCAAATCCAAATTTAAACCGCCTTTCAATAACTTTTCTACAAAAGTAAATTAATTTAAACAGTTTCATATAAGCGCAATAGTAACTTTAAGTTTCATTTGCGTCAACTTCGCATCTACATATATGGGGGATTTCATGTCAAGTGACCCAGCTTTTAAAACCGATGTCTTTCGATTGGAAAGAAATTTGAACCAAAGTAAGTTCTTGCAGAAAGTAGCATAGACACAATTTTTTAACACGATCGGTCAAGAACTCTCTGAGCTAGAGGGGTTCAAAATTTGACGTTTTCAGCAAATAGGTGTTTTTTCTCATACATGTAGTTTGTTACCTTTTGCTTTTAACAAATTCGTCCCAAATACTTTTGATAGCTTTTTCTTCAATCTTCCAGAAAAAAATATTTTTAAAATTAAAAAAAATTTTTTTTTTATTTTTTTTAAAAAAATAATTAGAAAAAATTTTTTTTTTCCAAATGTGCCCATTTTTTTTTATTTTTTTTTGCTCAAAAGAAAGCTTAGGTCTTTTGCTTGAAGAACTTGGAGGTCGCTAAGTGGGATGCGAGTGGGATATCTATAAAAATAAATGTTTTGTAACTCAAGGCAGAGGTTTTCCAATTTTCACGTATATTCTACTTTAATTTTTTTCCTATATATGTAAAATTATCTCTTAAGCAAAAAAAAATTATTTTATGCTAAGAAACAAAATAATTTAACCTTTCCGACGGTATGCATTAAAAATATTAACAAAATGTGTTCAGACATTGCCATATAAAAGTGATTTTATTCCAGAGGCCTACAATTTTGTTGGTAATGCAGTGTCGAGTGTATGAGACTTTATTTGGTACTTGCATACCGTCGGAAAGGTTAAATTATTTTGTTTCTTAGCATAAAATAATTTTTTTTTTAGCTTAAGAGAAAATTTTACATAAATAGCAATAAAATCAAACAGAATATACGCGAAAATTGGAAAACCTCTGCCTTGAGTTACAAAACATTTATTTTTATAGATATCCCACTCGCATCCCACTAAGCGACCTCCAAGTTCTTCAAGCAAAAGACCTAAGCTTTCTTTTAAGCAAAAAAAAATAAAAAAAAAATGGGCACATTTGGAAAAAAAAAATTTTTTTCTAATTATTTTTTTAAAAAAAATAAAAAAAAATTTTTTTTTAATTTTAAAAATATTTTTTTCTGGAAGATTGAAGAAAAAGCTATCGAAAGTATTTGGGACGAATTTGTTAAAAGCAAAAGGTAACAAACTACATGTATGAGAAAAAACACCTATTTGCTGAAAACGTCAAATTTTGAACCCCTCTAGCTCAGAGAGTTCTGGACCGATCGTGTTAAAAAATTGTGTCTATGCTACTCTCTGCAAGAACTTACTTTGGTCCAAATTTCTTTTCAATCGAAAAAAAATTTGGGTCACTTGACATGAAATCCCCCATATGCGTCTTCCATGTAAGGCGACGGTCCAGGTGAATGCCAAGGTATTTCGTCTTAAATCGTTGCGGCTTCATATGGTTGTTAATAAGGATTGGAGAGCACGTTTCTTTGCGTAAAATAAACGTTACGTGGGTACATTTTTGCTCATTAATTTTTATTCCCCATAATTTTGCCAATTTTTTAACTTGGGTTACGTGTTGTTGCAGCTGGTTCGAAGCCTCTTTAGGTTCTTTGTGAATACTAAGGAAAGCGGTATCGTCAGCAAATGTAGACGTGTGCGTAAAACTGTTTGTTGGCATATCTGCCGTGTAAAGCAAGTACAAAATTGGACCTAGGATACTCCCTTGAGGTACACCAGCCCCTATTGGTTGGTAACAACTTATTTGGTTTCCCTTTTTTGATTTTAAATTGTCGACCGGTTATGTACTTTTCTAGTAGGTTGAAAATATTAGCTGGAAGGTTTAGCAAGGCATTCGTGCCATACTTTATCGAAAGCTTGAGAGACATCTATAAAAAGCGCGGAGCAATACTTTTTTTCCTCAAAAGTTTTTCTTATAACCTGCACCAGTCTGTGAGTTTGTTCTATTGTGCTATGTTGACTTCTAAAGCCAAATTGGTGATCTGGAATGCAGTTGTTTTCATTTAGGATCGGAGTAAGCTTGTTTTTAAGCAGCTTTTCAAAAAGTTTGGACAAAGTTGGTAACAAACTTATAGGCCTATACGACTCCACCTTCGAAGGATCTTTACCAGGCTTAGGAATCATCTTTACTAAGGCAACTTTCCATATTGGTGGAAAATGTTCAAGCCGTATTATGGCATTAAAAATAAAAAGAATTATTCTTTTTGCTGTAAAAGGTAGCTCAATGAGCATTTTGTTGCTTATTTTATCAACGCCAGGAGCTTTTTTTATCATTAAGGTTAGCAATGGCTTCTACCACATCTGAATATCGGAAACGTTTTTTTATAGGACGTCTAGAAACAACAGGCGGTAATTCCCTTACGTCAGTGCATGTATTAGGAGTGAACACGTTTCTTAAATGGCTTGCGAGCAGATCGCATTTTTCTTCATCATTTCTAGCCCAGGATCCTCTTAGATTGCGCAGTGGTGGTTTTGCGATTACGGGTCTTTTGAGACGACTGGCTGATCGCCATAGAGAATAATTTGTTTGAGGAGTCGCGTCTAGACCTTCCAAATACTTCTTAACTGATGAAATTCTGTGTACCTCCAGCAAGTTTTTTAAGCGATTTGTACACTCATTTAGCTTCGTTTTAAGTTGGGGCGATCTATGCTGTTGCTATTCTCTTCGCGCTCTCCTTTTTTCAGATAAAAGCTCCTCAACATCGACAGAAAAAATTTTGTTGTATTTGACCTGACGGTATGTTGAAGAAGCATGTTCAACGGCTTCTTTAATGTTTTCATTTAGGATATTTAGGCATACATCGATTTCTTGGGGAGTTTTTAGTGGTATGTGTTCCGAGCAGTGAGAGCTGATATATTTTTTATATTTCAACCAATTTACTCTTTTGGATAAGAAAAAATCACTAGTTGTGATTTGGTTAGGACTGCAAATAGTGATAATTGTGGGTGAGTGGTCAGAAGATAAATCCAGAGAGGCTTGCGCCTCAATAAGCTCCGGGGATATACCTTTTGCTACGCCAAAATCTATTACGTCTGGAATTTTATTGTGGTCGGTTGGCCAATAGGTTGGTTGTCCGGTAGAAATAACACAAAGACCCATTTCAGACACGGAATCATACAAGATACGACCTCTGGGACTAATTAAGCGGGAACCCCAGTAGGTGTGTTTAGCGTTATAGTCTCCAGCAGCTATGAAGCGGGGACCTTAAGATTTGTAAAAACTGTTGTACTGATCTTTCGTTATGGAGAACCTGGGTGGACAATACACTGACAAAATAACTAGGTTAGCGAAAAATTCATCAACGCAGACGTTTGCTGCTTGAATATAGCATTCGGAGATGCGACCTAACCATTGGTGTTTAATTCTTGATTTGATTAGTATAGCGGAGCCACCACATGATCTATCTCTGGGATCCTTCGAATCATAAAAATTGTATCCACTTATTTTAAAAGTGCTCCTAGATGTCATATGAGTCTCGGAAAGACACATGACGTCAATTTTATGGTGTATTAAAAAACATTCGAGCTCATTTTTGTGTTGGCGGATGCCGTTTGCGGCAGTTCATGGTCTTTTAAGCATGGCCTGCAGAAGAGCAGACTGCATTTTCTGCATCTCCTGCATCATGCCAGCCATTTGCGCCATTATCTGCGTAAATTGTTTGACCATATTGTCAATTACGGCTTCCAGGCGGGTAAAGTTGGGACCAGTTGGTTCACTTGTTGGCACTTGTTGTTGTGTGGTTGGTTGGTTTGGCCTTTGTGCATTGGACTGGTTTGACTTTAGTGCGTTGGCGTAAGAAATTTGACTAGTAGTTGGCTGTGCTAACTGGGGAATGTTTGTTGTTGGTATATTTAACGGCTGGGGAGGGGCAGGAACTACCTTCGGCTTGGATGAGCGTTTAACCAAGTCAAAAACAGGGCAACCTCTATAGTTGGCAGTGTGGTTTCCCGCTCAATTACTGCGTTTCTTCACCCTAGGATCTTTTTTTGGCTTGTCGCAGTTGGTCGTATCGTGCAGATCCCCACACACAACACAAACAGAAGGCAATTTACAATATGCTTTGGTGTGGCCATATTCCTGGCAGTTTAAGCACTGTACGGGCCCAGATCGCTTATGTGGCACCTCCACTATAACTCTACGGTGCATAAAATATCTTAGATCATATATTGGATGTGTTTCATTTTTTTTCAATTTAATGTCACTGGGCTCAAGCTCCACCCGGAATAATGGTTGAGGGTATTTTTCCCTATTCCTTATGTTTGATACATATTTGACTATAAAGCCCTTCATGCACAAATTAATTTTAATTTCCTCCGGGTCAACATTAGAGTCAATACCTTTTATAACTACCTGGAGGCCCTTAGCGTTCTTAAGTTGGTAAATATAGAAATTTTTCTTAAGTTTTTCGAGCTCCGAAATAGTGGTGCGGTAAGCGTTTTCGTCATTCACCTGAATTTTTGTCTCGTATGTGTTACCGCGTTTAATGTTAGTAACGTAAAAGTTGTTTTTCCAATCAAACCTACTAAAAACTTTACAAGATCATTCGAATTTCTTTCCCTCAAATAAATCGGAGGTGGCTTAAAGGACTTTTTTTCAGTAACGGGGGCATCGTTATCTTCTTGTAGAATGGCAAAACGATTTTGCGATGAGGTTGGCCTTTCAACATTTTTGCAGGTTGAGATATTTCTGCCGATTTTGGACTTCTCCCCCTTTTAAGAACTGTTACGTACCTGTCCATCCCTACCTGGATCTTAGGAGCACACGCAGAAATTGGGCCTGGAGCGCCTTTAGCAGCTGTAGGTGCGACACCAGAACTTGACAAAGAAGACCGCGATGAAGATGGCACCTCGGTATTTTTTTATAATTTTTAAACAGAGATTGGGCTAAATTTGTCCCTTGTTCAGTACATTTATTCAAATTAGGCACACTTGCACTTAAATTATTTGTATTTGTTTTCGGTTTTGAACTTAAATAGTTTCTATTATATTCAGGGTCTCTAATGTTTTCATTGCTAACGCTTTCTGAGCTTAACACAATGTAAGCATTTCGGCTATTAGGCCCACTGTCACTACGATTACTGTTACTCATTAACCGTTTGGTTTTTTTGTTTTGTTTAGTTTGTTTTTATTTTCGATTCTCACTTATGTATGTCTTGTAGGTATGTATATTAACAATTTTTTTTTTTTGTAACTTATTACAAATATCACCTATTGCAAATATACACTCGCGTAGACACGTCCGTACACCACGAGATTAAGAGAGCAACTGATATTATTCATATTATTTTTGTAAATACTCTTGGGGCGTAGAGATAGGGGGTAAGTATAATCTAGGAATATGTTTGGGAGGGGAAACTAATGGGGGTCGGTCGTACACTTAATTGCTCTAAGTCCGACTATGAAGAAGATGTGTGCATTTTAATATAATTTTTGTAAATTTTGTATGGCAACCGCCTTAAGGCGTGGGGATAAGGGGTTAGTATGTCCAAGGAATATGTTTTGGAGAAGAAACTAATGGGGGTCGCACAGTGGCTGAAAATTGTTTTTCATTCGCAAAAATTCTGTAACTTTTGAACCGATCAAATATTAAAGTAATTTTTTTTTTAATGAATAGATATTTAGTGTAGCTTGACTCAGTTTAAATGACATTAAAATTTATTGAGGACTTTTGAAGGACTTCTAGGTCAAAGTTGAACTTTTGATTTTTTTAACTTTTTGATTGAAATATAGGTTTATTTTTTTGTTTACAAATTAAAAAATTTAGTATTTGAAACCTATTGATAATTATAACTATTTTTGCTGATACCGGAATTTGTTTAACGTTTCACTCAAATAAAATTTTTACACCCAAAAAAATGTTTACACTCAAAAAAATGGTAAAATTGACTGGATATTTTGCTGTTACTAAGGAAAAATGTATTATTTTTTGCTGTCAAATTTGATAATTTTGAAAAACATTTTCAAAAACAAAAACTGCAATAGATTTTTTTGGCTTTTTCATGTGAATCTCGATGTTCCACTTGTCATTGACTTCAAATATTGTAGATAAACGGATCTGACGTTGCCAATAACATATTTAATAGATGGAATGAAACGCTTTTTTATTATTGTATATTATACAACAGAGGGTAAATCTTTTTATTTCTCTCTTGTCAACGACAAATGAACTGAAATTAAAGATCATTGCACCATGCTATGTGTGAGTTTATATGCTTATTTTTATTAATCTAACTGGTTTTAATACAAATTTTTATTTTTTCTTTTAGCTTAAGTTTATTATATAATTTCCTTTGATTAGCAGAAATATTTTTTTTTCGTTAATGTTGAAAGAATGTTATTTGAAAAAATCAGGTTTTTTCTACGGATACTAGCCGAGTAGAACGCATTTTCGAAACAGCTACGCAGTTTCATCATCAGTACTCTTTAAAGGGTAGTAGTGTCCTTGGCTGTAAACATCATCTATTTCACTTACATGTAACAGAGAAAGGAAAACGGAATTATATAATAATATTAAGCCAAAATAAAGAGCAAAAATTTGCATTAAAAAAAATTAGTTTAACATTAATAAGCAGTAAAAAAATATTTAAGTAAACACTTGTTTACTTTTCTAAGATTTCATTATAGTTTGGTTTTATTTTATTTTTTAGTTAGTGTTTATACATACAAATTTGTTTATCATTGTTTATACATACAAGTTAATGATCATTATAGCTAAGTTTATTTAAAGTTGGCTATGGTGATCATGAGCAACAAATGCAGGCTAAGCTTTCATTTACTTTTTTTGTTTATAACCAAAGTCTGTTTGTTTGTTTACAAAAAAAAGAATTCATTGACTTCTAACAAAAGTGGGTCAACTGCTTAGCTTGCATTTGACTACTAAAAGTGTATTAACTAACAAAAACGCACAACAGCAAAAAACCAATTGTTTTTTACACAAAAGTTAATAAACTTATATCAAAGACTATAGACTATAAAGATGGTTCACTTGGAACAAATTTCATAAACAGAAATTTTGAGTTTGCAACGGGTGGTTACGGTAAAGGCAAAGGGAAAGGAAAAACACTCTCTTAATTTGAGAGAAGACAGAAAATAAAAAAAAGATCACAAAAAATTGACGCCAAATTTTAAGAACAATAACAGCCAAAAAAATATTAATGGTGCATGTACATACATACCAACATATACATATGGATGTATGTAGTACATACATACAATATAAACATTGTTTTCCATGTTTATTTTTTTTTATTTTGCTGCTTTTTGATTTTACGTTCATTCATACGTGCATATGTATGCCTCTATGTATATTCAAAAAAAAGACACCTTCTTTTAAGCAAATTGATGGTTTTGTTTAAAATTTGCCAAAGAAGTATTGTTTAAAAGCAGTTCATGTTCAAAAACAAACGCGGTAGCGAAAGTTGTTGATAATCTAGTTGTAGGGTACAAATACGTACATATTTTATTGCTGTGGAAATGAAATTATGTCGATTCGAGTTGAATTAAAATACCCTTATTTTAATATGTAGAGAGCTATACAAATAAGCGCCTTCTAACATTTCTTCTTTAAATTATTAATTGCATACATAAAACCTCAAGTTATTTATTTTTTAAACTTTAATTTTTATACTTTTTTTGGACAAAATAACATTTGTCTTCAGTTTAAAAAAATTGTCAGTGTGACTGTTAAAATCATGTTTCCGGATCCAAATAGTGGCGCACATAAAACGTTTGGCATCAAACAATCAGAAATATCCCTGTGTCAATCGCTATCTAAGTCAGCATATTCGGTCTTATGATCGAGATTTAGTCGAAACCCCAAATCCATTTTTAGGGCAAAATAATGTATATATCTCAATAAATGCAGCCACTCTTGCCACAAAACTAAGCACGGGTACTTTAAAGATAGGGACCTAAATTAGGGGAAATCATTTTTCAGATAGGAGCAGGAGGAAGTTATATTTCCCCTTAAATTGCAATATTTAAAGCGCTAAATCTGAGAAACATAATAGCAATAGAATTAAAATGTTTTATAAAAAGTAATTTTACAATAATGAAAAAAAATATTGGGAGCGGAGCAGGGGAAGGGGTAGCCCTCATACAAATTTACAGTTTTTGTAAAATTTTCGATACGCTATATCTAGAAAACTTCAAATGTTCTGCTTTTAATACAAAATATGCTGAAAATAGTTAAAACTCTCGACCTTAAACCTTTTACATGGTATTTCTATTATACAAATTAAATTCGCGTTGAGAATTTTGTATAAAAAAATATTTTTGGAGTTGTGCGTTCTTTAACCGCACAACACGACTTTATTGATTCAAGGTAAAAATACAAGTAATTATTTTTAAATACACTTTACTTAAGCTACCCTAGCATTCAGCCGATCACGCCACTTCTTCATGTTGGCCAGACGCATACTCAGCAATTTTGGTGGGAACAGCACAGTCAGTAATATTAATGGGAACAAAGCTACGTTGCTGTTGAGACATGTTGTAATTGGAGATGCAACGTAGGCTTTGTTAGCGTGTGAATTATATTTTTGGAG
Organism: Melanophora roralis; assembly: GCA_963583895.1. NCBI lineage: Eukaryota > Metazoa > Arthropoda > Insecta > Diptera > Rhinophoridae > Melanophora > Melanophora roralis. The sequence continues at coordinate 76,422,634 of OY757187.1, read as the reverse complement.
TTTGAATGTTTTCTGTGTTAACTCCTCCCCCTCTAAGATCGGACGTCCTCGTATGATAACTTTCTTTCTTGTTTTTTTTAAAAAAATGGTAAATTGTGAATCTTGCTTCTTCCCAAACCTTCCGTTGACAATGATAGGGATTTCTTCCGGTTTAGGCAAACATTAGTGCCCTCTGTTGTTTTTGCTTCTTCTTCTGGCGGTTGCATTTTCTTGTCGGTTTCCGAAACTTTATGTTCCTTAATTATCTTATTGCGATTTCGCCTTATGGCCGAGATAATAATGATCAGTAGTAACAGAGCTAATATTAGCACAATATTAATGGACAAATTAACTTTGTTTTCGACTTGTAGTTGTTGTATAATGTGAGAATTGTTAACATTTAAAGCTTCCATTCTTTCCAAAGTTATCACTTCTTCTTGAAAATTCACGTTAACTGGCTGGAACAATGCAGGTAATGGCTTAGAAAAGGTAACCTGAGTTGTTGAATATGTTTGGTTACCTATCCATACTGTAGAATTAAGATGGTGAATCAAAAAGGTGCCATTTAAAACGATTGTTGAGTTATCGATAGATATATTTCCTGCAAATTGGTTCAGTAGTATCATACTTTCGTCAATTTTTTCTATAAGCGCCACATGTTCATCGTTTGTTGTTATGCATCGTGATGGCTTACTCTTTATCAAATTAGGGATACATTCTGATTCGCTTAAGTCTATGGTATTTTCTTTTCCACAAATACTTAAACTATTGTAATTTTTACATTCATCTTTTATTCCATATATTTTACCATAACAATTTAATATATTTTTAAAATTTGTCTTAATCACTAAGTTTTTACTTTTTACAGGTCTAATTAAGAGATTTTCACAATTCTGCTTATTCGTTGTTGGGATATTTACGATATAAATTATTTCCCTGTCATTCGAAGCTACTTTAATTTTGGAAAAATTTAACAATTCGTCTATGTTACCAAATGGAATATTATCATTATAAAAGATATTTCTTAGAATTTCTATTTCAGAATTAGAAAAAATAAATGAATTTACTGTATTTGATTTGGCCCAATGAATTGCGTATTCAATATTGGATAATTCTTCTTTAACAATCTCTAACTTATATTTAAAATCTATTAAAGGCTTTTCTTGAAGTTTATTCTCTAATAATTTTGAAATGTTGTTTGTCATGATGGATAATTTGTTAACTTTATCCAGTGCCATTTGATTTATTACAACTTGGTTATTATTATTTTGCAAAACATTATTAATTTTGTTCTCTATAATTTCGAAATCAAAATGATCGGGACTTCCGGCCAACCACTTCCAAGCACTTCCAATAAAGTCAAGTGATCTCTTTGTCCTTGCCTTCGATCTAAGTCTGGTTAGACTGGATTTCATCTGGGATATGGTGTACGATAGATAAGGTAGCATCGAATTGTCAGTTTCGTTATACATGCGAAGTCCATCTTCAAGTTTCTGCACCAATTCCTCGTATTGTCCCAAATCAATCGTGTGAATCAATCTAAAAACGCCTGTTTGGATTTTCGCCGGGCCGGTGTTTACAACGACCAATCTCGAATTGGAGTAATCCATTATCTGGAATTCACCCATAATAGACTCGAAGGTTAGTAGTATCCTGTAAAAAAAAAATATTAGCGTTTAAGTTCAATTCGTCCCAAGGTGTACAGTAGTCTGAGGATAGGGAAAAGGTTTCTAATTTCTGATGTGACTCTTATGGATCACACGGCCACTATTCGTGACAATTGTTGTATCTCTGTTCTCCTTTACTATCTCGCTTTTAAAGCGACTACTCAATTTCGTGCCCAATCTTTTGTTGTTCTTTACATATACTAGCTGGCCAGGCACATAATTCTTAATAGGTGTTTTCTTTTTATTATGGTAAGCAATATCTTGTTCCTGTTTCCGTTTTAGCCTTTCGATGTTTGACAGTCTTGTTTTTTCGTAGTCCTGTGGGGAAAATTCGATTGTGCGTCCAAAATACAAATCTACAGGTCTTCTTTTAGTGGTAGAATGAATTGAGTGGTTATATTCATTTACTGATCTTTCCAGCAATTCTTCAAAGTTCCTAGACGTTCCATCTTCTTTCAGACATCTCATTAATTCCGCTAATGTGGAGTGAAATCGTTCTATCTGCCCGTTTGATTCGCTCCTATAGGAAGGTGTGGTAAAAACATTAATTTTTAAGTCGTCTTTCATCATAAACATGATTGATGCAGAGTTTAATGAAGGTTCATTGTCCATAACTACGTTCTTTGGTACTCCATAAAAAAACAGGAGTTCCCTTAGAGGCCTTCTAATGTTCTCAATAGATCTGCCTTGTAGCTGTTTGACTTGAACATATTTCGAAAATTTATCGATTGACGTTAAAATTAGTTTCTTGTCCGTAGAAAAAATGTCGATATGAATAGTATGGCCTGGATACGTTGGAACTGGCGTCTCTTTAAGTACTGGATCATTTGGATGTCGTTCGTACTTGCTTTTCTTACATGTGGAACATAATTTTATGATTCTCTTAATTTTCCCATTCATTCCTGGAAAGTAATATTTTCCTAAAATCTGTACTTTGTTTTCCCTATCGTTACGATGAGCTCTATTGTGTTCCTCAATTATAATGTTTTCTTGATCATTTTCAGATGTTATGTCTTCAACCATGAGTTGAGTAAATCTACATTTGTAGCTCGAAAAATGGTTTGGGTATATTTTCTGGATTTTTCCCATTATTGGTTCGGGTGTTTTGATGGCATTTATTACGGATGGGTTAAGGTATTTCTTAAGAATATTTATTAGTTTCTCTTCGTCGTAGTCGGTTTCTGTTATAAGGTGGCGGTGAAATCCCGGAAAGATTATGTTAAACTGATATGAGGCCGAATTGCCAATATTGATTATCAACTGATTCTTAAATACATTGATAGGAGCTTCGACACTAGGTATTAAATGTTCAGATGAGCTTTCCGCACTATGCTGAGTCATAGTAGAAGAACTGGGTTGTTCCTCTAGAGCGTTTAGTCCACAATTATTTCTTGACAAGGCATCAGCTACCACATTTGTTCTACCAGGTTTATATTTAAGTTCATAGTTGTATTCTTCCAGAATGCATTTCCATCTTTTCATCTTAGAGTTATTATTATTGTTGCTAAGAGCGTAGGTAAGTGGCTGATGATCAGTATAAATAATTACTTTCCTTGATCCATAAAGGTAATTTCTTAAAGAGACTAATGACCATATGATGGCAAGCATCTCTTTTTCGTTGGTTGCATAGCTTTCTTCGGTTTTATTGAGTGTTCTAGAAATAAATGTGATCGGTTTGTCGTCCTGGCTAAGTACAGCTCCAATGGCGACGTTTGAAGCATCGGTTGTTAGTTGAAACTCCTTTTCAAACTGAGGGTATGAAAGAATTACTTCTCTTGATACTAACGCATCCTTAAGTGCGTCGAAAGCTCCCTTTGCTTCGTCGTTCAAGTCTACCTTAATCTGGCTAGATGCTGATTTTGATATACGTCCTTCTTCTCCTCTTAGTAAGATCGTTAAGGGTTTGGCTATATCGGCATAGCCTTTAATAAAGCGCCTGTAGTATCCGGACAGACCCAGAAACGAACGGAGCTCTTTTAATGTCTTAGGATAATTGAATTTTAATATCGATTCGACCTTTTTGGGATTCGTTTTTATACCATCTTTTGATACAATGAATCCTAGAAATTCCACTTCCCGCTTAAAAAATTCACATTTATCCAGTTGGATTTTCATATGGGCTTGCTCCAATGTGTTAAAAATCTTGTTAACATGTTCCAGGTGTGATTGTTCATCCTTGCTGAAAATAATAATATCGTCCACGTAAACATAGCATATTTTACCAATAAACTGTCGTAGTATATCATCAAGTGCCCTTTGGAAAATTGAAGGGGCATTTTTTAACCCAAACGGTAATCTGGTGAATTCGTATTTACCGTTATTAACGGAAAAAGCCGTTTTTTCTCTGTCTTTTTCTCTAAGGGGGATTTGGTGGAAACCGCTTTTCAAATCCAAAACAGTAAAATATTGATTTTCTCCTAGGTTAGAAAGTACGTCGTTAATATCCGGTATGGGGTATTTGTCCGCTATCGTCACCGCATTCAGCCTTCTAAAGTCTACTACCAACCTAAATTTTTTCTTTCCCGAGGCGTCTTCTTTCTTCGGTACTACCCATATAGGTGAGTTATATGGAGACCGTGAGGGTCTAATTATACCATCGCGCACTAATCGACTAATTTCTTCTTCTACGACGTCTTTCAGTGCCATGGGATATGGGTAATTTTTCGCGTATATTGGTAATTCATTTTCCGTTCTTATATCTGCAACTACTACGGTGGAATATGTGAGTTTCTCGTCTGGCTCGGCAAAAAGGTCGCTATGATGTTCAATAATTTTCTCAAGGGATAATTTCTGATTTTCATTCAAATGTTGTGTTCGTATTTCCATATTGTTCACATTTTGTGATATACGTTGTTTTATTTTTATCTTTTGTCCACCCTTTATAGTAAAATAGTTCTCAGCCGTATGAATAACGGCTGAGAGTTCCTTCATACTGTCATTTCCCAATATTGCATCGAATGAGTCAAAATTAGGTAATAAGAAAAATTTAAAGGGTGCTTCCTGGATTCCAAATAAGTTCAAGAAAGTATGTTGTGAAATCCTGATTGCGCCGTTCGCTGATTTGGTAAAGAAAATTTTGTCGTTATTCCTTGGGTTCGGTACTATATCGGGTCTAATGTAGTTCTTGTTGCTTCCTGTATCTATTAAAAACGTGAGTACCTCTTCGTTCCTCGTTTTCGCCTCAAAGTACGGTAACGAGGAACAGTTTAGTCTAAAAAATTCACTAACGGCTGGACTTCATCTAGCTGTTCTTCCTGGTATTCTGTTGCGGCTTCTAATTCATCGGGTATTTGCTGTAAATATTCTTGATCGCATCCGGCTTCTGCATTTCGCGCGTACATATCGGGATCATTTATTTCGGGCGGGTAGTACGCCCATTCATTTTGCATGTCCTCTGGTACATAGTCAGCACTCATGTGGAAGTTTCTTTGTAATTTGTTAACTGGGCCTTGGAAAGATCCTCCAGCTGGTCTTTTGACAAATTGGTTCATTGGTGGTCTATTCATGTAGTTAACTTGTCTCGTCTGGGTCGATCGGTCCACGTCCATAGGTTCTACAATGGGTGGTTTGAAGGAATAATTTGAAGGTTGAGCGTTTCGATTCGCGAATCTATTATGCATCCCCAGATTAGGTTGCAATCCCCAATTTAGCTGGGATTCGGAATCGTATTTGAATTACGATAGTTTGGATCGTAATTTCGGTTAAAGTTATTCGTAGAACTATAACGAGGCGGGATTGGTGGTCTTTGTAGCGTTGGTCCCCCCATGTTAACAAGTTCAGGATAAAATCTTCGTCCATTTGCCAAAGGTCGATTCGTAATACCTTGGTGTATGTTCGTCCTAGACATTTGCCCCTGTGCTTGGCTCATACGGAACGTCATATTATCCAACTTGAGACATATGTGTAATGCCTGTGGCAGTGAAGTGGGTTCACGAACACTAAGTAATTTTGGTAGGTCCCCATTAAGTCCTCTTATAAAAGTATCCAACGCCTTTTCCCTGTATGTACTCGTCATTGTGCGTAGGCTGCTTTCTCCCAATTCTAAACAAGAAACCTTATCGAGAATTAGCGACAAGTGTTGGTAAACCGTCTGGTAGAACTCAGTTATGGTTCTATTACCCTGACGCAGACTATTCATCTGATACTCCAACGAACCTATGTCTCGTTTATCGGAGTAGTGCATCATAAGGCACTTCTTTATTCTGGGCCAATCGAGAGGAGTCCTGTATGACTCTAGAGCAGCATCTGCTTCCCCAGTAACCTTTGTGCGAATGGTATGCAAAATCGCATAATACCGCCCAGTTCCCTTCACGGATTCGTAAAGTCCTAAGACCCTATCAACAGCTTTTCTCCAGGAATTAAATTCCCCTTGTTTGCCGGAAAACTCTCTTAGAGATTTCACAATATCAGGAACTTTGTCCAGTTCCTCTAGTCTGGTCGTAGCAGCAACTATCGGTTGATCGGCTCCCTCTTCCAGTAAAAGGTCGGGGGGTGGCCTAAGGGCCTCATTTATCATCGATGCTATTTGCTCCCTCTGAGTCGAGGTCAAACCCCCTATAGCAGCTGCCCCCCCACTCGGTTGTGCCATCGTGAGAGTTCTGCTCAATCTTTCGGTCAATTGATCAACGGTTTCGTTCAGCATGGTAAATAATATGGGAAAAATCAACTCTTAAGGGCCTATTCAGCAGATCTCGAATACCAGAGAACGGATAATTTAACAATAACCAAATTTCAATAAAAAAAACGACGCAAATGGCCAAAATTTTTTTTTTTTTTTAAATATATTTAATATCAAATTTTGAGTCTGAATAAAAGAAATATAATTTAGTGTATTGGATTTTAATATGAAACTAAAGAAAAACCGATGCGGATAATAATTTGGGGAAAATTCTTATAGTTAGTAAGTCTAATGAAAATAGTATAAAAATATAAATTTTTGAGCTTAGATTCTAAATAAAAATTTTGTTTACAGTAAAAAAAAATATATAAAACAAGATTAAAAGTACAGGAAAATAATTCTTACGCTAAAAATGTTGTCAGCATTCTTCTGAATTTTGGCAGCGGGTGTTGATACAGATGTTGAGTTGATGTTTGTAGTTTTGTCGTATTGATGCTTAAAATTTTGTATGTCCTTAATGTTCACTTCCTTTGGCTGGTGTTCCCAATTTTTCACCAATTCTAAATTTTCTTTATTATCTTTTCCTCAGTTCACTATCGTTCCACTTTTAACTTTCTTTTCAATTCCACTGTTATTGTTGTAATACTTTTTTTCATTAAATGTTTATCGTTAAAAAAATTTTTTCTTTGCTCCTTAGTTTTATTTTGTGTTTATTTCTTTTTATTTTCACTTTATTATCCTTTTTTTTTCTCAATTATATGTTCACTTTAAGTTTTTCAAAAAGCTTATTTATATTTGCAATGATTTTTTATTCACAATTTTTTTATAGCTTGTTCATTTCTTATTTAATTTATCGGGTTTTTAATATATTACTTTGGTTTTATATTTGTAGTTTACTTATTTTAATTTCTTTTTATTAAACTTTTTACTTATTTTTAATTTTTCTTTGAGTTTACACTTAACTTTTGTCTATTCTTTTCAAGCATTCACTTTTCTTAATTTTTATTAATTAGTTTTCCGTTTTACCGGGCTTAACGGGCTTTGACATAACGTCAATTCTTTTTGTCCTTTTAAGGGGTACTGGGGGGCCCGCCAAGGCTTGACCGTATTTTTACCTTTTTTGTAAACCTCCTTTACGTTCGGAAGGAGGTCCCTGCTCGGGCGCCAATTAAATTCGCGTTGAGAATTTTATATAAAAAAAAATTTTTTGAGTTGTGCGTTCTTTAACCGCACAACACGACTTTATTGATTCAAGGTAAAAATACAAGTGATTATTTTTAAATACACTTTACTTAAGCTACCCTAGCATTCAGCCGATCACGCCACTTCTTCATGTTGACCAGACGCATACTCAGCAATTTTGGTGGGAACAGCACAGTCAGTAATATTAATGGGAACAAAGCTACGTTGCTGTTGAGACATGTTGTAATTGGAGATGCAACGTAGGCTTTGTTAGCGTGTGAATTATATTTTTGGAGTTTGAATGTTTTCTGTGTTAACTTACATACATAGTACAAACGTTAAAATTTTGTAAGGTTTTCTATTTCAAAAACTAGAACAGCTATCGACCTCAAACCCGGCACAAAAAACTTTTTTTAATTACAATATTCGCAGTATGAAATAAATCAGCTAGATCAGATGGCTGGGCAGTAGCGGATTTAGGCCTGGCCCATCTCAGGCACTCTTTGAAGTGCCGCCCTTTTTGATTATATGTGACATTTAAGTCACATATAATTACTAACAGTCTTTTGTCCACTGCAGTGTAATTCAATTATTAAATATTGTTTATTATTTTCGACCAAAAAATTTATAAAATTTTACACATAATTGGGTTGTTTTAAATAATCTTTTATTTCAAGTTTTTTTAATTAGAAATTTCTAAACTTTTTGAGTTTTATATAAAATTAAATAGTGTATCTTAAAATAAAATGAAATAATTCATATGTACATGTGTTTGTGTACCGATAAAACACAAAAGAAACGGTTTTAAATATAATATTAATATGAATACTATTTTTTTAAAATTAGCAAAGTTTTTTATCAACGCTCATTTTATTAATTTAGTCTTTCGAGATTTTTCTCTAGCAAAGCCTTCAATTAAATCTTCATAGTCAGTTTCATCCACCAATTGCGCTTCAATAGACAATAAGAGCATTAAGTCTATCTTGGGCCATACTTGCCCGTAGATAGTTGTTTACTCTTTTCAGGGTTAAAAAAGATCTTTCTGCTGAACAGTTTGTAGCGGGGATACTCAGAAAAATTTTGGCGCCCTTTATATTATGCCGCCCTAGGCCCTGGCCTCATGGGCCTAGGCGTAAATCCACCACTGTGGCTGGGTATATAAAAAGACCAAAGTGAGTGTAAATAATTAAGATTCGGCACAGCAAAATATAGCGCCCTTGTTCTATTTATTTATTTTTTTTTTTATTTTCATATTAAAAAGTGGTTTGTTTTGTCGTATAAAATATTTAATATTAAAAAAAATAGTTCAAAAAAGGGAGAGTACATTATCTAGTATTCATTCCCATACACGCTTTATTTTTTTAATAAAAAATTTACATTTGTTATTTTAAAGTTAAAAAATATTTTTTATCAGTATATTTAAGTTTTAATAAAAAAAGTTTGTTTTTTTAAAGAAAAATTTTCGAAAACTAAAATTTGTAAGGTTACATTTAAAATTACAGTTATTTTAACTTAGAACTTGATGTTTGCACTGAAATAAACACAATGTGAGTTAAATTGTCACAATAAAATTGCAAATATGTACCTGTACATATAAAAAAATAAAACTATCTGAAAACAAAAGATATTCTGCGCAAATAAAACAAACAAAAAATTATAATTAAAAAAATAAGTTTTTCAATAAAAATCTTATCACAATAAAATTAAACCAATTCGCCTGGTAAACTGTAATGAAAATTTAACAGAGTAATATTTTTTCTATACGAGTATAAATGTAGAATCAAAAATTTAAAACTAAAAACTTTAAATAAGTCCTTAAAGATTTTTTGTTTTTAAAATTTAATAAATTCAATAAATCAAAGTACACGAACAATAATTATATTTAGGGCGGTATTTTACTACTCTCTACTTAGAATAATGAATTTAAAGTTTTCAGAAAAACTATATCTTTCTTCAGTTAGGTATTTTCATTTTGATAATAATGGCATTTTTAATCGTTGCGAATCGACTTGGTTTCATTTATACAACAACAAAATACGTATTGTTGCCCTATAACTACGCATTGAAAATTATTCGCTACTATCACGGCTTTTTGCACAAAAACTGTATTGAAACATAACTTCTTTTGCCTTAATTCATATATAAAAACAAACAAAAACAATAACAATGTGTATATGTACACCGAAATGTATTAATGTTTGTATGGACGTGTACGATGTACTTATGTTTTTGTTTTTATTCAAGGCATATCGATACAAGGTGGCCGCAAAAAAAATTAGGGGGTCGTTCTCTTTATTTTTTATATGGAGTTTGAAACTATAATTGAAATTATTTTTCAATTTTAGTATCAAGCTCCATATAAAAAAATAAGGTTTAAAAGACAACTCTCTTATTTTTTTTTTTTTTTTGCGGCCACCTTGTATCGATATGCCTTGGTTTCAATTCTTAAAATTTGGTGGCCATTTTTTTGCCTTTACTTTTCGTCTTCTCTTTTCATCAGTTTTTGTATGTAAGTATATCGTCATAGAACATGCAAAATGCCTTAGCTTACATGTTAAAACTTTTACAGGAGAAGCAAAAAACTTGTTTAAATAAAAAATATGTTGAGAATAAACACAAAAAATTTTTTAATATAAGTTAACCAGAATTAACAAATTAATTTCTGCTGGAAAAAATAATTTTGCGAGATGATGTACATATTTTGACTTCACGGACCAAACTTATTAAAAAAAGTAAATTTTATATGTTATTTTAGATTAGGCGTTTCGCATTTTCTGTGACGATACATTCTTTGGCAATATTTACACACGTACATACACCTACAAATTGTTTTGCTGAGAGCTTATTTTCTTTTTGTTATTTCTATCGCCATTTTTATTAACTCTCTCTCTATTTTAATAAATCCATATGATAAATCCACATCAATTTAGCAGTCATAAAACAGTGTACGGAAGTATAGTCTTTGCTTATATTTTTAGGACAGCAGTAAAATTGTGCAATAGTTTTACTGCTGACCTTCCTAAATTCACCTAGCATAAGAAAAACTGTAAGTTAATTTTAGTATATAAGAGAAAGAAAATACCAATGAAGTATACATCAATGAATAATTGTGATCCAACCCTTCCCTTGTTTTAATTCCACTGTCAACACGGTTTAAGTGCCGCTCAATCCAGTTTATGTGCTGCGATTGACTTGTCCCAACTTCACATTAACATTAACAGTTAGTTTGTTATTATATTTTATATATTTTTTTTTAAACTGAATTACGTTCAAAATAAAAATAATAAAAGCAGAATAAAACACTTATTCATTTTTAATTATACTTTAGGAGTATTAAGAAAAGGCTAAGCGTTCTGTATTGAAATAAAAGGGAAAAAAAGAGCAATACTTTCATTGCTGAGGTAATAACCATTTGTCACAAATTGTGGTTACTAAAAACTCTTTTTCTTTGTTTGGGGCTACTTTATAGCCCAAGCGCAATGTTTTCAAAGTAACACCAATGAAGAAAGTCTACTATTTTCAGTTTCAGAGAATTACAGATATGGTCAAACAACTCTGGAGTCAACTATAAACATTAAAAAAATCTTTTTGAAAGTATGAAACGAATTTCATTGTTATTTATAAACAAATCGTTTAAATTTTAGAAATTCATACATAATCAATTTTAATAAAATTTTAAATTTCTTTAATTGAATATAAAAATTTAATAAAATTACAACAATTTCCAAAGGCTATTTAGGATTTGATCCCAATTTTCCCTGTCCATCCATAGGGTTTGTTGTAGGTTACGTTTGTCTATATGCATTTCATTGAATCTTACACTAAATCATCAGTAGGCTTAAACCAAACCGCATAAATATTTTATGGTTTTGTATTATAACCTTAATAAACTTATTGAGAATCATCATAAACAAACCAAAACGTTCAAGAGTTTTTTTAATAACCCAACAAACCATTTTTTGCCATGAGCTATTTTGATTTTCTTTTTACCCTTTACATTTTAATAACCATTGGTTATCACTTAATGTATTACTTTTTTGTATTACAACAATTTCCAAAGGCTATTTAGGATCTAAATTCCATTTTCCCTGTCAATCCATAGGGTTGGTCTATATGCATTTCATTGGTTCTTAAACCAAATCATTAGCAGATGTCGTGGAATAAAGATGCATTTCCGTTAGTTTAAATCTGAACTGTTGGATTACCTTTTATTTGTTTTGTTTAGTAATATATTTCTGTCCGCCTGCTACATTGACTTGTAATTGTTAACGCCTTTGCAACACAGCGGCACGGTATCAGCGATACAAACTTAGCTATTTTGGAGCTAGATATAGCTCTTTTTAATTCTTCTTACTCGAACATTTTACCTTTAGTTCGTTTTTTTAAAAAAGAGCCAACACAGCTCTTTTCAACTGTGGAAACGGCACGTTTGGCACTTTTTGCGTTTTATAGTAAAATTTTCCTTTTTTACCCTTTTGTTTTGTCTTTGTGGCATTTACGGAACATACAAAACTATTGGCTAATTTATATCATTTATTACAACGACTGACAAATAAATTCATTATACCGACAGATGACTTCGATTATATAGTTGGAGAATTTTAATCTTAAATAAATAACAACTGTTATCAGGGATTTAACTTTGAGAAGGCATGTGAAGATTCTAATATAACTGAATTAGATAAACATTTCGTTAAACGTAATTTAACACAGTTCATACAAACTATAATTTATGAAATTAGGGCAAAACTTCCAACAAATTTTAAGATGTATGAATAAATTTCTGCATTTAGCGTTACAAGTGTTTTTTTGCAGGATTAAAAAAATACTTTATGTTTTATAAAAGAATTTGAAGATGATTTTAAAGAAATTGAAGAGCTGTAAAATTGGTTAAAAAATTGAAAACTGTACCAGTGGAAAAATTTTGATAGAATCGACCAATTCTGGATTAAAGTGCATCATTGTTTGTTTTCGAAATATTATCGTATCCATACTCTATTGCTATAGTGAAAAAAATATTCAGTGCTATGAATTTTTTTAAGAATAAAATAAGATACCGCTTGGTTTTAAATACGGTTAATAGTTTAATTCATACAAAATATGGTTTACAAAGGTTTAGCACCTGCTGTTTAAACTACGAGCGTATTTGTAAAAATAAATTCAATTGAACATATAATAAATCAAAATATTATATAAAAACAAATCTATGGCCGGAAGAAGAAAATGTTACTCTTTTTTAAATTAATGATTGTTCTTTTTTCAACTTAACTTATTTATATATAAATGTCTATGGCCATATTGTTAATGTTAATAAATATTTGTATCAATTGCTGCTGTGAAATAATTTTATTTAAAATTATTAATTTTTTTTTCCTATTATTTTTATTTTGTAATAAAATCTTAAAGTACAAATTAATTACATTCATAGACTTAAAATAGTAAAATCTTTACGGCTGTATGCTAAAAAAGTTAACAAAGCCTTACAAACCGTTGTTGTACAAAATTCCTGAAAGTATATTCCAAAATAAATTTCTGCTGAAAGTTCGTTTGTTAACTTGAATCTTTTTAAAGTAGATATGTGTCTACTTTAAACCTATGTATGTTAAAGTGACTTTTTTGGTTTTTTGTGTCTTGTGAAACAATGAATGAATATTTTTAAGTTTAAAGGTTATAAAAATGATGTCGTGTTTCTGCCGAACATTTTTAAAGCATATTAGAAAGCAAGAATCAAAAATCAAGAAAGTTATCTTTAAAAAAACAAAATTTTTTACATTTTTATTAATTTTTTCTGTTTCTTTAAAAACATAATTTTAGTGGTGTTAAAAAAATCAAAGCAAAATTTGTTATTCGAGTGCCTGTTTTTGTACAAACAAAACAAAGCCTTTTTGTTATTGCCAATATATTAGCAATTGTACTAAATGCAAATAAGTATTATGATAATATGATAATCTAAATGATTCTGTGTACAATCTAATTCCAGAATATCAATTTTTTTCTTTTACTTCATTAAACCGAAAGTTTTTTTGTTTAATTGTATAAAACTTATCTAAATTTCATATTTTTTAGAAAGTTCAAAGCATTTCTAAACTATTAACGTATATTGTTGAAATCAGTGACATTTGAAGAGTTTACTACGCTCTTGACCCGAGTTGAGTCGGTCTTAAATTCAAGACCCCTTCTCACCAATGTCAAATGATCCCGATGAATTGCTGGCCCTTACTCCAGGTCACTTTCTGCGCGGAGCCCCCACTCCTTTCTCTCCCGGAAGCCCCCACGGACTCTCTTTCTCTGAAGGATCGGTGGGAGAACTTGAAAGTTCTACACCACCAGTTTTCCCAGCGCTGGAAATATGAATATCTAAAGGAGCTTCAGAAAAGGTACAAATGGCAAAGTCCTGAAGATAATATGAGAATCAACCAAATGGTTATAGTCAGGGACAATATTCTTCCTCCAAATGAATGGAGACTAGGCCGAATCACGAGGATATCTTTCGGCAACGATGGTCACTTGCTAATAAACCAATTAATAACAATAAGTATAATTCGCAGGTCTCGCAGAACCCCAAGTATTCATCGTTGTCGTATCTGCTACAAATTTCATCCACTACGGTTTTGTAAGCAATTCCTAGCGATGGCCGTTGAGGACCGCAGAGATAAGATCCGTATTCTCAAGTATTGTCCGAACTGCCTAGCTAGGTCGCATAAAACGGAGGACTGTACCTCGGCCGATGTGTGCCAAAAATGCGGCTGGCCCCACCAGCCCAAGCACAGGACCAGGTCACCGCATTCTAGCCAACCACAAGAGTCAAACGAGCACGTCATCACCCGTAATTCTCGGACCTCTTCCGGTTCACGCACCTCGCCACAACGGGCACCACAAATACAAAACCGTCTAGGCTCCCACCGAAACACTCAACGTAGAAGGTTCGACTACAATAACCGTTCGGAAAATGAAAGCCGCGGCAGTCCTCATCGCTCTAGGCACCGAAGGAATACGCATGCCACCCGCTTGGAAATAGCAGGTCAAGCAAATCCAAAACGCATCCTTATGGGCGCACTTCGGGCCTTGGAACGCCTAGCAAAAGCCATCTAGTCCAGTTGTCCATTCTGGCCATGGGGCCCAGTATGTTGAAAGCAGTGATAGGGGTATTTATATAATTGAATTTAAAAGCAAATTGTATACATTGAATATTTAAGAATTATTAAAAATTTTTAAAGTATTTAAATTAACTTTAAATTTATACTAACGTTTTCCCAGCTCTGGGTAACTTATCTACTATCAATTTCCAATATTTTGTAACAAATACAACTGACGATCCTTTTAGTTAACAGCGCCAAGATTGGTCTAAAGGGTTTTAATCGTTAATTATTAACTTTTTACCTTTTCAACAATCAACAGCAACGGACTTTTCAACCAGATGTCTCATCAGTGTACATACATTCATCTACTTACAATACATCAACTGAAGTTAATTTAAACGAACTCTTTGTTGGTCGAATAATTTATTGTAATAGCAGGTCTCCCTTCCTGTTGCCTGATTAAAGACCCCTCTTCCAGCGATCCAATTGTTAGTTATATGTTTGCAAACACCGCAAACTATTTCTCCCATATTACCCACTTTAGTAGAGGTTTCCCCATTAACCTGGTATTTGAATTCGAAAACAGTTTCGTGTTTCATACAATTCATTTTTTATAGGTTTGTTATCCCAACAAACCCTAAAATAAATCGTTATACGTTTAGTTAATTTGTATAATTTTAATTTGCATATAAGCGCAAAATTAAACATATATCTTGTTTTTAGTACTTTTTTTATCCACATTTCGAAATCAAACATCTTTCTAAAATCAAATATCTGTTTTCCACTAGGTTTTATAAAAATGTAGCCTTATTTAAATTATTATGCCTTAATACATTTTAAGTTGCGTATAGTTAAGGAAATACTTAGTTATCGATTTTCTCATTTTTGCTCTTTTGTATCCCTTTTATATCCGAACTTTTTTAAAATCCCCTAATAGGAGATCTACACATCAAAAAAAGTTCTAACAGTCAAAATTTAAAGTCTCTCTTTACGCGTTTACGTGATGTACATACATACATATGTGTATGCTTCTCACTTTTTTTAATTAAACAAATTAGTTTTCAAATATATTTTAGTTTTTAAAAGTAGATTTTATGTTAAATATTCATAAATTTTAATTCTTATGTAAACATAACAATAAACAGTTATTTATATATGTGGGTACCTGGGTAAAATAATATTCGCTTTTATGCATCAATAACTATAAACTCACAAAATAATTGATGATGCTGCCAGAATCAAAACCTAAATTTTCCTTAATGCACACTTTAGTGAAAGGGCGTTTTTGCATACGATTTTTTGAAAAAGCTTTGTTAGCTTTAATGTGTTTATTACCAAATGTATACTTTAAAGCCAAAGTAAAAATTTTTTTGCATACGGTCGTTAATTTTTAAATTTATTTTAGCTGTTTTTGACTACTCGGTTGACTCATTTCGCCTTTGAACTGTTGGCATCACTGCACGGTAGTCTTTGTTTTGTCAAGAAAAAGAAAAGTTGAGTTGCAACCGCAGTAGCTATTTTAGATTGTAAATTATACACTTTTTGTATTTACATTTATGTTTTCTTTGTCTATTTGAAATAAAACAATTTATACGTTAATTGGAAAATTAAACGGTGTTATAATTTCAAAACTCAGCTTCAATTGCCAACAAACCTATCTCCGTGAAGATAACAAACTGTTTTGTATTTGGAAAACTTTTCGGTTCATTCAATTTTTCGGAGATATCCTCTCTCAATGATACACACACTTTTACCATACAAAATGTGTGTTTTTAATATAGCAGCATCAACAATTTTTATGGGGAGGATTTTTGCTTTTAACAAACTTTTTTTTTGAATATTAACAAACTTTTTGATGCATATGTAGACTTTATATAATTTTGTTTAAGAAAATAATTTTAAATAAAATAAGAATATAAATTTGATGATGAATTAACTTAATAAGGATAAAATTTACATACGATTTATACATTTATAAAATTATTGTTACAAGTAGGGTTTTTTATTTCCCAGACTTTTTTGCTTCCCGGGAAACGGGAAATGAAAAATTAATTTCCCGGTAATTCCGGGAATCCCGCTCTTCAAATACGGAAAAAATTACAGGTTGTACTAATAAACAAGTTAGAGCGCTATATTCGGCTGTGCCGAATCTTATATATCCTTCACATTGGTCTTTTAATATACCCAGCCGAGTTATTTTGTAATGCAAATAATATAATAAAAATACCTTGTGCGAGCTTTAAAGTCCATAGAAAACTTTACAAAATTTTAGCGTTCGTATAAATAATAGAAACAGATAACGAAGATTTGAGGTCGAGAGTTTAAAAAGTTTTCGACATTATTCATATTAAAAGGTTAATAAAAGTTGTTGATTTTTATTGGATGTTTAAGCCCCCCTACTCCTCTCCAACTTTTTTTCCAAAATGTATGAATTATTTGTTTATCACTTTGTGTATAATATTCGAAGTCGATAGCTGTTATAGTTTCCCAGATGTAGCGAATCGAAAATTTCATAAAAATTGTTAATTTGTATTAGAGCTACCGCTTCTCCTGGCCCCACCAAAAAAAAATTTGTTCTCCAAAGTGTAGACCTTTTTGTCCAATTACTTTTTGCAGAACATGTGAAGTCGATTTCTGTTATAGTTTCCGAGATGTAGCGTATCGAAAATTTCATAAAATCGTCAATTTGTATTGAAGCTACCCCTTCCCCTGCCTTACCCAAAAAACCTTTTTCCAAAGTGTAGATCTTATCATCCAATCACTTTTCGTAGACCAATAGAAGTCGATAGCTGTTATGGTTTCCGAGATATAGCGTATCGAAAATTTTATCAAAATTTTTAATTTCTATGGGAGCTACCCCTTTTTCTGTCCCATAAAAATTGTTAATTTGTATGGGAGGTACCTCTTCTTCACCCCCTACCAAAAAAAAATTTCTTCATAGCGTAGGCTTTGTTGTCGAATTACTTTTTGTAGAACATTTGATGTCGATAGCTGTTATAGTTGTTGTAAATGTTAGCGTAGTTTCCAAATAACAACATGAATATTTTTTAGTATGCATTGAAAAATAATTTACGTAAATTTTTCCTTTCAAATAATTTTTTCATTCGTAAAATAATTTTTATTCAAAATGATTTAAACGTTTTTTATATTAAATATTTTGGGAATTAAATATTTTATTGGGAATATTAGTAAATATTCCAATGGATTTTGGGCCCAGAGCGTTTGGGTTAAAAAAAAAACAAAAAAAAACGAGTGTCGCGATTTAAAAATACGCATTAAGAATACGTACTAAAAAACTTCAAAGATATCAAACCTCAAGAATGGCAACATCATCTTTATATCAAATTAAAAAATTAGATGAAAAGAATTTTAAAACCTGGAGTGTGCAAATCAAAAGTGTGCTTATCCATGGCGGGTATTGGAGGTATGTAAATGGTGAAGAAACAAAAAATCCAACATGGGATCAAGCAATAAAGTTAGAATGGGATACTACTGACGAGTAAGCATTAGCAACAATAATGCTTAGTATAAAAACGTCTCAAATAAATTATGTAAAAAATTGTGCAACGTCTAATGATGCTTGGGTTAAATTATATGAGATGTATAAACCAAGTGGTCCTATACAAAAGGTCGGTTTATATAAGAGACTTCTAAGTTTAAATATGAAAGAAAGCAACAATATGGTGAAGTATTTAAATACATTTTCGGATATTGTTGAAAAATTAAATGAAATTGGAATCCAGTTACAAGATGAGTTGTTGGTAATAATTTTACTACCTAGTCTTTCAAAAGATTATGAGAATTTTGTAATGATAATGGTAACGAGAGAGCCATTGCCAACTCTGTCCGTTGTAAAACTTAAACTTTTAGAAGAGGCTGAACGAAGAAAAAATCAAGATATTGAAGGATCAAGCATGCAGCAAGCGTTTGGTATGATTAAAAAGGAAAAATTTTGCAAATTTAAGAAAAATGATAAAAATACAACCAACCCTAAAATTTTCAAAGGCAATTGCTTTAAATGTGGTAAGAAAGGTCACTACGCTAATAAATGCAAATCAAAAACCGAAGAGAAATCTTTTTCTTTAATTAAAATTGGAAAAAATAAAAATCGGCAGTTAACAACATGGTACATAGATAGTGGTGCCACAAGTCATATGTGTTCAGATCGTAAGTTATTTAGTACATTTGAAGATAATAATGATGTTATTACATTAGCTGACCAAAAATCTATAAAGGCAACTGGAAAGGGTGTTGTTACTATAAAAGTTGATGGAGAAGAAATTAAATTGAAAGATGTTTTATATTCTTCAAATCTAAGAAGTAATTTTTTGTCCTTTAGCAATATCATTCAGTATGGCGGATCAGTTAGTTTTAATGGAAAGGGTGCTTTTTTGAAGGATAAATATGGTAACTTACTCATACATGCTCAAATGGAAAACAATTTATTTGTTTTTAGTACAGATGAGTACAAAAAAAAATTTAATTTAATATGCATGAATGAAGTTCCTAAAACAATAAAAGAAGCATTATCTAGTAAAAATTGTAGCAAGTGGCAAGAAGCAATTATAAACGAAATGTCATCCTTAAAACAAAAAGGTACGTGGTCGTTAGCAGAACTTCCAACAGGACATAAAGCAGTAAAATGTAAGTGGGTTTATTCTTTAAAGAAAAATGAAAAAGGTGAAGTTATTCGTCACAAAGCCAAACTTGTTGCAAAAGGTTGTAGTCAACGGTATGGTATTGACTATAGAGAAACATTTTCACCTGTAGTTCGACATGCAACAATACGAATGTTATTAGCTTTAGCTGTAGAACAAAAAATGCATTTGCATCAACTGGCATATTTAAATGGTGAACTGCATGATAAAATATATATGCAACAACCTAAAGGATTTTCAGACAAGTTATACCCTAATAAGGTTTCAAAACTTCACAAATCATTATATGATCTGAAACAAGCTGGAAGAGAGTGCAACTCAAAATTAAATAATGTATTATGTAAAATAGGCTTCGAAAAATGCAAGAATGAGTCATGTCTTTATAAAATGAAACGCAATGGAAATTTAATTATAATTGCTGTTTATGTAGACGACATTATTATTGGCTGCAAAGACAAACATGATATTTTAAAAATCAAATCTCAAATTGCATGTGAATTTGAAATAATTGGCAAAGGATTATTACAACATTTTCTGGAAATGGAAGTACAATGTGATGGCGAAACTGGTGATATAAAGTTAAGTCAAGAAGCTTATATTAATGATATTTTACAGGAATATGGCATGGAGGATTGCAAACCTTCATTTGTACCATTGGCTCCTGGATTTCAAGTAAAATGTAATAAAGATTGCAAAAAAGTTGATAAGACTACATATCAATCACTGTTTGGAAAATTGCTATACTTAGCTTTAACAACAAGGCCACATATTATTCATTCCGTTTCAAAACTTGCACAAAGAAATTCAGATCCACATGTAGAACATTGGAGTGCTGCAAAAAATATTTTACGATACTTAAAAGGTACGCGAAACTTTAAGTTAAATTTTTCTAGTGGTAGCGAAATTCTTGAAGGCTTTGGTGATGCAGATTGGGGAGGTTGCGAAATAGACAGAAAATCTTATTCTGGATTTGTATTTTACCTTGGCAAAAATATTATTTCTTGGGAATCAAAGAAACAATGTACAACTGCACTAAGAAGCACAGAAGCTGAGTACATGTCAATATCGAATGCATCAAAAGAGTGTATTTAAGAAGACTATTGCAAGAGCTTGGTTTTTGGAAGGATGAAAGAGTAATATTAAATGTTGACAATCAAGGTGCTTTAAAATAAGAAATAAATCCTGTTAACCATAATATGTCTAAACACATTAATATTAAATACCATCACATAAGGGATGTTGTTCAACCGAAAGAAGTGAGATTAAAATATTGTCCAACAGAAAGCATGATTGCTGATATATTTACGAAGAACTTGTCAAAACTAAGCATTTGAATTTTGTTTATTTATTAAATTTAAAATGAATTAAAAAAAAATATTTTTGTAAAAGAATATCCATGTTGAGGGGGAGTGTTGGAAATGTTAATGTAGTTTCCAAATAACAACATGAATATTTTTTAGTATGCATTGAAAAATAATTTGTGTAAATTATTCCTCTCAAATAATTTTTTCATTCGTAAAATAATTTTTATTCGACACGATTTAAATAAACGTTTTTTATATAAAATATTTTGGGAATTAAATATTTTATTGGGAATATTAGTAAATATTCCAATAATAGTTTCCGAGATACAGCGCATTGAAAATTTTACAAAAATTGTTAATTTGTATGAGAGCTACCCCTTTTTCTGCCCTCACCCAGTGTAGGTCTTATTGTACAATTACTTTTTGTAGAACATTTTAAGTGGACAGCTGTTATAGTTTTCGAGATATATCGCATAAAATATTTCACCAAATTTGTGCAGTTGTAGGAAAAATACCACTTCCCCTGGTCTTATCTGAAAAAAATTTTCTATTATTTAGGCACCTACTTCAACAGTATCCGTGCCAAGTTTTGTGTCAAGAATGACTATACTTACTAAGATTTATAGGGGTATATGCACGGATTTTGTCCTAAAAAAATGGGTAATTTAGGGTTTTCGCTTATATCCCGGTCAATTTTGTTGATTATACCCTTCACATAAGTGATAAGGGTATATATAAGTTTGTCATTCCGTTTGTAATTCCTTTATTATTCATTTGGGACCCCATAAAGTATATATATTCTGGATCCTTATAGATAGGGAAGCCGATTTAGCGATGTCCGTCTGTCCGTGTTATGATTGAAATCAACTTTCTGAAGCCCCCCGATATCGCATAGACCCGAATATGGTATCAAACTGTCACAGATAGTCGCGAGAAAATCGGTATTGAAATTCAGCAAAATCGCCCAATAAATGACCGAGATATAAGCAAAAAACCAAGACTACCTCGTTTTTTTGAGTCTACAACAACAACAAAGAACATACTTTTACATGTAATAATAAAAAAACAACAAAAAAAAAGAAAAAAACAGAATAAGTCATGTTGATATTATTAAAACACACACAAAACAAAAATTTTATTAGTATAAGTGTTCATACATATAACAGGGTTGCCATACAAAGCTTAATTTAAACATTTTTAAAATCGCTCCTACGGCTTCCAGGGTTCTCCTACAAAGGTAAAATGTAAGACCGAAACAAATTGTTTTTTCCCTCCAAACATTATTGTGGAACATACTTACTCTCTATCTCCAGCCCCTGACATGGTTGCCATACAAAATTTTAAAAAATAAGGTAAAAACCGCTACAACTTCCCCGGGGTCGCCCGTAGAGGAAAAAAATGTATCACGGACCCCCATTAGTTTTCCCTCCCACACTTCTAGAATATACTTACCCTCTATATCAGTGGTCTTCACCCATATTACCCAGCTAACGAAGATTTTCGGGTTTTTACTTACTCTCTTCGTGAATAATACAACCAGGGTTTTCCAAAATAAATTGTTTTCCTACCAAAATGTTTCTTAAAATATGCCAACAGCAACTGAATAACTAATCCTGATTAAATTGTATTTTAAAATAAATATCGTATTTTGTTAACTGATATTGCTTTTATAATTCATGGCGAGCTATTTTTATTTGCTGAATTCACAAAGTCTTGTGAAATCATATATTGTAAAATAATACAACCAAAAAATATGACCGTTGTGAACAACTCTTCGTATATTTGTAGGTGTCGTATTTAAAATCTAAATCAGCTGATACGACCAAACGATAAAAAACAAACACATATTTATGTACATAAATCTGGTGCTGCTCTTGGCTTAACTTAATAATTTGTAGAAATTAGACCCATGAAAACACAAAATGGTCTATATCTAACCTGGTTAGAATCTCTAAAATCCATTAAAATAAGCAAAGTTTTAATAAAAAATCACAAGAATTTTGTTATTTTTTACGTTGCATTCTTAATCTCGTAGTGTACGGACGTGTGTACGCGAGTGTAATATTGTTAATAGGTGATATTAGTAATAGGTAGCAAACGAAATTATTAATATACATACATATATACACAAAAAAGTGAGAAAAGAAAAACAATAACAACAAACTAAATAAAAAAAAAAAAAAAGCGAACTGTTAATGAGTAACAGTAATCGTAGTGACAGTGGGCCTGATAGCCGAAATGCTTACATTGTGTTAAGCAGTGTTAGCAATGAGAACATAAGAGACCCTGAATTTAATAGAAATTATTTAAATGCGAGACCAAAAACAATTACAAGCAATCTTAGTTCAAGTGCGCCTAATTTAGATAAATGTAGTGAACAAGGGACTAATTTAGCCCAATCTTTATTTAATAATTATAAAAAAAATTCTGAGGTACCATCTTTGTCGCGGTCACCATTATCAAATTCTGGAATTGAACCTGCAGCTGCTACAGCCGCATCAAGCATAATTTCTGCACCGGCACCTAAGATCCAGGTAGGGTTGGACCGCTATGTGACAGTTCTTAAAAGGGGAAGAAGCCCTAAATCGGCAGAAGCATCTCAACCTGCAAAAATTTTAAAAGACGATGAAAGGCCAACCTCATCGCAAAATCGTTTTGCAATTTTACAAGAGGATAATGAGGCCCCCGTTAGTGAAAGAAAGTCCTTTAAGCCACCTCCCATTTATTTGAGGGAAAAAAACTCAAATGATCTCGTAAAGTTTTTAGTCGGTTTGATTGGGGAAAATAACTTTTATGTTTCAAACGTTAAACGCGGTAACATATTTGAGACAAAAATTCAAGTGAACCATGAAAACGCCTACCGCGCTACGGTTTCGGAGCTCGAGAAACTTAACAAAAACTTCTATACCTACCAACTCAAGACCGCAAAAGGCCTTCAGGTAGTCATTAAAGGCATTGATTCTAATGTTGACCCAGAAGAGGTCAAGACCAGTTTATTAAGCAAAGGGTTTATGGTCAGGAGGGTATCCAATATGAGAAACAGGGAAAAACACCCCCAACCATTATTCAGAGTGGAGCTTCAGCCTGGTGATATCAAATTAAAAAAAAAGTGAAACTCACCCCATCTATGATTTAAAATATATTATGCACCGACGAGTTACTGTGGAAGTGCCACATAAGCGATCTGGGCCCGTACAGTGCTTAAACTGCCAGGAGTATGGCCACACTAAAGCTTATTGTAAGCTGCCTACTGTTTGTGTTGTGTGTGGGGATCTGCACGATACGACCAAGTGCGACAAGCCAAAAGATGATCCTAGGATGAAAAAATGCAGCAACTGCGGGGGAAACCACACTGCCAACTATAGAGGTTGCCCTGTTTTTAATTCGGTTATGCGCTCAACTAAGCCGAAAATAGTTCCTGCCCCTCCCCAGCCTTTAGATATACCAACTACAAATATGCCTCCGTTAGCACAACCAACTACAAATCAAGTTTCTTACGCCGCTGCATTAAAGTCTAACCAGCCTTATGCACGTAAGTCTACCGAGCCTACAACACAACAACAAGTGCCAACAAGTGAACCAACTGGTCCCAATTTTAGCCGCCTGGAAGCCGTAATTGACAATATGGTCAAACAATTTACGCAGGTAATGGCGCAAATGGCTAGCATGATGCAGGAGATGCAGAAAATGCAGTCTGCTCTCCTGCAGGCCATACTTAAAAGACCATGAACTGCCTCAGGGTTTGTTTCTGGAACGCAAACGGCATCCGCCAACACAAAAATGAGCTCGAATACTTTTTAACACACCAAAAAATCGATGTCATGTTGATTTCCGAAACTCATATGACATCTAGAAGCACTTTCAAAATAAGTGGCTATACTTTTTATGATTCAAAAGATCCCAGAGATAGGTCATGTGGTGGTTCAGCTATATTAATTAAATCAAGAATTAAACACCAATGGATGGGTGGTCTCTCCGAAAGTTATATACAAGCAACAAACGTCTGCATCGATGAATTTTACCATAATCTCGTTATTTCGTCAGTTTATTGTCCACCCAGATTTTCCATAACGAAGGATCAGTACAACAGTTTTTAAAAATCTTTAGGTCCTCACTTTATAGCTGCTGGGGACTACAACGCTAAACACACATACTGGGGCTCCCGCCTAATAAGTCCCAGAGGTCGTGTCTTGTATGGTTCTGTATCGGATATGAGACTTCACGTTATTTCAACTGGGCAACCAACATATTGGCCAACTGACCACAATAAAATACCAGACGTAATAGATTTTGGCGTAGCATAAGGCATATCCCCTGAGCTTATTGAGGCTCAACCCTCCTTGGATTTATCTTCTGATCACTCACCCACAATTTTTACTATTTGCAGTCCTCACCAAATTGCAACTAGTGATATTTTTCTGTCAAAAAGAATAAACTGGTTAAAATACAGAAAATTTATCAGCACGCACTGTTCGGAACACCAATCTTTAAAAACTTCCGAGGAAATCGATGAGTGCCTTAGTAGCCTCAATGAAAATATTAAAAAAGCCGTTGAAAATGCTTCTTCTACCTACCGTCAGGCCAGATACAACAAAATTTACTCAACCGATGTTGAAAAGCTCCTATCTGAAAAAAGGAGAGCCCGAAGATAATGGCAAAAGTATAGATCGCCCCTACTTAAAAATAAGCTGAAGGAATGTACAAACCGATTAAAAAACATGCTGGAAGTACATAGAATGTCATCAATGAAGGAATACCTTGAAGGTCTAGACGCGACTCCTCAAACAAACTATTCTCTATGGCGAACAGCCAGACGTCTTAAAAGACCCGTAATCGCAAAACCACCACTGCGTAACCTGAGAGGATCCTGGGCTAGAAATGACGAAGAAAAATGCGATCTGTTCGCAAGCCATTTAAGGAACGTCTTCACTCCCAATTCATGCACTGACGTGAGAGAATTACCGCCTGTTGTAGCTAGACGTCCTATAGAAATACGTTTCCAATTTTCAGATGTTATAGAGGCAATCGCTAACCTAAATGACAAAAAAGCTCCTGGCGTTGATAAAATAAGCAACAAAATGCTTCTAGAGCTACCCTTCACAGGTAAAAGAATTATTCTTTTTGTTTTTAATGCCATAATTCGGCTTGAACACTTTCCGCCAATATGGAAAGTTGCCTTAGTAAAGATGATTCCCAAGCCTGGTAAAGATCCTTCGAAGGTGGAGTCTTATAGGCCTATAAGTTTGTTACCAACTTTGGCGAAACTATTCGAAAAGCTGCTTAAAAACAAGCTGAGTCCGATCCTTAATGATAACAACTGCATCCCAGATCACCAATTTGGTTTTAGAAGTCAACATAGCACAATCGAACAAACTCACAGACTGGTGCAGGTTATAAGAAAAGCCTTTGAGGAAAAGAAGTACTGCTCCGCGCTTTTTATCGATGTCTCTCAAGCATTCGATAAAGTATGGCACGAAGGCCTGTTAGTCAAACTAAAACTCTATCTACCAGCTAATATTTCAAGCCTGCTAGAAAAATACTTAACCGGCAGACAATTTATGATCAAAGAGGGAAACCAAATAAGTTGTTCCCAACCAATAGAGGCTGGTGTACCTCAAGGGAGTATACTAGGTCCAATTTTGTACTTGCTTTACACAGCAGATATGCCAACCAACTGTTTTACGCACACGTCCACATTTGCTGATGATACTGCTTTTCTCAGTATTGATAAAGACCCTAAAGAGGCTTCGAGTCAACTGCAACAACACGTTAGCCAAGTTGAGAAATGGGCAAGGTTATGGGGAATAAAAATAAATGAACAAAAATGTACTCACATAACTTTTACCTTACGCAAAGAAACGTGCCCTCCAATCACTATTAACAACCATTTGGTGCCTCAACGATCCGAGACAAAATATCTTGGTATTCACCTGGATCGCCGCCTCACATGGAAGCCTCATATAGATGCAAAGCTGACGCAAATGAAACTTAAAGCTGCTGGCTTATGGGTAGAAACTCTGTGCTTCATCTGGATTGTAAACTTCTACTATACAACTCAATTTTAAAATCAATTTGGTGCTACGGTATACAATTATGGGGCACTGCTTCCGCCTCTAACATAGAAAAAATACAACGCCGTCAAAATAAAATCCTAAGAATGATAACTGGTGCTCCGTGGTATGTCAAAAACAGCAACATCCATAAGGATCTAAAAGTTCCACTAGTTAAATGCGAAATCCTGAAATATGTGGACAAGTATTTAAATAAGCTGGAAACACATCCAAACCCGCTCGCTCGAAGTATCTTGCAACATAGTGGACACTCCCGTCTAAAAAGGAGGGATACTATTGCGCTTAGATGAAGATAACTATTTATATTATGAGAACGTAAATTTTAGTTTGGCACTGGCTGGACTAATATTATTTCCTTAGTCTTAAGATTTGAAAACTTATTGTTAGTTCGCTAAAGCGAAGATTCAATAATTAAAAATTATGCCTAAGTTTTTAGTATAGACATTTTTAACGGATGCGAGTGCTAGCGGCTCTTAAAATTATATTAAAAAACTCGCCGTTTCGTTTTAGGCGCTTGGCGCATGACTTTGTATATAATATGACATCACAAAAAACATATCAAACAAAGTTGTATTGTTTCACAACAAGTTTCGTATGAAAAGCAACAACAAAATTTTTATGCTATTGTGAAATTATATGACAATAATATAATATGCTATCGTATCGTACCTTGTGAATTCGCCAATTATATTTTTCGATCGTAAACTTAAGAAAACATAATAAATTATTAACATTACACAATCTTTCATAAATAAACAATCCATACGCTTTGTTTTCATCATTGCAAACGGTAATCATAATCAAAACAACGAACATATGAAAAATAAACAATTTCAATTATTAGCTTGTTAGCTTTTAAACAGAGTAGGTGTATGTCGCATGTTTTTATTTTTCGGAGAGAGCTAAACATGTTTTTTCTGCACTGCAGCGTTGCCATCTAGTGTGTAATTATCCAAAAATAATTTGAAGCTCTTTATGTGTGCAATATAGGTAGAGCTAAAATTTTTTTGATAATTACAGTAAGAAATTGATAGCAAGCTACATAAATTTATGCAATTTAAAAACTTTTTCATAATTCAGGTAAAAACCTACGGACATACATATAAGGTTTTTACAGCATTTTAAAAAAAAATAATTATAATAATTAAGTGGGAAAATCTTTTTTGTTTTCTTTAAACATATTCAAAGAGGCTGAGTGCCTTGTATGCAACCAGTTACTAAAGAATATGTTTGCATCGCACCTTAAGCGGCATACAATGCATATTGAGTTTCATTCTGTTTCAGGAAATGAGAGAAATCAATTAATAAAAAATCTAAAAGAAGATTTTCGACTCAAAAATCTTTGTATCCAAAATAGATGCTCAAATAACTCTACCAATACAGATAGCCAAATCAAGGCTTCACATATCATCAGCTTAGAATTAGCTAAAAAATATCGTTATAATAAAACAAAATATTAATAATTTTATATTTTGCCTTAAAATAAAAAAAACATAAGCTTACAAAACACTAATACACAAAAACAAATATAGTAAAAACAATACTTAAATTTTTTTATAAAAATGAATTATTTTGCTTTTTATTTTTACATTTTTCAGTTGGTACTGTATTACTGAATGAGCGCGATAGTTGTGCTATGTTTTTATTTTTTTTTATATATAATTTGTTATGTTCTGTTTTTTCACTTAAAATGCAGATTTGTTTTTTCCATATTTGCAGTTCTTATAAAAAAAAAATAATGGCAACGCTGACAATAATACTCTCATTTTAAGTGCGTTTCTCTTTGTAAAGACCACTGCTCTATATCCATGCCCTAAGGGGGTTGCCATACAAAATTTACAAAAATGAAAAAATGCCCACAAATTCTTCAGAGTTGGCCTTAGAGCAATAAAGTGTACGACCGACCCCCATTAGTTTGCCTTCCCAAACATATTTCTAGAATATACTTACCCTCTATCTCCACGCCCTAAGGGGGTTGCCATACAAAATTTACAAAAATGATGTAAAAATGCCCACAACTTCTTCAGAGTTGGCCTTAGAGCAATAAAGTGTACGACCGACCCCCATTAGTTTGCCCTCCCAAACATATTCCTAGAACATACTTACCCCCTATCTCCACGCCCTAAGGGGGTTGCCATACAAAATTTACAAAAAGGATATGAAAATGCCCACAACTTCTTCAGAGTCGTTCTTGGAGCAATAAAGTGTACGACCGACCCCCATTAGTTTTTCCTCCCAAAAATATTCCTAGAATATACTTACCCTCTATCTCCACGCCCTAAGGGAGTTGCCTACAAAATTTACAAAAATGATGTAAAAATTCCCACAACTTCTTAAGAGTTGGCCTTAGAGCAATAAATTGTACGACCGACCCCCATTAGTTTGTCCTCCCAAACATATTCCTAGAACATACTTACCCCCTATCTCCACGCCCTAAGGGGGTTGCCATACAAAATTTACAGAAATGATGTAAAAATGCCCACAAATTCTTCAGAGTTGGCCTTAGAGCAATAAAGTGTACGACCGACCCCCATTAGTTTGCCTTCCCAAACATATTTCTAAAATATACTTACCCTCTATCTCCACGCCCTAAGGGAGTTGCCTACAAAATTTACAAAAATGATGTAAAAATTCCCACAACTTCTTAAGAGTTGGCCTTAGAGCAATAAATTGTACGACCGACCCCCATTAGTTTGTCCTCCCAAACATATTCCTAGAACATACTTACCCCCTATCTCCACGCCCTAAGGGGGTTGCCTACAAAATTTACAAAAATGATGTAAAAATTCCCACAACTTCTTAAGAGTTGGCCTTAGAGCAATAAATTGTACGACCGACCCCCATTAGTTTGTCCTCCCAAACATATTCCTAGAACATACTTACCCCCTATCTCCACGCCCTAAGGGGGTTGCCATACAAAATTTACAGAAATGATGTAAAAATGCCCACAAATTCTTCAGAGTTGGCCTTAGAGCAATAAAGTGTACGACCGACCCCCATTAGTTTGCCTTCCCAAACATATTTCTAAAATATACTTACCCTCTATCTCCACGCCCTAAGGGGGTTGCCATACAAAATTTACAAAAATGATATGAAAATACCCACAATTTCTTCAGAATTTGCCTTAGAGCGATAAAGTGTACGACCGACCCCCATTAGTTTCCCCTCCAAAACATATTTCTGGAATATACTTACCCCGTATCTCCACCCTCTAAGTGGGTTGCCAAACAAAATTTGTAAAAATTAGGATAAAAACCCCTAAAACTTCCCCGTCACCCATGGAGTGATAAAAAATGACACCTTAGAAATATATCATAAGTAAAAAAGTGGTTAAAAATAAAAAAAGTTTGGGATTGCGAAAGGTCAATGTGAAGGGTATATAAGATTCGGCACAGCCGAATATAGCGCTCTTACTTGTTTTTAATAGCGATTATCTGCGGGATATTTCTCACAGTCTGACACCAATAACTGCTCTGTATCTTTTTATTTGACTCCGGAAAGTTGATTTCAACAGACGGACATGGCTTCCCTATCTATAAGAATATAGAATATATATGCTTTATGGGGCCGCAAATAGATAATAAAGAAATTACAAACGAAATGACAAACTGATATATGTATACCCTTATCACTATGTGAAGGGTATAATAAAATAGATCAAAGTTAAAATTAACAATTCAGTGCAAGGTACACTTAACCAGGTAATATCAAGGCGAATTTAAAAACTTCGATCTCTGCATTTACTTTTTGTGTTTAAACGATGAAGTTTAAGAAAAAAATGAAAAATTTCATACAAAATTTTATATTTGAAAAAGACGAATGTAAAATTTATTATAGTCAGCTGGGCTTGAGTGTACTCTGATTGCAATATGCATAGATTTCAACCACTGTAGAATGTTATCAGCGGGAAAGTCTTCGTTAGGCTAAAATCCAATTTTTTGACATATTAACGCTCGTATTTATAACAATTAAAGTAGGCTTATTAAGGGATTATTTGACAATTCGCAAAGATATCTCTCAAATAATCCCTTAATAACCATACTTTAATTTTAAATGAATATGGGGGTTAATATGTTATGTTTTATAAACCAAAAATAAGGAAAAGTAAAAAATATTGTAAATTTGTTACGAAAATACTTGAATTTCGAGGTTTTATAAGTCCCGGAATTCCCGCACAAAATTCCCGATGAAACGGGAAATGAAAATTGATGAATTTCCCGGGAATTTTCGGGACGGAAAACCCCTAGTAACAAGCTATTCCAATGTACTATTTTGCTTACTGGGTCCAAACAAAGACATGTGCCAGGAATAAAATGTATCACAGACCCCAATAGTTTTTCCCGAATCGTCATCACCTAAGGGGGTTGACATGGAAAATTTACAAAAAATATGAAAAAACGCATATAACTTCCCCAGAGGTGGCCCTAAGGAAGTGTAAGACCAACCCCCATTTGTTTCTACTTGCAAACATATTTCTAGAACACACCTACCCCCTTTCTCCACGTCCTAAGAGGGTTGCCATACAAAATTGAAAAAGTAGGAGTAAAACCCCTACAATTTCCCCGGAGTCGCCCCAAGAGAAATAAAATGTATTACAGGTCCCCATTAATTTTCCTCCCAAACATATTCCTAGAACATACTTACCCCCATCATCACCTAATGGGGCTGTTATACAAAATTTACAGAAATAATGTAAAAGTTCCCACCACTTCGTCAGAGTCAGCCTAAGAGAAATATAGTGTACCACCCATTCCATTAGTTCCCTACCCCCCCCCTCCAAAACTATTCCTAGAGCCTACTAACCCCCTGTCACCAAGCCCTAAGAGGGTTGCCACACGAAATTAAAAAAAAGATTAAACCCTCTACAACTTCCTTGAAATCTACCCTAGAGCAATAAAATGTATCACACACCCCCATCAAATTCTCTTTCGAAATATGTTCCTAGAACATATTTACCCCCAACCTCTATTACCTAAGAGGGTTGCCATATAAAATTTAAAATAATTAGAGTAAAAATCACTACTAAATTTTAAAGAAATTAGAATAAAAACTCCTACAGCTGCTTTAGCACCCTTAGAGAGTTAAAATATGACACCGAACCCTATTTAAAAATTAATAAATAAGGAAACAGATAATAATTAAAAAAAGATTCGGGGTTTCGAAAGTCCAATGTGAATGGACTAAGATGTAGCGCTCTTACTTGTTAATATTACAAATAATGGCAATGTATCCACTTAGTAGATACTTGGTTTTACTTAGTAGTTTTTTGTTTAAACTGCCAAATAATTTTAGCTTTGAAAGCTGTTAATTACATAGGAAATACTGAAAATTTGTTTGCTTATACAAAGCAAAAAATTAAGAAAAAGTATAAATGAAAATATGATCGGCGGGTGAGCTTGAGTCGATTTTTAGCGGAAAAATTTCCCTCGACGGCGACTTCGGCAAATCTTCGGCGGCTTGGCTAAGTCGGCTATTAGCCATTCGGCGCAGGTCTCTGCTGCACATACAGTACAATACGCATATAAGAAACTTGTTTATAAGAAAAACTCGGCCATAGGAAACACTGTTCCAGACACCATATACATTTCCATATAACTACGTGCTAAATATTCCTTATATAAAAAACTCGCTTATAAGAAAAACTCTGCTATAAGAAACAAATTTTTATAAAAAATTATATTCCTTCCATAGAAAATTTTACGTGTATAAGAAAATATTCTCACAATGCAATTTTTTTCAATTTGGGAAAAAATATAAATTTTTGTAATATGTTTTACAATTTACATCTGTGAACACTGGTCCAAATGTCAAATGAAGTCGTTAATTTTTATAAAAATCAGCCGCATATAAGAAAACATCTTTCCTATATGCGCGTTACATATATAAGAAAATATCTTTCTTACAGGCGTGTTTTCTTTATAAGAAAGCTCGCATATAAGAAACAAAATTTGTACATTTTCAGACTTTCTTATGTGGGAATTGTACTGTACATAAAAAATATTTTGTTTTTAGATCGTGTGTTTTATTTTGGGGTTTTTTCATTTTATAATTAAAAAATAAAAATATCGTTATTGCGAGGTAAAAACTGGCAATTATTTTTAATAATTTAAGATTTTTTATATTGCATGCATAAAAGTATGTGCATACATATGTTTTATATTAATTTGTCTGATATACCTACATACATATGTATTTTTAGTTTCGGAATCTAGCAATATTGTTTCGGTGAAAACTAACCCATAACTTACTTCAAAAGACAGTGTGCAGCTAAATTTTCAAACACCGAACTAATCTATTAATTCCTGTGGCAATTATAGGTTAGGTTAGGTTAGGTTGAACAGGTGGCTGCGGAGGTGATGAAGTGATAGTTTTGCAGCCCGTTTGGATCCGTTTCCTCGGTCCCTTTGTGATACCTGGGGAAGAAAAAGATAAACTAGATTAGATCAGATAGAAATTAAGATAAAGAGATAGAAAGAAAGTTATCGTGTATGGTCAGCGATAGTTGCCCCATACTGGCCGCTGTCCCCGAACCAACTGCTATCCCTGATAAAGGACGCCAGGTTGGTAAGGCAAATGTTGGCCATGTCCGACAGGCCATTCAGTCTACCGATACCAAAGTGCCTGATCCGAATGTCCTCCAGCGCCGGACAAAAGCACAAGAGGTGCTGTATGCTTTCAGTCTCCTCTTTGTCTCGACAGCTTCTATAGAAGTCGTTCCAAGGCAATCTCAATCTTTCGGCATGGGTGCCAATGTGGTAATTTTAATAAAATACTTAAAAAAAACATTTTGAAAAAATACCAAGTAGGAGCACCCTCTCCACTTGTTATTGGATCGCCCGATACTCAAACAACAAAACCTTTAACCACCCCAGATTTGGAAAAATGACTTCATTTCAAGGTAAATCAACAGGAGTAACTTCTGAGCAAACAGCCTTTGGCAAGGGTTTGAGGAAGCTTTACATAGTTTGCGTAATAAAAGGGGTTTCAGACGATATGTATTTTACAAATGACTTGTCACTTTTGCAATCCACATGTATTTGCGTATGTCTGTCAAAATTGTTATTTTACAGGCGGTTTATAATTTTTGATTTCACACGTACATATGTAATTACATCTGGCATAACCTCCAAACCAAAATAAACAACTACTTTTCCTTGTTGTTATTCTAAAAACAGCTGATGACACATGCTTTGTCAGATAAAAATAGAGCACGCTCTAATTACAAATTTGTCATATGACATTTACATATGTGGTTAACACATGCAATGTTTAAACGCGTTCAGACGGCAAATATCAATTTCGCACTGCAAAATTTGACAAGTCATGTGTAAAATACATATCGCCTGAAACCCCTTTTATTACGCAAACTATGTAATTTTCGCCTCGAGAAACTTTTCACTTAAAACATGCGAAATGAAACAAAATGACTAAAAATCGACACAAACAGCCGACTTTTCTCACCAGACTGAGAACTATCTGTCACGTAAGGCAATTACTCGTTAAACACAAGAAATAGTGTTTCTGTGAAGTTTTCACTTTAAACTGTCAAAAATACTCACAAATAAAAAGACCGTGAGATAAAAACATTTAAAGAAAAAAAGTATTAAAATATATATAATGAGTAATAAAAATATAGAAAAAGTAAGTGTAAATGTTTTCTGTTATAAAAAAATTATTTAAATTATTAATTATTTAAACATGAGAGTTTCGAAGCAGCAAATAGAACAATTAGTGGAGTCACTAAAGCTACACTATACATTTTTGGTAATTATTTCAACAAGTTTTTTTTATTTATATATATATATTTTGGTTTAAATTTGTAAATTTCTTTAATTTTCTTATTTTTTTATTATTTCTGGCGTACAATTTATATATGGTTTTCTTCTTCTTTTTTCGTGGTTTTGCTTACTTTTTCTCACCTTTCTGACAGTTCTAACATAATGACGTAAACATTTTAGGTATTTCTCGCCAATAGTTACAGAAACACTTTTTTCTCACATGTCGAAAACGATTGGAAATTTTTTTTTATGACTTTTGGATGCGAGAAGTTCTTACCAAAGTAACAGAACATAGACACTGATAATAACAGTATCGTAATTCGGTTGACAATTACAAGTACCACCAATGTCGCCACAGGTATGAGCGGTTGATCTTTCACCTTTACAAATCTAGGTAAGAGAGAAAAAAAAGAAATAAATGGACAAATACTACTAATGTAAATAGTTTGTGTGTGGTTGTACCAAAATGCAGTCGCAAAAAATAAAAAAATGTAATAATAATATATATATAAAACATTTATGTGTTTCGTTTAACAAATATCCTGCCGCAAAGTGATCATATTAATGCCCCGACTAGACACGCAATTTGATATATCTTAATACAAGCAATAACGTAGGCAAAATTGCTGCGCCAATTTGCCAATTTACAGGAGGATGGGAAAACGTACATGTCTTTTAACATAAAATAAAGGCATTTGCGGAGAAATGTTGCTTTAAATTTTCATTTTAATAAACAAATTTCAAAAGAAAATGTGTTTAAATATCACCAAAACCACTATTATTACTTGTATTTTATTTATTTTATAAATTTTTGCAGTTTTTTTTCGCTTTTTTTTGTTTGCTAATATCTTAGATTTTTTGTGTTTTTGCTTTTTGTTTTCTTCTTATACAAACAATATATGAATTTGACAGCTTTTTGATACTTATTGCTAAATATGTATTTGAATAAATATATTTATACCGTCCACACGTTAATGTCTAGTGTTGGCAATAGAATTTGACAGCTGCCACGGCAGCCTTGCAAATTGCTCGTGTAGTTGGGTAGTAAGTTTATTTCTTGGCGACGGCATCTTAAGAAATGAAATTGGTGATCAATTTGATTATCAAGTTGCGTGCAGTCTACGTCACAACTATCAATTCGAATAAAATTGGCAAGCAAAACTTGAACTTGTGTCCGCAGAGTAAAGAGAATAAAAGGAGAAAAATAATGGCCGGAACTCGGCTATTTCAAGCAATTCTCTCATATGTTTTTTTAATTGAGAATTTGACATTTCTCTTCGGTCGGTGTTTCGCTTTTTCGTGTGTTTTTTAAAATTTGAATTAAACACAATTACAGCTAATCACACATGTCAAATTGCAGGAAAATAAAAGATAATAAAATAAAAAAATTGTCATGTGTGTCCATAAGAGCAAGTTCAAGACAGAGTTCTGAAACTTTTTGGACACTGAAATCAGAGAGTGTGACCTTAGACTGCTTTTACGAGTCTTACGGAAACTAGGAGCAAGGGATAAAGGGTAGAGTGTGTTGTAGACGACTATCTGTACTGGATATAAGTCGTTTCTTATATTTTATCTTTCGTAGTTTTTACTTATTGTTTCATATAAATTTTCTCAACGTATCATCGTTTTGTATTGTTGGTTGGGTATTTTAAACAATGACGAAATGAGTAAAGTTTAAATAAAAATTTTCTGTCTAGTAAATTTTAAGTGTGAATGCTTAAGCAAGTACAAAATAGAATTGAAAATGACTGTCCAACTGTAAAAGCAGACTTAGACTAAATACAACGGAAGTGGCAACACTGGGTACGAAGTGCTTTTTTCAAACACTTCCTTAAGTCTGTTTAATAATTTCCCGTTAACGGAAATTCTCTTTTGTTGTGGGCTCTTTGAGGTGTGTTTTGTATCCATTTGCATCTTAATATATATTAAGACTGTTTTGTTTACAAGTAATATATATAATATATATATTTAGAACAACTAATTAATAGCCTTATATAAACATTTTCTAGCGTTAATACTAAAATGGGTCGTCGTCCAGCAAGATGGTTTGTACATATATATAATAAAGTAATCCTTACATTGAAGTTAACGCTAAGCCAATTTTTAATATGTTTTAAAGTTATCGTTATTGCAAAAACAAGCCATATCCTAAGTCTCGATTTTGTCGTGGTGTGCCAGATCCTAAAATTCGTATATTTGATTTGGGAAGAAAAAAGGCTACTGTAGAAGATTTTCCTCTGTGTGTTCATTTGGTATCTGATGAGTACGAGCAACTAAGCAGCGAGGCACTTGAAGCTGGACGCATTTGCTGTAATAAGTATTTAGTTAAATACTGTGGAAAAGATCAGTTTCATATAAGAATGCGTTTGCACCCTTTCCACGTTATTCGCATTAACAAAATGTTGTCTTGTGCAGGAGCAGATAGGTATGTATCTAAAAAATTAAGTGCGTAATATCAAAGAATATGAATATATAGAACGCGCATCTCATACAAAGAAAAATTGTTTTCAAAATCACTCTGGATGCGGCCGTGAAGATAGAAGTGGAGGTAAAACAGAAGAGCGTAACATTTGACGCCAATTTTAATAAAAACATGCACATACCAACACGCTTGTGTGCATATACATATTAACATAAATATATACACACAAGCGTATGTACTTATATGCATAAAAACATGTGTTTGGCGTAGCCGTGTCGAATTCGCCACAAAAACGACAAGGGTGCTATATATATAGCATTGGCGTATTTGTTAGACGGTACCAAAAAACTAAAAACGACTACGCCAATCACAATAAGAGTGATTGCTTTCAATTCTTATTTCTTGAGTTTTGGTTCTTTTTTGATTTTTTCTACATTCAAACAATTTATGTGCTGTTTTTCGAAGCAAATTGAGTGACTGTCTTAGAATAGTTACATAAACCAATTAATCGTCCAAGAAAATCACTTAATTGGCTTCAAAAAACAGCACATACATAAACTACAGAAGTTTTGTTTTAATACAGTTTATGTGCAAATAACCAACAAAGTCTAGTTATAGGGCGAATATACGCATTTTATTGTTAAAAAATGAAATTTTGTCAATAACCAACGAATTTTAATGCCCTGGCATCGATATATTAGCCCCAATTCGCACGATGCAAGTATTTAAGCTGAACTGATTAGGTTGAAGACAACGTGGTGAGGGGAAATAAAATGGGTACAGGCTTGCGTGTACTTTCAATTCAGCTGCTTAAAATTGATGGACAAAAGAAAATGTAAAAAAACAGTAGTGTGTGTATATATTCATAAAAAAAATCAAAACAAATTAAGCAATAAGACTTGAACCGTGCGAACGCCAATGAGAGTTAAAAGAAGAAAAAGAAAATAAGCAGGCTTATTTTCTTGCATCGTGCGAAAGCGGACTTAAGAACTGCCTTATAACATTTTAAGTTCAAAGTTTTTAAGTTATAAATTTTGCTTTTTGGACCGAGGATTTACAAAAATATTTATTAAACTGTTTTTTTTTTTTTTACTCAAAATATTAAAAAAAAATTTTTCCTTTAATTCAAGTTCTGTTTTTGAAATGAAGTAACAACTAATCAATCAAAAATTTCCTAAAAATTTTAATTTTTTTATTCAACAAAATATAATTTTAGTTATACCTTATTTCATTCTGTCTAGGGCAAATATGTGTATTCATTTGCAAAACTTTTGAACGAAACACTATTTCCCCCATATTCATAATAATTAAAGTTTATTTAACAGATGTCTATGGCATAATTGTCTAATAAGCTCTTATTAAGTCTTCTTTAATTATTTGGAATACGAGCGTTAGCCATTATTATATTTGGAATAGGTAATTGAAATTATATTTTAAATATTCCAACCAATTTTCAGCCGATACCTATACTACTTTGAAATTGTTTATTTTATATATAAAAGAACAATTTTTTTTTGTTAGTGACACCGCTTATAACTCAAGAACGGCTGGACCGATTTTAATGAAACTTGAAAAAAAAACATACCCGATATCTGGGAATGCGTTTTAGGCTAATTTGTTTTTGGAAATTCCGACTGGGCGTGGCACCTCCCATACAAATTGAACAGTTTTTTTCACATACCTCAATACCTATTATAGCTGAAGTCTCCAAATTTGGTGCAACTAAATTATTTATTGATGTGCATAAACGAGTTGTGTATGGGCGGGAAAAAATAAATAGGCGTGGCACCTCCCATACAACGAAAATAGTTTTTTTTTTATATATTTTAACAACTGTAACAGCTGAAAACTCTAAACTTCGTACGGATGTTTATAGTGCTAATATGCATATTTAAGCTTTGTATGGGCGGGAAAAAAAATAAATAGGCGTGGCACCTCCCATACAACGAAAATAGTTTTTTTTTTATATATTTCAACCACTGTAATAGCTGAGGTCTCCAAACTTCGTACGAATATTTATAGTTCTAATATGCAAAATTGGGCTTTGTATGGGCGGGAATAAATAAATGGGCGTGGCACCTCCCATACAACGAAAATAGTTTTTTTGTATATATCTAAACAACTGTAATAGCTGAAGTCTCCACACTTTGTACGGATGTTTTAGTGCTAATATGCATAATTAAGCTTTGTATGGGCGGGAAAAAATAAATAGGCGTGGCACCTCCCATACAACGAAAATAGTTTTTTTTTATATATTTCAACCACTGTAATAGCTGAGGTCTCCAAACTTCGTACGAATATTTATAGTGCTAATATGCAAAATTGGGCTTTGTATGGGCGGGAATAAATAAATGGGCGTGGCACCTCCCATACAACGAAAATAGTTTTTTTGTATATATCTAAACAACTGTAATAGCTGAAGTCTCCACACTTTGTACGGATGTTTTAGTGCTAATATGCATAATTAAGCTTTGTATGGGCGAGAAAAAATAAATAGGCGTGGCACCTCTAATACAACGAAAATAATTTTTTGGATATATTTCAACAACTGTAACAGCTGAAGTCTCCAAACTTCGTACGGATGTTTATAGTGCTAATATGCATAATTGAGCTTTGTATGGGCGGGAACAAATAAATGGGCGTGGCCCCTCCCATACAACGAAAATTGTTTTTTGTATATATCTCAATAACTATAACAGTTGAACTCTTAAAACTTTGTTAAGATGTTTATAATGGTAATATGCATAATTCAGCTGTGTATGGGTTAAATTCTCCAAATTTTGTGTAGGTGTTTAATATGTTAATGTTTACAATTAAGCTGAGTTTAGGCGTGAAGATAATAGGCGTTGCACCTCCTTTACAAGAAAAATATCTTTTACATATACATATGGGCATTTCCATGTCATTGCAAGTGACATTTGTACGCCTACAAAGTGGTGTAGATTTTGCAAAAAGAGTGGTAACTGAAAAATTGTTTCGTCAATATGTTACATTTAGAGGGTACTACAATCTAAAAAAAAATCATGACTTTGAAAACCTTGCCGGCCAAAATATCGGGCGAAAAAGGTGCATATCGTACGTGACAAAAAACGGAAGTGATGTCGAGGTGCATGCACATATATACGAAAATCTGCGAATTGTAAAAGTTTTTTTTCCTTTCTTTAAGTTCTTACACCAAGCCAAATATTTTTCCTTGATAATCCATAATTTTTAAATGAAAAAAGATTTTTAGATGATTTTGTTATGAACAAATCTTAATATCGTTCGTGACATACCGTATGTGACAGATTTTTCTCTTATAGTATTTGTCTGAAAAACAATAGGTTTTTTAAATATATGTATACATAACAAATTTAAAAAGAATTAAAAAATGTTTATTCGGTGATAATAGCAATAAAAACAATAAAAGGTTAATTTCATTTCTTACTATACACTATGTACTTGGGCGCTGCCACTTAATTATTAAATTTTAATTTTTTTCTCTTACTGAATACGCAGTTCGAGACACATTTATATACTGACTATCATGATAAGTAAACGAATGAAGTTTTCTTATTTTTGGGATGGGCTGGACATTTTGACATTTTTCATGGAGATGAGCAGAAAACCCTTCAATCTCTTCGGTAGCAACATAAAACAAATTAACTTTTTCCACATATTTATGAGCACATTCATAAAATGAGAAAGCATCTGGCAAGATTAATTTATTTGCTTTTACAATTTGCCAGACCTTTCTTTTAACAGTACCACCTACTCCATCAACTGCACCTTTACCATGTGATGTGGCAAAAAAGTCCCATTTTAAATGTTGGCAGCTAAATTTGTTTACAAAAGAGGGAATACTTTTTAAAATGAATTTGTTTTTAAATTGAGCGCTACTCCAATCAGAAAATATGTATATAGACGATATATCTTCATATTGTTCGCTTATTTCAAGCATAGTTTTTGTAATAAAATAGTAAACATCAAACTTATTGTGTGTTAATTTGTCGTTAATTATTTTTTTTGTCTTTTTTGGCTGCATCTGCGAACTTTTTTCGATAGATATGCTGTCATTCAGCCTCCTTTTTCCGGTACTTCTTTATTTGTTCTTCGTTTTTCTTCAAGTCCTCCCTCCATTTCTTTGCAGTCTCATAGCTATTTTTACCCATCTTAATAAAATATTTATAATTATAAAGGAATTTGAAAGTATTAAATTGAATTATATTACTTACAATATCGTATGCTACAAACTTTGAAAGACTATAAAATTTTTATTGCATCAAATTAAAAAAAAAATCGATCAATATTTGTTTGCGAGATTTATTTTGCTTTGCACTTTTATTTTTAAATACTTGCGACCGGTCGAATTCAAATGATAACGACAAATTACGTTTTTGCATTACGTACGTGACATAAGAATATCATTCAAAGCAAACTATAAAAAATACCGCTAT
Source organism: Melanophora roralis (assembly GCA_963583895.1). Lineage (NCBI taxonomy): Eukaryota > Metazoa > Arthropoda > Insecta > Diptera > Rhinophoridae > Melanophora > Melanophora roralis. Next base: position 76,381,440 of record OY757187.1, on the reverse strand, counting down.
TCGAACTCTAAATTTTTAATTTCATAATGGATCTTGGCCGTTGATGTTGTAACATTATTTTTAAAGTATAATTGGAATATTACAATTACCTAAATTTAGCCACTAGTTAAGTGAAAATAGTTAATTTCAAATTCTGGAAATTGATCAAAGAGATTACCCGTTTAATCTGCTATTTTTGCTCTTTTAAAATTATAATTAGCTATAAATACTTTTACATAACAAAATTTAAGTGTTTTATTGCTCTTTGGTATATTTAAAAAAAAGTTGCGATGACTTTTATTTTTCCAGCCGTGGTTGACATATTCATGGAAATGCCCATATGTCAATAAATATAACAGCTGAAATCTCCAAATTTAATATGGGTATTTATTATGCTAATATGCATAACTAAGATGAGTATAGGCAGGAAGTAAATTATGGGTGTAGAACCTCTAATAGGATGAAAATGTTTATATGTGTATCTCACTAACTGTGACAGCTAAGGTCTCAATATTTTATTGTGTGGCACCTCCGATACCATTGGATTTTTTTTTTACATGTACCTAAATAATTCTTATAGCTAGAGTCTCAAAATCGTCTATGGATGTTAATGTTTGCTAACATGCATAGTTGAGGTGAGTATACTTAGGAGAAAAGAATAACTTTAAAAAAACTTCAAAAATTGTGTTCATATTTTTCTTAAACAATTGAACACAATTTAAATTATTAGTTTAAAAGTAACAAAAATAACCTAAAAATTACCAATAAAATGTTTATCCCTTTTTACCCCGTAGGATTAAAATTATCAAAATTTTATATTTATATTTTTTTGAGACCTGTCGAACGCAATATCAAAATATAAATTGAGCCCCTTTTTATCTTTTTCGGTTCCGAAGATACAAAATGGTTATAAGCAGTTTCAAAATTTGGGTCTTGACGAAAACCATAAAACTTATAGTAAGGTATGTTAAGTATACCAAAATAAATTAAACATGAAAAAAAAGAAAATGGGATTGCCATGTTAGCAATCAAATAGAACATTTAGTTTATACACAAATGTACAAGGCATAATTAATAACTTCAGCCAGGTAGAAATTACTGCTGCAACAGAAAAGCCAGACTTTCTTATTCTATCCGAAACACATATGACGAAGGATATAAATGAAGACGAAATACGGTTACAAGGGTATGACCAAGTAATTTCTTTATCAAATTCCACAAGAACTGGAGGCATTATAATATATTACAAAAAGCACTGGAAAGTAACAACACAATTTGAAAAAAAAGATTATAAATACTGGTTTCTAGCATGTAAAGTTCAATATAAAAACATAAATATGGCTATGGTAGCAGTTTACAGATCGCCTAGCGGTTCTGAAGCCGAATTTTGCGAAATTTTTGAAAAAATATTGGAAGATTTATATGAAGAATCAAGTGACGTACTAATAACTGGCGATTTTAATATAGACTGGTCATCTAATAACTTCTACAGAAACAAAATAGAAAGTATAATTAATGATAATGGGGTTAAGCAATTAGTAAATGAATATACGAGAATAACCAACGTTTCTAGAACCATTATTGACTACGTTTTAACAAATAGCTATAAAATATCTGTTAAAGTCTGTAATAATATAAGAATAGCAGACCACGAAATAATAAGAATATTTTTGAGTGATGAAGAAGTAAATCATGCGGAAACTACTTATAACATATATTTTCAAATATAAAAAGAGTTTATTTACCAGAGAACTAAGGGGAAAAATTTATTTTGAAGAAAATGATGATGTAAATCAAAATGTATTTATGTTGGATAAATGCCTTGAAGACACAGTACAGAAATTTACCTTTAACAAAACAATAATTAAGGATAATTATGTAAATAAGTGGTTTAACAATGAATTACGTTTGCTAAAAAGAGAGAAAATAATTAAATATCATAAAGCAAAGCATGAAAACGGTAACGATGCGTGGGCAAATTATAACTCAATTAGAAACCTTTACAAGGTAAAAATCGAAAATGAGAAATTTAAATATATAAACAATAAAATAAATAATGCAAAGGACCAGAAACAAATGTGGCGAGAAATTAAGGATTTAGTAATGAAAAAGAAGCAAAATCGTGTGAAAACTGTGATATTTAATAACGTAGAGTATAAGGAGGATTTTGAAATAGCTAACAATTTTAACAAATATTTTATAGATAGTATAAAGGATATAAGAGATTCCATAGAAAAAGTGCAATATACAAGCCAAATGCAAACATGCAACTATAGATTTAGATTCAGTGCAATAACAATGTTAGAACTTAAGAATGCAATAAAACAAGTGAAAAATAAACCTGATTACTGTAAAATAACTACAAACATGATTATGGGCAATTGGCACTTGACGGGCGAGGTTCTACTAAAAATAATAAATAAATCATTGCTAACCGGCCAATTTCCTGATAATTGGAAAGAAAGTATGATAACACCTATTGAAAAGGTAGCAAAAACAAAAAAAAGTGAAGAATACCGTCCTATAAACACACTGAAAACCTGTGAAAAGATTTTGGAAAAAATTGTAAAAAATCAACTTGAAAAATATATGGAGATAAACAGCTTATTATCAAAATATCAATCAGGATTTAGAAAAAAATTTTCCTGTGAGACAGCGGTGAATTTTGTAATAAATCGATGGAAGAAAATGGAAAGAAACAAAAAACTAATGGCATTATTTTTAGACTTTAAAAGAGCTTTTGAAACTATTAGTAGGCATTTATAAATTCAGAAGTTATATATGTACGGCATTCAGGATAAGGAACTTGCTTGGTTTAAATCATACCTTACGAACAGAACACAATATACTAAAATAAACAACATAAAATCAAATGGAATTTGTAATGATTTTGGTGTCCCACAGGGTTCAATTTTGGGTGCACTACTTTTTATTATATATATAAACGATATGCCTAAAATACTTGAGAAATGTGAAATTGTACTATACGCAGACGATACACTAATATATACTGAAGGGGAAACTGATGAGGAATGCTATAACAATATGATTAAAGATATAACGAATGTTAATAAATGGTTGAAAATGAATAAACTTAAACTTAATGAAAACAAGACAAAATTATTAGAAATAAATATTAACAACGAAAGAGAAATTAAAATCAATAATAAAAGTATCGAAAGAGTAAGCAATATAAAGTACCTGGGTTTTGTAATAGACAAGAATTTGAAATTTAAAGAACATATTGAATTAATATGCAAAAAAATCAGTCATAAAATCGGATTTCTAAAAAGAATCAGAGGCAAAGTATCCATTATTACTGCAATTAATATATACAATACCACAGTGAAACCTCATTTTGAATTCGGATCAACGATTCTTTATACATGCTGTAATGATACACAATTGGAGAGATTGCAAAAGTTACAAAACAAAGCAATGCGTTTTATTTTGAAATGCAACAGATATACCAGTATAAGAGTAATGCTTGAATCACTGAAATGGTTAAGTATAAAACAGAGGCTTGTGTTAAATACTTTAAATTTTATACATAAAATGAAATATAACAACGCACCTGAATACTTGAGTGAACAGATTAAATATGTCGGAGAAGTACAGCCATACCGGCTTCGAAATCTGGAAAATTTCAGAATAGAAAGAGTGACTACAACAGCAATGCAGAGATCGCTTTTTTACAAGGGGCTTAAACTGTTCAACAAACTATCAGATGATGTGAAAACCGAAAGAAATAATAATATTTTTAGAAAAAAATGTGTGTTTTTTGTTAGAAACAATCAATTTTTATAAGTTAATAAAATTGTAAATATTTGTAAAATTTATTATAATTATGAGATGTTAAATGTATTATGAATACTAATAAAGAATAATAATAATAATAATAAAAATATGGTTTTTTACCCTGTCTCTCCTCTAATGGTATAATATTTCAAAAAGTACGAAAAATGCATTCATAACTTTGAAACCTGTCGAGCGTAAATTTAAATTATAATTCTATTTTTTTTAAATCAGAAGCTACAAAATTAAGCAATACATATTTCAAGTCTTGCCCTAAGCAATGATGCATCTGCCTGTCAGCTAGCAAGTCATTAACGCAATTTTTTTCTATACATTGTTTTGTAATCACAACAAACATTTAAAAATATAAAAAAAAAATATTTACAAGTGGCGGACAGGACTACAAAATAATGAAGCCATTATAAACTGAACTGTTTGTGAAGTTTTTCATGGTAATAGCTTCCCATCGTGAAAGATGCGATAGGCTACAGATTTATATTCAAGGTTTATTAGTAATTTTCAGTAATTATCAAAGAAAACATGTATATAACGTTATTGACACGCTATTAAGGATAATATTTTGTGAATTGTGTGTGTTTAGTTAAAAATCCGTTTGCTGGTTATATATATTGTTAGGCAATACGTGTTCGGAGATACTCGATGCTGGATGCATTCAATTAAATGGCAAAAACGAGGCTTGCCGCATGCACACGTTTTAATTTGGTTAGTCGAAAAAGTTCGACCAGGCCATATAGATTATATTATAAGTGCCGAGATCCCTGATCCCGAAACAGATCAAGAACTACATGATGTTGTAATTACAAATATGATTCATGGACCGTGTGGAACCATCAACCACCAATCTCCGTGCATGGTCGACGGCAAGTGTTCCAAACATTATCCACGAAAATTGACGGCGGAAACTATCACTGGCAATGACGGTTATCCACTGTATCGGCGTTGATCGCCCAATGACAACGGTCAGGCAATTACAAAGGAAACGATTTTGTGATTGACAACAGTCTGGCATGTATTCTCATTCCCTATTCATGAACGTCATTCCACTGTTGCACATTTAGCAGTGCATCTGGAGAATGGCCAACGAGTATATTTCACTGCGGCAAATATTGTTCAACGTTCTGAAATACCTCCAACGACAACATTGAAAAGTTTCTTTGCTGTTTCTCAAAGCAATTTGTTTGCACAATTTACTTTACTCGGAGATGCCACGGCATTACACTTGGAACGCTTCTTCAAAAAAAATTTAACGTCGAAATAAAGGCACTATGGTTCCTGGGCATCCGGATGTGCGTTCAAGTGATGCTCTTGGTCGCATTTATACAGTTCATCCGAAGAATGATGAATGCTTTTATTTGCGATTGTTGATGGTGAATATTCTTGGTCCGACATCATTTGCAGCATTTCGTACTGTTAATGGCAGAGTTCAGAAAAGTACACACATTGTTTAAATATCTCGTACATAAATGTAAAAGAACACAGCTCAGTACAACCAACATATGTTTTTATTTTCATAACATTTATGTGTGTCTCCAAATTTTTGTTGGTGTTAAACACAGTCAGTCATGTACTTTGTTGTTTTGATAAACAACATTAAGAAGTTCGCGTACTGTTCGATTGAAACACACTTCAAACGCACATCTTTGAGTGTACCAATATTCTAAGTTCGTGTATGTATGCCACAACAGATTCCATGTACGATAGACAGATTCCAGTGTACCTATACATTATGTTCATGTACGTGTACCATAAGAAAAGTACATGTACGATATTGTTATTCTCGTGTGTTTGAATTTTAAGTAAATGTTTGTGTTTGCAAAAAGTACATGTACGCTAATAATATGAACATTTATGTACGAACATTTTTGCAGTTTACAGTTGAGAACTAGTACTGGTGCTTTTTTTACTATTAAAATATAGGTATATAAGTTAGGTACTACTTAGATCTCCTACGGACATGGCTATATCGACTTCCCTATCTATAAGGATCCAGAATATACATACATAACTACTTTATGGGGACCCAAATGTATAATAAAAAAATTACAAACGGAATGAGAAACTAAAATATACCCTTATTACTTTTGTTAAGGATATAATAACACAAAAACAAACAGAATAACATACCCAGAAAAAAACACATACGTTTAATAAACCGAACAAACGTTCAATTTTGTTTCAATTTTTATTTGCGTATAGTAAATGTTTCCAAATGTTCGTACATAAATGTTCGTATTATTAGCATACATGTACTTTTTGCAAACACAAACATTTACTTAAAATTCAAACACACGAGAATAACAATATCGTACATGTACTTTTCTTATGGTACACGTACATGAACATAATGTAAAGGTACACTGAAATCTGTCTATCGTACATGTACTCTGTTGTCGCATACATACACGAACTTAAAAAATTGGTACACTCGAACCTGTGTGTTTGAAGTGTGTTTCAATCAAACAGTACGCGAACTTCTTATGATCGTTTACAAAATTAAATATTAAAACGAAACACACATAAATGTTATGAAAATAAAAAATGTGTTAGTGGCTTTTGAACAGTACGCTGAATGTTTGATGTGTGTATTTTCTGAACCTTGGTTAATGGTATAGTCTGCCTAACATTTCGTGCTGCATGTCAAGAACTGAATTTGCTTGAAAACGATACTCATTGGGATACGACAATCGCTGAGGCAATTATTTCTGCATATCCAAGCCAGATACGAACATTATTTGCTATTATCATTTCGACATGCTTCCCGTCAAATCCAAGTGACCTGTGGAACAAATACAAGGACAATATGTCAGAAGACATTTTACATCAATATCGTGTCAGCTTGAGAAATCCAAATCTTGAAGTCAATGCGAAGATGCATAACCGGGCCTTGCTCTTAATTGACGACGTGTGTTACCTTATTTGCGGCAGTTTGTTAGTCAGATTAGGACTGCCAGCACCAGAACATGAAATGAATAAGCTACTAAATCGAGAATTGGAGCGTGAACGGAATACGATCGACATGAGTTGAACCAATTAGTTCAAATTAATGTTTCCCCCTTAAGCTTACAACAGAAGGAAGTCTATGATATAATATAGAAGGCAATTGATGCCTCCGGTGGAACTGGGAAGGTATTCGTCATGTCGTTAAATTTAGCCACTGTTCGTACGAGATCCAACATTGCTGCAGCGGAAGCTTCATCTGGAATAGCAGCCACATTGTAAGAAGGATGTCGCACAGCTCACTCAGCGTTAAAATTGCCATTAAACCTTTAAAGTACAGAGCAACCAATATGTAACATTGCGAAAGTTTTAGTAGCGTGTAAAATCATTATCTGGGACGAATGCACAATGGCACACAAACGCGCAATAGAAGCCTTTAAAAGAACACTAAAAGATCTGCGCAGTGACTCGAGATGTTTTGGAGGTGCAATAATTTTACTGTCTGGTGATTTCCGCTAAACACTGCCAGTCACTCCAAGATCGAAGGCGGCTGATAAAAAAAATGCTTTCGTTAAATCCTTAAGTCTGTGGCGTCTCCCAAAGATACTGCAGATGACAGAAAACATGATAGTTAAATTCCTTAACGATTTATCAGCTAAAGATTTCTCCAACCAATTGTTGTGTTGTAAATCGAATAACCATTTGGTTTAGACATCACTATTTAACGGTAGTGTATTTAGTAGTATGTAACATAGTATAATGAAAGAATGTAATAAACTTTTTTTATTCCTTTTGTAATACTCTAAGCAAACGGACGCGTTTTACTTGTCAACAGGTTATGGGCCTTTGTTCACGAAAAAATTAAAAGTTTAGAGTTTTCGTTTTCGAGGAGTCATTAAGAAGACAATTTTCAATTTGATTAATAAAAAGCGTGAAACGATTAAAAAAAATGTCAGTAAGTTTATCATTTCCATTTGAGAAATTGCGTGGCCGCGAAAACTACGACATTTGGCGGCGCCATGCCAAATCGTACTTTGTGTTAAAAAATTGCTGGAAAATTGTAGAAGTGGGTTTGAATGAAAATGCTAGTGAGGCTGAGAAAGATGCCAATGAACGTGCGTTGGCAGAACTGACCTTAATGGTGGAGCCTAATAATTTTGCACACATAGCGAACTCAACAACAGCAAAGGATGCTTGGCAAGCATTGATATGTGCTTTTGAAGATAAGGGCTTGACAAGAAAAGTTGAGTTGTTAAAACAACTAGTTCAACTTAAGTTGGCCGATTTTGACTCAATTGAGGAGTATGTTAACAAAATGGTCATGACGTCTATCAAAGTGAAAAACACTGGTTTGAACATTGATGATGAAATAGTGGCATCGCTGATGTTAGCAGGTTTACCGGAAGAATTTCGTTCACTTGTTCTAGCTGTAGAAAATTCAAAAACGAAATTAAGTGTAGATGTGGTAAAAAATTTACTTTTGCAAGACGTAAAATTTGACAATCCTATAAAAACAGAGGAAAATGCATTTTATTCTAAAAAAAAACATCAAAAGGTAAAAAAGTTTAAGTGCCATGGTTGTAAAAAAGAGGGTCATTTTATAAAAAATTGCCCAAACATGCAAAATGGAAATTCAAATAGCAACGGCTCAAAGCAACAAACAAAAAAATCGAACGAGAGAATTTTGTTGGCGTCGCTGTTTACGTCAAGTAACGATCAAGCAAATGAGTGGTACATAGACTCAGGCGCAACAACACATATGTCAAAAACAAAAACAGTACTTCATAACGTTAAGGGAATACAAGGTAAAGAAGTAATTGTGGCAAACAACAACAAACTTACAGTCGAGTGTGTTGGTGATGCTAATGTGTGGTTGGCAACTGGTGATGGTAAAAAAGCTACCGTCATAAAAGACGTTGAGTATGTGCCGCAGCTGTGTGCAAATTTGTTGTCGGTAAGGAAGTTAACCGCAAGTGGAAAAAAAGTTATTTTTAAGCGGAACGGTTGTGAAATTCGTGATAACGACAATGCGATCATGGCAACAGCAAGTTTGTGTGACAATTTGTACAAATTGGATTGTGTTTCTCAGAAGTCCAAAGAAAAAGCTCTGATTGTTAAAAGTGATGCTTTTACATGGCATAGACGTTTTGGTCATATTTGCGATGAAAATTTAAAGAAAATAAAAGATGAACATGATCTCAATTTTCAATTAAATCCTGGTCAATGTGAAATTTGTATTCAGGGGAAGCAAGTAAGAAACTCATTCAAAGAAGATGGTCATCGCGCAGAAAAACTATTGGAAATTGTACACTCAGATGTAATGGGACCATTCAATACAAAATCGTTTTCTGGTTCACGCTTCATCGTTATTTTTGTAGACGACTATTCTCGAAAAGTATTTTTATCACCGATTGTAAGCAAAGCTGATGTTTTTGAAGAATTTAAAAAATTCAAGACTATGGCAGAAAATCAGTGCTCAGCTAAGATAAAAATTTTTCGATCGGACAACGGCACGGAGTACACCAACAAACAGTTTCAGAAATTTTTGACTCAAAATGGTATAATACATCAGAAAACAGCACCATATACTCCAGAGCAGAATGGCGTATCCGAGCGCCTCAACCGCACTATAATCGACAGGGTGAGATGCATGTTGATAGATTCCGGTCTGGATGAAAAGTTTTGGGCTGAAGCAGCTGTAACCGCCGCATATTTGCTTAATAGAATCCCATGCAGAAAAAACACAATTTGCCCAGAAGAACTGTGGTCTAAGAAAAAACCGAATCTTAAATATATTCGTGTTTTTGGATGCAAGGCGTTTGTACACATTCCAAAAGTGAAGCGGTCAAAGCTGAAGGCGAAGTCCATATCTTGTATATTTGTTGGCTATAGTATTGAAAGTAAGGCATATAGGCTTTATGATCCAATTGCAAGGAAAATAATCGTTAGTCGTGATGTTGTTTTCATGGAGAATCAGGTATGTAGTAACGACAAAAATTCTACTAATAGTGTTCCAAATCTTATAATTGAAGTCCATGAAGGCGATGCCAATTCAGAGGAGGAGTTAGTAACTGAATTGTCATCTTGTATAACTCGTAAATTGCCAACTAAAATGAAAGAAGAACACGTGATTGATGGCATAGATGACATTTCAACTAGCAGTCTTAAAGTAGAATATGACGTCGAATCGGAAGATAATTTAAGTTTTGAAGATGCAATTGAGGAACAATGTGATGGTGATCTATCCAGAGAAAATGTTGCCGTTCGACGATCTGATCGATTAGCCGTAAAATCTGGTCGTGAATACAATTTTTGTGCAACTAGTTTTGTGTCAAAAGATCCTGTTACAGTTGAGGAAGCGCTAAACTCACCAGAAGCTATTCACTGGCGTTCAGCAATGGACGAGGAAATGAAGTCTTTAGCCCTAAACAATACGTGGGTATTAACAGATCCACCAGATGAAAAGAAAACAATAAAAAGTAAATGGGTCTTTAAGACAAAGTATGACGCCAGTGGTAATAAAATTCGTCATAAAGCGAGACTTGTTGTACAAGGTTGTAGTCAGAGAAAAGGAATTGACTATAATGAGACTTTTGCTCCTGTGGTCCGTTACTCATCCATAAGGTTTTTACTTGCACTATCTGTAAAATTTGGTCTACACGTACATCAGCTTGATGCAGAAACTGCATTTTTAAATGGAGATCTTGAACAGGAAATTTTAATGGAACAGCCTGATGGTTACAATGATGGAAGCAACCGTGTTTGCGTTCTAAAGAAAGCGCTTTATGGACTTAAACAGTCTAGCCGTGTTTGGAACACGACCTTAAACAGTGTACTAATTAAATTTGGCCTAAAGAGAAGTGAAACTGATCAATGCGTATACCTTAATGTTAATGACAGCATAATTCTATATGTGGCCATATATGTGGATGACGTATTGGTGTTTTCGAACGATATTCATACCACAAATAAATTAAAGCAAGAGCTGTCTAAGCATTTTCGTATGAAGGACCTGGGAGCTGCATCTTCTGTCTTAGGAATGAGAATTCAAGAATCTTATGGAACGATAAAAATAGATCAATCAAAATACATAGAAGATGTGCTAAAGAGATTTTCAATGGATGACTGCAATCCTGTATGTTCTCCAGTGGATGTAAATCAAAAGATTTCCCTTAATATGTGTCCCACGTCTGAAAAAGAAATACAGGAAATGAAAAATGTCCCCTATATGGAAGCTATTGGTTGTCTACTATATGCAGCTCAGAACACAAGGCCAGATATTTGCTATATAGTCAATGTACTTAGCCGTTTTAGCACAAATCCAGGAAAGGCTCATTGGACAGCAGTGAAAAGGGTAATGCGCTATCTAAAAGGTACCATCAATAAAGGCCTTGTCTACAAAACAAATGCAGATGGGCTAACTGGTTATTGCGATGCCGATTGGGCAAGTAACCTTGATGATAGGCGCTCAACAACTGGTTTCATCTTTACTATGCAAGGCGCAGCAATAACTTGGGGTTCTAAAAGACAACGTACTGTAGCGCTTTCTTCAACGGAGGCTGAATTTATGTCCATAGTGTCAGCAATTCAGGAATCTGTATGGCTTCGTAGGTTAGAGCAGGAACTAGTAAAGGATCCTCCTAAGTCAATGAAGTTATATTGTGACAACAAAAGCGCAATTCAAATTGCACAGAACAACTCTTACTCATCACGAACCAAGCACGTTGATATACGAATCAAATTTATACGCGAAATATTGGAAAGCGGTGAAATCAAACTCTATTACTTGGAAACTAATAAAATGCTAGCTGACATCTTTACCAAAGGCGTTCCAGCTGATAAGTTTAAGTCTTTTGCAGGACAGTTTGGTCTTGCATAGTGTAGGGGTTAAAACCATGTATTTTTTGATTGAAAGAAAATGATCTTATTTAACTATTAACTTATTTTGTCTTTTTAAAATGTTTATTCAGGGAAAGTGTTGTAAATCGAATAACCATTTGGTTTAGACATCACTATTTAACGGTAGTGTATTTAGTAGTATGTAACATAGTATAATGAAAGAATGTAATAAACTTTTTTTATTCCTTTTGTAATACTCTAAGCAAACGGACGCGTTTTACTTGTCAACATGTTGACTATCGGTAATGGCCGTATTCCTGTCGACGAATCAAACGGATTGATTGATTTTGTTTCCTCAAAATTTTTGTAATTTTGTATTTTCAAAACAAGAGCTCATCCAAAAAGTATTCCCCAACATAATTGCTAACGGGAAAAATTATGACTGGTTGAGTGAACGGTCAATTTTAGCAGCTAAAAATATAGATGTGGATTATTAAAACTATATAGTTCAGAATCAAATCGTTCGTACTCTGCATTCTTTTGAATCTATTGATTGTGTAACAAACGAAGATAAAGCCACCAACTATACAACTGAAGTTTTAAACTTCTTGGATGTGCCTGGCTTACCACCGCACAACTTACAACTGAAGGTAGGCTCGATAGTTATCGTGCTTTGAAATTTAAACCAACCAAAACTTTGCAATGGAACGCACTTGATAATTACAAAACTGATAGTCCATGTTATTCACGCAATTATACTTAGAGGAAAATTCAAACGTGAAAAGTTCTCATACCGATAATTCCGATGATACCAACCGATATACCTTTTGAGTTTTAGCGAATTCAATTTCCTATTCGTCTTCCATTCGCAATGACGATCAACAAATCACAAGGACAATCCTTTAGTAGTTGTGGTCTTAATTTAGAAAATACATATTTTTCTCATGGCCAAATATACGTTACATGTTCACGTGTGGGCAAACCATCTGCTTTATTTGTACTTGCGCCTAATAGCAAAACGAAAAGTTTCGTATATCACAAGGTACTACACTGAAGGGAATTAACCTAAACATAATCGATGCACGAAAATACATAGCTTTCTTAACAGCTTTTACCTGAAACGCCTTATTTTTGTAATCTTTTTGAATTTTTGTTTTCTATATAAATATACTCCAATGAACTATTTGACTAAGCAAACTTTGTACTCTTTTTAAAAAATCCATAAATTCAATAATTGTTAGGTGGTACGAAGTTCACCGGGTCAGCTAGTTTAAATTAAATTTTGTTTACTATTAAAACCTACATATATGACGTTTTTTTTCAACAAAAAATTTTTCAATAGGTGTGTTCATTTACAGAAAATTATCACTAATTTTCTATATTTATTACTAGTAAGTGTTCACGTACACAAAAATTAACAGCTAGAGAGCCAAAAAAGAGCGTAATATATTTAGAAACAAAAATGTTTCTGATAATTTCTACTAGTAAAAATTTTACTATCAGAAATTATTCAAACAGTCTTTCTGTCATTATGCTTTGAAAAAAAATTTAAGTTTTAAATTTTTATAAGTTTACAATAACAAAATACATTTGCTTGCAAGTTTTGACTGTAAAAGTGTTCAAGTGTTTTAAATATTTTTGAGAGCAATTTTGAAAATATTTCTCTTTACTCTCTCGTTGGTAGTAATTACTGGAAAGTTATTAAACACAACTAATATGTATTTAACAAAAATTGTTTATACATATACAGTGGCTCACAGCTTATTTTATGCAGTGCAATATTTAGTTTTTAAAGCCCTATAAAAACACAACCAACGGGAACTTTGAAAAAAATTTGATATCATTTAAAAGAGAAAAGGTTGTTGTTTAAAAAACGAAAATCACATATTGCAAAAAAATTTATTTTAACTACTTAAAAGTATAAAAACAGAAAATACACAAATTTTTATCTCACAGCTTATTTTATGCAGTAAATTTCTGCTGTAACAGTACCTTAATGCAGTGTTGTTCGTTGTTTTTTTCGTGTTTCGTATTTCTATTTCTAGGAATGATTTATTGTGGAATTGTTAGTCTAATTGTGTTACATCAAGTCTCGACTTACAAAAATTCAACTGAGTCCGCGTACAACATTACAACAAAGGGAATTGGTTTTGAACCACTTTAAAAATGGCCATTTACAGCGATAATTTGCAGAAATAGTAAATATTAAGGCTTCCACAGTCCAAAAAATCATTAAGCGTTTCATCCACGAAAATCGCGTTCATAAAAAAGGCAGAAAGGCACCTAATAAAATTTTTAGTGGGCAGGACGAGCGATATATTTTGAGGAAAATAAAGGCGAACTCAAAGCTTTTGGCTCCAAAGCTGGCCTCAGAGGCTGCACCTGACCTTGGCAAACAATACTGCGCCGAAACTGTTCGCCGTGTCCTGCGCTTACATAGTTTACTTGACCATGTTTCACGCAAGAAACAGTTTATAAGCCCAAAGAATAAATTTTGTACGCTAAATTTCGCAAAAGAACATGTTTCCTAGGAATCTGCATTTTGGAATTCGGTCATATTCACTGATGATATAATATACATAGATATGTACATACATATATACGTATATTACCGAATTCCAAAATGCAGATTCCTAGAAAACATGTTCTTTTGCGAAATTTAGCGTACAAAAATTTATTCTTTGGGCTTATAAACTGTTTCTTGCGTGAAACATGGTCAAGAAAACTATGTAAGCGCAGGACACGGCGAACAGTTTCGGCGCAGCATTGTTTGCCAAGGTCAGGTGCAGCCTCTAAGACCAGCTTTGGAGACAAAAGCTTTGAGTTTGCCTTTATTTTCCTCAAAATATATCGCTCGTCCTGCTCACTTAAAATTTTATTAGGTGCCTTTCTGCCTTTGTTATGAACGCGATTTTCGTGGATGAAACGCTTAATGATATTTTTGACTGTGGAAGCCTTAATATTTACCATTTCTGCTAATTATTGCTGTAAATGACCATTTTTAAAGTGGTTTAAAACCAATTCCCTTTGTTGTAATGTTGTACGCGGAGGACTCAGTTGAATTTTTGTAAGTCGAGACTTGATGTAACACAATTAGACTAACAATTCCACAATAAATCATTCCTAGAAATAGAAATACGAAACACGAAAAAAACGAACAACACTGAATTAAGGTACTGTTACAGTAGAAAGTTAATGCATAAAATAAGCTGTGAGATAAAAATTTGAGTATGTATTTTCTGTTTTTATACTTTTAAGTAGTTAAAATAAACATTTTTGCAATATGTGATTTTCGTTTGTTAAACAGCAACGTTTTCTCTTTTAAATGGCATCAATTTTTTTTTCAAAGTTCCCGTTGGTTGTATTTTTGTAGGGCTTTAAAATAAAAAAAAAATTGCACTGCATAAAATAAGCTGTGAGTCAGTGTATTTGATATAATTATTATTAAAGAAAAATTGCTTAAATATTTTGATTCTGGGGCCAAATCGTGACATTCGATTCGAATCCAAATTTCATCTGATCGATCGAATTGTCAGTGCTTTAAGTATAGAAATTCTAATAAGAATTTTTTAATTTCGATTCGAAACGAATGCGACGATTTGGTCGGCTTTTTTGAATATTTAAATTTTTAAAAGAAAAAAAAAAAATAAAAAATTAATAATTGTTTAAATAAATACACACAAACATAAATACACACATGTATATATGTACATGTTAAAAGCTATAAATTTCAAAAGAAAAGTTAATTTTGTATGAATGGCTCTTTGGGGAGCGAAGATAGAAAGTAGGTTTGCTCTGGGAAAAACTAAAAAGTAAAGTAAAAAATTAATAGTAGTCGATCATACATTTTAGCCCTTTAGGATCACGATGGTAAAGATTTTTGATTTCATCTCCGCCCTCTGGCAGGGTTGCCATACAAAGTTTCATTTTTTTTTTATTTTTTTTTAATCGCTCTCACAGCTTCCAGGTTCTTCCTACAAAGTTAAAATGTAAAATCGACCTCAATTAATTTGTCGTCCCAAACATGATTGCCATACAAAATTCGCCCCTAGAGAAATAAAATGTTAGTTTTTCCCCCGAAACGTCTTGTTAAAGTATACTAACCCCCTATCGCCATCACCTAAGGGAGTTGCCATGCAAAATTTACAAAAATTATGTAAAAACGCACATAGATTCTCCAGAGTCGGCCTTAGATAAATAAAATGTAAGACCAATCCCCTTTTGTTTCTAATTGCAAACATTTTTCTAAAACACACCTACCTACCCCCTTTATACACACTCTAAGAGGGTCGCCATACAGTATAAAAAATAGGGTTTAAACCCCCCTACAACTTCCCCGGATTCGCCCATAGAGGATTGAAATGTATTACAGATCCCCATTAATTTCCCTCCGAAACATATTCCTGGAACATACCCCCTATTATCATCTTATGGGGCTGTCATACAAATTTTACAGAAATGATTTTTTAATGCCCACAACTTTCTTAGAGTCGGCCTAAGAGAAATAAAGTGTACCACCGATTTCATTAGTTTCCCCCCAAACATATTCCTAGAAACTACTTACCCCCTGTCACCAAGCCCTAAAAGGGTAGCCGCACAAAATTAAAAATAAAATAAGGTAAAAACCAAAACCTCTACATTTTCCTTGAAATCGACCCAAGAGGAATACAATTTATCACACACCCCCATTTAAATTTTCTTTCCAAATATGTTTCTAGAGCATACTTACCCCATACCTCTATCACCTAAGGGGGTAGAGTAAAATTCCCAACGAAATTTGAAAAAAAAAAATTAGAGTAAAAACCCCTACAGCTGCTCTTATCACCCTAAGAGAGTCAAAATAACAGATAATAACTAAAAAAAAAGGTTCGGGGTTTCGAAAGTCCAAGGTGAAGGGTATCCAAAATTCGGCACAGCCAAATATAGCTTGTTAAAATTAGCAATGATGGCAATGTATCCACTTAATTTTACTTAGTAGTTTTTTGTTTAAACTGCCAAATAATATTAGTTTTGAAAGGTGTTCATTTCATAGAATCTACTGAAAATTTTTTGTCAATACAATGAAAAAAATTAAGAAAATTGTAAAATGTTAATATGATCGGCGGCTGAGCTTGAGACGGCTCGGCTTAGTCGACTATTAGCCGTTCGGCGCAGGTCTCTGCCACACTCCTATTTTTTTGAACAGTTGAAATTGTTCAACCATAAAAGAAAATAACAATAAATAATAACAACACAATTTTTCAGTACGTTATCACTAAAATATTACTCCGCACATTCCATTGCAAACACGGTTAAAAAATTGCGCGCTTTGGAAGCCGACATACTAGCAATTTTTGAGCATTGCAAATTGGGCAGCCACACTTCTATTATATTGAACACAGCTGTACTTTGAAATTGTTTATTTTTTTAAATTAGATTTTGTTTACTATAAAAACCTACATGACATAGATTTTTTTTCAACCAAAAATTTTTCAATATTTTGTATTTAACAAAAATTTTTTGAATACAGTAGTCGCTCGGTTATATGAACTAATTCAAACAGAACCTGTTCACTAAATGGAGAAGTTCACATAATCGAGAGGATATAAAATAAAATAAAATAAGTAATTCAAATGGTTTTTATTACATTAAGTTTTAATTTTTAATAAGTTTTTTAATAATTAATGTACATGAAAGTATTTGGTTATATTTTTATACCCTTCACATAGTGATAAGGTCAGTTTGTCATTCCGTTTGTAATTTCTTTATTATCCATTTGCAACCCCATAAAGTATATATATTCTGGATCCTTATAGATTTATAGATAGGGAAGTTGATGTAGCCATGCCCGTCTGTCTGTCTGTCTGTCCGTCTGTTGAAATCAAGTTTCCGGAGTCAAATAAAATGATACAGACCAGTTAATGGTGTCAAACGATTAGAAATATCCCGCTAACAATCGCTATTTAAAATCAGCACAATCGGTTCACTATTGACCGAGATATAAGCAAAACCCCGAAACAACTCATTTTTTAGGACAAAATCCGTGCATACATATATCCCTATATATCTCAGTTAGTATAGTCATTATTGCCACAAAACTTGGCACGGACACCTAAATAATGGAAAAATTTTTTTCATATAGGATCAGGGGAAGTGATAGTTTTCCTACAATTGCACAAATTTGGTGAAATATTTTATGCGCTATATCTCGGAAACTATAACAGCTATCGACTTAAAATTTTCTACAAAAAGTAATTGTACAATAAGACCTACATTTAAAAAAATTTTTTTTGGGTGAAGGCAGAAAATGGGGTAGCTCCCATACAAATTTACAATTTTTATTAAATTTTCGATACGCTATATTTCGGAAACTATAACAGATATAGAAATGAAATGTTCTACAAAAAGTAATTGGACAGCAAAACCTACGCTTTGAAGTAAAATTTTTTTTGGTGGGGGTTGAATATGGGGTAGCTCCCATACAAATTCACAATATTTGTAAAGTTTTCGATACGCTATAACCCGAAAACTGTAATAGATATCAAAATAAAATGTTCTAGAAAAAGTAATTGGACAACAAAGCCTACGCTTTAAAGAAAAAATTTTTTGGGTGGGGGGTGAATATGGGGTAGCGCCCATACAAATTAACAGTTTTTATGAAATTTTTGATACGCTATATCTCGGAAACTAAAACAGCTATCGACATCAAATGTTCTGCAAAAAAGGAATTGGACAACAAAACCTACACTTTGAAAAAAAAATTTTCTGGTTGGGGGCAGAAAAAGGGATAGCTCCCATGCAAATTAACAATTTTTATGAAATTTTTGATTCGCTTCATCTGGGAAACTATAACAGCTATCGACTTTGAATATTATACACAAAGTAATAATCAAATAATTCATACATTTTGGAAAAAAGTAGGAGAGGAGCAGGGGGATTAAAACATCCCATAAAAATTAACAACTTTTATTAACCTTTTAATATGAGTAATGTCGAAAACTTTTAAAACTCTCGACCTCAAGCATTCTTCATCTATTTCTATTATTCATACGAACGTTAAAATTTTTTTAAGTTTTTTATGGACTTTAAAGCTCGCACAAGGTATTTTTATTATATTATTTGCAGTACAAAATAACTTGGCTGGGTATATTAAAAGACCAATGTGAAGGGTATATAAGATTCGGCACAGCCGAATATAGCGCTCTTGTTTTGTACTTATTTTGCTTCAATGGATTTCTGTAGTGCCTTATCCCTGCATTTTCGCAATGCTAAAATATCATTAATATCAGATATATTATTTTCACTCCAAGCTATAACTTGGCCACTTCATATATATGTGCAAGAGAAGTAACGCTTGCGCCTTTGTCCAAGCTTGCCAAAATGTCACTTTTTTCAGATAACATTACCACCTTGTGCTTCATCTTCGATGCACTATGTTACAAAGACTGATGTTCTCTAAAGACAATCAATCAAAACTCAACACTCAAAACATTAAAAAAAATCAACGGTTGCAGATTATTTATATAAATTCTAATAAGAATTTTTTAATTTCGATTCGAAACGAATGCGACGACTTGGTTAGGAATAAAAAAAAACTAATGGTAGTTGGTCATATGTATATTTAAACCCAATTGGATCACTGTGGATGCGGTAATAAAGACTTGTTTTAATTTTTTTTGTATGGGAAACCCCACTTGGATTAAATATAGGAGAAAATAGGGGGTAAGTTTTTACCAAAGTAATGTTAGGAATAAAAAAAATAATGGTAGTTGGTCATATATTTCAACCCAATTGGATCACTATGGATGCGGTAATAAAGACTTGTTTTAAAATTTTTTTTTGTATGGAAGACCCCATTTGGATTAAATATAGGAGAAAATAGGAAAATGGGGGGTAGGTTTTTATCAAAAAAATGTTAGGCATAAAAAAACTAATGGTAGTTGGTCATATATTTCAACCCAATTGGATCACTATTGATGCGGTAATAAAGACTTGTTTTAAATTTTTTTGTATGGGAGACCCCATTTGAATTAAATATAGAGGAAAATAGGGGGTAGGTTTTTACCAAAGAAATGACGACCCCATTGGGAAAAATTTAGGAGATAGGTTTGTTTCGAAAAAAATGTTGGAAATAAAAAATAGTTCAACCCAATTTTACAACTCTGAAAGGGGTGGTAAAGTTATTTTACCACGTGGGCAATAAAAGTCTAAGATATTCTGCAATCAGCCCTGTCCAGGTTTGGCTCACCTCGGCAATCTCATTGCCTGAAACATCACAATGACCCGGAACCCAACAGAGTCTAACCCTGCGTGTCACCATGATAATAGCACTAATAGCACATCTGCAGTCTTCCACCAGTCTAGACCTGCAACTTCAATGTAATAGCATCACCAGTAATTTTTATGCCAGAGCTTTGAATCCAGCTAGTAACATTGAACCTACCCATTTTTCATTTTCATGGAGGCCAACTGCTCTTAATTTGTCTGGTGTCGTAGGGATTTAATTTACATATACAGTGAACTCGCGAAAACGTGAACTAATTTTTTCCAAGGGTGTTCATGTTTTCGATTTTGTTCACGTTTCTGATTGGATATATTTTAATTATTTTCTAACGAATTTAATTTTTTTTTATCAATTTATTGTAACTAGTTCAAAAACATCTAAATCTAGTCAAAACTTAACAACGCTTTAACCCGAAAAGTCCAATTTAAAAATTTTAAAACCTAAGTTTTTTTGGTAATACATAATTGTCTTATTAATCTGACCACAAAAATCAACCTTTTGCAAATAAAACTATGTAAATCGCTTATAGATCCTTTTTTTGCATAATTCGGGAACTCCCAAAATTAATAAAATTAATGTAAACAAAAAAAACCTCAGAAAAAACTGTTCACGTTTTAAGGCTTTCAATGTTTGTTCACGTTTTAGAGTAGTTAATGTTAAATAAAAAGTGTTCACGTTTCTGGATGTTCACGATTCTGGATATTCACGTTTCCGCGAGTTCACTGTACTTCAACATTTGCACAACAAAATTAGAATGTTGAACAAAATTTCTGAATTAATCCCACTTTTCTTACCAATTCACTATTTTCAAGAATTGTTTTCAATATTGTCCATATTGCAATTGGGAATATGGGGATATATATGTATATCGCTAGGTAATACGCAAACGGCCCTAACATTTTGAAAATTTACAGAAGCAAAAAACTGTTTTAAACCAATGGCTTAATTTCGGTCAGCATGATTTTCACCAATTTTATAAAAAAAAATGTGTAAGAAATTGAATTCTTGCAAAATAAAATCAAATTTAATAATATTTAAAAAGCCTTGTTAGTTAGGTCCTTTGGTACTTTAAGGAAACCAAAGGCCCTATCTACACATTAATGCAAAGTAAATTAATTGTTTTTTGATTTATTGTGCTCTTGCAAATTTATTTTTCTATAATAAATAAATTGTTCAATTTTTTTTTGTCAACTTACAATGTTGTCTATAAAAACAATCAGTTAAGTCTTTTTGCGTTTATGAAAAAAAAGCTTTTGTAGATAGAGCCGTTAGTTGTTCGTTTATAAAATGGGTAATTTTGGTCATAAAGTCTTAATTTTTTTGTGGATGTTTATTTTGATGCTATGATCAGAATCAATAAAAAAATCCGATTTTGGATTTTTGTTAGTTAGCGCCGTTTGCGTTTAAGCTAACAATATACACTTATCAATCAATAAAATTAGTTTGGCTTTTGCTTGTACTTTTTGTAATTATCTACCTCTTCTGCTCCTAACACAGCATTTCAAAGACCTTTCATTTAAAAGTACGCTTCACCTGTAAACTTCCAATCTTTATAATTATCGCTTCGAAGTTTTTCTATTTGGTTGTTGCTGCTTGACATTCTTGAATCTATACCTTAAATAATCTTGCATCTTGAATAATCTTGAACTATTTTTTTTGTTAACACAAACTTTATTACAACTTTTTAAAATATTATTTAGGATTTAATCCCATATTTCTTGTTTATTTATAAGATTTGTTGTTTGTTAAGGTTTCATTGGCATTTCATTGGTTCTTACACCAAATCATCAGTAGACTTCAACCCAAATTCTTAAAAAACCTCATGAATATTTTCTGTCTTTATATAATAACCTCAATAAACAAATTGAGAATAACTGTAAGCAAACCAAAACGTTCAAGTTTTTTTAAGAATCCAACAAACCAATATTCGCTATTCGCTTGTTTTGATTTTCTTTTTCCCCTTACATTTGAATAACCATTGGTTATTACTAAAAGTATTATAAAGGCTACCGAAAACAAAACCTTGTTATTTAACAACACTTTTTAAAATATTATTTAGGATTTAATCTCATATTTCTTGTTTATTTATAGGGTTTGTTAAGGTTTCATTTGCATTTCATTGGTTCTTACACCAAATCATCAGTAGACTTCAACCCAAATTCTTAAAAAACATCATGAATATTTTCTGTCTTTATATAATAACCTCAATAAACAAATTGAGAATTACTATAAGCACACCAAAACGTTTAAGTTTTTTTTAAATAAAATTTATAAAATTTATTTATTTATCTGTTCAGCTTTTAGTATTTGTGAGTATTAAGTTTACTACTAAGTTTTGATATGTTTTAGTTCGTAAGTGTAAAGATATACATACTCTGTGCGGGTAGTATAAGAAAACCGTTTATGGCCTATGGCTAGGTTTTTCACATTTGAAAGAATAAATTAATAAATAATACTAATCCCCTTTCTTATTAAACGTAACCAAAAAAGCACATACATATATTCGAAACAAAAACAATTATATTTTTTGGTTTTATTTTAAATATATAAATGCTCATTCGTTTACGTTTTATATTAACAGGGACTAAATACTAAATTTGTAATAACATACATTTAGGGCTGTCAAGTAACCTTATTTTCCGTTTTCCGAAATTGAATTTTACTTAAAAACGTACCTACATACATAAATAATTAACAAACGTCAATATTTTAGTTTTATGTTCCAGTCAAGGTATATTAATTCTGGTAGTATCAAGGCGAAACATAAATAAATTTAAAATTTACTTTTACTCATTCAGGCGAACAGCTGGGTTCTCAAGACTATCTGTATAGATTTACATTCATATTTGTTTCCCGCTTTCAAAACATTTTCGGCAGCAATTAGATTCCATGACAACCCCGAAAACTTGTAAAAAAAACTAAAACTTTTTTTTTTCAGGCTTCAAACTGGAATGCGTGGTGCTTTTGGAAAACCGCAAGGAACCGTCGCAAGAGTGCGTATTGGGCAGCCTATTATGTCTGTCCGTTCAAGTGACAGGTTCAAAGCTCAAGTTATTGAAGCTCTACGCCGTGCAAAGTTTAAATTTCCTGGCCGCCAAAAAGTAAGTCACTCAAATCAAAGAAAATTAAAAGGAGATGCAGTTAGAATATTTATCATAAACAGAAATTGTGAGTTTGTAATAGGTGGTTGCGATAAAGGCAAAGGGAGAGGAAAGAAACGTCCTAAATTTGAGGGAAGATAGAAATAATGTAACAAAAAACAAAGAAAATATCGCAAAAATTTACGCGAAATTTTAAGGAAGCAACTCGTTCACAAAACAAACGCAGTAGCGAATCTAGTTATAGGGTAAAAATGCGTGCCTTATTTTGAAATGCAATACAAGTTTTAAATTATTGATTGTAAACATTAAACCCCTAGTTATTTATTTTTTAAACTTTCATTTATATAATTTTTTAACAACTTTTAACAAAAATATTTTTTTCAAATATGGACATTGTAGCTGATGTGACCAGCTCACATTTTTAATTTGAATTCAATCAATGTTTAAGTTCAAAAAAGCTATGGTATGTATGATTTCTACTGTGACGGGTGTTCCCTTTTATTTTTTAGTTTTAAAGAATTAATGCAAATACTTGTTTTTATACCCTTCACATTCTGATATATTTTCTACAATATTCACTTGAGACCCTATAAAATATGTCGATTGCTGCTATGATCGCTTGTGAGGGGCGAATTTAACAACGCCAATGAAACACGATTATTTAAATTATTGGGTTAGGCTACGAAGGGTGGTGGCGAGCCCAACTCGACACCTCCACCCGGAGGGCCTCAGGCCCATTGTGAATCCCTTCAGAAGAGTCAAGAGGAGAAAAAAAAAAAAAGAAAGACAAGCATTCAATAGGTAAAAGGAAAAGAGAGCCAGAGTGCCGTCCGCAAGAAGTCCAAAGATGTCAGTAGCTACAGGCGCTGAATCAACTATCTGCCCAGCCACCTAACCCCCTAGATGAAACCTATGATACTCTCCGGCACACCTCACCAAGTCCATCTAAGAAGCGCCCTCAAAACCACTTCTGTCGGCGGATCTGCAGCCCAGGGCAGTGACAGGCAAGATGTTCTACCGTTTCTATCTCCTCCTCCTCCCCGCATAACCTGCAGAAATCTGGAGGGTTCCTGTCCCATTTGTTTGTCATATATCTCACATCGCAGTGCCCTGTGAGAGTCCCAATAATGCACCTCAGAACCTCCTTGCTCTCCTTGATCAGCAGGTCAGAGCCCATCCTGGGCCATAAAAGTCTAGAAATCCTGCAACAGCCCTGTCCCTCCAGGTTTGGCCCACTTTGTTCATCCTTACCAGTCCATCGGCAATCTTATTGCCGAAACCCAACAGAGTCTAACCCTGCGTGTCACATTATCGCCTTAATATCACGTCTGCAGTCGCCCACGGATCTAGACCTGACATATTGTCCATCTAGAGCCTTAAGCGCGCCCTGATTATCCACGTAGATTGTCACATCCCCTCTCCCATCCGCATCCTCCCCTATCGACTCCGCGGCCTTCATCACCGCCAGAATTTCAGCCTGGAAAAAGCTGCACTCGTCCGGTGGTCTGTAGAACATCCCGTGTCCATTATATAGACACCAGCCCCGGTGCCTACCTCCATCTTCGACCCATCAGTAAAGACTGCACACACCTCATACAGCTTCTCTGATATTTTTCATGCCTCCCTATCCGGAAACACTAATGTGGGCAGGATCCTAAAGTCAAGTTTTGCTACCATATAGTCCGTCACACCTGACCGTCGCAAGAGTCGACCATCTCCGACCCTTTCTAAAATGCCGGCATGTCCATCTGAACCTACCCGACGCATACCTGACTCACTAAGTCTAAACAAGCTTCTAGCTGCCATTCCAACAAAAAAATTCTCGATGGGAACATGCAAAATGATATCCAGCGCTGCCTGTGGTGTACTATTCCTGCCCCCCGTAGTGCCTAGTATAACACATCTATGGACCTTCGTCAAGAGCTTTTTTATGTCGCCCTTCACCATATAAGGCTACCGTACGTAAGAATTGGTCTTACAACGGATGTGTAAATCCAGTTCACCATAGCCGGTTGCAACCCCCAGTTCCTACCTATCGTGCTCCTACAGGCATAATAGGCATTCAAAGCCTTCTCACCCTCTCCTTTGCATTCGCCCTTCAAGATAACTTGCCATACAGGACGATATCCATATACGTGGCAATATCTGCTAAATTTAGCAGAACCCGGTCAAGCTCTGGCAGCTAAAATCCGCCACCTTGTACTTTCTGGTAAAGAGAACTAGCTCAGTCTTCTCTGAGTTTAGTCCCAGTCCCTGGCCCAGGCAGACAAATCGGATAATGCACTCTGCATAACCTCGCTCTTAGTAAACAAGAATTTTTTATCACTAAAACCGGGATGCATAAGTCACTACTTTTATTCCCTTTGAGTCAAACCGCCTCAATATCCCGTTAACTACCAAATCAATCGTGTTCCTAATATAAAGATCGATCAGCAGTTTCAACGTTTTCAGTAGGAAACACGATAGGCTGATCGGTCTAAAATCCCCTGGCTTCGAGTGGCTGGTGTTTCCAGCCTTGGGTATAAAAATCACCCTTACCTCTCTCCACCTCAAGGGTATGTAGCCGAGTGTGACGCCAGTTGCAAAAACACTCGTTAGGAGCAGCCGTCTCTACGTCGAGAGATTCTGTAGCATACACGGGTAAATACCGTCCAGTCCCGGTGACTTGTAGGGCTGGAATGTATCCACCGCCCATTTTATCCTATCTAGCACTACCAGGTCCTCTGCCACCCCTGTTATGTCAGCTATCTCCCCGGAATCTTCTTACACGCCCCCGGATAGCTCTTCTGCAGCCGGTTCCCTGCGCCCTGAGAAGTGGGAACTCATCAACAATTCAATGGTCTCCGAGCTAGACTCCTTCCACGAGCTATTAGTTCTTTGAATGTATCCAAGTCCACCAGGATCCTTGGATAGTATCTATCTGAACCTAGACATCTCGCTTACTGAGCCAATAGACTCGCAGTACTTCGACCATTAATCCCTTTTCGCCCTTCTGAGATCAGCCTTGTACCTATTAAAGGATATCCTGTACGTTTTCCAATCTGCATCGTTCATTGTGAGCCTTGCCCTGTTGGATAGCCTTCTTACCATAGCACGTTGCTTCCTGAGCTCTCTGGTTCACCAGCCTGGTTGTTCCCTCTTGCCTGGAAATACCTCCGTGCATGCCCGCTCAAAACTCCTCATCGAAACAGTGAACAAATTCACCACTTTCTCCACCTTTCTATGCGGGACCTCACAAAGTTCAGTATTCCCTATTTCAACGAAAATACTTACCTGAAGATGTCTCCTCTATCCTTTTTGGATTCCTATAGGGGGCCTTTTCGCGGCCCTCGAAATTTACACTAAAGGTGATGCTGCTATGGTCCGAGAAGGAATAGTCATTCGATACCCTCCTATAACTGCTTCCCTACTCCTGAATGTGGGCGTATCACCCCTATTATATAGTATATACATAGAGATAGTTGTCAGTCACGAAATCATTCACCGACTCATATCTTTTATTAAAATCCCTGCTTGCCCATTGACTATGATGTGCGTTTGCATCGCAGCCAAGCACCAGATTTCACTTTCGTCCTCTTAATGTCCGACCAGCCCTTGCACTTCATACCCAATAGGTCCCCAGGCTCATATGGCATATACACCGAGGCCAGTGCTAACGTTGGCTTACATTACCGGAGCTAAAGGGTGGCTTGTATCAAGCTCATTGTTTTGCTCGGCCAAAACTGACAGTATGGTTTCCACCGATCTTACCGGCGGTGGAATCCTCACGCTCACGATTGGCCTAAGCGGCAGCTCAGAGGCCAGTGTCACCTCAATTTTTGCCCTTGTACTACTTCCACAGTTGACGATCTTGAGACCTTTTGACCAATCCGCTCCATTGAAGGATACACCCTTTGGGTGACCTACGTAGGAGGCAATGTTATCTAAAAGCCTGCCTTTAAGCAGCCGCCATATATCCTCATCTATCCTTCCGTCCGGATCATTACGGCCTATGACCGCTACTTCAATGCTTTTCTGGCTTGTCATGAATTTTGCCTTCTTAGAAGTAGTTGGCTGTTCCTCTTCGGACCTAGCTCTTTTGACCACTTACCACTTTAGCAAAGAATATTTGTGACGTATTTCCTGAATTTGTCGTATCAGAGCCTTGCTTCACAGTATCAACCTGTATTCTAATTTTCTCTTTAATCTCACGCTTTATTAAACATTTTCGGGCTTCTTTTATCGGACGAGTATCTAAGTCGACTATCCCACGTTTAAATTCAATATTATAAGCAACATGCAAAAGACACTCCATCAGCTTAATACGCGCATGAAGTGGTGACATACCAAATTGCAGTGCTTGTTCATTTACAGACAAAGCTTCAACTTCTTCGATTTTATTCATTTTGGATGTTGTGGCTCTACAAATAAAACAAAAAGATGCTGCTGGTGTTTCGGTTACTGATGGTGCCGTCAATCATTGTAAATATAATTTATGTTTTACTTTTAAAGTTACGATTATTTACTGTTAACTCATCAACTCTTCTCTTTTTTCTCGTATAACTTGAGGTGTCTCTTTATCGTATGCAAACTGTAGTGTTTTACAACACTGTGTGGAAGAAGGTTTATTGTTGTTCCATACTAATTCATTTATGTCATCACTTAATGATTTTTTAAGTGGTACAACTGATGTCATATATACCTAAATGAGAGTCAGAAAATTGAAATTTATCTGAAAACATCTGTTGGTATTCGCGTAAAGGAACTACAGAAGCCAAAAACAAATTTGTATATGTAATATTTGTGTCATTTGTCGATATTGTTTGTTTTTAAGTACTTTGGCCCATTCCCACTTATACCCTTCACATAGTGATAATAAGGGTATATATCAGTTTGTCATTCCGTTTGTAATTTCTTTATTATCCATTTGCGACCCCATAAAGTATATATATACTGGATCCTTATAGATAGGGAAGTTGATATAGCCATGTCCGTCTGTTAAAATCAAGTTTCCAGAGTCAAATAAAAAGATACGGACCAGTTATTGGTGTCAAACTATTAGAAATATCCTGGAGACAAACGCTATTTAAAATCAGCAAAATCGGTTCACTATTGACCGAGATATAAGCGAAACCCCAAAGTATCCCATTTTTTAGGACAAAATCAGTGCATATATCCTCATATATCTCAGTATATATAGTCACTCTTGCCACAAAACTTGGCACGGATACTCCTAAAGTAGGGACCTAAATAATGGAAAAAGTTTTTTTTAGATAGGATCAGGGGAAGGGGTGTTTTTCCTACAATTGCACAAATTTGGTGAAATATTTTAAGCGCTATATCTCGGAAACTTTAACAGCTATCGAGTTAAAATGTTCCAAAAAAAGTAATTGTATACTAAGACTACACTTTAAAGAAAAAATTTTTTAGGTGGTGGGTGAAAAAGGGGTAGCTCCCATACAAATTAACAATTGTCACTTACGTGGACATCAATAGTCGAACAAATATAATTAATAAACGAATATTTGTAATAATGTCAGGAATGTTATTTAGAATTCATTAAAGTATTTTTAAATACTAACAATAATTAAATAATATAAAAGGAACGTAAGTATATCGCTGCCGACCGTCTTCTTATTTTTTATGATGCGTCTTCTTGCACACTTCTTTTGCTAATCAGTTAATTTTTCAAATGACGAAAATCATGTAAAGATAAATGTCAAGCATGCTCACAGTTGTATTTATTCACAGGGTGACGCTCGGCCTATTCTGACTCTGAATCGTCCTCGATTCCATCGGATGTTTCATCAAGGGTTGGACAACTGCTGCACCACGGTTTGATCTTGTCGGCTGAGTAAACGGACGAGAACTTTCGATTCGATATTTGAATTCCCGGGATGTCTTCAATTAGGTAGCGATCATTACCCAAAACTTTGGCAATTGCATATGGACCACGGAATTTGGGTTCAAGCTTTCGTGAGTCACCTGTTGCGGGGGCTTCATTTTCTATAACGACTATATCACTTTCGGCGTATTGCCTTGGGGCTGCATGTTTTAAATTGAATCGTTTCTCCCACTTGACCCTTTCCTTTTGTATGTTCTCCACAGCCAGATTTCGTTTATCTGCCATGGGGAGTACATTTTCAACTAAATCATCATGGACAGCGGCTATCAGATGGTTACTAGATATGTCACGTAATCGAAAATCAAACACGAGTTCGTTGGGAGTAAAACCGGACGTAGAATTCTTTTGGGAGTTGACAGCCCATTAGAGTTCGCGCAACGTGAGGTCCCAGTCCTTCGGATCTTCAGTTGTCGTACGTAAATATGATAAGATGGTTTGGTTGGCACGTTCGACTTGCCCATTCGCCCTCGGCGTACGTACAGCAGTTTTAATATGCCTGATAGAGTGGTGATCACAAAAGTCTTCAAATGATTTTGCTGTGAAGGCGGTGCCTCGATCGCTAACAATATTTTTGGGCAGGCCGAAATACGAGGTCATCTCATTCAGGGCATTTATTACAAGGACAGTCTTCGTGTTTCGAACGGCTTTTATGATAAGGTATTTGCTAAACGAGTCTGAGATTGCCAAAACGTAGCAGTGTCCTCTTTTGCTTTTCGTAAAAGGACCCAGATGGTCAATATGGACGGTATGGAACGGAATTGGCGGGATGTCGCTAAAGTGAAAACGTGCTTCGGACTTACCAGTACGATTTTTGTTGTAGCAACACTTGATACAACTGGCAATATAATCCTTGGTGTATTTGCGCATTTTGGGGAACCAAAACTTCTGTTTAATTCGTTGGATCGTTTTGTCGGGTGCGAAATGGCCCATGTCATCATGAGAATATTTTACTATTCGCCACCGGATGTCCTTAGGAATAACTAATTTCGGGCCAGTTTCTTCGTTATGGTAAAGTCGGTGATTACGCAATCAATACTCGGTTTTGATTGCTTTTCTTGATCGGACTGCAAATCTCCCTTGAGAACGCCCATTGTCTTAAGTAGTTTTTCATCTTTTAGCTGCATCGTTACTACCCAATCATCGACTTCTGCGGTGACCTTCATCATAAATCCATTTCATTCGGCGGATTATCAGGGACACGGCTTAAAGCATCGACGTGCGCCATTCGGCTGCCTTCACGATGAATTAGAGTAAAATCGAATTCCTGAAGCCGCATCCACCATCGAGCCATTTTCGATTTTAACTCCTTATGAGCTTTTATCTGGGCGACGGCTGAACAATCAGTAACTAGCCGGAAATGTTTCCCCAACAGATACATCTTAAAACGATCAAGCACCTCAACTACGACAAGGGCTTCGAGCTCATAGCTGTGGTATCGGCTTTCGGCGTCGGTACAGTGCCGACTGTAATAGAAAACGGGTTTCCAATCTTTACCATCAATGGATTGTAACAAAATACCTGCTAAACCAATACTACTGGCAGTATTTACTTCATGATAAGCGTTTCGGTCGTAAAGGGCAAGAACTGGTTGTGCAATGAGCGCTTCAACGAGTTTCTTAAACGCTTTTTGTTGCTCTCCGCCCCAAACGAAAATCTTATTGGTCTTACGCAGCAACGTTGTAATCGGCTTTGTTATTAAAGAGTAATCCTGCACGAATTTTTTGAAAAACCCTGTCAGACCAAGGAATCTTCGTACCTCCGTTATATTTGTAGGCGGTTTTAAATTTCTAATAGCGCTAATTTTCCTGTCACCTGGTCGTATACCACTTTCATCAATTACGTGCCCAAGATAAGAAATCTTCGTGGCCAAAAAACCGCATTTGTCATATCGTAAAGTCAGGCCACTTTCAGTAAGTATATTCAGAAATCTCTCTAGCCTTGATAGATCTTCTTCAACCGGTTGACTAGGAATCACGACATCGTTCAAGTAGACAAGAATTTCACCAGGTTTCATTTTGGCGACGAGTTTATTCATGACCGACTGAAAAACTGCGGGGGCATTAACGAGCCCAAACGGCATTCGGTTATATTCAAAGTGTCCATCGTGTGTAACAAATGCCGTGTATTTTTTTTGAATTTTCGTCCACTTCTATTTGATGATACCCCATGCGAAGATCGAGTTTCGTGAAATACTTGTTATTTGCCAGCTGCGCGAATTGCTCATCCATAATAGGCATTGGATACGGTATTTTAGACGTTATTGAATTCAATTGTCGGAAGTCGACACACATGCGATGTTCACCATTACTTTTGCCGACTAAAACAACCGGTGAGGCATACGACGAATCGGACACTCGGATAATTTCGTGTTTCAAAAGGTCGTTGGTAATGTCAGTCAAAATTGAACGTTTGGCGAATGGAACTCGATGAGACTTAGACTGAATAGGTTTGTTAGACGTGAGCTGAATCTCCATTCTAGCGACCCTACATTTACCAAGATCGGACGTATCATCGGCAAAACATTTTCGGTGCTTCAAAAGTAAAACCTTTAAACTCCCTCTCGGATGGTAAAAGTTCATTATTGGTTTGAATTTCATTAAATTTCTCAAGTCGACAGTCGTCCTGTTTGATAACCAAACGTTTTCCTTCTCCGCATAAAATATCCCTACCGAGTTGTATATTTTCAGTTAACAACGTATCGTCTACAACTAGTAGATCAACTTCAACTGTATTGTTATCAATCAGCAAAACGACGTGAACTTTACCAGTACAATTGTAACGGCCACCACCAAAACCTTTTAAGAAAATATTCGCATTTTCTACTTGACCGACAGTAGCAGCGTACGTTGCACGAATTAAGGACCTGTTACTACTAGGGTCCACAAATGACCGCGTTTCGTGTCCGTTGACACCTACCATTTTCACTATGTCAACTTAGTTTTGGTTTGCAGCGGGCTTTGCTATAAAATCAATTTGGTTGACCGATGCCTTTTCAGTTGGTTTGTTGGGGCATTTATCCGTTGTGTGGGTCGTACGTTTACAATGGCCACAACGGGGTTTTCTAGACGGCTCCGGACAGTCTATTGAAAAATGTCCTATCTGCGCGCAGTTGTAACATTTTACCTTATTATCGTTAGGTTTCTTCGTAATCTTTGCATTGTTTACGCACTTGTCTGTTACCGCCGTTATTTTCGACTGTCTTTGAACTCCTGTGGCGGTGTTCATTACATCGTTGAAGTTACAATAGCTATTTATGTCTCTTAGCAGCTGATTACACAAATCGTAATCAGTTGATATTTTCTTTTTCAAGTCTGGGTCGTTTATACCGTTTATGATGTGCCTAGCTATAGCGGACTCGGGCAGACCACATTTTTTTCCTAGGGCATACATTTTAAAATAGTATTCGTTTGGCGACTCACCTGGACGTCTCTTGGTTTGACACATCTTTATATGGACATCGGCTACGTTGTCTACGTGTGGAAAATCCCTCAAAAATTTTTCCACAAACTCTTGCCAGGTATTGAAAACAATTTTTAAGGAGTCAACCCAATACTTTGCGGCCCCTTGCATCTTTTGTTGTACCGCAAATATTAAGTTATAGTCACTCCAGCCATAAGCTTGTCTTAAGACGTTGACTCGCTTGACGAATTGTGACGAGCTCAGCGATTGTTCAGATGACGGGTTAAAATCGGGTATAATAGCAATCATTTCCCTTACATCACCATAAGGGCTCATATGGACGTTATTGCTCGGACGGAAAAATTGTTCATAAACGTTAGGTGCTGACGATGGGTACGGTCCCGTGGTTCTGCACGACGACTGTATTTGTGGATGAATATTCGTTACATAGCATGGTGCTTGTTGTGATATTTGTGGAGCTGCTGTAAACACACTACTTTGTTGTTCGTGAAACCGTGGTTCTACATACGAAATACTAGCTGACGGTTGATATACGCTATGATTGAAGAATACTGGTTGAGACGACGGATGTTGACTAGGTGAACTGAAATTCACGTGCTGCGATAACGTTGGCAGCATTTCAGGTTGTTAATATGTGGGACTCGACGAAATAACGTGTTGTATAGGCGGTTGCCCCATTTCCATCTGGTGCTCGTTGTCTTTATTCACGTTTGTGGCTGTTGTACGTGTGCCACTTACTAAGTTGCATGACGAAGCAACAGGTTGATTGTTTCCGTATGAAACAGTAACATTCGTATGACGCCCTGGAGGGCTTTCGTTTGAAGCAACAGGTTGCGGTGGCAAAAACGATGGCGACTGTTGTAGTCTCCTTGTCACTGCTCTCATGTTCGCTAATGTATTTTCCAACTGCTCAATTCGCTCACTCATAGTTGGCAGACTTCGTGCTTCACTTTTATTCTCCAGGCGCTCAATTAATTGTTTCTTATTTCCCGTACATGGATTCTTAACAGTCATATTGCGAAAATTTTCCATGTTTGTGCATCTCACAAACTATAAAGCCGGTTGCTTCTTTTTTTAGAATATTTTCTCGTACGTACGTATGAAATCGTTGCGCATGGATACACTTTTTATACTCACAAAGGTATCCCACTTCTGAAATAATGTCACTTACGTGGACATCAATAGTCGAACAAACATAATATATAAACGAATATTTGTAATAATGTCAGGAATGTTATTTAGAATTCATTAAAGTATTTTTAAACACTAACAATAATTAAATAATAAAAAAGGAACGTAAGTATATCGCTGCCGACCGTCTTCTTATTTTTTATGATGCGTCTTCTTGCACACTTCTTTTGCTAATCAGTTAATTTTTCAAATGACGAAAATCATGTAAAGATAAATGTCAAGCATGCTCACATTTCTATTTATTTACAGGGTGACACAATTTTTATGAAATTTTCGATGCGCTATATTTCGGAAACTATAACAGATATCGAAATCAAATAATCTACAAAACAAGTAAGAGCGCTATATTCGGCTGTGCCGAATCTTATATACCCTTCACATTGGTCTTTAAATATACCCAGCCGAGTAATTTTGCACTGCAAATAATTTAATAAAAAACCTTGTGCGAGTTTTAAAGCCCATAGAAAAAATAACAAAATTTTAACGTTCGTATGAATAATATAAATAGATGAAGAAGATTTGAGGTCGAGTTTTAAAAGTTTTCGACATTATTCATATTTAAAGGTTAATAAAACTTGTTAAATGTTCTAGTCCCCCTGCTCTTCTCCAACTTTTTCACCAAAATGTATGAATTATTTGATTATTACTTTTTGTAGAATATTCGAAGTCGATAGCTGTAATAGTTTTCCGGAAGTAGCGTATCGAAAATTTTATAAAAATTGTTAATTTGTATGGGAGCTACCCCTTCTTCACCCCCATCC
The DNA here is from genome assembly GCA_963583895.1 of Melanophora roralis. NCBI lineage: Eukaryota > Metazoa > Arthropoda > Insecta > Diptera > Rhinophoridae > Melanophora > Melanophora roralis. The sequence goes on along the minus strand of OY757187.1, from coordinate 76,347,249 downwards.
GAAAATTTTTTTCTTCAGAGCGTAGCCCTTGATGTCCAATCACTTTTTGTAGAACATTTGATTTCGATATCTGTTATAGTTTCCGAGATATAGCATATCGAAAATTTAACAAAAATTATTAATTTGTTTTGGGGCTACCCCATTTTTTGCCCCCACTCAAAAAATTTTTTCTTTAGAGTGTAGATCTTTGCGTACAATCACTTTTTGTAGAACATTTTATGTCGATAGCTGTTATAGTTTCCAAGATATAGCGTATCGAATATTTTATAACAATTGTCGATTTGTATGGGAGCTACCCCATTTTTTGCCCCCACTCAAAAAACTTTTTCTCTAAAGTGTAGATCTTCGCGTACAATCGCTTTTTGTTGAACATTTTATGTCGATAGCTGTTATAGTTTCCGAGATATAGCGTATCGAATATTTTATAACAATTGTCGATTTGTATGAGAGCTACCCCATTTTTTGCCCCCACTCAAAAAATTTTTTCATTAATGTGTAGATCTTTGCGTACAATCACTTTTTGTAGAACATTTTATGTCGATAGCTGTTATAGTTTCCGAGATATAGCGTATCGAATATTTTATAACAATTGTCGATTTGTATGAGAGCTACCCCATTTTTTGCCCCCACTCAAAAAATTTTTTCATTAATGTGTAGATCTTTGCGTACAATCACTTTTTGTAGAACATTTTATGTCGATAGCTGTTATAGTTTCCGAGATATAGCGTATCGAATATTTTTTAGCAATTGTCGATTTTTATGGGAGCTACCCCTTTTTTTGCCCCCACTCAAAAAATTGTTTCTTTAAAGTGTAGAACTTTGCGTACAATCACTTTTTGTAGAACATTTTATGTCGATAGCTGTTACAGTTTCCGAGATATAGCGTATCGAATATTTTATAATAATTGTCGATTTGTATGGGAGCTACCCCTTTTTTTGCCCCCACTCAAAAAATTTTTTCTTTGAAGTGTAGATCTTTGCGTACAATCACTTTTTGTAGAACATTTTATGTCGATAGCTGTTATAGTTTCCGAGATATAGCGTATCGTTTATTTTATAACAATTGTCGATTTGTATGGGAGCTACCCCATTTTTTGCCCCCACTCAAAAAATTTTTTCTTTAAAGTGTAGATCTTTGCGTACAATCACTTTTTGTAGAACATTTTATGTCGATAGCTGTTATAGTTTCCGAGATATAGCGCATAAAATATTTCACCAAATTTGTGCAATTGTAGGAAAAATACCCCTTCCCCTGGTCCTATCTGAAAAAACTTTTTCCATTATTTAGGTATCTTCTTTAGGAGTATCCGTGCCAAGTTTTGTGGCAAGAGTGACTATACTTACTGAAAAATATATAGGGATATATGCACGGATTTTGTCTTAAAAAAAATGGGTTACTCTGGGTTTTCGCTTATATCTCAGTCAATAGTGAACCGATTTTGCTGATTTTAAATAGCGATTGTTAGCGGGATATTTCTGATCGTTTGACACCATTAACTGGTCTGTATCTTTTTATTTGACTCCGGAAACTTGATTTCAACAGACGGACAGACGGACATCGCTAAATCGGCTTCCCTATCTATAAGGATCCAGAATATATATACTTTATGGGGTCGCAAATGAATAATAAAGAAATTACAAACGGAATGACAAAGTGATATATACCCTATCACTATGTGAAGGGTATAAAAAAATTGCACATCAAGAGTCATGTTTTAAAGAAAAAATTTTTTGGGTGGTGGTTGAACAAGGGGTAGCTCCCATACAAATTAACAATTTTTATCAAATTTTCGATAAGCTATATCTCGGTAATTATAACAGATATCGAAATCAAATGTTCTACAAAAAGTAATTGAACATCAAGAGTTATGTTTTAAAGAAAACATTTTTTGGGTGGGGGGTGAACAAGGGGTAGCTCCCATACATATTAACAATTTTTATGAAATTTTCGATAAGCTATATCTCGGAAACTATAATAGATATCGACATCAAATGTTCTACAAAAAGTAATTGTACATCAAGAGTTATGTTTTAAAGAAAAAGTTTTTTTTTGGGTGAGGGGTGAACAACGGGTAGCTCCCATACAAATGAACAATTTTTATGAAATTTTCGATAAACTATTTCTCGGAAACTATAACAGATATCGACATCAAATGTTCTACAAAAAGTAATTGGAAAACAAGGCCTACGCTATGAAAAAAAATTTTTTTGGTTGGGGGTGAAAAAGGGATAGCTCCCATACAAATTAACAATTTTTATGAAACTTTCGATAAGCTATATTTCGGAAACTAGCATATTGAAATCAAATGTTCTACAAAAAGTAATTTTTATATCAAGAGTTATGTATTCTAGAAAATTTTTTTTTGGGGGGGGGGGGGGGGGGGGGGGGGGAGTGAACAAGGGGAAGCTCCTATACAAATGAACAATTTTTATGAAATTTTCGATAAGCTATATCTCGGAAATTATAACAGATATCGACATCAAATGTTCTACAAAAAGTAATTGGACAACAAACCCTACGCTATGAAAAAAAATTTTTTGGGTGGGGGGTGAAAAAGGGATAGCTCCCATACAAATTAACAATTTTTATGAAACTTTCGATAAGCTTTATTTCGGAAACTAGCATATTGAAATCAAATGTTCTACAAAAAGTAATTTTTATATCAAGAGTTATGTATTATAGAAAAATTTTTTTGGGTGGGGGTGAACAAGGGGTAGCTCCTATACAAATGAACAATTTTTATGAAACTTTCGATAAGCCATATCTCGGAAACTATAACCGATATCGAAGTCAAATGTTCTACAAAAAGTAATTTTTATATCAAGAGTTATGTTTTAAAGAAAAAATTTTTTGGGTGGGGGGTGAACAAGGGGTAGCTCCCATACAAATTAACAATTTTTATGAAATTTTCGATATGCTAAATTTAGGAAACTATAGCAGAAATTGACTTTAAATGTTCTGCAAAAAGTAACAGGATAATAAGACCTACATTAAAAAAAAAGTTTTTTGGTTAGGGCCAGGGGAAGGGGTAGCTCTAATACAAACTAACAATTTTTATGAAATTTTCGATACGCCACATCTGGGAAACTAACAAATATCGACTTCGAATATTCCGCAAAAATTAATAATAAAATAATTCATACATTTTGGAAAAAAAAGTTGGAGAGGAGCAGGGGGACTAGAACATCCCATACAAATTTACAACTTTTATTAACCTTTTAATATAAATAATTTCGAAAACTTTTATAACTGTCGGCCTCAAACGTTAAAATTTTGTAATCACAAAAGGACCGAGGAAACGGACCCAAGTGGGCTGCACAACTATCGCAGCCGCCTGTTCTACCTTAAATTTTGTAAAGTTTTCTATGGACATTAAAACTCGCACAAGGTTTTTTAATATATTATTTGCAGTACAAAAAACTCGGCTGGGTATATTAAAAGACCAATGTGAAGGGTATATAAGATTCGGCACAGCCGAATATAGCGCTCTTACTTGTTTATCAATGTAAGCCCATCTGGAAGTGATACTGCTTCCTCTTTAGGGAAACTTTGAATAAGGCGTTTGCCTGTATGATCCATTAGGTCTAGCAGTTTTACCTCTGCTGATACTTCAGTAACCTTTACATTAGATGGCATTGCTTCTTTTTTGGCTGATGTAACCTTTTTGTATCCAGGAAGAATATGATTCTTTCAAGAGCTTCTTAAAATAGAATATTTTTCCTTTGACAACCCCAGTTCCGTAAACAACGCTAAGGCTTGTTCTATGTTATACTTTGTGGGTAAAGAATTTGGTGGGGTAGGAATAATCCCTTTGATCCTCTGCAGTCGAACTGGGCTTGCAAGCACCACAGTTTTCGTAATGTCGAACCTTGATTTATCTTTTACAAACTTAAGACATAATGCTACTGAAAATGCAGTTTAAGGTGTCTGTTTACTCAGAACACTCGTTTATAGTTTTTGCAGGTTTTCCTCTTTTGCTGTCAGAGAATGTATACGGTTCTTCGATGTTTTCAGAAGTCCATTCAGCCAGTCTGGGTTGTTTTTCATAAATGCAAGCAACTTTTTTTATTGTTAAGAAAACGAAGTGAATTTTGTTTTGTCCCAATTCGCACTATGCAAGAAAATAAGACTGCTAATTTTCATTTTCTTCTTTGAACACTCATTGGAGTTCGCACAGTACAAGTCTTATTGCTTAATTTGTTTTGATTTTTTTTATGAATCTACACACACACTGCTGTGTTTTTTTACATTTTCTTTTGTCCATCCATTTTAAGCAAGATGAATTGCATGTGCAAGCAAGGTATACTCATTTTATTTTACCTCACCCCGTTGTCTACAACCTAATCAGCTTAGCTTAAATACTTGCATCGTGGGACTTGGGACTTTAAACATCTATTTCCATCGTTGACAACTCTTCAATGAGCGAAGGCACCGTTTAAGGTAAAAACGGGTCAAAAAAAAAAGTAAAAAGTACCTAATTAACCATTTTTGTTTGTGTCAATAAAACTTAACTTTTTATAAACTGCTAATAAATTTGTTTACAAAAATTTCGATAAAAAACTTGCTTAAAGCTCTATTTAAATAAAATAATCAATGCCTAAAAATCAAGCACGCCTAAGTTTAATAAATAAAAGAAATTTGCTCTGTAATGGCTGCGAATATGACATCAAAGAAAATACCGCTTGAGTGCGACAGATGCGTTAAAATTTATCATGTAGATTGTACGAAATTGGGCAGAAAAGAGTTTAATAGGCTTGTGAAAAATGCAAATGAATTATTTTACTGCAATATGTGTAAGGAAGATGGGGATTTAAAAAATGAGCTAAGTAAAAAAAAAATTAGTTAGAAAAATTTGAAAAACTGGACATTCTAGACCATTGGTAGACTATGAGCTTCATGTCAAATAAGTTTGATGAGGTGTTGAAAGATGTCCAAGATATTAAAAAAAAGATAACAGAAGAACAAAAAGAAAACAATAAATTTAAAAAAGAAATAGAAAACGTAAAAAACTCTGTAAAAATGCTAAATAATCATCGAGTTCAAAATACTTGTGTTATAACTGGACTAAATGTTGATGGGAAAATAAATGCTAATGATGCTGTTGTAAGATTGTCAAAAGATGTTGATGTAGATTTTGAATCTAATGCTATAGAATCTGCATATTTTCTTAACTCCAAACGGAAAGCACTGAAAAAAAGAAAACTGTTGTAGTAAAATTTTTCACAAAATTTTAAAAAGATAAGTTAAATGTTTTCTAAACCCAAACTTAAAGAAAACCAAAGCACAAGTGGTGTATGTATATGTGAACGATTTTCATAGTAAAAAGACAATCTATTTTACTATGCTAAATCAATTAAATCAGTTGGCTATCAGAATGTATACGTAAGAAGTAAAAGAGCTTTTGTAAAAAAACTGACAGCTGCAAACCTAAACTTATCAAAAATAAAGAAGAAGTTGATGAAATACTATTGGAAGCAACAACAAGCAAACATTCTAAGAGTAGACTTGATAGTAACAAAGTGGATGATGGTAGTTTAAGTAAAGATGCGGATGATGCTGAAGCTTATATCTCTTCTTAATGTAAATTAGTATAAATGCTAGGAGTGTTTCGTCTATTGGAAAATTTAACTACTTACAGTATGCGACAAAACATATGCACGAGATTGTACTTACAATCAGATATCTTTATAATATAGAAAATTTCATTCGTATTTTTAATTGTGTTATTTTTTTGTAATGATAATAGAGTCCTCTTACTAACACAAGACAAAAACAAAGAAAAAAAGTGTTTAACAAAAAAAAATTAATAATAAACTTACAAAACCGCTATTTTACATGCGACAAAACAAATGCACGAAGTAGTTGGAATTTATGTTCTTCATTTTTTCTAACAAATTACTAACAAATAGAACCGTTAAATGAGATGCACAGTTTTTTAGATGTAAACGGAATAATTTGAAACATTTTGCACGCGTTTATTAATATTTATATTCTTTCAAAGTCATCAGTCATAGTTTGCAATATTTTAATAAAAGAATGGCTTACAGCAAATATTCCGACCATTTAAAAGAAAAAATTATAAATGATTATAATAAAGGTGAATCAGTAACGTCGATTGCAAATAAATTTGGAATTCACCACAGTGTCATTTTTCGCATTGTAAGCCGTTTCCGTTCATCAGGATCGTTGGCAACGGTACACAGGGGTGGTAGACCCCGGAAAACCAGCAAACGGGACGACCAGGCAATACTGCGCTTGATAAAAAAGGATCCATTTACCTCAGCAAGATCTATTGCAAGTCAGTTAAACTTAAATGTCTCGATTAGATCCATTCAACGACGATCTGTTGAAGGTGGATAAAAATTATATAGAAGTGCAAAAAACCATTTATTTCTGCTAAAAGCAGATAAGCCAGAATCGAATTTTCAAAGAAGCACATCAACTGGACCACAACCCAATGGAAAACCGCACTCTTCTCTGATGAGTCTAAGTTCAATCTTAAAAGTTCTGATGGAATTAGGCTGGCACGTAGACCAAAAGGACAACGCCTTAACCCTCGATATACCAAAGGTACGGTAAAACATGAAGGAGGAAATGTATTGGTCTGGGGATGTTTTTCTGGCCATAGAATCGGACTAATTCATAAAATAAATGGTGTAATGGGTCGACTCGTTTACAAGGATATTCTACAAAACATAATGCTACCACATGCAGAGGAGGAAATGCCGCTTAAGTGGAGGTATCAACAGGACAACGATCCTAAACACACGGCTAAATGCAACAAACAGTGGTTTGCAGTTAATAAAATAAATAAATTTTAATGGCCAGCGCAATCGCCAGATCTCAATCCCATAGAAAATCTAAGGGATATGGTAGATCGTAAAATTAACCGCGATAATTGCGGAAATAGGAATGAACTTTTTCGCCAGGTAGAAGTTGCTTGGAATGAAATTTCTGAAGAAATTTTATCAAACCTAATTGAGTCAATGTCACGAAGATGTGAAGAAGTTTTAAAAAATAATGGTAACTCAACTAAATATTTATATTTTTTTTAGTTTCCTAAAGACGTGCATATGTTTTGTCGCATACAAAAAGCGGTTTTTATTGTATAATATGAAATTTTTTAAGTTTTATAAGAATTTTCATTTGTTTTTCTTATATTTTATTGAATGTAGGTTATTAACTTTATAAAAAAAATAAATAGGTCCAAATCCAAATGTGTTTGCTTTTGTTTTTAAGACATATTCTACTTAACAGAAGTTCGTGCGTATGTTTTGTCGCACACTGTAAAATCAATAATTGCCAGTATACCTAAATTACCTGACATTATTGCCATACAGGAAACCTGATTCAAAGCAGATATTACTCAAATTTATAAAGTTCCTGGTTTTAATAATGTACATTGTTGTAGAGAAGACGGATATGGTGGTACGTCGTTATATAAAAACAAAAACATTTCATTTGAAGTAAAAATGTGTCGCAGTAACAATTATGTAGAGCTCATTGTAGTAAGCTTACGAAGTATCAAACCAGATTATAAACCGCTTCAGTTACTTTCGTTTTATAGGTCGCAAAAATGTAACGTTAATGATTTTTTAAATTTTTTTGATGCTGTATTAAATGCTTATGATTCAATTATTGTAGTTGGTGATTCGAATATCGATCTAACTCGAAGCCCTTATACTGCAGATTTGTTAACTGTTTCTTAACTATGATTGTGATACTGGTCACAGGTTAATAACTAGACCCCAAAGTAAATCATGCATTGATCAAGTTTTTAGCAATATTTCTGAAAAAATCTATGTTGACTCAGTCGAGTGCGGATTATCCGATTATAATATGATATCCTGCAAATTAAAATTAGAAGTAATGTTTAGGGATTCCATTGAATATCCAAAGACATATTGTGATTATGTATAATAAGGCTCGAGAGTGTTTAAGGGAAAGTTTACCTGTGGATTTGACATTACTTGGTCCGTCCGAATTAACAAATGTGTTGCTTTGCTGTATGAATAACGCATCAAAAGAATCAACAGTTGTATCTAAATGTACAAAGCAGCTGCGTTTTGAACTTACACCATAGGTAAACAAAAATATTCAGGCTTTGATTCTGCTTAAGGAAAAGTTACTGAAAAAAGACGTTAATCGAAAGGTAAATCAGATACGGAGGAGATGCTAAAAAAGATTAGTAGAATTATAAAAATTTCAATAAGGGAGTGCAGAGATAACTCTCAGGATCAAAGATTGGTATCTGATCAGGCTTAGGCCGATTACTTAAATAACTATTTTATATTTAGTGTATTAAACCTTAATAGGGAAATCGTATCTCAACCTGGAGATAACTTCAATCTGCTGAGAACTCTGCGTACAGCTGTGTTCAATATAATAGGAGTGTGGGTACCCAATTTGCAATGCTCAAAAATTGCTAGTATGTCAGCTTCCAAAGCGCGCAATTTTTTAACGGTGTTTGTAATGGAATGTGCTAAGTAATATTTGAGTGATAATGTACTGAAAATTGTGATGTTATTGTTATTTGTTATTTTCTTTTATGGTCGAACAATTTCAACTGTTCAAAAAAATAGGAGTGTGGTTGAATTTTTTAAAATAAAATTGGTTCTGAAGTAAGATATTTAAAACTAAGTTTGAAAAAGTTTCGTTATATCTTTTTTTATAGTTTTAAAATATAATTTGTCGATTAGTGGGACGAGAAAAACACTGTTCTGAAAAGAAGCGAGTCCTCGTAAAAAATTTAAGACAAAAAGAAAAAACTTACAAAGAAATTAAAGAAACACTCGGATGTTCAGACCAAATAATTGCCAATGCCGTTAACTACAAATAAAAAGGCTGAAACTCGTGGCCGAAAACAAAAAACATCAAGTGTAGATGACCGCCTAATAGTTAGATTCAGTAAGAGTGAGCTTTCGACGTCATCAAAAAAGATAAAACAGGAGTTTATCCTTCCTGTTAGTGCTGTAACCATCCGAAGACGACTAATAGAAAACAAATTGTTTGCAAGAAGTCCACGAAAGGTTCTTTTGTTAACAAAGAAGCAGGCTACTGCACTGTTAAAGTTCGCCCAAGAGAACGTCGATGGGCCAAAGGAAAAATGGAGAAATATTTTATAGACAGACAAAATTTAAAAATGTTTTATTTAGTGGAATTGGCTCCAGACAGTATGTTCGACGTCCTCCTAACACTGAATATGAAGAAAAATATACCAAAAAAACTGTCAAACATGGTGGTGCAAAAGTTATGATAAGGGGATGCTTCTCTTACAATGGAGTTGGTGCAGTTCATCAAATAAAAGGAATAATGGACAAGGATATATACATAAGAATATTGGACGAAGTGATGCTGCCATTATCAGAGTAAAATATGATATTAAAATGGGTCTTCCTTCCAACAAGACAACGACCCAAAACACTCCAGTAAATCGGCAAAAGAGTGGTTTCATAACAATATGGTTAAGGTTATGTCGTGGTCTGCTCAGTCTTCTGACCTTAATCCTATTGGGCATTAATGGGAAGACGTTAGAAAACATGTGGCAGAAAAAATGCCATCAAATGCAAATGAACTGTGGAGTACAGTTCAAGATGCGTGGCGCCAAATCCCATTAAAAAGTTGCCAGGACCTTATTGACTCCATGTCCCGAAGATGCTCCGCAATTATTAAAAGCAAAGAATACTCAACAAAATACTAATAGTTATCCATGTTTTCCTAAATAATTCTTTACAATAACTACTTTTAAGTTACGAATTTTGAACCAATAGTAAATACTCCTATTATTTTGAACAATTAATTTTACGTAATTTTTCTTTATTTGGATTTTTTTTTATATTTTTTTTTGCCATAAATGAACATTTTATTTTACCAAACAATAAATTACCATTAAAATTTAATAATATTAATGTAAAAAAAAATTAAAATAAAATAAGGATTTTTAAAAATACGGAGATTTAATTTTTCATTAAATAGGACTCTTATTTTTTTGAACACAACTGTACCTCCAACCATCGTTTTGTGCTCAATGACGTCTCTCTTGCCGAGGTCAATGAGATAATTTCGAATATTAATAGCAATAAGAGCCCAGGGTATGATAATTTATCGCCCAAATTTGTAAAGGAATGTGAAGAAGAGATAGCATAAATTTTGACAAACATATTTAATAAAATGATTAATAATTCAGTATATCCTGACGTTTTAAAAGTTCACAGGATAATTCCGATACCAAAGGAGGCAAACGCGTTGACTGTTGACAAATAACAACCCATTGCTGTTCTTTCAGCAATCGATAAAATTTTTGAAAAACTTGTATGACAGACTTTTGTCTTATTTTGAAGGAAACAATTTTTTGTACGACTATTAGTTCGGTTTTAAAAAGGGGTGTGTCACCGACGACGCTGTGCTCAATGTTGTCCGTTATATTTGTAGTGGTCTCGACGGGAGTTGCAGGAACATTTTTTGATTTCACAAAGGATTTCGATTTGGTAGATCATCAGATACTGATTTAAAAATTGAAGTATGGTGTCCAGGATAAGGAGCTCATGCTGTTTAAGAACTACTTCGCTAACAGGCAACAATATGTTGATATAAACGGAACAAAAAGTTCAATCGCGTCTGTTGATTATGGTGTTCCACAGGGTAGCGGACTGGGACCTCTATTTTTTTCAATTTATCTAAACGATTAAAAAAAAAAAATTTAGAACTTAATAGACTGCTTTTTATGTTTGCTGACGATGTTTGCCTCTTTTATCCTTATAAATACGACCGTTTTAAAAGTAAATGTCGAAAAGGATGCAGCTTTATTATTTGAGTTTGCATACTTAATTCGTTTGGCTATCAGCCCTAATAAAACTAAACTAATTCGTTTTAGACCCTATGCAGCAAGCATAGTGGTAACTTTAATGCTTTTAATGACGGAAAAATTATTCCGGAAACACAGACAGTAAATTACTTAGGCATCACCTTTCAAAGCAACAACTCTTGGGATGCCCATATAAACAACTTGAAGAAGAAAATAGCGCCAGCAATTGGAATATTATATAAAATGAGAAATAAGGTCTGTCTGCGTACTTCTCCAGTAGCAAATACTCAGTAAATTTTTTTGGGAGAGTAGGACCAATTTTACTCTGATGGCTAAAAATTAATCAAAAAGTACGCAGACAGTATCCAGTAAAATCTTGCAAGACAACAGCTGATCGGTGCGTGAACAATTCAAATAACAAAGCAAAAGAATTTCAGCATATGTGTACGCGGTTAATTATTTTTTTTGTATATTTGGACGTTTCTAGCGTTGTGTAAAATGTTATGTTTATTATAATTTTTTATAAACGTTAAAAATCAACACAATTCTAACTATTGTTAAATTTCAATTTTTGTTTTCGTTTCATAAAAATTATTTCATTCAATCAGTAAATAAAAACAGCTGTTCAAACTAGTTGCAAAATCTTGCAAGCAGAAATTTCTCCAGTAACATTTTGCAAGTTCTCAATTTCCAACTGTCAAAAAATTTTTTGGCTCGCTGCAAGAGATTTGGAGTACGCAGACAACATTTTGCAAGATTTTGTAACATTTTGCATAAAATGATGCAAAATATGTGTACGCAGACAGACCTATAAACTCAATGTTAATTCGAAATTGTTGATATCTAACTCGTTAATTCAATCACACTTAAATTATTTTGCATTCGTCTATGCATATAATAAAGCATTGAAAACAGTATTTAAATTATCAGTAACGTTTGCAACCATATCGTTGTATAAAGAAGTATGTAAAACAGTTTTACCAACCTATGGATTGTATGAATATCAAGTTTTATTGTTTGCTATTAAATGTTTAAATAACGACGGTCATCATACCATAACCTTTTCTCAAAATCAGCATTACTTTAACACCAGACATAGAACAAATTTAAGAACTCCTAGATGCAGGCAGAAATAACAAAGCAAAGAGTTGATTTTACTGGAATACATTACACAATAACTTACCTCCACATCTTAAGACGATTAATAGTATTTCTTTGTTTAAAACGTCTTGTAAGCGTATTCTATTACCCAATATTGAAACACTCTTATAATCTGTATATACATATGTATGTATGTACAGTTGTGTTCAAAAAAAAATAGGAGTGCTATTAAATCTCCGTATTTTTAAAAATCCTTATTTTATTTTCGTTTTTTTACAATAATATTATTAAATGATTGGTAATTTATTGTTTTGGAAAATCAAATGTTCATTTATGGCAAAAAAAAATATAAAAAAAAATCCAAATAAAGAAAAATAACGTAAAATTAATTGTTCAAAATAATAGGAGTATTTACTATTGGTTCAAAAATCGGAACTTAAAAGTAGTTATAGTAAAGAATTATTTAGGAAAACATGGATAACTATTAATATTTTGTTGAGTATCCTTTGCTTTTAATAACTGCGGAGCATCTTCGGGGCATGGAGTTAATAATATTATGCACCGTAGAGTTATAGTGGAGGTGCCACATAAGCGATCTGGGCCCGTACAGTGCTTAAACTGCCAGGAATATGGCCACACCAAAGCAAATTGTAAATTGCCTTCTGTTTGTGTTGTGTGCGGGGATCTGCACGATACGACCAACTGCGACAAGCCAAAAGAAGATCCTAGGGTGAAGAAGCGCAGTAACTGCGGTGGAAACCACACCGCCAACTAAAGAGGTTGCCCTGTTTTTGACTTATGGTGTTTTCCTTTCTAAAAAAAAATGTTGCAATAAGAATGTGTAAATTTTTTACAGTTTACACACACACTCATAAAGTTGTCCATTTTTTTTGTTTCAATGGAACAGAAAAATTTCTTGATTTTAATGAAAACTACATTCTGTGTTAAAAACTCGTTTGCATAAAAAAGTATTTATTTACATAACACAGCTGTAAAAAATGGTAATTTGGTACACTGAAATATAATTGGGGGTAGGATATGTAACACTCTTGCCAGTTATTTGTGCAACATGTTCAGAAAGGAAAACGAGAACTGTTTTTACTCTTGCATGTATTTTTAGAATGGAACATAAACCCGCTCGAATGGTAGCAATAATGTAACATTTTTGGCAGCAAGGAAAACACCATTAGTTAAACGCTCATCCAAGCCAAAAGTGGCTCCTGCCCCTTCCCAGCCATTAAATATACCTACTACAAATATGCCCCAATTAGCACAGACAATTAAAAGTGAAGTTTCTTACGCTGACGTATTAAAGTTTAACCAGCCCAAAGCACGCAAGCCTGCCCAGCCAACAACACATCAATAGGTGCCAACAAACGAACCAACTGGTTGAAATTTTAACCGCCTAGAAGCCGTAATTGATAATATGGTTAAGCAATTTACACAGATCATGGCACAAATGGCTGGCATGATGCAAGAAATGCAAAAAATGCAGTCTGCTCTTTTGCAGGCTATGCTTAAAAGACCATGAACTGCCTGAGGGTTTGTTTCTGGAAAGCAAACGGCATCCGCCAACACAAAAACGAACTCGAATATTTTTTAACACACCAAAACATTGATGTAATGTTGATTTCGGAGACTCATATGACATCTAGAAGCGCTTTAAAATCAAGTGGTTATTCATTTTACGATTCAAAGGATCCCAGAGATAGATCATGTGGAGGCTCGGCTATACTAATCAAATCAAGAATTAAAGACCAATGGTTAGGTGGCATCTCCGAATGCTATATTCAAGCAACAAACGTCTGCATTGATGAATTTTTCCCTAACCTAGTTATTTCGTCGGCTTATTCTCCACCGAGATTCTCCATAACGATGGATCAGTACAACAGTTATTACAAATCTTTAGGTCCCCGCTTCATAGCTGCTGGAGACTATAACGCTAAACACACCTAGTGGGGCTCCCGCTTAATTAGTCCCAGAGGTCGTATCTTGTATGATTCCGTATCTGAAATGGGTCTTTGTGTTATTTCTACCGGACAACCAACTTATTGGCCAACCGACCACAATAAAATTCCAGACGTAATAGATTTTGGCGTAGCAAAAGGTATATACCCGGAGCTTATTGAGGCGCAAGCCTCTCTGGATTATCTTCTGATAGCAACTAGTGATTTTTTCTTATCGAAAACAGTAAATTGGTTGAAATATTAAAAATATTTCAGCAATCGATGATTGCCTGGGTATCCTAAATGAAAACATTAAAGAAGCCGTTGAACATGCTTCTTCAACATACCGTCAGGTCAAATACAACAACATTTTTTCTGTCGATGTTGAAGAGCTTTTATCTGAAAAAAGGAGAGCGCGAAGAAATTGGCAACATCATAGATCGCCCCAACTTAAAACGAAGCTAAAAGAGTGTACAAATCGCTTAAAAAATTTGCTGGAGGTACACAGAATTGCATCAATTAAGGATTATTTGGAAGGTCTAGACGCGGCTACTTAAACAAATTATTCTCTATGGCGATCAGCCAGTCGTCTCAAAAGACCCGTAATCGCAAAACCACCACTGCGCAATCTAAGAGGATCCTGGGCTAGAAATGATGAAGAAAAATGCGATCTGCTCGCAAGCCATTTAAGAAACGTGTTCACTCCGAATACATGCACTGACGTGAGGGAATTACCGCCTGTTGTTTCTAGACGTCCTATAGAAATACGTTTCCGATATTAAAATGTGGTAGAAGCTATTGCTAACCCTAATAATAAAAAAGCTCCTGGCGTTGATAAAATAAGCAACAAAATGCTTTTAAAGCTACCCTTTACAGGTAAAAGAATTATTCTTTTTGTTTTTAATGCCACAATTCGGTTTGAACACTTTCCGCCAGTATGGAAAGTTGCCTTAGTAAAGATGATTCCCAAGCCTGGTAAAGATCCTTCGAAGGTGAAGTCTTATAGGCCTATCAGTTTGTTACCAACTTTGTCAAAACTGTTTGAAAAGCTGCTTAAAAACAAGCTTACTCCGATCCTGAATGAAAACAACTGCATTCCAGATCACTTTTGAGGAAAAAAAGTAATGCTCCGCGCTTTTTATAGATGTCTCTCAAGCTTTCGATAAAGTATGGCACGAAGGCCTGTTAAACAAACTAAAGCTAAGCCTTCCAGCTAATATTTTCAACCTACTAGAAAAGTACATAACCGGTCGAAAATTTAAAATTAAAGAGGGAAACCAAATAAGTTGTTACCAACCAATAGGGGCTGGTGTACCTCAAGGGAGTATCCTAGGTCTAATTTTGTACTTGCTTTACACGGCAGATATGCCAACAAACAGTTTTACGCACACGTCTACATTTGCTGACGATACCGCTTTTCTCAGTGTTCATAAAGACCCTAAAGAGGCTTCGTGCCAATTGCAACAACACGTAACCCAAGTAGAGAAATGGGCAAAATTATGGGGAATAAAAATTAATGAGCAAAAATGTACCCACGTAACGTGTACTTAACGCAAAGAAACGTGCTCTCCAAGCCTTATTAACAACCATATGGTGCCTCAAGGATTTGAGACGAAATACCTTGGCCTTACATGGAAGATACATATAGATGCGAAGTGGACGCAAATGAAACTTAAAGCTACGCAACTTCATTGGCTAATTGGCAGAAACCGATTTTGAAACCAATTTGGTGCTACGGTATACAATTGTGGGGCACTGCTTCCGCCTCTAACTTGGAAAAAATACAACGTCGTCAAAACAAAATCCTAAGAATGATAACTGGTGCTCCTTGGTATATTAAAAACAGCAACATCCACAAGGATCTACAAGTTCCACTAGTTAAATGCGAAATCCTGAACTATGTGGACAAGTATTTAAACAAGCTGGAAACGCATCCAAATCCGCTCGCTCTAAACATCTTGCAACATAGTGGACACACTCGTCTGAAAAGAAGGGACACTATTGAACTTAGATGAAACTGTTTAAATTAATTTACTTTGTTACGAGAACTTAAATTTTGGTCTGGTACTGACTGGACTAATATAAATTACTTAGTTTTAAGATTTGAATACTTATTGTTAGTTCGCATTAGCAAAGATTCAATAATAAAAATATGAGAAAAAAATTTTTTTTGTAAATTTTGTATAGCAACCCCCTCAGGGCGTGGTGATAGGGGGTTAGTATGTTCTAGGAATATGTTTGGGAGAAGAAACTAATGGGGGTCGGTCGTACACTTTTTTGCTCTAAGGCTGACTGAAGAAGTTGTGGGCATTTTCATGTCATTTTTGTAAATTTTGTATGGCAACCCCCTTAGGGCGTGGAGATAGGGGGATAGTATGTTCTAGGAATATGTTGGGGAGAAGAAACTAATGGGGGCCGGTCGTACACTTTATTGCTCTAAGTCCAACTTTGAAGAAGTTGTGGGCATTTTTACATCATTTTTGTAAATTTTGTATGGCAACCCCCTTAGGGCGTGGAGATAGGGGGTAAGTATACTCTAGGAATACGTTTGGGAGGAAAAACTTATGGGGGTCTGTGATACATCTTTTTCCTTTAGGGGTGACTCCGGGGAAGTTGTAGCGGTTTTAACCTTATTTTTAAAAATTTTGTATGGCAACCATGTTAGAGGCTGGAAATAGAGAGTAAGTATGTTTCACAAAAATGTTTAGATGGATATCGGGGGGGGGGGCTTCAGAAAGTTGATTTCAACCATAACACGGGCAGACGGACATCGCTAAATCGGCTTCCCTATATATAAGGATCCAGAATATATATATACTTTATGGGGTCCCAAATGGATAATAAAGAAATTACAAACGGTATGACAAACTATCTATTTTTTCTAGTTTTTTGACCTTTTTAATGTTAATAAATAAGACTATTTTTTTAAGCTTTAGGTCTATTTATATGTTTATTTTTTTGCAAAAAAATAAACATATAAATAAATAGACCTAAAGCTTAAAAAAATAGCCTTATTTATTGGTATGACAAACTTATATATACCCTTATCACTTATGTGAAGGGTATAAAAAAAAATTGCAATAGTTATGCCTACCTGATTGGCACAGCAAAATATTGTTTATTATTTAACGAAAAGCTATAAAAACAAGTAACATGATTTTACACTAAAATTACTGAAATTTTTTGGAAATTTTGGAAATCCTTTTTTATTTCTGTTCACATTTTGCACACATTTTTGTTACATACTTAAAAAATAAGAAAAAAAATTTGCTCGTTCTCGCTATGAGATTGTAACAGTTTTCTTCCTATTCCACATACAGTGGATAACTTTTGGTGGCCAACACAATTAAATTTTTTTAGGTTTTATGTAGCAAACATGCTCAGAAAATGTGGGCAAAACCATTTTTGGACATTTTTAGATATGCTCTATTTTATTTGTAAAAATGACCTAAATATAGCGTGTCTAAAAAGCGGTTACTGCCGAAAAAGTCGGGCATTTCTAAAAATTGTACTACTTTTAATAAAAAACAAACACATGTTAAAAAATACAAAAAGGAGTGATCAAACGGTAATGTTTCTGACATTTAATTTTAAAATCAATTTTTTTTTTCAAGATCACCTTTTTTTTTGCTCTCTAAAAATATGGCCACCAATATAATTTTTATCCAATTAAGGAAATCGTTTTTGAATTGTGATCAGTATATAGTTCTTTTTACGATGTTTTCATTTATTTCACAAAATTTTGTCATGATGTTTTGTATTTTTTGCAACGAGTTTTACGAAAAGGCGCCACAGTGTGCCGGCGAACGAAGCACAGTGGACCATTTCGCGAGAAGGCGGTCTAAAATCTATAACTTTTGACTGAATTGGAATTTTTAAACGCAGTTTTTTTTTTTTTGTTTACTAGGTGAGACTATTAGCTTTAGGTTTAAAACTTAGAAATCGGCCGGTTAGAAAAATAGTTATGATTGGTTTTAAACGCATTTTAATATTTAGCTGTTTTATGGTAAAAAAAAAGTGAAGTTTTAAAGCTTGTTAAAAACGTTCGTTTTCTACAAAGTACTATATTTTGAGTAAAATTTGTAGCTTATACTTAATAAAAACTTATATTTTGTAAGAAAGTGCCAAACCTTTGGCTCCCTTGAAATTTTTAGTACGAGGGGCCAAAGGTTGGTTTTTTGAAGTAGTTTGAGTTTAAAATTGGTTTATAAAGTCCAAAATAAACATTAAAAATTTTATATGTGAACGTTTATTATAAAGTTGTAAATTTAAAATTGATTAATGTACATAAAATGACAAAATAACGAAGATGTAAGTTCTGAAAAATTACTATAAATTAAACAATTTTAGTAAATATTTCTTCTAAATAGCCTTGGTTTTTATCTTCTAGAAGTAGTTTAGCTTCTACTTCTAATTCAATATAGTTAGTTTTCCATTTTTGCCGGATATTGGACATGACATGGGATCTAACGTGCAGAATAAAATAGTGAAAAGGTTAGTAAAATATCTGGAAATTTTTCTGGTGTGCTCGCGAAAGAATCTGTAGTCCTTGTTTCTTTTTTCTTGCGCTTCTTCAGATAGATTAGGGGAAAGCATATTGTGTTTAATTATTTATTTCCCATGGCACAAAATTTTATGAGCTGTGGATGGCAAATATCTCTAAGAGTATTTGTCGGTATAAAGTTTAGCTGTTTATTTGCCATACTCTTCAAATTTTTTTCCATTTATCTCTGCTGCATGCTAAAACTTGTAATATAATGTTGAAGCGCTTTATTAGTTCCGAATCTACACCTGTAATAGATGCTGCAGTTTCTGGATCTGAAAAAAATCTTGCAGTATTGCCATCATTTATGTTTCCTTCTCCTTGCTTTGGCTGATCGATCATTAGGCTTAGCTCTAAATATTTTTCTTGAATTGGTTTTTTTTTTTGCTTTCTTATTTCTTTATTTTCCTTATCTTATTTTTTTTACTGTTTGTCCTAACGGACCAAAATCCAAATCATAACCTAATGTAAGAAATATGCTTCATAAAACGTATTCTAGCATGAAGAGGGGACAATCCAAATTCATATGCTGCCTTAAAACTGGCATCTTCTGGATTTGGATGGCTTAGTTCGCTTCATGTATTTTGGCATATAATGCAGCTTGACGATGATTTTGTATCAGTAAAAGCTTTTGAAACTTTTCCATTAATCATTGTGAGGCACATTTTAAAATTCACTTCGACTTCCTGACCAAAAATTAAAAATATTGCAGATTGAAGGGCTTTAAATTGATCTTTTATTTTTTTTTTACTTCAGTTATGATATCTTTTGTTTCTTTTTGGAATGTAAATTTTATTTGTCTGCAATACTTTGTTGAAGCTATTTCATTTTTCTACACATCAATTTTTGCTGCTCTACTAGTTGACGGCCCTAAGCCGGTATAACTTTGTTAAGCCCAATGGAATGAAAGATATAAATAAACAAGTAAGAGCGCTACATTCGGCTGTGCCGAATCTTATATACCCTTCACATTGATCTTTCGAAATCCCAAATTTTTTATTTTTAACCATTTTTTTACTTATGAAATATTTCTAATTTTCAAATAGGGGTCGGTGTCATTTTTTAATGTTTCACGGGTGACTGGGAATTTATAGTGGTTTTTATCCTAATTTTTACAAATTTTTTATGGCAACCCACGTAGAGGGTGGAGATACGGGGTAAGTATATTCTAGGAATATGGTTTGCAGGGGAAACTAATGGGGGCGGCGTACACGTTATTGCTCTAAGGCAAATTCTGAAGAAGTTGTGGGCATTTTCATATCATTTTTGTAAATTTTGTATGGCAACCCAATTAGGGCGTGGAGATAGGGGGTAAGAGTATTCTAGGAACATGTTTGGGAGGGCAAACTAATGGGGGTCAATCGTACACTTTATTGCTCTAAGGCCAACTCTGAAGAAGTTGTGGGCATTTTAACATAATTTTTGTAAATTTTGTATGGCAACCCCATTAGGGCGTGGAGATAGAGGGTAAGAATATTCTAGGAATAATTTTGGAAGGGCAAACTAATGGGGGCGGCGTACACGTTATTGCTCTAAGGCAAATTCTGAAGAAGTTGTGGGCATTTTCATATCATTTTTGTAAATTTTGTATGGCAACCCAATTAGGGCGTGGAGATAGGGGGTAAGAGTATTCTAGGAACATGTTTGGGAGGGCAAACTAATGGGGGTCAATCGTACACTTTATTGCTCTAAGGCCAACTCTGAAGAAGTTGTGGGCATTTTAACATAATTTTTGTAAATTTTGTATAGCAACCCCCTCAGGGCGTGGAGACAGGGGGTAAGTATATTTTAGGAATATGTTTGGGAGAAGAAATTAATGGGGGTCGGTCTTACACTTTAATGCTCAAAGCCTAACTCTGGAGAAGTTGTGGGCATTTGCATATCATTTTTGTAAATTTTGTATGGCAACCCCCTTAGGGCGCGGAGATAGGGGGTAAGTTTATTCTAGGAATATGTTTGGGAGGGCAAACTAATGGGGGTCGGTCGCACACTTATTGCTCTAAGAACGACTCTGAAGAAGTTGTGGACATTTTCATATCATTTTTGTAAATTTTATATGGCAACCCCCTTAGGGCGTGGATACAGAGGGTAAGTATATTCTAGGAATATGTTTGGGAGGGCAAACTAATGGGGGTCGGTCGTACACTTTATTGCTCTAAGAACGACTCTGAAGAAGTTGTGGGCATTTGCATTAAAGACCTGCAAAAATATAACAAAACGTATTTCAAAAGCAGATATACTTTGTACATCCATGTACATACCAGTTCTTTTTGGTGTAAGTGTGTGAATAATGGTGTTTTCCATTCTAAAAAAAAATGTTACAATAAGTATGTGTAACATTTTTATCAGTTTACACACACACTTAAAAAGTTGTCCATTTTTTTTTGTTTTAATGGAACAGAAAATTGCTTGATTTTAATAAAAACTGCAACATGGTACAATTACCATGAACTGCACGCTGCGATAAAAACTCGCCTGCATAAAAAAGTATTTACATACATAACACAGCTGTAAAAAGTGGTACTTTGTTACACTGTAATATAATTGGGGGTAAGATATGTTACACTCTTGCCAGTTATTTGTGCAACATGTTCAGAAAGGAACACGATAACTGTTTTCACTCTTGCATGTATTTTTAGAATGGAACATAAACCCGCTCGAATGGTAGCATTAATGTAACATTTTTGCCAGAAAGGAAAACACCATAAGTGTAAATGATATGGTATGGTTTTGCTTTTGCGCACTTACTCTACCTTTATAAACATATATTGTTGTTTATGGTTTTGCATTGAGTGCTTATTGTATTTGTTTTTTTTTGTGCTGAATATCAATGGCATCATGCATATTTTCTTATAACTTTTGATACAACAAATAAACAAGTTCGTTTTTATAAAGGGTTGTGAAATATAAAAAAACTTGTGTTTAAAAATGAATAATAATTTAATAAAAGAAAATATTTTGGCTAATTTATATAAAATTAGTGAAAAGAGAGGGCGAAGCAAGATTTGGGATTGCTTTGGCGTTATTAAAGACGAAAATGATATTGAGCTTCCAAATTACGTTGCGTGCAAAGTCTGTAACAATGTATACAAATTCAACCAAAGTGCCATGTCAAATTTGAGTAAGCACAAGTGCTATATATTATTAAAAAATTCACATGAACCTGATTTGATTGAACCAAACCAGGAGGCTAAAAAGTCTTGCACCGATGTTTTGACTGAATGGGTTCTTAAAGATATTCGCCCATACTCTTTAGTAAAAGATTGTGGACTAAAAACTAATTCGTCATTAATGTTATCCCTTGGTCATAAATTCGGAGCCAATCTCAAAATAGAAACTTTAATTCCACATCCAACAACAATCCAAAGAAACGTTGTAAATAGTTATTTTATACATTTTTTAAATCTGAAGTCAGAGATGTCGTCCATACGAAAAACTGGTTATGCCCTGACATGTGATCTATGGACAGAAAATTTTTCTAAAATTTCCTACCTCGCTTTAACAGCTCATTTTGTTGTGGATGGTGGGTGTAAAAGCAAGCTGCTAGGAGTGAAATCTATGAAAGGAATTTCAAACACAAGTGAGCTATTAAGAAAATAATATATATACACATTAAACACTTGCAAAAATATATCTTTTAGCACCAGTTTGTGTGTTTTTCAGCTTTTAGTGCGTATTGATACGTAGCTTCGTGTTTTTGTTATAAGTTGGTATTGGTGTGCTCTCTAACTAAATTTGGTGTGGTTTGGTAAACTGAGAGCAAGAGCAACAAATTTGTTTTTCTATGTTTCGTTGAAACACTTACATACAAATAATGAAGTTTAACCATAAGTACTTTTGGTGTGTTTTCTTATTCTGGCTGCATAAGCTAGTTTTTCTATGTATTTTATCTATTATATAAAGAAGGGGTGTATGTATGTATGTATGTATGTATGTATGTATGTTTGTATGTTTGTATTTTATAGCTGGCCACACCAGTGGACCGATTTTTTTGAAATTTTTACAGGGAGTTATCTTAAGTCTGAAAGGAACAATAGGCTACTTTTTTTTTTAAAACTATTGCTGCCACGCCCACAATACGCCCATTTGTGTGGGAAGGTTAGGTTATTAATGGCCTAACAAAATTACCCAAGGCCATATTGATCAAACGCGTAGAGCTAAATACATGAAATTTATAACACGTGTTAAGCTCTACATGTTTGTTTAAATGCACATAAATTTTTAAACATTGGGCCCGTAAAGGGATAAAAAGGGGACAAAAAGGGAAAAATCTGTAACCTACTATCTTTTGATGTATATAAGATAGAAACAAAATTTAAAAAGTTTAGCGTTTTCCTTAAGAAATAAACAGACAGGTATCTGGAGTTTTTTTTTTAATGTTGGTCCGAAAGGGCGAAAAAGGGGTTAAAATTATATTTTGGTACTTTTTGGTACTTTTTTGTTACTTTTAACCAATAAAGATAGAAAAATTTTTCAAATTGCGTTCGATAGGTTTTACAAAAATATGATTACGCTGTTCGTACTTTTTTCAAATTTTGGGCCCAAAGGGTAAAAAAAGGGTTAAAAATATATTTTGATTTTTTTATTCGTTTTTTGTAACTTTTAAACCAATAACGATAGGAGCATTATTCAAATTAAGTGTAACAGGCCTAAAAAATATGAGTATGTTTTTAGATACTTTTTTAATTATTAAATCCTAAGGGCAAGAAAGGGTTAAAATTAGGTTTTAGTACTTTTTGTAACTTTAAAATCAAATAAGATAGAAACATAATTTAAATTCCTCTTCCAGACCGATTTTTGGAAATTAGTTCGCACATAAGCGGCTTTTAAAGTTAAAATTTTGAAGGTAAAAAAGTGGGTGGTGCCACGCCCATAAAAGTTAAACTTATTATGCTGGTACTTTTATTGCACTGATTTTTTAAAATTGGCACACATATGGAAGGCCTCTAATTCCGAAATTTTTAAGGACAAAAATGGAGGATTGCAGCGCCCACAAAAATGTAAGTTTTCATACTGGTTCTTCTATTGTTGCAATTTTTATGAAGCTCAAAAATAGACCGATAATATTTATTTTCGGTACAAAAATGGGTGGCATAAAGATAGACAAACGTGCAAAATAATGTGAAGATAAGGCCATATTTGAGCCAGTTATAGCCCAAAACGCTTAATCCGGGAGGACATTTGTATGGGAGCTCTGTCGAAAAATTAACTGATCTTCACCACAAACAACATGCTTTTTTCTTATGCCAAAAAACTTATCTGTTCCAAATTTCATCGAAATATCTGCGGTCTCTACTTTGTTTACAAGAATACATTAATAAGGCTGAATTCCAAAACGCAGTTTGCCTTCCATTAAAAATTTTCAACTTCTTCCCTTATTCACTCTTTACAATTTGGACAACGTTTTTTGCTTCCAGAACATTAATATAACTGTAAGCACTCATTTGGAAGTAGAAGATATTACCAGAAACATCATCTTTGCTTTCAGGAAAAACTTGAAATTTCGTGTTGCAAAGCAAACTGCGTTTTGGAATTCAACCTAACTGCCAGCCGGACGGATGGACTGACAGGTTTTAATCGACTCAGAAAGTGATTCTGTGTCGATCGGTATAATTGGAGGTGGGTCTCAGACCTTTTTCTTTGGTGAGGCACAAAAATTTGCACAAAAGCATAATAAAATTTGAATTTAACAATATAAGAGAAGTTTGAACTTCTTTTGAAAAATATTTGATATGTGATCCCTGTATCTATATTATATAAAGAAAGGTTGTATGTATGTATGTATGTATGTATGTATGTATGTATGTATGTATGTATGTATGTATGTATGTATGTATGAATGTATGTATGTATGTATGTATGTATGTATGTATGTATGTATGTAAATACATATGTATGTATGTTTGTAATTTATAGCTGTCAACACCAGTGGATCGATTTTTTTAAAATTTTTACAGCGAGTTACTTAAAGTCTGGAAGCAAGGGGCTAAGATTATATATAGAAGTTTATAAATAATTTTTGCTTATTAAAACTTTCTGAATATCCAAAACTGTAAGCCTGGTAAATTTCCAATTTTTATGAGCTAAGTAAATAGTAGGGCTGACTTATTATTTATTGCAACTTATGTGGGGCAACCAATAAATTTAAAATAATATAAATTCTTTTGTGTTAACATATTTGAATAATTTTACTATGATTGGGGTAGCGAAGCACACCGGGGCTTAGCTAGTATTATATAAAGAAAGGTTGTATGTATGTATGTATGTATGTATGTATGTATGTATGTATGAATGTATGTATGTATGTATGTATGTATGTATGTATGTAAATACATATGTATGTATGTTTGTAATTTATAGCTGTCAACACCAGTGGATCGATTTTTTTGAAATTTTTACAGCGAGTTACTTAAAGTCTGGAAGCAAGGGGCTAAGATTATATATAGAAGTTTATAAATAATTTTTGCTTATTAAAACTTTCTGAATATCCAAAACTGTAAGCCTGGTAAATTTCCAATTTTTATGAGCTAAGTAAATAGTAGGGCTGACTTATTATTTATTGCAACTTATGTGGGGCAACCAATAAATTTAAAATAATATAAATTCTTTTGTGTTAACATATTTGAATAATTTTACTATGATTGGGGTAGCGAAGCACACCGGGGCTTAGCTAGTTTATTTCAATAAATAAAACAAATTTAGTTTTAAAATGATAACTGCGTCGTTACTGTAACGTAGTGGAATATTTTTTTGTTTTTTTTATACAAAAAACGTAACTATGTAAATTAAAATTTTGGAAAATAAGTTAATAAATTTAACTATTCTTTACAAGAGAATTAAGAATGATTTTTGGAGTAGGTTTGTTTTTAATGGTTGCGCCTGCTCCAAATTTTAATTGTGTTTATTAAGAAGCAATAAGAATTTTACTTATACCTATTTCCAATTTAAAAAGACTTTAATAAACAATTTTATGTTTTCTGAAAAACTTCTATGAAAAAAATGACAATTGTTGCTGTCTCTGCTACTTACATATGTAAATATATGTATGTATATGAATATTATTGTAACGACAAACAAAAAAACAACATTACCTATAGTTTTATTTTTTAAACAATAATAATTTTTAATAAATTAAACAAACTTTGTCTAAAGGAAACAATTCAGGTACATATATAAACTTTAATAACAAACGTAAACATAACAAAAAATTAAAAAACAAAAATTAAAGTTAAATTCAAATTTAAATTATTAAAGAAAACAAATTAATAAATATCATAGCTTTTGAGCTTGAGATCCAAAATAGTTTTTTTTTCATTGGGTAGCTTCTTCAGGGTAAATTAAATTAGCTAACAATAATGGTAATATATTGGTTGTGAATTCCATCACATATCATGTTTGTACATAAAACTCAGTCTTTTGAATTTATATTTATAAATAAAATTTCATTAAATGATTTTTCATTAGAGCCCAGTTTTGATCTTTTGTCTGTTATAAGTGCCCGAGCAATAGAAAATATCCTTTCTGAAGGGGCGCTAGATGCTGGTATAGCTTATATTCTACAGCTTAATTTATATAATAGTGGAAATTCAGTTTTTCTATCATGCCACCATTTTAAAATATTAAAATCGTTTTGTAAGGGCACATTGGTATTTTTATATTTCATAATTTCATTTTCAACTATGGATTGGCTAGAATTAGCTCCCTCTATTGGTTGTATATAGTTTTCAAATAATGAAAATATTTTTGATGAATTTGTTGCAATGGGTGTATTAACTATATTTATATCAGTTGAATATGGAAGCAATAAGGATTTGCATGTGTTTATGACTTCTGTTTGTTCTTCTAAACTAAATTGAGTAAGTTGATTTGCTGGCGGAAATAAAAATATTGCTAGTTTATGATAAATTGTGATATTGGTGTCTAGTAAGGAAACTAAAGTGTCATATAATCCTTTTTTAAACTCTGATATAAAACTGGGTTCATCATAATTGGTGGTGTTACACATCGTTTTTAAATTTCGGATATGAGGATGAACTAAATGAATAGTTACATAGGAGCTGCCCTCAAGTTCCTTCGAAGCATCAAAAAAAAGTTTTAAAATAGATATTAAATGATCCAAATGATATTCTGTTATAATGCTATATTTTTCAGTTAAATTTTTCTCAATTAGTATTTTTTGAATATCGGCAAAGTTATTTTTGATTGAAGATATGGTAAAATAAACTATTCCATCTTGTGGGTGTGAAGCTTTTTAATGATGTATTTAAGTCGCAATTTAAACCAGACTTTTTCATAAATTTTACCAGTTTCGATGACGTTGCTACGATTTCATCGATTTGTGGTGACATTCTAATACATTTTTCTATGGTATTGTGAATCAGGTGACTTATACAATTAATATTTTCGTATTCTTTCAAAGCTGCTTTAATATTACTTCCTCTATCTGTTACTATAACTATTAAATCATTTAGGGCACAATCGAACTTACTGAGCAAATTCTCCAATTTGTGTTTGATGTTGATACCTATTTATTAAATAAACAATAGGCTATATTTTTGAAATAGTATACCACATGCATAGTACGTATTAGATAATTGAAAAATTTTTTGAAAGATTTAATAGAGGGAAACAAAAATTGTTATCTCGAAAAAAGTTTTGAATGGATTCAGTTTTTTCCACAAATGCTTTGAGGAATTAAAAAAATATGTATTTTTACTGCCATACTCATAAAAAATATTTTATGTTTATTTAAGGCTTATTTTACAAATTTCTATACAACATCACATCAAATAAAAAAGCCTTTACAAAACCTATAATATTTTTTATAAATACGGCATTTAGTGTTTTAGTATGGTTATAAAAGTTTAAATTTAAAGGACAGTTACCATTTGTTTGGCAAACAAGACAATATTTTGTAACTAAAAAATTTGATTATATCAGTAATTTTTGCAATATTTTCACTTCATTCAAACTAAAAATTTTCAAGTAATTTTTTAATGCATGTGTATATATATTATTTTCTTAATAGCTCACTTGTGTTTGAAATTCCTTTCATAGATTTCACTCCTAGCAGCTTGCTTTTACACCCACCATCCACAACAAAATGAGCTGTTAAAGCGAGGTAGGAAATTTTAGAAAAATTTTCTGTCCATAGATCACATGTCAGGGCATAACCAGTTTTTCGTATGGACGACATCTCTGACTTCAGATTTAAAAAATATATAAAATAACTATTTACAACGTTTCTTTGGATTGTTGTTGGATGTGGAATTAAAGTTTCTACGTTGAGATTGGCTCCGAATTTATGACCAAGGGATAACATTAATGACGAATAAGTTTTTAGTCCACAATCTTTTACTAAAGAGTATGGGCGAATATCTTTAAGAACCCATTCAGTCAAAACATCGGTGCAAGACTTTTTAGCCTCCTGGTTTGGTTCAATCAAATCAGGTTCATGTGAATTTTTTAATAATATATAGCACTTGTGCTTACTCAAATTTGACATGGCACTTTGGTTGAATTTGTATACATTGTTACAGACTTTGCACGCAACGTAATTTGGAAGCTCAATATCATTTTCGTCTTTAATAACGCCAAAGCAATCCCAAATCTTGCTTCGCCCTCTCTTTTCACTAATTTTATATAAATTAGCCAAAATATTTTCTTTTATTAAATTATTATTCATTTTTAAACACAAGTTTTTTTATATTTCACAACCCTTTATAAAAACGAACTTGTTTATTTGTTGTATCAAAAGTTATAAGAAAATATGCATGATACCATTGATATTCAGCACAAAAAAAAAACAAATACAATAAGCACTCAATGCAAAACCATAAACAACAATTTTTGTTTATAAGAGTAGAGTTAGTGCGCAAAAGCAAAACCATACCATATCATTTACACTTATTCACACACTTACACCAAAAAGAACTGGTATGTACATGGATGTACAAAGTATATCTGCTTTTGAAATACGTTTTGTTATATTTTCGCAGGTCTTTAATACACATGCATTAAAAAATTACTTGAAAATTTTTAGTTTGAATGAAGTGAAAATATTGCAAAAATTACTGATATAATCAAATTTTTTAGTTACAAAATATTGTCTTGTTTGCCAAACAAATGGTAACTGTCCTTTAAATTTAAACTTTTATAACCATACTAAAACACTAAATGCCGTATTTATAAAAAATATTATAGGTTTTGTAAAGGCTTTTTTATTTGATGTGATGTTGTATAGAAATTTGTCAAATAAGCCTTAAATAAACATAAAATATTTTTTATGAGTATGGCAGTAAAAATACATATTTTTTTAATTCCTCAAAGCATTTGTGGAAAAAACTGAATCCCTTCAAAACTTTTTTCGAGATAACAATTTTTGTTTCCCTCTATTAAATCTTTCAAAAAATTTTTCAATTATCTAATACGTACTATGCATGTGGTATACTATTTCAAAAATATAGCCTATTGTTTATTTAATAAATAGGTATCAACATCAAACACAAATTGGAGAATTTGCTCAGTGAGTTCGATTGTGCCCTAAATGATTTAATAGTTATAGTAACAGATAGAGGAAGTAATATTAAAGCAGCTTTGAAAGAATACGAAAATATTAATTGTATAAGTCACCTGATTCACAATACCATAGAAAAATGTATTAGAATGTCACCACAAATCGATGAAATCGTAGCAACGTCATCGAAACTGGTAAAATTTATGAAAAAGTCTGGTTTAAATTGCGACTTAAATACATCATTAAAAAGCTTCACACCCACAAGATGGAATAGTTTATTTTACCATATCTTCAATCAAAAATAACTTTGCCGATATTCAAAAAATACTAATTGAGAAAAATTTAACTGAAAAATATAGCATTATAACAGAATATCATTTGGATCATTTAATATCTATTTTAAAACTTTTTTTTGATGCTTCGAAGGAACTTGAGGGCAGCTCCTATGTAACTATTCATTTAGTTCATCCTCATATCCGAAATTTAAAAACGATGTGTAACACCACCAATTATGATGAACCCAGTTTTATATCAGAGTTTAAAAAAGGATTATATGACACTTTAGTTTCCTTACTAGACACCAATATCACAATTTATCATAAACTAGCAATATTTTTATTTCCGCCAGCAAATCAACTTACTCAATTTAGTTTAGAAGAACAAACAGAAGTCATAAACACATGCAAATCCTTATTGCTTCCATATTCAACTGATATAAATATAGTTAATACACCCATTGCAACAAATTCATCAAAAATATTTTCATTATTTGAAAACTATATACAACCAATAGAGGGAGCTAATTCTAGCCAATCCATAGTTGAAAATGAAATTATGAAATATAAAAATACCAATGTGCCCTTACAAAACGATTTTAATATTTTAAAATGGTGGCATGATAGAAAAACTGAATTTCCACTATTATATAAATTAAGCTGTAGAATATTAGCTATACCAGCATCTAGCGCCCCTTCAGAAAGGATATTTTCTATTGCTCGGGCACTTATAACAGACAAAAGATCAAAACTGGGCTCTAATGAAAAATCATTTAATGAAATTTTATTTATAAATATAAATTCAAAAGACTGAGTTTTATGTACAAACATGATATGTGATGGAATTCACAACCAATATATTACCATTATTGTTAGCTAATTTAATTTACCCTGAAGAAGCTACCCAATGAAAAAAAAACTATTTTGGATCTCAAGCTCAAAAATTATGATATTTATTAATTTGTTTTCTTTAATAATTTAAATTTGAATTTAACTTTAATTTTTGTTTTTTCATTTTTTGTTATGTTTACGTTTGTTATTAAAGTTTATATATATGTACCTGAATTGTTTCCTTTAGACAAAGTTTGTTTAATTTATTAAAAATTATTATTGTTTAAAAAATAAAACTATAGGTAATGTTGTTTTTTTGTTTGTCGTTACAATAATATTCATATACATACATATATTTACATATGTAAGTAGCAGAGACAGCAACAATTGTCATTTTTTTTCATAGAAGTTTTTCAGAAAACATAAAATTGTTTATTAAAGTCTTTTTAAATTGGAAATAGGTATAAGTAAAATTCTTATTGCTTCTTAATAAACACAATTAAAATTTGGAGCAGGCGCAACCATTAAAAACAAACCTACTCCAAAAATCATTCTTAATTCTCTTGTAAAGAATAGTTAAATTTATTAACTTATTTTCCAAAATTTTAATTTACATAGTTACTGCGTAACGACGCAGTTATCATTTTAAAACTAAATTTGTTTTATTTATTGAATTAAATAAAATAGATAGAAAAACTAGCTTATGCAGCCAGAATAAGAAAACACACCAAAAGTACTTATGGTTAAACTTCATTATTTGTATGTAAGTGTTTCAACGAAACATAGAAAAACAAATTTGTTGCCCTTGCTCTCAGTTTACCAAACCACACCATATTTAGTTAGAGAGCACACCAATACCAACTTATAACAAAAACACGAAGCTACGTATCAATACGCACTAAAAGCTGAAAAACACACAAACTAGTGTAAACAGATATATCTATGCACGTGTTTAATTTGCATATCATTTTTGTAAATTTTGTATGGCAACCCCCTTAGGGCGCGGAGATAGGGGGTAAGTATATTCTAGGAATATATTTGGGAGGGCAAACTAATGGCGGTCGGTCGTACACTTTATTGCTCTAAGAACGACTCTGAAGAAGTTGTAGGCATTTTCATATCATTCTTGTAAATTTTGTATGGCAACCCCCTTAGGGCGCGGAGATAGGGGGTAAGTATATTCTAGGAATATATTTGGGAGGGCAAACTAATGGCGGTCGGTCGTACACTTTATTGCTCTAAGAACGACTCTGAAGAAGTTGTAGGCATTTTCATATCATTTTTGTAAATTTTGTATGGCAACCCCCTTAGGGCATGGAGATAGAGGGTAAGTATATTCTAGGAATATGTTTGGGAGGAAAAATTAATGGAGGTCGGTCGTACACTTAATTGTTCTAAAGCTAATTTGAAGAAGTTGTGGGCATTTGCCTATCATTTTTGTAAATTTTGTATGGCAACCCCCTTAGGGCGCGGAGATAGGGGATAAGTATGTTCTAGGAATATGTTTAGGAGAAGAAATTAATGGGGGTCGGTCGTACACTTTTTTGCTCTAAGGCCAACTCTGAAGAAGTTGTGGGCATTTTCATATCATTTTTGTAAATTTTTTATGGCAACCTCCTTAGGGCGTGTTGATAGGGGGTAAGTATATATTAGAAATATGTTTGGGAGGGGAAACTAATGGGGGTCGGTCATACACTTTATTGCTCTAAGGCCAACTTTGAAGAAGTTGTGGGCATTTTTACATCATTTTTGTAAATTTTGTATGGCAACCCCCTTAGGGCATGGAGATAGGAGGTAAGTATACGTTTGGGAGGAAAAACTAATGTGGGTCTGTGATACATTTTTTTCCTCTACGGGCGACTCCGGGGAAGTTGTAGCGGTTTTTACCTTATTTTTTAAAATTTTGTATGGCAACCATGTCAGGGGCTGTAGATAGAGAGTAAGTATGTTCCACAAAAATGTTTGGATGGATAAAATAATTCGGGTCGGTCTTACATTTTACCTTTGTAGGAGAACCCTGGAAGCCGTAGGAGCGATTTTAAAAATGTTTAAATTAAGCTTTGTATGGCAACGCTGTTATATGTATGAACACTAATACTAATAAAATTTTTGTTTTGGGTGTGTTTCAATAATATCAACATGACTGATTCTGCTTTTTTTTTGTTGTAGGCTCAAAATACGAGGTAGTCTTGGTTTTTTGCTTATATCTCGGTCATTTATCGGGCGATTTTGCTGAATTTCAATACCGATTTTCTCGCGACTATCTGTGACAGTTTGATACCACATTCGGGTCTATACGATATCGGGGGGCTTCAGAAAGTTGATTTCAACCATAACACGGACAGACGGGCATCGCTAAATCGGCTTCCCTATCTATAAGGATCCAGAATACACATATGTACTTTATTTGGTCCCAAATAAAGGAATTACAAACTTATATACATATACCCTTATCACTTATGTGAAGGAAAAATCCCAGAATTCTTTTCATTGGTTCGCTTCCGCAATTCCTTATACTGCTTTTTAGTTAACTTTAAATCCAAAAATAGCGCTAACGCTTCTTCTGGAGTAAATTTCTTGTCTTCATTTGGTGTAGGAATATTTTTTAAAATTCTCTGTGCGCCTTGGACTTGCTTCTATTTAATCTCAGTTTTTGTTTTTATACCCTTCACATACAGTGTGCGACAAAACATATGCACGAACTTCTGTTAAGTAGAATATGTCTCAAAAACAAAAGCAAACACATTTGGATTTGGACTTATTTATTTTTTTTATAAAGTTAATAACCTAAATTCAATAAAATATAAGAAAAACAAATGAAAATTCTTATAAAACTTAAAAAATTTCATATTGTACAATAAAAACAGTTTTTTGTATGCGACAAAACATATGCACGTCTTTAGGAAACTCAAAAAATATTAATATTTAGTTGAGTAGCCATTATTTTTTAAAACTTCTTGACATTTTCGAGACATGGACTCAATTGGGTTTGATAAAATTTCTCCAGAAATTTCATTCCAAGCAAATTCCACCTGGCGGAAAAGTTCATCCCTATTTCCGCAATTATCACGGTTAATTTTACGATCTACAATATCCCATAGATTTGTTATGGGATTGAGATCTGGCGATTGCGCTGGCCATTTAAAAACATTTATTTTATTAACTGCAAACCACTGTTTGTTGCATTTAGCCGTGTGTTTAGGATCGTTCTCCTGTTGATACCTCCACTTAAGCGGCATTTCCTCCTCTCAATGTGGTAGCATTATGTTTTGTAGGATATCCTTGTAAACGAACCGATCTATTACACCATTTATTTTATGAATTGGTCCGATTCTATGGCCAGAAAAACATCCTCAGACCACTACATTTCCTCCTCCATGTTTTACCGTACCTTTGGTATATCGAGTGTTAAGGCGTTGTCCTTTTGGTCTACGTACCAGCCTAATTCCATCAGAACTTTTAAAATTGAACTTAGACTCATCAGAGAAGAGTACGGTTTTCCATTGGGTTGTGGTCCAGTTGATGTGCTCCTTTGAAAATTCGATTCTGGCTAATCTGTTTTTAGCAGAAATAAATGGTTTTTTTTGCACTTCTATATAATTTTTATCCACCTTCAACAGATCGTCTTTGGATGGATCTAATCGAGACATTTAAGTTTAACTGACTTGCAATTGATCTTGCTGAGGTAATCGGATCCTTTTTTATTAAGCGCAGTATTGCCTGGTCGTCCCGTTTGCTGGTTTTCCGGGGTCTACCACCTCTGTGTACGGTTGCCAACTATCCTGATAAACGGAAACGGCTTACAATGCGAAAAATGACACTGTGGTGAATTCCAAATTTATTTGCAATCGACGTTACTGATTCCCCTTTATTATAATCATTTATAATTTTTTCTTTTAAATGATCGGAATATTTGCTGTAAGCCATTCTTTTATTAAAATATTGCAAACTATGACCGATGACTTTGAAAGAATATAAATATTAATAAACACGTGCAAAATGTTTCAAATTATTCTGTTTATATCTAAAAAATTGTGCATCTCATTTAACGGTTCTTTTTGTTAGTAATTTGTTAGACAAAATGAAGAACATAAATTCCAACTACTTCGTGCATTTGTTTTGTCGCATGTAAAATAGCGGTTTTGTAAGTTTATTATTAATTTTTTTTTGTTAAACATTTTTTTTCTTTGTTTTTGTCTTGTGTTAGTAAGAGGACTCTATTATCATTACAAAAAAATAACGCAAGTAAAAATACAAATGAAATTCCCTACATTATAAAGATATCTGATTGTAAGTACAATCTCGTGCATATGTTTTGTCGCATACTGTAAGTGATAAGGGTATATATAAGTTTGTCATTCCGTTTGTAATTCCTTTATTATCCATTTGGGACCCCATAAAGTATATATATTCTGGATCCTTATAGATAGGGAAGCCGATTTAGCGATGTCCGTCTGGCCGTCTGTCCGTGTTATGGTTGAAATCAACTTTCTGAAGCCCCCCGATATCGCTTAGGCCCGAATGTGGTCTCAAACTGTCACAGATAGTCGCGAGAAAATCGGTATTGAAATTCAGCAAAATCGCCCGATAAATGACCGAGATATAAGCAAAAAACCACGACTACCTCGGTTTTTTAAGTCTACAACAACAACAAAGAACATACTTTTACATGTAATAATAAAAAAACAACAAAAAAAGAAAAAAACAGAATCAGTCATGTTGATATTATTGATACACACCCAAACCAAAAATTTTATTAGTATAAGTGTTCATACATATAACAGCGTTGCCATACAAAGCTTAATTTAAACATTTTTAAAATCGCTCCTACGGCTTCCAGGGCTCTCCTACAAAGGTAAAATGTAAGACCGACCCAAATTATTTTTTCCATCCAAACATTTTTGTGGAACATACTTACTCTCTATCTCCAGCCCCTGACATGGTTGCCATACAAAATTTTAGAAAATAAGGTGAAAACCGCTGCAACTTCCCCGGAGTCGCCCGTAGAGGAAAAAATTGTATTACAGACCCCCATTAGTTTTTCCTCCCAAACGTATTCCTAGAGCATACTTACTCCCTATCTCCACGCCCTAACGGGGTTGCCATACAAAATTTACAAATATTATGTAAAAATGCCCACAACTTCTTTAGAGTTGGCCTTAGAGCAATAAAGTGTACGACCGACCCCTATTAGTTTGCCCTCTCAAACATATTCCTAGAATATACTTACCTCCTATCTCCACGCCCTAAGGGGGTTGCCATACAAAATTTACAAAAATGATAAAATGCCCACAACTTCTTCAGAGTTGGTCTTAGAGCAATAAAATGTACGACCGACCCCCATTAGTTTGCCCTCTCAAACATATTCCTAGAACATACTTACCCCCTATCTCCACGCCCTAAGGGGGTTGCCATACAAAATTTACAAAAATTATGTAAAAATGCCCACAACTTCTTTAGAGTTGGCCTGGGAGCAATAAAGTGTAGGACCGACCCCTATTAGTTTTCCTTCCCAAACATATTCCTAGAATATACTTACCCCCTATCTCCACGCCCTAATGGGGTTGCCATACAAAATTTACAAAAATGATAAAATGCCCACAACTTCTTCAGAGTTGGCCTAAAAGCAATAAAGTGTACGACCGACCCCCATTAGTTTGCCCTCCCAAACATATTTCTAGAATATACTTACCCCCTATCTCCATGCCCTAAGGGGGTTGCCATATAAAATTTACAAAAATTATGTAAAAATGCCCACAACTCCTTCAGAGTTGGCCTTAGAGCAATAAAGTGTACGACCGACCCCTATTAGTTTCTTCTCCCAAACATATTCCTAGAACATACTTACCCCCTATCTCCACGCCCTAATGGGGTTGCCATACAAAGTTTACAAAAATGATAAAATGCCCACAACTTCTTCAGAGTTGGCCTTAGAGCAATAAAGTGTACGACCGACCCCCATTAGTTTGCCCTCCCAAACATATTCCTAGAACATACTTACCCCCTATCTCCACGCCCTAATGGGGTTGCCATACAAAATTAACAAAAATTATGTAAAAATGCCCACAACTTCTTTAGAGTTGGCCTTAGAGCAATAAAGTGGACGACCGACCCCTATTAGTTTGCCCTCCCAAACATATTCCTAGAACATACTTACCCCCTATCACCACGCCCTAAGGGGGTTGCCATACAAAATTTACAAAAATTATGTAAAAATGCCCACAACTTCTTCAGAGTTGGCCTTAAAGCAATAAAGTGTACGACCGACCCCTATTAGTTTGCCCTCCCAAACATATTCCTAGAACATACTTACTCCCTATCTCCACGCCCTAATGGGGTTGCCATACAAAATTTAAAAAAATGATAAAATGCCCACAACTTCTTCAGAGTTGGCCTTAGAGCAATAAAGTGTACGACCGACCCCTATTAGTTTGCCCTCCCAAACATATTCCTAGAATATACTTACCCCCTATCTCCACGCCCTAATGGGGTTGCCATACAAAATTTACAAAAATTATAAAATGCCCACAACTTCTTCAGAATTGGCCTTAGAGCAATAAAGTGTACGACCGACCCCTATTAGTTTGCCCTCCCAAACATATTCCTAGAACATACTTACTCCCTATCTCCACGCCCTAATGGGGTTGCCATACAAAATTTAAAAAAATGATAAAATGCCCACAACTTCTTCAGAGTGGGCCTTAGAGCAATAAAGTGTACGACCGACCCCTATTAGTTTGCCCTCCCAAACATATTCCTAGAACATACTTACTCCCTATCTCCACGCCCTAATGGGGTTGCCATACAAAATTTAAAAAAATGATAAAATGCCCACAACTTCTTCAGAGTTGGCCTTAGAGCAATAAAGTGTACGACCGACCCCTATTAGTTTGCCCTCCCAAACATATTCCTAGAACATACTTACTCCCTATCTCCACGCCCTAATGGGGTTGCCATACAAAATTTAAAAAAATGATAAAATGCCCACAACTTCTTCAGAATTGGCCTTAGAGCAATAAAGTGTACGACCGACCCCCATTAGTTTGCCCTCCCAAACATATTCCTAGAACATACTTACCTCCTATCTCCATGCCCTAAGGGGGTTGCCATACAAAATTTACAAAAATTATGTAAAAATGCCCACAACTTCATCAGAGTTGGCCTTAGAGCAATAAAGTGTACGACCGACCCACAGTGGACCAAATACCTAATCTAGCGCGCAAGAACTTTTTACTTAACTTCTAAAGCACATAGAAAGATGAAATTTGGAATACAACAAGAAAATATAATAAACTATAGTACCTTAAAAAATGGGGGCAGTATTTGCCGAGGCGTGGCCCCTATTACATATGCAATAAAGTTAAATATATGGGAATAATCTTTGCTATCACTTATTTTATCCTACGCACGATATGACGATTAATTCTGCATTCTATCTTAAAACGATTTTTATGGTATTAATCTATTATAGGAAGTCCTTGATAAATAAAAGGAGACATTGTTGTTTAATGACTGTGTATTTTTTCAAAAAATAAAATATTTCATTAATTTTAAAACATATTTACATATGTATGTATGTACATAAAAATTAACACAAAAAATTAAGTAATGTTAATCATCGATTTCGGACAAAATAGGTTCCAAAAGTAACGAAGCAACTTCTGCACAAAGAGGCTCCGAGTTTCCATCTTTGAAAGATTTTTTTGAAAACGATGAAATGATGGGATCCGATGATACTATTAAGGATTGAAATAAATCTTGAACATTTTTTTCACGCGACATTTTTCTTGTGTGAAACTCGCGTACATTTCTAAAATCTTTGTTTCTTGACTCTAAGGCCTCTTTTGACATGATTACAATAGATAGAGAAAACTGTTCAATTATATCTGCACCATGTATTAATATTTTATGGAGGCTAGACGGCATATAGTACCAGGGATAAAGCTCTACATACAGTTTTGCTGTCTATTTATCAGGTTTTCGCTTACTCCAGTTACGCTTGATGTACATAATGTTTGGCTAAAAAAACGTCTCGCAGTGTTTCCGTCGTTTGTAGAACCCATTCCTGGTTTTAGGGCATCAACCACTAAGTGCATTTGAGACTTAGTTTTTTCTTTAACAATCTTTTTTTGATTTTCTACTTTTTTTTTCAAGCGAAGAAACGTTTGAAAGTTGGCTTCTCTTACTTTTTTCTGCAAATTGTCCAGCTACTTCAGAATCGGTGTTTGTGGTTGGGAAAATTAAGTAACCATGAAGCCACTTTTCATATTTAGCTTTGAATATTTTTTTTGTTCTTTTAGCACTTTGCCATATCGAGCCTTTGGTGCAATACCGTAGTAATTAAAAAAATCGTGAGCTGAGAAAAATGCATTTGAAGCTTTGAACCATCTTTTTGATGGTATTTTCGTTTACTAAAGTTATTTTTTTACTAGTTTTTAAAAAAAAGGAATGTTTTTAAATAAAAAAAGGCCAAAAATTATTAAAAATATGAAATATTTATTTATATTTAAGTACTTTGTATCAACCTATCAATGATGTATCGTTATTGTCACAAAACCTATGACAAACTTAAAAATTTATTCAAAATATATCGTTATAGCAAATAAAATTTTAACTATTTTTTTTCTAACAAAGTTGTAATATGAAATAATACGAACAAGTAAAAAAGAAATCAAATTATGCAGTTGTGTTTCTGTGCCTAAAACGTAGCAAAAAATAATATTGCTTTATACTTCTTTCGTAAATTGCTTTCTGTTAGTAAATTTCTTGTCATAAAGGAAATATTTTATTATTGCAAATAAATATTGTTGGAAATACCTAGAGGCAATAAAGACATTTTTAGCTGTAGAATCTGAACAGTTAGAGGTGGAATCATAATCTTTTTTTCTTTAGATAGATATTTCCCCAAAGATAATTTCTGCATACCCAGCTCAAAAAATTCAAATTTTGAGTTACTGCAGTATTGCACCAAAGGCTCGATATGCTATTAAGGACATAAACAAATTTGTTCACAGTTTGCTTTGTTTGTTTGTATTTTTCATCGTCTTCTTCTCTTAATCTAAGTTTTGTCGTAACAAATTCAATAATTCTTTGAGATCTATTTTTTTTGTTAGGATCGTTTATCCAAATTTCAAATAATTCCTCTCTTAGGATTGACATTTTGACTAAAATTAAACAAAATGGCAAAAATTGGCAGCCCCTTTTTTCATTATTTTAAAGTTTAGGAGTCATTCTTTCTACAGTATATAAAATGTATGTGGAATTCCATGGAATTAGTAATTAAAGACTTTTACAAAACTCACGATTGCTTAAAAACTAAATTAGCTATAGGCACACTTTTCGATCTACGATTTTTAAATAACAACACGACAAACATGCTATATAATAATACAGTTATTAAAACATACCTTGAAGTTAATAAGTGTTAAAAAATCTTATCAATAAACTTCTGCTATAGTTAAAATAAACACTTCAAACCATTAACGCGCCTGTACACAATTTGTAGAAAGTTTGATACACACTAATTGCTTTTGTTTGATTGCATACTGCGATGTTGATTTTGTAATAAGCAAAAAAATTTTGATACCGTTATGTACAGTGGGAACATGACAAGTGTAAATGGGATAAAAATTTTGTTTTGTAAACATATAATTTTTAACTAATTTCGCACCAGATTAAGCATTTGGTCCACTGTGCGACCCCTATTAGTTTCTTCTCCCAAACATATTCCTAGAACATACTTACTCCCTATCTCCACGCCCTAATGGGGCTGCCATACAAAATTTACAAAAACGATAAAATGCCCACAACTTCTTCAGAGTTGGCCTTAGAGCAATAAAGTGTACGATCGACCCCCATTAGTTTGCCCTCCCAAACATATTCCTAGAACATACTTACTCCCTATCTCCACGCCCTAATGGGGTTGCCATACAAAATTTACAAAAATGATAAAATGCCCACAACTTCTTCAGAGTTTGCCTTAGAGCAATAAAGTGTACGACCGACCCCTATTAGTTTCTTCTCCCAAACATATTCCTAGAACATACTTACTCCCTATCTCCACGCCGTAATGGGGTTGCCATACAAAATTTACAAAAACGATAAAATGCCCACAACTTCTTCAGAGTTGGCCTTAGAGCAATAAAGTGTACGACCGACCCCCATTAGTTTGCCCTCACAAACATATTCCTAGCACATACTGACCACCTATCTCCACGCCCTAAGGGGGTTGCCATACAAAATTTACAAAAATGATAAAATGCGCACAACTTCCTCAGAGTTGGCCTTAGAGCAATAAAGTGTACGACCGACCCCCATTAGTTTTCCCTCCCAAACATATTCCTAAGATATACTTACCCCTTTTCTCCACGCCCTAAGGGGGTTGCCATACAAAATTTACAAAAATGATATGAAAATGCCCACAACTTCTTCAGAGTTGGCCTTAGAGCAATAAAGTGTACGACCGACCCCCCATTAGTTTCTCCTCCAAAACATATTCCTAGAATATACTTACTCCGTATTTTCACCCTCTAAGTGGGTTGCCAAACAAAATTTGTAAAAATTAGGATAAAAACCCCTACAACTTCCCCGTCCCCCGTGGAGTGTTAAAAAATGACACCGACTCCAATTTAAAAATTAGAAATATTTCATAAGTAAAAAAATGGTTAAAAAGGAAAAAAAGTATGGGATTGCGAAAGGTCAATGTGAAGGGTATATAAGATTCGGCACAGCCGAATATAGCGCTCTTACTTGTTTTATTTTGTGTTGATGCAAAACTGAGTCTTTGATAGTTACTGGAGAAATTTCTTCGTTGATATTCTGAAGTTTGCGTTTTCAAATTCATCGTCAGTTGGTTTTACTGGTCGACTCTGTTTAACCACATTCATTGGTATTTGTAGAAAAAATTTCGAAAACAAGTTCATTTGACAACCATTCATGGTGACGTTCGTACATCCTTTTCTTGTTATAAGAGCATTCGACGTACGGTTTTTTCAATACCTTTGCGCAAAATTTTGAATTTTTTGTGTGTGTAGTTCAATTTCATCTGTATTGCATATTTTAAAAAATTTTTATTGCTTAATATATGCAACACCACATCGCGTACTTCATTTTGCTAAAAAAAATTATCAGCAAGATCTCTATAAATGAACTTAGCCATTTTTAAAATTGTTATGAATAGCAATTTAAAGGCATTACTTTAAATACTCTTACTCAACAAAAAAAAAAAACAGCTAGACAGGTAGCGTTACCATTGAAAATTTTTAAAAAGGAACACAAAAAGGGCTTTTTCAAAAAAAAAAAGTGGCAAAAGAAGGAGATTTCTGAAAAAAGGGTCAAAATGTCACTAGTCGCAAAACAGTAACGCTGTAAACAGGTAGCATCAATATCACTCTTTAAGTTATTGCCAATGATATTAATCTTGTAAATTGTTAAGCGTTTTTAAGCGTATAAAATCGCTAAAATTGATTTTAATTTTAGAATTAAACAGCACTAGTTTTTTAAAATGTACAAAATTTGGTTTTTTTTTGTATGCTGAGTAATTTGTGTAACTTTGGCAAATTTAGAGAGCAATTTTCTTTTTACTCTCATTTGTCCGAACAAGAACGAAATCTTCTGGAACACAACTATTATTGGTATTCTGCAATCTACTTTTACGTTTCATTTCTGTTTTGCTGTCGAACATCCATATACAAACATAAATAAAAAAAAAACTCGCTACTTTTACAGAAGACCAACAAATAAAAAGTTTACTTTTCAACCTGAATTGATTTTAAATTTAAAGTGGAATGTTGAATTTGCCTGAATCTTTTTTTGTCACACCAACTGTTATATAAAAACAAAACTGTATTTACAAGCTATTGTTTTTTTTTGCGGTTAAACAATTACAAGCGAAATTAAATATTATTGACTTTTACAAAAATCTAAAATTAGTCCAAATTTATCTGCTGTTATAAGTTATAATTTTGAGAACGTCTAATCTCAGTTTTTATCTTAGCATTAATCACATCTTTTTATTTTAGATTTATGTCTCAAAGAAATGGGGATTTACTAGGTACGATCGTGAGCGTTACGAAGAATTGCGAAATGAAAACCGTTTGGAACCAGACGGATGTAATGTCAAATACAGGCCAGAACATGGACCAATGTCAGCGTGGGAGAAAGTGCAACGTGAACTATATTCTTAAGCAATTTTTAATTTTCGATTTTATTTGTTCTCTGTAATTCACAAATTAGATTCAAAACAAAAATTTTCGCCAAATAAAAATTGCTCTGAAATTAAAATTTTTTCACCTGTTGTAGTTTTAAGATTTGAATACTTACTTAATGTAAGCCCACAGAGGTGAAAATTTAATAATAAAGCATGGGATATATTACCAGAGAAGTCGACCGGTTTTTGGCCACCTTTGGGAGAACTATTTTATATAGAAGGCATACCTATGGAAGATAGGTCACTAAGATAGATTCGGCTATAGGTGCCGTATTTTGAGCTGCCAGAGCTTGGTAGGGTCAGATATCAGGGTATCGTCCTGAAAGGCAAGTTATCTTGTAGGGCGAACGCAGAAGAGAGGGTTAGGAAGGCTCTGGATGCCTGTAGGAACTGGGGGTTGCAACCGGCTATGCTGAACTGGATTTACACGTTGTAAGACCAGTTATTGCGTACGAATGCCTTGTATGGTGGAGGGCCCTAGAGGGGGGGCAACATAAGGAAGCTCTTGACAAAGGTCCAGAGATGTGTTGTACTAGGCATTACAGGGACCAGGTATAGTACACCACAGGCATCGCTGGATATCATTCTACATCTTCCCATCGAGGATTTTGTTTCTGAAATGGCGGCTAGGAGCTTTTTTAGACTTATTAAGTCAGGTATGCGTGGTGTAGGTTCGGATGGACATGCCGGCAGTTTAGGAAGGGTCGGGGATGATCGAGTCCTGCGGCGGTCAGGTGTGACGGACTATATGGTAGCAAAAATTGACTTTAGGATCCTCCCTCAATTAGTGTTTCCGGAAAGGGAAGCATGAAAGGGATCATAGAAGCTGTATGAGGGGTGTGCAGTCTTTACTGATGGATCGAAGATGGAGGTAGGCACCGGTGCTGGTGTCTATATAATGGACACGGGGATAGGAATGTTCTGCAGACTTCCGGACGAGTGCAGCGTTTTTCAGTCTGCAATTTTGGCGGTGGTGAAGACCGCGGAATTGATAGGAGATGATGGGGATGGGAGAGGGATCATTACAATCTACGTGGATAGTCAGGGCGCGCTTAAGGCTCTAGAGGGACATTATGTCAGGTCTAGACTCGTGAGCGACTGAAGACGTGATCTTAAGGCGATCATGGTGACACGCAGGGTTAGACTCTGTTGGGTTCCAGGCCATTGTAACGTTTCCAGAAATAAGATTGCCCATGGACTGCAAGGAAGGGATCGGCATAGTACATTCCTTTTTGTTGTGAGCCGGCGAGGATGATAGGGGCTTAGATAATGGACAAGGTGGGCCAAACCTGGAGGGACAGGGCTGATTGCAGGGTGCCCCGGTAGCTCAGTGGTAAGTGCACGAGTCTACCAGTCTGGGTGTTGTGGGTTCGATTCCCACCAGAGATCCTGGTAAGTTTGCTTCATTTTCTTTCTTTCTTTCTTTCTTATCCTTCTCTAAATTTCTTCTTTCCTCTTATCTCAAGCTATCCTATCTGCCTCTCCAGGTAACACAAAGGGACCGAATTAAGCGGTCCCAAGTAAGCTGTATCCTTTCCTTCAACGGCTGCCTGTTTTATATACCTACCTACCTAGTCCGTCACACCTGACCGCCGCAAGAGTCGACCATCTCCGACCCTTTCTAAAGTGCCGGCATGTCCATCTGAACCTACCCAACGCATACTTGACTCTCTAAGTCTAATCAAGATCCTAGCTGCCATTCTAGCAAAAAAATCCTCGATGGAAA
Source organism: Melanophora roralis (assembly GCA_963583895.1). Lineage (NCBI taxonomy): Eukaryota > Metazoa > Arthropoda > Insecta > Diptera > Rhinophoridae > Melanophora > Melanophora roralis. Next base: position 76,303,298 of record OY757187.1, on the reverse strand, counting down.
GATGTAATATGATATCCAGCGCTGCCTGTGGTGTACTATTCCTGCCTCCCATAGTGCCTAGTACAACACATCTCTGGACCTTCGTCAAGAGCTTCCTTATGTCGCCCTTCACCATACAAGGCTACCGTACGTAAGAATTGGTCTTACAACGGATGTGTAAATCCAATTCACCATTGCCGCTTGCAACCCTCAGTTCCTACCTATCGCGCTCCTACAGGCATAATAGGCATTCAGAGCCTTCTTAACCCTCTCCTTTGCATTCACCCTTCAAGATAATTTGCCATACAAGACGATGTCCAGATGCCTGGCCCTACCCGCTAAATTCAGCGGAACCCGGTCATGCTCTGGCAGCTCAAAATCCGCCACCTTGTACTTTCTGGTAAAGAGAACTAGCTCAGTCTTCTCTGACTTTAGTCCCAGTCCCTGGCCTAGGCAGACAAATCGAATAATGCACTCTGCATTACCTCGCTCGTAGTGAACAAGAATTTTTCTATCACTAAAACCAGGATGCATAAGTCACTACTTTTATTCCCTTGGAGTCAAACCGCCTCAATATCCCGTTGACTACCAAATCGATCGTGTTTCTAAGATAAAGATTGATCAGCAGTTTCAACGTCGTCAGTAGGAAACGCGATAGGCTGATCGGTCTAAAATCCCCTGGCATCAAATGGCTGTCCTTTCCAGCCTTGGGTATAAAAATCACCCTTACCTCTCTCCATCTCAAGGGTATGTAGCCGAGTGTGATTCTAGCTGCAAACACACTCGTTAGGAGCAGTCGTATCTGCGTCGAGAGATTCTGTAGCATACTCGGGTATATACCGTCCAGTCCCGGTGACTTAAAGGGCTGGAAGGTATCCACTGTCCATTTTACCCTATCTAGCGCTACCAGGTCCTCTGCTCCCCTGTTATGTCAGCTATCTCCACGGAATATTCTTACACGCCCCCGGATAGCTCTTCTGCAGCCGGTTCCCTGCGCCTTGAGAAGTGGGTTCTCATCTACAATTCAATGGTCTCCGAGCTAGACTCTGTCCACGAGCTATTAGTTTTTGAATGTATCCAAGTCCACTAGGATCCTTGGATAGTATCTTTCTGAACCTGGACATCTCGCTTACTGAGCCAATAGACTCGCAGTACTTCGACCATTAATCCCTTTTCGCCCTCCTGAGATGAGCATTGTACCTATTGAAGGATATCCTGTACCTTTCCCAATCTGCATCGTTCATTGTGAGCTTGAGCTCTCTGGTTCACCAGCCTGGCTGTTTACTCTTGCCCGGAAAGACCTCCGTGCATGCCCGCTCAAAACTCTTCCTCATCGAAACAGTCAACAAATTCACCATTCTCTCCACCTTCCTATGCGGGACCACACAAAGTTCAGTATTCCCTATCTTCAACGAAAATTCTTACCTGAAGATGTCTCGTCTGTGATTATGCTATGGTCCGAGAAGGAATAGTCATTCGATACCCTCCTATAACTGCTTCCCTATTCCTGAATGTGGGCCTATCACCCCTATTATATATATACATAGAGATAGTTGTCAGTCACGAAATCATTCACCGAATCATATCTTTTATTAAAATCCCTGCTTCCCCATTGACTGTGATGTGCATTTGCATCGCAGCCGAGCACCAGATTTCATTTTCGTCCTCTTACATGTCCGACCAGCCCTTGCACTTCAATACCCGTTGGGTCCCCAGCCTCATATGGCATATACACCGAGGCCAGTGCTATCGTTGTCTCGCCCTTGGCTTCTTCTAAAACGACGGTTACATCACCAGAGCTAAAGGAATGAGGAATTTTAAAATTAAGCTCATTCTTTACTAAAATACACGTTCTTACCTTTTTCTACCGCAGACGTGACGAATCGAATAAAGTGTATGGAGCATTCCATGAAAAAATGGAATTCGGAACAATATTACAAACATTAACTTTTTTTATATTTTTGCATCTACATAGAGAGATTAAGTTCTCATCTCAAAAAATTGACATTCATCGTGACGAGTAAATCACTTTTTTCTTAAATACCGTTATTTTTTTGAGAGTATAAAGAATCTAGCTTTTCTTTTTCATTTTACACCATTTTTTGAGAGGTCGCTGCTAATACTGTTTTTCACATAGGAACTAATATTCTTTACTGCGTTCAAGGGAATGGTGAGCGGTATTAAACTGTATAATATTTATTGTTGTAAAGTGCTTTGTCCCCAAATAAGTAATTACAATGCAAAGGTAAATTTCTATGTCCCACACGTGATGCCGTTTTCCTTTTTTTAATAATAACTGTAAGACAAGTCAACTAAATAAATTCATTTTTGTTGTTTACAGCTAACTTTTGGTGGTCTAAAAGCTGACCAAAAAAAATTTCCACTTAAACACTTAGCAAAGAGTTTTTCATTTGTAATAAAAAGTGACTGTACGTGACGCCAAGAATTAAGATATCTGAAATCTTTCAATCTTTCTGCCATCTACAAACTGTATTTATAATTTACTACACTAGATTTGTGGCTCATCCAAATATGACTGAAACACAACCTTCCACTAGTACTGAACATATGCGGAAACTTCGCGGAAAGCGTAAGAAAGATGATCCAACTTTTAGCCCTAGCTAATCGAGGAGAATATGTGAGCTTTATAAGCGAAAAAGAGGAATACTTTCAAAAATTGATTTAAAAAGCTTTGCAAGTTAAGGAAAGGGATAAAAAAAGCCTTCAAAGAGCCAAATTAAGAAGTCAAGGTCAAAATATTGACGAACCTTCTGTAAGTATCAAAATTCCCTTACAAGTCCAAACAAACTTTATCGAAAGCTGTTCAAAAGGCTCTAAAAGCCCTTCCTCAATCGCCAAGCAAAAAGCGATGGCAACCGAATTAGCGTTTAAATTGAATATTGCTCTAGCCGAAAGTTCAAGCTTGGACATATCAAATGTCGACTCGTATTACGAGGATGTGAAAGCCTTTTATTACCGTCCAGATATCGTATACACCTGTCCAGGCGCAAATGATTTAGTTGTGGTTTAGGAAAATGGAATTATAGAAAGCACAGTGCAACACGAAAAAAATAACCATATTCGGACATCACTATGTGAAAGAAGACCAAAAAAGAAAAGACCCGTGTCTCCCAGTTTTGCCCAAAGTCATGAATTTTTTTTTATGGGCCCCCAAAGATTTGGGGCCTTGGTGCCATTTTTGCAAAAAGTGATAATTTTCTCAGGCTCATATCTTGCAAACCGTTCGGAATTTTAATTTACTCTTTGAAGCAAAGTTGTAGCCCTTTTTATAAAAAACATAAAACATGAACATAAAAAGTTAAAAAAAGAATAATTTTAAATTAAAATCGCAAAAAACTTTAAGAAATTCAAATTTTTTTTACCTTTTTCCCCCTGGTCAGGTCCACAGGTAGCAAACCGTTCAAAATTCAAGGAAACAGTCAACTACAAAAATTTACCTAATATCCCAATAAACAACTTTTTAGAATATATAAACTTCCTAGGATAGATTCTTAACACCGTTTGGGTAGCGCTTAGGTAGCCGCAAAAGTTAAAAATTTTACGAAAATTTTTGAATTTCATTTGTTTTTTATTTTTTCAACATTGAGATACTGTGCTGTCTATTACAAAAAAATAATGAAAAAAAAAAATTCGTTGATGGCCCTGGACTTGCAGATCGCGCTCTCTTAAGTTAAGGATCCAAATCGTCGTCCGAATCTGACTCAGAACTTATGGTGTCCACAGGCACGTTGCTTCCAGACTGCCTTCCATCATTAGCTTTTTCTTTTTCACATACCTTATTAATATCTTGTGACTCCACCAACATACCTAAAATGAATTAGAGAAGAAATCAAAAATAATGCAAGATCATGCATCAATAAAATTGATATTACCTCTGCAAGCAATGCGTCGAATTTTTTGCCTTTGTACCGTTTTTCCATGGGCATTGTGGTTTGGTGAAACCGTTCTTCTTGCTCATTGGATTCGGTAGGGAGTTCTTTAATAAAGTCGTCAGAATGAAAATGAAGAAAATTCAGCTCTAACGTCATCGATATGCCGATTTTCTCAAAATAATACAGCATTTCTTTCACCCATTCTCTTGCTTGCGGTTCCGCGTCTCGATCCCCTCCCAAGACTCTGGTGCATACACGCTGAAGGTAAATCCATGCCATTGAATGATTTTCATCAAGCGATGAATCAAATTTGCTGTTGAATAGCTTTTAATGTCAGGGCCATTAAGTACGCCTATTAAATGAAGACAATTATAAGGGCAGAAAAGAAAACATTAACATAGTGTAAATAGCTTTGGTACAACGAGGTGAACAAAAAATCGTTCTTAGTTTACTGCAATAGCTTTTTTAATTTTGTCATCGCTACGCTTTGGGAAAACGCTTTTCAAATAGCCGAATGCGCTTGAACAATTTACAACGGCCACTTCAATGAGTTTTTTAACAATTCCTAATTTTATATGGAGCGGTGGAACCAAATTGTCTTGAGAGGTGCATTCTTAAGTCTATGTTGTTTTTGTTCCTGCAAACTCCCTGTTTGGCTCCATGAATTACATTGGAATTGATTTACAGGTGAGCGCAAATCCCAATTACAAAGAAAACAAAATAATTTTGGAAAGCCGCCCTCATCGATGATTCCTTGCAAAATATTGATGACCTTCAAATCACAGCAAATCTTCCATTTATTTTCGTAGAATTTGATTTTTTATTAGTTATTAGTTTTGGTCCATCTCTTCCCTGTTCTTCGATCTTGATTAAGCTACCTTCACACTATTCTACAAGTGTTTAGATTTTCATTGGATTTTGAGAGAGCCAAATAAAATGATTTTTGGTTTGACTGTCAAAAAATCAAATAAGAAATAATGCGCATTACATTTTGTCTTTACACTATCACATTTGAAATAAAATTAAAATCTGTGTAGTACTTAAACATCTGTTATTGAGTTTAAAAAAAAACTTTAACTTTTAAAGCAAGTATGTATTTTTTTATTTGAATTAAACAAAAGGGTGAAAAAATACTGTTAGACAATAAAAAGTGACGTTCAGACTTGCAGTTAGTTCATCAGACATGTTTTTTAAACTAATTTCTGCAATAAATTCTTAATTTCACTTTTAATATTTACTATTTGTAAAAATTTTTGCTGGCGCTAAATCATTAAACAGCTGTTCATCAGGGATGGAACTTTTAGTAATATTTTAAACTTTTGCACATTCTTCGGGTGATTATTGGTTTGCCGCATAAACATAGAAAAATGCATTGGATATGAAGCAAACCAATAATTCTTCGACGTTTTATATATTTTTTTTGTATTTGTACTTACAGTTTTAAAATTTATTTTAAATAAGGAGGTTGAAACTTAGGCCCGTAATAATTATAAATTTTCAGATGTAAAAAAGTTTTCGAGCGTCGCTTTTATACAAAATCTGTTTTAAAACTTATTTTATATATATATTTCTACATATGTGTGTATATGCCTTAAAGTTTTTATGTGATATTTTTATGATATTTTTGGTTTTTCAAAGCGAGCTATAAAATCTAGTGAAAAAATTTATAATAGTTATCGTAAGTTTACTAAGACCATATTTGTCAGCCATTACATACATTTTTGTTAATAAACCTACCATAAGTATTTTCGCATAGTTTTCATATATTAAAAATTACCATAAGGTTAGAATTTATTAAAAATTGAAAAAAGGCATTTTAATTTATTAAAAGTTGTGTTTCAGGTACATAAAAAATTGTCCAAACTCACACAAATTAATCCAAACCTACCCAAAAGCGTTTCAGGTAACAAATTTTCCACAGCAATGAGAACGTTTGAGATAAATTTCCTTTCCTGTAAAAGGGTTTCAACAAAATTTTTGTTGTAGGTACGTACATTTTTTTATAAAAATTTGTAGGTTTCTTTAATATAAAATGCGATTTAGAACATTTAGATACATTTTATGTATGATGTATATGCTATGTTTTAAAAATTCTATGGGGTGTAGTCGTCTAAATAAAATTTTACTTTTTAACTAAGCAGCATGTAAGCATTTAAAAATGTTCAATTATAGTTTTTTGCGTTTCAGCTATTTTGAGCAATTTTGGCAAGCTTGGAGGGTAATTTCTTTACTCTCATATGTCGGAACAAAATCGAGATCTTTTGGAACACGCTTAATATTTGTTAAGACTTTATAACTGATTAAAACAAATTTACAATGTTTTAAAAATTTTCTTGATTTGCTTTTGCGGGTTAATTATTAAAACGCTTGTATATAATAAATTCAATCAAAAAAATTTGTTTTTTATACAAAGTGAGTTTATTTTGCTAAAAGACTCCATTTTTTGACACCTATCGATTTTTTAAAAAATATATAAATATACATATTAAAAGTAATAATTTTACAACACTTTTAATGAAAAAAATTACTTTTACAGCTTTTTAATTTAATTTCAATTAAAAAGATTTTATTTCCTAATAAATAACTATAAATTTTATAAAAATATTATTAAAAATTATTTTACAATACCAAACTTTATATAAACTTTCCATGCCTGATTTTCTTTATGGCTGCTGTAAATATGCAACTCTGATACATGCAAAATCTAATGGTTTAGAAAAATTTCTAAAAATGAAGAGAGCCATACCACTGTCAAATTTCTTTAGGTATTTTTTGACATTTCATAACATAATGTCTTCACACTATTATATTTTCTCATTTTATTTGAGTTTTTTGACAAGTGTTTTTACCCAGTATTATAGTCTGAAGCCACCTTTAGTAACACCACTTGCTGTAGTCATTTCTGTAAATTCTGTCCTACGATCTGGAGTTTGCGGCCTTGGGAATACAAAATTTTCAGGTGCAAGCACTGGAAGTGTGGCTGTTACAGTTGCTTTATAAATTTTGTTCTTCTCATCATATCTATTTAATCAAGATGTGTAATTAACGCATGCATAAGAACTGGTTCCACCATGATCACCTGGGCGATTAATCCAGTTTACCGGCTTACAATATTTCATACTATGTTTGCCTCCATTCAACCATGCTATGGGATTATTATAACATTGGCGACACACTGCGTTAGGTGTGTAATTTTTATCGGTCAAATCTATTTCGTCAAAAAATAACTTATATGCTCTTTTAAATTCACTTGTTAAAAGATTCTTTTCCTTTTGAAATCTTGTAGAACTATTTTTTCTGATTTGATGACCGCAAATGTAGCAAAAGAAATAAATCTTTTTAGACTGCATATTGAAATTGTAAGTTGCCAATGTTGTATGCGAATTATGCTGTAGAACTTTCTCTATAACTTTCACCGCTTAAATCTCGTTGACGTCGCGCTGTGTAATGCCTCGAGGTGGGAGTCGCGTCGCTTTTATATTGTGATCTGCGTTCCTTGATGCGTGTGCGGTCGGTGCGTGATCACGTGAGCTGTTTACTGAAATCTTAGGTAAATTTTTGTAGTTGATTTCTTGATAAGTTTGGGTGCAATAATTTCTTCTTTTTAAATTTATCCAATTGCTATTTTATTTTGGATTGTCCTTTCTTATTACAAAAATAGGTAGTAGGTACATGGCTAATTTATTGGTGGTATAAACAATCATTATTAAAAAGTAATAACAAAGCAATAAAAAGGTATGGCCATAATTTAATTAAGGGCCGCTAACGATCATTATTGCGATCTGTGTATGATGTATTTTGTTGACAGTTGGCCTAATAGCAGAAATGCTTATATTGGGTTAAGCTCAACAAGCGTGAGCAATGAAAACATTAGTGACCCTGAATACAACAAAAACTATTTGAGTGAGAAACCAAAAATAAATACAAACAATTTAAGTGCAAGTGCACCAAATTTAAATAAGTGTTTTGAACAAGGGACAAATTTAGCCCAATCTCTTTTTAAAAATTATAAAAAAATACCGAGGTACAATCCTCATCGTGGTCTTCCTTTTTGAATTTAGAAATTGAACCTACAGTTGTTAAAGACGGTCACAGTCCATTTTCTTCACAAGCTCCAAAGGTCCAGGTAGGAATGGACTATTATATAACAGTTCTTAAGAGGGGATAAAGCCCCAAATAGGCAGAGGTTACAAACGCAGCAAAAATTTTGAAAGCCGACCTCATCGCAAAATCGTTTTGCCATTTTGCAGGAGGAAAATGATGCCCTATTACCCGAAAGGAAGTCATTTAAGCCTCCCCCAATATATTTGAGAGAGAAAAACTCAAATGACCTCATAAAGTTTTTAGTTGAATTAATAGGCGAAAACAACTTTTATGCTTCGAACAAATAACGTGGTAGCATTTATGAAACTAAAATTCAAATGTTGACCCAGAGGAGATTAAGGCCAGTTTGTGCAGCAAAGGCTTTAAAGCCAAGTTTGTGTCAAACATTAGAAACAGAGAAAGGTATCCCCAACCAATATTCCGAGTGGAGCTTGAGCCTGGTGATGTAAATTTAAAAAAAATGAGACTCACCCTATTTATGACCTAAAATATATTTTGCACCGTAGAGTTGTAGTGGAAGCGCCACATAAGCGATCTTGGCCCGTACAGTGCTTGAACTGCCGGGAATATGGTCACACCAAGGCTTATTGCAAGTCGCCTTCTGTTTGTGTTGATCCTCGGGTAAAGAAATGCAGCAATTTCGGAGGAAAACACACGGCCAACTATAGAGGTTGTTCCGTTTTTGATTCAGTTAAGCGCTTATCTAAGCCGAAAGTGGTTCCTGCCCCTCCCCAGCCTTTAAATATACCAACTACAAACATGCCTCCATAAGCACAACCAACTACAAGTCAAGTTGCCTACGCCAACGCATTAAAGTCTAACCAGCCCCATGCACGTAAACCTACCCAGCCTACAACACAACAAGAGGTGCCAACAAATGAACCAACCGGGTCCAATTTTAGCCGTCTCGAAGCCGTAATTGACAATATGGTTAAACAATTTACGCAGATCATGGCGCAAATGGCTGGCATGATGCAAAAAATGCAGTCTGCTCTTCTGCAGGCCATGCTTAAAAGACCATGAACTGCCTCAGGGTTTGTTTCTCGAACGCTAACGGCATCCGCCAACACAAAAACGAACTCGAATATTTTTTAATAAACCAAAAAATTGATGTCATGTTCATTTCTGAGACGCATATAACATCTAGAAGTAATTTCAAAATTAGAGTCTATTCTTTTTACGATTCAAAGGATCCCAGAGATAGATCATGTAGTGGCTCGGCTATAATAATAAAATCGAGAATCAAACATCAATGGATGGGTGGTCTCTCAGAATGTTATATACAAGCAACAAACATTTGCGTTGATGAATTTTTCCATGGCTTAGTTATTTCGTCAGTGTATTGTTTACCCAGGTTCTCCATAGCAAAGGATCAGTTCAAAAGTTTTAACAAATCTTTGGGTCCCCGCTTCATAGCTGCTGGAGACTATAACGCTAAGCATACGTACTGGGGCTCTCGCCTAATAAGTCCCAGGGGTCGTGTTTTGTTTGATTCCGTATCTGAAATGGGACTTAACGTGATTATCTGGACAACCGACATATTGGCCAACTGATCACAATAAAATTCCAGACGTTATCGATTTTGGCGTAACAAAAGGTATATCCCCGGAACTTACCGAAGCTCAAGCCTCGTTGGATTTATCTTCAGGCCACTCTCCCACTATTTTTATTTTTTTTTTAACGTATATTTTATTATTGAATCTTCGCTTAAGCGAACTAACAATAGGTATTCAAATCTTAAAACTAAGTAATTAATACTAGTTCAGTCAGTACCAGACTAAAATTTAAGTTCTCACAATAAAGATTGCTAATTTCAAAAATTTCATCTAAGAGCAATAGTATCCCTTCTTTTTAGGCGGGTGTGCCCACTATATTGCAGGATGCTTCGAGCGAGCGGGTTTGGATGTATTTCCAGCTTATTTAAATATTTGTCCACATAGTTTAGGATTTCGCTTTTTACTAGGGGAACTTCTAGATCCTTGTGGATGTTGCTGTTTTTAATATACCAAGGAGCACCAGTTATAATTCTCAGAATTTTGTTTTGACGGCGTTGTATTTTTTCGATGTTAGAGGCGGAAGCAGTACCCCATAATTGTATACCGTAGCACCAAATTGGTTTTAAAATCGAGTTGTAGAGTAGAAGTTTACAATCCAGACGTAGCACAGAGTTTCTACCAATAAGCCAGTGGATTTGAGCAGCTTTAAGTTTTATTTGAGTCAGCTTCGCATCAATGTGAGGCGGCGGTCTAGGTGAATACCAAGATATTTTGTCTCAGTTCGCTAAGGCACCATGTGGTAGTGATTGGGGAGCACTTTTCTTTACGTAAAGTAAAAGTTACGTGGGTACATTTTTGTTCATTTATTTTTATTCCCTATAACTTTGCCCATTTCTCAACTTGGGTTACGTGTTGCTGCAGTTGGTTCGAAGCCTCTTTAGGGTCTTTATGAATACTAAGGAAAGCAGTATCATCAGCAAACGTCGACGTTGTGTAAAACTATTGGTTGGCATATCTGCTGTGTAAAGCAAATACAGAATTGGACCTAGTATACTCCCTTGAGGTACACCAGCCCCTATTGGTTGAGAAGAACTTATTTGGTTTCCCTCTTTGATCATGAATTGTCGACCGGTTATGTATTTTTCTAATAGGTTAAAAATATTTACAGGAAGGTTGAACTTTAGTTTGTTTAACAGGCCTTCATGCCATACTTTGTTGAAAGCTTGCGAAACATCGATAAATAGTGCGGAGCAGTACTTCTTTCCTCAAAGGCTTTTCTTATAACCTGTACCAACCTGTGAGTTTGTTCGACGGTACTATGTTGACTTCTAAAGCCAAACTGGTGATTTGGAATACAGTTGTTGTCCTTCAAGATCGGATTCAGCTTATTTTTGAGCAATTTTTCGAACAATTTTGACATTGTGGGTAACAAACTAATAGGCCTATAAAACTCTACTTTCGAAGGATCTTTGCCAGGCTTTGGAATCATCTTTATTATTACTTTCCATATAGGCGGGAAATGTTCAATCCGAATTATCGCGTTAAAAATAAAAAGAATTATTCTTTTAGCTGTAAAAGGTAGCTCAAAGAGCATTTTGTTGCTGATTTTATCAACGCCAGGAGCTTTTTTACTATTTAGGTTAGCAAAAGCCTCTACAACATCTGTAAATCGGAAAAGTATTTCTAAAGGACGTCTGGCAACAACATGCGGTAATTCTCTTACGTCTGTGCATGTATTAGGGGTGAACACGTTTTTTAAATGATTTGCAAACATATCGCATTTTTCTTCGTCATTTCTAGCCCAGGATCCTCTCAGATTACGCAGTGGTGGTTTTGCAATAACAGGTCTTTTAAGACGCTTGGCTGATCGCCATAGGGAATAATTTGTCTGAGCAGTCGCGGTAGACCTTCCAGGTACTCTTTCAGTGATGCTATTCTGTGATCCTCCAGCAAGCTTTTTAGTTGGGTTGTAAATTCTTTCAGATTAGTTTTAAGTTGGGGTGATCTATGCTTTTGCCATCCTCTTCGGGCTCTCCTTTTTTCACATAAAAACTTTCTCACATCGTCAGAAAAAATTGTTGTACCTAGCCTGACTGTAGGTAGAAGACGCATGTTCAACGGCTTTTTAAATGTTTTCATTTAGGACGCTCAGACAATCATCGATGTCTCTGGGAGTTTTTAGCGGTTGGTTCTCCGAGCAGTGGGCGCTAATGTATTTTTTATATTTCAACCAATTTATCCTTTTAGATAAGAAAAAAATCACTAGCTGCTAATCGATGAGGACTGCAAATAGTGATTATTGTAGGTGAGTGGTCAGACGTTAAATCCAAGGAGGCTTTAGCTTCAAAATACTCCGAGGAAATACCTTTAGCTACGCCAAAATCGATTACGTCTGGAATTTTACTGTCCGTTGGCCAGTAGGTTGGTTGTCCATTTGAAATAACATAAAGTCCCATTTCAGACACGGCATCATACAACTCATGACCTCTGGGACTAATTAGGCGGGAGCCCCAGTACGTGTGCTTGGCGTTATAGTCTCCAGCAGCTATGAAGCGGGGACCTAAAGATTTGTAAAAACTGTTGTACTGATCCTTCGTTATGGAGAATCTCGGTGGACAATAAACTGACGAAATGACGAGATTATGGAAAAATTCATCAATGCAGACGTTTGTTGCTTGCATATAACATTCGGATAGGCCACCAATCCATTGGTGTTTGATTCTCGATTTGATTATTATAGCCGAGCCACCACATGATCTATGACTGGGATCCTTCGAATCGTAAAAAGAATAGCCACTTATTTTGAAAGTGCTTCTAGATGTCATATGAGTTTCGGATATTAACATTACATCAATGTTTTGGTGTGTTAAAAAATATTCGAGTTCGTTTTTGTGTTGGCGGATGCCGTTTGCGTTCCAGAAACAAACCCTGAGGCAGTTCATGGCCTTTTAAACATGGCCTGCAGAAGAGCAGACTATATTTTTTGCATTTCTTGCATCATGCCAGCCATTTGCGCCATGAATTGCGTAAATTGTTTGACCATATTGTCAATTACAGCTTCCAGGCGGCCGATTGGTTCATTTGTTGGCAATTCTTGTGGAGCTGTAGGCTGATTAGGCTTACTTGTGTTGGTCTGATTAGGCTTACTTGTATTGAACTGATGAGACTTTAATGCATTAGCATAAGAAATATGACTTGCTGTTGGCTGTGCTAAAGGGGGCATACTAATATTTGGTGCATTTAACTGCTAGGTAGGGGCAGAAATTATTTTAGGCTTAGATGAGCGCCTAACTAGATCAAAAACCGGGCAACCTCTATAGTTGGCAGTGTGGTTTCACCGCAATTGCTGCATTTCTTCACCCTAGGATCATCTTTTGGTTTGTCGCATTTGGTCGTAGCTGGCAGGTCCCCACACACAACGCAAACAGAAGGCAACTTACAATAAGTTTTGGTGTGGCCATACTCTTGGCAGTTTAAACACTGTACGGGTCCAGATCTCTTATGTGGCGCTTCAACAATAATTCTACGATGCAAAATATATTTTAAATCGTAATCTGGGTGGGTTTCATCTTTCTTTAATTTTAAATCACCAGTCTCAAGCTCCACTCGGAATAATGGTTGGGGATGCCTTTCTCTGTTTCTCATGTTCGAGTCAATACCTTTTATCAACGTTAAGAGTCAATACCTTTTATAACTACCTGAAGGCCTTTTGCGTTTTTAAGTGGGTAAGTAGAAGTTTTTCTTAATTTTTTCGAATTCCGAAACCATGGTGCGGTAAGCGTTTTCTTGATTTACCTGAATTTTTGTTTCATAAATGCTGCCACGTTTTATGTTAGACACATAAAAGCTATTTTCACCTATTAATCCAACTAAAAACCTAATAAGATCGTTGGAGTTTCTTTCTCTCAAATATATTGAAGAAGGCTTAGATGAATTCTTCTTAACAACAGGGGTATCGTTCTTCTCTTGCAATATGGCAAAACGATTCTGCGATGAAGTAGGCTTTCCTTCATCTTTTGAAAATGTTGCTGGCTTGGTAACCTATGCAGATTTCGGGCTTCTACCCCTTCTAAGAACTGTAATATAGCGGTCCATCCCTACCTGGACCTTTGAAACTTCTGTAGGAAGTGGGCTGGGACCGCCTTTAGCAAACGATAAGTTTGGTACCTCAGAATTTTTTTATAATTTTTGAAAAGGGATTGGGCTAAAATTGTCCCTTGTTCAGCACACTTATTTAAATTAGGCACACTTGCACTTAAATTGTCTTTATTTATAATTACTATAATCACTATTTTTAGTCCTCATCAAATACCAACTAGTAATATTTGTTCTTTTAAAAGAGTTAATTGGTTAAAATACAAAAAATTTGTCAGCACCCACTGCTCGGAAAACCAACCGCTAAAAACTCCCGAAGACATCGATGAACGCTAAGCAGCCTTAATGAGAATATAAAAAAAGCGGTTGATCATGCTTCTTCTTACTATCGTCAGACAAAATACAACAAAATTTTTTCAGCCGATGTGCAACAGCTTTTATCTGAAAAAAGAAGAGCCAAGTTGAAGGAATGTACAAACCAATTGAAAAATTTGCTAGAAGTTCACCGATTGGCATCTCTTAAGGAACACCTCGAAGGTCTAGACTCGACTCCTCAGACTAATTATTCACTATGGCGATCAGCGAAATATCTTAAAAGACCCGTTATCGCGAAACCACCACTACGTAATTGAGAGGATCCTGGGCAAGAAGTGATGAAGAAAAATGTGATCTGCTCGCAAGTCATTTAACAAATGTCTTCACTCCAAATACATGCACTGACATGAGTTAATTACCGCCTGTTGTTGCTAGATGTTCTATGGAAATACGTTTTCAGTTGTCAGATATTGTAGAGGCTATCAATAATTTAAATGCTAAAAAAGCTCCTGGCATTGATGAAATCAGCAACAAAATGTTTCTGGAGCTGCCTTGCACAGCAAAAAGAATAATTCTTTTTATTTTTAACGCCATATTACGGCTCGAACATTTCCCGCCGGTATGGAAAGTTGCCTTGGTAAAGATGATTCCTAAGCCGGGAAAAGATCCTTCGAAGGTGGAGTCTTACAGGCCTATAAGTCTGTTACCAACTATGTCCAAATTGTTTGAGAAATTGCTTAAAAACAAGCTGACTCCGATCCTAAATGAAAACAACTGCATTCCAGATCACCAATTTGGATTTAGAAATCAACATAGTACCATCGAACAAACCCACAGATTGGTACAGGTTATAAGAAAGGCTTTTGACAAAGTATGGCATGAAGGCCTGTTAAACAAATTAAAGCTCAACCTTCCATCTAATATCTTCAACCTTTTAGAAAAATACATAACCGGCCGACAATTTATGATTAAAGAGGGAAACCAAATAAGTTCTTCTCAACCAATAGGGGCTGGTGTACCTCAAGGGAGTATACTAGGTCCATTTCTGTACTTGCTTTACACAGCAGATATGCCCACAAACAATCTTACTCATACGTCGAAATTTGCTGATGATACCGCCTTTCTCAGTATTCATAAAGACCCAAAGAGGCCTCAAAACAACTTCAACATCACGTATCCCAAGTAGAAAAATGGGCAAAGTTGTGGGGAATAAAAATAAATGAACAAAAATGCACCCACGTTACGTTTACGTTACGCAAGGAAACGTGCCCCCCAATTCTTATTAACAACCATATGGTGCCTCAACGAATTGAGACGAAATATCTTGGCATTCACCTGAATCGCCGCCTCACATGGAAGTCACATATAGATGAAACTCAAAACGGCCCAAATCCACTGGCTAATCGGTAAACACTCTGTGCTACGTCTTGATTGTAAACTTTTACTTTACAACTCAGTTTTGAAACCAATTTGGTGCTACGGGATATAATTATGGGGCACTGCTTCCGTCTCCAACATTGAAAAAATTCAACGCCGTCAAAATAAAATACTAAGAATGATAACTGATGCTCCTTGGTACATTAAAAACAGCAACATCCACAAAGATCTACAAGTTCCACTAGTTAAATGCGAAATCCTGAACTATGTGGACAAGTATTTAAACAAGCTGGAAGCACATCCAAATCCGCTCGCTCGAAACATTTTGCAACATAGTGGACACACTCGTCTGAAAAGAAGGGATACTATTGCACTTAGTTGAAACTACAGAATTAATTAATTTTATTATGAGAACTTAAATTTTAGTCTGGCACTGGCTGGTCTAATAAAAAATAAATAGTTTTAAGATTTGAATACATATTAATAGTTCGCCAAAGGCGAAGATTCAATAATAAAAATATGAAACAAAAAAAAAAAAAAAAAAAAAAAACTTTTTTCTGATAATAAAAAACTATTACTGTCCAAGTAGATGAATTTCAAAAAGACCAATTTAATGAAGGTGTACATATCCTTCAAATTGATTTTGCAATGCCTTTCGCTTGTGAATACCAGAATGAAGTTCAAAGCGCAATATGGTCGCGAACGAGGGTCCTGTTGTTGAAGCTGCCACTTTTTACAAAGAAAATTTTCAAGCGTAGAGTAAGTGCGGGTAATGTGGTATACCTATATGCTTTTAGATTGCCACACTTTTAATTTCGTGACGATTTTGGTATGATTTAACTACTATTTGCTTTACTCAGCAGTCATGCCCAGAGACAATTTTACTCACATATCGACTTTTGCTGATGATACGTTACTTTTACTTTACGCAAGGAAATGTGCCCCCCAATTTTTATTAACAACCATACGGTGGCTTAAGGAATTGAGACGAAATATCTTGGCATTCCCCTGGATCGCCGCCTTACATGGAAGCCCCACGTAGATGCAAAGTTGTCACAATTAAAACTTAAAACGGCCCAAATCCATTGGCTAATTGGTAGAAACTCTGTGTTACGTCTTGATTGTAAACTTCTGCTCTGCAACTCAATTTTGAAACTAATTTGGTGCTACGGAATACAAGTATGGGGCACTGCTTACGCCTCCAACATAGAAAAGATTCAACGCCGTTAAAACAAAATTCTAAGAATGATAACTGGTGCTCCTTGGTATGTTAAAAACAGCAACATCCACAAGGATCTAAAAGTTCCACTAGTAAAATGCGAAGGCCTCAACTATGTGGACAATTACTTAAATAAGCTTTAAAATCATCCCAATCCGCTAGCTAGAAACGTCTTGCAACATAGCGGACACGCCGTTTAAGGAAAAAAACTTTTGGTTTTCCATCAGCAAAAAACGTCGATCAAACACCAAAAGGATTTTTTGCAACTGACTCCCAAACTTACTTGCAAATATTAATTAAAGTATTACTTTATTAATTTTCTGAGAGCCGCAATATATTAAGCCTGTTTTTGTGATTTTTATATTATTAGCTTAAGAAAAAACTTACTATACCACATTACCAGTCTATACCACGTAACCCGCACTTACTCTACCTTATATGCTCGGATGCGAATTTTAAAGACAAAGATGCAGTTTTTTATTTTTTAAATAAGCTGTTCGATTTAGTAAATACGAAAAATAAAGATTTACCTTTAGTGGAAAGAGTTTGGAGCAATGGCTCGGCATCTGAATTTAAAAACCGCTATATGGTAAAATTATTAATTAATGCTGAGCGAAAAGTACGCAAAGCCCTTTTTTGGAAATATTGTGCTACAACTAATGGAAAAGGTGTTATAGATGGAATCGGCAAAAATATAAGGAGATTGGTATGAGGGAAAATGATAAGCCAAAGCAAACATATTGTCTTTCAGTCAGCTAAATTTTTTGTTTATTTGGCTTCTTTATTAGTTTAAAAAACCCGGGTAATTTATGTGCCATCCTCGAAAATCTGAGAAAAAATTGAATCTGAATTACCATGCCGTTAGAGGAATTTCAAACTTGTATTTCATCAACACCAATCAAAATATCCTGGACTGCAAAATTATAGCTTACCTGTAGACAAAACTGCAATTAACTTTTGATTTTTGTGTATTTTATAAAAATAATTTCAACTGTGTCCCTTACGTGACAAAATAAAAAAGTTAATTTTTACCTTTAAATATTTTTTTCATTAAAAATTTATTACCATCATAAGTAAGCGTGGTTGTTAGTTGTAGTTTTTTTCTTAAACATCTTTTCTATATGTGCAACTGATTCGCTGAAGTTTGGATTTAAACACTACAATTTTGAATGTTGTTTGACTCAGGCTGTCCCACACGTGACGAAGTTTGTTTAATATTTTATGAATTATTAAAAACAATTTTGATGTAGGATTGAAGCCTACCACGCAGTTTAATTAATACAAAAAAAAAAATAGAATTCTGAATTACCAATTAGAAGTTTTATGTAAAATAAGTGCTAAAAAATAGTTGAATTTGTCTGTACGTGACGCTGGAATGCCCCGTATGCTTTTGCCCTGAGTCTAACAACCTTATTGTTTTTTCCAATCCATGGCTTCTGAATCAGAGCCACGTCGGTCTGGTGTCTGATGAGGTAAGTTGTTGTCAATTCGGCTGAGGCTGTTTCACTTTGGTGCAGGTTTATTTGCACCACCTGAGCCTCTTTTGTCTTGTCACGTTTCGGTAGCCGGAACCTCACACTACCAAGACCCAACTTTACAAACCCACCTCTCTTTTCCAGGACTTCGAGAGATTTCGCACTCACTGCGAACTTTAAATCCCTGCCGGCATCAAGCTCTTTTTTTTGCTCGGTCAAAACCGATCTTACCGGCGCACAGTGGGGCCAAACGCAAAAAAAATGGTAATAAATCTGTATCTTCGAAAGTATTTGTCCAATTATAAAATAATATATGAAGCAGTCGTAGAGGAGGACCCAAGGTTTTAGAAAATAAAATTTTGGATCACCCTGTATATACATACGTTGAGCTACAGGGTGCCAAAGTTGGCCTCCTCGGCCTTGCAAAACATTTCTATGCTCATAACTTTTGCAAATATCAACCGATTTCAATGATTTTTGGATTTATTTGATGAAAATAAAAATTTTAAAAGAAAACATACTCTTTCTTGTTACCTGTTACAGTTTAAAAGATATTTGGGTTTGAAATTTAAAATTGTTGTTTTTGACCTTGACTTTATTTGGTTTTTTGCAAATGTCTGCAATTGTTATGCTAAAAATATTTTTGTATTTTTAAAAAGTTTGTTAAGCCTACACAAAAAAATATTTATTTAATTATCTTTATTCGTCTAGCCGGGAAAAATATTCAAAGTCAAAATTTTCAAGGTGATTCCAAAAATGGCATAATTTTGACAAAAATTGAGCACAATTGATTAACTTTTTTTGCAAATATATATAAAAATAATTATTTCTTTCTTAACGTTTTTGGAAAAAGCAGGCTTCAAAATATATTAGTAGTATATTTTTGAAAGGATTTAGACGTGCACCCTACGCCAGGCATTGGTCGAAAATATGGATTTTTTCAACGAAATTTTAAATTTATTGACCGAGAAAAAAAACGCAAGCCAGTTTTTGAAAAATTGGTTCAAAATTTAAATAACTTATCTTTTGAAGTTTCAGTTTTAATTAAGTTATTCACCGCCCGCTCAAAAATGAGGTCACGAGGGTAAATGTTATTAATATAGGCAAATTTTAAGATGCGTGTAATATAATAGCTCAGAAAATAACTTAAATTTTACTTAATTCTTTTTGTTTTTTGTTTAAATAATAAATAACATAATATTATTATAAAATTTTAAAATCCATTATGTTATCATAAATCAACAATATTTTTTAAATTTTCAAATATAAAAAATTTTCACAAAAAAAAAACTGTAAATATAATATTTTGGAATTTTTTTAATCGGACCCCTTTTTTTTCTATAGGTAAAAAATATGATATGTATGCAAATCTCCATCTATTTACCTTTTCAATGATATATAATATTTGTATATTATTACTTATTTACGCACATCTTTAACACAGTAATTACTTAAAGTATCTTTCCACAAAATTGGAAGTATGCCAAAATTGTTCCCATTCCTAAAAATAGTAATGAGTATCGCCCGATTGCTATCCTTTCATATTTATCTAAGGTTCTAGAAAGACTTCTACACGAACAAATGGTTAGCTACTTACAATCAAATAATTTATTTACTGCTGTACAATCTGGTTTTCGACCAAAACATAGTTGTGCTACTGCACTTCTTGAAGTGACGGAGGAAATTCGTAGCTATATTGACAGTGGAAATATTGCCTTGCTAGTGCTTTTAGATCATACTAAAGCATTTGATATGGTTAATCACACTATGCTTCGTCTTAAATTGACTAAATTGTTCTTTTTTACCTCCTCATATATCAGTATGTAAGCTCATATAACAAACAATCGTTGCCGTTGCCAGTAATCAAAGGTGTTCCTCAAGGGTCAATTTTAGGTCCTCTACTGTTTACAATTTATATAAATGATTTACCAAAACAGTTATCATATTGTAAGATTCATATGTACGCCGATGATGTCCAAATTTATATATGCTGCCAACAAGATAGAATTGATGATTTTATTGTTAAATTGAATTATGATTTATCCAAAATTGAAGCCTGGGCTGCAGCAAATGGTCTATGCCTGAATCCAGTTAAATCTAAGTGCCTTGTAGTCTCTAGACACACTACACAAATAAGTATTGAACCCAATATCACTTTGAACTCGCAACAAATTGAAATAGTTAAAAAAACGAAAAATCTTGGAATTATTTTTAACTCTTCACTTACATGGTCTGATCATATAAACACTGCTGCAGGGAAAGTGTTTGCAATGCTTCGTTCACTTTGGGCCACTAAGCACTCAACTCCGATCAACACGCGCATGCTTTTGGCCAAATCGTACCTAATACCGGTTTTACTTTATGGCAGTGAAGTTTTTGCAAGTTGTGACCAGAAAAGCTCTAGAAAATTGATATCTACATATAATGCTATTCTAAGATATGTCTTCAATTTGGGACGTTTTTCTCATATTACACCTTATGAGAATAAACTTTTTGGCGTACGTTTTGGTGACCTCTTAAATATTCGATGTCTTGTTCTATTACATAAAATTATTTATACTGGCGTGCCATCGTATTTGTATGAACGTCTCTCTTTTACGCAGTCCAGAAGAAATAACAACCTTGTTCAAATAAGATTTAGGAGGCTTATATCTGAATGGCAGTTTTTTGTTCATACCATTCGTCTATGGAACTCAATACCATCGTCTATACAATTCATTAGGAATACAACGCAGTTTAGGAAATGTATTTTTAATTTTTATTGTCGTAATTGAAAATGTGTTATCTTTTTTTATTTTAACGTTTTAAAATGTAAAATGTATTAATATTTGATATTGTTAATAATTGTATTTAATGTTATAATTTATATATAATAATTTCTTTATAATTTCTTATTGTATGACACATTTCAAACTGAAACAAATTGTTTTTCCTGTACTATAATTATAAGACTCTAAGTTTTGTTGTATAGGAATACCAATAAATAAATAAATAAATAAACGAAGAAAAATAAAGCTAAATTTAGCTCCAAAAAAGCTAATATGGCCACACTGGTTTTGACAGTGGCGCGACCGTTACTTGTTTATGACGAAACTAATTAGAGTTCGTTGAAAAAACCGGTCTTAAAATTCATGATTTCAGTGCCATTATTAAAACCGTGGATGGCACCGTTCACAACATCGTCGGTCGTATACGTGCCGAAGTAACCTTCAATCAAAGGTCACAGGTTATCACCTTTTATTTAGTGCCTACTCTAAGTCGCGAGTTATTCTTGGGAGTCGATTTTATGAAGGTTTTTAATATTATAAGAATTGATAGTCTTACGACTAATGTAGTAACTCATGAATTGACCGTAAAACAAATCAGGAGTTAGATGTGGTCATATCTATGTTTCCCTGTTATAGCAAAAAAGGCCTCGGTAAAACACATTTGGAGACTCACACTATAGATACTCGTGATGCAACTCCAGTTAAAGATAAACATTATCCGGTGCCACCGGCCGTGCAAAAGCTTATGTACGCGGAGCTAGATAGGATGCTTGACCTCGGCGTCATTGAGCTTAGTGAAAGTTCATGGAGCTATTTAGTAATGTTAGTACGCAATGGCGAAAAAACCGTTTATGCCTGGATGCTCGTAAGCTCAATGCGTTGACAGTCTAGGTTCCCTATCCTTTGCCGCACATAGAGAGACTGTTCAGTCGGCTAGGGGATACTATGTTTATTTCAAGTGTCGATCTGAAAGATGCTTTTTGACAGATACCACTTAATCCGGCTAGTAGAGAGAAAACAGCTTTCACAGTGCCAGGGCGACCACTTTATCATGCCTTTTGGGTTTTGCAATGCTGCCCAAAGGTTATGTCGCTTAATGGATAAAGTGATACCTGCGGCGATGCATGAGCGAGTTTTCGTCTATCTAGACGATCTTCTGGTGGTATCTCCAGATTTCGAAACACACCTGGAGCTGTTGAAGCGCGTATTTACTAGTCTGACGAAAGCAGGTGAACATATGTGTGCATGGAGTGCACACAAAGTTGTTAAATAATCGCTCTGATAGGTTAGCGAGTAGGGCTACTTGAAGGTAGTGTTAAACTTACCTTACAGAGGATTATAATTATAATAAACTCAGCAAGAGTTCATTATAATTTAGAATTGTACCATAAAGAAGTAAAACCCAAAATGAGAGAGGGATTTCTTTTCAGTACATTTTATTTTAATAATATTTACCTTTGGGTTAATTTAGCTATTCACACTGTGGCAGATCAAGATGGACTTTCCACAAAAAATGGAGGTTTTAAAAAAACGAAAACCTTCGGTTGTAAGTAGCCGATGGTGATTTTCGAAAACGAACGATATATGTTCAGTGTGAGCAACGTTACATTATTTATATTTTTTAACATTTTAATTTAGTTAAACTTATTAACGGTTATTACAATTCAAATAATATTACAATCACTATAAAACTATAAAATATTTATGTAGAGCAGAATATAAGACGAGGTAAAATAAGTAAGTCCAACTGCTAGATTGGACATGCCGCCGCCCTTGGCGTCAGGCAACAGATGCGGTGATGTTCATTAATAGTTCAGAGGTTGTTGGTTTACTTTTCGCTACATAACTGGGGATTGGTTGATTTTCGGTTTGGTCGATGTTGAATGCTGCATTCTACTTGTTCTAAGAGGACAGGGAAAAATGTGGAAAAGAGCATAGTTAGTGTTAATGCAACTTTCAAAATAATAATGAAAAGAAGGTTTCTATACAAAATTGCTATGAATACATATTAAAATGGTAAAACAATAGACATTAAATTCAAGCATTAGTTTTAGTATGGGTTTTAATTAATAAAATTATTTTTGGTTTGTGGGCTTTCTTAATACGTTAGGGTAAAAACTCAGTTTTATCCGAAAAACCCAATTTGAAAGATTTTTGTCTCTCCATTTGTGCTTTTTAAAACCAGAAATTAACGGAATCCACCGCCAGAATTTTAAGTGTTTAGGAAGCAAACTTTTTTCCGCAATTTTCTGGGAAAGGGTTTTTCAATCAGATCCTACTCGTGGGGGTTTCACGATTTTTGTTTTTGTTGTGAAAGGCGAAATACTTAAACTTGTTGCCGACTTTTGTGGAGTAGTAATTATTCTTGCACTGCCAGAGAGCAAGAGGCTCCCCCTCGGAATTAAATGTGCTGGTGCCATAATAATGTTAGTGGGGGTGCGAGGTAAATGGGATTTTCGATCCACTTGTTTCTGGGTCTACGATACAAGATAATTTTTCCTCTTTCATTGTAGCAGCAATCGAGCTTTGTTTTTCACAAGTTTCGCTTTGGGCGTTGAATACTGTTTTGTCATACGTGATGATTTTTTCAGGAATTAGAGTTGTAAAATGTTTGGGAGCATCTACAGTATGAAAGGGATTAATACTGTAAGGGTTTCGGAGTAACCCACTTGAGCATTCGTTAAATTTCAGTTTGATGTTGGTTGTTTCTTTACCGGAAACCCTGACATCCCCGTAGGAATTAACTAAGTTGTTCCATCTTTTTGTAAAATCTCTAAATACAACTTCAAAAAATGAGATTGAATGGTATAGTGTTGAGTCGTTAGCAAATTTAAAATGATCACAGAAAAAATAAAAGCGCCTTTCCAGAAGAGGTTTTGAGTTTTCGGAATTAAACGCCATTTTTAAACCCACTGTTGTAAGGTTTTTTTGAGAGATTAGGGGTTTAAGAAATTTTAGGCGATTAGAGTGATCATTGTCTGTAAGTCAAAATAGTTTTGGAACTTTTATATATAAGAACTTGTATATGAGTGAGTATGAGAATCAAGTTTAATTGATTGTTGTCTTTCCGAATTTGTTCCGTTTAGTATTGACAAAATTATATGAAATTTTAATTTCAATCGATATTTTCGTGTTTTGTATTAGATGAGCTATGACATTGTGTAAGCTTTGATAATATGCGAGTTTGGGGTAGATTGTGTATCTGGGACATACACAACCTACATTTGTATATATGGGAAATATAAAAATTACAAAATTATCTCCTTTGTGTATATGGGGCATACACAGTTATTGTAAAGAGTCTCTCTTGTATATATGGGGAATACACAAATGTTGTAAGTAATCTCTCAATAGATATTTTAGAAAGAGCTAAAAGGTTTGTAGAAATATGATTTTTTAAAGAGAGATAACACAATCGGGAAGACCTATTACAATTTGTGATAAAGAAAAGAAACGAGAAAGTAAATACGATAGGGATTTCTTTCCAATGTGTAATAAGTTCGAGATAACTAGCTAAGTGTGCACATTTCGGGTTAGGAATACAGGGTTAAAAGGTGCTCTCATCAGTAAAGCATTTAATGTAAGCGGCTAATCTGTATGATTTTTCTAGGATTCATCATATGTTTGCTTAATAGAATATGGGGCTATATGGAGAATAGCATAGCACTGGACGAGTTTTCTAGTATAACAAGCAAAATAAAAAATACACAAGTAAACTCACGACTCTTAAATCAGTTACATCAAGTCATGCCTTACGGTTAGAAACTAACTATTGTAGACTAGGGTTCACTTCATATTACGGGGAAAATGATTATTGAAATATAATTGTACAAATCGTCAAAAGAATGCACTTTTTTAAACTGTTGACTGTATAGTTTTGTATTATGGTTTCTCTTACATGCTTAAGGGATTTTACTTTAGACCAGAAGTGAAATTAACACCACAAAACATTTATATTGTTTCAAAAAATAAATGTAGGATAGAAAATGTTGGTTTACCTATGTATGTGTCATTAAACAGATGATGACTACTATAACTAGGGCACAGTTTAAGGAAAAACCGCACTGGTAGCCCTGGCTCATATTAATGCTAGTATTTATCTCCACAGGTATAGACAGTTTAACTTTTTAAATGCAATTGGGAAATACTTTAGCTCCTTTTTTCCTCTTAAAAATAAAATGTATTTTAATAAATAAATCGCGCGAACGGCTGTTTGGAGTTAAAATACTTTAGCTTTAAGTTGGGTTGTGGTATTACTTATTGGGTAAACTAGTGTAAACATTTTACAAATCTAGCCCCTTTTTGTTTTTTAATTACCATAATCTTACTATTTTTAAAGTTTTTACTAAAGGTTTTTTTTATTGAAAAAACTTCCCGTCTCTGACAGAATTTAGATGCAATGCCTTTCTGCCGGTTTCTTTTGAAACACTTCTTTGTTTATGCTAAATTTTATTCATCGCTTGTTTTGTTTATTTATGTAATTTTTTTTTAATCTTAGTTTTAATAACCAACAAGGTATCTTATCTTATTAAAAAATATTTACATATGTAAATACGTATGCAAATACTGCTGCGATTCTATGTAAAATGTATGTATGTACGTATAAATAAAAAAAGGTTATATGTTAATTTTTATTTATTGTTGAACTTATTGTTTTTAATACAAATTTTTGATTTTTAGTTTGGCTTTAGTTCTTATAATTTCTTTTTAATTGGAAGAAATTATTATTTTCCGTTAATGTTGAAAGAAACTTTCAATTTGAAAAAAGCTGATTTTTCTACCGCTACCAGCCGAGTAGAATGCATTTTCGAAAGCAGCTACGCAATTTCATCATCAGTACTCTTTGAACGGTAGTAGTGTATATGGTTGTAAACATCACCTATTTAACTTACATGTAACAGAGAAAAGTATACGGTATCAGTGTTTTCCTTCTGTTTTTATTTTGTAAGTTAGGACGAAGTTAATTTTTTCATATAAACTATGCTTTTTTCCATTAAAAGTCTCTTTGGCAACACTTGACTAACGGACAAGCATTTGTCCATCTCTCAGATGGAACGAAACGCTTTTTATTATTGTATATCATACAATAGGGGTAATCACTTTTTAATTTCTTTTATTGTCAACGACAAATTGATAGAAATTATTAAAGATCATTTTGCACAGTGCCAAGTGTTGCCAAAGAGACTTTTAATGAAAAAAAGCATAGTTTATATGAAAAAATAAACTTCGTCCTAACTTACAAAATAAAAACAGAAGGAAAACACTGATACCGTATACTTTTCTCTGTTACATGTAAGTTAAATAGGTGATGTTTACAACCATATACACTACTACCGTTCAAAGAGTACTGATGATGAAATTGCGTAGCTGCTTTCGAAAATGCATTCTACTCGGCTGGTAGCGGTAGAAAAATCAGCTTTTTTCAAATTGAAAGTTTCTTTCAACATTAACGGAAAATAATAATTTCTTCCAATAAAAAAGAAATTATATGAACTAAAGCCAAACTAAAAATCAAAAATTTGTATTAAAAAAAGGTTATTTTTTCTTTATAATTTTTGTTACGGTGTCAAAAAATTATATCATTAATTTAGATAATTAAAATTTGCTTTCTTTAAGCTTAATTTATTTATAAATTAGTGACAAGTATTGTGGGGACAGTGTGCATTAGGCTTTTTGTAGGAAATCGGAATATTTCTTCAAAATTTTATTTGATACCAAATATAAAATACTTGCCGTCAATGTTAATGTAGGGTAAACCAACGTTTATATATGTATATACACACATACATATACTGAATGTATGTCAATTATATGTATGTTTCTATAAAGAAAGGTTTAAAAAGCTTTTGATAATTTTCTTTAACACTGCCAAACACAGGTAATTTTTAAATATTCATTTTTATGAGCTTCGTGTGTTTTTTTCTTTCCTATGTGTTCTAGATGGCAAATTTTTGCACTATAATTTTTTTAAATGTATAGTTTACATGTATGTATTTAATATTTAGACATTTGAGTAGACAGTCAAATCCCGATAATTCGTACCCCGATAAATCGTAATTCCCGATAATTCGTAATAAACTGTCAGTCCCTTGAAAAAATCTCGTTAATTCGTAAAATTTCTATACATTTTGGCTCCCTCGCAAACTCGTAATTTTTTTTCAAATAAAATCTTCTTTACCTCTTATAAATCGTAATTGTTTGCTAAAAACCACCTATAATTCGCAATAAAAACGACAGAAACATTGAAAGAATTATTTTTTGTTTACCTTTTTTTTTAACGTGGGTTTTTAATATTGCTTGTGTGTAAGTTTATTTTCTTAAGATTAGTTTGTTACATGAATAATAAAGAAAAATGTCAAAGCGCACGCATAAAACGTTTTTTATGTTTCTTTTTATCGTTTTAGTAAATAAATTAAAAAACCCCGTAAATTTGTATTTATTTTATTTTAACCCCGCTAAATCAAAAACCCCTATAATTCGTAAGAAATGGCCGGTCCCTTGCGATTACGAATTATCGGGATTTGACTGTATAAAAAAGATTACCTTTTGTAAACTGGGCTTTATTTATGTGCATCATCTCCTTATTTTTTAAAATGATCTTGGACATTGCTTGAATAATGCACACACATAGTATGTACCTAAGCCTATAAGCACTTATGTATTCAAGCACGTACTTTTTGCATTTTTTTCCAATTTTATTAATTATTAATAGGCATAAAGTTTTATGTATACACACATATGTATATGTATATATATATATGTATGAATATATATAAATACATACATTTTTTAATCCTCAAATATTTTATGCAAATTTTGTATATGGTTCGCAGTAAATAGATATTATTTTTGTCCGATTATAGTACTCACGTTGCTTTGAACAAACTAATCGAATTATTTTTTAATTGTTTCACATTACATCATTCTCCTTGTTTAGTGTTAAGATTTACATACTACTGCAGGCATTTGAGACTTAATACAAAAGTTAAGTCCAATCTTTTAGGAACGCCAGTCATTGGTGCTGCTTTAATTTTGCTAATAAGGGTTAGGTTATTCTCAATTACCATTGGGCTGGTTGACGGGCGAAGGACCATGAACATATGTGTGCATGGAGTGCACACAAAGTTGTTAAATAATCGCTCTAATAGGTTAGAGAGTAGGGCTACTTGAGTGTATTGTTTAACTTACCTTACAGAGGATTATAATTATAATAAACTCAGAAAGAGTTCATTATAATTTAGAGTAGCATAAAGAAGTAAAAACCAAAATGAGAGAGGGATTTTTTTCAGTACATTTTATTCTAATAATATTCACCTTTTGGTTTAGTTAGCTGTTCACACTGTGGCGGATCAAGATGGACTTCCCAAAAAAATGGAGGTTTTAAAAAAACGAAAAACCTTCGGTTGTAAGTAGCCGATGGTGATTTTTGAAAACGAACAATATATGTTCAGTGTGAGCAACGTTAAATTATTTATATTTTTTAACATTTCAATTTAGTGGTAAGTTTAGTTAACGGTTATAACAATTTAAATAATATTACAATTACTACAAAATATTTATGTAAAGCAGAATATAAGACGAGGTAAAGTAAGTAAATCCAACTGCAAGATTGGACAGCAGGGTTAACCATAAATGTGGTGAAATCTAAGTTCTGTTTCAAGGAGTTAAAATATCTGGGATACATAGATGGTGGAGGCAAAATAAAACCTGATCCGGCTAAAGTGGAAACGATCACTTACCCTAAAACAGCTAAGCAAGTAGGCCTGCCAGATCCAATTTGCCAAAAAGCTTAACATCGACCAAAAAAAATTTGATTTTGAAAAAAAGAACTTGACAAATAAAAACACCTATACTATTTTTTTTTATTTTATTGTTTATTTTTTTTTCATGAAAATTATTAGAATAAAAACAAAAATATCATAAAAAGTAAAAATAACAGAAACAAATTAACAAACAAAAATATAAACTCAATTTTTATTTTCAAAAGCTTCAATGTATTGGAAATCAGCTGTTCAATGATATCAACTTACTAGTGTTGAGCAATGGAGTAAATATCAGTGTTGACACTTTTATTATAATTGTACTGAAAGAGAACTATATTTTTTAAACTTTAGTTGCACAGAAAAAAAATGTATCATACTAGTCTTTAGTTGTGTTTATAAAAAAAATATGGGCTTTAGATTTGTTTTTAAGACACATATATAAACATACTTTTTTAAGTATTATTACATAGCTAGAATAAACTTGAGAAAAAATTAACTTACAAAAAAACTTGACAAATCACTTTTTCACTTTACATTTGACGCGCATTAAAAAAGTTGAAAATCAGGACAAATCGGGCTCGTCTGGCAACCCTACAGGTAGATGATGCTTAACCGTTAAGCAAGTGTTGCCAAAGAGACTTTAATACAAAAAAGCATTGTGTATTTAAAAAGTTAAACTTCGTCATAACATAATGAAGGAAAGAAAATGTAGCATTCCGTTTTCCTTTTTATTAAATAAGTGATGTTAACAGCCAAAAGACACCACTACCGTTCAAAGAGTACTGATGATAAAACTGCGTAGCTGATTTCGAAAATGCATTCTACTCGGCTAACTAGTATCGGTAGAAAAATGATTAGCTTTTTTAAATAAAAGCTTCTTTCAACAGTAACGGAAAAATATTAATTTCTTCTTATAAAAAGAAATTAAATAATAATCTTAATAAATAATTAACTTAAGAATAAAAAAAAAAAAAATTTTTAAATTTAAAAATCGTTTATGCTTATGGCCTTTATTATTAGTTCATAAAAGGTAAGGTTCAAAAAAATGTATGTGTGAAAACAAAGAATACTAAATGGTTTTGCCATTTTTTTAACTTCGACAGCAACCAGACTTAAACGTATTGCTATATTAAATCCGAAAAAAATGGGTTTACAGTTCTTTTTATTTATACACGTTTATTATTATTAATAACAAATTAAATTTTACAATACAGTTTTAATCATTCTGCTGCTTTAAAGAGTTTGAGCCAAACCCAAAACTTGTTGACCCGTCTAAAGCACTAGGATCGTTTCCTGGGGGAAGAGGGTTACGAAATTGCTCTGAAGAAAGTCTCGTGAATAGAATTCCCACGCCTTCTATTAAAGCTAACAAAACCCCACCAATAATAGCACTTCCGGCCATTGCAGGAATACCTAGAAGAAATTATTTTTTAATTCATTTAAGTATTATTACCTTAAATTTAAAATATTAATTTATATAATTTGAGTTTTTGTGTGGCTTAATTTTTTTTTGTTGGCTTATCTGCAAGGCAAGTTAAAAATAAGTTTTTTTAAATACGATGTTCAAAGTGGCACAAAAAAAACGTTTAAAATGGCACAAAAAGGCATGAAATAAATAAAAAAATATGCAAATTAATGAAAATGGCACAAAAAAAGGCATAAAGTAAAACAAACCAAACATTTTTTTATTTTATTTAATTAAATTTTGATTGCAGTTATGTTTTTAAATATTTTAACAGAGAAATTAACATGTGTGCATAACTATTGGTTGGTATATCTGCTGTGTAAAGAGGTACACCATCCCCTATTGTTTGAGAAGAACTTATTTGGTTTCCCTCTTTGATCATAAATTGTTGACCGGTTATGCACTTTTCTAAAAGGTTAAAGATATTGGCTAGAAGGTTCAGCTTTAGTTTGTTAAACAGGCCTCCATGATATACTTCTTTAAAAGTTTGAGATACATCGATAAAAAGCACGGAGCAGTACTGCTTTTCATTAAAGACTTTTTTCTAACCTCTACCAACCTGTGGGCTTGTTCAAATTGAAAACAGTTCTTGACATTCAAGTTTGGAGTAAGCTTGTTTTTAAACAGTTTTTTTTTAAATTTTGACCTACTTGATAACAGACGTACCTATATGCCTATAAGACTACGCCTTTGAAATATCTTTACCATGCTTAGGAAGAATTTTTACTAAGGCAACTTTCCATGTTGTCGGAAACTTAAATAAAAAAAGTAGTAATTGACACAAAGTCGAATTAAGAGCATTGAACGATAAAATAGAAATGTGGAATTTATTTTTTAAAGAGTATGTTATCCAGATGTCTTCCGTCGAGTTGAACGCACTGTTCAAAACTTAGCTTTATGTTCTGCGCCACATGCTGCAGTAAATTTGGTTCAATCGGGCAGGTTTCTCGACGAATATTTTCCTTTAAAGCCACAAGAGATTGGGTATTGTATTTTTGCCCTGTAAAAATCCATGGGAGTTAGGTAGAGCAACCTTGGTGGCCAGGCCTAAGCAAATTGATCGATGCTCTGGCTATGTGTGCAGACGCCCCACAGTGCTTTGATCCCATATAGTGATGGGACAAAAATAGAAGGAGTGGTCCCAGAGTTTTGAAATTTGGTACACTAGTATAAAATACTTATATTAAGAAAAATTCAATTTTTTGCCCATATAAAGAAAGGACGAAATTTTCAATTTTGACTACATAACTGCACAGAAAGTTTCAATAGTCCGTAGATTATTTGCATCCCGTGCTAGTAACTTGTGTGATAATTTTTATTGGGATTGACGTAAGGACTCTAGGTCCTGCCATATATCCTTTTTCGCAAAAATGCTAAGACTGTTACAAAAGTTATCCGATTCTCCTTGAATTGGGTGGTATGGTTATTTTTATGTGTCAAACAAGTGTTAGTGCCAAATTACATTAAAATTTATTTATAAAAATTAAAAATAAAAAACAAATTGGCTAAAAATCTTCTACATTATGATTTTGACGACAACGTGAAAGTACAAAATTACAATCTTTCTAAATTAAAATGAAATTCAAAATACGTATAAGTGCGTTTTTTAATATTTTTATTTTTTTAAAAATAAATATAAATATATACATGTTTATTTTATTTTACAATAAATCATCCTCAGTATTGGACTCTTCCCAAAAAATATTGCCGCTCAATGAAACATTTGTCTCGTCGTCTTCAACTGGCTCATAAGCATTTTCTCTTAAGTATATATTTATCAATTTCTGCAAATAATAAATTTTTTT
The DNA here is from genome assembly GCA_963583895.1 of Melanophora roralis. Lineage (NCBI taxonomy): Eukaryota > Metazoa > Arthropoda > Insecta > Diptera > Rhinophoridae > Melanophora > Melanophora roralis. The sequence goes on along the minus strand of OY757187.1, from coordinate 76,271,544 downwards.
TGGTCTATGGATTCCTTTTTGAAGTCAAAAACCGATCTAAAGATAGTAAATAAGGCATTAAATCTTTATTAGTGTATTTTCGTGACGTTTTCCTCGTATGTGTCAGTCTTGCTTTTCTCAAAATTTTGTGGTTAGCTTCCAATGCTTCTCCAGACAAGCACCCTGAAATTCATTTTCAGATACCCCAATAGACGGAATATTTTTTTTCTCAGTTTGTAACACATACAGAGACGAAAAACAATTTGGGTGTATTTTATTTATTGTGTTACGTAGCACACTATGTTTTCTTTCCGTCAAATCTAATTTCATATATAGCGCCAAAGCTTTTGTTGCTGGTAAGCATTTTGAATTCGACATTGGGCTTTGCAAAACAGAATAAGATTTCCGTTTTAAATTTTCTACTGTAAATCCTAGTTCATCAAGGGAACATCTTAATACTTACTCTGCCACTCTTCGGTGTCTAGTTTTGACTGTAGTGCTACCAAAATCTTTCATCGGTCTACCACGTTTTTTACATGAACTTTCTGTTGCATGTAAAGCCACTGTTGTATCACATTCTGGAGTTGGAAGCAGCAAATTTTCATAAGCAATTTTCCTCGTGCTTGGTTGCTAAGAATTTAAATTAAATATATTTTATAATATCATTATTTTAGAACAGCAATTAAAAATTATAAAACTTACATCATCAGCATTAAAAAAATATTGTTTACCCACAAAGAATGTTTCCTTTTTAAACGCATTTAGTTGCACCTGCTTTCTTTCTAAAAATTTTTCATTTCGATATGAAAGAAATAAACACTTTGTAATAATTTATTTTTGTCAAAATATGACTCGGCTATTTTTCTTTCTTTATCTTCAGAAGTTGATTTTATCCAGCAGTCAACTGTATCTGAATTATATAAAATAAAATCCATCACTTTAAATTATTTGTTTTGATCAATTACTTGATGTTTTATTAAAATCTTTGTTTACACTATGATTAGAGATGTGCACGTTAATTTATTAAACCACGCGCCCTCACTTTTACTCGTTTGTAAAAGTAATTATTTATAAGCATATAAATTTATTGAACATTTTATTAAAAAAATTTAATTTCTTCTTTAACTGAAATGTCTGTGTGCAATATTTGCGAACACTCCACAAAACAATTTTGCTTACTACAAACAAAGGATGTTGCAAAAAAAAATTCTGTCATGTACCCATTTCCAATTTGAATAAAAAATAACGGTAAATAATATTTGTAGGTGGGAGTCAAATCTAGCGATTTTTAATTGCTGTATTAGTTTGTTGTGATGCAAAGTTTTATAAGATTTATGAAAAACATTAAATTTTTGTCATATTTTGATCTAGTTTTTATTATAAGTAGTCACAACAGTTCATAGCTTACATTTTAAACACTTTAAAACTTTAGCTAACTTCTAGCGATTTTTTATACTAACTTATCTATATTTTTGGGAAAAAAGTTAGGGAGGTAAACAATGAAACACCAACGCCCATCTGTTAATTTAGTGGCATCTTGTAGCGTTAAAAAGAGGCAAAAACAATATAATACTTATTTTTTTAATTAACCTCGTTATTAATATAATCTTATTGTATCAATTTGGTTTTATATGTTATTATATTGTAAGTTTTTTTATTTTTAACTCCAGAAAACTGTCGAAATTTGAGAAAATAATCACGAAAATAGCCATTTTTAAAAATAATTTTTTCTTGTAGTTATTAGAAAACGGTATGGATTTTGAAAACATATTTTTCTTTTTTTTTTTAATTTTCCATCAAAATTAAAAAATTTTTAGATCGTAAGTGAAAAATAAGCATTTTTCAAACCAATAAAGGTGCTTTCGCACGATATGTATTTTACACATGACTTGTCAAATTTTGCAGTGCGAAATTGATATCTGCCGTCTGAACGCGTTTAAACATTGCATGTGTTAAACACATATGTTAATGTCATATGACAAATTTGTAATTAGAGCGTGCTCTATTTTCATCTGACAAAGCATGTGTCATCAGCTGTTTTTAGAATAACAACAAGGAAAAGTAGTTGTTTATTTTGGTTTGGAGGTTATGTCAGATGTAATTACATATGTACGTGTGAAAGCAAAAATTATAAACCGCCTGTAAAATAACAATTTTGACAGACATACGCAAATACATGTGGATTGCAAAAGTGACAAGTCATGTGTAAAATACATATCGTGCGAAACCCCTTTAAGAAATACTTATAAAAAAAGAAATCACGAAAAAAAATTTTTACAGTTAGTTGCAAATATAGTTATCTCGATTATAACATTCGAAAAGCCAAAAGCGAATTATAAAACCAAAATAACAAATTTAATATTTAACTGAAATAACCTCCTGATGATGCCACACAACGGAGTGGCGAAATATTGAAAAAATTTTGCAAAAAAATAAACATAAAAATAGACCTAAAGCTTAAAAAATAGACTTATTTATTAACATTAAAAAGGTCAAAAAACTAGAAAAAATAGATAATTTTTTTAAATAATAGTATTCAAAAATACAAATTTGCCACCAGACACCCTTTACACAAAATTAAATTAAAATAATTTTTCTCTTAGCTGTAAAAGCATTTTGTTGCTTATTTTTATCAACGACAAGAGCTTTTTTTTGTCATTTAGGTTAGCGATAGCCTCCACAACATCTAGATATAGAAAACATATTTCTATAGAACGTCTAGCAAACCCAGGCGGTAATTCCTTTACGCCAGTGCATATATTAGGAGTAAGGCGTTCCTTTAATGACTTGCAAGCAGATCGCATTTTTCATCGTCGTTTCTTTTCCAGGATTCCCTCTAACAGCGCAGTGGTGGTTTCGCGATAGCGGATCTTTAAACTTTTGATACGAAATATCTCAAAAACTGTTCAAACTATCGACCTCAAACCTTTTGCAAGGTATTTCTATTATGTTTTTTAAGTAAGATTTGTTTAATAGGACCTTGGAAGTGGCATCGCCCATACAAGTTTTCTATTTTAGAAACTAGGATAACTCTCGCCTTCTAACCCGGCACGCACAAAGTAATTTTGTTATTAAAGTTGCGGTTCGAAAGCAACTTGGTTAAATCATACAAAATTTGGTTGAAGCATACAAAATTACCAATTTTGAGAATATATAATATTCGGTACAGCCGAGTTTAGTGCTAGCACTAACTTTCATATTATAACACGGGGTAAGCTAATTTTAAGCAATTTCTCGAACCATTCCGGCAAAGTTAGTAACAGACATATAGGAAGATTTCCCTTTTGAAGGCCCCTTTTTAGGCCTAGAAATCATATTTACCCTTTAAGATAAAGAAAAATCACATGTTACGATTGTAGGTCCTGCAAATGGTGAATTTTATAGGCGAGTGGTCTGAAGATAGATCCAACGAGGCTTCAACCTTAATTCCGGGGATATACCTCTCGTTATGCCGAAATCAATGATGTCTAAACTTTTCCTTTAGTCAGTTGCCCAATCAGTTGGTTGTCCCGTTAAAAAAATGTTTGCGGACAATAAAGTGATGAATTTGCAAGGCTCTGGAAAACATCGTCGATACGGATGAAACTTGCTTGGATATAGTTCTCGGAGAGGCTACCCATTAAACGGTATTTGATTCTCATTCCGATAGCTGTCGGATTCAGATTTGAAAATTCCTTATTTCAGAGTTATAAATTTTAGTATCGTGTTTTTATTTCCTAATTAAAATACTGGTTTTAATTTGAACTCTAAGCTTATAATTTAAAAAAATCGTTACTTAAGTTTTTATATGTCGCTTTTAAACCCAATTCTAACAGATATCGGTTTCCATGACAACACCGATTTTTTTTTGTTTATTAAAAATTATTTAAGTTAATTTTCTCTTGTGAGGCAGTTTATGGCCTTTTTACCGTGGCCAACAAAATATTTCGGCGTCTAATGTTTAACACAAGATTTTACTCTGAAGCATTGCTGTACAAAATCTCTTTCAGATTCACATAGGAATCAATACTCTAAGGTTCATTTATACGTGAAATAACCATAACCACAGAAAACAGACGTTCAAACCAAACTTATAGGCAACACTGTATTTGATTAAAGGTAAATTCCCATTACGCCAAAGCCATAGAAATCAATTGAACCTATAATAACGACAGGGTTGGGCAGTATTTCAAATACTTGTATTTGAAATACAAATACGTATTTTGTATTTGTATTTGAAATACCACCTTCTAATGTATTTTGTATTTCAAATACCTAACACTGAAGTATTTTGTATTTCAAATACTTATGATGGCAAAATACATTTTTGGAAAATACATTTTTTTTGTTATACAAAAAGTTGTCATTAGAAAAATTGAAAAATGTTACAATTTCAAAAAAAAAAAAATGGAAACTTTGTCTTCGTATTCATTCACGTCTTCGCCTTAGCAATGCACGTTCTTTTCCAGGGCTCACTCATTCAGGTAATATTAAGAGCTAATGTCAAAAAAATTAAATGTATAAAAGCTAGAATTTTTTGACATTCACACTTTAAACACAACAAGTAAGATCGCTATATATGGCTGTGCCGAATCTTAAATACCCTTCACATTGCTCTTTTAGTATACCCGGCCGAGTTATTTTGTACTGCAAATAATATAATAAAAATACCTTGTGCCAGTTTTAAAGTCCATAGAAAACTTTACAAAATTTTAACGTTCGTATGTATAATAGAAATAGATGAAGAAGATTTGAGGTCGAGAGTTATAAAAGTTTTTGACATTATTCGTATTAAAAGGTTAATAAAAGTTGTTAATTTTTTTGGGATTTTCTAGTCCTCCTGCTCCACTTCAACCTTTTTTTTCCAAAATATAGGTCATCGAATTACTTTTCGTAGAACACTAGAAGTCGAAAGCTGTTTTAGTTTCCGAGATATAGCGTATCTAAAATTTCATAAAAATTTTTAATTTGTATGGGAGCTACAGCTTCTCCTGCTCCCACTCAAAAAATTGTTTCTCCAAAGTGTAGGTCTTGTTTTACAATTACTTTTTTTGAAACATTCGAAGTCGATAGCTGTTATAGTTTCTAAGATTTAGCGCATGAAATATTTCACAAAATTTGTGCAATTGCAGAGAAAAAACCACTTCCCCTGATCCTATCTGAAAAAATTTTTTTCCTGTTTGAGGTCCCTATTTTCGGAGTATCCGTGCCAATTTTTGTGGCAAGAATGGCTATATTCACTGAGACATATAGGGATGTATGCACGGATTTTGTCCTAAAAATGGGTTATTTTGATTTATCGTTTATATCTCGGTCAATAGTCAACCGATTTTGCTAATTTTAAATAGCGATTGTCTCCAGGGTATTTCCAAAAGTTGACACCAATAACTGGTCCGTATCACTTTATTTGACTCCGGAAACTTGATTTCAACAGACTGACAGGCGGACATGGCTATATCAACTTCAACTATAAGGATCCAGAACATTAATATTTTATGGGGTCGCAAATGGAAAATAAAGAAATTACAAACGGAATGACAAACTGATACATTTATACCCTTATCACTATGTGAAGGGTATACAAAAGAAATGCAGAGGGCGAACTTTTGAATTTGCCTTGATATTACTTTGCTTTTAATTTAATTTGTTTTTCATATACAAGGCACATACAGAGAACCAGGGCACATTCAACCACGTAATATTAAGAGCCCAGCTGATTAAAATTAATTTGACATTTTCACGTTATAAAAATTTTATTTAATACATATGAAATTTTTAATTTTTCTGACATTCTACTGTTCAAACACAAAAAGGAAATGCAGAGAGCAAATTTTTTGACCTTGTTGAATGTGCCTTGCAGAGAACTGTTTTCATAAAATTTAACACCAGTCTGTTTTTATCAGGACCTGTAGAAAGATTGTTTTTTTAGCAGGATTTATATATTCTTCAACAAGAGGCTGCTTATCTGATTTAACTTTTAAAAATCTAGTGTTCATGATTAATGGTTAAAAATGTATTTTGGGGCATTCCACCGTCACGTACAGACAAATTCAACTATTTTTTAGCACTTATTTTACATACAACTTTTAATTGGTAATTCAGAATTCTTTTTTTTTTTCTTAAACTGCGTGATAGTCTTCAATCCTACATCGAACTTGTTTTTAATAATTCAGAAAGTATTAAAAAAAAAATTAAACAAACTTCGTCACGTGTGGGACAGCCTGAGTCAACCAACATTCAAAATTGTAGTGTTTAAATCCAAATTTCAGCGAATCAGTTGCACATAGAGAAAGGATGTCTAAGAAAGAAATTACAACTAACAACCACGCTTTCTTATGATGGTAATAAATTTTTAATAAAAAAAATACTTATAGGTAAAAATTAACTTTTTTATTTTGTCACGTAAGGGACAAATGGGGTCACGTAAGAGACAAATGGCGTCACGTAAGGGACAAATGGCGTCACGTATGGGACACAGTTGAAATTATTTTTATAAAATACACAAAAATCAAAAGTTAATTGCAGTTTTGTCTACAGATAAGTTATAATTTTGCAGTCCACGATATTTTGAGTGGCCTTGATGAAATAAAAGTTTGAAATTCCTCTAATGGCATGGTGATTCAGATTAAATTTTTTCTCAGATTTTTGAGGATGGCACATAAATTACCTGGGTTTTTGAAACTAATTAATAAGCCAAATAAGCAAAAAATTTATCTGACTGAATGACAATATGTTTGCTTCGGGTTATCATTTTCTCTCATACCAATCTCCTTATATTTTCGCCGATTCCATTTACTATACCTTTTCCATTTGTTGTAGCAAAATATTTCCAAAAAAGAACTTTGCGTACTTTTCGCTCAGCATTGATATTAATTTTAACATTTAGCGGTTTTTCAATTCTGATGTCGAGCCATTGCTCCAAACTATTTCCACTAAAGGTAAATCTTCATTTTTTGTATTAACTAAATCGAACAGCTTATTTAAAAAATAAAAAACTGCATCTTTGTCTTTAAAATTCGCATTCGAGCATATAAGGTAGAGTAAGTGCGGGTAACGTGCTATAGACTGGTAATGTGGTAATGTAAGTTTTTTCTTAAGCTAATAATATAAAAATAACAAAAACAGGCTAAGTATATTGCGGCTCTCAGAAAATTAATAAAGCAATACTTTAATTAAGATTTGCAAGTAATCGTTTTGGTGTGTGATCGACTTTTTTTGTTGGTGAAAAAACACAAGTTTTTTCCTTAAACGGCGTGTCCGCTTTGTTGCAAGATGTTTCGAGCTAGCAGATTGGGATGATTTTCAAGCTTATTTAAGCACTTGTCCACATAGTTAAGGATTTTGCATTTTAATAGTGGAACTTCTAGATCCTTGTGGATGTTGCTGTTTTTAACATACCAAGGAGCACCAGTTATCATTCTTAGAATTTTGTTTTGACGGCGTTGAATCTTTTCTATGTTGGAGGCGGAAGCAGTGCCCCATAGTTGTATTCCGTAGCACCAAATTGGTTTCAAAATTAAGTTGTAGAGCAGAAGTTTACAATTAAGACGTAACACAGAGTTTCCACTAATTAGCCAATGGATTTGGGCCGTTTTAAGTTTTAATTGTGACAACTTTGCATCTATGTGGGGCTTCCATGTGAGGTGGCGATTCAGGTGAATGCCAAGATATTTCGTCTCAATTCGTTGAGGCACCGTATCGTTGTTAATAAGAATTGGAGGGCACGCTTCCTTGCGTAAAGTAAAAGTAACGTGGGTGCTTTTTTGTTCGTTTATTTTTATACCCCATAAATTTGACCATTTTTCTACTTGGGATACGTGATGCTGCAGTTGTTTCGAGGCCTCTTTAGGGTCTTTATGAATACTGAGAAAGGTAGTATCATCAGCAAAAGTCTATGTATGAGTAAAATTGTCTGTGGGCATGTCTGCTGTCTAAAGCAAATAGTAGTTAAATCGTACCAAAATCGTCACGAAATTAAAAGTGTGGCAATCTAAAAACATAAAGGTATACCATATTACCCGCACTTACACTATGCTTGACAATTTTCTTTGTAAAAAGTAGCAGCTTAAACAACAGGACACTCGTTCGCGACCATAGTGCACTTTGAATTTCATTCTGATGTTCACAAGCCAAAGGCATTGCAAAATCAATTTGAAGGATACGTACACCTTCATTAAACTGGTCTTTTTTAAATTCATCTACTTGGATTTTTTTAAATTAACATGTTTCATCACAATATGAACTGAATTAATCAGTTTGTCTTTCAGTTTAGCTTAACTTGTTTAATGGGTTGTTAAACGTGATTTATTATCTAATTTTTTTCCCCTTCTTTCCATATGCAGACTTATGCTTAAGTCTATGGACAGTAATAGTTTTTTGTTATCAGAAAAAAGTCGCATTAATTTTTCCAGCACTAAGAATTTAAATAAGGATTACATAAATTTCTCAGCAACCAGTCGTTACAGTAGTTTTGTTTGTCTTGATGTAATATTAATTTGCACTGATCTGAAGGATTGTTTTTTAAGGAAAGCACGTCTTAAGGTCTAAGGCTAAAAAATTTTTAAATTTTTATTTCTTTATTAGGATTAAATTCCGTAAAAATGCAGAAAGCTTCCCGTAGATACATAGTTAAATAATTCTTCCAACGCCTTTCTTTAATCCTGTTTCTCCAAACAACAACCAAATCATTTGGCCCTGGACAGGTGTATACTATATCTGGACGGTAATAAAAGGCTTTCACACCCTCGTAATACGAGTTGACATTTGACATGTCCAAGCTTAAACTTTCGGCTGGAGCAATATTCAATTTAGGCGCTTATTTGGTTGTTATCGCTCTTTTTTGCTTGGCGATTGAGGAAAGGTTTTTGAATAGCTTTCGATAAAGTTTGTTTGGACTTCTAAGAAGTTTTTGGTACTTACAGAAGGTCTGTCAATATTTTGACCTCGATTTCTTTATTAGGCCCTTTGCAGGCTTTTTTTATATTTTTCCTTAACTTGCAAAGTTTTTAAATCGATTTCTGAAATACTTTCTCTTTTTCGCTTATAAAGCTCACATATTCTTCTCTATCAGCTAGGGCTAAAGGTTGGATCATCTTTCTTACGCTTTCCGCGAAGTTTCCGCATATGTTCAGTACTGGTGGAATATTGTATTTCAGTCATATTTGGATAAGCCACAAATGTAGTGCAGTAAATTATAAATATAGTTTGTAGATGGCAGAAAGATTGAAAGATTTCAGATATCTTAATTCTTGGCGTCACGTGTCAGACACTTTTTATTACAAAAGAAAAACTATTTGCTTAGTGTTTAAGTGGAAATTTTTTTGTCAGCTTTTAGACCACCAAAAGTTAGCTGTAAACAACAAAAATCAATTTGTTTAGTTGACTTGTCTTACAGTTATTATTAAAAAAAGGAAAAAGGCGTCACGTGTGGGACATAGAAATTTACCTTTGCGTTGCAATTATTTACTCGGGAACAAAGCACTTTACAGCAATAAATATTATACAGTTTAATACCGTTCACCACTCCCTTGAACGCAGAAAAGAATATTAGTTCTTATGGGAAAAACAGTATTAGCAGCGACCTCTCAAAAAATGGTGTAAAATGAAAAAGAAAAGCTAGATTCTTCATACTCTCAAAAAAAAAATAACGGTATTTATGAAAAAAGGGATCTACTCGTCACGATGAATGTCAATTTTTTGAGATGAGAACTTAATCTCTCTATGTAAATGCGAAAATATAAAAAAAGTCAATGTTTGCAATATTGTTCAGATTTCCATTTTTTCATGGAATGCTCCTTTTGTATTTCAAATAAAAGATACTAAAATACTGTATTTTGTATTTTAAATACTCGACTTGAAAGTATTTGGTATTTTGTATTTGAAATACAAGCGGAACAAGTATTTTGTATTTCAAATACAGCAAAGCATGTATTTTGCCCAACTCTGAATAACGATTTAAGGGACATTTGCATTTTTAAGCTGATCCGAGGAAGGCACCACAGTATTATTGTTTAAATTTTAACTAGACATTGTAGTGCTCTTAATCTCGTAGTGTACAGACGTGTTTACGCGAGTATTAATTAAAATATTTGTAATAAGAAACAACAAAAAAAAATTAAATAATATACATACAAACATTACATTAGCGAGAAAAGAAAACAAAAACAAATTAAATAGAAAAAGCGAACTGTTAATGAGTAACAGTAATCGTAGTGACAGTGGGCCTAAAAGCCGAAATGCTTACATTGTGTTAAGCTCAACAAGCGTTAGCAATGAAAACATTACAGATCCTGAATTTAATAGAAACTTTAAATGCAAAACCAAAAACATTTACAAACAATTTAAGTGCAAGTGCCCCTAACTTAAATCAGTGTAAAATAAGTGTACTGAACAAGGGACAAAATAAGTCCAATCTCTTTTTAAGAATTATAATAAAAATACCGAGGTACCATCCTCATCGCGGTCTTCTTTGTCAAGTTCTGGCGTCGCACCTACAGCTTCTTAAGGCGCTGTTAGCCCAATTTCTGCGTGTGCTCCTAAGATCCAGGTGGGAATGGACCGGTACGTAACAGTCCTTAAAAGGAGAAGAAGTCCAAAGTCGGCAGAAGCATCTCAACCTGCAAAAATTTTAAAGGACGATGAAAGGCCAACCTCGTCGCAAAATCGTTTTGCCATTTTGCAAGAGAACAATGATGTCCCCGTTAGTGAAATAAAGACCTTTAAGCCACCTCCCATTTATTTAAGAGAAAAAAACTGTAATGATCTCGTTAAGTTTTTAGTCGGCCTGATTGGGGAAAATAGTTTTTATGTATCAAATGTTAAACGTGGTAACATATTTGAAACGAAAATTTAAGTAATTCACGAAGACGCTTACCGCACTACGGTTTCGGAGCTCGAAAAACGCAGCAAAAACTTTTATACTTACCAACTCAAAACCGCAAAAGGCCTCCAGGTCATTATTAAAGGTATTGATTCGAATGTTGATCCCGAAGAAATTAAAACCAGTTTGAGGGGCAAAGGTTTTAAGGTAAAAACTGTATCAAATATTAACAACAGAGAGAAATGCCCTCAACCGTTGTTCCGAGTGGAACTTGAGCCAGGTGATGTAAATTAAAGAAAAGTGAAACCCACCCAATTTATGATCTAAAATATATTTTGCACCGTAGAGTAGTAGTTGAAGTCCCACATAAGCGATCTGGGCCAGTACAGTGCTTGAACTGTCAAGAATATGGCCACACTAGAACTTATTGTAAATTACCCTCTGTTTGTGTCGTGTGTGGGGATCTGCATGATACGACCAAGTGCAATAAGCCTAGGGATGATCCTAGAGTACAGAAATGCAGCAATTGCGGTGGAAACCATACTGCCAGCTATAGAGGTTGCCCTGTTTTCGACATGGTAAAACGTGCGTCTAGCAAAAAAAATAGTTTCTCCTCCTTCACAGCCAGATAATATACCTATTACAAATATAACCCCTTGCCCACCACAAACTGCAAGTCATGTTTCGTATGCCAATGCACTTAAGTCTAACCAGCAAGACACACGTAAGTCTACCCAGCAAACAAATCAAAAAGAGGTGCCGACGAACGAGCCAACTGGACCCAGTGTTAGTCGCCTAGAAGGCGTAATTAAGAATATGGTTAAGCAATTTACGCAATTCATGGCGCAAATAACTAGCATGATGCAAGATATGCAAAAAATGCAGTCTGCATTACTGCAGGCTTTGCTTAAAAGGCCATGAACTGTCTCAGGATTTGTTTCTGGAACGCAAACGACATCCGCCAACACAAAAACAAACTCGAATATTTTTTAGTACACCAAAATATTGACATAATGTTGATTTCTGAGACTCAAATGACATCTAGAGGCACCTCTAAAATAAGTGGCTATACTTACTATGACTCGAAGGATCCCATGGATAGATCATGTGGTGGTTCAGCTATATTGATTAAACCTAGAATTAAACACCATTTTATGGGTGGCCTCTCTGAACCTTATATTCAAGCAACAAATATTCGTATAGAGGAAATTTTTCGTGACCTTGCGATTTCGTCCGTTTATTGTCCGCCTAGATTTTCGGTAACATAAGACCAGTATAAACAGTTCTTTAAATCCCTAAGTCCCCGCTTCATAGCTGCCGGCGACTACAACGGTAAGCATACGTATTGGGGCTCCCGCCTAATAAGCCCTAGAGGTCGCGTTTTGTATAATTCCGTGTCAGAAATGGGGCTGAATGTAATTTCATCTGGACAGCCAACTTACTGGCCAACAGACCAAAATAAAATTCCGGCTGTCATTGACTTCGGCGTAACAAAAGGTTTACCCATGGAGCTTTTTGAGGCTCAAGCCTCATTGGATCTATCTTCAGACCAGTCGCCCACAATAGTCACCATTTGCAGTCATCAACAAAATGTTTCTAGCGACTTGCTTTTGTCCAAAAGGGTTAATTGGCTCAAATATAGAAAATATATCAGCACCCAACAGCACATGCCGTTGAAGACTCCGGAAGATATTGATGACTGTCTAAGTAGCTTTAATGAACATATTGAACAAGCAGCTGAACATGCTTCCTCTACTTTCTGCAAGACTAGATACAACAAAATTTTTTCAGCGGATGTGGAATAACTTTTGTATAAGAAAAGAAGAGCCCGTAGAGAATGGTAAAAGCATAGATCGCCCCAACATAAAGCAAAATTGAGGGAATGCTCAAGCCATCTCAGGAACTTGTTGGAGTCATATAGAACAGCATCTCTTAGATCACACTTAGAAAGTCTAGATACCACTCGCCAGACAAATTATTCTTTATGGCGATCAGCCAAAGGTCTTAAAAGACCCGTTATCGCAAAACCACCACTGCGTAATCTGCGAGGATCCTGGGCAAGAAACGACGAAGAAAAATGTGACCTTTTTGCAAATCACTTAAAGAACGTGTTCACTCCAAATACGTGTACTAGTATAAGCGAATTACCGCTTGTTGTTGCTAGGCAGCCTACACAAATGCGATTCCAATTCTTAGAAGTCGTAGAGGCTATTAATAATTTAAATGCTTGTAGTATTGTCGCCAGACAAATGCGAGTTTTTTTCCAAGGAAATAGAATATTTGGGCCATATAATTGACAAAAATGGATTGCACATGAATCCAGGTAAGATTAGTGATATCACTAGCATTCCATATCCCGCAAATGTAAAGGAGCTACAAGCCTTTTTAGGGGTCGTAAATTTTTACAGGAGATTTCTCCCGGACGTCTCAACATTATTGCATCCATTACACAATTTGCTGAGAACAGAGGCAGAATTTATATGGACTAATAGTTGTTCCTCAGCTGTCGACCAGCTGAAGTCTTTATTATTGGCTGACAAATGTTTAGCTCATTTTAACGCTAAGTTCAAAACAAAATTAACGGTAGATGCCAGCCCTGTAGGTGTGGGGGCTGTCTTATCTCAAATCGATGATAATGGTTTAGAGAGACCGATTGAATTCGCTTCCAGGTCCTTAACGGACACAGAGAAAAGGTATTCACAATTAGACCGAGAAGCAGTCGCTATTTCGTTCGGAGTGAAAAAATTTCACCAGTTTTTGTATGGTCGTTTTTTCACATTAGTTACTGACAACAAACCGTTACACCATATTTTTAATCCAAAAGAAGGCATACCCTTAATGGCTTCCAGTCGCTTACAGCGCATCGCTTTAATGTTATCAGGATACCAATTTTATATTTGTCATATAAGGTCAAAATGTAATATTGCAGATTATTTTTCTAGATATCCAAAGAAAGATAATCTGTCAAGGGAAGAAATGCCAAACAATGTTTACATTAATCATTTGCAAAATCTCCACAATCGGGATAAGTTCTTAGATTTTAAAATGATAGGTATTGAAACCTCGGATGATAGGTTGTTGCAAAAAGTAAAAAAATTTATGGAATTGGGTTGGCCTAAAAAATGTACTGATTGCGAATTGTTACCGTATTTTTTAAAGAGAAATGAGTTATCGGAAGAAGAGAATTGTTTATTTTGGGGGTATCGAGTAATTGTGCCAAGGAAATTAACTTCTGAGGTAGTAAAATTTTTACATGCCTCCCATATGGGAATAATAAAAATGAAGGCGATGGCTCGGGAATGTTGTTGGTGGCCTAGACAAGGTGAAGATTTGGAGGAAATCGTGAAAACTTGTGAAGCTTGTCTGATTACAAGGCCAAATCCTCCTAAACAAGAATTGATTCCATGGCCCAGATCGGATGAAATATGGTCGAGAATACATATTGATTTTTTTGGTCCGTTTTTAAAACGTTGGTGCTTAGTAGTGGTTGATAGTACTAGCAAATGGGTTGAATGTATTGACATGGGTACTAATACAAGTGCTGCGGTTATTTCAGTATTGCGAGAAGTTTTCGCTCGCTTTGGCCTGCCGAAATGTGTTGTTTCAGACAACGGAACGTCTTTTGTTTCAAATGAATTTAAATTCTTTTTAAAAATGAATGGCATTGAACACATTACAACACCTGTAGGCCATCCCTCTACGAATGGTCAAGCTGAAAATTCCGTTAAAACAATTAAAAATGCTTTAAAACGTAGTTTGAAAAACACGCCGTTGTCTGAATTTAACAGAGTTTTATGCATATTTTTATTTGATTATAGAAACACCATACATTCAAGTACGGGAGTGTCACCCTCGTATTTGATGTTCAATAAAAGGAAATTAAAAACGAGACTTGACCTTATAGACCCAAAGAGAAAAGTTGATAACAGAGAAATGGAAGATGTTGCAAATTTTGTTAAGAACAAACAAGAAAATCAAACAAAATATCATAAGGGGTTTAAAAAATTTTTATTTAAGGAAAATGAAAATGTTATGTTTAAAGATTATTCCATTCCAGGAAAAGTTTCTTGGAAACAGGGCGTTATACTTAATGTTATAGGTAGACAAACGTATTTGGTAAAAACTAAGTCCAATAAAATATGCAAAAGACATGCAAATCAATTAATTTCGTGTAACACAACGTTGGTATCAGAGGTTCCAACGACAGTATCAGATCCGTTTCAAAAAGTCAACATAAGCATTACAAATAAAGATAAAAATTAAAACAATTTTGTACATGAAAACAAAAATCAAACCAATGAGGAGTTAATTTAAATAAGGATCAAATTGAAAAAAATGTTTTAAATAATGTCAATTATGATCCGACTGAAAAAGAAATTGTAAATCATGAAAACCAAATAATCAACAACAATAAAAATAACCAAGAAAATATAAAATATAATTTGCGACAGAGAAAACCAAAAAACTGATATAAAAAATACTATTAATTTTAAGTTCTAAGATGATTGTATTTATTTTTCCCCTCTCATCCATAAACATTTTTTTCCCTTGAACAATAATAAATTTTGAAAAAAAAAAATTTTTTTTGGATGGTGAGACTAGTTTAAGAAGGGGGTATTGTAGTATTATTGCATTATGTTTACATTATTTTAAAGTGAAGACACGTAAGATTGGTTTGTTCTCTTGTATTCTTTTTGGCTTTTGTGTTTGCCTTTTTAGTACACATGATAGTGATGTTATTAAGGTAGAACAGAAACAACAAATAATCCGTTAAGAACAAAAACTAAATACATATGTATATAATGACTGTAGACAGTTATCGTATATCTTAAAATAAGCATTCACAAACAGAAAGCAATAGACGCACAACGTATTCTTGGAATATTAAAATAAATACTTTTTTCTAAAATAAACTCGTGTTTCATTGAAGTTTATTACAATGCTAAAAAAGCTCCTGGATTTTATAAAATCAGTAACAAAATGCTTTTAGATCTACCTAGTACAGCAAAAAGAATACTACTTTTTATTTTTAACGCCATATTACGGCTTGAACACTTCCCGCCAATGTGGAAAGTTGCTTCAGTAAAGATGATTCCTAAAACCTGGAAAAGAGCCTTCCAAGGTTGAATCTTATAGACCTATCAGTTTATTGCCGACCATGTCGAAATTGTTTGAGAAATTGTTAAAAAACAAGTTGACTCCGATCTTATATGATAACGACTGCATTCCCAATCACCAATTTGGTTTTAGACGGCATCACAGTACCATTGAACAGACCCACAGGTTGGTTCAAGTTATAAGAAAAGCGTTTGAGGAAAAAAATATTGTTCTGGGCTGTTTATAGATGTTTCTCAAGCATTTGATAAAGTCTGGCATGAAGGTCTTTTGACAAAACTAAAGCTGAACTTGCCTTTGAACCTCTGTAACCTTTTGGAAAAATATATAACCAACACAGTTTATGATCAAACAAGGGGACCACTTTAGTAGTCCTCAACTAATTGGGGCTGGCGTTCCCCAAGGTAGCATTCTGGGACTAATTCTGTACCTTCTTTACACAGCAGACATGCCAACCGATAGCAAAACACATACGTCGACATTTGCTGATGATACTGCCTTTCTAAGTACCCATGAAAATTCTAAAGTGGCCTCAAAACAACTACAGCATCATATTATCCAAGTAGAAAAATGGGCAAAGTTATGGGGAGTAAAAATTAATGAACAAAAATGTACTCACGTAACCTTTACTTTACGCAAAGAAACGTGCTCTCCTATCTTTATTAATAATCAGATGGTGCCTCAACACCTTGAGGTGAAATACCTTGGCATTCACCTAGATCGTCGTCTCACATGGAAGTCACACATAGATGCTAAGTTAATACAAATAAAATTGAAAACAGTCCAAATTCATTGGCTGATTGGTAAAAACTCTGTACTTCGTCTCGACTGTAAACTACAGCTCTACAACTCAATTTTGAAACCAATTTGGTGCTACGGGATACAACTATGGGGTACTGCCTCCGCCTCCAACATAGAGAAAATTCAACGTCGTCAAAATAACATCCTAAGAATGATAACTGATGCACCTTGGTACATTAAAAACAGCAACATCCACAAGGATCTACATGTTCCACTTGTTAAGTGCGAAATCCTAAACTATGTGGACAAGTATTTAAATAAGCTGGAAACACATTCAAATCCGCTCGCTCGAAACATCTTACAACATGGCGGGCACACTCGCTTGAAAAAGAAGGACACCGTTGCCCTTAGATGAAACCATCCGAAGTGAATATTTTTATTTGAGAACATTAATTTTAGTCTGGCACTGGCTGGACAAACTTTAAACATTTATTTATAAGATTTGAATACTTATTGTTAGTTCACAGAAGTGAAGATTCAATAATAAAATAAATATGAAAAAAAAAAAAATTGTTGTTCTTGATTTCGTAGTGTACGGACGCGTACACGCGAGTATTAATTAAAACTAAAATATTTGTAATAAGTGGCAAACAAATTTATTCACAAACATACATACATATATTATTAAGAGAAAATAAAAACAAACTGAATAAAAAAAGCGAACGGTTAATGAGTAACAGTAATCGTCCTGATAGGGGCCTAATAGCCGAAACGCTTACATTTTGTTAAGCTTCACAAGTGTTAGCAATGAAAGCATTAGGGACTCCGAATATAAAAGGGGCCTGAATATAATAGAAACCGAAAATAATTAAAGACAATTAAAGTGCAAGTGCGCCTAATTTAAATAATTTTACTTAACAACGAACAAATTTAGCCAAATTAAGTTTAAAAAACTAAAAAAAAATATCGAGGTGACTGTTAAATGGAATGTGGAATTGAGGAAGTCAATCACAGCACATAAACTGGATTGAGCGTGTGTGGGTTGAGTTAACAAGCGGCACTTGAACCGTGTTAACTGTGTAAATTAAACAAGGGAAGGGTTTCGATAACAACAAGTCATTGATTGATTGATTGCTGATCTTTTATTTGGATTTTCTTTTTCTTATATACTAAACTTACTTACAGTTTTTCTTATGCTAATTTAATTTGGGAAGGTCAGCAGTAAAATTATTGCACAATTTTACTGCTCACCAAAAAACCTAAGTTTGTTTACTTTTGTGTAAACAGGAAACAATTGGGTTTTGCTATTGTGCGTTTTTTTGTTAATTAGTACGCTTTTTAGTAGCCAAATGCAAGCTAAGCAGTTGACCCACTTTGGTCAGAAGTCAATGAATTCTTTCTTTTTTGTAAACAAGCAAACAGACTTTGGTTATGAACAAAAAAGTAAATTAAAGCTTAGCCTGCATTTGTTGCTCATGATCACCATAGCCAACTTTAAATAAACTTAGCTATAATGATCATTAGCTTGTATGTATAATCAAAGTAAATTTGTGTGTATAAACAATAACCATGATAAGTGAATTTGTGTGTATAAACACTAACCATGATAAATAAATTTGTGTGTATAAACATGCTCCCCCCGTTGAGTGAAGCTCAAAAGTAGGAATACAATGTTACAGTAAAACTAAGTTGTATACATAAATAAATAGTTTAGGGATTTTTTTTTGAATCTGTGCTGAATATGCTGAGGTTCCATTTGTTTCCAGTTTTGATGACGGCTGCTGCTTCGTTTTAGTTGTGTGTTGTGAGTGATGATATTTAGATGTGAACGGTAAAATCTACTGATGTTGGTTGGCGTTGGTTACGAACTGCTGGTATTGGAGCTGGCTGTTGATTCGTTTTCCTGCTGACCAATAGATATACCAAGATGCCGGCGGTTATGATGAGTGCTGAGTAGCCGACCGCCACATGATGGTAGTTATGTGTGTTGAGCTTGTTTGGGCGCTGGAGGATTTCTTGGGCTGCGAGTGAGGTCTGTAGCTCTGTTAAGTTAAGCCAGTGTAGGGGCTAAGACACTGTGCGTGCTGATCGTGCGTCTTCTTTTCTTGCTGCTTTCGGGCCTTTCTCGTTCGGGTCTCTCAAGTTGATGTGCTTCTGCTTCAATTGAGTCATTCGTGTGAGGTTCGTGCGGAGGATCTGGTTCCGTGTGGTGGAGTGGTAATGGCGCTAATCGAGTAATTGGCCTTCTGCAAACCCCTTTGGATGTTTTAACATCAGCTACTCGAATAATTCCATCTTCCCCTGGATGCACTTGGACAACCCTTGCCAACGGCCACTGCAGAGGAGGTGTATTCTCTTCTTTTATTATTACCATGTCGCCAGGTTGAATGTTGACCTTTTGTGTTTTCCACTTCTGCCGATACTGTAGCTCACACAAGTATTCTCGTGACCATCGTTTCCAGAATTCTTCCTTTATGTGGGTGACTAACTTCCATCTGGTTAGAAGATTTAGCCTTGGTTGAATGGCGTTCATATCAACTTGTGCATTCAGTGCTTCCCCAATTAGGAAGTGTCCAGGAGTTAGGGCGGTCAGGTCGTTTGGATTGTCTGACATTGGGCTGATTGGGCGTGAGTTGAGAGTGCCTTCGATTTCTATTACTACGGTATCAAGTTCCTCGTACGTAAGTGATGATGTTGCTACACTTCTGACTAGTAAATGCTTTGCTGATTTGACTGCGGCCTCCCATAGGCCTCCAAAGTGAGGTGCACGTGGCGGTATGAAGTGAAATGTTATACCTCTTGAAGTACATTCCCTGTTGAGGATTTCATTAGCTGGACTAGCAAAGATTGTTTCTGAGAGTTCCGTTAGTTGATTCTTTGCGCCTACGAAGTTTGTTGCGTTGTCGCAGTACAGATTTTTGCAATGACCTCTTCTACTGATGAATCGTTTTAAGGCTCCAATAAAAGCCTCTGTGCTTAGGTCGCTCACTAATTCTAGATGCACTGCCTTTGTGGCAAAACAGCAGAACACTGCAATGTAGGCCTTTTGAGGTTTCTTTGCCCTGACCTTATAGTGCACCCAAAATGGTCCACAAAAATCAACCCCTGAGTTGATGAATGGTCGCGCTGGGGTGACTCGTGTTGCTGGCAGGTTCCCCATAATTTGATTGAGAAGTTGTGGCTTGGCTCTGGTGCATCGTATGCAATGTTGGACAATGGATCGTACTGCAGATTTTCCCTTGACTGGCCAGAATCTTTGCCGTACGTGTGCCAGCAGTGCTTGAGGTCCACAGTGTCGATTTTGTTCATGGATCATTTGAATGAGTAATTTCACGATTGGATCGTTGTATGGAATTAACATTGGATGCTTAGCGTCGTATGATAGCTCTGATGCGTTCAATCGTCCTCCTACTCTGATAACGCCGTTGGGGTCCAAGAAGGGGGTAAGATTGTTGTATGCACTCCCGCTGTGTACTGCATTATTTTTCTTTAAATTGTGTAGTTCTGGTGCAAAATCTGCTTGTTGCATAGCCCGAATGATGGTTACGAGTGCCTGTTCTGATTCTTGTACGCTTAATGTTATGTTGGATAACTTTGTCCGCCTTCTAGTGTGGTTGATGAACCTCAGCATATAGCCCACAACTCGCTGTAGCGTTCTAAATGAGCCCCTATGTTGTATTGTGTAGATTATGTTGTTTGAAGTGTCAGTTGCTGTCGTGGTTGCGCTTACTTTCTTTCGCTCCATGGTGACGTCATTGGTATGTGTACATTGAGCTCTATAGTAGGGTTGTGGCCAAATTTCCTGTTTTCCATGCAGGAAAATGGGTCCGTACAGCCACAGGCTACATGTTGACAGCTTCCTTGGTGAAAGACCTCTTGACAGTACATCCGCAGGATTGTCTTTTGAGGGTACATGTCGCCATTGTTCCACTAACGACAGCTCTTGTATTGCTGAGATACGGTTGGCCACGAATGTATGGTATGATGATGACTGCGAGGTAATCCATGCCAATACGATTTCTGAGTCGGTCCACAAGTATGTGGGAGTGTTTTCAAGTCTCGCGTCCTGCTTTACCCTGGCCGCCAGCTGAGCACACAATAGGGCTGCACAAAGTTCCAGGCGCGGTAGTGTTTGCCGCTGTAGGGGGGCTACCCGTGATTTTGCACACAGTAGTTTGACTGAGACCTGGTTGTCTTTAAATGTTGATCTGATGTAAATCGCTGCGCCATATGCCTTTTCTGATGCGTCGGCAAAGGCGTGGATTTGGAGTTTTGATGGTGTCCGTCCTTCAAAGATGTGCCGTTGAATTTTCATGTTATTCACGTGCTCTAACTCGTTGCGGAAGTTCATCCATTTCATCTGGAGTTCAGCTGGCAGTGCTTCATCCCATGCGAGCTTTCTTTGCCAGAGATCTTGAATAAAAATTTTTGCGGTCACGACGATGGGTGCCAGAACTCCTAAAGGGTCAAATAATTTTGCCATGTCCGAGCTGATAGTTCTCTTGGTGATTTGGCTTAGTTGCCCTAGACGTACCTTAACACACAGCTGATCAGTTTTCGGCATCCAAATTAGGCCTAGTGTTTTTACTGCCTGTTTCTCCTCATCTCTGAAGTCAATATTTACTTCCTGCTCTTCCTTGCGTGTGACGTTTTGAAGTAGCTGAGGGTGATTGGCACTCCATTTTTGTAGGTTTAGCCCATGCTTTCGTAATATGTGGGTCAGCTCTTGCTGGATTGCTAAAGCTGTGGTTAAATCATTATCTCCGCCGATGCCGTCGTCGACGTAGAAGCTGTTAAGTAGAAATTGAGCTCCATATGGGTATCGTCTGATGTTTTCTTTGGCTATTCGTTCCAAGCACTTTGTTGCCAAGTATGGTGCAGCTCGTGTCCCATACGTGATGGTGTTAAGTTGATAGTACTTATTTGGGGTAGTTTGATCTTTTCTCCAGATGATGGTCTGGAATCTTCGGTCGTCTGGGTGCACCAGTATCTGCCGGTACATCTTTTCGATGTCTGTTGTAAAGACGAATCGTGGCAAACGAAACCGAAGTAGTATGGAAAAGAGTTCGCTTTGTATTGTTGGTCCTGCGTGCATGGTGTCATTTAGCGAACAACCTGAGGAAGTTTTAGTAGAAGCATCAAACACTACTCGGAGTTTGGTTGTTAGGCTCTCTGGCCTGAGGATGCAGTGGTGTGGAATGAAGTAATGTGGTTTATCAGTAGATTTGATTTCAATTTCTGTCATGTGGCCTAGTGACTCATATTCTTTCATGAATTGTACATATTGTGTTTTTATAGCAGGGTTGCTTCCCAAACGGCGTTCAAGTGACAGAAATCTGTTAACGGCTATTCCGTGCGAGTCGCCAAGCGTGTCTGGGCTGTCGCAAAATGGAAGTTTGACCATGAATCTGCCACTCTCGGTTATTGAATGGGTTTGGGTGAAATGCTCCTCGCAATATTTTTCGGATGCAGTCTTAGGCTTGTCCGCTGTGCTGAGGTGCTCTAGCTCCCAGAGCTGAGCGATCGATTCTTCTAATGGTGTTTTCCATTCTAAAAAAAAATGTTACAATATGTATGTGTAAAATTTTTATCAGTTTACACACACACTTAAAAAGTTGTCCATTTTTTTTGTTTTAATGGAACAGAAAATTGCTTGATTTTAATAAAAACTACACTCTGCGTTAAAAACTCGTCTGCATAAAAAAGTATTTACTTACAAAACACAGCTGTAAAAAGTGGTACTTTATTACACTGCAATATAATTGGGGGTAAGATATGTTACACTTTTGCCAGTTATTTGTGCAACATGTTCAGAAAGGAACACGATAACTGTTTTCACTCTTGCATGTATTTTTAGAATGGAACATAAACCCGCTCGAATGGTAACATTAATGTAACATTTTTGCCAGAAAGGAAAACACCATAAGTTGGGTTCACCTTCCGTGCATATACCACATGCTGCGTTTTCTGCATGATGCTCCCCAATCTTTCCTGCAATTACCCAGCCCAGTCGCGTGTTTTGTAACAGAGGTAACTCATCTGCCAACTTGATTTGTCCGGCTGTTATCAACATATGGTGGAATTCTGCTCCCAGTAGCACGTCTATTTTGTCGGGCCGATTAAATGTTGGGTCTGCTAGAGCGATGTTTTTCGGGATTCGCCAATGCTCGATGTTGATAACCTGTGACGGCTGTGGTGAAATTATATGCGGGAGTACAGCTGCCTCAAATCGTGTGCTGAAGTCGTTGGTTAGCGAGTGGAATTCAGCGTTGATCCGTTGCTGTACCTTGGTGTTGCGGGATCCAATTCCCCTTATGTTAATGAATACTGGCTTCGGTGAGATTCCAAGGCGTTTAATCAATCGCTCGCTTACAATATTGAGCTGTGAGCCTGAATCTAAGATCGCTCTGCATTGTACCTCCTTGTTATTTGCTTTGATAGTGATCCTAGCCGTACTAAGAAATACATAGTGGCTGGTGCTAGAGGGTTGAGCTGCCGTGAGTGACGCAGCTTCTTGGGTGGAGGTTGACGATAATGCTGGTACTGCTACCTGATTTGTTGCTGCTTGATTGGTTGGGTGCTCTAGATGCAGGAGCGTATTATGACGTTTAGTGCACCTCGTGAAGCTTCTGAGGGTACACCTTTTGGCAACATGCCCAGGCTTTAGGCAGTTCACACAAAACCCTTGCTTTTGGACGTGTTGAAGTCTCAATGGTGGAGACAAGCCCAGAAATGCCTTGAAAATGAATAATGGATGACTGCTGGTTTTGCACATACTGCAGGATGTGTGGCTGTGGGGTTCGGACGTGATGGAAGTGCACACCTTCGTCTTTGGCTTGACTGGGTGTTTGTCTTCCATTGCTTCCATGGATTGAAAGTGGGTTTCTAGAAAGTCGAGGAAGCCCTTGATGGTTTGCACTTCTCGGGGGTGCGACAGTGACTGCTCATAACGAAGGCGTGTTGCCTGATCTAGCCTCTTTAGTAGCAGGTGAAGCAATAGCGGGTCCCAGGACGAAGTGTCGATTTGCAGATTTTGTAGCGCTAGCAGACACTCTTGTGTTTTGTCATGCAGCGCCTTGTTATTGTCGGCCACCGGTTTGGTTGGGGCAGTGGTAAGCTCGTGCACTAATTTGTTGACTAGGAGTCTTCTGTTGTTGTAGCGCTCGACTATCATTCCCCATGCGGCATCAAAGTTTTCTCCTGTGGCGTCGAAATGTTTGATAAGGGTGGCGGCTTCTTCCACCACGTGTGTTTTGAGATACCACGTTTTCTGGAACTTGGGTATGTTTTGTTGCAAAATTAATGATGAGAAGATATCATGAAATTCCTGCCATTTGAGGTAATTTCCATCGAACTTTGGTATCGTAAGTTTTGGCATTGGAATTGGTTCCAATTGCCTGGAAGGGGGTTCTGGACCTTGATTGGCCGATAGACGGCTTGCTGCATCCTTAATGGCCCGTCGAACACTACCTTCTAACTTGACGAATCTATGCATATCGTAGCCAATTGCCTCCGGGCTTGCACAAACCTCAAACAACTGGAAGTGCATCCCTTCGACATTCTGCCACAATGTGGTTGCCGTTTTCATTTCGTTGGCTGCGAACTCCCCTTGAAGGAGTCGTTCTAATGATGCCATCATTGCTGCCTGTCGGCGGATGAGCCTGGTAGCTTTGCTTGATCCTTCGTTTGGCAGCCCTGGTTGATGTTGTTGTTGCGTTGATGGGCTCTGACTTTTTGCTGCACTTGGAGCCACCCTCAACAGAGACGCCTCGAATATCTCCTTATATTGTTGGACGATATTCGCTATGGCGGCGTAGTAATCTTCAGTGAAATAACTGTGCTCCATCTGAAGATTCTCAATCACACGGATTTTATTATCCGTTGCTTCGAACATGGACCACTCCTCCTCCAGCCTTCTGAGTCGCTCCTCGAAATAGCTGGCTGAAATCTTCCTTGAAGCTGAGTCCTTCTTAAAGTTGCGAATTATGGCTTCAATTCGCTCGCCTGTCTGCTTTTGGCTGCTGACTAGTCCTTCGAATGTAGCCATGGTTGCTGATGCCTTTCTTCCTTGGATTGCTTAGGAGTTTCTTGAGAGGTTGAGAGTCCAGTTGATACTGAATGTTAGTTGTTAGTGTCCTGGTGCGGTTCACTAGCTGATATTCCTGCGACTGCACAGGATCACGTCGGGGTCACCAAATGTTAAATGGAATGTGGAATTGAGGAAGTCAATCACAGCACATAAACTGGATTGAGCGTGTGTGGGTTGAGTTAACAAGCGGCACTTGAACCGTGTTAACTGTGTAAATTAAACAAGGGAAGGGTTTTGATAACAAGTCATTGATTGATTGATTGCTGATCTTTTATTTGGATTTACTTTTTCTTATATACTAAACTTACTTACAGTTTTTCTTATGCTAATTTAATTTGGGAAGGTCAGCAGTAAAATTATTGCACAATTTTACTGCTGACCAAAAAACAACTTTGTTTACTTTTGTGTAAAACAAACTTTGTTTACTTTTGTGTAAACAGGAAACAATTGGGTTTTGCTATTGTGCGTTTTTTTGTTAATTAGTACGCTTTTTAGTAGCCAAATGCAAGCTAAGCAGTTGACCCACTTTCGTCAGAAGTCAATGAATTCTTTCTTTTTTGTAAACAAGCAAACAGACTTTGGTTATGAACAAAAAAGGAAATTAAAGCTTAGCCTGCATTTGTTGCTCATGATCACCATAGCCAACTTTAAATAAACTTAGCTATAATGATCATTAGCTTGTATGTATAATCAAAGTAAATTTGTGTGTATAAACAATAACCATGATAAGTAAATTTGTGTGTATAAACACTAACCATGATAAATAAATTTGTGTGTATAAACAGTGACATCTTCATCGCGCTCATCTTTATCAAGTTATGAAAAATAACCCACAGCCGTTAAAGACGCTACAAGCCAAATTTCTGCGTGTGCTCCTAGGATCCAGGAAGGGATAGAGCGCTACGTAGCAGTTCTTAAAAGGGGAAGAAGCCCGAAGTCGGCGGAAGCATCTCAACCTGCAAAAATTTTAAAAGACGATGAAAGGCCACCCACATCGCAAAACCGTCAATGCAAAAAAGACCATTAAGCTGCCCCCATTTATTTGAGAGAAATGATCTCATTAAGTTTTTAGTCAGTACACGTTACAAACAATAAACGTGGTGGTATATACATATGAAACAAAAATTCAAGTAAATCACGAAAATGCTTACCGCACTACAACTACTACAGAGCTCGAAAAACTAGAGAAAAACTTCTACACGTACCAACTAAAGAACGCAAAAGTAGTTATAAAAGTTATTGACTCAAATCTTGACCCTAAAGAAATAAAGACCAGTACGTGCAGCAAAGGATTTAAAGCCAAATCTGTATCGAACATCAGAAACCAAGAAAGGTATGATCTTGGTGATGGCAAATTGAAGAAAAATGAGACATTTGAAATATGTTATGCATCGTAGAGTTGTAGTTAATGCGCCACATAAGCGATCTTGGCCCGTACAGTACTTGAACTGCCAGGAATATGGTCCCACTAAATCTTGTGTTGTGTGTGGGGATCTGCATGTTACAGCCAAGTAAAAAAACCAAAATTTGATTCTAGGGTGAAAAGTGCAGCAATTGCGGCGGAAACCAAAGTGGCAACTATAGAGCTTTGCCTGTTTTAGATTTTGTAAGACGTTCTTCCAAACCGAAAGTAGTTTTTGCCCCTCCCCAGCCATTTAATATATACCAACTACAAATATGCCCCCATTAGCACAGACAACTACAAGTAAAGTTTCTTACGCTGACGCATTAAAGTCTAACCAGCCCAAGGCACGTATTCCTGCCCAGCCAACAACACATTAAGAGGTGCAAACAAACGAACCAACCGATTCAAATTTTAGCCGCCTGGAAGCCGTAATTGACAATTTACGCAGATCATGGCGCAAATGGCTGGCATGATGCAAAAAATTCAATAAATGTAATCTGCTCTTTTGCAATGAATTGTCTCAGGGTTTGTTTCTGGAATGAAAACGGCAGCCGCAAAAATGAACTCGAATATTTTTTAACACACCAACAAAGTTATGTAATGTTGGTTTCCGAGACTCATATGACATCTACAAGTACTTTTAAAATAAGTGGCACGATTCGAAGGATCTCAGGTATAGATCATGGGTAGCTCGGCTATACTAATCAAATCAAGAATTAAACACCAATGGTTGGGCGGCCTCTTCAAAAGCTATATCCAGCAACTAACGTCTGCAATGACGAATTTTTCCATCACCGAGTTATTTTGTCGGTTTATTTTCCACCCAGATTCTCCATAACGAAGGATCAGTACAACAGTTTTTACAAATCTTTAGGACCTTGCTTCATAGATACTGGAGACTACAAGGGTAAGCACACGTAATGGGGCTCCCGCATAATAGCCCCGAGGTCCTATATTGCATGTTTCCGTGTCTGAAATTGGACTTTGCGTTATTTCAACTGGACAGCCAACCTATTGACCAACTGACCACAATAAAATTTCAGACGTAATAGATTTTGGCGTAGCAAAAGGAACTTAGTGAAGCATAGATCGCCCCAACTAAAAACTAGGCTGAAGGAATGTACAAGCCAATTAAAAAACTTGCTGTAGGTACACAGGATAGAATCACTTAAAGATCACTTAGAAGGTCTAGAGACGCAACTTCCTAGACGAATCATTCTTTTTGGCGATCCGCCAGACGCCTTAAAAGACTTGTTAACGCAAAACCATCCCTGCGTATTTTTAGAGGACCCTAGGCAAGAAATGACGAAAAAAAATGCGGTCTGCTCGCAAGTCATTTAAGGAATGTGTTCGCTCCCAATACAATCACTGACGTGAGGGAATAACAACCTGCTGCTGCTAGACGTTTCCGGTTTTCAGATGTTGTAAAAGTCATCGCTTACTTAAACGAAAATGCTCCTAGGGTTGATAAAAATATTTTTTTTTTATTTTTAATGCCATAATACGGCTTGAAAATTTCCCGCTAATATGGAAAGTTGCCTAAGTAAAAATGATTCCTAAGCCTGGTAAAGATCCTTTGAAGAAGGAGTTTAATAGGCCTATAAGTCTGTTAAAAACTATGTCAAAATTATTTTAAAAGCTGCTTGAAAACAAGCTGGCCCCGATCATGAATGACAACAACTGCATTCCAAATCACCAATCGCCTTAGAAGTCAACATACTACCATCGAGCAAAGGTACAGGTTATAAGAAAAAAGCTTTTAAGGCTCCGCGCTTTTCATCGATGTCTCTAAAACTTTCGATAAAGTATGGCATGTATTAAACAAGTACATAACCGGTCGACAATGTATGATCAAAGAACATTTGCTGATGATACCGCTTTCCTCAGTATTCATAAAGACCCTAAAGAAGTTTCGAACCCACTGCAATACCACGTAACCCAAGTAGAGAAATGGACAAAGTTATGGAGAATAAAAATTAATGAACAAAAATATACGCACGTTACAACCAAATGGTGCCTTAACGATTTGAGACGAAATACCTTGTCATTCACCTGGATCATCGTCTTACTTACATGAAAGTCAAATTTAGATGCGAAATTGACGCAAATGAACCTTAAAGTTACACAAATTCATTAGCTTATTGGCAGAAACTCTGTGCTTCGTCGTGATTGTAAACTTCTACTCTAGAAATCGGTTTTGAAACCAATTTGGTTCTACGGTATACAATTATTGGGCACTGCTTCCGCCTCCAGCATAGAAAAAATTCAACGCCGTCAAAACAAATTCCTAAGAATGATAACTGGTGCTCTTTGGTATATTAAAAATAGCAACATCCACAAAGATCAAATACTTTCACTAGTTAAATGCGAAATCTTAAACTATGTGGACAAACTGAATAAACTGGAAACACATCCCAATCCGCTTGCTCGAAACATCTTGCAACATAGGGGAAATACTCGGCTGAAAAGGAGGGATACAATTGTGCTTAGATGAAACCTTTGCAATTAGTTATCTTTATTGTGAGAACTTAAATTTTAGTCTGGTATTGATTGGACTAGTATTAAATACTTAGTTTTAAGATTTGATTACTTATTGTTAGTTCGCCTAAGCGAAGATTCAATAATAAAACATGAGTTTCTACCAAATAGCCCGTGGATTTGAGCAGCTTTAAGTTTCATTTGCGTCAGCTTCGCATCTATATGAGGCTTCCATGTAAGGCGGCGATCTAGGTGAATACCAAGATATTTTATCTCAGATCGTTGAGGCACCATATGGGTGTTGACAGTGATTGGAGGGCACGTTTCTTTGCGTAAACTAAAAGTAACGTGGGTACATTTTTGTTCATTTATCTTTATTCCCCCTTACTTTGCCCATTTTTCAACTTGGGTAACTTGTTGTTGCAGCTAGTTCGAAGCCTCTTTAGGGGCTTTGTGAATACTAAGAAAAGCAGTGTCGTCAGCAAATGTCGACGTGTGTGTGAATCTATTGGTTGGCATATCTGCCGTGTAAAGCAAGTACAAAATCGGGCCTAGTATACTCCCTTAAGGTACACCAGCCTCTATTGGTTGGGAACAACGTATTTGGTTTCCCTCTTTGATCATAAATTGTCGGCCTGTTATGTATTTTTCTAAAAGGTTGAAAATGTTAGCTGGAAGGTTGAGCTTTAGTTTGTTTAAAAGG
Source organism: Melanophora roralis (assembly GCA_963583895.1). Lineage (NCBI taxonomy): Eukaryota > Metazoa > Arthropoda > Insecta > Diptera > Rhinophoridae > Melanophora > Melanophora roralis. The sequence goes on along the minus strand of OY757187.1, from coordinate 76,242,236 downwards.
CCTTCATGCCATACTTTGTCGAAAGCTTGTGAGACATCGATAAAAAGCCTGGAGCAGTACTTCTTTTCCTCAAAGGCTTTTCTTATAACCTGTACCAACCTGTGAGTTTGCTCGATGGTACTATGTTGAATTCTAAAGCCGAATTGGTGATTTGGAATGCAGTTGTTGCCATTCAGGATCGGATTCAGCTTGTTTTTTTAGCAGTTTTTCGAACAATTTCGACATTGTGGGTAACAAACTTATGGGCCTATAAGGCTCTACCTTCGAGGGATCTTTGCCCGGCTTGTTGTGATTTATTTTTAAAGTTGTTATTTATTTAATTATAAAACACAAACTTACTTTATGCTATTCTTATCTACTATTTATATTAAACTAAACATACTGACTTCATAGAAGTCAGCATTGGCGTGAAAGTGCTTACTCGCCTTATCAGGTCAACAACTTTGTGAAAGTGCTGACTCGCATTATCGGGTCAACACATTGTGAAAGTGTTGACTTGCATTATCAGGTAAGTAACCTTGTTGTCTGTTTAAAATAAACTAGATCTATACGAGGGTGGCTCTCAACAGGCTTAGGATTCATCTTTATTAAGGCAATTTTACATATAGGCGGAAAATGTTCAAGCCGAATTATCGCGTAAAAATAAAAAGAATGATTTTTTTAGCAGTAAGAGGTAGCTCTATGAGCATTTTGTTGCTTATTCTACCCAAGCCAGGAGCTTTTTTACCATTGAGGTTATCGATAGGCTCTACAACATCTGCAATTCGGAAACGTATTTCTAAAGGACGCCTAACAACAACAGGCGGTAATTCCCTCACGTCTGTGCATGTATTGGGAGTGAATACGTTTTTGAAGTGATTTGCGAACAGATCGCATTTTTCTTCATCATTTCTAGCCGAAGATCCTCTCAGATTGCGCAGTGGTGGTTTTGCGATAACAGGTCTTTTAAGACGTCTGGCTGATCGCCATAAGGAATAATTTGTCTGAGGAGTCGCGATTAGATCTTCCAAGTACTCCTTCAGTTAAGCCATTCTGCGAACCTCCAACAAGCTTTTTAATTGGTTTGTACATTCCTTTAGCTTAGATTTAAGTTGGGGTGATCTTTGCCTTTGCCATTCTCTTCGGGCTCTCCTTTTTTCAGATAAAAGCTTTTCCACATCGTCAGAAAACATTTTGCTGTACCTGGCCTGACGATAGGTGGAAGACGCATGTTAAAATGCTTTTTTAATATTTTCATTTAGGACGCTCAGGCTATCATCTATGTCTCCGGGAGTTTTTAGCGGTTGGTTTTCCGAGCAGTGGGCACTAATATATTTCTTATATTTTAACCAATTTATTCTCTTAGATAAGAAAAAATCACTAGTTGCTGTTTGCTGAGGACTGCAAATAGTAATTATTGTGGGTGAGTGGTCAGAAGATAAATCCAAGGAGGCTATAGCCTCAATAAGGTCCGGGGATATACCTTTTGCCACGCCAAAATCTATTACGTCAGGAAACTTTTTTATTGTCCGTTGTCCAGTTGAAATAACGAAAAGTCCCATTTCCGACACGGAATCATACAAGACACGACCTCTGGGACTAATAAGGCGGGAGCCCCAGTATGTGTGCTTAGCGTTATAGTCTCCAGCAGCTATGAAGCGGGGACCTAATGATTTGTAGAAACTGTTGTACTGATCCTTCATTATGGAGAATTTGGCTGAACAGTAAACTGATGAAATAACAAAGTTGTGGAAAAATTCATCAATGCAGGCGTTCGTAGCTTAGGTATAACATTCCGAGAGGCCACCCAACCATTGGTGTTTAATTCTTGATTTTATTAGAATAGCCGAGCCACCACATGATCTATCCCTAGGATCCTTTGAATCGTAAAAAGAATATCCACTAATTTAAAAAGTGCTTCTAGATGTCATATGAGTCTCAGAAATCAACATAATATCGATTTTTTGGTTCATCAAGAAATACTCGAGCTCGTTTTTGTATTGGCGGATGCCGTTTGCGTTCCAGAAACAAACCCTGAGGCAGTTCATGGCCTTTTAAGCATGGCCTGCAAAAGTGCAGACTTCTTGCATCATGCCGGCCATTTGCGCCATAATCTGCGTAAATTGTTTGACCATATTGTCAATAACGGCTTCCAGGCGGCTAAAATTGGCTCCGGTTGGTTCGCTTGTTGGCACTTCTTGTTGTATTGTAGGCTGGGTAGACTTACGTGCATTAGGCTGGTTAGACTTTAATGCGGCGGCGTAAGAAACTTGTTTTGTAGTTGGTTGTGCTAACGGAGGCATATTTGTATTTAGTATATTAAAGGGCTGGGGAGGGGCAGGAACTACTTTCGGCTTAGTTGAGCGCTTAACTGAATCAAAAACAGGGCAACCTCTATAGTTGGCCGTGTGGTTGCATCATGCAGATCACCACACACAACACAAACAGAAGGCAGCTTACAATAAGCTTTGGTGTGGCCATATTCCTGGCAGTTCAAACGCTGTACAGGCCCAGATCGCTTATGTGGCGCTTCCACTACCACTCTACGATGCAAAATGTATTTCAAATCTTATATCGGGTGAGTCTCATTTTTCCTTAATTTGATATCACCAGGCTCGAGCTCCACTCGGAATTTTTGACTCTAAATCTCTTCATGCACAAACTAGTTTTAATTTCCTCCGGGTCAACATTTGAGTCAATACCTTTAATCACTACTTGGAGGCCTTTTGCATTTTTAAGTTGATACGTGTAAAAGCTTTTGTTTTGTTTTTCAAGTTCTGTTACCGTGGTGCGGTAAGAATTCTCTTGATTAACATGGATTTTGGTCTCATATATGTTACCACGTTTTATGCTTGTCACATAAAAATTATTTTCGCCGATTAATTTAACTAGTGACTTAATCAGGTCATTTGAGTTTTTCTCTCTCAGATAAATGGGAGGTGGCCTAAAAGTCTTTATTTCAGTAGCAGGGGCCTCATTATCCTCTTGCAAAATTGCAAAACGATTTTGCAATGAGGTTGGCCTTTCATCGTCTTTTAAAATTTTTGCAGGTTTAGATGCTTCTGCCGATTTCGGGCTTCTTCCCCTTTTAAGAACTGTTACGAAGCGGTCCATCCCTACCTGAATCATAGGTGCAGATGCAGAAATTGAGGTTGATGTGCCTTTAGGGGCTGCAGGTTCAACTCCAGAACTTGATAACGATGACCGCGACAAAGATTGTACCTCAGAACTTTTTTTTATAATTTTTGAAAATAGATTGGGCTAAGTTAGTCCCTGGTTCAGTAGAATTATTTAAATTAGGCGCACTTGAGCTTAGATTGTTTGTTATTATTTTTGGTCTTGCATTTAAATAGTTTTTATTATATTCAGGGTCTCTAATGTTCTCATGGCTAACACTTGTGGAGCTTAACACAATGTAAGCATTTCGGCTATCAGGCCCACTGTCACAGCGATTACTGTTACTCATTAACCGTTCGCTTTATTTTTAGTTTGTTGTTATTATTTTTTTTTTCTCACTGATATGTGTATGTATGTGTATTTATTAATTCGTTTGCCACTTATTACTAACTAGCTGACCCGGTGAACTTCGTACCACCTAACAGTTATTGACTATATGGATTTTTTAAAAAGAGTACAAAGCTGATTTAGTCAAATAGTTTATTGGAATATAGTTATAAGGAAAACAAAAATTCAAAAAGATTACAAAAATAAGGAAATTCTGTATTTTCGTTCTTGAAGTTAATTCCCTTCAGTGCAGTACTTTGTGATATATGACATTTTTCGTTTTGTTATTAGGTGCAAGTACAAATAAAGTAGATGGTTTGTCCACACGTGAACATGAAACCATGAGAAAAACATGAAACCTCTAAATTGAGACCATAAATACTCAAGGATTGTCCTTGTGATTTGTTAATCGTAATTGTGAATGCAAGACGAATAGCAAATTGCGTTCGATTAAACTCAAAAGGCATATCGGTTGGTGTCATCGGAATTCTTGGAATGAGAACTTCTTCACCTTTGAATTTTCCTCTAAGTATAATTGCGTGTATGTTGCAAAGTTTCTGGTTGGTTTAAATTTCGAAGCACCATAACTACCGAGAGAAAAACATGAATTCTCTAAATTGAGACCATAAATACTCAAGGATTGTCCTTGTGATTTGTTAATCGTCGTTGTGAATGCAAGACGAATAGCAAATTGAGTTTGCTTAAACTCAAAAGGCATATCGGTTGGTGTCATCGGAATTCTTGGAATGAGAACTTCTTCACCTTTGAATTTTCCTCTAAGTATAATTGCGTGTATGTAGCAAAGTTTCTGGTTGGTTTAAATTTCGAAGCACGATAACTACCGAGGGTACCTTCAGTTGTAAGCAGTGCGGTGGTAAGCCAGGTACATCCAAGGAGTTTAAAACTTTAGTTGAATAGTTGTTGGCTTTATTTTCTTTTGTTACACAATCAATAGATTTAAAAGAATGCACAGTACCAACGATTTGATTTTGAACTACATACACATATAGTTTAAATCATCCACATCTATATTTTTAGTAGCTAAAATTGCCCGTTCACTCAACCAGTCATAATTTTTCCCATTAGCAGTTATGTTGGGAAATACTTTCTAGATAAGCTCTTTTTTTACGATACAAAATTACAAAAATTTTGAGGAAACGAAATCAATCCGTTAAATTCGTCCACGGGAATACGGCCATTACCGATAGTCAACAATTAGTTGGAGAAATCTTGAGCTGATAAATCGTTGAGCAATGTAACTAACTCTCATGTTTTCTGTCAACTGCAGTATCTTTGCAAAACGCCACAGACTTGAGGATTTGACGCAAACATTCATTCTATCAGCAGCCGTCGATCTTGGAATGACTGGCAGTGGTTGGCTGAAATCACCAGACAGTAAAATCATTGCACCTCCAAAACATCTTGAGTCACTGCGCAAATCTTTTAGTGTTTTTAGAGCTTCTATTGCGCGCTTGTGTGCCATTGTGCAGCCGTCCCAGATAATGATTTTACACGCTACTAAAACTTTGGACATGGCGGAGTTTTTCGCAATGTTACGTGTCGGTTGCTCTTTATCTTGAAGGTTTGATGGCAATTTTAACGCTGAGTGAGCTGTGCGGCATCCTTCTAACAATATGGCCGCCATTACAGAAAAAGCTACCGCTACAACAATGTTGGATCTCGCACGAACAGTGGCTATAACCAATGTCTTCCCAGTTTCACCATGGGAATCCAAGAAAAAAAAAACCTCCATTTCCGCCATCAATTGCCTTCAATATTATATCATAGACTTCCTTCTTTTGGAGGTTTAAGAGGGAAACATTGGTTTGAACTAATTGGTTTAACTCATGTCAATCGTATTCACGTTCACACTTAAATTCTCGATTTAGTAGCTCATTCATTTCATGTTCTGGTGCTGGCAGTCCTAACCTGACTTACACACTCACACAAATAAGGTAACACATGTCTTCAATTAGGAGCAAGGCCCGATTGTGCATCTTATTTTTTCTCCATATTATTATTATTGAACCTTCGCTAATGCGAACTAACAATATGTATTCAAATCTTAAAATTATGTAATTGATATTAGTCCAGTCAGTACCAGACCAAAATTTAAGTTTTCATAATAAGGTAAATAAGGTTATCCATCTTCGCATTGACTTCAAGATTTGGATTTCTCGAGCTGACACGATATTGATGTAAAATGACACATTGTCCTTGTATTTGTTCCACAGGTGACTTGGACTTGACGGGTAGCATGTCAATAGCAAATAATGTTCGTATATGCCTCAGCGACTGTCGTATCCCAATGAGTATCGTTTTTAAGCAAATTGAGTTCTTGACATGCAGCACGAAATGTTGGACAGACTATACAATTACCAGTACGTAATGCTGCAAATGATTCAGTATTCTTCAGATGAACTGTATAAATGCGACCAAGAGCATCACTTGAACGCACATCTGGATGCCCAGGAACCATAGTGCCTTTCTTTTGACGTTAAACATTTTTTGAAGAAGCGTTCCAAGTGTAATACCGTGGCATCTTCGAATAAAGTAAAGTTTGTGCAAACGGATCGCTTTGACAAACAGCAAAGAAACTTGTAAATGTTGTCACTGGAGGTATTTCAGCACATTGAACAATATTTGCCGCAGTGAAATATAATCGTTGGCCATTCTCCAGATGCACTGCTAAATGTGCAACAGTGGGATGACATTCGTGAATAGGGAATGAGAATATACGCCAAGCCGCCTGATTGCAGTTCACATATCGCCCAACTTAATAACGCGTAATTCCATCGTTGCCATTGGAGGTTTGGATGCTAAAAACAGTCATATCGCTGCCTTTTGTGACATATTTGCAGATGAACTTGATCGTCTTCACTGAATTAGGATATTCAACATTGCAATATGTCTTAAATGATTTGGAAAGAAGTAGCACACTCCAACTGTTGTCAATTACAAAATCGTTTCCTTTTACTTTCTTTGTAATAGTTTGACCGTTGTCATTGGGCGATCAACGCCGATACAGTAGATAACCGTCATTGCCACTGATAGTTTCCGCTGTCAATTTACTTGGATAATGTTTGGAACACTTGCCGTCGACCATGCACGGAGATTGGGGACTGATGGTGCCACACGGTTCTTGACCTGTTTCGGGATCAGGGATCTCAGCACTTTTAATGTCATCTTTCTGGTCTGGTCGAAATTTTTCTACTAACTAAATAAAAATTTGTGCATGCGGCAAGCCTCGTTTTTGCCGCTCTATTGAATATTTCCAGCATTGAGTATCTCCGAACACGAATTGCCTAACAATATATATAATCAGCAAACGAATTTTTTGCCTAAACACACAAAATTCAAAAAATATCCTTAATAGCATGTCATAAACGTTATAAACATGTTTTGTTTGTTTCTTTGATAATTACTGAAAATTACTGATAAAGCGTGAATAGAAAAGCTTTCACGATGGGAAGCTGTTACCAAAAAAAACTTCAAAAACAGTTCAGTTTATAATGGATTCATTATTTTGTAGCCCTCTCCGCCACTTGTAAATATTTTATTTTTATTTTTTAAATGTTTGTTGTGCTTACAAAACAATGTATAGAAATTGCGTTAATGACTCGCTATCTGACAGACAGATTCATCATTGCATAGCCTAAATGCTTAGGGCAAGACTTGAACTATGTATTTGTTAATTTTGTAGCTTCTGAACTAAAAAAAAGATAGAAATATAATTTTATTTACGCTCGACGGGTTTCAAAGTTACGAATGCATTTTTCGTACTTCTTTTGAAATATTAGACCATTAGGCGAGACAGGGTAAAAACCATATTTTGAAACCGAAAAAGATAAAAAGGGGCTCAAATTTATTTTATTGCATTCGGAAGGTCTCGAAAAAAATATGAATATAAAATTCTGATAATTTTGATCATAATTGGTAAAAAGGGATAAACATTTTATTGGTAATTTTTAGGATATTTCTGTTACTTTTAAACTAATAATTTAAATTGCGTTCAACTGGTTTAAGAAAAATATGCACATTTTTTTAAGTTTTTTTACAGTTATTGAGACTTATATAAGGAAGTATTTTTGTTGTATGGGAGGTGCCATGCCCATTATTCATTTTTCTCCTAAGTATACTCACCTCAATTATGTATTTTAGCAAACATAAACATCCATAGACAATTTTAAGACTCTAGCTATAAGAATTATTGAAGTACATGTAAAAAAAATCCAATTCTACGTGAGGTGCCACACCAAAAATCTTGGAGACAGTTAATGAGATACAAATATAAATATTTCCATGCATATTGGCATAATAAATACCCATATTAACCCGAATTAACCCACGATTACCATATGGTAACGCGAAACATCCCGTTACAATTATACAAAAATATCCAAAACAAAACCACAAAACAACAACAAAAATACGTTATTGAATGTAAAACACTTGTGGCTTGCAAAAAAACAGAAAAAATCTGTTATTCTGAGTTAAACTAGTGAAGTGTTAGTGTGTGAAATTGAAGTGACTCAAAAAGTAAATTAAAATTCCTGTTTTCAGATATGGCTCGCCGGTAAGTTAAGCATTAAAACTAACTGTTAAATCTAAATCAATAAAAATTCAAAACAATTGGTAGCTAATAATATAAGCTATGAAACGCAAAAATTGTTTTTAAAAAAAATGATATTTTTGTACCATTTTTTTACAATTTACTTAAGGCGTTACCATATGGTAATCGTGGGTCGCCTAGGGTACATGTTTTTTTCTTCGTGTTTCATTCTTATTTTGTTAGTGTTTTATGAATTTTACAACTTTTAGAGGTTTATCTTTGCAACAAATGCTTGATTACATTCAAGAGCTCGACGAAGCAGAAGATCACAACCAACTAACTGACATCCCAACTGCCATTTATATCGAGCCTCCTCTAGACGGCAATATATCAGGCGAAGATGACGCTGAAGATGAATGTGCGGGAATCCCAGATAATGTTTGCCCAGCTCAGCCAAAAGGCGGCTGTGAAGTTGTAATGGCTAGTGGAAAACATTTTCAAAATTTTGATGAAGATGATGAAATTGGAGGTGTGCTAAAAAGAATATAAGTTTATCAATTATTTGTTTTTAAAAATGTAATTTTTCAGAACCATGTATAGACGATTTGCCTGTTATAAGGGGTGAAGACACACATGAACGAAAAGAGGATCAGCTAACAACATCTAGCCGTACAACATCACCAGAGAGAAAACGGTTACGTAAGGTGCAGCCAAAACGTTCAAATGTTGCATTGCCGCCCGGAAACAAGGAAACAGTATTTCAATGGGTGAAAAATGATTTAAAATATTCTGTTCCAATTTTTCCAGTTGCAAATTATGAAGATTGTCGGAATTTACTACCACATGAGCAATTTGAAAAGTTTTTTGATAACATATTGCTAGAACACATATGCAAACAAAGTGCAGTATATGCCATTGAACAAAACAGACCGAACCCAAATATTACAATCGGCGAGCTTCGAGCATTTATCGGCATATTAATCATCACTGGCTACAATTACCATGGCAATTACAGATATTTGTGGAGTCAGGATGAAAGCATTCGCAACAATGTTGTAAGTGATACCATGCGTCGAAATCGATTTCAAGAGATTTTGCAAAGTCTTCATTTCGAAGAAGCTTCATCGAAAAGTGGTCCAAATATCGACAAAATGTGGAAATTGCGCCCACTTACTGATCACTTGAAAGCAAAAATTATTGAACACTTTCATGCTGAGCAAAATCTTTCTTTCGATGAAAGCATGATATCTTACTTTGGTAGACATGGATGTAAGCAATTCATAAAAGGCAAACCGTTACGATTTGGTTATAAAGTTTGGTCCCTTTGCACTCCATCAGGCTACTTGGTAAACTTCGAAATTTACCAGGGAAATAATCCTCGCTCAAATGTTGAGTATGAAGCCAAGTTTGGAAAATGCGCCGCTCCTTTGGTCAGTATGATCGATGATTTTCCTGATGAATTGAAGTCGCTGCCATTTTCGTTTTATTTTGATAACTTGTTTACAAAGTCAATGGAAAGAGGCTACTCGGAATCAATTACTATGAAAAACACTGGTATTCACTTAGTAAAATGGAAAGATAATAATGTCGTCTGCATGTTATCTACAAGCTTTGGAGAAAATCCAAAATCAATGGCACAACGTTATGTTAAGGCAAGTGGAGGCAAAATAAATATACCCCGTCCTTGTGCAATTACGGTGTACAATAAATATATGTGTGGGGTAGACCGATTCGACCAAAATTTGGCTCAACACCGCATCGCATACAGAGGAAAAAAGTGGTGGTCTTGCATTTTTACCTGGCTAATAGATGCTTGTGTTCAAAATGCTTGGCAGCTTTATCGGAAAGGACAACCGACAATGACTCAATTTGAGTTTCGCCGACAATTGGCAGTATACTATTGCAAACATTACGGCGTAAAACCCAAATCATTAGGCCCGATGCCCTCCCACAGATATGCACAACAATCAAATCGAGTTGACCACAGTATCCGTTATGATCAGATTGGACATTTTGTTGTGCCATCCAACCGTAGGCTTTGTGCTGGAGAGCGGTGCAAGGTTAACGGGAGAACAGCGTGTATAAAATGCAACGTAGGACTTTGCGTAAAGTGCTTCGGCGATTACCATACCAAACCATGATTTATTTTTTATTTTTTTTCTGTATTTATTTATTTTTCATAAATGAATTTTTTTCCTCCTTATGATCTCAATAAAAATGTTTTAAAACAGCAATTTTTGGTGAACTAACAAAAAAATTTAAAAAAAAAACATGTACCCTAGGCGACCCACGGTTACCATATGGTAACGCCAGTTTTTCGCGTTTTCCGGAAAAGTGTATCGATGTACTACATTAGTAACTTCATTTTCGAGCTCAGGAGGTTGAAATACATAACTGCTCATTTTTCAGCTAAATTTAAAACAAAAAAAGTTCTGGGAACTACCGGGTTAAATTTGGAGATTTCAGCTGTTACATTTATTGACATATATATGTAAAAGATTTTTTCTTGTAAAGGAGGTGCCACGCCTATTATTTTCTTCATGCCCAAACTCAGCTTAATAGTAAACATCAACATTGTAAACACCTACAAAAAATTTGGACACTTTAACCCATACACAGCTGAATTATGCATATTACCATTATTAATATCATTACAAAGTTTTGAGAGTTCAACTGTTACAGTTATTTTCGTTGTATGGGAGATGCGACGCCCATTTCTTTTTTCCCGCCCATACAGAGCACAATTAGCAATTAGCACTATAAACATCCTAAAAAAGTTTGGAGACTTCAGCAATAGTTATTGAGATATTTACAAAAACTATATTCGTTGTATGAGAGTTGCCACGCCTACTTATTTCTTCCCGCCCATACGAAGCTCAACATAAACATATGTACGAAATTTGGAGACTTCAGCTATTACAGTTATTGAGATATATACAAAAAACTATTAACTATTTTCGTTGTATGGGAGGTGCCACGCCTATTTATTTTTTCCTGCCTATACAAAGCTCAATTATGCATATTAGCACTATAAACATCCGTACGAAGTTTGGAGACTTAAGCTATTACAACTATTGAAATATATACAAAAAACTATTTTAGTTGTATGGGAGATGCCACGCCTATTTATATCTTCCCGCCCATACAACGCTCAATTATGCATATTAGCACTATAAACATCCTTACGAAGTTTGGAGACTTCAGCTATTACAGTTATTGAGATATATACAAAAAACTATTTAAGTTGTATGGGAGGTGCCACGCCTATTTATTTCTTCCCGCCCATGCAAAGCTCAATTATGCATATTAGCACTATAAGCATCCGTACGAAGTTTGGAGACTTCAGCTGTTACAGTTATTGAGATATATACAAAAAAACTATTTAAGTTGTATGGGAGGTGCCACGCCTATTTATTTCTTCCCGCCCATACAACGCTCAATTAGGCATATTAGCTCTATAAACATCCCTACGAAGTTTGGAGACTTCAGCTATTACAGTTATTGAGATATATACAACAAACTATTTTTGGTTTATGGGAGGTGCCACGCCTATTTATTTTCCCCCGCCTATACAAAGCTCAATTATGCATATTAGCACTATAAACATCCGTACGAAGTTTGGAGACTTCAGGTATTACAGTTATTAAGATATATACAAAAAACTATTTTAGTTGTATGGGAGGTGCCACGCCTATTTGTTTCTTCCCGCCCATGCAAAGCTCAATTATGCATATTAGCACTATAAACATCCCTACGAAGTTTGGAGACTTCAGCTATTACAGTTGTCAAAATATGTACAAAAAACTATTTTCGTTGTATGGGAGGTGCCACGCCCATTTATTTATTTCCGCCCACACACAACTCAATTATGCACATCAATAAATAATTTAGCTGTACCAAATTTGGAGACTTCAGCTATAATAGGTATTGAGCTATGTGAAAAAAACTATTCAATTTGTATGGGAGGTGCCACGCCCAGTCCTTGAGTTATAAGCGGTGTCACTAACAAAAAAAAATTGTTCTTTTATATATAGATATCACCTATTTCCAATATTACACTCGCGTAGACACGTCCGTACACTACGAGATAAAGAGAGAAACTTTTTATTGCTCTAAAATTTGTATATAAAAACCTCTACAACTGCCCGGAGTTGCCCCGTACTAGGGAATGGTAAGCAAAGCCGAAAATCAATTTTCGATTTTACGATCAACTATTTTAATCTCGATTTTCAAAGTCGATTAATCGAAGCTCATAATCGATTATAATTCAAAATCGACTTTTATTTTGATGATATATTAAAATGAATAGATACCCTCAAAAATGATTTTAAGTAAGTAAATTGAACTTTTCCTAAAGAAAGGTATTATTGGAAAAGGTGTATGTACGTACATACCTGTTTAATGATAACAAAGAACGTAGGTCATAAAAAAATTCAGATAGCTTAACTTCATACATAGTTATATACTTAAGTGCAAATATCCATTATAATTTCAACGTATTAAATTAAATAAGTGAAAATTTTAATACGCACACACAACAGATATACATATTTAATTTTCAAAGACGATAAGTTATTTTTAGTGTACTATGTATTTTTTCTTTTTTAATTGTTTTGAAAATTTTTCCAAATCTGACTGCATTTTTAATTAACTTTCGGCGTCAAATATTACAAATTTTAAAATAATACACTAACGCTTATATTAACACATGAGTTTTCGGTGCGGATAGTTTGAAATAAATTGTGTTAATAGAATAATTTTTAAAAATTTTTAGCATTTTAAATTTTTTTAGGTAAAATCGATTTCAGTATAAAATTGTCAACAAAAAGCCGATTACAAAAAATCGATTTTTTTGGGGTCAAAATCGGTTTTCGACTATAATCGAAGTCAATTTACCAGTCCCTACCCCGTACAATGTTAGACTGATTCACATTAATTTTTCCCCACGAAAATTTTTTTGGAACATACTTACACCATATCTCCGCCCCCTAGCAGGGTTGCCATACAAAGTTTCATTTTTTTTTTAAATTTTTTTAATTGCTCCCAATTTTTTTTAAATCGCTGCTATAGCTGCCAGGGTTCTCCCACAAGGGTTAAGTGTAAGACCGACCCCAAACATTTTTGTGGAACATACTTACCCTCTATCACCAGCCTCTAACATGTTACTACACAAAATTTGCAAAAAAAAAGGGTGAAACCCCCTACAACTTCCCCGGAGTCGCCCCTAGAGGAAAATAAAATGTATCTCAGACCCCCATTAATTTTCCCTCCGAAACATATTCCTAGAACATCTCTATCGCCTTAGCGGATTCCCATACAAAATTTTAAAAAATTAAATACAAGTCTCTACAGAATTTGAAAAAAAGTCCCTACAGCTGCCCTAATCACCGTAAGAGGGTTAAAATATGACACCGATCCCTATTTAAAAATTAGAAATATTTCTTTAATAAAAAAACGGATACATTAAAAAACTCTGGGGTTTCGAAATATCAATGTGAATGGCATTCTTAGATTCGGCACAGCCGAATATAGCGCTCTTACTTGTTTTTAATCTATTTATGTAAAAATTTATATTATAATTTTCTTACCATTTCTTGCTGCTAGAATTCCTCCTGTTGCGAATCCACTTATTACGGAATTCCAAGGATCTTCTCTTTTACGAAAATGTACAAGTGTACAGTCTATGGTACTAAACATTCCCCCCCAGACTGCAAAATTACCAGCTATTACGGGAGACCTTATTTTAATTCCCGACAAACTTCCAATCTGCAAAAAAGTTAGAAATGTGCTTAGTGGGGGTTATTCTGCACTTCGATTACGATTCCGCATGCAAATGCGCGTATACCAAAATAGAAATAAAAAATTAATTTTTCCAAAAAAAGACGAACAATCCAAAATATACTAAGAAGAAGTTATTTGTGGCCAAACTATTCCACAGTGAAGAAGGCCGACGGAGAAAATTTCGATTCGAATCCAAATGCAGAATAGGGGTGAATAGTTCAATTGACTGACCGGTCATTTTGTTTTAGTTCAGACGAAAAAAGCCAAAATATACTAAGAAAAAGTTATTTGTGGCCAAACTATTCCACAGTGAAGAAGGCCGACAGAGAAAATTTCGATTCGAATCGAAATGCAGAATAGGGGTGAATAGTTCAATTGACTGACACGTCGGTCTTTTAGTTCAATAGCTCTTTTATGTTAGTCTGTCTTTTCTTTCATTAGTCTTTTATATGATTCGGCCTCTTTTTTGTTGAACTTTCTTTTTAAGTTTATTTGCAAACATTTAATTTTGTTTTAAAAATTAGAAAATTTAGACACAGGAATTGCAAGTATTAATTCATGTTTTAAATTAAAAAAAACGGTACGTGGAAACATCGGAGAGTCCAGTGTAGTACACCATCTTTAACTTGATCAATGTTAGCCATTCATCGGTTCACATCGGATACACAGCACCAGTGCCAACAAGAAAACCAACCAGAGTGCATAATAAAAAAAAAAAAACGCAGGTTGATATTGCATTATTTTTTTAAAATAAAACACACTGTAAAAAAACATCCATTCATTCTTTGATCCTATTCTCCTGCAGGGCACCATTGATCTCGATTGAAAATCAAGCGCTTATTAAATTTTTGATTTTAATTTTTTTCTAAAAAATAATTATTTTAAGATTTTTTTTTCTTCTGCCAGAAGTTATTGTTTTTTTTAATAAATATAAAAATCAAAAATCATTTTAATTAATTTTAAATTAATAGATATATAAAAATATAACAATTTTTGCCAAAAAAAAAATCAAAAAAAATATTTTTTGAGAAAAAATTTGAAATTAACTAATATTATTTTTTGGAAAAAAAAACAAGTAAATATTTTTTTTTGTTTGCATAAATATTACGGTCCCTGTTTAACTTTATTTAAATAAATATATTTTTAAGTGTATAAGTAAAATTAATGTATATGTGTATATACATATATATATATAATATATTTCCACAAAAATGTTCGTGAGGAAAAATTAGCGGAAGTGAGTCTTACATTGCAACTCCGGGGCTGTTGTAGAGGTTTTTATGTACAAATTTTGGAGAAGTAAACAGAGGTAGTGTTGGTTTTTAACTTATACTTATCTCAATCAGATATCAACGCGCTTTTGCTGGATTTCAATAGCGATTTTAACGCAGATATTGCTGATAATTTGATACCACTTATGGGGGTATCAAAAACTCAATTTCAACCATAACATGGACACACGGACATCAGTTAATTACTTAAAAAAAAAACTTACGAAGGTGACAATGAACATTCGAAAGGTTTTTTGTTAAGTTTTTTTATTTAATATAAAAAAATTCAAAATACTTTAAAACGGGGTTTGCAAAAAAATTAGATATTTAAAAAATGTGCTAATATGTGTTATATGCAAAATATGCCCTAACAAACCGATGGCAAAATTTTGCTAAAGTTCTGCAACTGATGAATAACATTATAGATTAATGTGATGCACAGAAAAAAATATGATCTTGTATATTTTTGGTTGTCCTGTATATAAGCAAAGAAATTAAGTAGAACAAAAAAAGCAAAAGAATTAAGTGAAAGAAACGAATTATATGAAACAAAAGAAGCAAGTGAAACAAAAGAGCGATACTAATTGAACTATATTAGCCGCTAAGTTCCAGACCGACTAACAAAAAGTAAATGTAAATAAATTGAAATCAAAATTATTTTTCCTTTATTTTGTAAGTCTTTCTGTTGTGCGATTCAGTAACTTTTAATAATTCGACGATCGTTATATTTATCGACAGAAGTTGTCGTTTGCTGCTACGATAGTGGGCAAGTTGATTTTTATATCTATTTTATTTCAATAAAATTGGTTGGAAAATAAATTTTAACAAAGCGAAAATCATTATTAGAGTAAAAATAATATATAATATACAAAATAAACTTTTGTCGGTAAAACAAAAATTATTGTCTATAAATTAACAAGTTTAACGATCGTAAAAATCACTAAAAAGTTTTGCTGTTTACTTAACAATAACAGCTGACTTTGGCTTTAGCGAATATCGTTAAAAAACTTTACTGAATCGTATAAGCGTGATATTTATTGTTAACTTATTTTAACGATGCGAATATCGTTAAAACAATGGTGTTTTCCTTTCTGGCAAAATTGTTACATTAATGCTACCATTCGAGCGGGTTTATGTTCCATTCTAAACATACATGCAAGAGTGAAAACAGTTTTCGTTTTCCTTTCTGAACATGTTGCACAAATAACTGGCAAGAGTGTAACATATCTTACCCCCAATTATATTGCAGTGTAACAAAGTACCACTTTTTACAACTGTTGGTGTTTTCCTTTCTGGCAAAAATGTTACATTAATGCTACCATTCGAGCGGGTTTATGTTCCATTCTAAAAATACATGCAAGAGTGAAAACAGTTATCGTTTTCCTTTCTAAACATGTTGCACAAATAACTGGCAAGAGTGTAACATATCTTACCCCCAATTATATTGCAAAGTACCACTTTTTACAACTGTGTTATGTAAGTAAATACTTTTTTATGCAGACGAGTTTTTAACACAGAGTGCAGTTTTTATATAAATCAAGACATTTTTCTGTTCCATTGAAACAAAAAAAATGGACAATTTTATAAGTGTGGGTGTAAAATGATAAAAATATTACACATACTTATTGCAACATTTTTTTTTAGAATGGAAAACACCATGTGTTATGTAAGTAAATACATTTTTATGCAAACGAGTTTTTAACACAGAGTGCAGTTGTTATTAAAATCAAGACATTTTTCTGTTCCATTGAAACGAAAAAAAAATGGACAACTTTATAAGTGTGGGTGTAAACTGATAAAAATGTTACACATACTTATTGTAACATTTTTTTTTTAGAATGGAAAACAGCATAAGTTACTGAATCGCACCACTGGGATATTTTTCAATGCTAAACGTAAACCCGTGCTCTTAATTTCGAAGAGTACGTATTTACAAGAGCGAAAATATGCGAAAATGTTAGCAATAGGTGACAAGCAAATTTATTATAAAGCTTATTATAAAGTTGTAATATTACTGTTGTGCTTTCAGGAAGCGTACAAATAAAATAAGGTCAGTTAAGATATTTAGTAGTTCATTTATTAAACGTTTTAAAGTAGACGCGTGGTCAGAAAAACGGTTAGTAAAAATATATATAATTAGGGGATTCACAAGGTGTTCTATTTGTCCTATTGTCATATTGTCATAAAATTTCCACAATGGTTTAAAAACATTTGCCAACTATTGGACACTCGGCGCAGGTGTATTTGGAGTTGTTGTGACAATTTAATGAGCATATTAAACGACTTAGTATTTTTAAGGAACTATTTTTGTATAAAAGACAAAAAAAACATTGTGAAATTTTATAACAATAGGACATAATAGGACACCTTGTGAATCCCCTAAACGTAATGTTTAAATATGACGGCTGCAAACAAAAATGTCAGATTGTACAACGTGACTATCGGGGTTACCCCAACAATTACATTTATTAATGACAATTTATTCAACCAGTTTATTATATTACTTTTATTAATTTGTTCTTACAATTATGACAGTGGTAATAATAATTATCATACAATTCATAAAACTAAAACTTATATTCTAACAAAAAGTGCAATGAATGCATGTGATGACTAATGCTCTTTGTTTAACAATTATTTCTACAAGTAACTTGAATATGCACCATTCTCGAGGTTCCGCAATTGCCTTAAATAATAAGCAATTCTTTTACTACTCATACATTAATTACACCTCCCTTTTTCGAGAATAATCTTATAATTGTTTGAAAGATTATAAGATTATTTACAATAAATTTAAATAAGTTTATTTATAATTATTTTTAGTTATATCAAATAGCTTTAATTATTTTAAACTTAGGTTTTATGAACTTATATTATCTAACGTTAGTCCTTAGGAAATAACTTTACTCCTTAGAGGTTTTATTGTTTTTTATTCTTATTACTATATATTTTTATCTTCTATTGCAATGACATTACGAGTGTAAGGTCCGGTGTACAATGAATCCAATTTGTTTACAGCTGTATTCTCTCTTAAAACCATGTCACTTACTTGAATGTCTTCTGGACACGACATTTTATCATAAATTTCCTTATGCTTAAGCTTTGTTTTCTTAACTAACAATTTAGCTCGGTGGTGTGCCAATTGTAATCGATATTTTACCTCTTTTTCATAAGCTTCAATATTGTATATGGGGTTTACCTCCCCTTTTAAAAGAAAGTTGTGTGGTGTGGGCGGTTTGCCGAACACCAACTCAAATGGACAATATCTATGCACTGAGGAGTGGTGTTATAGCAGAAATTAAAATATGTTACCCAGCCGTCCCAGTCCATTTTGTTGTGTGATAAATAAGTTCTTAAATTGAAGGTTCTATGCGAGCGTTCAACTGCACCTAGAGCCTCTTGGTGAAAAGCTGTGAAATGTAATTGTTTTATTGCAAGTAGTTTGCAAAGTTCTGAAATTAGTTGATAGTTGTATTCTGTGCAATTTATGAAAACTACCTTTACCACTGATTTTGCTGATTTATCACGTATGGGGACGGCTATTAGATATTTGGACAGGTCGCATAACATTGTAATCGCATACTTATTTCCTGCATTCGATTTTAGGAATGGCCCTATTGTATCTACTATTATGATGTCAAAGGCATTGGCTGGGGTTGGTATAAGTGTCAAATTTTCTCTGTGTATTGGGCGTACTTTGTTTAACTGACATTTTACGCAGTTTTTTACATTCTTTGTGACTTGTTTAGTCATATTCTTCCAGTAGTAGTCTTTTCTAAGTCTATTCAACAATCTTGTGATCCCTGGGTGCCCACCAAGCAGTGGATCTTCGTGATTTTTCTTCATTATTTCAAGTTTTTCTAAATGATATAATTTATTGTTCGCAATGTCTTTAAATTTATTAACTCGAATATTTTAAAATATTTTATCGTTAAGCGATAGTTGCAACTTTTGAATGCCAATATTATAAGCCATATTTTCTAGGCGTGGTAAGAATTGATCTAAATCAATCTTTCCATCAATAATATTGTCATCTATCGCGGTTTTCAATAAGATATGTTTCCCTTTTATTAGTGAACACCTAAGTGTATCCATTATTTGGGTAAACCTAAAACGAACTAGTCTTTTACCCTCGGTTGTGTTAGTAACCTCATATACGCGAGGTTTATTATTTATTTGTCCAATATTATCAATGTTTTGTTTTTTGTTCTGTAATCGTGTAGTGACTTTTAGTATGTAAATGTGTTCACCCATGTCTTTAATGTCACTAAAATTTATGCGTGATAGAGCATCGGCTCCGCAATTTTGTTTTCCTTGTATATATTCTATTGTAAAATCATATTTCTCAAGGTCTAATCTCATTCGCGTTAACGTGGGTGAAGAGGTTTCATTGAAAATAGGTATACTAAAGGCTATGGTCGCTCCTAGCTAGAAAATTTGTTCCATAAACATAGAGGCGGAAGACGTTGATAGCCCAGTGTATAGCGGTTAGTTCTTGTCCAATGACTGATTTATTTGATTCACCTTTGGTAAAGGCCCTTAAGACGTAAGCGACAGGTAGGTGAATACCATTATATTCTTGACTAAGAATGGCTCCGCAGTCGTCCTTTCTTGCATCCGTTGTGATGCAGAATTGCTTTTCAAAATTCGGGTACTGTAATATTTGTGGTGATAAAAGAGAATTTTTTAGATATTGGAATGCTTCCTCGCAGTTTTTTGACCATATAAATTTAGTATTTTTCCTCGTTAATCTTGTGAGATGTACTGAATACTTAGCAAAGTTTTTTTTTGAATCTACGGTAATATGCTATGAACACATAGGCCACAGCAGGCTACCGACAACATTCTCTCAAAAGTAAAACACATACATTTAAATGGACACAACTATTTTGACGGCTTCACAGCAACACGAAAATAACTACAGTTGTAGTTGTAGCCAGATTAAACAAATTTCTATTTAAGTAGGCGGCAAATGAGAAAACTGAGAGAAAATACATATATAAGAGTGTAAAACAGTGCTGCCAATCGAGTTTCTATTTTACTCAGCCGTAGCTATTTAAACTACAAATTAAACAAAAAAAAATTTAATTGTAGTAGTAAAAGCTTTTTCTTTCTCCTTATTGTTTTTAGTTTTAATTTGCTAAATATATTGTTAACCTGTATTCCCGGTCCTGTATTATTTAAATCCGCTTGTCTTTAACTTTCTTTAAATTCTGCCACAATCTTAATTTTATTTTTTGCTTAAAATATTAACTGTAATCATAGGGGCCAGATAATTTTGGGTCAATACCGTCAAATAATTGGCAAAAAAAATCGTCAAAATAAATTTTGGAAATCGTCAGAGAATCGTCAACACTAATATTTATGTTTAAAATTACTTTTTTACTCAATAATAATAAAAAAAACGGGGAAACAACGTGCTTACAGATAGTTTCGTCAAAAGTAGTAACAAAAAAGGTTAAATTTTATTCAAATCAAAGCAAACTGAAAATGAACAACGCAAATATTTAAGATATATTTTTTCAGATTTCCAAGCTAAGCCCTTAAAAATAATTTCTGTGTTAAAAACAATTTTATTCAAATAATTTTTTGCATAAATAATTTTTCAGGGATCCTATTTCTAATCCTTGTTTTAATATACATTATTCTAACTAAAAACATTTGTAATATTTTTTAATAAACATGCAATGGCTAATAGGGAAAGGCTAAAAATGGGGTTTCAAAGCGGAAGAACCTAATTTTTTTTTCTAAGCCGAACACATTAGATATACATATATGTATAGTGTACATAAATACATATATGGCGAATTCACAAGGTCTTGTGAAATAATATGTTGTGAAATAATAGAACCAAAAATATGACTGTTGTGAACAACCTCTCATATATAAGTGTGGTATTTAAAATCTAAACTTAAACGAAAACACAATTGTTTTGCCTAAGATTCTAGTATTATACATTTTTAGCGTGGCGAGTGCTAGCGGCTTCCAAAAATTAAATAGAAAACTCGCCGTTTTGTTTTAGGCGCTTGGCGCATGACTTTGTATATAATATGACATCACAATAAACATATCAAACAAAGTTGTATTGTTTCACAACAAGTTTCGTATGAAAAGCAACAACAAAATTTTTATGCTATTGTGAAATTATATGACAATAATACAATATGCTATCGTATCGTACCTTGTGAATTCGCCAATAGTATATTTTAGGTTTGTTGTGCTGTAGAGTATTAAGGCTGAAGGACCTTTTAAAACATTTCATTTGATACTATTATAAACCTTTAAAGTCAAGGTAATCACACGCTTTCTATATAAATGGAATTACATATATTTTCCAATGGTAAAATAGCAAAAGCACCAAATATTGTACTGTCTAAAAATTTAACGAATTTAAAATTGTAACATAATGAAAATTAACAGCACTGGTGTACGTATGCACCCGCTGCCTTTAACATAATTAAGTAGCTAACTACACGGCAATTATTGTTGCCAGCTGCATTTGTAGTCGTGTTGCTTGCTGTCGTCTATGTGTTCAAGGCAATAGTTGCAAAAAGCCACAAATCTTCTTGCATCCTCAGCTTTTTTGGGTGCCGGGTAATTTTTTATTATTTCAATAAAAGTTATTGCATGAAATTTCTTAATTTTCTAAAGCTATATTTACACTACCTAAGTTCTCATCTGAGATGAGTTTTAAAAAAATAAGTTAAAATTTTTATGAGTGTCAAAAAACAATTTAAAATTTTTATTTTTAGTATTACATTACATCTGAGAAATTATAATAAGTCCGCTAATTCTAAAAGTTGTTAAACTGGTACAAAGTGTATGGCAATACAAAAACAATCCGGTAACTTTTAAACTTAAATTTAAAACTCAGACGTTAAATAATTTGAAATAGAAAACGTTTTTTTTTTCAACTGAGGTTAGACAAAAATATTAACAAATGAAAATAGACATGTTATTACACTATAAAAATAAGTCTCAGTTGTGAAACTCAGATGGCAACTCAGGTAGTGTAAATATATGTAGCTTAACCCAAAAATGTCCGGTAATTGTGAACATAATTTTGTCAAGTTATGGTATGCAAATTTTGGGAAGGAAGTTGGTTTTTATAGAATTTCTTTTGATCTGGAGTCACTGTTTTAATGTTGGTTTCGTGGAGTTCGAACTAAGTAGTAATTATCTAAATTTTCTGTGATAACGTTTGTATTTAATATAAATGCATTTTCATCTGTGGTGTTAATAATATGAACGTAAGGCAATTTGTTTGTTGTGATGGAGTTTGCTATGTATATACCGGAAGCAACCTCCTGATTGGGTACATACATATATAGAACCATTTTCCGATTCAACATTTACTCTTCTAATGACTTCACTTCGTGCGGGTATTGACAGAAGATTTTGTGAAGAAGGTTGATTTCTTTATTCGAAGATTATTTTATTTGTGAATTCGTCTGGTCGGAGTACTAATAGCTGACTATTTTTGTCAAAATCAAGAACGCAGTTGTATTTTGTAATGAAATCAAGACCTAGAATACCATCAGTGGGTATTGGAAAATTATTACCAACGATGAGGAAGTCATGTTTAATAAGAATTTTTTTATAAATTAAATTGTCTGTGATTTTACCCGTCGTATATACCGGAATATGTAGGGCTAAGTTTTTCCCGTGTGTTTATGCATTGGTTTTAAAACGGACACACTGGCACCAGTATTTATCAAGAATTTATTGACATTTTGGCTTAGTGTGTTTTCCATAGAGCAATTGAGGGTAAAATGATAAATTTGGTTACTGTTAAGAGTTGCGGAGTCGATGCTGTTATCATTTTTTTTTAGTTTTCCCTGAGATGGGTGGTCAGTGGGTTTTTGCCGTTTCCCTGAGCGTCACTAGTTATTAAATTAACAGTTCCATTATAATTACCACGCCTATAATTATTGCGACTGTTGTGATTGTTGCGATTATTATTACCATTTCGGTTGTAGTTACCGCTAGTGTTATTTCGGTAACTAATATTATTATTATTACGCATATTATTGTAATTGTTGTTAATGCCGTTATAATTTCGATTATTATTGCGGTTATAATTTCGAGTGTAATTGCGATTATTATCTCGGTTGTTAGTGAGATTGCGCGGTATTCTCTTTCTATATCCCACGAACATAATAGAGTTATGTGGCTGTGTGTCTAATTCCAAAAAATTGGATGTAGCCTTCTCAATTGAGTTGAACATGCCAGCTTGCTCGTTCAGAGTTCGCATTCTGGATTAATGATTTTGTCGCGGACACTTGTAGCAACTTTATTCGCTGCTACTTCCGTTATGCCGTCACATTTGCCAGTTTATTAGAGAGTTGTTCAATCTCTTTCACGTACTGTGTTTTGTTTTTGTCATACTGTTTGACTGCGTTTAGTTTTGTTATCAAAGCGTCAGCAAAGTCTCCATTGATAATGTTTTTCAATTATTGCTTCAATTAAATCGAGTCCTTCAATTTTATTCTTGACATTGCTTGTTACTTTTGTATGTATTATATTTATAAGGACGGATTCTGGATTTGCTCCCTTTTACGCAAATTTATGAAATTACAATCAAAATCAGGTAAAATTTTGCTAGCAGATTCTAGAAATTTGATTGGATCAGTCATAGTTGACTCTATTGGGGTACCTTGGGGCAGATTTAATGTTTGAAGCTTTATATTTTTAGTAATGAGAGGTAACGTGAATGGCAACTCAAGTTTTTCACAAATTTTAGAAATTTTGTTCCGTAAGGTACTTAGAATCGTTTCACATTCAGTAAAATGCTCGTCTGTTAGTTTATCCTTAATTTGATTAACTACGGTAACTGTTTTGTTATAATAGGTTTCAAAAAGTTCCAAATGTTTGTTGATAGTCTCTGTACTTTTTTGAGTTTTTGAGTTTTATTTATACATTTGAAACTTTTATAAAATTCAGTCCTATAAACTGGGAGTTCTTTAATTACAATTGACCATTTGTCCTGAGCCATTAAAACGAACCTAAACAAAAAGGAAATATTTCCTATATATTTAAATGCCTTCTGGTACCTTATATTTAAATTATTCCTTTCTTATTAATAAAAAAAATGTACTGTTCTAATCTTTTACATTTTGCAATTATTTATTTTAATATGTTAAAAAAGGCGAACAATAAAATTTTACACTTTTTGTATAAAATTTACTATTTTCTTATTCGTGTATAAACATCCTATACTAAATACATATGTATATACATTTTTTTGTATGTGATATTACGCTTTTAATATGTGTAAAAAAATTATATAGATATACTTGTGTTTGGATATGAGCACAATATAAAAAATTTAAAAAAAAAATAAAAATTTACCAGCACCTTTATCGTGAAGTCCATGAGTTAGTTGCCTGAAATACCAGATGTTTGATGACCTCGTTTTGTTGATGTTGAATGAAAAAAACGACTTGGTATCTTGCACCTATTCACAAGCATTCTCACTGCCACAAGCGTATTTTCATGTGCTCTTGTTATATATAACACACACACAAACAAATAAAAAAAATTTAAAAGAGCACATGAAAATACGCTTGTGGCAGTGAGAATGCTTGTGAATAGGTGCAAGATACCAAGTCGTTTTTTTCATTCAATATCAACAAAACGAGGTCATCAAACATCTGGTATTTATATATATATATATATATATATATATATATATAAATATATATAAATAAAAAAAAAAGATGAGATGGTAGTCAAAAGTGCTCCAAACCTAGCCTAATCTGCGGGAACGAAGTTGGTAAGAGTGTTGAAAAGACTAAGGAACAAAAGGAGGTAAAAAACGATGACACTAATACCTACTTAATTATAGAAGGTGGTTTAGGCCTAGTATTAGTAATATTAATCGTTGCCTATTTCTTTAAAAAATTAATGACAATAAGTCGACGGCCTCAGCCCCGTATATAAAAAAACATAAAGGCAAAATTAAAATAATAGTAATAAAAGGAATATATGTATTTATGACAATTTATTCAACTAGTTTATTATATTACTTTTATTAATTTGTTCTTACAATTATGACAGTGTTAATAATAATGATCATACAATTCATAAAACTACCTTATATTTTAACAAAAAGTGCAATGAATGCATGTGATGACTGATGCTCTTTGTTGAACAATTTTTCTACAAGTAACTTGAATATGCACCGTTCTCAAGTTTCCGCAACTGCCCTAAATATTAGGCAACTCTTTTATGACACATACATACATTCATTACAATCAAAATATTATGAAATTTCCCTTCGTGATTAAGAAAAGAGAATAAAAGTCTATTGTAAGTATTTTTTATGTTGACACGGACGGTGTTGGTAAAACCAAAAGCTGTTATTTTCCTACTTGTTTCCTTTTGGGGTAAAGGCATATGGTTTAAGTTGTACAGAATTAATAACAACAACATAAAAAAACTTCTGCGTTGATTTTAATTGTTTGTGTATTGTTTCATAACGTTCATTAGATGTTGTAAGTGCTGCCAATCTTTCACACCTCTGTTATGATGACAATACGTAAGTTTCTAAAATGGTTTAAAAAATAGACATTTATCGAACGCTTGTCAAATTTTGTATTCTCTCCTACTCAATATATTATACTTTTACATGATGAGATTTTGTATTATTCTACAACATATGTTGACATGTAATATATGTATGTATTTCCATGTAAAGGTACATTAATAAGCATATTTTAGTCAAAAAAAGTTTACGTCCATCCCTACCAAAAACACAATTTAATACAAAAACACATTTACATATGCCTTTTCAATTTAAAATTGCACTTTTTTGATCTTGTAATTCAGTTTATGGTATATTAAAAAATTTACTATTAATTTAACATAATAACAAAAACAAAGTCAGACAAGATTGCAAAAAAAAAGTCAGAAAATATTGGCATACAAATTAAAAATAGTAGCGAAAAATATTATAAACAAAAAATAACGCTAATTTAAAAGCTGGTTAGTACGTTTTAATACTTCTGTCAAATGCTTAGGCATCGAGTTACTGACTTTGATATTTGTTCGGATGAAATATTACTCCATCAAACATGTTCTGCGTTCCACTTTATGTTTGAAATCACTTCAAATTCAATTGTTTATATTCTGCAATCTTCTTTTTACGCTTTTTCTATTTTTTGACACCAACTTTCGAGATGTATCTTCTTCCACTTGACTCCACCTTTGAATGATCTTTTCCAGACTTTACCTAGAAAACTTTTCACATTGGCGGGAAATGTTCAAGCTTTAAAAATAAAACGAATAATTTTTTTCTTCTGTGCAAGATATCTCTTAAAGCCAGCGTTACACATCAGCAGAAAAAATCTGTGGTATTTAGTCTGTCAGTAGGTAGTAGAAGGGAGTTCTGAGGCTTTCTTCAATGTGTTCATTAATACTACTTAGACAATAATGACTTTCGGAGTTTTAAGCGGTTAGTTTTCCTAGCAGAATGTGCTGAGAAATTTTTTGTATTTTAACCAACTTATTCTTTAAAAAAAAAAGGAATATTATAAATTGCTATTTGGTGAGGACTAAAAATCGTGATTATCGTTGGTGTTCTTAAGATAATTTTAACGAGGCTGGAACTTCAGTAAGTTCCGGCGATATACCTTTTGCTACGCCAATACCGAAAACGTCTGGATGAAATCACGTTAAGTTCCATTTCAGACACTGAATTATACAAAAAGCGACCTCTAAGACTAATTAGATTGGATCCCCAGTATGTATGCTTAGCGTTATAGCCTCCAGAAGCTATAAAACGGGGACCTAAAGATTTGTAAAAACTGTTGTACTGTTATTTCGTTATGGAAAATCTGGGTGGACAATAAACAGACGTTTGTTGCTTGGATCTCACCTTCGAAGATTTAATCGGTGTTTAATTCTTGATTTGATTAACATAGCCGAACCGCCACAAAATCTTTCCCTGGGATCCTTCGAATTCTAAAAAGAATATTTACTTCTAATAAAAGAGCTTCTCGTTGTCATATGATTCTCGAAAACAAACATTATATACATTTTTTTGGTGTATTAAACAAAGAGTTCGTTTTTGTGTTGGCGGATGCCGACTGCATTTTTTGGATTTCTTGCATCATGCTAGCCATTTGCTCCATGAACTGCGTACATTGTTCAACCATATCCTCAATTACGCTTTTCCGGCGGCTAACATTGGGTCCAGTTGGTTCGTTTGTTGGAAACTCTTTTTGTGTTGTGGGGCTGGTAAGATTTTAGTGCGTTTGCATATGAAACTTTACTTTTAGTTGGCTGGCATATTTGTAGTGGGTATATTTGCCGGTAGCAGAGGCCTTTAAACTTTTTTCTAATTAGAAGCACGCTTCACTAAATCAAAAACAGGGCAACCTTTGTAGTCGGAAGTAAGAAACCACGGTAGTTGCTGCATTGCTTCACCCTGTAATAATTTTTTGGTTTATTGTACTTGGTTGTTACCTGTAATTCCCACACATGACACAAACAGATTACAAAAAGATTGGGTGAGTTTCGTATTTTTTTAGTTTAACGTCTCCGACCCCAAGCTCCACTCGGAATAAGGGTTGAGGTTTCTAATATATGATACAGACTATACACGTGCACTATTCGAACAAATTAGTATTGCAAAAGCAGATATACCTTGTACATCCATGTACATACTAGTTGTTTTTGGTATAAATGTGTGAAAAAGTGTAACTGATATTGTATGGTTTTGCTATTGCGCACTCACTCTACTCTTATAAACAAATATTCTTGTTTATGGTTTTGCATTAGGTGCGTAATGTATTTGTTTTTTTTTGTGCTGAATAACAATTGTATCATGCATATTTCCTTATTACCGTTGATTCAACAAATAAACAAGATCGTTTATATAAAAGGTTCTGAATGAAACAAAAATTTGATTTTTAAAGTTTATTGTAGCTATAGTGTTTAAAAATGAATAAAATAAATTTAAAAAAAAACATTTTTTTATCTCAAGCTCAAAAATAAGGATAAAATAATATATATTTATTTTGTATTTTTAATAATTTAAATTTAAATTTTAAATTTGACTTTAATATAGATAGTAACGATGCAGTTTTAATTTATTTAGCTAAATTTGTTTTATTTATTTAAATAAAATTTAAAAAATAGAAAAACTGGCTCATGTAGCCAGAATAAGAAAAAACATCGAAAGTACTTATAGTTAAGCATCATTATTTGTATGTATCTGTTTCAACGAAACATAGAAAAACAAATTTGTTACTCTTGCTCTCATTTTACCAAACCACACCATATTTAATTAGAGAACACACCAATACCAACTTAAAACAAAAACACGAAGCTACTTAACAATACGCACTAAAAGCTGAAAAACACACAAACTGGTGTTAAAAGATATATCTTTGCAAGTGTTTAATACAGACTTCACTTTAAACCCTTGGCTGGACAAACTGGTTTTGATCTCTTCCGAATCAACGTAGTAATTAATACCCTTAATAACGACTTAAAGGTCCTCTGCATTTTTAAGCTTATACGTATAAAATAGTTTTTTTTTAATTTTTTGAGTTTTTCGTTTGGTTTTAAAAAATATTACCACGTTTCATGTTAGACACATATGTAAAATTAATTTTTTCAACTAATCCGACCAAAAATTTTATAAGACGGTTAGTTTTATCCCCATAAAAAATTGGAGGTGGAAAAGGTCTTTACAGTGACAGAGGCCTCGCTTTCTTATTGGAAAATAGCAAAACGATTTGTGATAACCCTGGGGTTTCTTTTCCTTCTTTTAATAATTACTATCTCGTCAATATGGGGTTGTTTTTTCTTTTTAGTGGTTTAATGTCGTGATGATTATTATAAAATTGTTTAAGATTTTGGTTGACCCTAACAGTAGACAACAAGTATATTAGAAAGAGATCATATGTTTACTGTAGAACCTATTGTGATATGTTTATGGCTTATTTTTTTTTGCTGATCAAAACCAAGCCATAAAACCCTTTTGCAGGTATTTTATTTAATTATTTTAGTTTAACGTAGTCCAAAGTAAAAATACATATGTAAGCCTTTAGGCGAAAAGGTGAAAATTTAATACACCATTGTATACGAGTAATTATAGGGCTGTTTAAATTATCGTAGTTTGAATTTTTTTAGAGTAATTTCATTAAAATTAAAAAAGTGTTTTACCGGCGGGTCGTGGCGGGTACAAAAGTATATATAGGGTTAAAGAAGACACTTTCACCTTTCTTCGGGTGGTACACGTTTCTTATTTCCTTTTGTTCCCTAGAAGTTCTATACCAATAAAGTTTAAATTTAAGAAATATATAGTAGTTTCATAAATATTTCATAACGCCACTAATATTAAACGCTAGAGCGGTATCCACTTACAATAACTAAAGACTATAATCCTACCAACATTATAAAAAAGACCGATAGCTTGCGAGTAGTAAACATTTTTGACAAAAAAAACGCCTTTTTTCTGAAATTAAAAAACAGTTGAGTTAGACAGCATGCCACGTCCACAATTATCAATAGTTTAACCTAATTTTTTGGCTACCTTAATATGTATATATTAGCTCCAAAAAGGCGTAAAAATTTTAAAAATCGATGACAAAAAAAAATTCGACTTTTGGCCAATGAAAAACGATTTTAAGCCACTGTGGGACGGTACTCTTGCTTTCTTCATCCTTACCTATTAAATGCTTAACTTACTTTATTTTCTAAAGTCATAGGGGTTACCTGCGGGATAATTTTGGTCAGTTGTTTTTCCTTTTTATGTAATAAAAACTAGTTCATTTTTATTATGTTTCACCCAACGTTTCGTTTGTTTTATTCAAACTTCTTTAGGGGTACTTTATTAAGATGACTACTTATTATTACATGCTAAAGTTCTCTTTTATTTAAATAATTTAAAAACTGGACTTCACGACACAGAATGTAAATAAATAATATAAACGAAAACAATTATTGAACAAACTTAATAAAAAATCGATAGTCAAACTTAACTCTAGTATCAGAGATCTGTTTACATTCTGTGTCGTGAAGTCCAGTTTTTAAATTATTTAAATAAAAGATAACTTTAGCATGTAATAATAAGTAGACATCTTAATAAAGTACCCCTGAAGAAGTTTGAATAAAACAAACGAAACGTTGGGCCTGATGGCCTCCGAGTGGAGGTGGCGAGTTAGACTCGCCACTACCCTTCGTAACCTAACCTAACCTTGACAGGGCATATCATGGTAGGGAAGCAATTAATAAGCGACAGTATCAGGATAGTAATAAATGGAGCCCAAATTTATATAGACATGAAGAACAGAACGGTTTTAATAAAAAAAATACAGATTCCAAAATAATGTACGAGATTACAAATTTTCAGGTCAATTTCAACAATTAGGGAACTCAAGAGCGAATTCCAATAAAGTTCGTTGGAATCGTTATAAAAATAACCAACCAGAACCCATGGAAATTGACAATGTGCAAAGAAATTACAATAATCTTCAGGCGGCAGGACACCCTAATCACAGGTTTGGCCAAAGTCGCTTAAACCTGGATAGGCAAAGCCCAGAAGGACCTGAAATTAATAATACCGTTTTTTTACAAGGCAGCCCCATAATGCCTGCCAAAGATAAAATTAAATATTGAAAATAGATAATACATAGAAACCAGAACCAAAATAAGCAAAATATTGACCGGGCTCCTTTTCACTCCTATCGAACGCGTCCCCAGGTGGCGGATAGGGGGGGCCGAGCGTGTTGTGCAGGGGATGGACAGAAATGGTCGCCCCTGCACACTACACCCAGTCCTAGGGTGTAAACCCCTCGTGGACCAACTGAAATGGCGCTACACTTTTAATGGCAAGGTGGTTGGTAGCCGATTAATTAGTTAATTAGTGTCTAAAGATATTAGCCTTTAACAGCTTCCATCCGACGCTAGGGCACGGGTCGGTTGTAATATTCTTCAGTTGCCTAGTCCGCATATGCCGTCACTGCGTGCGACGGTCCTTCCCTTTACGTGCGTACTCGTGGGACTTGAATGGAGGAACATAATTTAAAGAGAGAAAAATCGGAAAGCTTTAAATCGGACAAATCAGACTTTTCGGATTCTGGTTCCCTCGGACTAAACAAACTGTTGACGGTCATTGATGACAGCATTAATGATCAAGCAGAAGATATACGGACGCATTTAATGACGGAGGAGCATCTGCACTTGTTGAGAGCTTCCCCGGCAGTGATCGGTGCCACGCAGAGCCTGGGAGATCTGGCACTGGGTTCCGACGAGGAGTTAGATATCACCGTGATATCAGCTCCTGGCCGAGGCCTAGGGCCAGATTCTAAAGGCGGTGAGCAGGGATGCTCAGGGGAAAAGACAGGTTGAGAAGCCCATCCGTCAATTTTAGTTCGGCAAGACGCCGTGGTACCTCCGAGTGATATTCATTATATTTAGGCACAGGTAGCCGAACGAAGAAGGAAAAGGCGTGGAACGTTACCAGATCTTCCTTGGCCTATCTGCATAAGATGGCCAAGAGAGATCCAAGGTCGTTCACCGTTAAGGAAAGGCGAATGATCAGGAGACATCAGCAGGAGGTGAGGAAATTCGAAAGAAATTATGGCCATAACGGTGAACTTCTGGGCACTTCCCTCCCGGCAATGCGAATGGAAAGTGTAGGGACCACTGCTTTGCCTACCCAGGTAGACAATGGGGTGATCCCGACAGTTTCCAGGATTGCAGAAAATAAAGTTATCGGTTCCTTGGGAAAGGCGCTCAGGTCTACGGAGCGAGCTGCCCAACTAAGGAAACCGTTGGTAAGAGGAGAAGTGGTCAAAAGAATTAGGTCCCAAGAGGAATAGCAAACCACTTCCAAGAAGGCAAAAGTCATGACGAGCAAGGAAAGTATCCAAGTGGCTGTCATAGACCGTAATGATCCGGACGGAAGAATAGATCCGGATCTATGGCAGCGGGTTGAAGGCAGGCTTTTGGATAATATTGCCTCCTATGTAGGTGACTCAGAGGACGTATCCTTCAATCGCACAGAATTGTCAAAAGATGTCAAGATTGTCAATAGGAAATAGGAGGTCTATTGAATTCCTGAGGTCCACTGTCGACGGTTGTGGCGACCTCTGTCCAGCCATACTGTCAGTTTTGGCCAAACAGAATAATGGGCTTGACACAAGCCAATTGCGCCAAGTAGTCTCACTGGCTTGGAAAGGTAATGACGGCAGGTATTACAGGTTCGCAGTGAGTGCGAAATCCCTTGAAGTCCTGGAAAAGAGAGAAGGGGGGTTGCCAAATTCTGCCTTGGTAGTGTAAGGTTCCGGCTACCAAAACCTGACAAGACCAAAGAGGCTGCAAGTGGTGCAAATAAACCTGCACCACAGTGAAGCAGCCTCAGCCGAACTGACAGCCTACGTCATCAGACCGACGTGGCTCTGATCCAGGAACCATGGATTGGAAGAAACAATAAGGTTCTCGGACTCTGGGCAATAATGAACTTTTTGAGGTTTCGCACAGGGAGTTAGAGAGAGTGGTGAACTTGTTCATTGTTTCGATGAGGAAGAGCTTTGAACGGGCATGCCCGGAGGTTTTTCCGGGCAAGAGGGAACAGCCAGGCTGGTGGACCAGAGAGCAACGGACCAAGGTGAGAAGGCTGTTCGATAGGGCAAAGTTCACGGGGAACGATACGGATTGGGAAAGGTACAGGGTATCCTTCAACAAGTACAAGGGTGATCTCAGGAGGGCGAAAAGGGATTCATGGGCAAAGTACTGTGAGTCCATTGACTCCGTGAACGAGATGTCAAGATTCAGGAGAATACTATCCCAGGGTTCTAGCAGACTTGGGTACATTCAGAGAACAGATAGCTCGTGGACGGAGTCTAGCTCGGACACCCTTAAATTGTTGATGAGTACCCACTTCCCAGGATGCAGGGAACCGGCTGCAGAGGAGCTATCCGGGGTCGGGGGATAGCGGACATGACAGGGGTGGCAGAGGACCTTGTAACGCTTGATAGGGTAAAATGGGCGGTGGATACCTTCCAGCCCTACAAGTCACGGTGATTTTTATACCCAAGGCTGGAAAGGCCAACCACTCGAAGCCAGGAGATTTTAGACCGATCAGCCTATCGTCTTTCCTACTGAAGACGCTGGAACGGCTGATCGATCTTTATCTTAAGAACACGATTTATACGCACGTCATTAGTAATGCTCAGCATGCTTACCTTAGGGGTAAATCTGTTGAGAGTGCGCTTCATGATGTGGTGGGGTTCATAGAGCGCGGGTTGTACAGGAAAGAGTACACACTGGGCGCGTTTTTGGACATTGAGAGAGCATTTAACTACGTTTCGATGGAGGCCATCGGAAACGCACTGAGAGAAAAGTACCGTTTTTTTACAAGGCAGCCCCAGAATGCCTACCAAAGATAAAATTAAATATTGAAAATATATAATACGTAGCACTAATAGATACAGGTGCTAGTCTTAGTTTAATTAATAAAGAAATAAATGATTTTAAAATATATAAATTGAAATACCCCATAACATTTAGTACAATTACGAATAAAGATACAATAAATTTTGATATACACACAAAAAGCCCGGAGCAATTTAACTTACTTAACAATGCCAGGATTCGTTGGAAGATCACTCCATTAAGAGGAAGATTTCATCATAGGTATCGATATGTTAAACTTTTTAAATACACAAATGTATATAAAAAAACAGCAATTAACACTAAATGGAAAGGTATCCTATTTTATTAATAACCCATACAAATTTAACCAAATTTACACGCTTGAAGCTGGTGATCCTAAATTTGAAAGACTTCAAATAAATCATGTAACGACACGTTCACGCTGATAGCCGGGGTAGACTCAGCGGATGACCGGGTCGTGTCCAGAAAAAAAATAAAGAAAAAGACTTAGTGATTAAAGTTTCAAACGTTTATTTGTTCCTTGGATAAGGACACAAAAAAATATATACAAGTGACATAGTACCTACACATAACTGACGTCAAACAAATATAAAATATTATTAACGAAATGACGGACAACATTATATTAGCGAAAACAATTAACAAGGACTTATTACAAACCGAATTATTAGAAGGAATAAATCACTAACTTTAAAACCAAAAGAAAAAAAGACAAAAACAAGGCCTTATAAATGCAATAGGTACTGTAGCTAAATGGACAATCGGAACAATGGACGATGAAGACAGACAAACGATACAAAAACATTTCTCACACACATTTATCACTGACAAGACACTAGATGAACAGGTACATATAAACAATCACTTTAATTAAGCGATAAATCAAATAATAAATATTGTAAAAGATGATAGGAAAGAAATTAAAATAAAATTATAATAATAAATATATAAAATTGTAGATGAAAAATATCAACAACAGATGAACTTACAACAAATGACATAAATCTAATTAATAAAAAGCAAAATAGAAAAAATTCAAGACAATGTAGTTTCAGCCAAATACGGGTTAGTTCACCCAAATATTTTGACAAATCACTAAATTGAAAAATATAATATTGACTTTAAAAAATTAAAATATTTGCAATTAGGTACAGCAACTTGTAATAATATTTATCTAATTTTAAGCCTTAGAATACCTAAATTACTCATACAAGTAAAAATAAGAAAAATAATACCATTACCAGATAAAAATCAACAAAAAATAGAATCCAGAATATAAGAAGTCTTCACATATAAAAATAAAACTATGCAACTTGAAGAAAGTAAATATTTCAGACAATTAAAACCCAGTAACCATTGTATATTAACAAAAAAAACTGTAAACTAATAACAAACGGAGCATTAGAACTTATAGCGCTGGATAAAAAAATCAATCTTGGTTAAAAACGCAATAAATTTGTTTGTAAATACTACAAGTAATAGAATAATACTATTCTAAATGGAAAATATATAATTCAGTTTAACAATTGTTCTATAAAAATTAATGATTACTATTATTCTAATTTAGTTGAAAAATTTGAAGGAAATAGTATGCGTTTGCAAAACAACGATATAAAGAATTTTACAGAAAAACTTACGTTCGAACAATTAGATGAAAAAAATTAAATAAATTTTAAAAATATTTTTAATTTGATAAATTATAAAGTTATATACGGATGTAACTTCTTTCTAATACTTACAATAATATTAATAATTATATTTTGGTGAACAATGTGAAAATATATTAAAATATATTTGAACAAAAGAATTCAGGAGAATTCTAATCTAAAGGGGGGAGAAGTTACATGTACAAATTCAAATATACACACTTTTACAAAAAATTACACTATTGATGAATTTATTGAAAAAATAATAAGCACAAAATAAAATAAAAAAATTTTAACTTCAAACTCATTTCCGGTTAAGAACAAAAAACAAAATTGCAAACGTTCAATATTAAAATAAAGCCAATATTTAGCATAAGTAAACAAAAATTGTAAAATGCATTTTAAGCCGAATTAACAAAAATTTGTGTTAAAAATAAGTTCTATAAATATGAAAGAAATTAAATAAAGTCAGTTGTTAAATATCCACAGTTAAGCGTAGTTATTTTTTTTTAAACACTCCCAGGAACTCCCATTACGAAATTTGCGTCATATTACTTTCCATTTCATATTTTTTTCCACGGGACTACTAGATAGCATTAAGATTTTTTAATTTAGTATGTAAGACAATAGTTTTAAGAATTAAAAAGCAGTCAATTATATTTGTACAAACAATAAGGGTAGAGCTTCTAAACGGAGTTCTTTTTTCTCTTTCTGCAAAAACATATTAAGGAGCATTTCAATGATAATGGATTTAAACAAATAGTTAAAGAATATACGAGAGTAACCGCAGATAGGAGGACATTAATTAATTACTAGAAACCGGAACTTCATGTAAATGCATGTTTGTTGTCGTTGATCTGAGATCAGCATAAACTTAATATCTGTCCGAATCAAGAGTTTTTCAATAAAATGTTTTCTTGAATGGTTGCGGTAATAGGTACATTTTTTAGAATTTAATAATTGTTTGCACATTTATTGAAACTGTTACCAGAGTAATTGTTTTACAACCATGCAAAAACTGCAGAAGAAAAGGAAAGTGAAGAATGTTTTTTTATAACGGCAAAAGCAAAATAACTAATAGTTTGTGGTTCGCAGAAATAGAAAATAAAGCACTAAATATACAAAATAAATAAATCTAAAGGTTTTTTTTGTTTGTGAAAATATTTACATAGTTATTTTTCAGAAAAATGCCAAAATTAAAAACATGCAGTAGTAATAATTTGCATAAATACGTGTCTGAAAACTCAGGTGTATTAAAAACTGATGGAAGAGTTATTTTTTGTAATGTGTGCGAAAAAGCAATAAGTTTTGGTACAAAATTTTAAGTGGATCAGCACAATGTGATCAGGCACAATGTTACTTACAATGATTGGAGATAAAACAAATGAATTTAATATGGATCTGTGTAAAGCATTTGTATCAGCAAACATTCCGCTTCAGAAGTTAACTAATATTGAATTAAGTTTCTTAAAAAAGTACACTAAAGAGATAATTCCTGACGAATCCACTCTTATGAAAACATATATTGAAAAACTGTACAGTGCTCAACAAAATCATTTAAAAGCTAAATTAAAGTCCAATTTCTTGTGGGTATCTATTGAAGAGACGACAGATATTGAAGGTCGATATGTGGCCAATGTTATTGTAGGAATTTTAGATTGTGATGAAGAGAAAAGCAAACAAAAGTTTCTGCCTAATACTGTTGAGTTGGAAAAAGCAAACCATGCAACAATTGCTCGTGCATTTAATGACTCTATTGCTCTATTAGGTGAAAATTTCAATAAAAACCAAATACTGTTATATGTGAGTGATGCGGCGCCATATATGGTAAAGTCTGCAGATATTTTAAAAATATTTTACCCAAAAATTCTGCATGTTACATGTTTAGCACACGCGATGCATCGCGTTGCGGAAGACATAAGGGACAAATTTTATGATATTGATTCATTGATTTCTTTAGAAAAAAAAATATTCCGTAAAGCACCTTTTCTTGTTGCCGCATAAAAGGAAAAGTATCCCGATTTATGTCTTACTCCAGAGCCCATAACAACTAGGTAGGGAACATGGTTGGCGGCAGTAAAGTACTATGCTGAAAACTTTGAGCAATTT
Source organism: Melanophora roralis (assembly GCA_963583895.1). Taxonomy (NCBI): domain Eukaryota; kingdom Metazoa; phylum Arthropoda; class Insecta; order Diptera; family Rhinophoridae; genus Melanophora; species Melanophora roralis. The sequence goes on along the minus strand of OY757187.1, from coordinate 76,204,983 downwards.
AAAAATATTGTAGAAGAGTTCAACGATAATGATTCGGTTTCAATAAAAAAATTAAAACAATTTTAAATTCATCAAACATTAAAGTTAACATAGTGTTTGTGCCCTCAAATGATGGCTTTATGGTTGACACTATAAAAAAATTTAAGGAATCTAATTCACTGCATGCTCAAATAAATTTGAAAGACGTTGCCATAACTAAAATTTATGCTGTAGAAGGTAACATTGCTAAAGAAATTCGAAACAAGTTAGATAAAGTTTAAAAAAAAAGAAGGATTAACACTTAAACAGATTGCTGGCTTATTTAATTTGAATTCTACAAAAAACGAGTAATTATTTATAATTATAAGTTAATATAAAATCCCTTATCAATACTAACAATATTTATAGCAGGTGGCAACGTACTGATTGGCCAATAAGAACAGAGTTTCTAAACAACCACTTAACGAAATTCGTTCATTTTGCTACTGGCCAGTCAGAATCGAGCTTCTATTTTCTTAAGTGACATTATTGAGTAAAAAAAGACATTACATAAAATATTGTTAACAGGTGCAGACGTTTATTGTTTTAATAAAGAAAAAACATAATTTTCTAACCCTTAAAGCTCAGGTGTGGGGTACATTGCCCAAATTTAAAAAAAAAAAAAAAAAAAAAATATACATAAAAATGACAACCCGTATGTCCAAGCAACAGCTTGTGGATGAATTAAAAAGTGCTGGAGTGGAAATACCAGCAAATGCTTCCTGTGCTCGCCTACGAGAATTGTACGGAAATGCAATCGTCAACGCTTGTAAAGATGGCGAAGACGATCGAAGTCACTGCTGCAACTGCCGCTGCCGCTGTTTTGAGTCTGGCTCCCGTCACAGATGTTAAAGCTGAAGCCACTGGTGCCATCCCTAAAGTCAACGACAAATCTTATGTTGGTACCAAATCTGATGTTGATGCCAAATCAGATTCGGAAGCAAAATCCGATGATAAGCCGAAGTAAAATCCCATGCTGATGATAAGTCTGATGCCACTGCTGCAGAAAGTCTGTACAATGCCTGCGGCTGTTTTTGTCCAAAATGCTGGCAATGAAGCCACAGACTTGGACTGTCAGCTGCAAATTCTGCGAAAAAAACATGAATTATTGAAGCTACAGCCCGCCATTGCAGCATTGGAAAGAAATGAGCCATCGCAGCCCGAAGAGCCTCGAATATCGACGCCATTTGCAACCTCGAGCCGATTGACCTTTCGAGATGTTGAGCACGCCATTGTGAAATTTGATGGTGAAAACCGAGCATACAGTGTAAACGATTTTTTACGTAATTTCGAGGGTGTAATTAACATGGTTGCCGCTGAAGAATTGTTTAAATACACGGCGTTGTGTAACTTGTGTACAGGCACCGCCAAACTTCTTTTAAATAAAACAAATGTCATGAGTTATGGTAAACTAAAGGCAGCGCTAGTTAAAGAATTTGGTCGCGCTATAAATCGCGGCGAAATCTACAAAATTTTGGGCAACTTTAAATGGAACAAGAAAGACAACATCCGCAGCTATGTACTAGAGACGGAAAACATTGCTTCCCGCTGTGGTGATATCGACGAATTCGAATTAATTGGCTTCATAATTGATGGCATGCAGGACAATACACCAGAGGCATATTTTCTTATGAATGCTCGCACAATCAATCAATTTAAAGAGTCTTTGGATTTATACGAGCAACGACGTGCAAATCGTTCTTTCACTAACCGTGACGCTGCAACACCAAAGCCAAGAATGGTGCCAACGAAATCAGCTGAGGCCTATGCCACTTCTTCCGATAAAAAACAAAATACGATGCTACAATTGTACACAGATGGGGCATTATCAAAGCAAATGCCCATATGATAAGCGACCCAATGGCAGCTGCTTCCGCTGCTGGCAGATGGGGCATGATAATCGTAGCTGCACTAATCCCAAGAAATCATTGACGACGCGTAAGAAGGTGATTGCCGCTGTAAGCACTGATGACATTGATGTTCAAGACGGGTCTTTCGGGGATACCATTCATGCTGTAAATAACGTAAGTGTTGCCTTTTGCGACAGTAGGGTCAGGTGCAAAAATATATGAATTGGTCTTCTCTTTTTGATACCGGCAGTCCAGCTAATTTTGTGAGGAAGTCTTTCGTTCCATTTAAACTAAATAATGCCGCAATAAAATTAGTCTACCGCGGCCTTGGCAAATCTAATTTGAAAACTTATGGAACAACTCATGGTACAAGTAAGAAAGTATACTCAATTAGCCAGCTGATCGTCAGCTGTTTTCCCTAGTTTAGTTGTGAGTTGTCAAAAATTGTAAACATTTTTGCACTTTTTTGTTTACGTTTAAGACCGCGCCATTTTAAAAAATAGAAAACAAAACAAAAAGTTTTTCAAAACGTGAAAATTAATTGTTAAAAAGTGTTTGTGATCAAAAAAATAATAATATTGTGTGATAACGTTGTTTAACAACATACCTAGTAGGGACATAAATACTGTTACTAATATGTTGGGCTATAAAACAAAAACTAATGAATGGTTTTGGAACAAATTTTGTTTATACATTTACTGATATGTATTGTATACAAAAATCTTAAGTCGCATTGGCCACTCATCAATAGCTGCACGCACCTTATCCATCGGAAAACTGGCTACAGCACGAATCAGAGCTTTCTTAAGAGATTCAATGTTATGGTATCTTTTGTGGCAGACCATATCCTCTAAAACCGTCCACAATTTGTAATCCAAAGGATTCAAATCAGGGCTGCCAGATGGCCAATCTTCAGAGCATATAAAAGCTGGCAAATTGTTTCGAAGCCAGGTCTGTGTTGTTTTAGCCTTATGAGCTGGTGCAGAATCTTGTTGGAAAGTCCAAAGCTGGTTTTGGAACAGGGAATTGTTAAGCGGTTTCACAACTGTTTCCAAAATGGTTTCTTGGTAAACTTTGGCCGACGTTTTGACCCCTTGTTCACAGAAATGCAAGTCAGTAACCCCATCGTAAGAGACAACCCACCAAACCATGACTGCAGCTGGATGATGACCCTTTTCGACCCGTGAAATGAGTTCTGATGTTTATTTAGATGACCGGGCATAAACTCCATCATTTTGTTTGTTAAACTTTTCCTGTACGGTAAAAATTTTTTCATCCGTAAACAAAATTTTTCTGTAGAAGTTGTCAGCGTACTTCACCAAAATTCGTTTGGATTTTTCTTTCCTATTTTTTTTAAAGCTGCAGTCAACAAATGTCCTGTACGCCGTTTAAAAGCTCCAAGACCCAAGTCTTTTTTAATAATACGACTCATGGACTTTTGTGTGATTTTCATCTCACGGGCCATGATTTTCTGTTTCCGAAGAGGATTTCGTTGGATTCTTGCTTTGACGGCTTTGATTGCTTACTGTGTCCGAACGATACGTGGGCGGCCCGACCGGGGGCGGTCTTTTATATCTCCGGTCTCCTCAAACAATTTTATGCACCTGTAGACGAACACGCGACTAATGCCGAGCGGGCGGATCGTTTTGAAAATATCATCTTTTTTCTTTCCACACTTAAAGAGTGCTATAACTGCGATACGGTTTTCTTTATGTGACCCCTCCATGGTTATAGTTAACACAATTTAAAATTTCCGTAACTGACTAACGCTATAGAGGTTATTTTTCAAAAACCATGTGATAATAAAAGGGTATGTTTAATTTTACTATTCTAATGGGTATGTTCAAAGTAGTAACAATATTTATGTCCCTACTAGGTATATATAAATATAAAAAGTGTAAAAACGTTGTTTTTCCAAAAAAGTGTAAAAAAATTTCCACATAAAAATGCGTGTCTGCTGTTTGTGCAAAACAAAGTTTTCCAAAGGGAATGGAACTTTGTTTAATGTCCCTAAGGATAAAGCTACCAGGGACAAGTGGAGTGAGATTTGTGGCTTTAATTTAAAGCTAAATGCTTGCATTTGTTCCGCACACTTCTTATCAACAAGTATAAGAAATGTAGGAAACAGGCCGACATTAATGCCAAATGCCGAACCTTTTATTGTGCCTCTTCAAAAGTAAGTACCTTAGTATCTTGTGTAAGAACACTTATCGTTCAAAAGCTGTAACGTTTTTTTTTTTCTTACAAAAGTCAAAATCAACTAATGGGACAAGAATACATTGAAGATACTACCGAAAATTATATGCCAATGTAAGTAATTGCACTCCTTAACGTTTTACTATTTTACAATATAACATATCCCACTCCTACAGGCCACACAGCTTAAATCTAACCGATCTGACCAGTGCATCTAGTGGCTTTGAGTCATGGGTTTTTGATGGCTCAATTAATTTGGCCCCATTTGACTTTTCCAGTTCTACTGAGAAAAATTCTCACCCGAAGAAGCAGGAAACTCAAACAGAGTATCTTTTACAAGATAAGGAAACTCAAACCGAGTAAGTAGAACATATTTATATAACTTTGTAGTAATCTCTGTCGGTTTATGGTTATTAGTCACATAGAATTACTAGTTTTAAGATCTCCATGCAATTTTTGTAAATTTTTATAGATTGGAAGCCAAAATTTACCTCGAAAGAGTGCGCGCCTTAGAGGCCGAAGCAAGAAATTTAAAATCCGAACTTACCCAGGCAAATTTGGCAATTGACGCTATGCGAAAAATATTTACGGAGGGACAAATTAGAAAATTGAAGTCGCCTGGAAGTGTTAAATGGCAGTGGGAAGACATATCGGCTGCAATATGTCTGCATGCATCAGGAGCTAAGGGATACAACCACCTTTTCAAAAAGGGCTTTCCGCTACCTCACATATCAACTTTACAACGTTGGTGTGCAAAAATCCATATAAGTGAGGGAATTCTTTCATCATCTATAGATTTTATGCGCCAAACTACTGATCTTGAAGATGATGAAAAAATATGTGTCCTTGCCTTTGATGAGATGAAGGTAGCGGAAATATATGAGTATGACCCCATTGGTGATGTTGTGAGAAAACCTGCTAACTATGTTCAGGTGATAATGGCAAGAGGTTTAAAAAGGTCGTGGAAGCAGCCAGTGTTTTACAACTTTGATTGTCAAATGACAAAAGACCTATTGACTGAAGTTATACGTCACCTAAAGTTGGTTGGCTTCCCTGTGGTGGCTATTGTCTGCGACCTGGGACCAACCAATCGTAAGTTGTGGAAAGATTTAGGTGTCACCCCAGGTAAGTATCTACAATATTAAACCACAAACCAATTTTAACACCATATTTAAAACACCTAACAACACACAACTTCGAGGGCGAATCATATTGACATTAAAGTTAATGTCGGTATTTTATGCATCTAGCTTCCAAAAATGGATATGTTATCAAAAAGGGTAATTGATAAAGATATATTTTTAATTTTAATTTTTTAATTTTAAGAATTAAAATTAAGAGTTTGTTTTAAGTTCGGGAGCTTGACTTATCGTTATAGTGCTAGTATCGGTAGACTTACTTATATAATTATGGATTAAATTTAATTTTTTTTTTTTGTACCGGTAAGATCTTACAGTAAGTAATTTTTAAGTTTTAGAGCAAAATTAAAGCATAGTAAAAATATTGTAAATACGTTAGTAAGATTCGTCACTTAGACTTAACACAAAAATTTTATTATTACACTTTAATTCACACTTAATGAAAACAATTTCCTCTAATGGTTTTTAGATAACCCATGGTTCCCAAGCCCTGTGTGTGAAAACGACAAGGTGTTTGTGTTTGCTGACGTACCGCATTTATTAAAGTTAATAAGAAACCATTATCTTGACACAGGTGTTGTGTTCAAAGACAGGTTTCTTTCATCCGAAACTATAAAACAGTTGTTGGCACTAACATCAAAGTCTGACGTGTCAATAACTTTTAAATTGACTAATGAGCACCTATCGGTCAAAGGTTCAGGTAATTTTTATTTTATACATTACGTTTGTTTATTTATTTATTTTATAAATTACTCTTAGGAAGACAAAAAGTAAAATTAGCCGCACAGCTTTTTTCGCATACCACAGCCAATGCTATCAAAAGATGCTATTCTTTGGGAATGAACTTAAATAATGCAATGGAGACCGCCGATTTTCTGCAGCTCATTAATGACTGGTTTGACTTGCATAACTCAAAGATGAGTACATTTAAATACCCTGGAAAGGTTAGTTATTTATTATAAATATTTATAAAATTATATAGTTTTTACAATGTTCTGTTTATATTAGCAACCATACGGGATTGATCTGGAACGTCAAAACCAAGTGTTGGAAGACGTAAATAAGTTGATGGGATCATCTATTATACCTGGCCGAAAAAACCCAGACCATTTTCAAAAAGGCATAATCACTTCTAACAATGCCTTAATGATGCTGCTCGACTACCTCAAGAGGTTCAACATGACTTACGTCATCACAAATCGCCTCAACCAAGATGTTCTTGAAAACTTTTTTAGTGCCATAAGGAGCAAAGGTGGTCTAAATGACCATCCTTCACCTCGCGATTTCAAATACAGAATGCGAAAGTACATACTGGGTAAGTATTCAAAAGATGTTTTATTTAATCCGTATGTATGGATATGCATATAATCGTATCTTAATATTTTTATATTTCAAGCAAAAAATACGGAGCATATTAACGGCAAAGGGAATACCTTCGATGACACAACCGATTGGCTCAATACTTCTACTGGTTTCAAAGTGCCGCAAACCGAAGAGGCAGGCCCAACTTTAGATGTTGGTGATGTTGAAGGCCTTGTTGATGAGCCCAATCAAGAAGTAGACCTTGAGGACCTAGATGAAACAAACTTTGATGACATTGGCATTCTTCAAGAGGATGCACTGGAGTACATATCTGGCTATGTAATCAGAAAACTGAATCTTGAAGAATACGAGTGTCATAGTCAAAGTTCATTTTCATGGGTCGATCAAGTGTCAAAAGGCCATTTGAAAAAGCCAACACAAAGGTTTTTGGACGATTTTAAAAAACTAGAAGTGGTATTTGAAAATGTCAATGGGCCTAACATATCACATCGTCCAAACCTCAAGCAACATCTTCTGGAGCGAAGTAAAGAAGTGAATCTACCAGATAAAGTCAAAGGGTTTTTCTTCAAATGCCGCATTTACTTCCGTATACGACATTTAAATAAGCGCCTAAAAACCCAAAAGGCGAAACAGAAAATAATGGGGTATAAGAAATTGATTAAAATAAATCTTTAAATGTAAGTAATATAAAAGCTTATACTTTTTTATCGTTTAAAGTTCAATTATTTTTCCCTTCTTTACATTTTAGCATTGGTATTTCTACGTCAACTACAAACAAATAACACACATAAAAGGGATGAACACAGGAGTAGTGAAGCGTAGAGATTATAGCCTCTCCTACTCAATGACAACCTCTCCTGCACGTGGCGCATCCTGCTGATAACAAACGAGGCTCTGTCGACTTAACTTCGTTGCTTTCAGAACGATCAATAAATGATACCAAAGGGAAGTATAAAAAAATATTTTTAAATACATTAGTTATGTACTAAATTTGTTCTTGTTTATTTCAGCACTTCACATCTTTGTCATGAATAAAAAAGACAACGTTTAAGTTGTATCTCCAAGATTTTTCTGTAAGCTTTATTTCTAAAAAAATTGTTAATACATTTTTAAAATTATTTTTAAATTGTTTGTATATATATATAAATATAAAAAAAGTTTGTTCAATACTTGCATATACATATGCTAACATATATATATGCTAACATATATATATGCTATTAACATATAAACACAAAACTTCTTAAAAAATAAACAACGTAGTTAAAAAATAAACAACGTAATTAAAAAATAAAATAAACACTGACAAGTTTTTTTTCTTATTTAAATTTTTGAGCTCGCAAAATATTGTTAGTCATTTTTTTTATTTAGCTTAAAAAATCGCATGTTGGAACATACACAAAAATTAATATTTAACAATTATTTGAATAAAAAATCATTATTTACCCTTCCTTCTGCTGTACCATACGCCAACTTTTTACAATCTGGACTCCATACCATAGACATAACACGCGACTCTGTACGTTGCACAAAATTTTCTATAGGTACGCACTGAGTATTTTCATTAAATACCAAGTAAATCTAAATGCTGAATTTTACATTCCGAAACAGGTATGTTTTTCGAATGCCTTTATTTATAATATATTATTGCTTTTATAATTGAATAATTTTAAAAATCAATCCTTATCATCATCTCTAGTACATACATACATATAAAATTTTATCGCAATAAGTAAACACAAAATCCAACAACTTTACTGACATTTTTGATACACGAAATTAAATGAATTTTGGTTTTATAAATTTCTATATTTATAAACAAAAAAGTCACATATATTTATGTATAAAAAACAAACTAAATAAAAAAAATTCACTGAAAATAGGTATGTAAGTCCAGCTTACTTTTGTTAAAATAATGACAAACTGCTTAAATGCTATCAATATTTTTTTGTAAATTTTTTGTTATTTCGTTTCTCAAATACTTTAATAAATTCTCCGTTATCAAAAATTTTTCTGCTTTTTCGGGCCAATTAGTGTTATTAAACGATCTTGGACTAGGATGAGGCAGGCATAAAAGGCGCTTACGTTTACAATATTCCGACTTTTTTAGTGTCATTAACATACGTTCTAATGGCTACAATAATTTCCGGTTGTATTAGTTGTAGTATTTGTAAAGTCGTGCATAAACATTCATCGCGTATTCTTTGCTTATAAGGAGCTTTCAGTTCATTTGGTGTAATATTGTTGCCATTGTTATTCGTGTAATCATAGTGCTTATATACTGTGAAGCTTGGTCACGTTTTGTGGTTAGGGATTGTATGCTTTGATCTTGCGTCTTAGACCATTTTGCACAAGTTAAGCAGCAGTTTCCTTGCTGTTCCTCAGCAACGCCCTCTTCTGTAAGATTACATTGTACAGATGTGTCTTGAGTTTTAGTTTTACTGCTTTTAGATCTAGGTTTTTTCGGGTATTTTTAATTTCTTTAACGCACAATACTCCCTGAGTTTTTCTTTTTTTCTAATTTGTTTACACTTTTTAAATATTTAACTAAGTTATCAATATTTATAGGACGATTTTTATACTCTAAGAGCAATGTCTTCATCTGTTCATTCACCATAGTTTTATTTGTCAAATCTAAATCTATTTTTTTATATTCCTTTGTAATTTATCCAAATCTTGTTTAGCTATCTCAAGTTCTTGTTTCTCCTTGCTGTATAGGTGTTGTACATTTTGTGCAGTCGATTGGAAATCTTTGAGTTGCTGGTTTAACTCATAATTTTGGTTATTAAGTTCATTAATTGTTCCGACCAACTCATCAACTTTGGCAATAGACTGGGCAGTTTGAAACCTCTTGGAGTTTAGTTTCTTTTATTCAAATTTGACATCTAGTTTATTATAAATATATGGACTTGCTTGACGCTCAACAGGCTGACTTTGTCTGGGAGGAGGGTTAAAAAAATTAGAATAAATTTCATCCATTTTGTCGCCGGCTTATCGTTATGTTGAACGTTTCAGTGTATAAGGTTAAAAGTACAAATTAAACAAGTTTTTATCTTAGTTTTTCACATTTTTAGCGCACATTTTTTATTTACACGAAATCATGGTAGAAGAAACAAGTAACAACGCGGCGGTTTTCCTCATTTTTGTTTTTATGTTTGTGCGGTTGTAGTCAGCTGTTTCATGACAACTCACAATTTTTTACAAGAACAAAATGCCTGTTGTTCTTGTATAAAAATTGTTGTTGCAGTAATGAGTTTACCTTGTTTCTTGTACCATGGAACAACTGATGCAAAAATTAAGTTAAGAAATCTATGTAAGAAAGTAGCATTAAATATTGTGCCGGAAGCAACTATGTCAATCCCACTTATACTGGGACGCGATTTTCTCAATAAGTCCAACATTCACTTATGTCAAAAATTAACTAAGAACACTTTTTCAAATAAATGTTATGAATTTGTCGACGAAAAACAATCCTTTTTTTGTGCACTTGATCTGAATGAAGGGAATAAGACAGGAAATCAATCAGCTGTTATTAGTGACGTAGAAAAGTCGTCTGTTTGCCCATTGGAAAATTCGAAAGATGATTTTAGTACTCACGAGTGCGAAGATTTTTGTGAGGCAGGGAGATATGTAGTTTGCTCTTGTGAGGACCGAATGTTTACGATCAAATTTTTAGGCAGGGATTATAAATTAGGAAATGAAGTTTTACATGAGACTTAGGTGGAAAACAATACTTCACCACTCTTGACTTGCGAAATGGATTTTTTTTCACGTCAAAATGGCTCCAGATTCGATAAATATACATCTTTTGTAACACCATATGGACAATTTGAATACCTGTGTATGCCATTTGGTCTAAAAAACGCCCCTGCCGTATTTCAGCGGTACATTTATAATATATTTAGAGATTTAGTTGATGAAGGTTTAATTATAATTTACATGGACGATATAATTATCGCAACTGCGGATTTTAGGACACATTTGGAATTGGTTTCTAAGGTATTGCGAAGAATGAAGGAGAAAGATCTAGGGCTACGAGTAGCTAAATGTAAATTTGGTTACAATAGAATAGACTACTTAGGATATTGTGTGAGTCCTGAGGGAATTCGCCCTGGTGATTCACATTTGCCTGCAATAAGGCATTATCCCTTCCCACGTAATCAGGCGGAAATGAAAACTTGTTTAGGATTATTTTTACTTTAGGAAGTTTATACCGAATCACGCGAGGATCACGAAAGTTTTAAGGCAGTTGACAGTGGATGGAAAATATATGCCAACGGATGAAAGTTATAGGGCTTTTGATTCACTGAAGGAGATTTTGTCATCCGGTCCTGTTCTTGCTATTTACGATCCGCGTAAACAAACTGAATTACATTGTGACGCAAGTTCATCCGGATTTGGTGCGGTACTTTTGCAGCGCCAGCTGGACGGAAAGCTTCACCCCGTTATGCTTTTTTCAAGAGCAACAACGGCTGCTGAAATGCGATATCATAGTTTTGAGCTAGAAACGTTGGCCATCATATATATGCCCTACGTCGTTTTAGGGTATATCTGCAGGGAAAACCATTCAGAATTGTAACTGATTGCAATTCTCTGACACTAACTCTGAGTAGGAGACAACTGAACGCTAGGATTGCACGTTGGGCTCTTGAGTTGGAAGATTACAATTATACCATACAACACCGAGGTGGTGTTAGTATGGGACATGTTGACGCCCTTAGCCGCTGCCCAACTGCTGGAACTGGTAATGTTACTGATGCTTGTACTGCTGCTATAGAGAATAGGTCAGACCGTGGGATATGTGAATTAGTTGCCACAGTGGATCCCGGGGAAATAGATTTTTATGTTCAGGTTGATCAAAATCGTGATGAGAAAATTGTTCAATTGAGGAACAAGTTGGAAAAGGACACGATTGAGGATTTTGAATTAGGAGATGGATTGGTTTTTAGAAAATGCAAGGATGAAATTCGTCAGTTGTTTGTGCCGTCTGAAATGGAACTCAATTTTTTTTAGGTTGATTCATGAGAAAATATGTCATCTAGGTGTGGAAAAGACTTGTGATCAAATTAAGAAGAACTACTGGTTCCCAAAGATGAGGCAGAAAGTGGAAAAATTTATAAAGAACTGCATTCGTTGCATTATGTGTTCAGCTCCTGCACGTTTAACGAGCATAACCTCCACAGCATTCCTAAGAGACCGGTCCCTTTTGATACTATACATATAGATCATTTTGGGCCTTTGCCGTCCATTAACTCGAAGCGTAAGCACATTTTGGTCATCATTGATGCCTTCACTAAATACGTTCGTCTCTATCCAGTCATTTCTACTAGTACAAGGGAGGTTATTGCGTGTTTGGACAAATATTTTAGTAACTACAGTAGACCGAGGCGTATTGTGTCTGACTTCTCTTGAATTTGGTTCATATTTGTTGAAGAATAAAATATCACATGTTAGGATCGCAAATGCCTCTCCGCAAATGGGCAAGTAGAGCGCATAAATAGGATAATAAAGGCTATGCTGAGTTAGGTAACCGAACCTATCAGTCACGCCAAATGGACCGTTATGTTAGGAAAAATAGAATACAGCTTGAATAACACTATTCATTCAACTATTAAGGAGGCTCCTAGTAAATTGCTGTTCGGTGTTGAGCAAAGAGGAGAGGAGGTTGATGAACTCACGGAATATATTGAAGAAAAGCTTGATGCAAGTACTGAATGTGATTTGAATGGGATCCGGTCGACTGCTTTAGATGCTATAGAAAAATAACAGGAATACTCTCAGCGATATTTTCAGCAGCATAGCAAACCAGCGAAGAAATATTGTGAAGGCGATTTTGTTGTAATCCGTAATGTAAATACGGTCATTGGTACAAATAAGAAGTTAATCCCGAAATACCGGGGACCGTACGTAATTCATAGGGTTTTGCCACATGATCGTTACGTGAACATTGAAAATTTTCAACTTACACAACTACCATATGATGGTGTTATAGAAGCCTCTAGGATTAAAAAATGGCCAACAGATGATAGCTCAGCTAAATGATTTCTTGGTCCCATTAGGCATATGGCAATACTTGTTATTAGTAAATAAGTATTAGTATAGCTTTAAGCCCTTTATGTCACAATCGAGGTCGATTGAATTTTCAGGTCGGCCAAAGTTGTAACGAGTAATTATTTATAATTATAAGTTAATATAAAATCCCTTATCAATACTAACAATATTTATAGCAGGTGGCAACGTACTGATTGGCCAATAAGAACAGAGCTTCTAAACTACCACTTAACGAAATTCGGTTATTTTGCTACTGGCCAGTCAGAATCGAGCTTCTATTTTCTTAAGTGACATTATTGAGTAAAAAAAGACATTACTAAAATATTGTTAACAGGTGCAGACGCTTGTAGTTTTAATAAAGAAAAAACATAATTTTCTAACCCTTAAAATTGCAAAAAGTGAATACAGTTTAAAGGAATTAGAAGCGTTTAAATATGCGCCGATTATTTTGTCGAAGTTGAACGCACATTTTCAATGTTTAAAAATTGTTTGAGACCTAACAGACTTAATTTTACATTCGAAAATTTTTAAAAAAATATTTATTCATTTATGTAAACAACACATTTTGTAATACATTTTAACATTTCTTTAAATTGCATTTTTTTACATAAATACATAAGTATATAGACCTTTGACTAAATTAAAAGATATACATATGTACCTATTATTATTTTTTGTTATACTAAAAAAAATACATGTTACTTTCTGCGTTTATACACTACGATATGATCTCTTTGTTACTTTTATGTTCTTTTTTTGTTTTTTTTTCTTAAATAAATACATGTTTGCAAAACCCAAAATAAATGCATATTTTTTAGTTTTTTGTACATATTTTTCATTTTTTAAGCACATAAAACGCAATTATAAATGCATTAATTACGTTATAACGAACAATAATAAAGTAACAACAAGAACCAATAACAAATTATCGGATCATGAGTCTATAGATATATATATTGAAAGCGAAAATGAAACCAGTGGTCAAGTGATGTTCCAAGAATAGAAAGGTTCAAATACAACAAACACTTATTTAACAGAGAACTATATTCAGTATTAAAATTGAAGGAAGATAATAACTTCAATGATAATGTAAAGTTTTTTGACCTACATATGTATTCAAAACGCAATTAAGAAATTTGCAAAAAAACAGCTTATAAAACAGAAAAATAATATAAATAATTGGTTTAATAGAGAATTAAGACAATCAAAAATAAAAAAGACAGATAGCCAAATTTAAAAATACTAATGTACATTTACAAAAATAAAATCAACAATGCAAAATATTTGTAAATAAATAAATAGTAAAATAAACAATACCATAAACCAAAAAGAAATATGCAGAGAAATTAAAAATCTGGTTCTTCAGAAAAATAAAACTGTGATACAATCTGTGATATTTAACAAAAAAAAAAAAAAATATAATGAAATTAGACAACTAGAATATAAGGACAATTAGATTAATAAAGAGAATGTGCAATTTATAAACCTAAGTTAAATTTCGTGCAATTACTTTTGAAGAGCTTAAGAAAATATGTAAAAATATGAAAAATAAACCAAACTTTGACAGAATTTCAGTTAAGATTGTTTTGGATAACTGGATCATAATAGGAAAAAAATGCTATATATAATAAATATATCTCTGGAAGCAGAAATTTTTCCTGAAAGCTGGAAATAATCGTTAGTAACACCTGTTGAAAAAAGCTCATACAAAAAAGTGCGAAGAATATCGCCCAATTAATACATTGAAAACTTGTAAAAAGACAATAGAAAATATTGTTACGTTTATACCTTTTATAAACGTTGGTTTATTTCCTTTAAATAAACCGGGGTTCTTTTTATTGCAAAAGTAATAATAAACAACGCTTGAAATTTTATTTCAACAGTACAAAAACTTTATTTATTTAAAACACACTGTCGTATACTTATTTACAATCTTCTTTATAACACTTAATGTTATTCACCTTTACTATTTAGCAATTCACACTTATTCAACTCAACGGTTAAACTAAACCTGCTTGCGGCATTCGTGTTGCTCGACTATTTATAGTGGTTGGTAATACTCTGTAATGTTCCACAAGGTTCGAAAACACACTAGAACTTTCTAGCGAATGGCAGTTACATTTAAATAACTTCTTAGCGCAGACAACAACCGCCAATAATGCCCCACAACTTATAAAATTATCATGTTACATACCCAGTCAACATTTAACTCCGTAACAATATAATTAAAGAGCAATTGAAAAAATATATGGAAGATAACCAACTACTTTCAAAATATCAATTGGGTTTTCGAAAAAATTCTCATGCGAAACTGAAAATTACTTAAAACTAATTAAATAAGTGGAAAAACCTGGAAAGAAATAACAAAAAAATGGCGACATTTTTAGACTATAAGAGAGCATTTGAAATAAAAGACAGCGATAGGAAAATTAATCATACTTTAGTGGGCGAAAACAAACGGCAAGAGTTAATAAATTTTTTACCGCACCGCCGTTTCGGAATTTAAAAAACTTAATAAAAACTTCTACACCTACCAACTTAAAAACGCAATATGCCTCCAACTATAGAGTTTGCCGTTTTTGGTTAGTAAGGCGCTCATCTATGAATAAAATAGTTTCTGCCCCTATAGCAGTTTAATACAGCAACTTTTACTATGCCTCCTTTAACACAACCAACAAGTCAAGTTTCTTATGCTAACGCACTAAAATCCAACCAGCCCAACATAAGTAAGCCTAACCAGCTAACAACACAAGAGGTGCCAACAAGTAAACCAACCCAATTTTAGCCATCTGGAAGGCATAATCTGCTCTTCTGCAGGCCATGTTTAAAAGGCAATGAACTGTCTCAGGGTTTGTTTCTGGAACTCAAACGGCATCCACAAACACAAAAACGAACTTGAATATTTTTAAATACACCAAAAAATTTATGTTATGTTGAATTCCGAGACTCAGAATCAGAAGCACTTTTTATATAAGTGGCTATACTTTTTATGATTCAAAGGATTCCAGGGATAGATTATGTGGTGGCTCGGCTATATTAATCAAATCAAGAATTAAACACCAATGGTTGTGTGGTCTGCATTGATGAATTTTTCCACAACCTAGTTATTTCATCAGTTTATTGTCCATCCAGGATCTCCATAAAAAAGGATCAGTACAACAGTTTTTATAAATCAGTAGGTCTCCGCTTCATAGCTGCTGGAGACTATAACGCTAAGCACACGTACTGGGGTCCCCGCCTTATTAGTCTCAAAGGTCGTGTATTGTATAATTCAGTGTCTGAAAGGCGACTTCGCGTTATTTCTCTATGGCAATCCCCCAGACGCCTTAAAAGACCCGTTATCGTAAAACCGTAAAACCACCACTACGTAACCTGAAAGTATCCTGAGCAATAAATGATAAAGAAAAATTTGATCTGCTCGCAAGTCATTTGAGAAATGTATTCACTCCAAATACATGCACTGATATGAGTAAGCTACCGCCGGTTGTTGCTAGATGCCCTATAGAAATACGTTTTCAACTTTAATAGCCTGTTTACCGATGTCGAAAGAATACTTTCGTTCGCATTCTAAGCGAAAGAAAACTAATTTCGGTTTACCTAAGTATACTTTAAGCGAACGTTCACTCGAAAGACAAGTCGAACGAAAACAAAAGCATTTTCATACAAAATTGGGTTTACTTTAGTCGAACGCAAGCTAAATATGCGAACGTAAATGTCAAAATCAGTCACATGTTATTTTGCTTTCGAGTGCCATAAAAGTATGTAGTTTTTGATGTAAATTAAAGACCACTGTGTATTAAAATGCTAAAAACTATAAGTTAAATATGTTCTCAAGGGTTATTGGTTAAAACATCATATTGTTTAAAGCAAAAATTAAATGAAATTTGATTTTAAAAAAAATCCACAAAAATTTTGTAAGTTTTAATTATGAAATGTTTTCAGTGATGTCAATTATACTGAATTTTTACCTAATTTAAGACCACTTGTAGGAGTTTGTAAGCAAATACAACAAATT
The DNA here is from genome assembly GCA_963583895.1 of Melanophora roralis. Taxonomy (NCBI): domain Eukaryota; kingdom Metazoa; phylum Arthropoda; class Insecta; order Diptera; family Rhinophoridae; genus Melanophora; species Melanophora roralis. The sequence continues at coordinate 76,188,391 of OY757187.1, read as the reverse complement.
ACCATCAAATATAATAAAAAAAATAACTCAAATCATCTCTTTTCATGTATTTTTGTTTCCTGAATATCTGGTGTGCATGTTGCTAGCGGGCTAAATACATAGTCATGAAGTACCGTTAGAAACACGTGATTGTAAACTAATGTTGAGCATATATGATCTAAAGATAATGTTTACATTGTATTTTCATTCTATTGTTCTTATTAGGTATTATATTATTTTCCCCCTTCTCAAAATACACCAAAAATCAATGCATTTTTTACTATGAGTTTTTACAGACTTTTACGCTTATAAAACTACATTTGGTATATAGTTCATAAATAAATTCCTCATATACTTATATTTTAAAAATGCAATAAAACCATAAAAAAATTATAGGCTAAATGAATGGCAAATTCTTTCAATAAGTCGTTTTTATTGCATAGCTATGTGTATATTTTGTAAACAAATATGTTTAAAAAAAACAATGATCCAAAATTCTAGATATATAGGTAGATACATAAAGTATTAAAAAAAAATATATTTCTTTTGTCTAAAAAATATTTATTTAAAAATGAAATTTTTATTATTATGGAATGATAAACCTTAATTAGGAAATGCGGGATTCATCTTTGTTGAATCTTATGAAACTTTAGAAAGGGGTCCCCTTAATAATAATTTCTGCTAACAAGTAGGGGTTTTCCCGGGAGTTCCCGTTCCGAAAATTGCCGCGAAATTCGTCAATTTTCATTCCTTGATTTTCCAGGAATTTTGTGCGGGAATCCGTGACATACAAAGCCTCGCACTTCAAGTATTTTCGTAGCATATTCAAACTTTTTTTATTTGTTCCTCATTTTTGGTTTATAAAACATTAAATCTTACCCCCATATTCATAAAATACTAAAGTATGGTAATTAAGGGCTTATTTGAGAGATGTATATGCAAATAATGCTTTAATAAGCCTACTATAATTATTATAAATACGAGCGTAAATATGAAACAAAATCGGATTTTTGCCTAACGAAGACTTTACCGCTGGTGTCATTCTTCAGTGGTTGAAATTTATTCATAATTGCAATCAGGGTACAGTCAAAGAGGTAATATCAATAATAGACCAGCTGACTATAATAATTTGACATTCGTACTTTTCAAATGTAAATACAAATAATTTTGTATGAAATTTTTATTTTTTTTTAATTTCACCGTTCAAACACAAAAAGTTAATGCAAAGGGCAAAGTTTATGAATTCGCCTTTTGATTACCTGGTTAAGTATACCCTGGACTAAATTGTTAAGTTTAACTTTGATCTTCTTTTTTGAATTCGTAAGTTTTTTATACCCGGGAAACGGGAATTCCGCTCTTCAAATAAAGGAAAATTTACAAGTTGTACATACTATATGTATGTATTAACTTATATTATTTTTTTATTTAAAAATAAAAACAGTTTTTTATTAGTACAACTTGTAAATTTTCCTTTATTTGAAGAGCGGAATTCCCGTTTCCCGGGTAGCAAAAAATTCCAGGAAAAAACCTTACTAACAAGTTAAACATTTCTTAAACAATTAAGTATTGACTGCGTCATTTTTGTAGCTAAGCCATGGTTTAAATATCCCAAGAACCTAGGACTTGTTAATATTAAGCTATGTTAATTTTAACATGAAAAAAGATACACATTATTGAAAAGGACATTTTCTTTATCTGTTAGTGCTTTATAATTTAAGAAAGTTAGCATCACGGCTATATGTATAAAAAATGTTCTTATTGTGAAAGTGAGTGCATACTGTTGGGAGGCAAAAAAGTTGGCAACGTAAACAGACATTATTACAAAACTTATAGCAAAATAAAATATATATATGTGGGATTGGGCTCACAGAGAGTACTGAGGTCGAGAACAAAACTAACTTAATTGACAACACTGACTCAACAAAAGGAGGGACAACGAAAAGAACAAACGGACAACGAGGGAGAGAACAAGTGTACGGCAAGCAGTTAAGTTGTGTTAGCGGACGGAATAAATAAAGACAAAATCAAGTGAAATTAACCACTATGTTAAACCTATAATTTAAGAAATGAAATAATTTAAATAAACTTATATTGTGAATTAAATAAATTAAGTAAAGCGTTTCACTAAAAACTACTCGGGATACATTCCGCAGTAACGGAATCCCACATATATATATTTTGATCCACACTTTAAAGAGAAAAAACAAATTTTTAAATTTAAAATGGATTTGAAGTATTGATTTTAATGAAAATTTCGCTTAACAAACCTATTGCAAATTTAAAAATTGTTTATGCAAATGCCCCAAAGTATGTAAGCATTTTACTATTTATATTTTTCTCTGTTGAAAACGAACCTGTCAGTAAAGGCGAACGATAGTTGTCGAAATACGTAAACCCAAATTTATTCGAAAGTGAGTGACTAGCTTTCATTCGTATAGGTTTTCGTTCGACATCGTTAAACAGGCTATAAATGTCGTAGAGACTATCGATAATGCTAACATTATCCATTAGTATGGAAAGTCGCCTTATTAAAAATGATTCTTAAACCTGGAAAGGATCCCTCAAAGGTGGAGCCTTACAGGCATATAAGTCTGTTACCTACTTTGACTTAACTGTTTGAAAAATTGCTTACAAAGGAGCTAACCCCGATCTTGGATGGCATTAACTGTATTTCATATTTATTTTATTTTTGAATCTTCACTTCTGTGAACTAATAATAAGTATTCAAATCTTAAAAAAAAATTGTCCAGCCAGTGCCAGACTAAAATTAATGTTCTCAAATAAAAACATTCACTTCGGATGGTTTCATTAAAGGGAAACGGTGTCCTTTTTCTTTAAACGAGTGTGCCCGCCATGTTGTAAGATGTTTTGAGCGAGCGGATTTGGATAGTTTCCAGCTTATTTAAATACTTGTCCACATAGTTTAGGATGTCGCACTTAACTAGTGGAACATGTAGATCCCTGTGGATGTTGCTGTTTTTGATGTACCAAGGAGCATCAGTTATCATTCTCAGGATTTTGTTTTGACGACGTTGAATTTTCTTTATGTTGGAGGCAGAGGCAGTACCCCATAGTTGTATCCCGTAGCACCAAATTGGCTTGAAAATTGAGTTGTAGAGCTGAAGTTTACAGTCGAGAGGAAGTACAGAGTTTCTAGCAATTAGCCAATGAATTTGGACTGTTTTCAATTATTTGTGTTATCTTAGCATCTATGTGTGACTTCCATGTGAGACGACGATCTAGGTGATTGCCAAGGTATTTCACCTCAAGGTGTTGAGGCACCATCTGATTATTAATAAAGAAGATAGGAGGGCCGTTTCTTTGCGTAAAGTAAAGTTTACGTGAGTAAATTTTTGTTCATTAATTTTTACTCTCCATAACTTTGCCCATTTTTCTACTTGGGTAATATGGTGCTGTAGTTGTTTTAAGGGTCATTTTCGAATTTTCATGAGTACTGAGAAAGGCAGTATCATCAGCAAATGTCGACGTATGTGTTTTGCTATCGGTTGGCATGTCTGCTGTGTAAATCAGGTACAGAATTGGTACAAGAATGCTACCTTGGGGAACGCTAGCCGCAATTGGTTGAGGACTACTGAAGTGGTCCCCTTCTTTGATCATAAACTGTTTGTTGGTTATATATTTTTTGGTAAAAGACCTTCATGCCAGAGAAACATCTATAAACAGCCCAGAGCAATAGTTTTTTTCCTCAAACGCTTTTGTTATAACTTGAACCAACCTGTGAGTCTGTTCAATGGTACTGTGTTGTTGTCTAAAACCAAATTGGTGATTGGGAATGCAGTCGTTATCATTTAAGATCGGAGTCAACTTGTTTTTAACAATTTCTCAAACAATTTCGACATGGTTATCAGTAAACTGATAGGTCTATAAAATTCAACCTTGGAAGGCTCTTTTCCAGGTTTAGGAATCATCTTTACTAAGGCAACTTTCCACATTGCCGGGAAGCGTTCAAGCCGTAATAAGGCGTAAAATTTAAAAAGTTGTATTCTTTTTGCTGTGCTAGGTAGGCCTTAGAGCATTTTGTTACTGATTTTTATCAAATCCAGGCGCTTTTTTAGCATTTAAATTATTAATAGCCTCAACGACTTTTAAGAATTAGAATCGCATTTGTGTAAGCTGCCTTGCAACAACAAGCGGTAATTCGCTCGTACTACTAGTACACGTATTTGGAGTGAACACGTTCTTTAAATGATTTGCAAAAAGGTCGCATATTTCTTCGTCGTTTTTTGTCCAGGATCCTCGCAGATTACGTAGTGGTGGTTTTGCGATAACGGGTCTTTTAAGACCTTTGGCTGATCGCCACAATGAATCATTTGTCTGAGGAGTGGTATTTAGACTTTTTAAGTGTGCTCTAAGAGATGCTGTTCTATATGACTCCAACAAATTCCTGAGATGGTTTGAGGATTCCCTCAATTTCGCTTTATGTTGGGGCGATCAATACTTTTGCCATTCTCTACGGGCTCTTCTTTTCTCAGACAAAAGTTGTTCCATATCCGCTAAAAAAATTCTGTTGTATCTAGTCTTGCAGAAAGTAGAGGAAGCATGTTCAGCTGCTTGTTCAATATGTTCATTAAAGCTACTTAGACAGTCATCAATATCTTCCGGAGTCTTCAACGGTATGTTTAGCGAGCAGTGGATGCTGATATATTTTCTATATTTGAGCCAATTACCCTTTTGGACAAAAGCAAGTCGTTAGTAACTCTTTGTTGAGGACTGCAAATGGTGACTATTGTGGGCGAGTGGGTCTAAAGATAGATTCAACGAGGCTTGAGCCTCAAAAAGCTCCTTTTGTTACGCCGAAGTCAATGACATCCGAAATTTTATTTTGGTCTGTTGGCCAATAAGTTGGCTGTCCAGATGAAATTACATTCAGCCCCAATTATATGCGTTGTTGTCACCGGAAGCTATGAAGCGGGGACCTAGGGATTTAAAAAATGTTTATACTGATATTTCGTTACTGGAAATCTAGGCGGACAATAAACGGACAAAATCGCAAGGTTCTTGAACATTTTCTCGATACGGATATTTGTTGCTTGAATATAAGATTTAGAGAGGCCACCCATAAAATGGTGTTTAATTCTAGATCTAATCAATATAGCTGAGCCACCACATGATCTATCCATGGGATCCTTCGAGTCATAGATAGTATAACCACTTATTTTAAAAGTGCCTCTAGATGTCATTTGAGTCTCAGAAATACACATGTCAATATTTTGGTGTACTAAAAAAATATTTTAGTTCGTTTTGGTGTTGGCGGATGCCGATCGCGTTCCAGAAACAAATCCTGAGACAGTTCATGGCCTTTAGGCAAAGCCCGCAGAAATGCAGACTGAATTTTTTGAATATCTTGCATCATGATAGTTATTTGCGCCATGAATTACGTAAATTGCTTAACGCCTTCTAGGAGACTAACACTGGGTCCGGTTGGCTCGTTCGTCGGCACCTCTTTTTGTTTTGTTTTCTGGGTAGACTTACGTATGTTTTTCTGGTTAGACTGGCTGAGTTCCAAAACGCAGTTTGGTTTGCATCACAAAATTTCAAGTTTTTCCTGAAGCAAAAAACGTTGCCAAAATTGTAAGGAGTGTGTAAGGGAAAAAGTTGAAAACTTAAGTGCGTTGGCATACGAAACTTGACTTGCAGTTTGTTGTGGGCAATCCCCAATTTGGCTTTCGGAGTCAACATAGTACCATCAAACAAACCCACAGGTTAGTACTGGTTATAAGAAACCCCTTTGAGGAAAAGAAAAACTGCTCCGCGCTCTTCATCGATGTCTCGCAAGCTTTTGATAAAGTATGGCATGAAAGCCTGTAAAACAAACTAAAGGTCAAACTTTCAGCCAATATTCACAACCTCTTAGAAAAATACATAACCGATCGACAATTTATGATCAAAAAGGGTAACCATTTAAGTTGTTCTCAACCAAAAAGGCTGGTGTACCTTAAGGGAGTATACTAGGTCCATTTCTGTACTTTACTAGCGGATCCCGGCGTGCTTCGCTACGGATGAATATTAACATTGAATCAAATTAATTGGTTTTTTTTTTTTTTTTATTATACCCTTCACATAGTGATAAGAGTATATATCAGTTTGTCATTCCGTTTGTAATTTCTTTATTATCCATTTGCCGACCCCATTAAGTATATATATTCTGAATCCTTATAGATAGAAAAGTTGATATATGCATGTCTGTCTGTTGAAATCTAGTTTCCGGAGTTAAATAAAAAGATACGTAGCAGTTATTGGCGTCAAACTAATGACCGAGATATAAGCGAAAACCCACAATAACCCATTTTTTTAGGACAAAATCCGTGCATATATCCCCATATATCTCAATGAATATAGTCACTATTGCCACAAAGCTTCGCACGGATAATCTTAAAGTAGAGACCTAAGTAATGGAAGAGTCTTTTTCAGATACGATTAGGGGAAGTGCTATTTTTCCTACAATTGCACAAATTTGGTGAAATATTTTTGGGTGGGGGCAGAAGAAGGGGTAGCTCCCATTCAAATTAACAATTTTTATGAAATTTTCGATACGTTATATCTCGAAAACTATAACAGTTATCGAAATCAAATGTTCTACAAAAAGTGATTGGACGTCTAGACTTAAGGCTGGGTTAGCCGACCGTAATGTACTGTTGCTGTAACGGAACGGAACAGCTAATTGTTTTTGCTATGTGTAAAGCAGTTAGATTAGTTATAGTGTTGTAGTGTTGTTAAAACAATAAAATTAACAAAATTCCTGAAAAGATTAAATGAATACTATTTATTTATGTGTGATAAAGTTCCTGCAGTATCTTGTATAAAAAATTTTTTTTACTAGGGGGTTGTTAATTTATATAAAAAAAATTGTGTATATGAATTTTTCTTTTAGAAAAATGTTTTATAAAATGTTTATGCAAGTACTGATTAATTTATTTAAATAGTAAATTTTTCTTATGTGAAACGCTTTTAGTAAATATATAAGCAAACGTCCCTATTTTACATATCGCGCACGTAATCAACGCCAATAATTTAAAATTCATCAGAATGATTTATTTTATCTAACCAAGCTCCCAGACCAATCTTTAACATACACAAAAATTTCATTTGAATTTCAGTATACTTCAAAGTCAGACTGTTCTTTAACTGTTTAAATTAATTTAGTTATACAATATACAAACATATGTATAAAAGTACTATTGTTCTTAATATACATAAATATATCTTGTATGCTTTCCCTACAGATAAAATAACTAGTATGAAGTAACAAACATACTGGTTGCTTTTGATGAACTATCAATTTAAACATTAGATTGTCAAAGGAGCTCAACTTGTTTAGTTTCATATAGTTATATACTAGTAAAAATACTAGTTTTTGTTTCTATTGTTTATAGCTTTATTCCCGTTTTTTATTTTTTTTTTTACTCTTATAACCAAGTACTGTGCATATTTTAACCTTTTGTTTAATTTTGTTCTCTTTTGACTGGTAGAAGCATATCACTTTTGCAACAGTTCTGGTTGCAACTAGTACATAACTATTCCAAAACGTTACTAGTTTCAACTTTAGCTGTAGGATTGTTTAGCAATCAATGTAGTATATTAGGTTCTCGATTAAACATACATACATACATATGTATATCAGTATATCAGAAGTTGTTAGTAAGAAATCGTTGTGAAGCTTTTAAAATGAGGAAGTAAAATACAAAGTTGACAACACCAGTAAAACATCCGTTTATATTTAAATACATGTATTTTTAAAAACTGTTCCTTAACTAAACTTTTAATCTTTCTAAAAATTTTATTGTTATACCCAACTATTATATAGTCCCGGTTGATTGGTCGAATTCCCCATATTCTTAGGCGCCATATCTTTGTTTTAATTTTTTTATAATGTTTAAAAAGTTTAAGAAAACTTAAACACACAAACATTTCTTTTAAGTCCATTTAAATTTTTAATTTTTATTTTTATTAAAAATAAATTTAGTTTAATTTTGTATGTCAAAGCCATATGTCACGTTTTTAATTTTCTATAATCGTGTTAATGATTTTTTGGTAAGTCAATGGTACGATATATTCCATCAACGGCAACTCTTGTTTTTGAACTGTCAAAAAGTTAAAGTTTTTCAGCTCCGTAAATTTTTTATAATTTTTATTGAATAATTCAAGTTAAAATATATTTTTCAAAGACAACCTGCTTTTTAAACAAATAAATCGTTGTGTAAAGAGTTAATCTTGTGGAGTACTACTGCGGGATTCGTTATTTTTGTGTTTTTCAACATTCCCTTCAATCTACACTGGCGGCGGCTTTTGCTTTTATTGGCTGTAAACATTTTTATATTTTACAACATTGTGCCTTATTTACAACATTGTACTTAACTACAAAAACTGCAGTGTACAAACAAAAATTTCATTTGGAAATATAATTACAATTATTTTGGTGTTTTGCATTAAGAAACCATTATATGTACATATTTTTTTCTACAATTGGTTTGGTGTTTTTTACTTTGTTAATAATTGGCGCTCCGCTAACAATCAGCTGATTTTAATAAACACCAGGTGCTGCCAGATTTCTTTTTTATCGTATAAGTGGGGGATAATGCCTAATTGTGTAATTTAAAAAAATAAACCGATGAATAATAAACGTACACTTGAAGCTACATCGCCTGATTACACTGAAAAGAATAGTAAAAAATATTTGTCTAGTCAGAATATGACTAAAAACAGTCAATCAGCATCCGAAGACGTTTTCTCGTGGAGTAGGTTTAGCGATCTATTGGATGATAAACTGAAAGATGTTGCTAGAAAAACAGACCTAGTAGTGATCCAATCAGAGATACAAGAATTAAAAGAAGAGAACATAAGACTTAATAATGATATTAAAAAGCTCACATCACGTCTTGAGTACATTGACCGTAGGTCGCGTTCTTCTAATGTTGTTGTTGCCGGTTTGAATTGTAAAAATGTACAAACTGCTAGAGAAAAATTTACAAAACTATGCAGTGATCTTTTAAGAGTCAACGCTGATGTGGTGTCAACCCGCATGATTTCTTCTGGAAAATATTTTTTGTTCAGCTTAGGATCGAGTTCGCAGGCTTACAACGTCGTTGCTGCTAAGGTTTATTAAAAGGTAAAGATGTGTTCATTCAAAGAGATTACACTGAAGGTGAACAAAATGTGCGATATAACCTGAGACAATTAAGCAAAAATATTTCAAAAGCTAATGATTCTGTCAGGCTTGGTGAGTTTTGTATATTTATAAATAACAACAAATATACGTGGTCCAATGGCAAAGTTTGTGCTGATTCTGTCAATGATGCTGAGTACTTAAAAAATCTTTTATCAGAATGTAATTTCGTTATTGATGTTTGCATTAAGGATAGTATGAATACAGTGGATTGTAATGTTAAAAATGTAGATATTTCAAATTCCCAATAGCAATTTTATTTATGCCATTTAGTTTCATATAATGTAGCAAACCTTGAAAAATCAGTAAAATTTAGTAAATTTATTAGATATATCAATAATTTTGATGTATTTTTTCTTTTTGAAACCCATGTTACAGCTGATAGACAGCACTTGTTTTCGTCATATTTTAATAATTATTGTTTACATTGGATTGCAGCTACGAAAACGCATAGAGCTAGTGGTGGCTGTTTATATGGTTTCAAAAAAAATCTTAAAAATACTTATGCTTTTAAATTTTTAAACATCTCCAATAATACGGTATTAAGCGCTAAATTTGAAGGTAATGTGTTTTACTTTATCCCAAGTTATTTAAACTGCACTAAATGGAATAATGCACTAATTCGAAAAATTTGAAGAATTTGTACAGGAACTTGATCCTTCAAATTTTTGTATTGTTGGTGATCTAAATGCGAGAATTGCGAATGAACAAGTTTTAGATGGTAATTTTTTGAAAGATTTACCACATATTAATAAATCTAGATCTTCTAAAGACAAAGAACTTAATGCACAAGGCAAAAAATTGATGAATCTTATTGAAAATGTCGGTGGGATTGTACTTAATGGTAGAACTGGTAACGATGCTCTAGGGGAATTCAGCTTTTGTGGGGTTATGGGTAGTTCTGTTATTGATTATTGTATTTGTTCACTTAACTTTCTACAATATATTGATGATTTCTTTATCGCATCCAAGCCGTTTTCTGACCACATGCCACTATGCTTAAAAATTAAATCATCATGCCGTGTTGTTAAAACTAATGAGGATAATACAATTCAAAGACCTCGTTGGAACAGTAAATTGTCTGATAAATACAAGGATAATCTTTCATTACTTGCTAGCAATGTTGATCTACAGTCTAATGAAACGGTTGATGAATTGGTTGTACATCTATGTAACAAAATAAAGTTGGCTAATGTTACTAAGGTAAACAAACGTGTTTTTGAACCCAGGCAGAAATGGTTTGATTGGAAATGTGCTCGTGCTAGGAAACTTATGCTGAAGAAGCTTAGGCGTTATAGGAAAAAGCACAATTCGGTAAACAAATCTCGATATTTTGCATCTAGAGCTTGCTATCTTAAGATATGTAATAAAAAGAAAATAGATTTGTATAATAAAAATATTGACCAATTTAACAAGGTTAAATGTAGCAGTGATTGGTGCAAGCTATCCAACTCTATGAAATCGCGATCATATTCTGTTAAAGGTTCGCTAAATTCCGACGATTTTCGTTCGCACTTTAGTTCGTTACTGCAGGCAGATGTTGATTGCCAGACTATCAGCTGGTCAATGCCATACTTTATTGATCCGATCCTAGACTCACCCATGAAAATGTGTGAACTTTTATTCGTTTTAAAATCATAAATAATATAATAAATAAATAAGATAATAAATCTTCTGGCCAAGATGGTATCTGTTATGAATTTTACAAAAATGCTCCTAATTCTTTTATTAATGAAATGTTATGTGTCTTTAACAAAATTTTCCTACATGAACAAATTCCATCCAGCTTCCGAAAGTCTATACTGATACCTCTTTTCAAAAAAGGTGATCCCAATCTTCCATCAAACTATCGAGGGTTATCGCTGATTAATACCTTATGCAAAATATTTAATACCATTATATTGAATCGTTTAACGGAATGGATAGACCGTAACATGATTCTGAATGAATTTCAAGCCGGATTTAGAAAGAATTATTCAACCGTTGACAACATTTTCAACCTCATTAATATTGTGAATTTAAACAAAGCAAACAATAATAACACATACGCTTTCTTTGTTGATTTTTCGTGCGCATTTGATACGATTCCTCGTAATAGTTTATTTTACAAGCTCTCATGCCTTGGCATGTCGTCGAAAATAATAAGAATTTTACAGCACTTGTATGAAAACACGGAAAGTTGTATTTGGGATGGAAATTCTTATTCAGATCCATTTGCAGTTGAAGTAGGTGTAAAGCAGGGTTGTATATTAAGCCCTCTATTATTCTCATTGTATGTTAATGATATGCAGATGAGTTACCTGGGGGTGTAAATGTTGCGGACGTTAATGTTAAAATACTGCTCTATGCCGACGACCTTGTTATATTATCAGATACTCCAACAGAATTGCAAAAAATGATTGATTGTTTATACAATTATTGTTCAACGTGGTCCTTGAAAGCTAATCTAGATAAATCTAAAATAGTGGTATTTCGTACCGGCACTAGAATTTCTTCAAATTTAAACTAGGTTTTTGGTGGTGATAATATTGAGATTGTAAACAGTTAAAAATATCTTGGTGTAGACATTACATATAATCTCTCCTTTAGAAAACACTTGAACAATAAATTAGCAGCCTCGATACTGGCGATTAACTCTACTTGGTCCAAATACATAAACAATCCGCAAATCTCACAGAATAATAAACTTAAAATATTTCAAGCAGCATCCAGATCTATTATGTTATATGCAGCTCAAGTGTGGGGATATGTGAAATATGATGAGGTTGAAAAACTATTTAGATTTTTTATTAAAAAGATGTTGTATCTACCTACCTAATTACATTTTGTATATAGAAACAAACCTAGAGTCTCTATACGTATCTACCTTAAGACTTCATCTGGACTATATTAATAAAGTATTAAGTATGAATCCTCACAGATTACCTCGTATTTTGGCATTAAAAACTATAGAACAAAATATTTGTTGGGCTAAAGAGTGGGAAAATCTTTGTCAACATATACAGTTTACCCCTGATAACTCAATATCTCCACTTAGCAAACAGTGGAAACCTATATTGGACCAACTCAAACTCAAGGAACGTAATGATTACATAGAAAATGCAAAAAGTTCACAGTTTCATGATCTATATTCTATACTGGATTACAATGTTTCATCATTATATACTTCAAATTTTTCTCCACGTACAGTCAGTTTCATAATAAGGGCTAGAGGTGGCTTGTTAGACTTGAATGCAAGGTCTTTCAAAAATAACACTGTTGGTATTTGTACAATGTGCAACTTAGATGCTTCGGAAAATACTTTTCACTTTATTGGTGTTTGCCCATTGTACAAAGTATTTAGGACACAATATTTTGGTAAAACCATACTTAATTTGAATGATGTTATGTATATGTATACTAAATGGCTTAAACTTTTACTCCCTGTATAAATATATAGAAGTTTGTTTAAAATATAGAAAATTTATTTTAAATGAGTTTGTTTTTTAATTTTCCATGTAAATATTAACTTATAATTTATCTTGTTATTTTTATTAAAATTATATAAAATCAATATTTTGTAAATAAAATTTACTTTCCTAGAATTGAGCCAATCTGGCTTACAACAAAATGTTATGCCATATATAGATTTAGATATTAAACATATTGTAAATGAATTAAATATGTACATACAAAAATCTATTAATAAATAATAATAAATAATAATAATAATATTCCATCAACGGTCGGCTAACCCAGCCTTTACGCTCTCAAACAAAATTTTTTGGGTGGGGGCAGAAGAAGAAGTAGCTCCCATACAAAATAACAATTTTTATGAAATTTTCAATACGCTATATCTCGGAAACTATAACAGATATCGAAGTCAAATGTTTTACAAAAGTAATTCGACATCAATACTTACGCTTTAAAATAATAATTTTTGGGTGGGGGCAGAAGAAGGTGCAGCTCCCATACAAATTAACAATTTTTATGAAATTTTCGATACGCTATATCTCGGAAACTATAACAGATATCGAAATCAAATGTTCTACAGAAAGTTGTTGGACATTAAGACTAACGATTTACAGGAAAAATTTTTTGGATGGGGGAAGAAAAAGGGGTAGCTTCCATACAAATTGACAATTTTTTTGAAATTTTCGATACGCTTTATCTCGGAAACTATTACAGAATCGAAATCAAATGCTCTACAAAAAGTAATTAGACATAGAGACTTATGATTTAAAGAAAAATTAACTTATAATTTATCTTGTTATTTTTATTAAAATTATATAAAATCAATATTTTGTAAATAAAATTTACTTTCCTAGAATTGTGCCAATCTGGCTTACAACAAAATGTTATGCCATATATAGATTTAGATATTAAACATATTGTAAATGAATTAAATATGTACATACAAAAATCTATTAGTAAATAATAATAATAATATTCCATCAACGGTCGGCTAACCCAGCCTTTACGCTCTCAAACAAAATTTTTTGGGTGGGGCCAGAAGAAGAAGTAGCTCCCATACAAAATAACAATTTTTATGAAATTTTCAATACGCTATATCTCGGAAACTATAACAGATATCGAAGTCAAATGTTTTACAAAAGTAATTCGACATCAATACTTATGCTTTAAAGAAAAATTTTTTTGGGTGGGGCAAAGAAGGGGAAGCTCCCATACAAATTAACAATTTTCTTGAAATTTTTAATACGCTATATCTCGGAAACTATAAAAGCTATTGACACCAAATGTCTTACAAAAAGTAATTGGACAACAAGACCTACGCTTTAAAGAAAAAATTTTTTGAGTGGGGGCAGAAAAAGGGGTAGCTCCCATACAAATTGACAAGTTTTATGAAATTTTCGATAAGCTACATTTCGGAAACAGCTATCGACATCAAATGTGCTACAAAGAGTAATTGTACATCAAAACTTACTCTTTGAAGAAAAAATCTTTTGGGTGTGGGGTGAAGAAGGTGTAGCTCCTATAAAAAATAACAATTTTTAAGAAATTTTTGATGCACTTAATCTCGGAAACTATAACAGAAATTGACTTCAAATGTTCTGCAAAAAGTAATTGGACAACGAAACCTAAGCTTTGAAACAATTTTTTTGTGGGGGGGGGGGGGGGGGGGGGGGGGGAAGAAGGGGCAGCTCCCATACTATATAAAAAATTCGTTAATTTTATATTCGTTATTCAAAAAGCCAAAAGCTAATTTAAAAACCAATATAACAAATACAATAATTAACTGAAATAACCTCCTGATGATGCCACACAACGGAGTGGCGATATATTGAAAAAATTTTGCAAAAAAATAAACATAAAAATAGACCTAAAGCTTAAAAAATAGGCTTATTTAATAATGAATGTGGATTTAGTTCGGCCTAAAACAATATATAACATGAATATAATTCCAGTATTCAAATTCTAGTTAAAGTTTGTTAAAAAAGAACAAATCAACATTCAACTTACAGTATTACCGAACAGAAAGAGTGGTGACGAGAAATCGTAGGTGATTTCGGCTAGTATCGGAATTACTTAATTTTTAATAAAAAAAATCCATTCTTAGCTTATACAATTCTGAATCCGAACAAATAGAAATTATTATAAGATTTAGAAAAGTTCAAATAAATAACTTCAAAATGGGTCGAGTGAATAAAGAGGTAGTTTATACTAGACATCTGCATGACTATATTCATTTGATTGCCTATACACAACAAAAACAATATTCATTCAAACATTTTTCATTCTATGGGAGATAAATCAAGTTAAACCAGTAACAACACAAGAAAGAACGTATTGTGTGTTACAAGAAGAACACATTCATTTTACAGTTTTTGCTTCGAATGTGTACAAAAACATAGCAAAGTCTCATTACAGTTGGACTTTTTATAAAAACATTCAGGTGTTTTTTCGAATTAATGAATGTTTTAACAACAACAATAACGACAAATTTGCAAACACAAATGAATGCGAACAATAATAATTTTTTACACCAATCATACAACAATATTTACACATTCTATTCAGTATTTATGTATATGAATGTATGGGTAATATTTTGTTTTCGGTTGGAGTTGTTTTTTATTTGCTTTCTCTTGTGGGTTCATTCATTCAGTTTGTTTATCATTAGATGAAAAACACAATGTGGTTGAAAAACAAACGAATGTATTTAAACGGCTTTTGAGTGTAGTCACGCAGACGTCTAGTTTATACTACATAGTGCTAAGTACTAGCACTAGCTGGATGAGAGTGTATCCTTCTGCGATATTCTTTTCTTTGACGAAGGTTCATAAACGCAGGCAACTATTTTTAAATAAAAAATAATTTTATTTTAAATATAGCAGCAAACACACAAAATTTTATTTTATTTATTTATTTATTTATTTATTTATTTATTTAAGGAGTATTATTAATACTTTTAAAATTACAATATATTTCACAAATGGGACATTATATTCCATTTCTTACAAAATTAACTATTAGTTTTCTAAAAAAATTTAAATTTGTTTCTATTTTAACATTTTCAGGAAACATGTTGTATATATTTAGTCCTTTATAAAATAGCGATCTTTGCATTATTGCTGTTGTAGCCCTTGGGAGTCTAAAGTTGTTTGCATTTCGTAGATTGTACGGTTGTATTTCTCCTACATAGTTTAGTTGCTCTATAAGATATTCTGGAGCATTTCCTAATTTCATCTTTTGTATAAAATAGAGTGTATTCATTTCAAGTCGTTGTTTGATATTTAACCATTTCAGTATATTAAGCATATAATATATTGGCGTGTAGATATTGCACTTCAATATTGTTCGTATGGCCTTATTCTGTAGTTTATGGAGTCTCTCTATTTGAGTAAGTGTGCAACAAGTGTATAAAATAGTGGAACCAAATTCAAAATGCGGTTTTAGTATTGTATTGTACACATTAATAGCTGTTGTTATTGATATTTTTTTCGGTATGCGTTTGTAGAACCCAACTTTTTTACCAATTTTTTTACAAATATATTCCATATGTTCTTTTAAAGTTAATTTATTATCTATTATAAAACCCAGGTATTTTATTTGGTTAACTTTTTCGATTATCTGATTGTTTATCATAAATTGATTTTCATCGTTCATATTAATTTGGAATAGTTTAGTTTTACCTTCGTTTAGCTTCAGTTTATTCATTTTTAACCATACATTTATATTATTAACTTCACTCATCATATTGTCCCGACATTTTTCATCACTATTTCCCTCCGTAAAAGATAGGGTATCATCAGCGTATAAAATAATTTCACTTTTGTTAAGAATATTGGTTATATCATTTATATATATTATAAGGAGCAGAGCCCCTAAAATCGACCCTTGTGTTACTCCATATTCACTATCTTCATATCCCGATTTCACGTTACATATTTTCACCAATTGTCTTCTATTTGTAAGGTAAGAGTCAAACCACTTCAACGCAATTCCTTGAATTCCATACATATACAATTTGTGCAATAAAATATTTCTATCTATTGTTTCAAAGGCTCTTTTAAAGTCTAAAAATAAAGCAATTATTTTGTTATCTTTTTCTTTATATTTCCATCTGTTTATCACATAATTCACTGTAGTTTCACAAGAATGATTTTTTCTATAACCAGATTGGTATTTGGATAGTAAATTGTTTTGTTCAAAATACTCCTCTAATTGTTGCTTAACCACTTTTTCTATTATCTTTTCACATGTTTTTAATGTATTGATCGGTCTAAACTCCTCACACTTATTAGTTTTTGTGACTTTTTCTATTGGAGTAATTGATGTTACCTTCCAGTTTTCTGGGAATATACCAGTCTCTAATGATCTATTTATTATACTTAATATTATGTTACCAAGGTTGTCCCAATTATCTAATATTATATTCGGAGATACCTTGTTAAAATCAGGTTTGTTTTTTATATATTTGCATATTACTTTGAGATCTTGCAGATTTATTGCACGAAATTTGAATCTACAGTTTATAACTGGTACTTTATTTATATACTGCACATATTCGATAGAGTTACTAATTGAATTTATACTTTCAACGAAATAGTTATTGAATTGATTAGCTATTTCAATTTTCTCACTATATTCTACTTGATTAAATATCACAGATTGTACAATATTATGGTTTTTATCGAGAACTAAGTTCTTAATTTCTTTCCACATTTGTCTTTAATCCTTTGCTCTATTTATCTTATTGTTAATAAAGTTAGTCTTCTCATTTTCAATTTCTGTTTTATATAAATTTCTTACACTTTTATAATTATTCCACGCTTCTGTGGTATTAACCATTTTTGCCAATAAATACTTAGAAATTTTTTCTCTTTTAAGTACATTTAATTCTCTATTAAACCAAATGTTAGCTTTATTTTTTTGTGTGATATTTTTTGCCTTAGTAAATTTTTTTACAGTATTTTCAATACACGAGTCAATATTTTTTGCCATTTCATTTACATTTTCGTTGGTGTTATATATTAAGACACGATTAAGTTCCCTTTTAAACGATATTTTATTATACTTAAAAATTTCTATTTCTCCTTCTGTCGCTTCCTCGATGTCCTTTTGTTCAATAATCACATCTAGTGCCTCATGATCAGATATTTTGTTTTCTTTATTATTCTTCACGGATACATAACGATCGTTTGTTATTATATAGTCTATTAAAGTTTAACTATTTTTTAACTAACTCTCGCAAAATCAGTAACAATTTGCTTAAGACCATTATCGTTTAAAACTGCTTTTATCCTGTTCTTGTATGTCCCATCCTTACTCCAGTCTATGCTAAAATCACCTGCTATTACTATTTTATGCTCTTTTTCCGAAATGTTTTCTATCGCCTCTTCAAATGCTTCGCAAAACTCACTTTCTCTACAACTTGGTGATTTATACACAGCCATAATTATATATATTTCATTTCTATACTTTGCTTCGTAAGCACACATCCAATATTTCCATTCAGCAAATTTTTCGTATAATTGTTAAACATTCCATGAATTTCTAAAATATAAAATAATACCTCCCGTACGTGTTGAGTTTGAATAAGTGACATAATGATTATACTCCTACAGTTGATATTCTTGCTCATATATTTCGCTTGTTAAATGAGTTTCAGAAAGTATTATAAATTGTGGTTTTTTCCTAGCAGCAATTATTTCTATTTGGTTGAAATTGTTGAGGAGCCCTTGAGTATTTATATATATGCCATAAATGCACTGTAATTGTTATATATTGAACCCAATTCTCTTGATTTTTATATTTAATTTATTTTTATACGCCGGGCATTCTTTACTTAATGTGCTGTGATTTTCATCAAGTCCCAAATTAAATCTTTCATTTGACCTGACACAGTTTATACACTTTAATATTGTTAGGTCACCGCATAACATAAATGGTATCAAAAACATTTTGTGCTTTCATAATTAATCTTTTTAATTTTCATTTATATTGTTTTAAATTTGTTTGCTTTTTCGCCCACTGTTACCACTGCAATTTGTATTAATTTTGGTACATACAAACCACTGTAACTTATTTTGGTAATTAACCGTTAGTTTTATTATTTGTTTCTCGCTTAAATTCTTTTAACTAATATGTTATGTTGTTGTTGTCAACAAGAATGCAATGTTTATTGTTTTTGCATACATACAAGTAAATAAATGAGTTGGTGCATTGGAAGCGAGAAACCAATAAAACAACAACAGTATGGCCCTTATGTAAATATGTATGTACATAATGTTTAGGGTTAAGTAAAGAATTTTTAAATAAAGAAATTATTGTTAATATTGAACTCAACCATCACACTTGGTTATTTTTTGTCGCGTTTTTCACGGTCGCAATCTCTCTTAAATAAAAATCACTGCCCAATGAACAGTTTCAGTGGCATATAGATAACAATTCAACAAGTTCGAATTGCTCTATATAGCTGCCGGTGAAGAAAAAGCTTTTCATCGTACATTTTGGCGCCCAACGTGGGGCAAGTGATTTTTTATAAATTTTCGTTGTGCGGTCCGTGTTAAATTCAAAAACTTTGGTTGAAGTACATCTTTAAACAAAGTGTACGGTCGTGTAGTGAAGTGGAAATACATTAAAGAAACTTTAAAATATAAAAGGCATTGAAGTTTTAAATAAAAAAAAAATAAATTTGTTTGGCTCTTCAAAGGCAAAAATTGTTAAAATAAAATCAAGGGTGATTAAAAATTTATCGAATTCAGTGATACAGTGAACGGCATAAGTGGTTCAAACTTTTATGATGACTTTGGAGGAGGTAAAACAACAACGGGCCAATACAAAAAAAAAGTATTTCCCGCATCAAAAACCAAATTGAAGCCAATGGAAGGGGTGAAGGTAAGACACTTTCGTCAGCTGAGCTCAAGTGCCGTTTGGGGATTTTGGAGTCATATTTTAAGCAGATATTAACCTATCAAACCCAAATCGAAAAATATGACCCAGATGATAATGGTAGACCCGAAATTGAGGATTTATACATCGCAGCGAAATTAAATATCCCTCGTTTCAACTGGTGTTTCCCCTTTCCTGATAGGCTGGATTGATAAGATGCTAAAGGGCCGAATTATCAGTGCGCAAATGGGCGAAGGCTCCATACGGAGAATTGTTACCAGGGGCACACCACAGGGTGGAGTCCTTTCACCTCTATTGTGGCTTCTGGTGATAAATGTAATACTGGAAAAATTCGAGAGGGAGGGAACGAAAGTCGTGGCATACGCAGATGATGTGGTCATACTTATTGGAGGGAAGTTCTTGTCTACATTAACTGATTTGATGCAAGGGGCATTGAGATCACTGTCTGACTGGGCCAAGTCCAATGGACTCGGAGTAAATCCTACGAAGACCGAAATAGTTCTCTTTACTCGCAAGCGGAAGATCGGGGATTTCTGTGGACCGGTACTGGATGGAGTAGAGCTACAACTGTCTCCGGAAGCTAAATACCTTGGCGTTATCCTGGACCAGAAACTCAACTGGAAAAGGAACATCGAGGAAAGAGTTAAGAAGGGGCTGAATGCTCTATATGCGTGCAGGAACTCAATAGGGAAGAGTTGGGGACTAAGGCCGGGTACTGTCCATTGGTTGTACACGGCAATTGTCCGACCCATTGTTACCTATGGTTGTCTGGTTTGGCAAACCGCCACAACGAAAACCTCTCTCCTCAAAGCGCTGAACAAAGTGCAAAGGGCTGCTTCTATTTGCATCGCAGGAGCGCGTGGGAGCACCCTACAGGCTGCACTGGATACAATGCTGAACCTTTTACCTTTGGCACGTTTTGTGAAGCGGTTTGCGGTTAAAGGAGCTTTGAGACTTCGAGAATCAGGAACTTGGCGCGACTCTCAATCGGGACATGCCAGCTTTTTTTGATCGAGATGGGGAGGCTTGAGCAGCTAAGAGACCTAGTCGGGAGCACAGATTACTTGCCATCTTACCTAGACTTCAACTCTGCCGCTGTGATAACCATTCCTGAAAGGTCGGTATGGGATGATGGCCACGTTCCGTACGGAGGAGTAGTCGTTTATACTGATGGATCGAAGACTGATCATGGTACTGGAGCTGGTATTTTTAGCAAAGCACTCGACATTACGGAGTCTTTTAGGCTAGGCGATCACTGCAGTGTCTTCCAAACGAAAATATTTGCGATACAGGAGGCCGCAAGATTGATTGGACGCACTAATCAAGGCCATAATGAATAGGTCACCATTTACGTGGACAGTCAAGCCGCCCTAAAGGCTTTGGGTTCAAACTCTGTAAGGTCAAAGGCGGTAAGAGATTGCAGGAAGGCGCTTCGGGAGCTTCTGGTGGGGCCGTAAGGCTGTGCTGGGTTCCCGGTCACTCCGAGATACCCGGTAACGAATATGCCGACGAATTGGCACGGAAAGGAACCGAACTACCGGCCACTGGGGCGGTCACATCGATCCTTCCCCCTCTGTGCGAACTCTACGGAATAATCGATGGGCACTTTAGAGTCCTGGCGAACCAGAAATGGACGAATACTGCTGGATGTAGGGTCTCAAAATCCCTATGGAAAGCAGCTTCGGAAAACCGGACGAAAACCCTTCTATCTTTGGGTAAGAGGGACCGTAAGCTGATCACCGGCCTTCTGACCGGTCACTGCAGTATAAGATCGCTGGAGGCAAGCTGGAAGCCAAACTCGGTCGACTTCTGTCGACTCTGCGAAGACGAAGAGGAGATCGAGACTGTGGAGCACCTGTTGTGTCGATGCCCGGCGATCGCTAGGAGGAGGAACCGGTACTTTGGTGTACCCTACTATGACCACCTCTCTGCGCTCGCCGACTGTGACCCAAGGGTCTTACTAGGATTTGCGAGAGGGATGACATGGCTGGCGAGAGGTTGCGACTAATATCCGGGGCAGAACACGTGCCAAATGGACAACCGGCAACGACTCGTGACGGACACTGCCACTCTCTCACTTACTTACTCTACTACTACTACTCTAACCTCTGTCCTTTCTACCTTTATCTTTCATGTTCCGAATCTGGGCACACCTTTTTCTATTTTACTCTTTCCTTATTCTTTCTTTCTTATAGGACAATCACAATGGGAAAATTGTCTCTGGGTGATGCGGTGAGCGTTTCTCACTGCATGTCCTTCTAACCTACTAAACAATACTTCACAGCGAAATAATAGCACTAGCTGATAATAGTGCGGTAAACACAAAAATAAAATAAGGAAAATTGACGATTTCCACAGATATAAAAAATCGGTTAACCGGGAGGAGAAAACCGGTTTCTTAAAAACCGAAAATATAGCCCAAAACCGGTTTTTCGGTTAACCGAAATTGACAACACTAGTAGCATAAGTCCCTTTTTCAAAAAATCGAGTTAATGGCAAAGCTTAATACAATTGAACGGTATCTTTCCATATTAGGATATGCCACTTTCAAAAAATTGTCTCAAATCGATGATAAATAAAATATGAATGGAGATTAAATGCATTTAGTGTCATCCAATCGATGGCCAAAACGAAGGTAAGAATTTTTATTCTAAATAATAAAAATAACTAGTGATACATGTAAATAGAACGAGAATAAGAGAACATTTACTGAGCCAAAAAAAAAAAAAAACATTTTTAAACCAAAAATTTTGCGATCCTTTTTTAAATTGCAGAATTTTTATGAAATCATTTTTAAAAGAAAAATTTTCTTTTTATTTTGAAAATAAACAATTTTATTTAAAAAATAACGGCTGTATTCATAAAAATTTAAACAGCATTTTAAACCTTTATTAAGCAAATTTCAATAAAGTTGTATTCATAAACGAATTTTAGCCTAAAAAACTTATTTTAAACCTTGTGTAAATACACAAATTTTAAAATTGGTTCGACCTTATTTTAAGCCCATTTTAAGCATATTTCCGAACCCTTTTTTGGTATTTTTATTGCGTTTTACCCAATTTCAAACCCATTTCAAGCAAATTTCCTAACCTTTTTTTTTGTTTTTTGTTATGTTTGAATTTTTATTGTGACAACTATTACAAACTATTGGCCTTACGGCCCTTTGTTTGAACTTGCAACTGTAGGAAACAAAACATTTGCATTATATGGAGAGAACATGGATGTTTTATAAATAAATATTAGGCCTTGTAGTTATTTTTCATTCGTATTTACCATTTTTCAAAATTCAACTTAATTTTTTTTTAGTAATGTTAATATTTTTATTTTAAGGGATGTATAAAAAATCAAAGCAAATAAAAAAAAACTCGTTATTCAAATATTATTTTACCTTCAATAAAAAAACTTTTAAATTTTACTCTTACCTAACATTTTGTTTTTACAGTTCTCTTTTTTATTAAATCTACATGTTGTCATACACTTTTTATTTTATAAAAACAATATTTTTCTCAAATTCGAAAAATATAGTGTGCATGCATGCGATTAATGTATGAGCTTATAACCATTGTTTTACATCACCATTAATTAAGTGACAAATAAAATTAATAGCGTTGCCAACATAAGCCTTAAAAAATACTTAAAATTGCTTTAGTTAAAATACGGTTTATGAATACAAAATTAAAAAACAGCATTTTTAGGCTTAAAATGTTGTTTAGCTAAAATGTATTTAAAACTTAAATTTAGACTTTTTTATGAATACAGCCGTAAGACTATTAAAAAAACAAAAATCGTTTTGGTTTTAATAATGAAATTTTTTTGTGAACATGTTAAAAAATGGAAAAAACAAATGACATTTTTAAAGAATTCGATCTTGGGGAAAGAGAAATTTGTACGAAGAAATATGACTCACTGTTGGATTTGTTTAATAAAGTGTTTCGATTTGACAAAAATAATGCTATTTTTAAAAGGTAAGTTTTTTGTTCGGTGGCAACAAATTTTACTATAATGATTTTTTTTATTTTTAATAAATTTAGATGCTGAAATATATGTTAGTTTTAGTTCGTTAAAAAACTATTTTGAGGCAGCAAAATAAAATTTATAATAAAAAGACCGTCAAGCTAGTTTTAGAAATTAAGTTTATATATTTAAAACATTATAAAGAAAACTTCAGAAAAATTTAATCTTAACAGATAGAGAAATATTATTGGAATGAAAAAGCAGTTAGTTAATATATTGACAGTATAACAATTAAAAACATGAATTTGGCTTGCGATCAGTGCTGCAATTTACTAACAAACTCCCCCTCAAGCCAAATACACAAATAAATACATGGTTAAAAATTTCATTAACAATTCATGAATTACAATTTTAATTTCAAAAGATTACAGGCATTTAGATGCTTGTTTTTACACACAACTTTTGTGAAAACATCTGCTGCATTTTCAGCAGTTGGAACATATTCAACATCAATTGTTTTCCCTTCATACTGCTCACGGATAAAGTGATAGCGTATATCGATGTGCTTACTCCTTTTATGCACAGTGGGTTTTTTACCGAAAAGATAGCACTTTGGTTGTCACAAAAAATTGTAGTTGGACTGGCAAGTAGCTCAGAAAAACCAAGCTCATTTAGTAAGTTTCGGTGAAAAATAACCTCTTTGGCACCTTGACACAAAGCAACGTATTCTGCCTCCATTGTGCTTAGTGCAACGATTGCTTGTTTACGGGACTCCCAAGCAACGGGACCACCACACATAAACATAACATGCCCAGAATAAGATTTTCTGTCATTAGAGTCAGAGCCCCAGTCAGCATCTGTAAAATATTCAAAATTTTTACAATTAGCAGAAAAAGTTATTTTACCAGCGGAATTCTTCTTTAGATATCGCAAAACGTGTTTTGCTGCTCGTAGATGCTCATCATGTGGATGACAGTTGTATTGAGATAGCCTCGAAATAGTATGAATAAGGTCTGGCCTTGTTATGACTGCAAGATACATCAAAGCCCCTATCAAACTCTGATAAGCTTTCATGTCCAAATCTTCATAGTTCTGCTTGCACTTTTCCAAAATGGTTCCGCTAGGTAATGGTGTAGATGACGGCTTGCAATTCGCCATACCCCACCGTTCTAAAACTTCTTTGGCATATTTATTTTGATGAATAGTGATGTCACCTCTAGGATCTTCTCTTAAGATTTCCATTCCTAGGTAAAACGATATAGGGCCACGATCTTCAACTTCGACATTTTTGTTCAACTCCATGATAATATTTTTCATTTCATCTTCTTTAGAACAAGCCAACAGCATATCATCAACATATATCGCAATTATGTTTAAGGAGGACGCATTTCTGCGCACGTAAACACACGTATCTGTTTGACACCGAACAAATCTCATCTTTAATAGAATATCGTTAACCTTTCGGTTCCATTCGCGTCCTGCTTGCTTTAAACCGTATAAAGCTTTTGTAAGTTTGCAAACCTTGTTGGGAAACCTTTCATCTTCAAACATTTGAGGTTGCATCATGTAAACTTCATCTTCAATTGTTCCATTTAAATATGCAGAAACTATATCAATGTGATTTACAAGAAGTTTAAATTTTGCGGAAATTGCTAACAAAAGTCGTATAGTTGAATGACAAACAACAGGCGCAAAAGTTTCTTGAAAATCAACATTTTGTTTTTGGCTACAGCCTTGAGCCACAAGTCTTGCTTTGTATTTTTCAATAGACCCATTGGGTTTACGCTTTAAAGCAAATACCCACTTGCAACCAATTATATTTTTGCCCTTAGGCCTTTCAACAAGATGCCAGGTTTTATTGCTAATCAGCGAATCATATTCCTTATTCATAGCTTCCCTCCATTTTTAAGCATTTTCTGAACTCAAAGCCTCAGACACGGATTCAGGGTTTTCTATTATTGAATTTAAAATTTCAACATTTTCCATACGTTAAAGTTTTTTGGGTCGACCTTTTTCACCACTTTTTAAAATGTTTGGCCTGCCTCGCTTTCTTTTAGTTCCAGCCACAATTGCTTCGTCTCTGTCAGACTCATCACTACTAGACACAGCAGCTTCTTTAACCTTCGATTGTTCATCAATTTTGTTTTCGGCTTCTTCAGCACTTATTTCATTTTCTTTTGCTATAATATTAAAAAATACTTGTTCTTCTTCTTTTTCTGCAATAGTAACTTTATCAAATGATTGTTCAAAGAAAATTACATCTCTTGAAATAACGATTTGCCTAGTAGTGGGATTATAAAAACGATATGCTTTTGTTGTCGACTAATAGCCAACAAATTTCATTTTGTGCCCTTTTGGAAAAAATTTACCTCTTCTTGGCTGTGGACCTTTGTTGAGAACAACGGCATCGCATCCAAACGGTTTTAAATGAAAAACTGATGGTTTTTTACCAACCCACCTTTCGTACGGTGTAACATTGTTTAAAACTTTTGTTGGTGCTCGAAATACGTTGCAGTATTAACCGCTTCACCCCACAACATTTGTGGCAATCTTGAAGATTCCAATAAACACCTTGCCATTTCAACTAACGTCCGGTTCGCCCGTTCAGAAACTCCATTTTGTTGTGGAGAATAGCTCACCGTTGTTTGGTGGATAATTCCCTTTTGTTGAAAATATTCTTTGAATTTCGAGTTTACAAACTCTTTGCCATTATCACTTCTGACGATTTTTATTTGGCGGCCTATCTGCTTCTCCGCGGTCCCAGCAAAAATACAGAATGCTTCGAAAGCGTCTGATTTGTTTTTTAAGAAAATAAGTAGTTGTGTATCGTGAATAGTCATCGATAAAAGTGATGAAATAAGACGCACCATTTAACGTTCTTGTACCAATTGGTCCACACAAATCAGTGAGTATAAGTTCCAGCAAACCATTTGTTTGAACACTTGCATAACTTTTATACGGTTTAGCAGAAATTTTGCATACTGCACAGGTAGCACATTCAATAGATTTTGGCAACTTTAATCTTAGACCATTTACCATATTATTTTCACACAATTTATTTAAATCATTCATATTTAGATGACCAAATCTCTGGTGCCATGTTAAACCAATACTTTCGTTTATTAAACCACAGGCATTTTCAATATTATTCATTTTTTCAATAGACTTTATTTTTGCAACAAACATTTCACCTTTTAGATCAGCTGTTAATATCTTTGTTTTGGTTTTACTTTTCATTGTCGCTTTATTCTCAGCAAATTCAACAATATGTCCAGCCTTTACAATTTTGCTAATAGTTGAGGTACAAATAAAACATTATTTAACTCAAGGTTGCAGTGAGTTGTTTTGATTTTAATGTTACCAACACCTTCAGCTTTAACACTCTCACCCGATGCTAAAACAACCTTTTGTTTACTTTCTGCCAATGTTATGAAATAATCTTTTGATTTGCACATATGAGACGTCGCTCCGCTGTCTAGTATCCACATCTCTGCGTACTCGTTACTGTCGCCAACTAAAGAACATGCAAAATCATTTTCACATTTCTCTTTGCACTGAGAACGAATATGCTCTTTCTTACCACAGCGAAAACATTTAACATTATTTATGTTATTAACATGATAATCACTCTTACTACCAGTACTGCTGTTGTTGTTGTTCGATGGAATTTTTGGGATATTTTTGTTCTTATTAAAGTTTTTGTAGTTGTTGAAATATTTTTTATTTCCTTTATTACTGACATTCTTTGTATTTGCGGCAAACACATTTTCTGTTGTAGTGCAATTCATTTTACTTTCTTGGCGCATTTCTTCCTCCAAAATCTTAGATATTAAATTATCATATTTTGGCAAATTGTCACGGCTCTCGATTGCCACTACGAAGCTTTCCATCTCATCAGGAAGACTACACAACAACAAAATTGAAAGTAAATCATCATTTAAAGTGACTTCAATTTCTTTCAAATCATCAACTATAGAGCAAAATTCATTTAATTGTGGTGACAATTTTTCATTGCTTCGAAATACAAACTTTATTAATTTTTTAAATAAATTCACTTTTCGTGATGCAGTATTTGATTTGTACATACTGCTTAAAACATTCCAGGCGGCTTTTGTTGTTGTACAATGTTTTATATGAATTAACTCACTTGGTTTTACGCTGAGATTTATCATAGCCAGTGCCTTGCTATCATTGTTAAGCCACAATAATTTCTTTGCCTCCTCTACTGGACAAGTTTCATCCACCGTGTTCCACAAATCCATTGTGATCAGCAAACTTTTTATTTGGATGCACCATGTTGCATAATTCTCACCACTTAATTTCTCGATACTAGCAATACCGCTCGACATTTTTCGCTGTTTTTTTTTTAACTCCGGATAAAACTAAAAACCAATTGTAGTTTATCGTACTTAACCTCAACTTTGTTAAAGTACAAAAATTTCTTTTTATTAATGCCAAATTTTATTTACAAGCGACCTGGGCCCATAACCTTTGTTAGTTTTAGATTGTTAAAAAACTATTTTGAGGCAGCAAAATAAAATTTATAATAAAAAGACCGTCAAGCTAGTTTTAGAAATTAAGTTTATATATTTAAAACATTATAAAGAAAACTTCAGAAAAATTTAATCTTAACAGATAGAGAAATATTATTGGAATGAAAAAGCAGTTAGTTAATATATTGACAGTATAACAATTAAAAACATGAATTTGGCTTGCGATCAGTGTTGCAATTTACTAACAATATATTTTAGAAGCCCCTGCAGTTGTAGATACATTATTATTACTTCCAGTTCAATGTCGATGAAGCAAATGTTTCGGTCCCTTTAAAGTAAAGAGTTGTTTGCAAGATTCGCG
Source organism: Melanophora roralis (assembly GCA_963583895.1). Lineage (NCBI taxonomy): Eukaryota > Metazoa > Arthropoda > Insecta > Diptera > Rhinophoridae > Melanophora > Melanophora roralis. The sequence continues at coordinate 76,160,064 of OY757187.1, read as the reverse complement.
ACCTCTTTCAAGTAATTTCCTTTTAACTTAAGGGAAAGTAAGTTTTGTCAACACAATATTTCATTAACATTCTACTACAATTTTGCAAATATATATACATACATATATATATATAGTTAAATATTAAATAAATGTTTTTTTATTTGGTTTATAGTAAGTATAGCGCAATGTAGAAACAAAAACACGAATTTTTAACTTAAAAATGCTTAATTTTTAATTTAAAAATGCTATATTTTATATATAAAACGTTTCATTATAAAAACAAAAGTTTCTATTATTAATTTAAAAATATCCATTTTTTATATAAAGACATTTTATTTTTAATTTTAAAATGGTCAATCTTTGTTTTAACATTGTTTAGAGTTTGCAACAAAAATATATAAAAACTTTAAACAAAATATAATAAATTTAATTTAAAAATGTTTTTTTTATTCCTCCATTTTAAAATAAGAAAAACAAACTTAGTTCGATTTTGTGTCAGTTTCATTTTTAAAACTTTTTTTTCAGTGTAGGGTTGTATGTGGATTTAATTCGGTCTAAAAATAATATAAAATTCCGTATTCAAATTCTAATTAAAATTTGTTTAAATAAAACAAACAACATTTAACTTACAGCAGTACGAATAGAAAAAGTGCTAACGAGAAATCGGAGCTGATTTCTAAAATGCATTACACTCGGCTAGTATATGATTTACTTAAAATTTTTAAAAAAATATCCATTCTAAGCTTTCACAATATTAATAATAAACTTAAATCCAAATAAATAGAAATTATTAAAGGATTTGTTAAAACGTTCAATTGCTAATGCCTTCATTAGGGATGCCAAGCCGGACTAGTTTTTTAAATCAGGCGATTCATGGATTTTTTCGGGTTCCCGGGAAATTTAGACATTTATTTACATATTACATACATATTACTAACTGAACCCCTGTGTGCTTCGCTACCCTGTTGTGATATTATAAAAAAAACATTTTTACTAAACCTATGTCTTAAACCTTATACAAAACTTGCCCATTAATACCCTATTAACTCTTTCGGTACATCTTTTTTGATTTTGAATTAAAAAATTCAATTTTTTTATTATCTGGCCTATATTATTTTTAATAATTTTCGGTTTTTTTTCTTTTTTCAAAAAATTTACCCCAAAGTGGTTTTTAGGAATGATGCCACATGGCATCATTTGTACTCAACGGTGAAAAAAACATTATTTTTGGTGGCATAGTAGGATATACTTACATTATGTTTTACTTATTAAATTTATTTTAAATATCACAAACTTAAAAAAATTATTAACACAAAGATATGTACAAAAAATAATATAAATAAAAAAATTAGGTTCATTCATAAGTATGTATATAAAAAGTTAAAAATTAATTCCAATTTGCATGGTAAAGTTTAAAGCAGTTTCGGGAGGCATTTGGAATGCACAAATGGATATTGCACTTAATACATTTGTATCTTGAATATGATGAGCAATTTTTTGCCTTGCATCTTACTTTCCCTGGTGTGTACTCCGGCCAATGATTTATACTACCATACCTAATAGAGACAGGTGGAGACACTTCGCACTTCATTTTGAATGTAGTTGAACTACTTCTCTCCGAAGTTGAAGGACTGTTTTCATGTGGTGACTTCGTTGGACGGCCACGTTTACGCCAATTGCTTTTTTGGGCTGCAAAAGATAGAAGTGCATCTGGTAGATCATTCCGAAATTCTAATAGGTCTATGTAATCTTTTTTTTTTTTGAGCTTATTGGTTTCGCAATCATTTTTGTTCTCCAGCATATGACCATATCAATAAAGTGGTCAAAAATTTTCAAAGTCCATTTTCTGGACCTAATTGAAATCCGATAAAGGGAAAGCAGAAAATCCATTTTATCAACACCGCCCATGTTTTGGTTGTACATGGAAACCAGATTTAGTTGTTCAATTTCAGTTACCTTTTTTTCTGCCTTTTTTTCTGTTACAATACCGCCGTAAAGCCATCTTACTACGATAAAATTGTCGGTTCGTTCAACGCGATAGTCAAAGCTACCTCGCCCAGTTTTTTTAGGTCCTTTTCAGGTTGAAGCGGATTTTTTCCTATTCTATTTGTTCTGATGTTTCCTGTTGCCCATACCCCACGTTCTTTCAAATAGCGCACTAAAGCAAATGTTCTGAAAAAATTATCAAAAAAAATTTTTAAGTTTTTGTTTACGGGAGCTGTTTTTGTCAAATAAATGACAATATCGGAACAGAACCCAAATTTTTTTTCCCCAATAATGGTGTTCTTTCCTTGATAAATTTCTAAATCATAGATTATTCCTTTTGAGCTGCAAAGGCAAAATATTTTCACGCCCCATTTAATCGGTTTTTTGGGCATATATTATCTAAGGGCGAATTTTTCTTTAAAAGGTACCCTCATTTTGTCCACACAGAGATTTTCATCTTTTGGTAAGGAGTACAGCTTCTTGTAGAAAACATCCAATAGAGGCCAAACCCTGTAAAGCTTATCATTTTTATTTAAACTTGAAGTGAATTTCAAACTATTACGCAGAGAATGAAATCGGCTCCTTGACATACAGTGACGAAAAGAAGAAATCTCTGTTGCTTTCGACCAGTACATTTTTAGATGAGGATAATTTATTGAACCGATCATTATTTCGAGAGCAATAAATTGAATTAACTCTTCACTGGAAATATTTATAGGTGTCGCCGTGTTCATGAGCGACGCTTGATTTGTTGATGTGACGATTTCAGTAAGAAGTTCCTGCGTAAAATTCTCCAAAAAATATTGCATAGGAGTCTTTATACTACTTTTGGGTAAATGTTGCTCGAAGTGCGCATCTGGGGTGGACCAATTTACCTTTTTCCATTTATAACTGTCAAGCTTCTTTGATGGTTTAAACGCTACTTCCTCATCTACGAACTCATCTTGTATATAATTATCGCTAATATCTTCTAAATTAATATCAACCGGATTCTGTTGAGATAGCTCTTCCATAACAAAAGAATTATTTTTCTCCAAGGCTTCCAGGTCGTCTAATATGTCGGAATTATCAGAGTCCTCGTTATCAGAAATATCCGACTCATCAAAATTATTTGAAATCTTTTCAATTTCACAGTCCTTAATTTTGTTTGGCATATTTACTTCTTTACTGTGTGACAAAAAGCACTCAAAGGAGTTGATCATATTTATCGAACGTAAAAAGTCGTTACATTTTGTTATACACTTTAGCTCCTTTGAGTAACTTTTGATGCCATATGGCGTCATACAAATTTAAAAAAATCCTACGGCTATATTGAGGGTTTTAAAAATTTTACAGTTAATATTATTTATAAATGAAGTCTTTTTGCATACTTCTGCAAATAAATTTCATGGTTTTTTTTAAGACTCAATTATTTAGAGGAGTTTCAAAATAGTGGTATTTTATTTCATAGTAACGAAAATACATAAAAATTTTGTCAAGATAATGTTTTATAAAGTTCAGAGCGCAATACTTCATCAAAAAAAATAATTTTTGTCGGAATTAACCAAAATTACAGGTCTTTAAAAACCCATGATGCCATATGGCATCAAAATACCGAAAGGGTTAAGTGCATTTTAAAACTTCTTTTGTACTTTTTACATCGCTATCCTTGAATTTAAATATGCTTCCTAAATAAATGTTTATATAAAAGTAGAACCAAATATTAAACCTTTTAATACCTACATTAAAGTTCAAACAATATTTAAAAAAGGAAACAAAAATTATTAAAATTTGTACGCGTATTCCTTTGAATTAAAAAAAAACATATGTATTAATATCACAGGATTCAATTTAAATTGTGTCTATTATCTTAGTTTGTTAAGAATTTGCAGAAAAGCCAAAAATTACATACACTTAAATGCCATCCCTTAATTGTTATTGAACATCTTTCCGCTTTAATTTAATAAAGTATGATGTTTCTAAAAATGTATTTTATGTTTTAGTTTAGCAATAATCAAGCTAGCCTGCCTCCTTAAACGCAGTTTCTTTGCAGTTTAAAACTTTTTACACAGCCCTTTCAATTTTGACAATGTTTTCTCTTTTCAATCCATCAGTATAACTGCAAACACCCATTTAGAAGCAAATTGCCTTATTAAAACATTAAGATTTGCTGTCAGGAAAAGTTGAAATTTCGTACTGCAAAGCGAACTGCGTTCAAGACAGCCAGTGTGTACATACTACATACATACAATTCGTTAGCTAAAATGCACAACCAGAAAAAAATCCCAAATCGATTTTTCAACATATTTTAACAAAAATTGGAACAGAATGCAGAAAAAAGAAACAATTAACAAGCACTGCCTTTGTAATAAAAAAAAATGTTTTTGCGTTTTCGTAAATACATATTTTAAAATACATATGTAGTTACGTGGTTTTGCATTGCAGCTAACGATACACACATGCGTTTCTTTTTTTTTATTTAGAGGTGAGTTGGAAAATTAGAATTAAGACGTTTTCTATAACTCTATCTAACTTTGGAGAAATGTATATACATACTTAAGAAAAGTAAATTTAGTTCTATTTACATCTAAAAACTCACAATTCTCTTATTCATTCCAGATGGAGCGTTTCGAAAACCTTTAATAGCTTGGAATATCCCACCACCAATGCAACCCATCGCAAAGGCACCACCACAATCATCAATAATTCGAAAAGGGCACGGTTCTCTTGCATATTCCTCCATCGAATTATCCAAAAAGTTTATTATTTATTATGAATTGAAACAGAAACGTGCTGAATTAGAGCTGAAAGACATTCGATAGTATCATTAGAGTTCAATATCAAACCTATCGATCATGGTACAATTACCATACAAAGAAGTATCGACTCAACAGCTGACTATCTATTAATCGAGTTTTTCCACTCGTTAAATCTGTCAAACAGTACTTTTTTGGAAGAAACAAGGTTGCCAAGCTTATCGCACTCCGTGAAGATAACATACTTTTTTTTTTGGCAAACTTTTTGGTTCGTTCAATTTTTCGGAGTACGCATTAGATATTCTCTCGCAATATTAAATTGGTGCTGCCAAGCTTATACACACGCCTTTTCCATAGAAAATATGTTTTTAATATGGCAGCATCAAAAATTTTAATGGGAGAGGATTTTTGCCTTTAACAAACTTTTTTAGCATATTAACAAACTTCTTAATGCATATGTAGATTTTATATAATTTTTTGAATTTTACCTAAGATTTGATAAAAAAAAACAATTTTAAATAAAATAAGAATATAAATTTCATATTGAATTACTTAATTAGGATAAAATTTACATACGATTAATACATATATAAAATTTTTGCTACACCCTATTTCATTGTAATATTTTGCTTTCTGGGTCCAAACAAAGGTATGTGCCTAAAATCTGAGACCGGGATCTTATAGAGGAAGGTACTGGCTATATTCCCTCATACCCACTTTTCTTAGGAATAGTTATGTTTCGAACAACTTTTTCGAAAAACTATTTCCAACAAAGTTACTTTAAAACTTGTTCGACCCACTGGGTCCAAACAAAAATATGTGCCAAAAATCTAAGGCCGGGATCTTATAGAAGAAGGTACTGGCTACATTCTCTCATACCTTCTTTTCCCAGGAATAGTTATGTTTCGAACAACTTTTTCAAAAAACTATTTCCAACAAAGTTACTTTATTCTTATTTTATTTAAAATTGTTTTTTTTTTTATCAAATCTTAGGTAAAATTCAAAAAATTATATAAAATCTACATATGCATCAAAAAGTTTGTTAATATGGTAAAAAAGTTTGTTAAAGGCAAAAATCCTCTCCCATGAAAATTTTTGATGCTGCCATATTAAAAGCACATATTTTCTATGGAAAAAGCGTGTGTTAAAGCTTGGCAGCACCAATTTAATATTGCGAGAGAATACCTAATGCGTACTCCAAAAAATTGAACGAACCAAAAAGTTTGCCAAAAAAAAAGTTTGTTATCTCTTGCACGCTCATCAATTTGGTACATGTTTGTTGTAGTTGTTGCCGTACTACCTTGTAAGTTAATTGTATCATGCTATTTATGTTTTCCTGATGGTGATAAAATTTGAATAATGTGACAGCATGTTCACACTAGACCTTTGCATGATTGTTTTTTGCCATTTGAATACAGTAATATTCATTTGCACCAGGGTACACTGAACAAGGTAAAATATTTAGCCCAGCTGATAATTTTGGGCTCCCTTGTGTTTACTTACCTTGAGTGTCAAAATTTATTTATATGAGTAGGGCGTCATTGCTATTTTTCTATTTTATAAAGTTTGTTTATTTTATAAAGTTCCGTGTCATTGTTATCAGTGTTAAAAGTGGTATTTTAGTCAGCCGTTTTTGACAATCATGGCGATGTTTGTATTTTATTTTTTTTTAATATTTTATACTATTTATATCAAAAAAAAAAAAAAAAAATAAATAAAAAAAAAAACTTGAAGTAGACTTCAAATATTAATTTTGTAAGAAAATTTCGTCGAACAAGCCTCTGTTATATATAAAATTTTTTTTCGATACGACCCTTATTATATATATATATATTATTATTATATTAAATTTTGTCATTGGAGAGCATTTGACCATTAGTCTTTTTGGAATTAAGTTATATATCAAAAGAATGTTATTAAAGCTTTTTATGAACTTATATACGTGCCACATGTGCACCAAGAACCGTTCTTAAGTTATGAGCGTAAAAGTAAATCAATTTTTTCAACCGATTTTTGCCAATTTTTAAAGTTTGTCAATCGATAACTTTCGACTGCAAGTCCTTTGGAAAATAAGTTATATATCTGTTCCAGCGTATATCCGATGATTCCGTAAAGAAATGAAAAATAAAACAACACCAAATAAGAGTTTGTTTAAAATATGTAAATCTTTATTTTTATTTACCTTAAAAAGGCGATTTTGTATAAAGTCACTTAGTGTCGGGGTTGATAACCAAAAAACAAGTAAGTTATTATTTATGTATACTTATATAAAAAGTTAACCGACAATATTTAAGTGCCGTTAGCGGTTCATGTAATAAACTATAAAAGGCTAAGTATTAACCTATTACAGGCCGAACTCACTGTTTTGTATTTAAACATTTCCGGCCACCTTGCAACGATACAGTTTGTTGCAAATAAATAAATATAAATAAATATGTGAGCCAGAAAGGACTCCTGACATTAAAATATGTTAAGTCATTAAGGACTTCTGATGATAGACATGTTATTTTAAGTCATGAAGGACTTCTGATGAGAAGAAAGTTTGAGTCATTAAGGACTCCTGTGGACTGTATAAATATTGTGAAGTTGAGTCACTAAAGACTCCTGTTGCGATCACTATTAAAACGGCGATAGCCCCGAAATGATCCATCCAAACATTGTGTATTGAGCAAGTGGAAGTCCTGGGCTGGCTTGCATTCTACTTTTCATAATCAATGGCACGACTTCCGGACCCAAAACTAAGGCCACATTTCCCGAATGATTGAAGTTCGGATCCGCCAGTTGTAGCCCTTGAAACGATTCCAAAACCGTGTCTGACTCCGATTTACTCGGGGTTTTAATGCCGCGCATTTTATACACTTAGCGGTTACAAAAATCTTCTGAGAGACATCATGAATCGATATTAACTCGACACGACAATATTTGTCGCCCTCACTCTTCGACATGGGAATTCTTATCTTCATTACCAACTCTTCGCAAATATAGCTGACTTGACAACAAAAATCGATAATCGCCCGGATGGGGATACTGGCTCCATTAACCCGTAATTTGACACGTAATGTCGGAGAAAATGATACGGCATGCCGAGTTGGTAATTTAACAGAAGTGGTCTGAGGCTTGGTTCGAGGCTTTGACCGAGGCTTCGGACGACTATTGTGGTCATGAAGCAGCGCGTGATGATGTGCTCCACAGAACCTGCACGTGGCGACACTTCTTTTATTTATTTTTTTTTTTTTTCATATTTTTATTATTGAATCTTCGCTTTTGCGAACTAACAATAAGTATTCAAATCTTACAACTAACTAATTTATATTAGTACAGTCAGTACCAGACCAAAATTTAAGTTCTCATAACAAAGTAAATAAATTTAAACAGTTTTATCTAAGTTCAATAGTGTCCCTTCTTTTCAGACGAGTGTGTCCACTATGTTGCAAGATGTTTCGAGCCAGCGGATTTGGATGCGTTTCCAGCTTGTTTAAATACTTGTCCACATAGTTCAGGATTTCGCATTTAACTAGTGGATGGATGTTGCTGTTTTTAATATACCAAGGAGCACTAGTTATCATTCTTAGGATTTTGTTTTGACGGCGTTGTATTTTTTTCTATGTTAGAGGCGGAAGCAGTGCCCCATAATTGTATACCGTAGCACCAAATTGGTTTCAAAATCGATTTGTAGAGTAGAAGTTTACAATCAAGACGAAGCACAGAGTTTCTGCCAATTAGCCAATAAAGTTGTGTAGCTTTAAGTTTCATTTGCGTCAACTTCGCATCTATATGCGTCTTCCATGTAAGGCGACGGTCCAGGTGAATGCCAAGGTATTTCGTCTCAAATCGTTGAGGCACCATATGGTTGTTAATAAGGATTGGAGAGCACGTTTCTTTGCGTAAAGTAAAAGTAACATGGGTACATTTTTGCTCATTAATTTTTATTCCCCATAATTTTGCCCATTTTTCAACTTGGGTTACGTGTTGTTGCAGCTGGTTCGAAGCCTCTTTAGGGTCTTTGTGAATACTAAGAAAAGCGGTATCGTCAGCAAATGTAGAAGTGTGCGTAAAACTGTTTGTTGGCATATCTGCCGTGTAAAGCAAGTACAAAATTGGACCTAGGATACTCCCTTGAGGTACACCAGCCCCTATTGGTTGGTAACAACTTATTTGGTTTCCCTCTTTGATTTTAAATTGTCGACCGGTTATGTACTTTTCTAGTAGGTAGAAAATATTAGCTGGAAGGTTTAGCTTTAGTTTGTTTAACAGGCCTTCGTGCCATACTTTATCGAAAGCTTGAGAGACATCTATAAAAAGTGTGTGAGTTTGTTCTATTGTGCTATGTTGACTTCTAAAGCCAAATTGGTGATCTGGAATGCAGTTGTTTTCATTCAAGATCGGAGTAAGCTTGTTTTTAAGCAGCTTTTCAAACAGTTTGGACAAAGTTGGTAACAAACTTATGGGCCTATACGACTCCACCTTCGAAGGATATTTACCAGGCTTAGGAATCATCTTTACTAAGGCAACTTTCCATATTGGTGGAAAATGTTCAAGCCGTATTATGGCATTAAAAATAAAAAGAATTATTCTTTTTGCTGTAAAAGGTAGCTCAATGAGCATTTTGTTGCTTATTGTATCAACGCCAGGAGCTTTTTTATCATTAAGGTTAGCTATAGCTTCTACCACATCTGAATATCGGAAACGTATTTCTATAGGACGTCTAGAAACAATAGGCGGTAATTCCCTCACGTCAGTGCATGTATTAGGAGTGAACACGTTTCTTAAATGGCTTGCGAGCAGATCACATTTTTCTTCATCATTTCTAGCCCAGGATCCTCTTAGATTTCGCAGTGGTGGTTTTGCGATTACGGGTCTTTTGAGACGACTGGCTGATCGCCATAGAGAATAATTTGTTTGAGGAGTCGCGTCTAGACCTTCCAAATACTTCTTAATTGATGCAATTCTGTGTACCTCCAGAAAGTTTTTTAAGCGATTTGTACACTCTTTTAGCTTCGTTTTAAGTTGGGGCGATCTATGCTGTTGCCATTCTCTTCGTGCTCTCCTTTTTTCAGATAAAAGCTCCTCAACATCGACAGAAAAAATTTTGTTGTATTTGACCTGACGGTATGTTGAAGAAGCATGTTCAACGGCTTCTTTAATGTTTTCATTTAGGATATTTAGGCAATCATCGATTTCTTGGGGAGTTTTTAGTGGTATGTGTTCCGAGCAGTGAGAGCTGATATATTTTTTATATTTCAACCAATTTACTCTTTTGAATAAGAAAAAAATCACTAGTTGCGATTTGGTTAGGACTGCAAATAGTGATAATTGTGGGTGAGTGGTCAGAAGATAAATCCAGCCTCAATAAGCTCCGGGGATATACCTTTTGCTACGCCAAAATCTATTACGTCTGGAATTTTATTGTGGTCGGTTGGCCAATAGGTTGGTTGTCCGGTAGAAATAACACAAAGACCCATTTCAGATACGGAATCATACAAGATACGACCTCTGGGACTAATTAAGTGGGAACCCCAGTAGGTGTGTTTAGCTTTATAGTCTCCAACAGCTATGAAGCGGGGACCTAAAGATTTGTAAAAACTGTTGTACTGATCCTTCGTTATGGAGAACCTGGGTGGACAATACACTGACGAAATAATTAGGTTAGCGAAAAATTCATCAATGCAGACGTTTGTTGCTTGGCGACACTTCTGCACTCACCACTGACGTGACCACTTGTCAGACACCGACCACAAATTCTACTAACGGCTACCATACGAAGCCGTCGCTCCAAACTCATGCCTCTAAACTTACAAAAAAAATCGTGGTGATGAGTCTTTCTACAAATGGGACAATTGTGCCCGCTCCCTTTCAACGAATCAGAACCAGGGGTCTCCACTTGCATCGTGGTTGGGTCATCTGGAGGCGATGACGTCGATGCCACTTTAATTGCGTTAACGACTTGTGATGTAGTTAACTCGGACACCAAGTCACCGATTGCTTTGGACCATTCAACCGACGGCGTAACGACAGTCGTTTTATCTGCAACTGTCGCCGACGATGCACCAGGTTCGATGGTGTCCATGGCCTCCTTATACTCCAGGAGACCGTCATCCTCAATCTCAAACACGACGGAAACACTTAATAAAGTTTTCGAGTCCATTTGTCTCTAGTACTTGTAAATTGATAAAAAGTGACATAAAATTATAATTCACTAAAAACTACAAGCTTGGTTATTGGTCGATTCATTATCTCATTCTGAGTATGAATATCAGCCACACAAACGTGACCATCAGAACTGGTATAAACTTTCTCTACAATACCTAGTTTCCACGAGGTGGCTGGTAATTGTTCGTTTCTGCCAACTACTAGGTCATTGATAGCAATGTCTCTTTGTAGATATTTCCACTTATAACGTTTGTGCAAAGTGACCAAATACTCTTCTTTCCATCTTTTGCAAAATTGATGAATCATAGCCTTTGCCTTACGATATCGATTGACCATACTTATTGACTCGTCATAAATTGTAGGTTTGAGTGGAGCTAGGATAACGGATCTAATCAAAAAATGACCAGGAGTAAGAGCCACCGGCTCATCAGAATTATCAGGCATTAGACAAAGCGGACGCGAACTTAAACACGCTTCGATCCTAGTCAGGATCGTAGATAATTCCTCATAGGTATATTTAGACGCCTGCATTTCCTTTCGAGAATGAAGCTTGAAACTTTTTACCCCAGCTTCCCAACGACCCCCCACGTGAGGGGCCCCAGCTGGTATAAATCACCATTCTAAACCCTGAGGACCAAACGTAGTAAGCATTCTGGCCTGACATTCCTTGAAAAACGTTTTAAAATCCCTTGAAATTTCATTCGCTGCCCCTTACAAAATTTGTACCACTATCTGAAAACATGGTTTTAAGGCAACACGACGAAAAATAAACCTGTTAAACGCAGCCAAAAAGGTATCCGTTGACAAATCCGATGCTGCTTCTGAATGTATTGCCTTCGTATAAAAGAAAACGAATATACAAACATATTCTTCCGTGATCTTACAAGACCTGCCATTGTAATTTTTAACATCGAAAGGGCCGGCAAAATCAACCCCAGTGGTAGTGAAGGCCCGATCCAAACTTGTACGTTCAAGGGGAAGAGCAGCCATTATTTGACTACAAGAGCGTTGTCGATCAATAAGACAATGTTGGAAACGACGAACAACTGTGCAAACCAGAGTTCGCAATCTGGGTACCCGATACTCACAACGATATATTCTAAGCATCAGTTGACTACCACCGTGAATAGATATTTTATGTATGAACTCTGCCATTAGCTTAGCAAATCGACATTCATACGGAAGAATAATAGGATATTGTTCACGAACCAAAAATTATTAAAATAAAGTGAATTAAAAATAAGATTTGAGAATATTTATTTACTGATATAGAAAAACTGTATTTGTTTTTTGCAAGTTTTCGATACTAATGGGATATATTGTCCCACTTGTACCAAAAATCCGGTTGGGATAGTAATGATTAAAATCCTAATGGGACGATATATCCCAGGATAATAAAAGGATATACGTAAAAACTAAAAACGCGAAACATCACCGTTTTTTGTGCATATAACATATATGGAAACACATTTTTCATTTACCTTTCTATTTTGCTAAAAAAAACCCGGACCGAAAGGGTTAACTTTGCGACTTTCAATTTCCGTATCAAGATTTTGAAGATTATTTGTATCCAACTGTGATTTCTCCTTACTAAGCCACGACGGGCCATGCCACCAAAGACGATAAATTGAGAGGATCTACCCCCCGGCTGTCCAAATTGGCAGGGTTATCCTCAGAGCGAACGTGAAACCAATTATGGTTCCCCATATTCTCTTGAATACGACACACTCTGTTTGCCACGAAGGTGGTTCAAGAACAAGGAGGTTTACGTAACCAAGCAAGGACGATCGTAGAATCCGTCCAACAATAAATTTTTCGAAGAGAGATATCAATCTCACTAAGTACGCCTTTCCGAAGCCAAAACCGCACCACACAATTCAAGCCGCGGCAAAGAAAATGACATAATTGGAGCTACTTTCGTCTTCGATAATAATAAACTAGTATGAATCTCCCTATTTGGACACTCAATACGGATATAAATTACTGCAGCGTATACCTTTTCAGAGGCATCCGAAAAAAGACATGAAGTTCAGTATTCGAATTTTCATAATATCTAACCCATCGAGGTATCTTAATAGAGTTCGCTCTATCGAAAACTTCAACAAACTTTCGCACTTCCTCCTTCGTTGCAGGAAAATAATCGTCCCAATCAATGTTATCCAGCCAAATGCGCTGCATAATCATCTTAGCCATGACTATAACTGGGCTTAACCAACCAATTGGATCAAAAAATTTCGCGATAGTAGACAATACTTCCCTCTTTGTATATTCTAGTTTGACCTCTAGCGGACAAACTTGAAAAAAGAACGAATCCAACTGTGCATTCCAGAGAATTCCCAAGGTTTTCGAACTGCTCTTCAAATACCAACAGCGGTAATTCCTCCAAAATCGATTTATCATTCGCTGTCCATTTCCTGAGTTCAAACCCAGCCGACAGCAGTGCAGCGTTTATTTGATCCCGGGCCGCCACAGTACTCGAGACATCATGCGCTCCGGTCAACACGTCGTCGACGTACATTCCTCTTCTCAAAATATTCGCGGCGAGGCGGAACTCTTCCTGACAATCATTTGCCAACTGCAAAAGAGTCCGAATGGCCAGGTAGGGAGCACAATTTAAACCAAAGGTTACCGTTTGCAGTTCATACTCTGATACCTGCTCCTGAGACGAGCTTCAATATATAATTCGTCGAAAAGGGGTGTAATTTGGATGAACACGAATTTGCCTGTACTGTATACCTTCGAAATATCGCAATTAAACACAAATTCGTATAAACGCCAACGCACAATTAATGAAACTAAATCAGTCTGCAAGGTAGGACCTACAAAAAGATAGTCGTTCAAACTATTGCCATTAGACGTCCTATTTGACGCATTGAAAACGACTCTCAGTTTTGTACTTTTTCTCTCAGGTTTAATCACGGGATGATGGAGCAAATAGTATGACAAGGTAACGGCTCGGTCCGTAGGTTCAACAGGACGCATATGATCTGACGCTAAATAATCCATTAAAACCTCGTCATACATACTCTTTATCTCAGGCTTACGTACGAGAGAAGATTCGATCCTACAAACCTGTTTCATAGCACCCGTTTTCGAAATTCCTAAATTCAACTCGTTGGGAAACTCTGGTCTAAAAGGTAAAGACACAATATATCTACCCGAAACATCACGTTTGGTAGTTTTTCGATAAATTTCCTCACAGATCTTATCCGAAGGCGAAACAATCTTACCCCTTGAACCCTCCTTGATTTCCAAAAATTTCAAAAGATTCAGGGGCCAAATTACGGCATCCGTGATCGAGTAAAATTGTTCGTAATATTTGCTTTTAAAATTACCGCATTCGTTATCAAGTAAGAGCTGGCGTAATTTCTGATGATAGCATTCGTTAACAAGTACGCTATCGAGTGCTGGCTAACGAAAAGTTGTTCGTTAGATAAACAGCATTCGAAATTTATTTTATGTGCAACAATAGACAGTGAAGGTAGACAAAGTGTAAGTTTTTATACAAGTTTTAGTTGAAGCTATAAATAAATAAATAAAATAAACATTTTAGGACCAATATTACAAATAAAATGGAATGCAAAAGGATATAATGGCTCAATTTATGGTTGATCATCCTAACTTGGGCAAAAATAAATTACCAAACATATGTTCATTTTGAGATGGTTTTTGCAGCCCAAAATGAGTGCCGTCTATACAACTAATCACTAAGAAATAAAAGAAATGTTACATAAAGCTAGCATAATATTGCGAATTTATATTTATCGCCAGGGATCTTAAATTTCTGCATAAGCGCTTCCGAGCATAAAGCAGACTGTACTGGTAAAAATTTAATAAATTTTGCACACAGCTTATTATCTATTTCTTTTATCATTTTGTTAACCGTTTGCAAACTCCGCTCTGACTTATTCCAATTGAATAGTCATTTGCAGTGGTATGTTGGAAAGATCCACTGGCTAAAAGTGATAATGTTACGGCCAGCTGCAGCTTTGGTGGTAAGGCAGTAGAAATATGTCCTTCAAAATTTAGCTTGAAACTCTAAAACGCTTAACAAACCTCAAATGATAAAGTTTTAAACGAAATTTTGTTTAAATGGTGCAATTTACTTACTCAGTAGCTAACAATGATAGTGGATCACTTTTAACCCGTATTTGTCTTCTTATACGCATAGTATTAGATTCATCCTCTGAGTCAGAAGATAAACACAACAAAACTAATGAAGTAATTTTTATTTTGTTTTTTTTTTATTAATTACTTAAAAACAATATAACAGCAAAATTTTGTGTTTCCTTTTTTTAACAAAGTTGTAATTTTTTACTAAAACATATGTTTTCATTCAATTACAATGCAAAAAAAATCTATTACATTCTATTTTAATTTCGATAGGTGAGCTATCGAATGCGGTAATCCATTCATTCGATACGTGACGAAATTTCATTCGATACAAAAGTTAACTCGTTCACGAGTGCCGTAATTTGGCCCCTGATTTAAGCTGACTTCCTCGGAAAAGACCCCTATATGATCAACCCTTACAGAATTGGTTAGGCCTGTCAGAATCCATCCAAAAACGGTTTTCTAAGCCATTAACGAGCCAAAAATATTTCGACGAACTTCACCAAGAATGATTTTGGGGTATAAGTCAGCGCCGAGTATAAGATCTACTGGTCTGCTTATGTAAAAGTTGCAATCTGCCAATTGTAAATTTGGTAATTCACCCTTTATATCCGAAGGAAAAATAAAGGATGGTAAATTACCCGAAATTGAAGATAAAACGAAGGCCGATGTCGATAAATTAATCCGATTGTCTACCGGAGACCCAACTTCAATCGAACAAATTTTCGTAGAAGTAGTAGAAGCCCCTGAATCAACGCCGGAAATCTTAACGTTCGTATAATGTGACGGAAGTCGCAATTGATTTCGCAAACGCTCAGAAATAAAGGAAGCTTCAGACGTTGGGTCTATTAGTGCCCTTACTGGGTACGTCGTACCATCACAAATAATAGAGACCATAGCAGTACCTAATAACACAGACAAATTCTGTGCTATGTGATAAACTTGACGATTCGAATTAGCGCAGGCAGCGGCAGATATCGAAGGCAACTGTGGATCGATCCCATGCTGCTGAACAGCTGGCCTCGTACTAGCTGTATCGGCCATACTCGGCGTCGATACAGTAGATACAGACACTTCCCGATTAAGCAAGGTATGGTGTCTTTTATTACAAATAAAGCAATTATGTTCGCTTTTGCAATCCTTCAACTCATGCGACCTTGAAAGACAATTAACGCAGCAATGAAATTTCTTAATGTTAAAAAAGCGTTCAGAAACGGACAAATTCTAAAAACGGTAAAAAAGTCGCAACGCATGATTCTGTTTCGGACATAAAATACAAGTAAATGAGACTTTACCTTTTGCGCTTTAACTTTTTTATCAGACTCCATATTCGTTAAATCGCGTATACAATCAAAAGTCTGAATTCGTTCCATTAAAAACAGATCTAAATCCTTCCACAAGGATAAGGCAGTTTTGTCCCTAATCGTCTGTTCCCAAAGCGTGACCGTCTGAGATTGTAACCGCTGTGTACAAATAAATACAATTAGTGGATCCCAGTTCTCAGTCGATATATTATAAATTGACATTGCTGTCAAAAACCAATTAATACCGCGTTGTAGCATCTTTAAAGCCGAACTAGTCTCCTTCGCGATCGATTCTAAATTGAACAAACACTTTAATTGATTACTGATTAGATACAATATCCTTGGCATCCTTACCGGTCCTCTTAATTAAAAAAACACAATCTTTCTATGTTACTAAGACGACTATTATTTATATACAAAGCTGTAAAAAGATCCCTAAATGTCGGCCATGAAAGATAATCACCATCAAAGATATTCGTATCACATGGTGAAAGCGGTAAACTGTGACAAACATTATCATTATCTGGCGCAACGTTTTATACAGTAGGATTTTCGGCTGCTTTAGATTCGGCTTGTAACTCATCAATTTTAATACGCATAGCCGTTAAACATCTGGCATAAGTATTAAACGTGCTCTGATATTTTCCAGCAACCACTTTAGAGACCTCCGGTGCTGTCTTCGAAGAAGCTTCAATATCAGATAAGCATTGTTCATATTTATCCTTCATCTTTTCCCATAACTTCTTTAACTCATCACTCAATACCTATATTTAATTTATTGACCAGCACGAATTTTATTAAAATTTACTTCAAATTTAAATACAGCATCTGAGGCTTAAGTAAACCCTTCGAGCAGTTTAAACGACATATATAAATTACAACTACGACAAAAGTTATCTCAAAACTGGGGAAAAAGTCAAGCAAAAATATGGCAGCGTTTAATACTGTATAAAAAATTCAAACCTTTTATGAAAAAATTACGAATCAATTTTATATAGTCAATTTGACCGACTGTAGGGTGGCTATTGCAATTTCAGTACAAGGGAAGAAGAAGATACCTTTTAATAATTTTCTGCACAATAATTGTGATAAATTCAAGAAACAAATTAAATAAAAACACAATATCTCTTTATTTATTAATTTTTTTCACTATTTAAATCATTAAAAGTTGTTTTTAAATAAATTTATTTAGTTTCTCTTCAAAATGTGTGTGTACGTTTGTATGTAAACTATTTTGTTTTGTTGCAACCCCGTTGACTTTTTTGCTTACACGGCCGCAATATTAAATCAACTTAAATTTTTCCAATTTTTTTTTTATTTATTAACTTTTTTAAATTTTTTTTCTTTTCGATTCACAAATTTATTTTACACTTTTAGTTAAATTTTATTATTTAAGCTGTCCGTCCGCGTAAGCAAACTTAGTTTTGACAAACTAACGATCGCGAGTTGCAAAAAACTCGAAATGCGGTTGATATAAAATGTTTAATGATCATTAGCAAACCAATAACCAGTTGCTTTTCTTTTGTTTTATGTAAAAAGCACATACACATAAATATGAAAAAATATGCACTTATTTATTTTTCTATTTAAAAACACAAATCACTTTTTAATCAATTTACTATTTATATATTTTTTAAATTGTAAATAAATTAAATCCTCGAAAAAGGCGATGAAACTCCTAAGGGTTGTTTGATCCGGTTCGAAGGACCAATGTTTCGGCGTATATCTGATGTTTCCGTAAAGAAATCAAAAATGAAACAACACCAAATAAGAGTTTGTTTAAAATATGTAAATCTTTATTTTTATTTGAATTTACCTTAAGAAGGCGATTTTGAATGAAAATACAATATGGCACGTAGTGTCGTGGTTAATAACCAAAAAATATGTAAGTTATTATTTATTTATGTATACTTATATAAAAAGGTAACCAACAATATTTAAGTACCGTTAGCGGTTCATGTAATAAACTATAAAAGGCTAAGTATTAACCTATTACAGGCCGAACTCACTGTTTTGTACTTAAACATTCCCGGCCACCTTGCAACGATACAGTTTGTTGCAAATAAATAAATATAAATAAATATGTGAGCCAGAAAAGGACTCCTGATAATAAAATATGTTAAGTCATTAAGGACTTCTGATGATAGACATGTTATTTTAAGTCATGAAGGACTTCTGATGAGATAAAAGTTTAAGTCATTAAGGACTCCTGTGGACTGTATAAATATTGTAAAAGTTGAGTCATTAAGGACTCCTGTTGCGATCACTTTTAATCGATATTAAAACGGCGATAGCCCCGAAATGACCCATTCAAAAATTTTGTATTGAGCAAGTGGAAGCCCTGGGCTGGCTTGCATTCTACTTTTCATAATCAATGGCACGACTTCCGGACCTAAAACTAAGGCCACATTTCCCGAATGATTGAAGTTCGGATCCGCCAGTTGTAGCCCTTGAAACGACTCCAAAACCGTGTCCGACACTGATTCAAAAATCTTCTGAGAGGCATCATGAATCGATATTAACTCGACACGACAATATTTGTCACCCTCACTCTTCGACATGGGAATTCTTATCTTCATTACCAACTCTTCGCAAATATAGCTCCCTTGACAACAAGAACCGATAAGCGCCCGGATGGGGATATTGGCTCCATTAACCCGTAATTTGACACGTAATGTCGGAGAAAATAATACGGCATGTCGAGTTGGTAATTTAACAGAAGTGGACTGAGGCTTGGTTTGAGGCTTTGACCGAGGCTTCGGACGACTCTTGTGCTCATGAAGCAGCGCGTGATGATGTGCTCCACAGAACCTGCACGTGGCGACACTTCTGCACTCACTACTGACGTGACCACTTGTCAGACACCGACCACAAATTATACCAACGGCAACCATACGAAACCGTCGCTCCAAACTCATGTCTCTAAACTTTTAACAAAAGCGAAGGGAATGAGTGTTTATACAAATGGGACACTTGCGCCCGCTTCCTTTCAACGAATCAGACCCAGGGGTCTCCACTTGCATCGTGGTTGGGTCATCTAGAGGCGATGAAGCCGATGCCACTTTAATTGCGTTAACGACTTGTGCTGTAGTTGACTCGGACACCAAGTCACCCATTGCTTTGGACCATTCAACCAACAGCGTAACGACAGTCGTTTCATCTGCAACTGTCGCCGACGATGCACTAGGTTCGATGGTGTCCATGGCCTGCTCATAATCCAGGAGACCGTCATCCTCAATCTCAAACACGACGAAAACACTTTTCAAGGCCATTTGTCTCTAGGAAAGAAAAGTGTTAGTACTTGTAAATTGATAAAAAGTGATATAAAGTTATGATTCATTCAAAACTACAAGCTTGGTTATTGGCCGATTCCCATTCTGAGTACGAATATCAGCCACACAAACGTGACCATCAGAACCGGTATAAACTTTCTCTACAATACCTAGTTTCCACGAAGTGGCTGGTAATTGTTCGTTTCTGACAACTACTAGGTCATTGATAGCAATGTCTCTTTGTAGATATTTCCACTTATAACGTTTGTGCAAAGTGACCAAATACTCTTCTTTCCATCTTTTGCAAAATTGATGAATCATAGCCTTTGCCTTACGATATCGATTGACCATACTTATTGACTCGCCATAAATTGTAGGTTCGGGTGGAGCTAGGATAGCGGATCCAATCAAAAAATGACCAGGATCCTAGTCAGGATCGTAGATAATTCCTCATAGGTATACTTAGACGCCTGCATTTCCTTTCGAAAATGAAGCTTGAAACTTTTTACCCCAGCTTCCCAACGACCCCGCATGTGAGGGGCCCCAGCTGGTATAAATCGCCATTCTAAACCCTGAGGACCAAACGTAGAAAGCATTCTGGCCTGACATTCCTTGAAAAACATTTTAAAATCCCTTGATATTTCATTCGCTGCCCCTTACAAAATTTGTACCATTATCTGAAAACATAGTTTTAGGGCAACCTCGACGAAAAATAAACTTGTTAAACGCAGCCAAAAAGGTTTCCATTGACAAATCCGATGCTGCTTCTGAATGTATTGCCTTCGTATAAAAGCAAACAAAAATACAAACATATCCCTTCGTGATCTTACAAGACATGCCATTGTAATTCTTAACATCGAAAGGGCCGGCAAAATCAATCTCAGTGGTAGTGAAGGCCCGATCCAAACTTGCACGTTCAGGGGGAAGAGCAGAACTTATTTGACTACAAGAGCGTTGTCGATCAATAAGACAAGGTTTGCAACGACGAGCAACTGTGCGAACCAGAGTTCGCAATCTGGGCACCCAATACTCACAACGATATATTCTAAGCATCAGTTGACTACCACCGTGAATAGACATTTTATGTATGAACTCTGCCATTAGTTTAGCAAATCGACATTCATACGGAAGAATAATGGGATATTGTTCACGATATGATAACGAAGGGGACTTAACGAGTCGGCCATTTAATCGCATAACTTGTCGTTCATCAAGAAAGGGATTCAAGGGTAGCAATGAACTCTTCGATGGTAACGTGCCTTTTTCCAAAAGACATTTATACTCCTCAGCGTAAAACGCCTTCTGAGCAGCAATAGCCAAACGTAATTTGACCATATTAAGTTCATCACTGGACACAACACACATTCTATATTTAAAACGCCCTCCACAAGCAGAATGTGTGAAATGAAGAAAGCGATATATATATATACGCAATAACACGCAAAGCTCTATCCAATGTAGAAAACCTATCCAATACATCTTTAAATTTCGAGAAACATGAAGCACGCACTTTAACATTGCGACTTTCAATTTCCGTATCAAGATTTTCAAGAATATTTGTATCCCACTGTGATTTCACCTTACTAAGCCACGACGGCCCATGCCACCAAAGACGATAAATTGAGAGGATTAACCCCCCGGCTGCCCAAATCGGCAGGGTTATCCTCAGAGCGAACGTGAAACCAATTATGGTTCCCCGTATTCTCTTGAATACGACACACTTTGTTTGCCACGAAGGTGGTCCAAGAACAAGGGGGTTTACGTAACCAAGCAAGGACGATCGTAGAATCCGTCCAACAATAAATTTTTCGAAGAGAGATATCAATCTCACTAATTATGCCTTTCAGCAGCTCCGAAGCCAAAACCACACCACACAATTCAAGTCGCGGCAAAGAAACTGACTTCGTCTTCGATAATAATAAACTAGTATGAATCTCCCCATTTGGACACTCAATACGGATATAAATTACCCCAGCGTATGCCTTTTCAGAGGCATCCGAAAAAAGACATGAAGTTCAGTATTCGAATTTTCATTATATCTAACCCATCGTGGTATCTTAATAGAGTTCATTCTATCGAAAACTTGAACAAACTTTCGCCATTCCTCCTTCGTTGCAGGAAGATAATCATCCCAATCAATGTTATCCAGCCAAATGCGCTGCATAATCATCTTAGCCATGACTATAACTGGGCTTAACCAACCAATTGTATATTCTAGTTTGACATCTAGCGGACAAACTTGAAAAAAGAACGAATCCAACTGTGCATTCTAGAGAATTCACAAGGTTTTCGAACTGCTCTTCAAATACCAACAGTTTTGAGTCAACTAAGTATTCAGACGGTAATTCCTCCAAAATCGATTTATCATTCGCGGTCCATTTTCTGAGTTCAAACCCAGCCGACAGCATTGCAGCGTTTATTTGATCCCGGGCCGCCACAGTACTCGAGACATCGTGCGCTCCGGTCAACGCGTCGTCGACGTACATTCCTCTTCTCAAAATATTCGCGGCGAGGAGGAACTCTTCCTGACAATCATTCTCCAACTGCAAAAGAGTCCGAATGGCCAGGTAGGGAGCACAATTTAAACCAAAGGTTACCGTTTGAAGTTCATACTCTGATACCTGCTCCTGAGACGAACTTCAATATATAATTCGTTGAAAAGGGGTGTGATTTGGAAGAACACGAATTTGCCTGTACACCTTCGAAATATCACAATTAAACACAAATTCGTATAAACGCCAACGCACAATTAATCACACTAAATCAGTCTGCAAGGTAGGAACTACAAAAAGACAGTCGTTCAAACTATTACCATTAGACGTCCTATTTGACGCATTGAAAACGACTCTCAGTTTTGTACTTTTTCTCTCAGGTTTAATCACGGGATGATGGGGCAAATAGCATGACAAGGTAACGGCTCGGTCCGTAGGTTCAACAGGACGCATATGATCTGACGCTAAATAATATATTAAAACCTCGTCATACATACTCTTTATCTCAGGCTTACGTACTAGAGAAGATTCAATCCTACAAAACTGTTTCATAGCACCCGTTTTCGAAGTTCCCAAATTCAACTCGTTGGGAAACTCTGGTCTAAAAGGTAAAGACACAATATATCTACCCGAAGCATCACGTTTGGTAGTTTTCTGATAAATTTCCTTACAGATCTTATCCGAAGGCGAAACAATCTTACCCCTTGGACCCTCCTCGATTTCCCGAAATTTCAAAAGATTCTGGGGCCAAATTACGGCATCCGTGATCGAGTAAAATTGTTCGTAATATTTGCTTTTGAGATTACCGCATTCGTTATCGAGTAAGAGCTGGCGTAATTTCTGGGGCCAAATTACGGCACTCGTGAACGAGTAGACTTTCGTATCGAATGAAATTTCGTCACGTATCGAATGAATGGATTACCGCATTCGATAGCTCACGTATCGAAATTAAAATAGAATGTAAAAGATTTTTTTTTGCATTGTAATTGAATGAAAACATGTTTTAGTAAAAAATTGCAACTTTGTTCAAAAAAGGAAACACAAAATTTTGCTGTTATATTGTTTTTAAGTAATTAATAAAAAAAAACAAATAAAAATGACTTCACTAGTTTTGTTGTGCTTATCTTCTGACTCAGAGGATGAATCTAATACTATGCGTATAAGAAGACAAATACTGTCATTGTCAGCTACTGAATTTCGTTTAAAACTTTATCATTAAAGGTTTGTTAAGCGTTTTAGAGTTTCAAAAGAGGCATTTCATTTTATACCTTGTGAGCTAAATTTTGAAGGACATATGTCTACTGCCTTACCACCAAACCTGCAGCTAGCCGTAACATTATCACTTTTAGCCAGTGGATCTTTTCAACATACCACTGGAAATGACTATTTAATTGGAATAAGTCAGAGCAGAGTTTGCAAAACGGTTAACAAAATGATGAAAGAAATAGATAATAAGCTGTGTGCAAAATTTATTAAGTTTTTACCAGAACAGTTTGCTTTAGGCTCGGAAGCGTTCATGCAGAAATTTAAACTCCCTGGCGGTAAATATAAAATCGCAATATAATGCTAGCTTTATGTAACATTTCCTTTATTTCTTAGTGATTGTTACAAAAAAAAAAAATGGAATGCAAAAGGATATAATGGCTCAAAGTAGCTACGCATTTTCATTATCAGTACTCTTTGAACGGTAGAAGTGTATTTGGTTGTACTGATGATGAAATTGCGTAGCTGCTTTCGAAAATGCATTCTACTCGGCTAGTATCGGTAGAAAAATCTGCTTTTTTCAAAATTAAAAGTTTCTTTCAACATTAACGGAAAATAATAATTTCTTCTAATAAAAAGAAATTATATGAACTTAAGCCAAACTAAAAATCAAAAATTTGTATTAATTACTTAAAAACAATATAACAGCAAAATTTTGTGTTTCCTTTTTTTAACAAAGTTGTAATTTTTTACTAAAACATTCAATTACAATGCAAAAAAAATCTATTACATTCTATTTTAATTTCGATACGTCAGCTATCGAATGCGGTAATCCATTCATTCGATACGTGACGAAGTTCCATTCGATACGAAAGTTAACTCGTTCACGAGTGCCGTAATTTGGCCCCTGATTTAAGCTTTCTTCCTCGGAAAAGACCCTTATATGATCAACCCTTACAGAATTGGTTGGGCCTGTCAGAATCCATCCAAAAACGGTTTTCTAAGCCATTAACGAGCCAAAAATATTTCGACGAACTTCACCAAGAATGATTTTGGGGTATAAGTCAGCGCCGAGTAAAAGATCTACTGGTCTGCTTATGTAAAAGTTGCAATCCGCCAATTGTAAATTTGGTAATTCACCCTTTATAACCGAAGGAAAAATAAAGGACGGTAAATTACCCGAAATTGAAGATAAAACGAAGGCAGATGTCGATAAATTAATCCGATTGTCTACCGGAGACCCAACTTCAATCGAACAAATTTTCGTAGAAGTAGTAGAAGCCCCTGAATCAACGCCGGAAATCTTAACATTCGTAGAATGTGACGGAAGTTGCAATTGATTTCGCAAACGCTCAGAAATAAAGGAAGCTTCAGACGCTGGGTATATTAGTGCCCTTGCTGGGTACGTCGTACCATGATAAATGATAGAGACCGTAGCAGTACCTAATAACACAGACGAATTCTGTGCTATGTGATAAACTTGACGATTCAACTGTGGATCGATCCCATGTTGCTGAACAGCTGGCCTCGTACTAGCTGTATCGGCCATTCTCGGCGTCGATATAGTAGATACAGACACTTCCCGATGAAGCAAGGTATGGTGTCTTTTATTACAAATAAAGCAATTATGTTCGCTTTTGCAATCCTTCAACTCATGCGACCAACGCAGCAATGAAATTTCTTAATGTTAAAAAAGCGTTCAGAAACAGACAAATTCTTAAAACGGTAAAAAAGTCGCAACGCATGATTCTTTGTCGGACATAAAATACAAGTATTCGATAAGCTGATACTAGATAAATAAGACTTTACCTTTTGCTCTTTAACTTTTTTATCAGACTCCATATTCGTTAAATCGCTTATACAATCAAAAGTCTGAATTCGTTCCGTTAAAAACAGATCTAAATCCTTCCACAAGGATAAGGCAGTTTTGTCCCTAATCGTCTGTTCCCAAAGCGTGACCGTCTGAAATTGTAACCGCTGTGTACAAATAAATACAATTAGTGGATCCCAGTTCTTAGTCGATATATTATAAATTGGCATTGCTGTCAAAAACCAATTAATACCGCGTTGTAGCGGCTTTAAGCCCGAACTAGTCTCCTTCGCTATCGGTTATAAATTGAACAAACACTTTAATTGATTATTGACCAACATGCGAGGATTTTCGTATGTGTCCTTTAAATTCTTCCATGTTATATCAAACCCAGAATTCGTCAACGGACACTTAGATACAATATCCTTGGCATCCTCACCGGTCTTCTTGATTAAAAAGCACAATCTTTCAATGCTACTAAGACGACTATTATTTATATACAAAGCTGTAAAAAGATCCCTAAATTTTGGCCATGAAAGATAATCACCATCAAAGATATCCGTATCACATGGGGAAAGCGGTAAACTGTGACAAACATTATCAGTTTCTGGCGCAACGTTTTATACAGTAGGATTTTCGG
Source organism: Melanophora roralis (assembly GCA_963583895.1). Classification (NCBI taxonomy): domain Eukaryota; kingdom Metazoa; phylum Arthropoda; class Insecta; order Diptera; family Rhinophoridae; genus Melanophora; species Melanophora roralis. The sequence continues at coordinate 76,134,377 of OY757187.1, read as the reverse complement.
CTGCCTTAGATTCGGCTTGTAACTCATCAATTTTAATACGCATAGCCGTTAAACATCTGGCATAAGTATTAAACGTGCTCTGATATTTTCCAGCAACCACTTCTTAAACCTCCGGTGCTGTCTTCGAAGAAGCATCAATATCAGATTAGCATTGTTCATATTTATCCTTCACCTTTTCCCATAACTTCTTTAACTCATCACTCAATACCTTTATATAATATTTTTGCTGATCTTCTTCACGAATTTTATTAAAATTTACTTCAAATTTAAACACAGCATCTGAGGCGTAGGTTAGGTTAGGTTAAAGGACATGCAGTGAGACACGCTCACCGCATCACCCAGAGACAATTTGTCCATTGTGACTGTCCTATAAGAAAGAAGTAATAAAATAAAGAGTAAATATAAAGGTATGCCCAGATGTAGGAACATGAAAGAATAAGGTAGCAAGGACAGAGGCTAGAGTAGTAGTAGAAGAACAGTAGTAAGTAAGTGAGAGTGTGGCAGTGTCCGTCACGAGTCGCTGCCGGTTGTCCATTTGGCACGTATTTTGCTCTGGATATCAGTCGCAACCTCTCGCCAGCCATGCCATCCCTCTCGCAAATCCTAGTAAGACCCTTGGGTCACAGTCGGCGAGCTCAGAGAGGTGGTCATAGTAGGGTACACCAAAGTACCGGTTCCTCCTCCTGGCGATCGCCGGGCATCGACACAACAGGTGCTCTACAGTCTCGATCTCCTCTTCGTCTTCGCATAGTCGACAGAAGTCGACCGAGTTTGGCTTCCAGTTTGCCTCCAACGATCTTATACTGCAGTGACCGGTCAAAAGGCCGGTGATCAGCTTAAGGTCCCTCTTACCCAAAGATAGAAGGGTCTTCGTCCGGTTTTCCGAAGCTGCTTTCCATAGGGATTTTGAGACCCTACATCCAGCAGTATTCGTCCATTTCTGGTTCGCCAGGACTCTAAAGTACCCATCGATTATTCCGTAGAGTTCGCACAATGGGGGAAGGATCGATGTGACCGCCCCAGTGGCAGGTAGTTCGGTTCCCTTCCGTGCCAATTCGTCGGCATATTCATTACCGAGTATCTCGGAGTGACCGGGAACCCAGCACAGCCTTACGGCCCTACCAAGCTCCCGAAGCGCCGTCCTACTGTCTCTTACCGCCTTCGACCTCACAGAGTCTGAACCCAAAGCCCTTAGGGCGGCTTGACTATCCACGTAAATGGTGACCCATTCATTGCGGCCTTGATTTGTGCGTCCAATCAATCTTGCGGCCTCCTGTATTGCAAATATTTCCGTTTGGAAGACACTGCAGTGATCGCCTAGCCTGAAAGACTCCGCAATGTCAAGTGCTTCGCTGAAAATACCAGCTCCAGTACCACGATCAGTCTTCGATCCATCAGTATAAACGACTACTCCTCCGTACGGAACGTGGCCATCATCCCATACCGACCTTTCAGGAATGGTTATCACAGCGGCGGAGTTGAAGTCCAGGTAAGATGGCAAGTAATCCGTCCTCCCGACTAGGTCTCCTAGCTGCTCAAGCCTTCCCATTTCGATCAAAATGTTGGCATGTCCCGATTGAGAGTCGCGCCAAGTTCCTGATTCCCGAAGTCTCAAGGCTCCTTTAACCGCAAACCGCTTCACAAAAAGTGCCAGAGGTAGAAGGTTCAGCATTGTATCCAGTGCAGCCTGTGGGGTGCTCCCGAGCGCTCCCGTGATACAAATAGAAGCAGTCCTCTGCACCTTGTTCAGCGCTTTGAGGGGAGAGGTTTTCGTTGTGGCCGTTTGCCAAACCAGGCAACCATAGGTAACAATGGTTCGAACAATTGCCATGTACAACCAGTGGACAGTACCAGGCCTCAGTCCCCAACTCTTCCCTATCGAGTTCCTGCACGCATATAGAGCATTCAGCCCCTTCTTAACCCTTTCCTCGATGTTCCTTTTCCAGTTAAGTTTCTGGTCCAGGATAACGCCAAGGTATTTGGCTTCCGGAGACAGTTGTAGCTCTACTCCATCCAGTACCGGTCCACAGAAATCCCCGACCTTCCGCTTGCGAGTAAAAAGAACTAATTCGGTCTTCGTGGGATTTACTCTAAGTCCTTTGGACTTGGCCCAGTCAGACAGTGATCTCAGTGCCCCTTGCATCAAGTCAGTTAATGTAGACAAGAACTTCCCTCCAATAAGTATGACCACATCATCTGCGTATGCCACGACTTTCGTTCCTTCCCTCTCGAATTTCTCCAGTATACCATTTATCACCAGAAGCCACAAAAGAGGTGAGAGGACTCCACCCTGTGGCGTGCCCCTGGTAACAATTCTCCGTATGGAGCCTTCGCCCATTCGCGCATTGATAATGCGGCCCTTCAGCATTCTATCAATCCAGCTTATGAGGAGAGGGGAAACACCAGTTGAAACGAGGGATTCATGTATCGATTCCAGCTTCACATTATTGAAAGCCCCCTCAATATCCAGAAAGGCCGCCATCGTAAAGTTGGAATTCGCCATATTGTGCTCGATAGTCCTAACTACATCGTGAAGTGCACTCTCCACCGACCTACCCTTGCGGTAAGCATGTTGACAGGCACTTAGTGACGTAATGTCCATCGAACTCCTGATATGTAAATCTATCAGTCTCTCCACCATTTTCAACAGAAAGGAAGACAGGCTGATAGGTCTAAAGTCCTTCGGCTTGGAGTGAGACGTCTTCCCTGCCTTCGGAATGAAGATAACGCTGACCTCCCGCCAGGCCAAGGGAATGCACGATAGTTGCAGACAGGCCCTAAAAATTTTTGACAGTGATGGTAACAGCATTGGCCCTGCCATTTGCAGCATTGCTGGGATGATACCATCCGGCCCAGGTGATTTGAAGGGTTGGAAGGAATCCAGCGCCCACGCAATCTTTCTATCATCCACTATACAGTCAACTAGGGGTACCCCCATGCACGGATCGACCATAAAAATGTCCTCCGTCATGGTTTGTGCCCCATCCATTTCCATGCATCCAGGAAAGTGAGTTGCAGCAAGTAGATCCAATGTCTCCGAGCTCGTCTCGGTCCATGAGCCGTCTTCGCGCTGGATGCTATCCAGGGTTTTCGGGTCCCTTGAGAGCAGCCTGCGGAATCTCGCCGTCTCGTTTACGCCTACTATCGATTCACAGAATCTTAGCCAGGAGGCTCGTTTCGCCCTTCTGACTTCGCTCTTATACCGATTGAAACTGACTTTATAGTCGTCCCAATCCGATCTCTGCTTGGTCTTGTTGGCCCTGTTGTACAATCTCCTCGAATCCTTCCTTAAAAAGCTCAGTTCTCGATTCCACCATACTGGCTGTGATCTTCGACCTGGGTATGACAAGGGACAGGATTCTTCAAAGCTCTCTGTAAGGTAGCCAGAGAGTCTATCAACTGCTAAGTCAACCTCCCTTTTTCGTCATGCAGGCGTTGACCGGATTCGACTCAAGACGAGAGGTAACTAGTTCCGAAAACTTCGACCAATTCGCCCTTCTAGGGTTCCTAAAGGGTTTTTGCCGGTTCCTCCTAAAGTCTAACTCAAAGAGTGTCTTTCTGTGATCCGAAAAGGCGCACTCGTTGGACACTCTCCAATTTCTTACGCGCGATTCGTCCAGGTTAGTCAACGTTATGTCTATCACCTCAGCCCTATCTCTAATTTGAAAGGTGGGGGTATTACCCCTATTACAAATACGAAGACCCGAGCGTAAAATGAAATCAAAAGTTAACTCACCTCTTTTATTAATGTCCTTGCTGCCCCATTGCGAGTGGTGAGCATTGGCATCGCATCACAGGATAATATCCCTACCGTGCAAGGTGTTATTCACTAGATTCCGGATATTAATATTTGGAGGATCGGGCTCATCATACGGCATATAGAAAGATGCCAGGATTAGTGGTCGACCAGCAACATTTTCCAGGCATACTGCCGTCATATCTCCGTTACTGTAATTAGAGAGGTGAATTAAGTTTAAATCTTTTCTACCAATTACACAAGTTCTAACCTTGTCCCCTTTAGAGGATGCGTATAGACGGAAATTGACATTGCTTAGCCCAGCAACCTTATTTCTAAAGATATAAGGCTCCTGGACTAGAGCAATGTCTACTCGGGCTTTTGTGAGGGAGAGTAGGAGTTCGTCAGAAGCTGCTTTGCAGTGGTGCAAATTAATTTGCACTATGCGCAGCTTCTTTTGAGTTCCTCCTACCATCAGGATTGGGAAGGCGGAACCGAATGGTTCCAAACCCTAACCTTACCCGTCCCTCACAGTCCCTCAAGAACTTTTCCGATTCGGCGCTCAGTCTCACCCTCAGATTCAGTCCGCCGTTTTCCGCACACACTGAGGATGACACTACCACCCAGCTGTCTGTGCGAAGACCGGCGTTCTGCTTTCCAATGAGCTTCAGTATTTTATCCGTATCCTTAAACGGAGGTGGAATCCATACTGAAACCATCGGCCTCAGAGGAATAGCAGACATTGGTACGATCTCCAACTGAGCTCCTGGCCAGGCCTCGCCAATCTCACTGACCGCGCAGTTAAGGAAATTCAATGACTCCTTATTTGCGCAGCCAATGATTTTGACACCTCTTTGCCAGGCCGCCCCGTCGAAGAGCACATCGCTGCCACTCCATCTGTCTGAGAGCATCGCCTCCATCAGCTTCTCTTCCAGTTGCAGCCATCTATCAGGACTAATCTTCCCATCGACATCAGCCCTATCAACGATTGCAACCTTATGGTTATCGAAGCCTCCTGCGTTACTCTTCCTCTCTGTTGTCTTCGTAGTTGACTTGGCCGAATCACCAGATATCTTCCTTTTGAGGGTATTTCCAGTGGAGACAGCTTTGCCTTTCTGCGAAACCAGGTGAGAGCCTGCGGAGTCGGGTTTCCCCAAACCAGTGGTGGTCCCGGCATCATGCCTTTTCGCAGCAGGCTGTGGTTCCTCGTTTGACCGCCCTCTTTTAACACATGACGTGGATTTGGAGGGGGTTTTCGATTTTCCTTTTGTCTGCTGCGAAGTTGAGGATCGCTCCTGATTTGGCGCTACTCGGTTCCCAGATTCTCCTGCTGCATTCGATTTGGCAGATAATTCGGTATTGCCCTTTTTAGGAGCTGTGACCGTTTTATCCTCCTTGGCTCCTGCTGTGACTACTGATGTAGCCGTGGCACCTTTGAGACCTTTCATTAGAGGAATGGAGTCGATAAAGTCTCGCTTCTTGGAAAATTCCGGGTGATCCCGTTCGAAGCGAGCAACCGTTTTAAAGTTGCTCTTTATCCACCCCATTTCTCTTTCCGAGAGCAGAGAAGAGTCTTTTCCTTCGAACTTTCGTAGGAAGGAACAGGCTCTTTTGTAGCCATCTTTGGCCTTCTGCTCTTTCGTCTTCTTTTTTGTGTCCTTTGCCGACTCATTGCAGCCGACCAGGGTTCCTTTGGTTGCTGCTGGTGTTGCCTTCGCTTCCGGTTTATCCGGAATTTGCTGATTAACAGCTTTTCCGGCGCCCCTTCCGCTGCAGCCTTCACCAACAGCTTCGCTGGAAGCCTCAGTCACCTCAACAGCCTTTTGTCGGATAAGGACTGCGGAATCGGCAGTGGCCGATTCACGTTGTCCTGACATCTTTGCTGTCACATCCGTGGTGCCAATCAAGATAGCCGCTCCATCCGTCTCATCCAAAGTACTGTCATTATCCAATGAGTGTAGCGTCATAGTGACACTTAGTTCCTCATCGGACAACAACAGTTCCTCAGAAAGACAGTACGAAGCGCTACCCTGACTGAGACTTTGATGTGGACTCTTCACTGTCAGGGCAGATAGCTGCTGCTGTAGTTCGTCCCGCTGCTCTAATAGAGCAGAGTGCAGCACGTCCAAGTCGTTCCGTCCTGTCCTCATGCGTTCGTCAGTAGTCACAGTGTCTGTCGCTGTCCTCACACCTGCTTCTATGTCAGTTCTGTACGTTACGTCCGCTACAGGTTCGTCCCCAACTGTGACCCGTCCTGGGGCTACGCCCAGAGAAGCGTCCGTTTCCCCTACCTTTACAACATCCCTAGTTTTATTTGGTTCTTCAATTTTGATCCCACGAGTATGCTCGTAAAAAATCGGACCGTCGCACGCAGTGACGGCGTACGCGGACTAGGCAACTAGAACTTACAACCGACCCGTGCCCTAGCGCCAGAGGGGAGCTGTTAGCGACTAGTTTCTTTCAACACTAACTAGACATCCAGGTCCTCGGCACTGCTGCCAGCCATCTTGACCTTAAAAATGCTGTCTGTTTTTATTTGGTCCGCGAGAGAATTACTCTAGGGCTAGATATAAAGTGCGGGCACCTGCCCTTTCTCCTAAGAGTTTAGTCAGAAACCCTCACCTTATATTAAGCCCCCCCTATCCGCCACCTGGGGACGCGTCCGATGGGAGTAAAAACAGACTCAAAGACTCCAACACGGAAGAACCTGAGAATCTGAGGCGTAAGTAAACCCTTCGAGCAGTTTAAACGACATATTTAAATTACAACTACGACAAAAGTTATTTCAAAACTGGGGAAAAAGTCAAGCAAAAATATGGCAGCGTTTAATACTGTATAAAAAATTCAAACCTTTTATGAAAAAATTACGAATCAATTTTATATCGTCAATTCGACCGACTGTAGGGTGACTATTGCAATTCCAGTACAAGGGAAGAAGAAGATACCTTTTAATAATTTTTTGCACAATAAGTGTGATAAATTCAAGAAACAAATTAAATAAAAACACAATATTTCTTTATTTATGATTTTTTTTTTCACTATTTAAATCATTGAAAGTTGTTTTTAAATAAATTTATTTAGTTTATTTTCAAAATATATATACATATGTGTGTGTACGTATGTATGTAAACTATTTCGTTTTTTTGCAACCCCCGTTGACCTTTTTGCTTACACGGCCGCAATATTAAATCAACTTAATTTTTTCCAATTTTTTTTTTTATTTATTAACTTTTTTAAATTTTTTTCTTTTCGATTCACAAATTTATTTTACACTTTTAGCTAAATTTTATTATTTAAGCTGTCCGTCCGCGTAAGCAAACTTAGTTTTGACAAACTAACGATCGCGAGTTGCAAAAAACTCGAAATGCGGTTGATATAAAATGTTTAATGATCATTAGCAAACCAATAACCAATTGCTTATCTTTTGTTTTATGTAAAAAGCACATACACAAAAATATGAAAAAATATGCACTTATTTCTTTTTCTATTTAAAAACACAAATCACTTTTTAATCAATTTACTAACTTGTGTTCCTTTATATATTTGCTGAATTGTAAATAAATTGAATCCTCGAAATAGGCGATGAAACTTCTAAGGGTTGTTTGATCCGGTTCGAAGGACCAATGTTTCGGCGTAAATCCGACGATTCCGTAAAGAGATGAAAAATGAAACAACACCAAATAAGAGTTTGTTTAAAACATGTAAATCTTTATTTTTATTCGAATTTACCTTAAAAAGGCGATTTTGTATGAAGATACAATATGGCACGTAGTGTCGTGGTTGATAACCAAAAAACAAGTAAGTTATTATTTATGTATACTTATATAAAAAGGTAATCAACAATATTTAAGTACCGTTAGCGGTTCATGTAATCTTATATATAAAAGAACAATTTTTTTTTGTTAGTGACACCGCTTATAACTGAAGGACGGCTGGACCGATTTAAATGAAACTTTAAAAAAAGACATACCCGATATCTCGGAATGCGTTTTAGGCTAATTTTTTTTTTGGAAGTTCCGACTGGGTGTGGCACCTCCCATACAAATTGAACAATTTTTTTACATACCTCAATACCTATTATAGCTGAAGTCTCCAAATTTGGTATGGGTAAATTATTTATTGATCTGCATAATTAAGTTGTGTATTGGCGGAAACAAATAAATGGGCGTGGCCCCACTCATACAACAAAAAAAGTTTTTTGTATATGTCTCAATAACTGTAAAAATTAAAGTTTTTAAACTTTGTACGGATGTTAATAGTGCTAATATGCATAATTGAGCTTTGTATGGGCGGGAAAAAATAAATAGGCGTGGCACCTCTCATACAACGAAAATAGTTTTTTGTATATATCTTAATAACTGTAATAGCTGAAGTCTCTAAACTTCGTTCGAATGTTTACAGTGCTAATATGCATAATTAGGCTTTATATGGGCGGGAAGAAGTAAATGGGTGTGGCACCTCCCATACAACGAAAATAGTTTTTTGTATATATCTCAACAGCTGTTATAGCTGAAGCCTCTAAATTTCGTGCGGATGTTTATAGTGCTAATATGCAAAATTAAGCTTTATATGGGCAGGAAGAAATAAATTGGCGTGGCACCTCCTTTACAACGAAAATAGTTTTTTGTATATATCTCAATAACTGTAATAGCTGAAGTCTCTAAACTTCGTACGAATGTTTTTTGTGCTAATGTGCATAATTAAGTTTTATATTGGCGGAAAGAAATAAATGGGCGTGGCACCTCCCATACAACAAAAATAGTTTTTTGTATATATCTCAATAACTGTAAAACCTGCAGTCTCTAAACTTCGTAAGGATGTTTATAGTGCTAATGTGCATAATTAAGCTTTATATTGGCGGAAAGAAATAAATGGGCGTGGTACCTCCCATACAACGAAAATAGTTTTTTGTATATATCTCAATAACTGTAATAGCTGAAGTCTCCAAACTTCGTACGGATGTTTATAGTGCTAATATGCATAATTAAGCTTTGTACAGGCGGGAAAAAATAAACGGGCGTGGCACCTCCTATACAACGAAAATGGTTTTTTGTATATATCTCAATAACTGTAATAGCTAAAGTCTCCAAACTTCGTACGGATGTTTACAGTGCTAATATGCATAATTGAACTTTATATGGTCGGGAAGAAATAAATGGGGGTTGCACCTCCCAAACAACGAAAATAGTTATATATCTCAATAACTGTAATAGCTGAAGTCTCCAAACTTCATACGGATGTTTATAGTGCTAAAATGCATAACTGTGCTCTTTATGGGCAGGAAAAAAAGAAATGAGCGTCGAAAATAGTTTTTTTATATATCTCAATAACTGTAACAGTTGAACTCTCAAAACTTTGTAAAGATGTTTATAATGGTAATGTGCATAATTCAGCTGTGTATAGATTAAAGTCTCCAAATTTTGTGTAGGTGTTTACAATGTTAATGTTTACAATTAAGCTGAGTTTGGGCGTGAATATAACAATAGGCGTGGCACCTCCTTTACAAGAAAAAAACTTTTACATATATGTATATGGGTATTTATTATGCTAATATGCATAACTAAGATGAGTATAGGCAGAAAGTGAATTATGTGTGTAGAACCTCTAATAGCATGGAAATATTTATATGTATGTGTAACTCATTAGCTGTGACAGCTAAGGTCTCCAAACTTTTTGGTGTGGCACCTCCCATACAATTGGATATTTTTCTGAAATGTACTTCAATAATTCCACCAACACAAAAACAAACTAGAATATTTTTTAATAAACCAAAAAATTGATGTCATGTTGATTTCTGAGATGCATATGACATCTAGAAGTAATTTCAAAATTAGAGGCTATTCTTTTTACGATTCAAAGGATCCCAGAGATAGATCATGTGGTGGCTCGGCTATAATAATAAAATCGAGAATCAAACATCAATGGATGGGTGGTCTCTCCGAATGTTATATACAAGCAACAAACATTTGCGTTGATGAATTTTTCCATGGCTTAGTTATTTCGTCAGTGTATTGTCCACCCAGGTTCTCCATAACAAAGGATCAGTTCAACAGTTTTTACAAATCTTTAGGTCCCCGCTTCATAGCTGCTGGAGACTATAACGCTAAGCATACGTACTGGGGCTCTCGCTTAATAAGTCCCAGGGGTCGTGTTTTGTTTGATTCCGTATCTGAAATGGGACTTAACGTTATTTCATCTGGACAACCGACGTATTGGCCAACTAATCACAATAAAATTCCAGACGTTATTGATTTTGGCGTAACAAAAGGTATATCCCCGGAACTTACCGAATCTCAAGCCTCGTTAGATTTATCTTCAGACCACTCTCCCACTATAGTCACTATTTTTAGTCCTCATCAATGAGACAAAATATCTTGGTATTCACCTAGATCGCCGCCTTACATGGAAGCCCCATATAGACGCTAAGCTGACGCAAATGAAACTTAAAGCTGCTCAAATCCACTGGCTAATTGGTAGAAACTCTGTGCTACGTCTTGATTGTAAGCTTCTACTCTACAACTCGATTTTAAAACCAATTTGGTGCTACGGTATACAATTATGGGGTACTGCTTCCGCCTCTAACATCCAAAAAATCCAACGCCGTCAAAACAAAATTCTAAGAATGATAACTGGTGCTCCTTGGTATATCAAAAACAGCAACATCCACAAGGATCTAGAAGTTCCACTTGTAAAATGCGAAATCCTGAAATATGTGGACAAGTATTTAAATAAGCTGGAATCACATCCAAATCCGCTCGCTCGAAGCATCTTGCAACATAGTGGGCACACCCGCCTAAAAAGAAGGGATACAATTGCTCTTAGATGAAACCTTTGAAATTAGTTAATTTTATTGTGAGAACTTAAATTTTAGTCTGGTACTGACTGGACTAGTATTAACTACTTAGTTTTAAGATTTGAATACTTATTGTTAGTTCGCTTAAGCGAAGATTCAATAATAAAATATATGAACAGAAAAAAAAAAAAAAAAAAAAAAATCAATTACCAACAAGTGATATTTTTTCATTTAAAAGAGTTAATTGGTTAAAATACAAAAAATTTGTCAGCACCCACTGCTCGGAAAACCAACCGCTAAAAACTCCCGAAGACATCGATGATTGTCTGAGCAGCCTTAATGAGAACATAAAAAAAGCCGTTGATCATGCTTCTTCCTACTATTGTCAGACAAAATACAACAAAATTTTTCAGCCGATGTGCAATAGCTTTTATCTGAAAAAAGAAGAGCCCGAAGAGAATGGCAAAAGCACAGATCACCCCAACTTAAAGCCAAGTTGAAGGAATGTACAAACCAACTGAAAAATTTGCTAGAAGTTCACCGATCGGCATCTCTTAAGAAACACCTGTAAGGTCTAGACTCGAATCCTCAGACTAATTATTCACTATGGCGATCAGCAAAATATCTTAAAAGACCCATTATCGCGAAACCACCACTACGTAATCAGAGAGGATCCTGGGCAAGAAGTGATGAAGAAAAATGTGATCTGCTCGCAAGTCATTTAACAAATGTCTTCACTCCAAATACATGCACTAACATGAGTAAATTACCGCCTGTTGTTGCTAGATGTCCTATGGAAATACGTTTTCAGTTGTCAGATGTCGTAGAGGCTATTAATAATTTAAATGCTAAAAAAGCTCCTGGCTTTGATGAAATCAGCAACAAAATGATTTTGGAGCTGCCTTGCACAGCAAAAAGAATAATTTTTTTTATTTTTAACGCCATATTACGGCTCGAACATTTCCCGCCAGTATTTTTTTTTTTTTTTAATAGTAACCAGCACTCAGGGGATGGCCCCTACACATGCATTGCATTGTGTTGGTATCAGGAAAATAGGTTATGGGAAGGAGGATAAAGGGAGTAGTGTTTGTGGACATTTGATTTAAATTTCTCGATATTTACTGTGGCAGGAAAGACATCAGTAGGAAGTTCATTCCACATACGAACTGTGCGGCCGAAGAAGGAATTCTCCCTGTAATGAGTGGTGCGATTCACTGGCCAGTCGACTACGTATGGGTGTGCTCTTCTAGAAAAACGTGTATCACGCAAAAAGTTCCGGGTCTCGGGAACAAGTTCCCTGATTTCCTCAGAGCACATTCCATTATAGTATCGATAGAACAGCGAAACACACCCCACATCACGACGGTGTTCCAGTGAGTCAAGACGGTTAGATACCACAACGTCGCCGATGAGTATCTTCGCTCGCTCTTGTACGCGGTCAAGTAGCCCCAAAATAGACCTTGGGGCACCAGCCCATACATGGGAGTTATATTCCATTTTTGGTCGGATATAGATGGTATAAATATTGAGAAGATCAGATGGTGTAAAGTAATTCCTACACAGTTTAAGAAAACCAAGACATTTCGATGCTTCTTTCGACACAAGAAAAATGTGTTCCGTCCAGCGGACATCGCACTGGATTCTCATGCCCAGAACATCAAGAGTCTCTGTCCTCTCAATAATTATATCATCCATTAATACAGACGAGGCAGCATCGTCCATTGTGCGTTTATGTGTCAGAAGACAACATTGGGTCTTTCGGGCATTAAAATCGACCCTATTCGCACGGCCCCATTTGGAGATTACCATCAGATCGCGGTTAATCGAAACATTCATACTCTGTCTACTAGCTCCAATCTCCAAAGAGCTAGGCCTATGGTCAAAAGAGTATGAATGGCATATGCTGCTGTCGTCTGCAAAAGAGTAAATAGGATTTGAAGTTTGACATAGAAGGTCATTCAGAAAGATAAGAAATAAAGTAGGAGAGGACGGAGCCTTGCGGTACCCCTGAATTGATTCTGAACTCGTTGGAAGAGATCCCATCTATAACAACACGAATAGTGCGATCTCTGAGAAAACTCGATATAAATCGAGAAAATTTTTTACCGACACCAAAAGCAATTAGTTTAGATAGAAGCACACAGTGCCAGACCCTATCAAACGCCTGAGATATGTCCAGAGCCACCACTTTACTTGGTAAAGATGATTTCTAAGCCGGGAAAAGATCCCTCGAAGGTGGAGTCTTACAGGCCTATAAGTCTGTTACCAACTATGTCCAAATTGTTTGAGAAATTGCTTAAAAACAAGCTGACTCCGATCCTGAGTGAAAACAACTGCATTCCAGATCACCAATTTGGATTTAAAAATCCACACAGTACCATCGAACAAACCCACAGATTGGTACAGGTTATAAGAAAGGCCTTTGAGAAAAAGAAATACTGCTCCGCGCTATTTATAGATGTCTCCCAAGCGTTCGACAAAGTATGGCATGAAGGCCTGTTAAACAAATTAAAGCTCAACCTTCCATCTAATATTTTTAACCTATTAGAAAAATACATAACCGGCCGACAATTTATGATTAAAGAGGGAAACCAAACAAGTTCTTCTCAACCAATAGGGGCTGGTGTACCTCAAGGGAGTATACTAGGTTCAATTCTGTACTTGCTTTACACAGCAGATATGCCCACAAACAATCTTACTCATACGTCGACATTTGCTGATGATACCGCCTTTCTCAGTATTCATAAAGACCCTAAAGAAGCCTCAAAACAACTTCAACATCACGTAACCCAAGTAGAAAAATGGGCAAAGTTGTGGGGAATAAAAATAAATTAACAAAAATGTACCCACGTTACTTTTACGTTACGCAAGGAAACGTGCCCCCTAATTCTTATTAACAACCATATGGTGCCTCAACGAACCGAGACAAAATATCTTGGTATTCACCTAGACCGCCGCCTCACATGTAAGCCTCATATAGATGCGAAGTTGACGCAAATGAAACTTAAAGCTACACAAATCCATTGGCTAATCGGCAGAAACTCTGTGCTTCGTCTTGATTGTAAACTTCTACTCTACAAATCGATTTTGAAACCAATTTGGTGCTACGGTATACAATTATGGGGCACTGCTTCCGCATCCAACATAGAAAAAATTCAACGCAGGCAAAACAAAATCCTAAGAATGATAACTGGTGCTCCTTGGTATGTTAAAAACAGCAACATCCACAAGGATCTACAAGTTCCACTAGTTAAATGCGAAATCCTGAACTATGTGGACAAGTATTTAAATAAGCTGGAAGCTCACCCAAATCTGCTCGCCCGAAACATCCTGCAACATAGTGGGCACACCCGCCTGAAAAGGAGGGATACTATTGCGCTTATATGAAGCTTGATAATTAATATGAGAACTAAAATTTTAGTCTGGCACTGGCTGGACTTATATTAACTACCTAGTTTTAAGATTTGAACACTTATTGTTAGTTCGCCACAGGCGAAGATTCAATAATAAATATATGAAAAAAAAAAAAATATTTTCTTAAAGCAGTTGAACGCAATTTATTTTTATTAGTTTAAAAGTAACAGAAATAAACTAAAAATTACCCATAAAATGTTTATCCCTTTTTACCCCTTAGGATCAAAATTATCAAAATTTTATATTCATATTTTATGTTCGGTTCCGAAGGTACAAAATGGATATAAGCAGTTTCAAAATATGGTTTTTACCCTGTCTCGCCTCTAACGGTCTAATATTTCAAAAAAAGTACGAAAAATGCATTCATAACTTTGAAACCTGTCGAGCGTAAATTAAATTATAATTCTATATTTTTTAGTTCAAAATTAACTACAAAATTAACCAATACATATTTGAAGTCTTGCCCTAAGCATTTGGGCTATGCAATGATTAATCTGTCTATCAGTTAGCGAGTCATTAACGTAATTTTTTTCTAAACATTGTTTTGTAAGCACAACAAACATTTAAAACAAATAAAAAATAAATTACAAGTGGCGGATAGGGCTACAAAATAATAAAGCCATTATAAACTGAACTGTTTGTGAAGTTTTTCTTGGTAATAGCTTCCCATCATGAAAGATGCGATAGGCAACAGCTTTTCTATTCACGCTTTATCAGTAATTTTCAATAATTATCAAAGAAACAAAAAAACATGTTTATATCGTTATTGGCATGCTATTAAGGATAATATTTTGTGAACTGTGTGTGTTTAGGCAAAAAATTCGTTTGCTGATTACACATATTGTTAGGTAATAGGTGTTCGAAGATACTCGCTGCTGGATGTATTCAATAAAATAGCAGGCTTGCCGCATGCACTCATTCTTATATGTCACCAGAGGCAGCAATATTGCTGTTTTCAGCATCCAAACCTCCAATGGCAACGATGAAATTACGCGTTATTAAGTTGGGCGATATGTGAACTGCAATCAGGCGGTTTGGCGTATATTCTCATTCCCTATTCACGAATGTCATCCCACTTTTGCACATTTAGCAGTGCATCTGGAAAATAGCCAACGAGTATATTTCACTGCGGCAAATGTTGTTCAACGTGCTGAAACACCTCCAGCGGCAACATGGACAAGTTTCTTTGCTGTTTGTCAAAGCGATCCGTTTGCACAAACTTTACTTTACTCGCAGATGCCACGGTATTACACTTGGAACGCTTCTTCAAAAAAATTTTAAAGTCGAAAGAAAGGCACTATGGTTCCTGGGCATCCGGATATGCGTTCAAGTGATGCTCTTGGTCGCATTTATTCAGTATATCTGAAGAATGATGAATGCTTTTATTTGCAGTTATTGCTGGTGAATGTTCGTGGTCCAACATCATTGCAGCATTTCGTACTGTTAATGGTATAGTCTGCCCAACATTTCGTGCTGTATGTTAAGAACTCAATTTGCTTGAAAACGATACTCATTGGAATATACAAGCCAAATGCGAACATTATTTGCTATTTTCATTTCGACATGCTTCCCGTCAAATTCAAGTGGCCTGTGGAACAAATACAAGGACAATATGTCAGAAGACATTTTACATCAATATCGTGTCAGCTCGAGAAATCCAAATCTTGAAATCAATGCGAAGATGCATAACCGGGCCTTGCTCTTAATTGAAGACATGTGTTACCTTATTTGCGGCAGTTTGTTAGTCAGGTTAGGACTGCCAGCACCAGAACATAAAATGAATGAGCTACTAAATCGACAATTGGAGCGTGAACGTCAATACGATCGACATGAGTTGAACCAGTTAGTTCAAACCAATGTTTGCCTCTTAAACCTCCAACAAAAGGAAGTCTATGATATAATATTGAAGGCAATTGATGATGAAAATGGCGGTTTTTTTTCTTGAATGCCCCCGGTGGAACTGTGAAGATATTCGTCATGTCATTGATTTTAGCCACTGTTCGTGCGAGATCCAACATTGCTGCGACGGCCACATTGTAAGAAGGACGCCGCACAGCTCACTTAGCGTTAAAATTGCCATTAAACTTTCAAAATATAGAGCAACCAACATGTAACATTGCGAAAAACTCCGCCATGTCCAAACTTTTAGTAGCGTGTTTAGTGACTCAAGATATTTTGGAAGTGCAATGATTTTACTGTCAGGTGATTTCTGCCAAACACTGCCAGTCATTCCAATATCGACGGCTGCTGATCGAATAAGTGTTTGCGTCAAATTCTCAAGTCTGTGGCCTTTTGCAAAAGATACTGCAGTTGACAGAAAACATGAGAGTTACATTGCTCAACGATTTATCAGCTCAAGATTTCTCCAACTAATTGTTGACTATCGGTAATGGCCGTATTGCCGTGGACGAATCAAACGGATTGGTTTCGTTTCCTCAAAATTTTTGTAATTTTGTATCGTCAAAAGAAGAGCTTATCCAGAAAGTATTTCCCAACATAATTGCTAATGGGAAAAATTATGACTGGTTGTTGAACGGCCAATTTTAGCAACTAAAAATATAGTTGTGGATGATTTAAACTATATATGTTTTTCAGAATCAAATCGTTGGTACTCTGCATTCTTTTAAATCGATTGATTGTGTGACAAACGAAGATGAAGCCACAAACTATTTAACTGAAGTTTTAAACTCCTTGGATGTACCTGGCTTACCACCGCACAACTTACAACTGATGGTTGGCTCGGTAGTTATCGTGCTTCAAAATTCAAACCAACCAAAACTATGCAATGGAACGCGTTTGGTAATAAGAAACTGATGGTCCATGTTAATCACGCAATTATACTTAGAAGAAAATTTAAAGGTGAAGAAGTTCTCATTCCAAGAATTCCGATGATACCAACCGATATGCCTTTTGAGTTTAAGCGAATTCAATTTCCTATTCGTCTTGCATTTGCAATGACAGTCCTTGAGTATTTTTGGTCTTAATTTAGAAAATTAATTTTTTTTCTCATGACGTTGCATGTTCACGTGTGGGCAAACCATCTGCTTTATTTGTACTTGCGCCTGATAACAAAACGAAAAATGTCGTATATCACAAGGTCCTGCACTGAAGGGAATTAACCTAAATATAACCCATGTACGAACATACATAGCTTCCTTTACAGCCTTTGCCTGAAGCGCCTTATTTTCTGTAATCTTTTTAAGTTTTTGTTTTCTTTATAAATATAATCCAATGAACTATTTGACTAAATAAACTTTGTACTCTTTTTAAAAAATCTATATATTCAATAATTGTTAGGTGGTACGAAGTTCACCGGGTCAGCTAGTAAACTATAAAAGGCTAAGTCTTAACCTATTACAGGCCGAACTCATTGTTTTGTACTTAATTAATAATAGAAGATTTGTATTAAAATTCTCTATTTGCCGATATAAGTGCCATATACACACCAAAAACCGTTTTGAGTTGTGAGCCTAAAAATAAATCAAAATTTTCAACCGATTTTTTCCAATTTTTAAAAATTTTCAATCGATAACTATCGAATGCAAGTCTTTTGGGAGTAAAACATATTAGATATATTCCTTTGATTATGTTGCACTTTCTTTCCCTTAAATTATTGTAGTAAAGAGCAAGAATGATAGACAAAGAGATTGCGACTTGCGCATGTTTGCCTCTCTGATGACGTCGTTTAACCCATGCAAGGGTTGCCTATTCTTTGTATTTTTAAATCATTTAGGGCTTTGTTTGTATTGAAAACTTAAATTTGCATGACTAATATTAATGGTCCAAATAAGAATATTTTAAATTTAAAATATGAAAATGAGCGTTATAATTTGTAATGCGTTAATTTTAATGAAATAAGGATGTATGCATGCATTTCTATATAGTTATAAAGGATATAATATATTTGGAACCAATCAACAATATATTAAGCTGAAAATACCCCAGAAATTGAGATAACACATTCCCGAAGCCGGTGTCAACCTGGCTACTTACTCAATATTGAATTTATAAAAAGGCCTTTTGGAAGCCAAGAACAAATGTTCGATTTAATAGTTTTGTTCATTTTTTGCTGTAAATGAGAATATTTATACTGAGAATTTGCATTTGAAATTGAGAATATTTCAATTAGAAATGAGAAAATTCCAAAAAAAAAATTTTATTTAAAATTAGTATGAACGTACATAAAATACGTACAACATAAATACATTCATAACGCAACATAAATAAAAATATGGGAAGGTAAATACAAATCTATGCAGGCATTTTTATTAAATATGTAGCAGGGATATATTCTAGCCTATCTTCCAGATCCAAATTAAACTAATTTAATGTTGTGATATGCAATCTGTGGTAATAACACACGTTTTAATTTCTCATAAATAGCGAGCCTTTGCTCTCCCACATTGGAGAAGATTGACGCGTGGTACATTTATATTTGCCTAAACATTGTTTTTTTCTCCAACCATATAATTTTAATAAACTAAGCACTGCAAGAATGCGCTTTGTTTTTAACGCATGGATGAAGCGTTTTAAAAATTAGTTGAATGCGATGGTGGCAGAAGGCCTTGTCTAAAAACAAATCTTGTTTTAATATAAAATTTTTTTTTTTTTTCGTTTGTAATTTTCTCATTAACAATAAAATGGCGTAGTAGTATGTTTACGTACCAGAGAAAAGCATAATTAGGTTTTCTCTTGATTTTATCTGGTGTTAAATTCTTAAGCGATTTGAGTGAGTTGAACAAAAATCTGCCTCGAATAAAATTATCTTCGTTTGGTCAATGCATGAATTTATTCATTGTGAATTTATTCAGTGTGTGAATACTTTTGTCAAAGCTATATCAGTGTTGTCATAAGTTGATATTACAAAGTTTCTAATTGCTTAAAAACAAAGCGCTAGATATTTGAAAAACAACTAAATCACACTACATCTTCTAATTTGAATTTTACCCAAAAAAATTTTGTTTTTTTGTATCCATAAACGTTTAAAATAATATTAACTTTCTGTTAATTATGCATAATGCTGAATCAATTTTAACACAATTATTTAAGCATTTATAGCCACAAGAAAACCAGCACTTAGCACTGTTTTTGAAACCTTTAGTGCCAAACAAGAAATATGACAAGAACTATAGCAAGCCTTTGTTATACACGGCTGGCAAAGTTAAAGAGAAACAACTACGTCACCTAACGTTAAACCATGAGCATGGCGCCAATTTTTGTCTGTTATTCTCATTAGGTGCAACATCCCTAAAAAATTAAGACAGTCATTCTCTTACTCTTTGCTTTTTTTGTATGGAGTTTGACACTAAAATTGAAATTATTATTGCTCTAGATTAATTCCTAATTTTGCCGGAAAAGATTTATATGTTATGTGAGATTTGACAACCCTGCACTAAAATCACTTTGACATTTCTCCAAAAAATTAATTTGTCGAATTTCGTTAATTAAAAAGAATTTTTAATTTAAATTTATTATATATAGTACAAAAAAATATTAGTTATTATAAAAATTGTGTGCGAAGTGTATTTAAAAGCTATAAGAGCAAAAAAAACGTATTTAAAATTTCGAAGCAAATCGTAAACATGAAGTGTGCAGTGGGGCAATGCATGCAAAACGATCAGAAAATTCAGGTGAGAAATTGTGCTAAAACTAATTGTGAGCGTGTTTTTAACAAATCTTTTTTTAGCTGTGTCCTTTTACTCTTTCCCAAAAAACCATGAACAACAAAAGCTTTGGATAAAATTTTGCAATCGGCCTGACAGTAATAAAAAATTTGTTTGGTTAAATTAAAAAATATTTTTATACCTATATTGCTCAAAAATTTAAAAACACTTATGTATGTCTTTCGTTGAAACAAATTATTATATTTTTATTTAATAAGAATTTTAAAGTGTATTTTTGTCAAAAAATCAAATCCAACAGGACCGAATTAATTTTTCAAGAAAAAAGGAGGAACAATGAAACATCGTAGGGTCAAGTAAAGCTCACCATTAAACTAAATTTGTTGAATATCATGTTCTCTGTAAATTTTGTTTTTTTAGTAGGACGGTCATTTTTTAATTTTGATAAAAACGGTAATTATTATTTTTATAGATAAGTTTAAAAAAATAATATTTTTTATTTTTTGATTTTCATTTTTTTCATTGTAAGAGTCATTGGTTTTAAATACCTATTGAGGCACACATGTAAAAATAAAAATACCTTAAAAATGCTTTCTTACAATGTAACTTTTTACATTAAAGATTATCTTTTTTTCTTTTCTTGAACAAAATTTACATGAAGGCATTTTTCATGATATATGCATGTAAGTATGAACTTGAATGAAAATTTTCGGTTTTTAACGAACTGTGTAGAAAAGTAGTCGCTTCAACTCGTTTTGTCAACAAACAAAAATTTTATTGAAGGAATATTAAAAAAATTGCATCATGTAAATGTAATCTTATAGTTTCGATTTTTTATTGGTTTCAAGTGTTTGTCTATATGAAAAAAGTTTACAAATAAACTACTAAATCTTACGTGTTTTTGTAAAAAAATTAACGAATAGTGTGTGAGTGTTTATATTTAAAACAAAAACAAATGTTTGTTTTTTTATATATATCCCTGAAGGAAACTTGGGAACAATTGTCCCCATGTCAACACTTTTATCGACTATTGTGTTGCCTTTTTGGCGACATTGTCAACAGTACGTCTACAGTTTTATATTAAGCTTTGATAAGAAGAAAAGAAAACTGTCAGCGGCAAATTAATGCTTCAGTTTGCCGTCAAATGCAAAAATGTATCAGCAACATAATGGCCTTTTTTATTTTTTCTGCTGTGCTATAAAAGTGATTTATATACACAAATCATACTTGTTTTCAATGACAGACGCATGTTAAATGTCTATTGCAAAAACACATTGACAATGGTTTAGCTTATCAGTAGTACTGTAAACTAAAATTGCTAAAAGGTACTAGTTAATCGCTGGTTTCAATGTGTACATATGACCCCAAAAGAACCACCTTGTCAATAGTACCAATGTCAGCAGTTGATTTTTTGTTAATAGCAAAGAGCATTGCCTGAGGTATAGCTTAACAGTAGTACTGGTGACAATGTCAGTAGTGAGTTTCTAGTGATTCTCTATTGACATTTCCTGCAGGGATCTTACAAATTTTTTTTACCAAAACAGGCAGCAAATTAACACCTGCTGCTAAAAACTTTTTTAAAAATCTCTTGTATATGAACACATATTATTTTTTTTCTTACCTAAGGTATGGGTTACCAAGTTTTTGTAAATAAAATCAAATTTTTTGAAACAAACTTTCTTTTTAAATATTTTTAGCACACAAACGTTTCGTCCATATTATGAAAAATATCTTAATAACGAAGAAATTTTTTAAAAACGCATTAAAAAATTAGATTTATTTTTTGGCCTTCAGTTTTTGTTTGTTAACTTTACTTGAAAATCTGGTCACACCGAATAAAATATATAGGGAGAGAATTTGCTTATTACATTTAAAACAGGAAGATTTTGAAATAAAATTTAAAATATGAAATGGGTAAGCTAGAAGTATTTTGGTTTGTGTGGATAAACCTTAGAATAAGATCGCTTAATGCGGAAATCAAGCAAAACACAAATAACCAAAAACGAAAATTTAGTAAAACAATAAACTAATTTTAAATGTTTTAATTTTTTTTTTCTAAATGTTATTTAATATTATAAATTCTTTGAACATTTAACTTTTTTATAACACGATTAACAAAAACCAAATTAGAAAACATTTTCTCCAAAAGTTAGAAAATTGTCCCACTGTTATGTTTACATTATTTTTAAATGAGAGACTGTTTCGTGACGTCATTTGACCACATGCGCAGAAAATGCAAGTTTTCAATTTGGGATGTCGTAACCTTGTTATTTATTAATCTTGGTAAAGAGTAGTGAATTCGATCGTAATATTCGATTATTTTTATTAACAAAATATCAAATATATTTTGGGATCTTCGCTTTAAAATAAAAAAAGTTTTTTCCAGATTTTTAACATTTGTAAAAATTATGAGGCGTTCCTAGCCTACGATAGACCATAGTGTGCCGCCGTCCCTTTTAGGTCTATGCCGCTGTTTATTTTTTATCGGCCGGGTTCTTCGATCGCGCATACCCTCTAAGGTAATTGTACCATGGTCTATAATATATTAATTTTGTGTTACAGGCTGGACTCCTTTGTTTTTTTTAGTAAATTTGTAAGTGGATTTTTCTTAAAAAGAGTATTTAGTGCGTAATTAGTTTATAATGCATTCCTGAAGATTGCAGGCTGTTAGTTTGTCGGTCTACTATAATAATGTATAGTTTTGACAATAAATTACAATGCGGATCCAGTGTGACCGCTGCGAATTTTAAAAAAGTGGCACAAATGTCTTTCTTGAAATAAAAAGTCGCATAATATTCTCGTTGGGAAAAAAGTTGCACCCATTTTTAAGGCGTTATATAACTTTTATTAATATTTTTACAAGTAATTAAAATCAAAAACAGATCAACAATTTAACAACAACAAAAAAAAGCTTGATAATAACAAATTAAAAAATGATTTAAAAAAATAATATAAGAAAACATTTATTAAAACAGATTTTTTGTACGTAGACAAATAAGAAGTAAAACATTTGTACTTGCCAAAAAGAGCCAAATAGGGAATTGCAAAAAAATTTTGTTCTGATATAGTTTTAATATTATGAATATTAAATGCACTGTTTAATAATTTACTTAAGACAAGTTCTCTGTCTGTTCTTTGCAAGTATCGAATAGAGTTTTTTAAATTAGGTTGAAACAACGACAGACAGACAACTAGTCCAAGTAATAAGCAATAGCACATTTTAACTACCTTCTGTTTTTTACTTTACTCTGTACATATTCATTTTTTCATATTTTTTTAATACTTCGTTTCTGTACTTGTGTTTTAGTTCATTACCTAGAATTCAGTCTTCTAGTTCAGTATTTAATAAATTTAAAGCTGACAGCACTGAGGTACAGGTACTAATATTTATTTTGTTTGCCAATTTATTTTTCATCGGCCCTTGCTTAGAAAAAATTCTTTCAGCACATGCGCTCCTGTGGGGAAATATAAAGATGTATGAAACTAATTTATACAAATTTGGACACAACGGCTCGTTTAAAAATTTTTTTAAAATCGCACTGTATGCCAAAAGCTTTCGGCATTTTTAATTTGAAAAAATTATGGCGTGCGACGTTTGGGAATAAAACAAATGTTAATACATGCCAGGTATGTTTAAATGTATGTATGCGCATATGCAAATAACAGAATTTTTTTAACAAAAAAAGAGGCAAAAAATTAAAAAAAAAGTGGCAAAATAATGTCAGCATAAAGAAGTCGCACAAAAAGTCACAGGCCCTTAAAAAGGTTGAAAAAGGCAACTTTAGTCGACGAACGTTCACTCTGAGGATCGTCCTTAAAATTTGTCTCAAATAGTGATGCCAGGAGATTTTTTCAGATATCCCTACACTTAAGGTGGTTTTATACCTACGAGATGTATTTTACACATGACTTGCCACGTTTGCAATCCACATGTAATCGCGTATGTCTGTCAAAATTGTCATTTTACAGATGGTTTACAATTTTTGCTTTCACACGTACGCGTGAAATAACATCTGACATAACCTCCAAACCAAAAAAAAACAACTTTTCCTTGTTTTTGTTCTAAAAACAGCTGATGACACATGCTTTGTCATATTAATATAGAACGCGCTCTAATTGAAAATTTGTCATGTGACTTTTACATATGTGTTTTAAACAAACAATGTTGCCTCGCGTTCACACGACATGTATCAATTTTGCAGTGAAAAATTTGACAGCTCATATGTAAAATACATCTCGTATAAAACCACCTTTAGCGGCCAGACGTTAAATTTTTGCCTTTTAAGTTGCAATAAACTCACCAGTTTTTACTTAAACACTGAACTTTTCGAACTTGAAAGCAACTTTATGGTCAATTTTTCCATTCAAGTCGCCTTTCAACTTGATCGTCAATCTAATTATAGTTATCTTTTTTAATAAATTTTTGTTTTTTCATATGTTTGCTTACACAAATATTTTATCGCAAATAATTTTAACTCAAATTTCGTGTATGTTTCATATATTAATATTTATAAATAAATTAATGTAAATAGTTTGTGTGTTGTACTAAAATTCAGTCGCAAATAAATAAAAAATGTAATAATACCTATAACAAATGTAATATATAAAACAATTTTTGTGTTTCGTTTAACAAATATTCTGCCGCAAAGTGAGCATTTTTCATTTATTTCTTGACGATTATCAAGTTGCGTGCAGCCTACGTCACGATCATCAATTCGAATTAATTTGACAAACAATATGTGTGAAGCGAAAACTTGAACTTGTGGCCGCAGCGTTAAGGCTGGTACTTTGCTCGATTTTACGAAAAAATTTGAGGAACATTAGTTATTTCGTTTGAAAATTTGACAAGCAACATTTTTATATAAAACTTTAAAATATACTATTTTTTTTTATATTGTTTAAACAAAACCCATATGTTTTTATGTATTGCTTGCCTAACAAAAGTTTATTTATAAATTTCTTGCTCTTTGTATAAAAAATTTTTAATGATTTTATAAAAAGTGTTTTAGTTTAAAACAATTAGATTTTTTCGGAGTTTTATATTGTTTTTAATTTAATTTCATGCTTTGTATAATGGAAATCATTAAAAATAATTATGATAATTTGAATTTTTGTTGTGCATTTGTCTTGTTTGCATATGTATATTGATTTTTACCTTTTTCCGATATTCCTGAAAAGTTTTTTTTTTAGAAATAAACGACTCAATTACGACCGATTTCAAGCTTTTAAACAGATTTTGTGCGGAATAACATAAGCTGTAGTCATTTCACACAAAAATATAAATGTTGATTAAATGTTGCCACATACATTTCACTTGTTTTTCATAAAATGAACAGAGTACTACTTTTGCAACAATATTTCGTATAAGTTTTTTGATATAGGTATAGAGTTTTACAGCATTTCGCAAGAAATGTTGAACACAATACCTAGCTTTATGGGCGGAAAAAAATCCTTTTTTCCCTACACCCACTTTTTGTTTCCCTACATTTTTCCTTACACTACTTTTTTCAATTAAAAAAAACTTAATTGTTATTGTACATTTTCAATTCAGCTACATAAATTACGGTATATTTAAAAGTAATACAAAAATAACATAAAAACAAATAACATTAAAAATAACCAGAATACTACAAGAATAATATTAAAACAAGAGAAAACTTACAAATATTATATTGAAAAGATTATTTATGCATGGCAAGGAAACATGAGGTGGCATTATGGCACAATCAGTTTTCAGGCATTATTTCATTCACTGTCGACGTAAACGTCATCTATTGAAAAGAAAACATGTGGTGACCTTATGGTGTTAGATTATATTGTTTGCTTATCAACAAAACTACTTAGTTAAAATTATATATACATAGTAACATTTAAAATAATAATTAAAAAAGGAAAAATAATTTTTTTCTTTTGAACATTAAAATTTATTGAGTTTATGTTTAACTTTGAAACTGTAAGAAAGTTGTTCGTAATTCTTTGGGTTTGGTACAATCTGTTTTCAGGCATTCTTTTTTAATAAAATTTTGACCAAGTTTAAAATCGTCATCTTTGACCGGTTTCAGCCATCCCATTAGCTTCTTGTCTTTCAACCAACTTGAGCAAAATCGTGGTTTTCTGTATTTTTTTGATGTGCTTTCAGCATCATCGGAAGACGAATCTAACATTTTTCTAAATTAAATATATTTTAATTCATAATGTTTTAATGTTACGTATTATTTACAAACTTTCTTGTACGTATGTATGTATAAAAAATGTTCCACCCAAAAGTAAGCTACATAACTCAAAACAAGTGTAAGGGGTATTTAACTAGATGGCAATATAAAGAGTTGCTGTACAACAATGCAACTTTAACTGGGTACACACTTATCTCAACCTCCATATAAAATAGTCATTTAAAATTATGTAGCAATTTTTATGTATTGATTTTTACAACCATTTGTATCAGCAAATAATCAGCTAACTTTACGATACCACCAATATAAATACACCTTAAACAAGTGTTTACTTGTCATTATTATTAAAAATGCATCTGCGTCAAGATAACAAACTTTTCGGTTCATTCAATTTTTCGGAGAGCGCATTAGATATTCTCTCTCAATTTTAAATGGGTGCTTCCAAGCTTATACACACGCTTTTACCATACAAAATATGTGTTTTTAATATGGCAGCATCAACAATTTTCACAAATTTTTTAAGCATATTAACAAACTTTTTGATGCATATGTAGTTTTTTTTAAATTTCTTGCATTTAACTTAAGATTTGTTAAAAAATCAATTTTAAATAAAATAAGAATATAAATTTGATATTGAACTAACTAAATTAGGATAAAATTTACATACGATTCATATGTATATAAAATGTGTGTTACACCCTATTTCAATGTAATATTTTGCTTCCTGGGTCCAAACAAAGACATGTGCCAAAAATCTGAAACCGGGGTCTTATAGATAAATGTTTAATTCACTTCAAATAAATTGTTCAAACTGTTTTGTATTCTTTTGGTAAAACATAACGCTGTTTTTATAACAATAGGTTATTGGCCCAGATCCCATAAGGATACGATAAACGAAACAATATTGAAGACATTCAGAAGCTTTAAATTTGATACCATTTAAAACCATTGTGGAGCTTGTAACGATTTCTTTTAAAGGGGCATTGCTCTTTGAACGGTGCTACCTACTATTTCAGCTGTGCTCGTCGTTGGGTCGGGGTGTGGTGTTCCCAATACTAAAAGAAAAGTCTACATCGTTACACGAGAATATTAGTTGTTAGTTAGTTAGTTTGTCAGTCCAAGAACCAAAATAAAACAAAAAACAAAAAAAATTTCCTAAATAACCCCATACCGTCTACTTCACCTTTCGTGATACACAAAATTAAAATTCCATCTTTCTCATATTCTTTATCTCAACAATTTATTTAAAAAAAAAACGAAGTGTAACATCTAGGTTATTTATAGACAAAACTGACATTAATCTAGAAACTAAATAATTAAGTTTGGAACTAGAGACAAAATTAAACTACTTTACCATTTAATTAAATGAAAGAATCTACAAAATTAATATCTTATACAATAAAAATATCGACATGAGTTATGCTGTGTTAGAAGAAACTCGATTTGTATATTTAAGTAAAGAAAATATTAAAGCCACTTACATTTTCTTTGGGTCCCACGTAGTCAGCAGGCGCCGCACAGTGCTTTGAACCCATATAGTGATGGGACAAAAATAGAAGGAGTGGTCTCAGAGTTTTGAAATTACGTACACTAGTATAAAATACTTAAATTAAGAAAAATTCAATTTTTTGAAAAAATCGGGCAAAGGACGCGCCTACTGCCCATATATAGAAAGGACGAAATTTTCAATTTTGACTACATAACTGCACAGAAAGTTAAAATAGTCCGTAGATCACTTACATCCCGTGCTAGTAACTTGTGTGATAATTTTTTTTTGGGATTGACGCAAGGACTCTAGGTCCTGTCATTTATCCTTTTTCGCAAAAATGCTAAGACTGTTACAAGAGTTATCCGATTCTCATTAAATTGGGTGGTATGGTTACTTTATGTGTTAAACAAATGTTAGTGCCAAATTACATCAAAATTTATTTATAAAAATAGAAAATAAAAAACAGATTGGCAAAAAATCTTCTACATTATGATTTTGAAGACAACGTGAAAGTACAAAATTACAATCTCTCTAATTCAAAATTAAATTTAAAATACGTATAAGTGCGTGTTTTAATAATAATTTTTACTTTTTTAATAATTTATATATATTTTAATTTACAATAAATCATCTTCAGTATTGGACTCTTCTCAAAAAATATTGCCGTTCAATGAAACATTTGTCTCGTCGTCTTCAACTGGCTCATTAGCATTTTTCTTAAGTATATATTTATAAATTTCTGCAAATAATAAACTTTGTTTGGTCTTTGGATTCCTTTTTGAAGTCAAAAACGGATCTGAAGATAGTAATTAATAAGTCATTAAATCTTTATGAGTGTATTTTCGTGACGTTTTCCTCGTATGGGACAGTCTTGCTTTTCTCACGATTTTGTGGTTGGCTTCCAATGATTCTTTAGACAAGCGCCCTGAAATTTATTTTCAGATACCACAATAGACGGAATAATTTTTTTTTCTCAGTTTATAACGCATACAGAGACGGAAAACAATTTGGGTGTATTTCATTTATTGTGTTATGTAGCACACTATATTTTCTTTCGGTCAAATCTAAATTCATATATAGCGCTAAAGCTTTTGTTGCTGGTAAGCGTTTTGAATTCGACATTGGGCTTTGCAAAACAGAATGAGATTCCCGTTTTAAATTTTCCACTGCAAATTCTAGGTTCTCATGGGAACATTTTAATACTAACTCTGTCACTCTTCGGTGTCTAGTTTTGACTGTAGTGCTACCAAAGTCTTTCGTCGGTCTACCACGTTTTCTACATTTTACCCGTTTGTAAAAGTAATTAATTATAAGCATATAAATTTATTGAACATTTTATTAGAAAATTTAAATTTTTTCTTTAACTGAAATGTCTGTGTGCAATATTTGCGAACACTCCAAACAATTTTGCTTACTACAAAAAAAGGATGTTGCAAAAAAAACTTCTGTCTCCAATTTAAATAAAAAAAATAAGGGTAAAAATTATTTGTAGGTGGGAGTCAAAAAGAGCAATTTTCGATTGCTGTATAAGTTTGTTGTGATGCAAAGTTTTATAAGATTTATGAAAGACATTAAATTTTTGTCATATTTTGATCTAGTTTTTGTTATAAGTAGTCACAACAGAACTGAAAAAACAAATTTTTTGGCAATTCATAGCTTACATTTTAAACACTTTAAAAATTTCAGCGATTTTTTATACTAACTTATCTATATTTTCGGGAAAAAAGTTAGCAACAGTGGTGGGAGGTAAACTACACAAAGTCACATTTTGAAAACATTCTTGAAACAATGAAACACCAACGTCAATCTGTTAATTTAGCGGCATCTTGTAGAGTCAAAAAGAGGCAAACACAATTTTATACTTATTTTTTTAATTTATCTCGTTAATTAATCTAATCTAATGGTATCAATTGTTACGCGTCAGCTACAATTTTGCAAAAAAAATGCTTCGAAAAAAACTTGGACTTGTAAAACTTATTTGAAGGAAAACCGGCTAAGGGGCATGAAAAGATGTCCGACTAGCTCATATATCGTTATTGTGGTTCTTAACCCTTTTCTTCAGCGCGTAATCATATAGCATACACGTCATGCCTTTTTACCGAGTATGCAAAAAAAACTATACTACTAACTTTTGGAATGAACAATATAAGAATTATGAAGATAATAAAAAAAAAAACAGACAACGCTCTAACAAGACGATGACAAGGTGGAATGTCATGTAGGGTACACTTTTCCCACCCAGTGAATTCTAAAACTCCATGACAGAATTGTTACCCATGATTAGAATCTGTCCCTGTAACATACCAATTTGACTTTACTTACATACTTTGAAATGAATATAGGCCATCCTTCCCTTGCAATTTAAACTAATTTATTGTTTCATTTTTTTATAAGAAGATACATTATAGTAAAAAAAATGACAAAATAAATATAATAAAAAAATTCATTGATCAAAACATAAGGTAAATACAAAAAAAAGAAGAGAAATTATAATATGCTAAACAAACATACATAAGAATGTATGTAAAAAAAATTACATGATTTTTTTATGGCTTTAGAATGTAACAAAAAAATAATAATGAATTAAAATAAATAATCATATAACTGTAGCACTTTAATACTCACATAGATTATTTACTTTGTTTGAAGCTTTTTTACTGCCGTTTCATTGATGGGCCCAACAATTCGTAGTACATGGCACTTTTGTTGTTTTAATTCAAACGACGTAAACTCTCTATTTTTAGAAGCAATAAATATATGGTTAATAATTATAGGTACATTAAAATTTTTAAAATAGCTGATTAATTTTTATGCAAGTTAGGTAATCACAAAGGGACCGAGGAAACGGACCCAAGTGGGCTGCACAACTATTACTTCAACATTTCCGCAGCCGCCTGTTCAACCTAACCTAGGTTGTTAAAAAAAATTGTAAGATAACACTTTATTCACACATTTTTTTATGTTTGTATTTGATTACTCAAGCTAAGTTCACAAAACTGGCATTTTTGCCTTAAAATATTCTTATATTTATCTAACAATAAATATATTTTAATTAAGTTAATATATTCATGTAATAAAATTCAGATTAAAGTTAAGTGATATTAGGTATGTAAGGTTTTTTTAAATAATTCATTTATTATTTTAAGTAATAATTTTCTTGATTTTATCTTAAGTTATATGCTTAGCATTGTTTTATGACAATACAAGCAAAAAAGTAGAAAAATTATTTTGGGACTTGACTGGTGTGAGTTATCTCAAGTTAGAAACTCGTGTTAAAACATTGTATAAGACATGTGATTTTTAAATAGGTTACTCTTGTTAAATTAATATAGGTTATAAAATATTTCAGATTACACGTGATCAAAGAAAAGATTGGTTACATTTGTGGTATTTGGAATATGACCTTATCGGGAGTTCCTTATTAGGTGTGCTATTTACAATGATCCGAGTTTGGAAGCCACGTGCTGGTCCTAAATTGCTAGAAATAGCCACTTTTGAGTTTAACAGCTAACGCTGATGCTTCTCCTGTGAAGGTAATATAATCCACCTTCGATCTTCAGAACTTTATTGATGCAAATTTTATGTTTTTAGGATTTCGAAATTAAATCCGTTTAAATATATTTAGAAACTAAAAGTTTATTAACTGATATCTAAACACATGTATTACTTAATTAGTTTTCTCTTAAAAGTTGTCTATTATCTTCTTTTTAAACTTTTTAAGCAACTTCACTCAACCACTTTAACTTTGATAATGGCCTCTAGTTAATGAGGTAAACTAAGTAATGCAAATTTTATTACCAAGGGCTATACATACTTACAAAGTAAGTAAAGGGCAATTGAATGACATATTGCCAATTAATGGTATGTCTGTCTGTGCAAGTAGAAAACGATAATTCCTAATAAGGTAATGAAATATATAAGAACTGAGAGTTTCATATGAGTGTACTAACAAAACACACAACGTGACAAATATGTAAGGGTTTGAGAGCACTGTATCAGATTCAATAAAGAAAACAATTTTGTAGCATGATATATATGTTTGGAAGTATCCCTCACTGTCATATGTGATAATTTATTGGCCTTAATTTACAATTTTCCCATTTCAAAAAAAATCTAATTAAAAAGTTAAAAAAAATCGCAACACAATTTGGTTTTATATGCATTTATATCGTAAGTTTTTTTTTATTTTTAACTCCAGAAAACTCGAAATTTAAAAAAAAATCACTAAAATAGCCATTTGTAAAAATAATTTTTGTTTTAAGTTGTGGTTAAATTTTTAAAATTTTTTTCTTGTAATTATTAGAAAACAGTATGAATTTTTGAAAACAGAAAAAAACCCATAGACCATATTTTTCTTTTTTTTTAATTTTCCAGCAAAGTTAAAAAATTTTTAGAGCTTTAGTGAATAATAAGCAGTTTTCAAACCAATAAGAAATACATTTAAAAAAGAAAACACAAACATTTTTTACAGTTAGTTGCAAATATAGTTAGTTACTACAGAAAAAAATTTCAATCTCATACTCCAAAAAATGATTTTTTTACAACTGTTTTCCTAAAGCATGTAAGACTCGGGTATTTGTTTAGCCATTTTTACTCAAATTCTTTGACTTTGGCGCCCCCTAGCGCCACCAAAAAGAGCTAAATCTAAAAAATTCTTTAAAATTTATTTAAAAATTATTGTTATCTGTCGACCTATATATTTTTATCTACAATACAAAACTTTTTTTTATTGTATTTTTGTCTATGGGACACAGCACTGTGCGCCGGTTGACTGAAGACATTTTGTAATTTCTTTCGTAGGTATAATTTTACTTTAATATACTTTTAATATTTTTCTACACTTGAATATTTGTATTGTCATATAGGGATTGTGCAGATTGTTAGATTGGTTTAAAGGTTATATCTATGTAAAAACATGGGTGTATGTGTGTGTAAGGGTAGGGGAGGGGTAGATGTGGGTAAAATTACGTGCAGATGAGTTTCACATTTGAAAACGAAACAAAAAAAAATAATATGCGTTTGATGCGAATGTAGAGTATTAATATGACAAAAATTAACAAAAGAACCATATGCGTATACGTAATTGAATTATTTAGGACCCGTAGGGGCTTAACTGGCTCGGAACAATTCCAATTTAAAGATGGGGTCCGGGGTAAACTGGTTCAAAAGGGTGAAGAAAATTTGAAATACCGTAATTGTTTTTCTTTTATGAATGACCCGAACCACCGACGCCGATCCGGCCCAATCCGGGGACACTAGTTTGCTGGCAAGAATTGAATAAAAAAACCTTCGGATAGGTTATAACCTAGGATGTCTAATGCCGGTTATTACTAGAAATCCAAAGCTACTTTGAAATAAAATTGCTGCGTTTGGTCCTACTAAGATTTGGATTTCGTGCACACAAATATTAAACACAAGCGTGCCACATCCAGAATTCATTCCCAAAGATAGGATGTTATTCGATCTGAGTCTTCTTGATAACCTCGGAAGCTGGTTTAAAAGTTGTTCCTGTGCAGAATGCGGAACGCTCAGCTTCCCCGCAATTCACGCGACTACTGATTCCAGGCCACTGATAATATTAAAACATAAAACCCAACTTTAGGGAAACACTCATAAATGCACGAAAAACAAATCCTCTTACCTATACAAACAGGAGACAACGGATTCCAAATCCAATTTTAGGCTTTGGCGCAGACAACGAAGTAATTCTTCCAGAATCTTTTCCAAAGTAAATTAATTGCAAAATAATTTCAGTTATATTTTGCCGCTGAGAACACTATTCACCAAATTAAAAAAAAAATTTAATTATATTTTGCCACTTATGCTACTTTAATTTTTTTGAAAAATTTTCAATTATTGAAACTTAAATAATAAAAGTTAAGGCAATGGTATCTTGACCAAAAATAAAATTATTTAAAAGAAATTGTATGTTAAGTACAAAACTTTCTATTCAAATTTCACGGAATTTAGACTATGTTACTTGTAACATGACTATTTTCTTATTTCGTTTTAAGGTAACTTCCAAAAACTTCAAGAATTTACATTATGTTACTAGGAACTTGTCTCTTTTTTATATTTTGTTTTGGTTTCGTTGTTTATTCTTCTTCTTGAACGTTCCGACCATGGTACAATTACCTTACAATTACCTTAATTGTAATGTACAATTACCTTAAAGGTAATTGTTCCATGGCATATACGAAAGAGAATAAAGAAAAAACAAAACTTCAAAAGAGAAACGTCCAAAAGAAACATTAAAAACAGAAATCGTGTTACTTTTGTAACTTCTCTGCCTTCTCTACTCAATTTGCCTTCAAAAACATGTAGCATGTTACAGTAACGTGTACAAGTAACATAGTCTAAATGCCATGCTTGACTCTATGACTGAAAAATTTGTCAAATTTGAACATGAACGAATTTAAGTTTATGCCATGGTAACTTGACCCAAAAATAAAATTATTTAAGTAACATGCATGGTGTATTATTATACACCTAGACGAAAAATGTTAGCAAAGGTGGAAATAGTACAACAAAAGTGATTCTACCCCACTTAGAATATCACGCCATCACAAGCTAAAATTTAGGAAAAATGAAAGCGGTACTTCAAAAAAACAGATTGCTAAATATCGTGTTAGGTGAAGAAAAAATTCCAGAAGTAAGGAAACTTACAGAAAATCTAACATCGGAACAGAAGCGTAAGTTTGAACAAGAAATGAATGCTGCTCAACAGCATATTGACAAAGATATGGACGCAAGACCAGAAATCTTAATGGCCATAGAATCTGGTATTGTGACAATGGTGAAGAACATAAAAAGTTCTCAAGAAATTTGGCAATATCTTCGAAAAACCTTTGATCGTAAGTCGAAAAGAAAGAAGATAGGGTGTTACCGTAAGTTAATAAATATGAAAATGCCTGAAAACCAATCGATATTACAATTTTTAATTGAATTTGAAGTATGTGTTTTATGTATTTTTGAAACGGGAATTGAGATTGACCTCCTTGTCGTAATTATGATCGATGCTTTACCAGATCGTTTTTCAGCAGTTAAAGCTGCAGTGGATACTGCAAACGAATTTACAAAAGTAGCAGTTTTCAAATCAAAATTACTGGAAGTTGGTGATAAAGAAGAGAACGATGCAAGTTATTCAGCACTTAAAGCAACGTTTTTTAACAAGGAACTCAATGCTGGGTTCAAGAAAAATAAAAATCAAGAAGAAGGTATGTCTAAAAAAGATTTTTATTATAAATGTTATCGATGTGGCAAAAAGGGTCATAAAGCTAAAAACTGTAAGACGTGCAGTAAGAATGCTAGATATGTTTGGAAGAAAGAAAAAGGTAAAATTACAAATGAAGTTTTAGTTACTCTGACAGAATTAAGCTTTCGCGTTAGTTCTCGAGAAATTTGGATAGTTGATAGTGGTGCATCTTCTCATATGTGCACGGAAATGCCCTTATTTGAAAACATAGATTCACAATACAGTGGTAAAGTCAGATTAGCAGATGTTAACGAATTAAATATAAAAGGCATAGAAAAGGTTAAACTCTATTAATGTAAATGGTAAAAAGCAAGACATCGGTCTATGTGACACTTTATGTCCCTGACTTACGATGCAATCTTATATCAGCTAGCAAATTAACTGATAACAGTTGTACAGTTGTCATGAAGGAAAAAGAAGTAGTAGCTTACAAGGAAGGAAATAAAATAATGGAAAGTCACAAATAGATAATTAGTATTTTGTCACATTATTCCAAAATAATGAAACTACGATGCAAACAACTGGAAAAGCTAACCATTTACAACTAGAGAAATGGCATAAAAGATTTGGTCATCTAAATCAATTAAAAAAGTTGCAAATTAGCGAAATGGTTCAGGGACTGCCTAAATTGGAAAATGTAGAAATAGATTGTATTCCATGCATTCGTGGTAAGCAAACGTGTTTGCCATTTCCTAATAAAAATGAAATTTCAACCTCTGATTTACTGGAAGTTGTTAACATTGACCTTTGTGGTCCAATGAGAACTGAATCGATGGATGGTAGTTTGTATCATGTTACTTTTTATGACTGCTCGCGAAAAATATTTTTATATTTTATTCGATATAAAAGCCAGTATTTAGAAAAGTTTAAAGAATGTAAGAAAATGACAGAAACACAAACAGGAAAAAAGATTAAAATTTAACGAAGTGATAATGCTGCCGAATTAGTCAGTCAGGAATTTACAACGCTTTTAAAAGATAACGAAGTAAAAAGGCAGCTAACAGCAAGCTATACCCCACAACAAAACGAAATAGCAGAAAGAATGAATAGAACATTGGTGCAAATGGCGCGTTGCTTAATGTTAGAATCAGGTTTGCCTACGAGCTTATGGACTGTGCTTATAAATACCTCGGGATATATAAGAAATCGTTGTCCGACAAAATTAAATGGTACTAAATCTCCTGAAGAATTGTGGACAGGTAAAAGGCCAGGAGTAACACATTTTCGATGCATTGGTTGCATATCGTTTGTGTTAGATAAAACGAATAAAAGATCTAAGTGAGATGCTAGAAGCAATAAGTATATTCTTGTAGGTTACTCAGAAGAGTCAAAAGCTTAGATTATGGAAAGCTGGAACAAAACATGGAACATGGAAATAAGTAGAGGCATGAAATTTATATAAAATGAAATGTACAATACTGTCGAAGATGAAAAGAATTCCAGTTTTTACGAGTTTGTGTCTAAAGATGATCAATCGAAAGAATTTATAAAGAACACTTACCCAAAATCTGGTAACATATTAGGTCAAGAGTTAGACAATTAATCTGTAAGAACCAGCGATTCGATAAAGCAAACGAAAGTAAGCAATACAAGTTAACAAGGGAAAAAATAAATAGAAGATAACGATAGTAACAAAGGTCAAAATAAAATTAATGATTCAATTAAAAATCGACTAAGAAGTAGAACTAATAAGGAGATAGCCCAATCAGTTGAAGAGAATGTAGTTGATCCAAAAAGTGTGTCAGAAGTGATGTCTAATTTTTCAAAAGATTGGCTTAGTCATAGCGATGAAAACGAATCGTTACTTAAAAACAAATCCTGGACGTTAACAGATCTTCCAGCAGGGCGTAAGTCAGTGGGTTGTAAATGGGTTTTTAAATAAAACCTAAGACCTAATGGAAGTGTAGAGAAACGTAAAGCTAGATTAGTCGCTAAGGAATACTCCCAAAAGTTTGGACTTAATTATGTAGATACATTTGGCCCGGTAGTTCGTCAAACTTCGATCAGAATGTTATATGCTTTGTCTTTTGAACATGATCTACAATTACGTCAACTAGATGTATCAACAGCGTTCTTAAATGGAAATTTAGATGAAGAAATATATATGGAGCAGTCAGAATACTTTATTAAGGAGGCAGAAAAAGAAAAAAGTTTGTAAATTGAACAAGGCAATATACGGACTAAAGCAAGCTGGAAGACAGTGATTTAAGAGAATAGATTCGGCTATGAAAATTTTTAATTAAAACAGTCAAAAATATGATCAACGTATATATTATGTTAGAAAAGATGGAAAAGTAATGATGGTTAGGTTAGGTTAGGTTAGAAGGGCATGCAGTGAGAAAGCTCACCGCATCACCCAGAGACAATTTGCCCATTGTGATTGTCCTATGAGAAGAAAAAATAAGGAAAGAGTAAAATAGAAAAAGGTGTGCCCAGATTCGGAACATGAAAGATAAAGGAAGAAAGGACAGAGGTTAGAGTAGTAGTAGTAGAGTAAGTACGTGAGAGAGTGGCAGTGTCCGTCACGAGTCGTTGCCGGTTGTCCATTTGGCACTAGTCGCAACCTCTCGCCAGCCATGTCATCCCTCTCGCGAATCCCAGTAAGACCATTGGGTCACAGTCGGCGAGCGCAGAGAGGTGGTCATGGTAGGGTACACCAAAGTACCGGTTCCTCCTCCTAGCGATCGCCGGGCATCGACACAACAGGTGCTCCACAGTCTCGATCTCCTGTTCGTCTTCGCATAGTCGACAGAAGTCGACCGAGTTTGGCTTCCAGTGTGCCTCCAGCGATCTTATACTGCAGTGACCGGTCAGAAGACCGGTGATCAGCTTAAGGTCCCTCTTACCCAAAGATAGAAGGGTTTTCGTCCGGTTTTCCGAAGCTGCTTTCCATAGGGATTTTGAGACCCAACATCCAGCAGTATTCGTCCATTTCTGGTTCGCCAGGACTCTAAAGTGCCCATCGATTATTCCGTAGAGTTCGCACAGAGGGGGAAGGATCGATGTGACCGCCCCAGTGGCCGGTAGTTCGGTTCCTTTCCGTGCCAATTCGTCGGCATATTCGTTACCGGGTATCTCGGAGTGACCGGGAACCCAGCACAGCCTTACGGCCCCACCAAGCTCCCTAAGCGCCTTCCTGCAATCTCTTACCGCCTTTGACCTTACAGAGTTTGAACCCAAAGCCTTTAGGGCGGCTTGACTGTCCACGTAAATGGTGACCCATTCATTATGGCCTTGATTAGTGCGTCCAATCAATCTTGCGGCCTCCTGTATCGCAAATATTTCCGTTTGGAAGACACTGCAGTGATCGCCTAGCCTAAACGACTCCGCAATGTCGAGTGCTTCCCTAAAAATACCAGCTCCAGTACCATGATCAGTCTTCGATCCATCAGTATAAACGACTACTCCTCCGTACGGAACGTGGCCATCATCCCATACCGACCTTTCAGGAATGGTTATCACAGCGGCAGAGTTGAAGTCCAGGTAAGATGGCAAGTAATCTGTGCTCCCGACTAAGTCTCTTAGCTGCTCAAGCCTCCCCATCTCGATCAAAATGCTGGCATGTCCCGATTGAGAGTCGCGCCAAGTTCCTGATTCTCGAAGTCTCAAAGCTCCTTTAACCGCAAACCGCTTCACAAAAAGTTCCAAAGGTAAATGGTTCAGCATTGTATCCAGTGCAGCCTGTGGGGTGCTCCCACGCGCTCCCGTGATGCAAATAGAAGCAGCCCTTTGCACTGTGTTCAGCGCTTTGAGGAGAGAGGTTTTCGTTGTGGCGGTTTGCCAAACCAGACAACCATAGGTGACAATGGATCGGACAATTGCCGTGTACAACCAATGGACAGTATCCGGCCTTAGTCCCCAACTCTTCCCTATTGAGTTCCTGCACGCATATAGAGCATTCAGCCCCTTCTTAGCTCTTTCCTCGATGTTCCTTTTCCAGTTGAGTTTCTGGTCCAGGATAACGCCAAGGTATTTAGCTTCCGGAGACAGTTGTAGCTCTACTCCATCCAGTACCGGTCCACAGAAATCCCCGATCTTCCGCTTGCGAGTAAAGAGAACTATTTCGGTCTTCGTAGGATTTACTCCGAGTCCATTGGACTTGGCCCAGTCAGACAGTGATCTCAATGCCCCTTGCATCAAATCAGTTAATGTAGACAAGAACTTCCCTCCAATAAGTATGACCACATCATCTGCGTATGTCACGACTTTCGTTCCATCCCTCTCGAATTTTTCCAGTATTCCATTTATTACCAGAAGCCACAATAGAGGTGAAAGGACCCCGCCCTGTGGTGTGCCCCTGGTAACAATTCTCCGTATGGAGCCTTCGCCCATTTGCGCACTGATAATTCGGCCCTTTAGCATCTTATCAATCCAGCCTATCAGGAAAGGGGAAACACCAGTCGAAACGAGGGATTCATGTATCGATTCCAGCTTCACATTATTGAAAGCCCCCTCAATATCCAGAAAGGCCGCCATCGTAAAGTTGGAATTCGCCATATTGTGCTCGATAGTCCTAACTACATCGTGAAGCGCACTCTCCACCGATCTACCCTTACGGTATGCATGTTGACTGGCGCTTAGTGACGTAGTGTTCATCGAACTCCTGATATGCAGATCTATGAGTCTCTCCACCGTCTTCAGCAGAAAGGAAGACAGGCTGATAGGTCTAAAGTCCTTCGGCTTGGAGTGAGACGTCTTCCCTGCCTTCGGAATGAAGACAACGCTGACCTCTCGCCAGGCCAAGGGAATGCACGATAGTTGCAGGCAGGCCCTAAAAATTTTTGCCAGTGATGGTAACAGCATTGGCCCTGCCATTTGCAGCATTGCTGGGATGATACCATCCGGCCCAGGTGATTTGAAGGGTTGGAAGGAATCCAGCGCCCACGCAATCTTCTCATCGTCCACTATACAGTCAACTAGAGGCACCTCCATGCTCGGATCGACCATAAAAACGTCCTCCGTCATGGTTTGTGCCTCATCCATTTCCATGCATCCAGGAAAGTGAGTTGCAGCAAGTAGATCCAATGTTTCCGAGCTCGTCTCGGTCCATGAGCCGTCTTCGCGTTGGATGCTGTCCAGGGTCTTCGGGTCCCTAGAGAGCAGCCTGCGGAATCTCGCCGCCTCATTTACTCCTATCGATTCACAGAATCCTAGCCAGGAGGCTCGTTTCGCCCTTCTGACTTCGCTCTTATAGCGATTGAAACTGACCTTATAGTCGTCCCAATCCAATCTTTGCTTGGTCTTGTTGGCCCTATTATATAATCTCCTCGAATCCTTCCTCAAAAAACCCAGTTCTCGATTCCACCATACTGGCTGTGATCTTCTACCTGGGTATGACAAGGGACAGGATTCCTCAAAGCTCTCTGTAAGGTAGCCAGAGAGTCTATCAACCGCTAATTCAACCTCCGCTCTCGTCGTGCAGGCGTTGACCGGATTCGACTCAAGACGAGAGGTAACTAGTTCCGAAAACCTCGACCAATTCGCCCTTCTAGGGTTCCTAAAGGGTTTTGCCGGTTTTTCCTAAAGTCTAACTCAAAGAGTATCTTTCTGTGATCCGAAAAGGTGCACTCGTTGGACACTCTCCAATTTCTTATGCGCGATTCGTCCAGGTTAGTTAACGTTATGTCAATCACCTCAGCCCTATCTCTAATTTGAAAGGTGGGGGTATTACCCCTATTACAAATACGAAGACCTGAGCGTTATATGAAATCAAAGGTTAACTCACCTCTTTTATTAATGTCCTTGCTACCCCATTGCGAGTGGTGAGCATTGGCATCGCATCCAAGGACAATATCCCTGCCGTGCAAGGCGTTATTCACCAGATTCCGGACATTAATATTTGGAGGATCGGGCTCATCATACGGCATATAGACAGATGCCAGGATTAGTGGTCGACCAGCAACATTCTCCAGGCATACTGCCGTCATATCACCACTACTGTAATTAGAGAGGTGGATTAAGTTTAAATCTTTTCTACCAATTACACAAGTTCTCACCTTGTCCCCATTAGAGGATGCGTACAAACGGAAGTTGACATTGCTTAGCCCAGCAACCTTATTCCTAAAGATATAAGGCTCCTGGACTAGCGCAATGTCCACTCGGGCTTTTGTGAGGGAGAGTAGGAGTTCGTCAGAAGCTGCTTTGCAGTGGTGCAAATTAATTTGCACTATGCGCAGCTTCTTCTGAGTTCCTCCTATCGTCAGGATTGGGAAGGCGGAACCGAATGGTTCCGAACCCTAACCTTACCCGTCCCCCACAGTTCCTCAAAAAAGTAATGATAGTTACTTTATATGTCGATGACATCATTTGTGCTTCTAATAACACGAGCTTAACAGAAGATTTTGTAAATCACTTGAAAGATAATTTTAGCATACGCGACTTAGGCATTCCAAAACATTGTGTTGGTTTGGAAGTGGATGTCAAGGAGGGAGAAGTATCGATTTCTCAGCCCGGATATATCTCAAACTTGGTTAAGAAATATGGTTTTGAGAATTGTAAGCCTGTTAAGATTCCTATGCATCCATGCACCAAATTAGAAAAAGAACCAACAATTTCCGGGGAGGCTGAGAGGGTTGATGGAAAGTTATATCAAGAAATTATTGGGTCTTTACTTTATCTGTCACTATATAGTAGGCCTGCTATTGCGTGTACTATTAGTATGTTGTCCCAATTTTCTAAAGACACTCGCAAACAACATCTGAATTCAGCAATTGTGTTATAAGATATTTGAATCACACTAAAAATGCGGTCTTGACGTATAGAAAAAGTGGTTTACCACTTGAAGGCTTTTGTGATGCAATTCGGGCTCAAGATATTAATGATAGAAAGTCTCAATCTAAAGAGGCGCCGTATTTAAAGTACATTTTGGAAAAAGTACAATTTGGAGCTCAACACTCCCAAACTAAGCACATCCATTATAAGTATCACTACGTTAAGGATGCTATTGGACAGCGTATTATTGCATTAAAATATTAACAAATAGATAAGATGCTAACTGATGTTTTAACAAAGCCTGTACCAAAACCTAAACATGTATTTTGTTGTCATAAATTTGGAATTATATTTTAAATTTATATTGTTGAGGAGGCATGTTGTTATATACTGTAATATAACACAGTGCAACACGAAAAAAAATAACCATATTCGGACATCGCTACGTGAAAGAAGACCAAAAAAGAAAAGACCCGTGTCTCCCAGTTTTGGCCAAAGTCATGCACTTTTTTTTATGGGCCCCCAAAGATTTGGGGCCTTGGTGCCATTTTTGCAAAAAGTGATAATTTTCTCAGGCTCATATCTTGCAAACCGTTCGGAATTTTAATTTACTTTTTAAGGCAAAGTTGTAGCCCTTTTTATAAAGAACAAAAATTATGAACATAAAAAATTAAAAAAAGAATAATTTTAAATGAAAATCGCAAAAAACTTTAAAAAATTCAAATTTTTTTTACCTTTTTCCCCCTGTTCGGGTCTGTTCGGTAGCAAACCGTTCAAAATTCAAGGAAACAGTCAACTACAAAAATTTACCTTATATCCCAATAAACAACTTTTTAGAACATATAAACTTCCTAGGAATGATTCTTAACACCGTTTAGGTAGCGCTTATGTAGCCGCAAAAGTTAAAAATTTTACGAAAATTTTTGAATTTCATTTGTTTTTTATTTTCATCAACATTGAGATACTGTGCTGTCTATTACAAAAAAATAATAAAAAAAAATATTCGTTGATGGCCCTGGACTTGCAAATCGCGCTCTCTTAAGTTGAGGATCCAAATCTTCGTCCGAATCTGACGCTGATTCAGAACATATGGTGTCCACAGGCACGTTGCTTCCAGACTGCCTTCCATTATTAGCATTTTCTTTTTCACATACCTTATTAACATCATAAAGGGTTATCTTGTTACTCCACCAACATACCTGAAATAAATTAGAAAAGAAATCAAAAATAATGCAAGACCATGCATCAATAAAATTGATATTACCTCTGCAAGCAATGCGTCGAATTTTTTGCCTTTGTACCGTTTTTCCATGGGCATTGTGGTTTGGTGAAACCGTTCTCCTCGCTCATCGGATTTGGTAGGGAGTTCTTTAATAAAGTCGTCAAAATGAAAATGAAGAAAATGCAGCTTTAACGTCATCGATATGCCGGTTTTCTCAAAATAATACAGCATTTCTTTCACCCATTCTCTTGCTTGCGGTTCCGCGTCTCGATCCCCTCCCAAGACTCTGGTGCATACACACTGAAGGTTAATCCATGCCATTGAATGATTTTCATCAAGCGATGAATCAAATTTTCTCTTGAATAGCTTTTAATGTCAGGGCCATTAAGTACGCCTATTAAATGAAGACAATTATATAGGGCCGAAAAGAAAACATTAACATAGTGTAAATAGCTATAGTACAACGAGGTAAACAAAAATTCGTTCCAAGTTTACTGCAATACCTTTTTTAATTTTGTCATCGCTACGCTTTGGGAAAACGCTTTTCAAATAATCGAATGCGCTTGAACAATTTACAACGGTCACTTCAATGAATTTTTTAACAATTCCTAACTTTATGTGGAGCGGTTGCAGCAAGATGTCTTGATTATTGTCAATTAGAGGTGCATTCTTCAGTCAATGTTGTTTCACTTGTTCCTGCACACTTCCTCTTGTGGTCCATGAATTACATTAGAATTGATTTACAGGTGAGCGCAAATCCCAATTACAAAGAAAACAAAAGAATTTTGGAAAGCCGCCCTCATCGATGATTCCTTGCAAAATATTGATGACCTTCAAATCACAGCAAATCTTCCATTTATTTTCGTAGAATTTGATTTTTTATTAGTTATTCTTCCCTGTTGGGGCTCATAATCGGTATCAAATCGATCTTGATTAGTAACACCACTTGCTGTAGTCATTTCTGTAAGTTCTGTCCTACGATCTGGAGTTTGCGGCCTTGGGAATTCAAAATTTTCAGGTGCAAGCACTGGAAGTGTGGTTGTTACAGTTGGTTTATAAATTTTGTTCTTCTTTTCATCATGTCTATTTAGGCAAGATGTGTAATTAACGCGTGCATAGCAACTGGTTGCATCATGATCACCTGGGCGATTAACCCAGTTTACCGGCTTACAATATTTCATACTATGTTTGCCTTCATTCAACCATGCTATGAGATTATTATAACATTGGCGACACACTGCGTTAGGTGTGTAATTTTCAACGGTCAAATCTATTTCGTCCAAAAATAACTTATATGCTCTTTTAAATTCACTTGTTAAAAGATTCTTTTCCTTTTGAAATCTTGTAGAATTATTTTTTCTGATTTGATGACCGCAAATGTAGCAAAAGAAATAAATCTTTTTACACTGCATATTGAAATTGTCAGTTGCCAATGTTGTATGCGAATTATGCTGTAGAACTTTCTCTATAACTTTCACCGCTGACGTTGAAGTCGCGCTGTATAATGCCTCGATGTGGGAGTCGCGTCGCTTTTATATTGTGATCTGCGTCCCTTGATGCGTGTGCAGTCGGTGCGTGATCGCGTGAGCTGTTTACTGAAATCTTAGGTAAATTTTTGTAGTTGATTTCTTGATAAGCTTGGGAGCAATAATTTTCTCTTTTTA
Source organism: Melanophora roralis (assembly GCA_963583895.1). Classification (NCBI taxonomy): domain Eukaryota; kingdom Metazoa; phylum Arthropoda; class Insecta; order Diptera; family Rhinophoridae; genus Melanophora; species Melanophora roralis. The sequence continues at coordinate 76,090,299 of OY757187.1, read as the reverse complement.
AATATATACAATTACCATTTTCTTTTGAATTGTCCTCATTTATTACAAAAAGAGGTAGTAGGTACAAAGGTAATTTATTGGTGGTATAAACAATCATTATTAAAAAGTAATAACAAAGCAATAAAAAAAGTATGTACATAATTTAATTAAAGGCCGTTAACGATCATTATTGCGATTTGTGTATGATGTATTTTGTTGTTTAGGGTTTTCAGCAATTTTAATGCTTGCCTACCTGTTTAGGTTGCAAGACTTTTCGCGGCTATCTCACATGCATATACACATATTTATATGCACTAGAGTTCTCTATTACACAAAAGACAGATACAATATATGTAATTAAGGCAATTTGATTAAACGTAAGGAAGAGATAGCTTCATAACTACCAGAGATCTGCTTCAAGTACTAAATTTTGCGGTGTATTCACTCATTTACTCTGATTTTTTGTGATTCATAGCGCTTTTGTTTAATCACAAGAAATGAATTTTAACAAGAGCTCATTTCAAACTCGCACATTGAGCTCTTGCACTCCAAATAAACATGCATGTTTGTGAATTTTTTTTGCCGTATGGTACGAGCCTCAGCAAGAAAACAAAGCGGTGTTTGATTAGTCTTGTATTATTCGTTTTTAAACGAAATATAATATTCAGTCAGCTGCAGCATGTATGATTGAATCGTCTCATTCAGTAGCGCTAAAAATGGAGTACAAACCAATCATGTATGCTACAGTTTTATTCACTTCGGAGTGTGTTACAAAAAAAATTTTATGCATATGTATGAACTGGGCTTTGTTTGCTAAAATACAAATGATAAGTAAGACATATATATATATGTATGTATATGTACATAGTATGTAGATGCTGTTTTCTTTATGTTGCTTATTTTGTACTAGACAAATTGATGGTAAAGGAAGGGATATAAAAAAATAACAAACTTCTTCAAACATTTTTGTACATACATATGTATGTTTTTTTTATTTTCCAGAAATTTTTATGCTGCTTTAAATATTTTATTTTCAATATTATTTTAAATAAATAGAGTTTTACTTAAAAATGTTTCTTACTTTGATTCCCAATCATTTTAAATTTTTTGATAGCACAGAAGGTACCTTTTTCATGCCCTTGACCAAAATAGATACCAGCAAAATTTAAAGGATTGGCCAGTTCGTGCTATAATTTTGTCTTTCACTCGGAAAATTAAAAACTTCCTTAACGTTATGTTTAAATTTCATCATTTATCCTAAGACAGTAACTAAAAGATTAAATATTTCTTTAATTTTTTGTTTCTAGTGAAGATTAAGGAAAATCGTAATTTCTTTATACGAAGGCGTTTTTTTCTCTTGGCCAGCCTTAAAACCATTTTTCAATTTTTATTTTAAATTTTTAGTGGCTTTGTGCTTCCTTGTATACAATGTTTAATGTTGTGTTATTTTTTTGGCAACAAAATGAACTGGTTTTCTCGATTTCCAACTCGTGATAAACCGATATATAATATGCCATGTGAAAAACATGCTTTTTTGTTTGGTTTTTATCCCATTATAAGCTCTATTTAGTAGTACTTAGACGATTGCACAATATTTTGAGACTAAATATATCACCCTCTGTTAAAAAAAAACCAAATTTTTGTATGGGAGGTACCTCTTCCTCTGTCTCGATCCTAAAAATGTGTGACTCAAATAGAAAAATGTTTAGTTAAATAACTTTCACAAAATTTTAAGCAGATATTGATTATAGTTCTCGAGATATACCATCAAGTCCATTTAATTTGTATGGGAAGTACTACGCACACTTAAGGTAAAAAAATAAACTATAGCCTATGTTCTTTCAGGAAGCAAAAAAATAACATTGGTGAAAAAATCATCCAAATCGGTTAGGTAGTTCCGGAGAAAAATCAAGACATACAAAAAAACTTTTTCTCTTTATTATATTAGTATAGATTGGTATTTGAATTATGTTATGTGCTGTTTTTCGAAGCCGGTTGAGTGACCGTTTTGGACGTTCGTGTATATTTTGTGATTGTAACAAAATCAAAATACACGTGAAACGTTTAAGACATTCACTTCATCGGACTCGAAAAACAGCTTTTTGAAAAACCAACAGTTTTAGGATTGTTTGATTCTTGTTAACAATTTAAAATTTTTAAAGAGAAATTAGCAAATGAAACATTAGAATTTAATAATCAAAAACAAGTTATTTTTATTTTAAAATATAAAAAAAGGAACACAGTTATTCAATAGAAACATAATACAATTATGGCTCCAAATAAAACAAATAATAATAATAATAATAATAATAATAAAAATAATAATAATAATAATAATAATAATAATAATAATAATAATAATAATAATAATAATAATATTAATAATAATAATAATAATAATAATAATAATAATAATAATAATAATAATAATAATAATAATAATAATAATGATAATAAAAAATAATAATAACAAAATAAGAGCAATAATAATAAAAAAATTTGAATCATAATTTAAGATACAAAATTTGTGTGTTTGATCTTGAGGACAATAATTTTATTTCTTTATTTGTTTATCTTTTTGCTACTCTTTATGTAGCTTTTTCAGGGAAAATTAAAATTTCATACCTATATAGCTCACGAGTTTCTAAATAATCAAATAACAAAAAATCTAAAATTGTAAATATTAAAAAAAAAAAAAAAATTTGGAACAGTACATAAAGAAAAATGCTAAGTTTTTTTAAAGTTGTTGAATGTGTATAAAATAAGTGGCTCGTGCCTATAACAAGAATATGAAAACAATCGTACCAAAGAAATATTCATGTTCGTTGCGCCCACAAATATTCATAATGATTGTTTGAAATGAGCTCTTTGATTAAAATTCATTTCTTGTGATTAAACAAAAGCGGTTTGAATCAGTTTTGTGATTAAACAAAAGCGGTTTGAATCAGTCTTGTGATTAAACAAAAGCGGTTGGAATTAGTTTGAATCAGTTTGATTCAAATTAAAAATGCGGTACAGAATGCGAGCCACCGCTTTTAATCAAACGAATCAAGTCTCATTTGCAACAGATACATACTCCTTACTGATTTTTTTGGTTCATGTCGATGTTTGGAGCAGAATAAAGTTGACGAATACTTTTTTGATTCATACCGCATTTTTAGCCGTAGTGATTGAGTAGGCTCGTTCATACTCCCTGCAGTCTTTTGATAACTATATGTATGTACATACATACATTTTTGGTAAAATTTTTAACTTTTGCGGCTACCTAAACGGTGTTAAGAATCATTCCTAGGAAGTTTATATGTTCTAAAAAGTTGTTTATTGGGATATAAGGTATATTTTTGTAGTTGACTGTTTCCTTGAATTTTGAACGGTTTGCTACCTATGGACCCGAACAGGGGAAAAAGGTAAAAAAATTTGAATTTTTTAAAGTTTTTTGCGATTTTGATTTAAAATTATTCTTTTTTTAATTTTCTATGTTCATAATTTTTGCTCTTTATGAAAAGGGCTACAACTTTGCCTCAAAGAGTAAATTAAAATTCCGAACGGTTTGCAAGATATGAGCCTGAGAAAATTATCACTTTTTGCAAAAATGGCACCAAGGCCTCAAATCTTTGGGGGCCCATAAAAAAAAGTGCATGACTTTGGGCAAAACTGGGAGACACGGGTCTTTTCTTTTTTGGTCTTCTTTCACGTAGTGATGTCCGTATATGGTTATTTTTCCATGACTTAAAAAATTACAAACAGTGTAATTTGATCAAGTATTAATTGCTTGTTATGCTGTCAAGTTTTGTATAAATTTTTAATTCACTTTAAATAAATTGTTCAAACTGTTTCGTATTCTTTTGGTAAAACAAAACGCTGTTGTAATAACAATACGAACAAATTTTTTGATAAACTATTTACAATAAAGTTAATTTAAAGTTTGTTTGACCCACTGGGTCCAAACAAAGACATGTGCCAAAAATTTGAAACCGGCGTCATAGAGGGATGTATTGACTATATTCCCTCGTACCCACTTTTCCCAGGAATAGTTATGTTTTTAAAAACTTTTTCGAAAAACTATTTCCAACAAAGTTACTTTAAAGTTTGTTCGACCCACTGGGTCCAAACAAAGACATGTTCCAAAAATCTGAGACCGTGGTCTTATATAGGGAGGTATTGCAAAAATCTGAAACCGGGGTCTCATAGAGGGAGGTATTTGCTATATTCCCTCATACCCAGTTTTTCCAGGAATAGTTATTTTTCGAAAAACTATTTACAATAAAGTCACTTTAAAGTTTGTTCGACACACTGGTCCAAACAAAGACATGTGCCAAAAATTTGAAACCGGGGTCTTAAAGGAATGTATTGGCTAAATATCTACTTATCCCAGGAATAGTTATGTTTCGAACAAGTTAAAAGTAGTACCAGCGACACAAATACAGTCGGTGACCAGCGAAAACTAATGGAAGGTACACATTGTGCAGCTTGTTACGCTGCGGCGTATTAATAATAATTAGAATAATTTTAAGAATTATTCTATTTACACAATTTATTTTAAAATATCTGCACCGAAAACTCATATGTGTTAACATGAAGCGTTAGTGCATTGTTTAAAAATTTGTAATATTTGACGCCGAGAGTTAATTAAAAATACAGTCAGATTTGGAAAATTTTTTTAACTATTTTTTTTTACTCGTATATTTTATTATTGAATCTTCGCTTAGGCGAACTAACCATAAGTATTCAAATCTTGAAACTAAGTAATTAATACTAGTCCAGTCAGTACCAGACTAAAATTTAAGTTCTCACAATAAAATTAACTAATTTTAAAGGTTTCATCTAAGAGCAATAGTACCCTTCTTTTAAGGCGGGTGTGACCACTGTGTTGCAGGATGCTTCGAGCGAGCGGATTTGGATGTATTTCCAGCTTATTTAAGTACTTGTCCACATAGTTTAGGATTTCGCATTTTACAAGTGGAACTTCTAGATCCTTGTGGATGTTGCTGTTTTTAATATACCAAGGAGCACCAGTAATCATTCTTAGAATTTTGTTTTGACGGCGTTGGATTTTTTCGATGTTAGAGGCGGAAGCAGTGCCCCATAATTGTATACCGTAGCACCAAATTGGTTTTAAAATTGAGTTGTAGAGTAGAAGCTTACAATCAAGACGTAGCACAGCCAGTGGATTTGAGCAGCTTTAAGTTTCATTTGCGTCAGCTTCGCATCTATATGAGGCTTCAATGTAAGGCGGCGATCTAGGTGAATACCAAGATATTTTGTCTCAGATCGTTGAGGCACCATATGGTTGTTGATAGTGATTGGAGGGCACGTTTCTTTGTGTAAGGTAAAAGTTACGTGAGTACATTGTTGTTCATTTATCTTTATTCCCCATAACTTTGCCCATTTCTCAACTTGAGTTACGTGTTGTTGCAGTTGGTTTGAAGCCTCTTTAGGGTCTTTATGAATACTAAGGAAAGCGGTATTATCAGCAAATGTAGACATGTGTATAAATAAAACTGTTGGTTGGCGTATCTGCCGTGTAAAGCAAGTAAAAAATTGGACCTTGTATACTCCCTTGAGGTACACCAGTCCCTATTGGTTGGATACAACTTATTTGGTTTCCCTCTTTGATTATAAATTGTCGACCGGTTATGTTCTTTTCTAATAGATTGAAAATATAAGCTGGGAGGTTTAGCTTTAGTTTGTTTAACAGGCGTTCGTGCCATACTTTATCGAAAGCTTGAGAGACATCAATAAAAAGCGCGGAGAAGTACTTCTTTTCCTAAAAAGTTTTTCATATAACCTGCACCAGTCTATGAGTTTGTTCGATTGTGCTATGTTGACTTCTAAGGCCAAATTGGTGATCTGGAATGCAGTTGTATTCATTCAGGATCGGAGTCAGCTTGTTTTTTAGCAACTTTTCAAACAGTTTTGACAAAGTTGGTAGCAAACTTATAGGCCTATTAGACTCCACCTTCGAAGGATCTTTACCAGGCTTAGGAATCATCTTTAATAAGGACACTTTTCATATTGGTGGAAAATGTTCAAGCCGTATTATGGCGTTAAAAATAAAAAGAATTATTCTTTTTGCTGTAAAAGGTAGCTCTAAAAGCATTTTAGTGCTTATGTTATCAACGCCAAGAGCTTTTTTTATCATTAAGGTTAGCAATAGCTTCTACCACATCTGAATATCGGAAACGTATTTCCATAGGACGTATAACAACAACAAAGGAAAATCCCTCACGTTAGTGCATGTATTGGGAGTGAACACGTTTCTTAAATGGCTTGCGGGCAGATCGCATTTTTCTTCGTCATTTCTAGCCCAGGATCCCCTTAGATTGCGCAGTGGTGGTTTTGCGATTACGGGTCTTTTGAGACGTCTGGCTGATCGCCATAGAGAATAATTTGTTTGAGTAGCCGCGTCTAGACCTTCCAAATATTCCTTAACTGATGCAATTATGTCAAGTTTTTTAATCGATTTGTACACTCTTTTAGCTTAGTTTTAAGTTGGGGTGATCTATGCTGTTGCCAATCTCTTCGCGCTCTTCTTTTTTATGATAAAAGCTCTTTAACATCGACAGATAAAACATTGTTGTATGTAGATGAAACATGTTCAACGGCTTGTTTAATGTTTTCATTTAGGATACTCAGGGAATCATCGATTTCTTGGGGAGTTTTTAATGATATGTCTTCCGAGCAGTAAGTGCTGATTTATTTTTTATATTGCAACCAATTTACTCCTTTAGATAAGAAAAAATCACTTGTTGCTATTTGGTGAGGACTGCAAATGGTGATAATTGTGGGTGAGTGGTCAGAAGATAAATCCAAAGTGGATTGTGCCTCAATAAGCTCCGGGGATATACCTTTTGCTACGCCAAAATATATTACGTCTGGAATTTTACTGTGGTCGATTGGCCAATAGGTTGGTTGTCCAGTAGATATGACAAAAAGTCCCATTTCAGACACGGAATCATACAAGATACGACCTCTGGGACTAATAAAACGAGAAAGCGTTATAGTCTCCAGCAGCTATAAAGCGGGGACCTAAAGATTTGTAAAAACTGTTGTACTGATCCTTCGTTTTGGAGAATCTGGGTGGAGAATAAACCGACGAAATAACTAGGTTAGGGAAAAATTCATCAATGCCGACGTTTGTTGCTTGGATATAGCTTGGGCTGATTAAACTTTAATACGTTAGCGTAAGAAACTTCACTTGTAGTTGTTTGTGCTAATTGGGGCATATATGTAGTTTGCATATTTAATAGCTGGGGAGGGGCAGGAGCTACTTTCGGCTTGGATGAGCGTCTAACTACGTCATAAACAGGGCAACCTCTATAGTTGGCAGTGTAGTTTCCACCGCAATTGCTATACTTCTTCACCCTAGGATCATCTTTTATTTTGTCGCACTTGGTTGTAACATGCAGGTCCCCACACACAACACAAACAGAAGGCAACTTACAATAAGCTTTAGTGTGTCCATATTCTTGGCAGTTTAAGCACTGTACGGGCCCAGATAACTTATGTGGCACCTCCGCTGTAAGCCTTGTAATGTGCGATTTTTTTACATGGCTTGTAATTATTTGCCTATTTTAATTATTAACCTATTTTTACAGGTGAAATTCATTAGTAAATTACCCACGGTATGGTCACCTTGTACTTTTAATTTTATACATTCTGTGTAAGCTTATTTTTGGCTAATGGTAGGCTGCAAAAAAAAATTTTTTTTACCATGTATGTCTTTTCTCAAAAGCTACACATAATGAGAGCGATTTGCAAGATCGTGTTAGATTTGTCTTCTTTGACCTTCATACGTTTTTTTTTTCTCTCTATGTTTGTAAGATATGAAAAAAAAGCTCTTCATATACATATTTATGTATGCACCAAAGTATACCTTTAACATTTTATTAAAAACGCAATCGGCGGTTTTGCTATTAGTGGTAAAAAGATCAGACGATCTTTCTAAACTTGCAGCGAAGCAGATCACATGTAAGAAGTAAAAACTCTAGGAATAAAATTAAATAAAAAAACGTGGTCTAGTTGAAGCTAAGATTTTTTTTTTAAAAACGAACAATTTTAATAATTTAAATGAAATTAAATGAAAAACGGGAAACCAAATAAAAATTTTTATTGTGAAACAAGGTCTGTTTTAACGCCTTATAATTTTTACATAAAAGCCTTTTTGTGCCTCTACAAAATTTTGGTTCACACCTCTTAACTCCGAATTTATGGAAAAGCGGAAGAATTTGTAGAAAAAAAGGAAAGCAGGTAATTTAATTGAGGATTAAAAATCTTTATTAGTATTGTTTTTTTACTGATTCCCTAACCCTACTTTAGGACGATATCCATTGACCCTCGAGGACTTTCTCATTCCTGTGAAAGTTTCAGTACAGTTGGCTAAACTAACGCCAACGTACTCACTCGAGGGATACTTTTTTTTGGTACCAGCCTAGAAAACCGATTCCGTGTTATTTAAACAGACGAAGCAACCCCTTTCGATATTTCATTCAATTTTTAATTACCCTGCAGGCATATTATCGGCCCCGTCACCATGTGCTACTTTAGCGAAGGCAAGATCTAGAAAAGGAAAACAGGAGAACGTGAAAGTTTTAACAGACAAATTGTGCCTAATCCAACGTAACCTAATCTAGAATTTATATAATTTATTACCCTATTATTGCGCTATATTATTAACACTTTTTTGATTTCAATAACTTAAACTTGACTATAAATTCAAACTTAACTATAAATTCAAACTTAACTATAAATTCAAACTTAACTATAAAGCCAATCAACATAATTTCAGCCACTTACAATTTTTATATCTTATAAATCGCAAAACTAACCCTCATAAACTCGCCTTTTAACGAAAAAAAAGGAAACATATTGTTTGCTGAAAACTTATTTACTAATTAGTATTATAAATATAGATATTTTTATATTTTAATGTGACCTGCTAAAACCAAACTTATTTTTTTGTAAAGAAGCAGATACTAACTAGTGCTTAAAACTAAATCTATTAAATATTATTTTATATTAAATGAAAAAGAAAAAAAAATAATAATTATTCTTATAGTACTTAGTAGAACTAAATTTTAACCAAATCTTAACAAAACCCCCAAATAATAAATTTTATCACAATGGCAATCGAGATCAACAACAACAAGCAGAAGGCCTTCAGCTCCGTTGGAATCGATACCCCACTGTAAGTCAAAACATTATTTTTTTTATGATTTTTTTTTATTATCATTTACGTATACTACAAACGTTGTTTTTTTTACCTTCATTCATTTCTTCATTCAACTAAGCAAAAGAACAAAACGAAAATAATAACTTCATTAATGAATTAGTATTGATTTTTTTTTTGTTTTGATCTTTAATTTTATCAATTTGCAATTTTTTTTAAGTTATTTAGTTTTTTTTATCTTTCTTATTCTAAATATTACTTTATAAGTAATCCCTATATAATTTCTTTTACTTAAACTGTTATACTTATAACAAAACTCTCTTTAAATGTGTATATTTGAAAATACTTGTTGTTTTAAAGAGAAAGAAATGTAATGAAATATCAATAAAATATTTAATAATATACTTACATATATATCTATCGATATGTCTAAAACAAACGAGAAAGCATAATGAGCGTGTGAAATTTTTGTTTAATGTAGAACTACAGGGACGGAGGTAAGGTAAGGTGTGATAGGGTTTTTATGCAAACAAACAGGCCTTAGCATAGAAACACACGGTTGGGAGGGTTAAGAGCCTTAGCATTATCATCCATGCTAATGATTATAAGGAAATTTGAAGATAATTAGGTGTTCTATTTTTATGTCACAACTTTTATCTTTTTTTTTTAATACAACACGGGCAATTAAAGCGCACGTAATATTTTTTTTTTGTATTGTACAAAACGGTTACATCGGAACACGACCCCCGCCCATATCTCCCGATCTAGCTAGCTAGCCAGTACGTGCGTACAGTTCCAGAGAAGTGACCACAAAAGCTAAGTTTTATACCACCCTTAGAAGGATGCATTACAGAAAATGGCGCCCAACGTGGGGCCCGACGGGACTTGGAAAATTTCAAAAGATTTATTTTCTTTTTTTTACATCTGGTAATAGTATTTCAATGTCTTCGGATCTCCACCTAGTTACTTCAGTAAATAATAATAGTCATTTAAATTAAAAGAGATATATTTTAGTTTTTATTTCACCTTGTGTTTGTGTTTTTTTTTTGGTGTAGACCAAGAATGAAATATCATTGGTATAGAGTCGGAAATATTGTATAAAGGTTTCTGATATTTTTTTACAATCCACTTTGTATAGAACCCATATTCGTTCCTTAATGTTTAGTGAAATAAAAGGTAAAATTTATTTTATGATTTTGTTTAGTGAACCAATTAAATGTGTGTATTAATTTTAAAGAAAAAGCTTTGGAATTACGATCTAGTAAAATGATGTAATTTTCAGGTCGTCCACTTTTAATTTGTTATTCGTATTGTATTAAATTGGCTTGTTACTCAAATTCTGAAAATCTCAAATTTCCTTTTCACATTTGTTTTATATCTCACAAAACCTTACCAAAAGTCTTATTTTGTTGTTCTACAGATTTTTAGAAAAGAAAAGAACATTTTTATTTCTAAAGGAAAGAAAATAGCATAATTGCAATGTCTCTCGTTCACAGTAACGAAGATATTTCTACATTGGTAGAAAACAATAATACACGTCAATGTTTTGTCTGCAGGAAGTTATATGAAAATGATGATATAATCGTTTCGACTCCTTGCAGTCACATATTCCATAAGGAATGTATCGTTAACACCCTGAGGGATACACAGGGATGTCCTATATGTGGCAAGGCGTGTAGGCACACAAAATTAAAATCACATAACATTTTTGCACAGTCGCAAAAACAGACTGAGGCTACCCCAGCTTCTTTAAATACTAGCCATAACGTAAATAAGGGGTGCAATACCAAAAGCCCTTACTCAATTAAGAGAAACTGAACTAAGTTTACCTGGCAATACTTTAAGCCAGACAAATAATTTTAATCGTGATAGCAATCAAATAGGTTCATTAAATAGTTCACTTAACCTTTCTCAGGGAAGTCGTACTGTACCTAACGTGGTACAAAACCAAAATATGGGCCATATCAGTGATAACTCTTTACAATTTCTTATTAACGAAGCTATTCGAAATCAGTTGTCAGCTTTAAATTTGAGTCAGAGACCCCCAAATAGGCAAAGTTTTAATGGCAATGATCATATAAACCACAATCTACAAAATCGTTTTGAAAACAACATGCACAATAATAATAATGTCAATAATAATAGTTTTAACAGGAACTCAGGTAATCGACCAAATGCTAGAGGAACGCAATTTAACCGGAATTTTGATCTTACCACAGACAAAGTATCCAATATAATGTCAGGATGGCATTTAAAGTTTACTGGTCAGGAGGATGATGGATTGTCAGTTGATAATTTCATATATAGAGTGCAGGCGCTTACAACACAGAGTTTGCGTGGTGATTTCGATATTCTATGCAGACACATTCATTTACTTTTTAGTGGGAAAGCCGTTGATTGGTTTTGGCGCTTTCACCGCACATGCAATAGATTAGATTGGGAAACTCTGTGCTTAGAACTTAAAAACCAGTTTCGTGATCGGCGAACTGATTTTGATTTGAGAGAACAGATACGTTGTAGAAAGCAGAGAGTAGGAGAAAAGTTTGACACATATTATGACACAATTTTACAGATAACGGACGGGTTACATAATTCTATCGGTGAATATGAACTTCTTGAGATAATTAAACGTAATTTAAGACCAGAGGTTCGCAAAGAGTTGTTGCATTCTAATATAGAATCAATTGTTCAATTGAAAGAATTTGCAATTTGTACGCAAACATGAGTTACTTGAAGAGGAACTCGAAACTCGTAAACCTAATAGATTTTCTATGCCTCGCAAATTTGTTTCTGAAATTGAGTCTGAATCTACCTGTCCGGAAGAACAAGTTCAAATAGAGGAACTCAAGGAAATAGTCTGTTGGAACTGTTCGGAAAAGGGTCATCGTTTTGATGAATGCGTTGGTGAAAGGAATGTATTTTGTTACGGGTGTGGTGCACCAAACGTATTTAAACCTAATTGTAGCAAGTGTAACAGATTTTCAAAAAACTTCCAGAGCAACGGCAAACAAAAACAGTTTCAATCAAAGGCAACACAGATGTAAAGACTCTTGGATGCCAAACAGATCTATACATGGTTAATGATACTGTAAAATCTTTACCGATAAGCGTTACTCTAAGACATTTTAAACCATACCACGTAAGACTTAGAGAATATAACGAGGCGAAATTAAGAATTTTTAGTGAAGAAATTGTTAAAACAGGATATAAAAAGAAAGTTAAGAGAAATACAAAAAGACTCAGAAATTATTTTAAGAAAATTTTAAAGAATCGTAATTATTACTGTTCAGCTATTTTGTCCAATGTAAATCAGTTTGATATACGGCCATACACAACTGTTCGTATTTTTGATAATAACATCGTAGGTCTTATAGACACAGGCGCTACCGTTTCTTGTTTTGCTGGAAACTATGCTAAGGCATTTTTGGAGAATAAAAATTGTGTTTATAAGAAATTCAATATAACCTTGAAAACCGCTGATGGTACAAACCATTCTACTGTAGGCAGTGTTACGACCTTGGTAACATTTCGTGAAATAACTAAACCTCTTACATTCTTGATAGCTCCTCATTTGACACAAAATTTGTATCTCGGTGCAGACTTTGTTAAAACATTTGGCCTAGCGAAAGATTTGTTTGTTGAAAAGGTAAATAGTTATTCGGTGTCAAATATTCATGAAGTTAAGGATGGTGAGAATTTTCACGTAATAACTCAGGAGCAGAAAACTCAGCTGGAATCAGCTATAAACTCTTTTCCATCATATTCGAAAGAAGGATTAGGTAGAACGTCGTTGGTCGTGCACAGTATTGACACAGCAGATAATAAACCAATAAAACAGAGACATTTTTCAATATCTCCGGCAGTATAAAAGCTTTTGTTCGCCGAAATTGATCGAATGTTGGAGTTGGGAGTCATTGAAGAGTCCCAAAGCCCTTGGTCATCGCCGGTGACGCTTGTACAAAAACCGGGTAAGGTCAAGTCTTCGTTTATTTAGACGATTTACTTCTTATTACGGAAACGTTTGACCAGCATGTTGTCTTATTGCAGGAAGTTGCGCTGTGTATCAGAAAGGCTAATTTGACAATAAATATAGAGAAAAGCAAATTTCTTCTAAAACAGGTTAAGTATTTAGGGCATATTATCGGCCATGGTACGATCACAACAGACCCGGACAAGGTTCAGTCAATCCGAGAATTTCCACTTCCGACATCCGTGCGTCAACTTAGACGGTTTTTAGGTATTTGTGGTTGGTACCGACGTTTTGTCCGAAATTTTGCAACTTTAACGACACCCTTGACAGACATGCTACAAAAAAAACCGAAAATTTAGTTGGTCCGAAGAAGCCAAATCTTCATTTGAAGAACTCAAAAATGCTCTTTGCTCTGCACCCGTTCTACACAACCCAGACTTTTCACGTCCTTTTTCCATTCAGTGTGATGCTAGTCAATTTGGTATTGGGGCTGTTCTCGCTCAGAGAAACGATGACATGGAAGAAGTACCCATTGCATTCATGAGCCAAAAGCTAACATCGGCGCAGAAAAATTATACGGTTTCTGAGCAGGAATGTTTGGCTGCTGTGATGGCCATAAGGAAATTTCGAGCTTACGTTGAAGGCCAGGAATTTGAAGTTATCACAGATCACGCTTCATTGAAATGGCTCATGAATCAGACAGACTTACATGGACGGTTAGCTCGATGGGCCTTAAAGTTACAAGGTTTTAACTTTACTATTCGCCACAGAAAAGGCAGTCAAAACATAGTGCCAGATTCCTTGTCTCGAATGCATGCTGAAAATAATGAGGAATTTGTAGCAGAAATTGAAAATTCAGTCGAAATTGATATGCAGTCTAAAGAATTCAAATCCGAACAATATATGTCACTTTTAGATAAAATTAAATCCAAATCAAAATATCTCCCAGATTTTAAGATTCTAGACGGGTTTATTTATAAACGATGTGAGTATGCATCTGGCGATGAGTCGCGAGAATCGTTTTCTTGGAAACTTTGGGTTCCTGATGCGTTGACTACTGATCTAATCAAAAGAGCTCATGACCACCCGCTATGCGCGCATGGTGGTGTTGGGAAAACACTACGCCGACTCAAAACGTTTTATTTTTGGCCCAAAATGGCAAAACAGATAGCAGCTTATATTGCACAGTGTGAAATTTGTAAGCAAACTAAGGCGACAAACAAATGTCTTCGGCCACCCATGGGTCAGCCGTCTACCTCTGTTCGTGTTTTTCAAAAATTATACTTGGACCTTTTGGGACCATATCCTAGATCTTCTTCAGGGAACACAGGGATAATAATTGTACTGGATCATTTATCCAAGTTTCATTTTTTTAGAGCCAATAAGGAAGTTCATTGCAAATGTTATCGTTGAATTTATTGAGAAAAGAATATTTCATGTATTTGGTGTGCCTGAATCGATAACGACCGATAATGGCGTACAATTTAAATCGAATTTGTTTAAAGAGTTTTTAGAATCGTATGGAGTTTTCCACAACCTAACTGCCCTCTATTCGCCCCAGGCCAATGCTAGTGAGCGCGTCAATAGGTCAGTATTAGCAGCAATAAGAGCATACGTGAAACCGTCTCAAAAAGATTGGGATGAGAAATTATCCGCAATTAGTTGTGCACTTCGCAGCTCAATACACAGTAGCACAGGATTTTCACCATATTTTTTATTATTTGGTCAAAACATGCTCACAAATGGCAAATCCTATTCTTTATTACGCAAACTTCAGCTACTAGAAACTCCAGTAGAGTTAAAGACTGACGAAAAACTAGAAATTTTAAGGGAAAAGGCAAGAGAAAATATACGAAAGTCATACGATAAGAATGTTAAATATTATAATCTTCGATCACGCCCTATCGACTTTGAGATCGGACAGATCGTATATCGTAGAAACTTTTCTTAGTAGATCACTTTAACAGCAAATTGACAAATCAATTTGAAAAGGCTAGAGTTAAGGCTAAATATGGTACATGTTATTACGAGCTTGAGAATATGAATGGAAAATCGCTGGGAAAATTCCATGCCAAGGACATTCGTTCGTGACAAGCAGTTTTTTTATTTAAAATATTTCGCCTATTCAACTGGTTTACCTGTTGTTTTTTTTTTCATAAAGTATCAGTTTACTTATTGTACTATGCTTCTCAAATTCTTATCAAAACAAAGTTTTTTTTTTTTGTTGAACAACAAGCAAACTAGCTCCTATATGTAATTTTTCAAATTAACCTAAATATTTTTTTTTTGATTTATCTATGTTGTTTCTTTTTCAATCCTAAATTCTGATATTGTTAAAAATATAACAATTTTTTTTATCTAATAATAGCATTCTTCAGCTTCTGTTTCATTACAAAAATAATTCTACAAAAGCTGTTTTGTAATGTGCGATTTTTTTACATGGCTTGTAATTATTTGCCTATTTTAATTATTAACCTATTTTTACAGGTAAAATTCATTAGTAAATTACCCACGGTATAATCACCTTGTACTTTTAATTTTATACATTCTGTGTAAGCTTATTTTTGGCTAATGGTAGGCTTCAAAAAAAAAATTTTTTTACCATGTATGTCTTTTCTCAAAAGCTACACATAATAAGGGCGATTTGCAAGATTGTGTTAGATTTGTCTTCTTTGACCTTCATACGTTTTTTTTTCTCTCTATGTTTGTAAGATATGAAAAAAAAGCTCTTCATATACATATTTATGTATGTACCAAAGTATACCTTTAACATTTTATTAAAAACGCAATCGGCGGTTTTGCTATTAGTGGTAAAAAGATCAGACGATCTTTCTAAACTTGCAGGGAAGCAGATCACATGTAAGAAGTAAAAACTCTAGGAATAAAATTAAATAAAAAAACGTGGTCTAGTTGAAGCTAAGATTTTTTTTTTAAAAACGAACAATTTTAATAATTTAAATGAAATTAAATGAAAAACGGGAAACCAAATAAAAATTTTTATTGTGAAACAAGGTCTGTTTTAACGCCTTATAATTTTTACATAAAAGCCTTTTTGTGCCTCTACAAAATTTTGGTTCACACCTCTTAACTCCGAACTTATTGAAAAGCGGAAGAATTCGAAGAAAAAAAGGAAAGCAGGTAATTTAATTGAGGATTAAAAATCTTTATTAGTATTGTTTTTTTACTGATTCCCTAACCCTACTTTAGGACGATATCCATTGACCCTCGAGGACTTTCTCATTCCTGTGAAAGTTTCAGTACAGTTGGCTAAACTAACGCCAACGTACTCACTCGAGGGATACTTTTTTTTGGTACCAGCCTAGAAAACCGATTCCGTGTTATTTAAACAGACGAAGCAACCCCTTTCGATATTTCATTCAATTTTTAATTACCCTGCAGGCATATTATCGGCCCCGTCACCATGTGCTACTTTAGCGAAGACAAGATCTAGAAAAGGAAAACAGGAGAACGTGAAAGTTTTAACAGATAAATTGTGCCTAATCCAACGTAACCTAATCTAGAATTTATATAATTTATTACCCTATTATTGCGCTATATTATTAACACTTTTTTGATTTCAATAACTTAAACTTGACTATAAATTCAAACTTAACTATAAATTCAAACTTAACTATAAATTCAAACTTAACTATAAAGCCAATCAACATAATTTCAGCCACTTACAATTTTTATATCTTATAAATCGCAAAACTAACCCTCATAAACTCGCCTTTTAACGAAAAAAAAGGAAACATATTGTTTGCTGAAAACTTATTTACTAATTAGTATTATAAATATAGATATTATTATATTTTTATGTGACCTGCTAAAACCAAACTTATTTTTTTTTAAAGAAGCAGATACTAACTAGTGCTTAAAACTAAATCTATTAAATATTATTTTATATTAAATGAAAAAGAAAAAAAAAATAATAATTATTCTAATAGTACTTAGTAGAACTAAATTTTAACCAAATCTTAACAAAACCCCCAAATAATAAATTTTATCACAATGGCAATCGAGATCAACAACAACAACAAGCAGAAGGCCTTCAGCTCCGTTGGAATCGATACCCCACTGTAAGTCAAAACATTATTTTTTTTATGATTTTTTTTTATTATCATTTACGTATACTACAAACGTTGTTTTTTTTACCTTCATTCATTTCTTCATTCAACTAAGCAAAAGAACAAAACGAAAATAATAACTTCATTAATGAATTAGTATTGATTTTTTTTTTGTTTTGATCTTTAATTTTATCAATTTGCAATTTTTTTTAAGTTATTTAGTTTTTTTTATCTTTCTTATTCTAAATATTACTTTATAAGTAATCCCTATATAATTTCTTTTACTTAAACTGTTATACTTATAACAAAACTCTCTTTAAATGTGTATATTTGAAAATACTTGTTGTTTTAAAGAGAAAGAAATGTAATGAAATATCAATAAAATATTTAATAATATACTTACATATATATCTATCGATATGTCTAAAACAAACGAGAAAGCATAATGAGCGTGTGAAATTTTTGTTTAATGTAGAACTACAGGGACGGAGGTAAGGTAAGGTGTGATAGGGTTTTTATGCAAACAAACAGGCCTTAGCATAGAAACACACGGTTGGGAGGGTTAAGAGCCTTAGCATTATTATCCATGCTAATGATTATAAGGAAATTTGAAGACAATTAGGTGTTCTATTTTTATGTCACAACTTTTATCTTTTTTTTTTATATACAACACGGGCAATTAAAGCGCACGTAATATTTTTTTTTTGTATTGTACAAAACGGTTACATCGGAACACGACCCCCGCCCATATCTCCCGATCTAGCTAGCTAGCCAGTACGTGCGTACAGTTCCAGAGAAGTGACCACAAAAGCTAAGTTTTATACCACCCTTAGAAGGATGCATTACAGCCTGCGGTGCATAATGTATATAATATATCTTAAATCATATATGACAGTTGTGCTCTTAATCTCGTAGTGTACAGACGTGTTTACGCGAGTATTAATTAAAATATTTGTAATAAGTACAACAAAAAAAAAAAATTAAATAATATATATACAAACATTACATTAGTGAGAAAAGAAAACAAAAACAAATTAAATAGAAAAAGCGAACTGTTAATGAGTAACAGTAATCGTAGTGACAGTGGGCCTGAAAGCCGAAATTCTTACATTGTGTTAAGCTCAACAAGCGTTAGCAATGAAAACATTACAGATCCTGAATTTAATAGAAACTATTTAAATGCAAAACCAAAAACATTTACAAACAATTTAAGTGCAAGTGCCCCTAACTTAAATAAGTGTACTGAACAAGGGACAAAATTAGTCCAATCTCTTTTTAAGAATTATAATAAAAATACCGAGGTACCATCCTGATCGCGGTCTTCTTTGTCAAGTTCTGGTGTCGCACCTACAGCTGCTAAAGGCGCTGTTAGCCCAATTTCTGCGTGTGCTCCTAAGATCCAGGTAGGGATGGACCAATACGTAACAGTTCTTAAAAGGGGAAGAAGTCCAAAGTCGGCAGAAGCATCTCAACCTGCAAAAATTTTAAAGGACGGTGAAAGGCCAACCTCGTCGCAAAATCGTTTTGCCATTTTACAAGAGAACAATGATGTCCCCGTTAGTAAAAGAAAGACCTTTAAGCCACCTCCCATTTATTTAAGAGAAAAAAACTCTAATGATCTCGTTAAGTTTTTAGTCGGCCTGATTGGGGAAAACAATTTTTATGTATCAAATGTTAAACGTGGAAACATATTTGAAACGAAAATTCAAGTAATTCACGAAGACGCTTTCCGCACTACGGAGCTCGAAAAACGCAGCAAAAACTTCTATACTTACCAACTCAAAACCGCAAAAGGCCTCCAGGTCATTATTAAAGGCATTGATTCGAATGTTGATCCCGAAGAGATTAAAACCAGTTTGAGTGGCAAAGGTTTTAAGGTAAGAACTGTATCAAATATTAAAAACAGAGAGAAATGTCCTCAACCGTTGTTCCGAGTGGAACTTGAGCCAGGTGATGTAAAATTAAAGAAAAATGAAACCCACCCAATTTATGATCTAAAATATATTTTGCACCGTAGAGTAGTAGTTGAAGTCCCACATAAGCGATCTAGGCCAATACAGTGCTTGAACTGTCAAGAATATGGCCACACTAGAACTAATGGTAAATTACCCTCTGTTTGTGTCGTGTGTGGGGATCTGCATGATACGACCAAGTGCAATAAGCCTAAGGATGATCCTAGAATAAAGAAATGCAGCAATTGCGGTGGAAACCATACTGTCAACTATAGAGGTTGCCCTGTTTTCGACATGGTAAAACGTGCGTCTAGCAAAGAAATAGTTTTTCCTCCTTCATAGCCAGAAAATATACCTATTACAAATATAACCCCTTGTCCACCACAAACTGCAAGTCATGTTTCGTATGCCAACGCACTTAAGTCTAACCAGCAAGACACACGTAAGTCTACCCAGCAAACAAAACAAACAGAGGTGCCGACGAACGAGCTAACTGGACCCAGTGTTAGTCGCCTAGAAGGCGTAATTGAGAATATGGTTAAGCAATTTACGCAATTCATGGCGCAAATAACTAGCATGATGCAAGATATGCAGTCTGCATTACTGCAGGCTTTGCTTAAAAGGCCATGAACTGTCTCAGGATTTGTTTCTGGAACGCAAACGGCATCCGCCAACATCAAAACGAACTTTCATATTTTTAAGTACACCAAAATATTGACATAATGTTGATTTCTGAGACTCATATGACATCTAGAGGCACATTTAAAATAAGTGGCTATACTTACTATGACTCGAAGGATCCCATGGATAGATCATGTGGTGGTTCAGCTATATTGATTAAATCTAGAATTAAACACCATTTTATGGGTGGCCTCTCTGAAACTTATATTCGAGCAACAAATATTCGTATCGAGGAAATTTTTCAGAACCTTGCGATTTCGCCCGTTTATTGTCCGCCTAGATTTTCAGTAACAAAAGATCAGTATAAACAGTTCTTTAAATCCCTAGGTCTCCGCTTCATAGCTGCCGGCTACTACAACGCTAAGCATACGTATTGGTGCTCCCGCCTAATAAGCCCTAGAGGTCGCGTTTTGTATAATTCCGTGTCAGAAATGGGGCTGAATGTAATTTCATCTGGACAGCCAACTTACTGGCCAACAGACCAAAATAAAATTCCGGATGTCATTGACTTCGGCGTAACAAAAGGTTTACCCATGGAGCTTTTTGAGGCTCAAGCCTCAATGGATCTATCTTCACATCACTCGCCCACAATAGTCACCACTTGCAGTCCTCAACAAAATGTTAATTGGTTAATTGGCTCAAATATAGAAAATATATCAGCACCCACTGCTCGCTAAACATACCGTTGAAGACTCCGGAAGATATTGATGACTGTCTAAGTAGCTTTAATGAACATATTGAACAAGCAGCTGAACATGCTTTCTCTACTTTCTGCAAGACTAGATACAACAAAATTTTTTCAGCAGATGTGGAACAACTTTTGTCTGAAAAAAGAAGAGCCCGTAGAAAATGGCAAAAGCATAGATCGCCCCAACATAAAGCAAAATTGAGGGAATGCTCAAACCATCTCAAGAACTTGTTGGAGTCATATAGAACAGCATCTCTTAGAGCACACTTAGAAAGTCTAGATACCACTCCCCAGACAGTCTTAAAAGACTCGTTATCGCAAAACCACCACTGCGTAATCTGCGAGGACCCTGGGCAAGAAACGACGAAGAAAAATGTGACCTTTTTGCAAATCATTTAAAGAACATGTTCACTCCAAATACGTGTACTAGTATAAGCGAATTACCGCTGGTTGTTGCTAGGCAGCCTACACGAATGCAATTCCAATTCTTAGAAGTCGTTGAGGCTATTAATAATTTAAATGCTAAAAAAGCTCCTGGATTTGATAAAATCAGTAACAAAATGCTTTTAGAGCTACCTAGTACAGCAAAAAGAATACTACTTTTTATTTTTAACGCCATATTACGGCTTGAACACTTCCCGCCAATGTGGAAAGTTGCTTTAGTAAAGATGATTCCTAAACCTGGAAAAGAGCCTTCCAAGGTTGAATCTTATAGACCTATCAGTTTATTGCCAACCATGTCGAAATTGTTTGAGAAATTGTTAAAAAACAAGTTGACTCCGATGATGATGATAACGACTGAATTCCCAATCACCAATTTGGTTTTAGACGCCATCACAGTACCATTGAACAGACCCACAGGTTGGTTCAAGTTATAAGAAAAGCGTTTGAGGGGGAAAAAATATTGTTCTGGGCTGTTTATAGATGTTTCTCAAGCATTTGATAAAGTCTGGCATGAAGGTCTTTTGACAAAACTAAAGCTGAACTTGCCTTTGAATCTCTGTAACCTTTTGGAAAAATATATAACCAACAGACAGTTTATGATCAAACAAGGGGACCACTTCAGTAGTCCTCAACCAATTGGGGGTGGCGTTCCCCAAGGTAGCATTCTAGGACCAATTCTGTACCTTCTTTACACAGCAGACATGCCAACCGATAGCAAAACACATACGTCGACATTTGCTGATGATACTGCCTTTCTAAGTACCCATGAAAATTCTAAAGTGGCCTCAAAACAACTACAGCACCATATTATCCAAGTAGAAAAATGGGCAAAGTTATGGTGAGTAAAAATTAATGAACAAAAATGTACTCACGTAACCTTTACTTTACGCAAAGAAACGTGCTCTCCTATCTTTATTAATAATCAGATGGTGCCTCAACACCTTGAGGTGAAATACCTTGGCATTCACCTAGATCGTCGTCTCACATGGAAGTCACACATAGATGCTAAGTTAATACAAATAAAACTGAAAACAGTCCAAATTCATTGGCTGATTGGTAGAAACTCTGTACTTCGACTCGACTGTAAACTTCAGCTCTACAACTCAATTTTGAAGCCAATTTGGTGCTACGGGATACAACTATGGGATACTGCCTCTGCCTCCAACATAGAGAAAATTCAACGTCGTCAAAACAAAATCCTAAGAATGATAACTGATGCACCTTGGTACATTAAAAACAGCAACATCCACAAGGATCTACATGTTCCACTAGTTAAGTGCGAAACCCTAAACTATGTGGACAAGTATTTGAATAAGCTGGAAACACATCCAAATCCGCTCGCTCGAAACATCTTACAACATGGCGGGCACACTCGCTTGAAGAAGAAGGACACCGTTGCCCTTAGATGAAACCATCCGAAGTGAATATTTTTATTTGAGAACATTAATTTTAGTCTGGCACTGGCTGGAAAAATTTTAAACATTTATTTATAAGATTTGAATACTTATTGTTAGTTCACAGAAGTGAAGATTCAATAATAAAATAAGTATGAAAAAAAAACAAAAAATATATGGGATGATTTTATTTTTTTTTTTTTTTCAATTTAATATCACCAGGCTCAAGCTCCACCCGGAATAATGGTTGAGGGTATTTTTCCCTGTTCCTAATATTTGATACAGCTTTAACTTTAAACCCTTTGCTGCACAAACTGGTGTTTATCTCCTCCGGGTCAACATTTAAGTCAATATCTTTTATAGCTATCTGCAGGCCTTTAGCATTTTTAAGTTGGTAAGTATAGAAATTTTCTTTTAGTTTTTCGAGCTCCAAAACCGTGGTGCGGTAAGCGTTTTCGTCATTAACTTGAATTTTCGTTTCCTATATGTTACCACGTTTAATGTTAGTTACGTAAAATTTGTTTTCCCCAATTAAACCGACTAAGAACTTGATGATTTCATTAGAGTTTTTCTCTCTCAAATAAATTTGAGGGGGCTTAAAGGTCTTGTTTTTCCCTAACGGGGCCATAATTTTCCCTTTTGTAAAATGGCAAAACGATTTTGCCATGAGGTTGGCCTAACATCATCCTTCAAAATTTTCGCTGCCGACTTAGGGCTTCTTCCTCTTTTAAGAACTGTTACGTAGCGGTCCATCCCTACCTGGATCTTAGGAGCAGAAATTGGGTTTAATGCGCCTTTATCACCTATTGGCACAACCCCAAAACTTGACAAAAATCAGCGCGATAAGGATGGTACCTCGGTATTTTTTTTATAATTTTTAAAAAAAGATTGGGCTAAGTTTGTCCCTTGTTCAGTACATTTATTTAAGTTGGGAGCACTTGCACTCAAATTGTTTGTAATTGTTTTTGGTTTCGACTTAAATAGTTTCTATTATAATCAGGGTATCTAATGTTTTCGTTGCTAACGCTTGCGGAGCTTAACACCATTTAAGCATTTCGACTATTAGACCCACTGTCACGGCGATTACTTTTAACCGTTTTTTTTTGTTCAGTTTGTTTTTATTATTCTCACTTATGTATTGAATATTTGTATATTAACAATTTTTTTTGTTACTTATTACAAATATACCTATTACCAATATTACACTCGCGTAGACATGTCCGTACACTACGAGATTAAGAACGCAACGTGAATTTACTTACTTAAAAATCATTTTTGAGTTTATCTATTTATTTTAATGTAATATTAAAATAAAAGTCGACTTTGAATTAAATCGAGATTAAAATAGTTGATCCTAAAATCGAAAATTGATTTTCGGCTTTGCTTACCATTTCCTAGAACACACATATTGTTTGTCAAATTCATTCGACGTTCGACGGTTGTGACGTAGGCTGCATGCAACTTGATTATCAATTTCATTTCTTAAGATGTTGCCTATGATTATTATACCCTTTACATAAGTAATAAGGGTATATATCAGTTTTGCGGCCCCATAAAGTATATATATTCTGGATCCTTATTGATAGGGAAGTCGATATAGCCATGTCCGCCTGTCAGTCTGTACGTCTGTTGAAATCAAGTTTCCGGAGTCAATTTAAGCACTACGGTAGAACTACCATAAGTGATCCTCAAATGATCGCTATTAAAAATTACCAAGATCGGTTCACCACGGACCTAGATATAGACTGCGATTGCCTTAGCTTTTTTAGAACAAAATTACAAACTCCATACAAAATTGTAACAAATAAAAACGCAACGCTGTTAAACATGTATTATGGATGGGCTTAAACAAATACGAAAAAAGTTTGTTGTATGCTTGGACGTAGGTATGTATTATTATATGGATGTATGTTAAAATGTACATACCAAAGTACTGCAGCCAGTGTTTCAAAAACAAGTAAGTCTTATTCAGCACACAAAAAGACAAGTTACTTCTACTTCATCTTTTAAATATGCCGTAGCACTCCTTATATTTATTCATTTTAAATATATCAGAATAATGACTGTGTGTCAAATTTACACAAAAAATCATGCACAACATGTAACTTAATCATACCGAGTGTTTACCACATTTTCAACTATGCATGTAAAAGAATGCTTTATTTAATCATTTAGAGTTGATAAAAAAATTTTGAACAATGCATGTTTAATACTCGATACAAATATACATACTTTTTGCGTTGTTTGGTATGATTAAAGTTGAAAAACGAAGTACAACATGCAATAACGCAAAAATATAGAAATGAAAGAAATCATTGTGTTAGCATTAAATAATTTACTGCCTACAAAAAAGAAGTGAATGTTAAAGTGTGTGTTGGTAGTTTAGTTGTTTAAAAACATTTCGTCGTAAAAAATCTTTTTAAAATTAGATAGAGCATCTTTTAATTCTTGTAATAAAATATTTAACCCATTTTTATAATAAAATTTTAATTGAATTTTAGCATTAATATAAGAAGTACTTATTACACTTTTCATGTAAAGAAAACCCATTTTATTTTTGTTTCTAAATAAAAATAAGTTTTAATATTTGCTTTTTATTTTAGAGAAAAAAATTAATGCCTGACTTTCCCCCTTATTTCCTAAAACGCAACGCTAGGGAACAAAAACAAAATGTATGGAAACGTTTTTTAAATTTAAATGTTTTCCATACATGTGTTAGCGTTATAATGCGCTGCGTTTTACGTAATTAGGCCCTTTGGTTTACCGGAGAACATTACTCAGAAACAGTGTGACCGCTGAGAATTTTAAAAAAGTGGCACAAATAGTCGTTTTAGGAAAAAAAGTCGCATAATAAAGTCGCTTTTGGAAAAAAAAGTTGCAATCTTTTTTTATTAATGTTTTTACAACTAATTAAAACAAAAACAGATCAATAATTCAACAACACAAAAAAACTTTATCAAAATAAATTAAAAATTAGAAATGTATCAAAAAGAAAACATTAATTAAAAACGAATTTTTGTACGAAGACACATAAAAAGTAAATAATATGAAATTGCAAAAAAAAAAAAATGAAATTTTTATATAGTTTTAATATTATGAAAAATCGAATGCACTGTTCTTTAAACATCGGAATATCGTTTTTCAAATTTGGTTGAAACAAGGACAGACAGACAACTAGTCTAAGTAAAAACATATAGCCCATTTAAACTACCCACTGGTTTTTTATCTCTAGCGATGTAATGTAATAATACACAAGTTCATATTTTTAATTTTGTTCATATTATTTGAAAATTCGTTTCTGAACTTGTGTTTTAGTTCAACACCTGGAATACAGTCTTCTAGTTCAGTATTTAATAAATGAAAAGCTGACAGCCTTGAATTACAGGTCTTAACTTATAATTTGTTTGCCAATTTATTTTTAATCAGCCCTGACCTTGTAAAATTTCTTTCAGCACATGCGCTGCTGTGGGGTAATGTAAAAATATACGCAACTATTTTATACAAAATTTGGTCACAATGGCTTATTTAAATAATTTTTTAAACAACATACTATATGCCAAAAGCCTTCAGCATGTTTAATTTAAAAAAAAACTATGGAATGCGATATTTGGGAATAACACAGATGTCCACATATGCAAGGTATGTGTTTATGTATGCGCATATGCTAGAATTTGTTTAACTTTCGTAACAAAAAAGGGGCAAAAGTTACAAAAATTTAAAAAAGGGGCAAAATAGTGTCAGCATAAAAAAGTCGCAGGCCCTGGAAAAGGTTGTAAAATGCAACTTTAGTCGACGAGCGGTCACTCTGCTCAGAAATGTTTACAATATGATTTAATGCCTTTTGTATACATACGTACGTATGTATTTGCATTGTTAAATCTTTTAAGTTCGTTTTTAAACTTTAATCATACCAAACAACGCAAAAAGTATGTATATTTCTTTCGAGTATCAAACAAGCATTGTTTAAAATTTCATTATTAACTCTAAATGATTAAAAAAAGCATTCATATTAAAAACGAGTGTCGAACATGCATAGTTGAAAATGTGGTAAACACTGGGTATGATTAAACTGCATGTTGTGCATGATTTTGCCCGCAACTTTTCGGTCGAGTGTCTTGATCGATTATATATGAATATTTGTGTGCATGCACAAATCCACAAGAATGTGATTTTTGCAGATCACTGGTACATACATACAAACATACTACATATAATTAGGCGTGTGTATGTATGTACTTATTTTGATTTCTTATATTCATTGTTAGCATTGTACCAAAGAATATAAATTTATAAATGTGTGCTTGTCATACAAAAACGTAATTTGTTTGCAAGACCACTTCATAATGCGGAAGGAAAAATTGAAAGTAGATATGCACAAAGCATATAATATATGAAGTACCAAATTATTCGGCTAGATCATATGGTATAACGTATGTATCAAATTTTGAAGACTGCTAGATTTTTTGGATGCTGCTTCTAGCTTCCAAGCACCTTTTGGGTGCTCGGGTAGAATATTGAGAACACTAGTCAATTTGTTTAAACTAAAAAGTATTCTGTTTTATTAATATAAATTACTAGCTTATATACTAATTATGCTAGACAATTCATACAATTTCTATCTTACTCTAATCTT
The DNA here is from genome assembly GCA_963583895.1 of Melanophora roralis. Classification (NCBI taxonomy): domain Eukaryota; kingdom Metazoa; phylum Arthropoda; class Insecta; order Diptera; family Rhinophoridae; genus Melanophora; species Melanophora roralis. The sequence goes on along the minus strand of OY757187.1, from coordinate 76,063,322 downwards.
ATATTCTATCTTATCTAACTCATAGCATGGCAAACTTGAATACTTCATGTACTTCCTATTGGCCAAGAATTTCATAATTCAATTTTACTCAATACGATTTGGATTGAGTTACTTTTGTGTTGTTCAAAATAATGTATGCCTGTCATATGTTTAAAGTGCTTTGACCCTTTTTAATTGCAATTGCACATATTTGTAGTTTTGTGTGGTCTAAGTTGTTTCAGGTTTCCTTACTTTCAAGTGTGTCATACTGAAGGAGTGTTGTTTTACGTTGAAATTTATTTTTAATAATTGTTTTTCAAGTTAAGTGGGTCAGTATGTAGTGTTTGTCATTCTATTCTACAGAGTGACAAAACAAATACACTACACCATCGCCCTTAAGATTGAATTTATGTTTAAAAATAAGTAAATTTAATCTAAGAAATATTTAATTTGTAATTTGATAGATATAATAAAGAATTATTTAAAATAGTTTTGTTTTTATCTTACAATCTAATGATTTAGATAATTGTATTTTGTAGCTTTTATTTTTGTTTATGTTGTTATTCTTCTAAGGTTTTAATAATTCGAATGAAAAAGGAAAAAAAATTTTTTTTTTTTTAAATTACATATTTTCGTTTACAATTATGTGTGCATTATTGTTTTATTAGTTGGTAATTTTAGGTTTGTATAACTTAAGTATATTATTATGATAACATGTTTCAAAAGAATCTACTTTTACTAGTGAATTTACTCCTAATCTTTTTATTATTTTATAAGGTCCCTTGTATGGGGATTGGTTTTTTTTCTAGATTCTAGCTTTACTAATACTAAATCTCCTACTTGGAAATTACTACTATTCATACTTCTATCATAGATTAATTTGGATTTTTGTTTAGTTATTTCTATTAGTTTTTAGCGTTTTCTAAAGATTTTCTTAATCTTGCCTTAATTTCATTGGCGTAATTTTCAATGTTATAGAATATACTTGTGGTTTGTATTTTATCTGTCGGTAATGCTGCTAAGTTGCCGTAAATTAATTCGTAATGTGAATAATTAGTGTTGATGTGTGGAGTTGTGTTATACGCAAATGTGTAGTATGGTATCCATTTGTCCCATTCGTAATCATCGACAAAGCTCAACATATACTCGTTTAGTACTCGATGATTGCGTTCTATAGAGCCTATGGATTGGTGGTGATAGGGTGTTGAAAATGTTTGATCTATGTTAAGTAAATTGCAAATTTCCTTTAACAATTCATTGTCAAATTCGGTGCCTCTATCAGATTTCAAGATTTTAAAACATCCGTACTTTAAGATGAATTGTTCAATTAATGTTTTGGCAATATTTTTAGCATCTTTTGTTTCAATAGGGTGTGCTATTACGTATTTCGTTAATTCACATTGTATGGTTAATATATATCTGTAGCCATTTGACATTCTTAAAGGTCCTACGGTGTCTATCTCTATTGTCTCGAAACTGGTGTTAGGTGTATCAGTTATAATCATTTCCTCTTTAATATATTTTGTTTGTTTATTTCTTAAACATTTATCGCATTTATTAATATAATCTTTCACCATTTTTCTCATATTTTTCCATACATAGCGTTGTTTTAATTTAAGAACTGTTTTTCTAATACCAAAGTGTCCTGATATTGGTGAATTGTGTAATTCTTTTATAATATTCTCTTGTGATTTTTTATTTTTAATATGTTGCAAAGGTTTATATAACATGATGTTTAATTCGAAATTTCTATATTTATTAGATTTTAATATTTTTCGGTATATCTTATCATAAATTTTATTCAAATATTCAGTTGATATGAGCTCAAAGATTTTATCTTCGCATGATAAAGCGAGATTCTTTATATTCTGCTTGTGCATATAAATAATTAACTTCTCTAGAGACAAAACGTATTTTGCTAGATCTTCATTAACATTCATTACAAAGCTATTATTTTTAAATTCTATAGTACCGTCCTTAGGTCCATCTCTTGTAATTTTCTTCCCGGGTTTAATAATATTAAATTTCAATTCACGAATATTCTTTACATCTTGTAAAGATGAACATTCCCACATGTGATTTTTATGGTGCGCTTGTGATATGTTACTCTAATTATCTACTTGTAAATTTTCAGAAATTTCCTTTGCTATCATTCCACGTGTCGTTACCAAGATTTTTGATGGTTTACTATTATCCTCTTCTATTATTCCTATTCATATTTTGCCTATTTCTGTTATGCGCAAAATAAAGTACCTGATCCTTATAAGAAATTTCTTTTTCTAACTCTATAGCTAACTGAAATGCTTAATTCAGTACTTTTGGTCTAGAAGCAAATATCGTTGGTTTAAGTTCTTCATTTAGACCATTTTTGAAGATGTTCAAAGCATAATTTTCATTTATCAGCTTAATGGTGTTTGATTGAGTTGTATTGCAATTTGGTATTTCTCTAATTTGTAGTTCATTAAGTTCTGTATTAATTAATTTCCTTTCTATTAAATCTGAAAATTCTCTTTTCAGTAATTTTATTTCTTCCAATTTCAGTTTCATAGTGGATACTAAATATCCTCTAGAACCTGCTTTCTGGTAATTGCTAATAATTCTTTCTACCCTACTAATGATAGATTCCATAGAATGATATGAATCTTATACTCATTTATGTATTTTACTTTTTGTTCTTATTTAGACTTGTACAACTAATTTCTTCTGGACGTAGTCCTTAAAATATTTGTTAATTCTATAAATTAAATATATTGTAACTAATATACAAAATAGAATAAATGTGTCAATTCTAATGAAACTGCCTAGTTCCATGTCTTGGCTGTTGCTGTTGATACCACCGTTGATGTTTTCGTTAATGGTTATTGCTTCTTGTTCTCTGGACTGTGTTTTGCCCATCGTTCCACTTGGCGGAGTTTTTTATATAGTGTTCGCCTCTCCTCGCCAGAAACTATGCCCATTAAGCGTCGGATGTCCCTTTTTTCGATTTTTAAACGCAGCTTTCTTCCACCTCTTTTGGTTTTCTTTGGAGTGTTTATTTCTTGTGGTGCTGGTTTTGATGATGTTCTTCTTTTATACTCCTCTATTGTTATTGGCTTAGGGTCGCAATTTGACGGTGTTGGAGTGTATTCGGGGTAGCCTTCTGTACCTCCTTCCGGTATGTACTGTTCCAAACAGTATTTAATAAAAATTTCATCTATCTCCTCTTGTGATGGAGTTGTTTCGAGCGACATCAAAATTTAGAAAAATTTAAAGTATTTTAAAGTAAAAAAAAATTTTGGGTATAGTTCTAAATGTTTGTCAGAATTCTAAATTGGCAGGATCGTGATCAGCAGGATCGCCATATAATGTATGTATCAAATTTTGAAGACTGCTAGATTTTTTGGATGCTGCTTCTAGCTGCAGCACGTTTCAATTCTTCCAAGCACCTTTTGGGTGCTCGGGTAGAATATTGAGAACACTAGTCAATTTGTTTAAACTAAAAAGTATTCTGTTTTATTAATATGAATTACTAGCTTATATACTAATTATGCTAGACAATTCAAACAATTTCATAATTCAATTTCACTCAATACGATTTGGATTGAGTTACTTTTGTGTTGTTCAAAATAATGTATGTCTGTCATATGTTTAAAGTGCTTTGACCCTTTTTAATTGCAATTGCACCTTGCACATATTTGTAGTTTTGTGTGGTCTAAGTTGTTTCAGGTTTCCTTACTTTCAAGTGTGTCATACTGAAGGAGTGTTGTATTACGTTGAAATTTATTTTTAATAATTGTTTTTCAAGTTAAGTGGGTCAGTATGTAGTGTTTGTCATTCTATTCTACAGAGTGACAAAACAAATACACTACAATGGCTAGGTACTTTAAATATCAATGTAAAGGGAACATAAGATTCGGCACAGCCGAATATAGTGCTCTTGTATTACTGGGTCCTAATCGTCGCATTCGAATCGAAATTCAAAAATTTTTATTAGAATTCCTGTGTTAAAAGCATTGACAACTCTATCGATCAAGCAAATATCTATTCTTAATTAATGCGACGATTTCGCCCCAAAATTTAAATTTAAATCGATTTTTGATTTTCTATCGTAGTCCATTGCCACTGTCACATTGCCCTTATCTGAATCTAGTGTTAATACAATTTTATTTCTATTCAAGCATTTTTTAGTTTGTCCCACTGTGTTTAGTATAAATCTCTCTCTTTCAAAACTAAATAAGGGCCCTACATCATCACTTCAAAATAAAAACAACGAACTAGTAGATGAACTTTACAGAAAAAATGTAATAACCTTGTTCGGAAAGCGACGTTTTAAATCTGATGCGACGTTGGCACCAAAAATATATGGTTTGCCTAAAATTCACAAAGAGAGAGTCCTACTAAGACCAATATGTTCATCAATGAATTCTCCAGCTAGTCAAATATGTAAATATTAATCAAATATTAAAAAAGAAACTCACTGTTAATTCAAAATTTAACGTCAGGGATGCTGTGCAATTTAGAAATAAGATAAATAATAGTGCAATAGAAAATGACGAAAAATTGGTGTCTTTTGATGTGGTGTCTTTGTTTCCATGTATACCTGTTGAATACGCAATTGACCTGATCGTAAGAAAATGGAACGAGATAAAAAATCATACTACCATCCCTAAAGAGCTATTTATTAAAATCTTAAGATTTTGTATAGAAGAAAATAGATACTTTATGTAAAAGAAACTGTACACACAAATAAGCGGACTACCAATGGGTCCGTCAGCATCTCCAATTGTGGCGGACATAGTGATGGAGGAGCTATTACTAATTGAATGACAAATCTTACTATTAACTACGTATGTTGACGACCTCTTTGGGATTGTAAAGATAAAAAAAATTGAAGAGACTTCGAACCTATTAAATAGTTTTCACCCTAAAACTAAGTTTACTATTGAAGAAGAAAGAGATGAAAGAGAAAGAACGGGTAGTAGCATAAAAATTGACTGGTATCAAAAACCTACGTCTTCTTTGAGACTAATTAATTTTTACTCTAGCCATCCAAAGAGTATAATAATGAATACGGCCAGCAACTTCATACGTAGGGTACTAACAATTAGTGACAAACAATTTCACCGGGACAATATAAGAAAAATAAAGAATATTTTGACAATGAATGCTTTCTCCGATCATATCAACGACAATCTAATAGGTTAGGTTAGGTCTCGAAGGGTAGTAGCGAGTCCAAACTCGCCACCTCCACCCGGAGGCCCATTGTGAATCCCTTCAGAAAAAAGTCGAGAAGAAAAAATAAAGTAAGTCAAACATTTTGTAGGTAAGGATGAGGATAAAAAAGTACCGTCAATAGTCAAAGGCCCTAAATCGCCTATCTGCCTAGCCACCCAACCCCCTTAAAGAAACCTATGATGCTCCCCAGCCCACTGCCAGGACCTCACCAAGTCCATCTAAGAAACGTCTTCCAAACCACCTCTGTCGGCGAATCTGCAGCCCAGGGCAGTGGCAGATAAGGTGTTCTACCGTCTCTATCTCCTCCATTAAAGACTAGAGATCCTGCAATCAGCCCTGTCCCTCCAGGTTTTTCCCACCAAATCCCTATCAGTCCATAACAGAAACTCAGTGGTGGTCTCACTGGCTCACAAATGAGTTTAATATCCCGGGCCGATCCCTTCATTGCCAATTCATCGGCAATCTCATTGCCGGAAACGTCATAATGACCCGGAACCCAGCAGAGCCTGACCCTACGTGTCCCCATGACCTGACATAATGTCCCTCTAGAGCCTAAAGCGCGCCCTGACTATCAGCGTAGATTGTCACGTCCCCTCTCCCGTCTGCATCCTCCCCTATAAATTCCGCGGCCTTCATCACCGCCAGAATTTCAGCCTGGAAAATGCTGCACTCGTCCGGCAGTCTATTGGACCTTCCTTCGCCCGTGTCCATTATATAGACACCAGCCCCGGTGCCTTCCTCCATCTTCGATCCGTCAGTAAAGACTGCACACCCCTCATACAGAAACACTACCTAGGGCAGGATCCCAAAGTCAAGTTCCGCTACCATGTAGTCCGTCACACCTGACTTCCGCAGGAGTCGACCATCCCCGACCCTTCCCAAAATGCCGGCATGTCCATCCGAACAAATCCCACGCATACCTGACTCACTGAGTCTAAACAAGCTCCTGGCCGCCACTCCAGCAACAAAATCCCCGATGGAAAGAAGATGTAGAATAATATCCAGCGCTGCCTGTGGTCTACTTTTCCTGGCCCCTGTAATGCCCAGTACCGCACATCTCTGGACCCTTGTCAGGAGCTTTCCTATGTCGTCCCTTTCCAGGGCCCTCCACCATACAAGGCAACCGTACGTAAGAACTGGTCTTACAACGGATGTGTAAATACAATTTACCATAGCCGGTTGCAACCCCAGTTCCTACCTATGGTGTTCCTACAGGCATAATAGGCATTAAGAGCCTTCCTAACACTCTCCTCTGCGTTCGCTCTCCAAGATAACTTGCCATCCAGGGCGATACCCAGATATTTGGCCCTATCCGCTAGTTCCAGCTTTACCCTGTCAAGCTCTGGCAGCTCAAACTCTGCCACCTTGTACCTCCTGGTAAAGAGAACTAGCTCTGTCTTCCCTGGGTTTACTTCCAGTCCCTTGTCCCTGGCCCAAGCAGACAAGTCGAATTATGCACTCTGCACTACCTCGCTCGTAGTGGATACGAATTTCCCCGTCACCAAAACCACGATGCCGCCTGCATAAGCCACTACCTTGATTCCCTTTGAGTCAAACCGTCTCAATACCCCGTTGACCACCAAAATCCAAAGTAGTGGTGACAACACCCCTCCCTTTGGCGTTCCCCTAACCGCACCTCTTTTCAGACGTTCATTTCCCCACTCAGAGTTGATAATTATGCTTTCGAGCGCAGAACAGATCCACTCAATGAGAATTCCCTGAACTCCTACTTCCCTCAGTGTGTTTTCAATGGCCTCCATCGAAACGTTGTTAAATGCTCCCTCAATGTCCAGGAACGCGCCCAGTGTGTACTCTTTCCTGTACAACCCGCGCTCTATGAACCCCATCACATCATGAAGCGCACTCTCAACAGATTTACCCCTAAGGTAAGCATGCTGAGCATTACTAATGACGTGCGTATCAATCGTGTTCCTAAGATACAGATCGGTCAGCCGTTCCAGCGTCTTTAGCAGGAAAGACGATAGGCTGATCGGTCTAAAACCCCCTGACTTCGAGTGGCTGGCCTTTCCAGCCTTTGGTATAAATATCACCCTTACCTCTCTTCACCTTAAGGGCATGTAGCCGAGTGTGATGCTAACAGCAAACACCCTCGTTAGGAGTAGCAATCCCCGAGTCGGAACATTCTGTAGCATACACGGATAAATACCCTACAGTCCCGGTGACTTGTAGGGCTGGAAGGTATCCACCGCCCATTTTACCCCATCAAGCGGTACAAGGTCCTTTGCCACCCCTGTCATGTCCGCTATCCCCCTGGGACGTACAAACACGCCCCCGGATAGCTCCTCTGCAGCCGGTTCCCTGCACCCTGGGAAGTGGGTACTCATTCAACAATTCAAGGGTTTCCGAGCTAGACTCCGTCCACGAGCTATCCGTTCTCTGAATGTTTCCAAAGTCCGCTAGAACCCTTGGATAGTATTTTCCTTAATCTTGACATCTCGTTCACGGAGTAAATGGACTCACAGTCCAATGAAACCCTTTTCGCCCTTCTGAGATCCCCCTTGTACTTATTGAAGGATACCCTGTACCTTTCCCAATCCGTATCGTTTCCCGTGAGCTTCGCCCTATTGAACAGCCTTCTCACCATGGTCCGTTGCTCCCTGAGCTCGCTGGTCCACCAGCCTGGCTGTTCCCTCTTGCCCGAAAAGACTTCCGGGGATGCCCGTTCAAAGCTCTCCCTCATCGAAAAAGTGAACAAGTTCACCACTCTCCAACTCCCTGTGTGAAACCTCACAAAGTTCACTATCGCCTATCCTCAACGAAAAGCCCTCCCTGAAGATCTCCCAGTCCGTCCTTTTCGGATTCCTATAGGGAGCCTTCCTGGGGCTCTCGAAGTTCAAACTAAAGGTGATTCTGCTATGGTCCGAGAAGGAATAGTCATTCGACACCGTCCATTCCCCTACAAAATCCCTGCCTACATTAGTGAGCGTGAGATCTATAACTGCCTCTCTATCCCTATTCCTAAATGTCAGCATGTCACCCCTATTACATATGTAAAGATAGTTGCCAGTTATGAAATAAATCTAATAAATATTAATAAAAATGAAAAACAAAAACCAAGATAGGATACAGGTGATCTATACAAACCAATTATATATATCCAGAATTTCAGAAAGAGTTCTAAGTTCGGACATTTTTAATAGAGAAAAATATAAAATAGCCCAAAAGACGAGCAATACACTCGCACTACTTTTTTAAAGAACTAAGAGCAAAATTAATTAAATGGACAAATCAAATTTAATATACAAAAAAATGCAGAGGCAATGAAAACTCTACTTGCGATAAAATATATATAGGCACAACTAAAAATAAGTTAAAAACAAGGATTGTTGGACACAAATCAGATTTAAGACATAGAGGGAATAATTCGACACAGAAAACTTCACTTGCTGCTCACTGTGCAGAGAGAGAGCACATATTCCAGACTTTGAAAATGTAGAAATATTACAAACAGAAGAGAGATATAGTAAGAGATACACACTAGAAATGTTACACATTATAAACACATCACAACAACAACGATTAAACTTCCAGACTGATATTGCGAATTGGTCACAAAGCTATAAGCACTTAACAAACAAAAGAAATTGGTAATTAGTGCAATATTAAATGTTAAAAAATAAGGGTGATTTTTTTATTTTTTTAATTTTATATATGTTGCTCACTTGTAAGTTTTGTTTTTTGTACGTAATGTAAGCTGATTTTAATGTTTGGTTTCTTTTATATATTTTATATTGTATTTAAGGGTCCTGATGATGCTAACCGACGCACATAGGGGTATTTTGCCATTCTAGCCGGACATTCCTTTTCATTTTTTATAATAAAGATTTTCAAAAGTTACTTAGTGCTTCTAGATAGATGAAACTTGGCTAAACATGTATTGTAGTCTAGGCATTTAAGGATTAAAATTAATAAAAATCGGACCAAGGGGAAAAAAGTTTCCCTTAGAAGAACTAATACCATCTCTAAAAAAATAATTTTTTTTTAAGATTTCAATACTATTGTTAGGCAAATGCAACTTTAAATGTAACCAAAAGCTAAACAAATCTACACTTGGACAGTGTCGTCCTCTCCCTCTTTTGTGGGCGGCTGCATAAAGTAAAATTTGCAAAAATAATGTATATAATAAAAACAATGGATAACTTACGTCCAAATACTATAAAAGTAAAATTTTAAGCTTTTATGGGTAGGGGAGGAAATGCTCCCAAACCACACCCCCGAAACGGCTCTGTAAAAATTTTTTATATAGATTTTGCTTATTTTCACAAAAAATTTAATTTTTAAGCTTGCTTGTCGCTTTTTTTTTTGTAATTTAATGTATTAAATTTATATGAAAATAAGTAATTTATATATAACAATAACTTATTTACAAAAGTAAATATTAATTTAAAGTATGAAAACAAAAACTAATTTATTTAAAAAAATATACTTTTGCACTTTTTTATGAATATGGGGGTTAGCATTTAATGTTTTATAAACCAAAAATAAGGAAAAAGTAAAAAAAAATGTGAATATGCTACGAAAATATTTGAAGTGTAAGGATTTGTATGTCCCGGGATTCTGTATTTTTATTTATTTTCTTACTTTTATGTAAACACACAAGATGAGAAAAAACAGAAAAAAAGTGAAATTTAAAAAAAATCGCAAAAAAAAAATGGCACAAAAACGCGCAACGTTTTTTTTTCGTCTGAAAGTAGAGATTTCAATTTTAATTGTGATGAATAAGATTTTTAGGATAATTACTGCCATTACTTTAAAAAATCTTTTGATTTTATTTTTTTAATCAAAAAGTTAACAAAAAAACTTCTTTTTTTAATTTCGAAGGAATTTTTTTATGATAAAACTTAAAATAAAAAATAAAATAGTCTTTCGCAGAAAAAAAAACAATGTAAAATCTTTATTTGTTTAGCTACAAAAAAATATAATGTAAGCCTCTAAAAACCATCAAAAGTTAATAAATTGCAGGCAAATTTATCTAACTTTCCTGACTTTGACAGTGCCCCAAAACGACAAATTGCAAGCAACAGATTTAAAAATTCACTATCCGACACGGAATTTTGTTATCTTTTAAGCTGCGCACTTAAATTCTTACATTTCTTAAATTTCCATTTTAGCTTAATGTCCGGCTAGATTGGCAAAATACCCCTCCTTATGTGCGACGGTTGGCGAAATATCGACAATTTTTAATAAAACAAATAATTAAAAAAAAAACAACAGACCTCGAGCTTATTTTACTTAATATATAATTTATGGTGTTTTCCTTTCTGGCAAAATTGTTACATTAATGCTACCATTTGAGCGGGTTTATGTTCCATTCTAAAAATACATGCAAGTGTGAAAACAGTTTTCGTTTTCCTTTCTGAACATGTTGCACAAATAACTGGCAAGAGTGTAACATATCTTACCCCCAATTAAATTACAGTGTAACAAAGTACCACTTTTTACAGCTGTGTTATGTATGTAAATACTTTTTTATGCAGACGAGTTTTTAACACAGAGTGCAGTCTTAATTAAAATCAAGATTTTTTTCTGTTCCATTGAAACAAAAAATATGGACAACTTTATAAGTGTAGGTGTAAACTGATAAAAATATTACACACACTTATTGTAACATTTTTTTTAGAATGGAAAACACCATTAGATTTCATCAAATAGGTCAACTAAACGTAATACCACAAAATATAAAAATATTTATCTAAAACTATTTAAATTGAAAATTTATACGCCAAAAATGCAGCGTTAGTGTAGTGTCTGAAAATTTTTTATATATGAAAAAAGTTAATTAAAAATTCTTCACAGTTAAGTTTGGCAGTATTTTCAAAATTGGAAAAGATAAAAGAGTTCAGTACTGTAAATGTTAAAACAGTAGTGTTTTGTAGAAGCAAGCCGCAGTCATTGAGAACTTATATATATACCTTGTTGGTAATTTGCATGGAAAATAAATTATTTTTAAAACTTTAATATTATACCTATTCTGCATTTTGATTCGAATCGAATTTGCTCCGTCGCTCTTTTGTCATAAAAACCCTTTTAATTATTAAACTTAGATATTTAGTCATATCGTACTTAAATCTTGTCTCTTTTTAATTTAAAGTTGGAAAAATAATGAATTTGGACCGATCCACATAGGGGTATTTTACCAATCTAGCCGGACATGAAGCCAAAATGGAAATTTAAGAAATGTTAAAATTTAAGTGCGCAAATCTTTTGCTTGAAATTTGTCGTTTAGAGGCGCTGTCAAAGTCAGGAAAGTTAAGCAAATTTGCCTGCAATTTATTAACTTTTGATCGTTTTGAGAGGTTTACAATATATTTTTTTGTAGCTAAACAAACAAAGATTTTACATTGATTTTTTTTTCTGCGAAATATTATATAAGCAACTACTTAATTATATATTTTTTTTTTATTTTTTATTTAAAGTTTTTAAAAAAAAATTCCTTCAAAATAAAAAAAAGATGTGTTTTTGTTCACTTTTTGATTAAAAAAAATAAAACCAAAAGGGTTTTAAAAGTGATGGCAGTCATTATCCTAAAAATCTTAATCATCACAATAAAACCTAAAATCTCTACTTTTAGGCGAAAAAAAAACGTTGCGCGTTTTTGCGCCATTTTTTTGAAAATTTCACTTTTTCTGTTTTTTCTGATCTTGTGTGTTTACATATGAGTAAGAAACTTTTTTGTTGGTCATAAAACGTTTTGATAATTACTTGTTTTTTTAATGTTTTTTATTTTAATTGTTACAGGTAAATTAAAATTGATTTTAAACATGTTAAATTGGGTTTTACACTGACATTGCATGTATAAAAAGGAATGCGCGAGGTAGTAGTTTTTACTCACCCCTAAACTGGTAATGTATACCTGTGCGACAGATTTCTTAATGACGCTATTTTATGCAACAAAATAATTGTACCTGTCTTAAAAACCTTTGAAAATTGTTAAAACAAAATTATTCTTTAAAGAGAAATAAATTTGTGCTTCAAGTACTCATTTTTTTTGTGTATCTAAATATATTGTGGTTATTGCACGAAATTGTTTTCAGAAACCTTTTAAAACTATGAGAGTAAAATGGAAAAAGTTTATACAGGATTAGAGTTATTACAAATAGTAAGGGAATGTAAAGACAAATTTTTTAAAGAGAAATTGCGATTTTTAGGTAGAAATTTGTGTGAATTTTTAAAATGTCAAGGAGATGGCGACATAAACAGTGTTTATGTTATTAATACACTTTTGCTTAGTTCTGACCCACTAATGACAAGCATAACCCCAACTACCAAAAAGGACTCATTGCCCTTTACGAAAAAAGTAGTTTCTTTAATGTTTTCCCCTGTACTTGATTTTCAAGAGGATTCAGATTGAGAAGAGGTCTTTGAAAAAACAGACGAAGAAGAACAGTAGCACTCCTGTTCTTAGTGCAAAATGATATTTTTTCAATTAAATTAGTTTTTGTTTTCATACTTTAAGTTACTTGTTACTGCTGTAAATAAGTTATTGTTATATTTAAATTACTTATTTTCAGATAAATTTAATACATTAAATTACAAAAAAAGCGACAAACAAGCTTAAAATAATTTTTTTTGTAAAAAAAATAAGCAAAAAAAAAAAAAATTACAGGTCCGTTTTGGAGGGTGGGGTTTGGGGGCATTTCTGCCCCTACCTATAAAAGCTTAAAAATTTTACTTTTATAGTATTTGAGCGTAAGTTATCAATTATTTTTATTATATTCATTATTTATGCAAATTTTACTTTATGCCGCCGCCCACGAAAGGGGAGAGGACGACACTGTCCAAGTGTAGATTTCTTTAGCTTTCGTTTACGTTTAAAGTTGCATTTGCCTAACAATAGTTTTGAAAACTTAAAAAAAATTAATTTTTCAGAGGTGGTATTAGTTCTTCTAAGGGGAACTTTTCCCCCTTTGTTCGATTTTCATTATTTTTAATCCCAAGTTTCATTAATCTAGGAGCACTCAGTAATTTTTAAGAAGCTTTATTGTAAAAAATAAAAAGTAAGAATGACAAAATACCCTTATGTGCGACCTGGGGCCAAATTACGGCACTCGTGAACGAGTAGAGACTTTCGTATCGAATAAAATTTCGTCACGTACCGAATGAATAGATTACCGCATTCGATAGCTCACGTATCAAAATTAAAATAGAACGTAATAAATTTTTTTTGCATTGTAATTGAATGAAAACATGTCTTAGTAAAAAATTACAACTTTGTTAAAAAAGGAAACACAAAATTTTGCTGTTATATTGTTTTTAAGTAATTAATAAAAAAAAAAGCAAAATAAAAATGACTACATTAGTTTTGTTGTGCTTATCTTCTGACTCAGAGGATGAATCTAATACTATGCGAATAAGAAGATAAATACGGGTTAAAAGTGATCCACTGTCATTGGCAGCTACTGAATTTCGTTTAAAACTTTATCATTTAAGGTTTGTTAAGTGTTTAAGAGTTTCAAAAGAGGCATTTCATTTTATTCTTTGTGAGCTAAACTTTGAAGGACATACATATGTCTACTGCCTTACCACCAAAGCTGCAACTGGCCGTAACATTATCACTTTTAGCCAGTGGATATTTTCAACATACCACTGAAAATTATTTTTTAATTGGAATAAGTCAGAGCGGAGTTTACAAAACGGTTAAAAAAATGATGAAAGAAATAGATAATAAGCTGTGTGCAAAATTTATTAAATTTTTACCAGAACAGTTTGCTTTATGCTCGGAAGCGTTCATGCAGAAATTTAAACTCCCTGGCGGTAAATATAAAATCGCAATAAAATGCTAGCTTTATGTAACATTTCCTTATTTCTTAGTGATTGCTTGTATAGACGGCACTCATTTTGGGTTGCAAAAACCATCTCAAAATTAACACAAGTATACACGGTTTTGGAGCTGAAAAACTACAAGTTATTCCTAAAGCTATTTGGAGCGCTGAATTCGAATCCGGGTTTCGTTTTTCCAGATTGGTTCTAGATTTCGAGATATTGCATAATTACCGTTATTTGCGTTTTTTAAAAAGATGATGTTACTTAAATGCAAATATCTTCAAAAATATTCGTCGGTTTATGCAATTATTATTTTTTATTGAAAGATCATTAAATTGCTAAAATAACCATGGTCGTTTGTGAAGATTAGTCAAGAAATGATTGTGTTAAAGTGGACACAATTTCGAAATTCATGAAACATTTTATGATATTTTGAAATTTTGCTTTTTTCAACTAATTTTTTTTTACACCAGACAATTAAAAATTTTGCTATTTTATTACATAGGACATTAGTTTATTTCAATACGCACATTTTGCGCCGAACAAAACCCAGATTGGTGCAAAAATGACAAAGCTACAGAAGATGTAGTGAATAAACCCACTTTAAGCTTCCAAATGATTGGCGGTTATATATCAGTGACTTTTGTTTCAGTGTGAAAACAGTTCCACTCCTGCAACCTCGATGCGAGCAATTCTGCTTTTTGTTTCGATAAATCTAAATCACGAATCAAGTCATTTAGCATACTTTGCGATATTATGTGTGTTTCTTCCATGTTAAAATCTTCGGTCGGTGACGAACAGTTCGTCGGTGACAAACTGAAAGTTCACCTAGAATTTGCAATCACACCTGGGCAAATTGGCAAAGGGTCATTGTTCGTACGGGGAACTAGCTTGGACATTGATGACACGTCAGCATATTTATACTTTGATAGTTTTTTTTACATTAAGACCGATCACACTGATCAAGCAAAAATAACAATCATGATTTTTCGGCTATCTCCATAATATTGGCATTAAAAATAAAAAGTATGCTTCTCGACCAAGTGACCAGTTGTACAGTTTTGTGATACACGCTTTACAAAATAATTTCGGTACCCACGGCTTGTGAGTGTTTTCCACACAGATACCAAAATAATAAGAATATGCATCTCTTAGCGCCTTTGATATATTCCTTCCACTTTTTCCGATAATATAACATCCCCAAACATAACAAAAACGCTTAGAATCAACTTTGCCTTTTTTTGTTTCCATTTTAACACGTTTTGGAACAAAAAACAACTTTAAGTTTACAATTGAAATGGCGTTTCCACCGACGCCAACAGCTGTTTTCCGTTATTACAGTGCAGTGCAGCCAAGATGCAAAAGCCCGAAAACTAGAACCAATCTTGAAAAACAAAAACCGGATTCGAATTCAGCGCCTCAAGTAACGTTCAGATTTGTTCTCATCGGCTCAGCTCCAAAAGTTGACCGGAATTTGTAAACTTGTGTAACATATGTTTGGTAATTTATTTTTGGCCAAGTTGAGATGATCAACCATATCCTTTTGATTTCCATATATTTTGTTAATATTGGTCCTAAAATGTTTATTTTATTTATTTATTTATAGCTTCAACTATGATTTGTATAAAAACTTACATTTTGTCTACCTTCACTGCCTATTGTTGCACATAAAATAAATTTCGAAAGCTGTTTACCTCACGAACAACTTTTCGTTAGCCAGCTCTCGATAGCGTACTCGTTAACGAATGCTATCATCAGAAATTACGATAGCTCTTACTCGATAACGAATGCGGTAATCTCAAAAGCAAATATTACGAACAATTTTACTCGATCAGGGATGCCGTAATTTGGCCCCTGAATTTTTCCACTGTGAAAAACAGCGACATCGAAACGCATTGAAATGTTTTAATTATTAAGATGTTACTCCTGGCAGGATCGCCATGAAATGTTGGTATAGTCGACTTTTAGTCAAACACACAATGTGTGGACGTTAGTTTACATAAGTATACAAAGTATGTTTATACTGTTGAAATACAAAGCGTATATCAACGTCGACTTGACAAACATACTACAGCATAATAGGGGGTATTATATTACTATAAAACAAGAAAGAGCGCTATATTCGGCTGTGCCGAATCCTATATACCCTTTACATTGGTCTTTTAATATACCCAGCGTGTTTAGAGTCCATAGAAAACTTTACAAATTTTTCACGTTGGTATGGATGATATAAAAAGATGAACGTTTGAGGTCGACAGTTAAAAAGTTTTCGACATTATTTATATTTAAAGGTTAATAAAAGTTGTTAATTTTTATAGGATGTTCCCCTGTTGCTCTCCACCTTTTTTTCCAAAATGTATGAATTATTTGATTATAACTTTTTGTAGAATATTCGAAGTCAATTTCTGTTATAGTTTCATAAAAATCGTCAATTTGTATGGGAGCTACCCCTTCTTCTGCCCCCACCCAAAATTTTTTTCTTTAAAGCGTGGGCCTTGTCCAATTACTTTTTGTAGAGCATTTGATGTCTATAGCTGTTATAGTTTCCGAGATAAAGCGTATCGAAAATTTCATAAAAATTTTTAGTTTGTATGGGAGCTACCCCTTCTTCACCCCCTATCCAAAAAATTTTTTCTTTAAGGCGTAGGTATTTTTGTCGAATTACTTTTTGTTAAAAATTTGATGTCGATAACTGTTATAGTTTCCGAGATATAGCGTATATACAATTTCAAAAAAAAATGGTTTATTTGTCTGGGAGCTACCACTTCTTCACCCCCCACCCAAAAAATTTTTTCTTTAAAGCGTAGGTCTTGTTGTTGAACTTCTTTTTGTAAAACATTTGATGTTGGTAGCTGTTTATAGTTTCCGAGAAATAGCATATCGACAATTTCATAAAAATTTTTAATTTGTATGGGAGCTACCCCTTCACCTCCCACCAAAAAATTTTTTTTTCAAAGCCTAGGTTTTGGTGTCCAATTATTTTTTGTAGAACATTTGGTGTCGATAGCTGTTATAGTTTCCGAGATAAGGCGTATCGAAAAGTTTCATAAATATTGTTCATTTTCATGGGAGGTACCCTTTCTTTTGCCCCCACCCAAAAAAATTTTTTTGAAGCGTAAGTCTTGATGTCCAATTACTTTTTGTAGAACTTTGATTTCGGTATCTTTTATAGTTTCCGAGATATAGCGCATCGAAATTTTCAAAAAAATTGCTAATTTGTATGGGAGCTATCCCTTCTGCCCCCACGCAAAAAATTTTTTCTTTAAAGCGTAAGTTTTGATGTCTAATTACTTTTTGTAAAACATTTGACTTCGATATCTGATACAGTTTCCGAGATATAGCGTATCGAAAATTTCATAAAAATTCTAAATTTGTATGGGAGCTATCCCTTTTTCTGCCCCCACCCAAAATTTTTTTTCTTTAAAGTGTAGGTCTTATTGCACAATTACTTTTTGTGGAGCATTTTAAGTCGATAGGTGTTATAGTTTCCGAGATATAGCGCATAAAATATTTCACCAAATTTGTGCAATTGTAGGAAAAATACCACTTCCCCTGATCCTATCTGAAAAAAACTTTTCCATTATTTAGGTCCCTACTTTAAGAGTATCCGTGCCAAGTTCTGTGGCAAGAGTGACTATATTTACTGAGATATATGTATAGGGATAAATGCACGGATTTTGTCCTAAAAAATGGGTTATTTTGGGTTTTCGCTTACATCTCGGTCAATAGTGAACCGAATTGGTGATTTCAAATAGCGAGTGTCTCCAGGATATTTCTAATAGTTTGTCACCAATAACTGGTCCGTATCTTTTTATTTGACTCCGAAAACTTGGTTTTAACAGACGGACATGGCTATATCAACTTCTCTATCTATAAGGATCCAGGATATATGTATGTATATACTTTATGGGGTTGCAAATGGATAATAAAGAAAGGGTATAATTAAAAAAATATATGCATTCAGCCGACATTTGAGCCGTCGCCGACGCTTTCAGATCTACGCCGCCGCAGTCGATTATTTTGAATTTGCTGGGTTCTCTGGTTGCGAAGCCATTTAAAATAGTACCAATAAATGAATGCATCAGGTGGTGGTGATTCTACAACAACAAAATTTCTTGAATAAAATTTTCGCTTTTGCTGTAGTTTTCGTTGGCTCAGGTGTCAAAAAAGTATGTAAAAGTAAAAACTTTGACAACCTCTCCTCGATTTATGCATGAAAAAAGATCAGCTGCGCTCGTAACACCATTTGATCGACATAATGTCGGCCAAGGTGAATTAATGCATCAGGTAGTGGTGGTTCTAAAACAACTAAATTGTGGTGAATACAATTTTCGTTTTTGTTGTGGTTTTCGTTGGCTCATGTTTTAAAAAAGATATGTAAAAGCACAAAATTTTGACAACCCAGCCTTGATTTATGCATGAAAAAAGTAGATCAGCTGTGGTTGAACACCACCTGATCAATAATTTCACCAAGCTTTCGCACATTCTCACACAATTGTCTTTCTGAAAGATTTTGATGCGCATAATCATAGTAGTTAGAGTCTGTTTTTTAAAGGCTTTTTAATAATTATTCCCTTATTATTTCGTCAGGTGTTTACCAGAGAAGGAAGCAGAAAAACAAACCGATCATTAAAAATTGGCGGCGCACAGTGGACCATTTCACGAGAAGGCGGTCTAAAATCTATAACTTTTGACTGGATTGGAATTTTTGAACACAGTTTTTTTTTTGGTTTACTGGGTGATACTATAAGCTTTAGGTTTAGAAAAATAGTTATGATTAGTTTAAAATGCATTTTAAGATGTAGCTAATTTATAGTAAACCAGTGAAGTATTAAAGCTTGTTAAAAACGTTTGTTTTCTACAAAGTTCTATATTTTGAGTAAAATTTGCATCTATACTTATTAAAAACTTATATATTGTGAGAAAATGCCAACCTTTGGCCCCCGTGAAATTTTTAGTACGAGGGGCCAAAGGTTGTTTTTTTGAAGTAGTTTGAGTTTAAAAATAGTTTATTAAGTCCAAAATGAACATTATAAATAATATATGTGAACTTTTATTATAAAGTTGTAAATTTAAAATGGATTCATGTACATAAAATGACAAAATAACGAACATCTAAGTTCTGAAAAATTACTTTTAATTAAACAGTTTTAGTAAATATTTCTTCTAAATAGCCTTGGTTTTCATCTTCTAGAAGTAGTTTACCTTCTACTTCTTATTCAATATTGTTAGTTTTCCATTTTTGCCGAATATTGGACATATAAGGATCTGACGTGCATAGTAAAATAGTAATAAGGTCTTCGTTAGTACATCTGGAATTTTTTTTTGGTGTTGTGCTCGCGAAAGAATCTGTACTTTTTGTTTCTTTTTTTCCCATGCACTGTGGGTTGAAATGGTTCGAAAGTGCCGCTTAATTGAATTTTTAAAATTAAGTTTTTGTATTAATATTGGGTACCGGATAAGACTAACTACATCCCTATGTAAATTTTCAAGAATCTATCTTGTCAGATGACTCCGTAGTGACGTGTCAAAGTTAAAAAATTTCCAAATTTAACGTTAACAAAGTGTTATTTTAAGAATGGATCCTTCAACTTCAGGTAGTTAACTGTATAAAAATGATATAGTGTTTTTTAAAATATGTGTGAAAATATTTTTGATGATTTTTTTAAAAAAGGTCTATGAGGGTTGCATTTTATATTTCGGGATTAGAAAAGAAAATCAAATATTAATTATCAAAAATCACTTTATTGTTTTTAAAAATATTCCCCATGAAGATCTATACACGTTTGCATGCGTTTGAACCAATTGTCGAAGCACTTTTGCCACTCTGATTAAGGGATCTCCAAAACATGCCTTCTGAATACAGCAACCGCTTCTTAAGGTGTCGAAAAACGTTGACTTCTAAGTTTGTTATTTACGTCATTGTCAGAAGAACTCATTCGGTGTCAAGTCAGGACTATACGGCGGAAGACTCATCAAATCGATGTTTTGAGTGTTTAAAAATACAGTTGTTTGAACCGATGTGTGAGAGCTCGCATTGTCGTAGTGAAGAGTGATCCATCTTCGGCGGTTAGTTTTCCTGATTTCTTGGAAGACAACTGGCAAACAAATGGTTGTGTACCACTCAGAATTGACTGTTCTGCGTATTTCTAGTAGTACGGTTGCGACATGTCCAGTTTTTCCAAAAAAAACTGTCGACCATTTGCTTAGAAGTGATTCGTGCGCGAACAACTTTTGTTGGATTAGGCTCATCTTGAAACACCCATACAGTCGATTGCTGTTTACTTTCGGGCTCATACGCGCAAATTCGCTATTCATCACCTGGCACGATATCATAGACGCGATCGTATTTATTTCGACCAATCGACACGAGCCTTTTTTTAACGATAGACAAATTGTGTGGGATCCAACGTGAACAAATTTTTTTTGACAGTCAAATGTTAATGTAAAATTGAATGTACGCTGGTCCCACTAATGCCTAAGGTTGTCTTAATCTCACGATAGGTCACATGACGATCTTGCAATATCAGTTTTTTGGAACACCTTCACGAAATTCGTGTTGGAGTGAACTACGACCACGATCGAATTCACCATACCATCGATTAACACTGGTCCGTGATGGAGATTCATCGCCAAAAAAATAATTAAGTTCATCCTTGCACTATTGCTGAGTTAATCCACGTCGAAAGTTGTAAAAAATAATCGCACAAAAATGTTCACGATATAATTTCAGTTTTGGGTCAAGTTGAATCTTTTCAGTTACTGAAAACAACACAAATAGCGCTCGTTTGTCAAAACGTTCTGAGTACGTATAACCTAGAAAACGCAAACTTTACGATAGTGCTGTCAGTTGCCAGATTGCAACACTAGTATTGCCAAATCCTGAAACATAGGCAACCCTTGTAAAATTGTCCTATTTTTGATGTTTCGTGAACCATAACTTCTAAGTTAGTTAAGGTTGGGTTTTGAATCATATATTTTCTAAAAGTATGGAATCTTAGCTTGATAATACAAAAAAGAAAATTTGCGGTTTTGTTGCTCCATTTTTTGCTATTAACATTTTTCCGTTTGAAGTCGTGTTTTTTCAAAGTCATGTATTTAACAAAACTAACATGTGTTTTGTTTTGCTATATTCATTCGTTCAATGTTTTCTATTGTTGTAGGAGGATTTTAATTTCAATAGAGATGGGTGCGTGAACAAGTTTCTGTCATCTTCATTCACGAGAGTGTTAAAAAGGTTTTGTATGACTCCTACAATACATAAATTTTTAATTCATGGTCCCGAAATCATAAAGTATGCCCTTTTATCGATTGGAGAACTTTCAGAAATAGCTCAGGAAGCCAGAAATAAGGATTTTAAAAATTATAGGGCACACTTTGCTCACTTTCTGGAACGCAAACGGCATCCGCCAACACAAAAACGAGCTCGAATACTTTTTAACACACCAAAAAATCGATGTCATGTTGATTTCCGAAACTCATATGACATCTAGAAGCACTTTTAAAATTAGTGGGTACAATTTTTATGAATCAAAAGATCCCAGGGATAGATCCTGTGGTGGCTCTGCTATTTTAATCAAATCAAGAATTAAGCACCAATGGTTGGGTGGCCTATCTGAATGTTATATGCAAGCAACAAACGTCTGCATTGATGAATTTTTCCATAACCTTGTTATTTCATCAGTTTACTGTCCACCCAGATACTCCATAACGAAGGATCAGTACAACAGTTTCTACAAATCATTAGGTCCCCGCTTCATAGCTGCTGGAGACTATAACGCTAAGCACACATACTGGGGCTCCCGCCTAATTAGTCCCAGAGGTCGTGCCTTGTATGACTCCGTGTCGGAAATGGTACTTTTCGTTATTTCAACTGGACAACCAACCTACTGGCCAACAGACCACAATAAAATTCCAGACGTAATTGATTTTGGCGTAGCAAAAGATATATCCTTGGAGCGCATTGAGGTTTAAGCCTCCTTGGATTTATCTTCTGACCACTCATCCACAATAATCACTATTTGCAGTCCTCACCAAATAGCAGCTAGTGAGTTTTTCTTATCTAAAAGAATTAATTGGTTGCAATATAAAAAATATATTAGTACGCACTGCGCGGAGAACCAACCGCTAAAAACTCCCGGAGACATAGATGATTGTCTGAGCGTCCTAAATGAAAACATTAAAAAAGCCGTTGAACATGCGTCTTCTACCTACCGCCAGGCTAGGTACAACAAAATGTTCTCTGAAGATGTGGAAAAGCTCGTATCTGAAAAAAGAAAAGCCCGCAGGGAATGGCAAAAACATAGATCGCCCCAACTTAAAACTAAGCTGAAAGAATGTACAACCCAACTAAAAAGCTTGTTGGAGGCTCACAGAATGGCATCACTGAAAGAGTACCTGGAAGGTCTAGACGCGACTCTTCAGACAAATTATTCCTTATGGCGATCAGCCAGACGTCTTAAAAGACCTGTTATCGCAAAACCACCACTGCGCAATCTGAGAGGATCCTGGGCTAGAAATGATAAAGAAAAATGCGATCTGTTCGCAAATCACTTCAAAAACGTATTCACTCCCAATACATGCACTGACGTGAGGGAATTACCGCCTGTTGTTGCAAGACGTCCTTTAGAAATACGTTTCCGATTTGCAGATGTTGTAGAGGCTATCGCTAACCTTAACAGTAAAAAAGCTCCTGGCGTTGACATAGTCAACATAGTACCATCGAACAAACTCACAGGTTGGTACAAGTTATAAGAAAAGCCTTTGAGGAAAAGAAGTACTGCTCCGGGCTTTTTATCGATGTCTCACAAGCTTTCGACAAAGTATGGCATGAAGGCCTTCTAAACAAACTAAAGCTCAACCTTCCAGCTAATATTTTCATTCTTTTAGAAAAATACATAACAGGCCGACAATTTATGATCAAAGAGGGAAACCAAATAAGTTGTTCCCAACCAATAGAGGCTGGTGTCCCTCAAGGAAGTATACTAGGTCCGATTTTGTACTTGCTTTACACGGCAGATATGCCTACCAATGTTCCACACACACGTCGACATTTGCTGACGACACTGCTTTTCTTAGAATTCACAAAGACCCTAAAGAGGCTTCGAACCAGCTGCAACAACACGTAACCCAAGTCGAGAAATGGGCAAAGTTATGGGGAATAAAGATAAATGAACAAAAATGTACCCACGTAACTTTTACTTTACGCAAAGAAACGTGCCCTCCAATCACTATCAACAACCATAATGTGCCTCAACGATCTGAGACAAAATATCTTGGTATTCACCTAGATCGCCGCCTTACATGGAAGCCTCATATAGATGCTAAGCTGACGCAAATGAAACTTAAAGCTGCTCAAATCCACTGGCTAATTGGTAGAAACTCTGTGCTACGTCTTGATTGTAAGCTTCTAATCTACAACTCGATTTTAAAACCAATTTGGTGCTACGGTATACAATTATGGGGCACTGCTTCCGCCTCTAACATCGAAAAAATACAACGCTATGCTCGCAAATGCAGCCGAGAAAAGTCGAATGAAGATATTCTAAACAGATTTTTTCTCAGTTTAGATCCATTCATATCAATGAGCGGAAAAAACAATTATCAAATTCCGAACTACAGCTTTTGCTATCGCCTATTATTTTTCAAGAAATACATGATAGTGAGAGTAATGAAAGCAAAGATTATGATGATGAAAGTGAAGATGAACATAATATG
Organism: Melanophora roralis; assembly: GCA_963583895.1. Taxonomy (NCBI): domain Eukaryota; kingdom Metazoa; phylum Arthropoda; class Insecta; order Diptera; family Rhinophoridae; genus Melanophora; species Melanophora roralis. The sequence continues at coordinate 76,039,628 of OY757187.1, read as the reverse complement.
GTTTCTTTTTAAGTGTTTGACAATTATTGATAAACAAAAAAAATTATAAAAATTTATTTCGTTACTTTTTAAAAAAGTTGTAAAATTCTCGAAGTCCTTCAAAACCCAAATTTAGACTTTAAATTAAACTTTTATTAATATTTATGCAAAATATATATATATATATATTTTTTTTTATTTTTTAGAAAGAAGACAATATAAGCTTTTGTTTGATTCTCATATTTTAAAAAAATCACTTTCCATTTTAAAATTACGGCGAAAATTCTGAAACAAGCAATAAGTTTCCGAAAAACAAAAATGTCTACAAAATCGTAATTTTTTTCCGTGTATCTTTTGTTCAGAATATGCCTTTTTATGCATATTTAAGGATTGGAAAGAAAAAATTTCAAAAAAATTTAAATTACGGCTCCCATTAATTAATTGCCACTTTCGGTGTCATCAACCCACTGTTGCATGGTACAAAATTTTATGAGCTGTAGATGGCATATTCATATCTTCAAGAGTATTTCTCGTTATAAAGTATAGCTGTTTATTGGCATACTCTCCTAAATTTTTTGCATTTATCTTTCTTCTGAATAGGGAAAAACACCCCCAACCATTATTCCGAGTGGAGCTTGAGCCTGGTGATATCAAATTGAAAAAAAGTGAAACTCACCCCATCTACGATTTAAAATATATTATGCACCGACGAGTCACTGTGGAAGTGCCACATAAGCGATCTGGGCCCGTACAGTGCTTAAACTGCCAGGAATATGGCCACACTAAAACTTATTGTAAGTTGCCTACTGTTTGTGTTGTGTGTGGGGATCTGCACGATACGACCAAGTGCGACAAGCCAAAAGATGATCCTAGGATAAAGAAATGCAGCAACTGCGGGGGAAACCACACTGCCAACTATAGAGGTTGTCCTGTTTTTAATTTAGTTAAGCGATCAACTAAGCCGAACATAGTTCCTGCCCCTCCCCAGCCTTTAAATATACCAACTACAAATATGCCTCCATTGGCACAACCAGCTACAAATCAAGTTTCTTACGCCGCCGCATTAAAGTCTAACCAGCCTAATTCACGTAAGTCTACCCAGCCTACAACACAACAAGAAGTGCCAACTAGCGAACCAACCGGGCCTAATTTTAGCCGCCTGGAAGCCGTAATTGACAATATGGTCAAACAATTTACGCAGATTATGGCGCAAATGGCCAACATGATGCAAGAAATGCAAAAAATGCAGTCTGCTTTTCTGCAGGCTATGCTTAAAAGACCATGAACTGCCTCAGGGTTTGTTTCTGGAACGCAAACGGCATCCGCCAACACAAAAACGAGCTCGAATATTTCTTGATGAACCAAAAAATCGATGTTATGTGTATTTCTGAGACTCATATGACATCTAGAAGCACTTTTAAAATTAGTGGTTATTCTTTTTACGATTCAAAGGATCCTAGGGATAGATCATGTGGTGGCTCGGCTATTCTAATCAAATCAAGAATTAAACACCAATGGTTGGGTGGCCTCTCGGAATGTTATATCCAAGCTACGAACGTCTGCATTGATGAATTTTTCCATAACCTTGTTATTTCATCAGTTTACTGTCCACCCAGATTCTCCATAACGAAGGATCAGTACAACAGTTTCTACAAATCATTAGGTCCCCGCTTCATAGCTGCTGGAGACTATAACGCTAAGCACACATACTGGGGCTCCCGCCTAATTAGTCCCAGAGGTCGTGTCTTGTATGACTCAGTGTCGGAAATAGGACTTTTCGTTATTTCAACTGGACAACCAACCTATTGGCCAACGGACAATAATAAAATTCCAGACGTAATAGATTTTGGCGTGGCAAAAGGTATATCACCGGACCTTATTGAGGCTGAAGCCTCCTTGGATTTATCTTCTGACCACTCACCCACAATTATCACTATTTGCAGTCCTCACCAAATAGCAACTAGTGATTTTTTCTTGTCAAAAAGAGTAAATTGGTTAAAATATAAAAAATATATCAGCTCTCACTACTCGGAACACATACCACTAAAAACTCCCCAAGAAATCGATGATTGCCTAAATATCCTAAATGAAAACATTAAAAAAGCCGTTGAACATGCTTCTTCAACATATCGTCAGGTCAAATACAACAAAATTTTTTCTGTCGATGTTGAGGAGCTTTTATCTGAAAAAAGGAGAGCGCGAAGAGAATGGCAACAGCATAGATCGCCCCAACTTAAAACGAAGCTAAAAGAGTGTACAAATCGCTTAAAAAACTTGCTGGAGGTACACAGAATTGCATCAATTAAGAAGTATTTGGAAGGTCTAGACGCAACCCCTCAAACAAATTATTCTCTATGGCGATCAGCCAGTCGTCTCAAAAGACCCGTAATCGCAAAACCACCACTGCGCAATCTAAGAGGATCCTGGGCTAGAAATGATGAAGAAAAATGCGATCTGCTCGCAAGCCATTTAAGAAACGTGTTCACTCCTAATACATGCACTGACGTGAGGGAATTACCGCCTGTTGTTTCTAGACGTCCTATAGAAATACGTTTCCGATATTCAGATGTGGTAGAAGCTATTTCTAACCTTAATGATAAAAAAGCTCCTGGCGTTGATAAAATAAGCAACAAAATGCTCATTGAGCTACCTTTTACAGCAAAAAGAATAATTCTTTTTATTTTTAATGCCATAATACGGCTTGAACATTTTCCACCAATATGGAAAGTTGCCTTAGTTAAGATGATTCCTAAGCCTGGTAAAGATCCTTCTAAGGTGGAGTCTTATAGGCCTATAAGTTTGTTACCAACTTTGTCAAAACTGTTTGAAAAGCTGCTTAAAAACAAGCTTACTCCGATCCTGAATGAAAACAACTGCATTCCAGATCACCAATTTGGCTTTAGAAGTCAACATAGCACAATAGAACAAACTCACAGACTGGTGCAGGTTATAAGAAAAACTTTCGAGGAAAAAAAGTACTGCTCCGCGCTTTTTATAGATGTCTCTCAAGCTTTCGATAAAGTATGGCACGAAGGCCTGTTAAACAAACTAAAGCTAAACCTTCCATCTAATATTTTCAACCTACTAGAAAAGTACATAACCGGTCGACAGTTTAAAATCAAAGAGGGAAACCAAATAAGTTCTTCTCAAACAATAGGGGCTGGTGTACCTCAAGGGAGTATACTAGGTCCAGTTCTGTACTTGCTTTACACAGCAGATATGCCAACCAATAGTTTTACACACACGTCGACATTTGCTGATGATACTGCTTTTCTTAGTATTCATAAAGACCCTAAAGAGGCTTCAAACCAATTGCAGCAACACGTAACCCAAGTTGAAAAATGGGCAAAGTTATGGGGAATAAAAATAAATGAACAAAAATGTACCCACGTAACTTTTACTTTACGCAAAGAAACGTGCTCTCCAATTCTTATTAACAACCATATGGTGCCTCAACGAACCGAGACAAAATATCTTGGTATTCACCTAGACCGCCGCCTCACATGGAAGCCTCATATAGATGCGAAGTTGACGCAAATGAAGCTTAAAGCTACACAAATTCATTGGCTAATCGGCAGAAACTCTGTGCTTCGTCTTGATTGTAAACTTCTACTCTACAAATCGATTTTGAAACCAATTTGGTGCTACGGTATACAATTATGGGGCACTGCTTCCGCATCCAACATAGAAAAAATTCAACGCAGGCAAAACAAAATCCTAAGAATGATAACTGGTGCTCCTTGGTATGTTAAAAACAGCAACATCCAGAAGGATCTACTAGTTCCACTAGTTAAATGCGAAATCCTGAACTATGTGGACAAGTATTTAAATAAGCTGGAAGCTCACCCAAATCCGCTCGCCCGAAACATCCTGCAACATAGTGGGCACACCCGCCTGAAAAGGAGGGATACTATTGCGCTTATATGAAGCTTGATAATTAATATGAGAACTTAAATTTTAGTCTGGCACTGGCTGGACTTATATTAACTACCTAGTTTTAAGATTTGAACACTTATTGTTAGTTCGCCACAGGCGAAGATTCAATAATAAATATATGAAAAAAAAAAAAAAAAAATCTTTCTGCTGCATGCTAGAACTTGGAATATAATGTTGGCGCACTGTATTAGTTCCAAATCTATACCTGTAATAAATGCTGCAGTTTCTGGATCTGAAAAAAATCTTGCAGTATTGCCATCATTTGTGGTTCCTTCTTCTTGCTTTGACTGATCGATCATTAGGCCTAGCTCTAATTATTTTTCTTGAATCTGTTTTTTTTGCTTCCTTATTTATTTGTTTTCTTTATTTTTTCTCACCGTTTGTTCTAACGGACCAAACTCCAAATCATAACCTAATATAAGAATATGTTCAATAAAACGTATTCTAGCATGAAGAGGGGACAATCCAAATTCAAATGCTGCCTTAAAACTGTCATCTTCTAGAATGGGATGGCTTAGTATGCTTGATGTCTTTTGGCATATAATGCAGCTTGACGATGCTTTTGTATTAGTTAAAGCTTGTGCAACTTTTCCATCAATCATTGTGAGACACATTTTTAAATTTACTTCGACTTCCTGGCCATCAATTAAAAATATTGCAGATGGAAGGGCTTCTTCAGTTATGACATCTTTTGTTTCTTTTTGGAATGTAAATTTCATTGGTCTGCAATACTTTGTTGACGAAGGTATTTCATTTTCCACACATCAATTTTTGTTGCTCTATTAATTGACGGCTCTAAAGGTTCAATTATATGTGACTTACCATAACTCCATAACCGTTGCCATTAAAACCAAAACTCAATTGGTTGCTGAGGATATGGTTATGGCGTAATTGTAAGTCACCTATAATCAAATACAGAGTCGCCTATAAGTTTGGTTCGAACAGCTGTTTAATGTGGTATGGTTAAGTCACGTATAAATGAACCTTAAGCCGGTATAACTTTTTGTTAAGCGCAATAGAATGAAAGATACCACAAATAAATTAGCATTTGATGAACTTTCGGCATTACATTGCTTGTATTGACTCTGACCATATGACCCATCACATCCTCATTTAGAAATTAAAGCAATGCTGTCATTTCCAAGTTTTTTCAAACATTGAGCATCAAGCATATTTTACAACCGCTCGGCAGTGTGCTCAAGAAGATCATGCAATTTTATTTCTGCTAAAGTGGAAGTGACAGTTATAGCAGTTTGAGGAAAAATCCCAGGATTCTTTTCATTGGTTTGCTTTCGCAATTCCTTATACTGGGTTTTGGTTAACTTTAAATCCAAAAATAGCGCTAACGCTTCTTCTGGAGTAAATTTCTTGTCTTCATTTGGTGTAGGAATATTTTTTAAAACTCTCTTTGTGCGCCTTGAACTTGCTTCTATTACTGTTTCAATGATCTCAATTTTTGTTTTTTTTTTATTTTGTGTTAGTTGCATTTGATGCAAAAATGAGTCTTTGATAATTACTGGAGAAATTTCTTCATTGATATTCTGAAGTTTGCTTTTTCGAGTTCTTTCACAACATTTGTCAATTGGATTTGCTGGTCGACCATGTTTTCCACATTTATTTGCATTTGTAGAAAAAATTTCGAAAACAAATTCCTTTGACAACCATTCATGGTGACGTTCGTACATCCTTTTCTTGTTATAAGAGCATAATTTTGAGTTTTTTGCGTGTGTGTAGTTCAATTTTACCTGTATTGCATATTTTAAAAAATGTATTGCTTAGTATATGCAATTACACATCGCGCACTTCATTTTGTTGAAAGAAAATATCAGCGAGATCTCTATAAGTGTAAGCCATTGTTCGAGTTGTAATGAATATCAATGAAAAAGACATTACTTTTAATACTCTTACTCAACAAAAAAATACAGCTAGACAGGCAGCGTTACTGTTGAATTTTTTTAAAAAGGGGTACAGAAAGGGAATTTTTTAAAAAAAAGTGCCAAAAGATGCCACTTTAGTCGCAAACCGGTAACGCTGTGGGAAAACCACAACACAAACAATAGACACATTGTTTTGTCAGGAATTTCCATATCAATTTTTAATGGTTTACAAAACATTTCACGCACAAGATAACTGATACCCTATTTGATGACATTATTATAGAAAACAAAAAATATTTGCAGGTCGTTGATGATTTTGTTTATTGTTTCAACAACTAATAAATTAAATGCTCACAAAAGTATTTTGCTTACTAAAAAGTCTATAATTTTTGGCTAATTGCGGTATCCTTTCTGAATTTGTACTTCTACCTTAAAGAACGCTTGTTACATATCAATGGTGTTTACCATAATTAGTTGAGAGCAGTTTGTTATTGTGTTCAGTTTTAAATATATACATATACATATGTATCCAGCTAAAAACCGTCTCTTATAAAAGCAATTTGATAAAAAAAAAAACTAAAATAGTTAAAAAAAAGCACATTACACAAAAATTTGTTTAGCTCTTTTACTCAAATTTTGCAAAAAAAATATTTGACCTTGTGTCACAAATATTGGTCTGGTGCTCACGATCGGATCGTCCCGGGTATAAAATGGGGTATAGGGGAGAGTATTATCTACTAAATAGTGCTAATTTCTTTGTTCTCTAGAAGTTATGCTCTATTGAAAATAAGAATTTAGGAAAATTTTGACCTTAAAAAAAAGGAAAAAAAAATTATTTCTAAACATCATAAACAATTTATTTTTTTGTACCAATAGATAACAAATTATAAAATTATATAAAATTTATTTCGTTTGAAAATCGTTTAAAACCAACAAGTTTTAGAAGTTTAAAAATCAAAATTTTACTAAGAAATTTCCCATTTTAGCAAAATGCTGAGAATGTCCATTTTGAATCACCCTGTTCTCTGTAATATATGTAAAATAAAGTTTTCATTTTTTGGCTCACGAGGTACACTAGTGTCTACATTTGAATGAACTTTTACATTTTTCAATCGGTGACCTTAAAAAAATGAGTTTTGACCGCCTTCTCGTAGAATGGTCTACAGTGCGGCGGATGCTTAACGACTGGGCGGATTTTTTTACATAAAAATTAAATAAATATTTGTTAAAAAAGATAGTTTAAAAACTACTTAATTTATTTTTTCAGTTATTTTTGTATTATGTATATATTTTATTTTATGTATATATTTTATTTACAATCTATCCAAAAAGGATATTTAGTAAATCCAATCCAATCATTATCTGAAACTCGTTGTGTGCGGACGGGTTACGCGAGTGTTAATAAGAGCGAATAATCTAATAAGTGAAAAAAACCAAAACAAACTGAATAAAAAAAGCAAACGGTAAATGAGTTACAGCTAGAGCTGTGTAGCTCATGAACGAACGGGTCAAAATGAACGGATCATCGAATTGAACGAAGTGATCCGGTTATTTTACTGAGCGCTTCTCGTTCAATTGTGTTCCGTTCAATGTTTGTTTCTTCAGGTCTTTTTTATGTCACAATTTCGTTCGTTCAGATGTGTTTTTTATGTTATGTTCTTTTGTTTCAGTTGATTGTTTGTGTATTGATAAGAGTTGCTTTAAAAAGTTTGCGAATGTGCGTACATATTTCTTTTGACCATCGCTGTGGCACTGCCATAATTTTTTTAAATTTGGTTTAACAGTCTTTTTCTAAGAAGTTTGATTGATTATAGTGTTTGTGTTTTTATGGATTACTATACACTTTTTACACAATTTTTATATATGGATTATTTAAATTTTACTTTACAAAAAGTTTTTTCTATTTTGAATGTCAAAACCACAAACTATGTCAAAACAAATCTTTAAAAAAACATGTTGCCGTACTGTCGTTCAGAAGTGAACGATTAAACGAACGGGTTAATTTTTGTAAATTGAACGAAACTGAGCGATCACTGAAATGAACGATTTGGCACAGCTCTAGTTACAGCAATCGTCGTGACAGTTTCCCGGGTTTTTTCCCGGGAGTTCCCGTCCCAAAAATTCCCGGAAAATTCGTCAATTTTCATTTTCGATTTTCCGGGAATTTTGTGCGGGAATCCCGGGACATACAAAACCTCGCACTTCAAGTATTTTTGTAGCATATTCACAGTTTTTTTTTTTACTTTTTTTCTTATTTTTGGTTTATAAAACAATAAATACTAACCCCCATATTCATAAAAAAAACTAAAGTATGGTAATTACGGGCTTATTTGAGAGATGTCTATGCGAACTGTCAAATAATCCTTTAATAAGCCTACTATAATTATTATAAATGCGAGCGTAAATATGAAACAAAATCGGATTTTTGCCTAACGAAGACTTTACCGCTGGTGTCATTCTACAGTGGTTGAAATTTATTCATTATTGCAATCAGGGTAATATCAAGAGCCCAGCTGACTATAATAAATTTGACATTCGTACTTTTCAAATATATGTAATTTTGTATGAAATTTAAATTTTTTTTAATTCCACCGTTCAAACACAAAAAGTTAATACAGAGGGCAAAGTTTATGAATTCGCCTTGATTACCTGGAAATTTGTACCCTGGACTGAATTGTTAAGTTTTACTTTGATCTTCTTTTTTTAAATTCGTAACTTTCTTATATGTATGTATTAACTTATATACATTTTTTTTATTTAAAAATAATTACAGTTTTTTATTAGTACAACCTGTGAATTTTTCTTTATTTGAAGAGTGGGATTTCCGGGAAATTAATTTTTGATTTCCCGTTTCCCGGGAAGCAAAAAAGTCCGGGAAAAACCCCTAGTTAAGCTCCACAAGTGTGAGCAATGAAAACATTAGAGACCCTGAATACAATAAAAACTATTTGAGTGAGAAACTAAAAATAAATACAAACAATTTATGTGCAAGTGCAACAAATTTAAATAAGTGTTTTGAACAAGGGACAAATTTAGCCCAATCTCTTTTTAAAAATTATAAAAAAAATACCGAGGTACCATCCTCATCGCAGTCTTCCTTATCGAATTAAGAAAATTGAACCTACAGTTGTTAAAGATGGTCACAGTCATTTTTCTTCACAAGCTCCAGAGGTCCAGGTAGGAATGGACCGTTATATAACAGTTCTTAAGAGAGGAAGAAGCCCCAAATCGGCAGAGGTTACCAACTCAGCAAAAATTTTGAAAGGTTAAAAAAGCCAACCTCATCGCAAAACCGTTTTGCCATTTTGCAGGAGGAATATGATACCCCATTGCCCGAAAGGAAGTCATTTAAGCCTCCCCCAATAAATTTGAGAGAGAAAAACTTAAATGACCTCATAAAACTTTTAGTTGGATTAATCGGTGAAAACAACTTATTTTTCGAACATAAAACGTGGTAGCATTTATGAAACTAAAATTTCAGTGAATCACGAAAACGCTTACCGCACCACTGTAAGTTGAATGTTGATTTGTTCTATTTAAACCAACTTTAATTAGAATTTGAATACTGGAATAGAACAAATCAACATTCAACTTACAGTAGTACCGAATATAAAGAGTGCTGACGAGAAATCATAGCTGATTTCGAAAATGCATTACACTCGGCTAGTATCGGAACTACTTAATTTTTAATAAAATTTTCATTCTTAGCTATCACATTTTTAATAATGAACTTAAAGCCGAATAAATAGACATAATTATAAGATATATAGAAAAGTTCAAATAAATAACCTTAAAATGTATTAAAAACTATTTTTTATAAATATGACTTTTTCACAATAAACACTGCTAAAAGTAATCCCTTATGTAAATTTTTATTTATTATTGCTTATAAACCTACATATCGATTCCTCAGTATAAAAATTAAGTAACGCAATTTTTTTAAAATATCGTTTTGCCTTACTCTGAGAAACAAACGTAATTTTAATTATAAATTTGTGGTTTTTATTTTATTTAAATTTTTTTTTTATTTTTTTCAAATGGCATTTAAAGTCACTTAATTAAAAAGATATTCAAAAGGCTGATCAAAATGTAGATATGTCGTATTTTTTAAACTTAACAACATATAAGTATATACAAGCAGCAAATTAAAAAAAAATTACATATGTATGTAAATGAACATAAAGCGTGGTAGCATTTATGAAACTAAAATTCAAGTGAATCATGAAAACGCTTACTGCACTACAATTTCCGAATTCGAAAAACATAAGAAAAGCTTCTACACTTACCAACTTAAGAACACAAAAGACCTCCAGGTTGTTAACAAAGGTATTGATTCAAATGTTGACCCAAAGGAGATTAAGGCCAGTTTGTGCAGCAAAAGCTTTAAAGCCAAGTTTGTATCAAACATTAGAAACAGAGAAAGGTATCCTCAACTATTATTCCGAGTGGAGCTTGAGCCTGGTGATGCAAATTTAAAAAAAATGAGAATCACCCCATTTATGACCTAAAATATATTTTGCACCGTAGAATTTTAGTTGAAGCGCCACATAAGCAATCTGGCCCCGTACAGTACTTGAACTTCCAGGGACATGATCACACCAAAGCTTATTGCAAGTTGCCTTCTGTTTGTTTTGTGCGTGAAGGCTTGCATGCTACGACCAAGTGCGACAAACCAAAAAATGATCCTCAGGTGAAGAAAAGCAGAAATTGCGAAGGAAACCACACGGCCAACTAAAGAGGTTGTCCCGTTTTTGATTCAGTTAAGCGCTTATCTAAGCCGAAAGTAGTTCTTGCCCGTCCCCAGCCTTTAAATATACCAACTGTAAACATGCCTCCATTAGCGCAACCCACTACAAGTCAAAATTCCTACGCCAACGTGTTAAAGTCTAACCAGCCCAATGCATGTAAGCCTACCCAGCCTACAACACAACAAGACGTGCCAACAAACGAACCAACTGGGTCCAATTTTAGTCGCCTCGATACCGTAATTGACAATATGGTTAAACAATTTACGAATATCATGTCGCAAATTGCTGGCATTACGCAAGAAATGCAAAAATGCAGTCTGCACTTTTGCAAGCCATGCTTAAAAGGCCATGAACTGAGGCAGGGTTTGTTTCTGAAATGCTAACGGCATCCGCCAACACAAAAACGAACTCGAATATTTTTTAATAAACCAAAAATTTCATGTCATGTTGATTTCTTAGACGCATATAACATCTGGAATAATTTCAAAATTAGAAGCTTTTCTTTTTACAATTAAAAGGATCCCAGATATAGATCATGTGGTGGCTCGGCTATAATAATCAAACCAAGAATCAAACACCAATGAATGGGTGGTCTCTCCGAATGTTATATATAAGCAACGAAGGTTTGCGTTGATGAATTTTTCCATGGTCTAGTTATTTCGTCAGTGTATTGTCCACCCAGGTTCTCAATAACAAAGGATCAGTTCAACAGTTTTTAGAAATCTTTAGGTCCTGCTTCATGGTTGGTGGAGATTATAACGCTAAGTATACATACTAGGGCGTAATAAGTCCCAGGGGTCGTGTTTTGTATGATTCCGTATCTTAAAAGAAACTTAACGTTATTTCATCTAGACAACCGACATATTGGCCAACTGATCACAATAAAATTCCAGACGTTATCGATTTTGGCGTAAGAAAAGGTATATCCCCGGAACTTACCGAAGCTAAAGCCTCGTTGGATTTATCTTTAGACCACTCTCCCACTATAATCACTATTTGCAGTCCTCAAGAAATTTCAACAAGTGAAATTTTTTGTAAATAGTTAAAATACAAAAAATTTATCAGCACCCACTGCTCGGGAAACCAACCGCTACAAACTCCCGCCGACATCGATGATTGTCTGAGCAGCCTTAATGAGAAATGAAAAATAGCCGTTGATCATGCTTCTTCTTACTATCGTCAGACTACATACAACAACATTTTTTCAACCGATGTGCAACAGCTTTTATCTGAAAAAAGAATCGCCCGAAAAAATACCCGTTATCGCGAAACCACCACTACGTAATCTGAGAGGATCCTGGGCAATAAATGATGAAGAAAATTGTAATTTGCTCGCAAAAAAATTAACAAATGCCTTGACTCCAAATACATGCACTGACATGAGTAAATTACCGCCTGTTGTTGCTAGATGTCCTATGGAAATACGTTTTCAGTTGTCAGATGTCGTAGAGGCTATCAATAATTTAAATGCTAAAAAAGCTCCTGGCTTTGATAAAATTAGCAACAAAATGCTTTTAGAGCTGCCTTACACAGCAAAAAGAATAATTCTTTTTTATTTTTAACGCTATATTACGGCTCGAACATTTCCCGCCAGTATGGAAAGTTGCCTTGGTAAAGATGATTCCAATGCCGAGAAAAGATCCTTCGAAGGCGGAGTCTTACAGGCCTATAAGTCTGTTACCAACTATGTCCAAATTGTTTAAGATATTGCTTAAAAAAAACTGACTCCGATCCTGAATGAGAACAACTGCATTCTAGATCACCAACTTGGATTTAGAAATCAACATAGTACCATCAAACAAACCCACAGATTAATACAGGTTATAAAAAAAGCCCTTGAGAAAAAGAAATACTCTTTATAGATGTCTCTCAAGCCTTTGAAAAAGTTTGGCATGAAGCCCTGTTAAACAATTTAAAGCTGAACTTACCAGTGAATATCTTTAACCTTTTGAAAAAACACATAGTTGGCCGACAATTTATGATAAAAGTAGGAATCTGCTTAAGCTGTCCTAAACCAATAGGGGCGGGGGTACCTCAAGGGAGTATATAAGATCCAATTCTTTATTTGCTTTACACAGCAGATATGCCCACAAACAATCTTTCTCATACGTTGACATTTGCAGATGATACCGCCTTTTTCGGTAATCATAAAGACCCTAAAGAGGCCTCAAGACAACTTCAACATTACGTATCCCAAGTAGAAAAATGGGCAAAGTTATGGGTTTTAAAATAAATGAACAAAAATGCACCCACGTTACCTTTACTTTACGCGAGGAAACGTGCCCCCAAATTCTTATTAACAACCATACGGTGCCTCAACGAATTGAGACGAAATATCTTGGCATTCACCTGGATCGCCGCCTCACATGGAAGTCAGATATAGATGCGAAGCTGACGCAGATGAAACTTAAAACGGCCCAAATCCACTGGCTAATCGGTAGAAACTCTGTACTACGTCCTGATTGTAAACTTTTGCTTTACAATTCAATTTTGAAGCCAATTTTGTGCTACGGGATTAAATTTTGGGGCACTGCTTCCGCCTCCAACATTGAAAAATTCAACGCCGCACAGTGGGGCCTAACGCAAAAAAAATGGTAATAAATCTGTATCTTCGAAAGTATTTGTCCGATTATAAAATAATGTATGAAGCAGTCGTAGAGGAGGACCCAAGGTTTTAGAAAAAAAATTTTGGAATACCCTGTATATACATACGTTGAGCTACAGGATGCCAAATTGACCTCCTCGGGCTTACAAAATATTTCTATGCTTATAACTTTTGCAAATATCATCCGATTTCAATGATTTTTGGATTTATTTGATGAAAATTAAAATCTCACTCCTTCTTGTTACCTGTTACAGTTTAAAAGATATTTGGTTTTGAAATTTAAAATTGTTGTTTTTGACCTTGACTTTCTTTGGTTTTTTGCAAATGTCTGCAATTGTAGTTATGCTAAATATATTTTAAAAATATTTTTGTATTTTTAAAAAGTTTGTTAAGCTTACACAAAAAAATTTATTTAATTATCTTTATTCGTCTAGCCGTGAAAAATATTCAAAGTCAAAATTTTCAAGGTGATTCCAAAAATGGCATAGTTTTGACAAAAATTGAGCTCAATTGATTACCTTTTTTTGCAAATATTTGTAAAAATAATTATTTCTTTCTTAACGTTTTTTAAAAAAACAGGCTTCAAAATATATTAGTAGTATATTTTTGAAAGGATTTATACGTGCACCCTACGGCAGGCATTGGTCGAAAATATGGATTTTTTTAACGAAATTTCAAATTTATTGGCCGAGAAAAAAATACGCAAGCCAGTTTTTCAAAAATTGGTTCAAAATTAAAATAACTTATCTTTTGAGGTTTCAGTTTTAATTAAGTTATTTACCGCCCGCTCAAAAATGGGGTCACGGGGGTAAATGTTATTAATATAGGCAAATTTTAAGATGCGTGTAATATAATCGCTCAGAAAATAACTTAAAGTTTACTTAATTCTTTTTGTTTTTTGTTTAAATAATAAATAACATAATTTAATTATAAAGTTTTAAAATCCATTACCTTATCATATATCAACAATATTTTATAAACTTTCAAATATAAAAAATTTTTACAAAAAAACTGTAAATATAATATTTTGGAATTTTTTTAATCTGACCCCTTATTTTTTTTTTTTCTATAGGTAAAAAATATGATATGCATGCAAATCTCCATCTGTTTACCTTTTCAATGATATATAATATTTGTATGGTATTGGCTATTTAATACTATATTAACTGCCCTTAAAACAGCTATCTTGCGTCAAATTTGTTGGAAGTCCATTATTTTGTAGGGTGTGTTTATACATTAGATATGGCATAGTGATATATGAACATTTTAGCAACGAGATTTTGAAGCGCTCCCGGCTTTTATTTTGTTAGACTTGGAAAAAAAATACATATGGCAAAAAATGGGGGAGTTTGGTTGTGGGTAAATGGCGCCTCATCGAGGTCAAAGTTCATCGTAAAACCAAAAAAAAACATAAAATGTCCAATAACTGCCGCGGTGTCGCTCTTAGAGTAGTAGAATGTAAGATTGACCCCCATTAAAATTTCTTCCCCAACATTTTTGTAGAACATACTTACACCCTATCTTCACTCCTTAGGGGGCTTGCCCTACAAAGGGTTAGTTTTTCATAAATTTTACCCTAACCGTCCTAACAAGTTTTGAAGCGCCTCTTGAGGATTCAAAGGTACGACAAACCCCCATTGATTTTTCCCCTTCGACATTATTGAAGAACATACTAACCTCCTATCTCTGCTCCTTAGGGTACTTCCCCTTCAAAAAAAGATAAAGATATTTTCCTTCTCCTTCTTACTACTTTCAGAGCTACTATGGAGGACTCAAATGTATAATCGACCATTGATTTTTCTCACCTACCTACCCTATCTGCTCCTTTGTTCGTTAGGATACTTCCCTTCAAATAAGTTTTTTTTTTAAATTTTACTTGCCTAACTACTTTTGGAGGAGTCAAAAGTATATACCAAACCACTTTCTCTGCTCTTTAGGGTCCTATACAAACAAAATTTTATATCTTTCATTTTTTATTAAATTAATTTCAGTAACAAGTTTTGAGGGTTTTATATTTATTACTTTAATTGATTAGTTTATTTTTGCAATGAAGTAGATACATTTTTTTATTTCCGGCAACGACTTGCAGTAGAAATATTTTTTCTTCCATAGTAGCTCTTAAAGTAGTAAGAAGGAGAAGGCACATTTCTATATCTTTTTTTGAAGAGGAAGACCAATGCCTGGCGTAGGGTGCACGTCTAAATCCTTTCAAAAATATACTATGTACTAATATATTTTAAAGCCTGCTTTTTTCAAAAACGTTAAGAAAGAAATAATTATTTTAACAAATATTTGCAAAAAAAGTTAATCAATTGTGCTCAATTTTTGTCAATATTATGCCATTTTCGGAATCACCTTGAAAATTTTGACTTTGAATATTTTTCACGGCTAGACGAATAAAAATAATTGAATAATTTTTTTTTGTGTAAGCTTAACAAACTTTTTAAAAATACAAAAATTATTTTAAAATATTTTTAGCATAACTACAATTGCAGACATTTGCAAAAAACCAAATAAAGTCAAGGTCAAAAACAACAATTTTAAATTTTAAACCCAGATATCTTTTAAACTGTAACAGGTAACAAGAAGGAGTGAGCGTATTTTCTTTGTAGATTTTAGTTTTCATCAAATAAATCCAAAAATCATTGAAATCGGATGATATTTGCAAAAGTTATAAGCATAGAAATGTTTTGTAAGCCCGAGGAGGTCAACGTATGTATATACAGGGTAGTCCAAAATTTTATTTTCTAAAACCTTGGGTCCTCCTCTACGACTGCTTCATACATTATTTTATAATCGGACAAATACTTTCGAAGATACAGATTTATTACCATTTTTTTTTGCGTTTGGCCTCACTGTGCGCCGTCAAAATAAAATCCTAACGGCCCTTTTCACAATCTGTGATTATTTTAATTTAACAGGAACATTAACAAACCGCCGAAATCGTTAAGTGGAACTTTTTAACATACGGTTAGTGTTTTGCGTTTCACCATCTTTCGGTAGTTAACACTAACATTATACAAAAAGTACGGTAATACTGGTTTTTATTGTTTACGAAAAACCGTGCAATGAAAAAAAAGAATAAAAAAAAGTTATACAAAAATTATTAGCAATTTTTTGATAAAAGAGAAATATATATTTCAAATAAATTTTTTACTTAAAATAGTTTACATACAGTTCCTTGGTAAGTATAAATTGTTAAATGTGCATGCACATAAGTGTGTTTATTGTAGAAAATAAAAAAAAAACATTTTATACAGATTTTAAATGGAGGAAGAAAAATACTCCCGTCGTGTAAAACTTTTACTTTTTAGGCTTTAAAGCTTGTAGTATTGAAAACATTACAAAAATGTAAATGTTGATTTCTGCTTTCCATTTTCTTTTATATAATTTTATTTTAGTAAAAGCATTTAACCGGAAGATTTTGTTCAGTTAAATTTAACAGACTTTTTTAATTAATTTCTTCCGCTTAATTGCTAACCGTACTTTGTGAAATGCAATCGCACTTTGTGAAAAGGGCCGTTAGAATGATAACTGGTGCTCCTTGGTACATTAAAAACAGCAACATCCACAAAGATCTGCAAGTTCCACTTGTTAAATGCGAAATCCTTAATTATGTAGACAAGTATTTAAACATGCTGGAAACACATCCAAATCCGCTCGCTCGAAACATTTTGCAACATAGTGGACACACTCGTCTGAAAAGAAATAATATTATTGCACTTAGATGAAACTACTGAATTAATATTATTATGAGAACTTGAATTTTAGTCTGGCACTGGCTGGTCTATATAAATTTAATAGTTTTAAGTTTTAAATACTTATTGTAAGTTCGCCAAAGGCGAAGATTCAATAATAAAAATATGAAAAAAAAAAATAAATCCAATAATTAACAATAACAATTTATTGCTGAACTCCACT
Source organism: Melanophora roralis (assembly GCA_963583895.1). Lineage (NCBI taxonomy): Eukaryota > Metazoa > Arthropoda > Insecta > Diptera > Rhinophoridae > Melanophora > Melanophora roralis. The sequence continues at coordinate 76,022,562 of OY757187.1, read as the reverse complement.
GAGAACAACATAAGATATCGCAAGTATTTTATTTACAATATATCCAAGAAATATTTTTAAATTTAACTAAGGTTTTAAAAATGAAATTTTCATACAAAATCGGTATTTGAAGTCTACTTTAAATTTATTTTTTTGTATACGACCCTAAAACCTTAACAAATAATATCGTCGGTCTCGTGTAGAAAAGCCACCCTAACTCACAATTTTTACGAAATTGATTTTTTTTGTGATTCGACTGCATTTGACGAAAATACACCTCACAAAAATTTAAAGCAATTTTATTAAAATTAACGGTTATTCAAGTAATTTTCTAAAAGGCCTTCACTAATTTCTAAAAAAATATATTTTTTAAGGCCCTATCTCGCCAAATTATGTTGTTGCATGTGTTTCATTCAGAAACAAAAATGTGTCCAAAAATTTCGTACAAGGAACATAGGGAAAAATAAAAAAGATGCGGAAAGAAAAACGTACAGATATGAACTTATATAAAATGTTGATATGGGGCTGAGCGTGGTGTTTTGTATGGAACTGCAAGCATAAAATTGGTATCACAGTTAAATGCCAATTCAGCATACTAAAAAATGAGACTACAAACTCAAAATTTTAACAACTATTAACCTTTAACACACCAATCGCACAATTTTGTATGGAATAAAGCGTCAGGAAACCCTACTGCTTCGATTTTCACAGCATACACAGAGCACTTAAGAGATTTTTTTGGATAGATCTCCTGGTTTTCACCACATTATTATTTATTCAAACGGTTGCTTTTATCAAAATCGCAACGTCACGTTATCTTATGCTTTTCTCTACTTTTGTGAAGAACGAAATCTAGCTATTAAGCAAAAGTACTTATTTGTGGAAAACACAAATGGAGTGCGATGCAACCCATTTTCTTATCGAAAAAAAACCAAAAAACAAACAAATAATTTTGCCGTCGCAGTTTGTGGAAAAATATTAAAGAAGCCAGAAAATATCCAACACGCCTGGAAGCACACCAATTCGATTACACGTTTTTCTAAGATTTTGAGAAACTTCCGAAGCGATAATTGTCAATTTCACTAAACACTTAATAATTAAAATTGTTGCGCAGTTGTATCCATTTTTATTTGAATTTTAATTGAAAATTTAATTTTAGGAAAAAAGGCAGGGGATGAAACCGTAAATATGTTGCGTGCCCTTGCATACGATCTTTCAGGGATCATATATTTTAAAATAAATATTACAGAAGAATTTGAGCTTCTTCCACATAGAACAATAGCTTGCAGAGAACGCATTATTCCAGCAGGGCTATATAAAAAAATTAGCAATTCCGTAAAAGAAATGGGAACAATTGCAAGATCTAAAGAAGTTGATTCCTATAGACGGCCAAAACTTTAAATATATGTTGCCATACAAATCATAAACACAATTTTTATAATCGAAATTAATATTTTTAAGCAATAACAATAGGTGTGTTCCAAGTAACTTTGGGCATGTTTGTGCATATGAGAATAAAAACAGAATTTTCTTTCTCCAATTTTTAAACTTACCCAAATCTTGTGGAACAGAAATATGTAATATTGTTATTGATGTTGCTTACTTTTTAGGTTTATTCGTTAAGAGTCATTACCAAAACATGTGTATCACTGGTAACACATACATTCTTTATTAATTTATAAAAGCAAACACTTTTGTATTTCATATACATTATAGAAATACAACAAAATTAGTTTGGAAGAGTTTTATATTATTTTTCTTTTAAAAATAAATATTTAGCACTTTTTTTATTTGCGTGGATCAACATTTTTATACATGTGAAACAGCTGATAATTATTTTCGTGCACAACCTTACCCAAAGAAAAAGTTTGTGTAACTTTGAACATGAAGAGAATTGAAATTACGTTCTCATGAGCGCTCTCTCATGCACAATTTTTGTTATCTAGAACGATTTTTGGCTAATTTTGTGCAATTTTTGGGAAGTTTGTTTAAGTTTTTGCATCATTTGGCACACACCTTATATTTGCTAGTAATTTGAATTATGAATTTACCTTAATATAATTTGTTTTGATCGCTACAAAAAAATCCCTAAGTTACATTTATGCTCTGAAATGAAACTGCAAAAAGTCCTATATCAACTTAATTTTTTTATGTATATTTAAAAATTAAAAAAAAAAAAATTTGAAAACTAAATTCGTCCTTCATTTTAGTAATAACCTGCATTAAAAACGACATTAATTTCTGTCAATTACAGTTTTAAATGTGTTTTTACCATCTGTAAAGTTTCAAATATGCCAGTTACGGCCCTTCCATATGAGACCAACGATATGTAGGAAGTGTTTATGTCAAAGTAGTGAATACTTTTATGTGGTATAGTATTTTGTACATATCAGAGGTCAAAATTGCTCACTCGTTTCTCATTCATGAGTGCGAGTGGGAGCGCTGTGTTTACTGCAGCAATTTTTCATTAATGAATGAGTTTTTAAAAAACATTTTGTGCCTTATCACTCTAGAGTGAGATGAAAAAATTTTTTTGGACCAGTCATAGTGAGAAGTGAAAAGAAAAATTTATTTTTTTCTTTTCACGAACATAAATGAAAAGCATCAAATTCGAGTACTTTTCATAAGTAAAAAATCATAAATAAATTTTTTGGTCATGTTACTGGTGCTGCCATATGTAAAAATTTGTTGCATAAACTTTGAAATGCTTAAAAAAAGTAAGTATAATTTTTTTTGAAAACATGTTTTTAATAAATTAAAAAACCAGGCACTTTTATACGTTGTGATTCTTAACAACTTTTTTAATTTTCTTGCTTTCATAATATAACATGTGCATTTATTTAACTTCATTTCATTTAAATTTTTTAATGAATCCGATTTAATGATTTTAGTAATAAAAATATGCGGTTAAGGTTTTACAAAAATGGGAAGCATTACTCCAGTGACAAACAAAAGCATCGTCACCATCACGTTCATCATTACTTTCTTTTTTTTGTTTGTGAAGTAGTTTGTAATGCCTTGATATTTCCCTTCACTTTCCCACTAAGTTCCTTTTTGCACGATTCTATTAAGCAAATACTTTTTTTGAAGATGCATCGTACAACACATATTTTTCAAAATTAAATTGTCTTTTAGGCATTGTTTGTTATTCACTTCACGCTATTTGAAATTTAAATAAGGAGCTTTTCAGACATTTAATGTTTATATTGCAAAAAAAAAATAGAGCTGTTACACACACTCATGCAAATTTTTAAACGATTGGAAAAAATTGCATTCCGCTTTACCACCATTTTGTTTGGGATTTTCCACTAATTTGAAAGGTATTTTATACCTGCCTGTCCGTCATCCTTTTAGATATTGGGTATATTGTTACAAAAAAATGTGGTAGTTATTATACAATACACACGCAAATTATTTTATGTACAACAATTCAAAACTTTATCTTTCAGGTCAATTAAATAGAACCTAAGAGTTTGAAGGAGTTCCATTAGCAAAAGTAAGGTAAATAAAAAAAAGCGCAGTTACGACCTTGAACACAATACACAACAAATAATTTTTTTTTATCAGAAAACGTCAATTAAAATTTTAGAAAAACAGTTCAAAAATATTTTTAAAGATTGTTATGAAAATTTGTGTCAGTACAGACTGTAAAATTTCCAAAAAATAACAACATAAAATGTAAGTATTATTTAATTTTCTTTACAAAAACTATTTTTTAATTATGTCTACTAAATCGGCTTTAAGTTCATTATTAAAAATGTGATAGCTAAGAATGAAAATTTTATTAAAAATTAAGTAATTCCGATACTAGCCGAGTGTAATGCATTTTTGAAATCAGCTCTGATTTCTCGTCAGCACTCTTTATATTCGGTACTACTGTAAGTTGAATGTTGATTTGTTCTATTTAAACCAACTTTAATTAGAATTTGAATACTGGAATAGAACAAATCAACATTCAACTTACAGTAGTACCGAATATAAAGAGTGCTGACGAGAAATCATAGCTGATTTCGAAAATGCATTACACTCGGCTAGTATCGGAACTACTTAATTTTTAATAAAATTTTCATTCTTAGCTATCACATTTTTAATAATGAACTTAAAGCCGAATAAATAGACATAATTATAAGACATATAGAAAAGTTCAAATAAATAACCTTAAAATGTATTAAAAACTATTTTTTTATAAATATGACTTTTTCACAATAAACACTGCTAAAAGTAATCCCTTATGTAAATTTTTATTTATTATTGCTTATAAACCTACATATCGATTCCTCAGTATAAAAATTAAGTAACGCAATTTTTTTAAAATATCGTTTTGCCTTACTCTGAGAAACAAACGTAATTTTAATTATAAATTTGTGGTTTTTATTTTATTTAAATTTTTTTTTATTTTTTTCAAATGGCATTTAAAGTCACTTAATTTAAAAGATATTCAAAAGACTGATCAAAATGTAGATATGTCGTATTTTTTAAACTTAACAACATATAAGTATATACAAGCAGCAAATTAAAAAAAAATTACATATGTAAATGAACATAAAGCGTGGTAGCATTTATGAAACTAAAATTCAACTGAATCATGAAAACGCTTACTGCACTACAATTTCCGAATTTGAAAAACATAAGAAAAGCTTCTACACCTACCAACTTAAGAACGAAAAAGGTCTCCAGGTTGTTATAAATGGTATTGATTCAAATGTTGACCCAGAGGAGATTAAGGCCAGTTTGTGCTGCAAAGGCTTTAAAGCCAAGTTTGTATCAAACATTAGAAACAGAGAAAGGTATCCTCAACCAATATTCTGAGTGGAGCTTGAGTCTGGTGATGTAAATTTAAAAAAGAATGAGACTCATCCTATTTATGACCTAAAATATATTTTGCACCGTAGAGTTGTAGTTGAAGCGCCACATGAGCGATTTGGACCCGTACAGTGCTTAAACTGCAAGGAATATGGTCACACCAAGGTTAATTGCAAGTTGCCTTCTGTTTGTGTTGTGTGTGGTGACCTGCATGCTACGACCAAGTGCGAAAAGCCAAAAGATGATCCTCGGTTAAAGAAATACAGCAATTGCGGAGGAAACCACACGGCCAACTATAGAGGTTGTCCCGAAAGTGGTTCCTGCCCCTCCCCAGCCTTTGAATATACCAACTACTAACATACCTCCATTAGCACAACCAACTACAAGTCAAGTTTCCTACGCCAACGCATTAAAGTCTAACCAGCCCAATGCACGCAGGCCTACCCAGCCTACAACACAACAAGAGGTGCCAACAAATGAACCAACCGGGTCAAATTTTAGCCGCCTCGAAGCCGTAATTGACAATATGGTTAAACAATTTACGTAGATCATGGCGCAAATGGCTGGCATGATGCAAAAAATGCAGTCTGCTCTTCTGCAGGCCATGCTTAAAAGACCAATAACTGCCTCAGAGTTTGTTTCTGGAACGCTAACGGCATCCGCCAACACAAAAACGAACTCGAAAATTTTTTAATAAACCAAAAAATTGATGTCATGTTGATTTCTGAGACGCATATGACATTTAGAAGTAATTTTAAAATTAGAGGCTATTCTTTTTACGAGATAGATCATGTGGTGGCTCGGCTATAATAATCAAATCAAAAATCAATCATCAATGGATGGGTGGTCTCTCCGAATGTTATATACAAGCAACAAACGTTTGCGTTGATGAATTTTTCCATGGCTTAGTTATTTTGTCAGTGTGTTGTTCACCCAGATTCTCCATAACAGGGGATCAGTTCAACAGTTCTTACAGATCTTTAGGTCCCCGCTTCACAGCTGCTGGAGACTATAACGCTACGCATACGTGCTGGGGCTCTCGCCTACTAAGTCCCAGGGGTCGTGTTTTGTTTGATTCCGTATCTGAAATGGGGCTTAACGTGTTTTCATCTGGACAATCGACATATTGGCCAACTGATCACAATAAAATTCCAGACGTTATCGATTTTGGCGTAACAAAAGGTATATCCCCAGAACTTACCGAAGCTCCAGCCTCGTTGGATTTATCTTCAGATCACTCTCCCAATATAATCACAATTTTTAGTCCTTGTCAAATACCAACTAGTGATATTTTTTCATTTAAAAGAGTTAATTGGTTAAAATACAAAAAATTTGTCAGCACCCAAAGCTCGGAAAACCAACCGCTTAAAACTCCCGAAGACATTGATTATTGTCTGAGCAGCCTGGGCAAGAAGTGATGAAGAAAAATGTGATCTGCTCGCAAGTCATTTAACAAATGTCTTCACTCCAAATACATGCACTGACATGAGTAAATTACCGCCTGTTGTTGCTAAATGTCCTATGGAAATACGTTTTCAGTTGTCAGATGTCGTAGAGGGCATCATTAATTTAATGGTGTTTTCCTTTCTGGCAAAAATGTTACATTAATGCTACCATTCGTGCGGGTTTATGTTCCATTCTAAAAATACATGCAAGAGTGAAAACAGTTTTCGTTTTCATTTCTGAACATGTTGCACAAATAACTGGCAAGAGTGTAACATATCTTACCCCCAATTATATTGCAGTGTAACAAAGTACCACTTTTTACAGCTGTGTTATGTAAGTAAATACTTTTTTATGCAGACGAGTTTTTAACACAGAGTGCATTTTTTATTAAAATCAAGACATTTTTCTGTTCCATTGAAACAAAAAAAATGGGCAACTTTAAAGGTGTGGGTGTAAACTGATAAAAATATTGCACATACTTATTGTAACATTTTTTTTTAGAATGGAAAACACCATAAATTTTACAGCAACTGTATATAATAATTATTTTCGCATATTAAATGTAAAAAGTCATTTATAAAAAAACTTCGGAAAGTGAAGTAAGTAGACCAAAAAACCAAACTTGTTGAATGCCAAGTGCTTTTTACTTTTGTGGTTAAAAATTGTTTCTCAAATATAAAATTAGTTTTTTATTCTTTTGGCAATAAAAAAAATATTTCTTAATTTAAATTTTTTTAGTGGAAATAACTGTACTATTTTTAACTAAAATAAAAATTAAAAAAACGATTATTGCTATCATATGTAATTTTGTAAACAATTTAAAACTAAATTATTAAAGATATTTTTGCAAAAAAAAACAAAATCAAAAAACAGTTACAATCTTTTTGTCACAATAATTAAATTCCCGGGAATATAAGCTAAGATCCAGCCTATGTTTCGTCAAGATTTCTTTTATTTTCCTATTCAAAAGTGGGCTTTAACTGGAATCTGTAAAGTAAAGCTGATATAGCCTCATTTAATCTATCATTGTTTAGCAAGGAAAAAAATTTACTTCAGGAATAGCGGAAAAATGGGGGAAAATTGCCAACCAGATATCTGAACATATACCTTTAATTATCAGACTTCTCGTATCTGAATTTTTTTTCTTTTACATATACCACCCAGCGACTAAGTTTTTTAAGAAATGTGCAGATGGCCAATTCCACGTAAAATGGTTTAAATATGGAAGTGTGGGTTTCTTCTATTAAAAAAATAGATTAGCTTACGTCCAAAAGAGAGTAAACAATTTTTGAAATGTACAAAAATAAATAAATTTGCTCATATCTTAGTTTTATTTACTGAACACTCGTCTATCTTTTTTTTTTACATTTTTCTGAAACGGTCGCACCAGTCACGTTTTCTAAGAAAATATGTTTTTTTGTAGAGAAATATACGTATTATGTACAATGAAAAACAATTTAAGCTACCGTGTTCATAAATTTGTTTATATCTTTTGATGAAATCAGCAACAAAATTCTTTTAAAGCTGCCTTGCACTGCAAAAAGAATAATTCTTTTTTTTTAACGCCATATTACGGCTTGAACATTTTCCGCCAGTATGGAAAGTTGCCTTGGTAAAGATGATTCCTAAGCCGGGAAAAGATCCTTCGAAGGTGCAGTCTTACAGGCCTATAAGTCTGTTACCAACTATGTCCAAATTGTTTGAGAAATTGCCTAAAATCAAGCTGACTCGGATCCTGAATGAAAATAACTGCATTCCAGTAGTGCGATTCAGTAACTTTAAACGATTCGACAATCGTCATATTTATCGACAGAAATTATTGTTTGCTGCTACGGTTAAGTGATTCACTAAGACGTTTTTAACGATAGTGGACAAGTTGATTTTTGTTTGTATTTTATTATTTGTAAAATAAATTTTAAGAAAGCGAAAATCATAAATATAGTAAAAATAATATATAATATACAAAATAACCTTTTGTCGATACAACTAACAACACAAAAATTATTGCCGTTAAATTATCAAGTATAACGATTGTAAAAATTGCTAAAAAGTTTTGCTGTTTACTTAACAATAACAGCTGACTTTAACGGAAGTGAATATCGTTAAAAACTTTAATGAATCGCAAAATCGTTATATTTATTGTTAACTTATTTTAACCATACGAATATCGTAAAAATAAGTTACAGATCACCAATTTGGATTTAGAAATCAACATAGTACCATCAAACAAACCCACAGATTGATACAGGTTATAAGAAAAGCCCTTGAGGGAAAGAAATACTGCTCCGCGCTCTTTATATATGTCTCTCAAGCGTTCGACAAAGTATGGCATGAAGGCCTGTTAAACAAATTAAAGCTCAACCTTCCATCTAATATTTTCAACCTTTAAAAAAAAAATACATAACCGGCCGACAAGTTATGATTAAAGAGGGAAACCAAATAAGTTCTTCTCAACCAATAGGGGCTGGTGTACCTCAAGGGAGTATACTAGGTCCAATTCTGTACTTGCTATACACAGCAGATATGCCAACAAACAATCTTACTCATATGTTGACATTTGCTGATGATACCGCCTTTCTCAGTATTCATAAAGACCCTAAAGAGGCCTCAAAACAACTTCAACATCACGTATCCCAAGTAAAAAAAAATGGGCAAAGTTATGGGAAATAAAAATAAATAAACAAAAATGCGCCCCCCTTACTTTTACGTTACACAAAAAAACGTGCCCCCAAATTCTTATTAACAACCATACGGTGCCTCAACGAATTGAGACGAAATATCTTGGCATTCACCTGGATCGCCGCCTCACATGGAAGTCACATAAAGATGCGAAGTTGACACAGATGAAACTTAAAATGGCCCAAATCCACTGGCTAATCGGTAGAAACTCTGTGCTACGTCTTGATTGTAAACTTTTGCTTTACAACTCAATTTTGAAACCAATTTGGTGCTACGGGATACAATTATGGGGCACTGCTTCCGCCTCCAACATTGAAAAAATTCAACGCCGTCAAAATAAAATCCTAAGAATGATAACTGGTGCTCCTTGGTACATTAAAAACAGCAACATCCACAAAGTTCTGCAAGTTCCACTAGTTAAATTCGAAATTTTTAATTATGTGGACAAGTTGGAAACACAACCAAATCCGCTCGCTCGAAACATTTTGCAACATAGTGGACACACTGGTCTGAAAAGAAGGGATACTATTGCACTTAGATAAAACTACTGAATTAATTAATTTTTTTTTATAAGAACTTGAATTTTAGTCTGGCACGGGCGGCCTAATAAAAATTAAATAGTTTTTAGATTTGAATACTTATTGTTAGTTCGCTAACAAGAATTTTTTTACTCATATTGGAAGTACAAATTAAGTTATTTTTCATTAATTTTTGTTTTTTCACATGTTTGCTTACACAAATATTCTATCGCAAATAATTTTAATTCAATTTTCTTGTATGTTTTGTATATTAACATTTATAAATACATTAATGCAAATATTTTGTGTGTCGTTGTGTCAAAATTCAGTCGCAAATAAATAAAAAATTTAACAAAGTAACAAATGTAATATAAATATAAAACAATTTTTAAGTTTCGTTTAACAAAAATTCTGCCGCAAAGTGAGCATTGTTCATTTATTTCTTGACGACGCCATCTTAAGAAATGAAATTGATGATCAAGTTGATTATCAAGTTGCGTGCAGCCTACGTCATGATCATCAATTTAAATGAATTTGACAAACAATATGTGTGATCGACTTGAAAAGGAAAACTTGAACTTGTGGCCGCAGCGTTATATAGCTTTTTCCGTCTTCTAACTCAACGTCTTTTCTGTCTTTGTTTAATTTTTGTATATATTTTTCCTTCTTGGTGAGTTGCTCTCTTAATCTCGTAGTGTACGGACGTGTCTACGCGAGTGTATATTTGTAATAGGTGATATTTGTAATAAGTTACAAAAAAAATTGTTAATATACATACCTACAAGACATAAGTGAGAATCGAAAATAAAAACAAACTAAACAAAACAAAAAAAACCAAACGGTTATTGAGTAACAGTAATCGTTGTGACAGTGGGCCTAATAGCCGAAATGCTTACATTGTGTTAAGCTCAGCAAGCGTTAGCAATGAAAACATTAGAGACCCTGAATATAATAGAAACTATTTAAGTGCAAAACCGAAAACAAATACAAATAATTTAAGTGCAAGTGTGCCTAATTTGAATAAATGTACTGAACAAGGGAGAAATTTAGCCCAATCTCTGTTTAAAAATTATAAAAAAAATACCGAGGTGCCATCTTCATCGCGGTCTTCTTTATCAAGTTCTGGTGTCGCACCAACAGCTGCTAAAGGCGCTACGGGCCCAATTTCTGCGTGTGCTCCTAAGACCCAGGTAGGGATGGACAGGTACGTAACAGTTCTTAAAAGGGGAAGGAGCCCTAAATCGGCAGAAGCATCTCAACCTGCAAAAATTTTAAAAGACGATGAAAGGCCATTCTCATCGCAAAATCGTTTTGCAATTTTGCAAGAGGATAATGAGGCCACTGTTAGTGAAAAAAAGTCCTTTAAGCCACCTCCCATTTATTTGAGGGAAAAAAACTCAAATGATCTCGTCAAGTTTTTAGTCAGTTTGATCGGAGAAAATAACTTTTATGTTTCAAACGTTAAACGCGGTAACATATTTGAGACAAAAATTCAAGTGAACCATGAAAACGCCTACCGCGCCACGGTTTCGGAGCTCGAAAAACTCAGAAAAAACTTCTATACCTACCAACTCAAGACCGCAAAAGGCCTTCAGGTAGTTATTAAAGGCATTGATTCTAACGTTGACCCAGAAGAGATCAAGACCAGTTTGCTAAACAAAGGGTTTATGGTTAGGACGGTATAGAATATGAGAAACAGGGAAAAACACCCCCAACCATTATTCCGAGTGGAGCTTGAGCCTGGGGATATCAAATTGAAAAAAAAGTAAAACTCACCCCATCTACGATTTAAAATATATTATGCACCGACGAGTCACTGTGGAAGTGCCACATAAGAGATCTGGGCCCGTACAGTGCTTAAACTGCCAGGAATATGGCCACACTAAAACTTATTGTAAGTTGCCTACTGTTTGTGTTGTGTGTGGGGATCTGCACGATACGACCAAGTGCGACAAGCCAAAAGATGATCCTAGGATAAAGAAATGCAGCAACTGCGGGGGAAACCACACTGCCAACTATAGAGGTTGCTCTGTTTTTAATTCAGTTAAGCGATCAACTAAGCCGAAAATAGTTCCTGCCCCTCCCCAGCCTTTAAATATACCAACTACAAATATGCCTCCATTGGCACAACCAACTACAAATCAAGTTTCTTACGCCGCCGCATTAAAGTCTACCCAGCCTACAACACAACAAGAAGTGCCAACTAGCGAACCAACCGGGCCTAATTTTAGCCGCCTGGAAGTCGTAATTGACAATATGGTCACACAATTTACGCAGATTATGGCGCAAATGGCGAACATGATGCAAGAAATGCAAAAAATTCAGTCTGCTTTTCTGCAGGCTATGCTTAAAAGACCATGAACTGCCTCAGGGTTTGTTTCTGGAACGCAAACGGCATCCGCCAACACAAAAACGAGCTCGAATATTTCTTGATGAACCAAAATATCGATGTTATGTGTATTTCTGAGACTCATATGACATCTAGAAGCACTTTTAAAATTAGTGGTTATTATTAGTGGCTATTTTCTTCGATCTTCTGTTTTAATGCCTTTGTCCTATTTATTTAAGCTCAAGATCTTTTGTTTTTTTGTATTTTCGATATTTCGCCACCACAATGGGAAGCTTCGTCAGGAAAATTTTTTATTTTTAATAAACAATTCAAAAAATTATTTTAAATATTATTAACAACAATTTCAAAGGAAACGGAAACAGAAATATTTTGACATACTAGTACATACATTAAACAAATTATCTAACTAACAAAAAATTGAAAACATACATAGTACATAGTATAAAAACATTACATAATTGTGAGGAAATTAATTAAACTAATATTCAGTATACAGACAGTAACTGATAAAGAAGATCAAGAGACGGCTAGGAATAAATTCACAAACATTGTTGATGACCATTTAAATAGGGAACGTTTGACAAATAGGGATAAATTCGTTTTAGAAAAAGTGGACACAACTGAAAAGTTTTTGAAGAAAAATAAAAATTTACTTATTTTGAATGCAGATAAGGGGAATACGACTGTTGCAATGAATATATGTGACTATGACTCGAGGATGATGGACATTGTGGGTGATATTACCACATACCAATTGTCTAATAAAGATCCGACGAACAAATTACAGATAACAAATAATAGTTTGATAGAAGAACTGTTTAAATTGGAGGTTATTACACCAATTGAAAGAAACAGGCTTAAAACGAATGTATCTACGGCACCAAGGTTGTATGGGGTACCGAAGATACATAAGGAACATTTTCCTTTAAGACCAATTTGTTCATATGTGAATTCACCATCATATGAACTGTGTAAATATATTGCGAATATTCTTAGGAAATTAACTGAGAATTCTAGATATAATGCGAGAGATTCTTTACAATTTAGGGAAAGGATAGAGAATATAAAGATACAGGATAATGAAAAATTAGTTTCACTTGATGTAGTATCTTTATTTCCAAATGTACCAGTGGAAATGGCACTAAGTATTATTGAGGAGAAATGGGATTTAATAGAAAGTTATACAGATATAAATAAGGATCTTTTTCTTCGCATTCTTAGATTCTGTTTACTTGATAATAGGTATTTCAAGTATGACGATAAAATATATATACAACGGAAAGGACTTCCAATGGGATCTCCAGCATCTCCGATAGTAGCAGATATTGTTATGGAGAAATTATTAGATTACTGTGTTGATAGATTAGATGTAAAACCGAAAATTATAACGAAATATGTGGATGACTTATTTTGTATTGTTCCGAGTCATTTGATTGATAATGTTTTAATGGTTTTTAATTCGTTCCATGGGGATATAAAATTTACTATTGAAAAGGAATGTGATTCTAGGATTCCATATTTGGATACATTAGTTATAAGAAGGGGTGGAAATTTATTAATAGATTGGTATCAGAAGCCAACGTCATCGGGAAGAATTATTAATTATCATTCGAAACATCCTAAGAGAGTTATTTTTAATACGGCACGGAATTTAATTGAGAAAGTTTCGAAGATTAGTAATATGGAATTTCATAGGAAGAATATGGAGAAGGTTAAAAATATTTTGATTGACAATGATTTTCCAATTGCACTAGTTTGCAGATTGATAAGACAATAAAGGAACCGGACTAATTTGAACAGGGAAACGCAAACTGAACCTAAGGTCTATAAATCACTTACTTATGTTCCCCTTTTATCTGAAAGATTAGAAAACTCGACAATTTATGATAATAAGAAACACAAAATGGCACATAAAACATATAATACGTTAGATAAATATTTTAGCAAGACAAAGGGTAAAATAGATAAATTTGAAATGTCTAATTTAGTATATAAGATACCATGTAAGGGTAGTGAAAATGACAATTGTAATAAGGTATATGTAGGTACAACAAAAAATAAACTAAAAACCAGAATTGCTGGACACAAATCAGATCAGAAATATAGAGACAGTACCACAACACAAAAAACAGCATTATCATTACATTGCACTAATTCAGATCATTATCCAGATTTCAAAAACACTTCAATTTTGAATATAGAGAACAACTATAAACGAAGGTATATGTAAGAAATGTTACAAATTATAAAACTTCCATCTACACAACGAATTAATTATAAAACAGACACAGCTAATGTAGCCCAAAATTATAGACTTTTAGTAAATAAGATCTGAATATTAGTTTAATTAATTTCCTCACAATTATGTAATGTTTTTATACTATGTACTATGTATGTTTTCAATTTTTTGTTAGTTAGATAATTTGTTTAATGTGTGTACTAGTATGTCAAAATATTTCTGTTTCCGTTTCCTTTGAAATTGTTGTTAATAATATTTAAAATAATTTTTTGAATTGTTTATTAAAAATAAAAAATTTTCCTGACGAAGCTTCCCATTGTGGTGGCGAAATATCGAAAAAACAAAAAAACAAAAGATCTTGAGCTTAAATAAATAGGACAAAGGCATTAGTGGTTATTCTTTTTACGATTCAAAGGATCCTAGGGATAGATCATGTGGTGGCTCGGCTATTCTAATCAAATCAAGAATTAAACACCAATGGTTGGGTGGCCTCTCGGAATGTTATATCCAAGCTACGAACGTCTGCATTGATGAGTTTTTCCATAACCTTGTTATTTCATCAGTTTACTGTCCACCCAGATTCTCCATAACGAAGGATCAGTACAACAGTTTCTACAAATCATTAGGTCCCCGCTTTATAGCTGCTGGAGACTATAACGCTAAGCACACATACTGGGGCTCCCGCCTAATTAGTCCCAGAGGTTGTGTTTTGTATGACTCCGTGTCGGAAATAGGACTTTTCGTTATTTCAACTGGACAACCAACTTATTGGCCAACGGACAATAATAAAATTCCAGACGTAATAGATTTTGGCGTGGCAAAAGGTATATCCCCGGACCTTATTTAGGCTGTAGCCTCCTTGGATTTATCTTCTGACCACTCACCTACAATAATTACTATTTGCAGTCCTCACCACATAGCAGCTAGTGATTTTTTCTTATCTAAAAAAATAAATTGGTTAAAATATAAAAAATATATTAGTGCCCACTGTTCGGAAAACCAACCGCTAAAAACTCCCGGAGACATAGACGATAGTCTGAGAGTCCTAAATGAAAACATTAAAAAAGCCGCTGAACATGCGTCTTCTACCTATCGTCAGGTCAGGTACGGCAAAATTTTTTCTGACGATGTGGGAAAACTTTTATCTGAAAAAAGAAGAGTCCGAAGAGAATGGCAAAAGAACAGATCGCCCCAACTTAAATCTAAGCTGAAAGAATGTACTAACAAATTAAAAAGCTTGCTGGAGGTTCACAAAATAGCTTCACTTAAAGAGTACCTCGAAGGTCTACACGCGACTCCTCAGACAAATTATTCCCTATGGCGATCAGCCAGACGTCTTAAAAGGTCCATTATCGCAAAACCACCACTGCGTAATCTGAGAGGATCCTGGGCTAGAAATGACGAAGAAAAATGTGATCTGTTCGCAAACCATTTCAAAAACGTGTTCACTCCCAATACTTGCACAGACGTGAGGGAATTACCACCAGTTGTTGATAGACGTCCTTTAGAAATACGTTTCCGATTTACAGATGTTGTAGAGGCTATTGCTAACCTAAATGGTAAAAAAGCTCCTGGCGTTGATAATATAAGCAACAAAATGCTCTTAGAGCTACCTTTTACGGCAAAAAAAATAATTCTTTTTATTTTTAACGCAATAATTCGGCTTGAACATTTCCCGCCTATATGGAAAATTGCCTTAGTAAAGATGATTCCTAAGTCTGGCAAAGATCCTTCAAAGGTAGAGTCTTATAGGCCTATAAGTTTGTTCAAAAAGGGAAACCAAATAAGTTCTAGTCAAACAATAGGGGCTGGTGTACCTCAAGGGAGTATACTAGGTCCAGTTCTGTACTTGCTTTACACAGCAGATATGCCAACCAATAGTTTTACACACACGTCGACATTTGCTGATGATACTGCTTTTCTTAGTGTTCATAAAGACCCTAAAGAGGCTTCAAACCAATTGCAGCAACACGTAACCCAAGTTGAAAAATGGGCAAAGTTATGGGGAATAAAAATAAATGAACAAAAATGTACCCACGTAACTTTTACTTTACGCAAAGAAACGTGCTCTCCAATTCTTATTAACAACCATATGGTGCCTCAACGAACCGAGACAAAATATCTTGGTATTCACCTAGACCGCCGCCTCACATGGAAGCCTCATATAGATGTGAAATTGACGCAAATGAAACTTAAAGCTACACAAATTCATTGGCTAATCGGCAGAAACTCTGTGCTTCGTCTTGATTGTAAACTTCTACTCTACAAATCGATTTTGAAACCAATTTGGTGCTACGGTATACAATTATGGGGCACTGCTTCCGCATCCAACATAGAAAAAATTCAATGCAGGCAAAACAAAATCCTAAGAATGATAACTGGTGCTCCTTGGTATGTTAAAAACAGCAACATCCACAAGGATCTACAAGTTCCACTAGTTAAATGCGAAATCCTGAACTATGTGAACAAGTATTTAAATAAGCTGGAAGCTCACCCAAATCCGCTCGCCCGAAACATCCTGCAACATAGTGGGCACACCCGCCTGAAAAGCAGGGATACTATTGCGCTTATATGAAGCTCGATAATTAATATGAGAACTTAAATTTTAGTCTGGCACTGGCTGGACTTATATTAACTACCTAGTTTTAAGATTTGAACACTTATTGTTAGTTCGTCACAGGCGAAGATTCAATAATAAATATATGGAAAAAAAAATTTTTCCTTCTTTGCTATTAGCACATTATGGATGTCATTATATTTATCTTCATGTATTTTTCCGTTCAAAAAATCGATAGTTAATTATAAGAAGCACCTTGGCTTTAAATTCAGTCCATGATCGGTCATTAATATCAAAAGCTAACGCATATTTCTTAAATTTATCTATCATTGTCAAGAATAGTTTGTTTTCAAGTGTGTAAAATACGTTTAAATGTATAAATTTTCAAGGTCTTTTCAGTGTCTCTGTTATTTGGAAAGGTATTTTTGGTTGATTTCGAACATATTTTTCTATGTTGCACACTTCGCAATTATATATATATTGGGTAGTTCTAGTTTTTAAGTTGGGGCTTCAGCATTTATTCTCTTGTGGTTTTAATCAAGGTGTTCTTTTCCTTAATATTGGTCAGTTTGTTTTCGTCTACAACGTCTTCGAGCTCTCTTTGGCATCTTACTATTTTGAATTTTTCATTATTTCCGAAAAATTCCTTATATGTTTTATATGTGTATAATATACAATATTAAAAAAGCGTTACATTGCATCTGAGAGATATATGATGACTGACCGTTAGTCAAGTGTTGCCAAAAATACTTTTAATACAAAAAAGCATAGTGTATATGGAAAAGTAAACTTCGTCCTAAATTACAAAATAAAAAAAGAAGGAAAAAAGATATTCCGTTTTTCTTTCTCTGTTACATATAAGTTAAATAGGTGATGTTTACAGCCAAAAGACACTACTACCGTTCAAAGAGTAATGATGGTGCAATTGCGTAGCTGCTTTCGAAATTGCGTTCTACTCGGCTAGTATCGGTAGAAAACCCTTCTTTTTTTCAAATAAAAAGTTTCTTTCAACATTAATTTCTGCTAATAAAAAATAAATTATATGAACTTACGCCAAATTAATAAGCAAAATTTAAGTTATAATTTTATATATAAAGACCAATAAATTTTATATTTTTGTGAGTAGTAATAAAACAATTGCGTTCTGTTATTATTCGGATACTTTCGAGTAACAATTGCTTGAAGGTACAAAACTTTTACAATTTTGTACAGTTCAGTTTTAAGTGATTGAACTGAGCAATACTAATCATCATTTTAAACAGTTCCGTTAATGTTTTTTCTGTTAAGTGGTTCACTAAGAACTTTTCAACGATAGCGGACAATTTATTTTTCTATGTAAAATACATTTTAAAAAAAGTGGCTCTAAAATAAATTTTTAAATGGGAAAACTGCTTACTATTTAAACGCTATTCTGAAATACAAAATTACTTTTGTCGACAAAATTCACAAAATTATTATCGTTTGATTAGAAAGTATGACAATTCAAAGCATCGTTCAAAATGTTTGATGTTTACTTATTAATAACTAACTTAAACGATAAAGATTATCGTTAAAAAACTTTACTTAATCGCAAAATCGTTATATTTATTTTTAACTTGATTTTAAATAAGTTAATTTTTATCAAGCTATATCAAAAATTCCTTTCAATAATATTTTTAGGATAAAAAATGGAAAAAATAAATAACTTTAACCCACCAAAGGACAAAATGAACATAGTGTTCTTTATATTTTTACTTCACGGAGTTGGGACTCTTATGCCTTGGAATATGTTTATAACTGCTAAAAGTGTAAGTATTTTTAAAAGCATTTCGTGTTAAAATTTCTAAATAATAATTTCAATAAACCTATATACCAACCAAAACATTTAAGTGTTATTTCAAAAACCAAACTATTTTTCGCTGCAATTTGTTTTGGTTTTACTTTTCCCCTTTACATTTTGATAGCCATTGGCTAACACTAAACGTATTATAAGGGCTACGGAAAACCAAGCCTTTTCGCATTACAACAATCCCCATATATTATTCAGAATATGATTCCAATTTTGTTATAGGGTAAGTTTGTCCATGTGCGTTTTATTGGTTCTTACACCAAATCATCAGTAGACTTCAACCAAATTCTTAAAAAACCTAACGAATATTTTTTTCCATTTTATAATAACTTTAATGAACTTTGTTCATATATTCACAATTATTTTTTTTATTACTTTAACATTTTATTGTATTAAATATTTCTCATCACATTGTATTTTGCTGACTTACGTTAGCTTTAATTATTTAGTTCTTGTTTGTTTGCTAGAGTTCTTTGCACCCTTCTGCTGAACAAGCAGAAGTGATCATTGCATGCAATGACCCACATACCGACATAAATGCCTGGTCAGCAAGATACAATGTTCTTAGAGTTTATTAACTTTATTTTTTCTTTTAGAATTTATTAACTTTATTAAGTCAACATTTTTTAGGTAATTTGATACTTATTTTAAGGTTGAAATTACTCAGCATTTTAAATTGTTCTTTGTTTTTAACTTTAATAATTAATTAATAGTATATAAGCCACAAAATTTAAATAAAAAAGTGAGAAGGTTTTTAATAAGCAAACTAAAACGTGTTATTACTTTCTCCTCGCCATCAGTAACCAAGTTCCAAGTGCTTGAGTTACTAAATCTAATTGTCCTGGTGTTACTGCCTGAACAATTCCACAAACGCTACTCGGCTCATCGCCTTGTAGAATAGGTTAAAACAATATAAGGTTAAACAAACTAGTTTAACCGAATTCAGTATCGGCTGAATTAAACATTGGTGACCCCGACGTGATTGTTTTTCTTCTGTTTGACAACTAGCCCTGCAGAAGTTGTAACCAAGTCCAAGTACTTGTGTTATACATTGAACCCTTCGTCCTGGTGGCACTACCTGGACAAGATCATACATACATCATCAATTAAAATTCACTACACTCTGTGAACAACAGAATGACCACCCCGATGGATCAACTCGCCACAGCCCAGCACTCGACAGGAGAAGTCATCCAGAATCTCATCAGGAACTTCAAAAAGGATTCTAATTCAAGAAAAACCTGGCATTACTATGAAGAACGACTCAGACGACTGGATGCAGCATGGGCGGAGTTTGAAATCATCGACACCAAAATACGCTGTCTCGAGCAGCCTCCGCTAGACCACGAGTATTTCACGGAAGGTTACTACGATAAAATATCGGATCATACCACCAGTTATCGGGAAATATTTGAAGCAGCTATGATGAAGGCTCCGAAGGCGTCAACAACGGACACTGATCAACAGATGACCATCAGTGCTCCTTTACCGTCAGCTAGATCAGCGACGTCTAACGGCGGCGCATCTACAACCCCTAATTCATTAGTGAAAAGGCCAAACGTCATGATGGCATCCCTTAAACGGCTACTCAGCACGGACCCATCAGCAACAAACATGCAGCTTAAAGAAAATATATGGACAAAAATTCAAGATTTGCATTTTACAATTTGGGAGGCCAGCGATGATCTCCTACAAGAAGGATATGACATGAACTCCTATGAAGATCTGGAGAAAATGGTTATTGAAAATTTCAAGCTATCTTCACACACTCCAGAGCAAGGTTTGGAACCTATGCAATACAACGTTTTGCCACTGCCAAAAGTCACAATCCCAAAATTCAATGGGGATTATTTAAAGTGGAGGGCCTTTTACGACTTGTTTACACAACTAGTAGACAACCAACATATTCCTGAGGCACAAAAGATGTGGTACCTGAAATCAAACTTGGAGGGCGAAGCTGAAAGGTTAATAACCCATCTTTCAGCTACTGCCGAAAACTACAGAACCGCCTGGAATCTATTGCAAGACCGATACAATAATCAACGGGTGATTGTAACCACGCTACTTCAACAGCTTTTAGATCAACCGAATGCTGGCCCGTCAGCTGCTGCTATCAAAACTTTGCATGACACGACACAAGAATGTCTACATGCACTTAACAATATCGGGATCGATACAACCTCGTGGGATCCCATGCTGTTTCACATATTGGTAAAAAAATTGGATCGTGGCACTCTTGTCCTGTATGAGAGGACCATCAGCAATCCAAAGGAATTACCACAAATCAAAGACCTTTTAAATTTTCTTGAAATCCGCTTCCAGTCCTTGGAAGCTATAACCCAGAAAGAAAAGTCATCAAAGGCATACGTCTCTGCTGCAGCAGCAAAACAAGCAGAGGTCACGTGCCCACTATGCAAAAACGGCTCTCACCCACTGTATCGGTGTCAGAAGTTTCAACAACTATCAACACTCAACCGCCTGAGTTTCGTTCGGAACCAGAACCTTTGCGTCAATTGCTTAAAATCAGGACACACAGCAAAAAATTGCAAATCCGGGCTATGCTCAACTTGTAAGAAAAGGCACAACTCGCTACTTCATCTGGAGAACAACACTCAATCACCAAAACAAGGATCACCTAGTGGAAGGACATCATCAGCTGTGACTACTCCACCTGAAGTAATTCAACGCAACATCAGTGAAGAGCCAACCAGTTCTCCAGAAGCATCGTCACTGGCGGCAGCAAACAGTCAACTATCCAACTCATACGTTCTTCTCAGCACAGCTCTAGTAAAAATCAAAACTGATACAATGGAGATGGAATGTCGCGCCTTACTTGACTCTGGGTCACAAGTAATTTTAATCACCGAACGCTTGGTAAAACGACTTAACATCGCTAAGCAGACGGCATCAGTAAACATCAACGGAATTGGTGATTCCAACACGAAAACACAACATCGAGTCAATGTTGCCTTGCAGTCTCGAATTAATGGGTTTTCAACGCGCCTGGAGGCACTCGTCTTGCCTCGAATCATCGCACCACAACCATCACAATTTATCGACATTAATAATTGGCCGCTACCAAAAAACCTGATGTTAGCTGACCCAGCATTTAATCGAGCAAATAAAATCGATATATTGCTAGGGGCAGAGCATTACCACCAACTGCTCGCAATTGGACAAATAAAACTATCCCCACAACTTCCAACTTTGCAGAACACAGTTTTTGGTTGGATTGTAGCTGGAAAAATAAATAGCGAACATTCACCAAATGCATCTTGTGGAATATGCACTGAAGATGAAGGACTTGAAGCTTCCATTGCTCGACTCTGGGAACTAGATGAATGCAAAACTAATAAAAGGCCACTGTCAATAGCCGACAGACAATGCGAAGAACACTTTGCCCAAAACACAACTAGAAACCATCAAAACCGTTTCGTAGTCAAGATACCATTTCGTGACAGCCCCAACACCCTAGGCGATTCACACACAATCGCTCTTAACCGATTTCTTGCTCTTGAACGTCGTCTTCAAAAGAATCCGGAATTAAAGACTAAATACACTGAGTTCATGGACGAGTATGAAGCGATGGGACACATGACAAAATGGGAATCAAAATCCATAAACTCTCCAAACTACTACATTCCACATCATTGCGTATTGCGGCCCGAAAGTTCAACCACCAAGCTCAGGGTAGTATTTGATGCATCGGCTAAAACCTCATCAGGATACTCCTTAAACGATCTGATGTTGATGGAGAAAGGATCCAACAAGGCCCATTTCCTACTACCAACTCAACACCGTCACATACGGCACAAGAGCTGCTCCATATTTAGCAACAAAATGTCTAGAACAACTGGCTGAAGAAAACAGCATACATTATCCCCTTGCTTCCCAATTTATTAAAGAAAATTTCTACGTGGACGATGGTTTGGGCGGTTCAAACAGCTTAGCCACAGCACTACAATTGCAAGAGCAACTCGGGCACATTATGAAAAAAGGCGGCTTCACTTTACGTAAATGGTGTGCAAATCACCCACAGTTACTCCAGAATCTTCAACAGAGCGACTTGGAGGTAAACTTAGATTTTGAAAGCACAGAAGCCGACACCATCAAAACGTTGGGACTTGTTTGGCTGCCGAAGTCCGACAAACTGGGTATTAAGGTAAATCCTGGCAACATCAAGAGGATCACCAAGCGAACAGTAACGTCAGACCTTGCAAGGTTATTCGACCCTTTGGGGATTCTATCTCCCATCATAGTAACGGCGAAAATGTTTATCCAAGAATTGTGGGAGTTAAAATTAGATTGGGATCAATCCTTGCCAGAATCACTGCACACTAAATGGATCACATTTCGCACAGATTTGAACGTATTAAAAACCCTTCAAATATCAAGACACATTTTCAAAGGAAAAATTCCAGAATCCCAACAATTGCACATTTTTACCGACGCATCCGAAAAGGCTTATGGAGCTGCGGCTTACATTCGATCAGTTTTCAAAGATGGCACCATCATGGTCCACTTACTCTGTGCTAAATCCCGCATAGCTCCACTCAAACGGCAAACAATACCACGATTGGAACTATGTGCAGCTACACTAGGAGCTCAACTAGCCACCAGAATCAGGTCTGATCTACGAATTACAAGCCCAGCATGGCTCTGGACTGACTCTGAAATCGTGCTCTCATGGATAAATTCCTCGTCAGCATCATTTAACACATTCGTAGCAAATCGGATTTCAGCAATCCAAGAGGAAACCAAGGCAGAACAATGGCGTCATGTTAACTCCAAGTGCAACCCAGCAGATGTGTTATCTCGTGGAATATCTCCAACAGCCCTTAAGGATTGCACTCTGTGGTTTTATGGTCCAACATTTCTTCATGGCGTGACAAAAGTGTGGCCACCAAGGTTCAACTTAAGTTCCAACAGTCCACCAAACCTCGAAAGAAAGGCAAGACTGCTTGAGTCACGAGCAATGACCACAATGGAATCTGACTTCGTTTACAAAATTAACCATAAAAATTCATTCCACCGTCTTCAACGGATTGTTGGATATATTCTGCGCTTCATTACCCACACCAGATGCAAAAAGCAGATGAGACAAACATCAAAGTTGATAACAACAATAGAACTCAGTCGAGCACTGGTCTCAATCGTGGCACAAATGCAAGCCTCAGAATTCAAACAAGAAATTCAACAACTTACCAAATACAAGGAGTTAAGAGGAACCAGCAACCTAAGCAATCTGTCACCGTTCTAATCCGTGTTGGAGGTCGACTAGAAGCTTCACCGCTTCAATTTGACTCCAAACACCAGCTCTTGATTCCATATAACGACCCGATTGCAAGGCTAATCTTTGAAATGACCCACAACGACAACAAACATTGTGGTGCGCAAACACTCCTAGGGATAGTCAGACAAAGATTTTGGCCAATAAAAGGCAAAATTATGGCAAGAGCCACAGTGCATCGATGCACGACATGCAGCAGAGCCAAGCCTGAGCTATTCCACCAAATAATGGGCAACCTGCCATCAACACGTGTCACACCAGCCCGTGCCTTCATTAATACTGGAGTCGATTACTGTGGCCCAATCACCATTCATTATAAACTTCGGGGAAAACGACCACACAAGGCCTACATAGCTGTCTTTTGCTGCTTTGCTACAAAGGCAGTTCACTTGGAGCTGGTGAGCGACCTCACGACTGAGGCATTTATAGGTGCA
This sequence comes from Melanophora roralis, assembly GCA_963583895.1. Lineage (NCBI taxonomy): Eukaryota > Metazoa > Arthropoda > Insecta > Diptera > Rhinophoridae > Melanophora > Melanophora roralis. The sequence continues at coordinate 75,998,439 of OY757187.1, read as the reverse complement.
CTCAAACGGTTCATATCCCGGCGTGGACATTGTCAAAATTTATATTGCGACAATGCAACAAACTTCGTCGGCGCGAAAAACAAATTGCCTGAACTTTCCACAATAATACATTCTTCAGAAGCACAAGCAACTATTATGAATGCTTGCAGCAACAAGGGTATCCAATTTAATTTTATTCCACCAAGAGCACCACACTTTGGCGGCCTCTGGGAGGCAGCTGTTAAATCAGCGAAATATCTTCTTGTAAGAACATTGGGGAATGCATCCTTAACTTACGAAGAGCTAGAAACATTGGTCGTCGAGGTCGAAGCGATATTAAATTCCAGACCAATTTCACCAATGTCAAATGATCCTAATGACATAGGTGCGCTGACTCCAGGCCATTTTTTGATTGGCGAACCTCTAACGGCGCAAGTTGATGCTAACGCAACATCGGAAAGGACAAATTTAGCTACTCGTTGGAAATTAGTATCGGCCCTCAAACACAATTTCTGGGGAAGGTGGTCCCGAGACTACCTCAACGAATTGCAATACCGCAACAAGTGGAAGGAACAATCAAGAAATCTACAACCCGGAACTATAGTCATCCTCAAGGAAGATAACAGCCCAGTGATGAAATGGCCCTTAGGCCGAGTAATCAAAACCTACAAGGGAGACGATGGCATTGTCAGAGTGGCAGATGTTAAAACTACGTCAGGTATACTCAAAAGAGCAGTCCAGTATCTAGCACCACTCCCCCGAGAACCGATAGAAGACAAAAATGAAGGCAATTCTGAAGAGGAACCCTCTGAGCCTAAACCCAAAAGGGTACGGCTACCAGCGAGCAATCTAGGCCTGACGTTGTTGCCACTATTTCTTATATTTCCAATGATACTAGGAGGACCAATCAATCAGGTACAATTCGGGTCCAAGCTAGGAATTCATTTCGAGGAAATGGGCTCGACTTACATATCAACAAGTCAGTGGAAGCTGGTGGTATACTATAATCTATCAGCATACTGGACTGACATGGGATTCTTAGGGCAAGGAATCCACTCCTTGAACACACTATGTGACAAAATCGAACACAATACATCATGTCGCAACACATTAGAACATCTTCGACACGTTGAAACAGACCTGCGATTGGACAACAGATTGCTTCACCAAACAAGACAGAAAAGAGGTGCTGTTGATGTGATCGGGAATATTGCTCATTCATTGTTCGGAGTACTCGACTCTGAATACGCAGAAAAAATGTCAGCAACAATCTCAAACCTGCAAGAAAACGACTCACACATCTTAACCCTGATAAAAGAGCACACATTCATAATCAATTCAACCATGAATATTGTAAAGCAAGGCCTAACAGCCTCAAGGTTCAAGTTTGACCAGATTGTATCAAAAATAAATGAAATCATGAAATCAGAAGATACATTAACGCAAGAGTTATGTCAGCTAAAGCTATCGCAGCTATTCAGCACAGGCATGATGCAACTTTTGCTTATTGCCAACAATTTGCAAAGGATACAAACCTATATTTTGGATGCTCTGACTGACACTCACTACGGAAAAATTCATCCGTTACTACTTACCCCACCTCAACTAGAAACTGAAATACAAACAATCAAAACCCACATACCTCAAACATTGAAGCTGCCAGCATCGGAATATGACCTACTAGATTTCTACAAATTAATGAAAATACAAGGTGGCCTCACTCGGGAACTTGCGGTGTTCAAGATAACTCTACCATTAATAGAACGTGAAAGATTTACTCTGTACCACTTAATCCCTGTTCCGACTGCTATAAATCATACCATGCTAACAATTGATATCTGCAGTACGACAATAGCGATAAATCCAATCTCACGGCGTTACTTCCCAGTATCATCAGCGCAGTTAAAAGGATGCGATCCGGTCGGCCTGGATATATTTATATGCTATAATGTGCAACTACAATATAACTTTGAAGCTGAAAAATGCTCTTGTGAAATCAACTTATTCAATAATATAACCATACCAAAGTGTACTCTAAAGAATTTCCCGACTAACGTCACTTGGACTCCGTTAACTCACAAAAATAAATGGTTGTACTCATCTTCATCTCTTACCCATGCTTTGGCCGTTTGCAGAAAAGAAATTATACCGATAAACCTAATCGGATCAGGTATTCTAACCATCAATCCAGAATGCCTTCTTAAGCATGATTCCATCTACATATCTGGGCAACAATCAATATCAACAAATATCTCTTCATCCTACACTAGCCTGGGAAATATTTCAGAATTATCCGATCAATACACGCCTAGAATTAACCACATCAATGACACTACCGCTTTACCAAGCCCAGACCAAATCGCACAACAACTCATCAAATTGACAGCTGCACAACAGAAACTAGAAGCCCTGAACACGTCCAACATGCAATTTCACCCATCTTCAAAACACAACACCACCATTGCATACTCCGCGTTAATCATCAGTGCAATATCCATCATCTACCTCCTAATTAGAGCTTGGTTACGCAAACGGTCAAATCCTACCCAACTCCCAGAACTTCCTCAATCATCTACTTGCAGCTCACAATCATCTAACAACATTCAAGCTCCGTCGCCCGCCCCTCGACAGAAATTTACAATCCAAGTTTGAAGATAAATGCTAGTTGAGCGTAGCGTCAACGGGGGGTGCATGTTCATATATTCACAATAATTTTTTTTATTACTTTAACATTTTATTGTATTAAATATTTCTCATCACATTGTATTTTGCTGACTTACGTTAGCTTTAATTATTTAGTTCTTGTTTGTTTGCTAGAGTTCTTTGCACCCTTCTGCTGAACAAGCAGAAGTGATCATTGCATGCAATGACCCACATACCGACATAAATGCCTGGTCAGCAAGATACAATGTTCTTAGAGTTTATTAACTTTATTTTTTCTTTTAGAATTTATTAACTTTATTAAGTCAACATTTTTTAGGTAATTTGATACTTATTTTAAGGTTGAAATTACTCAGCATTTTAAATTGTTCTTTGTTTTTAACTTTAATAATTAATTAATAGTATATAAGCCACAAAATTTAAATAAAAAAGTGAGAAGGTTTTTAATAAGCAAACTAAAACGTGTTATTACTTTCTCCTCGCCATCAGTAACCAAGTTCCAAGTGCTTGAGTTACTAAATCTAATTGTCCTGGTGTTACTGCCTGAACAATTCCACAAACGCTACTCGGCTCATCGCCTTGTAGAATAGGTTAAAACAATATAAGGTTAAACAAACTAGTTTAACCGAATTCAGTATCGGCTGAATTAAACAAACTTATTGCGCATTACTTTTCACACACACCAAAACATTCAAGAGTTATTTTAAAAACCACACAAACAATTTTTCGCTGTTAGCTGTTTTGACTTTTCTTTTCCCTTTTACAATATGGATAACGCTAAATGTATCATAAGGGCAACCGAAAACGACTTTTTCGTATTATAACAATCTTTAAATATTATTCAGGATATAATCCCAATTTTCTTAGTTTATCTATAGGGTTTGCTGTAGATTAAGTTTGTTGGTTCTTAAACAACCTAATGAATATTTGATGTCTTTTAATAAAAACTTTAATAAACTTATTGAGATATAAGCTGTTTCGATTCTCCTTTTCTCCTTTACATTTGGATAACCATTGGTTAACACTAAAAGTACTATAAGGGCTACCGAAAAAAACCTTTTCGTATTACAACAATCTTAACATATTCAGGATATGAGCCCAATTTTCTTAGTTTGCTTATAGTGTTTGTTGTAGGTTAAGTTTGTCCATATGCATTTCATTGGTTCTTAAAATAAATCGTCAGTAGACTTCCACAAAATTCTTTAACTTCAAATAACTTATTGACAATGGCTAATGCAAACCAAAACATTCAAGACTTCTTTCAAAAAGCTATCAACCTATTTTTCGCTATTAGCCGTTTTGATTATCCTTTTCCCTTTTACATATGGTTCTGGTGCCAACAAAAAAAAAAGTGGTGTTTATCTTGGCACCGCCGAAATTGAGGTTTATCCGCACTAATGGAGGTTGAATTGGCCAGCGAGGTCCTGTTCCTGATAAATTATTGGAGGGGCTAATGTGACATAGGGAAACTAATTTGCAGTTTGGAGTTTTTTGTTCTTGGGAGACGACTGGGGCGTCATTTTCTTTACACGGACAGTTAAGTCAGCTTAAATAGGCGGATTACTAGGAGCTTCATTGACGGGATCTTTAGACACAGTTGGATAAGACGAAGATAGTTGAAGGGTAGCAAGGTTGGATAACTCAATTTGAGAACAGCAGGCGTCAGAGGGTGGTCTGTCATTTCAAAACTCGATGACAGGGGGTCACGTTATTTCCTGTGAAGAAGGGTGTGTTGTCTCGCATTGCAGAACTTATTTGGCGCATACTCAAATTGATAACGAGAGCTTGACTGGTAAGATTCCTTTTGGGTTCTTGGTAATTGAAGATAATTATTTCGAATTCAATACCGCCTCGATTCAGATAGGAAGAGTTGAAAATTCCTCAAAAGTAAACACTGAGTTAGCTGCGACCTTCTCTAGATGGCACTTCATGCTCTTCACTGCAGCCTCCCAGATGCCTCCCATATTTGGTGCATAGGTCGGTTTAAATGACCAGGTGAAACCTTGCGTAGTATATTTTTCGCCAACTGCAAGTCTTAAAAAAATCGTTGTAAAGAATTAAACACCAATGGTTGGGTGGCCGAACGGAATGTTATATCCAAGCAACGAACGTCTGCATTGATGAATTTTTCCATGACCTAGTTATTTTATCAGTTTATTGTTCACCCAGATCTTCCATAACGATGGATCAGTACAACAGTTTTTAGAAATCCTTAGGTCCACGCTTCATAGCTGCTGGAGACTATAACCCCAAGCACACGTACGGGGGTCCCGCCTGATTAGTCCAAGAGGTCGTGTCTTGTATGATTCCGTGTCGGAAATGGGACTTTTCGTTATTTCAAGAGAAGAGAGATTATGATGTCATTTTCTCTTCATTTATCTACACCCTCCCTACCTTGCTGTATCGTGGATGTTTATACAACCCAACACATCTACTCCTTGATTATCCATCTTAACCTTTCATGATCAAGCAAAACCCCTACATTTTCTTTTTCAATACAATAATAAATTTTTAGAATTACAACTAGAGTTAGATTTTTATTTGACAAATAAAAAACTTTTTCCTTTTTTTTATGCAAACGTATGTAATAGCAGTATGTTAAAATAATAGAACTATGCAAAATTAATAATAAACATATTATATATAAATAGGTATATGTATGTAAATTAAAATAGGATAAAAGAAACTCACCATTTATTTTCCAACTTTATCAGGCCTGATGGTCTGATATTTTAATAAATGTTAAGTTGACAATTATTTTTCCACTATTTTGCGGTGTGATTGAAGCGTGTTAATTTTTTTTTTTTTTTTTTTTTTTTTTTCATATATTTATTATTGAATCTTCGCCTGTGGCGAACTAACAATAAGTGTTCAAATCTTAAAACTAGGTAGTTAATAAAAGTCCAGCCAGTGCCAGACTAAAATTTAAGTTCTCATATTAATTATCAAGCTTCATATAAGCGCAACAGTATCCCTCCTTTTCAGGCGGGTGTGCCCACTATGTTGCAGGATGTTTCGGGCGAGCGGATTTGGGTGAGCTTCCAGCTTATTTAAATACTTGTCCACATAGTTCAGGATTTCGCATTTAACTAGTGGAACTTTCAGATCTTTGTGGATGTTGCTGTTTTTAACATACCAAGGAGCACCAGTTATCATTCTTAGGATTTTATTTTGACGGCGTTGTATTTTTACTATGTTAGAGGCGGAAGCAGTGCCCCATAATTGTATACCGTAGCACCAAATTGGTTTTAAAATCGAGTTGTAGAGTAGAAGTTTACAATCCAGTCGTAGCACAGAGTTTCTACCCATTAGCCAGTGGATTTGAGCAGCTTTAAGTTTCATTTGAGTCAGCTTCGAATCTATATGAGGCTTCCATGTGAGGCGGCGATCCAGGTGAATACCAAGATATTTCGTCTCAATTCGTTGAGGCACCGTATGGTTGTTAATAAGAATTGGGGGGCACGTTTCCTTGCGTAACGTAAAAGTAACGTGGGTGCATTTCTGTTCATTTATTTTAATACCCCATAACTTTGCCCATTTTTCAACTTGGGATACGTGATGTTGAAGTTGTTTTGTGGCCTCTTTAGGGTCTTTATGAATACTGAGAAAAGCGGTATCGTCAGCAAATGTAGACGTGTGCGTAAAACTGTTTGTTGGCATATCTGCCGTGTAAAGCAAGTACAAGATTGGACCAAGGATACTCCCTTGAGGTACACCAGCCCCTATTGGTTGGTAACAACTTATTTGGTTTCCCTCTTTGATTTTAAACTGTCGACCGGTTATGTACTTTTCTAGTAGGTTAAAAATATTAGATGGAAGGTTGAGCTTTAATTTGTTTAACAGGCCTTCATGCCATACTTTGTCGAACGCTTGAGAGACATCTATGAAGAGCGCGGAGCAGTATTTCTTTTCCTCAAAGGCTTTTCTTATAACCTGTACCAATCTGTGGGTTTGTTCGATGGTACTATGTTGATTTCTAAATCCAAATTGGTGATCTGGAATGCAGTTGTTTTCATTCAGGATCGGAGTCAGCTTGTTTTTAAGCAATTTCTCAAACAATTTGGATATAGTTGGTAACAGACTTATAGGCCTGTAAGACTCCACCTTTGAAGGATCTTTTCCCGGCTTAGGGATCATCTTTACCAAGGCAACTTTCCATACTGGCGGGAAATGTTCGAGCCGTAATATGGCGTTAAACATAAAAAGAATTTTTCTTTTTGCTGTGCATGGCAGCTCCATAAGCATTTTATTGCTGATTTCATCAATGCCAGGAGCTTTTTTAGCATTTAAATTATTGATAGCCTCTACGACATCTGACAGCTGAAAACGTAATTCCATAGGGCATCTAGCAACAACAGGTGGTAATTTACTCATGTCAGTGCATGTATTTGGAGTGAAGACATTTGTTAAATGACTTGCGAGCAGATCACATTTTTCTTCATCACTTCTTGCCCAGGATCCTCTCAGATTACGTAGCGGTGGTTTCGCGATAACGGGTCTTTTAAGATATTTCGCTGATCGCCATAGTGAATAATTCATCTGAGGAGTCGAGTCTAGACCTTCGAGGTGTTCCTTAAGAGATGCCAATCGGTGAACCTCTAGCAAATTTTTCAATCGGTTTGTACATTCCTTCAACTTGGCTTTAAGTTGAGGTGATCTATGCTTTTGCCATTCTCTTCGGGCTCTCCCTTTTTCAGATAAAAGTTTTTCCACATCGGCAGAATAAATTTTGTTGTACTTGGCCTGACGGTAAGTAGAAGAAGCATGTTCAATGGCTTTTATAATGTTTTCATTTAAGCCGTTCAGACAATCATCGATGTCTCCGGGTGTTTTTAGTGGTTGGCTTTCAGAGCAGTGGGTGCTGATATATTTTTTATATTTTAACCAGTTTACACTTTTTTTTAATAAAAACTCACTACTTGCGATTTGGTGAGGACTGTAAATAGTGATTATTGTGGGTGAGTGGTCAGAAGATAAATCCAAGGAGGCTTGGGCCTCAATAAGCTCCGGTGATATGCCTTTTGCTATGCCAAAGTCTATTACGTCTGGAATTTTATTGTGGTCCGTTGGCCAGTAGGTTGGTTGTCCAGTTGAAATAACGTTAAGTCCCATTTCAGACATGGAATCATACAAGACGCGACCTCTGGGACTAATTAGGCGGGAGCCCCAGTAAGAGTGCTTGGCGTTATAGTCTCCAGCAGCTATGAAGCGGGGACCTAAAGATTTGTAAAAACTGGTGTACTGATCTTTCGTTATGGAAAATCTGGGCGGACAATAAACTGACGAAATAACGAGATTATGGAAAAATTCATCAATACAGACGTTTGTTGCTTGAATATAAGGTTCGGATAGGCCACCCAACCATTGGTGTTTAATTCTTGATTTAATTAATATAGCAGATCCACCACATGATCTATCCCTAGGATCCTTTGCGTCGTAAAAAGTATAGCCACTTATTTTAAAAGTGCTTCTAGATGTCATATGAGTTTCGGAAATCAACATGACATCGATTTTTTGGTGTGTTAAAAAGTATTCGAGCTCGTTTTTGTGTTGGCGGATGCCGTTTGCGTTCCAGAAACAAACCCTTAGGCAGTTCATGGTCTTTTAAGCATGGCCTGCAGAAGAGCAGACTGCATTTTCTGCATCTCCTGCATCATGCTAGCCATTTGCGCCATTATCTGCGTAAATTGTTTGACCATATTGTCAATTACGGCTTCCAGGCGGCTAAAATTGGGACCAGTTGGTTCACTTGTTGGCACTTGTTGTTGTGGGGTTGGTTGGTTTGGCCTTTGTGCATTAGACTGGTTTGACTTTAGTGCGTTGGCGTAAGAAATCTGACTTGTAGTTGGCTGTGCTAACTGGGGAATGTTTGTTGTTGATATATCTAACGGCTGGGGAGGGGCAGGAACTACCTTCGGCTTAGATGAGCGCTTAACTAAATCAAATACAGGACACCCTCTATAGTTAGCAGTGTGATTTCCACCACAATTGCTGCATTTCTTCACCCGAGGATCATCTCTCGGTTTGTCGCACTTGGTCGTAGTATGCAGGTCTCCACACACAACACAAACAGCAGGCAACTTGCAATAAGTTCTGGTGTGACCATACTCTTGGCAATTCAAGCACTGTACGGGCCCAGATCGCTTATGTGGCACTTCAACAACGACTCTACGATGCAAAATATATTTAAGGTCATAGATAGGGTGAGTTTCGTTTTTTTTCAGTTTTATATCACCGGGCTCAAGCTCAACTCGGAATAATGGTTGGGGATACCTTTCTCTGTTTTTAATGTTTGACACAGATTTGGCTTTGAAGCCTTTACTGCACAAACTAGCCTTAATTTCTTCCGGGTCCACATTCGAATCAATGCCCTTAATAACAACTTGGAGGCCTTTTGCGTTCTTAAGTTGATAGGTGTAGAAGTTTTTGTTATGTTTTTCAAGCTCCGAAACCGTGGTGCGATAAGCATTTTCGTGACACACTTGAATTTTAGTTTCATAAATGCTACCACGTTTTATGTTCGACACATAAAAGTTGTCTTCGCCGATTAATCCAACTAAAAACTTTATAAGGTCGTTTGAACTTTTCTCTCTCAAATAAATTGGGGGAGGCTTAAATGTCGTCCTCTCAGTTAGCGGGGCATCGTTTTCCTCTTGCAGTATTGCAAACCGATTTTGCGATGAGGTTGGTTTTTCTTCATCTTTCGACATTTTTGCTGGATTGGTAACCTCTGTCGATTTGGGGCTTCTGCCCCTTTTAAGAACTGTTATATAACGGTCCATTCCTACCTGGACCTTTGGAACTTGTGAAGAGATTGGGCTGGGACCGCTTTTAGCTACTGTAGCTTCAATTCCAGAATTTGATAAAAATGACCGCGGTGAGGATGGTACTTCGGTACTTTTTTTATAATTTTTAAAAAGGGATTGGGCTAAGTTTGACCCTTGTTCAAAGCACTTATTTAAATTGGGTGCACTTAAACTTAAATTGTTTGTATTTATTTTTGATTTCTCACTTAAATAATTTTTATTGTATTCAGGGTCTCTAATGTTTTCATTGCTCACGCTTGTGGAGCTTAACACAATGTAAGCATTTCTGCTATTAGGCCCACTGTCACGACGATTGCTGTAACTCATGTACCGTTTGCTTTTTTATTTAGTTTTTTGTTTTGTTTTTTACTTTTTCACTTTTGTATAATTATATGTATGTATATTAATAAAAAATTTTTGCCACCTATTACAAATATGTATATTCGCTCTTTTTAGCACTCGCGTACACGTCCGCACACTACGAGATTAAGATCACGAATCGAAGCGTGTTAATGGTTATAAAAAAACAATACGACATTTGAAATCCCGTCAAGAAGTTGGTATTGGTTAAAATTACGTTAAACGGATTACAATAAAGCAAATATTAAGTTAAGTTAAAAAGCTAAAAATCGATTATGTTAGTTTTATGTTGATATTGGTTTGAATGAGATTACGCAAAAAAAGTCAGGAACACCGCAACTGGGGAAACCCCAAGGCCACCAAAACATCAGCCTTAACTGTTTAACAGTCTCTCATATTGTACTCAGATAGATGATCTGATCTGCTTAGTATTGATGAAGGTAATGGGTTGAACAAAACTTTAATCACATAAGTATTGGTTGTAGTTGCCGCAATATAAAAGTTAAGAATTAAATATCGAATGACTTCGGAATGCAATATCAGCCAATATGGCGCCAGGTTTTCGCTGGTAGGCTTAAAGAAAATAGTTTCCCCTCGCTATGGATATCAATACTTTAAACTGATAAAATTTCGCAGCAGCTTTTGATATATAAGAGATCTTCTCAGACAGAAAAATTAATTAAATATTTATTTCAGCAAATGTTCTGCAGCACTAATAAGTTATTTCTTATTTTCCTCATTTTCGCTTGAATTCAATTCGTTTTTCTTCCAAATTAAATTCCAAAAATTTTTCCCCCAATTTTTCCTTCTTTAAAAAAAAGTATAATTAAACTGTCTGGGCCAACTGAGGGGTTACCAGTCCCTGAACTATTTGGAGTTCAACTGGAAGTAGCCTTGGCTTGACCTTGGCTACGAGGCCTGACCAGAAGCTTGTCATTCTAAATGTGGCACCACGGGTGTCAGGAGCCCCTGGAACCTCGGTTCTAGCCTGACAATGGTTGAGGCCCCTTCGGGAGCAACGTGGTGGTTGTGGTTTAAACCCAAATCGCTGGGAGAGCTTCTGCTCGATGTGGAGTTGCATTGCAACCGGGTGCCGTGACCCATAGAACGGTAGGAGTTTTAGATGTGCTCCGCTCCTCACCAAGGGGGAAGGCATACCCAAATGTATGTCTTCGAATTGGTACCCATGGGTGATAATTTGCCATGTTGGCAAAATATCATCCAAGGGGGCGTTGGTGGACGCATTGTTTTCACCTTGTGTTAAGAGCACTGTGGGATTGGGCCAACGCGGCAGGTATCCACATGAATTTTCAACACTCTGTCTGTGCCAACTATTAAAAAGTTTGAACAATATTTTCCCGTTTGGATACACTTAAAGAAAAATTTTATTTCAAGCCTTACAGATTCCATGTCTGAAATGGGACCTTGCGTAATTTCAACTGGACAACCAACCAACTGGCCGCAATAAAATTACAGACGTAATAGACTTTGGCGTAGCAGAAAGTATATCCCCGAAGCTTATTGAGGCTCAACCCTCCTTGGATTTATCTTCTGACCTCTCACCCACAATAGTCACTATTTGCAGTCCTCACCAAATAGCAACTAGTGATTGTTTCTTATCTACAAGAGTAAAATGGTAAAAATGTAAAAAATATATTAGCGCCCACTGCTCGGAGAACCAACTGCTAAAAACTCCCGGAGACATCGATGATTGTCATAGCGTCCTAAATGAAAACATTAAAAAAGCCGTTGAACATGGTACAGGTACAACCAACATTTTTTTCTGCCGATATGTGAAAGCTTTTATATGAAAAGAGGAGAGCCTGAAGAGAATGTCAAAAGCATAGATCGGCCCAACTTAAAACTAACCGGAAAGAATGCACAAACCAATTAAAAAAGCTTGCTGGAGGTTAACAGAATGGCATCACTTAAAGAGTACCTGGAAGGTCTAGACGCGACTCTTAAGACAAATTATTCCCTATGGTGATCAGCCAGCTGTCTTAAAGACCCGTTATCGAAAAAACACAACTGCGTTATCTGAGAGAATCCTGGGCTAGCAATGACAAAGAAAAATGCGATATGTTCGCAAATCATTTCAAAAACGCGTTCGCTCCCAATACATGCACAGACGCACAGTGGGGCCAAACGCAAAAAATGGTAATAAATCTGTATCTTCAAAAGTATTTGTCCAATTATAAAATAATGTATGAAGCAGTCGTAGAGGAGGACCAAGGTTGAGCTACAGGGTGCCAAAATTGACCTCCTCGGGCTTGCAAAACATTTCTATGCTCATAACTTTTGCAAATATGTATCAACCGATTTCAATGATTTTTTGGATTTATTTGATGAAAATTAAAATCTGAAATCTATTACAGTTTAAAACATATTTGGGTTTGAAATTTAAAATTGTTGTTTTTGACCATGACTTTATTTGGTTTTTTGCAAATGTCTGCAATTTTAGTTATGCTAAAAATATTTTTAAAAATATTTTTGTATTTTTAAAAAGTTTGTTAAGCCTACACAAAAAAATTTATTTAATTATCTTCATTCGTCTAGGCGTGAAAAATATTCAAAGTCAAAATTTTTAAGTTGATTCCAAAAATGGCAGAATTTTGACAAAAATTGAGCACAATTGATTATTTTTTTTTTGCAACTATTTGTAAAAATAATTATTTCTTTCTTAACATTTTTGGAAAAAGCAGGCTTCAAAATATATTATTAGTATATTTTTGAAAGGATTTAGACGTGCACACTACGCCAGGCATTGGTCGAAAATATGGAATTTTTCAACGAGGTTTCAAATTTATCGGCCGAGAAAAAAAACGCAAGCCAGTTTTTGAAAATTTCGTTCAAGATTAAAATAACTTATCTTTTGAGGTTTCAGTTTTAATTAAGTTATTCACCGCCCGCTCAAAAATGGGGTCACGAGGGTAAATGTTATTAATATAGGCGTGTAATATAATAGCTCAGAAAATATCTTATTTTATAAACTTTCAAATATAAAAAATTTTCACAAAAAAAACTGTAAATATAATATTTTGGAATTTTTTTAATCTGACCTCTTATTTTTTTTCTATAGGTAAAAAATATGATATGTATGCAAATCTCCATCTGTTTACCTTTTTAATGATATATAATATTTGTATATTATTAGTTATTGAATACCATATTAACTACCCTTAAAATAGCTATCTTGCGTCAAATTTGTTGAAAGTTCATTATTTTGTAGGGTGTGTATATACATAGTAGCACATAAAGTACATATCACACAATTTTCATCGCCTACATACATACGTACATATGTATGTAATGTTTATAAAACTTTCCTCTAAATTATTATTTTATTATTGATATAAGAGTTGGGATTTCTGATTTTTATATATATGCCACATATCCATAATTCTTGTGGGCGAAAGCAGGGCACAATATTGCACTAATGTACTGATGGATTTCTGACAATTTTAAGTCCTAACTGCATTTTGACTCATTTTAGTTATCAAAATTTCAGCCAATGAAGAAAATTGTATATTTAGTAACTAAAAATGCTTTTTTAAAATCACTCAATTTTGTCTAAAAGTATTTAATAATATTGTGTTTGATTACTCTAATAGATGATACAATTACCAAATTAAAACTTATTAACTTCACATTATTTGTATAGTTAAAAAATTTTTACAAAATATTGTTTTCTGTGTGTGTATAGGTATATTAAAGCTATTGAATATAAATATGTTTTATTTTAGCCTTTTGTTTTCTAAAGTATATCATTAATTTTAAACTTAGTTATGGATAAAGCACAAATTAATTTAAATTTCAACAATATTAATGATTTTCTACAAAATAATCAGAAAAGTCAAACGTTAATAGATTTTTATTATCTGTGAATTCGGAATCTTCTGTTTCGATATCAAGGCAAATGTTTGGTAGCCATCTTGCTCTTATAGAATACAAGACTGGATCTGATGATATTTTTAAATATTCCTTGAGGTCCGCATTTTGGGCTATTTTGAACTTTTGCGGGTATTGAGATTTGCAAAAGTTATGAGCATAGAAATGTTTTGCAAGCCCGAGGAGGTCAACTTTGGCATCCTGTAGCTGAACGTATGTATATACAGGGTAGTCCAAAATTTTACTTTCTAAAACCTTGGGTCCTCCTCTACGACTGCTTTATACATTATTTTATAATTGGGCAAATACTTTCGAAGATACGGATTTATTACCATTTTTTTGCGTTTGGCCCCACTGTGACACGTGAGGGAACTACCACCTATTGCTACTGGACGTCCTTTAAAAGTACGCTATCTTAAATTGAAAAAAAGCTCCTGGGTAAATAAAATAAGCAACAAATTGCTTCTAGCTACCTTTTAGAGAAAAAATAATAATTTTTTTTTGTTATTTTTAACGTTATAATACGGCTTGAACATTTCCCACCAATATGGAAAGTTGCTTTAGTGAAGATGATTTATAAGCCTGGTAAAGATTATAAAAGTGAAGTCTTAAAGGCCTATAATTTTGTTACCAACTATATCAAAATTATTCGAAAAACTTCATAAAAGTAAATTATCTCCCATCTTTCATGACAACAGCTGCATTCCAAATGCCCACTTTGTATTTAGAAGTCAACATAGTACCACGTTGTACTCACAAGTTTTTACAGTATGGCGGTTACAAGGTATATGAGAAAAAAAAATTGATTCTATCTTTCGGAAGCAATTTTCCATCCCAGTGTAAAGAAAATGGAGAGAGGCTAGCAGTTTTAAATGCTTGTGGCGACGAAGAACAGTTCCAGTCCTTGAAAATATTACGTGGATTACTCAGGCAAAAGCTGTAATGCAATTGAGCAGTGGGGAGTAGCTGGAAAAATTTAAGCAATGTGTTTTGATACCACGGCAGTAAATACTAGTCGCCATAGAAAAACCTGCATTGTGCTAGAGCAATTATTAGAGAAAATCCTTCTTTACTTAGCATGTTGCCACCATGTTTTAGAAGTTGTTTTAAAAGAATGGGTAGATCCAAAAAAAAAAAATTTTTGAAATTTTTAGACTCGGTGGTCAAAGCTAGACAAAAATAAATACAAAACAGTTATAGAAGATGAAAATTATAGATAGATAGAAATAATATAAATAGTCCGGAACAAATTTCAAATTACCTTTTTGAGCAATGAAAAATTCGCAAGCCCAGGGATGATGGTTTAGAGAGAAAGGCTATTGAAGATATTTGCTTATTTATAATTAATATTTATGTAAAAGCATGGCTTAATGCCACCCTGGCCCTCAACCAAGATCTACAATTATTAAAATCTTTAGTTCAATAAAGAACAATTGATTAAGAAGTTGCAAACAAGTCATTGTCTAAAAGAGTTCCATCTTGGCATCTCAATTCGATGATACTTTGAAAAACAAGCGTGGTTAGAAAATTATGGGCCGTATAAGAAAGCGATGAAGTTAATTCTGATAACAGGGATCTAAAAGTAAAACTTAATTTTTAGGAAGTTGATCATTTACAGGACAAAGAAGTTGATTATTTTGTTTTTTCTTAAGAGGTTTGAAATTGAAACAAATTTTTTAAATACTGATTTTGATGTATGGTGTGAAAATCAACATTGTTTAAAAGCAAAAAAAAAAAAAAATAGTGGAGGACTTAAGAGTAGTTAATGACACAGCTCGGAGAGAAGTAAAATTAATACAAGACTTCAACTCATCCTTTACAAAAGATTAAGAACAGCGACAGTTTGATTACAAGTTATACCTAAATGCAGACACCATTCCGAAATTTTCAAAACCTACCCTATGTAAGCCATTACCACAATAAAATGTTATTTTTATAATAATAATGTTATGATATACAATTTAAAATCATAATTAATAAAATTTATTAAACACTATTCAACAACAGATTTAATAAAATATATTTGAAACAGACATAATTGATTATTACCTTATTCTTTAGCCTTTGAGTGGAAATTAATTTTAAAGGATATTGACCATGACCTGAACTAATTAATGATAAATACTACCAAAACGATCAGTTTTATCAAAAAAATTAGTAAACTCAAAATTATTAAGAATAAAATTTTTTTTTATTATTGAACCTTCGCCTTTGGCGAACTAACAATAAGTGTTAAAATCTTAAAGCTAAATAATTTAAGTTAAGCCAGCCAGTGCCACTCTAAAATTTAAGTTTTCAAATTAAAGTATAAAACATTTATAAAGGTTTTCCTTAAGTGCCACAGTATCCCTTTTCTTTAAACGACTGTTTCGTGCATGCTGTAAGATGTTCCGAGCGAGCAGATTTGGGTGTGTTTCCAACTTGTTTAAATACCTGTCTACATAGCTTAGGACTTAAAATTTTACTAGTTAAACTTATAAATCCTTGTGTATGTTGCTGTTTTTAACAAACCAAGGAGCACCGGTTATTATTTGGTTTTGACGGCGTTGAATTTTTTCTATATTGGAGGCGGAAGGAGTAACCCATAACTGTATCCCGTAGCACCAAATTGGTTTTAAAATCGAGTTGTAGAGCAGAAGTTTACAATTAAGACGAAGCACAGAGTTTCTACCAATTCGCCAGTGGATTTGGGCTGTTTTAAGTTTCATTTGTGTCAAATTCGCATCTACTTAAATCTGACTTCCACGTGAGGCGGCGGTCTAGGTGAATGCCAAGATGTTTTGTCTCAATTCATTGAGGCACCGTTTGGTTGTAAATAAGAATTGGGGGACACGTTTCCTTGCGTAAAGTAAAAGTAACGTGGGAGCATTTTTGTTCATTTATTTTAATACCCCATAATTTTTCCCATTTTTCTACCTGGGTTACGTGTTGTTGCAGTTGGCTCGAAGCCTATTTAGGGCCTTTATGAACAATTCCTTGAGGTACACCAGCCCCTATTATTTGAGAACAACTTAAGTGGTTCCCTCTTTAATCAAGAACAGCCAGTTATGTAACTCTCCAAAAGGTTGAATATATTCACCGGTAAGTTCAGCTTTAGCTTGCTCAACAGTGTTGAACCACAAAAAAGCTTTTATTACGATGATTCAAGTGTTGAAATTAGAATAAAATTTTATTGACAAACAAAAAACAATATATTGGAAAAACAAAGCATATTCAAACCAACTAGAAAACATAAAGTGATTTGAAAACAAGTATACAATTTAAACAAATTATTTCAACACTCTCACTATTTGTGTAAAGTTAAGCCCTCCTTAACATTGATCAACTGTCTTAGTAGTTGAAATCTTGACTTTGGGAGAGCTTTAGTGAACACGTCAGCCAATTGCTCGTCAGAACAAACATAATTTAAACAAAACAAATTCTCTTTACATATTTATTTTTTAGCGTATTTTTGAACAATTTTTGTTTCTAAAATTTCCTTTATAATTTATTAGTCTAATTAGTTCAAGTTTATTGTGATAAGATTTTCATTGAAGAAATATTTGAAAAAGTTTAGTTTCCCGACACTAGCCGAGTGGAATTCATTTTCAGAGCCCGCTTCAACTCCTCATCAGCATTCTTTGTTCAGTACTGAGCATTGGTAGTAAATATCATCTATTTAACCTAAGTTTTAATTGAAATTTGAATACGGAAATACTATTTGTAGTTTACACATACTCCTATTAACAATTGTTAATTCTTGGGTTAGAACGAAATTTACGGCCTGCCATTCATTTTTTCATATCATGGCAACACCTTTTCTTTTATATATTCTTCATCTCACCACTTTTAATTTTTGTCTTATTCATCTCCATTTAGATGAGTATGAAGGCAGCATGCTTATGCATGCATTAGTTTTGTCTCGCTCTTGTTATGTTTTCAAATTTTAATTTTGCTGACGATCAGTCGTCAGCAAGTTGTTGAACATGTTTATTAACTTTGCGGACGTATATTTTTACACCATGCCTAGTGTTATTTTAATACATATTTATTTTTTAGCGTATTTTTGAACAATTTTTGTTTCTAAAATTTCCTTTATAATTTATTAGGCTAATTAGTTCAAGTTTTATTGTGATAAGATTTTTTTGTTGAAGAAATATTTTTGAAAAGGTTTAGTTTCCCGACACTAGCTGAGTGGAATGCATTTTCAGAGCCCGCTACAACTCCTCATCAGCACTCTTTGTTCGGTACTGAGCATTGGAAGTAAATATCATCTATTAAACCCAAGTTTTAATTGAAATTTGAATACGAAAATACTATTTGTATTTTACACATACTCCTATTCACAATTGTTAATTCTTGGGTTAGAACGACGACTGATCGTCAGCAAAATTAAAATTTGAAAACATAACAAAAGCGAGACAAAACTAATGCATGCATAAGCATGCTGCCTTCATACTCATCTAAATAGAGATGAATAAGGCAAAAATTAAAAGTGGTGAGATGAAGAATATATAAAAGAAAAGGTGTTGCCATGATATGAAAAAATTAATGGCAGGCCGTAAATTTCGTTCTAACCCAAGAATTAACAATTGTTAATAGGAGTATGTGTAAAATACAAATAGTATTTCCATATTCAAATTTCAATTAAAACTTGGGTTAAATAGATGATATTTACTACCAATGCTCAGTACCGAACAAAGAGTGCTGATGAGGAGTTCTAGCGGGCTCTGAAAATGCATTCCACTCGGCTAGTGTCGGGAAACTAAACTTTTTCAAATATTTCTTCAATGAAAATCTTATCACAATAAACTTGAACTAATTAGCCTAATAAATTATAAAGGAAATTCTCTTTATATTTTTCTCTAATGAAATGATAACGCTCGTCTATGTGTTTTGTTCGTTTGGGGAATTCTGGATTTTTGATTAGCCGTATTGCACTTTGATTATCCATATTAGACTCTGTTGGGATTTCTTCATTAGTTAATTCTTTATATAGGTGTTTAAGCCAGATCAATTCTCTAACAGCAACACTGGCTGTAATATACTCAGATTCAGTAGTTGATAAAGCAACAGATTTTTGTCTTTCAGATCCCCAGCTCACAATATTTGTTCCAATCAAAAACATATCCAGAAGTCGATTTTCTAGTTTCCTTATCACTTGCATAGTCTGCATCACTATATCCATATAGCTTCAGTGGTTCGTTACCTACAAACGATATTCCGTCGATTTAATATACTTGAAAATATGCTTAACAGCATTTACGTGTCCCGCATTAGTTTTTTCAATAAAGCGACTCATAACTTCCACTGCAAAACTAATGTCAGGCCTTGTTGACTTCCAACCGCTTCACGAAAAGGGAATTTTGAATCCTCGAATTTTTCATATATTTGATTTGAATCAAGAGGTGTTGATATTCCATTGCAATCATTCATCTTAAATCTTCTAATAATCTTTTCAGCATAGTGTTTTTGGTTAAGACCTAGTGATCCATCAGGATAATGGCACACTTCTAGGCCAAGGAAGTATTCAATATCAGAAAACGTCATTACAAAATCAGTTTGTCAATAGTCAATTACAGATTCAATTTGTTCTCTGGAAATTGCTGCTATTAGACCATCATCTATATCCAAAGCCAAAAACAGGCTTTTGTCGGCATTAAAAAATACGGATCGGATTCTAGCTTGTATTTTTTAACAAATGTGGTGAATTTTTTATTCCAGCAACGTGATGACTGCTTAAGGCCGTATAAGCTCTTATACAGTTTACAGACCTTACCAGTTCCATCACTGAACCCATCAGGTTGACACATATAGACATCCTTGTCTAAATCTTCATAAAGAAACGCAGTTTTAACATCAAACTGCTTCACTGTCATTTTTTTTTTTGGCTACTGAAGATAAAATAACACGAATGGATGTAAATTTTACGACTGGGCTAAAAAGCTCATCATAGTCAATTCCATGTTCTTGCGTAAAACCCCGGGCAACTAACCTAGCTTTAAACCAATCAACAGTACCATCTTTTCTCTGCTTAATTTTAAATACCTATTTATTACTTGTAATTTTTTTTACCTGGCGGAGCATCTACTAACTTCCAGACCTCATTTTCTTCCAAAGGTTTTAGTTCATCACACATGGCTGTGTACCACTGAGATTCGTAACGGGATTTCATTGCTTAATCATAGCTCTTGGGCTCTTCATCAGTTTGAGACATAAAACCGCTGGAATCATTAGGTTTTTCCATATATTTACGCAGAAGTCCTTCTATTATGTTGTCCTCATTTAAATGGAAAAATCTTTTTCGTTTTTCCTTTAATTCGGCTATATTTTTACCAATTTTATTACAAAAACAGCTGTGTTAACTGCTTCAGCCCAAAATTTTAAGTCCATATTTTTCGCATAAATCATCGTTCGAGCTGCATCCATAATAGTTCTCATCTCTCTTTCAACAGAACCGTTTTGCTGTGGAGTATAGGGAACCGTTCGTTGATGTCGTATACCTTCTTTTTCGAAGAGCGTTTTCATACTTTCATTGACAAATTCTTTTCCATTATCAGAACGGAAAATTTTTATATTATGACCATACGAATTTTGTGATAACTTAAGGAAAATTTTTACTTCTTCATATACCTCAGATTTATATTTCATAAAAAACACAAAAACGATAATGAGAAAAATCATCTTTTATAATCAAAAAACACCTGGAGCCACCAACAGACTCTACCTGTATTGGTCCACAAACATCAGCGTGAACTATTTGCCCACATTTATCTGACACAGTTTCTCGTGTTTCAAAGCTGTTCCTATTGTGCTTTCCATACAAGCAGGCCTCGCATGAGAAATTATCATCTTCATAATCGATATTATTTTCTTTAAAGTTTTCCGAACTTGTTCAATATTTTGATGAGCCAGTTTTTCATGCCAAAGTTGAAGTGATGAGTTTGCATTCGAAGCTACATTAGCTGCGGATACTAATACCTTTAAACATATGACAGTTAAGTTTCCTTCACGCTGCCCCACAACCAGTGTTTTTTTATTAGACCTTCGTTTAAATACGACAATTAGTCCTTGATGTAGCGCATGATTTTGTGAAAACAAATTAGTTTCGATTTGTGGAACATGGAGAACATCCCATTTAATTCCATCGAATATTTTTATGACAATAGTTCCTATACCGTGTGCTTGAATTGCGCCTTTCCTATTTTAACATTCCTTACCTCTGCGCGATAAGTATGAAACCAATCACGATTCGCGGTCATATGTTGACTCGCACCAGAATCCAACAGCAAACTGTCTTTTGTTACTTTGAAATCATTTGCATCGGCATTTAAAGCAATAAAATTGTTTGTAAGGTTTCGCTCAGGACAATTCCTTTTCCAGTGTCCTTCTTCACCACATATAAAGCATCGATTGTTAGAGTTGGAACTCTTTGACGTACTAGAATTACGAAAATTCTCGTGTGGTCTATCTTTTTTTGAATATTTATTTATGTTATTTTTAAATCCCTTTGATGCAATCATCGCTTCATTTGTTTCAATATATCCACGCGAAATTAAACGTTCTTCTATCATTAACCTTGCTCTTAGGTTATCAAACGTTCCATACTCAGATGGTAATGATAATATAATTTTGGTAATTAACATATCATCTGATATTGACTCTTTCATGCTTCTCAAACGTTGAACCAACTCTTCAAGTCTTGCAATGAACGATATCATACTTTCAGCAGAATCTTTCGTAAAATTAAAAAACTGCATCAGCATTAGTAAACTTGACTCATTTTTCCTTTCAAAAACATCATGTAATTTATTCCACATCGCTTTGGCAGATTCACAATTAGTAATATGAATAATCTGCTTACCACCAATTGAAATTCCTATAATCTGTTGAGCTTTGGCATCCTTCTTGCGCCATGCACGAATTTTACAGTCATCAGATAATGGGCATTCCTCGTCTCCAGTAACGACGTCGTAAACATCTGCAGCAATCATTGTAATTTTAACTTGAAACTTCCATGTTGCCCACTGACTTGCGTCATTCAATTTCTCAATTTCGCTCACAGATTCCATTTTTTTTTTAACTGGTGGTATTATTTAAACGTATTTTTTTATAAACTTAAACAATGTGCGGTATCTGTTGAACCACAAAAAAGCTTTTATTACGATGATTCAAATGTTGAAATTAGAATAAAATTTTATTGACAAACAAAAAATAATATATTGGAAATACAAAGCATATTCAAGCCAACTAGTAAACATAAAGTGAATTGAAAACAAGTATACAATTTAAACAATTTATTTTAACAAACAGGCCTTCATGACAAACTTTATCAAAGGCTTGAGAGACATCAATAAATAGCGCGGAGCAGTACTTCTTTTCCTTGAAGGCTTTTCTTATGACCTGTACCAATCTGTGTGTTTGTTTTATGGTACTATGTTGACTCGCAAAGCCAATTGGTGATTTGGAATACAATGATTGCCATTCTAGATCAAGGTCAGCTTGTTTTTAAGCAATTTCTCGAACACTTTAGACATAGTTGGCAATAGACTTATATGCCTGTAAGACTCCACCCTTGAAGAGTCTTTTCCAGGTTTAGGAATCATCTTTACCAAGGCAACTTTCCATACTGGTGGGAAATTTTCGAGCCGTAATATGGCGTTAAAAATAAACATAGCTATTCTTTTTGCTATGCAGTTCAGCTCTAAAAGCATTTTCTTGCTTATTCCGTCAAAGTCAGGCGCTTTTTTAGCATTTAGATCATTAATAGCCTTAACGACATCTGAAAGTTGGAAACGTATTTCCATAGGACATTATCAACAACCGGTGGTAGTTTACTCACTTCAGTGAATGTGTTCAATATTCCTTAAATGTCTTGCGAGCAGATCACACTTTTCTTCATCAGTTCTTGCCCAGGATTTCTTCAGATTTCTTAGGGGTGGTTTTGCAAAAACCGATCTTTTAAGATATTTAGCTGATTGCCATAGTGAAAAATTTGTCTAAGGAGTCGAGTCTAGGCCTTCGAGGTGTTCTTTAAGAGATGCCATTCTGTACACCTCCAGAAAATTTTTCAAATTGTTTGTGAAGTGTGATTTTTTAGCTATTATCTCTTTGGCATCACGGGTTTAAACAGCTGACGCATGTTTCGTGTTTTGTTACACTGTCAAAGATCTTCAGTTTATCAAAATGCGTGCTCTGTTAAGAAAGTTCATCGCGCGCTTCTTCCATTTTATGGTCAGTTTAATCGACCCACCAAAGCGGCTATTTGGGCTATTGTAACCAAATTTACATTGTTGGACATTAAACCGCCAACACGCTTACGTAGAGAGCAAACTGAAGAAAATATCGCAGTTGCATCGGCCAGTGTTAATGATCGATTCGTCGCCGTTCGCAGCAATTGGGCCTCTTATACTCAACAACGTGGAAAATGTTGCGGAAGGATTTAGGTGTGATGCCTTTCAAAATACAGCTGGTGCAAGAATTGAAGCCGAACGACCTACCGCAATGTAAAATTTTTGGTGAATAGGCTCTTTTAAAGTTGACCGAAGATCCACTTTTTTTAACGAAAAAGAAGCATTGCAAGAGCTACCAACGCATCCACAACAAGTCACAGTTTGGTGCGGTTTATGGGCTGGTGGCATCATTGGACCGTACTTCTTCAAAGATGATGCGAATCGTAACGTAACTGTGAATGGCGAGAGCTACCAACTGTTTTTGCCCAAAATGCAAGAGCTTGACTTGCATGACATGCAGTTTCAACAAGACGGTGCCACATGCCACAGTGCAGTTGCATTCTTAATCTCGTAGTGTACGGACGTGTGTACGCGAGTGTAATATTGTTAATAGGTGATATTAGTAATAGGTAGCAAACGAAATTATTAATATACATATATACACAAAAAAGTGAGAAAAGAAAAACAAAAACAACAATCTAAATAAAAAAAAAGCGAACAGTTAATGAGTAACAGTAATCGTAGTGACAGTGGGCCTGATAGCCGAAATGCTTACATTGTGTTAAGCAGTGTTAGCAATGAGAACATAAGAGACCCTAAATTTAATAGAAATTATTTAAATGCGAGACCAAAAATAATTACAAGCAATCTTAGTTCAAGTGCGCCTAATTTAGATAAATATACTGAACAAGGGACTAATTTAGCCCAATCTTTATTTAAAAATTATAAAAAAAATTCTGAGGTACCATCTTTGTCGCGGTCACCATTATCAAATTCTGGAATTGAACCTGCAGCTGCTAAAGCCGCTTCAAGCTTAATTTCTGCACCGGCACCTAAGATCCAGGTAGGGATGGACCGCTATGTGACAGTTCTTAAAAGGGGAAGAAGCCCTAAATCGGCAGAAGCATCTCAACCTGCAAAAATTTTAAAAGACGATGAAAGGCCAACCTCATCGCAAAATCGTTTTGCAATTTTACAAGAGGATAATGAGGCCCCCGTTAGTGAAAGAAAGTCCTTTAAGCCACCTCCCATTTATTTGAGGGAAAAATACTCAAATGATCTCGTAAAATTTTTAGTCGGTTTGATTGGGGAAAATAACTTTTATGTTTCAAACGTTAAACGCGGTAACATATTTGAGACAAAAATTCAAGTGAACCATGAAAACGCCTACCGCGCTACGGTTTCGGAGCTCGAAAAACTTAACAAAAACTTCTATACGTACCAACTCAAGACCGCAAAAGGCCCTTAGGTAGTCATTAAAGGCATCGATTCTAATGTTGACCCAGGAGAGGTCAAGACCAGTTTATTAAGCAAAGGGTTTATGGTTAGGAGGGTATCCAATATGAGAAACAGGGAAAAACACCCCCAACCATTATTCAGAGTGGAGCTTCAGCCTGGTGATATCAAATTGAAAAAAAGTGAAACTCACCCCATCTATGATTTAAAATATATTATGCACTGACGAGTTACTGTGGAAGTGCCACATAAGCGATCTGGGCCCGTACAGTGCTTGAACTGCCAGGAGTATGGCCACACTAAAGCTTATTGTAAGCTGCCTACTGTTTGTGTTGTGTGTGGGGATCTGCACGATACGACCAAGTGCGACAAGCCAAAAGATGATCCTAGGATGAAGAAATGCAGCAACTGCGGGGGAAACCACACTGCCAACTATAGAGGTTGCCCTGTTTTTAATTCGGTTATGCGCTCAACTAAGCCGAAAATAGTTCCTGCCCCTCCCCAGCCTTTAGATATACCAACTACAAATATGCCTCCGTTAGCACAACCAACTACAAATCAAGTTTCTTACGCCGCTGCATTAAAGTCTAACCAGCCTAATGCACGTAAGTCTACCGAGCCTACAACACAACAACAAGTGCCAACAAGTGAACCAACTGGTCCCAATTTTAGCCGCCTGGAAGCCGTAATTGACAATATGGTCAAACAATTTACGCAGGTAATGGCTCAAATGGCTAGCATGATGCAGGAGATGCAGAAAATGCAGTCTGCTCTTCTGCAGGCCATGCTTAAAAGACCATGAACTGCCTCAGGGTTTGTTTCTGGGACGCAAACGGCATCCGCCAACACAAAAATGAGCTCGAATACTTTTTAACACACCAAAAAATCGATGTCATGTTGATTTCCGAAACTCATATGACATCTAGAAGCACTTTCAAAATAAGTGGCTATACTTTTTATGATTCAAAAGATCCCAGAGATAGGTCATGTGGTGGTTCAGCTATATTAATTAAATCAAGAATCAAACACCAATGGATGGGTGGTCTCTCCGAAAGTTATATACAAGCAACAAACGTTTGCATCGATGAATTTTACCATAATCTCGTTATTTCGTCAGTTTATTGTCCACCCAGATTCTCCATAACGAAGGATCAGTACAACAGTTTTTACAAATCTTTAGGTCCTCACTTTATAGCTGCTGGAGACTACAACGCTAAACACACATACTGGGGCTCCCGCCTAATAAGTCCCAGAGGTCGTGTCTTGTATGGTTCTGTATCGGAAATGAGACTTCACGTTATTTCAACTGGGCAACCAACATATTGGCCAACTGACCACAATAAAATACCAGACGTAATAGATTTTGGTGTAGCAAAAGGCATATCCCCTGAGCTTATTGAGGCTCAACCCTCCTTGAATTTATCTTCTGATCACTCACCCACAATTTTTACTATTTGCAGTCCTCACCAAATTGCAACTAGTGATATTTTTCTGTCAAAAAGAATAAACTGGCTAAAATACAAAAAATTTATCAGCACGCACTGTTCAGAACACCAATCCTTAAAAACTTCCGAGGAAATCGATGAGTGCCTTAGTAGCCTCAATGAAAATATTAAAAAAAGCCGTTGAAAATGCTTCTTCTACCTACCGTCAGGCCAGATACAACAAAATTTACTCAAGCGATGTTGAAAAGCTCTTATCTGAAAAAAGGAGAGCCCGAAGAGAATGGCAAAAGTATAGATCGCCCCTACTTAAGAATAAGCTGAAGGAATGTACAAACCGATTAAAAAACATGCTAGAAGTACATAGAATGTCATCAATGAAGGAATACCTGGAAGGTCTAGACGCGACTCCTCAAACAAACTATTCTCTATGGCGAACAGCCAGACGTCTTAAAAGACCCGTAATCGCAAAACCACCACTGCGTAACCTGAGAGGATCCTGGGCTAGAAATGACGAAGAAAAATGCGGTCTGTTCGCAAGCCATTTAAGGAACGTCTTCACTCCCAATTCATGCACTGACGTGAGAGAATTACCGCCTGTTGTAGCTAGACGTCCTATAGAAATACGTTTCCGATTTTCAGATGTTATAGAGGCAATCGCTAACCTAAATGACAAAAAAGCTCCTGGCGTTGATAAGATAAGCAACAAAATGCTTTTAGAGCTACCCTTCTCAGGTAAAAGAATTATTCTTTTTGTTTTTAATGCCATAATTCGGCTTGAACACTTTCCACCAGTATGGAAAGTTGCCTTAGTAAAGATGATTCCCAAGCCTGGTAAAGATCCTTCGACCAACTTTGGCGAAACTATTCGAAAAGCTGCTTAAAAACAAGCTGAGTCCGATCCTGAATGACAACAACTGCATCCCAGATCACCAATTTGGTTTTAGAAGTCAACATAGTACAATCGAACAAACTCACAGACTGATGCAGGTTATAAGAAAAGCCTTTGAGGAAAAGAAGTACTGCTCCGCGCTTTTTATCGATGTCTCTCAAGCATTCGATAAAGTATGGAACGAAGGCCTGTTAATCAAACTAAAACTCTATCTACCAGCTAATATTTCAAGCCTGCTAGAAAAATACTTAACCGGCAGACAATTTATGATCAAAGAGGGAAACCAAATAAGTTGTTCCCAACCAATAGGGGCTGGTGTACCTCAAGGGAGTATACTAGGTCCAATTTTGTACTTGCTTTACACAGCAGATATGCCAACCAACTGTTTTACGCACACGTCCACATTTGCTGATGATACCGCTTTTCTCAGTATTCATAAAGACCCTAAAGAGGCTTCGAGTCAACTGCAACAACACGTAACCCAAGTTGAGAAATGGGCAAGGTTATGGGGAATAAAAATAAATGAACAAAAATGTACTCACATAACTTTTACCTTACGCAAAGAAACGTGCCCTCCAATCACTATTAAAATCATTTGGTGCCTCAACGATCCGAGACAAAATATCTTGGTATTCACCTGGATCGCCGCCTCACATGGAAGCCTCATATAGATGCAAAGCTGACGCAAATGAAATTTAAAGCTGCACAAATCCACTGGCTAATGGGTAGAAACTCTGTGCTTCATCTGGATTGTAAACTTCTGCTATACAACTCAATTTTAAAATCAATTTGGTGCTACGGTATACAATTATGGGGCACTGCTTCCGCCTCTAACATAGAAAAAATACAACGCCGTCAAAATAAAATCCTAAGAATGATAACTGGTGCTCCATGGTATGTCAAAACAGCAACATCCATAAGGATCTAGAAGTTCCACTTGTTAAATTCAAAATCCTGAAATATGTGGACAAGTATTTAAATAAGCTGGAAACACATCCAAACCCGCTCGCTCGAAGTATCTTGCAACATAGTGGACACTCCCGTCTAAAAAGGAGGGATACTATTGCGCTTAGATGAAGATAACTATTTATATTATGAGAACTTAAATTTTAGTCTGGCACTGGCTGGACTAATATTATTTCCTTAGCCTTAAGATTTGAAAACTTATTGTTAGTTCGCTAAAGCGAAGATTCAATAATAAAAAAATATGCAAAAAAAAAAAAACGTTATTTCAACTGGGCAACCAACATATTGGCCAACTGACCACAATAAAATACCAGACGTAATAGATTTTGGCGTAGCAAAAGGCATACCCCCTGAGCTTATTGAGGCTCAACCCTCCTTGGATTTATCTTCTGATCACTCACCCACAATTTTTACTATTTGCAGTCCTCACCAAATTGCAACTAGTGATAGTTTTCTGTCAAAAAGAATAAACTGGTTAAAATACAAAAAATTTATCAGCACGCACTGTTCAGAACACCAATCTTTAAAAACTTCCGAGGAAATCGATGAGTGCCTTAGTAGCCTCAATGAAAATATTAAAAAAGCCGTTGAAAATGCTTCTTCTACCTACTGTCAGGCCAGATACAACAAAATATACTCAACCGATGTTGAAAAGCTCTTATCTGAAAAAAGGAGAGCCCGAAGAGAATGGCAAAAGTATAGATCGCCCCTACTTAAGAATAAGCTGAAGGAATGTACAAACCGATTAAAAAACATGCTAGAAGTACATAGAATGTCATCAATGAAGGAATACCTGGAAGGTCTAGACGCGACTCCTCAAACAAACTATTCTCTATGGCGAACAGCCAGACGTCTTAAAAGACCCGTAATCGCAAAACCACCACTGCGTAACCTGAGAGGATCCTGGGCTAGAAATGAC
This sequence comes from Melanophora roralis, assembly GCA_963583895.1. NCBI lineage: Eukaryota > Metazoa > Arthropoda > Insecta > Diptera > Rhinophoridae > Melanophora > Melanophora roralis. The sequence continues at coordinate 75,969,859 of OY757187.1, read as the reverse complement.
GAAGAAAAATGCGATCTGTTCGCAAGCCATTTAAGGAACGTCTTCACTCCTAATTCATGCACTGACGTGAGAGAATTACCGCCTGTTGTAGCAAGACGTCCTATAGAAATACGTTTCCAATTTTCAGATGTTATAGAGGCAATCGCTAACCTAAATGACAAAAAAGCTCCTGGCGTTGATAAAATAAGCAACAAAATGCTTTTAGAGCTACCCTTTACAGGTAAAAGAATTATTCTTTTTGTTTTTAATGCCATAATTCGGCTTGAACACTTTCCGCCAGTATGGAAAGTTGCCTTAGTGAAGATGATTCCCAAGCCTGGTAAAGATCCTTCGAAGGTGGAGTCTTATAGGCCTATAAGTTTGTTACCAACTTTGGCGAAACTATTCGAAAAGCTGCTTAAAAACACGCTGAGTCCGATCCTGAATGACAACAACTGCATCCCAGATCACCAATTTGGTTTTAGAAGTCAACATAGTACCATCACACAGACTGGTGCAGGTTATAAGAAAAGCCTTAGAGAAAAAGAAGTACTGCTCCGCGCTTTTTATCGATGTCTCTCAAGCATTCGATAAAGTATGGCACGAAGGCCTGTTAATCAAACTAAAACTCTATCTACCAGCTAATATTTCAAGCCTGCTAGAAAAATACTTAGCCGGCAGACAATTTATGATCAAAGAGGGAAACCAAAAAAGTTGTTCCCAACCAATAGAGGCTGGTGTACCTCAAGGGAGTATACTAGGTCCAATTTTGTACTTGCTTTACACAGCAGATATGCCAACCAACTGTTTTACGCACACGTCCACATTTGCTGATGATACTGCTTTTCTCAGTATTGATAAAGACCCTAAAGAGGCTTCGAGTCAACTGCAACAAAACGTTAGCCAAGTTGAGAAATGGGCAAGGTTATGGGGAATAAAAATAAATGAACAAAAATGTACTCACATAACTTTTACCTTACGCAAAGAAACGTGCCCTCCAATCACTATTAACAACCATTTGGTGCCTCAACAATCCGAGACAAAATATCTTGGTATTCACCTGGATCGCCGCCTCACATGGAAGCCTCATATAGATGCAAAGCTGACGCAAATGAAACTTAAAGCTGCACAAATCCACTGGCTTATGGGTAGAAACTCTGTGCTTCATCTGGATTGTAAACTTCTACTATACAACTCAATTTTAAAATCAATTTGGTGCTACGGTATACAATTATGGGGCACTGCTTCCGCCTCCAACATAGAAAAAATACAACGCCGTCAAAATAGAATGATAACTGCTGCTCCATGGTATGTCAAAAACAGCAACATCCATAAGGATCTAGAAGTTCCACTTGTTAAATTCAAAATCCTGAAATATGTGGACAAGTATTTAAATAAGCTGGAAACACATCCAAACCCGCTCGCTCGAAGTATCTTGCAACATAGTAGACACTCCCGTCTAAAAAGGAGGGATACTATTGCGCTTAGATGAAGATAACTATTTATATTATGAGAACGTAAATTTTAGTCTGGCATTGGCTGGACTAATATTATTTCCTTAGTCTTAAGATTTGAAAACTTATTGTTAGTTCGCTAAAGCGAAGATTCAATAATAAAAAATATGCAAAAAAAAAAAAACATGCCACACAGCACGCGCAACAATGAACTTATTGAGAGGCGAGTTCGGTGAACATTTTATTTCACGTTCGGGACCGGTCAATTTGCCTAGGCCATTTAACATATTTATTTATGTTATTTTTAAATCCCTTTGATGCAATCATCGCTTTACTTGTTTCAATCTATCCACGCGAAATTAAACGTTCTTCTATCACTAACCTTGCTCTTAGGTTATCAAACGTTCCATACTCAGATGGTAACGATAATATAATTTTGGTAATTAACATATCATCTGATATTGACTCTTTCATGCTTCTCAAACGTTGAACCAACTCTTCAAGTCTTGCAATGAACGATATCATACTTTCAGCAGAATCTTTCGTAAAATTAAAAAACTGCTGATGCAGCATTCGTAAACTTGACTTATTTTTCCTTTCAAAAACATCATGTAATTTATTCCACATCGCTTTGGCAGATTCACAATTAGTAATATGAATAATCTGCTTACCACCAACTGAAATTCCTATAATCTGTTGAGCTTTGGTATCCTTCTTGTGCCATGCACGAATTTCACAGTCATCAGATAATGGGCATTCCTCATCTCCAGTAACGACGTCGTAAACATCTGCAGCAATCATTGTAATTTTAACTTGAAACTTCCATGTTTCCCACTGACTTGCGTCATTCAATTTCTCAATTTCGCTCACAGATTCCATTTTTTTTTAACTGGTGGTATTATTTAAACGTATTTTTTTATAAGCTTAAACAATGTGCGGTATCTGAGCCCATAACCTGTTGAACCACAAAAAAGCTTTTATTACGATGATTCAAATGTTGAAATTAGAATAAAATTTTAAAAATAATATATTGGAAAAACAAAGCATATTCAAGCCAACTAGTAAACATAAACATAAAGTGAATTGAAAACAAGTATACAATTTAAACAAATTATTTTAACAAACAGGCCTTCATGACAAACTTTATCAAAGGCTTGAGAGACATCAATAAATAGCGCGGAGCAGTACTTCTTTTCCTTGAAGGCTTTTCTTATGACCTGTACCAATCTGTGTGTTTGTTTTATGGTACTATGTTGACTCGCAAAGCCAATTGGTGATTTGGAATACAATGATTGCCATTCTAGATCAAGGTCAGCTTGTTTTTAAGCAATTTCTCGAACACTTTAGACATAGTTGGCAATAGACTTATATGCCTGTAAGACTCCACCCTTGAAGAGTCTTTTCCAGGTTTAGGAATCATCTTTACCAAGGCAACTTTCCATACTGGTGGGAAACGTTCGAGCCGTAATATGGCGTTAAAAATAAACATAGTTATTCTTTTTGCTATGCAATTCAGCTCTAAAAGCATTTTCTTGCTTATTCCGTCAAAGTCAGGCGCTTTTTTAGCATTTAGATCATTAATAGCCTTAACGACATCTAAAAGTTGGAAACGTATTTCCATAGGACATTATCAACAACCGGTGGTAGTTTACTCACTTCAGTGACTGTGTTCAATATTCCTTAAATGTCTTGCGAGCAGATCACACTTTTCTTCATCAGTTCTTGCCCAGGATCCCTTCAGCTTTCTTAGGGGTGGTTTTGCAAAAACCGGTCTTTTAAGATATTTAGCTGATCGCCATAGTGAAAAATTTGTCTAAGGAGTCGAGTCTAGGCCTTCGAGGTGTTCTTTAAGAGATGCCATTCTGTACACCTCCAGAAAATTTTTCAAATTGTTTGTGAAGTGTGATTTTTTAGCTATTATCTCTTTGGCATCACGGGTTTAAACAGCTGACGCATGTTTCGTGTTTTGTTACACTGTCAAAGATCTTCAGTTTATCAAAATGCGTGCTCTGTTAAGAAAGTTCATCGCGCGCTTCTTTCATTTTATGGTCAGTTTAATCGACCCACCAAAGCGGCTATTTGGGCTATTGTAACCAAATTTACATTGTTGGACATTAAACCGCCAACACGCTTACGTAGAGAGCGAACTGAAGAAAATATCGCAGTTGCATCGGCCAGTGTTAATGATCGATTCGTCGCCGTTCGCAGCAATTGGGCCTCTTATACTCAACAACGTGGAAAACGTTGCGGAAGGATTTAAGTGTGATGCCTTTCAAAATACAGCTGGTGCAAGAATTGAAGCCGAACGACCTACCGCAATGTAAAATTTTTGGTGAATAGGCTCTTTTAAAGTTGACCGAAGATCCACTTTTTTTTAACGAAAAATTGTGTACAGCGACGAAGCTCATTTTTGGCTCAATGGGTGCGTTAATAAGCAGAATTGTCGATTTTGGAGTGAATATCAGCCAGAAGCATTGCAAGAGCTACCAACGCATCCAGAAAAAGTCACAGTTTGGTGCGGTTCATGGGCTGGTGGCATCATTGGACCGTACTTCTTCAAAGATGATGCGAATCGTAACGTAACTGTGAATGGCGAGAGCTACCAACTGTTTTTGCCCAAAATGCAAGAGGTTGACTTGCATGACATGCAGTTTCAACAAGACGGTGCCACATGCCACAGTGCAGTTGCATACTTAATCTCGTAGTGTACGGACGTGTGTACGCGAGTGTAATATTGTTAATAGGTGATATTAGTAATAGGTAGCAAACGAAATTATTAATATACATATATACACAAGAAAGTGAGAAAAGAAAAACAAAAACAACAATCTAAATAAAAAAAAAGCGAACTGTTAATGAGTAACAGTAATCGTAGTGACAGTGGGCCTGATAGCCGAAATGCTTACATTGTGTTAAGCAGTGTTAGCAATGAGAACATAAGAGACCCTAAATTTAATAGAAATTATTTAAATGCGAGACCAAAAATAATTACAAGCAATCTTAGTTCAAGTGCGCCTAATTTAGATAAATGTACTGAACAAGGGACTAATTTAGCCCAATCTTTATTTAATAATTATAAAAAAATTCTGAGGTACCATCTTTGTCGCGGTCACCATTATCAAATTCTGGAATTGAACCTGCAGCTGCTAAAGCCGCATCAAGCTTAATTTCTGCACCGGCACCTAAGATCCAGGTAGGGATGGACCGCTATGTGACAGTTCTTAAAAGGGGAAGAAGCCCTAAATCGGCAGAAGCATCTCAACCTGCAAAAATTTTAAAAGACCATGAAAGGCCAACCTCATCGCAAAATCGTTTTGCAATTTTACAAGAGGATAATGAGGCCCCCGTTAGTGAAAGAAAGTCCTTTAAGCCACCTCCCATTTATTTGAGGGAAAAATACTCAAATGATCTCGTAAAATTTTTAGTCGGTTTGATTGGGGAAAATAACTTTTATGTTTCAAACGTTAAACGCGGTAACATATTTGAGACAAAAATTCAAGTGAACCATGAAAACGCCTACCGCGCTACGGTTTCGGAGCTCGAAAAACTTAACAAAAACTTCTATACGTACCAACTCAAGACCGCAAAAGATCTTCAGGTAGTCATTAAAGGCATTGATTCTAATGTTGACCCAGAAGAGGTCAAGACCAGTTTATTAAGCAAAGGGTTTATGGTTAGGAGGGTATCCAATATGAGAAACAGGGAAAAACACCCCCAACCATTATTCAGAGTGGAGCTTCAGCCTGGTGATATCAAATTGAAAAAAAGTGAAACTCACCCCATCTATGATTTAAAATATATTATGCACCGACGAGTTACTGTGGAAGTGCCACATAAGCGATCTGGGCCCGTACAGTGCTTGAACTGCCAGAAGTATGGCCACACTAAAGCTTATTGTAAGCTGCCTACTGTTTGTGTTGTGTGTGGGGATCTGCACGATACGACCAAGTGCGACAAGCCAAAAGATGATCCTAGGATGAAGAAATGCAGCAACTGCGGGGGAAACCACACTGCCAACTATAGAGGTTGCCCTGTTTTTAATTCGGTTATGCGCTCAACTAAGCCGAAAATAGTTCCTGCCCCTCCCCAGCCTTTAGATATACCAACTACAAATATGCCTCCGTTAGCACAACCAACTACAAATCAAGTTTCTTACGCCGCTGCATTAAAGTCTAACCAGCCTAATGCACGTAAGTCTACCGAGCCTACAACACAGAACAAGTGCCAACAAGTGAACCAACTGGTCCCAATTTTAGCCGCCTGGAAGCCGTAATTGACAATATGGTCAAACAATTTACGCAGGTAATGGCTCAAATGGCTAGCATGATGCAGGAGATGCAGAAAATGCAGTCTGCTCTTCTGCAGGCCATGCTTAAAAGACCATGAACTGCCTCAGGGTTTGTTTCTGGAACGCAAACGGCATCCGCCAACACAAAAATGAGCTCGAATACTTTTTAACACACCAAAAAATCGATGTCATGTTGATTTCCGAAACTCATATGACATCTAGAAGCACTTTCAAAATAAGTGGCTATACTTTTTATGATTCAAAAGATCCCAGAGATAGGTCATGTGGTGGTTCAGCTATATTAATTAAATCAAGAATCAAACACCAATGGATGGGTGGTCTCTCCGAAAGTTATATACAAGCAACAAACGTTTGCATCGATGAATTTTACCATAATCTCGTTATTTCGTCAGTTTATTGTCCACCCAGATTCTCCATAACGAAGGATCAGTACAACAGTTTTTACAAATCTTTATGTCCTCACTTTATAGCTGCTGGAGACTACAACGCTAAACACACATACTGGGGCTCCCGCCTAATAAGTCCCAGAGGTCGTGTCTTGTATGGTTCTGTATCGGAAATGAGACTTCACGTTATTTCAACTGGGCAACCAACATATTGGCCAACTGACCACGATAAAATACCAGACGTAATAGATTTTGGCGTAGCAAAAGGCATACCCCCTGAGCTTATTGAGGCTCAACCCTCCTTGGATTTATCTTCTGATCACTCACCCACAATTTTTACTATTTGCAGTCCTCACCAAATTGCAACTAGTGATATTTTTCTGTCAAAAAGAATAATCTGGTTAAAATACAAAAAATTTATCAGCACGCACTGTTCGGAACACCAATCTTTAAAAACTTCCGAAGAAATCGATGAGTGCCTGAGTAGCCTCAATGAAAATATTAAAAAAGCCGTTGAAAATGCTTCTTCTACCTACCGTCAGGCCAGATACAACAAAATTTACTCAAGCGATGTTGAAAAGCTCTTATCTGAAAAAAGGAGAGCCCGAAGAGAATGGCAAAAGTATAGATCGCCCCTACTTAAGAATAAGCTGAAGGAATGTACAAACCGATTAAAAAACATGCTGGAAGTACATAGAATGTCATCATTGAAGGAATACCTGGAAGGTCTAGACGCGACTCCTCAAACAAACTATTCTCTATGGCGAACAGCCAGACGTCTTAAAAGACCCGTAATCGCAAAACCACCACTGCGTAACCTGAGAGGATCCTGGGCTAGAAATGACGAAGAAAAATGCGATCTGTTCGCAAGCCATTTAAGGAACGTCTTCACTCCTAATTCATGCACTGACGTGAGAGAATTACCGCCTGTTGTAGCAAGACGTCCTATAGAAATACGTTTCCAATTTTCAGATGTTATAGAGGCAATCGCTAACCTAAATGACAAAAAAGCTCCTGACGTTGATAAAATAAGCAACAAAATGCTTTTAGAGCTACCCTTTACAGGTAAAAGAATTATTCTTTTTGTTTTTAATGCCATAATTCGGCTTGAACACTTTCCGCCAGTATGGAAAGTTGCCTTAGTGAAGATGATTCCCAAGCCTGGTAAAGATCCTTCGAAGGTGAAGTCTTATAGGCCTATAAGTTTGTTACCAACTTTGGCGAAACTATTCGAAAAGCTGCTTAAAAACACACTGAGTCCGATCCTGAATGACAACAACTGCATCCCAGATCACCAATTTGGTTTTAGAAGTCAACATAGTACCATCACACAGACTGGTGCAGGTTATAAGAAAAGCCTTTGAGAAAAAGAAGTACTGCTCCGCGCTTTTTATAGATGTCTCTCAAGCATTCAATAAAGTATGGCACGAAGGCCTGTTAATCAAACTAAAACTCTATCTACCAGCTAATATTTCAAGCCTGCTAGAAAAATACTTAGCCGGCAGACAACTTATGATCAAAGAGGGAAACCAAAAAAGTTGTTCCCAACCAATAGAGGCTGGTGTACCTCAAGGGAGTATACTAGGTCCAATTTTGTACTTGCTTTACACAGCAGATATGCCAACCAACTGTTTTACGCACACGTCCACATTTGCTGATGATACTGCTTTTCTCAGTATTGATAAAGACCCTAACTAAGTCAACTGCAACAACACGTTAGCCAAGTTGAGAAATGGGCAAGGTTATGGGGAATAAAAATAAATGAACAAAAATGTACTCACATAACTTTTACCTTACGCAAAGAAACGTGCCCTCCAATCACTATTAACAACCATTTGGTGCCTCAACGATCCGAGACAAAATATCTTGGTATTCACCTGGATCGCCGCCTCACATGGAAGCCTCATATTGATGCAAAGCTGACGCAAATGAAACTTAAAGCTGCAAAAATCCACTGGCTTATGGGTAGAAACTCTGTGCTTCATCTGGATTGTAAACTTCTGCTATACAACTCAATTTTAAAATCAATTTGGTGCTACGGTATACAATTATGGGGCACTGCTTCCGCCTCCAACATAGAAAAAATACAACGCCGTCAAAATAGAATGATAACTGCTGCTCCATGGTATGTCAAAAACAGCAACATCCATAAGGATCTAGAAGTTCCACTTGTTAAATTCAAAATCCTGAAATATGTGGACAAGTATTTAAATAAGCTGGAAACACATCCAAACCCGCTCGCTCGAAGTATCTTGCAACATAGTAGACACTCCCGTCTAAAAAGGAGGGATACTATTGCGCTTAGATGAAGATAACTATTTATATTATGAGAACGTAAATTTTAGTCTGGCATTGGCTGGACTAATATTATTTCCTTAGTCTTAAGATTTGAAAACTTATTGTTAGTTCGCTAAAGCGAAGATTCAATAATAAAAAATATGCAAAAAAAAAAAAAACATGCCACACAGCACGCGCAACAATGAACTTATTGAGAGGCGAGTTCGGTGAACATTTTATTTCACGTTCGGGACCGGTCAATTTGCCTAGGCCATTTAACATATTTATTTATGTTATTTTTAAATCCCTTTGATGCAATCATCGCTTTACTTGTTTCAATCTATCCACGCGAAATTAAACGTTCTTCTATCACTAACCTTGCTCTTAGGTTATCAAACGTTCCATACTCAGATGGTAACGATAATATAATTTTGGTAATTAACATATCATCTGATATTGACTCTTTCATGCTTCTCAAACGTTGAACCAACTCTTCAAGTCTTGCAATGAACGATATCATACTTTCAGCAGAATCTTTCGTAAAATTAAAAAACTGCTGATGCAGCATTCGTAAACTTGACTTATTTTTCCTTTCAAAAACATCATGTAATTTATTCCACATCGCTTTGGCAGATTCACAATTAGTAATATGAATAATCTGCTTACCACCAACTGAAATTCCTATAATCTGTTGAGCTTTGGTATCCTTCTTGTGCCATGCACGAATTTCACAGTCATCAGATAATGGGCATTCCTCATCTCCAGTAACGACGTCGTAAACATCTGCAGCAATCATTGTAATTTTAACTTGAAACTTCCATGTTTCCCACTGACTTGCGTCATTCAATTTCTCAATTTCGCTCACAGATTCCATTTTTTTTTAACTGGTGGTATTATTTAAACGTATTTTTTTATAAGCTTAAACAATGTGCGGTATCTGAGCCCATAACCTGTTGAACCACAAAAAAGCTTTTATTACGATGATTCAAATGTTGAAATTAGAATAAAATTTTAAAAATAATATATTGGAAAAACAAAGCATATTCAAGCCAACTAGTAAACATAAACATAAAGTGAATTGAAAACAAGTATACAATTTAAACAAATTATTTTAACAAACAGGCCTTCATGACAAACTTTATCAAAGGCTTGAGAGACATCAATAAATAGCGCGGAGCAGTACTTCTTTTCCTTGAAGGCTTTTCTTATGACCTGTACCAATCTGTGTGTTTGTTTTATGGTACTATGTTGACTCGCAAAGCCAATTGGTGATTTGGAATACAATGATTGCCATTCTAGATCAAGGTCAGCTTGTTTTTAAGCAATTTCTCGAACACTTTAGACATAGTTGGCAATAGACTTATATGCCTGTAAGACTCCACCCTTGAAGAGTCTTTTCCAGGTTTAGGAATCATCTTTACCAAGGCAACTTTCCATACTGGTGGGAAACGTTCGAGCCGTAATATGGCGTTAAAAATAAACATAGTTATTCTTTTTGCTATGCAATTCAGCTCTAAAAGCATTTTCTTGCTTATTCCGTCAAAGTCAGGCGCTTTTTTAGCATTTAGATCATTAATAGCCTTAACGACATCTAAAAGTTGGAAACGTATTTCCATAGGACATTATCAACAACCGGTGGTAGTTTACTCACTTCAGTGACTGTGTTCAATATTCCTTAAATGTCTTGCGAGCAGATCACACTTTTCTTCATCAGTTCTTGCCCAGGATCCCTTCAGCTTTCTTAGGGGTGGTTTTGCAAAAACCGGTCTTTTAAGATATTTAGCTGATCGCCATAGTGAAAAATTTGTCTAAGGAGTCGAGTCTAGGCCTTCGAGGTGTTCTTTAAGAGATGCCATTCTGTACACCTCCAGAAAATTTTTCAAATTGTTTGTGAAGTGTGATTTTTTAGCTATTATCTCTTTGGCATCACGGGTTTAAACAGCTGACGCATGTTTCGTGTTTTGTTACACTGTCAAAGATCTTCAGTTTATCAAAATGCGTGCTCTGTTAAGAAAGTTCATCGCGCGCTTCTTTCATTTTATGGTCAGTTTAATCGACCCACCAAAGCGGCTATTTGGGCTATTGTAACCAAATTTACATTGTTGGACATTAAACCGCCAACACGCTTACGTAGAGAGCGAACTGAAGAAAATATCGCAGTTGCATCGGCCAGTGTTAATGATCGATTCGTCGCCGTTCGCAGCAATTGGGCCTCTTATACTCAACAACGTGGAAAACGTTGCGGAAGGATTTAAGTGTGATGCCTTTCAAAATACAGCTGGTGCAAGAATTGAAGCCGAACGACCTACCGCAATGTAAAATTTTTGGTGAATAGGCTCTTTTAAAGTTGACCGAAGATCCACTTTTTTTTAACGAAAAATTGTGTACAGCGACGAAGCTCATTTTTGGCTCAATGGGTGCGTTAATAAGCAGAATTGTCGATTTTGGAGTGAATATCAGCCAGAAGCATTGCAAGAGCTACCAACGCATCCAGAAAAAGTCACAGTTTGGTGCGGTTCATGGGCTGGTGGCATCATTGGACCGTACTTCTTCAAAGATGATGCGAATCGTAACGTAACTGTGAATGGCGAGAGCTACCAACTGTTTTTGCCCAAAATGCAAGAGCTTGACTTGCATGACATGCAGTTTCAACAAGACGGTGCCACATGCCACAGTGCAGTTGCATACTTAATCTCGTAGTGTACGGACGTGTGTACGCGAGTGTAATATTGTTAATAGGTGATATTAGTAATAGGTAGCAAACGAAATTATTAATATACATATATACACAAGAAAGTGAGAAAAGAAAAACAAAAACAACAATCTAAATAAAAAAAAAGCGAACTGTTAATGAGTAACAGTAATCGTAGTGACAGTGGGCCTGATAGCCGAAATGCTTACATTGTGTTAAGCAGTGTTAGCAATGAGAACATAAGAGACCCTAAATTTAATAGAAATTATTTAAATGCGAGACCAAAAATAATTACAAGCAATCTTAGTTCAAGTGCGCCTAATTTAGATAAATGTACTGAACAAAGGACTAATTTAGCCCAATCTTTATTTAATAATTATAAAAAAAATTCTGAGGTACCATCTTTGTCGCGGTCACCATTATCAAATTCTGGAATTGAACCTGCAGCTGCTAAAGCCGCATCAAGCTTAATTTCTGCACCGGCACCTAAGATCCAGGTAGGGATGGACCGCTATGTGACAGTTCTTAAAAGGGGAAGAAGCCCTAAATCGGCAGAAGCATCTCAACCTGCAAAAATTTTAAAAGACGATGAAAGGCCAACCTCATCGCAAAATCGTTTTGCAATTTTACAAGAGGATAATGAGGCCCCCGTTAGTGAAAGAAAGTCCTTTAAGCCACCTCCCATTTATTTGAGGGAAAAATACTCAAATGATCTCGTAAAATTTTTAGTCGGTTTGATTGGGGAAAATAACTTTTATGTTTCAAACGTTAAACGCGGTAACATATTTGAGACAAAAATTCAAGTGAACCATGAAAACGCCTACCGCGCTACGGTTTCGGAGCTCGAAAAACTTAACAAAAACTTCTATACGTACCAACTCAAGACCGCAAAAGACCTTCAGGTAGTCATTAAAGGCATTGATTCTAATGTTGACCCAGAAGAGGTCAAGACCAGTTTATTAAGCAAAGGGTTTATGGTTAGGAGGGTATCCAATATGAGAAACAGGGAAAAACACCCCCAACTATTATTCAGAGTGGAGCTTCAGCCTGGTGATATCAAATTGAAAAAAAGTGAAACTCACCCCATCTATGATTTAAAATATATTATGCACCGACGAGTTACTGTGGAAGTGCCACATAAGCGATCTGGGCCCGTACAGTGCTTGAACTGCCAGAAGTATGGCCACACTAAAGCTTATTGTAAGCTGCCTACTGTTTGTGTTGTGTGTGGGGATCTGCACGATACGACCAAGTGCGACAAGCCAAAAGATGATCCTAGGATGAAGAAATGCAGCAACTGCGGGGGAAACCACACTGCCAACTATAGAGGCTGCCCTGTTTTTAATTCGGTTATGCGCTCAACTAAGCCGAAAATAGTTCCTGCCCCTCCCCAGCCTTTAGATATACCAACTACAAATATGCCTCCGTTAGCACAACCAACTACAAATCAAGTTTCTTACGCCGCTGCATTAAAGTCTAACCAGCCTAATGCACGTAAGTCTACCGAGCCTACAACACAGAACAAGTGCCAACAAGTGAACCAACTGGTCCCAATTTTAGCCGCCTGGAAGCCGTAATTGACAATATGGTCAAACAATTTACGCAGGTAATGGCTAGCATGATGCAGGAGATGCAGAAAATGCAGTCTGCTCTTCTGCAGGCCATGCTTAAAAGACCATGAACTGCCTCAGGGTTTGTTTCTGGAACGCAAACGGCATCCGCCAACACAAAAATGAGCTCGAATACTTTTTAACACACCAAAAAATCGATGTCATGTTGATTTCCGAAACTCATATGACATCTAGAAGCACTTTCAAAATAAGTGGCTATACTTTTTATGATTCAAAAGATCCCAGAGATAGGTCATGTGGTGGTTCAGCTATATTAATTAAATCAAGAATCAAACACCAATGGATGGGTGGTCTCTCCGAAAGTTATATACAAGCAACAAACGTTTGCATCGATGAATTTTACCATAATCTCGTTATTTCGTCAGTTTATTGTCCACCCAGATTCTCCATAACGAAGGATCAGTACAACAGTTTTTACAAATCTTTATGTCCTCACTTTATAGCTGCTGGAGACTACAACGCTAAACACACATACTGGGGCTCCCGCCTAATAAGTCCCAGAGGTCGTGTCTTGTATGGTTCTGTATCGGAAATGAGACTTCACGTTATTTCAACTGGGCAACCAACATATTGGCCAACTGACCACGATAAAATACCAGACGTAATAGATTTTGGCGTAGCAAAAGGCATACCCCCTGAGCTTATTGAGGCTCAACCCTCCTTGGATTTATCTTCTGATCACTCACCCACAATTTTTACTATTTGCAGTCCTCACCAAATTGCAACTAGTGATATTTTTCTGTCAAAAAGAATAATCTGGTTAAAATACACAAAATTTATCAGCACGCACTGTTCGGAACACCAATCTTTTAAAACTTCCGAAGAAATCGATGAGTGCCTGAGTAGCCTCAATGAAAATATTAAAAAAGCCGTTGAAAATGCTTCTTCTACCTACCGTCAGGCCAGATACAACAAAATTTACTCAAGCGATGTTGAAAAGCTCTTATCTGAAAAAAGGAGAGCCCGAAGAGAATGGCAAAAGTATAGATCGCCCCTACTTAAGAATAAGCTGAAGGAATGTACAAACCGATTAAAAAACATGCTGGAAGTACATAGAATGTCATCATTAAAGGAATACCTGGAAGGTCTAGACGCGACTCCTCAAACAAACTATTCTCTATGGCGAACAGCCAGACGTCTTAAAAGACCCGTAATCGCAAAACCACCACTGCGTAACCTGAGAGGATCCTGGGCTAGAAATGACGAAGAAAAATGCGATCTGTTCGCAAGCCATTTAAGGAACGTCTTCACTCCTAATTCATGCACTGACGTGAGAGAATTACCGCCTGTTGTAGCAAGACGTCCTATAGAAATACGTTTCCAATTTTCAGATGTTATAGAGGCAATCGCTAACCTAAATGACAAAAAAGCTCCTGACGTTGATAAAATAAGCAACAAAATGCTTTTAGAGCTACCCTTTACAGGTAAAAGAATTATTCTTTTTGTTTTTAATGCCATAATTCGGCTTGAACACTTTCCGCCAGTATGGAAAGTTGCCTTAGTGAAGATGATTCCCAAGCCTGGTAAAGATCCTTCGAAGGTGAAGTCTTATAGGCCTATAAGTTTGTTACCAACTTTGGCGAAACTATTCGAAAAGCTGCTTAAAAACACACTGAGTCCGATCCTGAATGACAACAACTGCATCCCAGATCACCAATTTGGTTTTAGAAGTCAACATAGTACCATCACACAGACTGGTGCAGGTTATAAGAAAAGCCTTTGAGAAAAAGAAGTACTGATCCGCGCTTTTTATAGATGTCTCTCAAGCATTCAATAAAGTATGGCACGAAGGCCTGTTAATCAAACTAAAACTCTATCTACCAGCTAATATTTCAAGCCTGCTAGAAAAATACTTAGCCGGCAGACAACTTATGATCAAAGAGGGAAACCAAAAAAGTTGTTCCCAACCAATAGAGGCTGGTGTACCTCAAGGGAGTATACTAGGTCCAATTTTGTACTTGCTTTACACAGCAGATATGCCAACCAACTGTTTTACGCACACGTCCACATTTGCTGATGATACTGCTTTTCTCAGTATTGATAAAGACCCTAACTAAGTCAACTGCAACAACACGTTAGCCAAGTTGAGAAATGGGCAAGGTTATGGGGAATAAAAATAAATGAACAAAAATGTACTCACATAACTTTTACCTTACGCAAAGAAACGTGCCCTCCAATCACTATTAACAACCATTTGGTGCCTCAACGATCCGAGACAAAATATCTTGGTATTCACCTGGATCGCCGCCTCACATGGAAGCCTCATATTGATGCAAAGCTGACGCAAATGAAACTTAAAGCCGCAAAAATCCACTGGCTTATGGGTAGAAACTCTGTGCTTCATCTGGATTGTAAACTTCTGCTATACAACTCAATTTTAAAATCAATTTGGTGCTACGGTATACAATTATGGGGCACTGCTTCCGCCTCCAACATAGAAAAAATACAACGCCGTCAAAATAGAATCCTAAGAATGATAACTGGTGCTCCATGGTATGTCAAAAACAGCAACATCCATAAGGATCTAGAAGTTCCACTTGTTAAATTCGAAATCCTGTAATATGTGGACAAGTATTTAAATAGGCTGGAAACACATCCAAACCCGCTCGCTCGAAGTATCTTGCAACATAGTAGACACTCCCGTCTAAAAAGGAGGGATACTATTGCGCTTAGATGAAGATAACTATTTATATTATGAGAACGTAAATTTTAGTCTGGCATTGGCTGGACTAATATTATTTCCTTAGTCTTAAGATTTGAAAACTTATTGTTAGTTCGCTAAAGCGAAGGTTCAATAATAAAAAATATGCAAAAAAAAAAAAAACATGCACGCGCAACAGTGAACTTATTGAGAGGCGAGTTCGGTGAACATTTTATTTCACGTTCGGGACCGGTCAATTTGCCGCCTAGATCATGCCATTTAACGCCCTTAGACTAGTTTTGTGGGGATATGCTAAAGCTCATGTCTATGCAGACAAGCCCGCTTCAATTGACGCATTGGAAGACAACATTGAAGCATTTATCCGTGAGATACCGGCCGAAATGTTGGAAAGGGTATGCCAAAATTGGACTAAGCGCATGGACAATTTGAGGTGCAGTCAAGGTCAACATTTGCATAAAATAATCTTCAAACATTAAATTATTTGGACCGTACTATCGATTCAAATAAAGATTTCGTGCATTTTTCTGAATTTTATGTGTTTTTTTTGAAAAACTTTTCTATAGCTTTTAAAAAATCACCCCTTACGTTCTTTCAGCTTGGCTTTAAGTTGGGGGATCTGGGCTTTTGCCACTCTGTTCAGGCTCTTGTTTTTTCAAATAAAAGCTGTTGCACATCGGCTGTAAAAATTCTGTTGTATTTGGGCTAACGGTACTTAAAAGAAGCATGTTCAACGGCTTTTCAATGTTCTGATTAAGGCTGCTTAGACAATTATCGATGTCTTCGGGAGTTTTTAGTGGATGGTCTTCCGAGATGTGAGTGCTGATATACTTATTATATTTCAACCAATTTACTCTTTTGGATAAGAAAATCACTAGTTGCGATTGGGCGAGGACTGCAAATAGTGATTATAGAAGGTGAGTGGTCAGAAAATAAATCCAAGGAGGCTTTGGCTTCAAAAAGTTCTATAACATCTGGAATTTTATTGTAGTCAGTTGGCCAATAGATTGGTTGTCCAATAGAAATAACACCAAGTCCCATTTTAGACACGGAATCATACAAGATACGACCTCTGGGACTTATTAGGTGGGTGCCCCAGTAGGTGGGCTTAGCGTTATAGTCCCCAGCAGCTCTGAGACGTGGACCTAAGGATTTGTAAAAGCTGTTGTACTGATCCTTTGTTACGAAGAATCTGAGTGGACAATACATTGACGAAAAAACTAGGCCATTAAAAAACTCATCAACGCAGACGTTTGTTGCTTGTGTATAGCATTCGGAGATGCCACCAATCCATTGGTGTTTGATTTTCGATTTGATTATTATAGCCGAGCCACCACATGATCTACCCCTGGGATCTTTGGAATCGGAAAAAAGAATAGCCACTTATTTTGAAAGTAATTCTAGATGTCACATGTGAGTCTCTGAAATCAACATTACATCAATGTTTTAAAAATATTCGAGTTCGTTTTTCTGTTGGCGGATGCCGTTTGCGTTCCAGAAACAAACCCTGAGGCAGTGCATGGCCTTTTAAGCACGGCCTGCAGAAGAGCAGACTGCATTTTTTGCATTTCTTGCATCATGTCAGCCATTTGCGCCATGCTTTGCGCGAATTATTTGATCATATTGTCAATTACTGCTTCCAGACGGCTAAAATTTGGACCGGTTGGTTCATTTGTTGGCACTTCTTGTGTAGGGCTGATTAGACTTAAATGCATTAGCATAAAAATAAATTGACTTGTCTGTGCTAATGGAGGCATATTAATACTTGGTATATTTGAGGAGGGGCAGAAGATATTTTCGGCTTAGATGAGCGCCTAACTGAATCCAAAACAGGACAACCTCTATAGTTGGCAGTGTGGGTTTTGACCGCAATTGCTGCACTTCTTCACCCTAGGATCATCTTTTGGTTTGTCGCATTTGGTCGTAGCATGTAGGTCCCCACACACAACGCAAACAGAACGCAACTTACAACAAGTTTTGGTGGGGCCATATTTTTGGCAGTTCAAACACTGTACGGGTCCAGATCTCATATGTGGTGCTTCAATAACAACTCTACGATGCAAAATATATTTTAAATCATAAACAGGGTGGGTTTCACCTTTCTTCAATTTTAAATCATCAGGCTCAAGCTCCACTCGGAATAATGGTTGGGGATGCCTTTCTCAGTTTTTAATATTCGAAACGGATTTGACTTTCAAGCCTATGCTGCACAAACCGGCTTTAATCTCTTCCGGGTCAACGTTAGAGTCAATACCTTTTATATCTACTTGAAGGCCTCGTGCGTTTTTAAGTTGGTAAGTGTAGAAGTTTTTCTTAATTTTTTCGAATTCCGAAAACCGTAGTGCGGTAAGCGTTTTTGTGATTTACCTGGATTTTTTGTCTCATAAATGCTACCACGTTTTGTGTTAGACACATAAAAACTATTTTCATCTATTAATGCAACTAAATACTTTATAAGATCGTTGAAGTTTCGTTCTCTCAAATATATTGGAGGTGGCTTAAATTTATTCTTCTCTGTAATAGGGGTATCGTTCTCCTCTTGCAGTATGGCAAAACGATGAGGAAGAGATTGGGCTAAGATTGTCCCTTCTTCAGTACACTTATTTTAATTAGACGCACTTGCACTTAAATTGTCTTTAATTATTTTCGGTTTTGCACTCAGTTTTTATTATTTTTTTTATTATTCAGGGTCTCTGATGTTTTCATTGCTAACACTTGAGCTTAACACAATGTAAGCATTTCGGCTATTAGGCCCACTGTCACGACGATTACTGTTACTCATTAATCGTTCGCTTTTTTTTTATTTAGCTTGTTTTTTTTTCTTTTCTCACTATTATGTATGTGTATGTATGTATATTAATAAATTCGTTTGCCACTAATTACTAATATCACCTATTACCAATATTACACTCGCGTAGACACGTCCGTACACTACGAGATTAATAGCCTGTTAAACGATGTCGAACGAAAATCTATCCGAAAGAAAGCTTGTTACTCACTTTTGAATAAATTTGGGTTTATCTATTTCGACAACTTTCGTTCGCCTTTACTGAAAGGTTTGTTCTCAACAGAGAAAAATAAAAATAATAAAATGCTTACATACTTTGGGGTGTATGCGTAAACGGTTTTTAAATTTTCAATAGGTTTGTTAAGCGAAATTTTCATTAAAATCAATACTTCAAATCCCTTTTTCAATTTAAAAATTTGTGTTTTCCCTTAAAAGTGTGGATCAAAATATATATGTATATATTTTTTTTGATATAAGTTTTGTAATAATGTCGGTTTACGTAGCAAATTTCAGCCGATGTGCAACAGCTTTTATCTGAAAAAAGAAGAGCCCGAAGAGAATGGAAAAAGCACCGATCACCCCAACTTAAAGCCAAGTTGAAGGAAGGTACAAACCAATTGAAAAATTTGCTAGAGGTTCACCGATTGGCATCTCTTAAAGCTACTTTCACACTATTCTACAAGTGTTTAGATTTTTATTGGATTTTGAGAGAGCCAAATAAAATGATTTTTGGTTTGACTGTCAAAAAATCAAATAAGAAATAATGCGCATTACATTTTGTCTTTACACTATCACATTTGAAATAAAATTAAAATCTGTGTAGTACTTAAACATCTGTTTTTGAGTTTAAAAAAAAACTTTAACTTTTAAAGCAAGTATTTTTTTTATTTGAATTTAACAAAAGGGTGAAAAAATACTGTTAGGCAATAAAAAGTGACGTTCAGACTTGCAGTTAGTTCATCAGACATGTTTTTTTTAACTAATTTCTGCAATAAATTCTTAATTTCACTTTTAATATTTACTATTTGTAAAAATTTTTGCTGGCGCTAAATCATTAAACAGCTGTTCATCAGGGATGGAACTTTTAGTAATATTTTAAGCTTTTGCACATTCTTCGGGTGATTATTGGTTTGCCGCATAAACATAGAAAAATGCATTGGATATGAAGCAAACCAATAATTCTTCGACTTTTTTTATATTTTTTTTGTATTTGTACTTACAGTTTTATAATTTATTTTAAATAAGGAGGTTGAAACTTAGGCCCGTAATAATTATAAATTTTCAGATGTAAAAAAGTTTTCGAGCGTCGCTTTTATACAAAATCTGTTTTAAAACTTATTTTATATATATATATTTGTACATACATATGTGTGTATATGCCTTTAAGTTTTTATGTGATATTTTTATAATATTACTGGTTTTTAAAAGCGAGCTATAAAATCTAGTGGAAAAATGTATTATAGTTATCGTAAGTTTACTAAGACCATATTTGTCAGCCATTACATAAATTTTTGTTAATAAACCTACCATAAGTATTTTCGCATAGTTTTTATTTATCAAAAATTACCATAAGGTTAGAATTTATTAAAAATTGAAAAAAGGCATTTTAATTTATTAAAAGTTGTGTTTCAGGTACATAACAAAATAGTCCAAACTCACACAAATTAATCCAAACCTACCCAGAAGCGTTTCAAAAGAAAACGTTTGAGATAAATTTCCTTCCCTGTACAAGGGTTTCAACAAAATTTTTGTTGTAGGTACATTTTTTTATAAAAATCTGTAGATTTCTTTAATATAAAATGCGATTTAGAACATTTAGATACATTTTATATATGATATATATGCTATGTTTTAAAAATTCTATGGGGTGTAATTGTCTAAATAAAATTTTACTTTTTAACTAAGCAGCATGTGAGCATTAAAAAATTTTCAATTATAGTTTTTTGCGTTCCAGCTATTTTGAGCAACTTTGGTAAGCTTGGAGAGTAATTTCTTTACTCTCATATGTCTGAACAAAATCGACATCTTTTGGAACACGCCTAATTTTTGTTAAGACTTTATAACTGATTAAAACAAATAAACAATGTTTTAAAAATTTTCTTGATTTGCTTTCGCGGGTTAATTAATAAAACGCTTGTATATAATAAATTCAATCAAAAAAATTTGTTTTTTTTTTATACAAAGTGGGTTTATTTTGCTAAAAGACTCCATTTTTTGACACCTATCGATTTTTTAAAAAGTATATAAATATACATATCAAAAGTAATAATTTTACAACACTTTTAATGAAAAAAAATTACTTTTACAACTTTTTAATTTAATTTCAATTAAAAATATTTTATTTCCTAATAAATAACTACATATAAATTTCATAAAAATATTATTAAAAATTATTTTACAATACCAAACTTTATATAAACTTTCCATGCCTGATTTTCTTTATGGCTGCTGTAAATATGCAACTCTGATACATGCAAAATCTAATGGTTTAGAAAAATTTCTAAAAATGAAGAGAGCCATACTACTGTCAAATTTCTTTAGGTATTTTTTGACATTTCATAACATAATGTCTTCACACTATTATATTTTCTCATTTTATTTGAGTTTTTTGACACGTGTTTTTACCCAGTATTATAGTCTGAAGACACCTTAAGGAACACCTCGAAGGTTAGACTCGACTCCTCAGACGAATAATTCACTGTGGCGATCAGCGAAATATCTTAAAAGACCCGCTATCGCGAAACCACCACTACGTAATCTGATAGGATCCTGGGCAAAAAGTGACGAAGAAAAATTTGATCTGCTCGCAAGTCATTTAACAAATCTCTTCACTCCAAATACGTGCACTGACATGAGTAAATTACCGCCTGTTGTTGCTAGATGTCCTATGGAAATACGTTTTCAGCTGTCAGATGTCGTAGAGGCTATCAATAATTTGAATGCTAAAAAAGGTTCTGGCATTGATGAAATCAGCAACAAAATGCTTTTGGAACTGCCTTACACAGCAAAAAGAATAATTATTTTTGTTTTTAACGCCATATTACGGCTCGAACATTTCCCGCCAGTATGGAAAGTTGCCTTGGTAAAGATGATTAATAAGCCGGGAAAAGATCCTTCGAAGGTGGAGTCTTACAGGCCTATAAGTCTGTTACCAACTAAGTATGCCCAAGTTGTTTAAGAAATTGCTGACAAGCTGACTCCGATCCTGAATGAAAACGACTGCATTCCAGATCACCAATTTGGATTTATAAATCAACATAGTACCATCGAACATACCCACATATTGGTACAGATTATATGAAAAGCCTTTGAGGAAAAGAAATACTGCTCCGCGCTCTTTATAGATGTCTCTCAAGCGTTCGACAAAGTATGGCATGAAGGCATGTTAAACAAATTAAAGCTCAACCTCCCATCTAATATTTTAAACCTTTTAGAAAAATAAATAACCGGCCGACAATTCATAATTAAAGAGGGAAACCAAATAAGTTCTTATCAAACAATAGGGGCTGGTGTACCTCAAGGGAGTATACTGGGTCCAATTCTGTACTTGCTTTACACAGCAGATATGCCCACAAACAATGTTACTCATACGTCGACATTTGCTGATGATACCGCCTTTCTCAGTATTCATAAAGACCCTAAAGAGGCCTTAAAACAACTTCAACATCACGTATTCCAAGTAGAAAAATGGGCAAGGTTGTGGGGAATAAAAATAAATGAACAAAAATGCACCCACGTTACTTTTACGTTACGCAAGGAAACGTGCCCCCCAATTCTTATTAACAACCAGCCTCAACGAGTTGAGACGAAATGTCTTGGCCTTCACCTGGTCGCCGCCTCACATGGAAGTCACATATAGATGCGAAGTTGACACAGATGAAACGTAAAACGGCCCAAATCCACTGGCTAATCGGTAAAAACTCTGTTCTACGTCTTGATTGTAAACTTTTACTTTACAACTCAATTTTGAAACCAGTTTTGTGCTACGGGATACAATTATGGGGTACTGCTTCCGCCTCCAACATTGAAAAAATTCAACGCCGTCAAAATAAAATCCTAAGAATGATAACTGGTGCTCCTTGGTACATTAAAAACAGCAACATCCACAAAGATCTGCAAGTTCCACTAGTTAAATGCGAAATTTTTAATTATGTGGACAAGTATTTAAACAAGCTGGAAACACATCCAAATTCGCTGGCTCGAAACATTTTGCAACATAGTGGACACACCCGTCTGAAAAGAAGGAATACTATTGCACTTAGATGAAACTACTGAATTAATTAATTTTATTATGAGAACTTAAATTTTAATCTGGCACTGGCTGGTCTAATAAAAATTAAATAGTTTTAAGATTTGAATACTTATTGTTAGTTCGCCAAGCACTAAGAGACAAAGAAAAAACCTTTTCAATAACGTGTTCCTTTTTTCATGTTAAAATTAACATATGATAATAGTAACAAGTCTTAAGGGCTAACTATATTGTGCTTAAACAAACGCATGCTAATGTCAAATATCAACGAAAAGCCTGTCAAATGCTTAAGAAATTTATTGGAGACTTTTGAGTGGCTATATTGTACTTTTTGAACTTAAATATTTACAGAACTCAGTTGCAAATATTTGTACTTTTGCAAAAACTGTTTTACTTTCATATTCCATGTACATGGATTTTTTTTCGCAAAATGTTATTTAAGTAACATCTACAATTTAAAAATATTAAACCATTAGCAAATAAATAATAAAATTATATTATAAAAGTTAAGAAATAAAAAATGTTTTTTTCATAGATAAAAGTGTACTTAAAAGTGCAACTGTGCGCCCAACTCATGTATACACAGCTGATCCATTAATCAAAGCACGACCAGGTTCGCTTTTTGCTTAATCAAATGTAACTTGACGAAACTTAACGAAAAGTTGCTTAAGAACATTATAGTTATACACATTTAAACATGTGTATTCGCACTTTTGCTTAAGTAAGCTAAAGCACATTATAGTTAGCCCGTTAGGTTCTTGGGATATTTAAACTATGGCTAAGCTACAAAAATGACGCAGTCAGCACTTAATTGTTTAAGAAATTTTGTACTTGTTAGAAGAAATTATTATTAAGGGATCCCTTTTCTAAAGTATCATAAGATTTAACAAAGATAAATCCCGCATTTCTTCCTAAAGGTTATTAAATCCATTACAATAAAAGTTCATTTTTCACATTTTTAAATTAATATTTTTAAGACAACCAATATCTTTTGAATTGTTATGTTATTATAACCAAAGAAATACATTTTTTTTTTTTAACCAGAATTTTGGATCATTGTTTTTTAAACATATTTGTTTACAAAATATACACATAGCTATGACGAATTATTGAAAGAATTTGCCATTCATTTAGCCTATAATTTTTTATGGTTTTATTGCATTTATAAAATATAAATATATGAGGAATTTATTTATGAACTATATACCAAATGCAGTTTCATACGCGTAAAGGTCTGTAAAAACCCATAGCAGGTGGTTCATTGATTTTTTGTGTATTTTAAGAAGGGGGGGAAATAATATATATTAAAAAAAAAACAATAAAATGAAAATACAATGTAAACATATATTTTGCAGATTATCTTTAGATCATATATGAATGCTCAACATTAGTTTACAATCGTGTGTTTCTAACGGTACTTCATGAATATGTATTTAGCCCGCCAAAAATTTTTGTAGATTTTTTTTAAAATCAAATTTTATTTAATTTTTGCTTTAAACAATATGACGTTTTAACCAATAACCCTTGAGAACATATTTAACTTATATTTTTTAGCATTTTAATACAAAGTGGACTTTAATTTACATCAAAAACTACATACTTATATGGCACTCGAAAGCAAAATAACAAGTGACTGATTTTGAACTTTACGTTGGCATATTTAGCTTGCGTTCGACTTAGGTAAACCCAATTTTGTATGAAAATGCTTTCGTTTTCGTTCGACTTTTCTTTCGAGTAAACGTTCGCTTGAAGTATTCTTAGGTAAAACGAAATCAGTTTTCTTTTGCTTTGAATGCGAACAAAAGTATTCTTTCGACATGCTATAAGAATGCAACTGTGAAGTCAAGTAATATTCCCAGAAAAAATAGTTTCGATTTTAAGGACGAAAAAGTAGGATTTATTTGAAAATCCGCTGTTTTTCGTAACTTTAACCTTAATGAGACACGTGTTCATATTATCCGACTTAGCTAAATCTTTGCCAAGCGTATTTTCTCGCCAATTGGCACATTTTAGGGGGTTAAGCTTTTTATCATTGCCCCTCAAGCTTTCGATAAAGTATGACGTGTATGCCTGTTAAACAAACCGAAAGATGAACCTTCTACAACCACTTAAGTTGCTATCAACCAATAAGGGAGTAAAATTCTGTACTTGCTTTACACAGCATATATACCAAACAATAATTTTACCCAAAAGTCGATATATGCTGATGATACCGATTTTCTTAGTGTAAGACCCTAAAGAGGCTTTGAACCAACTGCACCAACACGTAACCCAAGTAATGATATGGACAAAGTTATGAAGAATAAAAATAAATGAACAAAGATTTAATAACGTTACTTTTACTTTACGCAAAGAAACGTGCTACCCATTCCTTATTAACAACCATATGGTGCCTCAACGATCCGAGAGAAAATATAATGGAAGTCTCATATGGATGTGAAGTTGACGCAAATGAAACTTAATGATGCTCAAGTCCACTGGCTAATGGGTTAAAACTCTGTGCCTCCTTTGGATTGTAAACTTTTACTATACAACTCAATTTTAAAACCAATTTGGTTCTACGGTAAATATGCACTGCTTTCGCCTTTAACATAGAAAAAATCTAATGCTGTCAAAACAAAATTTTAAGAATAATAACTGGTGCTCCTCGGTTTATTAAAAACAGCAACATCCACAAGGATCTAGAAATTCCACTAGTAAAATGCGAAATCTTTAACTATGTGGACAAGTTTTTAAATTAGTTTGAAACACATCTCAAAAGCCCCGCTAACTGAGAGGAAGACATTTAAGCCTCCCCCAATTTATTTGAGAGAGAAAAATTCAAACGACCTTATAAAGTTTTTAGTTGGACTAATCAGTGAAGACAACTTTTATGTGTCGAACATAAAACGTGGTAGCATTTATGAAACTAAAGTTCAAGTGTATCACGAAAATGCTTATCGCACCACGGTTTCGGAGCTTGAAAAACATAACAAAAACTTCTACACCTACCAACTTAAGAACGCAAAAGGCCTCCAAGTTGTTATTAAGGGTATTAATTCAAATGTGGACCCGGACAAAATTTAGGCTAGATTGTGCAGCAAAGGCTTCAAAGCCAAATCTGTGTCAAACATTAAAAACACAGAAAGGTTTCCCCAACTATTATTCCGAGTTGAGCTTGAGCCCGGTGATATAAAACTGAAGAAAAACGAAACTCACCCTATCTATGACCTTAAATATATTATACATCGAAGAGTCGTTGTTGAAGTGTCACATAAGCGATCTGGGCCCGTACAGTGCTTGAATTGCCAAGAGTATGGTCATACCAAAAATTATTGCAAGTTGCCTGCTGTTTGTGTTGTGTGTGGAGACCTGCATGCTACGACCAAGTGCAAGAAATGCAGCAATTGTGGTGGAAATCACACTGTTAACTATAGAGGCTGCCCTGTTTTTGAATTAGTAAAGCGCTCATCGATGCCAAAAGTAGTTCCTGCCCCTCCTTAGCAGTTAAACATAACCACTACTACAATGCCCCCTCTAACACAGCCAACAACCAGTAAAGTTTCTTATGCCAACGCCTTAAAGTCTAATCAGCCCAACGCAAGTAAGCCTAACCCGCCAACAACACAAAACGAAGTGCCAACAAATGAACCTATGGGCCCCAATTTTAGCCGCCTGGAAGCCGTAATTGACAATATGGTTAAGCAATTTACTCAGTTCGTGGCACAAATGGCTGGAATGATGCAGGAAATGCAAAAAATGCAGTCTGCTCTTTTGCAGGCTATGCTTAAAAGGCCATGAACTGCCTCAGAGTTTGTTTCTGGAACGCAAACGGCATCCGCCAAAACAAAAACGAACTCGAATACTTTTTATTTAACAAAAATTTTGATGTCATGTTAATTTCCGAGACTCATATGACAACTAGAAGCACTTTTAAAATAAGTGGCTATACTTTTTACGACGCAAAAGATCCTAGGGATAGATCATGTGGTGGATCTGCTATATTAATTAAATCAAGAATTAGACACCAATGGTTGGGTGGCCTATCCGAATCTTATATACAAGCAACAAACGTCTGTATTGATGAATTTTTCCATAATCTCGTTATTTCGTCAGTTTATTGTCCGCCCAGCTTTTCCATAACGAAAGATCAGTACATCAGTTTTTACAAATCTGTAGGTCCCCGCCTAATAGTTGCTGAACACTATAACGCCAAACACTGTTACTGGGGCTCCCGCCTAATTAGTCCCAGAGGTCGCGTCTTGTATGATGCCGTGTCGGAAATGAGACTTCACGTTATTTCACTGGACAACCAACCTACTGGCCAACGGACCACAATAAAATTCCAGACGTTATAGACTTTGGCATAGCAAAAGGCATATAACCGGAGCTTATTGAGGCCCAAGCCTCCTTGGATTTATCTTCTGACCACTCACTCACAATAATCACTATATGCAGTCCTCACCAAATTGCAAGAAGTCAGTTTTTATTAAATAAAAGAGTAAACTGGTTAAAATATAAAAAATATATCAGCACCCACTGCTCTGAAAACCAGCCGCTAAAAACACCCGGAGACATTGATGATTGTCTGAACGGCTTATATGAAAACATTATAAAAGCCTACTTACCGTCAGGCCAAGTACAACAAAATTTATTCTGCCGATGTGGAAAAACTTTTATCTGAAAAAAGGAGAGCCCGAAGAGAATGACAAAAGCATAGATCACCCCAACTTAAAGCTAAGTTGAAGGAATGTACAAACCAATTGAAAATTTGGTAGAGGTTCCCCGATTGGCATCTCTTAAGGAACACCTCGAAGGTCTAGACTTGACTCCTCAGACGAATTATTCACTATGGCGTTATTCGTTATCGCGAAACCAGCGCTACGTAATCTGAGAGGATCCTGGGCAAGAAGTGATGAAGAAAAATATGATCTGCTCGCAAGTCATTTAACAAATGTCTTCACTCCAAATACATGCACTGACATGAGTAAATTACCGCCTGTTGTTGCTAGATGCCCTATGGAATTACGTTTTCAGTTTCAGATGCCGTAGAGGCTATCAACAATTTAAATGCTAAAAAAGCTCCTGGCATTGATGAAATCAGCAACAAAATGTTTATGGAGCTGCCATGCACAGCAAAAAGAATAATTCTTTTTATTTTTAACGCCATATTACGGCTCGAACATTTCCTGCCAGTATGGAAAGTTTCCTTGGCCGGAAAAAGATCTTTCAAAGGTGGAGTCGTACAGGCCTATAAGTCTGTTACCAACTATGTCCAAATTGTTTGAGAAATTGCTTAAAAACAAGATGACTCCGATCCTGAATGAAAACAACTGCATTCCAGATCACCAATTTGGATTTAGAAATCAACATAGTACCATCGAACAAACCCACAGATTGGTGCAGGTTATAAGAAAAGCCTTTGAGGAAAAGAAATACTGCTCCGTGCTCTTTACAGATGTCTCTCAAGCGTTCGACAAAGTATGGCATGAAGGCCTGTTAAACAAATTAAAGCTCTACCTTCTCATCTAATATTTTCAACCTTTTAGAAAAATACATAACCGGCCGACAATTTATGATTAAAGAGGGAAAATCAAATAAGTTCTTCTCATCCAATAGGGGCTGGTGTACCTCAAAGGAGTATTCTAGGTCCAATTCTGTACTTGCTTTACACAGCAGATATGCCCACAAACAATTTTACTCATACGTCGACATTTGCTGATGATACCGCCTTTCTTAGTATTCATAAAGACCCTAAAGAGGCCTCGAAACAACTGCAGCATCACGTATCCCAAGTAGAAAAATGGTAAAGTTTTTGGGGTATTAAAATAAACGAACAAAAATGCAGCCACGTTACTTTTACTTTACGCAAGGAAACGTGCCCCCCAATTTGTATTAACAACCATACGGTGCCTCAACGCATTGAAACAAAATATCTTGGCACTCACTTGGATCGCCGCCTTACATGGAAGCCCCACATAGATGCAAAATTGTCACAATTAAAACTTAAAACGGCCCAAATCCACTGGCTAATTGATAGAAACTCTGTGTTACGTCTTGATTGTAAACTTCTGCTCTACAACTCAACTATGGGGCACTGCTTCCGCCTCCAACATAGAAAATATTAAACGCCGTCAAAACAAAATTCTAAGAATGATAACTGGTGCTCCTTGGTATGTTAAAAACAGCAACATCCACAAGGATCTAGAAGTTCCACTGGTAAAATGCGAAATCCTAAACTATGTGGACAAGTACTTAAATAAGCTTGAAACTCATCCAAATCCGCTCGCTCGAAACATCTTGCAACATAGTGGACACACTCGTCTGAAAAGAAGGGATACTATTGCGCTTAGATGAAATTATTTATTTCCTTATGATAACTTAAATTTTAGTCTGGCACTGGCCGGACTAATATTAAATATATAGCCCTAATATTTGAATACTTATTGTTAGTTCGCCAAAGGCGAAGATTCCATAATAAATAAATAAATGAAAAAAAAACATCTCCAAAGCCCCTCGCTCGAAGGATTTTGCAACATAGTGGGCACACCCGTCTAAAACGAAGGGATACTTTTGCGTTAGATGGAACCTTTAAAATTAATTTATTTTATTGTGAGAACTTAAATTTTAGTCTGATACCGACTGGACTAGTATTAATTACTTAGTTTTAAGATTTAAATACTTATTGTTAGTTCGCTTAAGCGAAGATTCAATAATAAAAATATGGAAAAAACTTTAAGACGCGCATAGCTTGTCCCAAGGAAGTTCCGACTATTGTCAGAAAACATGCTTGAAATGCATCCGTGGAAAGGTCTGAAAAACTTTCCAAATGTACAGCTCGAAACAAATGATCACCGCTGCGTAGCCCTTTGTAACTTTAGCATTTTTGTAATGAGAAGTTTTGAGGTTAAATGGATCAGCGAAATCAAATCCAGTGTAGGAGAGAAAATTTTACACGTTCTGGGGGGAGCGCATCCTTTATTTGCTGCTGAAACTTATGTTTGTAAATGGTACAAGCCCTGCATTTACGAATAGATTTTCATACGAGATTCATCCTGGGGATGTAAAATCCATGCCTTATAGCCCGTAGCACGATGTTGTGTTCAGCGTGGAGCAGAATGCGACGAGAAAAGTAGTTTTGCAAATTGTGACCTTTCTGGTATAACTATCGGATGGCGTTCCTGGTAGCTTGTCCCTGTATTACTAAGACTACCGACAATCCGCAATAAACCGTTATTGTCGAGAAAGAGATGCAGCGACAACAAACGACTTCTATTACTCATAGATTTCTTGTAAACATTCGTACTCTTTACCGATTGCTGTTGGTTTTGCAAAGAAAATTAGTCGCTTTTTCATAAAGTTGATCTCCTTAAATAATATGAACTTTTCGGTTGAAAAGAGTTTCTTAAGTACGCGGTTTAAAAATCGAATCCTGTATCATAGGAAACATGGAAGCCTCATATAGATGCGAAGCTGACTCAAATGAAACTTTAAGCTACTCAAATCCACTGGCTAATTGGTAGAAACTCTGCTACGTCTTGATTGTAAACTTTTACTTTACAACTCGATTTTAAAACCAATTTGGTGCTACGGTATACAATTATGGGGCACTGCTTCCGCCTCCAACATAGAAAAAATACAACGTCGTCAAAATAAAATCCTAAGAATGATAACTGGTGCTCCTTGGTATGTTAAAAACAGCAACATCCACAAAGATCTGCAAGTTCCACTAGTTAAATGCGAAATCTTGAATTATGTGGACAAGTATTTAAACGAGCTGAAACACATCCAAATCCGCTCGCTCGAAACATTTTGCAACATTTGGGACACACTCGTCTGAAAAGAAGGGATACTATTGCACTTTGATGAAACTACTGAATTAATTAATTTTATTATGAGAACTTAAATTTTAGTCTGGCACTGGCTGCTCTAATAAAAAATAAATAGTTTTAAGATTTGAATACTTATTGTTAGTTCGCCAAAGGCGAAGATTCAATAATAATAATATGGAAAAAAAAATGTTGCAAGAGGAGAACGATACCCCTGTTATTGAGAAGAATACATCTACGCCACCTTCAATATATATGAGAGAAAGAAACTCCAACGATCTTATTAGGCTTTTAGTTTATGCTTTAAAATATATTTTGCATCGTAGAATTATTGTTGAAGCGCCACATAAGAGATCTGGACCCGTACAGTGTTTGAACTGCCAAGAATATGGCCACACCAAAACTTATTGTAAGTTGCCTTCTGTTTGCGTTGTGTGTGGGGACCTGCATGCTACTACCAAATGCGATAAACCAAAAGATGATCCTAATGTGAAGAAGTGCAGCAAATGCGGTGGAAACCACAATGCCAAGTATAGAGGTTTCCCGGTTTTTGATCTAGTTAGGCGCTCATTTAAGCCTAAAATAATTTCTGCCCCTACCCAGCAGTCAAATGTACCAATTTTTGCTATGCCCCCTTTAGCACAGCTAAGGCTAATGCATTAAAGTCTAAGCAGCCCAACACAAGTAAGCCTATCCAGCTAACAGTTCCACAAGAATTGCCAACAAATGAACCAACCGGTCCCAATTTTAGCCGTCTGGAAGCCGTAACTGACAATATGGACAAACAATTTACGCACATCATGGCGCAAATGGCTGGCGTGATGCAAAAAATGCAGTCTGCTGTTTTGCAGGCCATGCTTAAAAGACCATGAACTGCCTCGGTTTGTTTCTGGAACGCAAACGGCATCCGCCAACACAAAAACGAACTCGAATATTTTTTAAAACACCAAATGTTAATATCCGAAACTCATATGACATCTAGAAGCACTTTCAAAATAAGTGGCTATTCTTTTTACGATTCGAAGGATCCCAGAGATAGATCATGTGGTGGCTCGGCTATAATAATCAAATCGAGAATCAAACACCAATGGATTGGTGGCCTATGAATTTTTCCATAATCTTGTTATTTCGTCAGTTAATTGTCCATCGAGATTCTCCATAACGAAGGATCAGTACAACGGTTTTTACAAATCTTTAGGTCCCCGCTTCATATCTGCTGGAGACTATAACGCCAAGCACACGTACTGGGGCTCCCGCCTAATAAGTCCCAGAGGTCGTGTGTTGTATGATGCCGTGTCTGAAATGGGACTGTATGTTATTTTAATTGGACAACCAACCTACTGACCAACGGACCGCAATAAAATTCCAGACGTATTTAATTTTGGCATAGCAAAAGTTATTTCCTCGGAGCTTATTGAGGCTAAAGCCTCCTTGGATTTATCTTCTGACCACTCACCCACAATAATCACTATTTGCATTCCTCACCAAATTAACAAGCTGCTGTTAATTTTTCTTGTCTAAGGGCCATTATTACAAGTTGGCGACAAAGTTGGCGGTAGTAAATGGTAGCGTTAACAGAACATGGCGATAAAGTGGCCGTTAGCAAATTTCCATTATTACAACTTGCCGGTAAAGTTAAATACATATTTCTTATTGTGTGGCAATACCGTTAGCAATTACCGACTACTTTTGAAGGAGTAATAAGATTGTAGTGGCAACGACGCACTTTTGTTTACATTTTGAAAAGCAAAAATTGTGTAACGGATAGTGCTACCATATTAAAATAAAAAAATATGGTAACTTAAACATAAATCCTCCTTGTAAAACTTACCGCCAAGACGAACTTGCCTTTAATTTATCGCTCATTTTTAAGTTAAAAGAAAGTTGTAATAATGAAAATGTTTTTATTCAAGCGATAAAATCTCACTTTAAGCTAACGCGAAGTTGTAATAATGGCCCTAAAAGAATAAATTGGTTGAAATATAAAAAATACATTAGCGCCCACTCCTCGGAAAACCAACCCCTAAAAACTCCCGGAGACATCGATGATTGTCTGAGCGTCCTAAATGAAACCATTCAAAAAGCTGTTGAACATACGTCTTCTACCAATCGTCAGGCTAGGTACAACAAAATTTTTTCTGACGATGTGGGAAAACTTTTATCTGAAAAAAGGAAAGCCCGCAGGGAATGGCAAAAACATAAATCGCCCGACTTAAAACTAAGCTGAAAGAATGTTCAAACCAATTAAAAAGCTTGCTTGAGGTTCGCAGAATGGCATCACTGAAAGAGTACCTGGAAGGTCTAGACGCGACTCCTCAGACAAATTATTCCCTATGGCGATCAGCCAAGCGTCTTAAAAGACCCATTATCGCAAAACCACCACTGCGTAATCTGAGAGCATCATGGGATATAAATGACGAAGAAAAATGCGGTATGTTTGGAAATCATTTAAAAATCGTGTTCACCCCCAATAGATTCACAGACGTGAGGGAATTACCGCCTGTTGTTGCCAGACGTACCTTAGAAATACGTTTCCGATTTACAGATGTTGTAGAGGCTATCGCTAACATAAATAGTAAAAAAGCTTCTGGCGTTGATAAAATTAGCAACAAAATTCTCTTTAAGCTACCTTTTACAGCTAAAAGAATAATTCTTTTTATTTGTAACGCGATAATTCGGATTGAACATTTCCCGCCTACATGGAAAGTGGGCTTAGTAAAGATGATTCCTAAGCCTGGCAAGGATCCTTCAAAGGTAGAGTCTTATAGGCCTATTAGTTTATTACCCACAATGTCAAAATTGTTCGAAAAATTGCTTAGAAATAAGCTTAATCCGATCTTGAATGACAACAACTGCATTCCAAATCACCAATTTGGCTTTAGAAGTCAACATAGTACCATCGAAAAAAATCACAGGTTGGTACAAGTTATAAGAAAAGCCTTTGAGGAAAAGAAGTACTGCTCCGCACTATTTATCGATGTCTCTCAAGCTTTCGGCAAAGTATGGCATGTAGGCAGTAGCGGATTTAGGCCTGGCCCATCTCAGGCACTCCTTGAAGTGCCGCCCTTTTTGATTATATGTGACATTTAAGTCACATGTTTTGAAACAGGACAGCACCACAAGGAATCTAAGAGTTGTGTTCGATGCATCGGCAAAAACTACATCAGGCCATTTATTAAACGAGTTATTGTACACAGGACCAACTGTTCAAAAGGAACTGTTTTCCATCTTACTACGGTTCATGCTACCAAAATTTGCCTATACCAACCGATATCGAAAAAAATGTACAGGCAAGTTTTAATGCATCCGGATGATCAAAATTATTATTTAATCATCTGAAAAGAATGATATGGCATCTAGAAGCACTTTCAAAATAAGTGGCTATACTTTTTATGATTCAAAAGATCCCAGAGATAAGTCATGTGGTAGCTCAGCTATATTAATTAAATCAAGAATCAAACACCAATGGATGGGTGGTCTGCAAAAGTTATAAACAAGCAACAAACGTCTGCATTGATGAATTTTGCCATAATTTCGTTATTTCACCAGTTAATTGTCCACCCAGGTTCTCCATAACGAAGGATCAGTACTACAGCTTTTAAAAATCTTTAGGTCCCCGCTATATAGCTGCTGCAGACTATAAAGCTAAACACACGTACTGGGTCTCCCGCTGAATAAGTCCCAGAGGTCGTGTCTTGTATGTATCGGAAATGAGACTACGTTATTTCAACTGCACAACCAACATATTGGCCAACTGACCACAATTAAATACCAGACGTAATAGATTTTGGCGTAGCAAAAGGTATATCCCCTGAGCTTATTGAGGCTCAAGCCTCCTTGTATTTATCATCTGATCACTCACCCACAATTTTCACTATTTGCAGTCCTCACCTAATTGCAACTAGTGAAATTTTTTTTGTCAAAAATAATAAATTGGTTAAAATACAAAAAATTTATCAGCACCCACTGTTCGGAATACCAACCTCTAAAAACTTCCAAAGACATCGACGAGTGCCTAAGTAGTCTCATTGAAAATATTAAAAAAACTTACCGTCAGGCCAGATACAACAAAATTTATTCAACCGATGTGAAATAGCTTTTATCTGGAAAAAAGAAGAGCCCGAAGAGAATGGCAAAAGTATAGATCGCCCTTACTTAAAAATAAGCTGAAAGAATGTACAAACCGATTAAAAGCTTGTTAGAAGTACACAGAATGTCATCAATGGCGTTCCGCTAAACGTCTTAAAAGACCCGTTATCGAAATCTAAAGGGAGCAAAAAAAATGCGTTCTGCTTTCAAGTCATTAAAGGAGTGTATTTACTCCCAATGCATGCACTGACGTAAGCAAATTGCCGCCTGTTGTTGGCAGCCGTCTTACAAAAATACGTTTCCGATATTCATATCTTGTAGAGGCTATGGCTATTCTAGATGAAAAAAAGTTCCTGGCGTTGATGAATAAAAGAATAACTATTTTTATTCTTAATGCCATAATACGGCTTGATCACTTCCTGCCAAAATGGAAAAAAGCCTCAGTGAAGATGATTCCTAATCCTGTTAAAGATCCTTCAAAGGTTGAGTCTTATAGGCCTGTAAATCAATTACCCACATTGTCAAAATTGTTTTAGAAACTGCTTAAGAACGAGCTGGCCCTGATCCTGAATGGCAACAACTGCATTTCTTATCACCAATTCGGCCTTAGAAGTCAACATAGTACCATCGAACAAACCCACAGGATGGTACGGGTTATAAGAAAAGCCTTTAAAAAAAAATTCTGCTCCGCGCTTGTTATCGATATCTCTCAAGCATTCGATAAGGTATAGCATGTAGGCTGTTAACCACACTAAAACTCAAGGGCTTTGTTCGATCAGCGTCTGCGTGCAAGGGTTCTTGATGCCTTCAAAGGCAGCAGGAACTTTTGGTCATTTGTTAAGAGAGTAAGGAACAACGCTGGTTCTTCAATCTCTGCTCTGTTAAAAAATGACATAGTAGTCACCGACCCGGTTGAAAAGGCTAACCTTTTGGCTGAAATATATGCAGCAAATTCATATTTGCCGGAAAGCAACCATCCACTGCCCGAGCTTGAGAGATTGTCTGGGACTATGCCAGACATATTCTTTCGAGCTCGTGCAGTTAAATGGGTTATTTTGGATCCATGTCGCGTCCATTAGATAACCTTTTCAGCCGTATTTATCATGCCGGAGTATTTCCGATGTGCTGGGAAGTAGCTAATGTTACGCCCATCCCCAAAAAAGGGGAAGGCTGAAAACCCTGAAAATTACCGACCAATAGCAATTTGTTCAGCGATCTCCAAGGTTATGGAGAGTATGGTTAACTACCGCCTGGTTAACTATCTGGAGATAAACGGTTTATTAAGCGATTAGCTGTATGGCTTTCGTAGAGGACGGTCTACAGGGGAAATACTGGCCTTTCTGACAGAAAAATGGTGTACCTCAATTCATCATTTTGGCGAAAGTAAAGTGGTGGGTCTGGACATATCTAAGGCGTTTGATAGGGTTTGGCACTGTGCGCTTCTATCTAAACTTATTACTTTCGGTGTCGGTGAAAACTTTCTCGACTTATATCGAGTTTTCTCAGAGATCGCACTATTCGTGTTGTTATAGATGGGATCTCTTTTAACGAATTCAAAATCAATTCAGGGGTACCGCAAGGCTCCGTCCTCTCTCCTACTTTATTTCTTATCTTTCTGAATGATCTTCTATGTCAAACTTTGAATCCTATTTTTTCCTTTGCAAACGACAGCAGCATATGCCATTCATACTCGCTTGACCATATGCCTAGCTCTTTGGAGATTGGAGCTACGAGACAGAGTGTGAATGTTTCGATTAACCGCGACCTGATGGTAATCTC
The DNA here is from genome assembly GCA_963583895.1 of Melanophora roralis. Taxonomy (NCBI): domain Eukaryota; kingdom Metazoa; phylum Arthropoda; class Insecta; order Diptera; family Rhinophoridae; genus Melanophora; species Melanophora roralis. The sequence continues at coordinate 75,933,759 of OY757187.1, read as the reverse complement.
CAAATGGGGCCGTGCGAATAGGGTCGATTTTAATGCCCGTAAAACCCAATGTTGTCTTTTTACACATAAACGCACAATGGACGACGATGTCTCGTCTGTATTAAAGGATGATGTAAGTATTGAAAAGACAGAGACTCTTGATGTTCTGGGCATGAGAATCCAGTGCGATGTCCGCTGGATGGAACACATTTTTCTTGAGTCGAAAGAAGCATCGAAATGTCTTGGTTTTCTTAAACGGTGTAGGAATTACTTTACACCATCTGATCTTCTCAATATTTATTACACCTATAGCCGACCAAAAATGGAATACAACTCTCATGTATGGGCTGGTGCCCCAAAGTCTATTTTGGGGCTACTTGACCGCCTACAGGCACGAGCGAAGATAGTCATCGGCGACGTTGTGGTATCTTACCGTCTTGATTCACTCGAACACCGTCGTCATGTGGGGTGTGTTTCGCTGTTCTATCGATACTATAATGGAATATGCTCTGAGGAAATCAGGGAACTTGTTCCCGAAACACGGAACTTTTTGCGTGATGCACGTTTTTCTAGAAGAGCACACCCATACGTAGTCGACTGGCTAGTGAATCGCACCACTCATTACAAGGAGAATTCCTTCTTCGGTCGCACAGTTCGTATGTGGAATAAACTTCTTAGTGATGTCTTTCCTGCCACAGTAAATATCGAGAAATTTAAATCAAATGTCCACAAACACTTCTCCCTTTATCCTGCTTCCCATAACCTATTTTCCTGATACCAACACAATGCAATGCATGTGTAGGGGCCATCCCCTGAGTGCTGGTTATTATTAAAAAAAAACGAATATAGAATAGAATAGAATAGAATAGAATAGAATAGAATAGAATAGAATAGAATAGAATAGAATAGAATAGAATAGAATAGAATAGAATAGAATAGAATAGAATAGAATAGAATAGAATAGAATAGAATAGAATAGAATAGAATAGAATAGAATAGAATAGAATAGAATAGAATAGAATAGAATAGAATAGAATAGAATAGAATAGAATAGAATAGAATAGAATAGAATAGAATAGAATAGAATAGAATAGAATAGAATAGAATAGAATAGAATAGAATAGAATAGAATAGAATAGAATAGAATAGAATAGAATAGAATAGAATAGAATAGAATAGAATAGAATAGAATAGAATAGAATAGAATAGAATAGAATAGAATAGAATAGAATAGAATAGAATAGAATAGAATAGAATAGAATAGAATAGAATAGAATAGAATAGAATAGAATAGAATAGAATAGAATAGAATAGAATAGAATAGAATAGAATAGAATAGAATAGAATAGAATAGAATAGAATAGAATAGAATAGAATAGAATAGAATAGAATAGAATAGAATAGAATAGAATAGAATAGAATAGAATAGAATAGAATAGAATAGAATAGAATAGAATAGAATAGAATAGAATAGAATAGAATAGAATAGAATAGAATAGAATAGAATAGAATAGAATAGAATAGAATAGAATAGAATAGAATAGAATAGAATAGAATAGAATAGAATAGAATAGAATAGAATAGAATAGAATAGAATAGAATAGAATAGAATAGAATAGAATAGAATAGAATAGAATAGAATAGAATAGAATAGAATAGAATAGAATAGAATAGAATAGAATAGAATAGAATAGAATAGAATAGAATAGAATAGAATAGAATAGAATAGAATAGAATAGAATAGAATAGAATAGAATAGAATAGAATAGAATAGAATAGAATAGAATAGAATAGAATAGAATAGAATAGAATAGAATAGAATAGAATAGAATAGAATAGAATAGAATAGAATAGAATAGAATAGAATAGAATAGAATAGAATAGAATAGAATAGAATAGAATAGAATAGAATAGAATAGAATAGAATAGAATAGAATAGAATAGAATAGAATAGAATAGAATAGAATAGAATAGAATAGAATAGAATAGAATAGAATAGAATAGAATAGAATAGAATAGAATAGAATAGAATAGAATAGAATAGAATAGAATAGAATAGAATAGAATAGAATAGAATAGAATAGAATAGAATAGAATAGAATAGAATAGAATAGAATAGAATAGAATAGAATAGAATAGAATAGAATAGAATAGAATAGAATAGAATAGAATAGAATAGAATAGAATAGAATAGAATAGAATAGAATAGAATAGAATAGAATAGAATAGAATAGAATAGAATAGAATAGAATAGAATAGAATAGAATAGAATAGAATAGAATAGAATAGAATAGAATAGAATAGAATAGAATAGAATAGAATAGAATAGAATAGAATAGAATAGAATAGAATAGAATAGAATAGAATAGAATAGAATAGAATAGAATAGAATAGAATAGAATAGAATAGAATAGAATAGAATAGAATAGAATAGAATAGAATAGAATAGAATAGAATAGAATAGAATAGAATAGAATAGAATAGAATAGAATAGAATAGAATAGAATAGAATAGAATAGAATAGAATAGAATAGAATAGAATAGAATAGAATAGAATAGAATAGAATAGAATAGAATAGAATAGAATAGAATAGAATAGAATAGAATAGAATAGAATAGAATAGAATAGAATAGAATAGAATAGAATAGAATAGAATAGAATAGAATAGAATAGAATAGAATAGAATAGAATAGAATAGAATAGAATAGAATAGAATAGAATAGAATAGAATAGAATAGAATAGAATAGAATAGAATAGAATAGAATAGAATAGAATAGAATAGAATAGAATAGAATAGAATAGAATAGAATAGAATAGAATAGAATAGAATAGAATAGAATAGAATAGAATAGAATAGAATAGAATAGAATAGAATAGAATAGAATAGAATAGAATAGAATAGAATAGAATAGAATAGAATAGAATAGAATAGAATAGAATAGAATAGAATAGAATAGAATAGAATAGAATAGAATAGAATAGAATAGAATAGAATAGAATAGAATAGAATAGAATAGAATAGAATAGAATAGAATAGAATAGAATAGAATAGAATAGAATAGAATAGAATAGAATAGAATAGAATAGAATAGAATAGAATAGAATAGAATAGAATAGAATAGAATAGAATAGAATAGAATAGAATAGAATAGAATAGAATAGAATAGAATAGAATAGAATAGAATAGAATAGAATAGAATAGAATAGAATAGAATAGAATAGAATAGAATAGAATAGAATAGAATAGAATAGAATAGAATAGAATAGAATAGAATAGAATAGAATAGAATAGAATAGAATAGAATAGAATAGAATAGAATAGAATAGAATAGAATAGAATAGAATAGAATAGAATAGAATAGAATAGAATAGAATAGAATAGAATAGAATAGAATAGAATAGAATAGAATAGAATAGAATAGAATAGAATAGAATAGAATAGAATAGAATAGAATAGAATAGAATAGAATAGAATAGAATAGAATAGAATAGAATAGAATAGAATAGAATAGAATAGAATAGAATAGAATAGAATAGAATAGAATAGAATAGAATAGAATAGAATAGAATAGAATAGAATAGAATAGAATAGAATAGAATAGAATAGAATAGAATAGAATAGAATAGAATAGAATAGAATAGAATAGAATAGAATAGAATAGAATAGAATAGAATAGAATAGAATAGAATAGAATAGAATAGAATAGAATAGAATAGAATAGAATAGAATAGAATAGAATAGAATAGAATAGAATAGAATAGAATAGAATAGAATAGAATAGAATAGAATAGAATAGAATAGAATAGAATAGAATAGAATAGAATAGAATAGAATAGAATAGAATAGAATAGAATAGAATAGAATAGAATAGAATAGAATAGAATAGAATAGAATAGAATAGAATAGAATAGAATAGAATAGAATAGAATAGAATAGAATAGAATAGAATAGAATAGAATAGAATAGAATAGAATAGAATAGAATAGAATAGAATAGAATAGAATAGAATAGAATAGAATAGAATAGAATAGAATAGAATAGAATAGAATAGAATAGAATAGAATAGAATAGAATAGAATAGAATAGAATAGAATAGAATAGAATAGAATAGAATAGAATAGAATAGAATAGAATAGAATAGAATAGAATAGAATAGAATAGAATAGAATAGAATAGAATAGAATAGAATAGAATAGAATAGAATAGAATAGAATAGAATAGAATAGAATAGAATAGAATAGAATAGAATAGAATAGAATAGAATAGAATAGAATAGAATAGAATAGAATAGAATAGAATAGAATAGAATAGAATAGAATAGAATAGAATAGAATAGAATAGAATAGAATAGAATAGAATAGAATAGAATAGAATAGAATAGAATAGAATAGAATAGAATAGAATAGAATAGAATAGAATAGAATAGAATAGAATAGAATAGAATAGAATAGAATAGAATAGAATAGAATAGAATAGAATAGAATAGAATAGAATAGAATAGAATAGAATAGAATAGAATAGAATAGAATAGAATAGAATAGAATAGAATAGAATAGAATAGAATAGAATAGAATAGAATAGAATAGAATAGAATAGAATAGAATAGAATAGAATAGAATAGAATAGAATAGAATAGAATAGAATAGAATAGAATAGAATAGAATAGAATAGAATAGAATAGAATAGAATAGAATAGAATAGAATAGAATAGAATAGAATAGAATAGAATAGAATAGAATAGAATAGAATAGAATAGAATAGAATAGAATAGAATAGAATAGAATAGAATAGAATAGAATAGAATAGAATAGAATAGAATAGAATAGAATAGAATAGAATAGAATAGAATAGAATAGAATAGAATAGAATAGAATAGAATAGAATAGAATAGAATAGAATAGAATAGAATAGAATAGAATAGAATAGAATAGAATAGAATAGAATAGAATAGAATAGAATAGAATAGAATAGAATAGAATAGAATAGAATAGAATAGAATAGAATAGAATAGAATAGAATAGAATAGAATAGAATAGAATAGAATAGAATAGAATAGAATAGAATAGAATAGAATAGAATAGAATAGAATAGAATAGAATAGAATAGAATAGAATAGAATAGAATAGAATAGAATAGAATAGAATAGAATAGAATAGAATAGAATAGAATAGAATAGAATAGAATAGAATAGAATAGAATAGAATAGAATAGAATAGAATAGAATAGAATAGAATAGAATAGAATAGAATAGAATAGAATAGAATAGAATAGAATAGAATAGAATAGAATAGAATAGAATAGAATAGAATAGAATAGAATAGAATAGAATAGAATAGAATAGAATAGAATAGAATAGAATAGAATAGAATAGAATAGAATAGAATAGAATAGAATAGAATAGAATAGAATAGAATAGAATAGAATAGAATAGAATAGAATAGAATAGAATAGAATAGAATAGAATAGAATAGAATAGAATAGAATAGAATAGAATAGAATAGAATAGAATAGAATAGAATAGAATAGAATAGAATAGAATAGAATAGAATAGAATAGAATAGAATAGAATAGAATAGAATAGAATAGAATAGAATAGAATAGAATAGAATAGAATAGAATAGAATAGAATAGAATAGAATAGAATAGAATAGAATAGAATAGAATAGAATAGAATAGAATAGAATAGAATAGAATAGAATAGAATAGAATAGAATAGAATAGAATAGAATAGAATAGAATAGAATAGAATAGAATAGAATAGAATAGAATAGAATAGAATAGAATAGAATAGAATAGAATAGAATAGAATAGAATAGAATAGAATAGAATAGAATAGAATAGAATAGAATAGAATAGAATAGAATAGAATAGAATAGAATAGAATAGAATAGAATAGAATAGAATAGAATAGAATAGAATAGAATAGAATAGAATAGAATAGAATAGAATAGAATAGAATAGAATAGAATAGAATAGAATAGAATAGAATAGAATAGAATAGAATAGAATAGAATAGAATAGAATAGAATAGAATAGAATAGAATAGAATAGAATAGAATAGAATAGAATAGAATAGAATAGAATAGAATAGAATAGAATAGAATAGAATAGAATAGAATAGAATAGAATAGAATAGAATAGAATAGAATAGAATAGAATAGAATAGAATAGAATAGAATAGAATAGAATAGAATAGAATAGAATAGAATAGAATAGAATAGAATAGAATAGAATAGAATAGAATAGAATAGAATAGAATAGAATAGAATAGAATAGAATAGAATAGAATAGAATAGAATAGAATAGAATAGAATAGAATAGAATAGAATAGAATAGAATAGAATAGAATAGAATAGAATAGAATAGAATAGAATAGAATAGAATAGAATAGAATAGAATAGAATAGAATAGAATAGAATAGAATAGAATAGAATAGAATAGAATAGAATAGAATAGAATAGAATAGAATAGAATAGAATAGAATAGAATAGAATAGAATAGAATAGAATAGAATAGAATAGAATAGAATAGAATAGAATAGAATAGAATAGAATAGAATAGAATAGAATAGAATAGAATAGAATAGAATAGAATAGAATAGAATAGAATAGAATAGAATAGAATAGAATAGAATAGAATAGAATAGAATAGAATAGAATAGAATAGAATAGAATAGAATAGAATAGAATAGAATAGAATAGAATAGAATAGAATAGAATAGAATAGAATAGAATAGAATAGAATAGAATAGAATAGAATAGAATAGAATAGAATAGAATAGAATAGAATAGAATAGAATAGAATAGAATAGAATAGAATAGAATAGAATAGAATAGAATAGAATAGAATAGAATAGAATAGAATAGAATAGAATAGAATAGAATAGAATAGAATAGAATAGAATAGAATAGAATAGAATAGAATAGAATAGAATAGAATAGAATAGAATAGAATAGAATAGAATAGAATAGAATAGAATAGAATAGAATAGAATAGAATAGAATAGAATAGAATAGAATAGAATAGAATAGAATAGAATAGAATAGAATAGAATAGAATAGAATAGAATAGAATAGAATAGAATAGAATAGAATAGAATAGAATAGAATAGAATAGAATAGAATAGAATAGAATAGAATAGAATAGAATAGAATAGAATAGAATAGAATAGAATAGAATAGAATAGAATAGAATAGAATAGAATAGAATAGAATAGAATAGAATAGAATAGAATAGAATAGAATAGAATAGAATAGAATAGAATAGAATAGAATAGAATAGAATAGAATAGAATAGAATAGAATAGAATAGAATAGAATAGAATAGAATAGAATAGAATAGAATAGAATAGAAAAAAATAGAATAAAATAGAATAAAATAGAATAAAATAGAATAGAATAGAATAGAATAGAATAGAATAGAATAGAATAGAATAGAATAAACTTTATTGTTTTTTCTTAAAAATCATATAAAGTTTGAATGAAGGCAGTGACCTAATGTCGTAAGCCTTTTATAATAACATCTAGATTAAAATTTCAGAATAAAACACAAAAGCACAAATTAAATTAGAAGGAAAAGTAACAAGAATTGCCATATACATATGTAATTAGTAATTAAATTCTGCAAGCATAAAATTTCTATATAAGAGTGCGTTTTTTACATAGCCTGCCAAGTTTTCCCATGAACAATATCCTTCTTCTCCGTTTAATACATTTATTAAATACAGATCATCAAACGTTTTCTTACCGGTATACCTATACCTGATTTCCTCAAGCACTGGACAAACTCCCATGAAATGTAATAAGTTTTCGTCTCGTCCCATGTTACATAAACTACACACACTACTTCTGCTAACAATATAAGGGTTTTTGTTAAGTGGCAGTATGTCACATCGTACTTTTATTATGGCTGATATATCACTTATATCAAGGTTCTGGATTTGAAAATATAACGATCCCATAGCAGGAGTTAAGTTTTTGTAGAAGCGTGTGGTGCTAGATGCTGCCCTTTGTACTTTTTCCAAATTATCTTTAGTTTTTAGTTCATGAACAAGTTTGCTAATTTTTAAACGCCACTCATCTTCAGTAAGGCTTGCATTAAAATATGCACTGAACTCCTCCCCAAGTTTATTCAGTTCTTTGGCCCAAAATATATTTTTCCTTAAAACAATTTTAGAAAGCTTGTGGGGTAGTCTTTCCGAGTTATACGAATATAGAACTCTGGTAATATAGTCAAGGTGTAAGCAGAGAGTATAAAAGTGACTGTCTTCTGCACCTGTCTCTAAAGCTAGTGCGTAATTGGGGATGTTATCAGGTAATTTAAGAACTCTCTTGAGAAAGTACCTTTGCAGCTTGTTTACAATTTCAAATGCTGTAAATCCCCAAATCTGTGCCCCATAGGCTTGTATTGCCCGACACACCGCTTGAAAAACCTTCCATTTTGAACGTAGAGACACTTTTTGTTTTTCCATGTATCCATGCCATGTTACGTTAATGGATCTTTTGGCAGAGTTGTTTCTATTTTCAACGTGTTTTGTAAACGACATTCGTGGAGTTAATATCATACCCAAATAGCAAAATTCTGTTGCAATTTTTATCTCTTGTTGCATATAGTGCCATTTTTCTTCATTCGCTAGTTTGCCACCTTTTCTAAAAACCATCATTTCCGATTTATTCATGTTAACCTCCATGTCATACATATTACAATAATCTTCAAGACGATTTATCATATCTTGCATTACTCTTATTTCGTCTGCCAAAATCACTATATCGTCGGCATATAACAAAACTCTTATGTTTATATTTTCTATCATCAAACCTCCTTCTAAGTAATCATGCATATCGTTTAGGAAAAGGGCAAAAAGTTGTGGTGACAATAGGCAATCCTGTTTAACGCCTGAATAGGTTTTAAAATAGCTTAAAATTTCAATTCCTGTCCACACAGCAGACTCTGTATTTCTAATAATTTTACAATTTTTGTGGACAATCCCATCGAGTTAAGTTTAAAAATAAGTTTTTGTCTTGGTACTTTGTCAAAGGCTGCCTTAAAGTCCACAAAAAACGCGTAAACTTTTTTATGTTCCTCAAATTTTAAGTGTATTATTGCTGCTAGGCTATAAATATTATCAACAGTAGAATACTGCTTTCGAAACCCTGCCTGGAACTCATTTAAAATATTATATTTCTCCACCCAGTTAGTTATTCTCTCATTTATTATTCCCATTAATACCTTTGCTATACTGTTCATAAAGGCAATGCCTCGATAGTTACTTGGTATATTGGGATCCCCCTTCTTATCTGTAGAAGGTACTGCTTACTACGCCCTTATTAAAGATATTATTGTATGTTCTAGCCCTTCTTAAAGATTGTAAATATTATGCTTCTGTAGAAGGTACTGCTTACTACGCCCTTATTAAAGATATTATTGTATGTTCTAGCTAACTGTTCTATAAATTCTGTGGTGGCATTTTGTAAAAATTCATATGTAACTCTGTCCTCACCTGGAGCTTTATTTTTCTTCATCTTGTTTAGAACGTTTTGCCAGTTATAGGTCTTTCCGCTTCTTCATCTGTATTCAACATACATGCGTAATGAATTTTATTAGGGCTCTCATTAAAACTAAGAAGTTGAGCGAAGTACACTTTGAAATGTTCTGCTGAAATATTTAATCCAATTTGCAATGAACTTCCCCTTATTTCGTTTGCCAGCTTCCACCAACTTTTCGAGTCTTTAACCATATTAATTTTTATGCCAAGTTCTTCAAAATATTGAGTTTTTCTGTTCTCACACACCATTTTGTATTTTTTCTGTGCTTGCAAATATTTAACTTTATCCTCCTCTCTATTTGTTTTTTGGTAACCTTTTATTAAAGCAAACGCTTTTTTTCTGGCGTTCCAACATTGGTAATTATACCATTTTTGTTTAAAGCAGGGGTAGCTATGTTGTTGATTTATGGCCGACATTCGTATTGCCGCTACAAAGTCCTCTAAATTTAAAACTTGTCCATCTCTTACAGGAAGATTTTCATTTAGTTTTTTTTGGTAAGACGCTTTGTATGAATCTTTCCATATTAATTTGGAAATCAAATTCAGGTTTTTAACGATAGTGGCTGTACCGTTAAGTTTCAAGTTCAGTTTAATTGGCATGTGATCGGACCAAATTACATTTTCCACCTCAAAGCTTTCAACAAAGTGTAGGCCTTCCATATGCACCGCGCATAGATCGTTAACAGAGCTTCCAACTTTATTTACAAATGTCAAATCTCCATTTTCATCGCCAGCTGTTCTACCATTCAATACAACAAGACCGTAGTCGTTACAAAACGAATATACATATTAGTAATAGGTGGCAGACATTTTTATCAATATATATACATATATACATAAGTGAGAAAAGAAAAGAAACAAAAAGAAAAAAACAAACTAAATAAAAAAACAAACGTTAAATGAGTAACAGTAATCGACGTGACAGTGGGCCTAATAGCAGAAATTCATACATTGTGTTAAACTCTGCAAGCATAAGCAATGAAAACATTAGAGACCCTGGATATAATAGAAACTATTTGAGTGAAAAACCGAATATAATTAAAGACAATTTAAGTGCAAGTGCGCCTAACTTAAATAAGTATACTGAACAAGGGACAATTTTAGCCCAATTTTTTTTTAAAAATTATAAAAAAAATACCGAGGTACCATCCCCATCGCGGTCTTCTGTTTCAAGTTCTGGAATTTAAACTTCCGTTGCTAAAGGCGGTCCCATCCCACTTTCTTCACCAGCTACAAAGGTCCAGGTAGGGGTGGACCGCTATATTACAGTTCTTAAAACGGGCAGAAGCCCCAAATCGGCAGAGGTTACCAACCAAGCAACAATTTCGAAAGATGAAGAAAAACCAACCTCATCGCAAAATCGTTTTGCAATACTCCAGAAGGAAAACTATGCCCCGCTCACGGAGAGGAAGACATTTAAGCCTCCCCAATTTATTTGAGAGAGAAATTCGAATGACCTTATAAAGTTTTTATTTGAATTAATATGCGAAAACAACTTTTATGTTTCGAACATAAAGCGTGGTAGTATATATGTTTGGGATTTTTTGCCCAAACGGTTATTTAAAATCACATTAACTGCAAACCCTAAAAATATTCAAATAAGTATGTACACCTATTCTATTTATCTATGTTTCTCTTTTATGTTGTCATTTGTTTACAAGATTATTAAAATTGATTTAACTGTTTAACTTTAAAACATTCATCAAAATATTCGTATGCAAGTGCATACAACAACAACCTTCATACTTATTTACGTACATTTAACGGCAGAATAAATAAACATTCTTGTACCAACAACAAGTGTAACTGCAGGTAGAAAATCAGACCATCGTTTATGCTTGTACGTCTGTATGTATGTACATACATATGTATATATGTATATCCAAAAATAATTTGATGTTTCTGCAAAAGGCAGAAACAATTGAGTATTGTTAAAGTAATTGACTAAAGTAGTTTTAATATGTTCTCCGCAAGAAGCGGCATATATGTAATTAAATAGTTAACTAAATTAAAATAATTAAAATCTAAATTTAAATTAAGAAAAAATAAATAAAAATAAATAAAAATAAAATAAAGTTAATTAAATAATGAATTTAAACTTAAATTAAAACAAAGTGTTTTTAATAAATTCTGGCCAAGTGGGCTCAGAATAGAAATATGGTAAACTAACAAAAAAATCTCCTACAATATATGAAATAAAAAAAGTGAATCATGAAAACGCTTACCGAATCACTGTTTCGGAACTCGAAAAACATAAGAAAATTTTCTACACCTACCAACTTAAGAACGCCAAAGGCCTACAGGTTGTTATCAAGAGTACTGCTTCAAATGTTGAACCGGAAGAGATTAAGGCCAGTTTGTGCAGCAAAGGCCTTAAAGCAAAGTTTGTATCAAACATTAGAAACAGGGAAAGGTATCCCCAACCAATATTGCCTTCTGTTTGTGTTGTGTGTGGTGTCCTGTCTGCTACGACCAAGTGCGACAAACCAAAAAATGATCCTCGGGTGGAAAAAAATGCAGCAATTGTGGAGGAAACCACACGGCCAACTATAGAGGTTTTCCCGTTTTTGATTCAGTAAAGCGCTTATCTAAGCCTAACGTAGTTCCTGTCCCTCCCCAGCCTTTAAATATACTAACTACAAACATGCCTCCATTAGCACAACCAACTACAAGTCAAGTTTCCTATGCCAACGCATTAAAGTCTAACCAGCCCAATGCACGTAAGCCTACTCAGCCTACAACACAACAAGCGGTGCCAACAAACGAACCAACTGGGCCCAATTTTAGCCGCCTCGAAGCCGTAATTGACAATATGGTTAAACAATTTACGCAGATAATAGCGGAAATGGCTGGCATGATGCAAAAAATGCAGTCTGCACTTTTGCAGGCCATGCTTAAAAGGCCATGAACTGCCATAGGGTTTGTTTCTGGAACGACCTCGAATATTTTTTAATAAACCAAAAAATTGATGTCATGTTGATTTCTGAGACGCATATGACATCTAGAAGTAATTTCAAAATTAGAGGCTATTCTTTTTACGACTCAAAAGATCCCAGAAACAGATAATGTGGTGGCTCGGCTATAATAATCAAATCGAGAATCAAACACCAATGGATGGGTGGTCTCTCCGAATGTTATATACAAGCAACAAACGTTTGCGTTGATGATTTTTTAATGGCTTAGTTATTTCATCAGTGTATTGTCCACCCAGATTCTCCATAACAAAGGATCAGTTCAAAAGTTTTAACGAATCTTTAGGTCCCCGCTTCATAGCTGCTGGAGACTATAACGCTAAGCATACGTACTGGGGCTCTCGCTTAATAAGTCCCAGGGGTCGTTTTTTGTTTAATTCCGTATCTGAAATGGGACTTAACGTTATTTCATCTCGACAACCGACATATTGGCACACTGATCACAATAAAATACCAGACGTTATCGATTTTGGCGTAACAAAAGGTATATCCCCGGAACTTGCCAAAGCTCAAGCCTCGTTGGATTTATCTTCAGACCACACTCCCAATACTATCACTATTTTTAGTCCTCATCAAACACCAACTAGTGATATTTTTTTCATTAAAAAGAGTTTATTGGTTAAAATACGGAAAACCAACCGCTAAAAACTCCCGAAGACGTCGATGATTGTCTGAGCAGTCTTAATGAGAACATTAAAAAAAAAAACGTTGATCATGCTTCTTCTTACTATCGTAAGACAAAAAACAACAAAATTTTTTCAGCCGATGTGCAACAGCTTTTATCTGAAAAAAGAAGAGCCCGAAGAGAATGGCAAAAGCACAGATCACCCCAACTTAAACCCAAGTTGAAGGAATGTACAAACCAATTGAAAAATTTGCTAGCGGTTCACCGATTGGCATCTCTTAAGGAGCACCTCGAAGTTCTAGACTCGACGCCTCAGACGAATTATTCACTATGGCGATCAGCGAAATATCGCGAAACCACCACTACGTAATCTGAGAGGATCCTGGGCAAGAAGTGATGAAGAAAAATGTGATCTGCTTGCAAGTCATTTAACAAATGTCTTTACTCCAAATACATGCACTGACATCAGTAATTTACCGCCTGTTGTTGTTAGATGTACTATAGAAATACGGTTTCAGTTGTCAGATGTCGTAAAGGCTATCAATAATTTAAATGCTAAAAAAGCTGCTGGCATTGATGAAATCAGCAACAAAATGCTTTTGGAGCTGCCTTGCACAGCAAAAAGAATAATTCTTTTTATTTTTAACGCCATATTACGGCTCGAACGTATCCCGCCAGTATGGAAAGTTGCCTTGGTAAAGATAATTCCTAGGCTGGGAAAAGATCCTTCGAAGGCGGAGTCATACAGGCCTATAAGTCTGTTACCAACTATGTCCAAATTGTTTAAAAACAAGCTCACTGCGATCTTGAATGAAAATAAATGCATTCCAGATCACCAATTTGGATTTAGAAATCAACATAGTACCAACAAACAAACCCAAAGATTGGTACAGGTTATAAAAAAAACCTTTGAGGAAAATAATTACTGATCCGCACTCTTTATAGATGTCTCTCAAGCGTTCGACAAAGTATTGCATGAAGACCTGTTAAACAAATTTAAGCTCAACCTTCCATCTAATATTTTTAACCTTTTAGAAAAATACATAACCGGCCGACAATTAATGATTTAACAGGGAAACCAAATAAGTTCTTCTCAACCAGTAGGGGCTGGTGTACTTCATGGGAGTATACTAGGTCCAATTCTGTACTTGCTTTACACATCAGATATGCCCACAAACAATCTTACTCATACGTCGACATTTGCTGATGATACCGCATTTCTCAGTATTCATAAAGACCTTAAAGAGGCCTCAAAACAACTTCAACATCACGTATCCCAAGTAGAAAAGTGGGCAAAGTTATGGAGCATTAAAATAAATGAACAAAAATACACCCACGTTACTTTTACATTACGCAAGGAAACGTGCCCCCCAATTCTTATTAACAACCATACGGTGCCTCAACGAATTGAGACGAAATATCTTAGCATTCACCTGGATCGCCGCCTCACATGCGAAGTTGACACATATGAAACTTAAAACGGCCCAAATCCACTGGCTAATCGGTAGAAACTCTGTGCTACGTCTTTAAACTTTTATGGTGTTTTCCTTTCTGGCCAAAATGTTACATTCAGCCTTATTGTGTTTGGCGGTGTCGTAAAACGACAGCTTGTGCTGTCGGTGTCGGTTTTAAGATTTTTCGGTACCGTGTGACAAAATCGACAACGATATTTTTGTAATAGCACAATTATTACAGGATGATTTAAAACTAATAAAAACTGTGGAACACCCTGTTAAAAAATATTTTTTTTAAATTATAAATTTGTTTCTTTACTAACTTAACAAAAAAATGTTAAGTGTTGCGTCATTTTCATCATCCGAGGATGAGGAAGAAAATACCAGTAAGCTCGTTTTTAGAAGAAGTCAGCTGCGGCAGCAATCTAACATATTTTCCCTCCATAATAACAGGTAAGTAAATCAAACGCCTAAATTTAAAAACTTTCCTCCAGGTTTATGGGATATTTCAGACTAAACAAAGACGCTTTTCGGTATATTCTGGACATAGTTGATTTAAAATTGAAAAAAGCCCAAAAATCGACTAGCGTTCCAAATATAATAAAACTTGCAGCAACAATGAGAATACTTGCAGAGGGAAGCTACCAAAAGGGTGCTGGTAACGACTTCAACGTTAATCTGTGCCAAACATCAGTAAGTAAATATTTTAGGGACTGCATAGATGTGATGTACGATGTCCTTTGTCCACGATGGGTTTCCATGCATATGGACGAACAGGAGAAAATTAAAATTAAGAAATACTTCTATAAAAACAAAAACAGCTTTCCTGGCGTTATAGGCTGCATCGATTGAACACACATCAAAATTTTAGCCCCAGCTTTAAACGAAAGATTTAAATATTATAACCGAAAAGGTTTCTACAGTCTAAATGCCACAGTGGTGAGTTTAAGAACTACATACATATAAAGTTATTTTTCAAACTTTTTAATATTTTTTAGTTATGTGATCACAAGCAAAGAATCAGATATATTTCGTCCTTTAATCCTGGGTCTGTGCACGATTCGCTTGTCTGGAAATCTAGCGATTCAAGGCAGCTGCTAAGACATAATTATGAAAACGGTAAAAAAAATACTTGGTTGCTAGGTAAGTAGAGCTTTTTTAACTTGATTAAAAAATTCATTATATTTGCTTAAAGGAGATTCTGGTTACCCATTGGAACCCTACTTAATAACGCCTTTCAGATCAGCAGAGGAGGGCACCCCAGAAAGTTATTTGAACAGTGTTCATTCAAAAGCAAGAAATATTGTTGAACGAAGCATTGGAGTCTTAAAAAATAGATTTAGGTGTTTATTAGGTGCATGCCAGATGCATTATTCACCTCAATTGGCTTCAAAAATTGCTGCTGTTTGCGTGGCGCTACATAATATTTGTATCTATTACAAAATTGAATTTCCCACAGTGACCATGGAAAATGAATCCTTAGAAGCACCATCTATAGTCGAATCTAATGATGACATGACAGCATTAGACATCAGATGCATTTTTAAATTAATGTTGTGCTTTTAATTCATATTTATTATTAGTTTAAAATAAAATAAGTTTTAGTAAAAAAAAAATTTTATGTGTTGTTTAAAAGTTGGCTTTTTTTAAATTTCTATTTTAGTGATTTTGCTGCTGTTTCAAACTATTTCTTATTTCTTCTTATTCAATTTTTCTTTTTTTAATTTCAATTTCTTTTTTTCTTTACTTATATAATGAGTTTCTATATTCCTGTTTCTGTTTTAATTCCTTTTTGTACAGCTTTTGTTTTTCTTCCTCTAGCTTAAATCTCTTTCTACTGTATCTTTCTATTTCTTTTAGCGACAGTTTAACTTCCTTGTTTAAATCCGTTTGGACTTGCAATTGCTCAGATAGGAGATCATTCTTCGACTTAGTTGTTTTTACAATTTTTTTCGCAACTTGCGAAGAAGTTGATTTTTTATTTTCCTTAAAATCGTCTTCGCTTACACTAGGTCACAAATAACAAACTTTTGTCTGTTATTTGTTTCTAGCATACTTTTTCTCATGGATTTGGACCTACTGAACACGAAAATGAATTTTAAAAATTTTTCTGTCGATTGGTTTGCGAGATACAAATTTTTTAATTTTTTTTTTTTAATTTTTGGAGGTACACTTACTATTTTGAGCATATCTTTAGTCTTCTTTGACCTATTTTATCCTACTACTACTCAAATTAAAGACAATTGAGCCGTCTACAACTTATTCTCAGAAAATTTTCAAATCGGGTTAGTAGTTTTGATGTTGGCGGCTTAAAAAGGTTAAAAAACTGGGTTTTTTTAGTAAAAATGTGGCTGAAAAATTCATATAAAAATTCATATAAAATATAAAACGCGATGTTAACAGCGATTTTAATTTTTTTACGTATAGCTGACACTTTTCCAAAGAAAATAAGCCCTTACTTAACAAAATCTGATGACAAATGGCCGACTTATTATTTTTTTGGTAAACGACCGAAATTCCGCTATTTTACGATTTTTTGATTTTCATTATTTGCACAGCTTACCTACCCAACGCAAACGAATAAATACATTTGAACTTAATTTAAAATAAACAAATTAGTCTTCGTATATTATTTTTTAATTTATTTGAGTAAAAACAAAGATATAAGTGTACATTTTATGCCATGTGGAAAAACTGCTGACTTCTTCTTTGTTTTTTGTATTCGCTGCAATCGGTCTCACGTATTAGGGTCCAAATATAGTCACCCATCATAGCCGTGTCATAGATGCCCTGATAGCGTCGTTCCATAGCCTTCAATTCCTGATGAAAGCGCTCGCCGTGTTCGTCGCTCACGTCTCCTAAATTCTCAGGGAAAAAATCCAAATGAGAATGCAGAAAGTGTATTTTAAGTGACATGTGCACTCCCATGGCTTCATAGTTCTTTACCAGATCCTCAACTATGTCCTTATAATTCGGGCTTTTGTTGTTTCCTAAAAAGTTTTCCACAACAAGCCTGAAGGAATTCCATGATGCGGCTTCGATGGGTGATAACAGCTTTGGGAATTTTTCATCTTTCAAAATTTTTTTTATCTCGGGTCCTGCGAAGACTCCTTCTTTAATTTTTGCCAGCGAAAGGTAAGGGAAAATTGACCGTAAATAGGCAAAAGCTTCACCTTCTTTGTCTAATTTTTTGGTAAAATTTTTAATCAAACCCAATTTTATGTGCAGCGGCGGAAGTATTATATTTTCACGGTTCTCTATTAGTGGTTTGCGCTGAACATTCGCTTCTCCAACTACAGGTTTCGTTCGTACCGGCCATTTTTTTTTTATATAATGCTGATCATCAGCGCGGCTATTCCAAAGGCACAGAAAACAGCAATGTCGCGTATAGCCTCCTTGGAGTCCACACAGAATGGCCACAACTTTAAGGTCGGCGCATATTTTCCAATTGTATTTCCTATACTCTATGCATTTCAGCAAAATGTCCATAGTTTCATAGTTCTCCTTTGAATGAACCGCATGAGCAATAGGAACAGATGGCTTTTCATTCCCATTATGTAAGAGAACTGCCTTCAAGCTCTCTTTGTTGCTGTCAATAAACAACCTCCATTCGTTGGGGTTGTGAATTTGGTGAAGCTCTTGGAACAAGCCTGAAATGTCGCTGCAAAAACATATTTGGTCTTTCTTTGTATAAAATTTTGCATACTCCTTGTGACGGTTTCTGTACGCTGTTACTTTCACTTCTGAAGCCACAAATCCACACTGTATCATCCGAGACGCAAAAAGTTCGGCTTTCTCCTTAGTGAGACCAAAATCGCGCACCCAATCGTTTAGTTCGGCCTGTGACAGTAATTTTCGCTTTGCACCCGGCTCAAATTCGCTTGCATTTGACTCGGACTCTTCTTCTGACGATTCTGCTTTTTGAAGAGATGCA
Organism: Melanophora roralis; assembly: GCA_963583895.1. Lineage (NCBI taxonomy): Eukaryota > Metazoa > Arthropoda > Insecta > Diptera > Rhinophoridae > Melanophora > Melanophora roralis. The sequence continues at coordinate 75,915,248 of OY757187.1, read as the reverse complement.
CCAGGGCACACTGGATATGGCACATCATGCGAATGTGGTACTGGAAGCGCAAACGATCCCACTTGAGCGTAGTTCCATTTAAAAAATCTTCCTACCCCACTGTTTGTGGTGAGGCAAAAATAACAGTCTGTGGAATGGCATAGCGGCTTTTTCCACATCATTGGTGTATCGAATTTCATATGGCGGCTAAAATTAAAATAAATTACTATATTCGCTATGTATAATGTGTTTAAATAAAAATTCTTACCTTCCGCCAGCTGCCCAGTTGGTTAAGATTATATAGCAAAGATCACACAGCGACTTAGGTGTCCATGGTTCTGTGATATTTGGTGAAATACCAAAATAATTCAAATAGTGCAATTGTACTGCTGGAGTAAACTTGTGTGCGTGATTTTTTTTTATAAACTGGCCACAAACATTGCAGAAATTGTCTGGATCGTTCAAACACTCGAACACACGTAGTCTTTTACTCATTGTCTTCCTTGCGTTTTCTAAATATTAACTTCTTTACACTTTCACAGACAGTTTTGAAATGCAATTGATAACCGTGTCTCCTTATGTTTAAATATGTATGAGCATGTAGTGCTGTAAATAAATTAAAAAATAATATACGAAGACTAATTTGTTTATTTTAAATTAAGTTCAAATGTATTTATTCGTTTGCGTTGGGTAGGTAAGCTGTGCAAATAATGAAAATCAAAAAATCGTAAAATAGCGGAATTTCGGTCGTTTACCAAAAAAATAATAAGTCGGCCATTTGTCATCAGATTTTGTTAAGTAAGGGCTTATTTTCTTTGGAAAAGTGTCAGCTATACGTAAAAAAATTAAAATCGCTGTTAACATCGCGTTTTATATTTTATATGAATTTTTATATGAATTTTTCAGCCACATTTTTACTAAAAAAACCCAGTTTTTTAACCTTTTTAAGCCGCCAACATCAAAACTACTAACCCGATTTGAAAATTTTCTGAGAATAAGTTGTAGACGGCTCAATTGTCTTTAATTTGAGTAGTAGTAGGATAAAATAGGTCAAAGAAGACTAAAGATATGCTCAAAATAGTAAGTGTACCTCCAAAAATTAAAAAAAAAAAATTAAAAAATTTGTATCTCGCAAACCAATCGACAGAAAAATTTTTAAAATTCATTTTCGTGTTCAGTAGGTCCAAATCCATGAGAAAAAGTATGCTAGAAACAAATAACAAAATGGCTGTTGCCTAGTGTTATAAACAGATCTATCTCATCGTGCTCCATATCGTTTAAGCCACTTGTTCTGCTCTCCACTCTTACTGAACCTCCTGGATTAATTAACGAATTTAACTGGAGTAAATTGGCTGCTGCTTTATCAGTTGACGATAAAATAAATTGCTTATTAGGGCCTCCTCCGGTAGCTCTATATTCTGCCTTATTATGTGTGATCTTCTTCCTTAATTTAAATTTGTAATCCTCCCATACTTTTTTCCAACCTTCACCTGTACGAATTGGAGGTCCCAAATTGTAAATTTTTCCACTAACTTTATTCCACTCATCTTTAATGTTGAACTTGTACAGACTTTTGTTGAAACCTGTGGCCAAGTGTGGATTTTCTTCTAAGAGCTCAACGAGCCTCTCGAACTGTTTTGCGGTTGTAATTTTAACCCTAAAATAAATTAAAACTAATTGAAAAACAATTTCCAAGGAATTTAACCAGTATGTATTGACTACTTTTTATTTTCCATTAATTTAACTTTATTTTCAATTGCGTCGTGTGTAAAAATTGTAACGGCAGTTTTTGCTTTATTTGACAGTCGTAAACGCCAGACACGCTACGGAGATTTGTAATAGATCTATAAGCAGAGTCGTATTTTTTACGTAAACGACACACGCGGTACTAATTTAAAAAAACGCCAAATTTACGCCACGACACCGCCAAACACAATAAGGCTGATTAATGCTACCATTCGAGCGGGTCTATGTTCCATTCTAAAAATACATGCAAGAGTGAAAACAGTTTGTAACGTGGTTTTGTCGTCGGCTGAGGTAACTTAGTCGTGTCCAGGGTCTACTCACGGGCCCACAAACCTTAAGTAATAAGACGATTATTTACCCTTTTTCGGGGGTTACAATATTATTTTGCTTTTTTGAAATTGCTTTTATCTTGAATACAACTTCGATATATTACGATACAAATAGCAATAAATCAACGATAATTTAGCCGGCTACCAACGATGCTCTACAAGTACTCGGATGGAGTTTTCGGCTTTATTCGCTCTGGTATGTCGGGGTATGCAGGATCGGTGATTTCGGTGTCGGTTGTTCAGGTTCGGCTTGAGGATCGGGAATTCGGGTGTGGTCGTTGGTAACTCGGGATCGTGTATCGATGCGTCGGTGGTGTTCGAAGACTAAATATACGTACAATGGTGCTTAATGCTATTGACTAAATACGTACAATGGTGCTTAACGCTATCTGCTAAATACGTACAATGGTACTTAATGCTATCGGCTAAATACGTACAATGGTACTTAATGCTATCGGCTAAATACGTACAATGGTACTTAATGCTATGGGTTAAATACGTACAATGTGAGAACAGTCAGCCGAAGCCGCTGTGAGAACAGTCAGTCGAAACCGCTGTGAGAACAGTCAGTCGAAACCGCTGTGAGAACAGTCAGCCGAAACCGCTGTGAGAACAGTCAGCCGAAGCCGCTGTGAGAACAGTCAGCTGAAGCCGCTGTGAGAACAGTCAGCCGAAGCCGCTGTGAGAACAGTCAGTCGAAACCGCTGTGAGAACAGTCAGCCGAAGCCGCTGTGAACGAACGGGCATGTATTAAGAAAAGTGTCCAATATCTGCAGATATTGATTGTTCCCACTCGCAGGTCTCGGTGGTAGTGCAAACCGATTGTCTCTCCGAACGGTGTCTTTGAGATTTGATTGGCGTATTTCAGACGGGTCTGAATCGCGCCGCTCTTCAATTCAGTTACGAATCTTATACTAAATCTTACATAGACTAAATGAGAATTATATCCAACTAGTTAACATAAACCTAAACGAAATATACTAAAGCTACACTTACACTATAGGAATAAAATATGTAACTGGAATATTTCCACGTTACAAGTTATCGTTTTCCTTTTTGAACATGTTGCACAAATAACTGGCAGGAGTGTGACATATCTAACCACCAATTATAATTCAGGAAACAAAGTTCCACTTTTTACAGCTTAATACTTTTTTATGCAGACGAGTTTTTAACACAGAGTGCAGTTTTTATTAAAATCAAGACATTTTTCTGTTCCAATGAAACAAAAAAAATGGACAACTGTTTGAGTGTGCGTGTAAACTAATAAAAATATTACACATACTTATTGTAAAATTTTTTTTTAGAATGGAAAACACCATTACTTTACAACTCAATTTTGAAACCAATTTGGTGCTACGGGATACAATTATGGGGCACTGCTTCCGCCTCCAACATTGAAAAAATTCAACGCCAGCAAAATAAAATCCTAAGAATGATAACTTGGTATTATTAAAAACAGCAACATCCACAAAGATCTGCAAGTTAAATGCGAAATCCTTAATTATGTGGACAAGTATATAAACAAGCTGGAAACACGTCCAAATCCGCTCGCTCGAAACATTTTGCAACATAGTAGATACTCGTCTGAAAAGAAGAGATACTATTGCACTTAGATGAAACTACCGAATTAATTAATTTTATTATGAGAACTTGAATTTTAGTCTGGCACTGGCTGGTCTAATAAAAATTAAATAGTTTTAAGATTTGAATACTTATTGTTAGCTTGCTAAAGGCGAAGATTCAATAAAAAAAAAATATGAAAAAAAAGAATACTTTTAAAACTTTCCAACATGACCTTCCCAATTAATATAGAAACTCAAACGTTTATTTTAGATGATTGCTTGATTTACGCACACAATAAATCACCATTGGAAGCACTAAATCATGTTGCATTACACCTTGATATAACTGAATTTTATTTAAAATAAGACATTAAAATAAATTCAGCCAAATCAGAAGCTATTTTTATTAGAAATCCATCTGATAAATTCCCTTGAAACGTGGTATCAGCATCCCTATTCTAAAATTTTTTTAGCTTAAGCATGGTTTATCGCTTAGCTAAAATTTTAATTTTTCGCCGTAGCTTATTAACTATTAGCAGATTTTTTCTTTTCCTCTGCTTTGATAGTATGATGCTGAAAATAGACAAACACATGTGGGAGCTTTTGATTCCTTATATAAGTATATAGAAGGTGGTAGCGTTGGTACTACAAAATCAACACCAACAATCATATAAAATTTGTACATTGTAAGTCCGGGGACAAACACCTAAACGATAAAAAATCCAAACAAGCACACAATGAAAAAAACGTAAAGAATGCAGCTTTTAATATTTATGTGTTAAAGTTAGGCAAAATACAAAATAATCTGCTGACGCAATAACACCACCTTGTGTATTACTTCACTTTGTTATAAGTGTTGCCTTACATTATTATTAGGGTTTGTAAAAAAATGTTATACGTTTGCTTACAACAAAAAAATAAAATATATAAGAAAATATTTGGGGCCTAATTACGTAACACACAACGCATAATAACAAAAACAATTGTATGGAAAAACTGAAATTTAAAAAAACTTTTCCATATATTTTGTTTGTATTTGAGGCGTTGCGTTTTAGGAAATAAGGGCTTTGGTTTTAAATAATTTTAAAATATATGCTTAAACATTTATTAATTTTTGCTACACACAGAATTAAATATTTATATATTTTAATAAAAAGTATATAACTAAAATGTAGTAGTAATATACATATGTAACCAAAAGTCGCGGAAATTATGGCGACACATATATATGATGGCAGCGTTAATTGCTTGCACCATGTTTGTAATAGGTGGCAAACAATTTTTATTATATACATACATATTGTATACATAAGTAAAAAAAACAAAACAAACTTAACAAAAAAAGTAAACGGTAAATGAGTTAGAGTAATCGTCGTGACAGTGGGCCTAATAGCAGAAATGCTTATATTGTGTTAAGCTCAACAAGCGTGAGCAATGAAAACATTAGAGACCCTGAATACAATAAAAACTATTTGAGTGAGAAACCAAAAATAAATACAAACAATTTAAGTGCAAGTGCACCAAATTTAAATAAGTGTTTTGAACAAGGGACAAATTTAGCCCAATCTCTTTTTAAAAATTATAAAAAAAATACCGAGGTACCATCCTCATCGCGGTCTTCCTTATTAAATTTAGAAATTGAACCTACAGTTGCTAGAGGTGGTCACAGTCCACTTTCTTCACAAGTTCCAAAGGTCCAGGTAGGAATGGACCGTTATATAACAGTTCTTAAGAGGGGAAGAAGCCCCAAATCGGCAGAAGTTACAAACGCAGCAAAAATATTGAAAGATGAAGAAAAGCCGACCTCATTGCAAAATCGTTTTGCCATTTTGCAGGAGGAAAATGATGCCCCATTACCCGAAAGAAAGCCATTTAAGCCTCCCCCAATATATTTGAGAGAGAAAAACTCAAATGATCTCATAAAGTTTTTAGTTGAGTTAATAGGCGAAAACAACTTTTATGTTTCGAACATAAAGCGTGGTAGCATTTTTGAAACTAAAATTCAAGTGAATCACGAGAACGCTTACCGCACTACGGTTTCCGAACTTGAAAAACATAAGAAAAGCTTCTACACCTACCAACTTAAGAACGCAAAAGGTCTACAGGTTGTTATTAAAGGTATTGATTCAAATGTTGACCCAGAGGAGATTAAGGCCAGTTTGTGCAGCAAAGGCTTTAAAGCCAAGTTTGTATCAAACATTAGAAACAGAGAAAGGTATCCCCAACCAATATTTCGAGTGGAGCTTGAGCCTGGTGATGTAAGTTTAAAAAAGAATGAGACTCACCCTATTTATGACTTAAAATATATTTTGCACCGAAGAGTTGTAGTTGAAGCGCCACATAAGCGATCTGGGCCCGTACAGTGCTTAAACTGCCAGGAATATGGTCACACCAAGGCTTATTGCAAGTTGCCTTCTGTTTGTGTTGTGTGTGGTGACCTGCATGCTACGACTAAGTGCGAAAAGCCAAAAGATGATCCTCGGGTAAAGAAATGCAGCAATTGCGGAGGTAACCACACGGCCAACTATAGAGGTTGCCCCGTTTTTGATTCAGTTAAACGTTTATATAAGCCAAAAGTGGTTCCCGCCCCTCCCCAGCCTTTAAATATACCAACTACAAACATGCCTCCATTAGCACAACCAACTACAAGTCAAGTTTCCTATGCCAACGCATTAAAGTCTAACCAGCCCAATGCACGTAAGCCTACAACACAACAAGAGATGCCAACAAATGAACCAACCGAGTCCAGTTTTAGCCGCCTCGAAGCTGTAATTGACAATATGGTTAAACAATTTACGCAGTTCATGACGCAAATGGCTGGCATGATGCAAGAAATGCAAAAAATGCAGTCTGCTCTTCTGCAGGCCCTGCTTAAAAGACCATGAACTGCCTCAGGGTTTGTTTCTGGAACGCTAACGGCATCCGCCAACACAAAAACGAACTCGAATATTTTTTAATGAACCAAAAAATTGATGTCATGTTGATTTCTGAGACGCATATGACATCTAGAAGTAATTTCAAAATTAGAGGCTATTCTTATTACGATTCAAAGGATCCCAGAGATAGATCATGTGGTGGCTCGGCTATAATAATAAAATCGAGAATCAAACATCAATGGATGGGTGGTCTCTCCGATTGTTATATACAAGCAACAAACATTTGCGTTGATGAATTTTTCCATGGCTTAGTTATTTCGTCAGTATATTGTCCACCCAGGTTCTCCATAACAAAGGATCAGTTCAACAGTTTTTACAAATCTTTAGGTCCCCGCTTCATAGCTGCTGGAGACTATAACGCAAAGCATACGTACTGGGGCTCTCGCCTAATAAGTCCAAGGGGTCGTGTTTTGTTTGATTCCGTATCTGAAATGGGACTTAACGTTATTTCATCTGGACAACCGACGTATTGGCCAACTGATCACAATAAAATTCCAGACGTTATTGATTTTGGCGTAACAAAAGGTATATCCCCGGAACTTAGCGAAGCTCAAGCCTCGTTGGATTTATTTTCAGACCACTCTCCCACTATAATCACTATTTTTAGTCCTCATCAATTACCAACAAGTGATATTTTTTCATTTAAAAGAGTTAATTGGTTAAAATACAAAAAATTTGTCAGCACCCACTGCTCGGAAAACCAACCGTTAAAAACTCCCGAAGACATCGATGATTGTCTGAGCAGCCTTAATGAGAACATAAAAAAAGCCGTTGATCATGCTTCTTCCTACTATCGTCAGACAAAATACAACAAAATTTTTTCAGCCGATGTGCAACAGCTTTTATCTGAAAAAAGAAGAGCCCGAAGAGAATGGCAAAAGCACAGATCACCCCAGCTTAAAGCCAAGTTGAAGGAATGTACAAACCAACTGAAAAATTTGCTAGAAGTTCACCGATTGGCATCTCTTAAGGAACACCTCGAAGGTCTAGACTCGACTCCTCAGACTAATTATTCACTATGGCGATCAGCCTAATATCTTAAAAGACCCGTTATTGCGAATCCACCACTACGTAATCTGAGAGGATCCTGGGCAAGAAGTGATGAAGAAAAATGTGACCTGCTCGCAAGTCATTTAACAAATGTCTTCACTCCAAATACATGCACTGACATGAGTAAATTACCGCCTGTTGTTGCTAGATGTCCTATGGAAATACGTTTTCAGTAGTCAGATGTCGTAGAGGCTATCAATAATTTAAATGCTAAAAAAGCTCCTGGCTTTGATGAAATCAGCAATAAAATGCTTTTGGAGCTGCCTTGCACAGCAAAAAGAATAATTCTTTTTATTTTTAACGCCATATTACGGCTCGAACATTTCCCGCCAGTATGGAAAGTTGCCTTGGTAAAGATGATTCCTAAGCCGGGAAAAGATCCTTCGAAGGTGGAATCTTACAGGCCTATAAGTCTTTTACCAACTATGTCCAAATTGTTTGAGAAATTGCTTAAAAACAAACTGACTCCGATCCTGAGTGAAAACAACTGCATTCCAGATCACCAATTTGGGTTTAGAAATCAACACAGTACCATCGAACAAACCCACAGATTGGTACAGGTTATAAGAATGGCCTTTGAGGAAAAGAAATACTGCTCCGCGCTATTTATAGATGTCTCTCAAGCGTTCGACAAAGTATGGCATGAAGGCCTGTTAAACAAATTAAAGCTCAACCTTCCATCTAACATTTTTAACCTATTAGAAAAATACATAACCGGCCGACAATTTATGATTAAAGAGGGAAACCAAACAAGTTCTTCTCAACCAATAGGGGCTGGTGTACCTCAAGGGAGTATACTAGGTCCAATTATGTACTTGCTTTACACAGCAGATATGCCAACCAATAGTTTTACACACACGTCGACAGTTGCTGATGATACTGCTTTCCTTAGTATTCATAAAGACCCTAAAGAGGCTTCGAACCAACTGCAGCAACACGTAACTCAAGTTGAAAAATGGGCAAAGTTATGGGGAATAAAAATAAATGAACAAAAATGTACCCACGTAACTTTTACTTTACGCAAAGAAACGCGCTCCCCAATCACTATTAACAACCATATGGTGCCTCAACGAACCGAGACAAAATATCTTGGCATTCACCTGGATCGCCGCCTCACATGGAAGTCACATATAGATGCAAAGTTGACACAGATGAAACTTAAAACGGCCCAAATCCACTGGCTAATCGGTAGAAACTCTGTGCTACGTCTTGATTGCAAACTTTTACTTTACAATTCAGTTTTGAAACCAATTTGGTGCTACGGGATACAATTATGGGGCACTGCTTCCGCCTCCAACATTGAAAAAATTCAACGCCGTCAAAATAAAATCCTAAGAATGATAACTAGTGCTCCTTGGTACGTTAAAAACAGCAACATCCACAAAGATCTACAAGTTCCACTAGTTAAATGCGAAATCCTGAACTATGTGGACAAGTATTTAAACAAGCTGGAAGCACATCCAAATCCGCTCGCTCGAAACATTTTGCAACATAGTGGACACACTCGTCTAAAAAGGAGGGACACTATTGAACTAAGATGAAACTGTTTAAATTAATTAATTTTATTATGAGAACTTAAATTTTAGTCTGGCACTGGCTGGTCTAATAAAAAATAAATAGTTTTAAGATTTGAATACTTATTGTTAGTTCGCCAAAGGCGAAGATCCAATAATAAAAATATGACAAAAAAAAAAAATGTTTGTTTGCAATTAGTAAACAATTAGTAGGGTCTTTGAATGTATGTATGTATTGTGTTTTTAAAGGATTAATGTTATATATAATACAAAAAGGTACCGAAAAATATTTTTTATTTTATATTGCTGTAAAACGACTTAAAATAGCCAATCAATTCATATTACAAGATATTTCATATAATTAGGGAAATGATTTAAGTATATTTTAAACAATTAAATTGATTAAGCAATTGTTTGGGATCTCCAGACAATTTTACAAAATATATTTACAAAATTATATTCCTTAAATGTATGTAAATTAGAAAGTCTTCTCAAGACAATCAATATGTTTTTATTGTCTACCTGTTATATAAAATTTAAAGTCGTTTTATTAATAACGGATTTTAAGTTTAATATTAGTAAAATTACCCTACTCATCATAATTTTTATTTATTCTATTATTTTGAAGTAGTAACAACTCATGAAGAAATTACTATAAATATTAAATGAATTGAACTTTTTTATAATTTGTTGTGTTTTTACTTTCATTTTCTTGCTTAAATAAAAAATATTTTTCGTAAAAAAAATTAAATAAACAAATATTATCCTCCACTCACATTTAAGCACTAAAAAAAAGTGATGCTAAAATTTTAAATTTTTTAGAGATCAAATCGCTAATATTTTATTAGAGAACCCGATATCAGAAAATATAAGCGACAGAAATAATAGCTTTATTTGCGGCGAATTCAAATTTAGGACGATGCTAAATTAGGCGATATAAATAACAGAATTGCACTAGTAGCTAAAAAACTTTTTTAGTTTTTTAGCGATAGAGATTTAGCTTTAGTGAGTTACAGAATAGGACGGCAGGAAATCAGTTCTTACAACTTACTCGGAACGGCATAATTATACCGTTAAGAAAATTGATAAAATACCTAAGTTATGTTTGGTTAAAGTGGCTGGTCCCAAAGATCCCGCATAGACCCTTTGGGTCTTTAGTGTTACCAGATAAAAATAAACGATAAATAGTTTCACTAACTCCATATAATAAATTAAGGGTGCTCCACACTCTCTTGGCAAATGCCAGAACCCTAGTCTCACCAAACCCAGACATGTCTTCCAGGTTTTGGAACAAATATGACCCTACACAGTTTGGATCGCACGAGCGCTCCTGTTACACCACAGCATGTAAAATAATCGCTGGCCCGTCCTGCTCTTTTGGCATTAAAAGCTGTCTAACAATGACCTTTTATTATCCTCTCTACGCGTAGGCAAAAGAAACCTCGTCGACCCCGGGTCATAAGATGCCCACCACCCTGGACACCGCAAAATGGTATTCACCCAGCTCACTGAAGGGTAGCACAAACGTCCATTGCTCTTTCCATACGCTAATAGACCCTTTGTTCTCTCGTTTTCCTCAATACCCCTGAACCCCCGAACCCAGTAGATGTGCACTCACGGCAAACAATCAACCGATGGATTCTTTGAACGTATGAACAACTAAACAGCAAGTAAGGTTCGCGGAGATCGCCTAACCGCCTTAAATACAGTGGCCAGGGAGTTTCATAGGCTCCCCGATATCCAGCACTCTGCAGAAAACTGCAGAGCTCTGGGATTGTGCAGTCACTACTACATTTTACACTCTCAGTAATCTTACCATACCTATATGGCACCCGTGTAAATTGTCCCGTTGGCCCCAAACGAGTCGCAGACTTCCTTGCAACAGCCTCTGCAGCCATATTAATTGGTTTCAGATCCAAGATTACATTCAGCGGCGCCGTAGCCGTGCTGCGTTAAGCACTTGGTATACACAGTGCTGCCAGCTTATGCGCAACTGCAATTGACCTGATTTTCTAGTGCAGTTCATCACACAAGTATCCCATAGAGTAATATATGCCTAGCCACTGCAGTGTGGTTTCAATGCGTAAGATTTGGTTTTGCCAAGTATTTTTCTGCACACATAGGTCGTCTTCTTAACCTTTTTCATTGCATTGAGTCTTCACGTAGTAAAGGGCTTTCTCAGTCTGTGAGTAAAGTATTGTCTTAACTGGTTTATCTTTGTATAGGCGTGCTGGTTGTCACACAACCAACCAGGGGCGATGTTATACATGATTTTAAAATCGAGAATTGTTTTCAAAGTCGTCAAGATGAATGATGGGTCTAAAATTCTTTGGGCACGAGTGACTTTTGCCTTACTTCTGGAGAGATACAACCCTAAATCCCTCCAAGAAACAGGCCCGTAACTCCATCTCAGGCATTCTCTGTAGATCAGAATCCACCAAGGAATAACCCGGTCTATTCTGCGTTAAATTAGTGCCGTAAAGATCCCGTCTGGACGGGTAATTTATAACGGTTTGAATGAGTCGATTGCCCTTTCAACTCTCCTTGGAGACAAACTAGCAATTCCCATTCCAACTCGGATCGTGAAGCGAATCCGGCATGGTGGAAACAGTCACGGAGCCTGGAAAATGAGAGTCTTGCGTAATCTGGTCGATTCTCCAGAATTCTCATTGTTCCCGTCTTCGCCCTACGAACGTTGCGCTTATACAATTTTAGTGTATCTTTGTACTCGCCCTGAACTCAAGATGGCTTTTTTTTGTTGGAGGACACGATGTTACATAAGATTGTTCAACGCAAGCTACCAAAATACAAAGTACATAACTAATGTCCACCGTATCAATAGCTCGTGGGGGACAAAATTTATTATCAAAAGATTTCGCGTATTTGGACCACTTTTGTCCTTCTAGGATTTCTAAATACCCTATCGCGTATTACATCAGAACCAACACTAAATGAGACATACTGGTGATCGGAGAAGGAAGGTTTTGGAAGTACCCTCCAACCATCCGCCACCACTTTCCCACTAAAAAGAGTAAGGTCCAGATTATTCTCAAAAGTAGACCCTTTATAAGTCGGTACCTCATCTCTATTCGCAGTAAGTAGATTCAGTTTATAATATAAAGAAAATTAGTGTTCTACCTCTTTAATTGGCGCCTTTACTTCCAAAATTTGTGTGATGTGCATTTGCGTCTACAAGTTTCACAAGTTTCTTTGACCAGAATAATTTGTAGTTCCTCAGGGGGACATCAAAATAGTGAGGCATGTAGGAACGTGCAAGCATTATAGTGTTATCGTTTGCCACATGCTATTGCCACCAGTGTGAGATCATCGGGGCTGTAATTATAAAGAATATGTGGGCATAAGTTCTTCCTTACAAGTATATCAGATTGAGTTCTACTGACCTCAATCAAGAAACTTCATTATCGCAGAGGTACATGACTTTTTGGAATATATAAAGTAATAATTGTAAAAAACTTACTTACATGCTAGAAGTGTCCTTGAAAAAAGAAAAGAGATATATGGAATGTTTGCAGCTATATTTAACAACAATTATTATGTGCCCAAAAAACAAGCTTTTAATTTACAAGATCGATGTTAAATCAGTTTCTTTATAAGGGTTTCCAATATGGTTTACTATATCACCTACATATATCTGGAAAAAAATCCTCAGAAAGTGCACTGGAAAGAATTACAAAAGAAAGTAAGATTTGTTGACAAATTTAAGGTCCCCCACAAATTGAAAAAAGGGCACTGAACGGATTCCACATATCTTTCACCTATTGACATCATCAATTGACATCGATACAGGTAAATTAAATCTTCCCGCATTATATGCGAACTCAGCCTCGGAAAACTAAAGAGGCTTAAAGAATGAAAACGTGGATAATTATTAAAGTTATAAGTAATAATTGTAATTTTTTATAATTATAAATTAATCATCTACCAATAATATGAAAGTAAGCCACGTCGAAGTAGAATGTGACTAGTCATATCGTATGTAAAAAAAATCAATGTAATCAAAAAAAAGAAGACTTAATAAAAATTTACTTACTTACTAATCTTGCTTAAAGTTATGTCTTCGCTATTAAATATGCATAGGGTTTTTTTTGACTTTGCTTACTTTGTGCTGAAAACTTAAGGGGAATAAACAAAATTAAGTGAAGCGGTGGTAACGTGCTATACTAGCAAACAAAAGGCCTCGGTTCAAATTAAGTTGAGGTAAGCAAAGTTTTATAAATAAAATAATTTTAAAAGCAACTCTAAAAAAAAATAATTACAAAACAATTTTAAAGTTAAAATTGTGTAAAAATTTTTTTTCCACTGTACTCGTGTTCTTAATCTCGTAGTGTACAGACGTGTCTACTTGAGTTTTATTTAAAACGAAAATATTTATAATAAGTAAAAAAAAAATTGTTATTATACATACATTCAATACATAAGTGAGAAGTGCAAATAAAAACAAACAAAACAAGTAAAAGCGCTATATTCGGCTGTGCCGAATCTTAAATACCCTTCTTTTAATATACCCAGCCGAATTATTTCGTACTGCAAATAATATAATAAAAATACCTTGTGCGAGCTTGAAAAGCCTATAAAAAACTTTAAAAAATTTTAACGTTCGTATGAATAATAGAAATAGATGAAGAAGGTTTGAGGTCGAGAGTTTTAAAAGTTTTCGAAATTACTCATATTAATCTTATATACCCTTCACATTGACCTTTCGCAATCCCAAACTTTTTTTTTTTCATATATTTTATTATTGGATCTTCGCTTAAGCGAACTAACAATAAGTATTCAAATCTTAAGACTAAGTAATTAATATTAGCCCAGCCAGTGCCAGACTAAAATTTAAGTTCTCATAATAAAATAGTTATCTTCATCTAAGCGCAATAGTATCCCTCTTTTTCAGACGGGAGTGTCTACTATGTTGCAAGATACTTCGAGCGAGCGGATTTGGATGCGTTTCCAGCTTATTTAAATACTTGTCCACATATTTCAGGATTTCGCTTTTAACTAGTGAAACTTCTAGATCCTTATCGATGTTGCTGTTTTTCACATACCACTGAGCACCAGTTATCACTCTTAGGATTTTATTTTGACGGCGTTGTATTTTTTCGATGTTAGAGGCGGAAGCAGTGCCCCATAATTGTATACCGTAGCACCAAATTGGTTTTAAAATCGAGTTGTAGATTAGAAGCTTACAATCAAGGCGTAGCACAGAGTTTCTACCAATTAGCCAGTGGGTTTGAGCAGCTTTAAGTTTCATTTGCGTCAGCTTAGCATCTATATGAGGCTTCCATGTAAGGCGGCGATCTAGGTGAATACCAAGATATTTTGTCTCAGATCGTTGAGGCACATTAGGGTTGTTGATAGTGATTGGAGGGCACGTTTCTTTGCGTAAAGTAAAAGTTACGTGGGTACATTTTTGTTCATTTATCTTTATTCCCCATAACTTTGCCCATTTCTCGACTTGGGTTACGTATTGTTGCAGCTGGTTCGAAGCCTCTTTAGGGTCTTTGTGAATACTAAGAAAAGCAGTGTCGTCAGCAAATGTCGACGTGTGTGTGAAACTATTAGTTGGCATATCTGCCGTGTAAAGCAAGTACAAAATTGGACCTAGTATACTTCCTTGAGGGACACCAGCCTCTATTGGTTGGGAACAACTTATTTGGTTTCCCTCTTTGATCATAAATTGTCGGCCTGTTATGTATTTTTCTAAAAGGTTGAAAATATTAGCTGGAAGGTTGAGCTTTAGTTTGTTTAGAAGGCCTTCATGCCATACTTTGTCGAAAGCTTGTGAGACATCGATAAAAAGCCCGGAGCAGTACTTCTTTTACTCAAAGGCTTTTCTTATAACCTGTACCAACCTGTGAGTTTGTTCGATGGTACTATGTTGACTTCTAAAGCCGAATTGGTGATTTGGAATGCAGTTGTTGTCATTCAGGATCGGATTTAGCTTGTTTTTTTAACAGTTTTTCGAACAATTTTGACATTGTGGGTAACAAACTTATGGGCCTATAAGATTCTACCTTCGAGGGATCTTTGCCAGGCTTAGGAATCATCTTTACTAAGGCAACTTTCCATATAGGCGGAAAATGTTCAAGCCGAATTATCGCGTTAAAAATAAAAAGAATGATTCTTTTAGCAGTAAGAGGCAGCTCTATGAGCATTTTGTTGCTTATTTTGTCAACGCCAGGAGATTTTTTACCGTTAAGGTTAGCGATAGCCTCTACAACATCTGCAAATCGGAAACGTATTTCTAAAGGATGTCTTGCAACAACAGGCGGTAATTCCCTCACGTCAGTGCATGTATTGGGAGTGAATACGTTTTTGAAGTGATTTGCGAACAGATCGCATTTTTCTTCATCATTTCTAGCCCAGGATCCTCTCAGATTGCGCAGTGGTGGTTTTGCGATAACAGGTCTTTTAAGACGTCTGGCTGATCGCCATAAGGAATAATTTGTCTGAGGAGTCGCGTCTAGACCTTCCAGGTACTCTTTCAGTGATGCCATACTGTGAGCCTCCAACAAGCTTTTTAGTTGGGTTGTACATTCTTTCAGCTTAGTTTTAAGTTGGGGCGATCTATGTTTTTGCCATTCCCTGCGGGCTTTTCTTTTTTCAGATACGAGCTCTTCCACATCTTCAGAGAAAATTTTGTTGTACCTAGCCTGGCGGTAGGTAGAAGACGCATGTTCAACGGCTTTTTTAATGTTTTCATTTAGGACGCTCAGACAATCATCTATGTCTCCGGGAGTTTTTAGCGATTGCTTCTCCGCGCAGTGCGTACTAATATATTTTTTATATTTCAGCCCATTAATTTTTTTAGATAAGAAAAACTCACTAGCTGCTATTTGGTGAGGACTGCAAATAGTGATTATTGTGGGTGAGTGGTCAGAAGATAAATCCAAGGAGGCTTGAGCCTCAATGAGCTCCAAGGATATACCTTTTGATACGCCAAAATCAATTACGTCTGGAATTTTATTGTGGTCTGTTGGCCAGTAAGTTGGTTGTCCAGTTGAAATAACGAAAAGTCCCATTTCCGACACGGAGTCATACAAGACACGACCTCTGGGACTAATTAGGCGGGAGCCCCAGTATGTGTGCTTAGCGTTATAGTCTCCAGCAGCTATGAAGCGGGGACCTAATGATTTGTAGAAACTGTTGTACTGATCTTTCGTTATGGAGAATCTAGGTGGACAGTAAACTGATGAAATAACAAGGTTATGGAAAAATTCATCAATGCAGACGTTTGTTGCTTGCATATAACATTCAGATAGGCCACGCAACCATTTTTTTTTTGTAACAATTTTTTTACTTATGAAATATTTCTAATTTTTAAATTGGGGTCGGTGTCACTTTTTAACGCTCCACGGGTGACGGGGAAGTTGTAGGGGTTTTTATCCTAATTTTTACAAATTTTGTATGGCAACCCACTTGGAGGGGTAAGTATATTCTAGGAATATGTTTTGGAGGAGAAACTAATGGGGGTCGGTCGTACACTTTATTGCTCTAAGGCAAATTCTGAAGAAGTTGTGGGCATTTTCATATCATTTTTGTAAACTTTGTATGGCAACCCCATGAAGCATTAAATACATTCCTCGCTACAGGCTACCGAACACAACCAGTCAAAAATAGAATACACGTGTGCTTATGAGAATAATTTTTTAATTGCTACAATGCAACACAACTACGGGTTGCTGTCAATGCTAATTTTGTGGCGTGGTCGAAATTAAACTAATTTCTATTTTTATACGCGACAGTTAACAGATTAGTGCTACCAATACGGTAAGATGCAAAAAATATAGCTTAAACAGTACAAAAAGACTTTAGGTGGCACCAAAGAAAGTCATATTGCTTATATGTTTATTTTGTAGTGGTAGTCTAGTAAATATTTCAGTAGCAGCCAGTCGGACACAAATTTAGCAAGCAACTTTTGTGTTCGTGTGTTCTTGTAGCTTGAATGTGTTTAATGCATGAGGGCGTGGAGATAGGGGGTAAGTATATTCTAGGAACATGTTTGGGTCGTACACTTTATTGCTCTTAGGCCAACTCTGAAGGAGATGTGGGCATTTTTACATCATTTTTGTAAATTTTGTATGGCAACCCCCTTAGGGCGTGGAGATAGGGGGTAAGTATGTTATAGGAATATGTTTGGGCGAAGAAATTAATGGGGGTCGGTCGTACACTTTATTGCTCTAAGGCCAACTCTGAAGAAGTTGTGGCCATTTTCATATCATTTTTGGAAATTTTGTATGGCAACCCCCTTAAGATGTGGATATAGAGGGTAAGTATATTCCAGGAATATGTTTGGGAGGGCAAACTAATAGGGGTCGGTGGTACACTTTATTGCTCTAAGGCTAACTCTGAAGAAGTTGTGGGCATTTTCATATCACTTTTGTAAATTTTGTATGGCAACCCTCTTAGAGGGTGGTGATACGGGGTAAGTATATTCTAGGAATATGTTTTGGAGGGGAAACTAATGGGGGTCGGTCGTACACTTTATTGCTCTAAGGCAAATTCTGAAGGAGTTGTGGGCATTTTTACATCATTTTTGTAAATTTTGTATGGCAACCCTCTTAGGGCGTGGAGATAGGGGGTAAGTATATTCTAGGAATATGTTTTGGAGGGGAAACTAATGCGGGTCGGTCGTACACTTAATTAATCTAAGGCAAATTCTGAAGAAGTTGTGGGCATTTTCATATCACTTTTGTAAATTTTGTATGGCAACCCCCTTAGGGCGTGGAGATAGGGGGTAAGTATGTTCTAAGAATATGTTTGGGAGAAGAAACTAATAGGGGTCGGTCGTACACTTTATTGCTCTAAGGCCAACTCTAAAGGAGTTGTGGGCATTTTTACATCATTTTTGTAAATTTTGTATGGCAACCCCCTTAGGGCGTGAAGATAGGGGGTAAGTATGTTCTAGAAATATGTTTGGGAGAAGAAACTAATAGGGGTCGGTCGTACACTTTATTGCTCTAAGGCCAACTCTGAAGGAGTTGTGGGCATTTGGGCATGGATATAGGGGGTAAGTATATTCTAGGAACATGTTTGGGAGGGCAAAATAATGGGGGTCGGTCGTACACTTTATTGCTCTAAGGCCAACTCTGAAGGAGTTGTGGGCAGTTTTACATTATTTTTGTAAATTTTGTATGGCAACCCCCTTAGGGCGTGAAGATAGGGGGTAAGTATGTTCTAGAAATATGTTTGGGAGAAGAAACTAATAGGGGTCGGTCGTACACTTTATTGCTCTAAGGCCAACTCTGAAAGAGTTGTGGGCATTTTCATATCATTTTTGTAAATTTTGTATGGCAACCCCCTTAGGGCGTGGAGATAAAGGGTAAGTATATTCTAGAAATATGTTTGGGAGGGAAAACTAATGGTGGTCGGTCGTACATTTTATTGCTCTAAGGAAAACTTTGAAGAAGTTATGGGCATTTTTACATCATTTTTGTAAATTTTGTATGGCAACCCCCTTAGGGCGTAGAGATAGGACGTAAGTATGCTCTACGAATACGTTTGGGAGGAAAAACCAATGGGGGTCTGTGATACATTTTTTTCCTCTACGGGCGACTCCGGGGAAGTTGTAGCGGTTTTTACCTTATTTTTCAAAATTTTGTATGGCAACCATGTCAGGGGCTGGAGATAGAGAGTAAGTATGTTCCACAAAAATGTTTGGATGGAAAAAATAATTTGGGTCGGTCTTACATTTTACCTTTGTAGGAGAACCCTGGAAGCCGTAGGAGCGATTTTAAAAATGTTTAAATTAAGCTTTTTATGGCAACGCTGTTATATGTATGAACACTTATACTAATAAAATTTTTGTTTTGGGTGTGTTTCAATAATATCAACATGACTGATTCTGTTTTTTTCTTTTTTTGTTGTTTTTTTATTATTACATGTAAAAGTATGTTCTTTGTTGTTGTTGTAGACTCAAAAAAACGAGGTAGTCTTGGTTTTTTGCTTATATCTCGGTCTCGGAACTATTTGATTATTACTTTGTGTATAATATTCAAAGTCGATATCTATTACAGTCTCCGAGATATAACGTATCGAAAATTTTACAAAAATTGTGAATTTGTATGGGAGCTACCCCATATTCACCCTCCCCACCCAAAAAATGTTTTCTTCAAAGCGTAGGCTTTGTTGTCCAGTTACTTTTTGTGGAATATTTGATTTCGATATCTATTACAGTTTCCGAGATATAGCGTATCTAAAATTTTACAAAAATTGTGAATTTGTATGGGAGCTACCCCATATTCACCCAATACCCAAAAATTTATTTCTTCAAAGCGTAGGCTTTGTTGTCCAATTACTTTTTTTAGAATATTTGATTTCCATACCTATTACAGTTTCCGAGATATAGCGTATCGAAAATTTTACAAAAATTGTGAATTTGTATGGGAGCTACCCCATATTCACCCCCCACCAAAAAAATTTTTACTTCAAAGCGTAGGTTTTGCTGTCCAATTACTTTTTGTAGAACATTTCTATATCTGTTTCAGTTTCCGAAATATAGCGTATCGAAAATTTAATAAAAATTGTAAATTTTTATGGGAGCTACCCCATTTGCTGCCTCCACCCAAAAAAATTTTGTTTTAAAATGTAGGTCTTACTGTACAATTACTTTTTGTAGAAAATTTTAAGTCGATAGCTGTTATAGTTTCCGAGATATAGCGCATAAAATATTTCACCAAATTTGTACTACTACCACTTCCCCTGATCCTATCTGAAAAAAATTTTCCGTTATTTAGGTCCCTTCTTTAGGAGTATCCGTGCCAAGTTTTGTGGCAAGAGTAACTATACTTAGGGCCATTATTACAACTTGGCGACAAAGTTGGCGGTAGTAAATGGTAGCGTTAACAGAACAGGGCGATAAAGTGGCCGTTAGCAAATTTCCATTATTACAACTTGCCGGTAAAGTTAAATACATATTTCTTATTGTGTGGCAATACCGTTAGCAATTACCGACTACTTTCGAAGGAGTAATAAGGTTGCGAAAAATTGTAGTGGCAACGACGCTCTTTTGTTTACATTTTTAAAAGCAAAAATTGTTTAACGGATAGTGCTACCATATTAAAATAAGAAATTATGGTAACTTAAACATAAATCCTCCTTGTAAAACTTACCGCCAAGACGAACTTGCCTTTAATTTATCGCTCATTTTTAGGTTAAAAGAAAGTTGTAATAATGAAAATGTTTTTATCCGACCGATAAAATCTCACTTTAAGCTAACGCCAACTTGTAATAATGGCCCTTACTGAGATATATAGGGATATATGCACGGATTTTGTCCTAAAAAAAATGGGTTACTTTGGGTTTTCGCTTATATCTCGGTCAATAGTCAACCGATTTTGCTGATTTTAAATAGCGATTGTTAGCGGGATATTTTCAATAGTTTGACACCATTAACTGGTCTGTATCTTTTTATTTGACTCCGGAAACTTGATTTCAACAGACGGACAGACAGACGGACATGGCTATATCAACTTCCCTATCTATAAGGATCCAGAATATATATACTTGATGGGGTCGCAAATGAATAATAAAGAAATTACAAACGGAATGACAAACTGATATATACCCTTATCACTATGTGAAGGGTATAAAAACCAACGGTTAATGAGTAACAGTAATCGTCGTGACAGTGGGTCTAATAACCGCAACGCGTACATTGTGTTAAATTCCGCAAGTGTTAGCAATGAAAATATTAGAGACCCTGAAAATAGTAGAAACTATTTAAGTGCAAAACCAAAAACAATTGCAAACAATTTAAGTGAAAGTGCACCTAATTTAAATTAGGGTACTGAGCCAGGGACAAACCTACCCCAATCTCTGTTTAAAAATTAAAAAAAAATATACCGAGGTACCATCCTCATCGCGCTCAACTTTATCAACTTTTAAAACACCCGGAGACAAGGATGAGTGTCTGAATAGCCTTAATGAAAACACTGTAAGATTCGTTGAACATACATGCTTCTTCTTCTTACCGTCAGGCCAAGTACAGCAAAATTTATTCTGCCGATGTGGAGGAGCTTTTATCTGAAAAAAGGAGAGCTCGTAGAACTCTCTGGAGGTACACAGGATGGCATTACTAAAATACCACTTGGAAGGTCTATACGCGACTCCCCAGAAGAATTATTCACTATGGCAATCCGCCAGATGATTTAAAAGGCGCTTTATCGCATAACCACCACTAAGAGGATCCAGGGCAAGAAATGACAAAGAAAAATGTGATCGCTCACAAGTCATTTATGGAACGTGTTCACTCCCAATACATGCAGTGGCATGAGGGAGCTACCAACTTTTGTTGCTAGACGTCTTATAGAAATACGTTTCCGATATTCAGATGTGGTAGAAGCTATTGCTAACCTTAATGATAAAAAAGCTCCTGGCGTTGATAAAATAAGCAACAAAATGCTCATAGAGCTACCTCTTACAGCAAAAAGAATAATGCTTTATATTTTTAACGACATAATACGGCTTGAACATTTCCCACCAATATGGAAAGTTGTCTTAGTAAAGATGATTCCTAAAACTGGTAAAGATCCTTGAAAAGTGGAGTTTATAGTCCTTTGAGTTTGTTACTAACTATATCAAAATTGTTCGAAAAACTACTTAAAAACAAGCTTATTCCGATCCTACATGACAACAACTGCATTCCAATTCACCAATTTGGAATCAGAAGTCAACAGAGTACCATCGACTAAACTCACAAGTTGGTAAATTTTATAAGAAAAGCCTTTGAGGAAAAGAAGTACTGCTTCGCGCTTTTCATCGATGTTCCTCAAGCTTTCGATAAAGTATGGCATGAATGCCTGTTAAGCAAACTAAAGTTGAACCTTTCATTTAATATTTTTAACCTATTAGAAAAGTACATAACCGCTCGACAATTTGTGATCAAAGAGGGAAACCACTTAATAAGTTGCTCTCAACCAATAGGGGCTGGTGTACCTCAGGGAAGTATATAAGGTCCGATTCTGTACGTGATTTACACAGCAGATATGCCACCAACCAACAGTTTAACCCACACGTCAACATTTGCTAATGATACCGCTTTTCTCAGTATTCACAAAGACCCTAAAGAGGCTTCGAACCAACTGCATTAACACGTAACCCAAGTAAAGAAATGCGCAAAGTTTTGGGGAATAAAAGTAAATGAACAAAATGTACTCACGTAACTTTTACTTTACGCAAATCCTTATTATCAACCATTGCGTGCCTTAACGATTTGAGACGAAATACCTTGGCATTCACCTGGAACGTCGCCTTACATGGAAGCCACATATAGTTGCAAAGTTGACGCAAATTAAACTTAAAACTACACAAATTCATTATCTGATTGGCAAACACTCTGTGCTTTGTGTTGGTTGTAAACTTCTACTCTTCAAATCGATTTTAAAGCCAATTTGGTGCTACGGTATACAATTATTGGGCACTGCTTCCGCCTCTTACGTAAAAAAAATTCAAGGCCGCCAAAATAAAATCCTAAGAATGATAACTGGTGCTCTCTCGTATGTTAAAAACAGCAACATCCGCAAGGATCTACAAGTTCCGCTAGTTAAGTGCAAAATCTTAAACAATGTAGACAAGTATTTAAGTAAACTGGAAGCACATCCAAATCCGCTAGCTCTATTACTATTACGCTTAGATGAATGAGACCATTCAAGTAAATTAATTTAATTAGTTGAACTTAAATCTGGCATTGGCTAGACTAAAGATATAATTACTTATTGTTAGTTCGTATAAGCGAAGATTCAATAAAAAAAAATACAAAAAAAACCGTACTTCTTGATCAAAACGGAGTACGTATTTAAAATATTATTATCAGGCATGTGCTGCATTCCATTTCGGATTTGAAATCTCTTTAGTTTGAAAAGTAAACTTTTTTATGGTCTTATACAATAGTAGCGATACTGTGAGGATTAAAAATAAAGCTATCAGGCATACGCTGCATTCCACTTCGAATTTGAAATCACTTTAGTTTTTTTCCGGTCTTCTGCAATATCGACATTTTGTTTATGTTTGTATTTAGACGTTCGAAAACAAAACGGAAATAAAGCTTAAAAATACGATTTACAATTTAATGTGGAATGCGGAACATGTTTGTATACTATTTTGTTATCTCTTTTCTAAATATAAGTAAAAAAATAAATTTTTGTACCTATAACATTTTTTTAGTATTTCGTTGACTTCAAACTTGTGCCACATGAAGATAACTCGTCATTTGTGTATGCTAATAACTTTATGCAGTACATAGGATTTTCCTCCCAGATACCAAATTTAATATTTAATTGGTTAAATATTTTCTTTCAACTAGGGTAAGTAAAATTTACATCAACGCTTAAGCTAGATTTATATGTTTTAAAGTTCGCTTCTTAGTATATCTATACCTCCAAATATATATATTTATATATACACATATATATATATATATATATATATATATATATATATATATAGACAAATACAAAATACGTATTTGTATTTTAAATACAAGACAAGTATTTGAAATACAAATACGTATTTTGTATTTGTATTTGAAATACCACCTTCTAATGTATTTTGCATTTTTAATACCTAACACTGAAGTATTTTGTATTTCAAATACTTATGTTTGACAATATTTTAGCAAAATAAATTTTTTTTGTTATACAAGAAGTTGTCATTAGCAAAATTAAAAAAATGTTACAGTTTCCAAAATAAAAAAAAAAAACAGAATGGAAACTTTGTCTTCGTTTTCATTCATGTCTTCGCCTTAGCAAGGCACGTTCTTTTCTAGGGCTCACTCATTCAGGTAATATCGAGAGCTCAGCGGATATTTGGATATGTAAATGTCAAAAAAATTTTATTTTGTATAAAAATTAAAATTTTTTTGACATTTACACTTTTAAATACAACAAGTAAGATCGCTATATTTGGCTGTGCCGAATATTATATACCCTTCACATTGGTATTTTAATTTACCCAGCCGAGTTATTTTGTGCTGCAAATTATATAATAAAAATACCTTGTGTCCAAAGAAATATGAAGAAGGTTTGAGGTCGAGAGCTATAAAAGTTTTCGACATTATTCGTATTAAAAGGTTAATAAAAGTTGCTTATTTTTATGGGATATTCTAGTCCCCCTGCTCCTCTCCAACTTTTTGTTCCAAAGTGTAGGTCTTATCATCGAATTACTTTTTGTAGAACACTAGAAGTCGATAGCTGTTATAGTTTCCAAAACAAAGCGTATCGAAAATTTCATAAAAATTGTTAATATGTTTGGGAGCTAACCCTTCCCCTGTCCCTACCCAAAAACTGCTTTCTTTTAAAGTGTAGGCCTTATCATACAATTACTTTTTGTAGAACCCTACAAGTCGATAGCTGTTATTGTTTCCGAGATATAGCGTATTGAAAATTTCATAAAAATTGTTTATTTGTATGGGAACTACACCTTCTCCTTTCCCAACTCTAAAAATTTTTTCTTCAAAGTGTAGGTCTTGTGTTACAATTACTTTTCTTGAAACATTTGAAGTCAATAGCTGGTATAGTTTCTAAGATTTAGCGCATGAAATATTTCACAAAACTTGTGCAATTGTGGATAAAAAACCAGTTTCCCTGATCCTATCTGAAAAAAAAATTCCTTATTGAGGTCTCCCTATGTTCAGAGTATCTGTGCTAAGTTTTGTGGCAAGAATGACTATATTTACTGAGATATATATGCATATATGCACGGATTTTATCCTAAAAATGGGTTATTTTGATTTTTCGTTTATATTTCGGTCAATAGTCAACCAGTTTTGCTATTTTTTAAATAGCAATAGTTTCCAGAATTTGACACCAATAACTTATCCGTATCACTTTATTTGACTCCGGAAACTTGATTTCAAAAGACTGACAGACGGACATACATATATACTTTATTTGTTTTTCACATACAGAGAACCAAGGCACATTCAACAAGGTAAACCCAAGGCGAACTAAAAAAATTCGCCCTCTTTGTGTTTGTGTTCTTGTGTTGTCGGCGTTGAATTTTTTCTTTGTTGGATGCGGAAGCAGTGCCTCATAATTGTATACCGTAGCACTTAATTGGTTTCAAAATCGATTTGTAGCGTAGAAGTTTACAATCAAGACGAAACAGAGTTTCTGCCAATTAGCCAATGAATTTATGTAGCTTTAAGTTTCATTTGCGTCAACTTCGCCATCTATGTGGGACTTCCATGTAAGGCGACGGTCCAGGTGAATACCTGAAGGCACCATATGGCTGTTAAAAAGGATTGGAGAGCACGTTGTTTTACGTAAAGTAAAAGTTACGTGATTACATTTTTGCTCATTAATTTTTCCCCATAATTTTGCCCATTTCTCTACTTGGGTTACGTTTTGTTGCAATTGGCACGAAGCCTCTTTAGGGTCTTTATGAATACTAAGGAAAGCGGTATCATCAGCAAATGTAGACGTGTGCATAAAACTGTTGGTTGGCATATCTGCCGTGTAAATCAAGTACAAAATTTGACCTAAAATACTCCCTTGAGGTACACCAGCCCCTATTGGTTGGAAACAACTTATTTGGTTTCCCTCTTTGATCATAAATTGTCGACCGGTTATGTACTTTTCGAATAGGTTGAAAATATAAGCTGGAAGGTTAAGCTGTAGTTTGTTTAACAGGCCTTCGTGCCATACTTTATCGAAAGCTTGAGAGACATCATAAAAAGCGCGGAGCAGTACTTCTTTTTCTCACAGGTTTTTCTTATAACCTGCACCAGTCTGTGAGTTTGTTCGATTGTGCTATGGTGTATCTAAAGCCAAACTGGATCTAGAATGCAGTTGTTTTCATTCAGGATTGGAGTCAGCTTGTTTTAAAGCAGCTTTTCAAATAGTTTTTACAAAGTTGGTAACAAACTTATAGGCCTATAAGACTCCACCTTCGAGGGATCTTTACCAGGCCTAGGTATCATCTTTACTAAGGCAACTTTCCATATTGGTGGAATATGTTCAAAATAAAATACGTTAAAAATAAATATAATTATTCTTCTTATAATTATGTCTATTTATTCGGCTTAAGTTAATTATTAAAAATGTGATAGCTAAGAATGGAAATTTTCATTAAAAATTAAGTAATTCCGATACTAGCCGAGTGTAATGCATTTTCGAAATCAGCTACGATTTCTCGTCAGCACTCTTTCTATTCGGTACTACTGTAAGTTGAATGTTGATTTGTTCTATTTAAACAAACTTTAATTAGAATTTGAATACTGGAATTCTATTCATATTCCTTATTGTTTAGACCGAACTAAATCACATACAACTCTATGTTCTCTTATTCTCATTCTATTTGCATTTATCACTAGTTACTTCTTTTATTTATTTTTTATTTTCATTTTGCTTTTTGGCCATCCATTGGATGACACTAAATTTATTTAATTTTTAAATATTTTTATTTATCATTCTGTTATTCGATTGCTTTCGATTATTTTTTTATTCATAATTTTACATTGAGCCATGTGTTTGTAATTCATTTATGGTTATTTATTTGAACTTTTTCTATATATCTTATAATTATGTCTATTTATTCGGCTTAAGTTCATTATTAAAAATGTGATAGCTAAGAATAGAAATTTTCATTAAAAATTAAGTAATTCCGATACTAGCCGAGTGTAATGCATTTTCGAAATCAGCTACGATTTCTCGTCAGCACTCTTTCTATTCGGTACTACTGTAAGTTAAATGTTGATTTGTTCTATTTAAACAAACTTTAATTAGAATTTGAATACTGGAATTCTATTCATATTCCTTATTGTTTAGACCGAACTAAATCACATACAACTCTATGTTCTCTTATTCTCATTCTATTTGCATTTATCACTAGTTACTTCTTTTATTTATTTTTTATTTTCATTTTGCTTTTTGGCCATCCATTGGATGACACTAAATTTATTTAATTTTTAAATATTTTTATTTATCATTCTGTTATTCGATTGCTTTCGATTATTTTTTTATTCATAATTTTACATTGAGCCATGTGTTTGTAATTCATTTATGGTTATTTATTTGAACTTTTTCTATATATCTTATAATTATGTCTATTTATTCGGCTTAAGTTAATTATTAAAAATGTGATAGCTAAGAATGGAAATTTTCATTAAAAATTAAGTAATTCCGATACTAGCCGAGTGTAATGCATTTTCG
Source organism: Melanophora roralis (assembly GCA_963583895.1). Taxonomy (NCBI): domain Eukaryota; kingdom Metazoa; phylum Arthropoda; class Insecta; order Diptera; family Rhinophoridae; genus Melanophora; species Melanophora roralis. Next base: position 75,887,965 of record OY757187.1, on the reverse strand, counting down.
AAATCAGCTACGATTTCTCGTCAGCACTCTTTCTATTCGGTACTACTGTAAGTTGAATGTTGATTTGTTCTATTTAAACAAACTTTAATTAGAATTTGAATACTGGAATTCTATTCATATTCCTTATTGTTTAGACCGAACTAAATCACATACAACTCTATGTTCTCTTATTCTCATTCTATTTGCATTTATCACTAGTTACTTCTTCTATTTATTTTTTATTTTCATTTTGCCTTTTTGGCCATCCATTGGATGACACTAAATTTATTTAATTTTTAAATATTTTTATTTATCATTCTGTTATTCGATTGCTTTCGATTATTTTTTTATTCATAATTTTACATTGAGCCATGTGTTTGTAATTCATTTATGGTTATTTATTTGAACTTTTTCTATATATCTTATAATTATGTCTATTTATTCGGCTTAAGTTCATTATTAAAAATGTCTAAACAATAAGGAATATGAATAGAATTCCAGTATTCAAATTCTAATTAAAGTTTGTTTAAATAGAACAAATCAACATTCAACTTACAGTAGTACCGAATAGAAAGAGTGCTGACGAGAAATCGTAGCTGATTTCGAAAATGCATTACACTCGGCTAGTATCGGAATTACTTAATTTTTAATGAAAATTTCCATTCTTAGCTATCACATTTTTAATAATGAACTTAAGCCGAATAAATAGACATAATTATAAGATATATAGAAAAAGTTCAAATAAATAACCATAAATGAATTACAAACACATGGCTCAATGTAAAATTATGAATAAAAAAATAATCGAAAGCAATCGAATAACAGAATGATAAATAAAAATATTTAAAAATTAAATAAATTTAGTGTCATCCAATGGATGGCCAAAAAGCAAAATGAAAATAAAAAATAAATAAAAAAGTAACTAGTGATAAATGCAAATAGAATGAGAATAAGAGAACATACAGTTGTATGTGATTTAGTTCGGTCTAAACAATAAGGAATATGAATAGAATTCCAGTATTCAAATTCTAATTAAAGTTTGTTTAAATAGAACAAATCAACATTCAACTTACAGTAGTACCGAACAGAAGGAGTGCTGACGAGAAATCGTAGCTGATTTCGAAAATGCATTACACTCGGCTAGTATCGGAATTACTTAATTTTTAATGAAAATTTCCATTCTTAGCTCTCACATTTTTAATAATGAACTTAAGCCGAATAAATAGACATAATTATAAGATATATAGAAAAAGTTCAAATAAATAACCATAAATGAATTACAAACACATGGCTCAATGTAAAATTATGAATAAAAAAATAATCGAAAGCAATCGAATAACAGAATGATAAATAAAAATATTTAAAAATTAAATAAATTTAGTGTCATCCAATGGATGGCCAAAAAGCAAAATGAAAATAAAAAATAAATAAAAGAAGTAACTAGTGATAAATGCAAATAGAATGAGAGTAAGAGAACATAGAGTTGTATGTGATTTAGTTCGGTCTAAACAATAAGGAATATGAATAGAATTCCAGTATTCAAATTCTAATTAAAGTTTGTTTAAATAGAACAAATCAACATTCAACTTACAGTAGTACCGAATAGAAAGAGTGCTGACGAGAAATCGTAGCTGATTTCGAAAATGCATTACACTCGGCTAGTATCGGAATTACTTAATTTTTAATGAAAATTTCCATTCTTAGCTATCACATTTTTAATAATGAACTTAAGCCGAATAAATAGACATAATTATAAGATATATAGAAAAAGTTCAAATAAATAACCATCAATGAATTATAATTATTCTTTTTGCTGTTAAAGGTAGCTCTAAAAGCATTTTGTTGCTGATGTTATAAACGCCAGGAGCTTTTTTATCATTTAGGTTAGCAATAGCTTCTACCACATCTGAATATCGGAAACGTATTTCTATAGGACGTCTAGCAACAATAGTTGGTAACTCCATCATGCTACTGCATGTATTGGGAGTGAACACGTTCCATAAATGACTTGCGAGCGATCGCATTTTTCTTTGTCATTTCTTGTCTAATGTTGTACGTAAATCGGTACGATTTTCAAGACAGTTAAGAGCCCTTTAATAATTTTCTTCTTGGCAATTTTAATTTCGGATTTTGGTGCGAATAGGTTGATGTGTTCATAAGCTTTGGTCGACATCGCTCGAACGTCGTTTTTTATTTAAAAGATAAGCCATGAAGCTTTTGCTTGAAATAAAAAGCTCTTCCAAGTCAGCACGTCCTTCATCAGACGAGTCCAGCCGTTCAATTTGAGTCTGGATGTGACTTGATTGCTTAAAATACGATTTAAGCATTTGCAGACGGCATTCAATTATTGTGTAGTCTGAAGCTGAGCCCTCTTTTTCGACCTTAACTCGTAATTGAGAAATGGTACGTTTCATCGTACCTCTTTGTGCCTTTAATGTATTTAAATCAGCCCTTGCTTTGGATGTGTTTTCATCGTCACTACCCATTGTACTTTATTTTGTTTTATTTTTAAGCAACAAAACGTTTTTGTTAAAAATACACCACAATTTTCACGAATTACAAAACCTTAAAAAAGTACCATGTAATATTTAATTGAGTGTACACAGGCTTGAGAAGTGCCAACACTGACAATTTATTAAATGTGCCAAACACAGGTGAACCGGAATTTAACTATATAACAGTATGTACGTGAAAGTGTGTATCATGATACAACTAATCAGGTAATCTCGTCCATGTAACAACTACAAATTAGTACACAAGTGCCAAACAACAGCTCATAGAAAAAAAAAAACGATGAGTAATGAGTAATAATTTTGTTGTTTTGTTTTCACAGGGAGAACATAAGTTTGACATTTTAGCACTAAATAGCTGGGCTGACGAGACTATCTGGTTCTTTGTATCATGGTGTGTATTTTGATTGTTCTCCTACTCACGTAAACTAATGCAAATAAGAAAAACAAATAACCTTACGATCTTTCGCTGTTGTTGTTGCCGTCCAACTATGCCAACTGAAGATGATGATTTTGTTGATGATTTTGTTGATGAACAGAGCAGTGATGCCAACAATTCAGAGGCAAAAAGAGCCAACCGAGAAGTCAAAAAGAGCTAAAAGGAGCAAAATTTAAAAATTGAAAATTTTTCCGTTTTAAATCTATGAATATATTTATTAAATAAAATTATTTTACATCAGCAATTATTACAAATGTTTATCAACATTAACAATATGACCATACACATTTACATATAAAAAAGTTAAGTAAAAAAAGAACAATCATTTTCAAAAAGAGTGAGGCCATAGATTTGTTTTTATATAACATTTTGATTTATTATACATACATATGTATGTTTCAATTGAATTTATTTTTACAAATACGCTTGCTGGTAACTCGTAGCTTAAACACCTTTGTAAACCATATTTTATATGAATTAAACTATTAACCGTACTTAAAGCAATGCGTCTTCTTAGTTTATTCTTAAAAAAAATTATAGCACTAAATGTTTTTTTCCACTTTGACAGAATATGGATACGATAATATTTTATAAACAAACAATGATGCAATTCGATCCAAATTTGGTCGGTTCTATCTAAATTTTTCCACTGGTACAATTTTATATTTTTTAAGCAAATTTACAGCTCTTCAATTTCTTTAATATCATCTTCAAATTCTTTTATAACACATAAAATATCTTCTGAATTTTGCAAAAATGTTGAAATAAATTTCGGCATTTAGCGTAACAACTATGCCGAAATTATATCCAACATCTTAAAATTTGTTGAAAGCTTTGCCCTAGTTTCATAAATTAGAGTTTTTATGAACTGTATTAAATTACCTTTAACGACATGTTTTTTAGACTCAGTTATATTAGAATCTTCGAATGCTTTCTCAAAGTTATATCCTAGATAACAGTTGTTATTTATTTAAGATTTAAATTCTGCAGCTATATAATCGAAGTCATCTGTCGGTATAATTTTTTTTTGCATATTTTTTTATTATTAAATCTTTGTTTTAGCGAACTAACAATAAGTTTTCAAATCTTAAGACTAAGGAAATAATATTAGTCCAGCCAGTGCCAGACTAAAATTTAAGTTCTCATAATATAAATAGTTATCATTATCTAAGCGCAATAGTATCCCTCCTTTTCAGACGGGTTTGGATGCGTTTCCAGCTTATTTAAATACTTGTCCACAGGATTTCGAATTTAACAAGTGGAACTTTTAGATCCTTATAGATGTTGCTGTTTTTGACATACCACGGAGCACCAGTTATCATTCTAAGGATTTTATTTTGACGGCGTTGTATTTTTTCTATGTTAGAGGCGGAAGCAGTACCCCAAAATTGTATACCGTAGCACCAAATTGATTTTAAAATTGAGTTGTATAGTAGAAGTTTACAATCCAGATGAAGCACAGAGTTTCTACCCATTAGCCAGTGGATTTGTGCAGCTTTAAGTTTCATTTGCGTCAGCTTTGCATCTATATGAGGCTTCCATGTGAGGCGGCGATCCAGGTGAATACCGAGATATATTTTCTAGGATCGTTAAGGCACCAAATGGTTGTTAATAGTGATTGGAGGGCACGTTTCTCTGCGTAAGGTAAAAGTTATGTGAGTACATTTTTGTTCATTTATTTTTATTCCCCATAACCTTGCCCATTTTCAACTTGGCTTACGTTTTGTTGCAGTTGATTTGAAGCCTCTTTAGGGTCTTTATGAATATTGAGAAAATCAGTATCATCAGCAAATGTGGACGTGTGCGTAAAACAGTTGAAGCTACTCAGCCACTCATCGATTTCTTCTGAAGTTTTTAAAGATTGGTGTTCCGAACAGTGCGTGCTGATAAATTTTTTGTATTTAAACCAGTTTATTCTTTTTGACAAAAAATATCACTAGTTGCAATTTGCTAAGGACTGCAAATTGTGCGTGAGTGATCCGAAGATAAATCCAAGGAGGGTTGAGCCTCAATAAGCTCAGGGGATATACCTTTTGCTATGCCAAAATCTATTACGTCTGGTATTCTATTGTGGTCAGTTGGCCAATATGTTGGTTGCCCAGTTGAAATAACGTGAAGTCTCATTTCCGATACAGAACCATACAAGACACGACCTCTGGGACTTATTAGGCGGGAGCCCCAGTATGTGTGATTAGCGTTTTAGTCTCCAGCAGCTATAAAGTAAGGACCTAAAGATTTGTAAAAACTGTTGTACTGATCCTTCGTTATGGAGAATCTGGGTGGACAATAAACTCACGAAATAACGAGATTATGGTAAAATTCATCGATGCAGACATTTGTTGCTTGTATATAACTTTCGGAGAGACCACCCATCCATTGGTGTTTGATTCTTGATTTAATTAAAATAGCTGAACCACCGCATGACCTTTCTCTGGGATCTTTTGAACCATAAAATGTATAGCCACTTATTTTGAAAGTGCTTCTAGATGTCATATGAGTTTCGGAAATCAACATGACATCGATTTTTTTGAGTGTTATAAAGTATTCGAGCTCATTTTTGTGTTAGCGGATGCCGTTTGCGTTCTAGAAACAAACCCTGAGGCAGTTCATGGCCTTTTAAGCATGGCCTGCAAAAGTGCAGACTGCATTTTTTGCATTTCTTGCATCATGCCGGCCATTTGCGCCATAAACTGCGTAAATTGTTTGACCATATTGTCAATTACGGCTTCCAGGCGGCTAAAATTGGCTCCGGTTGGTTCGCTTGTTGGCACTTCTTGTTGTGTTGAAGGCTCGGTAGACTTACGTGCGTTAGGCTGGTTAGACTTTAATGCAGCGGCGTAAGAAACTTGATTTGTAGTTGGTTTTGCTAACGGAGGCATATTTGTAGTTGGTATATTTAAAGGCTGGGGAGGGGCAGAAACTATTTTCGGCTTAGATGAGCGCTTAACTGATTCAAAAACAGGGCAACCTCTATAGTTGGCCGTGTAGTTTCCGCCGCAATTGCTGCATTTCTTCACCCTGGGGTCATCTTTAGGTTTATCGCACTTAGTCGTGGCATGCAGGTCCCCACACACAACACAAACAGAAGGCAACTTACAATAGGCTTTGGTATGGCCGTATTCCTGGCAGTTCAAACACTGTACTGGCCCAGATCGTTTATGTGGAGCTTCAACAACAACTCTGCGGTGCAAAATATATCTTAATTCATAAAGTGGGTGAGTTTCACCTTTCCTCAATCTTACATCACTAGGCTCAAGCTCTACCCGGAATAATAGGGTTGGACACCTTTCTCTGTTTTTAATGATTGATACAGTTTTAGCTTTAAATCCTTTGCTATACAAACTCGTCTTTATCTCTTCCGGGTCGACATTAGTGTCAATACCTTTTATAACAACCTGGAGGCCCTTAGCGTTTTTAGTTGGTAAGTGTAGAAGTTTTTATTCAGTTTTCAAATTCTGAAACGACGGTGCGGTAAGCGTTTTCGTGATTTACCTGAATTTTTGTCTCGTAAATGTTGCCACGCTTAATATTAAATACATAGAAGTTGTTTTCACCAATTAACCCGACTAAAAACCTGATAAGGTCGTTAGAGTTCCTTTCTCTCAAATAAATTGGAGTAGGTTTAAATGTCTTCTTCTCGGTGACAGGGATATCGTTCTCCTATTCTAGAATTGCAAAACGATTTTGCGATGAGATTGGCTTTTCTTCATCTCTTGAAATTTTGGCTGGTTTTGTAACCTCTGCGGATTTCGGGCTCCTACCCCTTTTAAGAACTGTTATGTAGCGGTCCATCCCTACCTGGACCTTTGGAACTTCTGATGAAAGTGCACTGGGACTGCCTTAATCAAGGGTAGATTCAGTTCCAGAATATGATAAGGAAGGCCGCGGGGAGGATGGTACTTCGGTATTTTTTTTACAATTTTTAAAAAGAGATTGGGCTAAACTTGTCCCTTGTTCAAAGCACTTATTTAAATTTGGAGCACTTGCACTTAAATTGTTTGTATTTATTTTTCGTTTCTCATTTAAATAGTTTTTATTGAATTTAGGGTCTCTGATATTTTCATTACTGACGCTTGTTGAGCTTAACACAATGTAAGCATTTCGGCTTTCAGGCCCACTGTCACTACGATTGCTGTTACTCATTAACAGTTCGCATTTTTTATTTAGTTTGTTGTTTTTGTTTTTCTCACTATTATGTGTATATATGTACATATATTAATAAATTCGTTTACAACTTATTACTAATACACCTATTACCAATATTACACTCGCGTAGACACGTCCGTACACTACGAGATTAAGAATGCAACTGGTATAATGATTTTATTTTTCAGGCTTTGTATTAAATAAAATAAATCGATACGACAAAATAATAGGGTAAAAACGGAAAAATTTACTATAAAATTTAAAAGGTGCCAAATGTGCCGTTTCCACAGTTGAAAAGAGCTGAGTTAGCTCCTTTTTTTAAAAGGAAAATTTTCGAGTTAGAATCAATTAAAAAGAGCTGAATCTAGCTCCAAAATAGCTTAGTTGGCATCGCTGGAACAGAGTTTGGTGGCTAGGCACGTAGCGACTGCGATGCACGTTTACCGATGATGTTACTACAACGATGATATCTTAATTGTAGATATGTAGGAATGTGGCTCGAAGAATTGGATTGCAATTATGAGATGTGCGTATGTAGCTCAATGAATAAACGAAGATGATGATGCTGTGAATATTTTTGCACTATAAATTTAGTTTTAATATGTATGTATGTACATACGTGGAAACATTTTTATGTAGCTTGACGAATAAAACGGCAATGAAATTTAAGTGTATATTTTGCACTTTATGGTCTTTAGGACAACTTTGTTTTAAAGTTTTCACTTATTATTTTTAAATGATTTTTTGTTTTATAACTTTTATAAATAACTAAGTTACTTTACACTTTTTCCTGTAATATTAAACGTCCTGTCACGGTCGCCAAACGTTGAAACCAAAAAACCCTTGTACGAAAAAAAACTAAGCGGTTTGATATGGTTCGTTTGATGGTCACAGTAAGAATGTGATGTTACAAATTCTTGATTAAGTTTAAAGCTTGCAAGTATATACTAGACGTCTGCATGACTATATTCATTTCATTGCCTATACACAACAAAAACAATATTCATTCAAACATTTTTCATTCTATGGGAGATAAATAAAGTTAAGCCCGTAACAACACAAGAAAGAATGTATTGTGTGTTACACTCAATGATACAAGAAGAACACATTCATTTTACAGTTTTCGTTTTGATTGTGTATAAAACACACTTGAAAATACAAAAACATAGCAAAGTCTCATTACAGTTAGAGTTTTTATAAAAACATTCAGGTATTTTTTCGAGTTAATGAATGTTTAACAACAACAATAACGACAAATTTGCAAACACAAATGAATAATAATTTTTTACACCAATCATACAACAATATTCACACATTCTATTCAGTATTTATTTATATGAATGTATGGGTAATATTTTGTTTTCGGTTGAAGTTGTTTTTAATTTGCTTTCGCTTGTGGGTTCATTCATTTAAATTGTTTAACATTGAATGAAAAACACTATGTTGTTGAAAAACAAACGAATGTATTTAAACGGCATTTGGGTGTAGTCAAGCAGACCTCTAGTATATACGAAGTTACAAATTATAAGAAAAGAAAGAGTAACAAAGAAGAATTCTTAAATAACCGATATGAGTTTTGAAGGAATTAAATAATGTTGCGATTCCTACAGCAATAAAATGAACAACGATTAAGTATAACAATAAGTAAAGTAAAAAATATAAAAATCAAACTTTACAATTGTGACCGTACAATTGCAGAATAGTATCTTTCAAGGAACACCTCGAAGGTTATCGCAAATCTGAGAGGATCCTGGGCAAGAAACAATGAAGAAAAATCTGATCTGCTCGCAAGTCATTTTGAGAATGTGTTCACTCAAAATATGTACATGCACTGACATGAGTAAATTACCGCCGGTTGTTGCTAGATGTTGATGATCGATAATTTAAATGATAAAAGAGCTCCTGGCTTTGACTGAATAAGCAACAAATGCTTTTAAATCTGCCAAGCTAAGTAAAAAGAATAATTATTTTATGTTTAACGCCACATTACGGCTCGAACATTTTCCGCCAGTATGGAAAGTTTATTTAGTAAAGATGATTCCTAAGCCGGGAAAAGATATTTAAAAGGTGGAGTTTTACAGGCCTATAAGTCTGTTACTAAGTAAGTTCAAATTGTTCGAGAAATTGCTTAAAAACAAGCTGACTCCGATCTTGAATGACAATAAATAATCAAATTACCAATTTGGCTTTCGAAATGAACATAATACAATCGCACAAACCCACAGAATTCAAAATGGCTTCACTTTCGATAATGAGGCTTGGAGCTCTTCATACGTAATTCCAGCATGAGAAACGTTTCCCAAAGACCACGAAAATTGGGTGATCTAGGCGGAATAAACGAGAACTGAAAGCCGATAACTTCACTATGCTGCATCGTAGCGTTTGTATTCTTGTAATCCAAGAAACGCTGCTTGAGTTCTTTAAGCTTGGACTGAGTACCAACAAAGTTTGTTGTATTATCACAATATAAACACTGTGATATTCCACGTCTATTCTTAATTCGTTTTAAACATAACAGGAAAGAATTAGTGGATAAGTCCGAAACGAGTTCGATATGAATAGCTTTTGAGGTAAAGCAAACAAAAATAGCTATGTAGGTTTTGTATGGGGGTTTCCCTCTGATTCCATAGGACGTGTTAAACGGATCACAAAGGTCTACTACACCAACAAGAAAGGGGCGCTGACCAATAAGTCGATCGGTAGCTAAATCACCAATGACTTCTTGCAACAGCCGAGGTTTATGTTTAAAACAGTGGGTGCAATTACGAAACACTTGTCGAACAATATGTCGTGTGTTTATGATCTACACTTGTTGCCGAAGGATTGCGATCAGCGCTTTCGGTCCTGCATGTAAATTATTTAAGGGCAGATACTTAACGTAAAGTGTTGTAAAACGATGATCCTTTGGAAGAAGCGCTGGGAACCTAGCATCGTAGGGTGAATGTGCATTAGCCAACCTACCACCAACTCTGAGAATCGCTAATTTTAACCTAAGGCTTAGTTCATCTTGTAGGAAGGGTGATTATTTTTGCAAAGTGGGCTGTGAGGTTTTACATTCTGTTAGATGATATATTTCGTCCTTAAAGAAGTTTGTTAAACATCATGTATAACTTTTCAAAAGGCTGACGAGAGTTCTGTAGTTGTCATAAACTGTGAGCTGTGGGATGTGACGTTTTACATTCTGTTAGATGATATATTTCGTCCTTAAAGAAGTTTGTTAAACATCATGTATAACTTTTCAAAAGGCTGACGAGAGTTCTGTAGTTGTCATAAACTGACTTTGGCAAGATTTATTATACCAACGACGAATGTAGACAATGACGTGTAAAATTCAAAGAAACGACGATGATTGTTTGTTGATGGTTTCGAATACAATTGAAGCGCCAGCAATTGTTGTTTTAAACGATAGTTTTCGGATTTCTGTTGGAGGTAGCTCAGTGTTAGAAATTGAGCTGTTGGGCCAATCACACTAATTTTTTTGAAGAAAATCTGTACAAGTAAACCAATTTGTCCAAGTTAACTCGTCAGAAAGACAGCCCCGAGATACAACATCTGCAGGACTTTTTTTATGTTACAAGTCGCCAAGGTACATGGTTGGTAATATTCTGGGTTTCTGAGAAACGTTTAGTGACGAAGGTGTCAAACGATAATGAATGATTTTTAAGCCAGTTTAAAACTATTTTAAAATCTGACCAGAAAATGTAAAAATTATACATAGAATTATAGATAGATTTGTCCTTAATTTTTGCCTCCGTTCTACTTAATAGCAATGCGGCGAACGGCTCTGGTCGGGGTTATGATTGTTGAACAACAAGCGCTACCCTAGATTTTACTATGAGCAAACTTACTTGGACTCTAGTTGCCCAACTACTCGAATGTAGATGTAGTTACCGTAAGCCAATTGCGTGGCATCAGCGAAGTTGTGAGTCTTAAAATTTACCTCTAGATTGATTTGAGGTAATATTCTCTCTATTTGGAACCATCGATTTCATGAGTTCTCATTAAGGGGCTCATCCCAATCAATGTTTTCTTTCCACATTTTCTGGACTTATACTTTACATGCTATTACAATAGAGCTCAGGAAGACAAGGGAATCGAAAATTCTGGTAATAACTGCCAAAACCAACTTTTTTATTGAGACATTAAGAGTTGGTAGGCTGAATCGAAAACGAAATGCGTCCTTATTAGGCTTTCAAAACATTCCAAGGGATTTAACGACATTTTCTTTGTTAGGTTTAAAATGGAGTTTTTTTTAATTGAAAAAGTTATTTCTCGACAGTTTGAACTTAATTTTGATAATGCAAAACCAGCTATTTCTAAAATTTGGGTAATATCAAGAATCTTTTGCAAAAGCTGAACAAAGGTAGCGGGTCCTGTTAGAAAGTCACCTGCGTACAAATCTTGTTTGAAAACCTGATCGCCAATACGTAATTCGGCTTGATAGGTATAAGCTTTAAATAAGAGGCTGCGGATAGCGAAAAAAGGTGCAGTTTCAACTGAATAGTCGGACCCAGCGATGCCAATTTAGCTATTTTGGAGCTAGATTTAGCTCTTAATTGCTTCTAACTCGGAAATTTTCCCTTTAGCTCTTTTTTTTAAAGGAGCTAACACAGCTCTTTTCAACAGTGGAAACAGCACGTTTGGCACTTTTTTCATTTTATAGTAAATCTTTCCGTTGTTTTTTCCCTATTTTTTGTCTTTGTGGCATTTGCGGAACATAAAAAACTATTCACTGATTTATTTCATTTAATGCATAGCTGGAGAATTTGCATCTTTGAAAAATAGCAACTGTTATCTAGGATATAACTTTAAGAAGGCATGCCAAGATTCTAATGTAACTAAATCAGATAAACATATCGTTAAACGTAGTTTAATACAGTTCATAAAAACTCTAATGATTGAAATTAGGGCAAAGCTTCCAACAAATATTAAGATGTGCAAAAAAAATTTCGGCATTTTGCAGGATTCAAAAAATACTTTATGTGTTACGAGTATAAACGAATTTGAAGAAATTGAAGAGCTGTAAAATTGCTTAAAAAAATTTAAAATTGTACCAGTGGAAAAATTTAGATATAATCGACCAATTTTGCATCGAAGTGCATCATTGTTTGTTTTAAAAATATTATCGCATCCATACTCTAATGCTTAAGTGGAAAAAACATTCAGTGCTATGACTTTTTTAGGAATAAAATAAGAAACCGCATCGCTTTGAATACGGTTAATAGTTTAATTCATATAAAATATGGCTTACAAAGGTATAGCACCTGCTGTTTAATGGTGTTTTCCATTCTAAAAAAAATTTTACAATAAGTATTTGTTATTATTGTAATATTTTTATCAGTTTACACCCACACTTATAAAGTTGTCAATTTTTTTTGTTTCAATGGAACAGAAAAATGTCTTGATTTTAATAAAAACTGCACTCTGTGTTAAAAACTCGTCTGCATAAAAAAGTATTTACTTACATAACACAGCTGTAAAAAGTGGTACTTTGTTACACTGCAATATAATTGGGGGTAAGATATGTTACACTCTTGCGAGTTATTTGTGCAACATGTTCAGAAAGGAAAACGAAAACACTCTTGCACGTACTTATTTTTAGAATGGAACATAAACCCGCTCGAATGGTAGCAATAATGTAACATTTTTGCCAGAAAGGAAAACACCATAAGCTACGAGTTACCAGCAAGCGTATTTATAAACAAAAATTCGATTAAAACATACATATAATAAATCAAAATATTATATAAAAACAAATTTATGGCCGGAAGAAGAAAAGGTTACTCTTTTTGAAAATGATTGTTCTTTTTAAACTTAACTTATTTATATGTAAATAGTCATATTGTTAATGTTGATAAACATTTGTATTAATTTCTGCTATTATATTTTTTCTATTATATTTATTTTGTAAAAAAATTTTAAAGTACAAATTAAATAATAAATATGAACATTCATAGATTTAAAACGGAAAAATCTTCAAATTTTAAATTTAGCTCCTTTTAGCTATTTTTGACTACTCAGTTGGATCTTTTTGCCTCTGAATTGTTGGCATCACTGGTCGGACCAAACATAATGATGTCGTTCAAGATATTTGTTGCAGATGTATGAGCAGAGGCTTCGAACACAACCCTTAGTTTGGCCCAACCGAATGGTATGGTATAACGTAATGGGGCTTACAAAGAACTTCGTGCCTTATTTCTGACATGTGCCCGAGGTTAATATATTAATTCATAAGTTTTAGAATATGAACTTTTTAAAAGCGTCTTTCGAGATACAAAAAACGCCGACGAGCTATCTGTAATAAACTACCGAGATTATTTACAGAAATTTAAAATGGTAAACCTACCTTGACTGGAATCAAAAATTGTATTTTTTTGCGAAATGTGCTTGACATTGTTGTTTGTTTTTCGACAAACCTGATTGCTGTTGTGCAAACTCTTCGATTTCTCAAAACGCCTTTTGCGTGGAATCTAGTTTCTGATAAGTAGCGACATGGCACGACAAGATTTGATTTGGTGGTCGAGAATCAATTTTGCCAAGAAAGTTACCAAGCGTTGTATTAATTAGGCAAAGTAAATCGTCCCCGAGGTAAAGCTTCCCATTAAGTAACGAATCGAAAAAGATTTCCGAGCTAAGAAGTAAATCAATGCAATGAGGTACGTTGAAGTTAGGGTCCGCCAGTTGCACCCCAGCTGGGATTTTCCAGTTATCGATATGCGTGACCTCAGATGGTTGGCGGATAATATATTTTGTGATCGCAAATGCTGAAGTCCATTAATAAACTGAGATACGACACTTTACCGTTGTAGTAAATTTGTATTTAGGTTGTGTTACACGCTAAATGCTTATCCTCCGAAAAGAAGAAGTTAAAATGGACTTGTGTTTTTTTTTTAATGATTAAAAACCCAACACTAAGTTAAATAGGCACATAAAAGGTTTATCGACTAGCAGATTGGTTCTTTACCCTGTGTTGTAGCGCAAAACATATAACTATTCCTAATGCCTATATTAACAAAGAGTATTAAAAGAAAATTTCTATACCATTCAAAAGTCTAGCGAGGTTGATGCTAGGAAGGGTATACTCCCACCCTTTCGACTGGTAGTCGACACCTTGACAGATTACTTACCCTTTCTTTTCTGTATTTAAAATCTGTCCAGAAAGCCGCCAAATTTACACTTACATATTGTTTCTACTTTCTTTAGCTTTCCTTCCCATTTAAATATACTTACAAATGCATCTTACAAAAATTTTTGATGTCATTTGACATCTAGAAGCAATGTTAATATAACGCTAATTATTTGTATTTATAGTTTAAATTGACAACTGCAGCTAGATGGCATATAAACAAAATATGACTATATAGTTAAATGCACTATAACGACATCATTTAAAAAAAAACTGTTACATGCGGCAAAATAAATAAATAAAATAAATCATAAGGCTCTAAAAAATTTCTTCCATATGGATTTTAGTTGCTAAAATTTTAGGCTCAGAAAGGCTACTTATTAAATGGTGTTTGAATCTCAAATTAAACAAATCGAGCCACCACAAGATATATATCTGGGATGTTTCGTATCGAAAAAAGTATAACCACTTACTTTAAAAATGCTTCTAGAAAGCATAGAGTTTGAAGAATTAACATCACATTAATTTTTTGAAAAAATGTAGACTTAATTTTTGTGTTGGCGGATGCCGTTTGCTTTCCAGAAACAAATTATAAGGCAGTTTATGACCTATTTTATATGCGACTTGCAAAAAGCAGACTGCATTTCTTTTATCTTGTTAGTGATATTCGCCAATAATTGAGTCGATCGCTTAACCAAATCCTCAATTACGCCTGCTTTGCCTTGGCGTATGAAACTGCACTTGAAGTTGGATTTGCTAATGGGGGCTTTCGGCTAGGAAACTCAAAAACAGGGCAACCTCTGTAGTTGGAATTGTAGTTCCTACCGCAGTTGCTTCGTTTCTTTACCCTAAGATCGATCATCTTTTGGTTTATTGCACTTGGTCGTAACATGTTGACACGGCACAAACAGTAGCAACTTACATTAAGTTCTGGTGCGGCCATATTTTTGGCAACCCAAGCACTGTACAGGACCAGATCGTTTATGCGGCGCTTACACTCTAACTCTACAGTGCATAATATAATATATTTCTAAATATATAAAACAGTAAGTTCAATTTTTTTCTAATTTATCATTAAGATACTCAAATAATACTCAGAATAATAGTTCCATTCTCGGTTTCTAATATTTAGCTCAGATTTAATTTAGAACCGTTGGCTTTACAAATTAGTTTTGAACTCTTCCGGATCAACGAAGTAGCCAATACCCTTACGAACGATTTGATGGCTCTTTGAATTCTTAAGCTAAAACGTATAAAAAATTAGTCTGAATTTTTGAAATTTCGAAACTGTTTTTCACGCTTTAATTTTTCGCTCGTTTAATGTTAGGCATGTTAAAATTATTTAATCCATTAGGTCCAACCGAAAACTTTCGTTTGAATTCTCAAATAAATTGAAGGGGGCTTAAAGGTCCCTTTCCCCTGGAGTATGGCAAAGCGATTATCTAGCTCATTTCATCGCCTATTAAAATGTTTGTAAGTTAAGAAACTTCTGGCGGTTCGAGGATTCTGTCTTTTTTAAGAACTATAGCATAACGGCCCATCCCTGCGTCGATTTTTGTAGCATGTGTAGAAATTGAACTTGGTGCGCCCTAAGTAACTGTAGACGAAACTTCAAAACTTTAAAAAGAAGACCGCGATGACAATGGTACCTCATCATCTTTTATAATTTACAAAAAGGGGTTTCAAAAATTTGTCCTTTGTTAAATACACTTTTTACTTGAGTAGTTATATTTTGGGTCTTTAATGTTTTGTTAATACTTGTGAAATTCAACACAATGTAGTACTCATCCACCGTAAGATTTTTTATTTATTTTGGTTTAATTAGCTTTTTTTAATTATCTTATCATGTTACCAACCCCGAAAATTTTTTCCAGGCTTTGGAACAAATATGACCCTAGACAGTTAGCTATGGAGCGTACGAGCGCTGGACTGTGGCACAGAATATGCTATTCCTCGGTAGACCACAGAATCTACAATCATCGATGGCCCATCATTTTAGTATGAACCATTGTCCAACTGTAACCTGTTACCATCCCCACTAAAAGCCTACAATCGATCTTTCGCAAAGACAAAAGAAATCTCGCCACCACTGGGTCATAAGATCCCCATAGAATCCTGCAGACTCTACACATGGGGGTATTTACTTATACCTCCGTGGCTGTTACCCTCACCGCAGAGTCTATACCTCTATCAAAGAACTAAAGTGGAGCACGGACGTCTATTGCTCTTTCCATAGACAAATAGGTCCCATGCTTCGCCGGCTTGTCTGCAATCTCCTTCCCATTAATATCTCCCTGTCCCAAATCCAGTCGCGTTGCACCTGTCTCTGGGCACACAGATTTACAATTGATTCCCTGCACGTCTGAACAATGGAGGAGCAGTAAAAGTTCGCGAAGATGCCTCAATCGATGCCTGATTATCAATAAATGTTCACATGAGAAATCTTATTCTGCCTCAAATACACTGCAGCCACCAGGAATCTAATAGGACTCTGATAACCAGATTTTGGCAGTCGAATCGAAGGGCTACCTCAATCCGCGAGATGACTGAGTAAAGTGCAGTTACCAATTATTTCCCCTTTGTATAAGCGCGCTGGTTGTAACTAATCTAACCAGCAACCATGTTATCCCTGATGTAAAACTCATGAAAGATGAATGACAATATACTAATTGGGCTGTGGTTTTTCGGGCAGCATTATATGATTTTGTCTCACTTCGGTAAAAATAGAACCCTTGTTGCTCTCTAGAATACATGCACGTAAATTCGCCTCAAGCATTCCCTAGATATACCAAGGAATAATCGGGCCCTTGCCGCGTTGAAGCAGTACTGGAAAGATCTCCTTCGGGCCAAAAATGTACTCAAATATTCCCCATTATTCCTGCAGGCCGTGCTAGGTAATCTTTAAAAAACCCTTATTGAATTCAACATAGCATAAATAAGTCAGCCAGTTGATGTGTACCATTTGTGTTATTGCAATGAATGTAAGTTGTCTATGACCCATTTTGCGCCGGTGAACATTAAGCGAAAATTTTTAAATTTTAAAAGTTTTTGTAATTTTTTGCGTATTAACCTTTAGTATATTATCTGTACCAAAATTAATTCCAAACTCATACAAAATTGGCTGTGCGAGATTATCACAAAATTTCCAATTTTTTAGATTTACAGTACTGAAATTTCTTTTTTATTTTAGTTTTCTTAGTGCAAGCGTTTTTTTTGATAAAACAAGTAAGAACCAGAGTTGGGCAAAATACATGCTTTGCTGTATTTAAAATACAAAATACTTGTTCCGCTTGTATTTTAAATACAAAATACCATATACTTTCAAGTCGAGTATTTCAAATACAAAATACAGTATTTTAGTATCTTTTATTTAAAATACAAAAAATACAAAATACAAAATACATTTATAACCACTAATCTATAAAACAAGAATTTCCTTTCATGGACACTAGATTTTTAAAAGTTTAATCAGATAAGCAGCCTCTTTTTGGAGAATATATAAATCCTGGTAAGGAAAACAATCTTTCTGCAGGACCTAAAGAACACAAACTTGTGTTAAATTTTATGAAAACAGTTCTCTGTATGTGAAAAACAATTAAATTAAAAGTAAAGTTATATCAAGGCGAATTCAAAAATTCGCCTCTGCATTTCTTTTGTATACCCTTTACATAGTGATAAGGGTATATATGTATCAGTTTGTCATTCCGTTTGCAATTTCTTTATAAACCATCTGCGACCCCATATTATATATATATAAAGTTCTGCTCAAAATTATAGCGCGATTCTAACAATCTTATAAAACTTCACTAGAAACCGTCAAAACGTTTTTAAAAAAATTATTTTTCGGAGCTAATTAAACGCATTTATTCAAGTTTATTTATTTATTATCACAATTCAGTTTAGAAATACAGAATTAAAATAACATTTAATTTTTTTTAAAAACCACTTAAAAACTAAGTAGTCAAAATTATAGCACACGACTTTATTATATATTAATTTAAATCAATTAAACAAAAACTCGTCTAAAGTTAACATCAGTAATATGAAATATTTCCACCTTTAGCTTTTAATATACATTGTATTCTTTTTGGGATGGAATTAACTAACTTAGAGCACTTGTCTACAGTAATTTTAGACCAAATATCCTTAATGGCACTTTTCAATTCATCTTTCGTTGATATCTTGTATTTTTCAATATTATGATCAATAATAGCTCATATATTTTCTATTGGATTTATATCTGGAGATGTTGGTGGCCAATCTAGCAGAGCTATATTTTGGTTTCTAAACCAATCCATCGAAAACTTTGCCTTATGGCACGGTGCATTATCTTGCTGAAAATAACTTTGGGTCGTTTCATACCCAAAAACTCTTTCGTAATATGCAGGTAATTCATCAGAAATCAGTTCTATATAGTTCCTAGCATTTAAACGTTCTTCATAAAATAGTAATAAGCCGGTACCATGAGCTGTAAAACATCCCCATACGCTAACAGATCCACCACCACCTTGTGCTCTTGGATGAAAGCAGAATGGCTGTTCCTTTTCCTGCATTGTACGCCGAACAAATGACCGATTTTTTCGATTGATAAAATCAAAATAGGATTCATCGCTAAAAACAACCCGATTCCAGTATCTTTCTATCCAGTTTACAAAAGTCTTGCACCAATTAAGTCTTTTTTGTGTCTGGAGCTTGTTGCGGTAAGGGCGACGTTTTTTGGTGTAACTTTTAAGACCATGCTCAACAAGACGCCGACGGGTTGTACTTGCGCTAATTGATTTTCCAAGAGTAGATGACCATTCGGAAGCTAGTTCGCGACTACCAGCGGATCGATTTCGCTTGCAAATTTGTAACAAATACCGATCTTGTGCAGGAGTTGTACGTTTTGAACGTCCCTGGCCCGGCTTATTTGAAAGTGGTTCTCCAGCAAAAACCTTTTTGGCAATATTGTAAACACATTTTCGTGAAACACCTAGTCTTTTAGATATTTCGGTGTGGGAAAAATGTTCTAAAAGCAGAGTCTTTATAGCAATTTTTTGCTCCAAAGTAACACTTTTACGACCCATAACCTCAAACACAATAAAACCCCGAAAATTTTAAAAAATCTTGACCGATATAACGAAAATACATACTAAATTCGTGCTTTTGACTACCACTAAATGCATTTTATCATTTGCATTAAATTTTTATAAGAAAAAAGAACCGTTAGGTTTTTTTAAGGTCTGGAAGATCCCATAAAAATAACTTTTATTGCCCTTTTAATACGAATAATGTCGAAAGCTTTTATAAGTCTCGATCTCAAACCTTCTTCATCTATTTCTGTTATTTATACTGACATTAAAATTTCGTAAAGTTTTCTATGGACTTTAAAGCTGGCACAGGTATTTTTATTATATTATTTGCAGTACAAAATAACTCGGCTGGGTATATTAAAAGACCAATGTGAAGGGTATATACGATTCGGCACAGACAAATATAGCGATCTTACTTGTTGTGTTTAAAAGTGTGAATGTCAAAAAAATTTTAGTTTTTATACTAATTCAATTTTTTTGACATTCACATTTCCAAACATCGGCTGAGCGCTTACCTGAATGTGTGAGCCCTGGAAAAGAACGTGCCTTGCTAATGGGAAAGACATGAATGAATACGAAGACAAAATTTCCGTTCTGTTTTTTTTTTTGAAATTGTAACATTTTTCCATTTTGGTTATAAAAAATTTTTGTATAACAAAAAAATGTATTTTGACATCATAAGTATTTGAAATACAAAATACAAAGTACTTCAGTGTTACGTATTTGAAATACAAAATACAAAATACATTAGAAGGTGGGATTTCAAATACAAAATACGTATGTGTATTTCAAATACAAGTATTTAAAATACTGTCCAACCCTGGTAAATACAAAATATTCTGATATTTAATTTTAAAAAGTAATCCTATTATAAATACAAATGTACTTAATTAGGTGCAGTGGCTGAATCCATACAAAAATTATGACATCCTTGTTAACTTTACAAAAATATAAAAGCTTTCTTATCTATGTAGGAATGGGATTCCCCAACTATTAAAGTATTAATTCTACTGCTAGAGACTGCTTTATTTAACGTTCTTAAGTCGTTCTTAAGTCTTTTTTGCATTCTTAATCTCGTAGTGTACGGACGTGTCTACGCGAGTGTAATATTGGTATAGGTGATATTAGTAATGAGTGGCAAACGAATTTATTAATATACTTACACACACAAATTAGTGAGAAAAGAAAAAAAACAACAAACTAAATAATAAAAAAAGCGAACGGTTAATGAATAACAGTAATAGTCGTGACAGTGGGGCTAATTGCCGAAATGCTTACATTGTGTTAAGCTCAAGCGTTAGTAATGGAAACCTCAGATGAATATAACAAAAACTATTTAAGTGCAAAACCGATAATAATTAAAGACAATTTAAGTGCAAGTGCTCCTAATTTAAATTAGCGTTCTGATCAAGGGACAAACTAAGCCCAATCTATTTTTGAAAAGTATAAAAAAAATACTGAGGTTCATCCTCATCGCGCTCATCCTTATCAAGTTCTGGTGTTGTGCCAGAAGCTGCTAAGGATGGTCATGGTCATTTTTCTTCACAGTTGCCTTTTTAATCTCGTAGTGTACGGACGTGTCTACGCGAGTGTATATTTGAAATAGGTGATATATGTAATAAGTTACAAAAAAAAATTGTTAATATACATACATACATACCTACAAGACATAAGTGAGAATCTAAAATTTTTTTTTTTTTTTTTTTTTTTGCATAATTTTTAATTATTGAATCTTCGCTTTAGCGAACTAACAATAAGTTTTCAAATCTTAAGACTAAGGAAATAATATTAGTCCAGCCAGTGCCAAACTAAAATTTACGTTCTCATAATATAAATAGTTATCTTCATCTAAGCGCAATAGTATCCCTCCTTTTTAGACGGGAGTGTCCACTATGTTGCAAGATACTTCGAGCGAGCGGGTTTGGATGTGTTTCCAGCTTAGAATCTAAAATAAAAACAAACAAAACAAAAAAAACCAAACGGTTAATGAGTAACAGTAATCGTCGTGACAGGGGGCCTAATATCCAAAATGCTTACATTGTCTAAAGCTCAACAAGCGTTAGCAATGAAAACATTAGATACCCTGAATATAATAGAAATTACTTAATTGCAAAACCGAAAACAAATACAAATAATTTAAGTGCAAGTGTGCCTAATTTGAATAAATGTACTGAACAAGGGACAAATTTAGCCCAATCTCTGTTTGAAAATTTATAAAAAAAATACCGAGGTGCCATCTTCATCGCGGTCTTCTTTATCAAGTTCTGGTGTCGCACCTACAGCTGCTAAAAGCGCTCCAGGCCCATTTTCTGCGTGTACTCCTAAGATTTAAGTAGGGATGGACAGGTACGTAACAGTTCTTAAATGGGGGAGAAGTCCGAAATCGGCAGAAACATCTCAACTTGCAAAAATGTTGAAAGACGATGAAAGGCCAACCTCATCGCAAAATCGTTTTGCCATTCTGCAAAAAGAAAATGATGCCCCTGTTACTGAAAAAAGTCCTTTAAGCCACCTCCGATTTATTTGAGGGAAAGGAATTCGAATGATCTTCTAAAGTTTTTAGTAGTATTTGATTGGGGAAAACAACTTTTACGTTACTAACATTATACGAGACAAAAATTCAGGTGAATGACGAAAACGCTTACCGCACCACTATTTCGGAGCTCAAAAAACTTAAGAAAAATTTCTATACTTACCAACTTAAGAACGCTTAGGGCCTGCAGGTAGTTTTAAAAGGTATTGACTCTAATGTTGACCCGGAAGAAATTAAAACCATTTTGTGCATGAAGGGCTTTTAAGTCAAATATGCATCAAACATAAGGAACAGGGAAAAATACCCTCAACCATTATTCCGGGTGGAGCTTGAGCCTAGTGATATTAAATTGAAAAAAAATGAAACACATCCCATATATGATCTAAGATATATAATGCACCGTAGATTTATAGTGGAGGTGCCACATAAGCGATCTGGGCCCGTACAGTGCTTGAACTGCCAGGAATATGGCCACACTAAAGCATACTGTAAACTGCCTTCTGTTTGTGTTGTGTGCGGGGGTCTGCACGATACGACAAACTGCGACAAGCCTAAAGAAGATCCTAGGGTGAAGAAATGCAGTAATTGCGGTGGAAACCACACCGCCAACTATAGAAGTTGCCCTGTTTTTGACTTAGTTAAACGCTCATCCAAGCCAAAAGTAACTCCTGCTCCTCCCCAGACATTAAATATACCTACTAAAAATATGCCCCCATTAGCACAGACAACTACAAGTTAAGTTTCTTACGCTAACGTATTAAAGTTTAACCAGCCCAAAGCACGCAAGCCTGCCCAGCCTACAACACATCAAGAGGTGCCAACAAACGAACCAACCGGTTCAGGCTTTAGCCGCCTAGAAGCCGTAATTGACAATATGGTTAAGCAATTTACTCAGATCATGGCACAAATGGCTGGCATGATGCAAAAAATTCAAAAAATGCAGTCTGCTCTTTTGCAGGCTATGCTTAAAAGGCCATGAACTGCCTGAGGGTTTGTTTCTGGATCGCAAACGGCATCCGCCAACACAAAAACGAACTCCAATATTTTTTAACACACCAAAATATTGATGTAATGTTGATTTCGGAGACGCATATGATATCTAGAAGCGCTTTTAAAATAAGTGGCTATTCATTTTATGATTCAAAGGATCCCAGGCTCGGTTATACTAATCAAATCAAGAATTAAACACCAATGGTTCGGTGGCATCTCCGAATAATATTCTAGCAACAAACATCTGCATTGATGAATTTTTCCCTAACGTAGTAATTTCGTCGGTTTTTTCTCCACCCAGATTTTCCATAACGAGGGATCAGTACAACAGTTTTTACAAATCTTTAGGTCCCCGCTTCATAGCTGCTGGAGAATATAACGCTAAACACACCTACTGGGGCTCCCGCTTAATTAGTCCTAGAGGTCGTATCTTGTGTGATTCCGTATCTGAAATGGGTCTTTGTGTTTTTTCTACTGGAAAACCAACCTGTTGGCCAACCGACCACAATAAAATTCCAGACGTAATAGATTTTGGCGTAGCAAAAGGTATATCCCCGGAGCTTATTGAGGCGCAAGCCTCTTTGGATTTATCTTCTAACCACCCACCCACAATTATCTTTCTTTGCAGTCCTCACCAAATAGCAACCAGTGATTTTTTTCTTATCTTAAAGAGTAAATTGGTTGAAATATAAAAAATATATCTGCTCTCACTGCTCGGGACACATACCACTAAATACTCCCCAATAAATCGATGATTGCCTGAGTATCCTAAATGTAAACATTAAAGAAGCCGTTGAACATGCTTCTTCAACATACCGTCAGGTCAAATACAACAAAATTTTTTCTGTCGACGTTGAAAAGCTTTTATCTGAAAAAAGGAGAGCGCGAAGAGAATGGCAACAGCATAGATCGCCCCAACTCAAAACGAAGCTAAAAGAGTGTAAAAAACGTTTAAACGTTTAGGTACACAGAATTTCATTAATTAAGGATTATTTGGAAGGTCTAGACGCGGCTCCTCAAACAAATTATTCTCTATGGCGATCAGCCAGTCGTATCAAAACACCCGTAATCGCAAAACCACCAATGTGTAATCTAAGAGGATCCTGGGCCAGAAATGATGAAGAAAAATGCGATCTGCTCGCAAGCCATTTAAGAAACGTGTTTACTCCCAATACATACAGTGACGTGAGGGAATTACCGCCTGTTGTTTCTATACGTCCTATAGAAATACGTTTACGATATTCAGATGTGGTAGAAGCTATTGCTAACCTTAATGATAAAAAAGCTCCTGGCGTTGATAAAATAAGCAACAGAATGCTCATAGAGCTATCTCTTACAGCAAAAAGAATAATTTTTTTTATTTTTAATGCCATAATACGGCTCGAACATTTTCCACCAATATGGAAAGTTGCCTTAGTAAAGATGATTCCTAAGCCTGTTAAAGATCCTTCGAAGGCGGAGTCTTAGAGGCCTATAAGTTTGTTACCAACTTTGTCAAAACTGTTTGAAAAGCTTACTCCGATCCTGAATGTAAACAACTGCATTCTAGATCACCAATTTGGCTTTAGAAGTCAACATACCATAATAGCACAAACTCACAGACTGGTTGGGTTATAAGAAAAACTTTCGAGAAATAAAAGTACTGCTCCGCGCTTTTTATAGATGTCTCTCAAGCTTTCGATAAAGTATGGCACGAAGGCCTGCTAAACAAACTAAAGCTAAACCTTTCAGCTAATATTTTCAACCTACTAGAAAAGTACATAACGGGTCGACAATTTAAAATCAAAGAGGGAAACCAAATAAGTTGTTACCAACCAATAGGAGCTGGTGTACCTCAAGGGAGTATCCTTGTACTTGCTTTACACGGCAGATATGCCAACAAACAGTTTTACGCACACGTCTACATTTGCTGACGATACCGCTTTTCTCAGTATTCATAAAGACCCTAAAGAGGCTTCGTGCCAATTGCAACAACACGTAACCCAAGCAGAGAAATGGGCAAAGTTATGGGGAATAAAAATTAATGAACAAAAATGTACCCACGTAACGTTTACTTTACGCAAAGAAGCGTGCTCTCCAATCCTTATTAACAACCATATGGTGTCTCAACGATTTGAGGCAAAATACCTTGGCATTCACCTGTACCGTCGCCTTATATGGAAGACGCATATAGATGCGAAGTTGACGCAAATGAAACTTAAAGCTACACAACTTCATTGACTAATTGGCAGAAACTCTGTGCTTCGTCTTGATTGTAAACTTCTACTCTACAAATCGATTTTAAAACCAATTGGGTGCTACGGTATACAATTATGGGGCACTGCTTTCGCCTCTAACATAGAAAAAATACAACGTGGTCAAAACAAAATCCTAAGAATGATAACTGGTGCTCCTTGGTATATTAAAAACAGCAACATCCATAAGGATCTACAAGTTCCACTAGTTAAATGCGAAATCCTGAACTATGTGGACAAGTACTTAAACAAGCTGGAAACGCATCCGCTCGCTCGAAACATCTTGCAACATAGTGGACACACTCGTCTGAAAAGAAGGGACACTATTGAACTTAGATGAAAATTTTAAATTAATTTACTTTGTTATGAGAACTTAAATTTTGGTCTGGTACTGACTGGACTAATATAAATTACTTAGTTTTAAGATTTGAAAACTTATTGTTAGTTCGCATAAGCGAAGATTCAATAATAAAAATATGAGAAAAAAAAGAGGTTTTTTAAGAATTTGGTTGAGTGTGTGTACACTATGTTGCAGTTTATTTAAATACTTGTCCAAATATTTTAGGATTTTGCATTTAACAAGTGGAACTTTTAGATCCTTGTATATTTTGCTGTTTTTAATATACCAATGAGAACCAGTTATCATTTTTGTTTTGACGGCATTAAATTTTTTCTATGGTGGATGCGGAAACAGTGACCCATAATTGTATATGGTAGCACCAAATTGGTTTCAAAATCGATTTGTAGAGTAGAAGTTTACAATCTAGACGAAGCATAGAGTTCATGACAATTAGGCAATGAATTTGTGTAGCCTCAAGTTTCATTTGCATCAACTTCGCATCTATATGTGACCTCCATTTACGACGACGATCCAGGTGAATGCCGAGATAATCCGTCTCAAATCGCTGAGACACTATATAGTTGTTAATACGGATTGGGGATCACGTTTCTTTGCGTAAATTAAAAGTTACGTGGGTGCATTTTTGTTCAATAATTTTTATTCCCTATAACTTTGTCCATTTCTTCACTTGGGCTTCGTGGTGTTGCAGTTGGTTCGATGCCTCTTTAGGGCCTTCATGAATACTGAGACACGCGGTATTATCAGCAAATGTCGACGTGTGTGTTAAACTGTTGGGATGGCAAATCTGCCGTGTAAAGCAAGTGAAAGATGGGAATAACTCATTTTGTTTCTCTCTTTTATTTAACAGGCATTCGTGCCATACTTTATCAAAAGCTTGAGAGACATCGATAAAAAGCGCGGACCAACCTGCGAGTTTGGTCGATTGTACCATGTGGACTTCTAAAGCCGAATTGGTGATTTGGAATGCAGTTGTTGTCATTCAAGATCGAATTCAGCTTGTTTTTAAGCAATTTTTCGAACAATTTTGATATTGTGGGTAACAAACTTATAAGCATATAAGACTCCACCTTCGAACGATCGACACTCAGGCTTAGGAATCATCTTTACTAAAGCCACTTCCCATATTTGCAAATGTTTTAAGTTTTATTGAAAAAGTTTAACCGGAAAAAAATGAATGAAAAAATATTAGAATAATAAATAATAGCCTCCTAGTTTTTCAGAATATAGAAATAGAAAGTAAAGAAAAATTAGTAACGACATTCACATTGTTAGTAGGGTTGACAAATTAAATAAATAATCCCAACACTCCTTCTCAATGTGAAAGGCGTTTTACAAAGCAATTATAAAAATTTCATTAATTTCACAAAGTACTGATGTTTAATCTTCGCCAAATTTTTGGTTAAAATATCAGCAACCATGTCCTGTGTTGGACAATATTTCAAGAGCAACTCCTTCTTTTTCACGACTTCACGTACATGATGAAACCGAATGTCTATGTGCTTGGTCCTCTTATGATACACGGGGTTTATCGCAAGTCTTTCCGCACCTTGGTTGTCGATGTTTAGTTGAATAGCCTCACCAGATGAATATCCAATTTCCATCAACAATCGTCTTAAAAATATAGCCTCTTTGGCAGCATCTGACATTGCCATATATTCGGCCTCTGTGCTACTAAGAGCCACACAAGATTGTTTTCTGGATTCCCAGGATACGGGACATCCACCAACATAAAATATGAAACCGGTATAAGATTTCCGATCGAGGGCGTTACCACCCCAATCAGCGTCTACGAATCCCTCTATGGATTTGTCTCCAGCTTCGTATACAATCTTCATATCGATTGTTCCACGTAGGTAACGTAAAATTCGCTTCACTGCCTGCATATGTTCGATATGCGGATTCGAATTCCGTTGTGCCAGTTTCGAAACCGAATGGAGGATGTCTGGTCTAGTTGTAATAGCCAGATACATTAGCGCACCTATTACAGACTGGTAATCGTGCTGGTCAACCATCTTGCAGTCATCTTTATTACAAATTACCTGATGATTCGCTTCAAGTGGAGTCGTAACTGATTTACAGTTCTCCATGCCATACTCTTTGAGTAACTCCTTAATATATTGTGTTTGACACATAGTTATTGTACCTGTGTTACCTTCACGTTGTATTTCGATGCCCAGATAATGATGTAGCTGTCCCTTGTCAGTAATTGGAAAATTTTTCGCCAATAATTGTTTAATATGCAAAACAATTGCTTCATCCTCACAACCAATAAGTATGTCATCTACATATACTGCGACCAATACTAATTTTCCATTCACTGAGGCTTTATATAAACAAGGTTCATTATCACTCTGCACAAATCCAATTTGCTTAAGAACAGAAAACAGCTTTTCATACCATTCCTTTCCCGATTGTTTTAACCCGTATATTGCCTTATGAAGCTTAAGGACCATGTCCGGATATTCACGATTTATGAACATTTCCGGTTGACGTATATAAATGTCGTGGTGTATATCACTATTCAAATAGGCTGAGCTGACATCAATTTGGTGTAAATACATTTTCCATTGCACAGCCAATGCTAACATCAAACGTATGGTAGAATATCTGACCACGGGTGAGAAGGTCTCATCATAATCCACGCCAAATTTTTGATTGCAGCCTTTTGCCACAAGCCTAGCCTTAAAGCGTTCCACCTGACCAAGTTCATTTTTCTTAAGAGCGTAAACCCACTTGGAATTGATTGCCTTTGCGCCTTTTGGTAAATCTACTAAAGACCACGTACCATTTTTCCTCAAAGATGACATTTCTGAACACATTGCTTCGTACCAATGAGCACGATTTATGCCATTCATTGCTTCTTGTACTGTTGTAGGCACATCTTCCTCGATCATATTATGCAATTCTGACTGCTGCTTTCGCGGTCTGCCTGGTCTACTTGTTCTTATTATCTTTGGTTTGCCTCGCTTAACAATATTAGGCTTATCTTCAATACAACGTTCCACATCTAATTCAGCATCGTCAGCGGTTTCAAAACCAGCAAAGTCACTCATGTTATCAGCACTCATATCATCAGAACTTTCACTGTCGGTCTCGTCTTGCACTTTATTAAAAACTATAGGTCCGGACTGTATTTCACTGTTCAATTTTCGATTATCAGTTTGAACTTCAATTGAAAGATAATCTTCGACACACTTTGTTGCAGGTTCTCCATTGTTGGTATCATATGCATCTTCTTCAAATAGAACATCACGCCGTTCGACTAAGCTTTGTTTGTCCTTGTTGTACAAACGATAGGCCTTTGCCACCTGGGAATAACCCACCATTATAAAACTTTCGCCCTTAGCCTCAAATTTGCGTCTACCAGCCTTGTTTAAGGCTACTGCGTGTGAACCAAATGTTCTTAAATGCTGTACATTTGGCTTACGACGAAACCAAATTTCATATGGTGTTTTATTATCCAATATCTTAGTAGGACATCTATTACGAAGATAAGCCGCTGTGTTTATCGCTTCAGCCCATAAATTTTGCTGAACATTGCTGTGAACCATCATCGAACGAGCCATTTCCACCAACGTGCGATTTGCACGCTCGGCTATGCCATTCTGTTGCGGTGTGTAGGGCACCGTAAGCTGTCTACTTATACCTTCGGCTTCCAAAAAATCATTAAAATTTCTGTTTACATATTCACGGCCGTTATCGCTTCTGATTATTTTAATCTTATGGCCAGTTTGTTTTTCAACATTCTGTTTAAATACCTTAAACGTTTTAAAGACTTCATCATTCGACTTTAGAAAATACACAAATATTCGTCTCGAATAATCGTCAATAAAAGTTAAAAAATACCTACAGCCACCAAGCGATTTAATATTAAATGGGCCACATACATCACTGTGTACGAGCTCCAATAAATTGTTAGTCCTCGCTTTAGACTCTGTCGAAAATGGGCTTACATGAATTTTGCTCAACATACACGTTCTACACTGAGCTGATTGTGATATATTATTTAATTTCATTCCTATTACCATCGACTTACTTGACATTCATCATCGTATTATTGTGTGTTGATTGTACTACTTGCAAAAGCTGCTGCTGTCTTTTCTTCGGCTTCTCACATTTGCTTGCAAAATGTCCTACCTGCCCGCAGTTGTAGCATTTGCCTTTAAATTTGTTTCTGTTCTGCTTAATGCTCTTTTGCGTTCTGTTTTGCTCCTTCTGAAACAATTTCATCGTAAAGGTTAGAAGGACATGCAGTGAGAAAGCTCACCGCATCACCCAGAGACAATTTGCCCATTGTGAAAGCTTGCTGTGTATTTGTGGATGCTTCATGCTCATTTTTTTCCTTGTGACGGTTGCCTTCTTCTAGAATCTTCTGTTTAACAATTGATAAACTCGGCAGAGTATCCCGAGTTTCTATGGCAATAACAAAATGTTCAAATTCGTTTGGCAAACTAGAGAGCAACATGATGACCAATAATTCATCCTGAATCACAATTCCCGTTTCCGCTAGTTTTTCAGCCAATTCTGTGAACGTATTCATATGATGGCTTACACTACCACCCTCTTCCATTGTCAAATTTAGAAGACGTTTATACAAAAATACCTTTTGAATGGGTCCTCTAGGCTTATAAGTTTCTTCTAGCCGCATCCATGCCTCATTTGATGTCACGCAATTCTTTATCATCCCCAATTGGGTTGGTTTCACGCTTAACGTTATAGATGCAAGTGCACGCTCATCGTTTTCATCCCAAGAAGCTTTGCTTATTTCATCCGTTGCAGATTCCTTCCTTACACTGCCATTAACAATCTTCCACCAGCCACTATGTATCAGCACACTGCGCATTTGTACACACCAAGTATCGTAGTTCGCATCATCAAGCTTTTCAATCTGATACAATGACGACATTTTTTGTTCAGCAATTTTTCTTAAAAAATTTGCTATTAAATTTTTCTTTATTCCCTCTTTTAAACTTCACAAAAAAAAACAACTATCTATGGCTCAAAAATATCCGGGACGGTGTCCTGGGCCCATAACCTGTTTTAAGTTTTATTGAAAAAGTTTAACCGGAAAAAAATGAATGAAAAAATATTAGAATAATAAATAATAGCCTCCTAGTTTTTCAGAATATAGAAATAGAAAGTAAAGAAAAATTAGTAACGACATTCACATTGTTAGTAGGGTTGACAAATTAAATAAATAATCCCAACAGCAAAAAACGTTCGAGCCGAATTATGACATTAAAAATAAAAAGTATTCTTCTTTTAGCTGTAAAAGGTACCTCTAAAAGCATTTTGTTGATTATTTTATCAACGCCAGGAGCTTTTTAATCATTTAGGTTAGCTACAAAATCTACAACATCTGTAAATCAGAAACAACAGGTGGCAGTTCCCTCACGTCAGTGCATGTATTGGAAGGGAAAGCGTTCCTTAGATGACTCGCGAGCAGATTGCATTTTTCTTTGTCATTTTTATCTTTCAGATAACGAAGTGATTGTTTTGCGATAACGGGATTTATAAGACGTCGATCGTCGACGGCCGATCGCCATAGAGAATAATTTGTTTGACGAGTCGTGTTTAGACCTTCCAAATGGTAATGCCATCCTGTGTACCTTCAATAAGTTTTTTAATCGTTTTGTACATTCCCAGCAAAAACTTTACTTACAAACTTTTTTATAATGACTTTATTAATTTATTATTTTGTAGTCTAATTGCCACTTTTCTTATATTTGTTACTTAATTTGCAATGACTCATTAAAAGCACGTTATTATTATAAATCAAGACTGTTCCGAAAACTTTAACAAATCAAGCAAAACAAAATTTGTTGTTTTTATATGTTATATAGCATTTAAAAACAAGGTGTCACGGCGGCCTAGAGGTAGCGCTTTGATGCTTGAGTGCGGAAAGTCCCTGGTTCGAATCTCATCTTCAGTAAGTACAAAAAAAAAAATTTTGAAATAAAAAATTTAAAAAAAGTATTTTTCTTATTTTAAAATATTTGCTTATTTTTTAAAATAAATCATTAAAAATAAAAGTACTTATTTTTTGGGATATGAGTACCAAAATAATATTGGATTCGTTTTAGGACATCGCAAACAAAAATAAGTATTTTTTTACTGTCGAATTGTAAGAAGTGCTTACCGAGAATTCTACTTACTTTTCTACTTATTTTGTAAGAAAATTTTTTGCTGGATTCTTTCAGTTTAAGGTTGGGGCGATCTATGCTTTTTCAATTCTATTCAAGCTCTTTTTTTATATAAAAGCTGTTTAACATCGGCAGAAAAAATTGTGTGTTACTTGGCTTGACGGTACGTAGAAGAACTATATTCAACGGCTTCTTTATTGTTTTCATTTAGGCACTTAGGAATCATCGATTACTTCGGGAGTTTTTACCGGACAGTGAGTGCTTATATATTTTTTATGTTTCAACCAATTTATTCTTTTAAATTAGAAAAAATCACTAGTTGCTATTTGGCGAAGACTGTAAATAGTTATTGTAGTGGGTGAGTGGTCAGAAGAAAAATCCAAGGAGGCTTCAAAAATTTCCGGGGGTATACCTTTTGCTACGCCAATATCTATTACGTCTAGAGTTTTATTGTGATCAGTGGGACAATAAGTTGGTTGCCCAGTAGAAATAACATAAAGTTCAGACACGGTATCATACCAGGCACAAGTTTTGGGACTAATTAGGCGGGAGCCCCAGTACGTGTGCTTAGCGTTATAGTCCCAAGCAGCTACGAAACGGGGACCTAGAGATATGTAAAAACTTTTGTACTGATCCTTCATTGCGGAGAATCTGGTCGGAGAACAAACCGACAAAATAACCAGGTTATGGAAATATTCATCAATGCAGGCATTTTTTGCTTGGATAAAGCATTCGGAAATGCCATCCAACCATTGGTGTTTTATTTCTGATTTGATTAGTATAGCCGAGCCACCACATGACCTTTGAAGCATGGATGCAGAAAAGCAGAGAGAATTTGATTAATTTCCTGCATTTTACGACTTCCAGGCGGCGTAAAATTTGAACCGATTGTGCTTGTTGGCACCTCTTGATGTGTTGTTGGCTGGTTAGACTTTAATGGGCTAGCGTTAGAAACGTCACTTGTAGTTGGCTGCGCTTATAGGGCCATATTTAAAGTTGGTACATTGAATGGCTGGGGAGGGGCAGAAACTACTTTCTGCTTGGACGAGCGTGTAACTAAATTAAAAGCAGTGCAACCTCCATAGTTGGCAGTGTGGTTTTTGTTTGGCTTGTTGTACTTGGTTGTTACATGCAGATCCCCATACACAACACAAACAGAAGGCAACTTACTATAAGCTTTAGTGTGGCTATATTCTAGGCAGTTCAAGCACTGTACAGGCCCAGGACGCATATGAAGCACTTCCACTGTAACTCTACGGTGCATTATCTTAAATCATATATGGGGTGATTTTAATTTTTTTCAATTTAACATCACCGGGTTTAAGCTCCACTCGGAATAACCATTGAGGATATTTTTTCCTGTTCCTAATATTTGATACAGTGCTGACTTTACACCCTTTGCTAAACAGACTAATCTTTACTTCTTCATTTGAGTTAATACCTTTTATAACTACTTAGAGGCCTTAAGCGTTCTTTGGTTGGAAGTTTTTCTTTAGTTTTTCGAGCTCCTTAACAGTGGCGCGCTAAGCGTTTTCGTCATTTACTTGAGTTTTTGTCTCGTATATGCATGTTACCGCGTTTAATGTTAGTAACGTAAAAGTTGTTTTCGACAATTAAACCGACTAAAAACTTAATGATATCATTAAAATTTTTTCTCTCAAATAATTGGGAGTGTGCGAAAAGGTATTTTTTCCGTAACGGGGCCATCATTATCCTCTACAAAATGACAAAACGATTTTGGGATGAGGTTGGCCTTTCATCGTCTTTTAATATTTTCGCAGGTTGGGATATTTTTGCCGATTTCGGGCTTCTTTTCCATTTAAGAACTGTGACGTATTGGTCCATCCCTACCTGAATGTTAAAAGCACACGCTGAAATTGGGCTGACTGTGCCTTTAGCAGCTTGTGGTACAACTCCAGAACTTCATAAAGATAAGCACGATAAGGATGGCATCTTTTTTTTTAATTTTAAAAAGAGTTTGGACTCTTGTTTAGTACACTTATTCAAATTAAGAGCACTTGCACTTAAATTGTTTATAATTATTTTTGGTTTCGCTCTTAAATAGTTTATATTATATTCAGGGTCTCTAGTGTTTTCAATGCTAACGCTTGTGAAGCTTAGCACAATGTAAGCATTTCGGCTTTTTGGCCTACCGTCACTACGATTACTTTAACTCATTAACCGTTAGCTTTTTTTGTTTAGTTTGTTTTTATTTTCTCTTCTCATGGATATTTGTATGTATGCTTATTAATAAATTTTGTTTTTGTCACTTATAACAAATATTTTTACTATAAACCCTATAAATAAAATATGAAAATTGGGAAAATTGTGACTGGCGTAGTCGTTTTTAGTTATTTGGTACTGTTTAAAAAAACGCCAATACCATATAATAGCGCCCTTGTCGTTTTTGATTCTTCAAGATAAAAAAGACAACGAGGCAGCAGTTTCACGATTGAAAAGGAAAACAAAAAGTCACTACCGTATTTGGATATGATTTTATATAGAGAAAATGGGAAAATTGTAACACATTGGTACACTAAAGCAATTGCATCTAATAAATTTTAATTCTACACAACCAAAGCAACAGAAAATTAAACGGCTATCAGCTATATAAGACGCGTAATGGAACTTAGTGACAGTAAGTTTAAAGACAAGAATACAGAAAAAGTGAAGGATATTTTAATAAAAAATAGCTACCCTACACAACTAATTGACAATTTAATATATAAAGCAGAAAATAAAAGCGACAAAAACGGCAAAATTGACGACACATCTGGTAACCCCAAAACATTTTACAGCCTCTCTTACATACCAAAACTTACAGAAACAAAAACATTACAAAATATGATCAACAATAAACATGATATTTTTGCACATAAAGCAAACAAGACGACAGAATCTTTATTAACAAAAACAAAACAAAAATAATAAATTAGAACAAGCCAATGTTGTTTATGAAATCACCTGTACAGGCGACACACAAACACATTGTGGGAAAGTATATGTGGGTACCACGAAAAGAAGTTTAGGCACAAGGATAGCAGAACATCAAGCAGACATACGCAAAGAAAAACAAAAAACTGCACTGGCACAACATTGTATAGAAAAGAAGCATAAAGCAGATTTCATAAATGTCAAAATTTTGGATACAGAGAGAAAACAAAACAAACGATACACTTTAGAAAGCTTAAGAATTCAGCAGAGAGCCGCATATGCAGTAAACAGAAAAGAAGACAAAGACAACATCAATACCAATTATTTGATCGCAATATCTTAGTTCGTATTTATCTCAACTGTGATACAAGCCTGTGATACTTATTTATTTTTTACATTTATTTTAATAATTTTGTGTTTTATGTCGTGGTGTGTTAAATTAATGCAATATAGGCTGAATTCCAAAACGCAATTTGCTTTGCATCAAAAAATTTCAAGTTTTTTTTGAAAGCAAAGATGAGGTTTTTGATAATATCTTCTACTTCCAAATGAGTGTTTAAAGCTATATTAATGTCCTGGAAGCAAAAAACGTTGTCAAAATTGTAAGGTGTGTATAAGGAAAGAAGTTGAAAATTTGTATTGCAAGGCAAACTGCGTTTTGGAATTCAGCCATAATATTTTGACAATGTTTAAATTAATGTAATTGTAAAAAACTATATGTAAATAGCATAGGCAAAAGCTCTTTATTATGTTGTTGTATTTATTAACAAAAATATTTTATGTTCAAATTTATATCGTTGCCAGATTGATTTAAAATAAATATCCCTGAAGAGGCTGGAAAATACCAGCGAAACGTTGGACAAAATAATGAAATAATAGTTTTATTTACATTAAGATAACTTATGGCCTTGAAGGCCCGTTACTAGCAAATCGTAAAAGAAGAACATTAAGAAAAGGTCGTTTAATATTAAAAACAATAAGATCACACGATTGTATCCCATTCGGGGTTTGCACAATTATTTGGTACATGTGGCAATCGCGAACAATATTGTGTTTGTTTGAACCAATCAAATGCAACTGTGTAACCTTAAATACAATTGCGCGGCAATAAAAATGTCAAAAGTGTGCCAATATTTACTCTGTTCTTTAGCGGCAATCAAAGCTTACAATACACGCCAACTTTTAATTTTTTGCGTGCCTTCAATTACTTCTGTGAGTTTTTCCTTTCAATCATAACAATATTTTTTAATTATATTTATATCTATGTACGCGCAATTTTAACATTTATTGTGTTCTTGACGGCTAGTTTGGCTTTGCGAACTTCTCAGCATATTTATATTTCTTTCTTTCCCACTTGTTTTTGTAAGTAAATAAAAGGAATATAAAATAAATAAATTAATTATAAATTTAATAAATATAAAATATAAAAAAATGCTAGCTTCTTTTTTTAAGAAAATATAAAATATAAAATATGTATATAAATATGTACATATATAAATACTTATACTTACTTATCATGGAAACTGCAGTTGTTAATCGTTGGCGTTGCCGCATGTTTAAACAATCGTTTAAACGACCAGTAGCATTTACATACATTTTTTATAAAAATAGGCACTCATTTGACTGCAGAAAATTTGATTGGAACAAAACTTATTATTGGGCACAATATTAGCACAATGAAAATTGGGGAGGGATGAAATTTAATTAGATCAGCTTAAAATATACTTACAATAAAGAAAACTTACTGTCTATTCAATAACATTATAGCTTTATCAATTCGCAAGTCAGATTTCGTCAAAAAATTGCTATATTCACAGGCATTATTAATTAAGTTAGTAAAAAGTTCTAGTCAACGTTGTGTGGTGCATTACACAATAGTGTTATTTTAAAACGGTGTGTTTTAATTATGTGTTTCTCCCGGGATTTCCCGCGCCAGGAATTCCCGGGAATTTTAATTAATTTCATTTCCCGTTCTGTCGGAAATTCTTTAGCGGGATCCCGAGAATTTATTATGTTTTCATTAAAATTTTTATAAAATTAATTTTTTTTAAAAAAACTGTTGTATTAAGTCACATTTTTGTTAACGATTAGCACCGAATTTGTCGAATTCGATTTAAATGCAAATTTACTCGATCGATTGAGTTGTCGATGCTTTTAATATAGGAGTTCTAATAAGAATTTTTAAATTTCGAATCGAAACGAAAATATGAATGCACATTAAAAACCTGGAATAATTGAACAAAAAAAATTATTTCAAAAAATAATTATTTTATAATTATGTCTATTTATTCGGCTTAAGTTCATTATTAAAAACGTGATAGCTTAGAATGGAAATTTTATTAAAAATTAAGTAATTCCGATACTAGCCGAGTGTAATGCATTTTCGAAATCAGCTACGATTTATCGTCAGCACTCTTTCTATTCGGTACTACTGTAAGTTGAATGTCGATTTGTTCTATTTAAACAAACTTAAATTAGAATTTAAATACTGGAATTCTATTTATATTTCTTATTGGCTCAATGTAAAAATTATGAATAGAAAAATTATCGAAAGCAATCGAATAACAGAATGATAAATGAAATATATAAAAAAAATTAAATAAATTTTGTGTGTCATCCAATGGATGGCCAAAAGCAAAATGAAAATAAAAATAAATAAAGGAAGTACATAGGGTGGTATGTGGATTTGGTTCGGTCTAAACAATAAGGAATATGAATAGAATTCCAGTATTCAAATTCTAATTAAAGTTTGTTTAAATAGAACAAATCAACATTCAACTTACAGTAGTACCGAATAGAAAGAGTGCTGACGAGAAATCGTAGCTGATTTCGAAAATGCCTTACACTCGGCTAGTATCGGAATTATTTAATTTTTAATAAAATTTCTATTCTTAGCTATCAAATTTTTAATAATGAACTTAAGCCGAATATATAGACATAATTATAAGATATATAGAAAAATTTTGGCTTAAGTTCATATAATTTCTTTTTTATTAGAAGAAATTATTATTTTCCGTTAATGTTGAAAGAAACTTAAATTGAAAAAAGCTGATTTTTCTACCGATACTAGCCGAGTAAAATGCATTTTCGAAAGCAGCTACGCAATTTCATCATCAGTACTCTTTGAACGGTAGTAGTGTATTTGGTTGTAAACATCACCTATTTAACTTACACGTAACAGTGAAAGGGATACGGCATGACTGTTTTCTTTCGGATTTACTTTATAAGTTAGGACGAAGTTTACTTTTCATATACACTATGCTTTTTTCTATTAAAAGTCTCTTCGGCAACACTTGACTAACGGTCGAGCATCATCCATCTCTCAGATGGAATGAAACGCTTTTTATTCTTGTATATTATATACAAGGGGTTACCCCCCTTTTTTTAATCTATTTTCTTGTCAACGACAAATGAACAGAAATTATTAAAGATCATTTTGCACCGTGCCATGTGTGAGTTATATGCTAATTTTTATTTATTTTTGAACTAATTGTTCTTTAATTCAAATTTTTGATTTTTGGTTTGGCTTAAGTTTATATAATTTCTTTTTTTTAGAAGAAATTATTATTTTCCGTTGAGCATCATCCATCTCTCAGATGGAATGAAACGCTTTTTATTCTTGTATATTATATACAAGGGGGGTAAATCATTTTTAATTTCTTTTTTTGTCAACGACAAATGGACAGATATTATTAAAGATCACTTTGCACCGTGCTATGTGTGAGTTATATGCTAATTTTTATTTATTGTTGAAATAATTGTTTTTTTAAACAAATTTTTGATTTTTAGTTCATTAATGAATTTAAGCCAAACTAAAAAACAATTAGTTCAACAATAAATAAAAATAAGCATATATAGAAAATTCAAATAAATAACCATAAATGTATTACAAATACATGGCTCAATGTAAAAATTATGAATAGAAAAATTGTCGAAAGCAATCGAATAACAGAATGATAAATGAAATATATAAAAAAAATTAAATAAATTTAGTGTGTCATCCAATGGATGGCCAAAACCAAAATGAAAATAAATACAAGAAGTAACTAGTGATAAATGCAAATAGAATGAGAATAAGAGAACATAGAGTTGTATGTGATTTAGTTCGGTCTAAACAATGAGGGATATGAATAGAATTCCAGTATTCAAATTCTAATTAAAGTTTGTTTAAATAGAACAAATCAACATTCAACTTACAGTAGTACCGAATAGAAAGAGTGCTGACGAGAAATCGTAGCTGATTTCGAAAATGTATTACACTCGGCTAGTATCGGAATTACTTAATTTTTAATAAAAATTTCCATTCTTAGCTATCACATTTTTAATAATGAACTTAAGCCAAATAAATAGACATAATTATAAGATATATAGAAAAAGTTCAAATAATTAACCATAAATGTATTACAAACACATGGCTCAATGTAAAATTATGAATAGAAAAATTATCGAAAGCAATCGAATAACAGAATGATAAATGAAAATATTTAAAAATTAAATAAATTTAGTGTCATCCAATGGATGGCCAAAAGCAAAATGAAAATAAAAATAAATAATAGAAGTAACTAGTGATAAATGCAAATAGAATGAGAATAAGAGAACATAGAGTTGTATGTGATTTAGTTCGGTCTAAACAATAAGGGATATGAATAGAATTCCAGTATTCAAATTCTAATTAAAGTTTGTTTAAATAGAACAAATCAACATTCAACTTACAGTAGTACCGAATAGAAGGAGTGCTGACGAGAAATCGTAGCTGATTTCGAAAATGCATTACACTCGGCTAGTATCGGAATTACTTAATTTTTAATAAAAATTTCTGTTCTTAGCTATCACATTTTTAATAACGAACTTAAGCCGAATAAATAGACATAATTATAAGGTTAATTTTTGATTTTTACTTTTTTGTCAAAAAATAATTATTTTTTGATTTTAATTTTTTTTGGCAGAATTTTTCCAAAAATCAATTATTATAACAAAATTATTATTACATAATAGTAAGTAAAATAATTATTTCTGCAAAAAAAAAAAAAATAAAGAATAATTATTATTTATTGATTAAAAAATAATTATTATTTTTTGAAGAAAAGTTTAAAATTTTTAATGTAAAAGCACTGGATTTTCAAAAAATCTAGTTCAATACCATCAACATGGTGTACTTCACCTGATTTTCTTGTTTCCTTGTACATGGCTTTCTTTATCAAAATTTAAAAATAATTATTATTTATAGTCGCCGCTTAAAACATTTTTCTCATCCAGGGAAACAAATTACGTTTTTAAATTTAATTTTTATTATTAAAAAATGGTTGAAAAGTTTATTCTAATTGTTTAATATTTATTAATTCTTAAGTAATCTGAAATAACATCTACGATAATAATAATAATCAAAACAATTGTTCTAAGTATTCGTCATTATAGGCGTATTACTCCTAGCGAGAGATTCGATAGCTGAACAGAACAATTTGGAAGAAATGCTTAAGAACATAAGGAAAATTAGGGCTCTTACAGATACGTAAACATAAACATGTACACTTATATATTCTGTCTGGTTATGACAAGAATCAAAATCACTTAAAGTAGAAAATTCATGTAGAACTTAAAAGTACAAAATTAAGTTTCTGATTAAATTTTTTTCAATAATTTTATTATTCTTCTTTTCAAGTTGCTTTACCCTTTCAAATAAATACTATTTTTTGTCAACTCAGAGCAAATCTATTTTTTTTTATTACTCCGGAGCGGAATCCAGGGAAATTGAAAAAATTTTTCCGTTTTGTTGGGAAGTCAAAAAACGCGGGAATAAGAAAACCTAGTATTAATACACAATATAAAACTGTTAAATAAGAGTTTTAATCTAACTTTAAACATTTTTAGGGGTGATCTTACTAAACGCATAGTGTACAGTATCTTGTTTGAGCTTATACTATTCACAGTCACAGTTTTGCTGGCGATTAGTGATTCTTCCGATTGGCAAGATGTCTTCTTCTGGATTACAATGATAAGTGTTGTCCTGCTTAACAGTAAGTTTTTCGTTTATGCCAATATGCAACAAGCAAATATTACCTTTAATTACCATTATATATTTTTGATGTGTTGTAAAGAGTCTGTAATTTTCGCCAAAAAAGTATACATTTTAATTATAAATATAAAAATGAATTATAAAACCGTTAAGACAAAAAAAATTAACATTATTACGGCCTAACAAAAATTCTATTTAAAGTCTTATGATGTTCCTCGTGACAAAGTTTCGAAATTCTTTCCTGAGTTATGAAACAATCGATTTAGCGCCTCTTAAAAAGTTTAAGTTAAAAAAAATTTTAAGAAAAATTATTTTAATCTTAGCTGAAATGCAAAACCACGTAACTACATTTTAAAAAATTTTACAGCAAAAAATTTTCTAATTACAAAAGAAGTGCTTGTAAATAATTTTTCCCGCATTAGGTTTTGTGTGCAACATTAAATAAATTTATTGTCATGTGCCTTCACGTATTTTCCAAATGTCCATTTTGTCCACTTATAAATTCCATACTTGCGTCCTCAATTTTACCCATTTTAAAATTAAAAAACAAAAATACTGCCTAAAACATTTAAAAATTTCATGTTTTATTATTAGAGTTTTTATTTTAAAATTGAATAAAAATGAATAATATTTATTAAAAACATTGTTTACATAATGTGTAACGAATGTCAACATAGGTGTGGGATGTATTTAATTGATGTACATATCAGAGAATAGCATAATCACGTTTTCTATTAGTTTAATTTGATGCAAAAATTTGAAGTGATTTGAGTGAATTAAATAAAAACCTGCCTTGAATAAAATCAGCTTTGTTTGGTCAACGCATGAATTTATTTATTGTGAATTATTCATTGTGTGAGTTTTACTCACATGATTGAATTCACGGTTGCTTGTGAATAAATCAGAGTAAATAAAACTGTACAAGAACCAGAGTTGCCGTCGTATAAGTTTTGAAGGACACATATTTAGTAAATTGTTTAGGATACTTTTTTGTACAAATAACAGCTAAAATAAGTAGTTATAATTATTAACTCATTTTGGATTGAAAACTGTAAGTTCAGAAAGGAGAAATTATAAATTGTTTTTTTTAACTATTTCGAGATTTTCATAATGAATTTTTTTTATTAAATTATTATTAATTCACTTTTCAAGTTTCTACGTATTTTATGGGGGATTTTCACTTTAAAATTTTTAAAGTCATCGACGTGCACGCTTTCTGTTTTTTTAACAAACCAAAGCTATATAAAATAAAAAATTACCTTCTAGAAAGTTTGTTTATACAAGCCTTAAATTTATAAATTTAATGTGAAAGCTATTGTAAAAGGTTTGCAAAGAAATATCCATTCAAGAAAACTGATCCCTTGTGACAACATTGGCAATCAGTGCTTATAAAAAGTTTACAAGCCTAATGATATAACAAGCTTACAGAAAAATAAACTAAAGTTTTTTGCACTTTGTTTAAAATAAACCAAAAAAAAACTGACCAGTGCTGGCTATTTTGACCGCTAAAAGTATTGTTTGGGATTTTTTCCCCAAACGGTTATTTAAAATTACATTAACTGCAAACCCTAAGAATTGTATTCAAATAAGTATGTACACATATTCTATTTATCTTTATTTCTCTTTTATGTTGTCATTTGTTTAAAAAGTTATTAAAATTGATCTAACTGTTAAACTTTAAAACATTCCTAAAAATATTCGTATGCAAGTGCATACAACATACCTTTATACATATTTACGTACATTTAACGGCAGAATAAATACACATTCTTGTGCCAACAACAAGTGTACCTGCAGGCAGAGTGACCGCTCGTCGACTAAAGTTGCATTTTTCAACCTTTTTAAGGGCCTATGACTTTTTGTGCGACTTCTTTATGCTGACACTATTTTGCCACTTTTTTTAAATTTTTGAAACTTTTGCCCCTTTTTTGTTACGAAAGTTACATAAACATATGTATCTGGCATATGTGAACATTTGCTTTGTTCCCAAACATCGCATGCCATAATTTTTTTAAATTAAAAATGCTGAAAGCTTTTGGCATACAGTAGGTTGTTTAAAAAATGATTTAAACAAGCCGTTGTGTCCAAGTTTGTATAAATTAGTTGCTGAAATAATTTTTTTCTAAGTAAGGGCTGATGAAAAATTGATTGGCAAGCAAATTAAAAGTTACGACCTGTAACTAAATGCTGTCAGCTTTAAATTTACTAAATACTGAACTGGAAGACTAGAATCCAGGTGATGAACTAAAAGACAAGTACAGAAAAAAATAATATGAAAAAAATTAAAAATGTATTACATATTTGCTTTTTACTTAGACTAGTTGTCTGTGTGTCTCTTCTTGTTTCAACCTAATTTAAAAAACGATACATGTTTTGATATTTGAAAATGAAGAGGCAGACAACTTGTCTAAAGTAAATTATTAAACAGTGCATTTGATTTTTCATAATATTAAAACTATATAAAAATTAAATTTATTTTTTGCAATACCCCATTTGGCTCTCTTTGACAAGTACAAATTTATTACTTCTTATGTGTCTGCGTACAAAAATTCTGTTTCAAATAATGTTTTCTTATATTATTTTTTAAAAAAATCCTTATTTTTAATTTGTTGTTATCAATTTTTTTTGTGTTTTTGAATTGTTGATCTGTTTTTGTTTTTATTAGTTGTAAAAATTGTAATAAAAAGTTTTAAAAACGCTTTAAAAATTAGTGCAACTTTTTTTTCCAAAAACGACTTTTTTATGCGACTTTTTTTTCCTAAAACGACTATTTGTGCCACTTTTTTTAAAATTCTCAGCGGTCACACTGCCTGCAGGTACAAAATCAGATCATCGTTTATGCTTGTACGTCTGTATGTATTCACAAAAGTATATACTTAAATCTTGACATTGCTTAAATAACCAAAGATAATTTGATTTTTCTGCAAGAGGCAGAAACAAAACAAGTATTGTAAAAGAAATTAACTCAAGTAGAAGTTTTAATATGTTCTCCGCAAGAAGCAGCTTATCCCTAAAAAATAAAAATAATTTAAATATGATTTTCTTTTTCCCCTTACATTTGAATAACCATTGGTTATTACTAAATGTATTATAAGGGCTACCGAAAACAAAACCTTGTTGTTTAACAACACTTTTTAAAATATTAGTTAGGATTTAATCC
The DNA here is from genome assembly GCA_963583895.1 of Melanophora roralis. Classification (NCBI taxonomy): domain Eukaryota; kingdom Metazoa; phylum Arthropoda; class Insecta; order Diptera; family Rhinophoridae; genus Melanophora; species Melanophora roralis. Next base: position 75,844,325 of record OY757187.1, on the reverse strand, counting down.
CATATTTCTTGTTTATTTATAGAGTTTGTTTGTTAAACAACAAGGTTTTGTTTTCGGTAGCCCTAAAAATACATTTAGTAATAACCAATGGTTATTCAAATGTAAGGGGAAAAAGAAAATCAAAACAAGCGAATAGCGAATATTGGTTTGTTGGATTCTTAAAAAAACTTGAACGGTTTGGTTTGCTTATAGTAATTCTCATTTTGTTTATTGAGGTTATTATATAAAGACAGAAAATATTCATGAGTTTTTTTAAAAATTTGGGTTGAAGTCTACTGATGATTTGGTGTAAGAACCAATGAAATGCATATAGACAAACTTAACCAATAACAATTAAGAGCGCTATATTCGGCTGTGCCAAATCTTATATGCCCTTCACATTGACCTTTCGCAATCCCAAACTTTTTTTTCTATGTAACCATTTTTTTACTTATGAAATATTTCTAATTTTTAAATTGGGGTCGGTGTCATTTTTTAACGCTCCACGGGTGACGGGGAAGTTGTAGGGGTTTTTATCCTAATTTTTACAAATTTTGTATGGCAACACACTTAGAGGGTGGAGATACGGGGTAAGTATATTTTAAGAATATGTTTTGGAGGGGAAACTAATGGGGGTCGGTCGTACACTTTATTGCTCTAAGGCAAATTCTGAAGAAGTTGTGGGCATTTTCATATCATTTTTGTAAATTTTGTATGGCCACACCATTAGGGCGTGGAGATAGAGGGTAAAAATATTCTAGGAACATGTTTGGGAGGGCAAACTAATGGGGGTCGGTCGTACACTTTATTGCTCTAAGGCAAATTCTGAAGGAGCTGTGGGCATTTTCATATCCTTTTTGTAAATTTTGTATGGCAACCCCCTTAGGGTGTGGAGATAGGGGGAAAGTATGTTTTAGGAATATGTTTGGGAGAACAAACTAGTAGGGGTCGGTCGTACACTTTATGGCTCTAAGGCCAACTCTGAAGAAGTTGTGGGCATTTTTGCATTATTTTTGTAAATTTTGTATGGCAACCTCCTTAGGGATATTTTAAAGAGGGCAAACTAATGGAGGTCGGTCGTACACTTTATTGCTCTAAGGGTAACTCTGAAGAAGTTGTGGGCATTTGCATATCATTTTTGTAAATTTTGTATGGCAACCCCCTTAGGGCGCGGAGATAGGGGGTAAGTATGTTCTAGGAATATGTTTGGGAAAAGAAATTAATGGGGGTCGTACACTTTATTGCTCTAAGGCCAACTCTAAAGAAGATGTGGGCATTTTCATATCATTTTTGTAAATTTTTTATGGCAACCCCCTCAGGGCGTGGAGATAGGGGGTAAGTATATTCTAGGAACATGTTTGGGAGAAGAAATTAATGGGGGTCGGTCGTACTTTTTATTGCTCTAAGGCCAACTCTGAAGAAGTTGTGGGCATTTTCATATCATTTTTGTAAATTTTGTATGGCAACCCCCTTAGAGCGTGGTGATAGGTGGTAAGTATATTTTAGGAATATGTTTGGGAGAGAAAACTAATGGGGGTCGGTCGTACACTTAATTGCTCTAAGGCCAACTTTGAAGAAGTTGTGGGCATTTTTACATCATTTTTGTAAATTTTGTATGGCGACCCCCTTAGGGCGTAGAGATAGGAGGTAAGTATGCTCTAGGAATACGTTTGGGAGGAAAAACTAATGGGGATCTGTGATACATTTTTTTCCTCTATGGGCGACTCCGGGGAAGTTGTAGCGGTTTTTACCTTATTTTTTAAAATTTTGTATGGCAACCATGTCAGGGGCTGGAGATAGAGAGTAAGTATGTTCCACAAAAATGTTTGGATGGAAAAAATAATTTGGGTCGGTCTTACATTTTACCTTTGTAGGAGAACCCTGGAAGCCGTAGGAGCGATTTTGAAAATGTTTTAATTAAGCTTTGTATGGCAACGCTGTTATATGTATGAACACTTATACTAATAAAATTTTTGTTTTGGGTGTGTTTCAATAACACAGTGCAACACGAAAAAAAAATAACCATATTCGGACATCACTACGTGAAAAAAGACCAACAAAGAAAAGACCCGTGTCTCCCAGTTTTGCCCAAAGTCGTGCACTTTTTTTATGGCCCCCCAAAGATTTGGAGCCTTGGTGCCATTTTTGCAAAAAGTAATAATTTTCTCAGGCTTGTATCTTGCAAACCGTTCGGAATTTTAATTTACCCTTTGAGGCAAAGTTGTAGCCCTTTTTTTAAAGAACAAAGATTGTGAACTTAAAAAATTAAATAAAGAATAATTTAAGTTTTAAATGCTTAAGAAGTATGTATGCTTCTTATATTTGAAAATCTGATTTTTTAGGCAAAAATCTTCAAATCTACATTTAGATATTTTATTTACATGGTGCATCAAAGAAAAGTTTGTTTTTATCCATATAAACTTAAATATTATTATATTTTTTGTCTATAAAATAAAATTTTGGAATAAAAAAAAATTTGATGATTTTTTCCTTAATATATGATTTTATATATAACAAATGATGATTTTCTTCTCAAAGCTTCTGGCAACGCTGACCACCTGATACTTAATTCACCTTGCAATCAGTTATACTATGATATGGCGCATGGCGCGTGGCACAATTACCATGACATTGCGCATATTAGTGGTTTATATAACATAAACTTTTTAATGATTACACTGTGTGTAATTTTTTAACTCATGGAAAAATACCCATATACGGACACCACTACGTGAAATAAGACAAAAAAAAAAAAATCCGTGTCTCCCAGTTTTGCCCAAAGTCATGCACTTTTTTTATGGGCCCCCAAAGATTTGGGACCTTGGTGTCATTTTTGCAAAAAGTGATAATTTTCTCAGGCTATATTTTGCAAACCGTTCGGAATTTTAATTTACTCTTTGAGGCAAAGTTGTAGCCCTTTTTATAAAGAACAAAAATTGTGAACCTAAAAAATTAAATAAAGAATAATTTTAAATCAAAATCGCAAAAAACTTTAAAAACTTAACATTTTTTTTACCTTTTTCCCCCTGTTAAGGTCCATAGGTAGCAAACCGTTCAAAATTCAAGAAAACAGTCAACCACAAAAATTTACCTTATATCCCAATAAACAACTTTTTAGAACATATAAACTTTCTAGGAATGATTCTAAACACCGTTTAGGTAGCGCTTAGGTAGCCGCAAAAGTTAAAAATTTTACGAAAATTTTTGAATTTCATTTGTTTTTTATTTTTTACAACATTGAGATACTGTGCTGTCTATTACAAAAAAATAATAAAAAAAAGATATTCGTTAATGGCCCTGGACTTGCAAATCGCGCTCTCTTAAGTTGAGGATCCAAATCTTCGTCCGAATCTGACGCTGATTCAGAACTTATGGTGTCCACAGGCACGTTGCTTCCAGACTGCCTTCCATCATTAGCTTTTTCTTTTTCACATACCTTATTAACATCATAAAGGGTTATCTTGTGACTCCACCAACATACCTGAAATGAATTAGAAAAGAAATCAAAAATAATGCAAGATCATGCATCAATAAAATTGATATTACCTCTGCAAGCAATGCGTTGAATTTTTTGCCTTTGTACCGTTTTTCCATGGGCATTGTGGTTTGCTGAAACCGTTCTCCTCGCTCATCGGATTCGATAGGGAGTTCTTTAATAAAGTCGTCAGAATTAAATGAAGAAAATGCAGCTTTAACGTCATCGATATGCCGATTTTCTCAAAATAATACAGCATTTCTTTCACCCATTCTCTTGCTTGCGGTTCCGCGTCTCGATCAAATAGTCAAATGCGCTTGAACATTTTACAACGGCCACTTCAATGAATTTTTTAACAATTCCTAATTTTATATGGAGCGGTGGCAGCAAAATGTCTTGAGTATTGTCAATTAGAGGTGCATTCTTAAGTCTATGTTGTTTCATTTGTTCCTGCACACTTCCTCTTTGGCTCCATGAATTACATTGGAATTGATTTACAGGTGAGCGCAAATCCCAATTACAAAGAAAACAAAAGAAATTTGGAAAGCCGCCCTCATCGATGATTTCTTGCAAAATATTGATGACCTTCAAATCACAGCAAATCTTCCATTTATTTTCGTAGAATTTGATTTTTTATTAGTTATTAGTTTTGGTCCATCTCTTCCCTGTTGGGGCTCATAATCGGTATCAAATCGATCTTGATTAGTAACACCACTTGCTGTAGTCATTTCTGTAAATTCTGTCCTGCGGCCTTGGAAATACAAAATTTTCAGGTGCAAGCACTGGAAGTGTGGCTGTTACAGTGGCTTTATAAATTTTGTTCTTCTCATCATGTCTATTTAATCAAGATGTGTTATTAACGCATGCATAAAAACTGGTTCCACCATGATCACCTGGGCGATTCATCCAGTTTACCGGCTTACAATATTTTATACTATGTTTGCCTCCATTCAACCATGCTATGAGATTATTATAACATTGGCGACACACTGCGTTAGGTGTGTAATTTTCACCGGTCAAATCTATTTCGTCCAAAAATAACTTATATGCTCTTTTAAATTCACTTGTCAAAAGATACTTTTCCTTTTGAAATCTTGTACAATTTTTTTTTTCTGATTTGATGACAGCAAATGTAGCAAAAGAAATCAAATTTTTTTACACTGCATATTGAAATTGTCAGTTGCCAATGTTGTATGCGAATTATGCTGTAGAACTTTCTCTATAACTTTCACCGCTGAGATCTCGTTGACTCCGCGCTGTGTAATGCCTCGATGTGGGAGTCGCGTCGCTTTTATATTGTGATATGCGTTCCTTGATGCGAGTGCGGTCGGTGCGTGATCGCGTGAGCTGTTTACTGAAATCTTAGGTAAATTTTTGTAGTTGATTTCTTGATAAGTTTGGGTGCAATAATTTCTTCTTTTTAAATTTATCCAATTGCTATTTTATTTTGGATTGTCCTTTCTTATTACAAAAATAGGTAGTAGGTACATGGGTAATTTATTGGTGGTATAAACAATCATTATTAAAAAGTAATAACAAAGCAATAAAAAAAGTATGTACATAATTTAATTAAAGGCCGTTAACGATCATTATTGCGATTTGTGATGATGTATTTTGTTGTTCAGAGTTTCCAGCAATTTTAATGTTTGCCTACCTGTTTAGGTTGCAAGACTTTTTGCGGCTATCTCACATTCATATACACACATTTATATGCACTAGAGTTCTCTATTACACAAAAGACAGATACATATATTGTAATTAAGGCAATTTGATTAAACGTAAGGAAGAGATAGCTTCATAACTACATGCATGTACATACATACGTTTTGGGGAAATTTTTAACTTTTGCGGCTACCTAAGCGCTACCTAAACGGTGTTAAGAATCATTCCTAGGAAGTTTATATGTTCTAAAAAGTTGTTTATTGGGATATAAGGTAAATTTTTGTAGTTGACTGTTTCCTTGAATTTTGAACGGTTTGCTACCTATGGACCCGAACAGGGGAAAAAAGGTAAAAAAAATTTGAATTTTTTAAAGTTTTTTGCGATTTTGATTTAAAATTATTCTTTTTTTAATTTTTTATGTTCATAATTTTTGTTCTTTATAAATTAAAATTCCGAACGGTTTGCAAGATATGAGCCTGAGAAAACTATCACTTTTTGCAAAAATGGCACCAAGGCCCCAAATCTTTGGGATAAAAAAAAAGTGCATGACTTTGGGCAAAACTGGGAGACACGGGTCTTTTCTTTTTTGGTCTTCTTTCACGTAGTGATGTCTGTATATGGTTATTTTACCATGACTTAAAAAATTACACACAGTGTAATATCAACATGACTGATTCTGTTTTATACCCTTCACATAGTGATAAGGGTATATATAAGTTTGTCATTCCGTTTGTAATTTCTTTATTATTCATTTGCGACCCCATAAAGTATATATATTCTGGATCCTTATAGATAGGGAAGTTGATATAGCCATGTCCGTCTGTCTGTCTGTTGAAATTTAGTTTCCGGAGGCAAATAAAAAGATACAGACCAGTTAAAACTATTGGAAATATCCCGCTAACAATCGCTATTTAAAATCAGCATAATCAGTTCACTATTGAGCGAGATATAAGCGAAAACCCAAAGTAACCCATTTTTTTAGGACAAAATCCGCGCATATATCCCTATATATCTCAGTAAGTATAGTCACTCTTGCCACAAAACTTGGCACGGATACACCTAAAGACGGGACCTAAATAACGGAAAAAGTTTTTTCAGATAGGACCAGTGAAAGGGGTATTTTTCCTACAATTGCACAAATTTGGTGAAATATTTTATGCGCTATATCTCGTAAACTATAACAGCTATCGACTTAAAATGTTCTACAAAAAGTAATTGTACGCTAAGAGCTACACTTTAAAGAAACAATTTTTTGAGTGGTGGCAAAAAAAGGGGTAGCTCCCATACAAATTAACGATTTTTATGAAATATTCGATACGCTATATCTCGGAAACTATAACAGATATCGAAATATAATGTTTACAAAAAGTAATTTGGCAATAAGGGCTACGCTGTAAAGAAAAAAATTTTTTGGGTGGGGGCAAAAAAAGGGGTAGCTCCCATACAAATTAATGATTTGTATGAAATTTTCGATACGCTATATCTCGGAAACTATAACAGATATCGAAATGAAATGTTCTACATAAAGTAATTGGGCAATAAGGGCTACGCCTTAATGAAAAACTTTTTTGGGTGGGGGCAAAAAAAGGGGTAGCTCCCATACAAATTAACGATTTTTATGAAATATTCGATACGCTATATCTCGGAAACTATAACTGATATCGAAATGAAATGTTCTACAAAAAGTAATTGGACTCAAGGGCTACGCTCTTGAGAAAAAATTTTTTGATAGGGGGCAAAACTAGGGGTAGCTCCCATACAAATTAACGAATTTTATGAAGTATTCGATACGCTATATTTCGGAAACTATAACAGATATCGAAATCAAATGTTCTATAAAAAGTAATTGGGCAATAAGGGCTACGCTTTAAAGAAAAATTTTTTTGGGTGGAGGCAAAAAAAGGGGTAGCTCCCATCAAATTAACGATTTTTATGAAATATTCGATACGCTATATCTTAGAAACTATAACACCTATCGACATCAAATGTTCTACTAAAAGTAAGTACATCAAGGGTTATGTTTTAAGGAAAAAATTTTTTGGGTCGGGGGTGAACAAGGGGTAGGTCCCATACAAATTAACAATTTTTATGCAATTTTCGATAAGCTATATCTTGGAAACTATAACAGATATCGAAATCAAATGTTCTACAAAAAGTAATTGTACATCAAGAGTTATGTTTTTAAGAAAAAATTTTTTGGGTGGGGGGTGAACAAGGGGTAGCTCCCAAACAAATTAACAATTTTTATGAAATTTTCAATACGCTATATTTAGGAAACTATAACAGATATCGAAATCAAATGTAATTCGACAACAAAGCCTACGATTTGAAAAAAAAATTTTTTGGGTGGAGGATGGACAAAGGGGATCTCCCATGCAAATTAGCAATTTATATGAAATTTTCGATATGCTAAATTTAGGAAACTATAACAGAAATTGACTTCAAATGTTTTGCAAAAAGTAACAGGATAAGACCTACATTAAAAAAAAAGTTTTTTTTGGGCAGGGGAAGGGGTAGCTCTAATACAAACTAAGAACTTTTATGAAATTTGCGATACGCCACATCTGGAAAACTATAACAACTATCGACTTCGAATATTCCACAAACAGTAATAATCAAATAATTCATACATTTTGGAAAAAAAATTGGTGAGGAGCAGGGGGACTAGAACATCCCATAAAAATTAACAACTTTTATTAACCTTTTAATATTAATAATGTCAAAAACTTGCATTACTGTCGACCTCAAACGTTCCTCATCTATTTCTATTATTCATACGAACGTTAAAATTTTGTAAAGTTTTCTATGGACTTTAAAACTCACATAAGGATTTTTATTATATTATTTGCAGTACAAAATTTCTCGGCTGGGTATATTTAAAGACCAATGTGAAGGGTAAATAAGATTCGGCACAGCCGAATATAACGCTCTTACTTGTTTTCTTTTTTTGTTGTTTTTTTATTATTACATGTAAAAGTATGTTCTTTGTTGTTGTTGTAGACTCAAAAAAACGAGGTAGTCTTGGTTTTTTGCTTATATCTCGGTCATTCATCGGGCGATTTTGCTGAATTTCAATACCGACTATGTCGCGACTATCTGTGACAGTTTGATACCACATTCGGGTCTATGCGATATCGAGGGGCTTCAGGAAGTTGATTTCAACCATAACACGGACAGACGGTCAGACGGACATCGCTAAATCGGCTTCCCTATCTATAAGGATCCAGAATATAAATACTTTATGGGGTCCCAAATGGATAATAAAGGAATTACAAACGGAATGACAAACTTATATATACCCTTATCACTTATGTGAAGATGTAACAAACCCTATAAATAAACAAGAAATATGTGATTAAATCCTAACTAATACTTTAAAAAGTGTTGTTAAACAACAAGGTTTTGCTTTCGGTAGCCCTTATAATACATTTAGTAATAACCAATGGTTATTCAAATGTAAGGGGAAAAAGAAAATCAAAACAAGCGAATAGCGAATATTGGTTTGTTGGATCTTAAAAAAACTTGAACGTTTTGGTTTGCTTATAGTAATTCTCATTTTGTTTATTGAGATTATTATATAAAGACAGAAAATATTCATGAGTTTTTTTAAGAATTTGGGTTGAAGTCTACTGATGATTTGGTGTAAGAACCAATGAAATGCATATAGACAAACTTAACCAACAACAAACCCTATAAATAAACAAGAAATATGGGATTAAATCCTAACTAATACAAAGTGTTTTTAATAAATTCTGGCCAATTGGGCTCAGAATAGAAATTTGGTAAACTACCAAAAATCTCCTACAAGTATATTGTTTAGGGTCTTTCATAGGTTTCCAGTACTGGGCGTTTTTTTATGGATGCAGGAGCTAGCGGTTACCAAAAATTAATTAAAATTTAAAATTTCTGGTTGTTATAACAGCTCTTTAAATCGGATGATTAGATGTTTTTAAAATCGTATAAAATGACCAATTATTTTATGTACTTCGCTTGCATTTGTCTTCTGCACAATAATGTATTTTTTCTGTTAAAATTGTGTATCTGGGGGCAAATTACGGCAATCGATTCGAATCGAAATTAAAAAATGTTTATTAGAATTCCTATATTAAAAGCATTATACTTGATCGATGGAGTAGAATTCGATTCGAATCGAATGCCGTAATTTGCTCCCTGTTTTTTTTTGTACTTTTGCCAAAGCTTTATCAGTGTTGTCATAAGCTGATATTAAAAATTTTCTAATTGCTTAAAAACAAAGCGCTGGATATTTTAAAAACAATTAAATCACATTAGATCAGCTAATTAGAATTTTACCCAAAAAAAAATTGTGTTTTTATATGCATAAACGTTTAAAATAATATTAACTTGACGTTAATTATGCATAATGCTGAATCAATTTATTATTAAAAAGTATAGACATTTAATTTTAACAATTTCAACACAATTATTTAAGCATTTTTAGCCAAAAGAGAAGTTTTTACTAACACTTAGCACTTTTTTTGAAACCTTTAGTGCCAAACAAGAAATATGACAAGAACTATGGCAAGCCTTCGTTATACACGACTGGCAAAGTTAAAGAGAAACGACTACGTCACCTAACGTTAAACCATGATCATGGCTCATTAAGTGCAACATCCCTTAAACTCTAAGATTTTTTGTTCAGTTTCACTCACTGATGCTGATACGATTGAATTTATGTTGATTTTTTTGAACATTGAATAAAATCAAAAAGCCAATAACAACAGATTGAATGAAATGATTTTAAATCATGCATTGGTTTATGTCATGTAATACGTTTGAACAAAATAACAAAACTGTGTAAATTTTCGTATCATGATTTAATCATGAGCAAATCTTATTCTGAGTAAGCCAGTCTCTGGTATATATATCTTCACACCCTTCGTTTATAGATTATGCTACACGTCTGCGGTCGTAAGTTCGTATCCTCCTTGAGTGTCAATTTTTTTTCATTTTTATACCCTTCACATAGTGATAAGGGTATATATCAGTTTGTCATTTCGTTTGTAATTTCTTTATTATTCATTTGCGACCCCATAAAGTATATATATTCTGGATCCTTATAGATAGGGAAGTTGATATAGCCATGTCCGTCTGTCCGTCCGTCTGTCCGTCTGTTGAAATCAAGTTTCCGGAGTCAAATAAAAAGATACAGACCAGTTAATGGTGTCAAACTATTGGAAATATCCCGCTAACAATCGCTATTTAAAATCAGCAAAATCGGTTCACTATTGACCGAGATATAAGCGAAAACCCAAAGTAACCCATTTTTTTTAGGACAAAATCCGTGCATATATCCCTATATATCTCAGTAAGTATAGTTACTCTTGCCACAAAACTTGGCACGGATACTCTTAAAGAAGGGACCTAAATAACGGAAATTTTTTTTCAGATAGGACCAGGGATAGGGGTATTTTTCCTACAATTGCACAAATTTGGTGAAATATTTTATGCGCTATATCTCGTAAACTATAACAGCTATCGACTTAAAATGTTCTACAAAAAGTAATTGTACGCTGAGGGCTACACTTTAAAGAAAAAATTTTTTTAGTGGGGGCAAAAAAAGGGGTAGCTCCCATACAAATTAACGATTTTTATGAAATATTCGTAACGAAATATCTCGGGAACTATAACAGATATCGAAATCAAATGTTTTACAAAAAGTAATTAGGCAATAAGGGCTACGCTGTAAAAAAAAATTTTTTGGGTGGGGGCAAAAAAAGGGGTAGCTCCCATACAAATTAATGATTTGAATGAAAGTTTCGATACGCTATATCACGGAAACTGTAACAGATATCGAAATGAAATGTTCTACATAAAGTAATTGGGCAATAAGGGCTACGCCTTAAAGAAAAAATTTTTTGGGTGGGGGCAAAAAAAGGGGTAGCTCCCATACAAATTAACGATTTTTATAAATTATTCGATACGCTATATATCGGAAACTATAACAGATATCGAAATCAAATGTTCTACAAAAAGTAATTGGGCAATAAGGCCTACGCTTTAAAGAAAAAAATTTTTGGGAGGGGGCAAAAAAAGAGGTAGCTCCGATACAAATTAACGATTTTTATGAAATATTCGATACGCTATATCTCGGAAACTATAACAGATATCGAAACCAAGTGTTCCACAGAAAGTGATTGGACATCAAGGGCTATGCTCTTGAGAAAAAATTTTTTGATATTGGGCAAAACAAGGGGTAGCTCCCATACAAATTAACGATTTTTATGAAATATTCGATATGCTATATATCGGAAACTATAACAGATATCGTAATGAAATGTTCTACAAAAAGTAATTGGGCAATAAGGGCTATGCCTCAAAGAAAAAATTTTTTGGGTGGGGGCAAAAAAAGGGGCAGCTCCCATACAAATTAACGATTTTTATGAAATATTCGATACGCTATATCTTAGAAACTATAACAGCTATCGACATCAAATGTTCTACTAAAAATAAGTACACCAAGGGTTTTGTTTTAAGGAAAAAAAATTTTGGGTGGGGGGTGAACAAGGGGGAGGTCCCATACAAATTAACAATTTTTATGCAATTTTCGATAAGCTATATCTCGGAGACTATAACAGATATCGAAATCAAATGTTCTACAAAAAGTAATTGTACATCAAGAGTTATGTTTTTAAGAAAGAAATTTTTTTGGTGGAGGGGGGGGGGGGGCGGTGAACTAGGGGTAGCTCCCAAACAAATTAACAATTTTTATGAAATTTATGAATTTTTATGAAAATTTCAAATTTTTTGGGTGGGGGCAAAAAAAGGGGCAGCTCCCATACAAATTAACGATTTTTATGAAATATTCGATACGCTATATCTTAGAAACTATAACAGCTATCGACATCAAGTGTTCTACTAAAAATAAGTACACCAAGGGTTATGTTTTAAGGAAAACAATTTTTGGGTGGGGGGTGAACAAGGGGGTGGTCCCATACAAATTAACAATTTTTATGCAATTTTTGATAAGCTATATCTCGGAGACTATAACAGATATCGAAATCAAATGTTCTAGAAAAAGTAATTGTACATCAAGAGTTATGTTTTTAAGAAAAAAATTTTTTTTGGGGGGGGGAGGGCTGTGAACAAGGGGATCTCCCATACAAATTAACAATTTTTATGAAATTTTCGATATGCTAAATTTAGGAAACTATAACAGAAATTCACTTCAAATGTTTTGCAAAAAGTAACAGGATAAGACCTACATTCAAAAAAAGTTTTTTGGGCAGGGTCAGGGAAAGGGGTAGCTCTTATACAAACTAACAATTTTTATGAAATTTGCGATACGCCACATCTGGAAAACTATAACAACTATCGACTTCGAATATTCCAAAAAAAAGGTAATAATCAAATTATTCATTCATTTTGGAAAAAAAGTTGGAGAGGAGCAGGGGGACTAGAACATCCCATAAAAATTAACAACTTTTATTAACCTTTTAATATAAATAATGTCAAAAACTTGCATTACTGTCGACCTCAAACGTTCCTCATCTATTTCTATTATTCATACGAACGTTAAAATTTTGTAAAGTTTTCTATGGTTTATATTATTTGCAGTACAAAAGTACTCGGCTGGGTATATTTAAAGACCAATGTGAAGGGTATATAAGATTCGGCACAGCCGAATATAACGCTTTTACTTGTTAAACTTGTGCTGGGAGTTTTTATTAAAAAAGAATTTTTTAGCATAAACTGAGTTGTCAAAAACATTTTAAGTAGTTTAGATCGCAGGGAAAAAAATAAAAATCAAATGTAATATATAATAAATATTATTAGGAGCCATGGAACAAAACTTCTCTCTTTTTATTATTTCAAAATAATGAAAAGTCAAAGATAATTTTTTCATCCGAAAATTTTAAAGCATGAGCCGAGAATATAAAACAAGATCTTTCCCTATTATAAAATGCTTTGGACTACAAAAGTGGCAAAAAAATGTAAACGATATACGAAATTAAAGGACTTTTAATTTGCATATAGTACTTCTTGTTAAAATAAAACAAACATAAAATAAATAAAAATGCAAAAAGAACGTTTTGCATTCGTATTTTTATTATTATTTTTATTTTTTCTTATATAATATTATAATGAAACAAATAAACATAAATTGTTATGAAAAAAACACGTTTCGTTCTGCATTAATTTTAAGCCTAATTCTTTTTTTATGAGAAATTATTTATCCATTCACAAGGTCTCTGTAAAGTTCTATCAATTGTTAAACAAGTCGCCTGATGAATTTACTTGTCAATTTACAAAGTTTTTTTTTCGAACTTCTGTTGTATGCATTTCAACATGTCAAAAAATATTAATAATTTTAGAAAAAAAATTATTTAAATATTAATAACCATAACCTTGTTATTTAATCAGTTTACTGTCCACCCAGATTCCCCATAACAATGGATCAGTACAACAGTTTCTACAAATCATTAGGTCCCCGCTTCATCGCTGCTGGAGACTATAACGGTAAGCACACATACTGGGGCTCCCGCCTAATTAGTCCCAGAGGTCGTGTCTTGTATGATTCCGTGTCGGAAATGGGACTTTTCGTTATTTCAACTGGACAACCAACCTATCGGCCAACGGACAATAATAAAATTCCAGACGTAATAGATTTTGGCGTGACAAAAGGTATATCCCCAGACCTTATTGAGGCTGTAGCCTCCTTGGATTTATCTTCTGACTACTCACCCACAATAATTACTATTTGCACTCCTCACCAAATAGCAACTAGTGATTTTTTTCTTATCTAAAAGAATAAATTGGTTAAAATATAAAAAATATATTAGTGCCCACTGCTCGGAAAACCAACCGCTAAAAACTCCAGGAGACATAAATGATAGTCTGAGCGTCCTAAATGAAAACATTAAAAAAGCCTTTGAACATGCGTCTTCTACTTATCGCCAGGCCAGGTACAGCAAAATTTTTTCTGACGATGTGGGAAAGCTTTTATCTGAAAAAAGGAGAGTCCGAAGAGAATGGCAAAAGCATAGATCGCCCCAACTTAAAACTAAGCTAAAAGAATTAAAAAGCTTGCTTGAGGTTCACAGAATGGCTTCACTTAAAGAGTACCTCGAAGGTCTAGCCGCGACTCCTCAGACAAATTATTCCCTATGGCGATCAGCCAGATGTCTTGAAAGATCGCAAAACCACCACTGCGTAATCTGAGAGGATCCTGGGCTAGAAATGGCGAAGAAAAATGTGATCTGTTCGCAAGTCATTTCAAAAACGTGTTCACTCCCAATACTTGCACAGACGTAAGGGAATTACCGCCAGCTGTTGCTAGACGTCCTTTAAAAATACGTTTCCGATTTACAGATGTTATAGAGGCTATTGCTAACCTAAATGGTAAAAAAGCTCCTGGCGTTGATAATAGGTGTGTTCATTTACAGAAAATTATCACTAATTTTCGATAATTATTACTAGTAAGTGTTCACGTACACAAAAAATAAGCAGCTAGAGAGCCAAAACAGAGCGTAATATGTTAAGAAACAAAAATGTTTCTGATAATTTCTACTAGAAAAAATTGTACTATTAGAAGTTATTCAAACAGTCTTTCTGTCATTGTGCTTTGAAAAAAGTTTAAGTTTTAAATTTTTGTAAGTTAACAATAACAAAATACATTTGCTTGCAAGGTTTGACTGTAAAAGTGTTCATTTACTTTTAAATATTTTTGAGAGCATTTTTGAATATATTTCTTTTTTCTCTCTCGTTGCTTGTAATTACTGGAAAGTTATTGAACACAACTAATATAAGCAACAAAGTGCTCTTAGAGCTACCTTTTACGGCAAAAAGAATAATTCTTTTAATTTTTAACGCAATAATTCGGCTTGAACATTTCCCGCCTATATGGAAAATCGCCTTAGTAAAGATGATTCCTAAGCCTGGCAAAGATCCTTTAAAGGTAGAGTCTTATAGGCCTATAAGTTTGTTACCCACAATGTCAGAATTGTTCGAAAAATTGCTTAAGAACAAGCTGACTCCGATCCTGAATGAAAACAACTGCATTCCAGATCACCAATTTGGCTTTAGAAGTCAACATAGCACAATCGAACAAACTCACAGACTGGTGCAGGTTATAAGAAAAACCTTTGAGGAAAAAAAGTACTGCTCCGCGCTTTTCATTGATGTCTGTCAAGCTTTCGATAAAGTATGGCACGAAGGCCTGTAAAACAAACTAAAGCTTAACCTTCCAGCTAATATTTTCAACCTATTAGAAAAATACATAACCGGTCGACAATTTATGATCAAAGAGGGAAACCAAATAAGTTATTCTCAACCAATAGGGGCTGGTGTACCTCAAGGAAGTATACTAGGTCCAGTTCTGTACTTGCTTTACACAGCAGATATGCCAACTAATAGTTTTACAGGCACGTCGACATTTGCTGATGATACTGCTTTCCTTAGTATTCATAAAGACCCTAAAGAGGCTTCGAACCAACTACAGCAACACGTAACCCAAGGTGAAAAATGGGCAAAGTTATGGGGAATAAAAATAAATGAACAAAAATGTACCCACGTAACTTTTACTTTACGCAAAGAAACGTGCTCCCCAATCACTATTAACAACCATATGGTGCCTCAACGAACCGAGACAAAATATCTTGGTGTTCACCTAGATCGCCGCCTCACATGGAAGCCTCATATAGATGCGAAGCTGACTCAATTGAAACTTAAAGCTGCTCAAATCCACTGGCTAATTGGTAGAAACTCTGTGCTACGTCTGGATTGTAAACATCACTCTACAACTCGATTTTAAAACTAATTTAGTGCTACGGTGTACAATTATGGGGCACTGCTTCCTCCTCTAACGTAGGAAAAATACAACGTCGTCAAAACAAAATTCTGAGAATGATAAGGGGTGCTCCTTGGTATATTAAAAACAGCAACATCCACAAAGATCTAGAAGTTCCACTAGTAAAGAGCGAAATCCTTAACTATTGGAACAAGTATTTAAATAAGTTGGAAACGCATCCAAATCCGCTCGCTCGAAGCATCCTGCAACATAGTGGTAGTAGTTATGCTTATTGTAAGAACTTAAATTTTAGTCTGGTACTGACTGGACTAGTATTAACTACTTAGTTTTAAGATTTGAATACTTATTGTTAGTTCGCTTAAGCGAAGATTCAATAATAAAATATATGAAAAAAAAATATTAATTGCTTGAAAAATATTGTTTAACCGCAGTTTTAAGGGGAAAAAATAAATAAAAACTGTAGTATAATAGTAAAATACTACAATAGCATGATAGGCGCCCAGTGGCTAAAAATCGTTTTTCATTGGCCAAATTCTGTAACTTTTGAACCGATCAAAATATTGAAGTAACTTTTTTTAATGGATAGATATTTAGATCAGCTTGACTCAGTTTAAATTACATTTAAATTGATTGAGGACTTTTTAAGGACTTCTAGGCCAAAGTTGAACTTTAATTTTTTTAAACTTATTGAGTGAAATATGTTTTTTTTTATTTACATAATAAAAAATTTAATATTTGGAACATAATAAAAATTATAACTATTTTTTGTGATAACGGAATTTTTTCAACGTTATACTCAAAAAAAATTTTTACACTAAAAAAAATGGTAAAATATCCAGTCAATTTTTGCTGTTTTCAAAGAAAAATTTATTATTTTTTGCTGTCAAATTAGATCATTTCAAAAAACATATTAAAATAAAAAACTGCAATAGATTTTAATAGCATTTGTAACAATGGTAGGTTATATTTATTTTTATTTTCTACTAATACTATGTTTTTCGTACTTAAATAACAATTATAATTATTATTCATTTGACACAAATATTGATTGCAAATATTCTATATTTTGTTCCGTACTATTTTTTGTTCTTTAGTAGTTTTTTGACTTCTTCGTGTAAATCTCGATGTTCCACTTGCCATTGATTTCGAATATTAGAGATCAACGGATCTGACGTTGCCAATAATATATTAAATAGATCTTAATTTGTGGAATTTCGCGAAATTTTTCTAGTGTTGTGCTCTCTATGAAATCTGTAGTCCTTGTTCCTTTTTTCCTGAGCATCCTCTGATAGATCTCCAAGTGGAACCAACTGATATCTTCTCCATGATAAAGGATTTTGTGAACGGTTGCAGATATATTTCTCCATTTTTGCAGTTTCCTTAGCATAATCTCCAAATTGCTTAGAGTCAATTTCTTCATTGCACGCAAGTACTTCTAGGATTATTTTAAATATAAAAATAAAGTTTAAATCCACTCTTGTTACTTCAGATGCTGTTTCTGGATCTGAAAAGAATTTTCGTGCGGTATTGCCATCATTTGTATTGCCTGACCCTTGTTTTGGCTGATCTATAATCAATTCAATTTTGCGAAAATCATCTTAAAACATGTTTCTTTTTTGAACTTCTTAACTCTTTGTTGGTTTTATTGTTTCTTATGGATCCTGAAGACCCGAAATCCAAATGATAACTAATTTTTAGTATATATTCCATAAGTCGTATTCTTACATGTAGTGTAGGGGATAATACCAATTCATATGCATCGGTATTATCTAATGATATTGTCGGAACGTGGTTTATTTGGGTTGATGTTGCTTGGCATATAATGCAGCTGGACACAGCCTTTTTCAAAGCCTGACCTCCTTTCCCATCTATCATTTTTAGGACTAATTGGTAGCTTACTTCAATTTGCTGCCCATCTAACTGTTATTGTAATGGCTGTAGTGTTGAAACTGGGTCCTTGATATCACTAATTTCTTTGTTAATAACATCACGAGTTTTTTTTTTAATTTAAATTTGATTGGCCTGCAGTATTTCGCATTGTTTGCGTTGTACTAGTCGAAGGCTCTGAATCTTCCAAAATCTTTTTCAATCGCAATGGTACAAATGATACCATGAACATATCTGGTTTTCGCATACAACTTGTTTGTATTGTTTTTGTCCCGAAGAACCATGACATCCCCATTTGCAAGAAAGAATTAGCTTTGTATTTCCTGGTATTGATTGTAGCAAGCGTTCGGCTGTGTGACCAAGTAGAGATTGTAGTTGTTCCTCTGCCGAAATTGGTGTGATTGTAATAGTGTCCTTTGATGGCAAACAGTCCATTTTAGCAGCGGTTATGTGATAATATGCTGGATAGATATTTGAGCCCTTTTCAATCACACGCAATCTGAGCTTCATATATTGCTGTTTTGTTATTTTCAAATCTAGAAATAAGGCTATTGCCTTTTCATTTGTGTACTGTTTTGCATCGTTCGGTGTTGGCATACTTTTAGGAATTCGTTTTGTTCTCACTAGACTAGCTTCAATAACTTTTTCAATGATATCTACTTTTGTTAATTGGTTCTGTGATTGTATTGATGTAGGAAAGATTCTTTTATATTTATACAACCAATTGCATCGCTAACATCTTTAAGTTTCCGCCTCTTATATCTATCGCTGCAGTTGTCCAATGATTTGTGTGGTCGTCCAACCTTATCTTGCTTTGCTGTTTCTGCAGCAGTTGGTCTTTTAAGCACTTTTGACTTTTTATATAAAACTTTTGTTCACTGTAGCTAACTACTTTGTAGCATTGTTTTAGTACAATTTTATTTTCTTTATCAGGCTCAAGTTCAATAATATACTAAATTCTCATTTATTTTCAAATGAAGAAATTATTACTTTTAAGGTACGTTTAGACTACGCTAATATTTGCCCAAACACAACAAATAATGGTTTGGGCTAATAGTATGGTTTGTGACTAATATTTGGGCATGCGTTTAGATTGCACTAATATTTGTTTGAATTTTATTTGCACAAATAACAGAAGGTTTGGTGTCAGACATGTTTGGTACAAATATTTGTATACCCCTTTACACTGCACAAATAATTTTATTTGTCCGGTGTGTATGACAAACATCTGTCAAATAATGTTGTTGTTATGTTTATGAAATCCATCTGCCAAATAGTATCAAATTGTGTTTGTAAAGCAACGTGAAAAGATGAGGCGCCATTTACCCACAACCAAACTCCCCCGTTTTTTGCCATATGTATTTTTTTCCAAGTCTTACAAATTAAAATCCGGAAGCACTTCAAAATCTCGTTGCAAAAATTTTCATATATCACTATGCCATAGCTAATGTATATACACACCCTACAAAATAATGGACTTTCAACAAGGGCAGTTAATATAGTATAAAATAACTAATAATATACAAATATTATATATAATTGAAAAGGTAAACAGATGGAGATTTGCTTACATATCATATTTTTTACCTTTAGAAAAAAAATAAGGGGTCAGATTAAAAAAATTCCAAAATATTATATTTAGTTTTTTTTTGTGAAAATTTTTTATATTTGAAAGTTTATAAAATATTGTTGATTTATGATAACGTAATGGATTTTAAAACTTTATTATAATATTATGTTATTTATTATTTAAATAAAAAACAAAAAGAGTTAAGTAACTTTAAAGTTATTTTCTGAGCTATTATATTACACGCATCTTAAAACTTGCCTATATTAATAACATTTACCCTCGTGACCCCATTTTTGAGCGGGCGGTGAAAAACTTAATTAAAACTGAAAACTCAAAAGATAAGTTATTTTAATTTCGGGCCAATTTTTCAAAAACTGGCTTGCGTTTTTTTTCTCGGCCAATAAATTTAAAATTTCGTTGAAAAATTCCATATTTTCGACCAATGCCTGGCGTAGGGTGCACGTCTAAATCCTTTCAAAAATATACTACTAATATATACTGAAGCCTGCTTTTTCCAAAAACGTTAAAAAAGAAATAATTATTTTTACAAATATTTGCGAAAAAAGTTAATCAATTGTGCTAAATTTTTGTCAAAATTATGCCATTTTTGAAATCACCTTGAAAATTTTGACTTTGCATATTTTTCACGGCTAGACGAATAAAGATAATTAAATAAATTTTTTTGTGCAGGCTTAACAAACTTTTTAGAAATACAAAAATATTTTTAAAAATATTTTTAGCATAACTACAATTGCAGACATTTGCAACAAACCAAATAAAGTCTGGGTCAAAAACAACAATTTTAAATTTCAAACCCAAATATCGTTTAAACTGTAACAGGTAATAAGAAAGAGTGATTATGTTTTCTTTTCAGATTTTAATTTTCATCAAATAAATCTAAAAATCATTGAAATCGGTTGATATTTACAAAAGTTATAAGCATAGAAATGTTTTGTAAGCCCGAGGAGGTCAACTTTGGCACCCTGTAGCTCAATGTATGTATATACAGGGTAGTCCAAAATTTTATTTTCTAAGACCTTGGGTCCTCCTCTACGACTCCTTCATACATTATTTTATAATTGGACAAATAGTTTCGAAGATACAGATTTATTACCATTTTTTTGCGTTTGGCCTCACTTTACCACGTTTCTACAATTATTTGTCGCTATTTGTTCCGCCAAAAATATTGTAAGAACAAACAAAATATCGAGGCAAATATTTGTAACGACGTGCTGACAAAGTGTTTACACTATGCAAAGCTTTGTTCACAAACAAAGAATTTTTTAGCCAACAAACAGTCGAAAAATATTTGGTGGCTAACAAATTCGAGTGTTTACACTAGGACAAACAAAATTTTTATTATTTTGCACAAATATTAGCACAGTCTAAACGCACCTTTAGTTTTTACTACTTTATTAGCGTTAGTTAAGAAAGGAAAATTTTATTGAAAAAACAAGATTTTTACCGATACTCGCCGAGTAGAATGCATTTTCGAAAAACAGCTACGATTTTCATCATCAGTACTCTTTGTTCGGTTGTTAGTTATTAATTTGGTTGTAAACATCAGCCGTTTAACCCACTGATCTATGTGGCGAGGTGAGTCGGCACGAAGTTTTTTCCACTTAAACCAACTAAACCAAAGCTTTTTCTTTTTTCCATTTCTTATTACTAACGCCATCTCTATCTAAGTGTTAACACTAAGTTAGCGTAGCGTGGCCTTAACCATCTATCAGATGGTATTAATTAATTTCTTCATTTGAAAATAAATGAGAATTTAGTATAGTATTGAACTTGAGCCTGATAAAGAAAATAAAATTGTTTTAGTACTTTTACAAAATTATATAATTGCTTCTGTATTTTGGTGCTACACAAAATTAAGTTTAATTTTATTTTAACGTAACTAAGAATATCTTCCTGGTTTTTATACCCTTCACATAGTGATAAGGGTATATATCAGTTTGTCATTCTGTTTGTAATTTCTTTATTATCCCCCCATAAAGTATAAATATTCTGGATCCTTATAGATAGGGAAGTTGATATAGCCATGTCCGTCTGTCCGTCTGTTGAAATCAGGTTGTCATTCTGTTTGTAATTTCTTTATTATCCCCCCATAAAGTATAAATATTCTGGATCCTTATAGATAGGGAAGTTGATATAGCCATGTCCGTCTGTCCGTCTGTTGAAATCAGGTTTCTGGAGTCAAATAAAAAGATACGTACCAGTTATTGGTGTCAAACTATTAGAAATATCCTTGAGACAATCGCTATTTAAAATCAGCAAAATCGGTTTACTATTGACCAGATATAAGCGAACACCCAACGTAACCCATTTTTTATATTTTATCAGGCTAATTGGTTCAAGTTTTATTGTGATAAGATTTTTTTGTTGAAGAAATATTTTTGAAAAAGTTTAGTTTCTCGACACTAGCCGAGTGGAATGCATTTTCAGAGCCCGCTACAACTCCTCATCAGCACTCTTTGTACGGTACTGAGCATTGGTAGTAAATATCTTCTATTTAACCCAAGTGTTAATTGAAATTTGAATACGGAAATACTAATTTGTATTTTACACATACTCTCATTAACAATTGTTAATTCTTGGGTTAGAACGAAATTTACGGCCTGCCATTTTTTATATCATGGCAACACCTTTTCTTTTATTTATTCTTTATCTCATCACTTTACGTTTGCCTTATTCATCTCTATTTAGATGAGTATGAAGGCAGCATGCTTTTGCATGCATTAGTTTTGTCTCGCTTTTGTTATGTTATTAAATTTTAATTTGCTGGTCATCAGTCGTCAGCGAGCTGTTGACCATATTTTTAACATTGCGGACGTATTTTTCATATTACACCATGTCTAGTGTTATTTTTAATATTTTTTTTTAGCGTATTTTGAACAATTTTATTTCTAAAATTCCCTTTTTTATATTTTATCAGGCTAATTGGTTCAAGTTTTATTGTGATAAGATTTTTTTGTTGAAGTAATATTTTTGAAAAAGTTTAGTTTCCCGACCTAGCCGAGTGGAATGCATTTTCAGAGCCCGCTACAACTCCTCATCAGCACTCTTTGTTCGGTACTGAGCATTGGTAGTAAATATCTTCTGTTTAACCCAAGTGTTAATTGAAATTTGAATACGGAAATACTCATTTGTATTTTACACATACTCTCATTAACAATTGTTGATTCTTGGGTAAGAACGAAATTTACGGCCTGCCATTTTTTATATCATGGCAACACCTTTTCTTTTATTTATTCTTTATCTCATCACTTTACGTTTGCCTTATTCATCTCTATTTAGATGAGTATGACAAAATCCGGTTGGGTAGGGTGTCTGGTGGTATACTTAGGGGAGCCCCCATTACAAATTAACAATTTTTATAAAGTTTTCGATAAGCTGTATCCCGAAAACTATAACAGGTATCGAAATCAAATGTTCTACAAAAAGTAGCTGCACATCAAGAGTTATGTTTTGAAAAAACAATTTTTTAAGTGGGGGGTGAACAAGTGGTAGCTCCCATACAAATTAAAATTTTTTATGAAATTTTCGATACGCTTTATCTCAGAAACTATAAAATCTATTGAAATCAAATGCTCTACAAAAAGTAATTCGACATCAAAACTTACGCTTTAAAGAAAAAATTTCTTAGGTGGGGGGCGAACAAGAGGCAGCTCCCATACAAATTAACAATTTTTATGAAATTGTCGATACGCTGTATCTTGGAAACTATAACAGCTATCGGCATCAAATGCTCTACAAAAAGTAATTCATTCGACAACAAAACCTACGCTTTAAAGAAAAAAATTTATTGGTGGGTGGACAAGGGGTAGCTCCCATACAAATTAACAATTTTTATGAAATTTTCGATACGCTATATCTCGGAAACTATAACAGCTATCGACAGCAAATGCTCAACAAAAAGTATTTTGACAACAAAACCTACGCTTTGAAGAAAACATTTTTTGGGTGAGGAGTGAACAAGGGGTAGCTCCCATACAATTTAAAAATTTTTATGAAATTTTTGATATGCTATATCTCGGAAACTATAACAGCTATCGACATCAAATGCTTTACAAAAAGTAATTCGACAACAAAACTTACGCTTTGAAGAAAAAATTTCTTGGGTGGGGGGTGAACAAGAGGCAGCTCCCATACAAATTAACAATTGTTATGAAATTGTCGATACGCTGTATCTTGGAAACTATAACAGCTATCGACATCAAATGCTCTACAAAAAGTTATTCGACAACAAAACTTACGCTTTGAAGAAAAAATTTCTTGGGTGGGGGGCGAACAAGTGGCAGCTCCCATACAAATTAACAATTTTTATGAAATTGTCGATTAGCTGTATCTTGGAAACTATAACAGCTATCAGCATCAAATGCTCTACAAAAAGTAATTCATTCGACAACAAAACCTACGCTTTAAAGAAAAAATTTTTTGGTGGGGGTGGACAAGAGGCAGCTCCCATACAAATTAACAGTTTTTATGAAATTGTCGATACGCTGTATCTTGGAAACTATTACAGCTATCGACATCAAATGCTCAATAAAAAGTAATTCGAAAACAAAACCTACGCTTTGCAGTAAAAATTCTTTGGGTGTGGGGTGAAGAAGGGGTAGCTCCAATACAAATTAACAATTTTTATGAAATTTTCGGAACGCTATATCTCGGAAACTATAACAGAAATCGACTTCAAATTTTTTGCAAAAAGTAAGTGGACGATAAGGTCTACACTTTGACGAACAAATTTTTTGTGTGGGGCCAGGAGAAGAAGTAGCTCCGATGCAAATTAACAACTTTTATGAAGTTTTCGACACGCTTTATCTTAGAAACTATAACAGCTATCGACTTCGAATTCTCTACAAAAATTAATAATCAAATAATTCATACGTTTTGAAAAAAATTGGAGAGGAGCAGGGGGACTAGAACATCCCTTAAAAATTAACAACTTTTCTAATTCATATTAATTCATATTATGTCGAAAACCTTAATAACTGTCGACCTCAAACGTTCCTCATCTATTTCTATTATCCATACGAACGTTAAAATTTTGTAAAGCTTTCTATGGATTTTAAAACTCGCACAAGGTGTTTTTATTACATTATTTGCAGTACAAAATAACTCGGCTGGGTATATAAAAAGACCAATGTGAAAGGTATACAAGATTCGGCACAGCCGAATTAAACGCTCTTACTTGTTATTTCTAAAATACTCTTTGGCCAGTTGTTTATAACTTAAGCTCTCAATATTTTTTTGAATATTTTTATTTGTGCCTGTTATGTTTTATCATTTGCAAATAAACGTCCCTGCACGTAAAGGATTTACTTATTATCGTTTTCGAATCCGTAATTTTATACATTTTTTATGCATGTTATTCATACATTGATCTTCAATATAACAAAACTGCACTTGTTATCCAGACCTTTATTATTATTATAAAATTGTTTATGACTTTGGTTGACCCTAACAGTTGATAACAAGTATATTAGAAAGATATCATATGTTTACTGTAGAGCCTATTGTAATATTTTTAAGACTTTTTTTTTGCTGATCAAAACAAAGCCATAAAACTCTTTTGCAGGTATAATATTTAATTATTTTAGTTTAACGTAGTCTAAAGTAAAACAAATATAAACCTTTAGGTGAAAAGGTGAAAATTAAATATGTACACCATTGCTTAAATTATCGTAATTTGAATTTTTTTAGAATAATTTCATTAAAATTAAAAAAGTGTTCTACCGAGGTGCAATCCTCATCGCGCTCATTTTTATCAAGTTCTGAATTTTTACAAAAAGCTACTAAAGAAAAATCGTTTTGCCATTCTGCGAGCAGATGATAATGATGGTCCCGTGACGGAAAAAAATACTTTTAAGCCTCCTCCAATTTATTTAAGAGAAAAAAACTCGAACGACCTTATTAGGTTTTTAGTCGGATTAATCGGGGAAAATAATTTTTATGTGTATAATATTAAGCGTGGTAACATTTACGAGACAAAATTCAGGTAAATTATGAAAACGCTTACCCCACCGGCGTTTCAGGATTTGAAAAACTGAATGAAAACTTATACGCTTACCAACTTAAAAACGCAAAAGGACTCCAGGAGGTTATAAAAGGTATTGATGCTAATGCCGACCCGGGAGAGATAAAAACGAGTTTGTCCAGCAAAGGCTTTAAAGCTAAAACTGTGTCAAACATTTAAAATAGAGAAGAGTCCCCAACCATTATTCGGGTGGAGCTTGAGCCTAGTGATGTAAAATTGAGAAAAGGTGAAACCCACCCTATTTACGAATTAAGATATATTTTGCATCGCAGAGTTCTGGGCCAGTACAGTGCTTGAACTGCCAGGAATTCGGCCATACCAAAGCTTATTGCAAGTTGCCTTTTGTGTGTGTTGTGTGTAGGGACCTGCATGCCACGACCAAGTGCCATAAACCAAAGTATGACCCCAGGGTGAAGAAATGCAGCAATTGCGGCGGAAACCACACTGCCAACTATAGAGGTTACCCTGTTTTTGATTTAATAAGGCATTCATCTAAGACTAAAATAGCTTCCACCCCTCCACAGCATTTAAATACAGCAACTACTACTATGCCTCCATTAACACAACCAACAACAATTCAGGTTTCTTATGCCAACACACTAAAGTGCAACTAGCCCAACATTCGTAAGCCTAACCAGCCAACAACACCACATGAGGCGCCAACAAATGAACCAACTTATCCCAATTTTAGCCGTCTGGAAGCCGTAATAAGCAATATGGTTAAACAGTTCACGCAGATAATGGCGCAAATGGCTGGCATGATGCAACAAATGCGAAAAATGCCGTCTTCTCTTTTGCATGGCATGCTTGGAAGACCATGAGCTGCCTCAGGGTTTATTTCTAGAACGCAAACGGCATCCGCCAACACAAAAATCAGCCCAAATACTTTTTAACTCACCAAAAAATTGATGTCATGTTGATTTGCGAGGCTCATATGACATCTAGAAGCACTTTCAAAATATGTGGCTATACTTTTTATGATTCAAAAGATTTCAGAGATAGGTCATGTGGGGGTTCAGCTATATTAATTAAATCAAGAATCAAGGATGGTTGGTCTCACCAAAAGTTATATACAAGCAACAATGTCTGCATTGATAAATTTTACCATAACCTCGTTATTTCGTCAGTTTATTGTCCACCCAGGTTCTCCATAACGAAGAATCAGTACAACAGTTTTTACAAATCTTTAGGCCCTCACTTTATAGCTGCTGGAGACTATAACGCTAACACTTCTTATAGATTTTGGCGTAGCAAAAGGTATATCCCCTGAGCTTATTGAGGCTCAAGCCTGCTGGGATTTATCTTCTGATCACTAACTTACAATTTTCACTATTTACAGTCCTCACCCAATTGCAACTAGTGATATTTTTCTGTCAAAAAGAATAAATTGGTTAAAATACAAAAAATTTATCAGCACGCACTGTTCAGAGCACTAACCTTAAAGAACTTCCGAAGAAATCGATGAGTGCCTGAGTAGCCTCAATGAAAATATCAAAAACAGCAGTTAAACTTGCTTCTTCTACCTATCGTCAGGCCAGATACAATAGAATTTATTCTGTTGTTCAAAAGCTTTTAGCTGAAAAAAGAAGAGCTCGAAGAGAATGGCAGAAGTGTAGATCGCCCCTACTTAAAAATAAGCTGAAAGAATGTACAAACCGATTAAAAAACTCGTTAGAAGTACACAGAATGCCATCGGTGAAGGAATACCTGGATAGTCTAGACGCGACTCCTCAAACAAACTATTCTCTATGGCGATCTTAAAAGACCCGTAATCGCAAAACCACCACTGCGTTACCTGGGAGGATCCTGGGCTAGAAATGACAAAGAAAAATGTGATCTGTTCGCAAGCCATTTAAGGAGCGTCTTTACTCCCAATTCATGCACTGACGTGAGAGAATATACCCACAAATGTACATAAAAAAAAGTTTGAAAATATGCTTACAATAAGTCTACAATAGGGTCGAACCAATTTTTAAATTTAATTTTGTTTAAAATAGGTTTTTTTAATTAAAAATTCGTTAAATAATACAATTTTATGAAAATTTGTCTAATAAAGATTTGAAATTTTTATGAATACAGGCGTATTATATCTTGTATAGTTTTACGTATGTATATGTATATATTTCTGTATTCTTTGTGTAAAATATGTTAATACTTTCATTTATATATTTTAGTGGCTAATGGTGTATACCAAAATAGTATATATGGAATGGCTGCCACCCTACCTGCAAAATATACCGGGGCTGTTGTGCTTGGATCTAACATTAGTGGTCTTTTTGCTGCAATTATACAAATTTGTAGCAGTTATATATTTTCTTCCTATAGAACATCGGCCATATATTATTTTGTAACAGCAATGCTTATATTACTCGTTTGTTGCGATACATATTTTGCACTTCCATTGAATGTAAGTATGGTCCTCATAGGAGTGAAATTAATAAACTTATTATAGTGCATTTACACTTGTAATTTAAAAACAAGTTTATGATAGTAAACTACTTTCATAAACTATACCGTTTACATCAGCATATAAACTATTTAAGTTGTTTATGTTTGACAAGTAATAAAACAATTGACATTAGTATTATAAATTTTATAAAAATATAGATGTTATTACGAAAAAAAAATGTTTTGATATATTTTTCATTCATCATTCATTCATGCATCTAATTTTTATTAATTAATTTATTTTACTAATTTTTTATTTTGTTATTTTGTTTGTAGCTTAAATGCCAAATATCACTAGCGTTGCCAGAAAAATATTAAAAAAATATAGTTGCATTAACAAAAACTAGTATTTTGAAATTAGTTTATCGCAAAAGCATGTTATAAACATGTTTATGATTTGTATGAATAAATACGTTTCTCAACTAGTTAAGCACCATAAACAACTTATAACCTGTTTTTGGGGTAAATGTAAATGCACTATTAGGCCATATTCATAAGCAATTTGAAATCGACGTTTAACTCAAAGTTGACTTTAAATACTGATTTTATATTAAAATATCGTTTATAAAGTCTACTTAAATATATGTAACATAAATACTAGGGCGATAAAATAGTTCTCTGATTACAAAATAGTTAAAACAAATTAAATTCCTTATAAAAATAATGTGTTCAAGTTTGTATCCAAAGAAATAAACCCTAATCTCTACCAACAAGGTATACTATGGTGAGTCTAGTTCACAAGTGGTTAAAATATACAAAAATCTCTTCTCTTTTTTTGTGGCTTTTTCTTTTTCGGTATGATTACGGAACGAACATAAATATAAAAGAAATTGGACTAAAGCTGAAGAATCTATTGTGCTTTAGTTAAAAAAAAAAGAATAATAATTGTAATGTTGTAAGACAAAAGTAAATGAAACACGAGTAGCTGTAAATGCTTACTGACTTCTTTAATTCTGTGTTTATATGTATAATAATTAAAGTTAAAAGAAATACGATAATGACTTAAGTATTATTGGTTTTGTAGCATTAAGCTCTCTTAAGAAGATCTCTTATACTTGTAGTGTTAGGGTGGCGCATAAAGATCAATACTCTATATGCTCCTCCTAAAGTTGTTGCTACAATTAAAAAAATATGGGTTTAAAAGATTTCAGTTTCAACAATACATTTGAATTACAACAAATTAATCAATCTCTAAATCAGATAAATTTACGTTTAAGTTTGACTTTTTTACTACTCTACCTCTTTCCCGTGGCCTGAGTTCTCTTCCAATGCGTGAAACTTCTACCTGGGGCTGATTGTCTTGCCCCAATGTTGAGGTGGTGTTATTGTTTGGCGACATTTGTAAATCAGTTTCATCCGGTTGTTGTTGTTGTGGAGTCGATTGATTTCTGATCTGGTCAAGATGACGTTTAATAACGTAATTGTTATGTGACAAAACACAGAAATACGATTGAGGCCCAAGTTTTTTTTGATAACTGCACGAGCCCAACTTGGCTTGTTTGGATTACGATAGTCACGCACCAAAACGTTTTGACCTTGCTTGAAAGTTTCTTTCCGACTTCCCCGTTGATTCATAACGTTGTTGTGTTGAGAACGGATAATTCTTTCTTGTGTTGTTGGTGGTTTGAGGTTGCTGAAACGAGTTTTAAGTTGTCTTCCAAAGAATATTTTTGCTGGAGACTCACCTGTACTGCAGTGAGTCATATTGCGATAATCCATCAAAAATCTGCACAGTATTTGATCTAAACTGGCATCATTGTTTTCGTCTAGGTTTGCTAAGATATACTTCTTGAATGTCTTGACAAAATTTTCGGCTTGGCCGTTGGTGGATGGATGACCAGGCGCTGTTAAAATATGGTTGATTCCATTTGAGAATAAGAATGTTTGGAATTCACTTGAAGTAAACTGACGACCGTTGTCGCTTACCAACGTTTCCACTAATCCATAACGCGAAAACATTTCTCTTAATCTACCAATTACAAAGGCTGTTGTCATCTCTTTTGTTTTGAAAATTTCAACAAACTTTTAATATGAGTCGATGACAACTAGAAAATTAAAGTTTTTTATTGGACCCGCAAAATCAATGTGAACTCTGCTCCAGACCGACCCACTACGTGTCCATGGTATTAGACTGCTTCTTTGAGGACTAGACTGTAATTTTTGACATGGCATACAGTTTTTTATTAAGTTTTCTATGTCTTTGTCGAGTCCATGCCACCATATATACGATCTAGCAAGAGCTTTAGTTTTCACTATGCCTAAATGTGAAGAATGTAATTCATTTAATATTTTTGTTTTGAATTTTTCAGGTTCTGCAGTTCTGCAGCCCCATAATATGCAACCATATTCAACAGTGAGTTGGGTATACTTTTCTCGATATGGTGCAACACGCTCATCTTTTAACTTATATAACGTTCCATTTAAGATACATTCCGCAACTTTTGATAAAATTGGATCACGCCTCGTCTCACATGCAATGTCTTTAAAATTTAAATTGAATTCGTTTTCCCTTTCAATAAAATAGATATAGGAATTTTCTGTGATTTCATTATTAAATTTACGTTGAGGCATTCTAGATATGCTATCCGCTTCATTTTGAATTCCCTTAATAAATTCAACGAAGTATTCAAATCCAGACAATATGACTGCCCAACGCTGCATACGAGCCGACGCCATGCTTGGCAAACCTTTGTTGCTACCAAATATAGTAACTAACGGGCGGTGATCGATTTTCAAAATGAATGTGTTTCCAAGTAGATACTGTTTAAGCTTAGTAACGCAAAACACAATCGCTAACGCTTCTTTTTCAAGTGTACTCTAGTTTTTCTCGGATGTGGACAGTGCCCTGGGTACAAAAGCTATCGGTCTTTCACCATCAGCAAATTTGTGTGATAAGATCCCTACCACAGCGCTGTTAGATGCATCTGTGGTTAATACAAGTGGTAATTTTGAGTTGAAGTGAACCAAGACTTGGTCTGACGTCACTACTTCTTTTATTTTATCATAGGCATCTTGACAAGATCTTGACCATGAAAAAGGTACATCATTGCTCAATAAACGATAAAGTGGAGACATGATATTTGAAAAGTTATGTATACATTTTTAATAATAATTCGCCATACCAACAAAAGCTCTTAATTCTGACATATCATTTGGAATTGGAGCTGAAGTTATACTAGAAATTCTATCGTTATTTTTGCTTAATCCATTTTTGTCAATGTCAAACCCAAGATACGAAATTTTTGGTTGAAAGAAGACCGATTTTTTTATGTTTAATTTTAATCCAGTGGATTGCAATTTAGTGAGCACCATCCTTAAGGTTTTAATATGTTCCTGCATATTTTTACCTGTGACGGTGATGTCGTCCTGATAAACAACCACGTTCGGAATTCCTCTTAACACATTCTCCATAGTTTTCTGAAATATAGCTGCTGCTGTTTTAACACCAAATGGCAAGCGTTTTACTTTTAATGTCCCAATGTGAGTGCTTAAGGCACACAGTAGTTGCGATTCTTCATCAAGAACAAGTTGATTGTACGCATTGGATAAGTCGAGTTTGGTAAAAACCTCTCCTCCACCTAATGAAGCAAATATTTTGTCGATTCTTGGTAAGGGATACCTAAAGTCTATCAAGAATTTATTTATAGTGACTTTGAAATCGCCGCAAATTCGTATGTCGCCATTGCTCTTTAAAATTGGCACTAACGGAGTACCCCGAATTATCAACAGGTTCCAACACATCTGTTTCAATTAAACCGCGCAATTGTTTTTCTATTCTGTCCTTCCATGCAAGTGGTAAGGGCCTTGGTTTGCAAAATATAGGTGTAGCGCCTTCACTCACTTTTAAAGAAACTTTACTAGTTTTAAACTCACCCAATTTATTTTCAAAAACTTCGCTAAATTTACTTTTCAATTGATCCATTATTGCATCATATGAATTGTCTTGACTAATATTGTTTACTTGCCTAAGCTCGAAATTAAATAAACGTAAAAACGATTGACCAAGTAAAGGTGGATTTGTGCTGTCGGCAACAACAACGACAGATTTAGTACTACCCTCAAAGGTTACAGCCGCATCATATTCACCTATTAGCTTCAATTTATCACCACTATAATCAACATAAGGAACAGTACAAGGCCGAAATTCCTTCTTGATATTATTTTCTTCATAAAACGAAATTGGCAAAAGCGTGCATGGGGCACCTGTATCGCAAACAGCATTTAGTTTGATTCCATCAATGATGACTGGCAGAGAATACACGCCACTAGAATTTCCCTCAGACACACTGAAAATAGAATAATTGAATAAATCTTTACTATTATCATTATCATGATTATCATCAGATACATAATTATCATTAGATACATAATATACACTTCTTTTCTTATCGCGGCACACTGAGGCCAGATGACCAATTCTACCACACGAATGGCATTTCTGTTCTTGTATTTACAAGACTGCGAGCTATGGTTTCTCCATCCACAATGAGAGCAAGACGAACTTTTTTCACCACTACCAATAACTCTTCCGTTATTTCTGCCGCCGCTACTACACCAACTGCCTTTGCTACCAGCTCTGTCAACGTCATCACCACTACTTCTTTTCACTTGTTTGTTTTTTTGAAACTGTTTTGCTTCTTCATAAAATAAATCGTGTTTTCCTCCTTTCTCTCTTTGGTCATTGTTTTCGTCTTTATGATCATTGCCTTTTTTAGTGCATTTTGGATTGTGAGTTTTTCGTCTTCCTCACAAATTCGTTCGAAAATGAAATTTGGCAAACCCATCACTAATTGGTTTAATACAAATGCGTCCAAGCTGTTGCCAAACTTACAGTTAAGTGCTAATGTTTTAACTCGGGCATACCATGCTGAAACTGATTCATTTTCCCTTTTTGTTGACTCGTGGAATTTCTTACGCTCACTGAAAACAATAGTTGGAGGAGTGAAGTGGGATTCTAAAATTTCACACAATTCTTCAAACGATTTGGACACAGGAGAAGATGGGCTGCATAAACTGTGCAAAACTTTGTAGGGAACAGCACCGATTGATTTTAGCAGGATCGATTTTTTTACTTTTTCCTCTGAGCAATAAATTTCACAAAAATGTATTTCTAGTCTCTCCCTCTAAACATGCCATGATTCAACACTAGCTTTAAATTCATTAATATTTAAACTTTGAAATACCGTCACGGGAACTACAGCTTGTTCTGGTTCCATTTTTGGGGGCATGCTTTTTATTTGTATATACAAATTTATCCACTATTTATTATTTTACTTTTTTTCTTTTTACTTTGATTTAAACTTCACTTTTTTTTAATCCTCGTCGCCAATATGTAATGTCGTAAGACGAAAGTAAATGAAACACGAGTAGCTGTAAATGCTTACTGACATCTTTATTTGTTAATTCTGTGTTTATATGTATAATAATTAAAGTTAAAAGAAATACGATAATGACTTAAGTATTATTAGTTTTGTAGCATTAAGCTCTCTTAAGAAGATCATATACTTGTAGTGTTAGGGTGGCGCATAAAGATCAATACTCTATAATAATACTTAAACAAAAACAACCAAAACTAATCCCTGGAAGTACAAAAACACTTCACAAGTATATATCCAAAATTTTTCTATTCGTTATTTTCTTTATTTTGGGTTTATTTGTTCTTTTTTTTAAGAAAATGAGAGAGAAAGAGAATACTGAAACAAAATAAAGTAAACAAAATTTGTAAACCTACCCAACGGAATCAGGATGATCGAGGTGGCCTCCTCGAACTCGTTGTAGTTGGATAAGTGACCATGCTAGTAGGAATAATGTTAAAGTTGGCATTTACTTTCTTTCTATAGAACTTTGGATGTAATTGATTAATTTATCTCCCGATTTTATTTAGTAGGGGTTGTGGTTTAGTAGGGGTATTACTTTTATTTGGAATTTTGTAAATTTATTTTAAATTTCAACAGTTCCTAGTATAAGCTGAACCAGCACACAAAAATTTTTTTTGTAACAAAACTCATACCTTATTCACTCGCTCTCCCTCGTTTTTACTTTTTATTTTTACAAACACTATACACTGAAATTACCTTATATCTATGGCTATTGGTTAATGCTTTTTAGCTTAACTAACATTGTGTTTTGTTTTTCTGTTGCTACTTAATTGTTTGCTTTTTAAATGCAGGCTTAGCTTACTCCGATCTACTTCTAATTTCTTTTCTTAAACTTAGGCTTGATTTTTTCTTAATTTGTTCTTTTTTCCCTTTCACTTGCTTTCTTGTAGGTTACTTTTTATTCCCCCTTATGATATAGTTTTATTAATTTATTCATTTGCCTCTCTAATTTCCTCACTATTATGCATTAAACACATTCAAGATACAAGAACACAGGAACACACGAACACAAAAGTTGCTTGCTAAATTTGTGTCCGACTGGCTGCTATTGAAATATTTACTAGACTACCACTACAAAATAAACATATGAGCAATATGACTTTCAGTGGTGCCACCCAAAGTCTTTTTGTATTGTTTAAGCTATATTATTTGCATCTTACCGTATTGGCAGCACTAATCTGTTAACCGTCGCGTATAAAAATAGAAATTAGTTTAATTTCGACCACGCCACAATATTAGCATTGACAGCAACCCGTAGTCGTGTTGCATTGTAGCAATTAAAAAAATTATTCTCATAAGCACACGTGTATTCTATTTTTGACTGGTTGTGTTCGGTAGTCTGTAGCGAGGAATGTATTTAATGCTTTATGTTTTAATTAAAATTGTTGGTGATATTTTTATTGTCACTCCCTACACCTATATATCTTTATCTGTATATATATTTTCTCTTTTTTTTTTTTTTTTTTTGTTATCACTATTGTCTTTTGGATTTATTTATTTCTATATACGTGGGATCTTGGAATGATATTTTGTTTCTTTGAGGTTTATTTTGTTTGGTTTTGTGTTTTTCTATTGTTTGTTGGTTTTCAATTAATTTTATTCTGGATTTTCTTTTTTTTTTGGGCTGGTGGTTTTATTAAAAACTTTACTCGGTTTTCACATGTATTGCTTAAACTTTTGGTGACCCTAAACTGTTGTGTAGCCCTTGGTCCCCAGATGGCAGAATTTGGGAGGGTTATTGACGGTGGTAGATGATAACGTGAATGTTTATAAGCTGTCGCAAGTCCTAGTTCTTTGTTTGTTTTTCTCCTAGAGGTTTTTTTGCCTGCGAGATCTTGATGCAAAATGTGAACACTTTTTAAAAAAAATGATTTCATCAATCTGGTTACGGAGGGTGTTGCGGAATTACAGATCGTTTTTATTGCCTTACATCGATGTTGTAAAAAACAAACGGTAATTTTGACCAGTTCAGAGAGAGAGAGAGCTATTTGCCAAATTACATTGGATGCTTCCTCCAATGCTTCCAGTAACCTCCTCTCGTGTTTTGTTTAATGCGATTTAAGGGTTTTATTTAAAGGGGTTTTATTCCAAGGCCTTCGGTAACCTTTTGTCAAGGCTTAAAATAAGAGAAGTTAGAGTTCTAATTGCATTTTTTAGTACCACAAATTTTCGAGGTTATCTCTTTAAATGTCCAAGGAAAAAGGAACTTAAAACTTTCGGCAGTGATGATGACAGTTCTGTGTTTGAGTCAAAGACGTGTTTTACTTGGTAGGTTAGGTTAGGTTACGAAGGGTAGTAGCGAGTTCGCCACCTCCACTTGGTATGTCAAAGCCAAAATTCTGCTACAATTGATTGCGACTTTGCGTTTACTGCTGACATTATCAAAGACCCAAACCAAATTCTCAACCGCCATGGCGCGCCACCATGCAATTCATATTCCTACTGACAATAACAATATTGTGATACAGAAAAATTATTCAGCGACCAAGTTTGAATATCGTACGAAAA
Source organism: Melanophora roralis (assembly GCA_963583895.1). Lineage (NCBI taxonomy): Eukaryota > Metazoa > Arthropoda > Insecta > Diptera > Rhinophoridae > Melanophora > Melanophora roralis. The sequence goes on along the minus strand of OY757187.1, from coordinate 75,808,607 downwards.
CTGAGTAATAAGTAAAAAAAACCTTAATGGAATGTAATGAAAAGTATACGTAATAATCCATAGTTATTTCACGACTTTAGCAAGGTGGTTAAATAATGCTCCTAAACGTACCCTATTGCTACTTCCTTCCATTACCGTTTCAGAGAAAATCACGCGTCTCAATTACTCCACTCTGATAAATACCCACATAATGGCCATACCGTACCAGGAAGAATTTGCTCAAATCAAACATAAAAAAATAGAAAATTCCAACGGCAACTGTTATTCCCTATAGTTGTCAGAGGCGCGAACGTACAGTACAGGGCAGGAAATTAACAATTTTTATAAAATTCTCGATAAGCTATATTTTGGAAACTATAACAGCTATCGGCATTAAATGCTCTAAAAAAAATATTTCGACAACAAAACCGTTTTGAGGAAAAAATTTTTTCGGTGGGAGGGGGTTGAGTTAAAAATAACTCGGCTAAAAAAGATGGCTGGGTATATTAAAAGACCATTGTGAAGAGTATATAAGATTCGTCACGGCCAAATATAGCGCTCTTACTTGTTTTTTTTTAATTTGGCTTAAGTTAATATAAATGCTTTTTATTAGAAGAAATTAATATTTTTCCGTTAATGTTGAAAGAAACTTTTATTTGAAAAGCAGGTTTTTCTATCGGTACTAGCCGAAGAGAATGCATTTTCAAAAGCAGCTAGGAAACTACATCATCATTTTATTTGTCGTCGACAAAAAAAGAAATAAAAAAGATTTACCCCCCTATTGTATAATATACAATAATAAAAAGCGTTTCATTTCATCTGAGAGATGGATTAATGCTTGACCGTTAGTCAAGTTTTTCCGAAGAGACTTTTAATGCAAAAAAGCATAGTGTATATGAAAAAGTAATCTTCGTCCTAACTTACAAAATAAGAAAAAGAAGGAAAATAGATATTCTGTTTTCCTTTCTCTATTGCATGTTAGTTAAATAGGTGATGTTTACATCCAAGATACACTACTACTGTTCAAAGAGTACTGATGATGAAATTGTATAGGTGCTTTCGAAAATGTGTTCTACGCGGCTAGTATCGGTGGAAAACCCTGCTTTTTTCAACATTAGCGGAAAGATATTAATTTCTTCCAATAAAAAGAAATTTTATGAACTTAAGCCAAATTAAAAAGCAAAAATTTTCTTACAACGTTAACGGAAAAATTATTAACTACTTCATTCCACACCACTGCATCCTCAGGTCAGAGAGCCTAACGATCAAACTCCGAGTAGTGTTCGATGCTTCTACTAAAACTTCATCAGGTTGTTCGCTAAACGACACCATGCACGCAGGACCTACAATACAAAGCGAAGTCTTCTCCATATTACTTCGATTTCGTTTGCCAGGGTTCGTCTTTACAACAGACATCGAAAAGATGTACCGGCAGATACTGGTGCACCCAAACGACCGAAGATTCCAGACCATCCTCTGGAGAAAAGATCAAACCACCCCAATTAAGTACTATCAACTTAACACCATCACTTATGGGACACGAGCCGCACTATACTTGGCAACAAAATGCTTGGAACGAATAGCCAAAGAGAACATCGGATGATACCCATATGAAGCTCAATTTATACTCAGCAACTTCTACGTCGACGTCACCATTAGCAATCCAGCGAGAGCTGGGCCACATATTACGAAAGCATGGGCTAACTCTACAAAAATGGAGTGCCATTCACCCTCAGCTACTTCAAAATATCACACGCAAGAAAGAGCAGGAAGTAAATATTGACTTCAGAGACGAGGAGAGCCAGACAGTCAAAACCCTTGGCCTAATTTGGATGCCGAAGCCTGATCAGCTGTGTGTTAAGGTACGCCTAGGGCAGCTAAGCCCAAAATTGTTCGACCCTTTGGGAGTTCTTGCACCCATCGTCGTGACCGCAAAAGCTTTTATTCAAGATCTCTGGTAAAGAAAGCTAGCATGGGATGAAGCACTGCCAGCTGAACTCCAGATGAAATTGACGAACTTCCGCAATGAGTTAGAGCACGTGAATAACATGAAAATTCAACGGCACATCTTTGGAGGAAGGACACCATCAAAACTCCAAATTCACGCCTTTGCCGACGCATCAGAAAAGGCATATGGCGCAGCGGTTTACATCAGATCAGCATTCAAAGGCAACCAGGTATCAGTCAAACTGCTGTGTGCGAAATCACGGGTAGCCCCCCTACAGCGGCAAACACTACCGCGCCTGGAACTTTGTGCAGCCCTTTTGTGTGCTCAGCTGGCGGCAAGGGTAAAACAGGACGCGAGACTTGAAAACACTTCTAAATACTTGTGGACAGACTCAGAAATGGTATTGGCATGGATTACCTTGCAGTCATCATCATACCATACATTTGTGAGCAACCGTATCTCAGCAATATAAGAGCTGTCGTTAGTGGAACAATAGCGACATGTACCCTCAAAAGAAAATAATCCTGCGGATGTTCTATCAAGAGGTCTTTCACCAAGGAAGCTGTAAACATGTGGTCTGTGGCTGTACGGACCCATTTTCCTACATGAAAAACAGGAAATTTGGCCGCAACCCTACAATATTGCTCAATGTGCACAATACAATGACGTCGCCATGGAGCGAAAGAAAGTAAGCGCAACCACGACAGCAACTGACACTACAAAAAACATAATTTACACAATACAGCATAACGGCTCATTCAGAACATTACAGCGAGTTGTGGGCTGAGGTTCATCAATCGAACTAGAAGGCGGAAAAAGCAATCAAATACAACATTAAGCGTACAAGAATTAAAGCAGGCACTCGTAACTTTCATTCGGGCTATGCAACAAGCAGATTTTGCACCAGAACTACACGACTTAAAGAAAAATAATGCAGTACACAGCGGGAGTGCATACAACAATCTTACCCCCTTATTGGTCCCCAACGGCATTATCAGAGTAGGAGGACGATTGAACGCATTAGAACTATCGTACGACGCTAAGCACCCAATGTTAATTCCATACAACGATCCAACCGTGAAATTACTCATGAACAAAATCGCCTAATCAGTCTAATGTCAGACAACCCAAACGATTTGACGGCCCTAACTCCTGGACACTTCCTAATTGGTGAAGCACTGAATGCACAAGTTGATGTGAATTCCACTCAACCAAAGCTAAATCTTCTCACCAGATGGACGTTAGTCACACACATAAAGGAAGAGTTCTAAAAACGATGGTCACGAGAATACTTGTGTGAGCTACAGTATCGGCAGAAGTGGAAAACACAAAAGGTCAACATTCAATCTGGCGACATGGTAATACTAAAAGAAGAGAATACACCGCCTTTGCAGTTGCCGTTGGCAAGGGTTGTACAAGTGCATCAAGGGGAAGATGGAATTATTCGAGTAGCTGATGTTAAAACATCCAAGGAGGTTTGCAGAAGGCCAATTATTCGGTTAGCACCATTACCACTCAATCACACGGAGCCAGATCCTCCGCACGAACCTCGCACGAATGGCTTAAATGAAGCAGATGCACATCAACACGATCAGCACGCACAGTGTCTTAGCTCTTACACTGGCCCTCATCCTTCTGCCAATTGTATTAGGAACACAATTCCACAATAAAAAAATTCGGAAATCAACTAGGCATACATTTTGAAGGCATCGAGTCAGCAGTAATGTCATCCACAGAATGGCAGCTAGTAATTTAAATTGACTTAAAGGAATTCTGGTCTGAAACAACAATGTTTTCGAAAGGAACCAAGACGCTGCGCCACTTATGTCAGCAATTGAAGGAAAGGGAGACATGCACTAACTTAGTAAAGTACTTCGAACATACGGATTCCGAGTTAACCACGGACAGTACTTTACTATCTGGCAGAATACAGAAAAGAGCTGCTATAGATCTTGTCGAAAATATTGCCCATTCTTTATTCGGAGTACTAGACTCTGAATATGCCAAGAAAACGGAAGGTACCATCTCAAAGGTTACGAAAACGAAGACCATCTGCTGAAGCTGTTAAAAAACCAAACGTCAATCATCGATTCTACCATCAACATCATGAAGGGAGACCAAGCAGCAGGGAAGTCTAATATTGAAACTAAATATGACAAATATACAACAGAATCCACAGCGACGGCGATGAGCAGCACCAAGAAGAGATCAATCGTCTATTTATATCGGTATGTATTTAACTTACATTTATGGCAACGAAACTACAACGCATACAGACGTCAATACTCGACATTCTTACAAATACTCACCATGGCATTATATGTCCATTACTACTCACTCCATACCAACTACAACAGGAGGTCGAAAAGATAAAACTTTATCTCCCGGAAAGACTGGAAGTACCTGTAAAACAAGAAGACATATTACGGCTGTACAAACTAATGAAGGCCAAGGGAGGACTCACAAAAACCACAGCAATTTTCACCGTTACGTTACCCTTAATTGAACATGGGCAGTTTGATCTAATCAACCTCATCCCAATACCAGCTTGGATTAACGGCTCTCTGGTCTCAATAGAACCGTGCGCGACACTATCGTCCATCAATGCGGACCGCTAGGAATATCTCACCATGATTGAAGCTGCATTTAACACATGCCGAGGACTCGCCCAAGACAGATATCTATGCTTCAAGGGGCAAATTCGATACGAGCATGGCTGCACGACATGTGCTTGTGAAATCAATCTGTTACGTACCGACACCAAATCAGATTGCCCAGTGCAAGCGATACAAAACAGGGCCGCATGGATACCACTCCGTCATAGCAATCAATGGCTTTATACCATGTCATCACCATCTCATGCAACGGCCGTATGCAAGAAAGAAATAACACAGCTAACACTCGAAAGAGCCCGATTATTACAACCGGAGTCAGAATGTACACTCAAAAACAAATTCACGTCTATTCAGGGACAAACGATCATATCGAGCTCCCTCAAACCCTCGTTCACTAGCATGTGGGAAGTAACGCAGCTGAACAAGGCCACACGGCTGACTCCACTACTGAACAAAATAAACTCAACCGAGTACTTAACACAGATACAAAACTTAACAGAACTACAAACCTCACTCGCAGCACAAGAAATCCTCCAGCTCCCAAACAAGCTCACTACACATAACTACGATTATGTGGCGGTCGGCTACTCAGCACTGATTATAACCGCCGGCATCTTGGTATATTTATAGGTCAGCAGAAAAACGAACCAACAGCCAGCTCCAGTCCCAGCAGCTCGTAGCCAACGCCAACCAACATCAGCAGATTTTACCGTTCAGATCTAAATATCATCATTCACAAAACAGAACTAAAACGAAGCATCAGCCTCCATCGAAACTGGAAACAAATGCAACCTCAGCATATTCAGCACAGACTTCAAAAGGGACTACACTATATATATATGTATACAACTTAGTTTTAATTGTAGCATTGTATTCATTCTTTTAAACTTCACTCAACGGGGGGAGCATTTTTATACAAATTAATGATTATTATAGCTAAGTTTATTTAAAGTTGGCTATAGTAATCATAAACAACAAATGCAAGCTAAGCTTAAACTACTTTTTGTTTATAATCAAAATCCAAGTCTTTGGGCTGTATTGTTTACAAAAAAAAATTCATTGACTTATATCAAAAGTGGGTCAACTGCTTAGCTTGCATTTGGTTATTAAAAGTGTAGTAACCAATAAAAATGCACAACGGCAAAACTATGCAAAAACCAATTAAGTATACAGAAGTTCATAAACCTTTATTTTTAGGACAGCAGTAAAATTGTGCAATAATTTTACTGCTGACGTTCATACATATATTTACTTAGCATAAGAAAAATTGCAAGTTAATTTTAGTATATAAGAGAAAGAAATTACCAATAAAGAATCAATGAAGAATTGTCTTTACGTGATCAAACCCTTCCCTTGTTTTCATTTCACTGTCAACACGGTTTAAGTGCCGTTTGTTGAACCAAAATCAAAACACGCTCAATGCAGTTTATGTGCTGTCATTGAATTGTCCCAACTCAAACTCCACATAAGTATTAACACTTCCAATAAAAAGAGTCTCGGATATTAAAATGACATCAATTTTTGGTGTACTAAGAAATATTCGATCTAGTTTTTCGCTGGCGGGTGCCGTTTGCGTTACACATGAAAACTAAGAGTTGCTATACTTTTTATGATTCAAAGCATCCCAGAGATATATCATGTGGTGGCTCAGCTATATTAATTAAATCAAGAACCAAATGGTTGGGTTGGTTGGGATGGGTGATATCTCCGAAAGTTATATACAAGCAAAAATCGTCTGCATTGATGAGTTTTACCATAACCTCGTTATTTTGTCAGTTTATTGTCCATCCAGATTCTCCATAACGAAGGATCAGTACAACAATTCTTACAAATATTCAGGTACCCGCTTTATAGCTGCTGGAGACTATAATGCAAAACACACCTATTAGGGCTTCTCCCTACTAAGTCCCAGAGGTCGTCTTGTATGATTCTGTATCGGAAATGAGACTTTACGTTATTTCAGCTGGACAACCAACATATTGGCCAACTGACCACAGTAAAATACCAGATATAATAGGTTTTGGCGTAGCAAAAGGTATTCCCCTGAGCTTATTGAGTATCAAGCCTCCTTGGATTTATCTTCTGATCACTTACCCACAATATTCACTATATGCAGTCCTCACCAAATTGCAACTAGTGATATTTTTTGTCAAAAAGAATAAATTGGCTAAAATACAAAAAATTTATCAGCACCCACTGTGTGGAATACCAACCTCTAAAAACTTCCGAAGACTTCGATGAGTGCCTGAGTAGCCCCAACGAAAATATCAAAAGTGACGTTAAACATACTTCTTCTACCTACCGTCAGGCCAGATACAACAAAATTTATTCAACCGATGTTAAAAAGCTTTTATTTGAAAAAAGGAGAGCCGAAGAGAATGGCAAAAGTATAGATCGACAACTTAAAAATAAGCTGAAAGAATGTACAAGACGATTCAAAAACTTTCTAGAAGTACACAGAATGTCATAAATAAAGGAATACCTGGAAGGCCTAGATGCAACTCCCCAAACAAATTATTATCTATGTCATTCCGCCAAATGTCTTAAAAGACTCGTTATCGAAAAACCACCACTGCGAAAACTAAGAGGATCCTGGGCAAGAAGTCACCAAGAAAAATTCGTTTTGCTCGCAAGTCATTTAGGGAACATGTTTACTCCCAATTCATGCACTGACGTAAACGAATTGCCGCCTGTTGTTGCCAGACATCCTATAGATATATGTTCCGGTATTCAGATGTTGTAGAGGCTATCGCTAGTCTAGATGAAAAAAAAGCTCCTGGTGTTGACAAAATGGTCAATAAGATGGTATAAAAGCTGCCCTTTACAGCTAAAAGAATAATTCTTCTTAATTGTAATGCCATAATACGGCTTGAACATATCCCACCAACATGGAAATCGCCAAGATTAAGTACTGCTCCGCGCTTTTTATTAAAGTCATAGTCATAGTTAAATGCGAAATCCTGAACTATGTGAACAAGTTTTTGCTTAAATACTGGAACTATGTGAACAAGTATTTAGTAAGCTGGAAAAACAATCAAACCCGCTCTCTCGTGGACACCCCCGTCTGAAAAAGAGAGATACTATTGCGCTTAGATGAAGTTAACTAATTCTATTATAAGAACTAAAATTTTTGGCACTGGCTGGACTACTATTAATTACTTAGTCTTAAGATTTGAATACTTATTGTTAGTTCGCATAAGCGAAGATTCGATAATAAAATATGAAAAAAATAACGAACTTAAGCCAGAATGAAAAGTAAAAATTTGTATTTTAAACAATTTGTTCAACAAAAATGAAAATAAGCATATAAACTCACACATGGCATCATGCAAATGATCTTTAATTTTAGTTCATTTGTCGTTGACAAAAAAAAAAAAGATTTACCCTCTATTGTAAAATATACACTAATAAAAAAGCGTTTAATTCCATCTGAGAGATGAATCATGCTTGACCGTTAGTCAAAAGAACCATAGGGTATATGGAAAAGTAAAATTCGTCCTGAAAAAATAAAAAAGGTATTCCATTTTTCGTTATCATTAACATGTTTTAAATAGGTAATGTTTGCAGCCAAAAAAAACTACTACCGTTCAAAGAGTATTGATGATGAAAATGGATAACTGCTTTCGAAAATGCATTCTACTCGGCTAGTATTGGTAGAAAAAACCTGGGGGGTTATTATGTAATTCGATTCGAATCAAAACGTCTTTCGAAAGGAATTTTCTATTTGAAAGGCAAATCGTATTTTCAAATACCTTTAATAAATTAAGAGCAGGAGGAACAAGAAATTAAAGAAGAATGAAAGCTGGTAAGTCTGATAGATAATACGATTTGCCTTTCGAATAGAAAATTCCTTTCGAAAGCCTTTTCGATTCGAATCGAATTACATAATAACCCCCCTGTTTTTTCCATATAAAAGTTTTTTACAACAATAACGAAAAAATATTAATTTTTTCTAGTAAAAAGAAATTATGTAATAAACTTAAGCCAAAGTAAAAAGCAAAAATTTGCATTAAAAACAATTATTTCAACCAAAATAAAAATAAGCAATTATTACAAAATCACACAAATTTTCAGTTTTATCATAAAATTTTTATTTTGTGTTCTTTTTATTAACTTGTATTTGCTGCCTATTTCCTATTCAAAAGATAAAAACTTTTTCTATGTGGTTATGCTCTCGTCGTTTCGTATAAAAGCACAGAAATTAGTCCAGCAAAACTTTTTTTTTCTTTTTCATATTTTTATTATTGAAACTTTGCCTTTGGCGAACTAACAATAAGTATTCATATCTTAAAACTAGGTAGTTAATATTAGTCCAGCCAATGCCAGACTAAAATTTAAGTTCTCATATTAATTAATAAGCTTCATATAAGCGCAATAGTATCCCTCCTTTTCAGACGGGTGTGTCCACTATGTTGCAGAATGTTTCGGGCGAGCGGATTTAGGTGAGTTTCCAGCTTATTTAAATACTTGCCCACATAGTTCAGGATTTCGCATTTAACTAGTGGAACTTTTAGATCCTTGTGGATGTTGCTGTTTTTAACATACCAAGGCTCACCAGTTATCATTCTTAGGATTTTGTTTTAAAGGCGTTGAATTTTTTCTATGTTGGATGCGGAAGCAGTGCCCCATAATTGTATACCGTAGCACCAAAGTGGTTTCAAATCGATTTGTAGAGTAGAAGTTTACAATCAAGACGAAGCACAGAGTTTCTGCCGATTAGCCAATGGATATGTGTAGCTTTAAGTTTCATTTGCGTCAACTTTGCATCTATGTGGGACTTCCATGTAAGGCGACGGTCCAAGCGAATGCCAAGGTATTTCGTCTCAACTCGTTGAGGCTCCATATGGTTGTTAATAAGGATTGGAAAGCAGGTTTGTTTGCGTAAAGTAAAAGTTACGTGAGTACATTTTTGCTCATTAAATTTTATTCCCCATAATTTTTCCCATTTCTCAACTTGTGTTACGTGTTGTTGCAGTTGGCACAAAGCCTCTTTAGGGTCTTTATGAATACTGAGAAAAGTGGTGTCATCAGCATATGCGTAAAACAGTTGGTTGGCATATCTGCCGTGTAAAGCAAGTACAAAGTTGTGCCTAGTATATTCCCTGGAGGTACACCTGCCCCAATTGGTTGAGAAAAACTTATTTTATTTCCCTCTTTGATCATAAATTGTCGACCGGTTATGCACTTTTCTTCAAAGTTGAAAATATTAGCTGGAAGGTTTAGCTTTAGTCTGTTTAACATGCCTTCGTGCCATACTTTATCGAAAGCTTGAGAGACATCAATAAAAAGCGCGGAGCAGTACTTCTTTTCCTCAAATGTTTTTCTTATAACCTGCACCAGTCTGTGAGTTTTTTCGATTGTGCTATGTTGACTTCTAAAGCCAAATTGGTGATCTGAAATGCAATTGTTTCCATTTATGATCGGAGTCAGCTTGTTTTTAAAGAGCTTTTCGAACAATTTTGACAAAGTTGGTAACAAACTTTTAGGCCTATACGACTCCACCTTCGAAGGATCCTTGCCAGGCTTAGGAATCATCTTAGCTAAGGCAACTTTCCATATTGGCGGAAAATGTTAAGCCGAGTTATGGCATTAAAAGTAAAAAGAATAATTTTTTAAGCGATAAAAGATAGCTTTAAAAGCATTTTGTTGCTTATTTTATCAACACCAGGAGCCTTTACAACATCTGAAAATCGGAAACGTATTTCCATAGGACGTCTAGCAACAACAGGCGGTAATTCTTTCACATCAAACACGTGTTGGGAGTGAACACATTTCTTTAGTGACTTGCGAACAGATCGCAGTTTTCTTTATAGCCCAGGATCCTCTCAGATTACGCAGTGGAGGTTTTGCTATAAAGGGTATTTTTAGACGTCTGGCAGCTCGCCAAAGAGAATATTTTTTTTGGGAAGTTGCGTTTAGGCTTTCTAAATATTTATTAAGTGATGCTATTCTGTGCACCTCTAATAAGTTTTTTAATTGGTTTGTGCATTCTTTCTGTTTATTTTTAAGTTGAGGCGATCTATGCTTTTGCCATTCTGATTATTGTTGGTGAGTGGTCAGAAAATAAATCCAAGGAGGCTTGGGCCTCAATAAGCTCCGGGGATATACCTTTTGCAAAGCCAAAATCTATTGCGTCTGGTATTTTATTGTGGCCTGTTGGCCAATAGGTTGGTTGTCCAGTTGAAATAACGAAAAGTCCCATTTCAGACAGGGAATCGTACAAGACACGACCTTTCGGACTAATTAGGCGGGAGCCCCAGTACGTGTGCCTAGCGTTATAGTCTCCAGCAGCTATAAAGCGGGGACCTAAAGATTTGTAAAAACTGCTGTACTGATCCTTTGTTATGGAGAATCTGAGTGGACAATAAGCTGACGAAATAACGAGATTATGGTAAAATTCCTCAATGCAGACGTTTGTTGCTTGTATACAGGGTATTTTGTATTTGAAATACTTATGGTGTCAAAATACATTTTTTTTAAATACATTTTTTTGTTATACAAAAAGTTGTCATTAGCAAAATTGAAAAATGTTACAATTTTCAATAAAAAAAAAACAGAATGGAAAATTTGTATTCATTCATGTCTTCGCCTTAGCAAGGCACGTTCTTTTCCTGGGCTCACTCATTCAGGTAATATGAAGAGCTCAGCGGATATTTGGAAATTCGAATGTCAAAAAATTAAATTTTGTACAAAAATCAAAATTTTTTTGACATTCACACTTTTAAACACAACAAGTTAGATCGCTATATTTGTCTGTGTCGAATCTAATATACCCCGCACATTGGTCTTTTAAAATACCCAGCCGAGTTATTTTGTACTGCAAATAATATAATAAAAAACACTGCGCAAGTTTTAAAGTCCATAGAAAACTTCATAAAATTTTGACGCTCGTACTCGTATGAGTAATAGAAATAGATGTAAAAGGTTTTAGGTCGAGAGTTATAAAAATTTTCGGCATTATTCGTAATAAAATAGGTTGGTTGTCCTTTTTTATGGGATCTTCTAGTCCCCCTGCTCCTCTCCAACTTTTATTTTCCAAAATGTAGGTCTTATCATGGAATTACATTTTGTAGAATACTAGAAGTCGATAGCTGTCGAGATATAGCGTACCGAAAATTTCATTGGAGTTGTTAATTTGTATGGAAGCTACCCCTTCTCTTGCCACTACCCAAATTCTTTTCCCAACTTTTAGGTCTTATCATCTACTTACTGTTCGTAGAACACTAAAGGTCGATAGTTTCTAAAATAGAGCGCATCTAAAATTTCTTAAAAATTGTTATTTCGTATTGGAGCTACCCCTGCCACAACCAAAATTTTTTTCTCCAAAGTGTAGGCCTTATTGTCCAATTACTTTTTGCAGAACATTTAAAGTCGATAGCTGTTATAGTTTCGAGGTATAGCGCATCGAAAATTTCATAAAATTTGTTAATTTGTATGGGATCTACCCCTTCTTCACCCCCACCCAAAAAAATGTTTCTTTAAAGTGTAGGCTTTGTTGTCCAGTTACTTTTTGTGAAACATTTCATGTCGATAGCTGTTATATTATCCGAGATATAGCGTATCGAAAATTTTATAAAAATTTTTAATTTTTATGGGGGTTACCTCTTCCCCTGGCCCCACCCAAAAAATTTTGTGGCAAGAATGACTATATTTACTAAGATATATAGGGATATATGCACGGATTTTGTCCTAAAAAAATGGGTTATTTTAGGTTTTTGCTTATATCTCGGTCAATAGTCAACCGATTTTGCTAATTTTAACTAGCGATTGTCTCCAGGATATCAAGTAGTTCGACACCAATAACTGGTCCGTATCACTTTATTTGATTCCGGAAACTTGATTTCAACAGACGGACATGGCTTTATCAACTTTCCTACCTATAAGGATTCAGAATATGTATACTTTATGGGGTCGCAAATGGATAAAAAGAAATTACAAACGGAATAACAAACTGATATATACCCTTATCACTATGTGAAAGATATACAAAAGAAATGCAGAGGGCGAATTTTTGAATTCGCCTTGATGTTACTTAATATTACTTCACTTTTAATTTAATTGTTTTTCGCATACAGAGAACTGTTTTCATAAAATTTAACACCAGTCTGTGTTCAACAGAACCTGTAGAAAGATTCTTTTCTTTAGCAGGATTTATATGTTTTCCAACAAGAGGCTGCTTATATGATTAAACTTTTAAAAATCTGGTGTTCATAAAAAGAAAATCATGTTTTACCGATTGATTAATGGTTATAAATGTATTTTGTATTTCAAACAAAAGATACTAAAATACTGTATTTTGTATTTTGTATTTCAAATACTCGACTTGAAAGTATTTGGTAGTATGTATTTGAAATACAAGCGGAAGAAGTAGTTTGTATTTCAAATACAGCAAAGCATGTATTTTGCCCAACTCTGCTTGTATATAACTTTCGGAGAGACCATCCAACCACTGGTGTTGGATTCTTGATTTAATTAATATAGCTGAGCCACCACATGATTTATCTCTGGGATCTTTTGAGTCGTTAAAAGTATAGCCACATATTTTTAAAGTGCCTCTAGATCAGTGGTCTTCACAAAGAGAAACGCACTTAAAATGAGAGTATTATTGTCAGCGTTGCCATTATTTTTTTTTTATAATAACTGCAAATTTGGAAAAATAAATCTGCATTTTAAGTGAAAAAAACAGAACATAACAAATTATATATAAATAAAAATAAAAACCTAGCACAACATATCGCGCTAATTCAGTAATACAGTACTAACTGAAAAAGCTTCTCCTTTTGTGTGACGGATAAAACATTTTTGATGAAAGCGTTATAAAAAGCTTCACCGTTGACATTTCCATAAAAGGACTCCACGTTCAATATTTGTTTATATGAGTTAAAATAATTATCAACCATTCTAACACAAATAATCATTTGGCTAATATCGGATATGTCAACACTCTCGCCAAAACACACAGAAAAGTATTTGGCATTTTTAAAACGTTCTTTTGTTTCCCATTCTATAAATAGTGCAATATCTTCCGTCCGGCGTGTTATTGTTGCAGGAGATAAAGGTATTTGAGCAATAATATGCCCCACCTCTTTTCCCTTTTCACCAAATAAATTCATAACTGAGAAACACAAATCCTTGAAAAATGTTCCATCTTCAAAAGGCCGACATTTTTTAGCTAATTCTAAGCTGATGATATATGAAGCCCTGATTTGGCTATCTATATTGGTAGAGTTATTTGAGCATCTATTTTGGATACAAAGATTTTTGAGTCGAAAATCTTTTAGTTTTTTTGTTAATTGATTTCTCTCGTATTGATTTCTTAGTATGCATTCTATTGTAATGCCGCTTAAGGTGCGATGCAAACATATTCTTTAGTACCTAGTTGCATACAAGGCACTCAGCCTCTTTAAATATGTTTAAAGAAAACAAAAAAAGATTTTCCCACTCAATATCCCACACAATTATTATAAATATTTTTTTCTAAAATGATGTAAAAAAATGTATATGTATGTCCCTAGGTTTTTACCTAAATTATGAAAAAGTTATCAAATTGCATAAATTTATGTAGCTTGCTATCAATTTCTTACTGTTATTATCAACAAAAATTTTAGCTCTACCTATATTGCACACATAAAGAGCTTTAAATTATTTTTGGATAATTACACACTAATTGGCAACGCTTCAGTGCAGAAAAAACACTTTTATCTCTCTCTGAAAAATAAAAACATGCGACATACACCTACTCTGTTTGAAAGCTAACAAGCTACTAATTGAAATTTTTTATTTTTCATATGTTTGTTGTTTTGATTATGATTACCGTTTGCAATGATGAAAACAAAGCGTATGGATTGTTTACTTATGAAAGATTGTGTAATGTTGATAATTTATTATGTTTTCTTAAGTTTACGATCGAGAAATAATATAAAAATAGCTCGCCATGAATTATAAAAGCAATATCAGTAAACAAAATACGATATTTATTTAAAAATACAATTTAATCAGGATTAGTTATTCAGTTGCTGTTTGCAGATTTTAAGAAGCATTTTTGGTAGGAAAACAATTTATTTTGGAAAACCCTGGTTGTAATATTCACGAAGAGAGTAAGTAAAAACCCGAAAATCTTCGTTAGCTGGGTAATATGGGTGAAGACCACTGCTCTAGATGTCATATGAGTTTCGAAAATCAACATGACATCAATTTTTTGGTGTTTTAAAAAATATTCGAGTTCGTTTTTGTGTTGGCGGATGCCGTTTGCGTTCCAGAAACAAACCATGAGGCAGGTCATTACCTTTTAAGCATGGCCTGCAGAAAAACAGACTGCATTTTTTGCATCATACTAGCCATTTGTGCCATGATCTGCGTAAATTTTTTTACCATATTGTCTATTACGGCTTCCAGGCGGCTAAAATTGAGGCCCGTAGGTTCATTTGTTGGCACCTCTCTTTGTATTGTTGGCGGGTTAGGCTTACTTGCGTTGGGCTTAATTAAGAAAAGTTTTACTAACAGCTGCGTCAAAAAAAACTATTTTTATAATCGAAGACACTGCAAAAAAATTAAATTATGTATTTTGACCTAGTTATTTTCATGTTAAATTAAACTCAAAAGGAAAAAAATCACGCTTGTTGCTTAATGATAAAGTCAATATGGATATTCTTATTTAACTAATGAAGAAATATTTTCACTTTTTTTAAAGTTCCTTTTTTAATTTCTATGAAATTTTAAATATGTTGTATTTGTAAAAAAATCAAGAGTTGGACGACAGAGGTGGTTTGCAGGGCTTTTCTTAGATGAACTTGGTCAGGTCCCTGGCTGTGGGCTGGGGAACATCATAGGTTTCATCAAGGGGGTTGGGTGGTTGGGCAGATAGGATTCAGCGCATATGACTGCTGACTTCCTTAGACTTCTTGTGGACGTTACTCTTGTTCTCTTCCTTTTACCTATGGAATGCTTGTCCTTACTTTTTCTTTTTCTCCTCTTGACTCTTTTGAAGAGATTTACAATGGCTCTGAGAGAACCCAGGTGTAGGTGGCGAGTTGGACTCGTTACTACACTTCGTAACCTTACCCAACCTACAAAACATGGCACAGGTTTTGTAACAAGGGCTTTAGTCAGATCTGTACCAAATATTAAAAATAGAGAAGAGTACCCTCAAGCCCTACTCTGAGTGGAGCTCGAGCCTGGTAATGCTAAATTGAATTAAAAATAGGCTCGCCGTATATATAATCTAAAATACATTTTGCACCGTAGGTTGCAGTTGAAGTGTCACACAAACGATCTGGGCCTTTATAGTGCTTGAACTGCCAAGAATATGGCCACAACAAAACGTGTTGTATGTTGCCTTCTGTTTGTGCTATGTGGAGGGACCTAAATGTTACGACTAAGTGCGATATAACAAATGATGATCCTAGGGTAAAAAACTGCAGTAATTATAGTGGAAACCACACTGCCAACTCAAGAGGTTGACCCGTTTTTGATTACGTAAAGCTTGCATCTAACAAAAAACCAGTTTTTCTTCTTCCCATTGGAAAAATTCCTACTACAAAAATGCCCCACTACCGCTAATCTACTACTCAAGTATCATACGCCAACGCACTAAAGTCTATCCATCTCAACGCACATGAGTCTAATCAACCGACAGCACAAAAAGAGTTGCTGGCAAACTAATCAACCGGGCCCAATTTTAGCTTTGTGGAAAGTGTTTTTGAATATATGGTTAAACAGTTGACTCAGTTTATGGTGAATATGACTAGCATGATGCAAGAAATGCAAAAGGTGCAGCCTGGTTTTCTGCAGCCCATACATTAAAGGTCATGAACTGCGTCAGGGTTTGAAACGTAAACAGCATACGCTAACAGAAAAACGAACTCGGATATATTTTAATGCACGAAAAAAATTATGTAATGATGATTTACGGGCTCATATGACATCTGGAAGCACTTTTAAAGTTAGTAACTATACTTTTTACGTTTCTGGAGATCCTAGGGATAGATCATTTCATGTCGCTTGGCTATATTAGTCAAATCAAGAAATGAACACCAATATATGAGTGGTCTCTCCGAGTGTTATATATAAATAACAAAGATATAAACCAGAACCTGGTTATTTCTTCGGTTTTTTTCTACCTAGATGTGCCATAACGAAAGGTCAGTACAACAGTTTTTACAAATCTTTAGGTCCCCGCTTTACAGCTGCTAAAGACTATAATGCTAAGCACAGGTACTGGGGCTTATTAGTCCTAGAGGTCGCGTTTAGTATGCTTCCGTGTCTGAAATGGGACTTAACGTTATTTCAACTGGCTAACTGACCAGGGATCAGCAGTGAGAAATGAAGAAGTAAGTAGGGTCGAATGATGACTTATAATTTCTTTTACCTTTACACAGTCATACTTATTGCCATGTTGTCGACCTTTATACCCGCTCGAAAGTTTGAAGCTCTGCACAAACTCCTACTTAACATATACATATAAGGTTGTTGATTTCCAATCTTTTTAACTCATTGTGTATTGACGATGCAGAGTAAGTATGGTTCGCAATTTAAACAAATATGTAAAAATTTATGAGGTTGGTTGAGTGAACTGATCCAACAAGTATTTTTCTGAAACTAGAAATTAAACTGAGGTGACGTGCAACTGACCACAATAAAATTGACATTACCGATTTCGGGGTTACAAAAGGTACATCCATGGAACTCGCTGTTTCTATCTTCAGACCACTCACCTACGATACCGGCAAGGTATATTACTTTGTTTGTTTATAATTTTTGACTAAATGAAAGATAATGGATCTTATATTGATAAATTTTTATTTAATGTTGACAATTATGTATGAAATACAATATCAATTAAATGTCCGCCGCTGTTAGTCTCACAAATGCGAGCCCTTTTGAGCACATTTTTCATTACATTCTCACACATTTCACGCGGTATTTCATTAATTTCATCACGAATATTTTGTGTGAGTTCATCCAGCGTTTCTGATGTGTTTGCAAGAACCCTGCTTTTCAGATATTCCCAGAAAAAGAAGTCCGGAGCAGTCAAATCAGGCGACCGCGAAGGCCAATCAACATCACCATTTCTGGAAATAATTTGTTTTGGAAAGAGGTCTCGCAGTTATTCCATTGTAATACTGGCTGTATGCGATGTGGCATCGTCTTCTTGATACCACATTTTAACCAAGCTCTAAAGCATGCAGTTGTGGCTTTAAAAAGTTTTCAATCATATCACGATATCGCTCCCCATTGACAGTTACCGTTTTGCCGTTTTCAGTTTCAAAAGAGTACGGTCCAATAACTCCTCCTGGCCAAATTGCACACCAGACCTTTACTTTTAATAGATGCAAAGATGACTGATGATAAATTTGAGGGTTTTCAATTGCCCAGAATCCACTATTCTGAAATATATTCAAATGAAAATGTGCCTCGTCACTCACTATGATTCTTTCGTGAAAATCAGTGTTGGCATAGGCGAGCTGTAAAATCCTATTGGCATATGTACGGCGGCTTAAATGGTCTTATAAAAAAAGCTCTTGTGTCAACTGAATCTTAAATGTAAAAAAATGCACATCCTTGTGCAAAATTGTGGCCAAAGTTTTTCTTTGAAGACAAAGCTCCTAAGCACGACGCCGAACTTAGGTTGATCGATTATTTTGGACTCTTTCATGAGCAGAAGTAATGTTTTCGGCCGATCTTACAGTTGTGGTCCATGCTTGGGCCTATCAGCTACAAGTTCCTCTTCAGACTTACTCACTACACGTTAAATAGTGCGTCGGTCTAGTTGGTACGTTGTTTCTCTCAAAATCATTATTTGTCATTAAAAAAATCATATTTCAAGGAAAAAAAAAATCATCACGTTTTTTCGATAAAGCGTACCAAATATCCTCTATGGATAACATTTTTTTGGTTTATATTTAAAAAGTGTCGAAACTTCTTGGAACTGTGGGTTTCGTTATGGGCTTTTTGTTATGTAGTTATCAGGAAAACCAAAATTATGTAAAGCCATATTGCTGAGAGGAGTGGCAAGCTAAGAAAATAAGAGGACGATACATTATATCATTGGTGGGAAAAGACTGGGTTTCCAACCTAAAATTTAAAAGTTATTTTCAGTCAGCTTACAGCAAATATTTTTGTATTTACCTCATAATTTGCATGTACTAATTTTGACCGATTTTTATGATTTTGAGAAATTTCTAAAAAGTTTTCGAAACTGATCACGGTGCTAGGGTGATCATTTTTCCTGATTCAAAAACAGTAAATTTTTTGTATACAAAATCATAGTGTTTTTGAGTTATATTTTTTGTAGATGTTACTGTTTCATTGAATGAAGGCATAAAAAAAGATTTCTTTTATAGATTCACTCTGTGAATATTTGCACAAGTTTAACCGTATATACATGTGCTATCTGAAGTACAGTTAGTAAATTCTTAAGTACAATTAGAAAATTTTGAAATGAAAAATTTTTATGTACAGCTTGAAAGTTCTTTAATATTAATTTTGAATAAATTTTGGGATTACAGAATTAAAAAAAATAGAAGTTTTTTAATTTAAGTATAAAGTTCTGAAATTGAAAAAAAAAGTTTGGAAACATAATTACAAATTTCTAAAAACCAATAAGAAAGCTCTGGAATACAATTAAAAATGGTGCAAATATATAAAACTTAACTTTGTTTTCACGCAGGAAATTCTAAATATATATCAAATTAAATATCCTGAAAAATCAGTGCAATCAGTACGTTTTGTCAAAAGTCAGTACAAAATGAAAAATCGGTATAAGTACATATGTACTGATGAAGTCAGTGCGAGTCAGAAGTACCCTACATATGCTAAGAATCCTGCCAAATACAAATTTATTTTTTTTTTCCTAGCCTATTAAATTTTGATTGTACGATATATTGTGTTTTTCCATATACTTTTTTATGTGCACAATATAGTATTTTTATGACAACTGTCCACTTCATTTTGTTTAAGAATAAATAATTTATTCTGCAGTTAGTAATTACGCGGCTAACCAAACAGAACAATTAAGTGTTACCTGCATCAATAGTTTCATCTATACATAAGGAAAATTTTTGAATGCTATTCAAAGATGCGTTTTGGGCGTATGCACGGTCCAGGGTACATTTGTAAGGTAGACAAAAGCAGTTAGCAAAAAGTTGACACGAGCCTTTATTGTTTTAAAAATTTACTCTGCTTAAAATTTGTAGACATATTATTTTTTTGTATATTCTTTTAAAAACTTAATATAAAAAATAATCATTTTCAAAAATAAAAAATCATCATTTGAGGGAAAAAATCATATTCGTGACAAAGTATCATCAAAAATATGATTAAATCATTGTTCTGGAAACGTTGGCCACAGGAATCGATGATTGATTTTACTAAAATGTTTTAACGATTAAAATACGTTGGTTTAACGAATATTTTTCCATAATTAATTTGCCAAGTCTCTACTTCATGACTACCAAATATGAACTGTCAAGACTAATGTTTGCCAAAATGGCGGCAAACAAAGTGGTATACCTGCCAGCGGACAACTGTTACAGTCAAATCCCGATAATTCGTAATCGCAAGGGACCGGCCATTTCTTACGAATTATAGGGGTTTTCGATATAGCGGGATTTCGATTTAACGGGATTAAAATAAAATAAATACGAATTAACGGGGTTTTTCAATTTATTTAATAAAACGATAAAAAAACATAAAAAACACTGATGTAACAAACTGATCTTAAGAAAATAAACACACACGCAAGCAAAAGTAAAAACCTACGCAAAAAAATAGCGGTAAGCAAAAAATCATTCTTTTCATGTTTCTGTTGTTTTTATTACGAATTATAAGCGGTAGTAAGCAACCAATTACGATTTATAAGAGGTAAAGAAGATTTTATTTTCAAAAAAAAATTACGAATTAGCGAGGGGACCAAAATGTATGGAAATTTTGCGAATTAACGAGATTTTTTCAAGGGACCGACAGTTTATTACGAATTATCGGGAATTACGATTAATCGGGGTACGAATTAACGGGATTTGACTGTATATATTCGGCTTTAAGTTAATTTTTAAAATTGTAAAAGCTAAGAATGGAAATTTTTAATAAAAATTAAGTAATTCCGATACTAGCAGAGTGTAATGCATTTCCAAAATCAGCCACGATTTCTCGTCAGCACTCTTCTATTCGGTGCTACTGTAAGTTGGATGCTGATTTGTTCTATTTAATTAGAGTTTGAATACTTCCGTCCTATTTTGTAACTCACTAAAGCTTAATCTAAATCGCTAAAAATCTAAAAAAACTTTTTGGCAATTTTTAGCTACGAGTGCAATTCTGTTATGTATATTGTGATGAGTAGGGTAATTTTACTAACATTAAACTTAAAATCAGTTATTAATAAAACACCTATAGTTTTGTAACAGGATAAGCCTTTAAATTTTGAATAAAACGTAGATAATAAAAAACATATTTCTTGTCTAGAGTACATTTCTAATTTTGAAATTTGTAATTATATTTTGTAAAAATGTCTAGAGATTCCAAACAATCGCTTAGGGAAATTAATTGTTTAAAATATTAATCATTTCCCTAATTATATGAAATATCTTTTAGCATAAATTGATTGGCTTTTTTAAGCCGTTTTATATCAATATTAAATACAAACTATTTTACGGCACTTTTTGTTATGATATGTAATATTAATTCTTTAAAAACACAACAGATGCATACATACAAAGACCCACTAATTGTTTACTAATTGCAAACATATATAAATATATGCAAACAATTAAAGCTGCCATCATATAAACATGTCACCATAATTTCTGCGATTTTTGTTTTTTATATATATTACTACTATGTAGTATGCCCGCCGAGTAATAAATATTTTGTGCGATCGAATTCGGATGTGTTTCAGCTTATTTAAATACTTGTCCACATAAAATTGTGAGTGTAATTTGTATTAAGAAGTTTATCGTAAAAATAATTTTTATTCTTTAATTTTTAACAGCTTTGAAACATGAGTAAATTTCTTAACTGATAAACAGAGATAAGTAGAGAGAGCTTATTTAAATCTTGGATATCGCAAGTGAGCTTAACAAAATTGTTAGGTTTTTTTTATTTTTATTGAATTTAAGAAATGAATTTAGAATATTTAATTTTTGTTTATCTTTAAGATTGCAAATATAAGATTTGCCTAAATTTTTCATACACATAATCTACATCAAAAGTGTATGGATTTAAAATTTTGGTAACTTTCGTTGCAAAAAATTTATAATTGCGGCAGCACCGATTGTATTCAATGTTAATTTATTTTTTTATTTAAAAAAAAATTAACTTAGTTTAAGTTTGTTTGAGCTAATTGCTTTTAGTTAATCCGACTTCGTATAAATAAGTCCCTTGAACTAAAATTAACGTCATATCTAGCTTTAATATAATACCCTACTACAATATGTCAAACAACCAAATGTTCTAAAATTAAAGAAACATTTATTTAATTATAATAATTCAGTCATCATGCCAAACTTTTTTTTATTAAGTAAATGGTATAAAAGCGCAGTTTATTTTCTTTGGCTTTATTAAAATTTTTCCATAAAAACAATGACTACTAATACTTGATTTAAGTATATAAAAAATTTTGAACTGTTTTTAAGGATGGCGTTAACTAAATTTTTTACTTATCATACAAAATTAAAATTACTTATTTCAAGGAAAGAAAATCTTTGTTCTTATGAATTTTTTAATAATTGTGTAAAAGTTTTTAATTTTTTTTAATATTTATGTACTTTATTTTGGTTAGACTAATTAAGTAAAATGTTGTATTATATTTAAGTTAACAAGCATATTCTCTTTACTTTTAATAAGTAAATTTTTTTCATTTTGAGTTAAAATTATTATTTTTAAGTTAATTTTTACTAAGTTTAAGCAAAGTCCATGAACTAAAATTTAGTTTATATCTAACTTAAATGTAGTACAATCTTTTTTAAACTACACGATTTCGCATTTATTTAGTGGAACTTCTAGTTTCTTATGGGTGTTACTATTTTTTATATACCAAGGGGCCCCACTTATCATGCGTAGGATTTTTACCATGACGACGTGGAATTTACTCTTTGTTGGAATCGGAGGCAGTGCTCCATAATTGTATACCATAGCAACAAATCGGTTTTAAAAGGCAAAGCACAGAGTTCCTACAAACCTTCCAGTGAATTTTGGTTGCTATAAGTTTCATATCTGTAACGTTGCACGTATATGTGACTTTCACGTGAGACAGCGATCTAGGCGAATGCCCAGGAGTTAAGGGAGCACCAGCTGATTACCAAAAAAATTTTTGGGCACGTTTCTTTGCGTAAAGCAAAAGTTACGCATTTTTGTTCTTGATATAAACAAATTATACAATTAAAACTGCCATCATATAAATATTGCGCCGTAATTTTTGCGACTTTTGGTTTCATATATTACTACTACATTTCAGTTATACTTTTATTAAAATGCATAAATAGTTTACACTGTATGTAGAAAAAATTAGGAAATAAAGTGGATTAATACACAAGGTGGTGTTATTTCAAAGGCTGCATACTTAACGTTTATTTCATTGTGTGTTAGTTTGTATTTTTTATCGTTTAGGTGTTTGTCCTTGGATTTAAAATGTAAAAATTCTATATGATGGTGTTGTATTTGTAGTATCACGCTCTACCACCTTCTGTAGATCCAACTTTACTTATATAAAGTATCAAAAGCTCCCACATGTGTTTGTCTCTATTCAGCATCATACTTTTAAGGCAGAGGGAAAGAAAAAGTCTGCTGATAGTAAATTAGTTACGGCGAAAAATTAAAATTTTAGCTAAGCGATAAACCATGCGGAATACCAATTAAGCAAAGTAGCTTAAATATTCGCTGCACAGTGGACCATTTCGCGAAAATGCGGTCTAAAATCTATAACTTTTGACTGGATTGGAATTTTTAAACGCAATTTTTTTTGTTTGCTAGGTGAGGCGCTTAGCTTTAGGTTTAAGATATAAAACTTAAAAATCGACCGGTTAGAAAAATAGTTATGATTGGTTTAAAATGCATTTTAAGTTTTTGCTGATTAATGGTAAAAAAGTAAAGTATTAAAGCTTGTTAAAAACGTTCGTTTTCTACAAAGTCCTATATTTTGAGTCAAATTTGCAACTACATAATACTTATTAAAAACTTTTGTTTTGTAAGAAAGTGCCAACCTTTGGTCCCCGTGAAATTTTTGGTAAGAGGGTCCAAAGAATGGTTTTTGGAAGTAGTTTAAGTTTAAAATTTATTTATTAAGTCCAAAATTAACATTAAAAATAATATATGTGAACTTTTATTATAAAGTTGTAAATTTTAAATTGATTAATGTACATAAAATGGCAAAAAAACGAACATCTAAGTTCTGAAAATTTACTATTAATTAAACAATTTTAGTAAATATTTCCTCTAAATATTTCCTTGGTTTTAATCTTCTAGAAATAGTTAGGCTTCTACTTCTAATTCAATTTTTTAATTTTTTAATTTTAAGTTTTTATTTTTTGCCGGATATTGGACGTACAGGGATCTGACGTGGATAATAAAATAGAAATAAGGTCTTTGTTAGTACAACATCTGGACATTTTTCTGGTGATGTGCTCGCGAAAGAATATGTAGTCCTTGTGTCTTTTTTCTTGCGCTTCTTTAGATAGATCCCCTATTGGTAGCATATTGTGTTTAATTATTTGTTTCCCATGGTACAAAATTTTATGGACTGTGGATGCCATTAATATCCAAGAGTATTTCTCATTATAAAGTATAGCTGTTTTTTTTTGGCACACTCTCCAATTTTTTTTGCATTTATCTTTCTGCTGCATGCTAGAACTTGTAATATAATGATATAGAGCTTTATTAGTTCCAAATCTACACCTGTAATAGAAGCTGC
The DNA here is from genome assembly GCA_963583895.1 of Melanophora roralis. Classification (NCBI taxonomy): domain Eukaryota; kingdom Metazoa; phylum Arthropoda; class Insecta; order Diptera; family Rhinophoridae; genus Melanophora; species Melanophora roralis. The sequence goes on along the minus strand of OY757187.1, from coordinate 75,784,165 downwards.
AGTTTCTGGATCTGAAAAAAATCTCCTTGCAGTATTGCCATCATTTGTTTTTCCTTCTCCTTGCTTTGGATGATCAATCATTTAGTTTAGCTCTAAATATTTTTTTGGAATTTTTTTTTTGCTCCTTATTTCTTAATTTCCCTAATTTTTTCTTACTGTTTGTCCTAGCGGACCAAAATCTAAATCATAACCTAATTTAAGAATATGCTCCATTAAACGTATTCTTCCATGAACAGGGGACAATCCAAATTCATATGCTGCCTTAAAACTGTCATCTTTTGGAATGGGATGGCTTAGTTGGCTTGATGTCTTTTGGCATATAATGCAGCTTGACGATGCTTTTGTATCAGTTAAAGCTTGTGCATCTTTTTCATCAATCATTGTGAGACACATTTTAAAATTTACTTCGACTTCGTGGCCATCAATTAAAAATATTGCAGATCAAATTTTTTTTTTTTTTCATATATTTATTATTGAATCTTCGCCTGTGGCGAACTAACAATAAGTGTTCAAATCTTAAAACTAGGTAGTTAATATAAGTCCAGCCAGTGCCAGACTAAAATTTAAGTTCTCATATTAATTATCATGCTTCATATAAGCGCAATAGTATCCCTCCTTTTCAGGCGGGTGTGCCCACTATGTTGCAGGATGTTTGGTGCGAGCGGAATTAGGTGAGCTTCCAGCTTATTTAAATACTTGTCCACATAGTTCAGGATTTCGCATTTAACTAGTGGAACTTGTAGATCCTTGTGGATCTTGCTGTTTTTAACATACCAAGGAGCACCAGTTATCATTCTTAGGATTTTGTTTTGCCTGCGTTGAATTTTTTCTATGTTGGATGCGGAAGCAGTGCCCCATAATTTTATACCGTAGTTCCAAATTGGTTTCAAAATCGATTTGTAGAGTAGAAGTTTACAATCAAGACGAAGCACAGAGTTTCTGCCGATTAGCCAATGAATTTGTGTAGCCTTAAGTTTCATTTTCGTCAACTTCGCATCTATATGAGGCTTCCATGTGAGGCGGCGTTCTAGGTGAGTACCAAGATATTTCGTCTCGGTTCGTTGAGGCACCATATGGTTGTTAATAAGAATTGGAGAGCACGTTTCTTTGCGTAAAGTAAAAGTTACATGGGTACATTTTTGTTCATTTATTTTTATTCCCCATAACTTTGCCCATTTTTCAACTTGGGTTACGTGTTGCTGCAATTGGTTTGAAGCCTCTTTAGGGTCTTTATGAATACTAAGGAAAGCAGTATCATCAGCAAATGTCGACGTGTGTGTAAAACTATTGGTTGGCATATCTGCTGTGTGAAGCAAGTACAGAACTGAACCTAGTATACTCCCTTGAGGTACACCAGCCCCTATTGGTTGAGAAAAACTTATTTGGTTTCCCTCTTTGATCATAAATTGTCGACCGGTTATGTATTTTCCTAAAAGGTTGAAAATATTAGCTGGAAGGTGTATCTTTAGTTTGTTTAACAGGCCTTCGTGCCATACTTTTTCGAAAGCTTGAGAGACATCAATGAAAAGCGCGGAGCAGTACTTCTTTTTCTCAAAGGTTTTTCTTATAACCTGCACCAGTCTGTGAGTTTGTTCGATTGTGCTATGTTGACTTCTAAAGCCAAATTGGTGATCTGGAATGCAGTTGTTTTCATTCAGGATCGGAGTCAGCTTGTTCTTAAGCAATTTTTCGAACAATTTTGACATTGTGGGTAACAAACTTATAGGCCTATAAGACTCTACCTTTAAAGGATCTTTGCCAGGCTTAGGAATCATCTTTACTAAGGCGATTTTCCATATAGGCGGGAAATGTTCAAGCCGAATTATTGCGTTAAAAATTAAAAGAATTATTCTTTTTGCCGTAAAAGGTAGCTCTAAGAGCATTTTGTTGCTTATATTAGTTGTGTTCAATAACTTTCCAGTAATTACAAGCAACGAGAGAGAAAAAAGAAATATATTCAAAAATGCTCTCAAAAATATTTAAAAGTAAATGAACACTTTTACAGTCAAACCTTGCAAGCAAATGTATTTTGTTACTGTTAACTTACAAAAATTTAAAACTTAAACTTTTTTCAAAGCACAATGACAGAAAGACTGTTTGAATAACTTCTAATAGTACAATTTTTACTAGTAGAAATTATCAGAAACATTTTTGTTTCTTAACATATTACGCTCTGTTTTGGCTCTCTAGCTGCTTATTTTTTGTGTACGTGAACACTTACTAGTAATAATTATCGAAAATTAGTGATAATTTTCTGTAAATGAACACACCTATTATCAACGCCAGGAGCTTTTTTACCATTTAGGTTAGCAATAGCCTCTATAACATCTGTAAATCGGAAACGTATTTTTAAAGGACGTCTAGCAACAGCTGGCGGTAATTCCCTTACGTCTGTGCAAGTATTGGGAGTGAACACGTTTTTGAAATGACTTGCGAACAGATCACATTTTTCTTCGCCATTTCTAGCCCAGGATCCTCTCAGATTACGCAGTGGTGGTTTTGCGATCTTTCAAGACGTCTGGCTGATCGCCATAGGGAATAATTTGTCTGAGGAGTCGCGTCTAGACCTTCGAGGTACTCTTTAAGTGAAGCCATTCTGTGAACCTCCAGCAAGCTTTTTAATACTTTTAGCTTAATTTTAAGTTGGGGCGATCTATGCTTTTGCCATTCTCTTCGGACTCTCCTTTTTTAAATAAAAGCTTTCCCACATCGTCAGAAAAAATTTTGCTGTACCTGGCCTGGCGATAAGTAGAAGACGCATGTTCAAAGGCTGGGATATACCTTTTGTCACGCCAAAATCTATTACGTCTGGAATTTTATTATTGTCCGTTGGTCGATAGGTTGGTTGTCCAGTTGAAATAACGAAAAGTCCCATTTCCGACACGGAATCATACAAGACACGACCTCTGCGACTAATTAGGCGGGAGCCCCACTATGTGTGCTTAGCGTTATAGTCTCCAGCAGCTATGAAGCGGGGACCTAATGATTTGTAGAAACTGTTGTACTGATCCTTCGTTATGGAGAATCGGGGTAGACAGTAAACTGATGAAATAACAAGGTTATGGAAAAATTCATCAATGCAGACGTTCGTAGCTTGGATATAACATTCCGAGAGGCCACACAACCATTGATGTTTAATTCTTGATTTGATTAGAATAGCCGAGCCACCACATGATCTATCCCTAGGATCCTTTGAATCGTAAAAAGAATAACCACTAATTTTAAAAGTGCTTCTAGATGTCATATGAGTCTCAGAAATACACATAACATCGATTTTTTGGTTCATCAAGAAATATTCGAGCTCGTTTTTGTGTTGGCGGATGCCGTTTGCGTTCCAGAAACAAACCCTGAGGCAGTTCATGGTCTTTTAAGCATAGTCTGCAGAAAAGCAGACTGCATTTTTTGCAATTCTTGCATCATGTTGGCCATTTGCGCCATAATCTGCGTAAATTGTGTGACCATATTGTCAATTACGGCTTCCAGGCGGCTAAAATTAGGCCCGGTTGGTTCGCTAGTTGGCACTTCTTGTTGTGTTGTAGGCTGGGTAGACTTACGTGAATTAGGCTGGTTAGACTTTAATGCGGCGGCGTAAGAAACTTGATTTGTAGTTGGTTGTGCCAATGGAGGCATATTTGTAGTTGGTATATTTAAAGGCTGGGGAGGGGCAGGAACTATTTTCGGCTTAGTTGATCGCATAACTGAATTAAAAACAGGACACCCTCTATAGTTGGCAGTGTGGTTTCCCCGCAGTTGCTGCATTTCTTTATCCTAGGATCATCTTTTGGCTTGTCGCACTTGGTCGTATCGTGCAGATCCCCACACACAACACAAACAGAAGGCAACTTACAATTAGTTTTAGTGTGGCCATATTCCTGGCAGTTTAAGCACTGTACGGGCCCATATCGCTTATGTGGTACTTCCACAGTGACTCGTCGGTGCATAATATATTTTAAATCATAGATGGGGTAAGTTTCACTTTTTTTCAATTTGATATCACCAGGCTCAAGCTCCACTCGGAATAATGGTTGGGGGTGTTTTTCCCTGTTTCTCATATTCGATACCGTCCTAACCATAAAGCCTTTGCTTAGCAAACTGGTCTTGATCTCTTCTGGGTCAACGTTAGAATCAATGCCTTTAATAACTACCTAAAGGCCTTTTGCGGTCTTGAGTTGGTAGGTATAGAAGTTTTTTCTGAGTTTTTCGAGCTCCGAAACCGTGGCGCGGTAGGCGTTTTCATGGTTCACTTGAATTTTCGTCTTAAATATGTTACCGCGCTTATCGTTTGAAACATAAAAGTTATTTTCCCCAATCAAACCGACTAAAAACTTGACGAGATCATTTGAGTTTTTTTCCCTCAAATAAATGGGAGGTGGCTTAAAGGACTTTTTTTCACTAACAGGGGCCTCATTATCCTCTTGCAAAATTGCAAAACGATTTTGCGATGAGGTTGGCCTTTCATCGTCTTTTAAAATTTTCGCAGGTTGAGATGCTTCTGCCGATTTAGGGCTTCTTCCCCTTTTAAGAACTGTCACGTAGCGGTCCATCCCCACCTGGATCTTAGATGCCGGTGCAGAAATTAAGCTCGATACGGCTTTAGCAGCTGCAGGTTCAATTCCAGAATTTGATAATGGCGACCGCGACAAAGAAGGTACCTCAGAATTTTTTTTATAATTATTAAATAGAGATAGGGCTAAATTAGTCCCTTGTTCAGTACATTTATTTAAATTAGGCGCACTTGAACTAAGATTGTTTGTAATTATTTTGGTCTTGCATTTAAATAATTTCTATTAAATTCAGGGTATCTTATGTTCTCATTGCTAACACTTGTGGAGCTTAACACAATGTAAGCATTTCGGCTATCAGGCCCACTGTCACTACGATTACTGTTACTCATTAACAGTTCGCTTTTTTTTGATTTAGTTTGTTGTTTTTGTTTTCTTTTCTCACTTTTTTGTGTATATATGTATATTAATAAATTCGTTTGCAACTTATTACTAATATCACCTATTAACAATATTACACTCGCGTACACACGTCCGTACACTACGAGATTAAGAATGCAACTGACAGATCAAATTAACTTTTATTTTTTTGTCTTCTTCAGTTATGACATCTTTTGTTTCTTTTTGGAATGTAAATTTTATGGGTCTGCAATACTTTGTTGACGAAGGTATTTAATTTTTCCTCACATCAATTTTTGTTGCTCTACTAGTTGACGGCTCTAAGCCGGTATAACTTTTTGTTAAGCGCAATGGAACGAAAGATATCATAAATAAATTAGCATCTGATGAATTTTCGGCATTACATTGCTTGTATTGTCTCTGACCAGAGCACCCATCACATCCCCATTTACAAATTAAAGTAATTCTGTCATTTCCAAGTTTTTTCAAACATTGAGCATCAAGCGTATTTAACAACCGCTCGGCAGTGTGTTCAAGAATATCTTGCAATTTTATTTCTGCTGAAGTGGAAGTGACAGTTATAGCAGTTTGAGGAGGTAAAAATTCATTTTTGACTGCGACTAAATCTCTATACTCTGGAAAAATTCCAGAATTCTTTTAACTGGTTTGCTTCCGCAATTCTTTATACTGGTTAACTTAAAATCCAAAAATAGCGCTAACGCTTCTTTTGGAGTAAATTTTATGTCTTCATTTGGTGTAGAAATATTTTTCAAAATTCTCTTTGTGCGCCTTGGACTTGCTTCTATTACTGTTTCAATTATCTCAATTTTTGTTTTTTATTTTGTGTTGGTTGCATTTGATGCAAAAATATGTCTTTAATAATTACTGGAGAAATTTCTTCATTGATATTCTGAAGCTTGCGTCTTTGAGTTCTTTCACAACCTTTGTCAATTGGCTTTGCTGGTCCACCCTGTTTTCCACATTTATTTGCATGTGTAGAAAAAATTTCAAAAACAAGTTCTTTTGACAACCATTCATAGTGACGTTCGTACATCCTTTTCTTGTTATAAGAGCATTCAACGTACCGTTTTTTCAATACCTTTGCAAAATTTTGAATTTTTGTGTGTGTAGTTCAATTTGATCTGTATTGCATATTTTAAAAATTGATTGCTTAGTATATGCACCTTCACATCGCGCACTTCATTTTGCTGAAAAAAATATCAGCGAGATCTCTATAAGTGTACATAGCCATTTTTCAAATTGTAATGAATAGCAATTAAAAAGACATTACTTTAAATACTCTTACTCAACAAAAAAAAATACAGCTAGACAGGTAGCGTTACCGTTGAAATTTTTTAAAAAGGGACACAAAAATGGCATTTTCAAAAAAAAAAGAGGCAAAAGAAGGAGATTTCTTAGAAAAAATGGTCAAAATGCCACTTTAGTCGTAAAACGGTATCGCTGTAGAAAGGAAGCATCAATATCAGATGCGCATATACCAAGGGTGGAAAAATCACAACACAAACAATAGACATAAACACATTGTTTTTCCAGGAACTTCCATATTACTTTTTTATGGTTTACAAAACATTTCAGGCACAAGATAATTCATACCCTATTCGATGACATTATCATAGAAAACAACAAATATTTGCAGGTCGTTTTTGATTTTGTTTACTGTTTTAATAACATATAAATTACGTGCTCAAAGTATTTTGCTTACTAAGAAGTCTATAATTTTTGGCTAATTGCGGTATACTTTCTGATTTTGTACTTCTACCTGTAAGAACGCTTGTTAAATATCAATGGTATTTACCCTAATTAGTTAAGATCTGTTTGTTATTGTGTGTAGTTTTATATATATAATACATAATGTATCCACCTAAAAACCGTCCCTCATAACAGCAATTTGATAAAAAAAAACTTAAATACCTAAAAAAAGCACATTACACAAAGATTTGCTTAGCTCTTTTACTAAAAGTTTGCAAAAAATATTTGACCTTGTGTCAAAAAATTGGTCTGGTGCTTACGGTCGGATCGTCCCGGGTATACAGTGGGGTATATGGGTGTAGGGGAGAGTATTATTTACTAAAAAGTGCTAATATCTTTCTGTTCTCTAGAAGTTATGCTCTATTGAAAATGGCAATTTAGGAAAATTTGTACCTTAAAAAAAAGAAAAAAAATTATTTCTAAACATCATAAACAATTTATTTTTCTTGTACTAATTGATAGCAAATTATTAAATTACACAAAATTTATTTCGTTTAAAAATCTTTTAAAACCAAAAAGTTATAGAAGTTTAAATATCAAAATCTTACTAAGATATTTCCCATTTTAGCAATATGCTGAAAATGTCCATTTTGAATCACCCTGTTCTCTGTAATATATGTGAAACAAAGTTTTAATTTTTTGGCTCACGAGGTACACTAGTGTCTACATTCGAATGAACTTTAACATTTTTAATCGGTGACCATAAAAAAATGAGTTCTGCCCGCCTTCTCGTAGAATGGTCCACAGTGCGCCGTAGTTAATTTTTAGCATTTTAGCGATCGAGATTTAGTTTTTGCTAAGAGAACTAAAGAATAGGGGTGCTGGATATATATTCATATTCTATATTGTTTAGACCGAACTAAATCCACATACAACCCTTTGTTCTCTTTTTCTCATTCTATTTGCATTTATCACTAGCTACTTTTATTATTTACATTTTATTTGAATTTTTGTTTTGGCCATCTATCGGATGACACTAAATTTATTTAAGTTCAGCTCATATTTTATTTTACATCCTACTTTCGATTAACAAAATTGCCTTCGATAATATTTCTATTCATATTTATACATGAACCGAAAGATTAGTGTTAATACTGGCCAGGCTTAAGTTTAGGTTCTCAAAATAAAGGTTATTAATTCCAATGGTTTTATCTGAGCGTAAAAGTATCGCTCTTCTTCAAACGGGTGTGTCCGCCGAGTAATAAATATTTCGTGAGATCGAATTCGGATGTGTTTCAGCTTATTAAAATACTTGTCCACAAAGTTTTGGGTTTCGCATTTAACTAGTGGAACTTCTACAATAGTTTCTTATGGATGTTACTATTTTTAATATACCAAGGAGCCCCACTTATCATTCGTAGGATTTTTACCATGACGACGTGGAATTTACTCTTTGTTGGAACCAGAGGCAGTGCTCCATAATTGTATACCATTGCACCAAATTAGTTTTAAAAAATAAAGCATAGAGTTGATACCAATTTTCCACTGAATTTAGGTTGCTTTAAGCTTCATTTCTGTAACGGTGCACGTATATGTGACTTTCATGTGAGACAACGATCTAGGCGAATGCCAAGAAATTTCGCACCAAGGGGTTAAGGAGGCACCAGCTGATTACCAAAAAAAATTTTTGGGCATGTTTCTTTGCGTAAAGCAATAGTTACGCATCATACAAAGGTGTATTAAGGCCTAATTGCATAAAACAAGTGACATAGAGTAATTTTTTAAAGTGCAAAACAAAAAAAATATCAAAAAGTTGAAAAGTTCTATAAATAAACACTGAAAACGTTATTTATTTATTAGAAAACAATTTTTTAGGCACACTAATTAAGCTATTTTAACGAAATTTTCACAGGGGCTAACAAACATTACATATATTTTTTTTAATTTTGTTGAAGTATTTCAAGGGTATGGAGAACATATTCTTTAAAGGACATTTTTTTTTTGGAGGAACGAGAAAAAAAATTTATCAATTATATCCTTTCATATAATATCCATGATGTTATAAAATATTACATATTTCTTATCTGAAAAAAATATTTATTATTATTTTATATGTATTCTTTAAATAGGACAAACGAGCTGGAAATGGAAAACTTAGTACGCAGTTAAACTACATTTGGTCTATTGATTACTCGGTGCATATATCGAGTTTTCTCGTTACTTACACAAACTTTTTTTTTTGCAACACGGTATTATTAGTTTAAATAGTTAATTGTTAAATAACTCCTTAATTAACCTACAATAACCATTGTGAATATGGGAAATAGGTCTTAACCTTAAGTTTAAAATAAAAAAAATCAAGCATCAGCCGCCCTATTCTGTAACTCGCTAAATCTAGGGGTAAAAAAAATATTAAGCTTTTTAACGACTATCTCACTTTTAAATAATACATATAACCCTAGTAATAACAATGTTTTTTTTTTTCGTAGAAAATACAAAAAGTTTCATGTAATTTTTGAAATTTAAAAAATGTACATATGTACATTTTATTATTAAGTATTTTAGATTATAAGTAGGGTGACCATTAATTTCTGATTTAAAATCAGTACGTTTCTTGGTCTTTTTCGTAATTATAATATGGTTTTTATGGTTTTGTTTAATCTTTGATCTTTAATCAATGTTTTCTCCTATTTTAAGTTAATAATTATTTATAAAAGTAGGTAGTTTTAGTGGCAAAAAGCGTTTGGTACTTCGAACATTATTTAACAATCTTCTTTTATACTTTACAAAAAAAACCCTACACAAAAAACCTGTAACATATTTACACTGGTTGACTCTTTTAATTATTTCAAATATTATTCACAAAAAAATATTGTGTTGAATTTCTGAACAAGATATTTTTTTGGGAAAAATAACTTTCAAAAAAATTTATTAACAGCTGTTAATTAAATTAGATTTAATAAGAAGAGTTTCGAGTAATTTCTAGCATCTAGCGTCTTGTACGTCAGCAACGTAAAATATTAGCTGGCTTGAAAAATCAGTACAATCAGTACTTTTTTTAAATTCAGAACAATTCAGTACACACATTTTCAATCAGTACCATATGAAAAATCAGTACATGTACTGATGAAATCAGTACGAATGGTCACCCTAACTATAAGGTAGGTAAATGAATTTTCAGGCTAGTTGCAGCAAAAACTTTGAATTTTATGAATATCAATTAAGAGGAAATTACTGTTAATTAGTCGTTTTCTAGTCTTACTTATACTTTTTATTAAAAACCTCCGTGGAACACAAATTTACGTGTCGGCCGGTACCGTCTCTAAACTTTGTAAGCGCTGGTTTTAAAGTGTTGTTTTAAGTCAATTGGTCAGCTGTTTCTGAAGTGAAAATTTTTGTGAAGCATATATGCACTAATTTATAGTTATGCAAATTTGCTTAACTAAAACAAATTGCATTTGCTTTCATTTTGTTTTTGTAGTCTTGCGAATTAAATATATCTTGCTAGACCCGCAAAATCTGCACACTCTGCAAGGGTTGTTTGCATCAAAGGTTGAGTTCCGCTAATATTAATTCTTTAAAAACACAATACATACATACATTACTAATTGAAAACATACATACACATGTGCAAACAATTAAAGCTGCCATCATAAAAATATGTCGCCATAATTTCCGCGATCAATGGTCTCATATATTACTACTACATTTCAGTTATATACTTTTTATTAAAATAAATAAATATTTAAGTCTGTATGTAGTAAAAATTAAGGAATGTTGAAATATATATTTTAAAATAAGTTATAAACAAATATTTTCTTACATGTTTTATATTTTTGTTGTAAGCAAACGCATTCCATTTTTTAATGAACGCCAACAATAATGTAAGGCAACACCTATAACAAAGGGGATTAATACACAAGGTGGTGTTATTTCGTCAGCAGATTATATATATATATATATATATATATATATATATATATATATATATATATATATATATATATATATATATACATAACAAGTTGCAATTGTAGACAAATGCTTATACAATTAACAAAATATAAATATATATATATATATATATATCTATATAAATTTTGTTTGTACTTTCAGAAATTTTATAGATATCACAAATTCTTGAGATGTAAAGAAGAAATACCAGTATGCAACTCTGACGAAACCGAAGTGCCTTATTTTACAGTTTTTAAGTTAGCCTTTCCACAACTTTTTAACATATTTTTTACCTTTTTTGTAACGCTTTCCGTTTTTCCTGCAATCCACTCCGGTAAGTTAAATTCTTAGAAGCTCAAATAAAATTATTTTTTTGTATGATATTCTCTCTCATTTAAAATTTAAAATTCACTCGTGTTCTTAATCTCGTAGTGTACGGTCTTTGGGTAATATTAGTTATAGATGACAGGAACATTTATTAATAAACAAACAAATATACATCAGTGAAATGAGAAAAAAAAAGCGAACAGTGGAATGACAATAGTCGCCGTGAAAGTGGGTCTTATAATTGAAACGCTTACATTGTGTTGAGTTTTACAAGCGTTAGCTATTAAAACATTAGGGACCCAGAAAGTAATAGAAACTATTTAAGTTAAAACCCAAAAATAATCGCAAGCAATTGAAGTGCAAGATTGCCAAATTTAAATAAGTGTATGGAATAAGGGACAAACTTAGCCCAATGCGTTTTTCAAAATTATAAAAAAATACAAAGGTCAACAAAGATCATCTTTACAAGTTCTGGAGTTGTCTTTAAAGCTGTTATAGCCGCATTACGCCCAATTTCAGCTGTTGCTCTCAAGACATTGGTAGAGAGAGATCTTAAAAGGGGCAGAAGCCTCAAATATTCAGAGATGAAGATGAAGAGAAGCCAGGAAAAATGGAGCCCCCGTTACTGAAAACATACCTTTAAGCTACCTTCAATGTATTTGAAAGAAAAAACTTGAATGATCTAATAAAGGTTTTTGGTTGGATTTATTGGAGAAAGTAATTTTAACGTATCAAGAATTAAACGTTGTGTCACATTTTGTCATGTTTTCCAATTTGACTTCGCTGATCATCAGACGCCAGCGAGTTGTTGAACATGTTTAACCTTGCGGACTTATTTGTACACCACGCCCAGTGTTATTAATTACAATTTTTTATTTTAGCACAGCATATTCAACAACTGGTTGAAGACTGATGATCACCAAATTAAAATTGGAAAACATAACAAAAAGCGCGACAAATATAATGTATGCAAAAAGCATGCACCCTTCTAAATAGAAATGAAAAAGGCAAAAATGAAGTAATAAGCAAGGCAACCAAAAATATGCAAAATCATATATTTTCATATAATTTTTATTGAATCTTTGCTTAACTAACAATAAGTATTCAAATCCTTAAACTAAGTAGTTAATATATGTCCAGTCACTACCAGACTAAGCTCTCACCAAAAAACTAACTAGTTTCAAAGGTTTCATCTAAGAGCAATGGTATTTTTTTTTAGGCGGGTGTGCCCACTATGTTGCAGGATGCTTCACGAGGGAACGTTTCTTTGCGTAAGTTAAAAGTTACGTGTGAACATTTTTGTTTATTCTTTTTTATTCCCCCTAACTTTGCCCATTTTTCAACTTGAGTTCGGTCTTGTTGCAGCTGGATCGAAGCCTTTTTAGGGTCCTTATGAATACTAAGAAAAGCAGTGTCGTCAGCAAATGTCGACGTGTGTGTGAAACTATGGGTTGGCATATCTGCTGCGCTAATCAAGTATGTCTTTAAAGCTGTTATAGCCGCATTACGCCCAATTTCAGCTGTTGCTCTCAAGACATTGGTAGAGAGAGATCTTAAAAGGGGCAGAAGCCTCAAATATTCAGAGATAAAGATGAAGAGAAGCCAGGAAAAATGGAGCCCCCGTTACTGAAAACATACCTTTAAGCTACCTTCAATGTATTTGAAAGAAAAAACTTGAATGATCTAATAAAGGTTTTTGGTTGGATTTATTGGAGAAAGTAATTTTAACGTATCAAGAATTAAACGTTGTGTCACATTTTGTCATGTTTTCCAATTTGACTTCGCTGATCATCAGACGCCAGCGAGTTGTTGAACATGTTTAACCTTGCGGACTTATTTGTACACCACGCCCAGTGTTATTAATTACAATTTTTTATTTTAGCACAGCATATTCAACAACTGGTTGAAGACTGATGATCACCAAATTAAAATTGGAAAACATAACAAAAAGCGCGACAAATATAATGTATGCAAAAAGCATGCACCCTTCTAAATAGAAATGAAAAAGGCAAAAATGAAGTAATAAGCAAGGCAACCAAAAATATGCAAAATCATATATTTTCATATAATTTTTATTGAATCTTTGCTTAACTAACAATAAGTATTCAAATCCTTAAACTAAGTAGTTAATATATGTCCAGTCACTACCAGACTAAGCTCTCACCATAAAACTAACTAGTTTCAAAGGTTTCATCTAAGAGCAATGGTATTTTTTTTTAGGCGGGTGTGCCCACTATGTTGCAGGATGCTTCACGAGGGAACGTTTCTTTGCGTAAGTTAAAAGTTACGTGTGAACATTTTTGTTTATTCTTTTTTATTCCCCCTAACTTTGCCCATTTTTCAACTTGGGTTCGGTCTTGTTGCAGCTGGATCGAAGCCTTTTTAGGGTCCTTATGAATACTAAGAAAAGCAGTGTCGTCAGCAAATGTCGACGTGTGTGTGAAACTATGGGTTGGCATATCTGCTGCGCTAATCAAGTATGTCTTTAAAGCTGTTATAGCCGCATTACGCCCAATTTCAGCTGTTGCTCTCAAGACATTGGTAGAGAGAGATCTTAAAAGGGGCAGAAGCCTCAAATATTCAGAGATGAAGATGAAGAGAAGCCAGGAAAAATGGAGCCCCCGTTACTGAAAACATACCTTTAAGCTACCTTCAATGTATTTGAAAGAAAAAACTTGAATGATCTAATAAAGGTTTTTGGTTGGATTTATTGGAGAAAGTAATTTTAACGTATCAAGAATTAAACGTTGTGTCACATTTTGTCATGTTTTCCAATTTGACTTCGCTGATCATCAGACGCCAGCGAGTTGTTGAACATGTTTAACCTTGCGGACTTATTTGTACACCACGCCCAGTGTTATTAATTACAATTTTTTATTTTAGCACAGCATATTCAACAACTGGTTGAAGACTGATGATCACCAAATTAAAATTGGAAAACATAACAAAAAGCGCGACAAATATAATGTATGCAAAAAGCATGCACCCTTCTAAATAGAAATGAAAAAGGCAAAAATGAAGTAATAAGCAAGGCAACCAAAAATATGCAAAATCATATATTTTCATATAATTTTTATTGAATCTTTGCTTAACTAACAATAAGTATTCAAATCCTTAAACTAAGTAGTTAATATATGTCCAGTCACTACCAGACTAAGCTCTCACCATAAAACTAACTAGTTTCAAAGGTTTCATCTAAGAGCAATGGTATTTTTTTTTAGGCGGGTGTGCCCACTATGTTGCAGGATGCTTCACGAGGGAACGTTTCTTTGCGTAAGTTAAAAGTTACGTGTGAACATTTTTGTTTATTCTTTTTTATTCCCCCTAACTTTGCCCATTTTTCAACTTGGGTTCGGTCTTGTTGCAGCTGGATCGAAGCCTTTTTAGGGTCCTTATGAATACTAAGAAAAGCAGTGTCGTCAGCAAATGTCGACGTGTGTGTGAAACTATGGGTTGGCATATCTGCTGCGCTAATCAAGTATAGAATTGGACCTAGTTTACTCCCTTGAAGTACACCAGCCCCTCTTGGTTGAGAAGAACTTATTTGGTTTCCCTCTTTGATCATAAATTGTCGGCCGGTTATTTTTCTAAAAGGTTTAAAATATAAGCTGTAAGGTTGAGCTTTAGTTTGTTTAAAAGGCCTTTATGCCATACTTTGTTGAAAGCTTGTGAAACATCGATAAAAAGCCCGGAGCAGTACTTCTTTTCCTCAAAGGCTTTTCTTATAACCTGTACCAACCTGTAAGTTTGTTTGATGGTACTATGTTGACTTCTGAATCCGAATTGGTGATTTGGAATGCAGTTGTTGTTATTCAGGATCGGATTCAGCTTGTTTTCTTAGCAGTTTTTCAAACAATTTTTACATTGTGGGTAACAAATTTATGGGCCTATAAAACTCTACCTTCGAGGCAACTTTCCATATAGGCAGAAAATGTTTAAGCCAAATTTTCGCGTTAAAAATTAAAAGAATTATTCTTTTAGCAGTAAGAGGTAGCTCTATGAGCTTTTTGTTGCTTGTTTTATCAACGCCAAGAGCTTTTCACCATTTAGGTTAGTGATAGCCTCTACAACTTCTACGAATCGGAAACGTATTTCTAAAGGACGCCTAGCAACATGCATGTTTTGGGGGTGAACACGTCTTTGAAATGATTTGCGAACAGATCGCATTTTTCTTCTTCATTTCTAGCCCAGGATTCTCTCAGATTGCGCTGGGGTGGTTTTTGCGATAACAGGTCTTGTAAGACGTCTGGCTGAACGCCAGAGGGAGGAGTCACGTCTAGACCTTCCAGGTACTATTTCAGTGATGTCATTCTGTGAACCTCCAACAATCTTTTTAATTGGTTTGTACATTCTTTCAGCTTTGATTTAAGTTGGGGTGATCTATGCTTTTGCCATTCTCTTCGGGCTCTCCTTTTTTTCAGATAAAAGTTTTTCCACATCGTCAGAAAAAATTTGGTTGTACCTAGTCTGACTGTAGGTAGAAGACGCATGTTCAACGGCTTTTTTAATGATTTCGTTTAGGAGGCTTAGACAACCGTCGATGTCTCTGGGAGTTTTTAGCGATGGTCTTCCGAGCAGTGAGTGCTGATATATTTCTTATGTTTAAACCAATTTTTTAAGATAAGAAAAAATCACTAGTTGCTATTTGTTGACGACTGCAAATAGTGATTATTGTATGTGAGTGATTAGAGGATAAACCCAAGGAGGCTTGAGCCTCAATAAGCTCCGAGGATATACCCATTGCTACGCCAAAATCTATTACGTCTGGAATTTTATTGTAGTCAGTTGGCCAGCCAGACACGGCATCATACAAGACACGACCTCTGAAACTAGTTAGGCGGGAGTCCTAGTACGTGTGCTTGGCGTTTAAGTCTCCAGCAATCAAAGATTTGTAAAAACTGTTGTACTGATTCTTCGTTATGGAGAATCTCGGTGGACAATAAACTGACGAAATAACCAGGTTATGGAAAAATTCATCAATGCAGATGTTAGTTGCTTGCATATAACATTTGGAAAGGCCACCCAACCATTGGTGCTTAATTTTGATTTGATTAATATAGCAGAGCCACCACAGGATCTATTTCTGGGATCATTTTTTTTTTTTTTTTCATATTTTTATTATTGAATCTTCGCCTTTGACGAACTAACAATAAATATTCAGACTAAAATTTAAGTTCTCATAATAAAATTAATTAATTCAGTAGTTTCATCTTAGTGCAATAGTATCCCTTCTTTTCAGACGAGTGTGTCCACTATGTTGCAAAATGTTTCGAGCGAGCGGATTTGGATGTATTTCCAGTTTGTTTAAATACTTGTCCACATAATTAAAAATTTCGCATTTAACTAGTGGAACTTGCAGATCTTTGTGGATGTTGCTGTTTTTAACATACCAAGGAGCACCAGTTATCATTCTTAGGATTTTATTTTGACGACGTTGTATTTTTTCTATGTTGGAGGCGGAAGCAGTGCCCCATAATTGTATACCGTAGCACCAAATTGGTTTTAAAATCGAGTTGTAGAGTAAAAGTTTACAATCCAGACGTAGCACAGAGTTTCTACCTATTAGCCAAAGGATTTGCGTAGCTTTAAGTTTCATTTGAGTCAGCTTCGAATCTATATGAGGCTTCCATGTGAGGCGGCGATCCAGGTGAATGCCAAGATATTTCGTCTCAATTCGTTGGGGGGCACGTTTCCTTGCGTAACGTAAAAGTAACGTGGGTGCATTTTTGTTCATTTTTTTAATACCCCATAACTTTGCCCATTTTTCAACTTGAATTTAGTAACTTCAGAAGCAGTTTTCGACTTGATTGATTCAACCCATGCATATTTTAAAAATGTATCAATAACTGTTAGCATATATTTATACCCCTTGTTACTAGACAAATATTCGCCCATTTCTACTAAATCGGCTTGCCATAGATCATCTATACCCTTTGTAATAACTCTACGTCTTAAGAAAATTTCTGCGTGCTCTTGAATGAAGCTCATTAACTAAATCTCTTTTTGTGGACATTCTTAGTTTATTAAATATTTATAATTTATGTTATTTTCAGATGAGTGGTTGTGATCATTATCATCATCTAGTGGTATATGTATATTTTAGACTATTTTCTGATGAAAATAAAAATTTTTCAATTTCATAAATTTTTTGATTAAAGTTTTCTATATGCTTATTTCAAAAGAGGTCTTTGCTTTTGTTCTGTGAGAATAATTTAAGGAAATATATGTTTTCAACCAATTTGATTGTTGAAACTTTAATATTCTATGAATTTTAGTTAACTTTAATCCGTGTTTTAAGCACTGACGCAAATTTTTATAATAAATTACATGCTCTAATTTATCATGGAGATCAACAATTATTTTTTTTTTCTTTAAATTGAGGGGGTGCTTTGTTTTCACAGCAAAACGGAAGACTTTTATGACTATCATGAATTTCCCTTGGATATTTCAAGTCAACTTCCAAAATATATCCAATACTTGAACTTTCTGGAATTGAATCCTAAGAGAAACTTTCAAAATCATCTACCCACTCAAAATTTCCCTCTGGCAAAGCTTCTGACAGTGCCCAGCCATATAAATTATTTGCATCCATATACATTAAGTACTTAGATGGCATCTCAATATTATAATTATTTAAATATTTATTGTTGGCTACAGAATGTCTTTGTGGACATTGCACCACTATTCCTCCTCTGATTCCCTTTTGAAAAAATGTAATCATATCTATGTCAGTAAGTAAATCTAGTTTAATGTCTGTTATTTTTAGCATTGCATCCCATGAAAGACCCGGTGCTGTATAATAATGACATGGATCTAAATTATAAATATTTTTGCAAAGTTTTCTAAAGTTTTCGAAAACATCTGCTAGCAATAACACATCTGTTTTTAGATATAACATTAGATAGTCGTCTAATGTTTTACACTCAAGTTTACTCCAAACTTCTTTTGCATGTGCATAATCAGCCAAAAAACATTCTGTATCCGTCAGTTTATTAAAGAAATTCTCAATGGTTGGTAAATTAGTTTCAGAAAGTTTCTCGATAGAATTCAAATAATTGTAAGGGCAAACACCTTTTCTTATAAGTAAATTAAATTGACTTTCAATATTGCATATTGATTTGACAATATGTAAATCACTTCCCAGCAAAAAGTACTGCTTCCATCCGAGCAGGTTTGTAAGGGAGAGTTTATCTCTCTCACTTACCAACCTGCCTACGGAAGGCATGATTTTTGTTTGCAATGTCCCACTTGGCAGCACTTAGTGGGAATCTTTTTTCAAGGCTTAAAATATGCGCATAGTTCATGTCTCTTTTATTGACGAAATAAATATTATCTAAAATATTTGCTTTCCATTAACTGCATCCACGTAATCGAGAGATTTTTCTTTATTTTTAACTAACATATCTCTGCCTTACGCCATCGCATCCTCAGGAGCGCATCAAAATTGCGCATTTAGAAAACATGATAATATTCTACTGCTTCCAAAAACTAAATTATTTTTTGCTGAGTTTTTGCTAAATTGTTTACAAGGTTATCTAAGCTAGATGGTAAAAATCTATATGAATTAAGAAATCTTATTTGAAACATTTCATTATCTTGACTAGTAATAGTTTTTGATAATGAGATATATAATTCTTTGTTTAGAGGAATAACATTGATTGAACCATCATTAATTTTGTTAAGTTCTTTTACAAATATGTAAATGACAATCATATGATGAAAAATTGTGAAAAAATACAGGGAAAAACTTTGGAATTTTATAGTTTAAATTACACGAATTATGTGCTGGTCCTCTGTACTTTCCACTTAAATGGCAGTGTTCTCTTACTTTTATTTCATTTAAAATTGGCTTTAAGCAAATGTATCTCTCATTATTTAAAGAAAAACTTTTTTCTTCCTCATTAGTTAAGGGTAACATTTGCTTAGGTTTTATAATATAATTATTGAATAAAAATTTTAAATCATTTATTAAGCCTTCAATAAATTGCTTTGGTGCATCTAAGCCTTTAAAACAAAAAAATTTTTTTAAACTTTCCTTAAAGGAAGACTTAATAAAATATGAAAACGCATAGGGAATATGTTTATCAACTAAGGTTGTTGATGACATATCTCCGTTTGGAATACATGTTTGAATATTTTCAAAAATGCATTCCGAATCTGCGTATATTACAAAAGGTATATCTATCTTATTACTAAAATTTTTAAATTTTAAAACACACTTATCTTCAGTGGGGAGATAGGATATCTTTTGCCTGCAGTAGTTATGATGATTTTCAAATTTTTCTTCCGTAATAAAATGTTGGAAGCAGTCATCACAGAAAAAGATTGTTTTCTCATGTTTAGTCTGCTGAGATCTAACCAATCTATAAAAAATAAAAAAATAAAATAAACAAAAAAAATTGTAAATATGAATTTATATACATATATTAAAAGTTATTCATCAAAATTTTATTTAACAAATTAAAATAAGAAAAAAAAAGAAAAAAGTTTGAAAAACTATTACTTACCTAGAAATGTTTTTAATCCAAACATAGTGAAAAATATCACGCTCTCCAATATGAAGAAATATTAGGTTAATGTGATGTATTTTCTTCTCCTTCTTCTTTTGCATTATATCCAAAAACATTAACACTAATGTCTGGATTGTTTTCTTCAAAAATGCTGATATCTTTAAGTTTTAATGGGAAACATAAGGCTTTAAAATATATATCGCATCCGTTAATGCAGATAATGTCTTTGTAGGCACTGGTTCGCTCTGCATGTTTCCCTTAATTAGCAATTGCTGATATCACAACCCACTTAAAACAATAGTTATCAATATTCTGGACATTGATACATGCCTTTTTTAGCAATAGTTTTCTTGGTAGTGCTATGAATGATGAGCCTTTTAGTGGTTGATATATATTTAAATTTATTTGGATTTTCGTCAGTTGAATTAATGTCCAACCACTGTCTCTTTCTTGGAACTCTTCCATTTTAGTTAAAAAGCTTTTTTAATGAATATCTCAAATATCAAATTCTTTTATTGAAAAAATTTCCTGCATTTTTGTTTGGAAATAGTTCACTTCTAGTGGTGTATTCTCCAAGTCAGTGGGCTTTGCATATAATGCAGCATATGGCAGCACTGTAGTGTAGAAATGGCTGAGCCAGAATCCCCATAAATATACTACTTAAAAGGAAACACACGTATGTATTTAGGTTTTATACAAGTAAAATTTATTTAAATCCCAGTAAAAAAAGTTAGGAAAAAGAAGTAGAAAAAACCCGGAACTAGCTTACTTGAATCACTTCAAATTTTAAGGGTTGTCATTGGAGGGATGCTATTTATTTTTGAAAATTTTAAACCGTATATAATCAACATTTTCGATGCTACAAAATTTCCATACCAAGGTGTTATTTTGAAGTAGATGTAAAACTTGAACTTTTTCTGCATTTAATATGTGGGGAAAAAACACTCCTACTAAGGAAGGAATTTAGCGTAGCCCTTATTGCCTTATTACTTATTGTAAAACATTTGATTTCGATATCTGTTATAGTTTCCGAGATACTGCGTTTCGAATATATCATAAAAATCGTTAATTTGTATGGGAGCTACCCCTTTTTTTGCCCCCACTAAAAAATTTTTTTCTTTAAAGTGTAGCCCTTAGCGTACAATTACTTTTTGTAGAACATTTTAAGTCGATAGCTGTTATAGTTTCCAAGATATAGCGCATAAAATATTTCACCAAATTTGTGCAATCGTAGGAAAACTACCCCCCCTGATCCTATCTGAAAAAATTCTTCCATGATTTGGGTCCCTACTTTAAGAGTATCCGTGCCAAGTTGTGTGGCAAGAATGATTATATTTACTGAGATATATAGGGATATATGCACGGATTTTGTCTTAAAAAAAATGGGTTATTTTGGGTTTTCGCTTTTATCTCTGATTTTAAATAGCAATTGTCCGCGGGATATTTCTAACAGTTTGACACCAATAACTGGTCGGTATCTTTTTATTTGACTCCGGAAAATTGATTTCAACAGACGGACAGATGGACAGACAGACATGGCTATATCAACTTCCCTATCTATAAGGATCCAGAATATAGATACTTTAATGGGCGCAAATGGATAATAAAGAAATTACAAACGGAATGACAAACTGATATATACCCTTATCACTATGTGAAAAGTATAAAAATAGCGTTAGCTCTATTAATCTCGTAGTGTACGGACGTGTCTACGCGAGTGTATATTTGTAATAGGTGATATTTGTAATAAATTACAAAAAAAAAATTGTTAATATACATACCTACAAGACATAAGTGAGAATCGAAAATAAAAACAAACTAAACAAAACAAAAAAACCAAACGGTTAATGAGTAACAGTAATCGTTGTGACAGTGGGCCTAATAGCCGAAATGCTTACATTGTGTTAAGCTCAGCAAGCGTTAGCAATGAAAACATTAGAGACCCTGAATATAATAGAAACTATTTAAGTGCAAAACCGAAAACAAATACAAATAATTTAAGTGCAAGTGTGCCTAATTTGAATAAATGTACTGAACAAGGGACAAATTTAGCCCAATCTCTGTTTAAAAATTATAAAAAAAATACCGAGGTGCCATCTTCATCGCGGTCTTCTTTATCAAGTTCTGGTGTCGCACCAACAGCTGCTAAAGGCGCTACGGGCCCAATTTCTGCGTGTGCTCCTAAGATCCAGGTAGGGATGGACAGGTACGTAACAGTTCTTAAAAGGGGAAGGAGCCCTAAATCGGCAGAAGCATCTCAACCTGCAAAAATTTTAAAAGACGATGAAAGGCCAACCTCATCGCAAAATCGTTTTGCAATTTTGCAAGAGGATAATGAGGCCCCTGTTAGTGAAAAAAAGTCCTTTAAGCCACCTCCCATTTATTTGAGGGAAAAAAACTCAAATGCTCTCGTCAAGTTTTTAGTCGGTTTGATTGGGGAAAATAACTTTTATGTTTCAAACGTTAAACGCGGTAACATATTTGAGACGAAAATTCAAGTGAACCATGAAAACGCCTACCGCGCCACGGTTTCGGAGCTCGAAAAACTCAGAAAAAACTTCTATACCTACCAACTCAAGACCGCAAAAGGCCTTCAGGTAGTTATTAAAGGCATTGATTCTAACGTTGACCCAGAAGAGATCAAGACCAGTTTGCTAAACAAAGGGTTTATGGTTAGGACGGTATCGAATATGAGAAATAGGGAAAAACACCCCCCAACCATTATTCCGAGTGGAGCTTGAGCCTGGTGATATCAAATTGAAAAAAAGTGAAACTCACCCCATCTACGATTTAAAATATATTATGCACCGACGAGTCACTGTGGAAGTGCCACATAAGCGATCTGGGCCCGTACAGTGCTTAAACTGCCAGGAATATGGCCACACTAAAACTTATTGTAAGTTGCCTACTGTTTGTGTTGTGTGTGTGGGGATCTGCACGATACGACCAAGTGCGACAAGCCAAAAGACGATCCTAGGATAAAGAAATGCAGCAACTGCGGGGGAAACCACACTGCCAACTATAGAGGTTGTCCTGTTTTTAATTCAGTTAAGCGATCAACTAAGCCGAAAATAGTTCCTGCCCCTCCCCAGCCTTTAATTATACTAACTACAAATATGCCTCCATTGGCACAACCATCTACAAATCAAGTTTCTTACGCCGCCGCATTAAAGTCTAACCAGCCTAATTCACGTAAGTCTACCCAGCCTACAACACAACAAGAAGTGCCAACTAGCGAACCAACCGGGCCTAATTTTAGCCGCCTGGAAGCCGTAATTGACAATATGGTCACACAATTTACGCAGATTATGGCGCAAATGGCCAACATGATGCTAGAAATGCAAAAAATACAGTCTGCTTTTCTGCAGGCTATGCTTAAAAGACCATGAACTGCCTCAGGGTTTGTTTCTGGAACGCAAACGGCATCCGCCAACACAAAAACGAGCTCGAATATTTCTTGATGAACCAAAAAATCGATGATATGTGTATTTCTGAGACTCATATGACATCTAGAAGCACTTTTAAAATTAGTGGTTATTCTTTTTACGATTCAAAGGATCCTAGGGATAGATCATGTGGTGGCTCGGCTATTCTAATCAAATCGAAAATTAAACACCAATGGTTGGGTGGCCTCTCGTAATGTTATATCCAAGCTACGAACGTCTGCATTGATGAATTTTTCCATAACCTTGTTATTTCATCAGTTTACTGTCCACCCAGATTCTCCATAACGAAGGATCAGTACAACAGTTTCTACAAATCATTAGGTCCCCGCTTCATAGCTGCTGGAGACTATAACGCTAAGCACACATACTGGGGCTCCCGCCTAATTAGTCCCAGAGGTCGTGTCTTGTATGACTCAGTGTCGGAAATAGGACTTTTTGTTATTTCAACTGGACAACCAACCTATTGGCCAACGGACAATAATAAAATTCCAGACGTAATAGATTTTGGCGTGGCAAAAGGTATATCCCCGGACCTTATTGAGGAGGCTGTAGCCTCCTTGGATTTATCTTCTGACCACTCACCCACAATTATCACTATTTGCAGTCCTCACCAAATAGCAACTAGTGATTTTTTCTTATCAAAAAGAGTAAATTGGTTAAAATATAAAAAATATATCAGCTCTCACTGCTCGGAACACATACCACTAAAAACTCCCCAAGAAATCGATGATTGCCTAAATATCCTAAATGAAAACATTAAAGAAGCCGTTGAACATGCTTCTTCAACATACCGTCAGGTCAAATACAACAAAATTTTTTCTGTCGATGTTGAGGAGCTTTTATCTGAAAAAAGGAGAGCGCGAAGAGAATGGCAACAGCATAGATCGCCCCAACTTAAAACGAAGCTAAAAGAGTGTAAAAATCGCTTAAAAAACTTGCTGGAGGTACACAGAATTGCATCAATTAAGAAGTATTTGGAAGGTCTAGACGCAACCCCTCAAACAAATTATTCTCTATGGCGATCAGCCAGTCGTCTCAAAAGACCCGTAATCGCAAAACCACCACTGCGCAATCTAAGAGGATCCTGGGCTAGAAATGATGAAGAAAAATGCGATCTGCTCGCAAGCCATTTAAGAAACGTGTTCACTTCTAATACATGCACTGACGTGAGGGAATTACCGCCTGTTGTTTCTAGACGTCCTATAGAAATACGTTTCCGATATTCAGATGTGGTAGAAGCTATTTCTAACCTTAATGATAAAAAAGCTCCTGGCGTTGATAAAATAAGCAACAAGATGCTCATTGAGCTACCTTTTACAGCAAAAAGAATAATTCTTTTTATTTTCAATGCCAGATGATTAAGAAGATAAGATGATTCCTAAGCCTGGTAAAGATCCTTCTAAGGTGGAGTCTTATAGGCCTATAAGTTTGTTACCAACTTTGTCAAAACTGTTTGAAAAGCTGCTTAAAAACAAGCTTACTCCGATCCTGAATGAAAACAACTGCATTCCAGATCACCAATTTGGCTTTAGAAGTCAACATAGCACAATAGAACAAACTCACAGACTGGTGCAGGTTATAAGAAAAACTTTCGAGGAAAAAAAGTACTGCTCCGCGCTTTTTATAGATGTCTCTCAAGCTTTCGATAAAGTATGGCACGAAGGCCTGTTAAACAAACTAAAGCTAAACCTTCCAGCTAATATTTTCAACCTACTAGAAAAGTACATAACCGGTCGACAGTTTAAAATCAAAGAGGGAAACCAAATAAGTTCTTCTCAAACAACAGGGGCTGGTGTACCTCAAGGGAGTATACTAGGTCCAGTTCTGTACTTGCTTTACACAGCAGATATGCCAACCAATAGTTTTACACACACGTCGACATTTGCTGATGATACTGCTTTTCTTAGTATTCATAAAGACCCTAAAGAGGCTTCAAACCAATTGCAGCAACACGTAACCCAAGTTGAAAAATGGGCAAAGTTATGGGGAATAAAAATAAATGACCAAAAATGCACCCACGTAACTTTTACTTTACGCAAAGAAACGTGCTCTCCAATTCTTATTAACAACCATATGGTGCCTCAACGAACCGAGACAAAATATCTTGGTATTCACCTAGACCGCCGCCTCACGTGGAAGCCTCATATAGATGCGAAGTTGACGCAAATGAAACTTAAAGCTACACAAATTCATTGGCTAATCGGCAGAAACTCTGTGCTTCGTCTTGATTGTAAACTTCTACTCTACAAATCGATTTTGAAACCAATTTGGTGCTACGGTATACAATTATGGGGCACTGCTTCCGCATCCAACATAGAAAAAATTCAACGCAGGCAAAACAAAATCCTAAGAATGATAACTGGTGCTCCTTGGTATGTTAAAAACAGCAACATCCACAAGGATCTACAAGTTCCACTAGTTAAATGCGAAATCCTGAACTATGTGGAGAAGTATTTAAATAAGCTGGAAGCTCACCCAAATCCGCTCGCCCGAAACATCCTGCAACATAGTGGGCACACCCGCCTGAAAAGGAGGGATACTATTGCGCTTATATGAAGCTTGATAATTAATATTTTTTTTTTTTTTTTTTTTTTTTTTTGTTTTAACATATATTTTATTATTGAATCTTCGCTTAAGCGAACTAACAATAAGTATTCAAATCTTAAAACTAAGTAATTAATACTAGTCCAGTCAGTACCAGACTAAAATTTAAGTTCTCACAATAAAATTATCTTATTTCAAAGGATTCATCTAAGAGCAATAGTGTCCCTTCTTTTTAGGCGGGTGTGCCCACTATGTTGCAGGATGCTTCGAGCAAGCGGATTTGGATGTGATTCCAGCTTATTTAAATACTTGTCCACATATTTCAGGATTTCGCATTTTACAAGTGGAACTTCAAGATCCTTGTGGATGTTGCTGTTTTTTATATACCAAGGAGCACCAGTTATCATTCTTAGAATTTTGTTTTGACGGCGTTGAATCTTTTCTATATTGGAGGCGGAAGCAGTGCCCCATAGTTGTATCCCGTAGCACCAAATTGGTTTTAAAATCGAGTTGTAGAGTAAAAGCTTACAATCAAGCTGTAGCACAGAGTTTCTACCAATTAGCCAGTGGATTTGAGCAGCTTTAAGTTTCATTTGAGTCAGCTTTGCATCTATATGAGGCTTCCATGTAAGGCGGCGATCTAGGTGAATACCAAGATATTTTGTCTCAGATCGTTGAGGCACATTATGGTTGTTGATAGTGATTGGAGGGCACGTTTCTTTGCGTAAGGTAAAAGTTACGTGAGTGCATTTTTGTTCATTTATCTTAATTCCCCATAACTTTGCCCATTTCTCAACTTGGGTTACGTGTTGCTGCAGTTGGTTCGAAGCCTCTTTAGGGTCTTTATGAGTACTGAGAAAAGCGGTATCGTCAGCAAATGTAGACGTGTGCGTAAAACTGTTTGTTGGCATATCTGCCGTGTAAAGCAAGTAAAAAATTGGGCCTAGTATACTTCCTTGAGGGACACCAGCCTCTATTGGTTGGGAACAACTTATTTGGTTTCCCTCTTTGATCATAAATTGTCGGCCTGTTATGTATTTTTCTAAAAGGTTGAAAATATTATCTGGAAGGTTGAGCTTTAGTTTGTTTAAAAGGCCTTCATGCCATACTTTGTCGAAAGCTTGTGAGACATCGATAAAAAGCCCGGAGCAGTACTTCTTTTCCTCAAAGGCTTTTCTTATAACCTGTACCAACCTGTGAGTTTGTTCGATGGTACTATGATGACTTCTAAAGCCGAATTGGTGATTTGGAATACAGTTGTTGTCATTCAGGATTGGATTTAGCTTGTTTTTTAACAGTTTTTCGAACAATTTTGACATTGTGGGTAACAAACTTATGGGCCTATAAGATTCTACCTTCGAGGGATCTTTGCCAGGCTTAGGAATCATCTTTACTAAGGCAACTTTCCATATAGGCGGAAAATGTTCAAGCCGAATTATCGCGTTAAAAGTAAAAAGAATGATTCTTTTAGCAGTAAGAGGCAGCTCTATGAGCATTTTGTTGCTTATTTTATCTACGCCAGGAGCTTTTTTACCATTTAGGTTAGCGATAGCCTCTACAACATCTGCAAATCGGAAACGTATTTCTAAAGGACGTCTGGCAACAACAGGCGGTAATTCCCTCACGTCAGTGCATGTATTGGGAGTGAATACGTTTTTGAAGTGATTTGCGAACAGATCGCATTTTTCTTCGTCATTTCTAGCCCAGGATCCTCTCAGATTGCGCAGTGGTGGTTTTGCGATAACAGGTCTTTTAAGACGTCTGGCTGATCGCCATAAGGAATAATTTGTCTGAGGAGTCGCGTCTAGACCTTCCAGGTACTCTTTCAGTGATGCCATTCTGTGAGCCTCCAACAAGCTTTTTAGTTGGGTTGTACATTCTTTCAGCCTAGTTTTAAGTTGGGGCGATCTATGTTTTTGCCATTCCCTGCGGGCTCTTCTTTTTTCAGATACAAGCTTTTCCACATCGTCAGAGAAAATTTTGTTGTACCTAGCCTGGCGGTAGGTAGAAGACGCATGTTCAACGGCTTTTTTAATGTTTTCATTTAGGACGCTCAGACAATCATCTATGTCTCCAGGAGTTTTTAGCGGTTGGTTTTCCGCGCAGTGGGTACTAATATATTTTTTATATTTTAACCAATTTATTCTTTTTGATAAGAAAAACTCACTAGTTGCCATTTGGTGAGGACTGCAAATAGTTATTATTGTGGGTGAGTGGTCAGAAGATAAATCCAAGGAGGCTTGAGCCTCAATGAGCTCCGAGGATATACCTTTTGCTACGCCAAAATCAATTACGTCTGGAATTTTATTGTGGTCTGTTGGCCAGTAGGTTGGTTGTCCAGTTGAAATAACATAAAGTCCCATTTCAGACTTACTACCTAGTTTTAAGATTTGAACACTTATTGTTAGTTCGCCACAGGCGAAGATTCAATAATAAATATATGAAAAAAAAAAAAGTTTTAAACGATTGTTTTCTCATAATCGTACAGTTGTAAAGCCATTTGTTTTAAATACAATTCGTTACAGTTATATATGACAATATGCAATGTTGCCGTGACAATAATTTTACGCGTTGTTTGCAGAAATTAAAAAAGGGTGCCAGATTAATATATTACTGCGAAATCCCTACATTTTGATGATATAAAAAAATCCGTCTTTTTTTCTCCACGCTCAGTTTTTTTAGACGAGAATCCCTACGAATAGGGATTTTTCCCTACGTATAACATCACTGATGTCCACTATATTGCAAGATATTTTGGAGCGAGCGGATTTCGTGTGTTTCGAGCTTTTATAAATACGTGTACGCATAGTTTTATAGTTCTCATATAATTAGTGGAACCTTGTGGATGTTGTTGTTTTTAATATGCTAAGGAGCACCAGTTATCATTCTTAGGATTTTATTTAACGGCGTGAAAATTTTTCTATGCTAGAGGCGGAAGCAGTGCCCCATAACTGCATCCTGTATCACTAAATTGAGTTGTAGAATAGAAGTTTACAATCAAGACGAAGCACAGAGTTTCTGCCGATTAAGCTTTAAGTTTCATTTGCATAAACTTCGCGTGTTTTAATGTTGAGAAACCCTATGGTTATGCACGTTTCCTTGCGTTGCGTGGGTACATTTTTGTGCTTTGATTTTTATTCCCCATAACTTTGCCCATTTCTCTTGTTTGGTTATGTGATGTGGCAGTTGCGTAAAGGCGTCTTTAGGGTTTTTATGAATACTAAGGAAAGTGGTATCTTCAGCAAATATCGACGTGTGTGTAAAACTGTTGGCTGGAATATCTGCTGCATAAAGAAAGCTTAAAATTGGACCTAGTATACTCTCTTGAGGTACGCCAGCCCGTATTGATTGACAACATCTTATTTCGTTTCCGTATTTCATCACAAATTTTCGCCCTGTTATTTACTTTTCTAATATAAATAAATAAATAATTATTATAAATAAATAAAAATATTGGCTGAAAGGTTCAGCTTTAGTTTGTTGCCTATAGAGGCATAGGCCATACTTTATCGAAAGTTTGAAAGACATCGATAAAAAGCGCGAAACAGTTCTTATTGTCCTGAAAGGCTTTTATAATAAACTGTACTAAGCTGTGAGTTTGTTCGATGTAATTTCTTTTGTTGACTTGTAACGCCGAGTTGGTGATTTTAAATGCAGTTGTTATGTTAAAGGATCACAGTTATAGCCTTTTTAGACTTAACCTTGGGAGGATTTTCCTTAAGAATCATCTTTACTAAGTCAACTTTCCATTCTGGCGGTAAATGTACAAGCTGTTTTATGGCGCTAAAAATAAAAAATAAATCTTCCTTTAGCTGTAAAAGGCAGCTCTAAAAGCATTTGGTTGCTTTTTCTATCAGCGACAGGAGCCTTTTCTTCATTTAGGTAAGCGATACACTCTACAACGTGAAGACGTTTCCGAAATGACTTGAAAGCGTATCGCATTTTTTGTCGCCATTTCTAGCCCAGGATCCTTTCAGATTACGCAGTGGTGGTTTTGCGATTACGGGCTTTTTAAGATATGTCTGTCTAATCGACATAGAAAATGATTTGCCTGGGGAGTTGGGTCTATACCTTCAAAGTGATCCTTCAGTGATTACGTGTACCTACAGTAAGTTTTTTAATCGGTTTGTACTTTTTTTCAGCCTAGTTTTTAGTTGAGGCGATCTATGCTTTTGTCAGTCTCTTTCGGCTTTCCTTTTTTCAGATAAAAGCTCTTCCACATAGGAAGAAATATTTTCCTGTACTTGGCTTTTTTAATGTTTTCATTAAGGACGCTCAGGCAATCACAGATTTCTTCGGGGGGGCTTAGGGGTACACGCAAAAAATTAACTAAGTAAACTTTACTTAAATCAAGCCATAGCGGTGTCAAACGTACGGTGTTAAACCAAATACGACTATACTAGTACGAGTTTCTTACTTTTAGTTACATTTAAGCCAAAGAAGGATTGATTCAAGTTTGAAACCGTACATAAAAAGATTGTTTTAAGCGCAAACGGGATTAATCCAAAAGTAAAATTACTTACCAAGCTTTATTAAAGAAGAAGGACGATTTTGGATAAATTCAAGAAAATATTTCTTGATTTTAGAAAGTGTTTTTTCTGTGTAGGTTTTTGGAGCAGTTTGTGCTAATATAGTATTTACATTTTAACCAATTTACTCTTCTAAATAAGGAAAAATCACCAGTTACGATTTGGGGAGGACTGCAAATAGTGATTATTGTTGGTAACTGGTCAGAACACGAAGCCCCTTTTCAGAAACAGGATCACACGTACGTGTGCTTATCGTTATAGTCTCCAGTATAAACTGTTGTACTGATACTTCGTTATGGAGATTCTGGGTGAAAAATAAACTGACAAAATAAGTAGGTTAATGAAAAATTAATCAATGCAGACGTTGCTTGGACATACAATTTGGAGATGCCACCCAATCATTGGTGTTTAATTCTTGATTATTCCGAGTGGAGCTTGAGCCTGGTGATATCAAATTGAGAAAAAGTGAAACTCACCCCATATATTATTTAAAATATATTATGCACCGACGAGTCACTGTGGAAGTGCCACATAAGCGATCTGGGCCCGTACAGTGCATAAACTGCCAGGAATATGGCCATACTAAAACTTATTGTAAGTTGCCTTCTGTTTGTGTTGTGTGTGGGGATCTGCACGATACGACCAAGTGTGACAAGCCAAAAGATGATCCTAGGATAAAGAAATGCAGCAACTGCGGGGGAAACCACACTGCCAACTATAGAGGTTGTCCTGTTTTCAATTCAGTTAAGCGCTCAACTAAGCCGAAAATAGTTCCTGCCCCTCCCCAGCCTTTAAATATACCAACTACAAATATGCCTCCATTGGCACAACCAACTACAAGTCAAGTTTCTTACGCCGCCGCATTAAAGTCTAACGAGCCTAATTCACGTAAGTCTACCCAGCCTACAACACAACAAGAAGTGCCAACTAGCGAACCAACCGGGCCTAATTTTAGCCGCCTGGAAGCCGTAATTGACAATATGGTCAAACAATTTACGCAGATTATGGCGCAAATGGCCAACATGATGCAAGAAATGCAAAAAATACAGTCTGCTTTTCTGCAGGCTATGCTTAAAAG
This sequence comes from Melanophora roralis, assembly GCA_963583895.1. Classification (NCBI taxonomy): domain Eukaryota; kingdom Metazoa; phylum Arthropoda; class Insecta; order Diptera; family Rhinophoridae; genus Melanophora; species Melanophora roralis. The sequence continues at coordinate 75,753,166 of OY757187.1, read as the reverse complement.
ACCATGAACTGCCTCAGGGTTTGTTTCTGGAACGCAAAGGGCATCCGCCAACACAAAAACGAGCTCGAATATTTCTTGATGAATCAAAAAATCGATGATATGTGTATTTCTGAGACTCATATGACATCTAGAAGCACTTTTAAAATTAGTGGTTATTCTTTTTACGATTCAAAGGATCCTAGGGATAGATCATGTGGTGGCTCGGCTATTCTAATCAAATCAAGAATTAAACACCAATGGTTGGGTGGCCTCTCGTAATGTTTTATCCAAGCTACGAACGTCTGCATTGATGAATTTTTCCATAATCTCGTTATTTCATCAGTTTACTGTCCACCCAGATTCTCCATAACGAAGGATCAGTACAACAGTTTCTACAAATCATTAGGTCCCCGCTTCATAGCTGCTGGAGACTATAACGCTAAGCACACATACTGGGGATCCCGCCTAATTAGTCCCAGAGGTCGTGTCTTGTATGATACCGTGTCGGAAATGGGAGTTTTCGTTATTTCAACTGGACAACCAACCTATTGGCCAACGGACAATAATAAAATTCCAGACGTAATAGATTTTGGCGTGGCAAAAGGTATATCCCCGGACCTTATTGAGGCTGTAGCCTCCTTGGATTTATCTTCTGACCACTCAACCACAATAATTACTATTTGCAGTCCTCACCAAATAGCAACTAGTGATTTTTTCTTATCTAAAAAAATAAATTGGTTAAAATATAAAAAATATATTAGTGCCCACTGCTCGGAAAACCAACCGCTAAAAACTCCGGGAGACATAGATGATAGTCTGAGCGTTCTAAATGAAAACATTAAAAATGCCGTTGAACATGCGTCTTCTACCTATCGCCAGGCCAGGTACAGCAGAATTTATTCTGACGATGTGGGAAAACTTTTATCTGAAAAAAGGAGAGTCCAAAGAGAATGGCAAAAACATAGATTGCCCCAGCCTAAAACTAAGCTGAAAGAATGAAGATTAAAAAGCTTGTTGGAGGTTCACAGAATGGCTTCACTTAAAGAGTACCTCGAAGGTCTAGACGCGACTCCTCAGACAAATTATTCCCTATGGAAATCAGCCAGACGTCTTAAAAGACCCGTTATCGCAAGACCACCACTGCGTAATCTGAGAGGATCCTGGGCTAGAAATGACGAAGAAAAATGTGATCTGTTCGCAAATCATTTCAAAAACGTGTTCACTCCCAATACTTGCACAGACGTGAGGGAATTACCGCCAGTTGTTGCTAGACGTCCTTTAAAAATACGTTTTCGATTTACAGATGTTGTAGAGGCTATTTCTAACCTAAATGGTAAAAAAGCTCCTGGCGTTGATAATATAAGCAACCAAATGCTCTTAGAGCTACCTTTTACGGCAAAAAGAATAATTCTTTTTATTTTTAACGCAATAATTCGGCTTGAACATTTCCCGCCTATATGGAAAATTGCCTTAGTAAAGATGATTCCTAAGCCTGGCAAAGATCCTTCAAAGGTAGAGTCTTATAGGCCTATAAGTTTGTTACCCACAATGTCAAAATTGTTCGAAAAATTGCTTAAGAACAAGCTGACTCCGATCCTGAATGAAAACAACTGCATTCCAGATCACCAATTTGGCTTTAAAAGTCAACATAGCACAATCGAACAAACTCACAGACTGGTGCAGGTTATAAGAAAAACCTTTGAGGAAAAGAAGAACTGCTCCGGGCTTTTCATTGATGTCTCTCAGGCTTTCGATAAAGTATGGCACGAAGGTCTGTTAAACAAACTAAAGCTAAACCTTCCAGCTAATATTTTCAACCTATTAGAAAAATACATAACCGGTCGACAATTTATGATCAAAGAGGGAAACCAAATAAGTTCTTCTCAACCAATAGGGGCTGGTGTACCTCAAGGGAGTATACTAGGTCCAGTTCTGTACTTGCTTTACACAGCAGACATGCCAACCAATAGTTTTACAAACACGTCGACATTTGCTGATGATACTGCTTTCCTTTGTATTCATAAAGACCCTAAAGAGGCTTCGAACCAACTGCAGCAACACGTAACTCAAGTTGAAAAATGGGCAAAGTTATGGGGAATAAAAATAAATGAACAAAAATGTACCCACGTAACTTTTACTTTACGCAAAGAAACGTGCTCCCCAATCACTATTAACAACCATATGGTGCCTCAACGAACCGAGACAAAATATCTTGGTGTTCACCTAGATCGCCGCCTCACATGGAAGCCTCATATAGATGCAAAGCTGACTCAAATGAAACTTAAAGCTGCTCAAATCCACTGGCTAATTGGTAGAAACTATGTGCTACGTCTGGATTGTTAACTTCTACTCTACAACTCTATTTTAAAACCAATTTGGTGCTACGGTATACAATTATGGGGCACTGCTTCCACCTCTAACATAGAAAAAATACAACGTCGCCAAAACAAAATTCTGAGAATGATAACTGGTGCTCCGTGGTATGTCAAAAACAGCAACATCCACAAGGATCTAGAAGTTCCACTAGTAAAAAGCGAAATCCTAAACTATGTGGACAAGTATTTAAATAAGTTGGAAACACATCCAAATCCGCTCGCCCGAAGCATCCTGCAGCATAGTGGGCACACCCGCCTAAAAAGAAGGGATACTATTGTTCTTAGATGAAACTTTTAAAATAAATTAACTTTATTATGAGAACTTAAATTTTAGTCTGGTACTGACTGGACTAGTATTAATAACTTAGTTTTAAGAATTGAATACTTATTGTTAGTTCGCTTAAGCGAAGATTCAATAATAAAATATATGAAAAAAAAATTCTTGATTTGAATAATGTAGCCAAGCCACCATGTGATCTATCGCTGGGGTTCCCTAAATCGAAAAAAGTATAGCCACTTATTTTAAAAGTGATTCTAGATGTTATATGAGTCTCAGAAATCAACATTACATAAATTTTTTGGTGTGTTAAAAAATATTCGAGTTCGTTTTTGTTTTGGTGGATGCCGTTCATTTCCTTTAAGATGTATTAAAGTTCTCCTTTATGGTGGTTGTGTGTGTGTAATAAAGTTCCCTATCGGATTCTTGATTTATTTAAGAGCCTTAGAATCTTAGTTGGCTCTATCCAATGGCAAATTCAATTGCCGAAGTTTTGAGAAATAAAAGAAAAGTGTTATTTCAGTTCTAGATTATCTCTGCCTTTATTTACAACATTTCAAGTCTTATATACTATTTTTAGTCTATGCTTTCTTAAACTACTTCTTCTTATTCTATGTTATTCTACTCTATTGATCTACTTAATTTATTACTTAATAAACTTAAACTTAATTTTTACTTAATAAACAAAAATATTTAAGTGACACATTTCATTGACCCTTATATCATATGCATTTCATTTGTTGAGTGTGGTACAAAATATAATTATTTATTAATGACCCATATCAACTAACACTAGTCACCTTGAAATGCAAGTCATACTTTTCTTTTGTTTATGACTGTTTTTGTTTAGGTTTGTATTCTTGTATTTCTTTTGTTTTGTTTGTGTGTGCATGTTTGTAACACATGCACTACAAAGGCATGCCCTGTAGAAGAGGAGACTGCATTTTGCATTTCTTGCATCATGATCTGCGTAAATTGCTTCACCATATTCTTAATTACGGCTTTCAGGCGGCTGCGATTGGGCCCGGCTGGTTCGTTTGCTTGCACCTCTTGTTGTGTTGTTGGTTGGGTAGGCTTACGTGTGTTAAGCTGGTTAGACCTTAATGCGATGGCGTAAGAGACTTGTAGTTTGTTGCGCTAATGGAGGCATATTTGTAGTAGGTACAGTTAACGGCTGGGGAGGGGCAGAAACCGTGTTTGGATAAGATAAATGCCTAACTACACCAATACCTCTCTTTTCATCGTTTCGTTTTGTGTTTTTTTGAAGTTGCGTTGCTGCTGAATAAGTAATTACTTTCACCATGCGTCATTAAATTGCGTTGTTTTGAGTTTGAGTCTTTAGATATTTTTTTTAATTTTTTGAAAGTTTCTCTTTTTCAAAAAAAAAATCCACGAAGCGATCCTGGCAGCGGAAAGAGTTTTCAAGTTCTCAGGCGGTAACTTCGAATATCAATTGCTACAAGGAAATCTATTTTGCGTTAAAAAACATTGTGAAAAAAAGCTGACTTACGACAACAGCAACTATGAATGAGTGCAGAGATAGTGATATATTTTTAATTTGTTTTTTTTGATTGTTTGAATAAACATACTGTAATTATATATTTAAACTTTTTTAAATCATATAATAATTTCTATTTATTCGGCCGTAAGTTCATTAGTAAAATTATGATAGTTAAGAATGGAAATTTTTTATTAAAAATTAAGGAATTCCGATACTAGCCAAGTGTAATGCATTTTACAAATCAGCTACAATTTCTCGTCTGCACTTCGTCTATTCGGTACTACTGTAAGTTGAATGCTGATTTGTTCTTTTTAATCAAACTTTAATAAGAATTATTAATACTGGAATTATATTCATATAATTATATATTTTAACCCCTTTTTTCGCCCTTCCGGACCAAAATTAATAAAAAAAACTGAAGATACCTGCCTGCCTATTTCTTAAGGAACACGCAAAACTTTTTAAATTTTGCTTCCATCTTATATACATCAAAAGATAGTAGGTTACAGATTTTTCTCTTTTTGTCCCCTTTTTATCCCTTTATGGGCCCAATTTTTAAAAATTTTTTAAATTTAAACAAACATGTAAACCTTAACACGTGTTGTAAATTTCAGGTATTTAGCTCTACGCGTTTGATCAGTATGGCTTGGGGTAATTTTGTTACTTGACATTACCACACAAATGGGCGTAGTGTGGGCGTGGCAGCAGTAATTAAAAAAAAAGTAGTCTATTGTTCCTTCCAGACTTGAAGTAACTCCCTTTAAAAATTTAAAAAAAATCGATCCACTGGTATGGCCAGCAATAAAATACAAACATACATACATAAAACCCTTCTTTATATAATAGATTAAGTAATTCCGATACTAGCCGAGTGTAATACATTTTCGAAATCAGCTACGATTTCTCTTCAGCACTCTTTCTATTCGGTACTTCTGTAAGTTGAATGTTGATTTATTCTATTTAAACCAACTTTAAATAGAATTTGAATGCTGAATTTATATTTATATACTATATTGCTTATACCGAACTAAATTCACATACAACCCTATGTTCTCTTATTCTCATTCTATTTGCATTTATTACTACTTAATCCTGCTATTAAAAAAATAAATAAATACAATTAAATAACAGAGTAATCCAGTGATAAATGCAAATTGAATAAGAATTAGAGAACATAGCGTTGTATGTTGACTTAGCTTGGTCTAAACAATATATAGTATCAATATATAATTCCAGTATTCAAATTCTAATTGAAGTTTTTTTATATAGAACACTAGCTAAGACCCGCTGTGCTTCGCTACACCAATCATATTAAAATTACCAAAATATGTAAATAAAAGCATTTATATATTTTTTAGTTTGCTGGTTGCCGCACTTAAGTTGCAATAAGTTATAAGTCAGCCCTACTCTTTAATTAAAATATAAAAATTGGGAGTTTATAAGGAAAACATAACTTTGCCCATTTCTCTTGTTTGGTTATGTGATGTTGCAGTTGCGTAAAGGCCTCTTTAGGGTTTTTATGAATACTAAGGAAAGTGGTATCTTTAGCAAATATCGACGTGTGTGTAAAACTGTTGGCTGGAATATCTGCTGCATAAAGAAAGCTTAAAATTGGGCCTAGTATACTCTCTTGAGGTACGCCAGCCCGTATTGATTGACAACATCTTATTTCGTTTCCGTATTTCATCACAAATTTTCGCCCTGTTATTTACTTTTCTAATATAAATAAATAAATAATTATTATAAATAAATAAAAATATTGACTGAAAGGTTCAGCTTTAGTTTGTTGCCTATAGAGGCATAGGCCATACTTTATCGAAAGTTTGAAAGACATCGATAAAAAGCGCGAAACAGTTATTATTGTCCTGAAAGGCTTTTATAATAAACTGTACTAAGCTGTGAGTTTGTTCGATGTAATTTCTTTTGTTCACTTGTAACGCCGAGTTGGTGATTTTAAATGCAGTTGTTATGTTAAAGGATCACAGTTATAGCCTTTTTAGACTTAACCTTGGGAGGATTTTCCTGCCTTAAGAATCATCTTTACTAAGTCAACTTTCCATTCTGGCGGTAAATGTACAAGCTGTTTTATGGCGCTAAAAATAAAAAATAAATCTTCCTTTAGCTGTAAAAGGCAGCTCTAAAAGCATTTGGTTGCTTTTTCTATCAGCGACAGGAGCCTTTTCTTCATTTAGGTAAGCGATACACTCTACAACGTGAAGACGTTTCCGAAATGACTTGCAAGCGTATCGTATTTTTTGTCACCATTTCTAGCCCAGGATCCTTTCAGATTACGCAGTGGTGGTTTTGCGATAACGGGCTTTTTAAGATATGTCTGTCTAATCGACATAGAAAATAATTTGCCTGGGGAGTCGGGTCTATACCTTCAAAGTGATCCTTCAGTGATAACGTGTACCTACATTAAGTTTTTTAATCGGTTTGTACTTTTTTTCAGCCTAGTTTTTAGTTGAGGCGATCTATGCTTTTGTCAGTCTCTTTCGGCTTTCCTTTTTTCAGATAAAAGCTCTTCCACATAGGAAGAAATATTTTCCTGTACTTGGCTTTTTTAATGTTTTCATTAAGGACGCTCAGGCAATCATAGATTTCTTCGGGGGGGCTTAGGGGTACACGCAAAAAATTAACTTACTTAAATCAAGCCATAGCGGTGTCAAACGTACGGTGTTAAACCAAATACGACTATACTAGTACGAGTTTCTTACTTTTAGTCACATTTAAGCCAAAGAAGGATTGATTCAAGTTTGAAACCGTACATAAAAAGATTGTTTTAAGCGCAAACGGGATTAATCCAAAAGTAAAATTACTTACCAAGCTTTATTAAAGAAGAAGGACGATTTTGGATAAATTAAAGAAAAGATTTCTTGATTTTAGAAAGTGTTTTTTCTGTGTAGGTTTTTGGAGCAGTTTGTGCTAATATAGTATTTACATTTTAACCAATTTACTCTTCTTAATAAGGAAAAATCACCAGTTACGATTTGGTGAGGACTGCAAATAGTGATTATTGTTGGTAACTGGTCAGAACACGAAGCCCCTTTTCAGAAACAGGATCACACGTACGTGTGCTTATCGTTATAGTCTCCAGTATAAACTGTTGTACTGATACTTCGTTATGGAGATTCTGGGTGAAAAATAAACTGACAAAATAAGTAGGTTAATGAAAAATTAATCAATGCAGACGTTGCTTGGACATACAATTTGGAGATGCCACCCAATCATTGGTGTTTAATTCTTGATTATTCCGAGTGGAGCTTGAGCCTGGTGATATCAAATTGAGAAAAAGTGAAACTCACCCCATATATGATTTAAAATATATTATGCACCGACGAGTCAATGTGGAAGTGCCACATAAGCGATCTGGGCCCGTACAGTGCATAAACTGCCAGGAATATGGCCATACTAAAACTTATTGTAAGTTGACTTCTGTTTGTGTTGTGTGTGGGGATCTGCACGATACGACCAAGTGTGACAAGCCAAAAGATGATCCTAGGATAAAGAAATGCAGCAACTGCGGGGGAAACCACACTGCCAACTATAGAGGTTGTCCTGTTTTCAATTCAGTTAAGCGCTCAACTAAGCCGAAAATAGTTCCTGCCCCTCCCCAGCCTTTAAATATACCAACTACAAATATGCCTCCATTGGCACAACCAACTACAAGTCAAGTTTCTTACGCCGCCGCATTAAAGTCTAACGAGCCTAATTCACGTAAGTCTACCCAGCCTACAACACAACAAGAAGTGCCAACTAGCGAACCAACCGGGCCTAATTTTAGCCGCCTGGAAGCCGTAATTGACAATATGGTCAAACAATTTACGCAGATTATGGCGCAAATGGCCAACATGATGCAAGAAATGCAAAAAATACAGTCTGCTTTTCTGCAGGCTATGCTTAAAAGACCATGAACTGCCTCAGGGTTTGTTTCTGGAACGCAAAGGGCATCCGCCAACACAAAAACGAGCTCGAATATTTCTTGATGAATCAAAAAATCGATGATATGTGTATTTCTGAGACTCATATGACATCTAGAAGCACTTTTAAAATTAGTGGTTATTCTTTTTACAATTCAAAGGATCCTAGGGATAGATCATGTGGTGGCTCGGCTATTCTAATCAAATCAAGAATTAAACACCAATGGTTGGGTGGCCTCTCGTAATGTTTTATCCAAGCTACGAACGTCTGCATTGATGAATTTTTCCATAATCTCGTTATTTCATCAGTTTACTGTCCACCCAGATTCTCCATAACGAAGGATCAGTACAACAGTTTCTACAAATCATTAGGTCCCCGCTTCATAGCTGCTGGAGACTATAACGCTAAGCACACATACTGGGGATCCCGCCTAATTAGTCCCAGAGGTCGTGTCTTGTATGATACCGTGTCGGAAATGGGAGTTTTCGTTATTTCAACTGGACAACCAACCTATTGGCCAACGGACAATAATAAAATTCCAGACGTAATAGATTTTGGCGTGGCAAAAGGTATATCCCCGGACCTTATTGAGGCTGTAGCCTCCTTGGATTTATCTTCTGACCACTCACCCACAATAATTACTATTTGCAGTCCTCACCAAATAGCAACTAGTGATTTTTTCTTATCTAAAAAAATAAATTGGTTAAAATATAAAAAATATATTAGTGCCCACTGCTCGGAAAACCAACCGCTAAAAACTCCGGGAGACATAGATGATAGTCTGAGCGTTTTAAATGAAAACATTAAAAATGCCGTTGAACATGCGTCTTCTACCTATCGCCAGGCCAGGTACAGCAAAATTTATTCTGACGATGTGGGAAAACTTTTATCTGAAAAAAGGAGAGTCCGAAGAGAATGGCAAAAACATAGATTGCCCCAGCTTAAAACTAAGCTGAAAGAATGTACTAACAGATTAAAAAGCTTGTTGGAGGTTCACAGAATGGCTTCACTTAAAAAGTACCGCGAAGGTCTAGACGCGACTCCTCAGACAAATTATTCCCTATGGCAATCAGCCAGACGTCTTAAAAGACCCGTTATCGCAAAACCACCACTGCGTAATCTGAGAGGATCCTGGGCTAGAAATGACGAAGAAAAATGTGATCTGTTCGCAAATCATTTCAAAAACGTGTTCACTCCCAATACTTGCACAGACGTGAGGGAATTACCGCCAGTTGTTGCTAGACGTCCTTTAAAAATACGTTTTCGATTTACAGATGTTGTAGAGGCTATTTCTAACCTAAATGGTAAAAAAGCTCCTGGCGTTGATAATATAAGCAACCAAATGCTCTTAGAGCTACCTTTTACGGCAAAAAGAATAATTATTTTTATTTTTAACGCAATAATTCCCGCCTATATGGAAAATTGCCTTAGTAAAGATGATTCCTAAGCCTGGCAAAGATCCTTCAAAGGTAGAGTCTTATAGGCCTATAAGTTTGTTACCCACAATGTCAAAATTTTTCGAAAAATTGCTTAAGAAGAAGCTGACTCCGATCCTGAATGAAAACAACTGCATTCCAGATCACCAATTTGGCTTTAGAAGTCAACATTGCACAATCGAACAAACTCACAGACTGGTGCAGGTTATAAGAAAAACCTTTGAGGAAAAGAAGTACTGCTCCGGGCTTTTCATTGATGTCTCTCAGGCTTTCGATAAAGTATGGCACGAAGGTCTGTTAAACAAACTAAAGCTAAACCTTCCAGCTAATATTTTCAACCTATTAGAAAAATACATAACCGGTCGACAATTTATGATCAAAGAGGGAAACCAAATAAGTTCTTCTCAACCAATAGGGGCTGGTGTACCTCAAGGGAGTATACTAGGTCCAGTTCTGTACTTGCTTTACACAGCAGATATGCCAACCAATAGTTTTACACACACTTCGACATTTGCTGATGATACTGCTTTCCTTAGTATTCATAAAGACCCTAAAGAGGCTTCGAACCAACTGCAGCAGGGGATAAAATAAATGAACAAAAATGTACCCACGTAACTTTTACTTTACGCAAAGAAACGTGCTCCCAATCACTATTAACAACCATATGGTGCCTCAACGAACCGAGACAAAATATCTTGGTGTTCACCTAGATCGCCGCCTCACATGGAAGCCTCATATAGATCCAAAGCTGACTCAAATGAAACTTAAAACTGCTCAAATCCACTGGCTAATTGGTAGAAACTCTGTGCTACGTCTGGATTGTAAACTTCTACTCTACAACTCTATTTTAAAACCAATTTGGTGCTACGGTATACAATTATGGGGCACTGCTCCCACCTCTAACATAAAAAAAATACAACGTCGTCAAAACAAAATTCTGAGAATGAAACTGGTGCTCCGTGGTATGTCAAAAACAGCAACATCCACAAGGATCTAGAAGTTCCACTAGTAAAAAGCGAAATCCTAAACTATGTGGACAAGTATTTAAATAAGTTGGAAACACATCCAAATCCGCTCGCCCGAAGCATCCTGCAGCATAGTGGGCACACCCGCCTAAAAAGAAGGGATACTATTGCTCTTAGATGAAACTTTTAAAATAAATTAACTTTATTATGAGAACTTAAATTTTAGTCTGGTACTGACTGGACTAGTATTAATAACTTAGTTTAAAGATTTGAATACTTATTGTTAGTTCGCTTAAGCGAAGATTCAATAATAAAATATATGAAAAAAAAAATTCTTGATTTGAATAATGTAGCCGAGCCACCATGTGATCTATCGCTGGGGTTCCCTAAATCGAAAAAAGTATAGCCACTTATTTTAAAAGTGATTCTAGATGTTATATGAGTCTCAGAAATCAACATTACATAAATTTTTTGGTGTGTTAAAAAATATTCGAGTTCGTTTTTGTTTTGGTGGATGCCGTTCATTTCCTTTAAGACATGCCCTGTAGAAGAGGAGACTGGATTTTGCATTTCTTGCATCATGATCTGCGTAAATTGCTTCACCATATTCTTAATTACGGCTTTCAGGCGGCTGCAATTGGGCCCGGCTGGTTCGTTTGCTTGCACCTCTTGTTGTGTTGTTGGTTGGGTAGGCTTACGTGTGTTAAGCTGGTTAGACTTTAATGCGATGGCGTAAGAGACTTGTAGTTTGTTGCGCTAATGGAGGCATATTTGTAGTAGGTACACTTAACGGCTCGGGAGGGGCAGAAACCGTGTTTGGATAAGATGAATGCCTAACTACACCAATACCTCTCTTTTCATCGTTTCGTTTTGTGTTTTTTTGAAGTTGCGTTGCTGCTGAATAAGTAATTACTTTCACCATGCGTCATTAAATTGCGTTGTTTTGAGTTTGAGTCTTTATATAATTTTTTTAATTTTTTGAAAGTTTCTCTTTTTCAAAAAAAAAAAATCCACAAAGCGATCCTGACAGCGGAAAGAGTTTTCATATATTTGAACTTTTTTAAATCATATAATAATTTCTATTTATTCGGCCTTAAGTTCATTAGTAAAATTATGATAGTTAAGAATGGAAATTTTTATTAAAAATTAAGTAATTCCGATACTAGCCAAGTGTAATGCATTTTACAAATCAGCTACAATTTCTCGTAGGCACTTCGTCTATTCGGTACTACTGTAAGTTGAATGCTGATTTGTTCTTTTTAATCAAACTTTAATAAGAATTATTAATACTGGAATTATATTCATATAATTATATATTTTAACCCCTTTTTTCGCCCTTTCGGACCAAAATTAATAAAAAAAAAACTGAAGATACCTGCCTGCCTATTTCTTAAGGAAAACGCAAAACTTTTTAAATTTTGCTTCCATCTTATACACATCAAAAGATAGTAGGTTACAGATTTTTCTCTTTTTGTCCCTTTTTTATCCCTTTATGGGCCCAATTTTTAAAAATTTTTTAAATTTAAACAAACATGTAAAGCTTAACACGTGTTGTAAATTTCAGGTATTTAGCTCTACGCGTTTGATCAGTATGGCTTGGGGTAATTTTGTTACTTGACCTTCCCACACAAATGGGCGTAGTGTGGGCGTGGCAGCAGTAATTAAAAAAAAGTAGTCTATTGTTCCTTCCAAACTTGAAGTAACTCCCTTTAAAAATTTAAAAAAAATCGATCCACTGGTATGGCCAGCTATAAAATACAAACATACATACATAAAACCCTTCTTTATATAATAGATTAAGTAATTCCGATACTAGCCGAGTGTAATACATTTTCGAAATCAGCTACGATTTCTCTTCAGCACTGTTTCTATTCGGTACTTCTGTAAGTTGAATGTTGATTTATTCTGTTTAAACCAACTTTAAATAGAATTTGAATGCTGAATTTATATTTATATACTATATTGCTTATACCGAACTAAATTCACATACAACCCTATGTTCTCTTATTCTCATTCTATTTGCATTTATTACTACTTAATTCTGCTATTAAAAAAATAAATAAATACAATTAAATAACAGAGTAATCCAGTGATAAATGCAAATTGAATAAGAATAAGAGAACATAGCGTTGTATGTTGACTTAGCTTGGTCTAAACAATATATAGTATTAATATATAATTCCAGTATTCAAATTCTAATTGAAGTTTTTTTTATATAGAACACTAGCTAAGACCCGGTGTGCTTCGCTACACCAATCATATTAAAATTACCAAAATATGTAAATAAAAGCATATATATATTTTTTAGTTTGCTGGTTGCCGCACTTAAGTTGCAATAAGTTATAAGTCAGCCCTACTCTTTAATTAAAATATAAAAATTGGGAGTTTATAAGGAAAACGCAAAACTTTTTAAATTTTGCTTCCATCTAATATATATCAAAAGATAGTAGGTTACAGATTTTTCTCTTTTTTTTGTCCCCTTTTTATCCCTTTATGGGACCAATTTTTAAAAATTTTTTAAATTTAAACAAACATGTAAAGCTTAACACCTGTAATAAATTTCAGGTATTTAGCTCTACGCGTTTGATCAGTATGGCTTTGGGTAATTTTGTTACTTGACCTCCCCACACAAATGGGCGTAGTGTGGGCGTGGCAGCAATAATTTAAAAAAAAAGTAGCCTATTGTTCCTTGCAGACTTGAAGTAACGCCCTGTAAAAATTTCAAAAAAATCGATCCACTGGTGTGGCTAGCTATAAAATACAAACATACTACCCTTCTCTTTATAATAGATACCAACCTTTAACTTACAGTATTATCGTATGGAAAGTTTGCTGACGAGAAATTGTAGCTGATTTAGAAAATGCATTACACTCGGCTAGTATCGGAATTACTTAATTTTTAAAAAAAATTTAATATTGAACTAAAAGCCGAATAAACAGAAATTATTATTGTTTGATATATTATTTAGTTTAAATTAAATAGTTTTTTTTTTTTTGTTTGTATGTAATAAAACTCTATTTTTTTTGTTTCTTAAATGTTTACTTTGTTCAATTTTTTGTTTTGTGTTTTTTTTCGTAACCTTGGAGCCTTTTTTTGAATTTTACATGGCTTGCTATAGAAAGTCATAAGTCACTTTGCGTCGTCTTCTCTTTAATAATTTTGATTAACCTCCGGAAACTGCGGAAAGTTTTGCTATTTGTTTAAGCAAACAAAACTCAACGATAAGTTTTGTTAAGTACATTATATGGCTATGGATATGGCTACACATTTTTCTCTCATAACTTTTTTATTGAATCTTCGCTTCGAAGGGGACACTATCTTACCCGGCACAATTTTTATAAAACAGTCTTACTTGTAATCGGTTGGTGAGTCCAGATAGTTGTACTAGAACGTTATCTGTTGCCACCAATCAGGTTGTATGGACGAATGGGGAGCCACAGTATGACCGCATTCGTAAAACTAGATTCGCCGTCGTCTCGCGCAGACATGTTATCCTTGAAATATTTACCGCCACCGGTCACAACTTTGAATCATTTCATGAATAAATGTTGAGTAGTTAACGCATTACCTAAAATTACTATAAACAAATTACGAAAAAGAGTATAAAACACCTTTTAAGACTTGTTTTTTCCATAGTTTTTATTATTAAATCTTCGCCTTTTGCGAACTAACAATAAGTATTCAAATATTAAAACTAAGTAATTTATAATAGTCCAGACAGTATCAGACAAAAATTTAAGTTCTCATAATAAAGTTAATTAATTTAAAGAGTTTCATCTAAGTGCAATAGTATCCCTTCTTTTCAGACGAGTGTGTTCACTATGTTGCAAGATGTTTCGAGCGAGCGGGTGTGGATGTGTTTCCAGCTTATTTAAATACTTATCCACATAGTTCAGGATTTCCTATTTAACTAGTGGAACTTGTAGATCCTTGGGTATGTTGCTGTTTTTAATATACCAAGGAGCACCAGTTATCATTCTTAGGATCTTGTTTTGACGGCGTTGAATTTTTTCTATGTTGGATGCGGCAGCAGTGCTCCATAATTGTATACCGTAGCACCAAATTGGTTTCGAAATCGATTTGTAGAGTAGAAGTTTACAGTCAAGACGAAGCACTGAGTTTATGCCAATTAGCCAATGAATTTGTGTAGCTTTAAGTTTTATTTGCGTCAACTTCGCATCTATGAGGGGCTTCCATGTAAGGCGACGGTCTAGGTGAATGCCAATGTTATTCGTCTCAAATCGTTAAGACACCATATGGTTGTTAATAAGGATTGGAGTGCACGTATCTTTGCGTAAAGTAAAAGTTACGTGGGTACATTTTTGCTCATTAATTTTTATTTCTTATTTATATTTTTATTTATAATAAGCTGGAAACACATCCAAACCCGCTCGCTCGAAGTATCTTGCAACATAGTGGACACTCCCGTCTAAAAAGGAGGGATACTATTGCGCTTAGATGAAGATAACTATTTATATTATGAGAACGTAAATTTTAGTTTGGCACTGGCTGGACTAATATTATTTCCTTAGTCTTAAGATTTGAAAACTTATTGTTAGTTCGCTAAAGCGAAGATTCAATAATAAAAAAATATGCAAAAAAAAAAAAAAAAAAAAAAAATTTTTATTTCCCATAATTTTGCCCATTTTTCTACTTGGGTTACGTGTTGTTGCAATTGGCACGAAGCCTCTTTAGGGTCTTTATGAATACTGAGAAAAGCGGTACCGTCAGCAAATTAAGACATGTGCGTAAAACTGTTTGTTGGCATATCTACCGTGTAAAGCAAGTACAAAATTGGACCTAGTATACTCCCTTGAGGTACACCCGCCCCTATTGGTTGGGAAGAACTTATTTGGTTTCCCTCTTTGATCATAAATTGCGACCGGTTATGTATTTTTCTAATAGTTTTTCTAACAGTTTGTTTAACAGACCTTCTCGCCATACTTTATCGAAAGCTTGAGAGACATCAATAAAAAGCGCGGAGCAGTACTTCTTTTCCTTAAAGGTTTTTCTTATAACCTGTTCCAGTCTGTGAGTTTGTGCGGTTGTGCCATGTTGACTTCTAAAGCCAAATTGGTGATCTGGAATGCAGTTGTTTTCATTCAGGATCGGAGTCAGCTTGATTTTAAGCAGCTTTTCAAACAGTTTTGACAAAGTTGGTAACAAAATTATATGCCTTTAAGACTGCACCTTCGAAGGAGCGACAACAGGCTTAGGAATAATCTTTACTAAGGCAACTTTCCTTATTGTTGAAAAATGTTCAAGCCGTATTATGGCGTTAAAAATAAAAAGAATTATTGTTTTTGCTGTAAAAAGGAGCTCTAAAAGCATTTTGTTGCTTATTTTATCAACGACAGGAGCTTTTCATCATTAAGGTTAGCAATAGCTTCTACCACATCTGAATATCGGAAACGTATTTCTATAGGACGTCTAGCAACAACAGGCGGTAATTTCCTCACGTTAGTGCATATGATGGGAGTGAATACGATTTTTAAATGGCTTGCGAGCAGATCGCATTTTTTTCGTGATTTCTAGGCCAGGATCCTCTTAGATTGCGCAGTGGTAGTTTTGCGATTACGGGTCTTTTGATACGTCTGGCTGATTGCCGTAGAGAATAATTTGTTTGAGGAGCCGCGTCTGGACCTTGCAAATAATCCTTAGCTGATGCAATTCCATGTACTTCCAGCAAGTTTTTTAATCGATTTGTGCACTCTTTTAGCTTGGTTTTAAGTTGGGGCGATCTATGCTGTTGCCATTCTCTTCGCGCTCTCCTTTTTTTTGATAAAAGCTCCTCAACATCAACCGAAAAAATTTTGTTGTGTTTGGCCTGACGGTATGTAGAAGAAGCATGTTCCATGGCTTCTTTAATGTTTTCATTTGGGATACTCAGGCAATCATCGATTTCTTGGGAAGTTTTTAGCGGTATGTCTTCCGAGCAGTGAGTGCTGATATATATTTTTTTTATTTTTCAACCAATTTACTATTTTAGATAAGAAAAAATCAGGAGTTGCTATTTGGTGAGGACTGTAAAAAGTGATAATTGTGGGTGAGTGGTCAGAATATAAATCCAAAGAGGCTTGCGCCTCAATAAACTCCGGGGATATGCCTTTTGCTACGCACAAATCTATTACGTCTGTCGGTTTACAAATAGGTTGGATGCCCAGTAGAAATAACACAATTATAACCCATTTCAGACACGGAATCATACAAGATACGACCTCTGGGGATAATTAAGCGGGAGCCCCAGTAGGTGTGTTTAGCGTTATAGTCCAGCAGCTATGAAGCGGGGGCCTAAAGATTTGTAAAAACTGTTGTTCGTTATGGAGAATCTGGGTGGAGAATAAACCGACGAAATAACTAGGTTATTAAAAAATTCATCAATGCAGACGTTTGTTGCTTGAATATAGCATTCGGAGATTCCACCCTACCATTGGTGTTAAGTTCTTGATTTGATTACTAAAGCCGAGCCTCCTGGGATCCTTTCGAGTCGTAAAATGAATAGCCACTTATTTTAAAAGCACATCTAGATGTCATATAAGTCTCGGAAATCAACATTACATCAATGTTTTGGTGTGTTAAAAAATATTCGAGATCGTTTTTGTGTTGGCGGATGCCGTTTGCGTTCCAGAAACAAACCTTCAGGCAGTTCGTGACCTTTTATGCATAAGAGCAGATTGTATTTTTTGTATTTCTTGCATCATGCCAGCCATTTGTGCCATGATCTGCGTAAATTGCTTAACCATATTGTCAATTACGGCTTCTAGGCGGCTAAAATTTGTGCCAGTTGGTTCGTTTGTTGGCACCTCTTGATGTGTTGTTGGCTGAGCAGGCTGGCGTGCTTTGAGCTGGTTAAACTTTAATACGTTAGTGTAGTTGTCTGTGCTAATGGGGGCATATTTGTAGTAGGTATATTTATTGTCTGGGAAGGGGCAGGAGTTACTTCTGGCTTGGATGAGCATCTAACTAAGTCAAAAACAGGGCAACCTCTATAGTTGGCAGTGTGGTTTCCACCGCAATTACTGCATTTTTTCACCCTAGGATCTTCTTTTGGCTTGTCGCACTTGGTCGTATTGTGCAGATCCCCACACACAATACAAACAATAAGCAACTTACAATAAGCTTTGGTGTGGCCATATTCCTGGCAGTTCAAGCACTGTACGGGTCCAGATCGCTTATATGTCACCTCCACTATAACTCTACTCATATATGGGGTGAGTTTAATTTTTTTTAGTTTAATATCACCAGGCTCAAGCTCCACCCGGAATAATGGTTAAGGGTATTTTCCCTGTTCCTTATGTTTGATACATATTTGAGTCTAAAGCCCTTCATGCACAAATTTCCTCCGGGTCAACATTAGAGTCAATACCTTTTATAACTACTTGAGGCCCTTAGAGTTCTTAAGTTGGTAAGTATAGAAATTTTTCTTAAGTTTTTCGAGCTCCGAAACAGTGGTGCGGTAAGCATTTTCGTCATTCACCTGAATTTTTGTCTCGTATATGTTACCACGTTTAATGTTAGTAACGTAAAAGTTGTTTTCCCCAATCAAACCGACTAAAAATTTGAGAATATCATTTGAATTCTTTTCCCTCAAATAAATGGGGGGTGGCTTAAAGGACTTTTTTTCTGTAACGGCGGCATCATTATCTTCTTGCAGAATGGCAAAACGATGTGGGATGAGGTTGGCCTTTCATTGTCTTTTAAAATTTTTGCAGGTTGAGATGTTTCTGCTGATTTCGGACTTCGCCCCCTTTTAAGAACTGTTACGTACCTGTCCATCCCTATCTGGATCTTAGAAGCGAAGTCCGAAATCAGCAGAAACATCTCAACCTGCAAAAATTTAAAAGACAATGAAAGGCCAACCTCATCCCAAATCGTTTTGCCATTCTGCAAGAAGATAATGATGCCGCCGTTACAGAAAAAAAGTTCTTTAAGCCACCCCCCCCATTTATTTGAGGGAAAAGAATTTAAAAGATATTGTCAAGTTTTTAGTCAGTTTGATTGGGGAAAACAACTTTTACGTTACTAATATTAAACGTGGTAACATATACGAGACAAAAATTCAGGTGACTGACGAAAATGCTTACCGCACCACTGTTTCGGAGCTCGAAAAACTAAAGAAAAATTTCTATACTTACCAACTTAAGAACTCTAAGGGCCTCCAGGTAGTTATAAAAGGTATTGACCCGGAGGAAATTAAAACCAATTTGTGCATGAAGGGCTTTAGACTCAAATATGTATCAAACATAAAGAACAGGGAAAATACCCTTAACCATTATTCCGGGTGGAGCTTGAGCCTGGTGATATTAAACTAAAAAAAATAAAACTCACCCCATATATGAGTAGAGTCATAGTGGAGGTGCCATATAAGCGATCTGGACCCGTACAGTGCTTGAACTGCCAGGAATATGGCCACACCAAAGCTTATTGTAAGTTGCCTATTGTTTGTATTGTGTGTGGGGATCTGCACGATACGACCAAGTGCGACAAGCCAAAAGAAGATCCTAGGGTGAAAAAATGCAGTAATTGAGGTGGAAACCACACTGCCAACTATAGAGGTTGCCCTGTTTTTGACTTAGTTAGATGCTCATCCAAGCCAAAAGTAACTCCTGCCCCTTCCCAGACAATAAATATACCTACTACAAATATGCCCCCATTAGCACAGACAACTACACTAACGTATTAAAGTTTAACCAGCTCAAAGCACGCCAGCCTGCCCAGCCAACAACACATCAAGAGGTGCCAACAAACGAACCAACTGGCACAAATTTTAGCCGCCTAGAAGCCGTAATTGACAATATGGTTAAGCAATTTACGCAGATCATGGCACAAATGGCATGATGCAAGAAATACAAAAAATACAATCTGCTCTTATGCATAAAAGGTCACGAACTGCCTGAAGGTTTGTTTCTGGAACGCAAACGGCATCCGCCAACACAAAAACGATCTCGAATATTTTTTAACACACCAAAACATTGATGTAATGTTGATTTCCGAGACTTAAATGACATCTAGAAGTGCTTTTAAAATAAGTGGCTATTCATTTTACGACTCGAAAGGATCCCAGGAGGCTCGGCTTTAGTAATCAAATCAAGAATTTAACACCAATGGTAGGGTGGAATCTCCGAATGCTATATCCAAGCAACAAAAGTCTGCATTGATGAATTTTTTAATAACCTAGTTATTTCGTCGGTTTATTCTCCACCCAGATTCTCCATAACGAACAACAGTTTTTACAAATCTTTAGGCCCCCGCTTCATAGCTGCTGGACTATAACGCTAAACACACCTACTGGGGCTCCCGCTTAATTATCCCCAGAGGTCGTATCTTGTATGATTCCGTGTCTAAAATGGGTTATAATTGTGTTATTTCTACTGGACAACCAACCTATTGGCAAACCGACCACAATAAAATTTCAGACGCAATAGATTTGTGCGTAGCAAAAGGCATATCCCCGGAGTTTATTGAGGCGCAAGCCTCTTTGGATTTATATTCTGACCACTCACCCACAATTATCACTTTTTAACCTACTTATTTCGTCAGTTTATTGTCCACCGAAATTCTCCATAACGAAGGATCAGTACAACAGTTTTTACAAATCTTTAGGTCCCCGCTTCATAGCTGCTGGAGACTATAACGCCAAGCACACGTACTGGGGCTCCCGACTAATTAGTCCCAGAGGTCGTGTCTTGTATGAGTCTGTGTCTGAAATGGGACTTTATGTTATTTCAACTGGACAACCAACCTACTGGCCAACAGACCACAATAAAATTCCAGACGTAATTGAATTTGGCGTAGCAAAAGGTATATCCTCGGAGCTCATTGAGGCTCAAGCCTCCTTGGATTTATCTTCTGACCACTCACCCACAATAATCACTATTTGCAGTCCTTACCAAATAGCAGCTAGTGAGTTTTTCTTATCTAAAATAATTAATTGGTTGAAATATAAAAAATATATTTGTACCCACTGCGCAGAGAACCCGGAGACATAGATGATTGTCTGAGCGTCCTAAATGAAAACATTAAAAAAGCCGTTGAACATGCGTCTTCTACCCACCCTCAGGATAGGTACAACAAAATTTTCTCTGAAGATGTGGAAAAGCTTGTATCTGAAAAGAGAAGAGCTCGCAGGGAATGGCAAAAACATAGATCGCCCCAACTTAAAACTAAGCTGAAATAATGTACAACCCAACTAAAAAGCTTGTTGGAGGCTCACAGAATGGCATCACTGAAAGAGTACCTGGAAGGTCTAGACGCGACTCCTCAGACAAATTATTCCTTATGGCGATCAGCCAGACGTCTTAAAAGACCCGTAATCGCAAAACCACCACTGCGCAATCTGAGGGGATCCTGGGCTAGAAATGATGAAGAAAAATGCGATCTGTTCGCAAATCACTTCAAAAACGTATTCACTCCCAATACATGCACTGACGTGAGGGAATTACCGCCTGTTGTTGCTAGACGTCCTTTAGAAATACGTTTCCGATTTGCAGATGTTGTAGAGGCTATCGCTAACCTTAATGGTAAAAAAGCTCCTGGCGTTGACAAAATAAGCAACAAAATGCTCATAGAGCTGCCTCTTACTGCTAAAAGAATCATTCTTTTTATTTTTAACGCGATAATTCGGCTTGAACATTTTCCGCCTATATGGAAAGTTGCCTTAGTAAAGATGATTCCTAAGCCTGGCAAAGATCCCTCGAAGGTAGGATCTTATAGGCCCATAAATTTGTTACCCACAATGTCAAAATTGTTCGAAAAACTGTTAAAAAACAAGCTAAATCCGATCCTGAATGACAACAACTACATTCCAAATCACCAATTCGGCTTTAGAAGTCAACATAGTACCATCGAACAAACTCACAGGTTGGTACAGGTTTTAAGAAAAGCCTTTGAGGAAAAGAAGTACTGCTCCGGGCTTTTTATCGATGTCTCACAAGCTTTCGACAAAGTATGGCATGAAGGCCTTCTAAACAAACTAAAGCTCAACCTTCCAGCTAATATTTTCAACCTTTTAGAAAAATACATAACATGCCGACAATTTATGATCAAAGAGGGAAACCAAATATGTTGTTCCCAACCAATAGAGGCTGGTGTCCCTCAAGGAAGTATACTAGGTCCAATTTTGTACTTGCTTTACACGGCAGATATGCCAACCAATAGTTTCACACACACGTCGACATTTGCTGACGACACTGCTTTTCTTAGTATTCACAAAGACCCTAAAGAGGCTTCGAACCAGCTGCAACAACACGTAACCCAAGTTGAGAAATGGGCAAAGTTATGGGGAATAAAGATAAATGAACAAAAATGTACCCACGTAACTTTTACTTTACGCAAAGAAACGTGCCCTCCAATCACTATCAACAACCATAATGTGCCTCAACGATCTGAGTCAAAATATCTTGGTATTCACCTAGATCGCCGCCTTACATGGAAGCCTCATATAGATGCGAAGCTGACGCAAATGAAACTTAAAGCTGCTCAAATCCAATGGCTAATTGGTAGAAACTCTGTGCTACGTCTTGATTGTAAGCTTCTACTCTACAACTCAATTTTGAAACCAATTTGGTGCTACGTTATACAACTATGGGGCACTGCTTCCGCCTATAACATCGAAAAAATCCAACGCCGTCAAAACAAAATTCTAAGAATGATAACTGGTGCTCCTTGGTATATTAAAAACAGCAACATCCACAAGGATCTAGAAGTTCCACTTGTAAAATGTGAAACCCTGAAATATGTGGACAAGTATTTAAATAAGCTGGAATCACATCCAAATCCGCTCGCTTGAAGCATCCTGCTACATAGTGGGCACAACCGCCTAAAAAGAAGGGATTCAATTGCTCTTAGATGAAAACTTTGAAATTAGTTAATTTTATTGTGAGAACTTAAATTTTAGTCTGGTACTGACTGGACTAGTATTAACTACTTAGTTTTAAGATTTGAATACTTATTGTTAGTTCGCTTAAGCGAAGATTCAATAATAAAATATATGAAAAAAAAAATTTATTGGCTAATTGGCACAAACGCTATGTTTCGCCTTTATTGTAAACTTCTACTTTACAAATCAATCTTTAAACCAATTTTGTGCTACGGTATACCAATATGGGGCTTCCGCAACCAACATCAAAAAAATTCAACGCCGTCAAAACAAAATCCTAATAATGATAACTGATGTTCCATGGTATATTAAAAATAGAAACATCCACAAGGATCTTCAAGTGCCACTAGTAAAATGCGAAACCCTAAACTATGTGGACAAGTATTTACATAAGCTGAAAACACATCCAAATCCTCTCGCTCGAAACATCTTGCAACATAGTGGCCACACACGTCTAAAAAAAGGGATACTATTCCGCTTAGGTTAAACTATTGAATTTAATTAATTTTATTATGATAACTTAAATTTAAGGCTGGCACTGGCTGGACTAATATCAACTAAATAGTTTTAAAATTTGAATACTTATTGTTAGCAAAAGCGAAGATGCAATAAAAAAAAGTGTGAACAAAAACATTGATTAATTTGCAGCAATGGCGCATTTCAGTCTAGTATAATGAGTGGCTAAGGCGGTAACTATAATGTTTCATGTATTGACTTAGGCCAACATCACCACCTGTGCGAATACTTTTATGTAACCAAATGTAGCCAGTCGTTCTCTTAATCTCGTAGTGTACAGACGTGTCTACGCGAGTGTAATATTGATAATAGGTGATATTTGCAATAAGTAACAAAAAAAAATTGTGAGAATCGAAAATAAAAACAAACTAAACAAACGGTTAATGAGTAACAGTAATCGTTGTGACAGTGGGCCTAATAGCCGAAATGCTAACATTGTGTTAGGCTCAACAAGCGTTAGCAATTAAAACATTAGAGACCCTGAATATAATAGAAACTATTTAAGTGCAAAACCGAAAACAAATACAAATAATTTAAGTGCATATGTGCCTAATTTGAATAAGCGTACTGAACAAGGAACTAATTTAGCCCAATCTGTTTAAAAATTAAAAAAAAAAAAACTGAGGTCCCATCTTCAACGCGGTCTTCTATATCAAGTTCTGGTGTCGCACCTACAGCTGCTAAAGGTGCTCCAGGCCCAATTTCTGCGTGTGCTTCTAAGATCCAGATAGGGATGGACAGGTACGTAACAGTTCTTAAAAGGGGGCGAGGTCCGAAATCAGCAGAAACATCTCAACCTGCAAAAATTTTAAAAGACAATGAAAGGCCAACCTCATCCCAAATCTTCTTGCAGAATGGCAAAACGGTTTGGGATGAGGTTGGCCTTTCATTGTCTTTTAAAATTTTTGCAGGTTGAGATGTTTCTGCTGATTTCGGACTTCGCCCCCTTTTAAGAACTGTTACGTACCTGTCCATCCCTATCTGGATCTTAGAAGCACACGCAGAAATTGGGCCTGGAGCGCCTTTAGCAGCTGTAGGTGCGACACCAGAACTTGATATAGAAGACCGCGATGAAGATGGGACCTCGTTATTTTTTTTTAAATTTTTAAACAGATATTGGGCTAAATTGGTTCCTTGTTCAGTACGCTTATTCAAATTAAGCACATATGCACTTAAATTATTTGTATTTGTTTTCGGTTTTGCACTTAAATAGTTTCTATTATATTCAGGGTCTCTAATGTTTTAATTGCTAACGCTTGTTGAGCCTAACACAATGTTAGCATTTCGGCTATTAGGCCCACTGTCACAACGATTACTGTTACTCATTAACCGTTTGTTTTTTTTTGTTAAGTTTGTTTTTATTTTCGATTCTCACAATTTTTTTTTTGTTACTTATTGCAAATATCACCTATTACCAATATTACATTACACTCGCGTAGACACGTCTGTACACGAGATTAAGAGAACGACTGGCTACATTTGGTTACATAAAAGTATTCGCACAGGGGGTGATGTTGGCCTAAGTCAATACATGAAACATTATAGTTACCGCCTTAGCCACTCACTATACTAGACTGAAATGCGCCATTGCTGCAAATTAATCAATGTTTTTGTTCATACTTTTTTTTTATTGCATCTTCGCTTTTGCTAACAATAAGTATTAAAATTTTAAAACTATTTAGTTGATATTAGTCCAGCCAGTGCCAGCCTTAAATTTAAGTTATCATAATAAAATTAATTAAATTCAATAGTTTAACCTAAGCGGAATAGTATCCCTTTTTTTAGACGTGTGTGGCCACTATGTTGCAAGATGTTTCGAGCGAGAGGATTTGGATGTGTTTTCAGCTTATGTAAATACTTGTCCGCATAGTTTAGGATTTCGCATTTTACTAGTGGCACTTGAAGATCCTTGTGGATGTTTCTATTTTTAATATACCATGGAACATCAGTTATCATTATTAGGATTTTGTTTTGACGGCGTTGAATTTTTTTGATGTTGGTTGCGGAAGCCCCATATTGGTATACCGTAGCACAAAATTGGTTTAAAGATTGATTTGTAAAGTAGAAGTTTACAATAAAGGCGAAACATAGCGTTTGTGCCAATTAGCCAATAATTTTTTTTTTTTCATATATTTAATATTGAGTCTTCGCTTAAGCGAACTAACAATAAGTATTCAAATCTTAAAACTAAGTAGTTAATACTAGTCCAGTCAGTACCAGACTAAAATTTAAGTTCTCACAATAAAATTAACTAATTTCAAAGGTTTCATCTAAGAGCAATTGAATCCCTTATTTTTAGGCGGGTGTGCCCACTATGTAGCAGGATGCTTTAAGCGAGCGGATTTGGATGTGATCCCAGCTTATTTAAATACTTGTCCACATATTTCAGGGTTTCACATTTTACAAGTGGAACTTCTACATCCTTGTGGATGTTGCTGTTTTTGATATACCAAGGAGCACCAGTTATCATTCTTAGAATTTTGTTTTGACGGCGTTGGATTTTTTCGATGTTAGAGGCGGAAGCAGTGCCCCATAGTTGTATAACGTAGCACCAAATTGGTTTTAAAATTGAGTTGTAGAGTAGAAGCTTACAATCAAGACGTAGCACAGAGTTTCTACCAATTAGCCATTGGATTTGAGCAGCTTTAAGTTTCATTTGCGTCAGCTTCGCATCTATATGAGCCTTCCATGTAAGGCGGCGATCTAGGTGAATACCAAGATATTTTGACTCAGATCGTTGAGGCACATTATGGTTGTTGATAGTGATTGGAGGGCACGTTTCTTTGCGTAAAGTAAAAGTTACGTGGGTTCATTTTTGTTCATTTATCTTTATTCCCCATAACTTTGCCCATTTCTCAACTTGGGTTACGTGCTGTTGCAGCTGGTTCGAAGCCACTTTTGGGTCTTTGTGAATACTAAGAAAAGCAGTGTCGTCAGCAAATGTCGACGTGTGTGTGAAACTATTGGTTGGCATATCTGCCGTGTAAAGCAAGTACAAAATTGGACCTAGTATACTTCCTTGAGGGACACCAGCCTCTATTGGTTGGGAACAACATATTTGGTTTCCCTCTTTGATCATAAATTGTCGGCATGTTATGTATTTTTCTAAAAGGTTGAAAATATTAGCTGGAAGGTTGAGCTTTAGTTTGTTTAGAAGGCCTTCATGCCATACTTTGTCGAAAGCTTGTGAGACATCGATAAAAAGCCCGGAGCAGTACTTCTTTTCCTCAAAGGCTTATAACCTGTACCAACCTGTGAGTTTGTTCGATGGTACTATGTTGACTTCTAAAGCCGAATTGGTGATTTGGAATGCAGTTGTTGTCATTCAGGATCGGATTTAGCTTGTTTTTTAACAGTTTTTCGAACAATTTTGACATTGTGGGTAACAAACTTATGGGCCTATAAGATCCTACCTTCGAGGGATCTTTGCCAGGCTTAGGAATCATCTTTACTAAGGCAACTTTCCATATAGGCGGAAAATGTTCAAGCCGAATTATCGCGTTAAAAATAAAAAGAATGATTCTTTTAGCAGTAAGAGGCAGCTCTATGAGCATTTTGTTGCTTATTTTGTCAACGCCAGGAGCTTTTTTACCATTAAGGTTAGCGATAGCCTCTACAACATCTGCAAATCGGAAACGTATTTCTAAAGGACGTCTAGCAACAACAGGCGGTAATTCCCTCACGTCAGTGCATGTATTGGGAGTGAATACTTTTTTGAAGTGATTTGCGAACAGATCGCATTTTTCTTCGTCATTTCTAGCCCAGGATCCTCTCAGGTCACGCAGTGGTGGTTTTGAGATTACGGGTCTTTTAAGACGTCTGGCTGATCGCCATAAGGAATAATTTGTCTGAGGAGTCGCGTCTAGACCTTCCAGGTACTCTTTCAGTGATGCCATTCTATGTTCTTCTAGCAAGTTTTTTTTAACGGTTTGTACATTCCTTTAGCTTATTTTTAAGTAGGGGCGACCTATACTTTTGCCATTCTCTTCGGGCCCTCCTTTTTTCAACGGATTTTTTAATATTTTCATTGAGGCTACTCAGGCACTCATCGATTTCTTCGGAAGTTTTTAAAGATTGGTGTTCCAAACAGTGCGTGCTGATAATTTTTTTGTATTTTAACCTGTTTATTCTTTTTGACAGAAAAATATCACTAGTTGCAATTTGGTGAGGACTGCAAATTGTGGGTGAGTGATCCGAAGATAAATCCAAGGAGGGTTGAGCCTCAATAAGCTCAGGGGATATACCTTTTGCTACGCCAAAATCAATTACGTCTGGAATTTTATTGTGGTCTGTTGGCCGGTAGGTTGGTTGTCCAGTTGAAATAACATAAAGTCCCATTTCAGACACGGCATCATACAAGACACGACCTCTGGGACTAATTAGTCGGAAGCCCCAGTACGTGTGCTTGGCGTTATAGTCTCCAGCTACTATGAAGCGGGGACCTAAAGATTTGTAAAAACTGTTGTACTGATCCTTCGTTATGGAGAATCTCGGTGGACAATAAACTGACGAAATAAGTAGGTTATTGAAAAATTCATCAATGCAGACGTTTGTTGCTTATATATAACATTCAGATAGGCCACCCAACCATTGCACATTGATCTGGCGAGCCACATTTTTTGCCCAAAACTAAAATATTCACTTATATACATGAATTCAAATTAAAAACGCAATTAACAGGAAGAAAATATAAATTTTATTAAGTTTTTATTAAATTAAATTAATTTTTTAACCCATTTGGGGCCAAAGGAACTTTTTATTTATTGCATGCTTTCTATTTTTATTTAATTAATAATAACATTTGTACTTTTTTGTTGATAACAATGACAATTTTTAAGATAATGTATATTAAAATTATATACTTACGTATATGCGGTTTTGACATACAAGTGAAATTAGGGCTTGATTTATACCTGAATTGCACTTAAATGTTTTATAAAGTAAGAAGTATACTTACATATATGCCACTTAGTCAACTAGTTCATTTTCCAAAATTAAATTATCTTCTTCATTTTGCTCTTCAAGTTCATCTTCTGAATTTTCTTCACTATCTTTATTTTTTTCATCAGGGGAAATTTCAGGAAGATCCTCGCAGCTTAATAAAGCAATAACTTCTGGTGGTAATGTTAAGCGCTTTCTTTGATTTATGCGAGTGTGTACACGAAAAGATGATATTAACGGATCTGAGGAATCTAAAGCTCTATTAAATACATCAGAAATATTGTCAGTGCGGCTGGCTCTGCGAGCGTGGCATAATCTGTCGCTCTTGTATACCTTATTTCTAGACTCAGCCGCATCCTCTCCAAAACACCCACCGGAAGCAACGTGTTTAACATTATTTCTTTGGAATGAATAAGGACCTTATGAACCGTTGGTGTCATGGGGCACCAGGCATAAATATTTTGAATGAGTTGCCCGGTTTCAAAACAATAGTTTTCAAACATTTCTAACTGAAGGGGAAATTGACTGGATAAACAAATAAGAATAATTTTTAAACGAAAAATGACTTGAATGTCAACCCCAGTTACTTCCGAAAATTTTTCATGGTTTAGAAACGCACGTCGGGAGGTATTGCCATCGTTTGTTGATCCAAATCTTCCTACCTTTGGCATATCAACACGGAGTCCAAGCTGGGACCAAAACTTGCTTTGAATGCGTTATTTTCTTACCTTTACATTCTTTTTATCGTCATTGTCTGTAATTCTCCATTTTTTAACATCGCTTTTATACGCCAGGTGTAGTATAAACTCAAAAAACCTAATGTGGCAGTGTAGTGGACTTATACCATATTTTAAACTTGTTTCTTTTGCTTGGAATCTCTCAGACTTATAATCTCTGATTTTAATAAAATCCGTAGAAGACGCTCCACATATGGGACAAGATTGTGTTGATTTGGTTCCCGTCAGGATATTTAAAACTTTTCCATCGATCACGGTCAAACTCATCCTGAAGGTTATTTCCACTGCCTTGAATTCTTCTATTTGTATTGTAAGGTTTTCCAGCTCTTCAATCTGTTTGCTTATTTCAGCACATTTATTTAATACAACTTCTTTTGTCTCCTTTACGAATTCCAGTTTTAATGGTCGACAACATCTTGTAGATTGGGGAGCTCTATTGCAAATCACTCTTCCTGAGACATCAAGAAGTCTCAAAGGAATTACTGTGGTTGCTAAAAGAGATGAATCTGCGTACAGGATGAATTTGGCTCATGAAAAGATTGCTTGAATTGAGCTTGGCCCGTGCTACTATCAAATCCATAACTTAAAATTAACTCTGCTGAGATGTAGTTGCTTTTGTTGCTATTCATTACTGATGAAATTACATCTTTCTGCAATTCAGCTAACCTTGTGGCAGTGTGTATTAAAAGTTGTTGTAGAGGAACTTTAGCAACGGTTTCACTTACATGTACGCCATTTGGTCTACAGCTTTGTTTTGCTGCCAATAGTTTCATATACGACGGAAATATATCGGAGTTTCTTTGTTTACTTTCCAGTCTTATGTTGCAATATTGCCTCTTTGTGAAATTATTTTCAAGAAAAAATGCTAAAGCTTCTTCATCGGAGAGAGCAATGGGACACTTATCGTTGTTCAAACACAATTTTCGAATCTTAGATGGTCTCGTGGGACTTTCCATAGTCTTTTTTAAAACAACGACTAAATCTTTCTTACCTTCTTTTCCAGCTGACATTATTGATGCTTTCATTAATAATTCAGTTTCATGTGCTGTAGACTTTGGTAGCTCCGCCGCCTCTCTTCTTTTACTGCGTTCAGACATACCCGAAAAAGGCATTCGAGGGCGTCCACACGATGTTGAAGGTTTGTCTTCTGAGTGTTCTTCTTCCAAAAAAACATATATTTTCTTTAATTGAGTCACATGTTTTGGGATTTTTGAATACAATATCATTTTGAAGCCAGGTATCATTTTGTGTATTAAATTGTTCAAATGTTCTAGAAGATTTCTGCCATTTCGCATCCAGTGTCACGCAATACACCCGAATTTTATTAATTAGATATTTCTTATATTCTTTAGAAACATTTGCTTCTCCGATTTTTTCCAAAATATAATTAAAAACACGTTCGGGTTTTTCTTGTTTTTTACTTCCGCTTTGCCAAACTCTGAGTAAGTCACAATTTTTGAAACAAAAGTTTCCTGAAACAAAAATTGATTTCTTAAAAATAGGCAATAACTAGCAGAATGTTATTAACAATTCATAAGCACTAACTATCACTGTAATTTTGTGTGTTTTTGGTTTGTTGAAATTGCTTGAAATTTTAAAGCTATATACTATATTTTCTTTATAAAAAGCTAAAATTACTGATTTTGAGGTTATGAAAGTTTTTTTATGCAATTTTTTATTATCATAATTTTTATTTCACTGTTATAAATTGAAATACTTACCATTGTCATTAATATCCATAACTAATATATTTAAATATCTTTTTTATTTTTGTGTAACCTTTGATTTAAATTAAACAAAAAACTACACCACATGTTTCAGTTAACCACTGCACTTAAAGCATTGAACTTTCTCACTTCATACAATAACGGTTAATTTAAGTTTGCAAAAACAACTAACATCTTTTGTTTAACTAAAATGTTTGCTACAATATTCCAATAACAAACATAGAAAAAAAAGGTTTGAGTTTTGGCCAAAAAAATGGGTCTTGGAAACCATTGTGCATTGGTGCTTAATTCTTGATTTGATTAATATTGCAGAGCCACCACAGGATCTATCCCTGGGATCATTTAAATCATAAAAATTGTATCCACTAATTTTAAAAGTGCTCCTTGATGTCATATGAGTCTCGGAAATCAACATGACGTCAATTTTATGGTGTATTAAAAAATATTCGAGCTCGTTTTTGTGTTGGCGGATGCCGTTTGCGTTCCAGAAACAAACCCTGAGGCAGTTCATAGTCTTTTAAGCATGGCCTGTAAAAGAGCAGACTGCATTTTCTGCATCTGCCAGCCATTTGCGCCATTATCTGCGTAAATTGTTTGACCATATTGTCAATTACGGCTTCCAGGCGGCTAAAATTGGGACCAGTTGGTTCACGTGTTGGCACTTGTTGTTGTGTGGTTGGTTGGTTTGGCCTTTGTGCATTGGACTGGTTTGACTTTAGTGCGTTGGCGTAAGAAATTTGACTTGTAGTTGGCTGTGCTAACTGGGAAATGTTTGTTGTTGGTATATTTAACGGCTGGGGAGGGGCAGGAACTATCTTCGGCTTAGATGAGCGCCTAACTAAATCAAAGACAGGACAACCTCTGTAGTTGGCAGTTTGGTTTCCACCGCAATTGCTGCACTTCTTCACCCTAGCGTCATCTTTTGGTTTGTCGCACTTGGTTGTAACATGCAGATCCCCACATACAACACAAACAGAAGGCAACTTACAGTAAGTTTTTGTGTGGTCATATTCCTGACAACTTAAGCACTGTACAGGTCCAGATCGCTTATGCGGGACTTCCACTGTAACTCTACGGTGTATATACGGGGTGAGTTTCGTTTTTCTTTAATTTGGCATCACCAGGCTCAAGTTCAACTCGAAACAATGGTTGAGGGTATTTTTCCCTGTTTCTAATATTTGTCACAGTCCTTACCTTAAATCCTTTGCTGCACAAACTGGTCTTTATCTCCTCCGGGTGTACATTTGAGTCAATTACTTTTATGACTACCTGGAGGCCTTTTGCGTTTTTTAGCTGGTAAGTGTAAAAGTTCTTTTTCAATTTCTCAAATTCCGACACCGTGGCGCGGTAAGCGTTCTCGTGATTTACTTGAATTTTGGTCTCATATATGTAACCACGTTTAATGTTCGACACATAAAAGTTCTTTTCGCCTATTAATGCAACTAAAAATTTAATGAGGTCGTTCGAGTTTTTTTCTCTTAAATAAATTGGAGGAGGCTTAAAATTTTTTTTCGTAACGGGGCCATCATTATCATCTGTTTGCAGAATGGCAAAGCGATTTTGCGATGTGGTTGGCCTTTCATCGTCTTTTAGAATTTTTGCAGGCCAATAAATTTGTTTAGCTTTAAGTTTCATTTGCTCCAACTTCGCATCTTTATGTGGCTTCCATATAAGGCGACAGTCCAGGTGAATGCCAAGGTATTTCGTCTCAATTCGTAGAGGCACCAAATAGTTATTATTAAGGATTGAGCGCGTTTCTTTGCGTAAAGTAAAAGTTACGTGGGTACATTTCTGTTCATGTATTGTTTTCGCTCATAACTTTGCTCATTTCTCTACTTAGCTTGGAGTTTGTTCGAGGCCTCTTTGTGGTCTTTAAGAAAACTGAGGAAAGCGGTATCATCAGCCAACGTCGCACAGTGCTGTGTCCCATAGACAAAAATACAATAAAAAAAAGGTTTTATATTGTAGATAAAAATATATAGGTCAACAGATAACAATAATTTTTAAATAAATTTTAAAGAATTTTTTCGATTTATCTCTTTTTGATGGGGCTAGGGGGCGCCAAAGTCAAAGAATTTGAAGTAAAAATGGCTAAACAAATATCCGAGTCTTACATGCTTCAGGAAAATAGTTGTAAAAAAATAATTTTTTGGAGTATGAGATTGAAATTTTTTCTGTGGTAACTTTTTCTATGGCAGCCCCCTTCGGGGGTGGTGATAGGAGGTAAGTATGTTCTAGGAATATATTTGGGAGGGAAAACTAGTAGGAGTCTGTGATATATTTAAATCCTCTAAGGGCGACTTCGGGGTTTTTGCTCTAATTTTTTTTATATTTTGTATGGAAACCCTGTTAGGGGCTGGAGGTAAGTATGTTCCACTAAATTGTTTGAGAGGAAAAACTAACTGGGGTCGGTCTAATATTTGAACTTTGTAAGAGGGGGGGGGGGGGGGGATTTATTTCAATTTCCCATACTTTGTAGGACGATAGGGGTTAGTATGTTCTGAAAATATGTTTGGGAGAGGTAGCTAGTTGGGGTTGATGGTACACTTTGTTTCTCTAAGGCTAACTCTGGGGGAGTAATGGGCGCTTTTACATAATTTTATGTAATGAAGGAAGGGTAGAAATGTTCTACGAATATGTTTGGGAGTTAAAACTAATGCGGACCTATGATACATTTTATTTCCCATAATTTGTTTATACTTTGTATGGCACCCGTATTAGGGGCTAGAGATAGAGGGTAAGTATGTTTCACAAAAATATTTGGGAAAAAAAACTAACTGAGGTCGGTCTTAAATTTGATCTTTGCAGAAGCTCTCAGAAAGCTGTAGCAGGGGATTTATTACTATTTCCTAAACTTTGTATTGAAGCCCCCTTAGACGATGGTTAAAGAGGGTAAGTATGTTCTGGGGAATATGTTTGAAAGAGGAAACTAATAGGGGTCGGTCATGAAATTTATTTTTCTAAGGCTGACTACGGGCAGGTTATGGGCGTTTTAACATTTTGTATGGCAACCCCCTTAGGGAGCGAAAAACATGAAATAGTTTTTTGCTTAAAATAGTGGTCACGCTTATTTGGACAAGTAGCCTAAATTTAAAAAAATTAACATGCTGGTTTATTTTACTGCGTCACCTTAAAAAACTTATTTAAGTGTGAAAAACTTGAAACAATTATCGCTTAAAATAGTGGTTACGATTTTTTGGGACAGTAGCCTAAAAACAAAAAACAAAGAAAATTTTGGTTAATTCTATTGTTGAATCTTGGCTTATAGAAACTAACAATCTTAAGACTAAGTTATTAATCGTAGTCCAGCCAGTGCCAGGCTAAAATGTTATTTCTCATAATATAATTAGTTAACTTCATCTAAGCGAAATAGTATCCCTCCTTTTTAGACGGATGTGCCCTTTATATTGCAAGATGTTTCGACAGAGCGAATTTGGATGTTTTTCCAGCTTATTTAAATACTTGTCCGCATAGTTCAGGATTTCTCATTTAACTAGTGGAACTTCTAGATCCCTATGGATGTTGCTGTTTTTGATATACAACGGAGCACCAGCTATCATTCTTAGGATTTTGTTTTGATGGCGTTGTATTTTTTCTAAGTATACCGTAGCACCAAATTGATTTTAAAACTGAGTTGTAAAGTAGAAGTTTACGTATGCATGCACGATGAATATACATGGTGCTTGGTGGCAAACTTACATATATTTTTAAATACGAATATTTTACAAAGTATGGTGCGAAGGGAAGGTGATGCTGTTGAAATAATCGATTGGGAGGATTTTTCAGTCACGATGTCGCAGTGGTCTAGTGGAGTCATTTTTAAGATTAAAGATTCTTACGTGATTGCTCGTCAACAATTTTGTTCAAAGTTGGGTATTCGGCGAATACGTGATGGACCGAGTGCAAACTTAATTCGTTCGTGGGTGCAGAGACTCTGCGCAACTGCTTTGGCTATGAATGTCCCATGGCCAAGGCACCGTCGATCTTCAAGGACTACCGAAAACATTGAACTGGTTGAAAGTATTTGAAAATCCGAAACTTTTAATGCGGAATAGAGCAGCCTCACCGGGACTTTTAAAAGCGATTATTCATGAAATTTGCAAAAAAGGATCTGAACTTCCCTACTTTTAAAATTCAAATCGTTCATGTACTCAAGAAAGTGACTTTGCGTTTTCGCACTGCAAATTAAATTTTTTGGAGCGATGAGGCTTATTTGCACTTAAACGATCACATCAACAAGCAAAACTGTCGTTACTGGCTTTCAAGAACTCATAACACTCGATTTAGGCATCAGAAACCATTGCATTGTACCAGGGTAACTGTTTGGTATGCCCTATCCACGCATGAGGTGAATCGAAAATTATTAAGGCCAGGCGACGAATGTTAACGGTGAAAATTATCGACGCATGATTACTAAATTATTTTTGCCAAACCTGCGAGCTTATCCATCGTATTCTTCACACATGTGGTTTCACTACTACTGTTTGTGTTGTGTGTGGGGATCTGCACGATACGACCAAGTGCGACAAGCCAAAAGATGATCCTAGGATGAAGAAATGCAGCAACTGCGGGGGAAACCACACTGCCAACTATAGGGGTTGCCCCGTTTTTAATTCGGTTATGCGCTCAACTAAGCCGAAAATAGTTCCTGTCCCTCCCCAGCCTTTAGATATACCAACTACAAATATGCCTCCGTTAGCACAACCAACTACAAATCAAGTTTCTTACGCCGCTGCATTAAAGTCTAGCCAGCCTAATGCACGTAAGTCTACCGAGCCTACAACACAACAACAAGTGCCAACAAGTGAACCAACTGGTCCCAATTTTAGCCGCCTGGAAGCCGTAATTGACAATATGGTCACACAATTCACGCAGGTAATGGCGCAAATGGCTAGCATGATGCAGGAGATGCAGAAAATGCAGTCTGCTCTTCTGCAGGCCATGCTTAAAAGACCATGAACTGCCTCAGGGTTTGTTTCTGGAACGCAAACGGCATCCGCCAACACAAAAATGAGCTCGAATACTTTTTAACACACCAAAAAATCGATGTCATGTTGATTTCCGAAACTCATATGACATCTAGAAGCACGTTTAAAATAAGTGGCTATACTTTTTATGATTCGAAAGATCCCAGGGATAGATCCTGTGGTGGTTCAGCTATATTAATTAAATCAAGAATCAAACACCAATGGATGGGTGGTCTCTCCGAAAGTTATATACAAGCAACAAACGTCTGCATCGATGAATTTTGCCATAATCTCGTTATTTCGTCAGTTTATTGTCCACCCAGATTCTCCATAACGAAGGATCAGTACAACAGTTTTTACAAATCTTTAGGTCCTCACTTTATAGCTGCTGGAGACTACAACGCTAAACACACATACTGGGGCTCCCGCCTAATAAGTCCCAGAGGTCGTGTCTTGTATGGTTCTGTATCGGAAATGAGACTTCACGTTATTTCAACTGGGCAACCAACATATTGGCCAACTGACCACAATAAAATACCAGACGTAATAGATTTTGGCGTAGCAAAAGGCATACCCCCTGAGCTTATTGAGGCTCAACCCTCCTTGGATTTATCTTCTGATCACTCACCCACAATTTTTACTATTTGCAGTCCTCACCAAACTGCAACTAGTGATATTTTTCTGTCAAAAAGAATAAACTGGTTAAAATACAAAAAATTTATCAGCAAGCACTGTTCGGAACACCAATCTTTAAAAACTGCCGAAGAAATCGATGAGTGCCTGAGTAGCCTCAATGAAAATATTAAAAAAGCCGTTGAAAATGCTTCTTCTACCTACCGTCAGGCCAGATACAACAAAATTTACTCAAGCGATGTTGAAAAGCTCTTATCTGAAAAAAGGAGAGCCCGAAGAGAATGGCAAAAGTATAGATCGCCCTTACTTAAGAATAAGCTGAAGGAATGTACAAACCGATTAAAAAACATGCTGGAAGTACATAGAATGTCATCATTGAAGGAATACCTGGAAGGTCTAGACGCGACTCCTCAAACAAACTATTCGCTATGGCGAACAGCCAGACATTTTAAAAGACCCGTAATCGCAAAACCACCACTGCGTAACCTGAGAGGATCCTGGGCTAGAAATGACGAAGAAAAATGCGATCTGTTCGCAAGTCATTTAAGGAACGTCTTCACTCCTAATTCATGCACTGACGTGAGAGAATTACCGCCTGTTGTAGCAAGACGTCCTATAGAAATACGTTTCCAATTTTCAGATGTTATAGAGGCAATCGCTAACCTAAATGACAAAAAAGCTCCTGGCGTTGATAAAATAAGCAACAAAATGCTTTTAGAGCTACCCTTAACAGGTAAAAGAATTATTCTTTTTGTTTTTAATGCCATAATTCGGCTTGAACACTTTCCGCCAGTATGGAAAGTTGCCTTAGTGAAGATGATTCCCAAGCCTGGTAAAGATCCTTCGAAGGTGGAGTCTTATAGGCCTATAAGTTTGTTACCAACTTTGGCGAAACTATTCGAAAAGCTGCTTAAAAACACGCTGAGTCCGATCCTGAATGACAACAACTGCATCCCAGATCACCAATTTGGTTTTAGAAGTCAACATAGTACAATCGAACAAACTCACAGACTGGTGCAGGTTATAAGAAAAGCCTTTGAGGAAAAGAAGTACTGCTCCGGGCTTTTTATCGATGTCTCTCAAGCATTCGATAAAGTATGGCACGAAGGCCTGTTAATCAAACTAAAACTCTATCTACCAGCTAATATTTCAAGCCTGCTAGAAAAATACTTAACCGGCAGACAATTTATGATCAAAGAGGGAAACCAAATAAGTTGTTCCCAACCAATAGGGGCTGGTGTACCTCAAGGGAGTATACTAGGTCCAATTTTGTACTTGCTTTACACAGCAGATATGCCAACCAACTGTTTTACGCACACGTCTACATTTGCTGATGATACTGCTTTTCTCAGTATTGATAAAGATCCTAAAGAGGCTTCGAGTCAACTGCAACAACACGTTAGCCAAGTTGAGAAATGGGCAAGGTTATGGGGAATAAAAATAAATGAACAAAAATGGACTCACATAACTTTTACCTTACGCAAAGAAACGTGCCCTCCAATCACTATTAACAACCATTTGGTGCCTCAACGATCCGAGACAAAATATCTTGGTATTCACCTGGATCGCCGCCTCACATGGAAGCAGCATATAGATGCAAAGCTGACGCAAATGAAACTTAAAGCTGCACAAATCCACTGGCTTATAGGTAGAAACTCTGTGCTTCATCTGGATTGTAAACTTCTACTATACAACTCAATTTTAAAATCAATTTGGTGCTACGGTATACATGGGGCACTGCTTCCGCCTCTAACATAGAAAAAATACAACGCCGTCAAAATAAAATCCTAAGAATGATAACTGGTGCTCCATGGTATGTCAAAAACAGCAACATCCATAAGGATCTAGAAGTTCCACTTGTTAAATTCGAAATCCTGAAATATGTGGACAAGTATTTAAATAAGCTGGAAACACATCCAAACCCGCTCGCTCGAAGTATCTTGCAACATAGTGGACACTCCCGTCTAAAAAGGAGGGATACTATTGCGCTTAGATGAAGATAACTATTTATATTATGAGAACGTAAATTTTAGTCTGGCACTGGCTGGACTAATATTATTTCCTTAGTCTTAAGATTTGAAAACTTATTGTTAGTTCGCTAAAGCGAAGATTCAATAATAAAAAATATGCAAAAAAAAAAAAAAAAAAAAAAATGTGGTTTCACGTTCCGATCTAACTCCCATGGTTTTGTTTATGGGGCTATCCAAAAGTGAGGCCACTCTCTTGTGACCTTAAAGAAAAAAAACATTCATCGAAAAATGGGCTACATTGAACCAAGCTTACTGCAGAATACAAGGCTCCGTTTTAAACAGTGTGTTCATCTTGGCGATCTCGATACATCTTATCTTTATCTTTTAATTATAAAATCCGAATTTACATTCTATCGTTTAGTGCTCTTAATAAAACTTAGTGTCAATTATTAGGTTTATTATTTGAGTTTGAAAATATAGATCTGACACCGATACCCTGCATTGGTGTTTTTGCTTTTCATAATTGGCGTCCAATTGTCATAAAGTGATTTTGCAAATATACTTCGTTTTTGTATATGAGTCGTTTGTTTTGAAAGTGGCATGAGTGTTTGGATATACATAAGTATGTATGAACATACATAAATATGTTTGCTGATTTCAGCACACGTTTGACAATTCATATGTATGTACGTTCGTATGTATGTACATTTCTACCTACGAACATACATACATATGTACATACATACATATGTACATACATACATACATATGTACATACATACATACATATATACATACATATGTAACATTTACGTAAATATGTACATACATAGGGAGATGTGTATGGATTTTGCCATAAAAAATCGCAGCATTTTGCCTATATGTATTTAGGTCCGTGGTAAACCGATCTTGCTGGTCTTAAATAGCGATCATCTCAGGGTTGTTTCTGATAGTTTGACGCCAATACCTGGTCCGTGGTAATTAAATTGAATCCGGAAACTCGATTTTTACAGACACACAGACGGAGATGGCAAAATCGTCATCCCCTATATATATATAAGAAGCCGCAATATATATACTTTATTGGGTCGCAAATCTTATATATAAAAGAAAAATTTTTTTTTGTTAGTAACACCACTTATAACACAAGAACGGCTGGACCGATTTTAATAAAACTTGAAAAAAGACATACCCGATATCCCGGAATGCGGTTTAGGCAAATTTGTTTTTGGAAATTCCGACTGGGCGTGGCACCTCCCATACAAATTGAAAAGTTTTTTTCACATAGCTCAATACCTATTATAGATGAAGCATCCAAATTTGGTACAGCTAAATTATTTATTGATGCACATAATTGAGCTTTGTATGGACTGGAAGAAATAAATGGGTGTGGCACCTCCCATACAACAAAAATAGTTTTTTGTATATATCTCAATAACTGTAATAGCTGAAGTCCCCAAACTTTGTGCGGATGTTTATAGTGCCAATATGCAAAATTGAGCTTTGTATGGGCGGGAAGAAATAAATGGGCGTGTCACCTCCCATACAACGAAAATAGTTTTTTGTATATATCTCAATAACTGTAATAGCTGATGTCTCCAAACTTCGTACGGATGTTTATAGTGCTAATATGCAAAATTGAGCTTTGTGTGGGCGGGAAAAAATAAATGAGCGTGGCACCCCCCATACAACGAAAACGGTTTTTTGTATATATCTCAATAACTGTAATAGCTGAAGTCCCCAAACTTCGTACGGATGTTTATAGTGCCAATATGCAAAATTGAGCTTTGTATGGGCGGGAAGAAATAAATGGGCGTATCACCTCCCATACAACGAAAATAGTTTTTTGTATATATCTCAATAACTATAATAGCTGAAGTCTCTAAACTTCGTACGGATGTTTATAGTGTAAATATGCATAATTGAGCTTTGTCTGGGCGGGAAGAAATAAATAGGCGTGGCACCTCCTATACAACGAAAATAGTTTTTTGTATATATCTTAATAAATGTAATAGCTGAACTCTCCAAACTTCGTACGAAAGTTTAAAGTGCTAATAGCAAAATTGAGCTTTGTATGGGCGGGAAGAAATAAATGGGCGTGGTAACTCCAATACAACAAAAATAGTTTTTTGTATATATTTTAATAACTGTAACAGCTAAAGTATCCAAGCTTCGTACGGATGTTTATAGTGCTAATATGCATAGCTAAGCTCTGTATGGGCGGGAAAAAAGAAATGGGTGTCGCATCTCCCATACAACGAAAATAGTTTTTTTTATATATCTGAATAACTGTTACAGTTGAACTCTCAAAACGTTGTTGAGATGTTTATAATGGTAATATGCATAATTCAGCTGTGTATAGGTTCAAGTCTCCAAATTTTGTGTAGGTGTTTACAATGTTGATGTTTACTATTAAGCTGAGTTTGGGCGTGAAGAAAATAATAGGCGTGGCACCTCCTTTACAAAAAAATCTTTTAGATACATATGTCAATAAATGTAACATCTGAAATCTCCAAAAAATTAATATGGATATTTATTATGCTTATATGTATAACTAAGATGAGTATAGGCAGAAGGTGATTTATGGGTGTGGAACCTCTAATAGCATGGAAATATTTATATGTGTATCTCATTAACTGTGACAGCTAAGGTCCCCAAACTTTTTGGTGTGGCACCTCCCATACCATTGGATTTTTTTTACATGTATTTCAATAATTCTTATAGCTAGAGTCTTAAAATTGTCTATGGATGTTTATGTTTGCTGATATTCATAATTGGGGTGAGTATACTTAGGAGAAAAGGGAATAATAGGCATGGCATCTCCCATATAACAAAGATACTTTCTTATATAAGTCTCAATAACTGTAAAAAAACTTCAAAAAAACGTGTTAATATTTTTCTTGAACAATTTAAAATATTAGTTTAAAAGTAACAGAAATAACCTTAAAATTACCAATAAAATGTTTATTCCTTTTTACTCCTTAGAATCAAAATTATCAAAATTGTATATTCTTTCTTTCGAGATCTGTCGAATGCAATAAAATATAATTTGAGCCCCTTTTTATCTTTTTCGGTTCCGAAGGTTCACAATAGATATAAGCAGTTTAAAATTATTGTTTTTACCAGGTCTCGCCTAATGGTCTTATATTTCAAAAAAAGTACGAAAAATGCATTCATAACTTTGAAACCTGTCGAGCGTAAATTTAATTATAATTCTATCTTTTTTTAGTTCAGAAGCTACAGAAATTAGCAATACATAGCTCAAGTTTTGTCCTCAGCATTAGGCTACGCAATGATAAATCTGTCTGTCAGATAGCAAGTCATTAACGC
Organism: Melanophora roralis; assembly: GCA_963583895.1. Lineage (NCBI taxonomy): Eukaryota > Metazoa > Arthropoda > Insecta > Diptera > Rhinophoridae > Melanophora > Melanophora roralis. Next base: position 75,712,012 of record OY757187.1, on the reverse strand, counting down.
AATTTTGTTCTATACATTGTTTTGTAAGCACAACAAACATATAAAAAAATAAAAAAAAATACAAGTGGTGGATAGGGCTACAAAATAATAAAGCCATTAAAAACTGAACTGTTTGTGAAGCTTTTCTTGGTAATAGCTTCCCATCATGAAATATGCGATAGGCTACAGCTTTTCTATTCACGTTTTATCAGTAATTTTCAGTAACTATTAAAGAAACAAATAAAACATGTTTATAACGTTATTGACATGCTATTAAGGATAATATTTTGTAAATTGTGTGTGTCTAGGCAAAAAATTCGTTTGCTGATTATATATATTGTTAGGCAATAAGTGTTCGGAGATACTCAATGCTGGATATATTCAATAGAGCGGAAAAAACGAGGCTTGCCGCATGCACACAGTCTTATTTGGTTAGTCGAGATGTTCGACCAGACCAGAAAGATGATATTAAAAGTGCTGAGATCCCTGATGCCGAAACAGTTTAAGAAATACATGATGTTGCAATTACATATATGATTCATGAACCGTGTGGCACCATCAACCCCCAATCTCCGTGCATGGTCGACGGCAAGTGTTCCAAACATTATCCACGAAAATTTTTTTTTATTTTTTTTTGCATATTTTTTTATTATTGAATCTTCGCTTTAGCGAACTAACAATAAGTTTTCCAATATTAAGACTAAGGAAATAATAATAGTCCAGCCAGTGCTAGACTAAAATTTAAGTTCTCATAATATAAATAGTTATCTTCATCTAAGCGCAATAGTATCCCTCCTTTTCAGACGGGAATGCCCACTATGTTGCAAGATACTTCGAGCGAGCGGGTTTGGATGTGTTTCCAGCTTATTTAAATACTTGTCCACATATTTCAAATTTAACAAGTGGAACTTCACCAGTTATCATTCTTAGGATTTTATTTTGACGGCGTTGTATTTTTTCTATGTTAGAGGCGGAAGCAGTACCCCAAAATTGTATACCGCAGCACCAAATTGATTTTAAAATTGAGTTGTATAGTAGAAGTTTACAATCCAGATGAAGCACAGAGTTTCTACCCATTAGCCAGTGGATTTGTGCAGCTTTAAGTTTCATTTGCGTCAGCTTTGCATCTATATGAGGCGCCGATCCAGGTGAACACCAAGATATTTTGTCTCGCATCGTTGAGGCACCAAATGGTTGTTAATAGTGATTGGAGGGCACGTTTCTTTGCGTAAGGCAAAAGTTATGTGAGTACATTTTTGTTCATTTATTTTTATTCCCCATAACCTTGCCCATTTCTCAACATGGCTTACGTGTTGTTGCAGTTGACTCGAAGCCTCTTTAGGGTCTTTATGAATACTGAGAAAAGCGGTATCCTCAGCAAATGTGGACGTGTGCGTAAAACAGTTGGTTGGCATATCTGCTGTGTAAAGCAAGTACAAAATTGGATCTAGTATACTCCCTTGAGGTACACCAGCCCCTATTGGTTGAGAACAACTTATTTGGTTTCCCTCTTTGATCATAAATTGTCTGCCGGTTAAGTATTTTTCTAACAGGCTTGAAATATTAGCTGGTAGATAGAATTTTAGTTTGATTAACAGGCCGTCGTGCCATACTTTATCGAATGCTTGAGAGACATCGATAAAAAGCGCGGAGCCTCAAAGGCTTTTCTTATAACCTGCACCAGTCTGTGAGTTTGTTCGATTGTGCTATGTTGACTTCTAAAACCAAATTGGTAATCTGGGATGCAGTTGTTGTCATTCAGGATCGGACTCAGCTTGTTTTTAAGCAGCTTTTCGAATAGTTTTGCCAAAGTTGGTAACAAAATTATAGACCTATAAGACTCCACCTTCGAAGGATCTTTACCCGGCTTGGGAATCATCTTTACTTAGGCAACTTTCCATACTGACGGAAAGTGTTCAAGCCGAATTATGGCATTAAAAACAAAAAAAATAATTCTTTTACCTGTAAAGGGTAGCTCTAAAAGCATTTTGTTGCTTATCTTATCAACGCCAGGAGCTTTTTTTGTCATTTAGGTTAGCGATTGCTTCTATCACATCTGAAAATCGGAAACGTATTTCTATAGGACGTCTAGCTACAATAGGCGGTAATTCTCTCACGTCAGTGCATGAATTGGGAGTGAAGACGTTCCTTAAATGGCTTGCGAACAGATCGCATTTTTCTTCGTCATTTCTAGCCCAGGATCCTCTCAGGTTACGCAGTTGTGGTTTTGCGATTACGGGTCTTTTAAGACGTCTGGCTGTTCGCCATAGAGAATAGTTTGTTTGAGGAGTCGCGTCTAGACCTTCAGGGTATTACTTCATTGATGACATTCTATGTTCTTCTAGCAAGTTTTTTTTAACGGTTTGTACATTCCTTCAGCTTATTTTTAAGTAGGGGCGATCTATACTTTTGCCATTCTCTTCGGGCCCTCCTTTTTTCAACGGCTTTTTTAACATTTTCATTGAGGCTACTCAGGCACTCATCGATTTCTTCGGAAGTTTTTAAAGATTGGTGTTCCAAACAGTGCGTGCTGATAATTTTTTTGTATTTTAACCTGTTTATTCTTTTTGACTGAAAAATATCACTAGTTGCAATTTGGTGAGGACTGCGAATTGTGGGTGAGTGATCCGAAGATAAATCCAAGGAGGGTTGAGCCTCAATAAGCTCAGGGGATATACCTTTTGCTACGCCAAAATTTATTACGTCTGGTATTTTATTGTGGTCAGTTGGCAAATATGTTGGTTGCCCAGTTGAAATAACGTGAAGTATCATTTCCGATACAGAACCATACAAGACACGACCTCTGGGACTTATTAGGCGGGAGCCCCAGTATGTGTGTTTAGCGTTATAGTCTCCAGCAGCTATAAAGTAAGGACCTAAAGATTTGTTAAAACTGTTGTTGGAGAATCTGGGTGGACAATAAACTACGAAATAACGAGATTATGGTAAAATTCATCGATGCAGACGTTTGTTGCTTGTATATAACTTTCGGAGAGACCACCCATTCATTGGTGTTTGATTCTTGATTTAATTAATATAGCTGAACCACCACATGACCTATCTCTGGGACCTTTTGAATCATAAAAAGTATAGCCACTTATTTTGAAAGTGCTTCTAGATGTCATATGAGTTTCGGAAATCAACATGACATCGATTTTTTGGTGTGTTAAAAAGTATTCGAGCTCATTTTTGTGTTGGCGGATGCCGTTTGCGTTTTAGAAACAAACCCTGAGGCAGTTCTTGGCCTTTTAAGCATGGCCTGCAAAAGTGCAGACTGCATTTTTTGCATTTCTTGCATCATGCCGGCCATTTGCGCCATAAACTGCGTAAATTGTTTGACCATATTGTCAATTACGGCTTCCAGGCGGCTAAAATTTGCTCCGGTTGGTTCGCTTGTTGGCACTTCTTGTTGTGTTGTAGGCTCGGTAGACTTACGTGCATTAGGCTGGTTAGACTTTAGTGCAGCGGCGTAAGAAACTTGATTTGTAGTTGGTTGTGCTAACGGAGGCATAGTTTTGTAACCTCTGCGGATTTCCGGCTCCTACCCCTTTTAAGAACTGTTATGTAGCGGTCCATCCCTACCTGGACCTTTGGAACTTCTGATAAAAGTGCACTGGGACTGCGTTTAGCAAGGGTAGATTCAGTTCCAGAATATGATAAGGAAGACCGTGGGGAAAATGGTACTTCGGTATTTTTTTTATAATTTTTAAAAAGAGATCGGTCTAAACTTGTCCCTTGTTCAAAGCACTTATTTAAATTTGGAGCACTTGTACTTAAATTGTTTGTATTTATTTTTGGTTTCTCATTTAAATAGTTTTTGTTGAATTCAGGATCTCTGATATTTTCGTTACTGACGCTTGTTGAGCTTAACACAATGTAAGCATTTTGGCTTTCAGGCCCACTGTCACTACGATTACTGTTGCTCATTAACAGTTCGCTTTCTTTATTTAGTTTGTTGTTTTTCTCACTATTATGTGTATATATGTATATTAATAAATACGTTTACCACTTATTACTAATACACCTATTACCAATATTACACTCGCGTAGACACGTCCGTACACTACGAGATTAAGAATGCAACTGATCCACGAAAATTGACGCCGGAAGCTATCACTGGCAATGACGGTTATCCACTGTATCGGCATTGATCGCCCAATGACAACGATCAAACTATTACAAAAAAAGTAAAAGCAAACGATTTTGTGATTGACTGGACTGTGCCATATTCGCCACTTCCTTCCAAATCATTTAAGACACATTGCAATGTTGAATATTCTAATTCAGTGAAGTCGATCAAGTACATCTGCAAATATGCAGCGATATGGCTGTTTTTAGCATCCAATGGCAACGATGAAATTACGCGCTATCAAGTTAGGCGATATGTGAACTGCAATTAGGCAGTTTGGCGTATATTATCATTCCCTATTCACAAACGTCATCCCACTGTTGCACATATAGCAGTGCATCTGGAGAATGGCCAACAAGTGTATTTCATTGATGAATGAATGCTTTTATTTGCGGTTGTTGCTTGTGAATGTTTGTGGTCCAACATCATTTGCAGCATTACGTACTGTTAATGGTATAGTCTGTCCAACATTTCGTGCTGTGTCAAGAACTCAATTTGCTTGAAAGCGATATTCATTGGGATACGACAATCGCTGAGGCATATACGAACATTATTTGCTATTGTTATTGTTTGCTATTGACCTGCTTCCCGTGAAGTCCAAGTCACCTGTGCAACAAATACAAGGACAATGTGTCATTTTACTACAATATCGTGTCAGCTCGAGAAATCCAAATCTTGAAGTCAAGGCGAAGATGCATAACCTTATTTACCTTATTACCTTAATTTTTGGACTGGTACTGACTGGACTAATATCAATTACATAATTTAAAGATTTGAATACATATCGTTAGTTCACATTAGCGAAGATTCAACAATAATAATATGGAGAAAAAAAAAGATGCATAACCGGGCCTTGCTCTTAATTGAAGACATGTGTTACCTTATTTGCGGCAGTTTGTTGGTCAGATTAGGACTGCCAGCACCAGAGCATAAAATGAATAAGCTACCAAATCGAGAATTGAAGTATGAACGTAAATACGATCGACAAGAGTTGAACCAATTAGTTCAAACCTATGATATTATATTTAAGGCAATTGATGACGGAAATGGAGGTTTTTTTTCTTGGATGCCCATGGTGAAGCTGGGAAGATATTCCTCATGCCATTGATTTTAGCCGCTGTTCGTGCAAGATCCAACATTGCTCTGGCGGTAGCTCTTTCTGGAATAGCGGCCATATTGTTAAAAGGATGCCGCACAGCTCTCTTAGCTTTAAAATTGCCATTAAACCTTCAAAATAAAGAACAACCGACACGTAACATTGCAAAAAACTCCGCCATGTCCAAAGTTTTAGTACCGTGTAACTCATTATCTGGGACGGCTGCACAATGGCACACGAACGCGCAAAAGAAGCTCTTGAAAGAACACTAAAAGATCTGCGCAGTGACTCAAGATGTTTTGGAGGTGCAATGATTTTACTGTTTGTTGATTTCCGCCAAACACTACCAGTCATTCCAAGATCGACGGCTGCTGATCGAATGCTTGCGTTAAATCCTCAAGTCTGTGGCGTTTTACAAAGATACTGCAGTTGACAGAAAACATGAGAGTTACATTGCTCAACGATCCAGAAAGTATTCCCCAACATAATTGCTAATGGGAAAAATTATGACTGGTTGAGTAAGCGGTTAATTTTAGCAACTAAAAAAATAGATGTGGATGATATAAACTATATATGTAGTTCAGAATCAAATCGTTGGTACTCTGCATTCTTTTAAATCTATTGATTGTGTAACAAACGAAGATGAAGCCACCAACTATTCAACTGAAGTCTTAAACTCCTTAGATGTACCTGGCTTATCACCGCACAGCTTACAACTGAAGGTAGGCTCGGTCGTTATCGTGCTTCGAAATTTAAACCAACCAAAACTTTGCAATGGAACGCGTTTGGTGATAACAAAACTGATAGTCCATGTTATTCACGCAGTTATACTTAGAGGAAAATTCATAGGTGAAGAAGTTCTCATTCCGAGAATTCCGACGAGCTTAAGCGAACTTAATCTTGCATTCGCAATGACGATTAACAAATCACAAGGACAATCCTTGAGTATTTGTGGTCTTAATTTAGAGAATTCATGTTTTTCTCATGGCGAACTATACGTTGTATGTTCACGTGTGAGCAAACCATCTACTTTATTTGTACTTGCGCCTAATAACAAAACGAAATTGTCATATATCACAAGTTATTGCACTGAATGGAATTAACCTAAACATAACTCATGCGCAAAAATACAGAGCTTTCTTATTTTTGCATTCTTTTTGAATTTTTGTTTTCCTTATAAATATATTCCACCGGGTCAGCTAGTAGATAATAAAGAAATTACAAACGGAATTAAAAACTGATATATGCCCTTATTACTATGTAAAGAATATAAAAATAAAGTTCATGTTAATTCAACTCAGTAATATTTAATTCCGGAAATTTGTTTTATAGTAAAAACAAAACATTTTATTCCATATTACATACGCCAGTTTTTTATATGCATTTTTTATCTAATAATTACATTGTGATTTAATTATATATTTATTTAGATTCTAGTTTAAATATTATCTTAACTGATTTTAAATATATTTTAGATATTAAACCGTACTCCAACGATTTTTTCATCTCAAAGAAACTCTTCACGTCAATTACTTGTTTCCTAACATTTAATTTGTTTGCTATGTTAGGAAGCTTAGCAACATCTTGGATACAGCAGCCTAAACCAAATTTACTACATATTCCAGTTATACTTCGTGTCGTTTTTTTGCCACTGTTTCTTTTTTGCAATTATTTGCCAAGGAATATAACGAGATCGCTTCCTGTTTTAATTACCAACGAGTGGGCTTATTGGCTCATAGCAATTTTAATGTCGTTTAGTTCCGGCTATTTAAGGTAAACTTATTTTCAGCTTTAAAAATATATTTTAATTGAAAAACACTTCATTTTAGTTCTTTGGGTATGATGTATGCGTCGCAGACAGTGCTGCCAAAATATCAAGTAACTGCTGGAATGTTTGCTGCTGCGATGTTAATAACCGGAATTTTTTCAGGAATTATTTTCTCATTTATTTTTCCGCTTTTAGTTTAGTCTTTAAAATTCATTCAAAGTTAATCTTAAAAATCTCTATACATATCTAATTTTAATTCTTTTATATTTATTTAGCTATGTGTTGAGTTCATTTACCAATAAAAACTACTTTTTATTTAAATTCAATTTAGTTTTCATTTGAAGGTAACTAAGTAACTAATTAGGAAATAACAGGTGGGAGTTGAAGCGCGTGTTGCCTTTTTTTTCCAAAAGATTCAAAATCAATGAAAAACAAGTCTTTGTTAGCGATGTCAAAAACAGTACTATTTGAGTACTCTAGAAGTTGGTACACGTAGTGATGCCACAGCATTCCCCCGCCAGTGAGGGGTCACCTAAACCTCAGTTGTATCGTAATGCGCCTACTGCTTGTAGTTGTTTTTAGGCTGCTCCACTTCAGGTTAGAAGGTGACGGATTTGTTTGTAATTGGTGAGTTGAGATTGTCTAATCCAGGAACTGGTTGATCAGTATCAGGTAAAGTCTGAGTTTGTATGTTGCTCTCCGGGGGAACCGCTGGTACTTCTAGTGATTCATTATAGAATGCAGGTCTTAGATGGTCGACGCTTACGTTAGATTGACATCCTTGGATCGAAATCGTAAAAAATTTGTCAAAACGTTTTAGTACCAGGTACGGGCCATCGTACGGGTGAGTAAGCTAAGGTCGTATGGAGTCATTGCGGAAAAAAACGTGCGTTGTATTTTTTAGATTTTTTGAAACAAAAGTTCGGGGACTTGAGTGATGAGCAGTGTCAGTTGCTTTAAGGCTTTGCATACTGGCTCGAAACTCGGACACAAAATCGCTTAAAGAAACGGGAACCTTGGGTTGGTAAAAAAAATTCTTCACGTACAGTTAGTGTTGTTTCATAAACCAATTCGGCTGGTGACGCGCTTAGGTCTGGCTTAAAAATGACTCGTAGTCCTGTATTGTGACACAATATGGCTGCTTTAAATGTCCGGTGCCACCTTTCAATGATACCATTCGATTGTGGATGGTTAGCAGTGCTTTAGCAACTGTCTCAGCTGACATGTCGGGTATAGTAACTGCTTCCGGCCAGCGTGTAAAACGGTCGACAATCGTTAGGCAATATCGTTGTCCCTCACACAATGGAAATGAACCAACGATATCAATGTTTAGGTGCGCGAAGCGTACCCTCAGTGGTTCGTATTTTGTAGGTGTAGAGCGAGTATGACGTTGAATTTTTGACTTTTAGCACTGTAAGCAGTTTCGCACAAAAAATGCCGTATCTTTTCTGACCCCAGACTAACAGAATCTATACGTTTCCACCTTAATAGTTGCTCGGACGACTGGGTGAAAAAGATCGTAAATTGTAGCAAGGATTTGCTGCCAAAACTCCGTTGGTATGTAGGGCCGAACTCGCGTTGTCGTTGTGTCGCACACGAATTTGTGGTCGCAACCCGGGACAGAAAAGTATTTTAATTTTAATGAATTATTAGGCGTACCTGACTGTTGAATCATTTCCTGAAGATCTACATCAGTCCTTTGTGCGATTGCAATTTTAGCATAGTCTACGACGTTGTTGATATAATTGATCCGTAAAAGCACGTCAGCAGCGGCATGACTGTTTTCTTTCGTTTTTACTTTGTAAACAAATACACTACTGCCGTTTAACGACTACTGATGATGAAATTGCGTAGCTGGTTTTGAAAATGCATTCTACTCGGCTAGTATCGGTAGAAAAAAATCTGCTTTTATTCAAAATTAAAGTTTCTTTCAACATTAACGGAAAATAATAATTTCTTCTTATAAAAAGAAATTATATGAACTTAAGCCAAACTAAAAATCAAAAATTTGTATTAAAAACAATTAGTTCAACAATAAATAAAAATTAAAATAATAAAAAAAAAATATTTTGATGATTTGAGCTTCAGCGTAGCCGAATTGGCATGAATGAAATATTAGAATGCAAAATAACCTTCAAAAGTTAAAAATAATGAAAATAATTAGCATGAATGTTATATTAATATGCAAAATTGCCGTCAAAGGTTTGTACAACAATATAACAAAATAAATATTTTTTTGTTAATAACTTTGATAATTATTGACCGAAATAAAATGAATTTAATATTAATATGCAAAATGATCTTCAAAGGCTAAAAAAATTATTTTTGTTAATAATTTTGATGATTTGGGCATAGCCGAATATGCATGAATGTAATATTACTCAGTGCAACACGAAAAAAAAGAAAAGTCCCGTGTCTCCCAGTTTTGCCAAAAGTTATGCACTTTTTTTAATGGGTCCCCAAATATTGGAGGCCTTGGTGTCATTTTTGCAAAAAGTGATAATATTCCCGGGCTTATATCTTGCAAACCGTTCAGAATTTTAATTAAAAAAAGAGTAATTTTAGATCAAAATAGCAAAAACTTTAAAAATAGGCAAACATTAAAATTGATGGAAACCCCAAACAACAAAATACATCATACACAATTCGCAAAAATTATCGTTAACGACCGTTAATTAAATTATGTACATACTTTTTTTATTGCTTTGTTTATTACTTTTTAATAATGATTGTTAATACCACCTTTGTACCTGATACCTCTTTTTGTAATAAGTGAGGACAATCCAATAGAAAATAATAATTGGATAAATTTAAAAAGAAGAAATTATTGCACCCAAGCTTATCAAGAAATCAACTTAAAAAATTTACCTAAGATCTCAGTAAATAACTCAAGTGATCACGCACCGACCGAACACGCATCACAATATGAAAGCAACGCGTACCGCAAACGGCAAGATAAATTTCAGACCCTCTACACTCTATATGATGAAAATTTGTTCGCTTACTGCAACGATATAAAAGCTTTGGTGGTAAAAATGGGAATGAACTACAGCGCTAGTGAACGGAGATTATTTATTGATGATTCTGTTTCAAGCTTGAAAGCAGTGCAAGTGTCGAACCGAAAGCCTACAAAAATAAATGGAAAATTTGCCCTGATTTGAAGGTCATCAATATTTTGCAAGGGATCATCATTAAGGGCGGCTTACCGAAATTCCTTTATTTTCTTTGTAATTGGGATTAATAAGGTATATGAAGCAGAAAAAGCTGATGATGGAGGGCAGTCTAGGAGCAACGTGCCTGTGGACCATAAGGTTTGAATTAGAGTCAGCTTCGGGCGACGATTTGGATCCTCAACTTAAGAGAGTGCGATTTGCAAGTCCAGGGCTATCAATATTATAAACATAATACGAATATTTTTATACCCTTCACATAGTGATAAGGGTATATATCAGTTTTTCATTCCGTTTGTAATTTCTTTATTATCCATTTGCGACCCCATAAAGTATATATATTCTGGATCCTTATAGATAGGGAAGTTTATATAGCCATGTCCGTCTGTTGAAATCAAGTTTCCGGAGTTAAATAAAAAGGTACTGACCAGCTATTGGTGTCAAACTATTAAAATTATCCTGGAGACAGTCGCCATTTAAAATCAGCAAAATCCGTTCACAATTGACCGAGATATAAGCAAAAACCCAGAGTAACCCATTTTTTTAGGACAAAATCCGTGCATATATCCCTATATATCTCAGTAAATATAGTCACTGTTGCCACAAAACTTGGCACGGATACTCCTTAAATAATGGGAAAAGTTTTTTTCAGATAGGATTAGGGGAAGTGGTATTTTTCCTACAATTGCACAAATTTAGTGAAATATGTGATGCGCTATATCTCGGAAACTAGAGACGTCTATAAAGAGCGCGGAGCAGTATTTCTTTTCCTCAAAGGCTTTTCTTATAACTTGTACCATTCTGTGGGTTTGTTCGATGGTACTATTATTATTTTATTATTATTTATTAATAGATTTTTTTCATAACCTTGTATTTACATATTCATTATTTACAAAGTTTTATAATCTATATATAATGGCATAACTTTTCTGTTGTAAGCCATATTGGTAGAAATAAGTTAAATTTTATTATTCTAAAAAGTGTTATTATTTTGACATGTTTTTAAACAAACTATCATTAATTTGGAGTGGTGCTAAACAACAAATTCATTTATAATTAATAATCGGTACTTCAAAGATAATTCAATATATTTGTACAAAGAGTAAAAATTATATCCATTCAGTATTCTGAGTTTTTCATTAACTTCAAGGTAAGTTCTACCAAAAAAAAACGTGTTCTTATTTGTTTGTATAATGGGCAAACTCCAATGAAGTGGTAGGTGTTCTCCTCTGCGTCTAAATTGCTCATTGTGCACGCGCTGGTTGTGTGGTTTCTGAAAAGTCTGCCATTTAAATCTAGTAGCCTCCCTTTTATTAATAGGCCAGTAACGCGTGATGAATAGTTTGACATTGTAATTTAGTAAGGAATACATATCATGATGAGAATGCATTGCACTATTAATATTTTCTCTGTGTTCAACAGTTTTTACCAAGTTTATTATAGCTTTCCAATGCGCACTAATAGGTTGGGTATTATCTGGAGGTATAAAATTAAATCGTCGACAAATAGAAGACAATACACATTTTGGGATATTACAGCTTTAGCAAGTATGCATGGTAACCTTTGATGCTTTAATTTTAAAACTTTATTTACATAATCAAAATGGAGTATAAAACATTATGGAACGCGCAGCATGAAATATTTTTAGTTTATTGTTTTTGGAAATTTTAGGGTGATTGATGTATTTTGACCACGTAATGTTAATCGCTAATTTAGATGCAGAAAGTTTATTTTTTAAATGTTTATTAAAAGACAGATTATAACTGATATCAACACCAAGGTATCTATAAATGTTCACACGATTTCAACACTTTCGCCTCCATAATGCCAATTTAATTGACTCGAGATACGTGTGCCAGAGCGAAAAACCATTATTTTCGATTTACTCAAGTTAGCGGTTAAGCTCCATAATTGAAAATATCTATGCAAAGCATCAATCATTTTCTGTAGTCCTATTGCGGAGTCGAATAAAATAACAATATCATCAGCATAAAGAAGAATTTTAATAGTTATACCCGCAACCGTTACACCTCCAGGGAGTTCATCTGCCAAATCGTTTACGTATAATGAAAATAGAATTGGACTTAATATGCAACCTTGTTTTACACCCATATCAAAAATGACATGTTGTATTTTCATACGAGTTTTGCAAAATTCGTATTATTTTAGATGATAGTCCCATGCAGGAAAGTTTGTAAAATAAGCTATTTCTAGGGATTGTGTCAAAAGCGCACGAGAAGTCAACAAAAAAAGCGTATGTATTTTCCAATTGATTTGTTCACATTTACGATATTAACTAAGTTAAATATGTTATCCACTGTAGAGTAGCCTTTTCTGAAACCAGCTTGATATTCGTTCAATATATCATTCATATCAATCCGTTCCGTTATTCTATTAATAGGATGGAGTTAAAAATCTTACAAATGGTGTCAATTAGAGACAGTCCACGATAATATGTTGGCATATTCGGATCTCCTTTTTTATATAATGGGGTTAAAATTGAATTGCGGAATTTTGTCGGAACGGTCTCATATAAAAAAATTTTATTATATACAGTTAATAACTCGCTAATGAAACAATCAGGAGCATATTTGTAAAATTCATACACAATTCCATCTTCACCAGGTGATTTATTAAGTTTTAGATTTTTAACGACAGACAAAATTTCACAGAACTCAATCGGGGAATCTAAAATGGCATTAATGTTATATGGCATTGCCCACTGGATCGATTGACTGCGTACAGAATTTTGCAGCATTGAACTAAATGAGTAAGAAAATCTTCTGCTTTCAAATTACCCATTATGTTAGGTTTATACAGTTTTAGTGTGTTTGACAACTTCCACCAATCACTACTACTTTCAACTTTGTCTAGTTGACTTAAATTATTTTGGAAGTGTTCAAGTTTTTTCCTTTTACACAAGCTCACATATTTATGTCTTGCACAGATGTATTTAATTTTATTTGCGTTTGTATTAATTTTAATGTACTGCTTGAATATTTTCAACATATATTTACGAATACGAAAGCACTTCCAGTCAAACCATTTTTGTTTGTGTTCAAAAATCTTACTTGCATTAAAAGCGGCAGCTTGTTTAATTTTTGTTGTTATTGTGGTAATGATATCATCAATGGGAATATTTGTATGCAGATCAAAACTTGTAGCGAGAGCAGAAATATTCTCCGCATATTTTGAAGCGTGTTTGCTATTCCAACGTAGTTTGCATAGTGATTTGTTATTTTTTTGTTTAGTTACAGTAGGATTTGAAAATATTATTTTCAGACATAAAGGCATGTGATCAGAATATGGTTTTGGGGCCACAGAAAAGTCACCAACAAATTGAAGAAAACTATGTGAGCAAATGAAGTAGTCAATGACAGAGCTACCCATTACTCCGTAGAACGTTAATTCCCCATTTTCATCACCTCTAGTTCTACCATTTAGCACAATACCACCCACATTATCGACAAATTCCATTAATTTTTTACCTTGCGTGTTCATGCGTCTATCCTTAGAGCTTCTGCATTCGCGGATATTAGGATAATATTGTATCAAATTTTGGTCTAAAACTTGTTCATCAGAAATTCTTGCATTTAGGTCACCAAAAATGTTCGATGGTACTATGATGATTTCTAAATCCAAATTGGTGATCTGGAATGCAGTTGTTTTCATTCAGGATCGGAGTCAGCTTGTTTTTAAGCAATTTCTCAAACAATTTAGACATAGTTGGCCAGACTTATAGGCCTGTAAGACTCCACCTTCGAAGGATCTTTTCCCGTCTTAGGAATCATCTTTACCAAGGCAACTTTCCATACTGGCGGGAAATGTTCGAGCCGTAATATGGCGTTAAAAATAAAAAGAATTATTCTTTTTGCTGGGCAAGGCAGCTCTAAGAGCACTTTGTTGCTGATTTCATCAAAGCCAGGAGCTTTTTTAGCATTTAAATTATTGATAGCCTCTATGACATCTGACAACTGAAAACGTATTTCCATAGGACATCTAGCAACAACAGGCGGTATCTACTCATGTCAGTGCATGTATTTGGAGTGAAGACATTTGTTAAATGACTAGCGAGCAGACCACATTTTTCATTTTTCTTTATCACTTCTTTCCCAGGACCCTCTCAGATTACCCTCGTGATAAGGGGTCTTTTAAGATATTTCCCTGATCGCCATAGTGAATAATTCGTCTGAGGAGTCGAGTCTAGACCTTCGACGTGTTCCTTAAGAGATGCCAATCGGTAAACCTCTAGCAAATTTTTCAATTGGTTTGTACATTCCTTTAACTTAGCCCTAAGTTGGGGTGATCTGTGCTTTTGCCATTCTCTTCGGGCTTTTCTTTTTTCAGATAAAAGCTGTTGCACATCGGCTGAAAAAATTTTGTTGTATTTTGTCTGACGATAGTAAGAAGAAGCATGATCAACGGCTTTTTTTTATGTTCTCATTTAGGCTGCTTAAACAATCGTCGATGTCTTCGGGAGTTTTTAGCGGTTGATTTTCCGAGCAGTAGATGCTGACAAATTTTTTGTATTTAAACCAATTAACTCTTTTAAGTGAAAAAATATCACTAGTTGGTATTTGATGAGGACTTAAAATAGTCTTTATAGTAGGAGAGTGGTCTGAAGATAAATTCAACGAGGCTTGAGCTTCGGTAAGTTCCGGGGATATACCTTTTGTTAGGCCAAAATCAATAACGTCTGGAATTTTATTGTGATCAGTTGGCCAATACGTCGGTTGTCCAGATGAAATAACGTTAAGGCCCATTTCAGATACGGAATCAAACAAAACACGACCCCTGGGACTTATTAGGCGAGAGCCCCAGTACGTATGCTTAGCGTTATAGCTTCCAGCAGTTATGAAGTGGGGACCTAAAGATTATTATAGCCGATCCACCTGATCTATCTCTGTGATCCTTTTAATCGTAAAAAGAATAGCCTCTAATTTTGAAATTACTTCTAGATGTCATATGCGTCTCAGATATCAACATGACATCTATTTTTTGGTTTATTAAAAAATATTCGAGTCAATTACGGCTTCGAGGCGACTAAAATTGGACCCAGTTGGTTCGTTTGTTGGCACCTCTTGTTGTGTTGTAGGCTGGGTAGGCTTACGTGCATTGGGCGAGTTAGACTTTAATGCGTTGGCGTAGGAAACTTGACTTTAACTTGGTTAGAAACATGTTTGTAGTTGGCATATTTAAAGGCTGGGGAGGGGCAGGAACTACTTTCGGCTTAGATAAGCGCTTAACTGAATCAAAAACGGGACAACCACTATAGTTGGTCGTGAGGTTTCCTCCGCAATTGCTGCATTTCTTCACCCGGGGATCCTTTTTTTGTTTGTCGCCCTTGGTCGTAGCATGCAGGTCTCCACACACAACACAAACAGAAGTCAACTTCCAATAAGCTTTGGTGTGACCATATTCCTGGCAGTTCAAGCACTGTACGGGCCCAGATCGCTTATGTGGTGCTTCAACTACAACTCTACGGTGCAAAATATATTTTAGGTCATAAGGCTCAAGCTCCACTCGGAATAACGGTTGAGGTTACCATTCTCTGTTTCTAATGTTTAATACAAACTTGGCTTTAAAGCTGCACAAACTGTCCTTAATCTCTTCTGAGTCAACATTTGAATCAATACCTTTGATAACAACCTGGAGACCTTTTGCGTTCTTAAGTTGGTAGGTGTAGAAGCTTTTCTTATGTTTTTCAAGTTCGGAAACCGTAGTGCGGTAAGCGTTTTCTTGATTCACTTGAGTTTTAGTTTCATAAATGCTACCACGTTTTATGTTCGAAACATAAAAGTTGTTTTCGCCTATTAATTCAACTAAAAACTTTATGAGGTTGAGTTTTTCTTTCTTAAATATATTGCGGGAGGCTTAAATGACTTCCTTCCTTTTTCTTCTGCAAAATGGCAAAACGGTTTTTTCATCTTTCAAAATTTTTGCTGGGTTGGTAAGCTCTGTCGATTTGGGGCTACTTCCCCTTTTAAGAACTGTTATATAAGGGTTCATTCCTACCTAGACCTTTGGAGCTTCTGAAGAAAATGGACTGTGACCGTCTTTAGCCGCGATGAGGATGGTACCTCGATATTTTTTTATAATTTTTAAAAAGAGATTGGGCTAAATTTGTTCCTTGTTCAAAATACTTTTTTAAATTTGGTGCACTTGCACTTAAATTGTTTGTAATTATTTTACGATTTGTTAGTAACGGGCTTTCAAGGTCATAAATTATCTTAATGTACATAAAACTATTATTTCATTATTTTATCCAACGTTTCGTTGGTATTTTCCAGCCTCTTCAGGGATATTTTTTGTTAATAAAAACAACACCATAATAAAAAGCTTTTGCCTATGCTACTTACATATAGTTTCTTACAATTACATTAATTTAAACATTGTCAACAAACTAGATTGCATTAATTTAACACACCACGACATAAAACACAAAAAAAATTTAAAAATAAATAAGTATCACAGATAAAGGCTTATATCATAGTTGAGATAAATACGACTAAGATATTGCGATCAAATTATTGGTATTGATGTTGTCTTTGTCTTCTTTTCTGTTTACTGCATATGCTGCTCTCTGCTGAATTCTTAAGCTTTCTAAAGTGTATCGTTTGGTTTGTTTCCTCTCTGTATCCAAAATTTTGACATTTATGAAATCTGCCTTATGCTTCTTTTCTACACAATGTTGTGCCAGTGCAGTTTTTTGTTTTTCTTTGCGTATGTCTGCTTGATGTTCTGCTATCCTTGTGCCTAAACTTCTTTTTGTGGTACCCACATATACTTTCCCACAATGTGTTTGTGTGTCGCCTGTACAGGTGATTTCATAAACAACATTGGCTTGTTCTAATTTATTATTTTTTTTTTTTGTTTTTGTAAATAAAGATTCTGTTGTCTTGTTTGGTTTATCTGCAAAGATTACATGTTTATTGTTAATCATATTTTGTAATGTTTTTGTTTCTGTAAGTTTTGGTATGTAAGAGAGGCTGTAAAGTGTTTTGGGGTTACCAGATGTGTCGTTTTTTTGTAGATTTCGCCGTTTTCGTCGTTTTTATTTTCTGCTTTATATATTAAATTGTCAATTAGTTGTGTAGGGTAGCTATTTTTAATTAAAATATCCTTCACTTTTTCTATATTCTTGTCTTTAAACTTACTGTCACTAAGTTATCAGCTATTGTGTAGAATTAAAATTTATTAGTCGTCCAGATGCAATTGCTTTAGTGTACCAATCTGTTACAATTATTCCATTCTCTCTATATAAAATCATATCCAAATACGGAAGTGACTTTTTATTTTCCTTCTCAATCGTGAATTTTGACTTGGTATTGTATGTGTTAAAAGTTTTCAAAACTGCGGTCTCGTTGTCTTTTTTAATAATGGCAAATAAATCATCAATATATTTTGTCAGGAGCTTAATATTTATACTTTGTTTTTCAAGTTCTTCTAATGCATGTTTGACAAGTCTATCTAATACTATGTCAGTAATCGTTGGTGACAGTGGATTCCCTATAGGCATGCCATAGGTTTGTTTATAGCAAACATCATTGTATAAAAAATAGAACAACTCCTCAAGGCAGAATTGTAAAAGTTTAAGAAATTGTCTTCTTGGAATTTGTGTGTGTTTTTGTATTGTGTTCGATTGCTCCATAATATTGTTAATTGCTAAATGAATGGGAATATCTTTAAACAGCGATACTACGTCAAGTGAGATAAGAATTTCATTGTCTTCTAATATAATGTTACTTAACCTCCTTTTAAGCTCCATTGAGTTCTTTATGTTATAGTATTTTGATATATTATTTTTAAGTGTTTGTCCTATGTGCTTAGCCATATTGTAACATGGAACTTGAACTGATGAAGAGATGGGCCGGAAAGGAGTATTTGATTTGTGAATTTTAGGGAGGCCATACCAAGACTATACAGTCTTGGTGTCGTAGCTGAACTGCAAGTTAATTGAAATTTTTCAAATTTAGAGATGTATTTGTCCTTATAGAGTTCCATTACCAATTTATTATTATCACGTAATAGCTTCTGCGTCGGGTCTGCCCTCGTAGTCTTATATGTATTTCTATCTTCTAAGAGTTGATCCATTTCTTTTTTATAGTCGTTTTTGTAAAGTATTACTGTTACATTTCCTTTGTCAGATTTGCTTATGATTATTTCATCTTTGTGTTTTTGTATCAGCCGTCTCGTTTCATCATATATGTTTGAGATAAACTTCTCTTTTTGAGTATTACGTGTAGTTATTTTGTGAGTTAGTATTCTATTAACTATTTTTCCTCTCATTATGTCCTTTTCTTTGTCATCACTTAGAGTCTGTACCCACTCCTCAAGATCCGCAATTAGGTTCACTGTAGATATATGGTCGTATTTTACTGGCAATGCAAATTTTGAGCCAAGAGAGAGAAGCCATTTACAATCTTCTGGAAATTCGTTATTCGTTTTGTTGATGAACCATTTTGGATTGAATCGTAGATTGTATTCTCTTAATTGTTTGCATTTTATGTTGTTTATTTTCGCTGAATGTATTAGTCCATCGGTTTTCATTATATGCTTGCGTCTTATTTGTTGCCTTTTTATAAAGTTTTCATAGTCACTGTCTGTCCGGTTTTCTACATACTAGCAAGTATTTTAGTCGTTTCTGTTGTTTCGCTAATCTTTTGGTTTTCCTGCAGTAGTTCTTGAGTAATATACAGGTATCCACGTCATATTTATGCTTTATATGTTCAAAAAAGTTCTTCATATCGGTTACTGGTTAATCAACCCTACTATTCGGCGGGCCCTCCGATAGATTATATTGTTTTTATTATTAAACGACCTTTTCTTAATGGTCTTCTTTTACGATTTGTTAGTAACGGGCTTTCAAGGTCATAAGTTATCTTAATGTAAATAAAACTTTTATTTCATTATTTTATTTACAAAAACAAAAATTAATAAATTAGAACAAGCCAATGTTGTTTATGAAATCACCTGTACAGGCGACACACAAACACATTGTGGGAAAGTATATGTGGGTACCACAAAAAGAAGTTTAGTCACAAGGGTAGCAGAACATCAAGCAGACATATGCAAAGAAAAACAAACAACTGCACTGGCACAACATTGTACAGAAACGAAACATAAAGCAGATTTCATAAATGTCAAAATTTTGGATACACAGAGAAAACAAAACAAACGATACACTTTAGAAAGCTTAAGAATTCAGCAGGGCGCAGCATATGCAGTAAACAGAAAAGAAGGCAAAGACAATATCAATACCAATTATTTGATCGCAATAAATTAGTTCGTATTTATCTCAACTGTGATATAAGCCTTTATCTGTGATACTTATTTATTTTTAAATTTTTTGAATAATTTTGTGTTTTATGTCGTGGTGTGTTTAGGTTAGGTTAGGTTGAACAGGCGGCTGCGGAAATGTTGAAGTAATAGTTGTGCAGCCCACTTAGGTCCGTTTCCTCGGTCCCTTTGTGATACCTGGGGAAGAGAAGAGAAGAAGAATAAGATAAATTAGATTAGATCAATAGAGATAGAGAGTTAGAAGGAAAGGAAGAAAAGTTATCAAGTGTGGTCAGCGGTAGTTGTCCCATACTGGCCGCTGTCTCCAAACCAACCGCTATCCCTAATAAAGGACGCCAGGTTGTTTATGCCAATGTTGGCCGCGTCCGACAAGCCATTCAGTCTACCGATACCGAAGTGCCTGATCCGAATGTCCTCCAGTGCCGGACAGAAACATAAAAAGTGCTTCACGCTCTCGGTCTCCTCTTCGTCATGACAACTTCTACAGAAGTCATTCCAAGGCATTCCCAATCTTTCGGCATGGGTGCCAAATCGGCAGTGGCCGGTAATTGCGGCCACGGTATTCCTTATTCTCTCCTATCCAAATCAAGGAGGGACCTCGAAAGGCCCGGATCCATCATCGGCCAGGTCATCCGAGTAGTTCCGCATCTGGGTTCGTTAGACCATCTAGCCCCTGCAATTCCCCGAGAATATTCATCTACGCGGACTTTGCAAGAGGAGAGGGGGATGCCACAAAAGTGGTCAATTGCCCGATCATCCAATCTAGCACCATTTCTGGCAAGTGCATCAGCAGCACAGTTACCCGTATTGGTCCCATGTCCCCTCACCCACGCCAAGGTGATTTCAGAATGCATCGCCATCCAGTTTAAGGATGCCCGGCATTCACGGACTAGTTGTGATGTTGAATATACATAAGTAATGGACCTGATGGCAGTACGGCTGTCAGTGAAGATTCCGATATTCCTGCTAAATATCCTGTAATACCGCAACCAGTTAGCCGCCTTGCATATCGCTGACAATTCAGCCTGCATAACACTGCATTCATCCGGAAGTCTAAATGAAATCCGGACTCCTGCCTGAACAATGAATATACCTCCACCAACACCAGTTCTCCCCTTTGACCCATCCGTGTACACCTCCAGATCGATGGGTCCCGAGGAGATCAATTCATCCGCCCCTCCCTCTGAAACAAGGAAGGAGAATTTTCTGCGTATGAAAGGTTCCGGTGTGCAGTAGTCAATCTGATCGGGAACAATATTGACCGTCCCGATAATACTCGCGTGGCCGCTTGTCCTGTGCTTCCATCCTCCCACAGCATGCAGCCTTATCGCGGTGCTCAGCGCCAGCTTCCTCGCTAGAAGATCCGCTGGGAGCCAGTTGAGTAGGGTAAAAAGCGACCTAGTCGGAGTCGTCCTCATTGCGCCTGTTATCAGGATCGCCGCATTGCGCATCTCTCTCTCAATACGACAACGATTCGCGACAGAGTCCATAGCCTTCCACCAGACCATAGCTCCATAAAATAAAACCGGCTCTATTACCGCCTTGTAGAGCCAGCTTACATTACGGGGACTGAGTCCCCAAGTTCCGCCAATGGCGCGTTTGCACACATACATCGCAGTCTGTGCCTTCGCCGCTCTCGCCTCTACGTTCGGCTTCCAGGACAGCTTGCTGTCCAGAATGACTCCTAGATATTTCGCACTATCCGACAAAGTCAGTCTCACCCCGTTCAGCGTCGGGAGTTTAAATGAAGGAATCTTGTACCTGTTCGAGAACAGTACTAGCTCCGTTTTTGAAGGGTTGATAGACAAACCGTTCTCTCCGCTCCACTCACTTAATGTCCTTAGAGCTATTTCCATCCCGTCAGAGATGGTATTTAGATGGATTCCAGATATCGCAACTGCCACGTCATCCGCGTATGCAATAGTTCTTAGTCCCATTGAGTCCATATTCCTGAGCAACAAGTTCAGTGTCATGTTCCACAGCAATGGTGATAGGACACCTCCTTGAGGGGTTCCTCTATTAGCCGATCTCGTAACCTCAGCTTGACCAATTGTAGAGCTTATGACCCTACGTTCCAACAGGTTGGAAATGAATGCAACCAGAGAGTCATCAACTCCTGTCTCGCGCAAGGCCCGGAGGACACTTGGTGGGTTGACGTTGTTAAAAGCGCCCTCTATATCCAGGAACGACACAAGTGTATAGTTCCTAAATTCAAGAGACCTCTCAATATAACCAACTAGAGAGTGGAGAGTCGTTTCCAACGATCTGCCCTTTGTATAGGCGTGTTGGGACCCCGATAGGAGGCTGGGGTGAATTGTCGCCCTAAGGTGCACGTCGACCAGCCTCTCCAGTGTCTTAAGCAAGAAAGACGTGAGACTTATCGGTCTGTAGTCCTTTGCTCTTGTTTGCGATGTCTTAACTCCCTTAGGTATGAAGACAACATTTGATTCCGTCCACTGTGTGGGGATATATGACCAGGAGAGACAAGCCTCGTAAATATTGAGAAGCCATGGAGTAACTAGCTCAACGTTACGCTGCAGGTCCGCTGGAATCAGTCCATCCGGTCCAGGTGTCTTAAATGGTTTGAAGCTGTTGATCGCCCAAAGCAGCATATGATTATCCAATTGAATCGGTGTGGATGACCGATTATAGGTGGTGTTAGTGGGCACCCTATCCGAGATATTGAGAGATCCCGGGAAGTGGGTGTCCATCAGTACTTCCAGTGTTTCATGGCTGTTCGTAGTCCAAGTTCCATCATCCTTCTAGATATAACCAGGGACGACGGCCGATTTGGACAGGAGCTTGCGCAGACGGCTCGTCTCAGACGAGTTCTCAACGCTGCAACAGAAGTTCCTCCAAGTACCGCGTTTGGCACTCCTCACTTCGTTCTTAAACTTGTTCAGTGTGGCCTTGTATAGAGTCCAGTTGTCCGTCCTCTTTGCCTCATTGAAGAGTCTCCTGCACTTCCTGCGGGTCTTATCTATGGTAGATGACCACCAGGGCGGTTTCTTCCTGCCTCCAGGAAGGGTCGGGGGGCAGGACCTTGTCGTAGCCTCCCTAAAAGAGCTCGATAGCGTCATTACAGCTCCCTCTATGTCACCAACTGTGGCGATAGTCGGTGCCGGGGTTAGCATGTCCCGCAGATAGGCATTCTGCATCTGCCAGTTTGTCCTCCTCCTATTCACGTAGGGGGTCGCTCTGTCCCGATTTCCCACAAAAGTTTGTAGCCTCTAGCACTGAGTCCACGAATTGTGCCCCCGGAGATCCAGGGTTCCTGGACTAGTATTATGTGTTCGCACCGCTCTACGGCACGAAGAACAAGTGCAGCAGATGCTGCTTTGGAGTGGTGAATATTAATTTGCGTCACCTTCGCCATTGTCTGGGTCGTAGATGACTGTTACGTTTCCGCTCTCTGAATCGGAATCTAAAAGAGCGTCCTCGTCCTCTGCTACATCCAGGCGACCAAGAAGATCACCAATCAGACCTGAGTCTGACTGATTATCCTCCTGGGAGACTGGCTGAGCAGGATCATCACTACCAGCGTCTTTTACACCACGCTCGGTCAATTTGCTAACACTAGTAGCAAGGGGTTCGAGTTTGTCGTCGCTTCGGTAGATATTAAGTCTGATACTCTCAAAACCGTAAAATATCACACCCTTCCTCTGCCGAAGCGGCGCCAACGATTCCTTATTAAGAACGACAACCACCTTTCTTGTAGCTCCATTAGCATCGGAGACCCTGACTACCTTCCAGTCGTGAGTGGGGAGGTCAGGGTTACCGATCCTTATGAAGCCAAGAATTTCCTCGGGGTCATGTGGTTCAGCGGGAATGGTCGCTACGGATCTCGGACGACGAGGGATATCGTCGACCGTGACCACGTCCAACCGCGCGCCTGGCCACACTTCTCCGAGGGCTGCTATGGCTAGTTTCAGCAGATTGGCCGACCGCTCGTTGGTGCATGCCATGAGTTTTACGTGGCCTTGAAACCAGCCAGCGTCGTTGATTTGAGGGGCTGGTCCGGGATTTTCCCTAAGGATACTCCAGAACACCCCCATCGTTTTCTGACGGATTATCCCCCAATTTTCTTGAGAGATAGCTCCGTCACTTTTGCTCCTGTCGATAACAGCCCTTACAAGCGGATTCTTAGCGACTTCGCTGTAAGGCCTGTTAACAACACGAGAGGATTTATGTCTCTTCGCATCCGGTTGGTTGGTGGATGCGTTAGAGGTGTCCTCATCTGATCGTTGCCGTTTGGGCGCGGCAGAAGAGCCTGGATCAGGTTCGGATCCTACCTCAGCAATAAAGGGTTAGCCCAATCTAGTGACAATCTCTGGTCGACCGTCAAGGAATCAACCGGTTTATCACCGTGTCGTACAATAATACGCGTAGCGGCTCGCTTGGATGCAGCATCTTTGCGTTGTTGCTGCCTGCGGCTTTCTTCAGTCGCATCTGAGATATTTGGCGCTGCTGCGTCAGACAATGATGTTGCAGGTGTTGTGGGGGCACACACATCCCCTGCTGTGGTTGCCGAAACGGCAGGGGGTTGGGCAGCTTTGGAGGTGCTTGCCACGACGGGCAGAGGCACATCACTGCTTGTGGGTCTACTGTCATCCGAAGAATGATCAGTAGATGTGATGCAGGATGTTTTAAATTATTAGGCATATGAATCCCACGAGTATGCACGTAAAGGGAGGATCATCCGCGCAGTGACGGCGTACGCGGACTGAGCTACTAAAATTGCAACCGACCTTTGCTATGGCATCGGAGGTGACAACAACTTGGAACTAGTCTTCTTTAACCACTAACTAGCCATTCAGGTTCTCGGCGCTGCGTCCACAACCTTAACCTTACAAGTGGGTTAGTTTTGGTCCGCGGGATTGCATAATGTAATGTATGAAGGATGGAGGCATCACCAGGAGTGCTGGACCAGCTGTTAGATGTATCCAGAAACCCCGGTACTACCTAAGAATAAAGTGTAAGCAGAGTATGGCACACTATGCATTACCCTGCCCACGCTCTACCCTTGCAATGTCAAGAGTGCTGGACCATTTGTCAGATGTATCCAGAGTCCTGACATTGCCCAGAGACCTGAAATGTGTGTTGAGTGTGCACACTATGCTCCACTCCACCCACATTGTATTCTCTTGTTCCTTCTGTTACATAGCAGGATCCTGGCTTTGTCGGGGAATAAGGGGACCCATTGCATGAACAGTATCACGATATTCCTCAACTAGCTCAACCCCTGACATAGCTGTTCGATTTTCGCACGCAAAAGTATCGATAGCTTATCAGAGGTCCCCCCTATCCGCCACCTGGGGACGCGTCCAATGGGAGACTAACAACTCCACATGGAGTCGTGGTGTGTTAAATTAGTGCAATCTAATTTGTTGACAATGTTTAAATTAATGTAGAGCTGATGGCCTATGTAGCCAATGCTCATTAATATATATTTAGTCTTAGAATTTATTTCTTTAGATTAAATAAATAAATAATAGTAATAAATTAATGTAATTGTAAATTAATGTAACTATATGTAAGTAGCATAGGCAAAAGCTTTTTATAATGTTGTTGTTTTTATTAAAAAAAAAATATTTTATGTTCAAATTTATATCGTTGCCATATTGATTTAAAATAAATATTCCTAAAGAGGCTGGAAAATACGAGCGAAACGTTGGATAAAATAATGAAATAATAGTTTTATTTACATTAAGATAACTTATGACCTTGAAAGCCCGGTACTAACAAATCGTAAAAGAAGAACATTAAGAAAAGGTCGTTTAATATTAAAAACAATATGTTTGAATTTATTTTTGGTTTCTCACTCAAATAGTTTTTATTTTATTCAGGGTCTCTAATGTTTTCATTGCTCACGCTTGTGGAGCTTAAAACAATATAAGGATTTCTGCTATTAGGCCCACTGTCACGACGATTACTGTAACGCATTTACCGTTTGCTTTTTTTATAAAGTTTGTTTTGGTTTTTTTTCACTTATGTATACAAAATGTATGTATATAATAAAAATTGTTTGCCACCTATCACAAATACTCGCTCCTATTAACACTCACGTAACACGTCCGCACACAACGAGTTTAAGATCACGAATCACGAAAGTAGTAAATAATGAAGAAATATTTTTGTTAATATTTACGATGATATTGGGCTTTAGCCTAGCTGAAATGGCATGCATTTAATATTAATATGCAAAGCTACCCTCAAAAGTTAAAAATTTTAAAAATAATTATTTGTGACAAAAATGTTGATGTTGTGATGTTGAGCCGAAATGGCATGAGTGTTATATTAAAATGCAAAATTGCTTTCAATAGTTAATAAAACAATAAACATTTTTTTTGTCAAAAACTTTGATAATTATTGACTTTAACCTAGCCGAAATACCATGAATTTAATATTAATATACAAAATGACCCTCAAAGGTTAAAAAAAATATTTTTGTTAATAAATTTGATTATAAGGGATTCACCCTAGCCGAATTGGCATGAATGTAATATTAATATGCGAAATAACCATCAAAAATTAATAATAATGAAAAGAATTATTTTTGTTATTAAATAATATCTATGATGATTTTGAGCTCTATCCTAGCTGAAATTTTTTTTTTTTTTTTTTTTTTTTTTTTTTTGCATAATTTTTAATTATTGAATCTTCGCTTTAGCGAACTAACAATAAGTTTTCAAATCTTAAGACTAAGGAAATAATATTAGTCCAGCCAGTGCCAAACTAAAATTTACGTTCTCATAATATAAATAGTTATCTTCATCTAAGCGCAATAGTATCCCTCCTTTTTAGACGGGAGTGTCCACTATGTTGCAAGATACTTCGAGCGAGCGGGTTTGGATGTGTTTCCAGCTTATTTAAATACTTGTCCACATATTTCAGGATTTCGCATTTAACTAGTGGAACTTTTAGATCCTTATGGATGTTGCTGTTTTTGACATACCACGGAGCACCAGTTATCATTCTTAGGATTTTATTTTGACGGCGTTGTATTTTTTCTATGTTAGAGGCGGAAGCAGTGCCCCATAATTGTATACCGTAGCACCAAATTGATTTTAAAATTGAGTTGTATAGTAGAAGTTTACAATCCAGATGAAGCACAGAGTTTCTACCCATAAGCCAGTGGATTTGTGCAGCTTTAAGTTTCATTTGCGTCAGCTTTGCATCTATATGAGGCTTCCATGTGAGGCGGCGATCCAGGTGAATACCAAGATATTTTGTCTCGGATCGTTGAGGCACCAAATGGTTGTTAATAGTGATTGGAGGGCACGTTTCTTTGCGTAAGGTAAAAGTTATGTGAGTACATTTTTGTTCATTTATTTTTATTCCCCATAACCTTGCCCATTTCTCAACTTGGCTAACGTGTTGTTGCAGTTGACTCGAAGCCTCTTTAGGGTCTTTATCAATACTGAGAAAAGCAGTATCATCAGCAAATGTGGACGTGTGCGTAAAACAGTTGGTTGGCATATCTGCTGTGTAAAGCAAGTACAAAATTGGACCTAGTATACTCCCTTGAGGTACACCAGCCTCTATTGGTTGGGAACAACTTATTTGGTTTCCCTCTTTGATCATAAATTGTCTGCCGGTTAAGTATTTTTCTAGCAGGCTTGAAATATTAGCTGGTAGATAGAGTTTTAGTTTGACTAACAGGCCTTCGTGCCATACTTTATCGAATGCTTGAGAGACATCGATAAAAAGCGCGGAGCAGTACTTCTTTTCCTCAAAGGCTTTTCTTATAACCTGCACCAGTCTGTGAGTTTGTTCGATTGTGCTATGTTGACTTCTAAAACCAAATTGGTGATCTGGGATGCAGTTGTTATCATTAAGGATCGGACTCAGCTTGTTTTTAAGCAGCTTTTCGAATAGTTTCGCCAAAGTTGGTAACAAACTTATAGGCCTATAAGACTCCACCTTCGAAGGATCTTTACCAGGCTTGGGAATCATCTTTACTAAGGCAACTTTCCATATTGGCGGAAAGTGTTCAAGCCGAATTATGGCATTAAAAACAAAAAGAATAATTCTTTTACCTGTGAAGGGTAGCTCTAGAAGCATTTTGTTGCTTATTTTATCAACGCCAGGAGCTTTTTTGTCATTTAGGTTAGCGATTGCCTCTATAACATCTGAAAATTGGAAACGTATTTCTATAGGACGTCTAGCTACAACAGGCGGTAATTCTCTCACGTCAGTGCATGAATTGGGAGTGAAGACGTTCCTTAAATGGCTTGCGAACAGATCGCATTTTTCTTCGTCATTTCTAGCCCAGGATCCTCTCAGGTTACGCAGTGGTGGTTTTGCGATTACGGGTCTTTTAAGACGTCTGGCTGTTTGCCATAGAGAATAGTTTGTTTGAGGAGTCGCGTCTAGACCTTCAAGGTATTCCTTCATTGATGACATTCTTTGTACTTCCAGCATGTTTTTTAATCGGTTTGTACATTCCTTCAGCTTATTTTTAAGTAGGGGCGATCTATACTTTTGCCATTCTCTTCGGGCTCTCCTTTTTTCAGATAGGAGCTTTTCAACATCGGTTGAGTAAATTTTGTTGTATCTGGCCTGACGGTAGGTAGAAGAAGCATTTTCAACGGCTTTTTTAATATTTTCATTGAGGCTACTAAGGCACTCATCGATTTCCTCGGAAGTTTTTAAAGATTGGTGTTCCGAACAGTGCGTGCTGATAAATTTTCTGTATTTTAACCAGTTTATTCTTTTTGACAGAAAAATATCACTAGTTGCAATTTGGTGAGGACTGCAAATAGTAAAAATTGTGGGTGAGTGATCAGAAGATAAATCCAAGGAGGGTTGAGCCTCAATAAGCTCAGGGGATATGCCTTTTGCTACGCCAAAATCTATTACGTCTGGTATTTTATTGTGGTCAGTTGGCCAATATGTTGGTTGCCCAGTTGAAATAACGTGAAGTCTCATTTCCGATACAGAACCATACAAGACACGACCTCTGGGACTTATTAGGCGGGAGCCCCAGTATGTGTGTTTAGCGTTGTAGTCCCCAGCAGCTATAAAGTGAGGACCTAAAGATTTGTAAAAACTGTTGTACTGATCCTTCGTTATGGAAAATCTGGGTGGACAATAAACTGACGAAATAACGAGATTATGGTAAAATTCATCGATGCAGACGTTTGTTGCTTGTATATAACTTTCGGAGAGACCACCCATCCATTGGTGTTTGATTCTTGATTTAATTAATATAGCTGAACCACCACATGACCTATCTCTGGGATCTTTTGAATCATAAAAAGTATAGCCACTTATTTTGAAAGTGCTTCTAGATGTCATATGAGTTTCGGAAATCAACATGACATCGATTTTTTGGTGTGTTAAAAAGTATTCGAGCTCATTTTTGTGTTGGCGGATGCCGTTTGCGTTCCAGAAACAAACCCTGAGGCAGTTCATGGTCTTTTAAGTATGGCCTGCAGGAGAGCAGACTGCATTTTCTGCATCTCCTGCATCATGCTAGCCATTTGCGCCATTACCTGCGTAAATTGTTTGACCATATTGTCAATTACGGCTTCCAGGCGGCTAAAATTGGGACCCGTTGGTTCACTTGTTGGCACTTGTTGTTGTGTTGTAGGCTCGGTAGACTTACGTGCATTAGGCTGGTTAGACTTTAATGCAGCGGCGTAAGAAACTTGATTTGTAGTTGGTTGTGCTAACGGAGGCATATTTGTAGTTGGTATATCTAAAGGCTGGGGAGGGGCAGGAACTATTTTCGGCTTAGTTGAGCGCATAACCGAATTAAAAACAGGGCAACCTCTATAGTTGGCAGTGTGGTTTCCCCCGCAGTTGCTGCATTTCTTCATCCTAGGATCATCTTTTGGCTTGTCGCACTTGGTCGTATCGTGCAGATCCCCACACACAACACAAACAGTAGGCAGCTTACAATAAGCTTTAGTGTGGCCATACTCCTGGCAGTTTAAGCACTGTACGGGCCCAGATCGCTTATGTGGCACTTCCACAGTAACTCGTCGGTGCATAATATATTTTAAATCATAGATGGGGTGAGTTTCACTTTTTTTCAATTTGATATCACCAGGCTGAAGCTCCACTCTGAATAATGGTTGGGGGTGTTTTTCCCTGTTTCTCATATTGGATACCCTCCTGACCATAAACCCTTTGCTTAATAAACTGGTCTTGACCTCTTCTGGGTCAACATTAGAATCAATGCCTTTAATGACTACCTGAAGGCCTTTTGCGGTCTTGAGTTGGTAGGTATAGAAGTTTTTGTTAAGTTTTTCGAGCTCCGAAACCGTAGCGCGGTAGGCGTTTTCATGGTTCACTTGAATTTTTGTCTCAAATATGTTACCGCGTTTAACGTTTGAAACATAAAAGTTATTTTCCCCAATCAAACCGACTAAAAACTTTACGAGATCATTTGAGTTTTTTTCCCTCAAATAAATGGGAGGTGGCTTAAAGGACTTTCTTTCACTAACGGGGGCCTCATTATCCTCTTGTAAAATTGCAAAACGATTTTGCGATGAGGTTGGCCTTTCATCGTCTTTTAAAATTTTTGCAGG
This sequence comes from Melanophora roralis, assembly GCA_963583895.1. Classification (NCBI taxonomy): domain Eukaryota; kingdom Metazoa; phylum Arthropoda; class Insecta; order Diptera; family Rhinophoridae; genus Melanophora; species Melanophora roralis. The sequence continues at coordinate 75,682,032 of OY757187.1, read as the reverse complement.
TTGAGATGCTTCTGCCGATTTAGGGCTTCTTCCCCTTTTAAGAACTGTCACATAGCGGTCCATCCCTACCTGGATCTTAGGTGCCGGTGCAGAAATTAAGCTTGATGCGGCTGTAGCAGCTGCAGGTTCAATTCCAGAATTTGATAATGGTGACCGCGACAAAGATGGTACCTCAGAATTTTTTTTATAATTATTAAATAAAGATTGGGCTAAATTAGTCCCTTGTTCACTACATTTAACTAAATTAGGCGCACTTGAACTAAGATTGCTTGTAATTGTTTTTGGTCTCGCATTTAAATAATTTCTATTAAATTCAGGGTCCCTTATGTTCTCATTGCTAACACTGCTTAACACAATGTAAGCATTTCGGCTATCAGGCCCACTGTCACTACGATTACTGTTACTCATTAACAGTTCGCTTTTTTTTTTTTTATTTAGTTTGTTGTTATTGTTTTTCTTTTCTCACTTTTTTGTGTATATATGTATGTATGTATATTAATAATTTCGTTTGCTACCTATTACTAATATCACCTATTAACAATATTACACTCGCGTACACACGTCCGTACACTACGAGATTAAGAATGCGACTGAAATGGCATGCATATAATACTAATATGCAAAATTACCCTCAAAAGTTAAAAATTTTAAAAATAATTATTTGCGACAAAAATGTTGATGATATTGGCCTTAAACCTAGCCGAAATGGCATGAGTGTTATATTAATATTCAAAATTGCTCTCAATAGTTGATAAAACAATAAACATTTTTTTGTCAAAAACTGATAATTATTGACTTAAACCAAGCCGAAATACCATGAATTTAATATTATCATACAAAATGACCCTCAAAGGTTAAAAAAAAAATATTTTTGTTAATAAGTTTGAGGATTTGGGCTTCAGCCTAGCGGAGTTTTTTCGTAAAATTTTTAACTTTTGCGGCTACCTAAGCGCTACCTAAACGGTGTTAAGAAACATTCCTAGGAAGTTTATATGTTCTAAAAAGTTGTTTATTGGGATATTAGGTAAATTTTTGTAGTTGATTGTTTCCTTGAATTTTGAACGGTTTGCTACCTATGGACCTGAACAGGGGAAAAAAGGTTAAAAAAATTTGAATTTTTTAAAGTTTTTTGCGATTTTGATTTAAAGTTATTCTTTTTTTAATTTTTTATGTTCACAATTTTTGTTCTTTATAAAAAGGGCTACCACTTTGCCTCAAAGAGTTAATTAAAATTCCGAACGGTTTGCAAGACATGAGCCTGAGAAAATTATCACTTTTTGCAAAAATGCCACCAAAGCCACAAATCTTTGGGGGCCCATAGAACAAAAAGTGCATGACTTTGAGCAAAACTGGGAGACACGGGTTTTTTCTTTTTTGGTCTTCTTTCACGTAGTGGTGTCCGTATATGGTTATTTTTCCATGACTTAAAAAATTACACACAGTGTTATTATATATTTACATTACGAAATGGCCCTTAAAGGTTAAAAATAATAAAAAAAATTATTTTTGTTAAAAATTTGGATGATTTGGGCTTCAGCCTAGCGGAATTGGCATAATTGTAATATTAATATGCGAAATAACCATCAAAAGTTAAAAATAATGTTCTTATTTGTGATGATTTTGTTTTATATCAATATACAAAATTACTCTCAAAGGTCAAAACTAATAAAAAAATTATTTTTGTTAATAGTTTTGATGATTTGGGCTTCAGCCTAGCCAAATTGGCCTGAATGTAATATCAATATGCGAAATTACTATCAAAAGTTAAAAACAGTTGAGTTGAATAAGTGAACATTCAAAAGTGAATAACTTTAAGTGTTTTAAAGCAGATTGTAAACAAGTATACGACAGTGTGTTTTAAATAAATAAAGTTTTGTACTGTTAAGATAAAATTTCAAGTATTTATTATTTTTTTGGCAATAAAAAGAATCCCGGTTTATTTAAAGAAAATAAACCAACGTTTATAAAAGGTATAAACGTAACAATTGGTGTCAGAAGCGGAATTGCATTTTAATAAACATGAAATTCGAGGAGCTTAAAGTTGAGCAGCTTAAGAGAGAGTTGAGCAAGCTGACATTACCTACAGCAGGTAATAAGGCAGAGTTGCAAAAGAGGCTGATTGAGGAATTTAAGCGGCGTAATATCGACATTGATGTTTATGAGTTTGACGAAAAGGAAGAACTGGAGGTTGTTGCCTGTACAACAGCAAACAATGTCGATATAGGCACAATGCTTGCTGCTATAATGGAAAAAATGGAAATGAAGTTCCAAGAAGCTCAGGAAACTTCTAGAGTTAACAATGAAAAAATAGAAAGGAAATTCCAAAAAGCTCAGGAAACTTCTAGAGCTAACAATGAAAAACTAGAAAGGAAATTCCAAGAAGCTCAGGAAACTTCTAGAGTTATTAATGAAAAAATAGAAAGAAAATTCCAAGAAGTTCAGGAAACTTCTAGAATGAATTTCCAGGGAGTTCAGGAAACTTTTAGAATTAATAATGAGAAAATAGAAATGAAGTTTCGGGAAGTTCAGGATACGTCTAGAGCTATGGATTTAAAACTTCAAGAAATTTCTGAAGCTGTAAACAACAGAGTAGAGGGCATAGTAAAGGAAGTTATTAAAATCGATAAGAAACTATCTCACCTTGAAGATGGCATGGTTGCGCAAGCAGGTGACTTTAATAAGAAAGTCAAAGATGTTGATGAAAAATGTTAACATCTAGAAACAAGAATTAATAGTCTTCAAAGTCATGAGGTACCAGTGTGAGTAATTCCAGAAATGTCAAACAGAATTAAGGCCTCTACTTTTGACGGCAGTGCACCATTCAATGTTTTTAAGTTCCAGTTACAGACAGTTGCCAATAGAAACGCGTGGAACAATGAAGAAAAGGCGTTAGAGTTGATTTTGGCCTTAAAAGGTAACGCAGCGCAAGTTCTAGAAAGCATACCTATTGGCTGCAGAGAAAACTACGAAGAGATAATGGTTGCACTACAACGCAAGTATGGCGGTGAGCACAAACGAGATATATACCGAATGGAATTGCGAGGTAGAGTGCAGAAAGCCAACGAATCGCTACAAGACTTTGCAAAAGAAATCGAGCGGCTGGTGCAGTTGACATATCCAGGCGAGAACCATCCATTTTTGGATCAATTTAAAATAGAAACGTTTGTGAGTGGAATACGCGATCCTGAAATCAAGCACGCGGTGTTTGGCACACAGAAGTCTACTTTTGCTGAAACCGTATCATACGCGCTGACACAGGAGACCGCAAAGTTACTGTCTAAGCCGCAAATACATAAAGTGAGAAATCTCGAAATTACCACAGAAAAAGACAGAAATATTGTCGATGAGTTAAAAAATGCAGTTATGCAGGCATTGGAAGAAAAGCGAGGCACAGTTCGAGTCAAATGCTATAACTGCGGTAAGAGCGGCCATTTTCAGCGAAATTGTAAAGCATCAAGAAAGCGGGCTAGATCTGTTTCACCACCTAGAAACAGCAAATGCGTAAACACCACAGCAAACGAGTCTCCGTTAAACTAACACGAGCTAGCACTACGGGGCAAGAGCTAGCTCCCATAACCGAGGGCCCCACAATCTCCATATCAGTTATGCAACAGAAAAATAGCAACCTTACTGCTTGTAGGTATATCAATGATCGAAGGCATATTTTTACTATAGACACAGGAGCATCGCAATCCATTATCAGACCTGATATAGTCAAGAAAACAATTGAACCGTTATATGGCGTAAGTTTACGAACAGCAACTGGAGAACCTGCTACTGTCTATGGTAAAATAAACGTAAAAGTAACTATTGCCAACATAAGTGTGAATCATGTATTCATTGTTGCCGATATTGTGGACGAAGTAATCATCGGTGCAGACTTTATGATCAATCATGGAATTAGTCTCCATATGGGACAAAAGACAATGATTTGGCAGAATATTGAAATACCCCTAGATGTTGGTTACGAAGATAAATCGCCCGTAAGGAAGCTGTTTGCTATAGAACAAGAGAAAATACCACCACAGTCAGAAAGTGTAGTATGGGCGCGTATAGAGGGAGATTGTGTCGACAACCGGTTGTGGGTGGTAGAACAAACAAATAGAAAAAGTGACTTAATAACAGCAAAAGCCCTCGTGAGAACCTGTAACAACGGAAGAGTCCCTGTTAGAGTGCTAAACCTTTCTACATGCGAAAAAGTCGTCAGGCCGAATTGTGAAGTGGGCCAGTGTGCTACAGCTGAGGCAATAATAAATTGCGAAAAGGAATCGGGTCCTGTCTGTATGTCAAACAAAGAGCAGGAGATGCTATCGGAGTGCATAGAAAAATGGGTTAAAGGGTTATCCTTGTCTGATAAAAATAAAGCAAGGAAACTGCTCAGAATGCACGCCTCCATGTTCGCCTTGAAAGGACAACAGCAAGGAAGAACATCACTTGTGAAACATCAGATAAATACAGGAGATGAAAGGCCAATAAAACAAGCTCCCAGAAGTATTCCTCTAGCAAAACGCAATGAAGTAAAAGAACTTGTCAGCGAAATGGAGCGGAGTGGAGTAATAGAACCTTCTTCAAGCCCTTGGAGCTCCCCGGTAGTGTTGGTTAAAAAGAAGGATGGCAGCACCAGGTTCTGCGTCGATTATAGAAAACTGAACGACGTAACCAAGAAGGACAGTTACGCACTGCCAAGGATAGATGACACGCTGGACACGCTAGCTGGAACGAAATGGTTCTCCACATTAGACCTGCAAAGTGGTTATTGGCAAGTAGAAATCTCTGACAAAGATAAGGAGAAAACAGCTTTTAGTGCAAGTGATGGGCTGTGGCAGTTTAACGTAATGCCATTTGGGCTATGCAATGCCCCAGCCACATTCGAACGGTTAATGGAGCATGTATTGAGGGGACTACATTGGAAGACATGTCTGGTGTATCTTGATGGCATTATTGTCATGGGTAAAAGTTTTGACGATCACCTGAAGAATCTAGAAGAAGTCCTCAAGCGGATATCATTGGCTGGACTTAAATTGAGTGCGAAAAAATGTGCATTGTTCCAAAAAGAGGTTAAATATTTGGGCCATCGCGTCGCAGAAAATGGTATATCAACTGACGAAGATAAAATTAAAGCTGTGAAGGACTGGCCTCGTCCAAACAATCTGCATGAGTTACGCAGTTTTCTTGGTCTTTGTACCTACTATAGAAGGTTTGTGCCGAATTTTGCCAGTGTCGCTGCCAGTCTACATGAGCTTACGCAGAAGTACCGACCGTTTCTGTGGGCGGACGCACAAGAACAAGCATTTCAGAAGCTCAAGGAGCTATTATGCTGGAGAGAAATTTGTGCTGGATAGTGATGCGAGTGGCTACGGGATAGGTGGTGTTCTTTCACAAGTTGTCAACGGTACAGAAAAAGTTATAGGCTACTACAGTCGAACACTTTCAAAGCCTGAAAGAAATTATTGTGTTACACGGCGAGAGCTTCTGGCAGTGGTAGAGTGTGTAAAACATTACCACAAGTACCTGTATGGACAACACTTCGAGATAAGAACCGACCACTCCGCACTCAAGTGGTTGCTAAAATTTAAACAACCAGAGGGGCAGCTAGCCCGTTGGATTGAACGTCTCCAGAGCTACGATTTCGGCATCGAGCACCGAAAAGGTACTAAGCATGGAAATGCGGATGCACTCTCCCGAAGACCTTGCAGATCGGAATGCAAGTATTGCCTAAAAGCTGAAGAAAAAGAGGGTGTCGTTGATGTTCGACTTACACGCGTAGAGACAAGTGACGACTGGTCAGCGGCACAAATGGACGATCCCGTGCTGGCGAAAATTATTTCGGCAAAGGAGCAAGACAAAAGGCCAACCCGTAACCAAGTATCAGCGGAAAGTCCACTGATGAAATCATATTGGGCGCTGTGGAATAGTCTGCAGCTAATTAACGGATGCCTTTATCGTCAATGGGAAAGTGCTGACGGTAAATCGAAAACGAATTTAATTGTGGTGCCATCCTCTAAAATCGAAGAGGTAGTGAAGGAGTTTCATGATGGTCCTAGCGGTGGTCACCTTGGCGTAACAAAAACCGCAGAAAAGATTAAACACCGCTTCTATTGGGTTGGATGTCAACAGTCGGTTGCTGATTGGATAGCAAACTGTGGACGATGTATCGCAGCCAAAGGCCCAGTAAGAAGAAGTAGGGGACCACTGCAGCAGTATAATTCAGGTGCTCCCTTTGAGCGAATAGTGATGGATATAGCAGGACCTTTTCCTATCAGTGAGGCGGAAAACCGTTACGTCTTAGTGGTAATCGACTACTTTAGCAAATGGCCAGAGGTATACGCTATACCAAACCAAGAGGCTAAAACTGTCGTAAGCAGGTTTGTAAACAACTGGGTGTGCCGCTACGGTGTTCCGCTAGAATTACATTCTGATCAGGGGAGAAATTTCGAATCTTCGATATTTCAGGAAATGTACGAGCTATACGGTATCCGAAAAACGAGGACTACGCCACTTCATCCACAGTCTGACGGCATGGTCGAAAGATTTAACCGCACGTTAGAAGAACATCTGAGAAAAGTGGTCAGTGCACACCAAAGGGACTGGGATGAGCACATACCTAAATTTCTGTTGGCATACAGGTCAACCGTTCATGATTCTACCTCAAGAACACCTGCAAAAATTAAGTTTGGAACCGAGCTGAAGCTGCCAGGAGATTTAGAATTCGGTATTAAGCCCACAAAAATAGATGAACACGAAGACGACTCTTCAAGGGAACAAAAAGATCTTAACCAAGTTCATGAATTCGTACGTGGCCGGATAAAAATGACCAGTGACAAAATGAAAGCCAGATACGATCTAGCAGCGAATTCCGAAGGTTTTAATTAGGGTCAGCTAGTTCTACTATATAACCCACAACGGAAAAAGGGATTGTCTCCTGAACTACAAACCCATTGGGATGGACCGTATAAGGTAATAAAAAGAATAAATGATGTCGTGTATAGAATTCAAAAATACAAAAGCCCAAGATCAAAGATGAAAGTGGTTCATCTCGAGCGCCTCGCCCATTATGGAAAAAGTAAATCTATGCCTGTTCGGGACGAACAGGCTTAAGCGGGCGGTAGTGTTACGGAGTTAAATGTTGACTGGGTATGTAAATGTTGACTGGGTATGTAACATGATTGGCGGTTGTTGTCTGCGCTAAGAAGTTATTTAAATGTAACTGCCATTCGAAGGAAAGTTCTAGTGTGCTCTCGAACCTTCAAGAATATTACACTGTATTACCAACCACTATAAATAGTCGGGCAACACGAATGCCGCAAGCAGTTTAAGTTTAACAGTTGAGTTGAATAAGTGAACATTCAAAAGTGCTAAATAAAAAAAGGTGAATAACTTTAAGTGTTTTAAAGAAGATTGTAAACAAGTATACGACAGTGTGTTTTAAATAAATAAAGTTTTGTACTGTTAAGATAAAATTTCAAGTGTTTATTATTACTTTGGCAATAAAAAGAATCCCGGTTTATTTAAAGAATATTAACCAACGTTTATAAAACGTATAAACGTAACAATATTATCTATTTTACCCTCAAAAGTTAAAAATTATATAAATAATTTTTGATAAAAATTTTGATGATTTTGGACTTCAACCTGCCGAAATGGCATAAATATTAAATTAATATTCAAAATTGAACTCAAAAGTTGATAATAAATTATATATTTTTTGATCTTATTGAATTTAACCGAGCCAAAATACCACGAATTTTATTTTAATATACAATATGGACCTCAAAGGTTAACAATAAACAAAATAAATTATTTTTGTTATAATGTTGATGATTTGGGATCCAGCCTATCCGAATTGGCAAAAATGTAATATTTTTATGGAAAATAATAATCAAAACTTAAAAATTATGATTAGAAATATTGTTGTTATTATTTATGATGATTGTGGGCTTTATCCTACCTGAAATGGCATGAAATTATTATTAATATGCAAAATTAAACTCAAAATTTGATAATAAAATATATATATATTTTTTTGTCAAAAATTTTGATGATTATTGAATTTAACCTAGCCAAAATGCCATGACTTTAATTTAATATACGAAATCGACCTCAAAGGTTAAAAATAATAAAAATAAACTATTTTTTTTTAATGTTGATGATTTGGGTTCAGGCTAGCCGAATTGGCAAGAATGTAGTATTTATATGCAAAATAACCTTCAAGAGTTAAAAATTATGAAAATAAATTGTTTTGTTATTATTTATGATGGTTTTGGGCTTAATCCTAGGCTGAAAGAGCATGCAATTAATATTTATATGCAAAATTACATTTAAAAGTTAAAAGTTATAATAATAATAATAATAATTTTTGACAAAAAATGTTAATGCTTTTGGACTTCAACCTAGCCAAAATACCATGAATTTTAAATTAATATACAAAATGGACCTGAAAGTTAAAAAATAAACAACGGAAATTATTTTTGTTATTATTGTTGATGATTTGGGCTCCAGGCTAAATGGTATTGTTATTAATTATGATGATTTTGGGCTAAAATGGCATGCAATTAATATTAATATGCCAAATAACACTTAAAATTTAAAAGTTATAATAATAGTTATTTTTACCAAAATGTTGATGACTTTGGACTTCAACTTAGCCGAAATGAAATGAATATTGTATTAATATGCAAAATTAAACTCAAAAGTTGATAATAAAATATACATATATTTTTTTTGTCAATAATTCTCATGATTATTGAATTTAACCTAGCCAAAATACCATTATTTTATATTAATATACAATATGGACCTCAAAGGTTACCAATAAACAAAAGAAATTATTTTTGTTATTAATGTCGATGATTTGGGCTCCAGTCTATCCGAATTGGCAAGATTGTAATATTTTTATGCGAAATAATCATCAAGAGTTAAAAATTATAAATAGAAATATTTTTGTTAATATTTATAATGATTGCGGGCTTGATCCTAACTGAAAGAACATGCAATTAATATTAACATTATCAAAATTACCCTCAAAAGTTAAAAATTATTTAAATAATTTTTGACAAAAATGTTGAGATTTTGGACTTCAACCTGCCGAAATGGTATAAATGTTTTATTAATATGCGTTGTTGAACTCAAAAGTTGTAAACAAAATATATATTTTTTGATCGTTATTGGATTTAACCTAGCCTAAATACCATGAATTTTATATTAATATACAATATGGACCTCAAAGGTTAACAATAAACAAAATAAATTATTTTTGTTATAATGTTGATGATTTGGGCTCCAGCCTATCCGAATTGGCAAGAATGTAATATTTTTATGGGAAATAATCATCAAAACTTAAAAATTATGATTAGAAATATTTTTGTTATTATTTATGATGATTGTGGGCTTTATCCTACCTGAAATGGCATGCAATTAATATTAATATGCAAAATTAAACTCAAAATTTGATTATAAAATATATATATTTTTTTTGTCACAAATTTTGATGATTATTGAATTTAACCTAGCCAAAATACCATGAATTTAATATTAATATACGAAATCGACCTCCAAGGTTAAAAATAATAAAACTAAACTATTTTTTTTTTTATGTTGATGATTTGGGTTCAGGCTAGCCGAATTGGGAAGAATGTAGTATTTATATGCAAAATAACCTTCAAGAGTTAAAAATTATGAAAATAAATAGTTTTGTTATTATTTATGATGATTTTGGGCTTAATCCTAGCTGAAAGGAAATGCAATTAATATTAATATGCAAAATTACATTTAAAAGTTAAAAGTTATAATAATAATAATAATTTTTGACAAAAATGTTGATGCTTTTGTACTTCAACCTAGCCAAAATACCATGAATTTTATATTAATAAACAAAATGGACCTGAAAGTTTAAAAATAAACAACGGAAATTATTTTTGTTATTATTGTTGATTTCCAGGCTAAATGGTATTGTTATTAATTATGATGATTTTGGGCTTTATCCTAGCTAAAATGCTATGCAATTAATATTAATAAGCAAAATTGCACTTAAAAGTTATAAAAAAAATTATTTTTGGCAAAAATGTTGATGACTTTGGACTTCAACCTAGCCGAAATGACATGTATGTTATATTAATATGCAAAATTGAACTCAAAAGTTGATAATAAAATAAAATTTTTTTTGTCAATATTTTTGATCATTATTGAATTTAATCTAGCCAAAATACATGAATTTTATATTAATATACAAAATGGACCTCAAAGGTAAAAATAAACAAGAGAATTTATTTTTGTTATTAATGATGATGATTTGGGCTGCAATTAATATTAATATGCAAAATTACCCTGAAAAGTTAAAAATTATAAAAATAATAATAATTTTTGACCAAAATGTTGATGATTTTGGACTTCAACCTGCCGAAATGGCATAAATGTTTTATTAATATGCAAAATTGAACTCAAAAGTTGATAATTAAATAAAATTTTTTTTGTCAATATTTTTTAACATTATTGAATTTAACCTAGCCAAAATACATGAATTTTATATTAATATACAAAATGGACCTCAAAGGTAAAAATAAACAAGAGAATTTATTTTTGTTATTAATGTTAATTATTTGGGCTGCAATTAATATTAATATGCAAAACTACCCTGAAAAGTTAAAAATTATAAAAATAATAAAAATTTTTGACAAAAATGTTGATGCTTTTGGACTTCAACCTAGCCGAATTGACATGAATATTTTATTAATATTCAAAATCGAACTCAAAAGTTGATAATAAAATATATATTTTTTTGTCAATAATTTAATGATTATTGATTTTAACCTAGCCAAAATACCATGAATTTTATATTAATGTACAAAATGGACCTCAAAAGTTCAAAATGTTGATGACTTTGGACTTCAACCTAGCCGAATTGACATGAATTTTTATATTAATATGGAAAATTAAACTCAAAAGTTAATAATAAGATATATATATATATATTTTTTTGTCAATAATTTTGATGATTATTGAATTTAACCTAGCCAAAATACATGCATTTTATTTGAATATACAATATGAACCTCAAAGCTTAACAATAAACAAAAAAAATTATTTTTGTTATTAATGTTTAGATTTGGGCTCCAGCCTATCCGAATTGGAAAGAATTTATGATTAGAAATATTTTTGTTATTATTTATGATGATTGTGGGCTTTATCCTACCTGAAATGGCATGCATTTAATATTAATATGCAAAATTACCCTCAAAAGTTAAAAATTATAAAAATAATAATAATTTTGACCCAATAAAGTTGATGCTTTTGGACTTCAACCTAGCCAAAATACCAAGGATTTTATATTAATATACAAAATGGACCTCAAAGGTTACAAATAAACAAAAGAAATTATTTTTGTTATTAATGTAGATGATTTGGGCTCCAGCCCAAATGGCATTTTTATTTATGATGATTTTGGGCTGTAGCCTAGCTAAAATGGCATGCAATTAATATTTATATGCACAACTACCCTGAAAAGTTAAAAATTTTAAAAATAATAATAATTTTTGACAAAAATGTTGATGCTTTTGGACTTCAGCCTAGCCGAATTGACATGAATGTTTTATTAATATTAAAAATCGAACTCAAAAGTTGATAATAAAATATATATTTTTTGTCAATAATTTAATGATTATTGATTTTAACCTAGCCAAAATACCATGAATTTTATATTAATATACAAAATGGACCTCAAAAGTTAAAAATGTTGATGACTTTGGACTTCAACCTAGCCGAATTGACATGAATGTTATATTAATATGGAAAATTAAACTCAAAAGTTGATAATAAAATATATTTATTTTTTTGTCAATATTTTTGATCATTATTGAATTTAACCTAGCCAAAATACATGAATTTTATATTAAAATACAAAATGGATCTCAAAGGTAAAAATAAACAAAAGAATTTATTTTTGTTATTAATGTTGATGATTTGGGCTGCAATTAATATTAATATGCAAAACTACCCTGAAAAGTTAAAAATTATAAAAATAATAATAATTTTTGACAAAAATGTTGATGCTTTTGGACTTCAACCTAGCCGAATTTACATGAATGTTTAAATAATATTTAAAATCGAACTCAAAAGTTGATAATAAAATATATATTTTTTTGTCAATAATTTAATGATTATTGATTTTAACCTAGCCAAAATACCATGAATTTTATATTAATATACAAAATGGACCTCAAAAGTTAAAAATGTTGATGATTTTGGACTTCAACCTGCCGAAATGGCATAAATGTTTTATTAATATGCAAAATTGAACTCAAAAGTTGGTAATAAAATAAAAATTTTTTTGTCAATATTTTTGATCATTATTGAATTTTACCTAGCCAAAATACATAAATTTTATATTAAAATACAAAATGGACCTCAAAGGTAAAAATAACCAAAAGAAATTATTTTTGTTATTAATGTTGATGATTTGGGCTGCAATTAATATTAATATGCAAAATTACCCTGAAAAGTTAAAAATTATAAAAATAATAATAATTTTTGACAAAAATGTTGATGCTTTTGGACTTCAACCTAGCCGAAATGACATGAATGTTATATTACTATGCAAAATTTAACTCAAAAGTTGATAATAAAATAAATATTTTTTTTTGTCAATAATTGTCATGATTATTGAATTTAACCTAGGCAAAATACCATTATTTAATATTAATACACAAAGGGGACCTCAAAGGATAAAAATAATAAAAAATAAATTATTTTTGATTTATAGGGATTAAATCCTAGATAATATTTTAAAAAGTGTTAAATTATTTTTGTTAATAATGTTGATGATTTGGGTTCTTGGTAGCCGAATTGGGAAGAATGTAGTATTTATATGCAAAATAACCTTCAAGAGTTAAAAATTATGAAAATAAATAGTTTTGTTATTATTTATGATGATTGTGGGCTTAATCCTAGCTGAAAGGTCATGCAATTAATATTAATATGCAAAATTAAACTCAAAATTAAAAATTATAAAAATAATTTTTGACAAAAATGTTGATGATTTTGGACTTCAACCTGCCGAAATGGCATAAATGTTTTATTAATATGCAAAACTGAACTCAAAAGTTGATAATAAAATAAAAATTTTTTTGTCAATATTTTTGATCATTATTGCATTTAACCTAGCCAAAATACATGAGTTTTATTTGAATATACAATATGAACCTCAAAGCTTAACAATAAACAAAATAAATTATTTTTGTTATTAATGTTTAGATTTGTGCTCCAGCCCTTTCGAATTGGAAAGAATTTATGATTAGAAATATTTTTGTTATTATTTAAGATGGTTGTGGGCTTTATCCTACTTGAAATGGCATGCATTTAATATTAATATGCAAAATTACCCTCAAAAGTTAAAAATTATAAAAATAATAATAATTTTGACCCAAAAAAGTTGCTGCTTTTGGACTTCAACCTAGCCAAAATACCAAGAATTTTATATTAATATACAAAATGGTCCTCAAAGATTACAAATAAACAAAAGAAATTATTTTTGTTATTAATGTAGATCAGTTGCATTCTTAATCTTGTAGTGTACGGACGTGTGTACGCGAGTGTAATATTGTTAATAGGTGATATTAGTAATAAGTAGCAAACGAATTTATTAATATACATATAGATATACACAAAAAGTGAGAAAAGAAAAACAATAACAACAAACTAAATAAAAAAAAAAGCGAACTGTTAATGAGTAACAGTAATCGTAGTGACAGTGGGCCTAATAGCCGAAATGCTTACATTGTGTTAAGTTCCACAAGTGTTAGCAATGAGAACATAAGAGACCCTGAATATAATAGGAATTATTTAAATGCAAGGCCAAAAATAATAACAAACAATCTTAGTTCAAGTGCGCCTAATTTAAATAAATGTACTGAACAAGGGACTAATTTAGCCCAATCTCTATTTAATAATTATAAAAAAAATTCTGAGGTACCATCTTTGTCGCGGTCACCATTATCAAACTGTGGAATTGAACCTGCAGCTGCTAAAGCCGCAGCAAGCTTAATTTCTGCACCAGCACCTAAGATCCAGGTAGGGATGGACCGCTACGTGACAGTGCTTAAAAGGGGAAGAAGCCCTAAATCGGCAGAAGCATCTCAACCTGCAAAAATTTTAAAAGACGATGAAAGGCCAACCTCATCGCAAAATCGTTTTGCAATTTTGCAAGAGGATAATGAGGCCCCAGTTAGTGAAAGAAAGGCCTTTAAGCCACCTCCCATTTATTTGAGGGAAAAAAACTCAAATGATCTCGTCAAGTTTTTAGTCAGTTTGATAGGGGAAAATAACTTTTATGTCTCAAATGTTAAACGCGGTAACATATTTGAGACAAAAATTCAAGTAAACCATGAAAACGCCTACCGCGCTACGGTTTCGGAGCTCGAGAAACTCAGCAAAAACTTCTATACCTACCAACTCAAGACCGCAAAAGGCCTTCAGGTAGTTATTAAAGGCATTGATTCTAATGTTGACCCAGAAGAGATCAAGACCAGTTTGTTAAGCAAAGGGTTTATGGTTAGGACTGTATCCAATATGAGAAACAGGGAAAAACACCCCCAACCATTATTCCGAGTGGAGCTTGAGCCTGGTGATATCAAATTGAAAAAGAGTGAAACTCACCCCATTTATAATTTGAGATATATTATGCACCGACGAGTTACTGTGGAAGTGCCACACAAGCGATCTGGGCCTGTACAGTGCTTGAACTGCCAGGAATATGGCCACACTAAAGCTTATTGTAAGTTGCCTTCTGTTTGTGTTGTCTGTGGGGATCTGCACGTTACGACCAAGTGCGACAAGCCAAAAGATGATCCTAGGATGAAGAAATGCAGCAACTGCGGGGGAAACCACACTGCCAACTATAGAGGTTGTCCTGTTTTTAATACAGTTAAGCGCTCAACCAAGCCGAAAATAGTTCCTGCCCCTCCCCAGCCTTTAAATATACCAACTACAAATATGCCTCCATTGGCACAACCAACTACAAATCAAGTTTCTTACGCCGCCGCATTAAAGTCTACCCAGCCTAATTCACGTAAGTCTACCCAGCCTACAACACAACAAGAAGTGCCAACTAGCGAACCAACCGGGCCTAATTTTAGCCGCCTGGAAGCCGTAATTGACAATATGGTCACACAATTTACGCAGATTATGGCGCAAATGGCCAACATGATGCAAGAAATGCAAAAAATGCAGTCTGCTTTTCTGCAGGCTATGCTTAAAAGACCATGAACTGCCTCAGGGTTTGTTTCTGGAACGCAAACGGCATCCGCCAACACAAAAACGAGCTCGAATATTTCTTGATGAATCAAAAAATCGATGTTATGTGTATTTCTGAGACTCATATGACATCTAGAAGCACTTTTAAAATTAGTGGTTATTCTTTTTACGATTCAAAGGATCCTAGGGATAGATCATGTGGTGGCTCGGCTATTCTAATCAAATCAAGAATTAAACACCAATGGTTGGGTGGCCTCTCGGAATGTTATATCCAAGCTACGAACGTCTGCATTGATGAATTTTTCCATAACCTTGTTATTTCATCAGTTTACTGTCCACCCAGATTCTCCATAACGAAGGATCAGTACAACAGTTTCTACAAATCATTAGGTCCCCGCTTCATAGCTGCTGGAGACTATAACGCTAAGCACACATACTGGGGCTCCCGCCTAATTAGTCCCAGAGGTCGTGTCTTGTATGACTCAGTGTCGGAAATAGGACTTTTCGTTATTTCAACTGGACAACCAACCTATTGGCCAACGGACAATAATAAAATTCCAGACGTAATTGATTTTGGCGTGGCAAAAGGTATATCCCCGGACCTTATTGAGGCTGTAGCCTCCTTGGATTTATCTTCTGACCACTCACCCACAATTATCACTATTTGCAGTCCTCACCAAATAGCAGATAGTGAGTTTTTCTTATCTAAAAGAATTAATTGGTTGAAATATAAAAAATATATTAGTACCCACTGCGCGGAGAACCAACCGCTAAAAACTCCCGGAGACATAGATGATTGTTTGAGCGTCCTAAATGAAAACATTAACAAAGCCGTTGAACATGCGTCTTCTACCTACCGCCAGGCTAGGTACAACAAAATTTTCTCTGAAGATGTGGAAAAGCTGGTATCTGAAAAAAGAAGAGCCCGCAGGGAATGGCAAAAACATAGATCGCCCCAACTTAAAACTAAGCTGAAAGAATGTACAACCCAACTAAAAAGCTTGTTGGAGGCTCACAGAATGGCATCACTGAAAGAGTACCTGGAAGGTCTAGACGCGACTCCTCAGACAAATTATTCCTTATGGCGATCAGCCAGACGTCTTAAAAGACCTGTTATCGCAAAACCACCACTGCGCAATCTGAGAGGATCCTGGGCTAGAAATGATGAAGAAAAATGCGATCTGTTCGCAAATCACTTCAAAAACGTATTCACTCCCAATACATGCACTGACGTGAGGGAATTACCGCCTGTTGTTGCTAGACGTCCTTTAGAAATACGTTTCCGATTTGCTGATGTTGTAGAGGCTATCGCTAACCTTAATGGTAAAAAAGCTCCTGGCGTTGACAAAATAAGCAACAAAATGCTCATAGAGCTGCCTCTTACTGCTAAAAGAATCATTCTTTTTATTTTTAATGCAATAATTCGGCTTGAACATTTCCCGCCTATATGGAAAGTTGCCTTAGTAAAGATGATTCCTAAGCCTGGCAAAGATCCCTCGAAGGTAGAATCTTATAGGCCCATAAGTTTGTTACCCACAATGTCAAAATTGTTCGAAAAACTGTTAAAAAACAAGCTAAATCCGATCCTGAATGAAAACAACTGCATTCCAAATCACCAATTCGCTTTAGAAGTCAACATAGTACCATCGAACAAACTCACAGGTTGGTACAGGTTATAAGAAAAGCCTTTGAGGAAAAGAAGTACTGCTCCGGGCTTTTTATCGATGTCTCACAAGCTTTCGACAAAGTATGGCATGAAGGCCTTCTAAGCAAACTAAAGCTCAACCTTCCTGCTAATATTTTCAACCTTTTAGAAAAATACATAACAGGCCGACAATTTATGATCAAAGAGGGAAACCAAATAAGTTGTCCCCAACCAATAGAGGCTGGTGTCCCTCAAGGAAGTATACTAGGTCCAATTTTGTACTTGCTTTACACGGCAGATATGCCAACCAATAGTTTCACACACACGTCGACATTTGCTGACGACACTGCTTTTCTTAGTATTCACAAAGACCCTAAAGAGGCTTCGAACCAGCTGCAGCAACACGTAACCCAAGTTGAGAAATGGGCAAATTTATGGGGACTAAAGATAAATGAACAAAAATGTACCCACGTAACTTTTACTTTACGCAAAGAAACGTGCCCTCCAATCACTATCAACAACCATAATGTGCCTCAACGATCTGAGACAAAATATCTTGGTATTCACCTAGATCGCCGCCTCACATGGAAGCCTCATATAGATGCTAAGCTGACGCAAATGAAACTTAAAGCTGCTCAAATCCACTGGCTAATTGGTAGAAACTCTGTGCTACGTCTTGATTGTAAGCTTCTACTCTACAACTCGATTTTAAAACCAATTTGGTGCTACGGTATACAATTATGGGGTACTGCTTCCGCCTCTAACATAGAAAAAATCCAACGCCGTCAAAACAAAATTCTAAGAAAGATAACTGGTGCTCCTTGGTATATCAAAAACAGCAACATCCACAAGGATCTAGAAGTTCCACTTGTAAAATGCGAAATCCTGAAATATATGGACAAGTATTTAAATAAGCTGGAATCACATCCAAATCCGCTCGCTCGAAGCATCCTGCAACATAGTGGGCACACCCGCCTAAAAAGAAGGGATACAATTGCTCTTAGATGAAACCTTTGAAATTAGTTAATTTTATTGTGAGAACTTAAATTTTAGTCTGGTACTGACTGGACTAGTATTAACTACTTAGTTTTAAGATTTGAACACTTATTGTTAGTTCGCTTAAGCGAAGATTCAATAATAAAATATATGAAAAAAAAAAAAAAAAAAAAAAAAAAAAAATTAATGTAGATGACTTGGGCTCCAGCCCAAATGGCATTATTATTTATGATGATTTTGGGCTTTAGCCTAGCTAAAATGGCATGCAATTAATATTAATATGCAAAACTACCCTGAAAAGTTAAAAATTATAAAAATAATAATTTTTGACAAAAATGTTGATGCTTTTGTACTTAAACCTAGCCGAATTGACATCAATGTTTTATTAATATTCAAAATCGAACTCAAAAGTTGATAATAAAATATTGTCAATAATTTAATGATTATTGATTTTAACCTAGCCAAAATACCTTGAATTTTATATTAATATACAAAATGGACCTTAAAAGTTAAAAATGTTGATGACTTTGGACTTCAACCTAGCCGAAATGACATGAATGTTATATTAGTATGCAAAATTTAACTCAAAAGTTGATAATAAAATAAATATTTTTTTTTGTGAATAATTGTCATGATTATTGAATTTAACCTAGCCAAAATACCATTATTTAATATTAATACACAAAGGGGACCTCAAAGGAAAAAAATTATAAAAATAAATTATTTTTGATTTATAGGGAGGGATTAAATCCTAGATAATATTTTGAAAAGTGTTAAATTATTTACGTTAATAATGTTGATGATTTGGGTTCTTGCTAGCCGAATTGGGAAGAATGTAGTATTTATATGCAAAATAACCTTCAAGAGTTAAAAATTATGAAAATAAATATTTTTGTTATTAATTATAATGATTTTGGGCTAATCCTAGCTGAAAGGACATGCAATTAATATTAATGTGCAAAATTACCCTCAAAAGTTAAAAATTATATATTATTATATTATATATGCCGAAATGGCATATATGTTTTATTAATATGCAAAAATGAACTCAAAAGTTGATAATAAAATATATATTTTTTGATCGTTATTGGATTTAACCTAGCCAAAATACCATGAATTTTATATTAATATACAATATGGACCTCAAAGGTTACCAATAAATAAAAGAAATTATTTTTGTTATTAATGTCGATGATTATATATTAATATACAAAATGGACCTCAAAAGTTAAAAATGTTGATGATTTTGGACTTCACCTGCCTAAATGGCAAAAATATTTTATTAATATGCAAAATTGAACTCAAAAGTTGATAATAAAATAAATTTTTTTTTTGTCAATATTTTTGATCATTATTAAATTTAACCTAGCCAAAATACATGAATTTTATATCAAAATACAAAATGGACCTCATAGGTAAAAATAACCAAAAGAAATTATTTTTGTTATTAATGTTGATGATTAGGGCTGCAATTAATATTAATATGCAAAATTACCCTGAAAAGTTAAAAATTATAAAAATAATAATAATTTTTGACAAAAATGTTGATGCTTTTGGACTTCAACCTAGCCGAATTGACATGAATGTTTTATTGATATTCAAAATCGAACTTAAAAGTTGATAATAAAATATATATTTTTTGTCAATAATTTAATGATTATTGATTTTAACCTAGCCAAAATACCTTGAATTTTATATTAATATACAAAATGGACCTTAAAAGTTAAAAATGTTGATGACTTTGGACTTCAACCTAGCAGAAATGACATGAATGTTATATTAGTATGCAAAATTTAACTCAAAAGTTGATAATAAAATAAATATTTTTTTTTGTGAATAATTGTCATGATTATTGAATTTAACCTAGCCAAAATACCATTATTTAATATTAATACACAAAGGGGACCTCAAAGGAAAAAAATTATAAAAATAAATTATTTTTGATTTATAGGGATTAAATCCTAGATAATATTTTGAAAAGTGTTAAATTATTTATGTTAATAATGTTGACGATTTGGGTTCTTGCTAGCCGAATTGGGAAGAATGTAGGATTAATATGCAAAATAACCTTCAAGAGTTAAAAATTATGAAAATAAATATTTTTGTTATTATTTATAATGATTTTGGGCTAATCCTAGCTGAAAGGACATGCAATTAATATTAATGTGCAAAATTACCCTCAAAAGTTAAAAATTATATATTATTATATTATTTATGCCGAAATGGCATATATGTTTTATTAAAATGCAAAAATATACTCAAAAGTTGATAATAAAATATATATTTTTTGATCGTTATTGGATTTAACCTAGCCAAAATACCATGAAGTTTATATTAATATACAATATGGACCTCAAAGGTTACCAATAAATAAAAGAAATTATTTTTGTTATTAATGTAGATGATTATATATTAATATACAAAATGGACCTCAAAAGTTAAAAATGTTGATGATTTTAGACTTCAACCTGCCGAAATGGCATAAATGTTTTATTAATATGCAAAATTGAACTCAAAAGTTGATAATAAAATAAAAATTTTTTTGTCAATATTTTTGATCATTATTGAATTTAACCTAGCCAAAATACATGAATTTTATATTAAAATACAAAATGGACCTCAAAGGTAAAAATAAACAAGAGAATTTATTTTTGTTATTAATGTTGATGATTTGGGCTGCAATTAAGATTAATATGCAAAATTACCCTGAAAAGTTAATAATTATAAAAATAATAATAATTAATTTTTATTTATTGTTGAACTAATTGTTTTTAATACAAATTTTTGATTTTTTTTTAGTTTGGCTTTAGTTCATATAATTTCTTTTTTTATTAGAAGAAATTATTATTGTTGATGTTTACAACCATATACACTACTACCGTTCAAAGAGTACTGATGATGAAATTGCGTAGCTGCTTTCGAAAAATGCATTCTACTCGGCTAGTAGCGGTAGAAAAATCTGCTTTTTTCAAATTGAAAGTTTCTTTCAACATTAACGGAAAATAATAATTTCTTCTAATAAAAAAAGAAATTATATGAACTAAAGCCAAACTAAAAAAAAAAAATCAAAAATTTGTATTAAAAACAATTAGTTCAACAATAAATAAAAATTAACATATAACTCACACATGGCACGGTGCAAAATGATCTTTAATAATTTTCTATCAATTTGTCGTTGACAATAAAAGAAATTAAAAAGTGATTACCCCTATTGTATGATATACAATAATAAAAAGCGTTTCGTTCCATCTGAGAGATGGACAAATGCTTGTCCGTTAGTCAAGTGTTGCCAAAGAGACTTTTAATGGAAAAAAGCATAGTTTATATGAAAAATAAACTTCGTCCTAACTTACAAAATAAAAACAGAAGGAAAACACTGATACCGTATACTTTTCTCTGTTACATGTAAGTTAAATAGGTGATGTTTACAACCATATACACTACTACCGTTCAAAGAGTACTGATGATGAAATTGCGTAGCTGCTTTCGAAAAATGCATTCTACTCGGCTAGTAGCGGTAGAAAAATCTGCTTTTTTCAAATTGAAAGTTTCTTTCAACATTAACGGAAAATAATAATTTCTTCTAATAAAAAAAGAAATTATATGAACTAAAGCCAAACTAAAAAAAAAAAAAAATCAAAAATAATAATAATTTTTGACAAAAATGTTGATGCTTTTGGACTTCAACCTAGCCGAATTGACATGAATGTTTTATTAATATTCAAAATCGAACTCAAAAGTTGATAATAAAATATATATTTTTTTGTCAATAATTTAATGATTATTGATTTTAACCTAGCCAAAATACCATGAATTTTATATTAATATACAAAATGGACCTCAAAAGTTAAAAATGTTCATGATTTTGGACTTCAACCTGCCGAAATAGCATAACTGTTTTATTAATATGCAAAATTGAACTCAAAAGTTGATAATAAAATAAAAATTTTTTGTCAATATTTTTGATCATTATTGAATTAAACCTAGCCAAAATACATGAATTTTATATTAAAATAATAAAATAAACAAAAGAATTTATATTTGTTATTAATGTTGATGATTTGGGCTGCAATTAATTCTAATATGCAAAACTACCCTGAAAATTTAAAATTAAAAAAATAATAATAATTTTTGACAAAAATGTTGATGCTTTTGGACTTCTACCTAGCCGAATTGACATGAATGTTTTATTAATATTTAAAATCGAACTCAAAAGTTGATAATAAAATACATATTTTTTGTCAATAGTTTAATGATTATTGATTTTAACCTATACCATGAATTTTATATTAATATACAAAATGGACCTCAAAAGTTAAAAATTTTGATGATTTTGGACTTCAACCTGTCAAAATAGCATAAATGTTTTATTAATATGCAAAATTGAACTCAAAAGTTCATAATAAAATAAAAATTTTTTGTCAATATTTTTGATCATTATTGAATTTAACCTAGCCAAAATACATGAATTTTATAATAAAATACAAAATGGACCTCAAAGGTAAAAATAACCAAAAGAAATTATTTTTGTTATTAATGTTGATGATTTGGGCTGCAATTAATATTAATATGCAAAATTACCCTAAAAAGTTAAAAATTATAAAAATAATAATAATTGTTAATTTTTATTTATTGTTGAACTAATTGTTTTAAATACAAATTTTTGATTTTTAGTTTGGCTTTAGTTCATATAATTTCTCTTTTATTAGAAGAAATTATTATTTTCCGTTAATGTTGAAAGAAACTTTCAATTTGAAAAAAGCTGATTTTTCTACCGCTACTAGCCGAGTAGAATGCATTTTCGAAAGCAGCTACGCAATTTCATCATCAGTACTCTTTGAACGGTAGTAGTGTATATGGTTGTAAACATCACCTATTTAACTTACATGTAACAGAGAAAAGTATACGGTATCAGTGTTTTCCTTCTGTTTTTATTTTGTAAGTTAGGACGAAGTTTATTTTTCATATAAACTATGCTTTTTTCCATTAAAAGTCTCTTTGGCAACACTTGACTAACGGACAAGCATTTGTCCATCTCTCAGATGGAACGAAACGCTTTTTATTATTGTATATCATACAATAGGGGTAATCACTTTTTTTTATTTTCTTTTATTGTCAACGACAAATTGATAGAAATTATTAAAGATCATTTTGCACCGTGCCATGTGTGAGTTATATGTTAATTTTTATTTATTGTTGAACTAATTGTTTTTAATACAAATTTTTGATTTTTAGTTTGGCTTTAGTTCATATAATTTCTTTTTTATTAGAAGAAATTATTATTTTCCGTTAATGTTGAAAGAAACTTTCAATTTGAAAAAAGCTGATTTTTCTACCGCTACTAGCCGAGTAGAATGCATTTTCGAAAGCAGCTACGCAATTTCATCATCAGTACTCTTTGAACGGTAGTAGTGTATATGGTTGTAAACATCACCTATTTAACTTACATGTAACAGAGAAAAGTATACGGTATCAGTGTTTTCCTTCTGTTTTTATTTTGTAAGTTAGGACGAAGTTTATTTTTCATATAAACTATGCTTTTTTCCATTTAAAGTCTCTTTGGCAACACTTGACTAACGGACAAGCATTTGTCCACCTCTCAGATGGAACGAAACGCTTTTTATTATTGTATATCATACAATAGGGGTAATCACTTTTTTTTAATTTCTTTTATTGTCAACGACAAATTGATAGAAATTATTAAAGATCATTTTGCACCGTGCCATGTGTGAGTTATATGTTAATTTTTATTTATTGTTGAACTAATTGTTTTTAATACAAATTTTTGATTTTTAGTTTGGCTTTAGTTCATATAATTTCTTTTTTATTAGAAGAAATTATTATTTTCCGTTAATGTTGAAAGAAACTTTCAATTTGAAAAAAGCTGATTTTTCTACCGCTACTAGCCGAGTAGAATGCATTTTCGAAAGCAGCTACGCAATTTCATCATCAGTACTCTTTGAACGGTAGTAGTGTATATGGTTGTAAACATCACCTATTTAACTTACATGTAACAGAGAAAAGTATACGGTATCAGTGTTTTCCTTCTGTTTTTATTTTGTAAGTTAGGACGAAGTTTATTTTTCATATAAACTATGCTTTTTTCCATTAAAAGTCTCTTTGGCAACACTTGACTAACGGACAAGCATTTGTCCATCTCTCAGATGGAACGAAACGCTTTTTATTATTGTATATCATACAATAGGGGTAATCACTTTTTTTTATTTTCTTTTATTGTCAACGACAAATTGATAGAAATTATTAAAGATCATTTTGCACCGTGCCATGTGTGAGTTATATGTTAATTTTTATTTATTGTTGAACTAATTGTTTTTAATACAAATTTTTGATTTTTAGTTTGGCTTTAGTTCATATAATTTCTTTTTTATTAGAAGAAATTATTATTTTCCGTTAATGTTGAAAGAAACTTTCAATTTGAAAAAAGCTGATTTTTCTACCGCTACTAGCCGAGTAGAATGCATTTTCGAAAGCAGCTACGCAATTTCATCATCAGTACTCTTTGAACGGTAGTAGTGTATATGGTTGTAAACATCACCTATTTAACTTACATGTAACAGAGAAAAGTATACGGTATCAGTGTTTTCCTTCTGTTTTTATTTTGTAAGTTAGGACGAAGTTTATTTTTCATATAAACTATGCTTTTTTCCATTAAAAGTCTCTTTGGCAACACTTGACTAACGGACAAGCATTTGTCCATCTCTCAGATGGAACGAAACGCTTTTTATTATTGTATATCATACAATAGGGGTAATCACTTTTTTTTATTTTCTTTTATTGTCAACGACAAATTGATAGAAATTATTAAAGATCATTTTGCACCGTGCCATGTGTGAGTTATATGTTAATTTTTATTTATTGTTGAACTAATTGTTTTTAATACAAATTTTTGATTTTTAGTTTGGCTTTAGTTCATATAATTTCTTTTTTATTAGAAGAAATTATTATTTTCCGTTAATGTTGAAAGAAACTTTCAATTTGAAAAAAGCTGATTTTTCTACCGCTACTAGCCGAGTAGAATGCATTTTCGAAAGCAGCTACGCAATTTCATCATCAGTACTCTTTGAACGGTAGTAGTGTATATGGTTGTAAACATCACCTATTTAACTTACATGTAACAGAGAAAAGTATACGGTATCAGTGTTTTCCTTCTGTTTTTATTTTGTAAGTTAGGACGAAGTTTATTTTTCATATAAACTATGCTTTTTTCCATTTAAAGTCTCTTTGGCAACACTTGACTAACGGACAAGCATTTGTCCACCTCTCAGATGGAACGAAACGCTTTTTATTATTGTATATCATACAATAGGGGTAATCACTTTTTTTTATTTTCTTTTATTGTCAACGACAAATTGATAGAAATTATTAAAGATCATTTTGCACCGTGCCATGTGTGAGTTATATGTTAATTTTTATTTATTGTTGAACTAATTGTTTTTAATACAAATTTTTGATTTTTAGTTTGGCTTTAGTTCATATAATTTCTTTTTTATTAGAAGAAATTATTATTTTCCGTTAATGTTGAAAGAAACTTTCAATTTGAAAAAAGCTGATTTTTCTACCGCTACTAGCCGAGTAGAATGCATTTTCGAAAGCAGCTACGCAATTTCATCATCAGTACTCTTTGAACGGTAGTAGTGTATATGGTTGTAAACATCACCTATTTAACTTACATGTAACAGAGAAAAGTATACGGTATCAGTGTTTTCCTTCTGTTTTTATTTTGTAAGTTAGGACGAAGTTTATTTTTCATATAAACTATGCTTTTTTCCATTAATAGTCTCTTTGGCAACACTTGACTAACGGACAAGCATTTGTCCATCTCTCAGATGGAACGAAACGCTTTTTATTATTGTATATCATACAATAGGGGTAATCACTTTTTTTTAATTTCTTTTATTGTCAACGACAAATTGATAGAAATTATTAAAGATCATTTTGCACCGTGCCATGTGTGAGTTATATGTTAATTTTTATTTATTGTTGAACTAATTGTTTTTAATACAAATTTTTGATTTTTAGTTTGGCTTTAGTTCATATAATTTCTTTTTTATTAGAAGAAATTATTATTTTCCGTTAATGTTGATATACATATACATATATACATATACATGTATGATATACAATAATAAAAAGCGTTTCGTTCCATCTGAGAGATGGACAAATGCTTGTCCGTTAGTCAAGTGTTGCCAAAGAGACTTTTAATGGAAAAAAGCATAGTTTATATGAAAAATAAACTTCGTCCTAACTTACAAAATAAAAACAGAAGGAAAACACTGATACCGTATACTTTTCTCTGTTACATGTAAGTTAAATAGGTGATGTTTACAACCATATACACTACTACCGTTCAAAGAGTACTGATGATGAAATTGCGTAGCTGCTTTCGAAAATGCATTCTACTCGGCTAGTAGCGGTAGAAGAATCAGCTTTTTTCAAATTGAAAGTTTCTTTCAACATTAACGGAAAATAATAATTTCTTCTAATAAAAAAGAAATTATATGAACTAAAGCCAAACTAAAAAAAATCAAAAATTTGTATTAAAAACAATTAGTTCAACAATAAATAAAAATTAACATATAACTCACACATGGCACGGTGCAAAATGATCTTTAATAATTTCTATCAATTTGTCGTTGACAATAAAAGAAATTAAAAAGTGATTACCCCTATTGTATGATATACAATAATAAAAAGCGTTTCGTTCCATCTGAGAGATGGACAAATGCTTGTCCGTTAGTCAAGTGTTGCCAAAGAGACTTTTAATGGAAAAAAAGCATAGTTTATATGAAAAATAAACTTCGTCCTAACTTACAAAATAAAAACAGAAGGAAAACACTGATACCGTATACTTTTCTCTGTTACATGTAAGTTAAATAGGTGATGTTTACAACCATATACACTACTACCGTTCAAAGAGTACTGATGATGAAATTGCGTAGCTGCTTTCGAAAATGCATTCTACTCGGCTAGTAGCGGTAGAAGAATCAGCTTTTTTCAAATTGAAAGTTTCTTTCAACATTAACGGAAAATAATAATTTCTTCTAATAAAAAAGAAATTATATGAACTAAAGCCAAACTAAAAAAAAATCAAAAATTTGTATTAAAAACAATTAGTTCAACAATAAATAAAAATTAAAATAATAATAATTTTTGACAAAAATGTTGATGCTTTTGGACTTCAACCTAGCCGAATTGACATGAATGTTTTATAATATCCAAAATCGAACTCAAAAGTTGATAATAAAATATATATTTTTTAGTCAATAATTTAATGATTATTGATTTTAACCTATCCAAAATACATTGAATTTTATATTAATGTACCAAATGGACCTCAAAAGTTCAAAATGTTGATGACTTTGGACTTCAACCTAGCCGAATTGACATGAATTTTTATATTAATATGGAAAATTAAACTCAAAAGTTGATAATAAAATATATATATTTTTTTGTCAATAATTTTGATGATTATTGAATTTAACCTAGCCAAAATACATGAATTTTATTTGAATATACAATATTGTTACGGAGATAAATGTTGACTGGGTATGTAAATGTTGACTGGGTATGTAACATGATTGGCGGTTGTTGTCCGTGCTAAGAAGTTATTTAAATGTAACGGCCATTCGCTAGAAAGTTCTAGTGTGTTATCGAATCTTGTGGAACATTACAGCGTATTACCAACCACTATAAATAGTCGAGTAACACGAATGCCGCAAGCAGTTTAAGTTTAACAGTTGAGTTGAATAACTGAACATTCAAAAGTGCTAAATAATAAAAGTGAACAACTTTAAGTGTTTTAAAGAAGTTGTTAATAAGTATACGACAGTGTGTTTTAAATAAAGTTTTGTACTGTTAAAAAATAAAATTTCAAGTGTTTATTATTACTTTGGCAATAAAAAGAATCCCGGTTTATTTAAAGGAAATAAACCAATGTTTATAAAAGGTATAAACGTAACAATTGGTGTCAGAAGCGGAATTGCATTTTAATAAACATGAAATCCGAGGAACTTAAAGTTGAGCAGCTAAAGAGAGAATTGAGCAAGCTGACATTACCTACAGCAGGTAATAAGGCAGAGTTACAAAAGAGGCTGATTGAGGAATTTAAGCGGCGTAATATCGACATTGATGTTTATGAGTTTGACGAAAAGGAAGAACTGGAGGTTGTTACCTGTACAACAACAAATAATGTCGATATAGGCACAATGCTTGCTGCTATGATGGAAAAATTGGAAATGAAATTCCAGGAAGTTCAAGAAGCTTCTAAAATGAATTTCCAAGAAGCTCAGGAAACTTCTAGAGTTATTAATGAAAAAATAGAAAGGAAATTCCAAGAAGTTCAGGAAACTTCTAAAATGAATTTCCAGGGATTTCAGGAAACTTTTAGAATTAATAATGAGAAAATAGAAATGAAGTTTCGGGAAGTTCAGGAAACTTCTAGAATGAATTTCCAGGAAGTTCAGGAATCGTCTAGAGCTATGGAGTTAAAACTTCAAGAAATTTCTGAAGCTGTGAACAATAGAGTAGAGGGCATTGTAAAGGAAGTTATTAAAATCGATAAAAAACTATCTCACCACAATTTTTAAATTATTTAGGATTTAATCCCAATTTTCCTGTTAATTTATAGGGTTTGTTGTTGGTTAAGTTTGTCTATATGCATTTCATTGGTTCTTACACCAAATCATCAGTAGACTTCAACCACCCAAATTCTTAAAAAACTCATGAATATTTTCTGTCTTTATATAATAATCTCATCAAACAAAATGAGAATTACTATAAAAAACCAAAACGTTCAAGTTTTTTTAAGAATCCAACAAACCATTATTCGCTATTCGCTTGTTTTGATTTTCTTTTTCCCCTTACATTTGAATAACCATTGGTTATTACTAAATGTATTGAGGGGCAACCGAAAATTGGGATTAAATCCTAAATAATTTAAAAATTGTGTTGTTTAACAACAAGGTTTTGTTTTCGGTTGCCCCTCAATACATTTAGTAATAACCAATGGTTATTCAAATGTAAGGGGAAAAAGAAAATCAAAACAAGCGAATAGCGAATAATGGTTTGTTGGATTCTTAAAAAAACTTGAACGGTTTGGTTTTTTATAGTAATTCTCATTTTGTTTGATGAGATTATTATATAAAGACAGAAAATATTCATGAGTTTTTTAAGAATTTGGGTGGTTGAAGTCTACTGATGATTTGGTGTAAGAACCAATGAAATGCATATAGACAAACTTAACCAACAACAAACCCTATAAATAAACTATCTCACCTTGAAGATGGCATGGTTGCACAAGCAAACGACTTCAATAGTAAATTGCAACTACAAGTCAAAGATGTTGACGAAAAATTCAAAAATCTGGAAACAAAAATTAATAGTCTTCAAAGTCATGAGGTACCAGTGCGAGTAATTCCAGAAATGTCGAACAGAATAAAGGTCCCTACTTTTGACGGTAGCGCACCATTTAATGTTTTTAAGTTCCAGTTCGAGACAGTTGCCAATAGAAATGCGTGGAACAATGAAGAAAAGGCCTTAGAGTTGATTTTGGCCTTAAAAGGTAACGCAGCGCAAGTTCTAGAAAGCATACCTATTGGCTGCAGAGAAAACTACGAGGAGATAATGGTTGCACTACAACGCAAGTATGGCGGTGAGCACAAACGAGATATATACCGAATGGAATTGCGAGGTAGAGTACAGAAAGCCAACGAATCGCTACAAGATTTTGCAACAGAAATCGAGCGGTTGGTGCAGTTGACATATCCAGGCGAGAACCATCCGTTTTTGGATCAATTTAAAATAGAAACGTTTGTGAGTGGAATACGTGATCCCGAGATAAAGCACGCAGTATTTGGCACACAGAAGTCTACATTTGCTGAAACCGTATCATACGCGCCGACACATGAGACCGCAAAACTACTCTCTAAGCCGCAAATACATAAGTTGAGAAATCTCGAAATTACCGCAGAAAAAGACGGAAATATTGTCGATGAAATAAAAAATGCAGTTATACAGGCGTTAGAAGAAAAGCGAGGTACAGCCATAGTCAAATGTTATAACTGCGGTAAGAGCGGCCATTATCAGCGAAATTGTAAAGCATCAAGAAAGCGGGCTAGATCTGTTTCACCACCGAGAAACAGCAAACGCGTAAACATGAAATCAGCAAACGAGTCACCGTTAAACTAACACGAGCTAGCACTACGGGGCAAGAGCTAGCTCCCATAACCGAGGGCCCCACAATCTCCATATCAGTCATACAACAGAAAAATAGCAACCTTACTGCTTGTGGGTATATCAATGGTCGAAGGCATATTTTTACTATAGACACAGGAGCATCGCAATCCATTATTAGACCTGATATAGTCAAGAAAATTATTGAACCGTTATATAGCGTAAGTCTACGAACAGCAACTGGAGAGCCTGCTACTGTCTATGGTAAAATAAACGTAAAAGTAACTATTGCCAACATAAGTGTGAATCATGTATTCATTGTTGCCGATATTGTGGACGAAGTAATCATCGGTGCAGACTTTATGATCAATCATGGAATTAGTCTGCATATGGGGCAAAAGACAATGCTTTGGCAGAATATTGAGATACCCCTAGATGTAGGTTACGAAGATAAATCGCCTGTAAGGAAGCTGTTTGCTATAGAACAAGAGAAAATACCACCACAGTCAGAAAGTGTAGTATGGGCGCGTATAGAGGGAGATTGTGTCGACCACCGGTTGTGGGTGGTAGAACAGACAGATAGAAAAAGTGACTTAATAACAGCAAAAGCCCTCGTGAGAACCTGTAACAACGGAAGAGTCCCTGTTAGAATGCTAAACCTTTCCACATGCGGAAAAGTCGTCAGGCCGAATTGTGAAGTGGGCAAGTGTGCTGCAGCTGAGGCAATAATAAATTGCGAAAAGGAATCGGGTCCTGTCTGTATGTCAAAGAAAGAGCAGGAGATGCTATCGGAGTGCATAGAAAAATGGGTTAAAGGATTATCCTCGTCCGATAAAAATAAAGCAAGAAAACTGCTTAGAAAGCACGCCTCCATCTTC
The DNA here is from genome assembly GCA_963583895.1 of Melanophora roralis. Taxonomy (NCBI): domain Eukaryota; kingdom Metazoa; phylum Arthropoda; class Insecta; order Diptera; family Rhinophoridae; genus Melanophora; species Melanophora roralis. Next base: position 75,651,078 of record OY757187.1, on the reverse strand, counting down.
GCCTTGAAAGGACAACAGCAAGGAAGAACATCACTGGTGAAACATCAGATAAATACAGGAGATGCAAGGCCAATAAAACAAGCTCCCAGAAGTATTCCTCTAGCAAAACGCAATGAAGTAAAAGAACTTGTCAGCGAAATGGAGCGGAGTGGAGTAGTAGAACCTTCTTCAAGCCCTTGGAGCTCCCCGGTAGTGTTGGTTAAAAAGAAAGATGGCAGCACCAGATTCTGCGTCGATTATAGGAAACTAAATGACGTTACCAAGAAGGACAGTTACCCGCTACCAAGGATAGATGACACGCTGGATACGCTAGCTGGAACGAAATGGTTCTCCACATTAGACCTGCAAAGTGGTTATTGGCAAGTTGAAATCTCTGACAAAGATAAGGAGAAAACAGCTTTCAGTGCAAGTGATGGGTTGTGGCAGTTAAACGTAATGCCATTTGGGCTATGCAATGCCCCAGCCACATTCGAACGGTTAATGGAGCGTGTATTGAGGGGACTACATTGGAAGACATGTCTGGTGTATCTTGATGACATTATTGTCATGGGTAAAAGTTTTGACGATCACCTGAAGAATCTAGAAGAAGTCCTCAAGCGGATATCATTGGCTGGACTTAAATTAAGTGCGAAGAAATGTGCATTGTTCCAAAAAGAGGTTAAATATTTGGGCCATCGCGTCGCAGAAAATGGTATTTCAACTGACGAGGATAAAATTAAAGCCGTAAAGGACTGCCCTCGCCCAAACAATCTGCATGAGTTACGCAGTTTTCTTGGTCTTTGTACCTACTATAGGAGGTTTGTGCCAAATTTTTCCAGTGTCGCTGCCAGTCTACATGAGCTTACGCAGAAGTCACGGCCGTTTCTGTGGGCTGACGCACAAGAACAAGCATTTCAGAAGCTTAAGGAGTTATTATGCGTAGCCCCAGTCCTGGCCTATCCAATTGCTGGAGAGAAATTTGTGCTGGATAGTGATGCGAGTGGCTACGGGATAGGTGGTGTTCTTTCACAAGCTGTCAACGGTACAGAAAAGGTCATAGGCTACGTTAGTCGAACACTCTCAAAGCCTGAAAGAAATTATTGTGTTACACGGCGAGAGCTTCTGGCAGTGGTAGAGTGTGTGAAACATTACCACAAGTACCTGTATGGACAACACTTCGAGATAAGAACCGACCACTCCGCACTCAGGTGGTTGCTACAATTTAAACAACCAGAGGGGCAGCTAGCCCGTTGGATTGAACGTCTCCAGAGCTACGATTTCGGCATCGAGCATCGAAAAGGTACTAAGCATGGAAATGCGGATGCACTCTCCCGAAGACCTTGCAGATCGGAATGCAAGTATTGCCTAAAAGCTGAAGAAAAAGAAGGCGTCGTTGATGTGCGTCTCACACGCATAGAGACAAGTGACGACTGGTCAGCGGCACAAAGGGACGATCCCGTACTGGCGAAAATTATTTCGGCGAAGGAGGAAGACAAAAGGCCAACCCGTAACCAAATATCAGCGGAAAGTCCACTGATGAAATCATATTGGGCGCTGTGGAATAGTCTGCAGCTAATTAACGGGTGTCTTTATCGCCAATGGGAAAGCGCTGATGGTAAATCGAAAACGAATTAAATTGTAGTGCCATCCTCTAAAATCGAAGAGGTAATGAAGGAGTTTCATGATGGTCCTAGCGGTGGTCACCTTGGCGTAACGAAAACCGTAGAAAAGATTAAACACCGGTTCTATTGGGTTGGATGTCAACAATCTGTTGCTGATTGGATAGCAAACTGTGGACGATGTATCGCAGCCAAAGGCCCAGTAAGAAGAAGTAGGGGACCACTGCAGCAGTATAATTCAGGTGCTCCCTTTGAGCAAATAGCGACGGATATAGCAGGGCCTTTCCCTATCAGTGAGGCGGGAAACCGTTACGTCTTAGTGGTAATCGATTATTTTAGCAAATGTCCAGAGGTATACGCTATACCAAACCAAGAGGCTAAAACTGTCGTAAACACATTTGTAAACAACTGGGTGTGCCGCTACGGTGTTCCGCTAGAATTACATTCTGATCAGGGTAGAAATTTCGAATCTTCGGTATTCCAGGAAATGTGCGAGCTATACGGTATCCGAAAAACGAGGACTACGCCACTTCATCCACAGTCTGACGGCATGGTCGAAAGATTTAACCGCACGTTAGAGGAACACCTAAGAAAAGTGGTCAGTACGCACCAAAGGGACTGGGATGAGCACATACCTAAATTTCTGTTGGCATACAGGTCAGCCGTTCATGATTCTACCTCAAAAACACATGCAAAAATTATGTTTGGAACCGAGCTGAAGCTGCCTGGTGATTTAGAATTCGGTGTTAAGCCCACAACAATAGATGAACACGAAGACGACTCTTCAAGGGAACAAAAAGATCTTAACCAAGTTCATGAATTCGTACGTGGCCGGAAAAAATGACCAGTGACAAAATGAAAGCCAGATACGATCTAGCAGCTAATTCCGAAGGTTTTAATGAGGGTCAGCTAGTTCTTCTATATAACCCACAACGGAAAAAGGGATTGTCTCCTAAATTACAAACCCATTGGGATGGACCGTATAAGGGGATAAAAAGAATAAATGATGTCGTGTATAGAATTCAAAAATACAAAAGCTCAAAATCAAAGATGAAAGTGGTTCATCTCGAGCGCCTCGCCAACTATGGAAAAAGTGAATCTATGCCTGTTCGGGACGAACAGGCTTAAGCGGGTGGTAGTGTTACGGAGTTAAATGTTGACTGGGTATGTAACATGATTGGCGGTTGTTGTCTGCGCTTCGAAGTTATTTCGAAGTTGTGACTAAAAGCATAATGACTTAATTTAAATGTAACTGCCATCTAGTTCTCGAAATAACTGGAACCGCCATCTAGTTCTAGAATTTTGTAGAACAGTATTACCACTATAAATAGTCGAGCAACACGAAAGCAGCAAGCAGTTTAAGTCCAACAGTTGAGTTGAATACACACAAAAAACTACAAAAAAAATTTTTCAAACAAATACTTGTTCAAAATAATTAATTTTTTTAGTCAATTTATTTAATAGTTTCTAATAATATTTTTATTTGATTTTTAAATCAAACAAAATTTTCGCCTAGACAAATAAAATATTTAACCAGCTCAGCAAAATTTTTTAACAGAAGCTAAAATACTTGCAAAATTGTTTGTCTAAATTTACAACTTTCGTTGTAGGTCCTCAGCCAGACAAAATATTTACTGATTCTCTGAAATTTGTTACTGATTCTACAACTCAGTTTTTTCTGTGTAAGTGAACATTTAAGAGTGCTAAATAAAGGTGAATAACTTTAAGTGTTTTAAAGAAGATTGTTAATAAGTATACGACAGTGTGTTTTAAATAAATAAAGTTTTGTACTGTTAAAAATAAAATTTCAAGTGTTTATTATTACTTTGGCAATAAAAAGAATCCCGGTTTATTTAGAGGAAATAAACCAACGTTTATAAAAGGTATAAACGTAACAATATATATATTTTTTTGTCAATATTTTTGATCATTATTGAATTTAACCTAGCCAAAATACATGAATTTTATATTAAAATAGAAAATGGATCTCAAAGGTAAAAATAAACAAAAGAATTTATTTTTGTTATTAATGTTGATGATTTAGGCTGCAATTAATATTAATATGCAAAACTACCCTGAAAAGTTAAAAATTATAAAAATAATAATAATTTTTGACAAAAATGTTGATGCTTTTGGACTTCTATCTAGCCGAATTGACATGAATGTTTTATTAATATTCAAAATCGAACTCAAAAGTTGATAATAAAATATATATTTTTTGTCAATAGTTTAATAATTATTGATTTTAACCTAGCCTAAATACCATGAATTTTATATTATTATACAAAATGGACCTCAAAAGTTAAAAATGTTGATGATTTTGGACTTCAACCTGCCAAAATAGCATAAATGTTTTATTAATATGCAAAATTGAACTCAAAAGTTGATAATAAAATAAAAATTTTTTTGTCAATATTTTTGATCATTATTGAATTTAACCTAGCCAAAATACATGAATTTTATATTAAAATACAAAATGGACCTCAAAGGTAAAAATAACCAAAAGAAATTATTTATGTTATTAATGTTGATGATTTGGGCTGCAATTAATATTAATATGCAAAATTACCCTGAAAAGTTAAAAATTATAATAATAATAATAATTTTTGACAAAAATATTGATGCTTTTGGACTTCAACCTAGCCGAATTGACATTAATGTTTTATTAATATTCAAAATCGAACGCAAAAGTTGATAATAAAATATATATTTTTTTGTCAATAATTTAATGATTATTGATTTTAACCTAGCCAAAATACCTTGAATTTTATAATAAAAGTTAAAAATGTTAATGACTTTGGACTTCAACCTAGCCGAAATGACATGAATGTTATATTAATATGCAAAATTTAACTCAAAAGTTGATACTAAAATAAATATTTTTTTTTGTCAATAATTGTCATGATTATTGAATTTAACCTAGCCAAAATACATGCATTTTATATTAAAATACAAAATGGACCTCAAAGGTAAAAATAACCAAAAGAAATTATTTTTGTTATTAGTGTTGATGATTTGGGCTGCAATTAATATTAATATGCAAAATTACCCTGAAAAGTTAAAAATTATAAAAATAATAATAATTTTTGACAAAAATGTTGATGCTTTTGGACTTCAACCTAGCCGAATTGACATGAATGTTTTATTGATATTCAAAATCGAACTCAAAAGTTGATAATAAAATATATATTTTTTGTCAATAATTTAATGATTATTGATTTTAACCTAGCAAAAATACCATGAATTTTATATTAAAAGTTAAAAATGTTAATGACTTTGGACTTCAACCTAGCCGAATTGACATGAATGTATTAATATTGAAAATTAAACTCAAAAGTGATAATAAAATATATATATTTTTTTGTCAATATTTTTGATCATTATTGAATTTAACCTAGCCAAAATACATGAATTTTATATTAAAAATAATAATAATTTTGACCCAAAAAAGTTGATGCTTTTGGACTTCAACCTAGCCAAAATACCAAGAATTTTATATTAATATACAAAATGGACCTCAAAGGTTACAAATAAACAAAAGAAATTATTTTTGTTATTAATGTAGGTGATTTTGGCTCCAGCCCAAATGGCATTATTATTTATGATGATTTTGGGCTTTAGCCTAGCTAAAATGGCATGCAATTAATATTAATATGCAAAACTACCCTGAAAAGTTAAAAATTATATAAATAATAATAATTTTTGACAAAAATGTTGATGCTTTTGAACTTCAACCTAGCCGAATTGACATTAATGTTTTATTAATATTCAAAATCGAACTCAAAAGTTGATAATAAAATATATATTTTTTCGTCAATAATTTAATGATTATTGATTTTAACGTAGCAAAAATACCATGAATTTTATATTAATATACAAAATGGACCTCAAAAGTTAAAAATGTTGATGACTTGGACTTCAACCTAGCCGAATTGACATGAATGTATTAATATTGAAAATTAAACTCAAAAGTGATAATAAAATATATATATTTTTTTGTCAATATTTTTGATCATTATTGAATTTAACCTAGCCAAAATACATGAATTTTATATTAAAATACAAAATGGATCTCAAAGGTAAAAATAAACAAAAGAATTTATTTTTGTTTTTAATGTTGATGATTTGGGCTGCAATTAATATTAATATGCAAAACTACCCTGAAAAGTTAAAAATTATAAAAATAATAATAATTTTTGACAAAAATTTTGATGCTTTTGGACTTCAACCTAGTCGAATTGACATGAATGTTTTATTAATATTCAAATCGAACTCAAAAGTTGATAATAAAATATATATTTTTTTATCAATAATTTAATGATTATTGATTTTAACCTAGCCAAATACCTTGATTTTTATATTAATATACAAAATGGACCTTAAAAGTTAAAAATGTTGATGACTTTGGACTTCAACCTAGTCGAAATGACATGAATGTTATATTAATATGCAAAATAAATATTTTTTTGTCAATATTTTTGATCATTATTGAATTTAACCTAGCCAAAATACATGAATTTTATATTAAAATACAAAATGGACCTCAAAGGTAAAAATAAACAAAAGAATTTATTTTTGTTATTAATGTTGATGATTTGGGCTGCAATTAATATTAATATGCAAAACTACCCTGAAAAGTTAAAAATTATAAAAATAATAATAATTTTTGACATTTTGAATTTAATGATTATTGATTTTAACCTAGCCAAAATACCATGAATTTTATATTAATATACAAAATGGACCTCAAAAGTTAAAAATGTTGATGATTTTGGACTTCAACCTGCCGAAATGGCTTAAATGTTTTATTAATATGCAAAATTGAACTCAAAAGTCGATAATAAAATAAAAATTTTTTTGTCAATATTTTTGATCAATTGAATTTAACCTAGCCAAAATACATGAATTTTATATTAAAATACAAAATGGACCTCAAAGGCAAAAATAACCAAAAGAAATTATTTTTGTTATTAATGTTGATGATTTGGGCTGCAATTAATATTAATATGCAAAATTACCCTGAAAAGTTAAAAATTATAAAAATAATAATAATTTTTGACAAAAATGTTGATGATTTTGGACTTCAACCTGCCGAAATGGCATAAATGTTTTATTAATATGCAAAATTGAACTCAAAAGTTGATAATAAAATAAATTTTTTTTTTGTCAATATTTTTGATCATTATTGAATTTAACCTAGCCAAAATACATGAATTTTATATTAAAATACAAAGGACCTCTAAGGTAAAAATAAACAAGAGAATTTATTTTTGTTATTAATGTTGATTATTTGGGCTGCAATTAATATGCAAAACTACCCTGAAAAGTTAAAAATTATAAAAATAATAATAATTTTTGATAAAAATGTTGATGCTTTTGGACTTCAACCTAGCCGAATTGACATGAATGTTTTATAATATTCAAAATCGAACTCAAAAGTTGATAATAAAATATATATTTTTTTGTCAATAATTTAATGACTATTGATTTTAACCTAGCCAAAATACCATGAATTTTATATTGACATACAAAATGGACCTCAAAAGTTAAAAATGTTGATGACTTTGGACTTCAACCTAGCCGAATTGACATGAATGTTATGTTAATATGGAAAATTAAACTCAAAAGTTGATAATAAAATATATATATTTTTTGTCAATATTTTTGATCATTATTGAATTTAACCTAGCCAAAATACATGAATTTTATATTAAAATACAAAATGGATCTCAAACGTAAAAATAAACAAAAGAATTTATTTTTGTTATTAATGTTGATGATTTGGGCTGCAATTAATATTAATATGCAAAACTACCCTGAAAAGTTAAAAATTATAAAAATAATAATAATTTTTGACAAAAATGTTGATGCTTTTGGACTTCTACCTAGCCGAATTGACATGAATGTTTTATTAATATTCAAAATCGAACTCAAAAGTTGATGATAAAATATATACTTTTTGTCAAAAGTTTAATGATTATTGATTTTAACCTAGCCTAAATACCATGAATTTTATATTAATATACAAAATGGACCTCAAAAGTTAAAAATGTTGATGATTTGGACCGAAATAGCATAAATGTTTTATTAATATGCAAAATTGAACTCAAAAGTTGATAATAAAATAAAAATTTGTTTGTCAATATTTTTGATCATTATTGAATTTAACCTAGCCAAAATACATGAATTTTATATTAAAATACAAAATGGACCTCAAAGGTAAAAATAACCAAAAGAAATTATTAATGTTATTAATGTTGATGATTTGGGCTGCAATTAATATTAATATGCAAAATTACCCTGAAAAGTTAAAAATTATAAAAATAATAATAATTTTTGACAAAAATGATGATGCTTTTGGACTTCAACCTAGCCGAATTGACAAAGTTGATAATAAAATATATATTTTTTTGTCAATAATTTAATGATTATTGATTTTAACCTAGCCAAAATACCTTGAATTTTATATTAAAAGTTAAAAATGTTGATGACTTTGGACTTCAACCTAGTCGAAATGACATGAATGTTATATTAATATGCAAAATTTAACTCAAAAGTTGATAATAAAATAAATATTTTTTTGTCAATATTTTTGATCATTATTGAATTTAACCTAGCCAAAATACATGAATTTTATATTAAAATACAAAATGGACCTCAAAGGTAAAAATAAACAAAAGAATTTATTAAGTTTTGTTTGTTATATGACCAATTTGATGATATTAAAGAAGTGGCATCAGGTAGAATCATTAACTACCACTCAACGCAACCAATGAAAATGAAACTTAATACAGCCAAAAACTTAATTGACAAAGTCTTAACAATAACTGACGAAAAATATAGAGAAAATGACATTGACAAAATAAAAAATATTTTAGGAAAAAATAATTATCCAATATGTATAACCAATAATTAAATTGAAAAAACAATAACAAACCACAAAAGCGAAAAAACACCAAGACAAAATGACACAAAAAATTTTTTGAGTGTACCTTACATACCAAAATTAACAAATACAACTACGTTAAAGAACACTCTGACCAGAGAAAAAACAACTATGGCATACAAGTCAAACAGAACTCTTATTTACGAATAATAAATTAAAAAGAGATAAACTAAAGATCGACAATGTGGTATATGAAATTAAATGTGATGGCAACGAAAAAGAGGTATGTGATATGGTGTATATTGGAACAACAAAGAGAACATTGGGAACAAGAATTAAAGAGCACAAATCAGACATAGCAAAAGGCAAAGAAACGACGGCACTTTCCCAGCATGCAAAAGAGTGCAATCACACAATTAACTTCAAAGATGTGAAAATACTTGACAAAGAAAAAAGAGAAAGTAAACGATACACTATTGAGAGTCTACGCATACAACAAAAAATACACAAGACTATGAACACGAAAGAGGATAAGGACAATACAAAGCTTCAATACTCTGTTGCGATAATTTAATAAGTAAAGTTCTGTGATACTAGCATTAAGTCTGACTACTAGTTTGTTTACATGTTTATTTATTTATTTTTTTATTTATTATTCATATCTGTGTCGTGAAGTCCAGTTTATTAGAATAATATAAAAAAAATAATTGTGCAATGTAAGACAAATTGTAAGTGTTGACTGTGATAGTGTATTAGAATAAATAATTATATTAAATTATTATATTTATGCCAGATTTCCAAAATAACAACAATAACAACCCCTGAAGAAGTTTGAAAAAAGCAAACGAAACGTCGGGAAAATAAAAATTTAAAATGAATATATAGTTCGTTTTTTATTTTTTATTTATATATGAAAGCAATTGACCTTACATAGCCCGTGGGAAACCCCCATTGAAAACAAAAGAATTTATTTTTGTTATTAATGTTGATGATTTGGGCTGCAATTAATATTAATATGCAAAACTATCCTGAAAAGTTAAAAATTATAAAAATAATAATAATTTTTGACAAAAATGTTGATGCTTTTGGACTTCAACCTAGCCGAATTGACATGAATGTTTTATTAATATTCAAAATCGAACTCAAAAGTTGATAATCCCTATATATATTATAAAATCAAGGTGTAAGTTTGTTTGTTTGTCACGCAATCACGCCTAAACGGATGGACCGATTTTCATGAAATTTGGAAAGTAAATTCCTTGAAGCTCTGGGTGTGCGATAGGCTATACGTTTTTGGAAAAAGGGGAGGTGCCACGCCCACAGCACTTTAAATCTAACTGTACTTCTACTGCAAAAAACTAACTTTTAATACTGGTGCATATGTTGCACCGATTTTTTCAAAATTTTGTACACATTTATAAGGCCTCTAACGGAAAAAAGGAGGCGGGACCACGCCCCCAAAAACAAAAATTATATGATAGGCACTTATTCCAGACCAATTTTTTTGAAATTAGTTCGCATATAAACGGCTTCTAAAGTTAAAATTTTGGAAGTAAAAAAGTGGGCGGTGCTACGCCCACAAAAATTAAACTTTTTTTGCTGGTACTTTTATTGCACCGATTTTTTTTCAAACTTGGCACACATATAAAAGGCCTCTAATTCTAAAATTCTAAAGGACAAGAACTAGGGATTGCCGCGCCCACAAAAATTACAGTCTTCATACTGGTTCTTCTATTGCTGCGATATTTATGAAGCTCAAAAATTGACCGATAATGTTTATTTTTTCGGTACAATAGTTAGTGGCATAGAGATGGACAAACGTGCAAAAATATTTGAAGATAGAGCAATATTTAAGCCAGTTATAGCCTAAAACGCTAAATCCCGGAGGACTTTTGTATGGGAGCTAGGTCAAAAAATTAACTGATCATCACCACAAACAACATGCTTTTTGCTATGCCAAAATACTTATCTGTTCCAAATTTCATTGAAATATCTGCAAAAATGCGGTCTCTACATTGTTCACAAGAATACATTAACTCCCAGCCGGACTTACGGACTGACATGTTTTAATAGACTCAGGAAGTGATTATGTGGCAATCGGTATAATGAGGGGCAGGTCTGAGGCCTTTGCTTTTGTAAGGTACCAAAATTTTTTACAAAAACATAATAAAATTTGGGTATAACAATATAAGAAAACTTTAAACTCCTTTTGAAAAACACTTGAAATGTAATTATACTATAAATTAAGAACGATAGATATATACAGGGTATCCGCCGGCAAGTTATACTAATTTATTTTACCGCCAGTTTGGTAAACGTTAATCTCGACAGCCCGTATTTTTCAGTCATGAAGTAGAGACATGGCAAATTTATTATGAAAAAAATATTCAGTAACCCAACGTGTTTTAATCAATAATGTTTTTAATGAAAAAATAATAATGAGTGCCGAGGCATATTTTCATTTGAGTGGATATGTCGATAGCCAGAATAGTCGGTTCTCGGTAATAGAACCCCCTCAAATAATCCATCAGGCACTTTTGCATCCATTAAAAGTGGTAGTCTGGTGTGCAATTTGGTCAGGAGGAATCATTGGAGCTTACTTTCTTAAAACGGAAAACGGCGTAATGGGAAGCGATATCGCATACAGCTAGGATTACAATGGAACTTCTCCGAGATCTCTTTCCACAATAATTATTTCAAGAAATGGTGATGATGATTGGCCTGATTTGACTGCTCCAGACTTCTTTTTGTGGGGATATCTGAGCAGCAAGGTTTGTGCATATAAACCACCTTTCCGGCGGACACCCTGTGTATGGCAATATTATTGGAGCAACAATACCAACAGGTTAGTTCTAAGGGGAAGATATTTTTAAGCTCTATATACTAAGTAATCCAAAAGGTTTGCCTTCCAATTCTTAACGTTGGAAGTTTTCAAACAAACTAGCCTTTGCTTTAACAATCAAATAATCCCAGGTTTCTGGTTTGCTGGATTTTCTGGCTTAAACTTGGAAATCCCCCCCCCCCCCCCCCCCCCTAGGGGTACTATGGTACTAAGTGGATAAAATTTACACATTTTTGCACTAAATGGAAAAGCTCCTAACAGAGTGTAAAATAGCGTTTTATGAAGTACCTAACGACCCGTCATTTTTTTTATAAGATACAAACTTAACTATTAATATTTGTATAGTAATTTAAAACTTAATAATCCAGATTTGTTTTGTTAGGTTTTGTTTGCATAATTTCACACAATATTGTTTATGGGTTAAATGTTTATGTAAAAGTTTTATTAACAACACTAAAGGGTATTTCGTGTCAAAATTTACATACCAAAAGCATGAGCAGCTCATCAAAACGATCAAAATTTCGAGTTGAATCGAATGCCGTAATTTTCCCCGAGTTTTATATGAACTTTTTTAAGTTAGACAATTGCTTTCAAACTTTATATTTTAATATTATTCCCGCGCAACGCCGGGACGGGTAAGCTAGTAAAATATATATTTTTTCGTCAATAATTTAATGATTATTGATTTTAACCTAGCCAAAATACCATGAATTTTATATTAATATACAAAATGGACCTCAAAAGTTAAAAATGTTGATGACTTGGACTTCAACCTAGCCGAATTGCCATGAATGTTATATTAATATGGAAAATTAAACTCAAAAGTGATAATAAAATATATATATTTTTTTGTCAATATTTTTGATCATTATTGAATTTAACCTAGCCAAAATACATGAATTTTATATTAAAATACAAAATGGATCTCAAAGGTAAAAATAAACAAAAGAATTTATTTTTGTTATTAATGTTGATGATTTGGGCTGCAATTAATATTAATATGCAAAACTACCCTGAAAAGTTAAAAATTATAAAAAAAATAATAATTTTTGACAAAAATGTTGATGCTTTCGGACTTCAACCTAGCCGAATTGACATGAATGTTTTATTAATATTCAAAATCGAACTCAAAAGTTGATAATTAAATATATATTTTTTTGTCAATAGTTTAATGATTATTGATTTTAACCTAGCCAAAATACCATGAATTTTATATTAATATACAAAATGGACCTCAAAAGTTAAAAATGTTGATGATTTTGGACTTGAACCTGCCGAAATTGCTTAAATGTTTTATTAATATGCAAAATTGAACTCAAAAGTCGATAATAAAATAAAAATTTTTTTGTCAATATTTTTGATCATTATTGAATTTAACCTAGCCAAAATACATGAATTTTATATTAAAATACAAAATGGACATCAAAGGCAAAAATAACCAAAAGAAATTATTTTTGTTATTAATGTTGATGATTTGGGCTGCAATTAATATTAATATGCAAAATTACCCTGAAAAGTTAAAAATTATAAAAATAATAATAATTTTTGACAAAAATGTTGATGATTTTGGACTTAAACCTACTGAAATGGCATAAATGTTTTATCAATATGCAAAATTGAACTCAAAAGTTGATAATAAAATAAATTTTTTTTGTCAATATTTTTGATCATTATTGAATTTAACCTAGCCAAAATACATGAATTTTATATTAAAATACAAAGGACCTCTAAGGTAAAAATAAACAAGAGAATTTATTTTTGTTATTAATGTTGATTATTTGGGCTGCAATTAATATGCAAAACTACCATGAAAAGTTAAAAATTGTAAAAATAATAATAATTTTTGACAAAAATGTTGATGCTTTTGGACTTCAACCTAGCCGAATTGACATGAATGTTTTATAATATTCAAAATCGAACTCAAAAGTTGATAATAAAATATATATTTTTTTGTCAATAATTTAATGATTATTGATTTTAACCTAGCCAAAATACATGAATTTTATTTGAATATACAATATGAACCTCAAAGCTTAACAATAAACAAAATTAATTATTTTTCTTATTAATGTTTAGATTTGGGCTCCAGCCTATCCGAATTTTATTAATGTTTAGATTTGGGCTCCAGCCTATCCGAATTGGAAAGAATTTATGATTAGAAATATTTTTGTTATTATTTATGATGATTGTGGGCTCTATCCTACCTGAAATGGCATGCATTTAATATTAATATGCAAAATTACCCTCAAAAGTTAAAAATTATAAAAATAATAATAATTTTGACCCAAAAAAGTTGATGCTTTTGGACTTCAACCTAGCCAAAATACAAAGAATTTTATATTTATATACAAAATGGACCTCAAAGGTAACAAATAAACAAAAGAAATTATTTTTGTTATTAATGTAGATGATTTGGGCTCCAGCCCAAATGGCATTATTATTTATGATGATTTTGGGCTTTAGCCTAGCTAAAATGGCATACAATTAATATTAATATGCAAAACTACCCTGAAAAGTTATATGTCTGTTAGAGTCTACGCATACAACAAAAAATACACAAGACTATGAACACGAAAGAGGATAAGGACAATACAAAGCTTCAATACTCTGTTGCGATAATTTAATAAGTAAAGTTCTGTGATACTAGCATTAAGTCTGACTACTAGTTTGTTTACATGTTTATTTATTTATTTTTTTATTTATTATTCATATCTGTGTCGTGAAGTCCAGTTTATTAGAATAATATAAAAAAAATAATTGTGCAATGTAAGACAAATTGTAAGTGTTGACTGTGATAGTGTATTAGAATAAATAATTATATTAAATTATTATATTTATGCCAGATTTCCAAAATAACAACAATAACAACCCCTGAAGAAGTTTGAAAAAAGCAAACGAAACGTCGGGAAAATAAAAATTTAAAATGAATATATAGTTCGTTTTTTATTTTTTATTTATATATGAAAGCAATTGACCTTACATAGCCCGTGGGAAACCCCCATTGAAAACAAAAGAATTTATTTTTGTTATTAATGTTGATGATTTGGGCTGCAATTAATATTAATATGCAAAACTATCCTGAAAAGTTAAAAATTATAAAAATAATAATAATTTTTGACAAAAATGTTGATGCTTTTGGACTTCAACCTAGCCGAATTGACATGAATGTTTTATTAATATTCAAAATCGAACTCAAAAGTTGATAATCCCTATATATATTATAAAATCAAGGTGTAAGTTTGTTTGTTTGTCACGCAATCACGCCTAAACGGATGGACCGATTTTCATGAAATTTGGAAAGTAAATTCCTTGAAGCTCTGGGTGTGCGATAGGCTATACGTTTTTGGAAAAAGGGGAGGTGCCACGCCCACAGCACTTTAAATCTAACTGTACTTCTACTGCAAAAAACTAACTTTTAATACTGGTGCATATGTTGCACCGATTTTTTCAAAATTTTGTACACATTTATAAGGCCTCTAACGGAAAAAAGGAGGCGGGACCACGCCCCCAAAAACAAAAATTATATGATAGGCACTTATTCCAGACCAATTTTTTTGAAATTAGTTCGCATATAAACGGCTTCTAAAGTTAAAATTTTGGAAGTAAAAAAGTGGGCGGTGCTACGCCCACAAAAATTATACTTTTTTTGCTGGTACTTTTATTGCACCGATTTTTTTTCAAACTTGGCACACATATAAAAGGCCTCTAATTCTAAAATTCTAAAGGACAAGAACTAGGGATTGCCGCGCCCACAAAAATTACAGTCTTCATACTGGTTCTTCTATTGCTGCGATATTTATGAAGCTCAAAAATTGACCGATAATGTTTATTTTTTCGGTACAATAGTTAGTGGCATAGAGATGGACAAACGTGCAAAAATATTTGAAGATAGAGCAATATTTAAGCCAGTTATAGCCTAAAACGCTAAATCCCGGAGGACTTTTGTATGGGAGCTAGGTCAAAAAATTAACTGATCATCACCACAAACAACATGCTTTTTGCTATGCCAAAATACTTATCTGTTCCAAATTTCATTGAAATATCTGCAAAAATGCGGTCTCTACATTGTTCACAAGAATACATTAACTCCCAGCCGGACTTACGGACTGACATGTTTTAATAGACTCAGGAAGTGATTATGTGGCAATCGGTATAATGAGGGGCAGGTCTGAGGCCTTTGCTTTTGTAAGGTACCAAAATTTTTTACAAAAACATAATAAAATTTGGGTATAACAATATAAGAAAACTTTAAACTCCTTTTGAAAAACACTTGAAATGTAATTATACTATAAATTAAGAACGATAGATATATACAGGGTGTCCGCCGGCAAGTTATACTAATTTATTTTACCGCCAGTTTGGTAAACGTTAATCTCGACAGCCCGTATTTTTCAGTCATGAAGTAGAGACATGGCAAATTTATTATGAAAAAAATATTCAGTAACCCAACGTGTTTTAATCAATAATGTTTTTAATGAAAAAATAATAATGAGTGCCGAGGCATATTTTCATTTGAGTGGATATGTCGATAGCCAGAATAGTCGGTTCTGGGTAATAGAACCCCCTCAAATAATCCATCAGGCACTTTTGCATCCATTAAAAGTGGTAGTCTGGTGTGCAATTTGGTCAGGAGGAATCATTGGAGCTTACTTTCTTAAAACGGAAAACGGCGTAATGGGAAGCGATATCGCATACAGCTAGGATTACAATGGAACTTCTCCGAGATCTCTTTCCACAATAATTATTTCAAGAAATGGTGATGATGATTGGCCTGATTTGACTGCTCCAGACTTCTTTTTGTGGGGATATCTGAGCAGCAAGGTTTGTGCATATAAACCACCTTTCCGGCGGACACCCTGTGTATGGCAATATTATTGGAGCAACAATACCAACAGGTTAGTTCTAAGGGGAAGATATTTTTAAGCTCTATATACTAAGTAATCCAAAAGGTTTGCCTTCCAATTCTTAACGTTGGAAGTTTTCAAACAAACTAGCCTTTGCTTTAACAATCAAATAATCCCAGGTTTCTGGTTTGCTGGATTTTCTGGCTTAAACTTGGAAATCCCCCCCCCCCCCCCCCCCCCTAGGGGTACTATGGTACTAAGTGGATAAAATTTACACATTTTTGCACTAAATGGAAAAGCTCCTAACAGAGTGTAAAATAGCGTTTTATGAAGTACCTAACGACCCGTCATTTTTTTTATAAGATACAAACTTAACTATTAATATTTGTATAGTAATTTAAAACTTAATAATCCAGATTTGTTTTGTTAGGTTTTGTTTGCATAATTTCACACAATATTGTTTATGGGTTAAATGTTTATGTAAAAGTTTTATTAACAACACTAAAGGGTATTTCGTGTCAAAATTTACATACCAAAAGCATGAGCAGCTCATCAAAACGATCAAAATTTCGAGTTGAATCGAATGCCGTAATTTTCCCCGAGTTTTATATGAACTTTTTTAAGTTAGACAATTGCTTTCAAACTTTATATTTTAATATTATTCCCGCGCCACGCCGGGACGGGTAAGCTAGTAAAATATATATTTTTTCGTCAATAATTTAATGATTATTGATTTTAACCTAGCCAAAATACCATTAATTTTATATTAATATACAAAATGGACCTCAAAAGTTAAAAATGTTGATGACTTGGACTTCAACCTAGCCGAATTGCCATGAATGTTATATTAATATGGAAAATTAAACTCAAAAGTGATAATAAAATATATATATTTTTTTGTCAATATTTTTGATCATTATTGAATTTAACCTAGCCAAAATACATGAATTTTATATTAAAATACAAAATGGATCTCAAAGGTAAAAATAAACAAAAGAATTTATTTTTGTTATTAATGTTGATGATTTGGGCTGCAATTAATATTAATATGCAAAACTACCCTGAAAAGTTAAAAATTATAAAAAAAATAATAATTTTTGACAAAAATGTTGATGCTTTCGGACTTCAACCTAGCCGAATTGACATGAATGTTTTATTAATATTCAAAATCGAACTCAAAAGTTGATAATTAAATATATATTTTTTTGTCAATAGTTTAATGATTATTGATTTTAACCTAGCCAAAATACCATGAATTTTATATTAATATACAAAATGGACCTCAAAAGTTAAAAATGTTGATGATTTTGGACTTGAACCTGCCGAAATTGCTTAAATGTTTTATTAATATGCAAAATTGAACTCAAAAGTCGATAATAAAATAAAAATTTTTTTGTCAATATTTTTGATCATTATTGAATTTAACCTAGCCAAAATACATGAATTTTATATTAAAATACAAAATGGACATCAAAGGCAAAAATAACCAAAAGAAATTATTTTTGTTATTAATGTTGATGATTTGGGCTGCAATTAATATTAATATGCAAAATTACCCTGAAAAGTTAAAAATTATAAAAATAATAATAATTTTTGACAAAAATGTTGATGATTTTGGACTTAAACCTACTGAAATGGCATAAATGTTTTATCAATATGCAAAATTGAACTCAAAAGTTGATAATAAAATAAATTTTTTTTGTCAATATTTTTGATCATTATTGAATTTAACCTAGCCAAAATACATGAATTTTATATTAAAATACAAAGGACCTCTAAGGTAAAAATAAACAAGAGAATTTATTTTTGTTATTAATGTTGATTATTTGGGCTGCAATTAATATGCAAAACTACCATGAAAAGTTAAAAATTATAAAAATAATAATAATTTTTGACAAAAATGTTGATGCTTTTGGACTTCAACCTAGCCGAATTGACATGAATGTTTTATAATATTCAAAATCGAACTCAAAAGTTGATAATAAAATATATATTTTTTTGTCAATAATTTAATGATTATTGATTTTAACCTAGCCAAAATACATGAATTTTATTTGAATATACAATATGAACCTCAAAGCTTAACAATAAACAAAATTAATTATTTTTCTTATTAATGTTTAGATTTGGGCTCCAGCCTATCCGAATTTTATTAATGTTTAGATTTGGGCTCCAGCCTATCCGAATTGGAAAGAATTTATGATAAGAAATATTTTTGTTATTATTTATGATGATTGTGGGCTCTATCCTACCTGAAATGGCATGCATTTAATATTAATATGCAAAATTACCCTCAAAAGTTAAAAATTATAAAAATAATAATAACTTTGACCCAAAAAAGTTGATGCTTTTGGACTTCAACCTAGCCAAAATACAAAGAATTTTATATTTATATACAAAATGGACCTCAAAGGTAACAAATAAACAAAAGAAATTATTTTTGTTATTAATGTAGATGATTTGGGCTCCAGCCCAAATGGCATTATTATTTATGATGATTTTGGGCTTTAGCCTAGCTAAAATGGCATACAATTAATATTAATATGCAAAACTACCCTGAAAAGTTAAAAATTATAAAAATAATAATAATTTTTGACAAAAATGTTGATGCTTTTGGACTTCAACCTAGCCGAATTGACACGAATGTTTTATTAATATTCAAAATCGAACTCAAAAGTTGATAATAAAATATATATTTTTTTGTCAATAATTTAATGATTATTGATTTTAACCTAGCCAAAATACCATGAATTTTATATTGACATACAAAATGGACCTCAAAAGTTAAAAATGTTGATGACTTTGGACTTCAACCTAGCCGAATTGACATGAATGTTATGTTAATATGGAAAATTAAACTCAAAAGTTGATAATAAAATATATATATTTTTTTGTCAATATTTTTGATCATTATTTTAACCTAGCCAAAATACATGAATTTTATATTAAAATACAAAATGGATCTCAAAGGTAAAAATAAACAAAACAATTTATTTTTGTTATTAATGTTGATGATTTGGGCTGCAATTAATATTAATATGCAAAACTACCCTGAAAAGTTAAAAATTATAAAAATAATAATAATTTTTGACAAAAATGTTGATGCTTTTGGACTTCTACCTAGCCGAATTGACATGAATGTTTTATTAATATTCAAAATCGAACTCAAAAGTTGATGATAAAATATATATTTTTTGTCAATAGTTTAATGATTATTGATTTTAACCTAGCCTAAATACCATGAAATTTATATTAATATACAAAATGGACCTCAAAAGTTAAAAATTTTGATGATTTGGACCGAAATAGCATAAATGTTTTATTAATATGCAAAATTGAACTCAAAAGTTGATAATAAAATAAAAATTTTTTTGTCAATATTTTTGATCATTATTGAATTTAACCTAGCCAAAATACATGAATTTTATATTAAAATACAAAATGGAACTTAAAGGTAAAAATAACCAAAAGAAATTATTAATGTTATTAATGTTGATGATTTGGGCTGCAATTAATATAAATATGCAAAATTACCCTGAAAAGTTAAAAATTATAAAAATAATAATAATTTTTGACAAAAATGTTGATGATTTTGGACTTCAACCTGACGAAATGGCACAAATGTTTTATTAATATGCAAAATTGAACTCAAAAGTTGATAATAAAATAAAATTTTTTTGTCAATATTTTTGATCATTATTGAATTTAACCTAGCCAAAATACATGAATTTTATATTAAAATACAAAATTGACCTCAAAGGTAAAAATAACAAGTAAGAGCGCTATATTCGGCTGTGCCGAATCTTATATACCCTTCACATTGACCTTTCGCAATCCCCAACTTTTTTTATTTTTAACCATTTTTTTACTTATGAAATATTTCTAATTTTTAAATAGGCTCTAAGGCCAACTCTAAAGAAGTTGTGGGCATTTTATCATTTTTGTAAATTTTGTATGGCAACCCCATTAGGGCATGGAGATAGGGAGTAAGTATGTTCTAGGAATATGTTTGGGAGAAGAAACTAATAGGGGTCGGTCGTATACTTTATTGCTCTAAGGCCAACTCTGAAGAAGTTATGGGCATTTTTACATCATTTTTGTAAATTTTGTATGGCAACCCCCTTAGGGCGTGGAGATAGGTGGTAAGTATGTTCTAGGAATATGTTTGGGAGGGCAAACTAATAGGGGTCGGTCGTACACTTTATTGCTCTAAGGCCAACTGTAAAGAAGTTGTGGGCATTTTTAAATTATTTTTGTAAATTTTGTATGGCAACCCCATTAGGGCGTGGAGATAGGGGGTAAGTATTTTTAGGAATATGTTTGGGAGGGCAAACTAATAGGGCTCGGTCGTACACTTTATTGCTCTAAGGCCAACTGTAAAGAAGTTGTGGGCATTTTTACATTATTTTTGTAAATTTTGTATGGCAACCCCATTAGGGCGTGGAGATAGGGGGTAAGTATTTTTAGGAATATGTTTGGGAGGGCAAACTAATGGGGGTCGGTCGTACACTTTATTGCTCTAAGGCCAACTGTGAAGAAGTTGTGGGCATTTTATGATTTTTGTAAATTTTGTATGGCAACCCCATTAGGGCGTGGAGATAGGGGGTAAGTATATTCTAGGAATATGTTTGGGAGAAGAAACTAATGGGGGTCGGTCGTACCTTTTATTGCTCTAAGGCCAACTCTGAAGAAGTTGTGGGCATTTTATCATTTTTGTAAATTTTGTATGGCAACCCCATTAGGGCGTGGAGATAGGGGGTAAGTATGTTCTAGAAATATGTTTGGGAGAAGAAACTAATGGGGGTCGGTCGTACCTTTTATTGCTCTAAGGCCAACTTTGAAGAAGTTGTGGGCATTTTATAATTTTTGTAAATTTTGTATGGCAACCCCCTTAGGGCGTGGAGATAGGGGGTAAGTATATTCACGGAATATGTTTGGGAGGGCAAACTAATAGGGGTCGGTCGTACACTTTATTGCTCCAAGGCCAACTCTGAAGAAGTTGTGGGCATTTTATCATTTTTGTAAATTTTGTATGGCAACCCCATTAGGGCGTGGAGATAGGGGGTAAGTATGTTCTAGAAATATGTTTGATAGAAGAAACTAATGGGGGTCGGTCGTACCTTTTATTGCTCTAAGGCCAACTCTGAAGAAGTTGTGGGCATTTTATCATTTTTGTAAATTTTGTATGGCAACCCCATTAGGGCGAAGAGATAGGGGGTAAGTATGTTCTAGGAATATGTTTGGGAAAAGAAACTAATAGGGGTCGGTCGTACACTTCATTGCTCTAAGGCCAACACTGAAGAAGTTGTGGGCATTTTATTATTTTTGTATGGCAACCCCATTAGGGCGAAGAGATAGGGGGTAAGTATGTTTTAGGAATATGTTTGGGAAAAGAAACTAATAGGGGTCGGTCGTACACTTTATTGCTCTAAGGCCAACACTGAAGAAGTTGTGGGCATTTTATCATTTTTGTAAATTTTGTATGGCAACCCCATTAGGGCATGGAGATAGGGAGTTAGTATGTTCTAGGAATATGTTTGGAAAAAGAAACTAATAGGGGTCGGTCGTACACTTTATTGCTCTAAGGCCCACTCTGAAGAAGCTGTGGGCATTTTATCATTTCTGTAAATTTTGTATGGCAACCCCATTAGGGCGAAGAGAAAGGGGGTAAGTATGTTCTAGGAATATGTTTGGGAAAAGAAACTAATAGGGGTCGGTCGTACATTTTATTGCTCTAAGGCCAACTGTGAAGAAGTTGTGGGCATTTTATGATTTTGGTAAATTTTGTATGGCAACCCCATTAGGGCGTGGAGATAGGGGGTAAGTATTTTTAGGAATATGTTTGGGAGGCCAAACTAATGGGGGTCGGTCGTACACTTTATTGCTCTAAGGCCAACTGTGAAGAAGTTGTGGGCATTTTATGATTTTTGTAAATTTTGTATGGCAACCCCATTAGGGCGTGGAGATAGGGGGTAAGTATATTCAAGGAATATGTTTGGGAGGGCAAACTAATGGGGGTTGGTTGTACACTTTATTGCTCTAAGGCCAACTGTGAAGAAGTTGTGGGCATTTTATCATTTTTGTAAATTTTGTATGGCAACCCCATTAGGGCGAAGAGATAGGGGGTAAGTATGTTCTAGGAATATGTTTGGGAAAAGAAACTAATAGGGGTCGGTCGTACACTTTATTGCTCTAAGGCCAACACTGAAGAAGTTGTGGGCATTTTATCATTTTTGTATGGCAACCCCATTAGGGCATGGAGATAGGGAGTAAGTATGTTCTAGGAATATGTTTGGGAAAAGAAACTAATAGGGGTCGGTCGTACACTTTATTGCTCTAAGGCCAACTCTGAAGAAGTTGTGGGCATTTTATAATTTTTGTAAATTTTGTATGGCAACCCCATTAGGGCGTGGAGATAGCGGGTAAGTATGTTCAAGGAATATGTTTGGGAGGGCAAACTAATAGGGGTCGGTCGTACACTTTATTGCTCCAAGGCCAACTCTGAAGAAGTTGTGGGCATTTTATCATTTTTGTAAATTTTGTATGGCAACCCCATTAGGGCGTGGAGATAGGGGGTAAGTATGCTCTAGGAAAATGTTTGGGAGGGCAAACTAATGGGGGTCGGTCGTACGTTTTATTGCTCTAAGGCCAACTCTGGAGAAGTTGTGGGCATTTTATCATTTTTGTAAATTTTGTATGGCAACCCCATTAGGGCGTGGAGATAGGGGGTAAGTATGTTCTAGGAATATGTTTGGGAGGGTAAACTAATAGGGGTCGGTCGTATACTTTATTGCTCTAAGGCCAACTCTAAAGAAGTTATGGGCATTTTATCATTTTTGTAAATTTTGTATGGCAACCCCATTAGGGCGTGGAGATAGGGGGTAAGTATGTTCTAGGAATATGTTTGGGAAAAGAAACTAATAGGGGTCGGTCGTACACTTTATTGCTCTAAGGCCAACTCTGAAGAAGTTGTGGGCATTTTTACATAATTTTTGTAAATTTGGTATGGCAACCCCCTTAGGGCGTGGAGATAGGGGGTAAGTATATTCTAGGAATATGTTTGGGAGGGCAAACTAATGGGGGTCGGTCGTACACTTTATTGCTCTAAGGCCAACTCTGAAGAAGTTGTGGGCATTTTATAATTTTTGTAAATTTTGTATGGCAACCCCATTAGGGCGTGGAGATAGCGGGTAAGTATGTTTTAGGAATATGTTTGGGAGGGCAAACTAATGGGGGTCGGTCGTACACTTTATTGCTCTAAGGCCAACTGTGAAGAAGTTGTGGGCATTTTATGATTTTTGTAAATTTTGTATGGCAACCCCATTAGGGCGTGGAGATAGGGGGTAAGTATATTCTAGGAATATGTTTGGGAGGACAAACTAATGAGGGTTGGTTGTACACTTTATTGCTCTAAGGCCAACTGTGAAGAAGTTGTGGGCATTTTATCATTTTTGTAAATTTTGTATGGCAACCCCATTAGGGCATGGAGATACGGAGTAAGTATGTTCTAGGAATATGTTTGGGAGAAGAAACTAATAGGGGTCGGTCGTACACTTTATTGCTCTAAGGCCAACTCTGAAGAAGTTGTGGGCATTTTTACATAATTTTTGTAAATTTTGTATGGCAACCCCATTAGGGCGTGGAGATAGGGGGTAAGTATGTTAAAGGAATGTGTTTGGGAGGGCAAACTAATGGGGGTCGGTCGTAAACTTTATTGCTCTAAGGCCAACTCTGAAGAAGTTGTGGGCATTTTATCATTTTTGTAAATTTTGTATGGCAACCCCATTAGGGCGTGGAGATAGGGGGTAAGTATGTTCTAGGAATATGTTTGGGAGGGCAAACTAATAGGGGTCAGTGCGACACTTTATTGCTCTAAGGCCAACTCTAAAGAAGTTGTGGGCATTTTACATAATTTTTGTAAATTTTGTATGGCAACCCCATTAGGGCGTGGAGATAGGGGGTAAGTATGTTCTAGGAATATGTTTGGGAGGGTAAACTAATAGAGGTCGGTCGTACACTTTATTGCTCTAAGGCCAACTCTGAAGAAGTTGTGGGCATTTTATCATTTTTGTAAATTTTGTATGGCAACCCCATTAGGGCGTAGAGATAGGGGGTAAGTATGCTAAAGGAATGTGTTTGGGAGGGCAAACTAATGGGGGTCGGTCGTAAACTTTATTGCTCTAAGGCCAACTCTGAAGAAGTTGTGGGCATTTTATCATTTTTGTAAATTTTGTATGGCAACCCCATTAGGGCGTGGAAATAGGGGGTAAGTATGTTCTAGGAATATGCTTGGGAGGGCAAACTAATGGGGGTCGGTCGTATACTTTATTGCTCTAAGGCCAACTCTGAAGAAGTTGTGGGCATTTTATAATTTATAAAATTCCAGACGTAATAGATTTTGGCGTGGCAAAAGGTATATCCCCGGACCTTATTGAGGCTGTAGCCTCCTTGGATTTATCTTCTGACCACTCACCCACAATAATTACTTTTTGCAGTCCTCACCAAATAGCAGCTAGTGATTTTTTCTTATCTAAAAAAATAAATTGGTTAAAATATAAAAAATATATTAGTGCCCACTGTTCGGAAAACCAACCGCTAAAAACTCCCGGAGACATAGACGATAGTCTGAGAGTCCTAAATGAAAACATTAAAAAAGCCGCTGAACATGCGTCTTCTACCTATCGTCAGGTCAGGTACGGCAAAATTTTTTCTGACGATGTGGGAAAACTTCTATCTGAAAAAAGAAGAGTCCGAAGAGAATGGCAAAGGAACAGATCGCCCCAACTTAAATCTAAGCTGAAAGAATGTACTAACAAATTAAAAAGCTTGCTGGAGGTTCACAAAATAGTTTCACTTAAAGAGTACCTCGAAAGTCTAGACGCGACTCCTCAGACAATTTATTCCCTATGGCGATCAGCCAGACGTCTTAAAAGGCCCATTATCGCAAAACCACCACTGCGTAATCTGAGAGGATCCTGGGCTAGAAATGACGAAGAAAAATGTGATCTGTTCGCAAACCATTTCAAAAACGTGTTCACTCCCAATACTTGCACAGACGTGAGGGAATTACCACCAGTTGTTGCTAGACGTCCTTTAGAAATACGTTTCCGATTTACAGATGTTGTAGAGGCTATTGCTAACCTAAATGGTAAAAAAGCTCCTGGCGTTGATAATATAAGCAACAAAATGCTCTTAGAGCTACCTTTTACGGCAAAAAAAATAATTCTTTTTATTTTTAACGCAATAATTCGGCTTGAGCATTTCCCGCCTATATGGAAAATTGCCTTAGTAAAGATGATTCCTAAGCCTGGCAAAGATCCTTCAAAGGTAGAGTCTTATAGGCCTATAAGTTTGTTACCCACAATGTCAAAATTGTTCGAAAAATTGCTTAAGAACAAGCTGACTCCGATCCTGAATGAAAACAACTGCATCCCAGATCACCAATTTGGCTATAGAAGTCAACATAGCACAATCGAACAAACTCACAGACTGGTGCAGGCTATAAGAAAAACTTTCGAAGAAAAAAAGTATTGTTCCGCGCTTTTTATAGATGTCTCTCAAGCTTTCGATAAAGTATGGCACGAAGGCCTGTTAAACAAACTAAAGCTAAACCTTCCATCTAATATTTTCAACCTTTTAGAAAAATACATAACCGGTCGACAATTTATGATCAAAGAGGAACACCAAATAAGTTCTTCTCAAACAATAGGGGCTGGTGTACCTCAAGGGAGTATACTAGGCCCAGTTCTGTACTTGCTTTACACAGCAGATATGCCAACCAATAGTTTTACACACACGTCGACATTTGCTGATGATACTGCTTTTCTTAGTATTCATAAAGACCCTAAAGAGGCTTCAAACCAATTGCAGCAACACGTAACCCAAGTTGAAAAATGGGCAAAGTTATGGGGAATAAAAATAAATGAACAAAAATGTACCCACGTAACTTTTACTTTACGCAAAGAAACGTGCTCTCCAATTCTTATTAACAACCATATGGTGCCTCAACGAACCGAGACAAAATATCTTGGTATTCACCTAGACCGCCGCCTCACATGGAAGCCTCATATAGATGCGAAGTTGACGCAAATGAAACTTAAAGCTACACAAATTCATTGGCTTATCGGCAGAAACTCTGTGCTTCGTCTTGATTGTAAACTTCTACTCTACAAATCGATTTTGAAACCAATTTGGTGCTACGGTATACAATTATGGGGCACTGCTTCCGCATCCAACATAGAAAAAATTCAACGCAGGCAAAACAAAATCCTAAGAATGATAACTGGTGCTCCTTGGTATGTTAAAAACAGCAACATCCACAAGGATCTACAAGTTCCACTAGTTAAATGCGAAATCCTGAACAAGTATTTAAATAAGCTGGAAGCTCACCCAAATCCGCTCGCCCGAAACATCCTGCAACATAGTGGGCACACCCGCCTGAAAGGAGGGATACTATTGCGCTTATATGAAGCTTGATAATTAATATGAGAACTTAAATTTTAGTCTGGCACTGGCTGGACTTATATTAACTACCTAGTTTTAAGATTTGAACACTTATTGTTAGTTCGCCACAGGCGAAGATTCAATAATAAATATATATGAAAAAAAAAAAAAAAAAAAAAATTTTATAATTTTTGTAAATTTTGTATGGCAACCCCATTAGGGCGTGGAGATAGGGGGTAAGTATGTTCTAGGAATATGTTTGGGAGAAGAAACTAATGGGGGTCTGTGATATATTTTTTCCTCTACGGGCGAGTCCGGGGAAGTTATAGCGGTTTTTACCTTATTTTTTAAAATTTTGTATGGCAACCATGTCAGGGGCTAGAGATAGAGGGTAAGTATGTTTCACAAAAATGTTTGGATGGAAAAAATAATTCGGGTCGGTCTTACATTTTACCTTTGTAGGAGAACCCTGGAAGCCGTAGGAGCGATTTTAAAAATGTTTAAATTAAGCTTTGTATGGCAACGCTGTTATATGTATGAACACTAATACTAATAAAATTTTTGTTTTGGGTGTGTTTCAATAATATAGACATGACTGATTCTGTTTTTTTCGTTTTTTGTTGTTTTTTTGTTGTTCTTTTATTATTACACTAGCTAAGCCCCGGTGTGCTTCGCTACCCCAATCATAGTAAAATTATTCAAATATGTTAACACAAAAGAATTTATATTTTTTTAAATTTATTGGTTGCCGCACATAAGTTGCAATAAATAATAAGTCAGCCCTACTATTTACTTAGCTCATAAAAATTGGAAATTTACCAGGCTTACAGTTTTGGATATTCAGAAAGTTTTAATAAGCAAAAATTATTTATAAACTTCTATATATAATCTTAGCCCCTTACTTCCAGACTTTAAGTAACTCGCTGTAAAAATTTCAAAAAAATCGATCCACTGGTGTGGACAGCTATAAATTACAAACATACATACATATGTATGTACATACATACATACATACATACATACATACATACATACATACATACATACATACAACCTTTCTTTATATAATATAGATACAGGGATCACATATCAAATATTTTTCAAAAGAAGTTCAAACTTCTCTTATATTGTTAAATTCAAATTTTATTATGCTTTTGTGCAAAGTTTTGTGCCTCACCAAAGAAAAAGGTCTGAGACCCACCTCCAATTATACCGATCGACACAGAATAACTTCCTGAGTCGATTAAAACCTGTCAGTCCATCCGTCCGGCTGGGAGTTAGGCTGAATTCCAAAACGCAGTTTGCTTTGCATTACAAATTTTCAACTTCTTCCCTTATACACTCCCTACAATTTTGACAACGTTTTTTGCTTCCAGGGCATTAATATAGCTGCAAACACTCATTTGGAAGTAAAATATATTATCAAAAACCTCATCTTTGCTTTCAGGAAAAACTTGAAATTTTGTGATGCAAGGCAAACTGCGTTTTGGAATTCAGCGTTAATATATGTATTCTTGTAAACAAAGTAGAGACCGCATTTTTGCAGATATTTTGATGAAATTTGGAACAGATAAGTTTTTTGGCATAAGAAAAAAGCATGTTGTTTGTGGTGATGATCAGTTAATTTTCGACAGAGCTCCCATACAAATGTCCTCCCGGATAAACCGTTTTGGGCTATAACTGGCTCAAATATGGCCTTATCTTCACATAATTTTGCACGTTTGTCTATCTTTATGCCACCAATTTTTGTACCGAAAATGAACATTATCGGTCTATTTTTGAGCTTCGTAAAAATCGCAAAAATAGAAGAACCAGTATGAAAACTTACATTTTTGTGGGCGCTGCAATCCTCAATTTTTGTCCTTTAAAATTTCGGAATTAGAGGCCTTCTATATGTGTGCCAATTTTAAAAAATCAGTGCAATAAAAGTACCAGCATAATAAGTTTAACTTTTATGGGCGTGGCACCGCCCACTTTTTTTCCTTTAAAATTATAACTTTAAAAGCCGCTTATGTGCGAACTAATTTCCAAAAATCGGTCTGGAAGAAGAATTTAAATTATGTTTCTATCTTAATTGATTTTAAAGTTACAAAAAGTACTAAAACATAATTTTAACCCTTTCTTGCCCTTAGGATTTAATAATTAAAAAAGTATCTAAAAACGTACTTATATTTTTTAGGCCTGTCACACTTAATTTGAATAATGTTCCTATCTTTATTAGTTTAAAGTTACAAAAAACGCATAAAAAAATCAAAATATATTTTTAACCCTTTTTTCACCATTTGGGCCCAAAAAAAGTACGATAAACGTAATCATATTTTTGTAAAACCTATCGAACGCAATTTGAAAAATTTTTCTATCTTTATTGGTTTAAAAGTAACAAAAAAGTACCAAAAAGTACCAAAATATAATTTTAACCCCTTTTTTCGCCCTTTCGGACCAAAATTTAAAAAAAAAACTCCAGATACCTGTCTGTTTATTTCTTAAGGAAAACGCTAAACTTTTTAAATTTTGTTTCTATCTTATATACATCAAAAGATAGTAGGTTACAGATTTTTCCCTTTTTGTCCCCTTTTTATCCCTTTACGGGCCAAATGTTTAAAAATTCATGTGCATTTAAACAAACATGTAAAGCTTAACACGTGTTATAAATTTCATGTATTTAGCTCTACGCGTTTGATCAATATGGCCTTGGGTAATTTTGTTAGGCCATTAATAACCTAACCTTCCCACACAAATGGGCGTATTGTGGGCGTGGCAGCAATAGTTTTTTAAAAAAAAGTAGCCTATTGTTCCTTTTAGACTTAAGATAACTCCCTGTAAAAATATCGCAAAAATCGATCCACTGGTGTGGCCAGCTATAAAATACAAACATACATACACACACACCCCTTCTTTATATAATAGATGTAAAAGTATGTTCTTTGTTGTTGTTGTAGACTCAAAAAACCGAGGTAGTCGTGGTTTTTTGCTTATATCTCGGTTATTTATCGGGCGATTTTGCTGAATTTCAATACCGATTTTCTCGCGACTATCTGTGACAGTTTGATGCCACATTCGGATCTATGCGATATCGGGGGGCTTCAGAAAGTTGATTTCAACCATAACACGGACAGACGGGCAGACGGACAGACGGACATCGCTAAATCGGTTTCCTTATCTATAAGGATCCAGAATATATATACTTTATGGGGTACCAAATGGATAATAAAGGAATTACAAACGGAATGACAAACTTATAAAAAAACCAAAACGTTCAAGTTTTTAAAAAAAAAAAGAAAATCAAAACAAGCGAATAGCGAATAATGGTTTGTTGGATTCTTAAAAAAACTTGAACGTTTTGGTTTTCTTATAGTAATTCTCATTTTGTCATTTTGGTGTAAGAACCAATGAAATGCATATAGACATACTTAACCAACAACAAACCCTATAAATAGACAAGAAAATTGGGATCAAACCCTGAATAATTTTTGAAAATTGTTGTAATTCTCATTTTGTTTAATGAGGTTATTATATAAAGACAGAAAATATTCATAAGTTTTTTAAGAATTTGGGTGGTTGAAGTCTACTGATGATTTGGTGTAAGAACCAATGAAATGCATATAGACAAACTTAACCAACAACAAACCCTATAAGTTGATAATAAAATATATATATTTTTTTGTCAATATTTTTGATCATTATTGAATTTAACCTAGCCAAAATACATGAATTTTATATTAAAATACAAAATGGATCTCAAAGGTAAAAATAAACAAAAGAATTTATTTTTGTTATTAATGTTGATGATTTGGGCTGCAATTAATTCAAATATGCAAAACTACCCTGAAAAGTTAAAAATTATAAAAATAATAATAATTTTTGACAAAAATGTTGATGCTTTTGGACTTCTACCTAGCCGAATGGACATGAATGTTTTATTAATATTCAAAATCGAACTCAAAAGTTGATAATAAAATACATATTTTTTGTCAATAGTTTAATGATTATTGATTTTAACCTAGCCTAAATACCATGAATTTTATATTAATATACAAAATGGACCTCAAAAGTTAAAAATGTTGATGATTTTGGACTTCAACCTGCCGAAATAGCATAAATGTTTTATTAATATACAAAATTGAACTCAAAAGTTGATAATAAAATAAAAATTTTTTTGTCAATATTTTTGATCATTATTGAATTTAACCTAGCCAAAATACATGAATTTTATATTAAAATACAAAATTGACCTCAAAGGTAAAAATAAACAAGAGAATTTATTTTTGTTATTAATGTTGATTATTTGGGCTGCAATTAATATTAATATGCAAAACTACCCTGAAAAGTTAAAAATTATAAAAATAATAATAATTTTTGACAAAAATGTTGATGCTTTTGGACTTCAACCTAGCCGAATTGACATGAATGTTTTATAATATTCAAAATCGAGCTCAAAATTGATAATATAATATATATTTTTTTGTCAATAATTTAATGATTATTGATATTAACCTAGCCAAAATACCATGAATTTTATATTAATGTAACAAATGGACCTCAAAAATTCAAAATGTTGATGACTTTGGACTTCAACCTAGCCGAATTGACATGAATTTTTATATTAATATGGAAAATTAAACTCAAAAGTTGATAATAAAATATATATATTTTTTTGTCAATAATTTTGATGATTATTGAATTTAACCTAGCCAAAATACATGAATTTTATTTGAATATACAATATGAACCTCAAAGCTTAACAATAAACAAAATAAATTATTTTTGTTATTAATGTTTAGATTTGGGCTCCAGCCTATCCGAATTGGAAAGAATTTATGAGTAGAAATATTTTTGTTATCATTTATGATGATTGTGGGCTTTATCCTACCTGAAATGGCATGCATTTAATATTAATATGCAAAATTACCCTCAAAAGTTAAAAAGTATAAAAATTATAATAAAATTGCCCAAAAAAGTTGATGCTTTTGGACTTCAACCTAGCCAAAATACCAAGAATTTTATATTAATATACAAAATGGACCTCAAAGGTTACAAATAAACAAAAGAAATTATTTTTTAAAATGGCATGCAATTAATATTAATATGCAAAACTACCCTGAAAAGTTAAAAATTATAAAAAAAATAATAATTTTTGACAAAAATGTTGATGCTTTTGGACTTCAACCTAGCCGAATTGACATGAATGTTTTATTAATATTCAAAATCGAACTCAAAAGTTGATAATAAAATATATATTTTTTTGTCAATAGTTTAATGATTATTGATTTTAACCTAGCCAAAATACCATGAATTTTATATTAATATACAAAATGGACCTCAAAAGTTAAAAATGTTGAGGATTTTGGACTTCAACCTGCCGAAATGGCTTAAATGTTTTATTAATATGCAAAATTGAACTCAAAAGTTGATAATAAAATAAAATTTTTTTGTCAATATTTTTGATCATTATTGAATTTAACCTAGCCAAAATACATGAATTTTATATTAAAATACAAAATTGACCTCAAAGGTAAAAATAAACAAGAGAATTTATTTTTGTTATTAATGTTGATTATTTGGGCTGCAATTAATATTAATATGCAAAACTACCCTGAAAAGTTAAAAATTATAAAAATAATAATAATTTTTGACAAAAATGTTGATGCTTTTGGACTTCAACCTAGCCGAATTGACATGAATGTTTTATAATATTCAAAATCGAACTCAAAAGTTGATAATAAAATATATATTTTTTTGTCAATAATTTAATGATTATTGATATTAACCTAGCCAAAATACCATGAATTTTATATTGACATACAAAATGGACCTCAAAAGTTAAAAATGTTGATGATTTTGGACTTCAACCTAGCCGAATTGACATGAATGTTATGCTAATATGCAAAATTGAACTCAAAAGTTGATAATAAAATAAAATTTTTTTGTCAATATTTTTGATCATTATTGAATTTAACCTAGCCAAAATACATGAATTTTATATTAAAATACAAAATTGACCTCAAAGGTAAAAATAAACAAGAGAATTTATTTTTGTTATTAATGTTGATTATTTGGGCTGCAATTAATATTAATATGCAAAACTACCCTGAAAAGTTAAAAATTATAAAAATAATAATAATTTTTGACAAAAATGTTGATGCTTTTGGATTTCAACCTAGCCGAATTGACATGAATGTTTTATAATATTCAAAATCGAACTCAAAAGTTGATAATAAAATATATATTTTTTTGTCAATAGTTTAATGATTATTTATTTTAACCTAGCCAAAATACCATGAATTTTATATTAATATACAAAATGGACCTCAAAAATTCAAAATGTTGATGACATTGGACTTCAACCTAGCCGAATTGACATGAATTTTTATATTTATATGGAAAATTAAACTCAAAAGTTGATAATAAAATTATATATATTTTTTTTGTCAATAATTTTGATGATTATTTTATTTAACCTAGCCAAAATACATGAATTTTATTTGAATATACAATATGAACCTCAAAGCTTAACAATAAACAAAATTAATTATTTTTCTTATTAATGTTTAGATTTGGGCTCTAGCCTATCCGAATTTTATTAATGTTTAGATTTGGGCTCCAGCCTATCCGAATTGGAAAGAATTTATAATTAGAAATATTTTTGTTATTATTTATGATGATTGTGGGCTCTATCCTACCTGAAATGGCATGCATTTAATATTAATATGCAAAATTACCCTCAAAAGTTAAAAATTATAAAAATAATAATAATTTTTGACAAAACTGTTGATGCTTTTAGACTTCAACCTAGCCGAATTGACATGAATGTTTTATTAATATTCAAAATCGAACTCAAAAGTTGATAATAAAATATATATTTTTTTGTCAATAGTTTAATGATTATTTATTTTAACCTAGCCAAAATACCATGAATTTTATATTAATATACAAAATGGACCTCAAAAGTTAAAAATGTTGATGATTTTGGACTTCAACCTGCCAAATGGCTTAAATGTTTTATTAATATGCAAAATTGAACTCAAAAGTTGATAATAAAATAAAATTTTTTTTGTCAATATTTTTGATCATTATTGAATTTAACCTAGCCAAAATACCAAGAATTACATATATATAAATATACAAAATGGACCTCAAAGGTTACAAATAAACAAAAGAAATTATTTTTGTTATTAATGTAGATGATTTGGGCTCCAGCCCAAATGGCATTATTATTTATGATAATTTTGGGCTTTAGCCTAGCTAAAATGGCATGCAATTAATATTAATATGCAAAACTACCCTGAAAAGTTAAAAATTATAAAAATAATAATAATTGTTAAATATTTTATTGTTGACCTTTTTGTGTTTTTATATTGTGGATTATTTAATTTCGGCTTCAGGTCATAAATATTTTCTTAATAAATAAAACTCATTGTTTAAAGACACAGAGAAATGCGCGCAAACATATAGACATATAATAAACAAATATAGAAAATCAAAACAAAGATTAGTTGATAAAAAAAACTTATAAACATAAGACAAGGTGTCAACTCTACGTGACAAAATATATGCAAATATATTAAGTTTTTAAATTTAAAAACAAGTAAATATTGTTAATATGTGATGTTTTGTAAAAATTGTTTAATGTTATATTTATGTTTTTAACTTTTTGTTAGATAACATCCCTGAAGATGATCTGCGAAGCAGATCGAAATATTGGATTTAAATAAATACATATTTTCTTTACTATATAAAAAAACTTTAAACAATGAGTTTTATTTATTAAGAAAATATTTATGACCTGAAGCCGAAATTAAATAATCCACAATAATAATAATTTTTGACAAAACTGTTGATGCTTTTGGACTTCAACCTAGCCGAATTGACATGAATGTTTTATTAATATTCAAAATCGAACTCAAAAGTTGATAATAAAATGGCATGCAATTAATATTAATATGCAAAACTACCCTGAAAAGTTAAAAATTATAAAAATAATAATAATTTTTGACAAAAATGTTGATGCTTTTGGACTTCAACCTAGTCGAATTGACATGAATGTTTTATTAATATTCAAAATCGAACTCAAAAGTTGATAATAAAATATATATTTTTTCGCCAATAATTTAATGATTATTGATTTTAACCTAGCCAAAATACCATGAATTTTATATTAATATACAAAATGGACCTCACTCACAAGTTAAAAATGTTGAAGACTTTGGACTTCAACCTAGCCGAATTGACATGAATGTTATATGAATATGGAAAATTAAACTCAAAAGTTGATAATAAAAAATATTTTTTTTGTCAATAACTGTCATGATTATTGAATTTAACCTAGCCAAAATACATGAATTTTATATTAAAATACAAAATGGACCTCAAAGGTAAATATAACCAAAAGAAATTATTTTTGTTATTAATGTTGATGATTTGGGCAGCAATTAATATTAATATGCAAAACTACCCTGAAAAGTTAAAAATTATAAAAATAATAATAATTTTTGACAAAAATGTTGATGCTTTTGGACTTCAACCTAGCCGAATTGACATGAATGTTTTATTAATATTCAAAATCGAACTCAAAAGTTGATAATAAAATATATATTTTTCTGTCAATAGTTTAATGATTATTTATTTTAACCTAGCCAAAATACCATGAATTTTATATTAATATACAAAATGGACCTCAAAGGTTACAAATAAACAAAAGAAATTATTTTTGTTATTAATGTAGATGATTTGGGCTCCAGCCCAAATGGCATTATTATTTATGATGATTTTGGGCTTTAGCCTAGCTAAAATGGCATGCAATTAACATTAATATGCAAAACTACCCTGAAAAGTTAAAAATTATAAAAATAATAATAATTTTTGACAAAAATGTTGATTCCTTTGGACTTCAACCTAGCCGAATTGACATGAATGTTTTATAATATTCAAAATCGAACTCAAAAGTTGATAATAAAATATATATTTTTTTGTCAATAATGTAATGATTATTGATTTTAACCTATCCAAAATACCATGAATTTTATATTAATGTACCAAATGGACCTCAAAAGTTCAAACTGTTGATGACTTTTGACTTCAACCTAGCCGAATTGACATGAATTTTTATATTAATATGGAAAATTAATAATTTTGATGATTATTTTATTTAACCTAGCCAAAATACATGAATTTTATTTGAATATACATTATGAACCTCAAAGCTTAACAATAAACAAAATTAATTATTTTTATACCCTTCACATAAGTGATAAGGGTATATATAAGTTTGTCATTCCGTTTGTAATTTCTTTATTATCCATTTGGGACCCCATAAAATATATATATTCTGGATCCTTATAGATAGGGAAACCGATTTAGCGATGTCCGTCTGTCCGTCTGTCCGTGTTATGGTTGAAATCAACTTTCTGAAGCCCCCCGATATCGCATAGATCCAAATGTGGTATCAAACTGTCACAGATAGTCGCGAGAAAATCGGTATTGAAATTCAGCAAAATCGCCCGATAAATAACCGAGATATAAGCAAAAAACCACGACTACCTCGGTTTTTTGAGTCTACAACAACAACAAAGAACATACTTTTACATGTAATAATAAAAGAACAACAAAAAAACAACAAAAAACGAAAAAAACAGAATCAGTCATGTCTATATTATTGAAACACACCCAAAACAAAAATTTTATTAGTATTAGTGTTCATACATATAACAGCGTTGCCATACAAAGCTTAATTTAAACATTTTTAAAATCGCTCCTACGGCTTCCAGGGTTCTCCTACAAAGGTAAAATGTAAGACCGACCCGAATTATTTTTTCCATCCAAACATTTTTGTGGAACATACTTACCCTCTATCTCTAGCCCCTGACATGGTTGCCATACAAAATTTTAAAAAATAAGATAAAAACCGCTATAACTTCCCCGGACTCGCCCGTAGAGGAAAAAAATGTATCACAGACCCCCATTAGTTTCTTCTCCCAAACATATTCCTAGAACATACTTACCCCCTATCTCCACGCCCTAATGGGGTTGCCATACAAAATTTATAAAAAAATCTAAAATGCCCACAACTTCTTCAGAGTTGGCCTTAGAGCAATAAAGTATACGACCGACCCCCATTAGTTTGCCCTCCCAAACATATTCCTAGAACATACTTACCCCCTATCTCCACGCCCTAAGGGGGTTGCCATACAAAATTTACAAAAATAATGTAAAAATACCCACAACTTCTTTAGAGTTGGCCTTAGAGCAATAAAGTGTCTGACTGACCCCTATTAGTTTGCCCTCCCAAACATATTCCTAGAACATACTTACCCACTATCTCCACGCCCTAATGGGGTTGCCATACAAAATTTACAAAAATTATAAAATGCCCACAACTTCTTCAGAGTTGGCCTTAGAGCAATAAAGTGTACGACCGACCCCCATTAGTTTGCCCTCCCAAACACATTCCTTTAACATACTTACCCCCTATCTCCACGCCCTAATGGGGTTGCCATACAAAATTTACAAAAATTATGTAAAAATGCCCACAACTTCTTCAGAGTTGGCCTTAGAGCAATAAAGTGTACGACCGACCCCTATTAGTTTCTTCTCCCAAACATATTCCTAGAACATACTTACTCCCTATCTCCATGCCCTAATGGGGTTGCCATACAAAATTTACAAAAATGATAAAATGCCCACTTCTTCACAGTAGGCCTTAGAGCAATAAAGTGTACAACCAACCCCCATTAGTTTGCCCTCCCAAACATATTCTTAGAATACACTTACCCCCTATCTCCACGCCCTAATGGGGTTGCCATACAAAATTTACAAAAATGATAAAATGCCCACAACTTCTTCAGAGTTGGCCTTAGAGCAATAAAGTGTGCGACCGACCCCTATTAGTTTGCCCTCCCAAACATATTCCTAGAACATACTTACCACCTATCTCCACGCCCTAAGGGGGTTGCCATACAAAATTTACAAAAATTATGTAAAAATGCCCACAACTTCTTTAGAGTTGGCCTTAGAGCAATAAAGTGTACGACCGACCCCTATTAGTTTGCCCTCCCAAACATATTCCTAGAACATACTTACCACCTATCTCCATGCCCTAAGGGGGTTGCCATACAAAATTTACAAAAATGATGTAAAAATGCCCATAACTTCTTCAGAGTTGGCCTTAGAGCAATAAAGTGTACGACCGACCCCTATTAGTTTCTTCTCCCAAACATATTCCTAGAACATACTTACCCCCTATCTCCACGCCCTAATGGGGTTGCCATACAAAATTTACAAAAATGATAAAATGCCCACAACTTCTTTAGAGTTGGCCTTAGAGCAATAAAGTGTACGACCGACCCCTATTAGTTTACCCTCCCAAACATATCCCTAGAACATACTTACCCCCTATCTCCACGCCCTAATGGGGTTGCCATACAAAATTTACAAAAATGATAAAATGCCCACAACTTCTCCAGAGTTGGCCTTAGAGCAATAAAAGGTACGACCGACCCCCATTAGTTTGCCCTCCCAAACATTTTCCTAAAACATACTTACCCCCTATCTCCACGCCCTAATGGGGTTGCCATACAAAATTTACAAAAATGATAAAATGCCCACAACTTCTTCAGAGTTGGCCTTAGAGCAATAAAGTGTACGACCGACCCCTATTAGTTTGCCCTCCCAAACATATTCCTAGAATATACTTACCCGCTATCTCCACGCCCTAATGGGGTTGCAATACAAAATTTACAAAAATTATAAAATGCCCACAACTTCTTCAGAGTTGGCCTTAGAGCAATAAAGTGTACGACCGACCCCTATTAGTTTCTTTTCCCAAACAAATTCCTAGAACATACTTACTCCCTATCTCCATGCCCTAATGGGGTTGCCATACAAAATTTACAAAAATGATAAAATGCCCACAACTTCTTCAGTGTTGGCCTTAGAGCAATAAAGTGTACGACCGACCCCTATTAGTTTCTTTTCCCAAACATATTCCTAGAACATACTTACCCCCTATCTCTTCGCCCTAATGGTTTTGCCATACAAAATTTACAAAAATGATAAAATGCCCACAACTTCTTCACAGTGTGCCTTAGAGCAATAAAGTGTACCACCAACCCCAATTAGTTTGCCCTCCCAAACATATTCCTAGAATATACTTACCCCCTATCACCACGCCCTAATGGGGTTGCCATACAAAATTTACAAAAATCATAAAATGCCCACAACTTCTTCACAGTTGGCCTTAGAGCAATAAAGTGTACGACCAACCCCCATTAGTTTGCCCTCCCAAACATATTTCTAAAAATACTTACCCCCTATCTCCACGCCCTAATGGGGTTGCCATACAAAATTTACAAAAATCATAAAATGCCCACAACTTCTTCACAGTTGGCCTTAGAGCAATAAAGTGTACGACCGACCCCTATTAGTTTCTTTTCCCAAACATATTCCTAGAACATACTTACTCCCTATCTCCATGCCCTAATGGGGTTGCCATACAAAATTTACAAAAATGATAAAATGCCCACAACTTCTTCAGTGTTGGCCTTAGAGCAATAAAGTGTACGACCGACCCCTATTAGTTTCTTTTCCCAAACATATTCCTAGAACATACTTACCCCCTATCTCTTCGCCCTAATGGGGTTGCCATACAAAATTTACAAAAATGATAAAATGCCCACAACTTCTTCACAGTTGGCCTTAGAGCAATAAAGTGTACAACCAACCCCCACTAGTTTGCCCTCCCAAACATATTCCTAGAATATACTTACCCCCTATCTCCACGCCCTAATGGGGTTGCCATACAAAATTTACAAAAATCATAAAATGCCCACAACTTCTTCACAGTTGGCCTTAGAGCAATAAAGTGTACGACCGACCCCCATTAGTTTGCCCTCCCAAACATATTCCTAAAAATACTTAACCCCTATCTCCACGCTCTAATGGGATTGCCATACAAAATTTACAAAAATCATAAATTGCCCACAACTTCTTCACAGTTGGCCTTAGAGCAATAAAGTGTACGACCGACCCCTATTAGTTTCTTTTCCCAAACATATTCCTGGAACATACTTACCCCCTATCTCTTCGCCCTAATGGGGTTGCCATACAAAATTTACAAAAATGATGAAATGCCCACAGCTTCTTCAGAGTTGGCCTTGGAGCAATAAAGTGTACGACCGACCCCTATTAGTTTCTTTTCCCAAACATATTCCTAGAACATACTTACTCCCTATCTCCATGCCCTAATGGGGTTGCCATACAAAATTTACAAAAATGATAAAATGCCCACAGCTTCTTCAGTGTTGGCCTTAGAGCAATAAAGTGTACGACCGACCCCTATTAGTTTCTTTTCCCAAACATATTTCCAGAACATACTTACCCCCTATCTCTTCGCCCTAATGGGGTTGCCATACAAAATTTACAAAAATGATAAAATGCCCACAACTTCTTCAGAGTTGGCCTTAGAGCAATAAAGTGTACAACCGACCCCCATTAGTTTGCCCTCCAAAACATATTCCTAGAATATACTTACCCCCTATCTCCACGCCCTAAGGGGGTTGCCATACAAAATTTACAAAAATTATGTAAAAATGCCCACAACTTCTTCAAAGTTGGCCTTAGAGCAATAAAAGGTACGACCGACCCCCATTAGTTTCTTCTCCCAAACATATTGCTAGAACATACTTACCCCCTATCTCCACGCCCTAATGGGGTTGCCATACAAAAGTTACAAAAATGATAAAATGCCCACAACTTTTTCAGTGTTGGCCTTAGAGCAATAAAGTGTACGACCGACCCCTATTAGTTTCTTTTCCCAAACATATTCCTAGAACATACTTTCCCTATCTCCATGCCCTAATGGGGTTGCCATACAAAATTTACAAAAATTATGTAAAAATGCCCACAACTTCTTTAGAGTTGGCCTTAGAGCAATAAAGTGTACGACCGACCCCTATTAGTTTGCCCTCCCAAACATATTCCTAGAACATACTTACCACCTATCTCCACGCCATAAGGGGGTTGCCATACAAAATTTACAAAAATGATGTAAAAATGCCCATAACTTCTTCAGAGTTGGCCTTAGAGCAATAAAGTGTACGACCGACCCCTATTAGTTTCTTCTCCCAAACATATTCCTAGAACATACTTACCCCCTATCTTCACGCCCTAATGGGGCTGCCATACATAATTTACAAAAATCATAAAATGCCCACAACTTTTTCAGTGTTGGCCTTAGAGCAATAAAGTGTAAGACCGACCCCTATTAGTTTCTTTTCCCAAACATATTCCTAGAACATACTTACTCCCTATCTCCATGCCCTAATGGGGTTGCCATACAAAATTTACAAAAATGATAAAATGCCCACAACTTCTTCACAGTTGGCCTTAGAGCAATAAAGTGTACAACCAACCCCCATTAGTTTGCCCTCCCAAACATATTCCTAGAATATACTTACCCCCTATCTCCACGCCCTAATGGGGTTGCCATACAAAATTTACAAAAATCATAAAATGCCCACAACTTCTTCACAGTTGGCCTTAGAGCAATAAAGTGTACGACCGACCCCCATTAGTTTGCCCTCCCAAACATATTCCTAAAAATACTTACCCCCTATCTCCACGCCCTAATGGGGTTGCCATACAAAATTTACAAAAATTATGTAAAAAT
Organism: Melanophora roralis; assembly: GCA_963583895.1. Lineage (NCBI taxonomy): Eukaryota > Metazoa > Arthropoda > Insecta > Diptera > Rhinophoridae > Melanophora > Melanophora roralis. Next base: position 75,609,803 of record OY757187.1, on the reverse strand, counting down.
GCCCACAACTTCTTTAGAGTTGGCCTTAGAGCAATAAAGTGTACGACCGACTTAGTTTGCCCTCCCAAACATATTCCTAGAACATACTTACCACCTATCTCCACGCCCTAAGGGGGTTGCCATACAAAATTTACAAAAATGATGTAAAAATGCCCATAACTTCTTCAGAGTTGGCCTTAGAGCAATAAAGTGTACGACCGACCCCTATTAGTTTCTTCTCTCAAACATATTCCTAGAACATACTTACCCCCTATCTCCACGCCCTAATGGGGTTGCCATACAAAATTTACAAAAATGATAAAATGCCCACAACTTCTTCACAGTTGGCCTTAGAGCAATAAAGTGTACGACCGACCCCCATTAGTTTGCCCTCCCAAAGATATTCCCTATCTCCACGCCCTAATGGGGTTGCCATACAAAATTTACAAAAATCATAAAATGCCCACAACTTCTTCACAGTTGGCCTTAGAGCAATAAAGTGTACGACCGACCCCAATTAGTTTCTTTTCCCAAACATATTCCTAGAACATACTTACCCCCTATCTCTTCGCCCTAATGGGGTTGCCATACAAAATTTACAAAAATGATAAAATGCCCACAGCTTCTTCAGAGTTGGCCTTAGAGCAATAAAGTGTACGACCGACCCCTATTAGTTTCTTTTCCCAAACATATTCCTAGAACATACTTACTCCCTATCTCCATGCCCTAATGGGGTTGCCATACAAAATTTACAAAAATGATAAAATGCCCACAACTTCTTCAGTGTTGGCCTTAGAACAAAAAAGTGTAGGACCGACCCCTATTAGTTTCTTTTCCCAAACATATTCCTAGAACATACTTACCCCCTATCTCTTCGCCCTAATGGGGTTGCCATACAAAATTTACAAAAATGATAAAATGCCCACAACTTCTTCAGAGTTGGCCTTAGAGCAATAAAGTGTACAACCGACCCCCATTAGTTTGCCCTCCCAAACATATTCCTAGAATATACTTACCCCCTATCTCCACGCCCTAAGGGGGTTGCCATATAAAATTTACAAAAATTATGTAAAAATGCCCACAACTTCTTCAAAGTTGGCCTTAGAGCAATAGAAGGTACGACCGACCCCCATTAGTTTCTTCTCCCAAATATATTGCTAGAACATACTTACCCCCTATCTCCACGCCCTAATGGGGTTGCCATACAAAATTTACAAAAATCATAAAATGCCCACAACTTTTTCAGTGTTGGCCTTAGAGCAATAAAGTGTAAGACCGACCCCTATTAGTTTCTTTTCCCAAACATATTCCTAGAACATACTTACTCCCTATCTCCATGCCCTAATGGGGTTGCCATACAAAATTTACAAAAATGATAAAATGCCCACAACTTCTTCACAGTTGGCCTTAGAGCAATAAAGTGTACAACCAACCCCCATTAGTTTGCCCTCCCAAACATATTCCTAGAATATACTTACCCCCTATCTCCACGCCCTAATGGGGTTGCCATACAAAATTTACAAAAATCATAAAATGCCCACAACTTCTTTACAATTGGCCTTAGAGCAATAAAGTGTACGACCGACCCCCATTAGTTTGCCCTCCCAAACATATTCCTAAAAATACTTACCCCCTATCTCCACGCCCTAATGGGGTTGCCATACAAAATTTACAAAAATTATGTAAAAATGCCCACAACTTCTTTAGAGTTGGCCTTAGAGCAATAAAGTGTACGACCGACCCCTATTAGTTTGCCCTCCCAAACATATTCCTAGAACATACTTACCACCTATCTCCACGCCCTAAGGGGGTTGCCATACAAAATTTACAAAAATGATGTAAAAATGCCCATAACTTCTTCAGAGTTGGCCTTAGAGCAATAAAGTGTACGACCGACCCCTATTAGTTTCTTCTCCCAAACATATTCCTAGAACATACTTACCCCCTATCTCCACGCCCTAATGGGGCTGCCATACATAATTTACAAAAATGATAAAATGCCCACAACTTCTTCACAGTTGGCCTTAGAGCAATAAAGTGTACGACCGACCCCCATTAGTTTGCCCTCCCAAAGATATTCCCTATCTCCACGCCCTAATGGGGTTGCCATACAAAATTTACAAAAATCATAAAATGCCCACAACTTCTTCACAGTTGGCCTTAGAGCAATAAAGTGTACGACCGACCCCTATTAGTTTCTTTTCCCAAACATATTCCTAGAACATACTTACCCCCTATCTCTTCGCCCTAATGGGGTTGCCATACAAAATTTACAAAAATGATAAAATGCCCACAACTTCTTCAGAGTTGGCCTTAGAGCAATAAAGTGTACAACCGACCCCCATTAGTTTGCCCTCCCAAACATATTCCTAGAATATACTTACCCCCTATCTCCACGCCCTAAGGGGGTTGCCATACAAAATTTACAAAAATGATAAAATGCCCACAACTTCTTCAGTGTTGGCCTTAGAGCAATAAAGTGTACAACCGACCCCCATTAGTTTGCCCTCCCAAACATATTCCTAGAATATACTTACCCCCTATCTCCACGCCCTAAGGGTGTTGCCATACAAAATTTACAAAAATTATGTAAAAATGCCCACAACTTCTTCAAAGTTGGCCTTAGAGTAATAAAAGGTACGACCGACCCCATTAGTTTCTTCTCCCAAACATATTGCTAGAACATATTTACCCCCTATATCTTCGCCCTAATGGGGTTGCCATACAAAATTTACAAAAATGATAAAATGCCCACAGCTTCTTCAGAGTTGGCCTTAGAGCAATAAAGTGTACGACCGACCCCTATTAGTTTCTTTTCCCAAACATATTCCTAGAACATACTTACCCCCTATCTCTTCGCCCTAATGGGGTTGCCATACAAAATTTACAAAAATGATAAAATGCCCACAACTTCTTCAGAGTTGGCCTTAGAGCAATAAAGTGTAAAACCGACCCCCATTAGTTTGCCCTCCCAAACATATTCCTAGAATATACTTACCCCCTATCTCCACGCCCTAAGGGGGTTGCCATACAAAATTTACAAAAATTATGTAAAAATGCCCACAACTTCTTCAAAGTTGGCCTTAGAGCAATATAAGGTACGACCGACCCCCATTAGTTTCTTCTCCCAAACATATTGCTAGAACATATTTACCCCCTATCTCTTCGCCCTAATGGGGTTGCCATACAAAATTTACAAAAATCATAAAATGCCCACAACTTCTTCACAGTTGACCTTAGAGCAATAAAGCGTACAACCGACCCCCATTAGTTTGCCCTCCCAAACATATTCCTAGAATATACTTACCCCCTATCCCCATGCCCTAATGGGGTTGCCATACAAAATTTACAAAAATGATAAAATGCCCACAACTTCTTCAGAGTTGGCCTTAGAGCAATAAAGTGTACAACCGACCCCCATTAGTTTGCCCTCCCAAACATATTCCTAGAATATACTTACCCCCTATCTCCACGCCCTAAGGGGGTTGCCATACAAAATTTACAAAAATTATGTAAAAATGCCCACAACTTCTTCAAAGTTGGCCTTAGAGCAATATAAGGTACGACCGACCCCCATTAGTTTCTTCTCCCAAACATATTGCTAGAACATATTTACCCCCTATCTCTTCGCCCTAATGGGGTTGCCATACAAAATTTACAAAAATCATAAAATGCCCACAACTTCTTCACAGTTGACCTTAGAGCAATAAAGTGTACAACCGACCCCCATTAGTTTGCCCTCCCAAACATATTCCTAGAATATACTTACCCCCTATCCCCATGCCCTAATGGGGTTGCCATACAAAATTTACAAAAATGATAAAATGCCCACAACTTCTTCAGTGTTGGCCTTAGAGCAATAAAGTGTACGACCGACCCCTATTAGTTTCTTTTCCCAAACATATTCCTAGAACATACTTACCCCCTATCTCTTCGCCCTAATGGGGTTGCCATACAAAATTTACAAAAATGATAAAATGCCAACAACTTCTTCAGAGTTGGCCTTAGAGCAATAAAGTGTACAACCGACCCCCATTAGTTTGCCCTCCCAAACATATTCCTAGAACATACTTACCCCCTATCTCTTCGCCATAATGGGGTTGCCATACAAAATTTACAAAAATGATAAAATGCCCACAACTTCTTCAGTGTTGGCCTTAGAGCAATAAAGTGTACGACCGACCCCTATAAGTTTCTTTTCCCAAACATATTCCTAGAACATACTTACCCCCTATCTCTTCGCCCTAATGGGGTTGCCATACAAAATTTACAAAAATGATAAAATGCCCACAACTTTTTCAGTGTTGGCCTTAGAGCAATAAAGTGTACGACCGACCCCTATTAGTTTCTTTTCCCAAACATATTCCTAGAACATACTTACTCCCTATCTCCATGCCCTATTGGGGTTGCCATACAAAATTTACAAAAATGATAAAATGCCCACAACTTCTTCACAGTTGGCCTTAGAGCAATAAAGTGTACAACCAACCCCCATTAGTTTGCCCTCCCAAACATATTCCTAGAATATACTTACCCCCTATCTCCACGCCCTAATGGGGTTGCCATACAAAATTTACAAAAATTATAAAATGCCCACAACTTCTTCACAGTTGGCCTTAGAGCAATAAAATGTACGACCGACCCCCATTAGTTTGCCCTCCCAAACATATTCCTAAAAATACTCACCCCCTATCTCCACGCCCTAATGGGGTTGCCATACAAAATTTACAAAAATTACGTAAAAATGCCCACAACTTCTTCAGAGTTGGCCTTAGAGCAATAAAGTGTACAACCGACCCCCATTAGTTTGCCCTCAGAAACATATTCCTAGAATATACTTACCCCCTATCTCCACGCCCTAATGGGGTTGCCATACAAAATTTACAAAAATGATAAAATGCCCACAACTTCTTCAGAGTTGGCCTTAGAGCAATAAAGTGTACGACCGACCCCTATTAGTTTGCCCTCCCAAACATATTCCTAGAACATACTTACCACCTATCTCCACGCCCTAAGGGGGTTGCCATACAAAATTTACAAAAATTATGTAAAAATGCCCACAACTTCTTTAGAGTTGGCCTTAGAGCAATAAAGTGTACGACCGACCCCTATTAGTTTGCCCTCCCAAACATATTCCTAGAACATACTTACCACCTATCTCCACGCCCTAAGGGGGTTGCCATACAAAATTTACAAAAATGATGTAAAAATGCCCATAACTTCTTCAGAGTTGGCCTTAGAGCAATAAAGTGTACGACCGACCCCTATTAGTTTCTTCTCCCAAACATATTCCTAAAACATACTTACCCCCTATCTCCACGCCCTAATGGGGTTGCCATACAAAATTTACAAAAATGATAAAATGCCCACAACTTCTTTAGAGTTGGCCTTAGAGCAATAAAGTGTACGACCGACCCCTATTCGTTTACCCTCCCAAACATATCCCTAGAACATACTTACCCCCTATCTCCACGCCCTAATGGGGTTGCCATACAAAATTTACAAAAATGATAAAATGCCCACAACTTCTTCACAGTTGGCCTTAGAGCAATAAAGTGTACAACCGACCCCCATTAGTTTGCCCTCCCAAACATATTCCTAAAAATACTTACCCCCTATCTCCACGCCCTAATGGGGTTGCCATACAAAATTTACAAAAATTATGTAAAAATGCCCACAACTTCTTTAGAGTTGGCCTTAGAGCAATAAAGTGTACGACCGACCCCTATTAGTTTACCCTCCCAAACATATCCCTAGAACATACTTACCCCCTATCTCCACGCCCTAATGGGGTTGCCATACAAAATTTACAAAAATGATAAAATGCCCACAACTTCTCCAGAGTTGGCCTTAGAGCAATAAAGTGTACGACCGACCCCCATTAGTTTGCCCTCCCAAACATATTCTTAAAAATACTTACCCCCTATCTCCACGCCCTAATGGGGTTGCCATACAAAATTTACAAAAATGATAAAATGCCCACAACTTCTTCAGTGTTGGCCTTAGAGCAATAAAGTGTACGACCGACCCCTATTAGTTTCTTTTCCCAAACATATTCCTAGAACATACTTACCCCCTATCTCTTCGCCCTAATGGGGTTGCCATACAAAATTTACAAAAATGATAAAATGCCCACAACTTTTTCAGTGTTGGCCTTAGAGCAATAAGGTGTACGACCGACCCCCACTAGTTTGCCCTCCCAAACATATTCCTAGAACATACTTACCACCTATCTCCACGCCCTAAGGGGGTTGCCATACAAAATTTACAAAAATGATAAAATGCCCACAACTTCTTCAGTGTTGGCCTTAGAGCAATAAAGTGTACGACCGACCCCTATTAGTTTCTTTTCCCAAACATATTCCTAGAACATACTTACCCCCTATCTCTTCGCCCTAATGGGGTTGCCATACAAAATTTACAAAAATGATAAAATGCCCACAACTTTTTCAGTGTTGGCCTTAGAGCAATAAGGTGTACGACCGACCCCTATTAGTTTCTTTTCCCAAACATATTCCTAGAACATACTTACTCCCTATCTCCATGCCCTAATGGGGTTGCCATACAAAATTTACAAAAATGATAAAATGCCCACAACTTCTTCACAGTTGGCCTTAGAGCAATAAAGTGTACAACCAACCCCCATTAGTTTGCCCTCCCAAACATATTCCTGGAATATACTTACCCCCTATCTCCACGCCCTAATGGGGTTGCCATACAAAATTTACAAAAATCATAAAATGCCCACAACTTCTTCACAGTTGGCCTTAGAGCAATAAAGTGTACGACCGACCCCCATTAGTTTGCCCTCCCAAACATATTCCTAAAAATACTTACCCCCTATCTCCACGCCCTAATGGGGTTGCCATACAAAATTTACAAAAATTATGTAAAAATGCCCACAACTTCTTTAGAGTTGGCCTTAGAGCAATAAAGTGTATAACCAACCCCCATTAGTTTGCCCTCCCAAACATAGTCCTAGAATATACTTACCCCCTATCTCCACGCCCTAATGGGGTTGCCATACAAAATTTACAAAAATGATGTAAAAATACCCATAACTTCTTCAGAGTTGGCCTTAGAGCAATAAAGTGTACGACCGACCCCTATTAGTTTCTTCTCCCAAACATATTGCTAGAACATATTTACCCCCTATCTCCACGCCCTAATGGGGTTGCCATACAAAATTTACAAAAATGATAAAATGCCCACAACTTTTTCAGTGTTGGCCTTAGAGCAATAAAGTGTACGACCGACCCCCATTAGTTTGCCCTCCCAAACATATTCCTAAAAATACTTACCCCCTATCTCCACGCCCTTATGGGGTTGCCATACAAAATTTACAAAAATTATGTAAAAATGCCCACAACTTCTTTAGAGTTGGCCTTAGAGCAATAAAGTGTATAACCAACCCCCATTAGTTTGCCCTCCCAAACATAGTCCTAGAATATACTTACCCCCTATCTCCACGCCCTAATGGGGTTGCCATACAAAATTTACAAAAATAATGTAAAAATGCCCATAACTTCTTCAGAGTTGGCCTTAGAGCAATAAAAGGTACGACCGACCCCCATTAGTTTCTTCTCCCAAACATATTGCTAGAACATATTTACCCCCTATCTCCACGCCCTAATGGGGTTGCCATACAAAATTTACAAAAATGATAAAATGCCCACAACTTTTTCAGTGTTGGCCTTAGAGCAATAAAGTGTACGACCGACCCCTATTAGTTTCTTTTCCCAAACATATTCCTAGAACATACTTACTCCCTATCTCCATGCCCTAATGGGGTTGCCATACAAAATTTACAAAAATGATAAAATGCCCACAACTTCTTCACAGTTGGCCTTAGAGCAATAAAGTGTACAACCAACCCCCATTAGTTTGCCCTCCCAAACATATTCCTAGAATATACTTACCCCCTATCTCCATGCCCTAATGGGGTTGCCATACAAAATTTACAAAAATCATAAAATGCCCACAACTTCTTCACAGTTGGCCTTAGAGCAATAAAGTGTATGACCGACCCCCATTAGTTTGCCCTCCCAAACATATTCCTAAAAATACTTACCCCCTATCTCCACGCCCTAATGGGGTTGCCATACAAAATTTACAAAAATTATGTAAAAATGCCCACAACTTCTTTAGAGTTGGCCTTAGAGCAATAAAGTGTACGACCGACCCCTATTAGTTTGCCCTCCCAAACATATTCCTAGAACATACTTACCACCTATCTCCACGCCCTAAGGGGGTTGCCATACAAAATTTACAAAAATGATGTAAAAATGCCCATAATTTCTTCAGAGTTGGCCTTAGAGCAATAAAGTGTACGACCGACCCCTATTAGTTTCTTCTCCCAAACATATTCTTTGAACATACTTATCCCCTATCTCCACGCCCTAATGGGGTTGCCATACAAAATTTACAAAAATGATAAAATGCCCACAACTTCTTCACAGTTGGCCTTAGAGTAAGAAAGTGTACGACCGACCCCCATTAGTTTGCCCTCCCAAAGATATTCCTAGAACATACTTACCCCCTATCTCCACGCCCTAATGGGGTTGCCATACAAAATTTACAAAAATTATGTAAAAATGCCCACAACTTCTTTAGAGTTGGCCTTAGAGTAATAAAGTGTACGACCGACCCCCATTAGTTTTCCCTCCCAAACATATTCCTAGAATATACTTACCCTCTATCTCCACGCCCTAAGGGGGTTGCCATACAAAATTTACAAAAATGATAAAATGCCCACAACTTCTTTAGAGTTGGCCTTAGAGCCTATTTAAAAATTAGAAATATTTCATAAGTAAAAAAATGGTTAAAAATAAAAAAAGTTGGGGATTGCGAAAGGTCAATGTGAAGGGTATATAAGATTCGGCACAGCCGAATATAGCGCTCTTACTTGTTCTTATTAATGTTTAGATTTGGGCTCTAGCCTATCCGAATTTTATTAATGTTTAGATTTGGGCTCCAGCCTATCCGAATTGGAAAGAATTTATAATTATAAATATTTTTGTTATTATTCATGATGATTGTGGGCTCTATCCTACCTGAAATGGTATGCATTTAATATTAATATGCAAAATTACCCTCAAAAGTTAAAAATTATAAAATTAATAATAATTTTGACCCAAAAAAGTTGATGCTTTTGGACTTCAACCTAGCCAAAATACAAAGAATTTTATATTTATATACAAAATGGACCTCAAAGGTTACAAATAAACAAAAGAAATTATTTTTGTTATTAATGTAGATGATTTGGGCTCCAGCCCAAATGGCATTATTATTTATGATGATTTTGGGCGTTAGCCTAGCTGAAATGGCATGCAATTAACATTAATATGCAAAACTACCCTGAAAAGTTAAAAATTATAAAAATAATAATAATTTTTGACAAAAATGTTGATTCCTTTGGACTTCAACCTAGCCGATTTGACATGAATGTTTTATAATATTCAAAAGTTGATAATAAAATATATATTTTTTTGTCAATAATTTAATGATTATTGATTTTAACCTATCCAAAATACCATGAATTTTATATTAATGTACCAAATGGACCTCAAAAGTTCAAACTGTTGATGACTTTTGACTTCAACCTAGCCGAATTGACATGAATTTTTATATTAATATGGAAAATTAATAATTTTGATGATTATTTTATTTAACCTAGCCAAAATACATGAATTTTATTTGAATATACAATATGAACCTCAAAGCTTAGCAATAAACAAAATTAATTATTTTTATACCCTTCACATAAGTGATAAGGGTATATATAAGTTTGTCATTCCGTTTGTAATTTCTTTATTATCCATTTGGGACCCCATAAAATATATATATTCTGGATCCTTATAGATAGGGAAACCGATTTAGCGATGTCCGTCTGTCCGTGTTATGGTTGAAATCAACTTTCTGAAGCCCCCCGATATCGCATAGATCCAAATGTGGTATCAAACTGTCACAGATAGTCGCGAGAAAATCGGTATTGAAATTCAGCAAAATCGCCCGATAAATAACCGAGATATAAGCAAAAAACCACGACTACCTCGGTTTTTTGAGTCTACAACAACAACAAAGAACATACTTTTACATGTAATAATAAAAGAACAACAAAAAAACAACAAAAAACGAAAAAAACAGAGTCAGTCATGTCTATATTATTGAAACACACCCAAAACAAAAATTTTATTAGTATTAGTGTTCATACATATAACAGCGTTGCCATACAAAGCTTAATTTAAACATTTTTAAAATCGCTCCTACGGCTTCCAGGGTTCTCCTACAAAGGTAAAATGTAAGACTGACCCGAATTATTTTTTCCATCCAAACATTTTTGTGGAACATACTTACCCTCTATCTCTAGCCCCTGACATGGTTGCCATACAAAATTTTAAAAAATAAGATAAAAACCGCTATAACTTCCCCGGACTCGCCCGTAGAGGAAAAAAATGTATCACAGACCCCCATTAGTTTCTTCTCCCAAACATATTCCTAGAACATACTTACCCCCTATCTCCACGCCCTAATGGGGTTGCCATACAAAATTTATAAAAAAATCTAAAATGCCCACAACTTCTTCAGAGTTGGCCTTAGAGCAATAAAGTGTACGACCGACCCCTATTAGTTTCTTTTCCCAAACATATTCCTAGAACATACTTACTCCCTATCTCCATGCCCTAATGGGGTTGCCATACAAAATTTACAAAAATCATAAAATGCCCACAACTTCTTCACAGTTGGCCTTAGAGCAATAAAATGTACGACCGACCCCCATTAGTTTGCCCTCCCAAACATACTTACCCCCTATCTCCACGCCCTAATGGGGTTGCCATACAAAATTTATAAAAAAATCTAAAATGCCCACAACTTCTTCAGAGTTGGCCTTAGAGCAATAAAGTGTACGACCGACCCCTATTAGTTTCTTTTCCCAAACATATTCCTAGAACATACTTACCCCCTATCTCCACGCCCTAATGGGGTTGCCATACAAAATTTACAAAAATTATGTAAAAATGCCCACAACTTCTTTAGAGTTGGCCTTAGAGCAATAAAGTGTACAACCAACCCCCATTAGTTCGCCCTCCCAAACACATTCCTTTAACATACTTACCCCCTATCTCCACGCCCTAATGGGGTTGCCATACAAAATTTACAAAAATTATGTAAAAATGCCCACAACTTCTTCAGAGTTGGCCTTAGAGCAATAAAGTGTACGACCGAACCCTATTAGTTTCTTCTCCCAAACATATTCCTAGAACATACTTACTCCCTATCTCCATGCCCAAATGGGGTTGCCATACAAAATTTACAAAAATGATAAAATGCCCACAACTTCTCCAGAGTTGGCCTTAGAGCAATAAAGTGTACGACCGACCCCTATTAGTTTGCCCTCCCAAACATATTCCTAAAACATACTTACCACCTATCTCCACGCCCTAAGGGGGTTGCCATACAAAATTTACAAAAATTATGTAAAAATGCCCACAACTTCTTTAGAGTTGGCCTTAGAGCAATAAAGTGTACAACCAACCCCCATTAGTTTGCCCTCCCAAACATATTCCTAGAATATACTTACCCCCTATCTCCACGCCCTAATGAGGTTGCCATACAAAATTTACAAAAATGATAAAATGCCCACAACTTCTTCAGAGTTGGCCTTAGAGCAATAAAGTGTACGACCGACCCCTATTAGTTTGCCCTCCCAAACATATTCCTAGAACATACTTACCACCTATCTCCACGCCCTAAGGGGGTTGCCATACAAAATTTACAAAAATTATGTAAAAATGCCCACAACTTCTTTAGAGTTGGCCTTAGAGCAATAAAGTGTACGACCGACCCCTATTAGTTTGCCCTCCCAAACATATTCCTAGAACATACTTACCACCTATCTCCACGCCCTAAGGGGGTTGCCATACAAAATTTACAAAAATGATGTAAAAATGCCCATAACTTCTTCAGAGTTGGCCTTAGAGCAATAAAGTGTACGACCGACCCCTATTAGTTTCTTCTCCCAAACATATTCCTAAATCATACTTACCCCCTATCTCCACGCCCTAATGGGGTTGCCATACAAAATTTACAAAAATGATAAAATGCCCACAACTTCTTTAGAGTTGGCCTTAGAGCAATAAAGTGTACGACCGACCCCTATTAGTTTACCCTTCCAAACATATCCCTAGAACATACTTACCCCCTATCTCCACGGCCTAATGGGGTTGCCATACAAAATTTACAAAAATGATAAAATGCCCACAACTTCTCCAGAGTTGGCCTTAGAGCAATAAAGTGTACGACCGACCCCTATTAGTTTGCCCTCCCAAACATATTCCTAGAACATACTTACCACCTATCTCCACGCCCTAAGGGGGTTGCCATACAAAATTTACAAAAATGATAAAATGCCCACAACTTCTTCAGTGTTGGCCTTAGAGCAATAAAGTGTACGACCGACCCCTATTAGTTTCTTTTCTTAAACATATTCCTAGAACATACTTACCCCCTATCTCTTCGCCCTAATGGGGTTGCCATACAAAATTTACAAAAATGATAAAATGCCCACAACTTTTTCAGTGTTGGCCTTAGAGCAATAAGGTTTACGACCGACCCCTATTAATTTCTTTTCCCAAACATATTCCTAGAACATACTTACTCCCTATCTCCATGCCCTAATGGGGTTGCCATACAAAATTTACAAAAATGATAAAATGCCCACAACTTCTTCACAGTTGGCCTTAGAGCAATAAAGTGTACAACCAACCCCCATTAGTTTGCCCTCCCAAACATATTCCTAGAATATACTTACCCCCTATCTCCACGCCCTAATGGGGTTGCAATACAAAATTTACAAAAATCATAAAATGCCCACAACTTCTTCACAGTTGGCCTTAGAGCAATAAAGTGTACAACCGACCCCCATTAGTTTGCCCTCCCAAACATATTCCTAAAAATACTTACCCCCTATCTCCACGCCCTAATGGGGTTGCCATACAAAATTTACAAAAATTATGTAAAAATGCCCACAACTTCTTTAGAGTTGGCCTTAGAGCAATAAAGTGTATAACCAACCCCCATTAGTTTGCCCTCCCAAACATATTCCTAGAATATACTTACCCCCTATCTCCACGCCCTAATGGGGTTGCCATACAAAATTTACAAAAATGATGTAAAAATGCCCATAACTTCTTCAGAGTTGGCCTTAGAGCAATAAAGTGTACGACCGACCCCTATTAGTTTCTTCTCCCAAACATATTCCTAGAACATACTTACCTCCTATCTCCACGCCCTAATGGGGTTGCCATACAAAATTTACAAAAATGATAAAATGCCCACAACTTCTTCACAGTTGGCCTTAGAGCAATAAAAGGTACGACCGACCCCCATTAGTTTCTTCTCCCAAACATATTGCTAGAACATATTTACCCCCTATCTCCACGCCCTAATGGGGTTGCCATACAAAATTTACAAAAATGATAAAATGCCCACAACTTTTTCAGTGTTGGCCTTAGAGCAATAAAGTGTACGACTGACCCCTATTAGTTTCTTTTCCCAAACATATTCCTAGAACATACTTACTCCCTATCTCCATGCCCTAATGGGGTTGCCATACAAAATTTACAAAAATGATAAAATGCCCACAACTTCTTCACAGTTGGCCTTAGAGCAATAAAGTGTACAACCAACCCCCATTAGTTTGCCCTCCCAAACATATTCCTAGAATATACTTACCCCCTATCTCCATGCCCTAATGGGGTTGCCATACAAAATTTACAAAAATCATAAAATGCCCACAACTTCTTCACAGTTGGCCTTAGAGCAATAAAGTGTATGACCGACCCCCATTAGTTTGCCCTCCCAAACATATTCCTAAAAATACTTACCCCCTATCTCCACGCCCTAATGGGGTTGCCATACAAAATTTACAAAAATTATGTAAAAATGCCCACAACTTCTTTAGAGTTGGCCTTAGAGCAATAAAGTGTACGACAGACCCCTATTAGTTTGCCCTCCCAGACATATTCCTAGAACATACTTACCACCTATCTCCACGCCCTAAGGGGGTTGCCATACAAAATTTACAAAAATTATGTAAAAATGCCCATAATTTCTTCAGAGTTGGCCTTAGAGCAATAAAGTGTACGACCGACCCCTATTAGTTTCTTCTCCCAAACATATTCCTAGAACATACTTACCCCCTATCTCCACGCCTGAATGGGGTTGCCATACAAAATTTACAAAAATGATAAAATGCCCACAACTTCTTCACAGTTGGCCTTAGAGCAAGAAAGTGTACGACCGACCCCCATTAGTTTGCCCTCCCAAAGATATTCCTAGAACATACTTACCCCCTATCTCCACGCCCTAAGGGGGTTGCCATACAAAATTTACAAAAATTATGTAAAAATGCCCACAACTTCTTTAGAGTTGGCCTTAGAGCAATAAAGTGTACGACCGACCCCCATTAGTTTGCCCTCCCAAACATATTCCTAGAATATACTTACCCTCTATCTCCACGCCCTAAGGGGGTTGCCATACAAAATTTACAAAAATGATAAAATGCCCACAACTTCTTTAGAGTTGGCCTTAGAGCCTATTTAAAAATTAGAAATATTTCATAAGTAAAAAAATGGTTAAAAATAAAAAAAGTTGGGGATTGCGAAAGGTCAATGTGAAGGGTATATAAGATTCGGCACAGCCGAATATAGCGCTCTTACTTGTTCTTATTAATGTTTAGATTTGGGCTCTAGCCTATCCGAATTTTATTAATGTTTAGATTTGGGCTCCAGCCTATCCGAATTGGAAAGAATTTATAATTATAAATATTTTTGTTATTATTTATGATGATTGTGGGCTCTATCCTACCTGAAATGGTATGCATTTAATATTAATATGCAAAATTACCCTCAAAAGTTAAAAATTATAAAAATAATAATAATTTTGACCCAAAAAAGTTGATGCTTTTGGACTTCAACCTAGCCAAAATACAAAGAATTTTATATTTATATACAAAATGGACCTCAAAGGTTACAAATAAACAAAAGAAATTATTTTTGTTATTAATGTAGATGATTTGGGCTCCAGCCCAAATGGCATTATTATTTATGATGATAAAATGGAATGCAATTAATATTAATTTGCAAAACTACCCTGAAAAGTTAAAAATTATAAAAATAATAATAATTTTTGACAAAAATGTTGATGCTTTTGGACTTCAGCCTAGCCGAATTGACATGAATGTTTTATTAATATTCAAAATCGAACTCAAAAGTTGTTGTTAATAAAATGGCATGCAATATAATTAATATGCAAAACTACCCTGAAAAGTTAAAAATTATAAAAATAATAATAATTTTTAACAAAAATGTTGATGCTTTTGGACTTCAACCTAGCCGAATTGACATGAATGTTTTATTAATATTCAAAATCGAACTTAAAAGTTGATAATAAAATATATATTTTTTCGTCAATAGTTTAATGACTATTGATTTTAACCTAGCCAAAATACCATGAATTTTATATTAATATACAAAATGGACCTCAAAAGTTAAAAATGTTGATGACTTGGACTTCAACCTAGCCGAATTGACATGAATGTTATATTAATATTGAAAATTAAACTCAAAAGTGATAATAAAATATATATATTTTTTTGTCAATATTTTTGATCATTATTGAATTTAACCTAGCCAAAATACATGAATTTTATATTAAAATACAAAATGGACCTCAAGGGTAAAAATAAACAAAAGAATTTATTTTTGTTATTAATGTTGATGATTTGGGCTGCAATTAATATTAATATGCAAAACTACCCTGAAAAGTTAAAAATTATAAAAATAATAATAATTTTTGACAAAAATGTTGATGCTTTTGGACTTCAACCTAGCCGAATTGACATGAATGTTTTATTAATATTCGAAATCGAACTCAAAAGTTGATAATAAAATATATATTTTTTCGTCAATAATTTAATGATTATTGATTTTAACCTAGCCAAAATACCATGAATTTTATATTAATATACAAAATGGACCTCAAAAGTTAAAAATGTTGATGACTTGGACTTCAACCTAGCCGAATTGACATGAATGTTAGGTACCGTGAAATAACTCCCAAATGAAATAACTCCCAATGAAAAAATTAAATAACTCCCAATTTTTTTCCATACAAATTGTGAGTTATTTCATAATGAAAAAAAACTCCATTGGATTCGATCCGCCGGCTTCGCAGTAGCCTTCGGCCGGGGAATATACTTTAAACTGTAGTACATTGGAAGTATTTGCAGCTTCATAACTAAAGTGTCATAAAATTCATGTTTTATTTGGCGAAGCTTTATATGAAAAGCAGTAGGGCTTAAAGTCCATTGCCCGGCCGAAGGCTACTGCGAAGCCGGCGGATCGAATCCACTGGAGTTTTTTTTCCTTGCGCCCGACCGAAGGCCGGCATTCTAAATAACTCCTTTTTATTAAAAAAAATTATTTAACCAAAAAGGTGATTAAAGTCCACGCGCCTGTCCTAAAGCTGTAACGAAGCTGGTGGTTCGATCCACGAGAATTAACTTATCCTGCGTCCAGACGGAGGCCGCCAGTCATTTGGTTTGTTTGTTTAGAAAATAATTTTACGTTAGTGATATCTAATTTATGGATACAAAAGGTGACAATGAATTGAAAATTTTGGGTTTAAAAAAAAGTGGCATATATAGCCGGCCTTCGGCCGGGCGCAAGGAAAAAAAACTCCAGTGGATTAGATCCGCCGGCTTCGCAGTAGCCTTCGGCCGGGGAATATACTTTAAACTGTAGTACATCGAAAGTATTTGCAGCTTCATAACTAAAGTGTCATAAAATTCATGTTTTATTTGGCAAAGCTTTATATGGAAAGCAGTAGAGCTTAAAGTCCATTGCCCGGCCGCAGGCTACTGCGAAGCCGGCGGTTCGAATCCACTGGATTTTTCTTTCCTTGCGCCCGGCCGAAGGCCGGCTATCTAAATAACTCTTTTTTATTAAAAAATTATTTAAACAAAAAGGTGCCTCAAGTCCACGCGCCTGTCCTAAAGCTGTAACGAAGCCGGCGGTTCGATCCACGAGAATTAACTTATCCTGCGTCCAGACGGAGGCCGGCAGTCATTTGGTTTGTTTAGAAAATAATTTTACGTTAGTAACATCTAATTTATGGATACAAAAGGTTTTCGCATTATATTTATGTATTTTAATTGGGAGTTATTTCGTTTTCGTTGGGAGTTATTTCATTTTCGTTGGGAGTTATTTCATTATTGTTGGGAGTTATTTCATTTCCGTTGGGACTTATTTCATAAAACAATTATTTTTTTTGTAATTGGGGGTTATTTCATTTTTGTTGGGAGTTATTTCATTTGGAAGTTATTTCACTTTTTTGTGACTTTTATGAAATAACTCCCAAACATTGAAGAAATTATTTTTGTTATTAATGTTGATGATTTGGGCTGCAATTAATATTAATATGCAAAATTACCCTGAAAAGTTAAAAATTATAAAAATAATAATAATTTTTGACAAAAATGTTGATGATTTTGGACTTCAACCTGCCGAAATGGCATAAATGTTTTATTAATATGCAAAATTGAACTCAAAAGTTGATAATAAAATAAATTTTTTTTTGTCAATATTTTTGATCATTATTGAATTTAACCTAGCCAAAATACATGAATTTTATATTAAAATACAAAGGACCTCAAAGGTAAAAATAAACAAGAGAATTTATTTTTGTTATTAATGTTGATTATTTGGGCTGCAATTAATATTAATATGCAAAATTACCCTGAAAAGTTAAAAATTATAAAAATAATAATAATTTTTGACAAAAATGTTGATGATTTTGGACTTCAACCTAGCCGAAATGGCATAAATGTTTTATTAATATGCAAAATTGAACTCAAAAGTTGATAAAAAAATAAAATTTTTTTTGTCAATATTTTTGATCATTATTGAATTTAACCTAGCCAAAATACCTTGAATTTTATATTAATGTACCAAATGGACCTCAAAACTTCAAAATGTTGATGACTTTGGACTTCAACCTAGCCGAATTGACATGAATTTTTATATTAATATGGAAAATTAAACTCAAAAGATGATAATAATATATATATATTTTTTTGTCAATATTTTTGATCATTATTGAATTTAACCTAGCCAAAATAACATGAATTTTATATTAATATACAAAATGGACCTCAAAAGTTAAAATTGTTGATGATTTTGGTCTTCAACCTGCCGACATGTCTTATATGTTTTATTAATATGCAAAATTGAACTCAAAAGATGATAATAAAATAAAAATTTTTTTTGTCAATATTTTTGATCATTATTGAATTTAACCTAGCCAAAATACATGAATTTTATATTAAAATACAAAATGGACCTCAAAGGTAAAAATAACCAAAAGAAATTATTTTTGCTATTAATGTTGATGATTTGGGCTGCAATTAATATTAATATGCAAAATTACCCTGAAATAACTTTTTTTTTATAAAAATAATAATAATTTTTGACAAAAATATTGATGCTTTTCGACTTCAACCTAGCCGAAATGACATGAATGTTTTATTAATATTCAAAATCGAACTCAAAAGTTGATAATAAAATAAATATTTTTTTTGTCAATAATTGTCATGATTATTAAATTTAACCTAGCCAAAATACATGAATTTTATATTAAAATACAAAATGGACCTCAAAGGTAAAAATAACCAAAAGAAATTATTTCTGTTATTAATGTTGATGATATGAGCTGCAATTAATATTAATATGCAAAATTACCCTGAAAAGTTAAAAATTATAAAAATAATAATAATTTTTGACAAAAATGTTGATGCTTTTGGACTTCAACCTGCCGAAATGGCATAAATGTTTAATATTCAAAATTGCACTCAAAAGTTGATAATAAAATAAAATTTTTTTTGTCAATATTTTTGATCATTATTGAATTTAACCTAGCCAAAATACCATGAATTTTATATTAATGTACCAAATGGACCTCAAAACTTCAAAATGTTGATGACTTTGGACTTCAACCTAGCCGAATTGATATGAATTTTTATATTAATATGGAAAATTAAACTCAAAAGATGATAATAAAATATATATATTTTTTTGTCAATATTTTTGATCATTATTGAATTTAACCTAGCCAAAATACATGAATTTTATATTAAAATACAAAATGGATCTCAAAGGTAAAAATAAACAAAAGAATTTATTTTTGTTATTAATGTTGATGATTTGGGCTGAAATTAATATTAATATGCAAAACTACCCTGGAAAGTTAAAAATTATAAAAATAATAATAATTTTTGACAAAAATGTTGATGCTTTTGGACTTCAACCTAGCCGAATTGACATGAATGTTTTATTAATATTCAAAATCGAACTCAAAAGTTGATAATAAAATATATATTTTTTTGTCAATAATTTAATGATTATTGATTTTAACCTAGCCAAAATATCTTGAATTTTATATTAAAAGTTAAAAATGTTGATGACTTTGGACTTCAACCTAGCCGAAATGACATGAATGTTATATTAATATGCAAAATTTAACTCAAAAGTTGATAATAATAAAATATATATTTTTTTGTCAATAGTTTAATGATTATTGATTTTAACCTAGCCAAAATACCTTGAATTTTATATTAAAAGGTAAAAATGTTGATGACTTTGGACTTCAACCTAGCCGAAATGACATGAATGTTATATTAATATTCAAAATCGAACTCAAAAGTTGATAATAATAAAATATATATTTTTTTGTCAATAGTTTAATGATTATTGATTTTAACCTAGCCAAAATACCATGAATTTTATATTAATACACAAAATGGACCTCAAAAGTTAAAAATGTTGATGATTTTGGACTTCAACCTGCCGAAATGGCTTACATGTTTTATTAATATGCAAAATTGAACTCAAAAGTTGATAATAAAATAAAATTTTTTTTTGTCAATATTTTTGATCATTATTGAATTTAACCTAGCCAAAATACATGAACTTTATATTAAAATACAAAATGGACCTCAAAGGTAAAAATAACCAAAAGAAATTATTTTTGTTATTAATGTTGATGATTTGGGCTGCAATTAATATTAATATGCAAAATTACCCTGAAAAGTTAAAAATTATAAAAATAATAATAATTTTTGACAAAAATGTTGATGATTTTGGACTTCAACCTGCCGAAATGGCATAAATGTTTTATTAATATGCAAAATTGAACTCAAAAGTTGATAATAAAATAAATTTTTTTTTGTCAATATTTTTGATCATTATTGAATTTAACCTAGCCAAAATACATGAATTTTATATTAAAATATAAAGGACCTCAAAGGTAAAAATAAACAAGAGAATTTATTTTTGTTATTAATGTTGATTATTTGGGCTGCAATTAATATTAATATGCAAAACTACCCTGAAAAGTTAAAAATTATAAAAATAATAATAATTTTTGACAAAAATGTTGATGCTTTTGGACTTTAACCTAGCCGAATTGACATGAATGTTTTATTAATATTCAAAATCGAACTCAAAAGTTGATAATAAAATATATATTTTTTTGTCAATAGTTTAATGATTATTGATTTTAACCTAGCCAAAATACCATGAATTTTATATTAATACACAAAATGGACCTCAAAAGTTAAAAATGTTGATGATTTTGGACTTCAACCTGCCGAAATGGCTTACATGTTTTATTAATATGGAAAATTAAACTCAAAAGTTGATAATAAAATATATATATTTTTTTGTCAATATTTTTGATCATTATTGAATTTAACCTAGCCAAAATACCTTGAATTTTATATTAAAAGTTAAAAATGTTGATGACTTTGGACTTCAACCTAGCCGAAATGACATGAATGTTATATTAATATGCAAAATTTAACTCAAAAGTTGATAATAAAATAAATAATTTTTTTTTGTCAATAATTGTCATGGTTATTGAATTTAACCTAGCCAAAATACATGAATTTTATATTAAAATACAAAATGGACCTCAAAGGTAAAAATAACCAAAAGAAATTATTGTTGTTATTAGTGTTGATGATTTGGGCTGCAATTAATATTAATATGCAAAATTACCCTGAAAAGTTAAAAATTATAAAAATAATAATATTTGTTGACAAAAATGTTAATGATTTTGGACTTCAGCCTGCCGAAATGGCATAAATGTTTTATTAATATGCAAAATTGAACTCAAAAGTTGATAAAAAAATAAAATTTTTTTGTCAATGTTTTTGATCATTATTGAATTTAACCTAGCCAAAATACATGAATTTTATATTAAAATACAAAATTGACCTCAAAGGTAAAAATAAACAAGATACATTATTTTTGTTATTAATGTTTAGATTTGGGCTCCAGCCTATCCGAATTGGAAAGAATTTATGAGTAGAAATATTTTTGTTATCATTTATGATGATTGTGGGCTTTATCCTACCTGAAATGGCATGCATTTAATATTAATATGCAAAATTACCCTCAAAAATTAAAAATTATAAAAATAAAAATAATTTTGACCCAAAAAAGTTGATGCTTTTGCACTTCCACCTAGCCAAAATACCAAGAATTTTATATTAATATACAAAATGGACCTCAAAGGTTACATATAAACAAAAGAAATTATTTTTGTTATAAATGTAGATGATTTGGGCTCCAGCCCAAATGGCATTATTATTTATTATGATTTTGGGCTTAAGCCTAGCTAAAATGGCATGCAATTAATATTAATATGCAAAACTACCCTGAAAAGTTAAAAATTATAAAAATAATAATAATTTTTGACAAAAATGTTGATGCTTTTGGACTTCAACCTAACCGAATTGACATGAATGTTTTATTAATATTCAAAATCGAAAAAGTTGATAATAAAATATATAGTTTTTCGTCAATAATTTAATGATTATTGATTTTAACCTAGCCAAAATACCATGAATTTTATATTAATGTACAAAATGGACCTCAAAAGTTAAAAATTTTGATGACTTTGGACTTCAACCTAGCCGAATTGACATGAATGTTATATTAATATGGAAAATTAAACTCAAAAGTGATAATAAAATATATATATTTTTTTGTCAATATTTTTGATCATTATTGAATTTAACCTAGTCAAAATACATGAATTTTATATTAAAATACAAAATGGATCTCAAAGGTAAAAATAAACAAAAGAATTTATTTTTGTTATTAATGTTGATGATTTGGGCTGCAATTAATATTAATACGCAAAACTACCCTGAAAAGTTAAAAATTATAAAAATAATAATAATTTTTGACAAAAATGTTGATGCTTTTGGACTTCAACCTACCCGAAATGACATGAATGTTATATTAATATGCAAAATTTAACTCAAAAGTTGATAATAAAATAAATATTTTTTTGTCAATAATTTAATGATTATTGTTTTAACCTAGCCAAAATACCTTGAATTTTATATTAAAAGTTAAAAATGTTGATGACTTTGGACTTCAACCTTGCCGAAATGACATGAATGTTATATTAATATTCAAAATCGAACTCAAAAGTTGATAATAAAATATTTATTTTTTTGTCAATAATTTAATGATTATTGATTTTAACCTAGCCAAAATACCTTGAATTTTATATTAATATACAAAATGGACCTTAAAAGTTAAAAATTTTGATGACTTCAACCTAGTCGAAATGACATGAATGTTATATTAATATGCAAAATTTAACTCAAAAGTTGATAATAAAATAAATATTTTTTTTGTCAATACAATTATGGACAATTCATGATTATTGAATTTAACCTAGCCAAAATACATGAATTTTATATTAAAATACAAAATGGACATCAAAGGTAAACATAACCAAAAGAAATTATTTTTGTTATTAGTGTTGATGATTTGGGCTGCAATTAATATTAATATGCAAAATTACCCTGAAAAGTTAAAAATTATAAAAATAATAATAATTTTTGACAAAAATGTTGATGATTTTGGACTTCAACCTAGCCGAAATGGCATAAATGTTTTATTAATATGCAAAATTGAACTCAAAAGTTGATAATAAAATAAAATTTTTTTTGTCAATATTTTTGATCATTATTGAATTTAACCTAGCCAAAATACCTTGAATTTTATATTAATGTACCAAATGGACCTCAAAACTTCAAAATGTTGATGACTTTGGACTTCAACCTAGCCGAATTGACATGAATTTTTATATTAATATGGAAAATTAAACTCAAAAGATGATAATAATATACATATATATATTTTTTTGTCAATATTTTTGATCATTATTGAATTTAACCTAGCCAAAATAACATGAATTTTATATTAATATACAAAATGGACCTCAAAAGTTAAAATTGTTGATGATTTTGGTCTTCAACCTGCCGACATGGCTTATATGTTTTATTAATATGCAAAATTGAACTCAAAAGATGATAATAAAATAAAAATTTTGTTGCCAATATTTTTGATCATTATTGAATTTAACCTAGCCAAAATACATGAATTTTATATTAAAATACAAAATGGACCTCAAAGGTAAAAATAACCAAAAGAAATTATTTTTGCTATTAATGTTGATGATTTGGGCTGCAATTAATATTAATATGCAAAATTACCCTGAAATAACTTTTTTTTTATAAAAATAATAATAATTTTTGACAAAAATATTGATGCTTTTCGACTTCAACCTAGCCGAAATGACATGAATGTTTTATTAATATTCAAAATCGAACTCAAAAGTTGATAATAAAATAAATATTTTTTTTGTCAATAATTGTCATGATTATTGAATTTAACCTAGCCAAAATACATGAATTTTATATTAAAATACAAAATGGACCTCAAAGGTAAAAATAACCAAAAGAAATTATTTCTGTTATTAATGTTGATGATATGAGCTGCAATTAATATTAATATGCAAAATTACCCTGAAAAGTTAAAAATTATAAAAATAATAATAATTTTTGACAAAAATGTTGATGCTTTTGGACTTCAACCTGCCGAAATGGCATAAATGTTTAATATGCAAAATTGAACTCAAAAGTTGATAATAAAATAAAATTTTTTTTGTCAATATTTTTGATCATTATTGAATTTAACCTAGCCAAAATACCATGAATTTTATATTAATGTACCAAATGGACCTCAAAACTTCAAAATGTTGATGACTTTGGACTTCAACCTAGCCGAATTGATATGAATTTTTATATTAATATGGAAAATTAAACTCAAAAGATGATAATAAAATATATATATTTTTTTGTCAATATTTTTGATCATTATTGAATTTAACCTAGCCAAAATACATGAATTTTATATTAAAATACAAAATGGATCTCAAAGGTAAAAATAAACAAAAGAATTTATTTTTGTTATTAATGTTGATGATTTGGGCTGAAATTAATATTAATATGCAAAACTACCCTGAAAAGTTAAAAATTATAAAAATAATAATAATTTTTGACAAAAATGTTGATGCTTTTGGACTTCAACCTAGCCGAATTGACATGAATGTTTTATTAATATTCAAAATCGAACTCAAAAGTTGATAATAAAATATATATTTTTTTGTCAATAATTTAATGATTATTGATTTTAGCCTAGCCAAAATACCTTGAATTTTATATTAAAAGTTAAAAATGTTGATGACTTTGGACTTCAACCTAGCCGAAATGACATGAATGTTATATTAATATGCAAAATTTAACTCAAAAGTTGATAATAAAATAAATATTTTTTTGTCAATAATTTAATGATTATTGATTTTAACCTAGCCAAAATACCTTGAATTTTATATTAAAAGGTAAAAATGTTGATGACTTTGGACTTCAACCTAGCCGAAATGACATGAATGTTATATTAATATTCAAAATCGAACTCAAAAGTTGATAATAATAAAATATATATTTTTTTGTCAATAGTTTAATGATTATTGATTTTAACCTAGCCAAAATATCATAAATTTTATATTAATACACAAAATGGACCTCAAAAGTTAAAAATGTTGATGATTTTGGACTTCAACCTGCCGAAATGGCTTACATGTTTTATTAATATGCAAAATTGAACTCAAAAGTTGATAATAAAATAAAATTTTTTTTTGTCAATATTTTTGATCATTATTGAATTTAACCTAGCCAAAATACATGAATTTTATATTAAAATACAAAATGGACCTCAAAGGTAAAAATTACCAAAAGAAATTATTTTTGTTATTATTATATAATACCTTGAATTTTATATTAAAAGTTAAAAATGTTGATGACTTTGGACTTCAACCTAGCCGAAATGACATGAATGTTATATTAATATTCAAAATCGAACTCAAAAGTTGATAATAAAATATATATTTTTTTGTCAATAGGTTAATGATTATTGATTTTAACCTAGCCAAAATACCATGAATTTTATATTAATACACAAAATGGACCTCAACAGTTAAAAATGTTGATGATTTTGGACCTCAACCTGCCGAAATGGCTTAAATGTTTTATTAATATGCAAAATTGAACTCAAAAGTTGATAATAAAATTAAATTTTTTTGTCAATATTTTTGATCATTTTTGAATTTAACCTAGCCAAAATACATGAATTTTATATTAAAATACAAAATGGACCTCAAAGGTAAAAATTACCAAAAGAAATTATTTTTGTTATTAATGTTGATGATTTGGGCTGCAATTAATATAAATATGCAAAATTACCCTGAAAAGTTAAAAATTATAAAAATAATAATAATTTTTGACAAAAATGTTGATGCTTTTCGACTTCAACCTAGCCGAAATGACATGAATGTTTTATTAATATTCAAAATCGAACTCAAAAGTTGATAATAAAATATATATTTTTTTGTCAATAATTTAATGATTATTGATTTTAACCTAGCCAAAATACCTTTAATTTTATATTAATATACAAAATATACCTTAAAAGTTAAAAATGTTGATGACTTTGGACTTCAACCTAGTCGAAATGACATGAATGTTATATTAATATGCAAAATTTAACTCAAAAGTTGATAATAAAATAATATTTTTTTTTGTCAATAATTGTCATGATTATTGAATTTAACCTAGCCAAAATACATGAATTTTATACTAAAATACAAAATGGACCTCAAAGGTCCAATGTTGATGATATAAGCTGCAATTAATATTAATATGCAAAATTACCCTGAAAAGTTAAAAAATATAAAAATAATAATAATTTTTGACAAAAATGTTAATGATTTTGGACTTCAACCTAGCCGAAATGACATGAATGTTATATTAATATGCAAAATTTAACTCAAAAGTTGATAATAAAATTAATATTTTTTGTCAATAATTTAATGATTATTGATTTTAACCTAGCCAAAATACCTTGAATTTTATATTAAAAGTTAAAAATGTTGATGACTTTGGACTTCAACCTAGCCGAAAAGACATGAATGTTAATTAATATTTAAAATTGAACTCAAAAGTTGATAATAAAATATATATTTTTTTGTCAATAGTTTAATGATTATTGATTTTAACCTAGCCAAAATACCTTGAGATTTATATTAATATACAAAATGGACCTCAAAAGTTAAAAATGTTGATGATTTTGTACTTCAACCTGCCGAAATGGCTTAAATGTTATATTAATATGCAAAATTTAACTCAAAAGTTGATAATAAAATAAATATTTTTTTTTGTCAATAATTGTCATGATTATTGAATTTAACCTAGCCAAAATACATTAATTTTATATTAAAATTAACAATAAACAAAATTAATTATTTTTGTTATTAATGTTTAGATTTGGGCTCCAGCCTATCCGAATTGGAAAGAATTTATGATTAGAAATATTTTTGTTTCTATTTATGATGATTGTGGGCTCTATCCTACCTGAAATGGCATGCATTTAATATTAATATGCAAACTTACCCTCAAAATTTTGACCCAAAAAAGTTGATGCTTTTGGACTTCAACCTAGCCAAAATACAAAGAATTTTATATTTATATACAAAATGGACCTCAAAGGTTACAAATAAACAAAAGAAATTATTTTTGTTATTAATGTAGATGATTTGGGCTCCAGCCCAAATGGCATTATTATTTATGATGATTTTAGGCTTTAGCCTAGCTAAAATGGCATGCAATTGATATTAATATGCGAAACTACCCTGAAAAGTTAAAAATTATAAAAATAATAATAATTTTTAACAAAAATGTTGATGCTTTTGGACTTCTACCTAGCCGAATTGACATGAATGTTTTATTAATATTTAAAATCGAACTCAAAATTTGATAATAAAATATATATTTTTTGTCAATATTTTAATGATTATTGATTTTAACCTAGCCTAAATACCATGAATTTTATATTAATATACAAAATGGACCTCAAAAGTTAAAAATGTTGATGATTTTGGACTTCAACCTGCCGAAATAGAATAAATGAATAAATTAATATGCAAAATTGAACTCAAAAGTTGATAATAAAATAAAAATTTTTTTGTCAATATTTTTGATCATTATTGAATTTAAATTTAACCTAGCCAAAATACATGAATTTTATATTAAAATACAAAATGGACCTCAAAGGTAAAAATAACCAAAAGAAATTATTTTTGTTATTAATGTTGATGATTTGGGCTGCAATTAATATTATTATGCAAAATTACCCTGAAAAGTTAAAAACTATAAAAATAATAATAATTTTTGACAAAAATGTTGATGCTTTTGGACTTCAACCTAGCCGAATTGACATGAATGTTATATTAATATTTAAAATCGAACTCAAAAGTTGATAATAAAATATATATTTTTTTGTCAATAATTTAATGATTACTGATTTTAACCTAGCCAAAATACCTTGAATTTTATATATATATAATATACAAAATGGACCTTAAAAGTTAAAAATGTTGATGACTTTGGACTTCGACCTAGCCGAAATGACATGAATGTTATATTAATATGCTAAATTTAACTCATAAGTTGATAATAAAAAAAATATAATAAGAAGTGGAAAAAAGAAAAAGCTTTGGTTTATTGGTTTAAGTGGAAAAAACTTCGTGCCGACTCACCTCACCACATGGATCAGTGGGTTAAATGGCTGATGTTTACAACCAAATTAATAAACTAACAACCGAACAAAGAGTACTGATGATGAAAATCGTAGCTGTTTTTCGAAAATGCATTCTACTCGGCTAGTATCGGTAAAAATCTTGATTTTTCAATAAAATTTTCTTTCTTAACTAACGCTAATAAAGTAGTAAAAACTAAAAATATTAATTTCTTCATTTGCAAATAAATGAGAATTTAGTATAGTATTGAACTTGAGCCTGATAAAGAAAATAAAATTGTCTTAAAACAAATAGTTAACTAATAAATAAAACGAAAACTTATAAAGCACACATGGCACGGTGATATATATATAACAATTTGAAAAATTGTACATATAAAAAATATGGTAGCTCTTAATACCATCTGATAGATGGTTAAGGCTACGCTACGCTGATTAGTGTTAAAACTAAAATAGAGATGGCGTTAGTAATAAGAAGTGGATAAAAGAAAAAGCTTTGGTTTAGTTGGTTTAAGTGGAAAAAACTTCGTGCCGACTCACCTCGCCACATGGATCAGGGGGTAAATGGCTGATGTTTACAACCAAATTAATAAACTAACAACCGAACAAAGAGTACTGATGATGAAAATCGTAGCTGTTTTTCGAAAATGCATTCTACTCGGCTAGTATCGGTAAAAATCTTGTTTTTTCAATAAAATTTCCTTTCTTAACTAACGATAATAAAGTAGTATAAACTAAAAATATTAATTTCTTCATTTGCAAATAAATGAGAATTTAGTATAGTATTGAACTTGAGCCTGATAAAGAAAATAACATTGTCTTAAAACAAATAGTTCAACTAATAAATAAAACGAAAACTTATAAAGCACACATGGCACGGTGATATATATATATAACAATTTGAAAAATTGTACATATAAAAAATATGGTAGCTCTTAATACCATCTGATAGATGGTTAAGGCTACGCTACGCTAATTAGTGTTAAAACTAAAATAGAGATGGCGTTGTAATAAGAAGTGGAAAAAAGAAAAAGCTTTGGTTTAGTTGGCTTAAGTGGAAAAAACTTCGTGCCGACTCACCTCGTCACATGGATCAGTGGGTTAAATGGCTGACAACCAAATTAATAAACTAACAACCGAACAAAGAGTACTGATGCGTTAAACACATTCAAGCAACAAGAACACACGAACACAAAAGTTTCTTGACAAATTTGTGTTCGACTGGCTGCTACCGAATATGAGAAATAGGGAAAAACACCCCCAACCATTATTCCGAGTGGAGCTTGAGCCTGGTGATATCAAATTGAAAAAAAGTGAAACTCACCCCATCTACGATTTAAAATATATTATGCACCGACGAGTCACTGTGGAAGTGCCACATAAGCGATCTGGGCCCGTACAGTGCTTAAACTGCCAGGAATATGGCCACACTAAAACTTATTGTAAGTTGCCTACTGTTTGTGTTGTGTGTGGGGATCTGCACGATACGACCAAGTGCGACAAGCCAAAAGATGATCCTAGGATAAAGAAATGCAGCAACTGCGGGGGAAACCACACTGCCAACTATAGAGGTTGTCCTGTTTTTAATTCAGTTAAGCGATCAACTAAGCCGAAAATAGTTCCTGCCCCTCCCCAGCCTTTAAATATACCAACTACAAATATGCCTCCATTGGCACAACCAACTACAAATCAAGTTTCTTACGCCGCCGCATTAAAGTCTAACCAGCCTAATTCACGTAAGTCTACCCAGCCTACAACACAACAAGAAGTGCCAACTAGCGAACCAACCGGGCCTAATTTTAGCCGCCTGGAAGCCGTAATTGACAATATGGTCACACAATTTACGCAGATTATGGCGCAAATGGCCAACATGATGCAAGAAATGCAAAAAATGCAGTCTGCTTTTCTGCAGGCTATGCTTAAAAGACCATGAACTGCCTCAGGGTTTGTTTCTGGAACGCAAACGGCATCCGCCAACACAAAAACGAGCTCGAATATTTCTTGATGAACCAAAAAATCGATGTTATGTGTATTTCTGAGACTCATATGACATCTAGAAGCACTTTTAAAATAAGTGGTTATTCTTTTTACGATTCAAAGGATCCTAGGGATAGATCATGTGGTGGCTCGGCTATTCTAATCAAATCAAGAATTAAACACCAATGGTTGGGTGGCCTCTCGGAATGTTATATCCAAGCTACGAACGTCTGCATTGATGAATTTTTCCATAACCTTGTTATTTCATCAGTTTACTGTCCACCCAGATTCTCCATAACGAAGGATCAGTACAACAGTTTCTACAAATCATTAGGTACCCGCTTCATAGCTGCTGGAGACTATAACGCTAAGCACACATACTGGGGCTCCCGCCTTATTAGTCCCAGAGGTCGTGTCTTGTATGACTCAGTGTCGGAAATAGGACTTTTCGTTATTTCAACTGGACA
The DNA here is from genome assembly GCA_963583895.1 of Melanophora roralis. Taxonomy (NCBI): domain Eukaryota; kingdom Metazoa; phylum Arthropoda; class Insecta; order Diptera; family Rhinophoridae; genus Melanophora; species Melanophora roralis. Next base: position 75,579,307 of record OY757187.1, on the reverse strand, counting down.
ACCAACCTATTGGCCAACGGACAATAATAAAATTCCAGACGTAATAGATTTTGGCGTGGCAAAAGGTATATCCCCGGACCTTATTGAGGCTGTAGCCTCCTTGGATTTATCTTCTGACCACTCACCCACAATTATCACTATTTGCAGTCCTCACCAAATAGCAACTAGTGATTTTTTCTTATCAAAAAGAGTAAATTGGTTAAAATATAAAAAATATATCAGCTCTCACTGCTCGGAACACATACCACTAAAAACTCCCCAAGAAATCGATGATTGCCTAAATATCATAAATGAAAACATTAAAGAAGCCGTTGAACATGCTTCTTCAACATACCGTCAGGTCAAATACAACAAAATTTTTTCTGTCGATGTTGTGGAGCTTTTATCTGAAAAAAGGAGAGCGCGAAGAGAATGGCAACAGCATAGATCGCCCCAACTTAAAACGAAGCTAAAAGAGTGTACAAATCGCTTAAAAAACTTGCTGGAGATACACAGAATTGCATCAATTAAGAAGTATTTGGAAGGTCTAGACGCAACCCATCAAATAAATTATTCTCTATGGCGATCAGCCAGTCGTCTCAAAAGACCCGTAATCGCAAAACCACCACTGCGCAATCTAAGAGGGTCCTGGGCTAGAAATGATGAAGAAAAATGCGATCTGCTCGCAAGCCATTTAAGAAACGTGTTCACTCCTAATTCATGCACTGACGTGAGGGAATTACCGCCTGTTGTTTCTAGGCGTCCTATAGAAATACGTTTCCGATATTCAGATGTGGTAGAAGCTATTTCTAACCTTAATGATAAAAAAGCTCCTGGTGTTGATAAAATAAGCAACAAAATGCTCATTGAGCCACCTTTTACAGCAAAAAGAATAATTCTTTTTATTTTTAATGCCATAATACGGCTTGAACATTTTCCACCAATATGGAAAGTTGCCTTAGTTAAGATGATTCCTAAGCCTGGTAAAGATCCTTCTAAGGTGGAGTCTTATAGGCCTATAAGTTTGTTACCAAATTTGTCAAAACTGTTTGAAAAGCTGCTTAAAAACAAGCTTACTCCGATCCTGAATGAAAACAACTGCATTCCAGATCACCAATTTGGCTTTAGAAGTCAACATAGCACAATAGAACAAACTCACAGACTGGTGCAGGTTATAAGAAAAACTTTCGAGGAAAAAAAGTACTGCTCCGCGCTTTTTATAGATGTCTCTCAAGCTTTCGATAAAGTATGGCACGAAGGCCTGTTAAACAAACTAAAGCTAAACCTTCCAGCTAATATTTTCAACCTACTAGAAAAGTACATAACCGGTCGACAGTTTAAAATCAAAGAGGGAAACCAAATAAGTTCTTCTCAAACAATAGGGGCTGGTGTACCTCAAGGGAGTATACTAGGTCCAGTTCTGTACTTGCTTTACACAGCAGATATGCCAACCAATAGTTTTACACACACGTCGACATTTGCTGATGATACTGCTTTTCTTAGTATTCATAAAGACCCTAAAGAGGCTTCAAACCAATTGCAACAACACGTAACCCAAGTTGAAAAATGGGCGAAGTTATGGGGAATAAAAATAAATGAACAAAAATGTACCCACGTAACTTTTACTTTACGCAAAGAAACGTGCTCTCCAATTCTTATTAACAACCATATGGTGCCTCAACGAACCGAGACAAAATACCTTGGCATTCACCTGGACCGCCGCCTCACATGGAAGCCTCATATAGATGCGAAGTTGACGCAAATGAAACTTAAAGCTACACAAATTCATTGGCTAATCGGCAGAAACTCTGTGCTTCGTCTTGATTGTAAACTTCTACTCTACAAATCGATTTTGAAACCAATTTGGTGCTACGGTATACAATTATGGGGCACTGCTTCCGCATCCAACATAGAAAAAATTCAACGCAGGCAAAACAAAATCCTAAGAATGATAACTGGTGCTCCTTGGTATGTTAAAAACAGCAACATCCACAAGGATCTACAAGTTCCACTAGTTAAATGAGAAATCCTGAACTATGTGGACAAGTATTTAAATAAGCTGGAAGCTCACCCAAATCCGCTCGCCCGAAACATCCTGCAACATAGTGGGCACACCCGCCTGAAAAGGAGGGATACTATTGCGCTTATATGAAGCTTGATAATTAATATGAGAACTTAAATTTTAGTCTGGCACAGGCTGGACTTATATTAACTTCCTAGTTTTAAGATTTGAACACTTATTGTTAGTTCGCCACAGGCGAAGATTCAATAATAAATATATGAAAAAAAAAAAAAAAAAAAACTGGCTGCTACTGAAATATTTACTAGACTACCACTACAAAATAAACATATAAGCAATATAACTTTCTGTGGTGCCACCTAAAGTCTTTTTGTACTGTTTAAGCTATATTTTTTGCATCTTACCGTATTGGCAGCACTAATCTGTTAACTGTCGCGTATAAAAATAGAAAGTAGTTTAATTTCGACCACGCCACAAAACTAGCATTGACAGAAACCCGTAGTTGTGTTGCATTATAGCAATTAAAAAATTATTCTCATAAGCACACGTGTATTCTATTTTTGGCTGGTTGTGTTCGGTAGCCTGTAGCGAGGAATGTATTTAATGCTTGATGATGAAAATCGTAGCTGTTTTTCGAAAATGCATTCTACTCGGCTAGTATCGGTAAAAATCTTGTTTTTTTCAATAAAATTTCCTTTCTTAACTAACGCTAATAAAGTAGTAAAAACTAAAAATATTAATTTCTTCATTTGCAAATAAATGAGAATTTAGTATAGTATTGAACTTGAGCCTGATAAAGAAAATAAAATTGTCTTAAAACAAATAGTTCAATTAATAAATAAAACGAAAACTTATAAATAAGAAAATTTATTTTTGTTATTAATGTTGATTATTTGGGCTGCAATTAATATTAATATGCAAAACTACCCTGAAAAATTAAAAATTATAAAAATAATAATAATTTTTGACAAAAATGTTGATGCTTTTGGACTTCAACCTAGCCGAATTGACATGAATGATTTATTAATATTCAAAATCGAACTCAAAAATTGATAATAAAATATATATTTTTTGGTCAATAATTTAATACCTTGAAAAATACCTTGAATTTTATATTAATATACAAAATGGACTTTAAAAGTTAAAATTGTTGATGACTTTGGACTTCGACCTGGCCGAAATGACATGAATGTTATATTAATATGCTAAATTTAACTCATAAGTTGATAATAAAATAAATATTTTTTTAATAATTGTCATGATTATTGAATTTAACCTAGCCAAAATACATTAATTTTATATTAAAATACAAAATGGACCTCAAAGGTAAATATAACCAAAAGAAATTATTTTTGTTATTAATGTTGATGATTTGGGCCGCAATTAATATTAATATGCAAAACTACCCTGAAAAGTTAAAAATTATAAAAATAATAATAATTTTTGACAAAAATGTTGATGCTCTTGGACTTCAACCTAGCCGAATTGACATGAATGTTTTATAATATTCAAAATCGAACTCAAAAGTTGATAATAAAATATATATATTTTTTGTCAATAATTTAATGATTATTGATTTTAAACTAGCCAAAATACCTTGAATTTTATATTAATATACAAAATGGACCTTAAAAGTTAAAAATGTTGATGACTTTGGACTTCGACCTAGCCGAAATGACATGAATGTTATATTAATATGCTAAATTTAACTCATAAGTTGATAATAAAATAAATATTTTTTTTTTTGTCAATAATTGTCATTATTATTGAATTTAACCTAGCCAAAATACATGAATTTTATATTAGAATACAAAATGGGCCTTAAAGGTAAAAATAACCAAAAGAAATTATTTTTGTTATTAATGTTGATGATTTGGGCTGCAATTAATATTAATATGCAAAATTACCCTGAAAAGTTAAAAATTATAAAAATAATAATAATTTTTGACAAAAATGTTGATGCTTTTGGACTTCAACCTAGCCGAATTGACATGAATGTTTTATAATATTCAAAATCGAACTCATAAGTTGATAATAAAATAAATATTTTTTTAATAATTGTCATGATTATTGAATTTAAACTAGCCAAAATACCTTGAATTTTATATTAATATACAAAATGGACTTTAAAAGTTAAAAATGTTGATGATTTTGGACTTCAACCTGCCGAAATGGCATAAATGTTTTATTAATATGCAAAATTGAACTCAAAAGTGGATAATAAAATAAAATTTTTTTTGTCAATATTTTTGATCATTATTGAATTTAACCTAGCCAAAATACATGAATTTTATATTAAAATACAAAATGGACCTCAAAGGTAAAAATAAATAAGAGAATTTATTTTTGTTATTAATGTTGATTATTTGGGCTGCAATTAATATTAATATGCAAAACTACCCTGAAAAGTTAAAAATTATAAAAATAATGATAATTTTTGACAAAAATGTTGATGCTTTTGGACTTCAACCTAGCCGAATTGACATGAATGTTTTATAATATTCAAAATCGAACTCAAAAGTTGATAATAAAATATATATTTTTTTTGTCAATAATTTAATGATTATTGATTTTAAACTAGCCAAAATACCTTGAATTTTATATTAATATACAAAATGGACCTTAAAAGTTAAAAATGTTGATGACTTTGGACTTCGACCTAGCCGAAATGACATGAATGTTATATTAATATGCTAAATTTAACTCATAAGTTGATAATAAAATAAATATTTTTTTTTTTGTCAATAATTGTCATTATTATTGAATTTAACCTAGCCAAAATACATGAATTTTATATTAAAATACAAAATGGGCCTTAAAGGTAAAAATAACCAAAAGAAATTATTTTTGTTATTAATGTTGATGATTTGGGCTGCAATTAATATTAATATGCAAAATTACCCTGAAAAGTTAAAAATTATAAAAATAATAATAATTTTAGACAAAAATGTGGATGATTTTGGACTTCAACCTGCCGAAATGGCATATACATATGTTTTATTAATATGCAAGATTGAACTCAAAAGTTGATAATAAAATAAAATTTTTTTTGTCAATATTTTTGATCATTTAACCTAGCCAAAATACATGAATTTTATATTAAAATACAAAATGGACATAATTTATATATAAATAAGATAATTTATTTTTGTTATTAATGTTAATTATTTGGGCTGCAATTAATATTAATATGCAAAACTACCCTGAAAAGTTAAAAATTATAAAAATAATAATAATTTTTGACAAAAATGTTGATGCTTTTGGACTTCAACCTAGCCGAATTGACATGAATGTTTTATAATATTCAAAATCGAACTCAAAAGTTGATAATAAAATAAATATATTTTTGTCAATAATTTAATGATTATTGATTTTAACCTAGCCAAAATACCATGAATTTTATATTAATGTACCAAATGGACCTCAAAAGTTCAAAATGTTGATGACATTGGTTCAACCTAGCCGAATTGACATGAATTTTTATATTAATATGGAAAATTAAACTCAAAAGTTGATAATAAAATATATATATTTTTTTGTCAATAATTTTGATGATTATTAAATTTAACCTAGCCAAAATACATGAATTTTATTTGAATATACAATATGAACCTCAAAGCTTAACAATAAACAAAATAAATTATTTTTGTTATTAATGTTTAGATTTGGGCTCCAGCCTATCAGAATTGGAAAGAATTTATGATTAGAAATATTTTTGTTTCTATTTATGATGATTGTGAGCTTTATCCTACCTGAAATGGCATGCATTTAATATTAATATGCAAAATTACCCTCAAAAGTTAAAAATTATAAAAATCATAATAATTTTGACCCAAAAAAGTTGATGCTTTTGGACTTCAACCTAGCCAAAATACCAAAAGAAATTATTTTTTTTTATTAATGTAGATGATTTGGGCTCCAGCCCAAATGGCATTATTATTTATGATGATTTTGGGCTTTAGCATAGCTAAAATGGCATGCAATTAATATAATATGCAAAACTACCCTGAAAAGTTAAAAATTATATAAATAATAATAATTTTTGACAAAAATGTTGATGCTTTTGGACTTCAACCTAGCCGAATTGACATGAATGTTTTATTAATATTCAAAATCGAACTCAAAATATGATAATAAAATACATATTTTTTTGTCAATAATTTAATGATTATTGATTTTAACCTAGCCAAAATACCTTGAATTTTATACTAATATACAAAATGGACCTTAAAAGTTAAAAATGTTGATGACTTTGGACTTCGACCTAGCCGAAATGACATGAATGTTATATTACTTAATATGCTAAATTTAACTCATAAGTTGATAATAAATAAATATTTTTTTTTGTCAATAATTGTCATGATTATTGAATTTAACCTAGCCAGAATACATGAATTTTATATTAAAATACAAAATGGACCTCAAATTATTTTTGTTATTAATGTTGATGATTTGGGCCGCAATTAATATTAATATGCAAAATTACCCTGAAAAGTTAAAAATAATAATAATTTTAGACAAAAATGTTGATGATTTTGGACTTCAACCTGCCGAAATGGCATAAATGTTTTATTAATATGCAAAATTGAACTCAAAAGTGGATAATAAAATAAAATTTTTTTTGTCAATATTTTTGATCATTATTGAATTTAACCTAGCCAAAATACATGAATTTTATATTAAAATACAAAATGGACCTCAAAGGTAAAAATAAATAAGAGAATTTATTTTCTTTATCAGGCTCAAGTTCAATACTATACTAAATTCTCCTTTATTTGCAAATGAAGAAATTAATATTTTTAGTTTTTACTACTTTATTAGCGTTAGTTAAGAAAGGAAATTTTATTGAAAAAACAAGATTTTTACCGATACTAGCCGAGTAGATATATATATAACAATTTGAAAAATTGTACATATAAAAAATATGGTAGCTCTTAATACCATCTGATAGATGGTTAAGGCTACGCTACGCTAATTAGTGTTAAAACTAAAATAGAGATGGCGTTAGTAATAAGAAGTGGAAAAAAGAAAAAGCTTTGGTTTAGTTGGTTTAAGTGTAAAAAACTTCGTGCCGACTCACCTCGCCACATGGATCAGTGGGTTAAATGGCTGATGTTTACAACCAAATTAATAAACTAACAACCGAACAAAGAGTACTGATGATGAAAATCGTAGCTGTTGCATTCTACTCGGCTAGTATCGGTAAAAATCTTGTTTTTTCAATAAAATTTCCTTTCTTCACTAACGCTAAAAAAGTAGTAAAAACTAAAAATATTAATTTCTTCATTTGCAAATAAATGAGAATTTAGTATAGTATTGAACTTGAGCCTGATAAAGAAAATAAAATTGTCTTAAAACAAATAGTTCAACTAATAAATAAAACGAAAACTTATAAATAAGAAAATTTATTTTTGTTATTAATGTTGATTATTTGGGCTGCAATTAATATTAATATGCAAAACTACCCTGAAAAATTAAAAATAATAATAATTTTTGACAAAAATGTTGATCAGTGGGTTAAATGGCTGATGTTTACAACCAAATTAATAAATTAACAACCGAACAAAGAGTACTGATGATGAAAATCGTAGCTGTTTTTCGAAAATGCATTCTACTCGGCTAGTATCGGTAAAAATCTAGTTTTTTCAATAAAATTTCCTTTCTTAACTAACGCTAATAAAGTAGTAAAAACTAAATATATTAATTTCTTCATTTGCAAATAAATGAGAATTTAGTATAGTATTGAACTTGAGCCTGATAAAGAAAATAAAATTGTCTTAAAACAAATAGTTCAACTAATAAAAAAAAAACGAAAACTTATAAAGCACACATGACACGGTGATATATATATATATAACAATTTGAAAAATTGTACATATAAAAAATATGGTAGCTCTTAATACCATCTGATAGATGGTTAAGGCTACACTACGCTAATTAGTGTTAAAACTAAAATAGAGATGGCGTTAGTAATAAGAAGAGGAAAAAAGAAAAAGCTTTGGTTTAGTTGGTTTAAGTGGAAAAAAACTTCGTGCCGACTCACCTCGCCACATGGATCAGTGGGTTAAATGGCTGATGTTTACAACCAAATTAATAAACTAACAACCGAACAAAGAGTACTGACTATTGATTTTAACCTAGCCAAAATACCATGAATTTTATATTAATGTACCAAATGGACCACAAAAGTTCAAAATGTTGATGACTTTGGACTTCAACCTAGCCGAATTGACATGAATTTTTATATTAATATGGAAAATTAAACTCAAAAGTTGATAATAAAATATATATATTTTTTGTCAATATTTTTGATCATTATTGAATTTAACCTAGCCAAAGTACATGAATTTTATGTTAAAATACAAAATGGATCTCAAAGGTAAAAATAAACAAAAGAATTTATTTTTATTTTAATGTTGATGATTTGGGCTGCAATTAATATTAATATGCAAAACTACCCTGAAAAGTTAAAAATTATAAAAATAATAATAATTTTTGACAAAAATGTTGATGCTTTTGGACTTCAACCTAGCCGAATTGACATGAATGTATTATAATATTCAAAATCGAACTCAAAAGTTGATAATAAAATATATATTTTTTTGTCAATAATTTAATGATTATTAATTTTAACCTAGCCAAAATACCATGAATTTTATATTAATGTACCAAATGGGCCTCAAAAGTTCAAAATGTTGATGACTTTGGACTTCAACCTAGCCGAAATGACATGAATGTTATATTAATATTCAAAATCGAACTCAAAAGTTGATAATAAAATATATATTTTTTTGTCAATAGTTTAATGATTATTGATTTTACCCTAGCCAAAATACTACGAATTTTATATTAAAATACAAAATGGACCTCAAAGGTAAAAATAACCAAAAGAAATTAGTTTTGTTATTAATGTTGATGATATGAGCTGCAATTAATATTAATATGCAAAATTACCCTGAAAAGTTAAAAATTATAAAAATAATAATAATTTTTGACAAAAATGTTGATGATTTTGGACTTCAACCTGCCGAAATGGCTTAAATGTTTTATTAACATGCAAAATTGAACTCAAAAGTTGATAATAAAATAAAATTTTTTTTTGTCAATATTTTTGATCATTATTGAATTTAACCTAGCTAAAATACATGAATTTTATATTAAAATACAAAATGGACCTCAAAGGTAAAAATAACCAAGAGAAATTATTTTTGTTATTAATGTTGACGATTTGGGCTGCAATTAATATTAATATGCAAAATTACCCTGAAAAGTTAAAAATTATAAAAATAATAATAATTTTTGACAAAAATGTTGATGCTTTTCGACTTCAACCTAGCCGAAATGACATGAATGTTTTATTAATATTCAAAAGTTGATAATAAAATATAGATTTTTTTGTCAATAATTTAATGATTATTGATTTTAACCTAGCCAAAATACATGAATTTTATATTAAAATACAAAATGGACCTCAAAGGTAAAAAAAACCAAAAGAAATTATTTTTGTTATTAATGATGATGATTTGGGCTGCAATTAATATTAATATGCAAAACTACCCTGAAAAGTTAAAAATTATAAAAATAATAATAATTTTTGACAAAAATGTTGATGTTTTTGGACTTCAACCTAGCCGAATTGACATGAATGTTTTATTAATATTCAAAATCGAACTCAAAGTTGATAATAAAATATATATTTTTTTGTCAATAGTTTAATGATTATTGATTTTAACCTAGCCAAAATACCATGAATTTTATATAAATAAACAAAATGGACCTCAAAAGTTCAAAATGTTGTTGACTTTGGACTTCAACCTAGCCGAAATGACATGAATGTTTTATTAATATTCAAAATCGAACTCAAAAGTTGATAATAAAATATATATTTTTTTTTTTGTCAATAATTTAATGATTATTGATTTTAACCTTACCAAAATACCTTGAATTTTATATTAATATACAAAATGGACCTTAAAAGTTAAAAATGTTGATGACTTTGGACTTCAACCTAGTCGAAATGACATGAATGTTATATTAATATGCAAAATTTAACTCAAAAGTTGATAATAAAATAAATATTTTTTTTGTCAATAATTGTCATGATTATTGAATTTAACCTAGCGAAAATACATGAATTTTATATTAAAATACAAAATGGACCTCAAAGGTAAAAATAACCAAAAGAAATTATTTTTGTTATTAATGTTGATGATATGAGCTGCAATTACCCTGCAAAATTACCCTGAAAAGTTAAAAATTATAAAAATAATAATAATTTTTGACAAAAATGTTGATGATTTTGGACTTCAACCTGCCGAAATGGCATAAATATTTTATTAACATGCAAAATTGAACTCAAAAGTTGATAATAAAATAAAATTTTTTTTGTCAATATTTTTGATCATTATTGAATTTAACCTAGCCAAAATACATGAATTTTATATTAAAACACGAAATGGACCTCAAAGGTAAAAATAAACAAGAGAATTTATTTTTGTTATTAATGTTGATTATTTGGGCTGCAATTAATAATATTAATAGCAAAACTACCCTGAAAAGTTAAAAATTATAAAAATAATAATAATTTTTGACAAAAATGTTGATGTTTTTGGACTTCAACCTAGCTGAATTTACATGAATGTTTTATTAATATTCAAAATCGAACTCAAAGTTGATAATAAATAAATATTTTTTTTGTCAATAATTGTCATGATTATTGAGTTTAACCTAGCCAAAATACATGAATTTTATATTAAAATACAAAATGGACCTCAAAGGTAAAAATATTCAAAAGAAATTATTTTTGTTATTAATGTTGATGATTTGGGCTGCAATTAATATTAATATGCAAAACTACCCTGAAAAGTTAAAAATTATAAAAATAATAATAATTTTTGACAAAAATGTTGATGTTTTTGGACTTCAACCTGCCGAAATGGCATAAATGTTTTACTAATATGCAAAATTGAACTCAAAAGTTGATAATAAAATAAAATTTTTTGTCAATATTTTTGATCATTATTGAATTTAACCTAGCCAAAATACATGAATTTTATATTAAAATACAAAATGGATCTCAAAGGTAAAAATAACCAAAAGAAATTATTTTTGTTATTAATGATGATGATTTGGGCTGCAATTAATATTAATATGCAAAACTACCCTGAAAAGTTAAAAATTATAAAAATAATAGTAATTTTTGACAAAAATGTTGATGTTTTTGGACTTCAACCTGCCGAAATAGCATAAATGTTTTATTAATATGCAAAATTGAACTCAAAAGTTGATAATAAAAATTTTTTTGTCAATATTTTTGATCATTATTGAATTTAACCTACCCAAAATACATGAATCTTATATTAAAATACAAACTGGATCTCAAAGGTAAAAATAACCAAAAGAAATTATTTTTGTTATTAATGTTGATGATTTGGGCTGCAATTAATATTAATATGCAAAATCGAACTCAGAAGTTGATAAAACATATATATTTTTTTTGTCAATAATTTAATGATTATTGATTTTAACCTAGCCAAAATACCATGAATTTATATTAATGTACCAAATGGACCTCAAAAGTTCAAAATGTTGATGACTTTGGACTTCAACCTAGCCGAATTGACATGAATTTTTATATTAATATGGAAAATTAAACTCAAAAGTTGATAATAAAATAAATATTTTTTTTTGTCAATAATTGTCATGATTATTGAATTTAACCTAGCCAAAATACACGAATTTATATTAAAATACAAAATGGACCTCACAGGTAAAAAAAACCAAAAGAAATTATTTTTGTTATTAATGTTGATGATATGAGCTGCAATTAATATTAATATGCAAAATTACCCTGAAAAGTTAAAAATTATAAAAATAATAATAATTTTTGACAAAAGTTGATGATTTTGGACTTCAACCTGCCGAAATGGCATAAATGTTTTATTAATATGCAAAATTGAACTCAAAAGTTGATAATAAAATAAAATTTTTTTTGTCAATATTTTTGATCGTTATTGAATTTAACCTAGCCAAATACATGAATTTTATATTAAAATACGAAATGGACCTCAAAGGTAAAAATAAACAAGAGAATTTATTTTTGTTATTAATGTTGATTATTTGGGCTGCAATTAATATTAATATGCAAAACTACCCTGAAAAGTTAAAAATTATAAAAATAATAATAATTTTTGACAAAAATGTTGATGTTTTTGGACTTCAACCTGCCGAAATGGCATAAATGTTTTACTAATATGCAAAATTGAACTCAAAAGTTGATAATAAAATAAAATTTTTTGTCAATATTTTTGATCATTATTGAAATTAACCTAGCCAAAATACATGAATTTTATATTAAAATACAAAATGGATCTCAAAGGTAAAAATAAACAAAAGAATTTATTTTTGTTATTAATGTTGATGATTTGGGCTGCAATTAATATTAATATGCAAAACTACCCTGAAAAGTTAAAAATGATAAAAATAATAATAATTTTTGACAAAAATGTTGATGCTTTTGGACTTCAACCTAGCCGAATTGACATGAATGTTTTATTAATATTCAAAAGTTGATAATAAAACATAGATTTTTTTGTCAATAATTTAATGATTATTGATTTTAACCTAGCCAAAATACATGAATTTTATATTAAAATACAAAATGGACCTCAAAGGTAAAAAAAACCAAAAGAAATTATTTTTGTTATTAATGATGATGATTTGGGCTGCAATTAATATTAATATGCAAAACTACCCTGAAAAGTTAAAAATTATAAAAATAATAATAATTTTTGACAAAAATGTTGATGTTTTTGGACTTCAACCTAGCCGAATTGACATGAATGTTTTATTAATATTCAAAATCGAACTCAAAGTTGATAATAAAATATATATTTTTTTGTCAATAGTTTAATGATTATTGATTTTAACCTAGCCAAAATACCATGAATTTTATATAAATAAACAAAATGGACCTCAAAAGTTCAAAATGTTGTTGACTTTGGACTTCAACCTAGCCGAATTGACATGAATTTTTATATTAATATGGAAAATTAAACTCAAAAGTTGATAATAAAATAAATATTTTTTTTGTCAATAATTGTCATGATTATTGAATTTAACCTAGCCAAAATACATGAATTTATATTAAAATACAAAATGGACCTCATAGGTAAAAAAAAAACAAAAGAAATTATTTTTGTTATTAATGTTGATGATATGAGCTGCAATTAATATTAATATGCAAAATTACCCTGAAAAGTTAAAAATTATAAAAATAATAATAATTTTTGACAAAAGTTGATGATTTTGGACTTCAACCTGCCGAAATGGCATAAATGTTTTATTAATATGCAAAATTGCACTCAAAAGTTGATAATAAAATAAAATTTTTTTTGTCAATATTTTTGATCGTTATTGAATTTAACCTAGCCAAATACATGAATTTTATATTAAAATACGAAATGGACCTCAAAGGTAAAAATAAACAAGAGAATTTATTTTTGTTATTAATGTTGATTATTTGGGCTGCAATTAATATTAATATGCAAAACTACCCTGAAAAGTTAAAAATTATAAAAATAATAATAATTTTTGACAAAAATGTTGATGTTTTTGGACTTCAACTCAAAGGATAATAATAAAAATATTTTTTTTTGGCATTAATTGTCATGATATATGGAATTTAACCTAGCCAAAATACATGAATTTTATATTAAAATACAAAATGGACCTCAAAGGTAAAAATAACCAAAAGAAATTATTTTTGTTATTAATGTTGAGGATTTGGGCTGTAAGTAATATTAATATACAAAATTACCCTGAAAAGTTAAAAATTATAAAAATAATAATCATTTTTGACAAAAATGTTGATGCTTTTCGACTTCAACCTAGCCGAATTGACATGAATGTTTTATTAATATTCAAAATCGAACTCAAAGTTGATAATAAAATATATATTTTTTTGTCAATAATTTAATGATTATTGACTTTAGCCTAGCCAAAATACCTTGAATTTTATATTAATATACAAAATGGACCTTAAAAGTTAAAAATGTTGATGACTTTGGACTTCAACCTAGTCGAAATGACATGAATGTTATATTAATATGCAAAATTTAACTCAAAAGTTGATAATAAAATAAATATTTTTTTTGTCAATAATTGTCATGATTATTGAATTTAACCTAGCCAAAATACATGAATTTTAGTTAAAATACAAAATGGACCTCAAAGGTAAAAATAACCAAAAGAAATTATTTTTGTTATTAATGTTGATGATATGAGCTGCAATTAATATTAATATGCAAAATTACCCTGAAAAGTTAAAAATTATAAAAATAATAATAATTTTTGGCAAAAATGTTGATGATTTTGGACTTCAACCTGCCGAAATGGCATAAATGTTTTACTAATATGCAAAATTGAACTCAAAAGTTGATAATAAAATAAAATTTTTTGTCAATATTTTTGATCATTATTGAATTTAACCTAGCCAAAATACATGAATTTTATATTAAAATACAAAATGGATCTCAAAGGTAAAAATAAACAAAAGAATTTATTTTTGTTATTAATGTTGATGATTTGGGCTGCAATTAATATTAATATGCAAAACTACCCTGAAAAGTTAAAAATGATAAAAATAATAATAATTTTTGACAAAAATGTTGATGCTTTTGGACTTCAACCTAGCCGAATTGACATGAATGTTTTATTAATAGTCAAAATCGAACCAAAAGTTGATAATAAAATATATATTTTTTTGTCAATAATTTAATGATTATTGATTTTAAGCTAGCCAAAATACATGAATTTTATATTAAAATACAAATAATAATGTTGATGATTTGGGCTGCAATTAATATTAATATGCAAAACTACCCTGAAAAGTTAAAAATTATAAAAATAATAATAATTGTTAATTTTTATTTATTGTTTAACTAATTGTTTTTAATACAAATTTTTGATTTTTAGTTTGGCTTTAGTTCATATAATTTCTTTTTTATTAGAAGAAATTATTATTTTCCGTTAATGTTGATATGAAAAATAAACTTCGTCCTAACTTACAAAATAAAAACAGAAGGAAAACACTGATACCGTATACTTTTCTCTGTTACATGTAAGTTAAATAGGTGATGTTTACAACCATATACACTACTACCGTTCAAAGAGTACTGATGATGAAATTGCGTAGCTGCTTTCGAAAAAGCATTCTACTCGGCTAGTAGCGGTAGAAGAATCACCTTTTTTCAAATTGAAAGTTTCTTTCAACATTAACGGAAAATAATAATTTCTTCTAATAAAAAAGAAATTATATGAACTAAAGCCAAACTAAAAATCAAAAATAATAATAATTTTTGACAAAAATGTTGATGTTTTTGGACCTCAACCTAACCGAATTGACATTAATGTTTTATTAATATTCAAAATCGAACTCAAAGTTGATAATAAAATATATATTTTTTTGTCAATAGTTTAATGATTATTGATTTTAACCTAGCCAAAATACCATGAATTTTATATAAATAAACAAAATGGACCTCAAAAGTTAAAAATGTTGATGATTTTGGACTTCAACCTGCCGTAATAGCATAAATGTTTTATTAATATGCAAAATTGAACTCAAAAGTTGATAATAAAAAATTTTTTGTCAATATTTTTGATCATTATTGAATTTAACCTAGCCAAAATACATGAATCTTATATTAAAATACAAAATGGACCTCAAAGGTAAAAATAACCAAAAGAAATTGACATGAATGTTTTATAATATTCAAAATCGAACTCAAAAGTTGATAATAAAATAAAATTTTTTTTGTCAATATTTTTTATCATTATTGAATTTAACCTAGCCAAAATACATGAATTTTATATTAAAATGCAAAGGACCTCAAAGGTAAAAATAACCAAAAGAAATTATTTTTGTTATTAATGTTGATGATATGAACTGCAATTAATATTAATATGCAAAATTACCCTGAAAAGTTAAAAATTATAAAAATGATAATAATTTTTGACAAAAATGTTGTTGTTTTTGGACTTCAACCTAGCCGAATTGACATGAATGTTTTATTAATATTCAAAATCGAACTCAAGGTTGATAATAAAATATATATTTTTTTGTCAATAATTTAATGATTATTGATTTTAACCTAGCCAAAATACATGAATTTTATATTAAAATACAAAATGGACCTCAAAGGTAAAAATAACCAAAAGAAATTATTTTTGTTATTAATGTTGATGATTTGGGCTGCAATTAATATTAATATGCAAAACTACACTGAAAAGTTAAAAATTATCAAAATAATAATAATTTTTGACAAAAATTTTGATGTTTTTAGACTTCAACCTAGCCGAATTGACATGAATGTTTTATTAATATTCAAAATCGAACTCAAAGTTGATAATAAAATATATATTTTTTTGTCAATAGTTTAATGATTATTGATTTTAACCTAGCCAAAATACCATGAATTTTATATAAATAAACAAAATGGACCTCAAAAGTTAAAAATGTTGATGATTTTGGACTTCAACCTGCCGAAATAGCATAAATGTTTTATTAATATGCAAAATTGAACTCAAAAGTTGATAATAAAAATTTGTTTGTCAATATTTTTGATCATTATTGAATTTAACTTTGCCAAAATACATGAATCTTATATTAAAATACAAAATGGACATCAAAGGTAAAAATAACCAAAAGAAATTATTTTTGTTATTAATGTTGATGATTTGGGCTGCAATTAATATTAATATGCAAAACTACCCTGAAAAGTTAAAAATGATAAAAATAATAATAATTTTTGACAAAAATGTTGATGCTTTTGGACTTCAACCTAGCCGAATTGACATGAATGTTTTATTAATATTCAAAATCGAACTCAAAAGTTGATAATAAAATATATATTTTTTTGTCAATAATTTAATGATTATTGATTTTAACCTAGCCAAAATACCTTGGATTTTATATTAATACACAAAATGGACCTTAAAAGTTAAAAATGTTGATGATTTTGGACTTCAACCTGCCGAAATGGCTTAAATGTTTTATTAATACAGTGAACTCGCGAAAACGTGAATATCCAGAAACGTGAACACTTTTTATTTAACATTAACTACTCTAAAACGTGAACAAACATTGAAAGCCCTCAAACGTGAACAGTTTTTTCTGAGGTTTTTTGTTTGTTTACATTAATTTTATTAGTTTTGGGAGTCCCCGAATTATGTAATAAGAGGATCTATAAGCGATATACATAGTTTTATTTGCAAAAGGTTGATTTTTGTGGTCAGATTAATAAGACAATTATGTATTACCCAAAAGCTTAGGTTTTAAAATTTTTAAATTGGACTTTTCGGGTTAAGGCGTTGTTAAGTTTTGACTAGATTTGGATGTTTTTGAACTAATAACAATAAATTGATAAAAAAAAATTAAATTCGTTAGAAAATAATTAAAACATATCCAATCAGAAACGTGAACAAAATCGAAAACATGAACACCCTTGGTAAAAATTAGTTCACGTTTTCGCGAGTTCACTGTATGCAAAATTGAACTCAAAAGTTGATAATAAAATAAAAATTTTTTTGTCAAAATTGTTGATCATTATTGAATTTAACCTATCCAAAATACATGAATTTTATATTAAAATACAAAATGGACCTCAAAGGTAAAAATAAATAAGAGAATTTATTTTTGTTATTAATGTTGATTATTTGGGCTGCAATTAATATTAATATGCAAAACTACCCTGAAAAGTTAAAAATTATAAAAATAATAATAATTTTTGACAAAAATGTTGATGCTTTTGGACTTCAACCTAGCCGAATTGACATGAATGTTTTATAATATTCAAAATCGAACTCAAAAGTTGATAATAAAATAAAATTTTTTTTGTCAATATTTTTGATCATTATTGAATTTAACCTAGCCAAAATACATGAATTTTATATTAAAATGCAAAGGACCTCAAAGGTAAAAATAACCAAAAGAAATTATTTTTGTTATTAATGTTGATGATATGAACTGCAATTAATATTAATATGCAAAATTACCCTGAACAGTTAAAAATTATAAAAATGATAATAATTTTTGACAAAAATGTTGTTGTTTTTGGACTTCAACCTAGCCGAATTGACATGAATGTTTTATTAATATTCAAAATCGAACTCAAGGTTGATAATAAAATATATATTTTTTTGTCAATAATTTAATGATTATTGATTTTAACCTAGCCAAAATACATGAATTTTATATTAAAATACAAAATGGACCTCAAAGGTAAAAATAACCAAAAGAAATTATTTTTGTTATTAATGTTGATGATATGAACTGCAATTAATATTAATATGCAAAATTACCCTGAACAGTTAAAAATTATAAAAATGATAATAATTTTTGACAAAAATGTTGTTGTTTTTGGACTTCAACCTAGCCGAATTGACATGAATGTTTTATTAATATTCAAAATCGAACTCAAGGTTGATAATAAAATATATATTTTTTTGTCAATAATTTAATGATTATTGATTTTAACCTAGCCAAAATACCATGAATTTTATATAAATAAACAAAATGGACCTCAAAAGTTAAAAATGTTGATAATTTTGGACTTCAACCTGCCGAAATAGCATAAATGTTTTATTAATATGCAAAATTAAACTCAAAAGTTGATAATAAAAATTTTTTGGTCAATATTTTTGATCATTATTGAATTTAACTTAGCCAAAATACATGAATCTTATATTAAAATACAAAATGGACATCAAAGGTAAAAATAACCAAAAGAAATTATTTTTGTTATTAATGTTGATGATTTGTGCTGCAATTAATATTAATATGCAAAACTACCCTGAAAAGTTAAAAATTATCAAAATAATAATAATTTTTGACAAAAATGTTGATGTTTTTAGACTTCAACCTAGCCGAATTGACATGAATGTTTTATTAATATTCAAAATCGAACTCAAAAGTTGATAATAAAATATATATTTTTTTGTCAATAATTTAATGATTATTGATTTTAACCTAGCCAAAATACCTTGAATTTTATATTAAAAGTTAAAAATGTTGATGACTTTGGACTTCAACCTAGCCGAAATGACATGAATGTTATATTAATATGCAAAATTTAACTCAAAAGTTGATAATAAAATAAATATTTTTTTGTCAATAATTTAATGATTATTGATTTTAACCTAGCCAAAATACCTTGAATTTTATATTAAAAGTTAAAAATGTTGATGACTTTGGACTTCAACCTAGCCGAAATGACATGAATGTTATATTAATATTCAAAATCGAAATCAAAAGTTGATAATAAAACATATACTTTTTTGTCAATAGTTTAATGATTATTGATTTTACCCTAGCCAAAATACCATGAATTTTATATTAATACACAAAATAGACCTTAAAAGTTAAAAATGTTGATGACTTTGGACTTCAACCTAGCCGAAATGACATGAATGTTATATTAATATGCAAAATTTAACTCAAAAGTTGATAATAAAATAAATATTTTTTTGTCAATAATTTAATGATTATTGATTTTAACCTAGCCAAAATACCTTGAATTTTATATTAAAAGTTAAAAATGTTGATGACTTTGGACTTCAACCTAGCCGAATTGACATGAATGTTTTATTAATATTCAAAATCGAACTCAAGGTTGATAATAAAATATATATTTTTTTGTCAAAAATTTAATGATTATTAAATACATGAATTTTATATTAAAATACAAAGGTAAAAATAACCAAAAGAAATTATTTTTGTTATTAATGTTGATGATTTGGGCTGCAATTAATATTAATATGCAAAACTACCCTGAAAAGTTAAAAATTATCAAAATAATAATAATTTTTGACAAAAATGTTGCCGAATTGACATGAATGTTTTATTAATATTCAAAATCGAACTCAAAGTTGATAATAAAATATATATTTTTTTGTCAATAGTTTAATGATTATTGATTTTAACCTAGCCAAAATACCATGAATTTTATATAAATAAACAAAATGGACCTCAAAAGTTAAAAATGTTGATGATTTTGGACTTCAACCTGCCGAAATAGCATAAATGTTTTATTAATATGCAAAATTGAACTCAAAAGTTGATAATAAAAATTTGTTTGTCAATATTTTTGATCATTATTGAATTTAACTTTGCCAAAATACATGAATCTTATATTAAAATACAAAATGGACATCAAAGGTAAAAATAACCAAAAGAAATTATTTTTGTTATTAATGTTGATGATTTGGGCTGCAATTAATATTAATATGCAAAACTACCCTGAAAAGTTAAAAATGATAAAAATAATAATAATTTTTGACAAAAATGTTGATGCTTTTGGACTTCAACCTGCCGAAATGGCATAAATGTTTTATTAATATGCAAAATTGAACTCAAAAGTTGATAATAAAATAAAATTTTTGATCATTATTGAATTTAACCTAGCCAAAATACATGAAATTTAAATTAAAATACAAAATGGATCTCAAAGGTAAAAATAAACAAAAGAATTTAGTTTTGTTATTAATGTTGATGATTTGGGCTGCAATTAATATTAATATGCAAACCTACCCGGAAAAGTTAAAAATTATAAAAATAATAATAATTTTTGACTTCAACCTAGCCGAATTGACATGAATGTTTTATAATATTCAAAATCGAACTCAAAAGTTGATAATAAAATATATATTCTTTTGTCAATTTAATTTAATGATTATTGATTTTAACCTAGCCAAAATACCATGAATTTTATATTAATGTACCAAATGGACCTCACAAGTTCAAAATAGTGATGACTTTGGACTTCAACCTAGCCGAATTGACATGAATTTTTATATTAATATGGAAAATTAAACGCAAAAGTTGATAATAATATATATATATTTTTTTGTCAATAATTATGATGATTATTTTATTTAACCTAGCCAAAATACATGAATTTTATTTGAATATACAATATGAACCTCAAAGCTTAACAATAAACAAAATTAATTATTTTTGTCAATTCGGCTAGGTTGAAGTCCAAAAGCATCAACATTTTTGTCAAAAATTATTATTATTTTTATAATTTTTAACTTTTCAGGGAAGTTTTGCATATTAATATTAATTGCATGCCATTTTAGCTAGGCGAAAGCCCAAAATCATCATAAATAATAATGCCATTTGGGCTGGAGCCCAAATCATCTACATTAATAACAAAAATAATTTCTTTTGTTTATTTGTAACCTTTGAGGTCCACTTTGTATATAAATATAAAATTCTTTGTATTTTGGCTAGGTTGAAGTCCAAAAGCATCAACTTTTTTGGGTCAAAATTATTATTATTTTTATAATTTTTTACTTTTGAGGGTAATTTTGCATATTAATATTAAATGCAAGCCATATCAGGTAGGATAGAGCCCACAATCATCATAAATAATAACAAAAATATTTCTAATCATAAATGCTTTCCAATTCGGATAGGCTGGAGCCCAAATCTAAACATTAATAAAATTCGGATAGGTTGGAGCCCAAATCTAAACATTAATAACAAAAATAATTAATTTTGTTTATTGTTAAGCTTTGAGGTTCATATATTATATTCAAATAAAATTCATGTATTTTGGCTAGGTTAAATAAAATAATCATCATAATTATTAACAAAAAAATATATATATTTTATTATCAACTTTTGAGTTTAATTTTCCATATTAATTTAAAAATTCATGTCAATTCGGCTAGGTTGAAGTCCAAAGTCATCAACATTTTTAACTTTTGAGGTCCATTTTGTATATCAATATAAAATTCATGGTATTTTGACTAGATTAAATTCAATAATCATTAAACTATTGACAAAAAATATATATTTTATTATCAAATTTTGAGTTCGATTTTGAATATTATAAAACATTCATGTCAATTCGGCTAGGTTGAAGTCCAAAAGCATCAACATTTTTGTCAAAAATTATTATTATTTTTATAATTTTTAACTTTTCAGGGTAGTTTTGCATATTAATATTAATTGCAGCCCAAATAATAAACATTAATAACAAAAATAAATTCTCTTGTTTATTTTTAACCTTTGAGGTCCATTTTGTATATAAATATGAAATTCTTTGTATTTTGGCTAGGTTGAAGTCCAAAAGCATCAACTTTTTTGGGTCAAAAGTTGATAATAAAATATATATTCTTTTCTCAATAATTTAATGATTATTGATTTTAACCTAGCCAAAATACCATGAATTTGATATTAATGTACCAAATGGACCTCAAAAGTTCAAAATTTTGATGACTTTGGACTTCAACCTAGCCGAATTGACATGAATTTTTATATTAATATGGAAAATTAAACTCAAAAGTTGATAATAAAATATATATTCTTTTGTCAATAATTTAATGATTATTGATTTTAATCTAGCCAAAATACATGAATTTTATATTAAAATACCCTGTAAAGTTAAAAATTATAAAAATAATAATAATTTTTGACAAAAATGTTAATGCTTTTGGACTTCAACCTAGCCGAGTTGACATGAATGTTTTATAATATTCAAAATCGAACTCAAAAGTAGATAATAAAATATATATTCTTTTGTCAATAATTTAATGATTATTGATTTTAACCGAATTGGAAAGAATTTATGATTAGAAATATTTTTGTTATTATTTATGATGATTGTGGGCTCTATCCTACCTAATATGGCTTGCATTTAATATTAATATGCAAAATTACCCTCAAAAGTTAAAAATTATAAAAATAATAATAATTTTGACCCAAAAAAGTTGATGCTTTTGGACTTCAACCTAGCCAAAATACAAAGAATTTTATATTTATATACAAAGTGGACCTCAGAGGTTACAAATAAACAAAAGAAATTATTTTTGTTATTAATGTAGATGATTTTGGGCTTTCGCCTAGCTAAAATGGCATGCAATTAATATTAATATGCAAAACTTCCCTGAAAAGTTAAATATTATAAAAATAATAATTTTTGACAAAAATGTTGATGCTTTTGGACTTCAACCTAGCCGAATTGACATGAATGTTTTATAATATTCAAAATCGAACTCAAAAGTTGATAATAAAATATATATTCTTTTCTCAATAATTTAATGATTATTGATTTTAACCTAGCCAAAATACCATGAATTTTATATTAATGTACCAAATGGACCTCAAAAGTTCAAAATTTTGATGACTTTGGACTCCAACCTAGCCGAATTGACATGAATTTTTAAATTAATATGGAAAATTAAACTCAAAAGTTGATAATAAAATATATATTCTTTTGTCAATAATTTAATGATTATTGATTTTAACGTAGCCAAAATACATGAATTTTATTTTAAAATACCTCAAAGGTAAAAATAAACAAGAGAATTTATTTTTGTTATTAATGTTGATTATTTGGGCTGCAATTAATATTAATATGCAAAACTACCCTGAAAAGTTAAAAATTATAAAAATAATAATATTTTTTGACAAAAATGTTGATGCTTTTGGACTTCAACCTAGCCGAATTGACATGAATGTTTTATAATATTCAAAATCGAACTCAAAAGTTGATAATAAAATATATATTCTTTTGTCAATAATTTAATGATTATTGATTTTAACCTAGCCAAAATACCATGAATTTTATATTAATGTACCAAATGGACCTCAAAAGTTCAAAATGTTGATGACTTTGGACTTCAACCTAGCCGAATTGACATGAATTTTTATATTAATATGGAAAATTAAACTCAAAAGTTGATAATAAAATATATATATTTTTTTGTCAATAATTATGATGATTATTTTATTTAACCTAGCCAAAATACATGAATTTTATTTGAATATACAATATGAACCTCAAAGCTTAACAATAAACAAAATTAATTATTTTTGTTATTAATGTTTAGATTTGGGCTCCAACCTATCCGAATTTTATTAATGTTTAGATTTGGGCTCCAGCCTATCCGAATTGGAAAGAATTTATGATTAGAAATATTTTTGTTATTATTTATGATGATTGTGGGCTCTATCCTACCTGATATGGCTTGCATTTAATATTAATATGCAAAATTACCCTCAAAAGTTAAAAATTATAAAAATAATAATAATTTTGACCCAAAAAAGTTGATGCTTTTGGACTTCAACCTAGCCAAAATACAAAGAATTTTATATTTATATACAAAATGGACCTCAAAGGTTACAAATAAACAAAAGAAATTATTTTTGTTATTAATGTAGATGATTTGGGCTCCAGCCCAAATGGCATTTTTATTTATGATGATTTTGGGCTTTAGCCTAGCTAAAATGACATGCAATTAATATTAATATGCAAAACATCCCTGAAAAGTTAAAAATTATAAAAATAATAATAATTTTTGACAAAAATGTTGATGCTTTTGGACTTCAACCTAGCCGAATTGACATGAATATTATGTTAATATGGAAAATTAAACTCAAAGGTTGATAATAAAATATATATATTTTTTTGTCATTATTTTTGATCATTATTGAATTTAACCTAGCCAAAATACATGAATTTTATATTAAAATACAAAATGAACCTCAAAGGTAAAAATAAACAAGAGAATTTATTTTTGTTATTAATGTTGATTATTTGGGCTGCAATTAATATTAATATGCAAAACTACCCTGAAAAGTTAAAAATTATAAAAATAATAATAATTTTTGACAAAAATGTTGATGCTTTTGGACTTCAACCTAGCCGAATTGACATGAATGTTTTATAATATTCAAAATCGAACTCAAAAGTTGATAATAAAATATATATTCTTTTGTCAATAATTTAATGATTATTGATTTTTACCTAGCCAAAATACCATGAATTTTATATTAATGTACCAAATGGACCTCAAAAGTTTAAAATGTTGATGACATTGGACTTCAACCTAGCCGAATTGACATGAATTTTTATATTAATATGGAAAATTAAACTCAAAAGTTGATAATAAAATATATATATTTTTTTTCAATAATTATGATGATTATTTTATTTAACCTTGCCAAAATACATGAATTTTATTTGAATATACAATATGAACCTCAAAGCTTAACAATAAACAAAATTAATTATTTTTGTTATTAATGTTTAGATTTGGGCTCCAACCTATCCGAATTTTATTAATGTTTAGATTTGGGCTCCAGCCTATCCGAATTGGAAAGAATTTATGATTAGAAATATTTTTGTTATTATTTATGATGATTGTGGGCTCTATCCTACCTGATATGGCTTGCATTTAATATTAATATGCAAAATTACCCTCAAAAGTTAAAAATTATAAAAATAATAATAATTTTGACCCAAAAAAGTTGATGCTTTTGGACTTCAACCTAGCCAAAATACAAAGAATTTTATATTTATATACAAAGTGGACCTCAAAGGTTACAAATAAACAAAAGAAATTATTTTTGTTATTAATGTAGATGATTTGGGCTCCAGCCCAAATGGCATTATTATTTATGATGATTTTGGGCTTTCGCCTAGCTAAAATGGCATGCAATTAATATTAATATGCAAAACTTCCCTGAAAAGTTAAAAATTATAAAAATAATAATAATTTTTGACAAAAATGTTGATGCTTTTGGACTTCAACCTAGCCGAATTGACATGAATGTTTTATAATATTCAAAATCGAACTCAAAAGTTGATAATAAAATATATATTCTTTTGTCAATAATTTAATGATTATTGATTTTAACCTAGCCAAAATACCATGAATTTTATATTAATGTACCAAATGGACCTCAAAAGTTCAAAATGTTGATGACTTTGGACTTCAACCTAGCCGAATCGACATGAATTTTTAAATTAATATGGAAAATTAAACTCAAAAGTTTATAATAAAATATATATTCTTTTGTCAATAATTTAATGATTATTGATTTTAACGTAGCCAAAATACATGAATTTTATTTTAAAATACCTCAAAGGTAAAAATAAACAAGAGAATTTATTTTTGTTATTAATGTTGATTATTTGGGCTGCAATTAATATTAATATGCAAAACTACCCTGAAAAGTTAAAAATTATAAAAATAATAATAATTTTTGACAAAAATGTTGATGCTTTTGGACTTCAACCTAGCCGAATTGACATGAATGTTTTATAATATTCAAAATCGAACTCAAAAGTTGATAATAAAATATATATTCTTTTGTCAATAATTTAATGATTATTGATTTTAACCTAGCCAAAATACCATGAATTTTGATTAATGTACCAAATGGACCTCAAAAGTTCAAAATGTTGATGACTTTGGACTTCAACCTAGCCGAATTGACATGAATTTTTATATTAATATGGAAAATTAAACTCAAAGGTTGATAATAAAATATATAATTTTTTTGTCATTATTTTTGATCATTATTGAATTTAACCTAGCCAAAATACATGAATTTTATATTAAAATACAAAATGAACCTCAAAGGTAAAAATAAACAAGAGAATTTATTTTTGTTATTAATGTTGATTATTTGGGCTCCAACCTATCCGAATTTTATTAATGTTTAGATTTGGGCTCCAGCCTATCCGAATTGGAAAGAATTTATGATTAGAAATATTTTTGTTATTATTTATGATGATTGTGGGCTCTATCCTACCTGATATGGCTTGTATTTAATATTAATATGCAAAATTACCCTCAAAAGTTAAAAATTATAAAAATAATAATAATTTTGACCCAAAAAAGTTGATGCTTTTGGACTTCAACCTAGCCAAAATACAAAGAATTTTATATTTATATACAAAGTGGACATCAAAGGTTACAAATAAACAAAAGAAATTATTTTTGTTATTAATGTAGATGATTTGGGCTCCAGCCCAAATGGCATTATTATTTATGATGATTTTGGGCTTTCGCCTAGCTAAAATGGCATGCAATTAATATTAATATGCAAAACTTCCCTGAAAAGTTAAAAATTATAAAAATAATAATAATTTTTGACAAAAATGTTGATGCTTTTGGACTTCAACCTAGCCGAATTGACATGAATGTTTTATAATATTCCATATCGAACTCAAAAGTTGATAATAAAATATATATTCTTTTGTCAATAATTTAATGATTATTGATTTTAACCTAGCCAAAATACCATGAATTTTATATTAATGTACCAAATGGACCTCAAAAGTTCAAAATGTTGATGACTTTGGACTTCAACCTAGCCGAATCGACATGAATTTTTAAATTAATATGGAAAATTAAACTCAAAAGTTTATAATAAAATATATATTCTTTTGTCAATAATTTAATGATTATTGATTTTAACGTAGCCAAAATACATGAATTTTATTTTAAAATACCTCAAAGGTAAAAATAAACAAGAGAATTTATTTTTGTTATTAATGTTGATTATTTGGGCTGCAATTAATATTAATATGTAAAACTACCCTGAAAAGTTAAAAATTATAAAAATAATAATAATTTTTGACAAAAATGTTGATGCTTTTGGACTTCAACCTAGCCGAATTGACATGAATGTTTTATAATATTCAAAATCGAACTCAAAAGTTGATAATAAAATATATATTCTTTTGTCAATAATTTAATGATTATTGATTTTAACCTGGCCAAAATACCATGAATTTATTTGGGCTGCAATTAATATTAATATGCAAAACTACCCTGAAAAGTTAAAAATTATAAAAATAATAATAATTTTTGACAAAAATGTTGATGCTTTTGGACTTCAACCTAGCCGAATTGACATGAATATTTTATAATATTCAAAATCGAACTCAAAAGTTGATAATAAAATATATATTCTTTTGTCAATAATTTAATGATTATTGATTTTTACCTAGCCAAAATACCATGAATTTTATATTAATGTACCAAATGGACCTCAAAAGTTCAAAATGTTGATGACTTTGGACTTCAACCTAGCCGAATTGACATGAATTTTTATATTAATATGGAAAATTAAACTCAAAAGTTGATAATAAAATATATATATTTTTTTGTCAATAATTATGATGATTATTTTATTTAACCTAGCCAAAATACATGAATTTTATTTGAATATACAATATGAACCTCAAAGCTTAACAATAAACAAAATTAATTATTTTTGTTATTAATGTTTAGATTTGGGCTCCAATTAATATTAATATGCAAAACTTCCCTGAAAAGTTAAAAATTATAAAAATAATAATAATTTTTGACAAAAATGTTGATGCTTTTGGACTTCAACCTAGCCGAATTGACATGAATGTTTTATAATATTCCATATCGAACTCAAAAGTTGATAATAAAATATATATTCTTTTGTCAATAATTTAATGATTATTGATTTTAACCTAGCCAAAATACCATGAATTTTATATTAATGTACCAAATGGACCTCAAAAGTTCAAAATGTTGATGACTTTGGACTTCAACCTAGCCGAATTGACATGAATTTTTATATTAATATGGAAAATTAAACTCAAAAGTTGATAATAAAATATATATATTTTTTTGTTAATAATTATGATGATTATTTTATTTAACCTAGCCAAAATACATGAATTTTATTTGAATATACAATATGAACCTCAAAGCTTAACAATAAACAAAATTAATTATTTTTGTTATTAATGTTTAGATTTGGGCTCCAACCTATCCGAATTTTATTAATGTTTAGATTTGGGCTCCAGCCTATCCGAATTGGAAAGAATTTATGATTAGAAATATTTTTGTTATTATTTATGATGATTGTGGGCTCTATCCTACCTGACATGGCTTGCATTTAATATTAATATGCAAAATTACCCTCAAAAGTTAAAAATTATAAAAATAATAATAATTTTGACCCAAAAAAGTTGATGCTTTTGGACTTCAACCTAGCCAAAATACAAAGAATTTTATATTTATATACAAAGTGGACATCAAAGGTTACAAATAAACAAAAGAAATTATTTTTGTTATTAATGTAGATGATTTGGGCTCCAGCCCAAATGGCATTATTATTTATGATGATTTTGGGCTTTCGCCTAGCTAAAATGGCATGCAATTAATATTAATATGCAAAACTTCCCTGAAAAGTTAAAAATTATAAAAATAATAATAATTTTTGACAAAAAAGTTGATGCTTTTGGACTTCAACCTAGCCGAATTGACATGAATATTATGTTAATATGGAAAATTAAACTCAAAGGTTGATAATAAAATATATATATTTTTTTGTCAATATTTTTGATCATATGGAAAATTAAACTCAAAGGTTGATAATAAAATATATATATTTTTTTGTCAATATTTTTGATCATTATTGAATTTAACCTAGCCAAAATACATGAATTTTATATTAAAATACAAAATGGACCTCAAAGGTAAAAATAAACAAGAGAATTTATTTTTGTTATTAATGTTGATTATTTGGGCTGCAATTAATATTAATATGCAAAACTACCCTGAAAAGTTAAAAATTATAAAAATAATAATAATTTTTGACAAAAATGTTGATGCTTTTGGACTTCAACCTAGCCGAATTGACATGAATGTTTTATAATATTCAAAATCGAACTCAAAAGTTGATAATAAAATATATATTCTTTTGTCAATAATTTAATGATTATTGATTTTAACCTAGCCAAAATACCATGAATTTTATATTAATGTACCAAATGGACCTCAAAAGTTCAAAATGTTGATGACTTTGGACTTCAGCCTAGCCGAATTGACATGAATTTCTATATTAATATGGAAAATTAAACTCAAAAGTTGATAATAAAATATATATATTTTTTTGTTAATAATTATGATGATTATTTTATTTAACCTAGCCAAAATACATGAATTTTATTTGAATATACAATATGAACCTCAAAGCTTAACAATAAACAAAATTAATTATTTTTGTTATTAATGTTTAGATTTGGGCTCCAACCTATCCGAATTTTATTAATGTTTAGATTTGGGCTCCAGCCTATCCGAATTGGAAAGAATTTATGATTAGAAATATTTTTGTTATTATTTATGATGATTGTGGGCTCTATCCTACCTGACATGGCTTGCATTTAATATTAATATGCAAAATTACCCTCAAAAGTTAAAAATTATAAAAATAATAATAATTTTGACCCAAAAAAGTTGATGCTTTTGGACTTCAACCTAGCCAAAATACAAAGAATTTTATATTTTTTATATACAAAATGGACCTCAAAGGTTACAAATAAACAAAAGAAATTATTTTTGTTATTATTGTAGATGATTTGGGCTCCAGCCCAAATGTCATTATTATTTATGATGATTTTGGGCTTTAGCCTAGCTAAAATGGAATGCAATTAATATTAATATGCAAAACTTCCCTGAAAAGTTAAAAATTATAAAAATAATAATAATTTTTGACAAAAAAGTTGATGCTTTTGGACTTCAACCTAGCCGAATTGACATGAATATTATGTTAATATGGAAAATTAAACTCAAAGGTTGATAATAAAATATATATATTTTTTTGTCAATATTTTTGATCATATGGAAAATTAAACTCAAAGGTTGATAATAAAATATATATATTTTTTTGTCAATATTTTTGATCATTATTGAATTTAACCTAGCCAAAATACATGAATTTTATATTAAAATACAAAATGGACCTCAAAGGTAAAAATAAACAAGAGAATTTATTTTTGTTATTAATGTTGATTATTTGGGCTGCATTTATTTAATATGCAAAACTACCCTGAAAAGTTAAAAATTATAAAAATAATAATAATTTTTGACAAAAATGTTGATGCTTTTGGACTTCAACCTAGTCAAATTGACATGAATGTTTTATAATATTCAAAATCGAACTCAAAATTTGATAATAAAATATATATTTTTTGTCAATAGTTTAATGATTATTGAATTTAATCTAGCCAAAATACCATGAATTTTATATTAATGTACCAAATGGACCTCAAAAGTTCAAAATGTTAATGACTTTGGACTTCAACCTAGCCGAATTGACATGAATTTTTATATTAATATGGAAAATTAAACTCAAAAGTTGATAATAAAATATATATATTTTTTTGTCAATAATTATGATGATTATTTTATTTAACCTAGCCAAAATACATGAATTTTATTTGAATATACAATATGAACCTCAAAGCTTAACAATAAACAAAATTAATTATTTTTGTTATTAATGTTTAGATTTGGGCT
This sequence comes from Melanophora roralis, assembly GCA_963583895.1. Classification (NCBI taxonomy): domain Eukaryota; kingdom Metazoa; phylum Arthropoda; class Insecta; order Diptera; family Rhinophoridae; genus Melanophora; species Melanophora roralis. The sequence goes on along the minus strand of OY757187.1, from coordinate 75,548,163 downwards.
CCAACCTATCCGAATTTTATTAATGTTTAGATTTGGGCTCCAGCCTATCCGAATTGGAAAGAATTTATGATTAGAAATATTTTTGTTATTATTTATGATGATTGTGGGCTCTATCCTACCTGACATGGCTTGCATTTAATATTAATATGCAAAATTACCCTCAAAAGTTAAAAATTATAAAAATAATAATAATTTTGACCCAAAAAAGTTGATGCTTTTGGACTTCAACCTAGCCAAAATACAAAGAATTTTATATTTTTTATATACAAAATGGACCTCAAAGGTTACAAATAAACAAAAGAAATTATTTTTGTTATTATTGTAGATGATTTGGGCTCCAGCCCAAATGTCATTATTATTTATGATGATTTTGGGCTTTAGCCTAGCTAAAATGGAATGCAATTAATATTAATATGCAAAACTTCCCTGAAAAGTTAAAAATTATAAAAATAATAATAATTTTTGACAAAAATGTTGATGCTTTTGGACTTCAACCTAGCCGAATTGACATGAATATTATGTTAATATGGAAAATTAAACTCAAAGGTTGATAATAAAATATATATATTTTTTTGTCAATATTTTTGATCATATGGAAAATTAACTCAAAGGTTGATAATAAAATATATATATTTTTTTGTCAATATTTTTGATCATTATTGAATTTAACCTAGCCAAAATACATGAATTTTATATTAAAATACAAAATGGACCTCAAAGGTAAAAATAAACAAGAGAATTTATTTTTGTTATTAATGTTGATTATTTGGGCTGCAATTAATTTAATATGCAAAACTACCCTGAAAAGTTAAAAATTATAAAAATAATAATAATTTTTGACAAAAATGTTGATGCTTTTGGACTTCAACCTAGCCAAATTGACATGAATGTTTTATAATATTAAAAATCGAACTCAAAATTTGATAATAAAATATATATTTTTTGTCAATAGTTTAATGATTATTGAATTTAATCTAGCCAAAATACCATGAATTTTATATTAATGTACCAAATGGACCTCAAAAGTTCAAAATGTTAATGACTTTGGACTTCAACCTAGCCGAATTGACATGAATTTTTATATTAATATGGAAAATTAAACTCAAAAGTTGATAATAAAATATATATATTTTTTTGTCAATAATTATGATGATTATTTTATTTAACCTAGCCAAAATACATGAATTTTATATGAACCTCAAAGCTTAACAATAAACAAAATTAATTATTTTTGTTATTAATGTTTAGATTTGGGCTCCAACCTATCCGAATTTTATTAATGTTTAGATTTGGGCTCCAGCCTATCCGAATTGGAAAGAATTTATGATTAGAAATATTTTTGTTATTATTTATGATGATTGTGGGCTCTATCCTACCTGATATGGCTTGTATTTAATATTAATATGCAAAATTACCCTCAAAAGTTAAAAATTATAAAAATAATAATAATTTTGACCCAAAAAAGTTGATGCTTTTAGACTTCAACCTAGCCAAAATACAAAGAATTTTATAATTATATACAAAATGGATCTCAAAGGTTACAAATAAACAAAAGAAATTATTTTTGTTATTAATGTAGATGATTTGGGCTCCAGCCCAAATGGCATTATTATTTATGATGATTTTGGGCTTTAGCCTAGCTAAAATGGCATGCAATTAATATTAATATGCAAAACTTCCCTGAAAAGTTAAAAATTATAAAAATAATAATAATTTTTGACAAAAATGTTGATGCTTTTGGACTTCAACCTAGCCGAATTGACATGAATATTACTATATATATTATATGAATATTATGTTAATATGGAAAAATAAACTCAAAGGTTGATAATAAAATATATATATTTTTTTGTCATTATTTTTGATCATTATTGAATTTAACCTAGCCACATGAATTTTATATTAAAATACAAAATGGACCTCAAAGGTAAAAATAAACAAGAGAATTTATTTTTGTTATTAATGTTGATTATTTGGGCTGCAATTAATATTAATATGCAAAACTACCCTGAAAAGTTAAAAATTATAAAAATAATAATAATTTTTGACAAAAATGTTGATGCTTTTGGACTTCAACCTAGCCGAATTGTATGAATATTATGTTAATATGGCAAATTAAACTCAAAGGTTGATAATAAAATATATATTCTTTTGTCAATAATTTAATGATTATTGATTTTTACCTAGCCAAAATACCATGAATTTTATATTAATGTACCAAATGGACCTCAAAAGTTCAAAATGTTGATGACTTTGGACTTCAACCTAGCCGAATTGACATGAATTTTTATATTAATATGGAAAATTAAACTCAAAAGTTGATAATAAAATATATATATTTTTTTTTGTCAATAATTATGATGATTATTTTATTTAACCTAGCCAAAATACATGAATTTTATTTGAATATACAATATGAACCTCAAAGCTTAACAATAAACAAAATTAATTATTTTTGTTATTAATGTTTAGATTTGGGCTCCAACCTATCTGAATTTTATTAATGTTTAGATTTGGGCTCCAGCCTATCCGAATTGGAAAGAATTTATGATTAGAAATATTTTTGTTATTATTTATGATGATTGTGGGCTCTATCCTACCTGATATGGCCTGCATTTAATATTAATATGCAAAATTACCCTCAAAAGTTAAAAATTATAAAAATAATAATAATTTTGACCCAAAAAAGTTAATGCTTTTGAACTTCAACCTAGCCAAAATACAAAGAATTTTGTATTTATATACAAAATGGACCTCAAAGGTTACAAATAAACAAAAGAAATTATTTTTGTTATTAATGTAGATGATTTGGGCTCCAGCCCAAATGGCATTATTATTTATGATGATTTTGGGCTTTAGCCTAGCTAAAATGGCATGCAATTAATATTAATATGCAAAACTTCCCTGAAAAGTTAAAAATTATAAAAATAATAATAATTTTTGACAAAAATGTTGATACTTTTGGACTTCAACCTAGCCGAATTGACATGAATATTATGTTAATATGGAAAATTAAACTCAAAGGTTGATAATAAAATATATATATTTTTTTGTCATTATTTTTGATCATTATTGATTTTAACCTAGCCAAAATACATGAATTTTATATTAAAATACAAAATGGACCTCAAAGGTAAAAATAAACAAGAGAATTTATTTTTGTTATTAATGTTGATTATTTGGGCTGCAATTAATACTAATATGCAAAACTACCCTGAAAAGTTAAAAATTATAATAATAATAATAATAATTTTTGACAAAAATGTTGATGCTTTTGGACTTCAACCTAGCCGAATTGACATGAATGTTTTATAATATTCAAAATCGAACTCAAAAGTTGATAATAAAATATATATTCTTTTGTCAATAATTTAATGATTATTGATTTTTACCTAGCCAAAATACCATGAATGTTATATTAATGTACCAAATGGACCTCAAAAGTTCAAAATGTTGATGACTTTGGACTTCAACCTAAGCGAATTGACATGAATTTTTATATTAATATGGAAAATTAAACTCAAAAGTTGATAATAAAATATATATATTTTTTTGTCAATAATTATGATGATTATTTTATTTAACCTAGCCAAAATACATGAATTTTATTTGAATATACAATATGAACCTCAAAGCTTAACAATAAACAAAATTAATTATTTTTGTTATTAATGTTTAGATTTGGGCTCCAGCCTAACCGAATTGGAAAGAATTTATGATTATAAATATTTTTGTTATTATTTATGATGATTGTGGGCTTTATCCTACCTGAAATGGCATGCATTTAATATTAATATGCAAAATTACCCTCAAAAGTTAAAAATTATAAAAATAATAATAACTTTGACACAAAAAAGTTGATGCTTTTGGACTTCAACCTAGCCAAAATACCAAGAATTTTATACTAATATACAAAATGGACCTCAAAGTTTACAAATAAACAAAAGAAATTATTTTTGTTATTAATGTAGATGATTTGGGCTCCAGCCCAAATCGCACTATTATTTATGATGATTTTGGGCTTTAGCCTAGCTAAAATGGCATGCAATTAATATTAATATGCTAAACTACCCTGAAAAGTTAAAAATTATAAAAATAAAAGTAATTTTTGAAAAAATGTTGATGCTTTTGGACTTCAACCTAGCCGAATTGACATGAGTGTTTTATAATATTCAAAATCAAACTCAAAATTTGATAATAAAATATATATTTTTTGTCAATAGTTTAATGATTATTGAATTTAATCTAGCCAAAATACCATGAATTTTATATTGATATACAAATTGGATCTCAAAAGTTAAAAATGTTGATGACTTTGGACTTCAACCTAGCCGAATTGACATGAATGTTATGTTAATATGGCAAATTAAACTCAAAGGTTGACAAAAATGTTGATGCTTTTGGACTTCAACCTAGCCGAATTGACATGAATGTTTTATAATATTCAAAATCGAACTCAAAAGTTGATAATAAAATATATATTCTTTTGTCAATAATTTAATGATTATTGATTTTTACCTAGCCAAAATACCATGAATTTTATATTAATGTACCAAATGGACCTCAAAAGTTCAAAATGTTGATGACTTTGGACTTCAACCTAGCCGAATTGACATGAATTTTTATATTAATATGGAAAATTAAACTCAAAAGTTGATAATAAAATATATATATTTTTTTGTCAATAATTATGATGATTATTTTATTTGACCTAGCCAAAATACATGAATTTTATTTGAATATACAATATGAACCTCAAAGCTTAACAATAAACAAAATTAATTATTTTTGTTATTAATGTTTAGATTTGGGCTCCAACCTATCTGAATTTTATTAGTGTTTAGATTTGGCTCCAGCCTATCCGAATTGGAAAGAATTTATGATTAGAAATATTTTTGTTATTATTTATGATTGGAAAGAATTTATGATTATAAATATTTTTGTTATTATTTATGATGATTGTGGGCTTTATCCTACCTGAAATGGCATGCATTTAATATTAATATGCAAAATTACCCTCAAAAGTTAAAAATTATAAAAATAATAATAACTTTGACACAAAAAAGTTGATGCTTTTGGACTTCAACCTAGCCAAAATACCAAGAATTTTATACTAATATACAAAATGGACCTCAAAGGTTACAAATAAACAAAAGAAATTATTTTTGTTATTAATGTAGATGATTTGGGCTCCAGCCCAAATCGCACTATTATTTATGATGATTTTGGGCTTTAGCCTAGCTAAAATGGCATGCAATTAATATTAATATGCAAAACTACCCTGAAAAGTTAAAAATTATAAAAATAAAAATAATTTTTGAAAAAATGTTGATGCTTTTGGACTTCAACCTAGCCGAATTGACATGAATGTTTTATAATATTCAAAATCAAACTCAAAATTTGATAATAAAATATATATTTTTTGTCAATAGTTTAATGATTATTGAATTTAATCTAGCCAAAATACCATGAATTTTATATTGATATACAAAATGGATCTCAAAAGTTAAAAATGTTGATGACTTTGGACTTCAACCTAGCCGAAATGACATGAATGTTATGTTAATATGGCAAATTAAACTCAAAGGTTGACAAAAATGTTGATGCTTTTGGACTTCAACCTAGCCGAATTGACATGAATGTTTTATAATATTCAAAATCGAACTCAAAAGTTGATAATAAAATATATATTCTTTTGTCAATAATTTAATGATTATTGATTTTTACCTAGCCAAAATACCATGAATTTTATATTAATGTACCAAATGGACCTCAAAAGTTCAAAATGTTGATGACTTTGGACTTCAACCTAGCCGAATTGACATGAATTTTTATATTAATATGGAAAATTAAACTCAAAAGTTGATAGTAAAATATATATATTTTTTTGTCAATAATTATGATGATTATTTTATTTAACCTAGCCAAAATACATGAATTTTATTTGAATATACAATATGAACCTCAAAGCTTAACAATAAACAAAATTAATTATTTTTGTTATTAATGTTTAGATTTGGGCTCCAACCTATCTGAATTTTATTAATGTTTAGATTTGGGCTCCAGCCTATCCGAATTGGAAAGAATTTATGATTAGAAATATTTTTGTTATTATTTATGATGATTGTGGGCTCTATCCTACCTGATATGGCCTGCATTTAATATTAATATGCAAAATTACCCTCAAAAGTTAAAAATTATAAAAATAATAATAATTTTGTCCCAAAAAAGTTAATGCTTTTGAACTTCAACCTAGCCAAAATACAAAGAATTTTGTATTTATATACAAAATGGACCTCAAAGGTTACAAATAAACAAAAGAAATTATTTTTGTTATTAATGTAGATGATTTGGGCTCCAGCCCAAATGGCATTATTATTTATGATGATTTTGGGCTTTAGCCTAGCTAAAATGGCATGCAATTAATATTAATATGCAAAACTTCCCTGAAAAGTTAAAAATTATAAAAATAATAATAATTTTTGACAAAAATGTTGATACTTTTGGACTTCAACCTAGCCGAATTGACATGAATATTATGTTAATATGGAAAATTAAACTCAAAGGTTGATAATAAAATATATATATTTTTTTGTCATTATTTTTGATCATTATTGATTTTAACCTAGCCAAAATACATGAATTTTATATTAAAATACAAAATGGACCTCAAAGGTAAAAATAAACAAGAGAATTTATTTTTGTTATTAATGTTGATTATTTGGGCTGCAATTAATACTAATATGCAAAACTACCCTGAAAAGTTAAAAATTATAAAAATAATAATAATTTTTGACAAAAATGTTGATGCTTTTGGACTTCAACCTAGCCGAATTGACATGAATGTTTTATAATATTCAAAATCGAACTCAAAAGTTGATAATAAAATATATATTCTTTTGTCAATAATTTAATGATTATTGATTTTTACCTAGCCAAAATACCATGAATTTTATATGAACCTCAAAAGTTCAAAATGTTGATGACTTTGGACTTCAACCTAGCCGAATTAACATGAATTTTTATATTAATATGGAAAATTAAACTCAAAAGTTGATAATAAAATATATATATTTTTTTGTCAATAATTATGATTATTATTTTATTTAACCTAGCCAAAATACATGAATTTTATTTGAATATACAATATGAACCTCAAAGCTTAACAATAAACAAAATTAATTATTTTTGTTATTAATGTTTAGATTTGGGCTCCAGCCTAACCGAATTGGAAAGAATTTATGATTATAAATATTTTTGTTATTATTTATGATGATGTGGGCTTTATCCTACCTGAAATGGCATGCATTTAATATTAATATGCAAAATTACCCTCAAAAGTTAAAAATTATAAAAATAATAATAACTTTGACACAAAAAAGTTGATGCTTTTGGACTTCAACCTAGCCAAAATACCAAGAATTTTATACTAATATACAAAATGGACCTCAAAGGTTACAAATAAACAAAAGAAATTATTTTTGTTATTAATGTAGATGATTTGGGCTCCAGCCCAAATCGCACTATTATTTATGATGATTTTGGGCTTTAGCCTAGCTAAAATGGCATGCAATTAATATTAATATGCAAAACTACCCTGAAAAGTTAAAAATTATAAAAATAAAAATAATTTTTGAAAAAATGTTGATGCTTTTGGACTTCAACCTAGCCGAATTGACATGAATGTTTTATAATATTCAAAATCAAACTCAAAATTTGATAATAAAATATATATTTTTTGTCAATAGTTTAATGATTATTGAATTTAATCTAGCCAAAATACCATGAATTTTATATTGATATACAAAATGGATCTCAAAAGTTAAAAATGTTGATGACTTTGGACTTCAACCTAGCCGAATTGACATGAATGTTATGTTAATATGGCAAATTAAACTCAAAGGTTGACAAAAATGTTGATGCTTTTGGACTTCAACCTAGCCGAATTGACATGAATGTTTTATAATATTCAAAATCGAACTCAAAAGTTGATAATAAAATATATATTCTTTTGTCAATAATTTAATGATTATTGATTTTAACCTAGCCAAAATACCATGAATTTTATATTAATGTACCAAATGGACCTCAAAAGTTCAAAATGTTGATGACTTTGGACTTCAACCTAGCCGAATTGACATGAATTTTTATATTAATATGGAAAATTAAACTCAAAAGTTGATAATAAAATATATATATTTTTTTGTCAATAATTATGATGCCAAAATACATGAATTTTATTTGAATATACAATATGAACCTCAAAGCTTAACAATAAACAAAATTAATTATTTTTGTTATTAATGTTTAGATTTGGGCTCCGACCTATCCGAATTTTATTAATGTTTAGATTTGGGCTCCAGCCTATCCGAATTGGAAAGAATTTATGATTAGAAATATTTTTGTTATTATTTATGATGATTGTGGGCTCTATCCTACCTGATATGGCTTGCATTTAATACTAATATGCAAAATTACCCTCAAAAGTTAAAAATTATAAATATAATAATAATTTTGACCCAAAAAAGTTGATGCTTTTGGACTTCAACCTAGCCAAAATAGCAAGAATTTTATATTTATATACAAAATGGACCTCAAAGGTTACAAATAAACAAAAGAAATTATTTTTGTTATTAATGTAGATGATTTGGGCTCCAGCCCAAATGGCATTATTATTTATGATGATTTTGGGCTTTAGCCTAGCTAAAATGGCATGCAATTAATATTAATTGCAAAACTACCCTGAAAAGTTAAAAATTATAAAAATAATAATAATTTTTGACAAAAATGTTGATGCTTTTGGCCTTCAACCTAGCCGAATTGACATGAATATTATGTTAATATGGCAAATTAAACTCAAAGGTTGATAATAAAATATATATATTTTTTTGTCAATATTTTTGATCATTATTGAATTTAACCTAGCCAAAATACATGAATTTTATATTAAAATACAAAATGGATCTCAAAGGTAAAAATAAACAAAAGAATTTATTTTTGTTATTAATGTTGATAATTTGGGCTGCAATTGATATTAATATGCAAACCTACCCTGAAAAGTTAAAAATTATAAAAATAATAATAATTTTTAACAAAATTGTTGACGCTTTTGAACTTCTACGTAGCCGAATTGACATGAATGTTTTATTAATATTCAAACTCGAACTCAAAAGTTGATAATAAAATAAATATTTTTTTTGTCAATTATTGTCATGATTATTCAATTTAACCTAGCCAAAATACACGAATTTTATATTAAAATACAAAATGGACCTCAAAGGTAAAAATAAAAAAAAGAAATTATTTTTGTTATTAATGTTGATGATTTGGGCTGCAATTAATATTAATATGCAAAATTACCCTGAAAAGTTAAAAATTATAAAAATAATAATAATTTTTGATAAAAATGTTGATGATTTTGGACTTCAACCTGCCGAAATGGCATATATGTTTTATTAATATGCAAAATTGAACTCAAAAAATGATAATAAAATAAAATTTTTTTTTGTCAATATTTTTGATTATTATTGAATTTAACCTAGCCAAAATACATGCATTTTATATTAAAATACAAAATGGACCTCAAAGGTAAAAATATATAAGAGAATTTATTTTTGTTATTAATGTTGATTATTTGGGCTGCATTTAATATTAATATGCAAAACTACCCTGAAAAGTTAAAAATTATAAAAATAATAATAAGTTTTGACAAAAATGTTGATGCTTTTGGACTTCAACCTAGCCGAATTGACATGAATGTTTTATAATATTCAAAATCGAACTCAAAAGTTGATAATAATATATATATTTTTTGTCAATAATTTAATGATTATTGATTTTAACCTAGCCAAGATACAATAAATTTTATATTAATGTACAAATGGACCTCAAAAGTTCAAAATGTTGATGACTTTGGTTCAACCTAGCCGAATTGACATGAATTTTTATATTAATATGGAAAATTAAACTCAAAAGTTGATAATAAAATATATATATTATTTTGTCAATATTTTTGATCATTATTGAATTTAACCTAGCCAAAATACATGAATTTTATTTGAATATACAATATGAACCTCAAAGCTTAACAATAAACAAAATAAATTATTTTTGTTATTAATGTTTAGATTTGGGCTCCAGCCTATCCGAATTGGAAAGAATTTATGATTATAAATATTTTTGTTATTGTTTATGATGATTGTGGGCTTTATCCTACCTGAAATGACATGCATTTAATATTAATATGCAAAATTACCCTCAAAAGTTAAAAATTATAAAAATAAAAATAATTTTGACCCAAAAAAGTTGATGCTTTTGGACTTCAACCTAGCCAAAATACCAAGAATTTTTTTATTAATATACAAAATGGACGTCAAAGGTTACAAATAAACAAAAGAAATTATTTTTGTTATTAATGTAGATGATTTGGGCTCCAGCCCAAATGGCATTTTATTTATGATGATTTTGGGGTTAAGCCTAGCTAAAATGGCATGCAATTAATATAATATGCAAAACTACCCTGAAAAGTTAAAAATTATAAAAATAATAATAATTTTTGACAAAAATGTTGATGCTTTTGGACTTCAACCTAGCCGAATTGACATATATGTTTTATATTAATAAAAAAAACTCAAAAGTTGATAATAAAATATATATTTTTTCGCCAATAATTAAATGATTATTGATTTTAACCTAGCCAAAATACCATGAATTTTATATTAATATACAAAATGGACCTCACAAGTTAAAAATGTTGAAGACTTTGGACTTCAACCTAGCCGAATTGACATGAATGTTATATGAATATGGAAAATTAAACTCAAAAGTTGATAATAAAAAATATTTTTTTTGTCAATAACTGTCATGATTATTGAATTTAACCTAGCCAAAATACATGAATTTTATATTAAAATACAAAATGGACCTCAAAGGTAAAAATAACCAAAAGAAATTATTTTTGTTATTAATGTTGATGATTTGGGCAGCAATTAATATTAATATGCAAAATTACCCTGAATAGGTAAAAATTATAAAAATAATAATAATTTTTGACAAAAATGTTGATGCTTTTGGACTTCAACCTAGCCGAATTGACATAAATGTTTTATTAATATTCAAAATCGAACTCAAAAGTTGATAATAAAATATATATTTTTTCGCCAATAATTTAATGATTATTGATTTTAACCTAGCCAAAATACCAAGAATTTTTTATCAATATACAAAATGTACCTCAAAGGTTACAAATAAACAAAAGAAATTATTTTTGTTATTAATGTAGATGATTTGGGCTCCAGCCCAAATGGCATTATTATTTATGATGATTTTGGGGTTTAGCCTAGCTAAAATGGCATGCAATTAATATAATATGCAAAACTACCCTGAAAAGTTAAAAATTATAAAAATAATAATAATTTTTGACAAAAATGTTGATGATTTTGGACTTCAACCTGCCGAAATGGCATAAATGTTTTATTAATATGCAAAATTGAACTCAAAAGTTAATAATAAAATAAAATTTTTTTTGTCAATATTTTTGATCAAAAGTTGATAATAAAATATATATTTTTTCGCCAATAATTTAATGATTATTAAATTTAACCTAGCCAAAATACATGCATTTTATATTAAAATACAAAATGGACCTCAAAGGTAAAAATATATAAGAGAATTTATTTTTGTTATTAATGTTGATTATTTGGGCTGCATTTAATATTAATATGCAAAACTACCCTGAAAAGTTAAAAATTATAAAAATAATAATAATTTTTGACAAAAATGTTGATGCTTTTGGACTTCAACCTAGCCGAATTGACATGAATGTTTTATAATATTCAAAATCGAACTCAAAAGTTGATAATAAAATATATATTTTTTTGTCAATAATTTAATGATTATTGATTTTAACCTAGCCAAAATACCATGAATTTTATATTAATGTACCAAATGGACCTCAAAAGTTCAAAATGTTGATCACTTTGGACTTCAACCTAGCCGAATTGACATGAATTTTTATATTAATATGGAAAATTAAACTCAAAAGTTGATAATAAAATATATATATTTTTTTGTCAATAATTTTGATGATTATTGAATTTAACCTAACCAAAATACAGCCCAAATGGCATTATTATTTATAATGATTTTGGGCTTTAGCCTAGCTAAAATGGCATGCAATTAATATTAATATGCAAAACTACCCTGAAAAGTTAAAAATTATAAAAATAATAATAATTTTTGGACAAAAATGTTGATGCTTTTGGACTTCAACCTAGCCGAATTGACATGAATGTTTTATTAATATTCAAAATCGAACTCAAAAGTTGATAATAAAATATATATTTTTTCGCCACTAATTTAATGATTATTGATTTTAACCTAACCAACCATGAATTTTTTATTAATATACAAAATGGACCTCACAAGTTAAAAATGTTGATGACTGGACTTCAACCTAGCCGAATTGACATGAATGTTATATGAATATGGAAAATTAAACTCAAAAGTTGGTAATAAAATATATATATTTTTTTGTAAATATTTTTGATCATTATTCAATTTTACCTAGCCAAAATACATGAATTTTATATTAAAATACAAAATGGATCTCAAAGGTAAAAATAACCAAAAGAAATTATTTTTGTTATTAATGTTGATGATTTGGGCTGCAATTAATATTAATATGCAAAATTACCCTGAAAAGTTAAAAATTAAAAAATAATAATAATTTTTGACAAAAATGTTGATGATTATGGACTTCAACCTGCTGAAATGGCATAAATGTTTTATAATATTCAAAATCGAACTCAAAAGTTTGATAATAAAATATATATTTTTTTGCCAATAATTTAATGATTATTGATTTTAACCTAGCCAAAATACCATGAATTTTATATTAATATGCAAAATTGAACTCAAAAGTTGATAATAAAATAAAATTTTTTTTGTCAATATTTTTGATCATTATTGAATTTAACCTAGCCAAAATACATGCATTTTATATTAAAATACAAAATGGACCTCAAAGGTAAAAATATATATATTTGGGCTGCAATTAATATTAATATGCAAAACTACCCTGAAAAGTTAAAAATTATAAAAATAATAATAATTTTTGACAAAAATGTTGATGCTTTTGGACTTCAACCTAGCCGAATTGACATGAATGTTTTATAATATTCAAAATCGAACTCAAAAGTTGATAATAAAATATATATTCTTTTGTCAATAATTTAATGATTATTGATTTTAACCTAGCCAAAATACCATGAATTTTATATTAATGTACCAAATGGACCTCAAAAGTTCAAAATGTTGATGACTTTGGACTTCAACCTAGCCGAATTGACATGAATTTTTATATTAATATGGAAAATTAAACTCAAAAGTTGATAATAAAATATATATATTTTTTTGTGAATAATTATGATGCCAAAATACATGAATTTTATTTGAATATACAATATTGTTACGGAGTTAAATGTTGGCTGGGTATGTCAATGTTTACCGGGTATGTAACATGATTGGCGGTTGTTGTCTGTGCTAAGAAGTTATTTGAATGTAACGGCCATTCGCTAGAAAGTTCTAGTGTGTTATCGAATCTTGTGGAACATTACAGCGTATTACCAACCACTATAAATAGCCGAGTAACACGAATGCCGCAAGCAGTTTAAGTTTAACAGTCGAGTTGAATAAGTGAACATTCAAAAGTGCTAAATAATAAAAGTGATTAACTTTAAGTGTTTTATAGAAGATCTTAAATAAGTGTTTTAAATAAATAAAGTTTTTTTACTGTTAAAATAAAATTTCAAGCGTTGTTTATTATTACTTTTGCAATAAAAAGAATCCCGGTTTATTTAGAGGAAATAAACCAACGTTTATAAAAGGTATAAACGTAACAATTGGTGTCAGAAGCGGAATTGCATTTTAATAAACATGAAATTCGAGGAACTTAAAGTTGAGCAGCTCAAGAGAGAGTTGAGCAAGCTGACATTACCTACAGCAGGTAATAAGGCAGAGTTACAAAAGAGGCTGATTGAGGAATTTAAGCGGCGTAATATCGACATTGATGTTTATGAGTTTGACGAAAAGGAAGAACTGGAGGTTGTTACCTGTGCAGCAACAAACAACGTCGATATAGGCACAATGCTTGCTGCTATGATGGAAAAAATGGAAATGAAATTCCAGGAAGTTCAAGAAGCTTCTAAAATGAATTTCCAAGAAGTTCAGGAAACTTCTAGAGTAAACAATGAAAAAATAGAAAGGAAATTCCAAGAAGCTCAGGAAACTTCTAGAGTTATTAATGAAAAAATAGAAAGAAAATTCCAAGAAGTTCAGGAAACTTCTAGAATGAATTTCCAGGGAGTTCAGGAAACTTTTAGAATTAATAATGAGAAAATAGAAATGAAGTTTCGCGAAGTTCAGGAAACTTCTAGAATGAATTTCCAGGAAGTTCAGGAAACGTCTAGAGCTATGGAGTTAAAACTTCAAGAAATTTCTGAAGCTGTAAACAACAGAGTAGAGGGCATAGTAAAGGAAGTTATTAAAATCGATAAAAAACTATCTCACCTTGAAGATGGCATGGTTGCACAAGCAAGCGACTTCAATAGCAAATTGCAACTACAAGTCAAAGATGTTGACGAAAAATTCAAAAATCTGGAAATTAAAATTAATAGTCTTCAATGTCATGAGGTACCAATGCGAGTAATTCCAGAAATATCAAACAGAATTAAGGCCCCTACTTTTGACGGCAGTGCACCATTTAATGTTTTTAAGTTCCAGTTCGAGACAGTTGCCAATAGAAATGCGTGGAACAATGAAGAAAAGGCATTAGAGTTGATTTTGGCCTTAAAAGGTAACGCAGCTCAAGTTCTGGAAAGTATACCTATTGGCTGCAGAGAAAACTACGAGGAGATAATGGTTGCACTACAACGCAAGTATGGCGGTGAGCACAAACGAGATATATACCGAATGGAATTGCGAGGTAGAGTACAGAAGGCCAACGAATCGTTACAAGATTTTGCAACAGAAATCGAGCGGTTGGTGCAGTTGACATATCCAGGCGAGAACCATCCATTTTTGGATCAATTTAAAATTGAAACATTTGTGAGTGGAATACGTGATCCTGAGATTAAGCACGCAGTGTTTGGCACACAGAAGTCTACTTTTGCTGAAACCGTATCATACGCGCTGACACAGGAGACCGCAAAATTACTCTCTAAGCCGCAAGTACATAAGGTGAGAAATCTTGAAATTACCGCAGAAAAAGACGGAAATATTGTCGATGAAATAAAAAATGCAGTTATACAGGCGTTAGAAGAAAAGCGAGGTACAGCCAGAGTCAAATGCTATAACTGCGGTAAGAGCGGCCATTTTCAGCGAAATTGTAAAGCATCAAGAAAGCGGGCTAGATCTGTTTCACCACCGAGAAACAGCAAACGCGTAAACATGAAATCAGCAAACGAGTCACCGTTAAACTAACACGAGCTAGCACTACGGGGCAAGAGCTAGCTCCCATAACCGAGGGCCCCACAATCTCCATATCAGTCATGCAACAGAAAAATAGCAACCTTACTGCTTGTGGGTATATCAATGGCCGAAGGCATATTTTTACTATAGACACAGGAGCATCGCAATCCATTATCAGACCTGATATAGTCAAGAAAACAATTGAACCGTCATATGGCGTAAGTCTACGAACAGCAACTGGAGAGCCTGCTACTGTCTATGGTAAAATAAACGTAAAAGTAACTATTGCCAACATAAGTGTGAATCATGTATTCATTGCTGCCGATATTGTGGACGAAGTAATCATCGGTGCAGACTTTATGATCAATCATGGAATTAGTCTGCATATGGGGCAAAAGACCATGATTTGGCAGAATATTGAGATACCCCTAGATGTTGGTTACGAAGATAAATCGCCTGTAAGGAAGCTGTTTGCTATAGAACAAGAGAAAATACCACCACAGTCAGAAAGTGTAGTATGGGCGCGTATAGAGGGAGATTGTGTCGACAACCGGTTGTGGGTGGTAGAACAAACAGATAGAAAAAGTGACTTAATAACAGCAAAAGCCCTCGTGAGAACCTGTAACAACGGAAGAGTCCCTGTTAGAATGCTAAACCTTTCCACGTGCGAAAAAGTCGTCAGGCCGAATTGTGAAGTGGGCCAGTGTGCTACAGCTGAGGCAATAATAAATTGTGAAATGGAATCGGGTCCTGTCTGTATGTCAAACAAAGAGCAAGAGATGCTATCGGAGTGCATAGAAGAATGGGTTAAAGGGTTATCCTCGTCCGATAAAAATAAAGCAAGGAAACTGCTTAGAAAGCACGCCTCCATCTTCGCCTTGAAAGGACAACAGCAAGGAAGAACATCACTGGTGAAACATCAGATAAATACAGGAGATGCAAGGCCAATAAAACAAGCTCCCAGAAGTATTCCTCTAGCAAAACGCAATGAAGTAAAAGAACTTGTCAGCGAAATGGAGCGGAGTGGAGTAATAGAACCTTCTTCAAGCCCTTGGAGCTCCCCGGTAGTGTTGGTTAAAAAGAAAGATGGCAGCACCAGGTTCTGCGTCGATTATAGAAAACTAAACGACGTAACCAAGAAGGACAGTTACCCGCTGCCAAGGATAGATGACACGCTGGATACGCTAGCTGGAACGAAATGGTTCTCCACATTAGACCTGCAAAGTGGTTATTGGCAAGTAGAAATCTCTGACAAGGATAAGGAGAAAACAGCTTTTAGTGCAAGTGATGGGCTGTGGCAATTTAACGTAATGCCATTTGGGTTATGCAATGCCCCAGCCACATTCGAACGGTTAATGGAGCGTGTATTGAGGGGACTACATTGGAAGACATGCCTGGTGTATCTTGATGACATTATTGTCATGGGTAAAAGTTTTGACGATCACGTGAAGAATCTAGAAGAAGTCCTCAAGCGGATATCATTGGCTGGACTTAAATTGAGTGCGAAGAAATGTGCATTGTTCCAAAAAGAGGTTAAATATTTGGGCCATCGCGTCGCAGAAAATGGTATATCAACTGACGAAGATAAAATTAAAGCTGTGAAGGACTGGCCTCGCCCAAACAATCTGCATGAGTTACGCAGTTTTCTTGGTCTTTGTACCTACTATAGGAGGTTTGTGCCAAATTTTGCCAGTGTCGCTGCCAGTCTACATGAGCTTACGCAGAAGTCACGGCCGTTTCTGTGGGCGGACGCACAAGAACAAGCATTTCAGAAGCTCAAGGAGCTATTATGCGTAGCACCAGTTCTGGCCTATCCAATTGCTGGAGAGAAATTTGTGCTGGATAGTGATGCGAGTGGCTACGGGATAGGTGGTGTTCTTTCACAAGTACAACGGTACAGAAAAAGTTATAGGCTACTACAGTCGAACACTCTCAAAGCCTGAAAGAAATTATTGTGTTACACGGCGAGAGCTTCTGGCAGTGGTAGAGTGTGTAAAACATTACCACAAGTACCTGTATGGACAACACTTCGAGATAAGAACCGACCACTCCGCACTCAGGTGGTTGCTACAATTTAAACAACCAGAGGGGCAGCTAGCCCGTTGGATTGAACGTCTCCAGAGCTACGATTTCAGCATCGAGCATCGAAAAGGTACTAAGCATGGAAATGCGGATGCACTCTCCCGAAGACCTTGCAGATCGGAATGCAAGTATTGCCTAAAAGCTGAAGAAAAAGAGGGCGTCGTTGATGTTAGACTTACACGCATAGAGACAAGTGACGACTGGTCAGCGGCACAAAGGGACGATCCCGTACTGGCGAAAATTATTTCGGCAAAGGAGCAAGACAAAAGGCCAACCCGTAACCAAATACCAGCGGAAAGTCCACTGATGAAATCATATTGGGCGCTGTGGAATAGTCTGCAGCTAATTAACGGGTGCCTTTATCGTCAATGGGAAAGCGCTGATGGTAAATCAAAAACGAACTTAATTGTGGTGCCATCCTCTAGAACTGAAGAGGTAGCAAAGGAGTTTCATGATGGTCCTAGCGGTGGTCACCTTGGCGTAACAAAAACCGTAGAGAAGATTAAACACCGCTTCTATTGGGTTGGATGTCAACAATCGGTTGCTGATTGGATAGCAAACTGTGGACGATGTATCGCAGCCAAAGGCCCAGTAAGAAGAAGTAGGGGACCACTGCAGCAGTATAATTCAGGTGCTCCCTTTGAGCGAATAGCGATGGATATAGCAGGACCTTTTCCTATCAGTGAGGCGGGAAACCGTTACGTCTTAGTGGTAATCGACTACTTTAGCAAATGGCCAGAGGTATACGCTATACCAAACCAAGAGGCTAAAACTGTCGTAAACACGTTTGTAAACAACTGGGTGTGCCGCTACGGTGTTCCTCTAGAATTACATTCTGATCAGGGTAGAAATTTCGAATCGTCGGTATTCCAGGAAATGTGCGAGCTATACGGTATCCGAAAAACGAGGACTACGCCACTTCATCCACAGTCTGACGGCATGGTCGAAAGATTTAACCGTACGTTAGAGGAACACCTAAGAAAAGTGGTCAGTACGCACCAAAGGGACTGGGATGAGCACATACCTAAATTTCTGTTGGCATACAGGTCAGCCGTTCATGATTCTACCTCAAGAACACCTGCAAAAATTATGTTTGGAACTGAGCTAAAGCTGCCAGGTGATTTAGAATTCGGCATTAAGCCCACAACAATAGATGAACACGAAGACGACTCTTCAAGGGAACAAAAAGATCTTAACCAAGTTCATGAATTCGTACGGGGCCGGATAAAAATGACCAGTGACAAAATGAAAGCCAGATACGATCTAGCAGCGAATTCCGAAGGTTTTAATGAGGGTCAGCTAGTTCTACTATATAACCCACAACGGAAAAAGGGATTGTCTCCTAAATTACAAACCCATTGGGATGGACCGTATAAGATAATAAAAAGAATAAATGATGTCGTGTATAGAATTCAAAAATACAAAAGCCCAAGATCAAAGATGAAAGTGGTTCATCTCGAGCGCCTCGCCAATTATGGAAAAAGTGAATCTATGCCTGTTCGGGACGAACAGGCTTAAGCGGGCGGTAGTGTTACGGAGTTAAATGTTGGCTGGGTATGTCAATGTTTACCGGGTATGTAACATGATTGGCGGTTGTTGTCTGTGCTAAGAAGTTATTTGAATGTAACGGCCATTCGCTAGAAAGTTCTAGTGTGTTATCGAATCTTGTGGAACATTACAGCGTATTACCAACCACTATAAATAGCCGAGTAACACGAATGCCGCAAGCAGTTTAAGTTTAACAGTCGAGTTGAATAAGTGAACATTCAAAAGTGCTAAATAATAAAAGTGATTAACTTTAAGTGTTTTATAGAAGATCTTAAATAAGTGTTTTAAATAAATAAAGTTTTTTTACTGTTAAAATAAAATTTCAAGCGTTGTTTATTATTACTTTTGCAATAAAAAGAATCCCGGTTTATTTAGAGGAAATAAACCAACGTTTATAAAAGGTATAAACGTAACAATATGAACCTCAAAGCTTAACAATAAACAAAATTAATTATTTTTGTTATTAATGTTTAGATTTGGGCTCCAACCTATCCGAATTTTATTAATGTTTAGATTTGGGCTCCAGCCTATCCGAATTGGAAAGAATTTATGATTAGAAATATTTTTGTTATTATTTATGATGATTGTGGGCTCTATCCTACCTGATATGGCTTGCATTTAATACTAATATGCAAAATTACCCTCAAAAGTTAAAAATTATAAATATAATAATAATTTTGACCCAAAAAAGTTGATGCTTTTGGACTTCAACCTAGCCAAAATAGCAAGAATTTTATATTTATATACAAAATGGACCTCAAAGGTTACAAATAAACAAAAGAAATTATTTTTGTTATTAATGTAGATGATTTGGGCTCCAGCCCAAATGGCATTATTATTTATGATGATTTTGGGCTTTAGCCTAGCTAAAATGGCATGCAATTAATATTAATTGCAAAACTACCCTGAAAAGTTAAAAATTATAAAAATAATAATAATTTTTGACAAAAATGTTGATGCTTTTGGCCTTCAACCTAGCCGAATTGACATGAATATTATGTTAATATGGCAAATTAAACTCAAAGGTTGATAATAAAATATATATATTTTTTTGTCAATATTTTTGATCATTATTGAATTTAACCTAGCCAAAATACATGAATTTTATATTAAAATACAAAATGGATCTCAAAGGTAAAAATAAACAAAAGAATTTATTTTTGTTATTAATGTTGATAATTTGGGCTGCAATTGATATTAATATGCAAACCTACCCTGAAAAGTTAAAAATTATAAAAATAATAATAATTTTTAACAAAATTGTTGACGCTTTTGAACTTCTACGTAGCCGAATTGACATGAATGTTTTATTAATATTCAAACTCGAACTCAAAAGTTGATAATAAAATAAATATTTTTTTTTGTCAATAATTGTCATGATTATTCAATTTAACCTAGCCAAAATACACGAATTTTATATTAAAATACAAAATGGACCTCAAAGGTAAAAATAAAAAAAAGAAATTATTTTTGTTATTAATGTTGATGATTTGGGCTGCAATTAATATTAATATGCAAAATTACCCTGAAAAGTTAAAAATTATAAAAATAATAATAATTTTTGACAAAAATGTTGATGATTTTGGACTTCAACCTGCCGAAATGGCATATATGTTTTATTAATATGCAAAATTGAACTCAAAAAATGATAATAAAATAAAATTTTTTTTGTCAATATTTTTGATCATTATTGAATTTAACCTAGCCAAAATACATGCATTTTATATTAAAATACAAAATGGACCTCAAAGGTAAAAATATATATATTTGGGCTGCAATTAATATTAATTAATATGCAAAACTACCCTGAAAAGTTAAAAATTATAAAAATAATAATAATTTTTGACAAAAATGTTGATGCTTTTGGACTTCAACCTAGCCGAATTGACATGAATGTTTTATAATATTCAAAATCGAACTCAAAAGTTGATAATAAAATATATATTCTTTTGTCAATAATTTAATGATTATTGATTTTAACCTAGCCAAAATACCATGAATTTTATATTAATGTACCAAATGGACCTCAAAAGTTCAAAATGTTGATGACTTTGGACTTCAACCTAGCCGAATTGACATGAATTTTTATATTAATATGGAAAATTAAACTCAAAAGTTGATAATAAAATATATATATTTTTTTGTTAATAATTATGATGATTATTTTATTTAACCTAGCCAAAATACATGAATTTTATTTGAATATACAATATGAACCTCAAAGCTTAACAATAAACAAAATTAATTATTTTTGTTATTAATGTTTAGATTTGGGCTCCAACCTATCCGAATTTTATTAATGTTTAGATTTGGGCTCCAGCCTATCCGAATTGGAAAGAATTTATGATTAGAAATATTTTTGTTATTATTTATGATGATTGTGGGCTCTATCCTACCTGACATGGCTTGCATTTAATATTAATATGCAAAATTACCCTCAAAAGTTAAAAATTATAAAAATAATAATAATTTTGACCCAAAAAAGTTGATGCTTTTGGACTTCAACCTAGCCAAAATACAAAGAATTTTATATTTATATACAAAGTGGACATCAAAGGTTACAAATAAACAAAAGAAATTATTTTTGTTATTAATGTAGATGATTTGGGCTCCAGCCCAAATGGCATTATTATTTATGATGATTTTGGGCTTTCGCCTAGCTAAAATGGCATGCAATTAATATTAATATGCAAAACTTCCCTGAAAAGTTAAAAATTATAAAAATAATAATAATTTTTGACAAAAATGTTGATGCTTTTGGACTTCAACCTAGCCGAATTGACATGAATGTTTTATAATATTCCATATCGAACTCAAAAGTTGATAATAAAATATATATTCTTTTGTCAATAATTTAATGATTATTGATTTTAACCTAGCCAAAATACCATGAATTTTATATTAATGTACCAAATGGACCTCAAAAGTTCAAAATGTTGATGACTTTGGACTTCAACCTAGCCGAATTGACATGAATTTTTATATTAATATGGAAAATTAAACTCAAAAGTTGATAATAAAATATATATATTTTTTTGTTAATAATTATGATGATTATTTTATTTAACCTAGCCAAAATACATGAATTTTATTTGAATATACAATATGAACCTCAAAGCTTAACAATAAACAAAATTAATTATTTTTGTTATTAATGTTTAGATTTGGGCTCCAACCTATCCGAATTTTATTAATGTTTAGATTTGGGCTCCAGCCTATCCGAATTGGAAAGAATTTATGATTAGAAATATTTTTGTTATTATTTATGATGATTGTGGGCTCTATCCTACCTGATATGGCTTGCATTTAATACTAATATGCAAAATTACCCTCAAAAGTTAAAAATTATAAATATAATAATAATTTTGACCCAAAAAAGTTGATGCTTTTGGACTTCAACCTAGCCAAAATAGCAAGAATTTTATATTTATATACAAAATGGACCTCAAAGGTTACAAATAAACAAAAGAAATTATTTTTGTTATTAATGTAGATGATTTGGGCTCCAGCCCAAATGGCATTATTATTTATGATGATTTTGGGCTTTAGCCTAGCTAAAATGGCATGCAATTAATATTAATTGCAAAACTACCCTGAAAAGTTAAAAATTATAAAAATAATAATAATTTTTGACAAAAATGTTGATGCTTTTGGCCTTCAACCTAGCCGAATTGACATGAATATTATGTTAATATGGCAAATTAAACTCAAAGGTTGATAATAAAATATATATATTTTTTTGTCAATATTTTTGATCATTATTGAATTTAACCTAGCCAAAATACATGAATTTTATATTAAAATACAAAATGGATCTCAAAGGTAAAAATAAACAAAAGAATTTATTTTTGTTATTAATGTTGATAATTTGGGCTGCAATTGATATTAATATGCAAACCTACCCTGAAAAGTTAAAAATTATAAAAATAATAATAATTTTTAACAAAATTGTTGACGCTTTTGAACTTCTACGTAGCCGAATTGACATGAATGTTTTATTAATATTCAAACTCGAACTCAAAAGTTGATAATAAAATAAATATTTTTTTTTGTCAATAATTGTCATGATTATTCAATTTAACCTAGCCAAAATACACGAATTTTATATTAAAATACAAAATGGACCTCAAAGGTAAAAATAAAAAAAAGAAATTATTTTTGTTATTAATGTTGATGATTTGGGCTGCAATTAATATTAATATGCAAAATTACCCTGAAAAGTTAAAAATTATAAAAATAATAATAATTTTTGACAAAAATGTTGATGATTTTGGACTTCAACCTGCCGAAATGGCATATATGTTTTATTAATATGCAAAATTGAACTCAAAAAATGATAATAAAATAAAATTTTTTTTGTCAATATTTTTGATCATTATTGAATTTAACCTAGCCAAAATACATGCATTTTATATTAAAATACAAAATGGACCTCAAAGGTAAAAATATATATATTTGGGCTGCAATTAATATTAATTAATATGCAAAACTACCCTGAAAAGTTAAAAATTATAAAAATAATAATAATTTTTGACAAAAATGTTGATGCTTTTGGACTTCAACCTAGCCGAATTGACATGAATGTTTTATAATATTCAAAATCGAACTCAAAAGTTGATAATAAAATATATATTCTTTTGTCAATAATTTAATGATTATTGATTTTAACCTAGCCAAAATACCATGAATTTTATATTAATGTACCAAATGGACCTCAAAAGTTCAAAATGTTGATGACTTTGGACTTCAACCTAGCCGAATTGACATGAATTTTTATATTAATATGGAAAATTAAACTCAAAAGTTGATAATAAAATATATATATTTTTTTGTTAATAATTATGATGATTATTTTATTTAACCTAGCCAAAATACATGAATTTTATTTGAATATACAATATGAACCTCAAAGCTTAACAATAAACAAAATTAATTATTTTTGTTATTAATGTTTAGATTTGGGCTCCAACCTATCCGAATTTTATTAATGTTTAGATTTGGGCTCCAGCCTATCCGAATTGGAAAGAATTTATGATTAGAAATATTTTTGTTATTATTTATGATGATTGTGGGCTCTATCCTACCTGACATGGCTTGCATTTAATATTAATATGCAAAATTACCCTCAAAAGTTAAAAATTATAAAAATAATAATAATTTTGACCCAAAAAAGTTGATGCTTTTGGACTTCAACCTAGCCAAAATACAAAGAATTTTATATTTATATACAAAGTGGACATCAAAGGTTACAAATAAACAAAAGAAATTATTTTTGTTATTAATGTAGATGATTTGGGCTCCAGCCCAAATGGCATTATTATTTATGATGATTTTGGGCTTTCGCCTAGCTAAAATGGCATGCAATTAATATTAATATGCAAAACTTCCCTGAAAAGTTAAAAATTATAAAAATAATAATAATTTTTGACAAAAATGTTGATGCTTTTGGACTTCAACCTAGCCGAATTGACATGAATGTTTTATAATATTCCATATCGAACTCAAAAGTTGATAATAAAATATATATTCTTTTGTCAATAATTTAATGATTATTGATTTTAACCTAGCCAAAATACCATGAATTTTATATTAATGTACCAAATGGACCTCAAAAGTTCAAAATGTTGATGACTTTGGACTTCAACCTAGCCGAATTGACATGAATTTTTATATTAATATGGAAAATTAAACTCAAAAGTTGATAATAAAATATATATATTTTTTTGTTAATAATTATGATGATTATTTTATTTAACCTAGCCAAAATACATGAATTTTATTTGAATATACAATATGAACCTCAAAGCTTAACAATAAACAAAATTAATTATTTTTGTTATTAATGTTTAGATTTGGGCTCCAACCTATCCGAATTTTATTAATGTTTAGATTTGGGCTCCAGCCTATCCGAATTGGAAAGAATTTATGATTAGAAATATTTTTGTTATTATTTATGATGATTGTGGGCTCTATCCTACCTGACATGGCTTGCATTTAATATTAATATGCAAAATTACCCTCAAAAGTTAAAAATTATAAAAATAATAATAATTTTGACCCAAAAAAGTTGATGCTTTTGGACTTCAACCTAGCCAAAATACAAAGAATTTTATATTTATATACAAAGTGGACATCAAAGGTTACAAATAAACAAAAGAAATTATTTTTGTTATTAATGTAGATGATTTGGGCTCCAGCCCAAATGGCATTATTATTTATGATGATTTTGGGCTTTCGCCTAGCTAAAATGGCATGCAATTAATATTAATATGCAAAACTCCCCTGAAAAGTTAAAAATTATAAAAATAATAATAATTTTTGACAAAAAAGTTGATGCTTTTGGACTTCAACCTAGCCGAATTGACATGAATATTATGTTAATATGGAAAATTAAACTCAAAGGTTGATAATAAAATATATATATTTTTTTGTCAATATTTTTGATCATATGGAAAATTAAACTCAAAGGTTGATAATAAAATATATATATTTTTTTGTCAATATTTTTGATCATTATTGAATTTAACCTAGCCAAAATACATGAATTTTATATTAAAATACAAAATGGACCTCAAAGGTAAAAATAAACAAGAGAATTTATTTTTGTTATTAATGTTGATTATTTGGGCTGCATTTATTTAATATGCAAAACTACCCTGAAAAGTTAAAAATTATAAAAATAATAATAATTTTTGACAAAAATGTTGATGCTTTTGGACTTCAACCTAGCCAAATTGACATGAATGTTTTATAATATTCAAAATCGAACTCAAAATTTGATAATAAAATATATATTTTTTGTCAATAGTTTAATGATTATTGAATTTAATCTAGCCAAAATACCATGAATTTTATATTAATGTACCAAATGGACCTCAAAAGTTCAAAATGTTAATGACTTTGGACTTCAACCTAGCCGAATTGACATGAATTTTTATATTAATATGGAAAATTAAACTCAAAAGTTGATAATAAAATATATATATTTTTTTGTCAATAATTATGATGATTATTTTATTTAACCTAGCCAAAATACATGAATTTTATTTGAATATACAATATGAACCTCAAAGCTTAACAATAAACAAAATTAATTATTTTTGTTATTAATGTTTAGATTTGGGCTCCAACCTATCCGAATTTTATTAATGTTTAGATTTGGGCTCCAGCCTATCCGAATTGGAAAGAATTTATGATTAGAAATATTTTTGTTATTATTTATGATGATTGTGGGCTCTATCCTACCTGACATGGCTTGCATTTAATATTAATATGCAAAATTACCCTCAAAAGTTAAAAATTATAAAAATAATAATAATTTTGACCCAAAAAAGTTGATGCTTTTGGACTTCAACCTAGCCAAAATACAAAGAATTTTATATTTTTTATATACAAAATGGACCCCAAAGGTTACAAATAAACAAAAGAAATTATTTTTGTTATTATTGTAGATGATTTGGGCTCCAGCCCAAATGTCATTATTATTTATGATGATTTTGGGCTTTAGCCTAGCTAAAATGGAATGCAATTAATATTAATATGCAAAACTTCCCTGAAAAGTTAAAAATTATAAAAATAATAATAATTTTTGACAAAAATGTTGATGCTTTTGGACTTCAACCTAGCCGAATTGACATGAATGTTTTATAATATTCAAAATCGAACTCAAAAGTTGATAATAAAATATATATTCATAGGGTTTGTTGTTGGTTAAGTTTGTCTATATGCATTTCGTTGGTTCTTACACCAACTCATCAGTAGACTTCAACCCAAATTCTTAAAAAACTCATGAATATTTTCTGTCTTTATATAATAATCTCATCAAACAAAATGAGAATTACTATAAAAAAAAAAAAACCAAAACGTTCAAGTTTTTTTAAGAATCCAACAAACCATTATTCGCTATTCGCTTGTTTTGATTTTCTTTTTCCCCTTACATTTGAATAACCATCGGTTATTACTAAATGTATTGAGGGGCAACCGAAAACAAAACCTTGTTGTTAAACAACACAATTTTTAAATTATTTAGGATTTAATCCCAATTTCACTGTTAATTTATAGGGTTTGTTGTTGGTTAAGTTTGTCTATATGCATTTCGTTGGTTCTTACACCAACTCATCAGTAGACTTCAACCCAAATTCTTAAAAAACTCATGAATATTTTCTGTCTTTATATAATAATCTCATCAAACAAAATGAGAATTACTATAAAAAAAAAAACCAAAACGTTCAAGTTTTTTTAAGAATCCAACAAACCATTATTCGCTATTCGCTTGTTTTGATTTTCTTTTTCCCCTTACATTTGAATAACCATCGGTTATTACTAAATGTATTGAGGGGCAACCGAAAACAAAACCTTGTTGTTAAACAACACAATTTTTAAATTATTTAGGATTTAATCCCAATTTCACTGTTAATTTATAGGGTTTGTTGTTGGTTAAGTTTGTCTATATGCATTTCGTTGGTTCTTACACCAACTCATCAGTAGACTTCAACCCAAATTCTTAAAAAACTCATGAATATTTTCTGTCTTTATATAATAATCTCATCAAACAAAATGAGAATTACTATAAAAAAAAACCAAAACGTTCAAGTTTTTTTAAGAATCCAACAAACCATTATTCGCTATTCGCTTGTTTTGATTTTCTTTTTCCCCTTACATTTGAATAACCATCGGTTATTACTAAATGTATTGAGGGGCAACCGAAAACAAAACCTTGTTGTTAAACAACACAATTTTTAAATTATTTAGGATTTAATCCCAATTTCACTGTTAATTTATAGGGTTTGTTGTTGGTTAAGTTTGTCTATATGCATTTCGTTGGTTCTTACACCAACTCATCAGTAGACTTCAACCCAAATTCTTAAAAAACTCATGAATATTTTCTGTCTTTATATAATAATCTCATCAAACAAAATGAGAATTACTATAAAAAAAAAAAAAAAAACCAAAACGTTCAAGTTTTTTTAAGAATCCAACAAACCATTATTCGCTATTCGCTTGTTTTGATTTTCTTTTTCCCCTTACATTTGAATAACCATCGGTTATTACTAAATGTATTGAGGGGCAACCGAAAACAAAACCTTGTTGTTAAACAACACAATTTTTAAATTATTTAGGATTTAATCCCAATTTCACTGTTAATTTATAGGGTTTGTTGTTGGTTAAGTTTGTCTATATGCATTTCGTTGGTTCTTACACCAACTCATCAGTAGACTTCAACCCAAATTCTTAAAAAACTCATGAATATTTTCTGTCTTTATATAATAATCTCATCAAACAAAATGAGAATTACTATAAAAAAAAACCAAAACGTTCAAGTTTTTTTAAGAATCCAACAAACCATTATTCGCTATTCGCTTGTTTTGATTTTCTTTTTCCCCTTACATTTGAATAACCATCGGTTATTACTAAATGTATTGAGGGGCAACCGAAAACAAAAACTTGTTGTTAAACAACACAATTTTTAAATTATTTAGGATTTAATCCCAATTTCACTGTTAATTTATAGGGTTTGTTGTTGGTTAAGTTTGTCTATATGCATTTCGTTGGTTCTTACACCAACTCATCAGTAGACTTCAACCCAAATTCTTAAAAAACTCATGAATATTTTCTGTCTTTATATAATAATCTCATCAAACAAAATGAGAATAGCGAATAATGGTTTGTTGGATTCTTAAAAAAACTTGAACGTTTTGGTTTTTTTTTTTTTTTTATAGTAATTCTCATTTTGTTTGATGAGATTATTATATAAAGACAGAAAATATTCATGAGTTTTTTAAGAATTTGGGTTGAAGTCTACTGATGAGTTGGTGTAAGAACCAACGAAATGCATATAGACAAACTTAACCAACAACAAACCCTATAAATTAACAGTGAAATTGGGATTAAATCCTAAATAATTTAAAAATTGTGTTGTTTAACAACAAGGTTTTGTTTTCGGTTGCCCCTCAATACATTTAGTAATAACCGATGGTTATTCAAATGTAAGGGGAAAAAGAAAATCAAAACAAGCGAATAGCGAATAATGGTTTGTTGGATTCTTAAAAAAACTTGAACGTTTTGGTTTTTTTTTTATAGTAATTCTCATTTTGTTTGATGAGATTATTATATAAAGACAGAAAATATTCATGAGTTTTTTTAAGAATTTGGGTTGAAGTCTACTGATGAGTTGGTGTAAGAACCAACGAAATGCATATAGACAAACTTAACCAACAACAAACCCTATAAATTAACAGTGAAATTGGGATTAAATCCTAAATAATTTAAAAATTGTGTTGTTTAACAACAAGGTTTTGTTTTCGGTTGCCCCTCAATACATTTAGTAATAACCGATGGTTATTCAAATGTAAGGGGAAAAAGAAAATCAAAACAAGCGAATAGCGAATAATGGTTTGTTGGATTCTTAAAAAAACTTGAACGTTTTGGTTTTTTTTTTATAGTAATTCTCATTTTGTTTGATGAGATTATTATATAAAGACAGAAAATATTCATGAGTTTTTTAAGAATTTGGGTTGAAGTCTACTGATGAGTTGGTGTAAGAACCAACGAAATGCATATAGACAAACTTAACCAACAACAAACCCTATAAATTAACAGTGAAATTGGGATTAAATCCTAAATAATTTAAAAATTGTGTTGTTTAACAACAAGGTTTTGTTTTCGGTTGCCCCTCAATACATTTAGTAATAACCGATGGTTATTCAAATGTAAGGGGAAAAAGAAAATCAAAACAAGCGAATAGCGAATAATGGTTTGTTGGATTCTTAAAAAAACTTGAACGTTTTGGTTTTTTTTTTTTATAGTAATTCTCATTTTGTTTGATGAGATTATTATATAAAGACAGAAAATATTCATGAGTTTTTTAAGAATTTGGGTTGAAGTCTACTGATGAGTTGGTGTAAGAACCAACGAAATGCATATAGACAAACTTAACCAACAACAAACCCTATAAATTAACAGTGAAATTGGGATTAAATCCTAAATAATTTAAAAATTGTGTTGTTTAACAACAAGGTTTTGTTTTCGGTTGCCCCTCAATACATTTAGTAATAACCGATGGTTATTCAAATGTAAGGGGAAAAAGAAAATCAAAACAAGCGAATAGCGAATAATGGTTTGTTGGATTCTTAAAAAAACTTGAACGTTTTGGTTTTTTTTTATAGTAATTCTCATTTTGTTTGATGAGATTATTATATAAAGACAGAAAATATTCATGAGTTTTTTAAGAATTTGGGTTGAAGTCTACTGATGAGTTGGTGTAAGAACCAACGAAATGCATATAGACAAACTTAACCAACAACAAACCCTATAAATTAACAGTGAAATTGGGATTAAATCCTAAATAATTTAAAAATTGTGTTGTTTAAAATATATATTCTTTTGTCAATAATTTAATGATTATTGATTTTAGCCTAGCCAAAATACATGAATTTTATATTGAAATATAAAATGGACCTCAAAGGTAAAAATAAACAAGAGAATTTATTTTTGTTATTAATGTTGATTATTTGGGCTGCAATTAATATTAATATGCAAAACTACCCTGAAAAGTTAAAAATTAAAAAATAATAATAATTTTTGACAAAAATGTTGATGATTTTGGACTTCAACCTGCTGAAATGGCATAAATGTTTTATAATATTCAAAATCGAACTCAAAAGTTTGATAATAAAATATATATTTTTTTGCCAATAATTTAATGATTATTGATTTTAACCTAGCCAAAATACCATGAATTTTATATTAATATGCAAAATTGAACTCAAAAGTTGATAATAAAATAAAATTTTTTTTGTCAATATTTTTGATCATTATTGAATTTAACCTAGCCAAAATACATGCATTTTATATTAAAATACAAAATGGACCTCAAAGGTAAAAATATATATATTTGGGCTGCAATTAATATTAATATGCAAAACTACCCTGAAAAGTTAAAAATTATAAAAATAATAATAATTTTTGACAAAAATGTTGATGCTTTTGGACTTCAACCTAGCCGAATTGACATGAATGTTTTATAATATTCAAAATCGAACTCAAAAGTTGATAATAAAATATATATTCTTTTGTCAATAATTTAATGATTATTGATTTTAACCTAGCCAAAATACCATGAATTTTATATTAATGTACCAAATGGACCTCAAAAGTTCAAAATGTTGATGACTTTGGACTTCAACCTAGCCGAATTGACATGAATTTCTATATTAATATGGAAAATTAAACTCAAAAGTTGATAATAAAATATATATATTTTTTTGTTAATAATTATGATGATTATTTTATTTAACCTAGCCAAAATACATGAATTTTATATGAACCTCAAAGCTTAACAATAAACAAAATTAATTATTTTTGTTATTAATGTTTAGATTTGGGCTCCAACCTATCCGAATTTTATTAATGTTTAGATTTGGGCTCCAGCCTATCCGAATTGGAAAGAATTTATGATTAGAAATATTTTTGTTATTATTTATGATGATTGTGGGCTCTATCCTACCTGATATGGCTTGTATTTAATATTAATATGCAAAATTACCCTCAAAAGTTAAAAATTATAAAAATAATAATAATTTTGACCCAAAAAAGTTGATGCTTTTAGACTTCAACCTAGCCAAAATACAAAGAATTTTATAATTATATACAAAATGGATCTCAAAGGTTACAAATAAACAAAAGAAATTATTTTTGTTATTAATGTAGATGATTTGGGCTCCAGCCCAAATGGCATTATTATTTATGATGATTTTGGGCTTTAGCCTAGCTAAAATGGCATGCAATTAATATTAATATGCAAAACTTCCCTGAAAAGTTAAAAATTATAAAAATAATAATAATTTTTGACAAAAATGTTGATGCTTTTGGACTTCAACCTAGCCGAATTGACATGAATATTACTATATATATTATATGAATATTATGTTAATATGGAAAAATAAACTCAAAGGTTGATAATAAAATATATATATTTTTTTGTCATTATTTTTGATCATTATTGAATTTAACCTAGCCACATGAATTTTATATTAAAATACAAAATGGACCTCAAAGGTAAAAATAAACAAGAGAATTTATTTTTGTTATTAATGTTGATTATTTGGGCTGCAATTAATATTAATATGCAAAACTACCCTGAAAAGTTAAAAATTATAAAAATAATAATAATTTTTGACAAAAATGTTGTTGCTTTTGGACTTCAACCTAGCCGAATTGTATGAATATTATGTTAATATGGCAAATTAAACTCAAAGGTTGATAATAAAATATATATTCTTTTGTCAATAATTTAATGATTATTGATTTTTACCTAGCCAAAATACCATGAATTTTATATTAATGTACCAAATGGACCTCAAAAGTTCAAAATGTTGATGACTTTGGACTTCAACCTAGCCGAATTGACATGAATTTTTATATTAATATGGAAAATTAAACTCAAAAGTTGATAATAAAATATATATATTTTTTTTTGTCAATAATTATGATGATTATTTTATTTAACCTAGCCAAAATACATGAATTTTATTTGAATATACAATATGAACCTCAAAGCTTAACAATAAACAAAATTAATTATTTTTGTTATTAATGTTTAGATTTGGGCTCCAACCTATCTGAATTTTATTAATGTTTAGATTTGGGCTCCAGCCTATCCGAATTGGAAAGAATTTATGATTAGAAATATTTTTGTTATTATTTATGATGATTGTGGGCTCTATCCTACCTGATATGGCCTGCATTTAATATTAATATGCAAAATTACCCTCAAAAGTTAAAAATTATAAAAATAATAATAATTTTGACCCAAAAAAGTTAATGCTTTTGAACTTCAACCTAGCCAAAATACAAAGAATTTTGTATTTATATACAAAATGGACCTCAAAGGTTACAAATAAACAAAAGAAATTATTTTTGTTATTAATGTAGATGATTTGGGCTCCAGCCCAAATGGCATTATTATTTATGATGATTTTGGGCTTTAGCCTAGCTAAAATGGCATGCAATTAATATTAATATGCAAAACTTCCCTGAAAAGTTAAAAATTATAAAAATAATAATAATTTTTGACAAAAATGTTGATACTTTTGGACTTCAACCTAGCCGAATTGACATGAATATTATGTTAATATGGAAAATTAAACTCAAAGGTTGATAATAAAATATATATATTTTTTTGTCATTATTTTTGATCATTATTGATTTTAACCTAGCCAAAATACATGAATTTTATATTAAAATACAAAATGGACCTCAAAGGTAAAAATAAACAAGAGAATTTATTTTTGTTATTAATGTTGATTATTTGGGCTGCAATTAATACTAATATGCAAAACTACCCTGAAAAGTTAAAAATTATAATAATAATAATAATAATTTTTGACAAAAATGTTGATGCTTTTGGACTTCAACCTAGCCGAATTGACATGAATGTTTTATAATATTCAAAATCGAACTCAAAAGTTGATAATAAAATATATATTCTTTTGTCAATAATTTAATGATTATTGATTTTTACCTAGCCAAAATACCATGAATGTTATATTAATGTACCAAATGGACCTCAAAAGTTCAAAATGTTGATGACTTTGGACTTCAACCTAAGCGAATTGACATGAATTTTTATATTAATATGGAAAATTAAACTCAAAAGTTGATAATAAAATATATATATTTTTTTGTCAATAATTATGATGATTATTTTATTTAACCTAGCCAAAATACATGAATTTTATTTGAATATACAATATGAACCTCAAAGCTTAACAATAAACAAAATTAATTATTTTTGTTATTAATGTTTAGATTTGGGCTCCAGCCTAACCGAATTGGAAAGAATTTATGATTATAAATATTTTTGTTATTATTTATGATGATTGTGGGCTTTATCCTACCTGAAATGGCATGCATTTAATATTAATATGCAAAATTACCCTCAAAAGTTAAAAATTATAAAAATAATAATAACTTTGACACAAAAAAGTTGATGCTTTTGGACTTCAACCTAGCCAAAATACCAAGAATTTTATACTAATATACAAAATGGACCTCAAAGTTTACAAATAAACAAAAGAAATTATTTTTGTTATTAATGTAGATGATTTGGGCTCCAGCCCAAATCGCACTATTATTTATGATGATTTTGGGCTTTAGCCTAGCTAAAATGGCATGCAATTAATATTAATATGCTAAACTACCCTGAAAAGTTAAAAATTATAAAAATAGAAGTAATTTTTGAAAAAATGTTGATGCTTTTGGACTTCAACCTAGCCGAATTGACATGAGTGTTTTATAATATTCAAAATCAAACTCAAAATTTGATAATAAAATATATATTTTTTGTCAATAGTTTAATGATTATTGAATTTAATCTAGCCAAAATACCATGAATTTTATATTGATATACAAATTGGATCTCAAAAGTTAAAAATGTTGATGACTTTGGACTTCAACCTAGCCGAATTGACATGAATGTTATGTTAATATGGCAAATTAAACTCAAAGGTTGACAAAAATGTTGATGCTTTTGGACTTCAACCTAGCCGAATTGACATGAATGTTTTATAATATTCAAAATCGAACTCAAAAGTTGATAATAAAATATATATTCTTTTGTCAATAATTTAATGATTATTGATTTTTACCTAGCCAAAATACCATGAATTTTATATTAATGTACCAAATGGACCTCAAAAGTTCAAAATGTTGATGACTTTGGACTTCAACCTAGCCGAATTGACATGAATTTTTATATTAATATGGAAAATTAAACTCAAAAGTTGATAATAAAATATATATATTTTTTTGTCAATAATTATGATGATTATTTTATTTGACCTAGCCAAAATACATGAATTTTATTTGAATATACAATATGAACCTCAAAGCTTAACAATAAACAAAATTAATTATTTTTGTTATTAATGTTTAGATTTGGGCTCCAACCTATCTGAATTTTATTAGTGTTTAGATTTGGCTCCAGCCTATCCGAATTGGAAAGAATTTATGATTAGAAATATTTTTGTTATTATTTATGATTGGAAAGAATTTATGATTATAAATATTTTTGTTATTATTTATGATGATTGTGGGCTTTATCCTACCTGAAATGGCATGCATTTAATATTAATATGCAAAATTACCCTCAAAAGTTAAAAATTATAAAAATAATAATAATTTTTGACAAAAATGTTGATGCTTTTGGACTTCAACCTAGCCGAATTGACATGAATGTTTTATAATATTCAAAATCGAACTCAAAAGTTGATAATAAAATATATATTCTTTTGTCAATAATTTAATGATTATTGATTTTAACCTAGCCAAAATACCATGAATTTTATATTAATGTACCAAATGGACCTCAAAAGTTCAAAATGTTGATGACTTTGGACTTCAACCTAGCCGAATTGACATGAATTTTTATATTAATATGGAAAATTAAACTCAAAAGTTGATAATAAAATATATATATTTTTTTGTCAATAATTATGATGCCAAAATACATGAATTTTATTTGAATATACAATATGAACCTCAAAGCTTAACAATAAACAAAATTAATTATTTTTGTTATTAATGTTTAGATTTGGGCTCCAACCTATCCGAATTTTATTAATGTTTAGATTTGGGCTCCAGCCTATCCGAATTGGAAAGAATTTATGATTAGAAATATTTTTGTTATTATTTATGATGATTGTGGGCTCTATCCTACCTGATATGGCCTGCATTTAATATTAATATGCAAAATTACCCTCAAAAGTTAAAAATTATAAAAATAATAATAATTTTGTCCCAAAAAAGTTAATGCTTTTGAACTTCAACCTAGCCAAAATACAAAGAATTTTGTATTTATATACAAAATGGACCTCAAAGGTTACAAATAAACAAAAGAAATTATTTTTGTTATTAATGTAGATGATTTGGGCTCCAGCCCAAATGGCATTATTATTTATGATGATTTTGGGCTTTAGCCTAGCTAAAATGGCATGCAATTAATATTAATATGCAAAACTTCCCTGAAAAGTTAAAAATTATAAAAATAATAATAATTTTTGACAAAAATGTTGATACTTTTGGACTTCAACCTAGCCGAATTGACATGAATATTATGTTAATATGGAAAATTAAACTCAAAGGTTGATAATAAAATATATATATTTTTTTGTCATTATTTTTGATCATTATTGATTTTAACCTAGCCAAAATACATGAATTTTATATTAAAATACAAAATGGACCTCAAAGGTTAAAATAAACAAGAGAATTTATTTTTGTTATTAATGTTGATTATTTGGGCTGCAATTAATACTAATATGCAAAACTACCCTGAAAAGTTAAAAATTATAAAAATAATAATAATTTTTGACAAAAATGTTGATGCTTTTGGACTTCAACCTAGCCGAATTGACATGAATGTTTTATAATATTCAAAATCGAACTCAAAAGTTGATAATAAAATATATATTCTTTTGTCAATAATTTAATGATTATTGATTTTTACCTAGCCAA
This sequence comes from Melanophora roralis, assembly GCA_963583895.1. Lineage (NCBI taxonomy): Eukaryota > Metazoa > Arthropoda > Insecta > Diptera > Rhinophoridae > Melanophora > Melanophora roralis. The sequence continues at coordinate 75,511,551 of OY757187.1, read as the reverse complement.
AATACCATGAATTTTATATGAACCTCAAAAGTTCAAAATGTTGATGACTTTGGACTTCAACCTAGCCGAATTGACATGAATTTTTATATTAATATGGAAAATTAAACTCAAAAGTTGATAATAAAATATATATATTTTTTTGTCAATAATTATGATTATTATTTTATTTAACCTAGCCAAAATACATGAATTTTATTTGAATATACAATATGAACCTCAAAGCTTAACAATAAACAAAATTAATTATTTTTGTTATTAATGTTTAGATTTGGGCTCCAGCCTAACCGAATTGGAAAGAATTTATGATTATAAATATTTTTGTTATTATTTATGATGATTGTGGGCTTTATCCTACCTGAAATGGCATGCATTTAATATTAATATGCAAAATTACCTTCAAAAGTTAAAAATTATAAAAATAATAATAACTTTGACACAAAAAAGTTGATGCTTTTGGACTTCAACCTAGCCAAAATACCAAGAATTTTATACTAATATACAAAATGGACCTCAAAGGTTACAAATAAACAAAAGAAATTATTTTTGTTATTAATGTAGATGATTTGGGCTCCAGCCCAAATCGCACTATTATTTATGATGATTTTGGGCTTTAGCCTAGCTAAAATGGCATGCAATTAATATTAATATGCAAAACTACCCTGAAAAGTTAAAAATTATAAAAATAAAAATAATTTTTGAAAAAATGTTGATGCTTTTGGACTTCAACCTAGCCGAATTGACATGAATGTTTTATAATATTCAAAATCAAACTCAAAATTTGATAATAAAATATATATTTTTTGTCAATAGTTTAATGATTATTGAATTTAATCTAGCCAAAATACCATGAATTTTATACTGGTATACAAAATGGATCTCAAAAGTTAAAAATGTTGATGACTTTGGACTTCAACCTAGCCGAATTGACATGAATGTTATGTTAATATGGCAAATTAAACTCAAAGGTTGACAAAAATGTTGATGCTTTTGGACTTCAACCTAGCCGAATTGACATGAATGTTTTATAATATTCAAAATCGAACTCAAAAGTTGATAATAAAATATATATTCTTTTGTCAATAATTTAATGATTATTGATTTTAACCTAGCCAAAATACCATGAATTTTATATTAATGTACCAAATGGACCTCAAAAGTTCAAAATGTTGATGACTTTGGACTTCAACCTAGCCGAATTGACATGAATTTTTATATTAATATGGAAAATTAAACTCAAAAGTTGATAATAAAATATATATATTTTTTTGTCAATAATTATGATGCCAAAATACATGAATTTTATTTGAATATACAATATGAACCTCAAAGCTTAACAATAAACAAAATTAATTATTTTTGTTATTAATGTTTAGATTTGGGCTCCAACCTATCCGAATTTTATTAATGTTTAGATTTGGGCTCCAGCCTATCCGAATTGGAAAGAATTTATGATTAGAAATATTTTTGTTATTATTTATGATGATTGTGGGCTCTATCCTACCTGATATGGCTTGCATTTAATACTAATATGCAAAATTACCCTCAAAAGTTAAAAATTATAAATATAATAATAATTTTGACCCAAAAAAGTTGATGCTTTTGGACTTCAACCTAGCCAAAATAGCAAGAATTTTATATTTATATACAAAATGGACCTCAAAGGTTACAAATAAACAAAAGAAATTATTTTTGTTATTAATGTAGATGATTTGGGCTCCAGCCCAAATGGCATTATTATTTATGATGATTTTGGGCTTTAGCCTAGCTAAAATGGCATGCAATTAATATTAATTGCAAAACTACCCTGAAAAGTTAAAAATTATAAAAATAATAATAATTTTTGACAAAAATGTTGATGCTTTTGGCCTTCAACCTAGCCGAATTGACATGAATATTATGTTAATATGGCAAATTAAACTCAAAGGTTGATAATAAAATATATATATTTTTTTGTCAATATTTTTGATCATTATTGAATTTAACCTAGCCAAAATACATGAATTTTATATTAAAATACAAAATGGATCTCAAAGGTAAAAATAAACAAAAGAATTTATTTTTGTTATTAATGTTGATAATTTGGGCTGCAATTGATATTAATATGCAAACCTACCCTGAAAAGTTAAAAATTATAAAAATAATAATAATTTTTAACAAAATTGTTGACGCTTTTGAACTTCTACGTAGCCGAATTGACATGAATGTTTTATTAATATTCAAACTCGAACTCAAAAGTTGATAATAAAATAAATATTTTTTTTTGTCAATAATTGTCATGATTATTCAATTTAACCTAGCCAAAATACACGAATTTTATATTAAAATACAAAATGGACCTCAAAGGTAAAAATAAAAAAAAGAAATTATTTTTGTTATTAATGTTGATGATTTGGGCTGCAATTAATATTAATATGCAAAATTACCCTGAAAAGTTAAAAATTATAAAAATAATAATAATTTTTGACAAAAATGTTGATGATTTTGGACTTCAACCTGCCGAAATGGCATATATGTTTTATTAATATGCAAAATTGAACTCAAAAAATGATAATAAAATAAAATTTTTTTTTGTCAATATTTTTGATTATTATTGAATTTAACCTAGCCAAAATACATGCATTTTATATTAAAATACAAAATGGACCTCAAAGGTAAAAATATATAAGAGAATTTATTTTTGTTATTAATGTTGATTATTTGGGCTGCATTTAATATTAATATGCAAAACTACCCTGAAAAGTTAAAAATTATAAAAATAATAATAAGTTTTGACAAAAATGTTGATGCTTTTGGACTTCAACCTAGCCGAATTGACATGAATGTTTTATAATATTCAAAATCGAACTCAAAAGTTGATAATAATATATATATTTTTTGTCAATAATTTAATGATTATTGATTTTAACCTAGCCAAGATACAATAAATTTTATATTAATGTACAAATGGACCTCAAAAGTTCAAAATGTTGATGACTTTGGTTCAACCTAGCCGAATTGACATGAATTTTTATATTAATATGGAAAATTAAACTCAAAAGTTGATAATAAAATATATATATTTTTTTGTCAATAATTTTGATGATTATTGAATTTAACCTAACCAAAATACAGCCCAAATGGCATTATTATTTATAATGATTTTGGGCTTTAGCCTAGCTAAAATGGCATGCAATTAATATTAATATGCAAAACTACCCTGAAAAGTTAAAAATTATAAAAATAATAATAATTTTTGGACAAAAATGTTGATGCTTTTGGACTTCAACCTAGCCGAATTGACATGAATGTTTTATTAATATTCAAAATCGAACTCAAAAGTTGATAATAAAATATATATTTTTTCGCCAATAATTTAATGATTATTGATTTTAACCTAGCCAAAATACCAAGAATTTTTTATTAATATACAAAATGGACGTCAAAGGTTACAAATAAACAAAAGAAATTATTTTTGTTATTAATGTAGATGATTTGGGCTCCAGCCCAAATGGCATTTTATTTATGATGATTTTGGGGTTAAGCCTAGCTAAAATGGCATGCAATTAATATAATATGCAAAACTACCCTGAAAAGTTAAAAATTATAAAAATAATAATAATTTTTGACAAAAATGTTGATGCTTTTGGACTTCAACCTAGCCGAATTGACATATATGTTTTATATTAATAAAAAAAACTCAAAAGTTGATAATAAAATATATATTTTTTCGCCAATAATTAAATGATTATTGATTTTAACCTAGCCAAAATACCATGAATTTTATATTAATATACAAAATGGACCTCACAAGTTAAAAATGTTGAAGACTTTGGACTTCAACCTAGCCGAATTGACATGAATGTTATATGAATATGGAAAATTAAACTCAAAAGTTGATAATAAAAAATATTTTTTTTGTCAATAACTGTCATGATTATTGAATTTAACCTAGCCAAAATACATGAATTTTATATTAAAATACAAAATGGACCTCAAAGGTAAAAATAACCAAAAGAAATTATTTTTGTTATTAATGTTGATGATTTGGGCAGCAATTAATATTAATATGCAAAATTACCCTGAATAGGTAAAAATTATAAAAATAATAATAATTTTTGACAAAAATGTTGATGCTTTTGGACTTCAACCTAGCCGAATTGACATAAATGTTTTATTAATATTCAAAATCGAACTCAAAAGTTGATAATAAAATATATATTTTTTCGCCAATAATTTAATGATTATTGATTTTAACCTAGCCAAAATACCAAGAATTTTTTATCAATATACAAAATGTACCTCAAAGGTTACAAATAAACAAAAGAAATTATTTTTGTTATTAATGTAGATGATTTGGGCTCCAGCCCAAATGGCATTATTATTTATGATGATTTTGGGGTTTAGCCTAGCTAAAATGGCATGCAATTAATATAATATGCAAAACTACCCTGAAAAGTTAAAAATTATAAAAATAATAATAATTTTTGACAAAAATGTTGATGATTTTGGACTTCAACCTGCCGAAATGGCATAAATGTTTTATTAATATGCAAAATTGAACTCAAAAGTTAATAATAAAATAAAATTTTTTTTGTCAATATTTTTGATCAAAAGTTGATAATAAAATATATATTTTTTCGCCAATAATTTAATGATTATTAAATTTAACCTAGCCAAAATACATGCATTTTATATTAAAATACAAAATGGACCTCAAAGGTAAAAATATATAAGAGAATTTATTTTTGTTATTAATGTTGATTATTTGGGCTGCATTTAATATTAATATGCAAAACTACCCTGAAAAGTTAAAAATTATAAAAATAATAATAATTTTTGACAAAAATGTTGATGCTTTTGGACTTCAACCTAGCCGAATTGACATGAATGTTTTATAATATTCAAAATCGAACTCAAAAGTTGATAATAAAATATATATTTTTTTGTCAATAATTTAATGATTATTGATTTTAACCTAGCCAAAATACCATGAATTTTATATTAATGTACCAAATGGACCTCAAAAGTTCAAAATGTTGATCACTTTGGACTTCAACCTAGCCGAATTGACATGAATTTTTATATTAATATGGAAAATTAAACTCAAAAGTTGATAATAAAATATATATATTTTTTTGTCAATAATTTTGATGATTATTGAATTTAACCTAACCAAAATACAGCCCAAATGGCATTATTATTTATAATGATTTTGGGCTTTAGCCTAGCTAAAATGGCATGCAATTAATATTAATATGCAAAACTACCCTGAAAAGTTAAAAATTATAAAAATAATAATAATTTTTGGACAAAAATGTTGATGCTTTTGGACTTCAACCTAGCCGAATTGACATGAATGTTTTATTAATATTCAAAATCGAACTCAAAGTTGATAATAAAATATATATTTTTTCGCCACTAATTTAATGATTATTGATTTTAACCTAACCAACCATGAATTTTTTATTAATATACAAAATGGACCTCACAAGTTAAAAATGTTGATGACTGGACTTCAACCTAGCCGAATTGACATGAATGTTATATGAATATGGAAAATTAAACTCAAAAGTTGGTAATAAAATATATATATTTTTTTGTAAATATTTTTGATCATTATTCAATTTTACCTAGCCAAAATACATGAATTTTATATTAAAATACAAAATGGATCTCAAAGGTAAAAATAACCAAAAGAAATTATTTTTGTTATTAATGTTGATGATTTGGGCTGCAATTAATATTAATATGCAAAATTACCCTGAAAAGTTAAAAATTAAAAAATAATAATAATTTTTGACAAAAATGTTGATGATTATGGACTTCAACCTGCTGAAATGGCATAAATGTTTTATAATATTCAAAATCGAACTCAAAAGTTTGATAATAAAATATATATTTTTTTGCCAATAATTTAATGATTATTGATTTTAACCTAGCCAAAATACCATGAATTTTATATTAATATGCAAAATTGAACTCAAAAGTTGATAATAAAATAAAATTTTTTTTGTCAATATTTTTGATCATTATTGAATTTAACCTAGCCAAAATACATGCATTTTATATTAAAATACAAAATGGACCTCAAAGGTAAAAATATATATATATTTGGGCTGCAATTAATATTAATATGCAAAACTACCCTGAAAAGTTAAAAATTATAAAAATAATAATAATTTTTGACAAAAATGTTGATGCTTTTGGACTTCAACCTAGCCGAATTGACATGAATGTTTTATAATATTCAAAATCGAACTCAAAAGTTGATAATAAAATATATATTCTTTTGTCAATAATTTAATGATTATTGATTTTAACCTAGCCAAAATACCATGAATTTTATATTAATGTACCAAATGGACCTCAAAAGTTCAAAATGTTGATGACTTTGGACTTCAACCTAGCCGAATTGACATGAATTTTTATATTAATATGGAAAATTAAACTCAAAAGTTGATAATAAAATATATATATTTTTTTGTCAATAATTATGATGCCAAAATACATGAATTTTATTTGAATATACAATATGAACCTCAAAGCTTAACAATAAACAAAATTAATTATTTTTGTTATTAATGTTTAGATTTGGGCTCCAACCTATCCGAATTTTATTAATGTTTAGATTTGGGCTCCAGCCTATCCGAATTGGAAAGAATTTATGATTAGAAATATTTTTGTTATTATTTATGATGATTGTGGGCTCTATCCTACCTGATATGGCTTGCATTTAATACTAATATGCAAAATTACCCTCAAAAGTTAAAAATTATAAATATAATAATAATTTTGACCCAAAAAAGTTGATGCTTTTGGACTTCAACCTAGCCAAAATAGCAAGAATTTTATATTTATATACAAAATGGACCTCAAAGGTTACAAATAAACAAAAGAAATTATTTTTGTTATTAATGTAGATGATTTGGGCTCCAGCCCAAATGGCATTATTATTTATGATGATTTTGGGCTTTAGCCTAGCTAAAATGGCATGCAATTAATATTAATTGCAAAACTACCCTGAAAAGTTAAAAATTATAAAAATAATAATAATTTTTGACAAAAATGTTGATGCTTTTGGCCTTCAACCTAGCCGAATTGACATGAATATTATGTTAATATGGCAAATTAAACTCAAAGGTTGATAATAAAATATATATATTTTTTTGTCAATATTTTTGATCATTATTGAATTTAACCTAGCCAAAATACATGAATTTTATATTAAAATACAAAATGGATCTCAAAGGTAAAAATAAACAAAAGAATTTATTTTTGTTATTAATGTTGATAATTTGGGCTGCAATTGATATTATTATGCAAACCTACCCTGAAAAGTTAAAAATTATAAAAATAATAATAATTTTTAACAAAATTGTTGACGCTTTTGAACTTCTACGTAGCCGAATTGACATGAATGTTTTATTAATATGCAAAATTGAACTCAAAAAATGATAATAAAATAAAATTTTTTTGTCAATATTTTTGATTATTATTGAATTTAACCTAGCCAAAATACATGCATTTTATATTAAAATACAAAATGGACCTCAAAGGTAAAAATATATAAGAGAATTTATTTTTGTTATTAATGTTGATTATTTGGGCTGCATTTAATATTAATATGCAAAACTACCCTGAAAAGTTAAAAATTATAAAAATAATAATAAGTTTTGACAAAAATGTTGATGCTTTTGGACTTCAACCTAGCCGAATTGACATGAATGTTTTATAATATTCAAAATCGAACTCAAAAGTTGATAATAATATATATATTTTTTGTCAATAATTTAATGATTATTGATTTTAACCTAGCCAAGATACAATAAATTTTATATTAATGTACAAATGGACCTCAAAAGTTCAAAATGTTGATGACTTTGGTTCAACCTAGCCGAATTGACATGAATTTTTATATTAATATGGAAAATTAAACTCAAAAGTTGATAATAAAATATATATATTTTTTTGTCAATATTTTTGATCATTATTGAATTTAACCTAGCCAAAATACATGAATTTTATTTGAATATACAATATGAACCTCAAAGCTTAACAATAAACAAAATAAATTATTTTTGTTATTAATGTTTAGATTTGGGCTCCAGCCTATCCGAATTGGAAAGAATTTATGATTATAAATATTTTTGTTATTGTTTATGATGATTGTGGGCTTTATCCTACCTGAAATGACATGCATTTAATATTAATATGCAAAATTACCCTCAAAAGTTAAAAATTATAAAAATAAAAATAATTTTGACCCAAAAAAGTTGATGCTTTTGGACTTCAACCTAGCCAAAATACCAAGAATTTTTTTTATTAATATACAAAATGGACGTCAAAGGTTACAAATAAACAAAAGAAATTATTTTTGTTATTAATGTAGATGATTTGGGCTCCAGCCCAAATGGCATTTTATTTATGATGATTTTGGGGTTAAGCCTAGCTAAAATGGCATGCAATTAATATAATATGCAAAACTACCCTGAAAAGTTAAAAATTATAAAAATAATAATAATTTTTGACAAAAATGTTGATGCTTTTGGACTTCAACCTAGCCGAATTGACATATATGTTTTATATTAATAAAAAAAACTCAAAAGTTGATAATAAAATATACATTTTTTCCCCAATAATTAAATGATTATTGATTTTAACCTAGCCAAAATACCATGAATTTTATATTAATATACAAAATGGACCTCACAAGTTAAAAATGTTGAAGACTTTGGACTTCAACCTAGCCGAATTGACATGAATGTTATATGAATATGGAAAATTAAACTCAAAAGTTGATAATAAAAAATATTTTTTTTGTCAATAACTGTCATGATTATTGAATTTAACCTAGCCAAAATACATGAATTTTATATTAAAATACAAAATGGACCTCAAAGGTAAAAATAACCAAAAGAAATTATTTTTGTTATTAATGTTGATGATTTGGGCAGCAATTAATATTAATATGCAAAATTACCCTGAATAGGTAAAAATTATAAAAATAATAATAATTTTTGACAAAAATGTTGATGCTTTTGGACTTCAACCTAGCCGAATTGACATAAATGTTTTATTAATATTCAAAATCGAACTCAAAAGTTGATAATAAAATATATATTTTTTCGCCAATAATTTAATGATTATTGATTTTAACCTAGCCAAAATACCAAGAATTTTTTATCAATATACAAAATGTACCTCAAAGGTTACAAATAAACAAAAGAAATTATTTTTGTTATTAATGTAGATGATTTGGGCTCCAGCCCAAATGGCATTATTATTTATGATGATTTTGGGGTTTAGCCTAGCTAAAATGGCATGCAATTAATATAATATGCAAAACTACCCTGAAAAGTTAAAAATTATAAAAATTTAATAATTTTTGACAAAAATGTTGATGATTTTGGACTTCAACCTGCCGAAATGGCATAAATGTTTTATTAATATGCAAAATTGAACTCAAAAGTTAATAATAAAATAAAATTTTTTTTGTCAATATTTTTGATCAAAAGTTGATAATAAAATATATATTTTTTCGCCAATAATTTAATGATTATTAAATTTAACCTAGCCAAAATACATGCATTTTATATTAAAATACAAAATGGACCTCAAAGGTAAAAATATATAAGAGAATTTATTTTTGTTATTAATGTTGATTATTTGGGCTGCATTTAATATTAATATGCAAAACTACCCTGAAAAGTTAAAAATTATAAAAATAATAATAATTTTTGACAAAAATGTTGATGCTTTTGGACTTCAACCTAGCCGAATTGACATGAATGTTTTATAATATTCAAAATCGAACTCAAAAGTTGATAATAAAATATATATTTTTTTGTCAATAATTTAATGATTATTGATTTTAACCTAGCCAAAATACCATGAATTTTATATTAATGTACCAAATGGACCTCAAAAGTTCAAAATGTTGATGACTTTGGACTTCAACCTAGCCGAATTGACATGAATTTTTATATTAATATGGAAAATTAAACTCAAAAGTTGATAATAAAATATATATATTTTTTTGTCAATAATTTTGATGATTATTGAATTTAACCTAACCAAAATACAGCCCAAATGGCATTATTATTTATAATGATTTTGGGCTTTAGCCTAGCTAAAATGGCATGCAATTAATATTAATATGCAAAACTACCCTGAAAAGTTAAAAATTATAAAAATAATAATAATTTTTGGACAAAAATGTTGATGCTTTTGGACTTCAACCTAGCCGAATTGACATGAATGTTTTATTAATATTCAAAATCGAACTCAAAAGTTGATAATAAAATATATATTTTTTCGCCACTAATTTAATGATTATTGATTTTAACCTAACCAACCATGAATTTTTTATTAATATACAAAATGGACCTCACAAGTTAAAAATGTTGATGTGACTGGACTTCAACCTAGCCGAATTGACATGAATGTTATATGAATATGGAAAATTAAACTCAAAAGTTGGTAATAAAATATATATATTTTTTTGTAAATATTTTTGATCATTATTCAATTTTACCTAGCCAAAATACATGAATTTTATATTAAAATACAAAATGGATCTCAAAGGTAAAAATAACCAAAAGAAATTATTTTTGTTATTAATGTTGATGATTTGGGCTGCAATTAATATTAATATGCAAAATTACCCTGAAAAGTTAAAAATTAAAAAATAATAATAATTTTTGACAAAAATGTTGATGATTTTGGACTTCAACCTGCTGAAATGGCATAAATGTTTTATAATATTCAAAATCGAACTCAAAAGTTTGATAATAAAATATATATTTTTTGCCAATAAATTAATGATTATTGATTTTAACCTAGCCAAAATACCATGAATTTTATATTAATATGCAAAATTGAACTCAAAAGTTGATAATAAAATAAAATTTTTTTTGTCAATATTTTTGATCATTATTGAATTTAACCTAGCCAAAATACATGCATTTTATATTAAAATACAAAATGGACCTCAAAGGTAAAAATATATATATTTGGGCTGCAATTAATATTAATATGCAAAACTACCCTGAAAAGTTAAAAATTATAAAAATAATAATAATTTTTGACAAAAATGTTGATGCTTTTGGACTTCAACCTAGCCGAATTGACATGAATGTTTTATAATATTCAAAATCGAACTCAAAAGTTGATAATAAAATATATATTCTTTTGTCAATAATTTAATGATTATTGATTTTAACCTAGCCAAAATACCATGAATTTTATATTAATGTACCAAATGGACCTCAAAAGTTCAAAATGTTGATGACTTTGGACTTCAACCTAGCCGAATTGACATGAATTTTTATATTAATATGGAAAATTAAACTCAAAAGTTGATAATAAAATATATATATTTTTTTGTTAATAATTATGATGATTATTTTATTTAACCTGAGCCAAAATACATGAATTTTATTTGAATATACAATATGAACCTCAAAGCTTAACAATAAACAAAATTAATTATTTTTGTTCTTAATGTTTAGATTTGAGTTCCAACCTATCCGAATTTTATAAATGTTTAGATTTGGGCTCCAGCCTATCCGAATTGGAAAGAATTTATGATTATAAATATTTTTGTTATTATTTATGATGATTGTGGGCTTTATCCTACCTGAAATGGCATGCATTTAATATTAATATGCAAAATTACCCTCAAAAGTTAAAAATTATAAAAATAAAAATAATTTTGACCCAAAAAAGTTGATGCTTTTGGACTTCAACCTAGCCAAAATACGAAGAATTTTATATTAATATACAAAATGGACCTCAAAGGTTACAAATAAACAAGAGAAATTATTTTTGTTATTAATGTAGATGATTTGGGCTCCAGCCCAAATGGCATTATTATTTATGATGATTTTGGGGTTTAGCCCTAGCTAAAATGGCATGCAATTAATATAATATGCAAAACTACCCTGAAAAGTTAAAAATTATAAAAATAATAATAATTTTTGACAAAAATGTTGATGCTTTTGGGACTTCAACCTAGCCGAATTGACATGAATGTTTTAATAATATTCAAAATCGAACTCAAAAGTTGATAATAAAATATATATTTTTTCGCCAATAA